>CM077163.1:182463630-185381769 GCA_039583875.1 Platanthera guangdongensis
CCAACTGCCGACCTCCGGGGCTGCTCCTCCATTGCTGGGCTCCACGGTCCCCTAAAATGATGTGGTTCGAAAACCCGTCGTCTAAAAGACTAAGTCCTATCATCCCACGCCCCTTCCCCAATGCCTCCTAGGCACCGAGCGGGGAGAAGGAAAGGAAAGGACATGAAGGTGGAGAATAACAAATAAGCAGATGTCGGCGAAAATAAACTAGCAGTTCTATAGTATATAAGATAGAATGAAGGTAAAAGACTGAACAAGAAAAAACTTTAACTTATATGAAAACACATAAGCCAAGTGATCTTTTGCAGGTTTCCTATCGTATAAAAATTCGCATACCAATTTATACGATAAGGCGTCGGTTTTCTAACAAGCATACATATAAAGATACTGAAATAAACCTTAACTTATAAGCACGCTCGCACGAACTTATAAACCAAGGGGTCGTTTTGCAGGGCCTATTGTATAAAGTGTCTCATACCACTTATACAATAGGTGTCGGGGTTGAATGCAATGGTTATGCTATGAAATACAATTATGCCATGATGTGAACATGCAAGTACACTCACTCGACTCTGTGTACACAGACCTTTACTTCCCCCTTTCTGGAGCCGAACCTCCTAGGATACCTCCGTAGTGGCAAACGGAAGTGGTCGGTTGGGCCTCACCCACCTCTAAACTGGTAATTGCACTACCAGTCTGTAAGACCCCCCCTCCCGGATCATATAACACGGCACGAAGGGGGTCTTATGCCCAGAACAGCCACCATGCGGTAGCATTAGCACACGAGCTAACCTGTACCATAAGGCGCCTATTCTGCCGGCTACAACCAATATCAATATATATGCCAACCCAACCAAAATGTAAACTAGAATTCAAATCCACACAAGCATAATATTCCAAAGTAAATCAAAATAGAGAAGGTATAACAATCTTCTATAAAGTATCATAGTATAGCTATTTGCCCAAAAGGGCTACATCAAATCGCTCAACAAAACTCACATTGGTCACCGACGGTAGCGACGGCACCGTCCCCTCAGGCCATGTCGTCCTGGCCTGGCTATCCTGCTACAAAGTCTGCAGATCCTCTACCTGCGGGGTGACCTCCTAAAAAGGAAGACGTAGCAACCATTAGTTAAAAAGACTAAGTGGCTATCACATCCGCTCCCCCGGCGACTCCTCGGCACCGGGCGGAGAAAGGAAGCAAGATACAATGTAAAGCAAGTATATAGCAGGTACAAGTAGGTTGTACTAGTTCAATATGATTAGCAGCATTATAATCTAGCAGTTCTACATGAGCAATATGAATCCATCTGAGCATATAGATCTACATTAGTAAAGTAACTCAACTTATAAGTATGCCCAGACAAGCTTATAAGTTAAGGATCAGTTTAACATAAAGTAACTCATCGTATAGGAGTGCCCATAGAAACCTATACAATGAGGATCTTGTTTGTGCAATGTAATGTATGTATGTATGTAATGTATATATGTATATAATGCAATGACTCACCCAGGATCACACACATGCAACTGCTATGTCGACACAGACTAGTAGTTCCCACTTTTCGAGCAGGTAGCTAACCTCTCAAGCATCAACCGTCATGGCCAGGCGGCGACAGTAGAGCGGGCTTCTCTACTACTAAGCGGGCATCCACACTGCTTCACTTAGTCCTCCGGCCTCAACGCTAAGAACACAATAGCGGAGCCCCCCCCCCCTCGCGTACTATGGCCCAGCGGGAGTCTCGGGTAGATGTGTACCGAGAACCAAGCCCCGAACAGGCCTTGTGTGACCCGAAAGGAGCCTCAGAAGAAATCACGAGGACCAATCCCAACCGTTCACTTGGCATGGAAGGACCCCCGGGACATGAACACCGAGGACCAAGCCCAACCGCCCAAAGTCTAACTGTCAACTCCCGTCGGTGTGACGACTAGCGAGCCCGTAGACCTGCCACACTATCCTTAACCCAGGATTACGACACCGCTTGTCGACTCACACCACATGCAATTCCACATCACCGTGGCACTGAAGGAGCCCCAGAGAAAACACGAGGACCAAGCTCAACCGTCCACTCGGCACGGAAGGTGCCCCGGAAATGAGCACCGAAGACCAAACCCAACCGTCCGACAATGTTGCCCCTCAACATTACCTGAATCATTGTGTCATTAAGACTATCTAAAATCTACGTTCACATAACTCTAACATAACCGATTAGCATGCTTTGACCAAGTTCAATCATTTATGTGCACATGAATCAACAATCTAATTAGTAACGATCGTTTGCTCATAACATCACCACTGATCGGGTATTCAAATTCAAATCAATCTTATCATTAATTGACATATAACCACTATCGTTACGTACTCAATGTTACCCATAATGAAATCATTTTAATCTCATCAACTCATCAAAACGTTCGTTCACAATTCCTACCCCAAAAGATTGGTGCAAGTACTGCTCACTCCTCCATTTGTTTACGTGGGGTTCATACAACAATTTCATCGCTCGATAAATTATGATGATTAAACATAAAGGAATTCTCCAGCCCCCACATCAATTAATTACAATGTCTCTACCGAATTCAAATCTCTATACCCAACCCAGAATTAGGTACAAATACCATCACGGATAGCATCTTCGACCGGAGATTCCCGAGGCTACAGAAATCCGATGAAGGCGTAACTTCTCGTGTATTACAGTCCAACTTCCCAAGATATGGTCGTATTGCACTTGAACACGGCCACAAAGATCGTTGTGCGCAGAACACAGATTTCTGCACGCATCTTGAGGCGGGAATGAAAGCATCGGTTCATCTTCCTCCTCAAGCCGATTCCAAATCATCTCCAAAAATTATTCCTCCTTATTCACCCTCATGAGGCCATTTCTCTTCACGAAACCATCCCCCATCTTCACATAGAAGGTTGGAGAGGTTGAAGACACCACTATCCTTAGAGCGCAAGCCCTAGAACGGCCTCTTCCTAGAAAAAGCATCATCTCGCAAGTCTAGACTCTTTTGAGTCGACAATCTCGCCTAGATATAATCTATAGATCTAGCAACCCCAAGGGAGAGGGGAGGAAGCTCACATCATTTCCGGCGTTTCCACCATTTCCGGCAAAGGATCATGTAACTCTTCGCGGCGACATCTTCTTTTCCTCGGCGGCGGCGGTTATTTCTCCTCTTGGACTAGCTCCAGCAACTTCTCCCTCTCTACAACAGTTTCTCCAGGAAGAAGGGTTGGAATGAGGAGTGAAAATGGCTAGGGTTTTCACATCCCTTATAAGTGAAAAGTGACACGGGTAGGGACACGCCCGTATCCTTACCCGTGTCCTGCTCGGGCGAAGCGTTACAGGCGGTTACCTGACGTTTCGATACACAAACAAGGGTAGGGACACGCCCGTGTCCCCACCCACCTGTGTCCACATGACACAGCCGTGTTCTCTGGCTGTGTCCTCCTCTGGACACGCCTCGTCGATCTCAACTCGACACACATGGGTAGGGACACGCCCGTGTCTCTACCTGTGTCCTTCTCGGGGTATACTTCGTCGATCTCAACTTGATGCACACGGGTAGGGGCACGCCCTTATCTCTACCCGTGTTATCTGCACATGGGTAGTGACACGCCCGTGTCACTACCCGTGTCCATTCTCTAGACATACTCGAGTCGTCGACTCCAGAGCTAGACTTTCCCACACGGGTAGAGACACGCCCGTGTCTCTACCCATGTCCTATGTTGTACTGCTTTCTCCTCCCATTTACAAGTGCAGCCCTGCTGCCAGCATTTACCTTGAACCCAAGTCAGCTCCCCTGACTCAAAAATGCGCACGAGGGGCCTAGTGCGAATCGGGACGTTACAAATCCTATAAACAAAATAAAAGATTTCATCTCCGAAATAAGGCTAGGGCTATGGAGAGAAGAAGCATAACATAAAATAAAATATGCTTTTAAGAATTACCTTGAGCAAACAACTCCGGTAGCATTTTTGCATCAAGTCCACCGGCTCCCATGTATACTCCTCCTTCCCATGATTAGACCACAACAGCTTCACCAAAGGAACACTTTTGCGGCGCAAAATCCTTGTCTCATTCTTTATGATCTACACCGGCTCTAGTCGCACAGACCTAAGAGTCGCCACTGCACCATCAGTGGTGGGGATATATTGATCGGGCCGCAACAACGCCTTTCTAAGAGACAACACATGTAACACGTCATGGAGATTTTTTAGCTCTGGCGGTAACTCCAACCGATAGGCCAACAGACCAATCTTTTCCATTACAGTGTAAGGCCCAACGTACCTTGGGCTGATCTTTTTCACAACACGCACCCGTGACACTCAATGCATCGGCCGGATTTTTCAGAAACTGTTTATCACCCACTTGAAACTCCACCATCAGGTGCTTTGCATTATAATACTTCGCCTGCCGACTTTGAGCCTCCAACACGCGGTCACGTATTAGTCTAACTACTGCATCGGTAGCATCAATATACTCAATTCTCAAAGCCTTCGGGTCTTCATCTTGCACCCACGACAAGGGGGTTCTACACCTTCTTCCGTAGAGGGCTTCATGGGGCGCCATGCCGATGCTCGCCTGATGGCTGTTGCTGTAAGAGAATTATACTAGTGGTAAGAGCCTTTCCCACGGCTCTCCTCTATCCAACACACACAACCTTAACATGTCTCTCCAGTTTTCTGAAGGTCCTCTCAGACTGCCCGTCCGTCTGAGGATGAAACACGGTGCTAAAGGTAAGGCGCAAACCCAAATACGTCTGTACCGCCTTCCATTCCTTAGAGGTGAAATGACCATCCCGGTCAGAAACGATTGTCTTTGGCACGCCATAGTACCGAACAAACTGCTCCACAAAGAGGCGTACCAAAACATCTACGTGAGCCTCTTTCTTCATAGGGATGAACCGGGCTACCTTTGTCAGGCGACCAACAATCACCCACACTGAATCATTCCCTGAGCGTGAGCGAGGTAACCCGTGAATGAAGTTCATGGAGATATCCTCAAACTTCCACTCGGTGATGGGCAACGACTGTAATAAACCACCAGGGCTCTTGCATTCCGCCTTCACCCTTTGACAAGCCTCGCAATGTGTAACAAAGTATCTGACATCTTTCTTCATTCCAGGCCAACACATGGTCTTACGCAAGCCAGTGTACATCTTGGCAATATCTGGGTGCACTGAATACTGAAGAGCAATGTGCCTCCCTCAAGATATCCTCCTGAATTTTACCGCCCTTGGGGATGTAGAGCCGACCGTGAAAATAAACGAGGCTGTCTTTTAGTGTATACTCGTCGGTAGTCCCATCTTCGATTGACTTGATTGCCGGGGGCAGAGCTGCATCCCTTCCATGCTCCGCCCGGATTCGGTCCCGGATATCGCAAACTATGCTCATGGTTGCCAAGTACTCTGTATACTCCTCCGAAGGAACCTTATATACCAAAGTAATATCCATCTCCTTGAGTACCCGAGCTAACTCCATGCGCATCAACCGAGACTCTGAGCTCGAGTTCGGTACTTTTCTGCTCATATACATCAGCTACTGAGTTCGCCTTTACGGGGTGGTAGTTCAAGGTGAACTCATAATCGCACAGAAACTCTAACCACCGCCGTTTTCTTAAGTTCAATTCCTTCTGTGTATGAACGTACTTTAAGTTTTTGTTGTCTGAAAAGATCTCGCAGTGGACGACATATAGATAGTGCCTCCAAACCTTCAAGGCGAATTGCACTGCTCCCAATTCCAAATCATGAACCGGGTAATTGATTTCATGCTTCTTTAACTATCTTGAGGCGTAGGCAATTACATGGTCGTGCTGCATCATTACCGCTCCCATCCCTTGATAAGATGCATCGGTGTAAACTTGAAATCCTTCCTTCCCAGACGGAAGTGCTAGAATGGGGGCGGAGGTAAGTCTATCCTTCAGCTCTTGGAAACGCAGCTTCACATTGGGGTGTCCACTCATATGGCACACCTTTCTTCATCAAGGAAGTAAGAGGGAGGGCAATCTTTGAGAATCCATTTACGAACTTGTGGTAGTACCCGTCAAGTCCAAGGAAGCTCCGCACATCTGCCGCTAACTTCAAGGGTGACCACTCCTTCACGGCACACACCTTGGCCGGATCCACAGCTAATCCAGCCCTGCTGATCACATGGCCCAAGAAAGCAACCTATTTAAGCCAGAATTCGCACTTGCTGAAACTTGGCGAACAAGGCGTGCTCTTTTAGCTTTTTCAATACCAAGTCAGGTGTTCGATATGCTCCTCCTCCGTCTTTGAGTAGACCAGGATGTCGTTGATGAAAATAATGACGAAGTTGTCTAAATGAGGCTCAAACACCTTGTTCATTAGACTCATGAAAGCCGAGGGGGCAATTGTGAGCCCAAACGGCATTACAGTGAACTTGTACAGTCCGTATCTTGAGCTAAAGGCCATTTTCTGGATGTCCCCTTCTTGTATCCTCAACTGATAATATCCCGAGCGCGAATCCAACTTATAAAACCAATACACTCCTACTAGTTGGTCGAACAACTCGTCGATCTGTGGTAGCGGATAGGTGTTCCGCACCGTCAGTCGATTGAGCTCCCGGTAGTCAATGCACAATCTCAAAGTTCCATCTTTCTTCATGACGAATAGAACAGGAACTCCCCAAGGGTGACGAACTGGGGAGAACAAACCCAGACTCCACTAGTTCTTACAGTTGAACTCTAAACTCTGTGAGTTCTTTCGGGGCCATTTGGTAAGGTGCCCTGGATACAGGCTTGACACCCGGCACTAGATTCATTTGAAAATCAAATTCTCTATGCGGGGGTAATCCTGGTAGTTTCTCAAGAAATACCTCGGGGAAGTCCCGCACTACCCATACGTCTTTCATCTCCAACGCTATCTCCTTCAACTCAAAATAGATCATGAAGACTTCATCCCCCCTCATATGAGCTTTTACAGTTTTAATCGAAGATAATAACATACGAGGTGCAAATCCGATACCTTGAAATATGACATCGGTGTCTCCATGTCTCAAGTAGATTCGTTTTTCCCCGCGCAATCAATCCTTGTGAAGTTCCAGTCCAACCACGCCATGCCCAGAATGAGGTCGAATTCTGGCATTCTCAAGACCGTGGCAGGCATATCAAAGGCCTTTTCCCCAATAAGTATCTCAAATTCGCACTTGGCGGTTGCGATCATCTCAGAGCCGTCCGGGAGGCGTACTCATCGGGCTGTACCAGTGAAGTACTGTACACCCTCCACGTATTTAATGAAGCCCTCGGACACAAAAGAGTGTGAGGCACCAGTATCAAACAACGCATTGGCCGTCTTCCCGCCGACTACCACGGTGCCTAAGTACCAATAACCAAAACTCAACACTAGTTATCTAATATGTCTTAAGCAACTTAAGTTAAACAATGAAAATGTGAAAGCTAACTGCAACATACCTGCAATCACATCCTGGGGATTCTGTTCTTGCGCCATGTACAGCACGTACACTTGATCCCGGGCAGGTCCAGGGTTTCCTCCTCGTGGTCCTCGTTCTCGACCACGCATGTGTCCCCATCCCCGTGTAGCTGCCGGAGGGAGAGCAAGAGGAACATTCCCAAACAACTGCGGGAAGTAACGTCGAATGTGGCCCGGTTGGTTGAATTCGAAGCACACCCGCCCATAATGCCCCTCTGGTTGCTGAAATTGTTGAGGCTGTGGCGGTAGAGGCAACGCGGGCAGCTGCGGAACCGAATGCTCCACTCTATAATTTCGGTGGAAACGCCCGCCACCCCTTTGATGTCCTCTTCCTCCTCTATAGTCCTGTCTCCTTCTATTGCTTGGGCCTGTAATGGTCCAGGCCCATCCCATGGGAACCCACTGGACCGCCGGCCTACCAGAGTCCAGACCCGGGCCCACTCATGGTAGTCAGCCTATCACATTCAAGCCTGCAGGCCATGCACCCCAACCACTCTCCGGCATGTTTATCAGCATGGTAGGTTGTTGCCACTGGGTCTCAAACCCAGGACCTTTATAAGGGAGCTTTCCTCCACTCCCTCATCACCAATTGAGCTGCAGCTTAGTTGGTGATGAAGGAGTGGAGGAAAGCTCCCTTATCAAGGTCCTGAGTTCGAGACCCAGTGGCAACAACCTACTGTGCTGATAAACAGGCCGGAGAGTGGTGGGGACCAAATAAGCTGCAGGCTTGAATGTGATAGGCTGACTACCATGAGTGGGCCCGGGTCTGGACTCTGGTATGCCGGCGGTCCAGCGGGTTCCCATGGGATGGGCCTGGACCGTTACAAAAAGTGCACTTTTTGTAACGGTCCAGGCCCATCCCATGGGAACCCGCTGGACCGCCGGCCTACCAGAGTCTAGACCCGGGACCACTCATGGTAGTCAGCCTATCACATTCAAGCCTGCAGGCCATGCACCCAACCACTCTCCGACCTGTTTATCAGCATGGTAGGTTGTTGCCACTAGGTCTCGAACACAGGACCTTGATAAGGGAGCTTTACTCCACTCCCTCATCACCAATGGAGATGCAACTCCATTGGTGATGAGGGAGTGGAGGAAAGCTCCCTTATCAAGGTCCTCGGTTCGAGACACAGTGGAAACAACCTACCGTGCTGATAAACAGGCCGGAGAGTGGTTGGGGTGCATGGCCTGCAGGCTTGAATGTGATAGGCTGACTACTATGAGTGGGCCCGGGTCTGGACTCTGGTAGGCCGGCGGTCCAGCGGGTTCCCATGGGATGGGCCTGGACCGTTACAAAAGTGCACTTTTTGTAACGGTCCAGGCCCATCCCATGGGAACCCGCTGGACCGCCGGCCTACCAGAGTCCAGACCCGGGCCCACTCATGGTAGTCAGCCTATCACATTCAAGCCTGCAGCTCAGTTGGTGATGAGGGAGTGGAGGAAAGCTCCCTTATCAAGGTCTTGGGTTCGAGACCCAGTGGCAACAACCTACCGTGCTGATAAACAGGTCGGAGAGTGGTTGGGGTGCATGGCCTAAAAGGCTTGAATGTGATAGGCTGACTACCATGAGTGGGCCCGGGTCTGGACTCTGGTAGGCCGGCGCTCCAGCGGGTTCCCATGGGATGGGCCTGGACCGTTACAAAAAGTGCACTTTTTGTAACGGTCCAGGTCCATCAACATGGGACCTAGCTGGAACCGCCGGCCTACCAGAGTCCAGACCCGGGCCCACTGTTGGTAGTCAGCCTATCACATTCAAGCCTGTAGGTCATGCACCCCAACCCCTCTCCATAAACAGGCGGGTTGTTGAGGCCGGGGATCGAACCCGAGACCTCCTTGATAAGGAGTTTTCAAACCACTCCTCATCACCAGCTGAGCTGCAGCTCAGCTGGTGATGAGGAGTGGTTTGAAAACTCCTTATCAAGGAGGTCTCGGGTTCGATCCCCGACCTCAACAACCCGCCTGTTTATGGAGAGGGTTGGGGTGCATGACCTACAGGCTTGAATGTGATAGGCTGACTACCAGCAGTGGGCCCGGGTCTGGACTCTGGTAGGCCGGCGGTTCCAGCTGGTTTCTATGTTGATGGGCCTGGACCGTTACAGGTCCAGCTTCCATCACGCCCTCCGCAGGCCTCTTAGCACTTCCCAAGTGGTCCGCCTCCAATCTCTTCACCATGTCGATTATCTCTGCCAAGCTAGAGTGCGCTATAAACAAAAGGGTCTGCCTCAGGGGATCTCGAAACCCTTTGTAGAAGCGTTGGACATATCCCCTATCATCCAAATCTTAAGAGTCTGCGAATCTTGCGAGATTTTGGAACTCTCGCTGATATTTCGTAACTGATTTTGATTCTTACTTCAATAGTAGAAACCTCTCTTCGAGTTCATCTCGAGCAGCCAAGGGAATGAGTGCTCTAAGAACACTCCTGAGAACTCACTCCAGCTTATCTCGGTGTAAACTCGTCATTGAAAGGTGGAGCCCATGAGGGACTTGCACCACCTCTTAGCATGTTGTTCCAAGACGGACACCACCAAAGTTACAACCATGTTGGCTGGGCAACGGATCCCCGCCAATAACTCCAGCACTGTGTAAAGTCATTCCTCCGTGCGTACGGCCGACTCCGTCCCGAGGTAGGCGGGAGGGGAGAGAGCCCGAAAGGTGCTCATCTAGTTAGAGCCCGGAGCCTATTGTTACACGGAGGCTACTTCGCCCTAAAGGCATCCAGGATGGCGGTGAGCGTCTGTCCCAACTCGGATTGTTGGAACTGAGTTGGTATGTAAGGGGTAGGAGTGCCCCCCATCGTCTCATCGTGCACTAGAATATACACGTAGAATACAAACATATGGTCAGGTTGGTTAATCTTAAGGTCAAAGTTGGAAATACTTAGTGTGAGTTACATATGGGCACACCACTGCTTCAGGCTAATTTAGTTTGTCCCAAAACTGACGAATCGAATGGGGGTGGTACCATTGTTGAATGACTTCGTTAGTTGAGGATCGTGGCAAGCTAATACCATTTGTAAGACCCCCCCTCCCGGATCCCAAAACACGACACGAAGGGGGTCTTATGCCCAGAACAGCCGCCTTGCGGTAGCATTAGCACGCGGGTTAACCTGTACCACAAGATGCCTATTCTGCCAGCTACAACCAATATCAATATATATGTCAACCCAACCAAAATGTAAACTAGAAGTCAAATCCACATAAAGCATAATAGTCCAAAGTACATCAAAATAGAGAAGCTACAACAAGCTTCTATACAATATCATAGTACAGCTAACATTTGCCCAAAAGGGCTACATCAAATCGCTCAACAAAACTCACATCGGTCACCGATGGTAGCGACGACACCGTCCCCTCAGGCCCTGTCGTCCTGGCCTGGCTATCCTGCTGCAAAGTCTGCGGCTCCTCTACCTGCGGGATGACCTCCTAAAAAGGAAGTCTTAGCAACCGTTAGTCAAAAAGCCTAAGTGGCTATCACATCCGCTCCCCCGGCGACTCTTCGGCACTGGGCGCAGAAAGGAAGCAGGATACAAAGTATAACAAGTATATATCAGGGTACAAGCAGGTGGTAGTAGTTCAATATGATTAGCAGCATTATAATCTAGCAGTTCTATATGAGCAATATCAATCCATCTAAGCATATAGATCTACATCAGGAAAGTAACTTAACTTATAAGGATGACCATACGAGCTTATAAGTTAAGGATCGGTTTAACTTAAAGTAACTCATCGTATAGGAGTGCACATAAAAACCTATACAATGAGGATCTTGTTTGTGCAATGTAATGTAATGGTATGTATGCAATGCAATGACTCACCCATGATCACACACATGCAACCGCTATGTAGATACGGACTAGTAGTTCCCACTTTTCGAGCAGGTAGCTAACCTCTCAGGCATCAACCGTCGTGGCTAGGTGGCGACAGTAGAGTGGGCTTCTTTACTACTAAGCGGGCATCCACACTGCTTCACTTAGGCCTCTATACGCCTCAACTCTAAGAACACAACAGCGGAGCCCCCCCCCCCCCTCGCGTACCATGTCCCAGCGAGAGTCTCGGGTAGATGTGCACCGAGAAACAAGCCCCGAACTGGCCTTGTGTGACCCAGAAGGAGCCTCGGAAGAAAGCACGAGGACCAAACCCAACCGTTCACTTGGCACGGAAGGAGCCCCAGGACATGAACACCGAGGACCAAGCCCAACCGCCCAAAGTCTAACTGTCAACTCCCGTCGGTGTGACAACTGGCGAGCCCGTAGACCTGCCACACTATCCTTAACCCAAGATTACGACATCGCGTGTTGACTCACACCGCATGCAATTCCACATCACCGTGGCACGGAAGGAGCCCTGGAGAAAACACGAGGACCAAGCCCAACCGTCCACTCGGCACGGAAGGAGCCCCGGGAAATGAGCACTGAGGGCCAATCCTAACCGTCCGACAATGTTGCTCCTCAACATTACCCGAATCATTGCGTCATTAATACTATCTACAATCTACGTTCACATAACTTTAACATAACCGATTAGCATGCTTTGACCAAGTTCAATCATTTATGTGCACATGAATCAACAATCTAATTAGTAACGATCGTTTGCTCATAACATCACCACCGATCGGGTCGTCAAATTCAAATCAATCTTATCATTAATCGACATATAACCGCTATCGTTACGTACTCAATGTTACCCATAATGAAATTGTTCTAATCTCATCAACTCATCAAAACATTTGTTCATAATTTCTACCCCAAAAGATTGGTTCAAGTACAGCTCACTCCTCCATTTGTTTACGTGGGGTTCATACAACAATTTCATCGCTCGATAAATTATGACGATTAAACATAAAGGAATTCTCCAACCCCTACATCAATTAATTACAATGTCTCTTCCGAATTCAAATCCAATGCTATACCCAACCCATAATTTAGGTACAGAACACCATCCGGACAGCACCTTCGACCGGAGATTCCCAAGGCTACAGAAATCTGATGAAGGCGTGTAACCCCTCGTTGGAAAGGTATTGACATTGGATACAACTTTTGTGTTTATTCAAAAGCCCAAATCTGGCCGTATCTCGCTTGAACACGGCCACAAAGATCGATGCATGCAGAACACAGATTTCTTCACGCATCTTGAGGCGGAATGAATAACATCGGTTCATCTTCCTCCTCAAACCGATTCCCAAAATCACCTCCAGAAATTCCTCCTCCCTTATTCACCCTCATGAGGTCATTTCTCTTTACGAAACCATCCCCCATCTTAACATAGAAGGTTGGAGAGGTTGAAGACACCACTATCCTTAGAGCACAAGCCCTAGAATGGCCTCTTCCTAGAGAAATCATCATCTCGCAAGTCTATACTCTTTTGAGTCGACATCTCGCCTAGATATAACTACAAATCTAGAACCAAGGGAGAGGGGAGGAAGCTCACATCATTTCCGGTGTTTCCACCATTTCCGGCAAAGGATCTTGAAACTTTTCGCGGCGGCATCTTCTTCTCCTCGGCGGCGGCGGTTCTTCTCCTCTTGGACTTGCTCCAGCAGCTTCTCCCTCTCTACATCAGTTTCTCCAAGAAGAACGGTTGGAATGAGGAGTGAAAATTGGCTAGGGTTTTCACATCCCTTATAAGTGAAAAGTGACACGGGTAGGAACACGCCTATGTCCTTACCCGTGTCCTACACGGGCGAAGCGTTATAGGCGGTTACCTGACATTTCAATACACAAACACGGGTAGGGACACGTCTGTGTCCCTACCCATGTCCACATGACACGACCGTGTTCTCTGGTCGTGTCCTCCTCTGGACACGCCACGTCGAGCTCAACTCGACACACACGGGTAGGGACACGCCCATGTCTCTACCCGTGTCCTTCTCGAGGTACACTTCGTCGATCTCAACTTGACGCACACGGGTATGGACATGGCCGTGTCTCTACCCATGTTATCTGCACACGGGTAGTGACACCCCCGTGTCACTACCCATATCCTTCTCTGGACATACTTGAGTCATCGACTCGAGAGCTGGCCTCTCCCATATGGGTAGGGACACGCCCATGTCTCTACCCATGTCCTATTCTGTACTGCTTTCTCCTCCCATTTACAAGTGCAGCCCTGCTGCCAGCATTTCCCTGATCCCAAGTCAGCTCCCCTGACTCAAAAACGCGCACGAGGGGCATAGTGCGAATCGGGACGTTACACAGTCAGACCTATCGTACGACTCAATGCTGGTGCATTAAGTGGAGCTCCTGCATACTCTTGTCGGCCGCTGCACCGGACTTAATTTGGCCAAGTGCTAAACCACAATTTCTGAGTCAACGTATTGGCGTTGGTGCATCGACCGTCCAATACCGAAGACCACCACCTTATATTCTATGTACATGCAATATTATTGTATTTCTCCGCCGAGCCAAAGCTCCTCGGACTATCCCGTCCGTCACAATCATCTGCTGAGCCAAAAGCTCCCCGGACTAACCCGTCCATCACAAACAACAACCGAGCCAAAGCTCGTCGGGCCAACCTGCCCATCTTAACAACCACCGAGCCAAAGCTCGCCGGGCCAACCTGCCCATCACCAAAACCACTGAGCCTACTGCCCAAGTGACCCAACCTACCACCCCGAGACACCTAGGTGAGTGTAAGTGAATCCCTAGTTATACTAGTTACTCTTGTAATTCAGTTTTACCTACAGTTTTGGTTAGCCCAGGACTGCCCAAGGTATTCCCTGTGAAGCGCTCTCGAGGGCACTAGGAACTGCGATGGGATTACGCCCAAAGCTCCCTTTCGCAAGGCACTTACTATTGTTGGTCGCTATCAAATTTCCCAAACCCTCACTTGTTGTACTGGATCTAACCCTAGAGTATGTGACACTTTCTCTCCTACGAGAAAAACAATCTTTCGTCGATCCTGAACACCACCTAACACTAGCCAATCCAACACTCTACTCATCCTAACTTCCAATGATGTACTCATTTTTTATTTATCCAAACCAACAAACATCTAACCCCAACTCATGTGCCCAAATTCATATTCCAACCTATCTTCTGCAGTTTTACTAAATGTAGACCAACATAAGCTATATGGTGTGTAAAATGGGAGGTACTCAAAATAATCATCCAATAACCCTATAATAATTATTGGGGGTCTATCATGACATATTTGGCCGAAATCCAGAAATTCATAATTTTCCTAATTTATCTGATAATTTAATTAATTTCTCTAATAGTACAAAAACTCTAGTTTGAACATGAAGTGTCAATTTCAGACATGAAAATTCTCCTTAAAATTTATGATAATTACAAGATGACCATTTAACCTAGAATCCAAGGTCTCCCAATTTTGCAGCAAGGTTTAGATCTCTAATTCTAATTGTGAATATAACCTATTTTAATCAATTTTAAGAGGCAATTGCAACAATTATACTTACAAAAATTCATAGAAAATTCAGGGATGATTGTAAAGATATATAAATGCTCTAGGTCAAGTTTCATAATTTATCAACAAATAATGAGCTTTAAACAAAATATTTAACAAGTATCCAAATTAATGAGGTTGTGAAGTAGGTACTAAAATTATGTATTCAAAAATTCTAATAAAATTCATAAATGAGCATAATGGTCTAAAACTTCCTCTGCCTAATTTTCATGACTTTCCAACAGACAGTGAATTCACAATAACCAAATATTTAAGTAAGGCTAATTCATGCATTACAAAGGAAGTACTAAGAGTATTGATCCAAAATTCCTAACTAAATTTCCAGAGGTTCATACTACCCCTATGACCACACTACCCAAATTTCATTATTGTTCAATGAGTTTTAATACCCTATTTTATCACTATAAAGTTTGTGCTCTAAACTAGGGTTAGAGTTTGTGGGGCCTACCCTTTCCCAAATCAGCTAAGATTTTTACCATAGGCTTTAGATACCCTAGTTCCCGCTCTACCAAATTTTAAGTCCATACAAGGTCTTTTGAACCCATGCCCTTCACAAGACACAAAAGCCCTTCCTTAGGGTTTGGCCTTAGGTCCTTGGGCAAAACTATTCCAATCCACCCCAATTTCCATGGGAGGGTGTTAAAAGTCATGCCAAGTCAGTGACCCAAATTTCAACCTCTGTTGAGGTGGTTTAGTCACCTAAACCCACAAGTGCATTTTTGACCTAAATACCCCTTATTAGGGCTAGGCTAGGGTTTGTTCATTTCCCAACCAAATCAGCTCCAAATGAGATGAAAATTTATACACAGCCTCCTGAAGACCCTAAGGACCACTAACCAAAATTTGGTAGGGTTTGGAGGTCATTATACATATTAAATAATTTCTACATGGATTATTAAATTCCTACAAAAATATTAGGAAAAGTTTTTCCAAAAATTCCCAATTTTGGATATGTTCTAGGTATAGGTAAGAATGATCCCCATCCAAAATTTCAGGTCATTTAGATGGATGGATTGTTGTGGGTACTCAAAATAGTCTCTGGACTAGCATAGGTATAGTGCTCACCAAAATGAGTGTTGTGGCAACCCGCTTACCAAATTTGGTTGAAACTAATTTTAAATTAAAGTACACTCATAGATCTACAATTTTCATGATTTTAACTTTTTCTGAAACGGCCCCTAAGTATTTTTAATATTTAATTTAAAACAGCCCAGTAAACAGGACAAAAAATTTAGAAATCAAAACTAAATAAAAGAAATGATCCAGCACGGATCTTAAAGCAAATCCAACGCATCCTGGTCATCTTCCTCCTCCAGCCAAGGGCTGTGATCAGCCCGACCTGGAGCTTCTTCCAAGCTATTTTCCCGGCCACCCGGCCACCTCCCTGGCCGGCCACCACCGCCACCACCTTCGTTGTGGTGGGGGCTATCGCCGGGCGGCGACACGGCCGCCGGAGGGGTGGTTTCCGGCGAACCGACCACTCCATTTTTTTGGAAAAACTATGGAAACGTCATCACCTGATCTGATACATTTGAGCCCGATTCTCATCCTAAAAGATTCCTAAGATCTATCCGTAGAAGGAGTAAAGGAGGACCTTATTGGAGGGCTGGAGGCGGGTCAATCTTCGAGTTGGCATGACCGGTGGTGGAGGTTTTCCGTGCTCAACAAATGTGCAGCCAGAGGGCTCAGTTTCTTCAGGAAAATGGTGGAAACTCCTGCCCTAAGTCTAGGTAAGCTTTTAAAACATTCAAATGGGAGAGAGGATGGGTGTAGCAACAATGGCCATTAATGGCCACTAAAGGGAAAATTAAAGCCATGGTGGTTTCACCTTCCCTAGGCATGAATCCATCAGAAAACCTCCCATAACTGATAGAGGGAGTGAATCTCCATCAATTGGGAGAGGAAATGAGGAGTCAATGGCATTCAATCACCATGAATGGTCATTTTCTCCCTCTTTCTCTCTCCTCCATTAAAGGGAAAAATGGAGTTTTCTCTCTCCTACCCATCAAGGCTGATTTTGATCTCTTTTCTAGTCTATTATCACCCCACTAACTCATTTTAATAATAAAAATGAGGTTAGCCCAAGTGGGGGAAAGGGTTTGAGCTTGGGTTAGCCCATTTGAGCTAGGTTTGACCTAACCTTGATAAGGGTTGACCTAGGTCAAATTGACCTTTTGTGTCACCATCATTGGGTCCTTGGTGACCTATTGGCCTCCTATAGGGTATAGGTAGGGATGGGTAGGGTTGACCTGGCACTCAGAAGGCCACCTGCCCCTTAGTTAGGGCACTTTGACCAGTTTAGGGCTAAGGTTGACTTGGATCAACTTAGGCTCTAGAGTTGACCCCAATGGGTCCTATGTGACCCATTGACCTTGTAACGCCCCGAAAATTGTTATCGAGCTAGTCGCATCCTAAGGAATGTTTGGTGCCTGTATATGGGTACACGACCTAGGACACGGGCGTGTCTAAGGCCGTGTCGTTCTCTATGTTGGCCGGCTGTGTCCAGAAAAGGACACGGCAGGAAACACGACTTTGAGCAGTTGTGAAACGACATGTCAGGGGTGACACGGTCGTGTTCATACCCGTGTCCCCACCCGTGTTCACCGAGGGCCGTGACGGTTGGCGTGGCAGTTACTGGTAACACGCCCCTAGGTCACGGGCGTGTCAGAAACTGACACGGGCGTGTCAGGTTGAGACACGGGCGTGTCTTGACCCGTGTCCTCTTCTGTGCTCAACGATCGTGTCTGGATCGAGGCACACGGCCTGGGACACGGACGTGTGCACGTCAGTGTTCGGCCCAGGTTTGAGGATTTTTGGGCAGATCTGAGCCGTTCATTTTCTTTAATTAAGATCTGACGGCCCAGATGTGTTCCTGCTTTGTTAAGGCCGGGAATTGAGGTTTAATTCCTAATTTTCTCTTTAACATTCTCTTCCTAAGGAGTTATAGAGAGGAGAGAGCAAGGAGGATGGAAGAGGAGGATTCTGGCCGCTAGAGGAGCATCGGAGCACTGGTTCGAGAACCGAGACCGGATCCGCGGAGGAAATTCTATTGCGAATCCTTCTATCCATATAGATTTCCATGGCGCAAAAGCGTACTACAGGGGTAACGATTCTCTACTTGAGCATGTGAAGCTCTCTTTCTTTTGCATAAGGAAACCCGCTCCCACGAGTGTGCGGTGATCTTTGGAGTAGACGTGAAGAGTCCCCCTTGTGTTGCATATAGAGTTCGGAACGGAAGTACGAACATAGGCATTGTGTGTGAAGCCTACCCGAACGTGTTGGTCTGGATCGGTGATGTTTCATTTTGTATGGTTTGCCGGAGAAGACTCTATGCTTTGTGTTTTTCAGGTTTCTACATGATAGATTGCAACAGGGATCCTTGGGGATTAACTCCAAGGCACACCCGAAAACTGAGCGGAAACGTAGTTCTGCTAACTTGGTGGCCGGGGAGCCGGCCTTGTACATAACTGAGTTATATGATTTTTGGAATTGATGCGGGATCCGAGAGAAGCTTGGCTTGTACGTAAATCTTAAGGTGACTACGTGGTGTGAGCAACAGGCAAGTGGAATCAGACCTGGGCTATATGGTTAGGTGCGAGAGACCTATAGAGGGACTGGATGTTGGCATAGTCGGGAGCCTTAGACGTTGGTCAGAAAGGATAAAATGCTCACGATGTGGCCATCCCGGGGATGGTGGTGAAGTCACAGAATTGACTGGATTCACCGATAATATACCCTGAGTGCACGGGGTGTTTGGCCGTGCGAGCCTACACCTGTGGCGAAGTATGTTTGTACTTTATTATTTAGTTGGGCTAATGAAATGCAGGGAAGGAGCACCTCCATCCCAAGTAAGGGGCGGGGTCATTATAATTTGGTCGACTTTGGCTGACCGTTACTTTGTTTGCCACCATGCGGTGGAATGTTTCTTTTAGGTGCTGTGGAGCCAAGAACCAAATAGCGGGCAAAAGCCCATATTGCCGAGCTGGCCCTCGAAGGCCAAAGCGAATAGTTGTTTTTACTTTATCATGTGTGGCTGACCTGCGAGCCGATGTATGTAAAACATTACTTTGTTAAGTAAAACACTTGTAAGGCCATAAGGCCATGTACTTTCAGTGTATTTGTTATTTCATTCCTATGGTAGTTTGTGGATATTCATGATAGTTGTTATTCAATTATGGGTTCTTTCCACATGTTTAAAAGCTTCCGCTAGAATGCTCTGTGTTAGGGCGAGTAGTCGTAGTTGGATATTTGATATTCTTATATAACCCTTCCTACTATCCGTGGTATATGGCGTCGGGTTCTAGCTGGACCTTCTGTTATATGTCATACGACGGATGAGGGTGTTATAATTTGGTATCAGACTTCTGGTTTCGGTCAACTTAAATGAATTCGTGGACAAATTCTTTTAAAGGGGTGGTGAGCAAGTGTGTGCGTCATCGTTATAACATCTAAAAGTACCCACGAATGTCCACTTAGGAATGAAAAATACACTTGTTTTGAGGAATCTGAGTGTTCCAATGATTGCTTTTCGCAATTGTTTTGCCATCTAATCAAGGGTTTTTGCTATTATAGGAAGCTAGGAGCGGTGCTAGGCAATCAGAACGCCCATAATTGGCGAAAAGTAGTGCACCGAGCGACGTGCCTACAACACCTCCTTCAGCAGAAACCATCAGATTGGTGGCTGAAGCAGTCTTTGCTATGATAAATGCCCAACTTGTAGGGCAAATGCACCATGCACCACCTGTTAATGAGTAAGAACCGATTAGGGTGGCAGAGCCGAGAGTGGTAGAACGCGTGGCAGTTGATCATGTAGCACCAAGGAGAGCTACGGAGAAGCACCTCAAGCATGTAATGAGCTTTAATCCTCCGAGGTTCGACGGGATTGGAACACCAAGTCAAGCTGAGGATTGGCTCTCTACGATAAAGAGAGTCTTAACGGCTACAGAAACTATAGAGTGGTAGAATACCACCATAGCGACCTTCCTTTTGGCTGGTGAGGCAAGGCTGTGATGTGACGAGTTGGAGGTTCATCTCTTAGTGGGAAGGCAACTTGCGGATGTGCCTATGGAGGAATTCTCAAGGTTGTTCTTGGCCAGATTTCTACCCTCTGCTCAGAAGCTTGTCATGGAGAATCAGTACCTCGGTTTGACTCAGGGAGGCAGAAGCGTGCATGAGTATCTCCACGAGTTCACGCGGTTGGGTCGTTATGCTGGTGCTATGTTTACTGAAGAGGAGCGGTAAACCAACCGATTTTATGAGGGTTTACGTGGTGATCTACAGCTACTCCTTGATGGTCCTAAGGCGCAGGGCTTCATAGACTTGGTCAATTCAGCCCGGTCATTGGAAAAGGTCATGAAGAAAGTGCAAGAGAAGAAGGACCCTTGGGAAAATAAGTCAGAGTTCAATGTGCCAAATTCAAAGTCGGGTTTTCGCAGATGGAACAAGAAACTGAATACTTCGAGCTCAGCACCTTCGTCTAGTGCGACGGGGGCAACCACAAGTCGAGTCCAAGGAGCTTGCTACAATTGTGGAAAGACGGGGCATTTTTCTCGTGAATGTTGGAGTGGACGTGCAAAGTCCGAGAGGAAGCCTGGAGCATCTTATGAAGAGAAAGGGAAGACGGGGGAGTCAACCGCATCCCACCATGCTCCAGCCTAGCCTAGAGTTTATAACCTTGGTCTGCAAGAGGCCATAAAACAAGCTGACGTGGTGACAGGTATGAGTTAAATTATAGCAGTTTAACTTTATGTAGTTGTTACCTTTATAGAGTTCGGCGAGAACCCTGTTTGAAATGGGAGCTTCGCATCCCTTCTTGTCCGAAAGATTCGTGTCGCGCATCAGAGTCCCTTCCTCGATGACAAAAGACAAGTTGGATGTGTTGTTACCCAATGGGTGCTCAATGCACGCGGATAGAGTCTGTGTGGTTAAGATTCGGATTAGGGACCAGGAGTTTGATTTGCAAGCATCGGTACTGCTGTTAGCGGAGTTCGACGTAATCTTTGGTATGGACTGGCTCTCGAAGCAGCGAGCATGCATTGATTGCAACCAAAAGGAGGTTAAGTTGGGACTGAATACTGATCGGGAGACTAAGTTTGCGGGCATGAAGGGGTTGGGTAAGATTTTGATGTCGTCCATTCAGGTGATCAAGGCAGTTCAGTCTGGGGCAGAGCTGTTTGTCACATTAGTGCAGGCTTCAACGCCTAAGCCGAGTCTGGGCAGTATTCCAGTTGTGTCTGAGTATCCTGATGTGTTTTCAGATGATCTCCCAGGAGCCCCTCCTCAGCGGGAGATTGATTTTACTATTGTGCTGGTGCTAGGTGCCAAACCGGTGTCACGCTCTCCGTATCAGATAGCGCCAAGAGAGATGACGGAGTTGAAGGTGCAACTATAAGAGTTATTGGAGCAAGGGTATGTGCGTCCAAGTTCTTCGCCTTCGAGCGCACCGGTCCTTTCATTAAGAATAAGGATGGGAGCTTGCGACTTTGCATCGACTATTGGGAGTTGAACAAGCTTACATAAAATAATAAGCATCATATCTCAAGGATTGACGAGCTATTTGATCAATTAGTTGGGTCAATAGTATATTCGAAGTTAGATCTGAAATCCGGCTACTACCAATTGAGGATAAGGGAAAGCGACATCCCAAAGACAGCGTTCAGCACGCGGTTTAGGCATTACGAGTTCACGGTCCTGCCGTTTGGGTTGACCAATGCGCCATCCGTGTTTATGGATCTGATGAACAGGACATTCAGAGAGTACCTGGATCGTTTCGTGATAGTATTTATCGACGATATCTTTGTTGAAATTTGTGAAGTGGAAGTGGTTGATAGGCAGGCCGGGCGGCCTGAGCGGACAGAGTCTGCGGACTGGGCGGACTGTTGTTATGCGGCCAAGTGATAGGCCTAGGATCTGGCTGTTCTTCTGAGCGGCCTGTGCTGACTTAGTCCGCGGCTTGGGCAGACTATTGTCTGCGGATGGAGCGTTGGCTGTCTTGCTAGCCTGGCCTTGGTTGAGCGGCCTGAGCAGTCTGCATCCGCAACCTGGGCAGACTGCTGACATGGTGTTGGAGGCTTAGCTGATTGAGGAGCGGCCTGAGAGGACAGCGGTTTCTAGGTTGTAGGCAGTGCTCTGATCAGTTGTCGTGTTGCAAGCTTGTGTTAACCGGCAGATTGGGTCCTATCCGCAGTAGGCTTGTGGACTGGCGTGTCCGCGTTGTCCGCTATTGCGGACTGGCCTTAGGAGTTTGGCTGTGGCCTTGCCGAGCTCTGGTGGTACAGCAGTATTGGTGTTGTGGAGGACTAGTGTGTGGAGTCCGGCAGTTGGCCATTTGGGCAGCCATGCGAGGATAGCTTGTGGACTATGCCTTGACTCTGGGAGTGTTGGCGATCACATTTTTAAGTGGTTGGCGGACTGAGCCATGTTCGCCGAGCTCGCGTTTGGCCCTTTTGTGCTTTACTAGACTTGGTCACATTCTGTGACAAGCCCAGTGCGTCCGCCGTATTCGCCAAGTCCGCTGTGACCGGGCAGACTGTTGCTAACCCTGCCTTTGGTCGCTGACTTGTGGCAGATGGAGGCTTTAGTCTTGTACTATGCGGACTGCCTCTCTGGTATGCGGACTGTTGCTGAAGGGGTTGTGGCTGTCCATATGGTGATGTTGCGGACTCTGTGGACTGTGCTGACTGTGCAGACTATACCTAGTCCATATAGTGTGAGGCAAGTCTGCCTTGTTGAGTTCTTTCCTTGCTCCTGGCGGATTTTCCTTGGAATCCGGCTAAGTCCTTGCGGACTCAGCGGACGGGTGTTTGTTAGCGCGCGTGCTGGGGTGCTGTCTCTATCCACTAGGGCGGTGACCACACTCCTCACCTCACCTATAAATAGGACCCCCCTAGCACGTCTACTGTAACTGAGTGAACAGTAAGTGGGGGCTCGTCAAAGTGCTGCGGTCTCTGTTTTCTGTCCGCGCGGATTGAATCAGAGTTAACTGTTTGCCGTGTGCAGGTCGCGCGGCTAGCTTCAAGAAGCCAGGAGTTTGGCTTTGACTTCGGTCAAGTACTTGGAAGTGTGCGGTCTCTGCGGTTTCAGCAGGTCGCTCTGCGGCTTGTCAGTTCTCTGCTTCAACTTTGCAAGTTCCAATAACCTGTCCTCCAGTCTCAGGCGGGTAGGCGGTATGTTCCTCAGTTCCTCGGCAGTAGGCGAATAACGGTGTGTCCGCACGGCCTCGCGGCTTCGGCGGACTCCGTGCCTATTCGGCGTGTTGCAGCTTCAGCTCGGGCGGCTTCGGCGGACTTGGCGACTTCGGCGGTCTCGGCGGTTTCCAGTGCTGTCCGCCCGGCTTGTTTTTGTGCTTTCTGTTACAGCTGATTGTACTAGCGAAATCATGTCTCGCTACGTATACCTCGTCTTGTAAATAAGTTTAATGAATATAAGATCTGCTTGTTCTTCCATGTGCTTGGTGTGTTGAGCTTATTCCCTGGGTTTCCGCTAGATCAAAGTGTGAACTGGGTAGTGCCGAAAATATTAATTTGGCTTTGGGCTATCTTGCTGACCACTTTGAGAAAATTCAACATGGTATCAAAGAGAGGTTCAGTTGCTTGAGCGGTGTTTCCACCAGTTTTGTTCCTCTGTGCTTGAGTGGTGATCAACCTGTGTTGGTGCTCTGTGCTTCTGAAGGCTTTACCAAGCAGTTGTTGCAATGGAAGGAAGTTATGCAAGGGGTCTTGGTATTGAACTCTTGACCACGACTAAGTTCAAGAAGTGGAAGTCGTGTATGAAGAGTTTTCTTCTTGGCGAGGAGATGTGGGAGGTCGTCGGTGGTGACGACAGACAGGAAGTTACTGCTGCGTTTGGTACTGCTGAGCAGGTGAGGCTCTGGAGAAAAATAAATGCAAAAGCAGAGTTTGTTCTCAAGAGAGCTGTTTCACCAGAACTGTTTGATCACATCATTGGATGTGAGTCTGTTGCTGATATTTGGACAACTATTGATGAGTTGTTCAATAGGAAGAATGTGGCCAGACTTCAGTTTCTGGAGAATGTGTTGGCCAGGACAACTCAAGGAGACCTTACTATCTCAAAGTTCTTCTTGAAGATGAAAAGCTTGTGCGCAGAGATATCAGCGCTTGACCCTGATGAGCGTATCTCAGAGGCTAAGATGAAAAGTCACATTATCCACAGCTTGCGGAAGGAATATGTTGCCTTTGTAACTTTTGTTCAAGGGTGGTCAACTCAACCATCCTTGCTGGTGCTTGAGAACCTGCTTGCTTCGCAGGAAAGTCTGGTAAGGCAGATGGTAGGAGTGACTGTCTCTGAAGGTGGTAGTGAAGCGCTGTTCACAAGCAAGAAGAAGAAGAGATGGGAAGGGAAGAAGAAGAAGCAGGTCGCTGCTGAGAATGAGCCTTCAACTTCTTATCAGCCAGAGAGGAGTGATGCTCCGAAGAAGGACTGTAAAAAGAATTTGAAGTGCTACAGGTGCCATCAGCGAGGTCACTTCAAGCGGGACTGCAAGGTCAAGCTGCAGCCTGGGCATGCTGCAGGCAAGGAGGAAGCTTGCTCTAAGAGTGAGGAAGCAGAATGGGATGGTGCCTTCATGATGGCACTTGTGTTCGTGCCCTCTCTGCTGAGGACTTCAACGACGCGTGGATCGTGGACTCCGAGTGTGGTCATCACCTCAGTGGAGACAAATCGAAGTTCTCTTCCTTGCAAGCATACTCAGGTAACGAAGCTATCATAACTGCTGATAACACTGTTTATGCATTAGAGAAAGAGGGGGTTGTGTCTTTGGGTAGTGATCAGGGGCCACTCACATTAAGGAGTGTGTATCACGTGCCGGGCATGAAGAAGAACCTCTTCTCTGTGACTAATGCAGTAGATGCTGGTTATCACATTCTGTTTGGGCCAACAGACGTGAGGTTCCTTCGCAACGTATCCGCGGTTAAGGCTGATGTTGCTCATATAGGAAGGAAAGTTAAGAACTTATTTGTTCTTGCTACTAATGCTTATGTTGATCGTATGAGAACCAATAATAGCGCTGCTATCTGGCATGAGAGGCCGGGGCATGTAGGTATGGACAAGCTGAAGGCTATGGCTAATAGAAGTTTTGTGAGAGGTTTGCCTAAGTTGTCCTCCTTTGGTGACGGGCATGTTTACACGGGGTGTCAATACGGTAAGGCGCATCGCCTTCCGTTTGATAAATCACAAACAAGGAGCTAGCAATCATTGGAGTGCATTCATAGCGACTTGATGGGGCCAACTATCACGGCCAGCCTTGGTGGAAGTAGATACATGCTTGTCTTGATTGATGACTTCTCAAGATATACTTGGATTTATTTCTTGAAGGAGAAGTGTGAAGCTTTCTGGTTATTAGTGGAGTTCAAGGAGCTAGTGGAGGGCCGGCGTGGCTTGCGGATCAAGAAACTTAGAACTGATAACGGGGGTGAGATTGTTTCCTCCGAGTTTTCTAACTTCTGCAGGAAGCACGTAATTCATAGAGAGCTCACTTGTGCTCACACTCCACAACAAAATGGAGTAGCGGAGCGGAAGATCCATCATTTGACGGAGACTTGCAAATGCTGGCTTCATGCGAAAGATATCCCAAGGTCCTTTTGGGCGGAGGGAATGTCTTGTGCTTCTTATGTCATCAACCGGATGCCGCGCAGCCCGATCAACATGAAGACTCCTATTGAGTTGTTGCTGAAGGAGAAGCCTAGTGTTGGACACCTTCGGGTGTTCGGTTCAACTTGCTATGTGCATGTCCCAGATGCTTCACGGACTAAGCTGGATGCAAAGGCAAGGAATCTTGTCTTTGTTGGCTACGATTAGCGTAAGAAGGGATGGAAATGCATGGATCCTGCGACGAAGAAGTTCGTTGTGTCAAGATACGTTGTCTTTGACGAGCTGACGTCATATGGAGGTGGCTCGGTTGAGCTAACCGGAGGCAAGGTTGATGAAGAACCGATGGTGGCTGCTGAAGGCCTGGAAGAGGAGCTTGTTGTTTCACCAGCAGCTCCTATTGCTTCAAACTCTGAGGCTGAGCCTTCTGGCTCAGGAAGCAGGGGGAGCACTGCTCAAAGCTTTCCCCAAGTAGGAGTTGAGCCTGAAGAAGCAACAGAGGTAGTAAGCAAGGAGTAGAGCCTTCAGAGATCGAAGAGGGTTATTAAGACATCGGCTCGTTACTGTGATGGGAATACATTGAGCTTTGTCTCCTGCTTATTTGCAGGTCCTCTGGATGAGCGAGAGTCTGCAAACTTCAATGAGGCCACTGGAGTCAAGGAGTGGGAATATGCCTTGAAGGAAGAGATCGCTGCTCTCAAGAAGAATGAAACCGGGGATCTTGTGCCCAAGGTTGATGACATTACTCCAGTGACTTGCAAGTGGGTGTTTAAGTTGAAAAAGAAGGCTGATGGGAGCATTGATACATACAAAGCTCGCTTGGTCGCTCGAGGATTCTCACATCAGTATGGAGAATACTATGAGGAGACGTTCAATCCGGTTGCAAAGATGACTTCGGTTAGAGTGGTGATCGCCTTGGCTGCTAGTAAGGGATGGAAGATGTGGCAGCTTGATGTGAAGAATGTTTTTCTTTACGGAGAGATTGACAAGGACATTTTCATGGATCAGCCACTTGGTTTTGTCTCTGAAGTTCATCTGAACTATGCCTGCAAGCTCCGGAAGGCTCTCTATGGGTTGAAGAAAGCTCTTAGAGCTTGGTATGGGAAGATAGCAAAGTATTTGCAACTCTGCGGTAATCTTGCTTCCAACTCAGACTCTAGCTTGTTCGTCAAGAAGAAGGAGGAGCTTCAAGTCTTGGTCCTACTGTATGTGGACGACATGATCATCACAGGGAATTCAGAGGAGGAAGTAGCAAGGCTCAGGGCTGAGATTGTTATACGCTTCGAGATGAAGGACTTGGGAGAGCTTCATCACTTTCTCGATCTTGAAGTGGAGAGGAAGAAGAGCAGTATACTCATTTTCCAAAGAGGATATGCAGATCGCATTGTGAAGCAGTTCGGTATGGGCGAAGGAAAGAGTTGCTCTACTCCACTGGAACATGGGCTGAAGCTTCGACGAGATGAGGGAAGGGTTCTTCCTGATCCCTTGGTGTTCAGAGCTCTTATTGGGAGCTTGATCGACCTGACGATTACTAGGCCAGACATAGCTTACGCTGTTGGCCGAGTAAGTCGGTTTATGGCTGAACCAAGGAAGTCTCATCTAGTGGCGGCAAAGAACGTTCTGAAGTATGTCAAGACAACTTCTGACATGGGACTTCTCTACAAAAGGGACTTAGACTTTGCCTTGCTTGGGTACACGGATGCTGACTATGGCGGTGATTCGGATGATCGAAGGTCAACTTCAGGTTATGTGTTCACTTGCGGATCAGCTAGCATCTCATGGTGTAGCAAGAAGCAGGACTCGGTGTCCGTCTCAACTACGGAGGCAGAGTATAAGGCTTCGGCCTTGGCTTCTCGGGAAGCCATCTTTTTGAGGAGACTTGTAGAGGATGTGCATGAAGAAGTGCAAGGGCCAACTTTACTCCGGGGTGATAATGAGAGTGCTCTCAAGCTAGTAAACAATCCAGTGTGTCACGCTAGGACCAAGCATATTGAGATCGATCACCACTTCATAAGGGAGAAGGTGTTGGATGGATCTCTTCTAGTCGGGCATGTTCGGAGTGAAGACAATCTTGCTAACATCTTCACGAAGCCACTGTCGAATGGGCCTTTTGAGCGGTTGCGCAGCTTGCTGGGATTGGTCACCACTTCTCACTTCAATGGGGAGTGATGAAATTTGTGAAGTGGAAGTGGTTGATGGGCAGGCAGGGCAGCCTGAGCGGACAGAGTCTGGGGACTGGGCGTACTGGGCGGACTGCTGTTATGCGGCCTGGTGATAGGCCTAGGATCTGGCTGTTCTTCTGAGTGGCCTGTACGGACTAAGTCCGCGGCTTGGGCGGACTATTGTCTGCGGATGGAGCATTGGCTGTCTTGCTGGCATGTTCTTGGTTGAGCGGCCTGAGCGGTCTGCATCCGCGGCCTAGGCGGACTGCTGACAGGGTGTTGGAGGCTTGGCTGATTGAGGAGCGGCCTGAGCGGACAGCAGTTTGCAGGCTCTAGACAGTGCTCTGATCAGTTACCGTATTGCAAGCTTGTGTTAACCGGCGGATTGGGTCCTATCCTCGGGAGGCTTGCGGACTGGCATGTCCGCGGTGTACGCTGTTGCGGACTAGCCTTAGGAGTTTTGCTGTGGCCTTGCCAAGCTCTGGTGGTACAACAGTATTGGTGCTGTGGCGGACTGGTGTGTGGAGTCCGACAGTTGGCCGTTTGGGCAGTCATGCGAGGATAGCTTGCAGACTATGCCTTGACTCTGGGAGTGTTGGCAATCTCATTTTTTGGGTGGTTGGCGGACTGAGCCGTGTCCGCCGAGCTCGCATTTGGCCCTTTTGTGCTTTACTGGACTTGGTCACATTCTGTGACAAGCCTAGTCCGCATAGTCCGCTGTGACCGGGCGGACTGTTGCTAACCCTGCCTTTGGTCGTGGACTTGTGGCGGATGGAGGCTTTAGTCTTGTACTATGCAGACTGCCTCTCTGGTGTGCGGACTGTTGCTGAAGGGGTTATGGTTGTCCATATGGTGATGTTGCAGACTCTGCGGACTCTGCAGACTGTATGGACTATACCTAGTCCGCATAGTGTGAGGCAAGTCCGCCTTGTTGAGTTCTTATCTTGCTTCTAGCGGTTTTTCCTTGGAATCCGGCTAAGTCCTTGCGGACTCAGCAGACGGGTGTTTGTTAGCGCGCGGGCTAGGGCAGTGTCTCTATCCACTAGGGCGGTGACCACACCCCTCACCTCGCCTATAAATAGGACCCCCCTGGCACGTCTACAGTAACTGAGTGAACAGTAAGTGGGGGCTCGTCAAAGTGCTGCGGTCTCAGTTTTCTATCCGCGCGGATTGAATCAGAGTTAACTGTTTGCTGTGTGCAGGTCGCGCGGCTTGCTTCAAGGAGCCAGGAGTTTGGCTTTGACTTCGGTCAAGTACTTGGAAGTGTGCGGTCTCTACGGTTTCAGCAGGTCGCTCTGCGGCTTGTCAGTTCTCTGCTTCAACTTTGCAAGTTCCAATAACCTGTCCGCCAGTCTCAGGCGGGTAGGCGGTCTGTTCCTCAATTCCTCGGCAGTAGGCGAATAACGGTGTGTCCACGCGGCCTCGCGGCTTCGGCGGGGTCCGTGCCTATTCGGCATGTTGCAGCTTCAGCTCGGGCGGCTTCGGCGGACTTGGCGACTTCGGAGGTCTCGGAGGTTTCCAGTGCTGTCCGCCCAACTTTTTTTTGTGCTATCTGTTACAGCTGATTGTACTAGCGAAATCATGTCTCGCTACGTATACCTCGTCTTGTAAAGAAGTTTAATGAATATAAGATCTGCTTGTTCTTCCATGTGCTTGGTGTGTTGAGCTTATTCCCTCGGTTTCCGCTAGATCAAAGTGTGAACTGGGTAGTGCCGAAAATATTAATTTGTCTTTGGGCTATCTTGCTGACCACTTTGAGAAAATTCAACAATCTTGGTATACTCGTAGTGTGAGGATGATCACTACAAGTATCTGCATATGGTGTTGGAGACGTTGAGAAGAAATCAGTTGTATGCTAAGTTCTCCAAGTTTGAGTTTTGGTTATCCTCGGTAGCGTTCCTTGGTCATGTTGTTAGTGAAGAAGTGATAGCGGTGGATCTGGCGAAGATAGTGGCGATACGGGAGTGGCCTGTATTGACTACATTGGCGGAAGTATGGAACTTTTTGGGGCTTGCCGGCTACTACAGACACTTCGTAGAGAACTTCTCGTGGATAGCGCTACCACTCACAACGTTGACAAGGAAGGATCAAAAGTTTGTGTGGTCACTAGAGTGCTAGCAGGCTTTTGAAGAGTTGAAGAGGAGGTTGAGTACGACGCCTATTTTATGTTCGCCGAGTGGGACCGATGGGTTTTAAATCTATAGTGATGATTCGGGCAGCAGTTTGGCCTGTGTTTTGCTACAGCATGGGAGTGTGATAGCCCATAGTTCACGACAATTGAAGGTTCATGAGCGGAATAAACCGGTCCATGACTTAGAGATAGCGGCCGTGATATTTGCTCTAAAGTTGTGGAGGCAGTATTTGTACGGTGTGAAGGTCGATATCTACACCGATCATAAGAGCCTGAAGTACCTGTTAGATCAGAAGGACCTAAACATGAGTCAGCGGAGGTGGATGGAGTTCCTGAGGGAATACACCTTTGAAATACATTATGTGCCTGGGAAAGGAAATGCTGTGGCGGATGCATTGAGTCCCAGGGCTCATGCGCAAGCCAGCTGGTTGTCGGTACATGATGAGAGTTTGGTCCGTGATTTGGAGGCATTAGAGATATCTTGAGTCGACAAGCAGGCTAGTGCCGAGGCAAAATTGTATTGGACAGAGGTGCAGTATGACCTAGCTGATAGAGTTCGGCGGGCTTTGGTTCAGGATAGCAGCATGAAGCAGATCTTAGATGAATCTTTGGATGGGTCAAATTCCCAATTTACTGTTGAGGACGGACTGTTATGGAGGGACGGTCATCTATGCGTTCCTAGTGCGGATAGTCTTCGGGAGGAGTTGGTGTACAAGTCTCATCATACCAAGTACTCAATCCACCCGGGAGCACGAAGCTGTATAAGGACATGAATAAGTTGTTTTGGTGGACAGGATTAAAGAAGGACGTAGCACTTTATGTGGCCAAGTGGTGGCGACGACGGCCCCCAAGGTGACGACGGCCCCCAAGTTGTTGATGACAGCACACTAACGGAAGACCCTTCTTCGTCTCCAACAAAGGACTCACATCGCCATGGTGTTCGTACGGAGCGGCGCTACAATTTGCTCCCTCGGCGCAAGACAAATAGCTAGTTGAACTTATCTTATTATTAACTTAAGTGCATTCGTATTTTCGTATGCTATTTTATTTGGAGTATGTTATTTTGGGCTGCATGTAGCCATTGAATGTCTTATTTTTTATTTGGGCTACATATAGCCAAGACTTGGTGTTAAGCCTATATATAGGCATGTATGGTTTTGTTTAACTTAAGTTGAATGAGAAGAAACCCTAAATTTCCTTTCTTGCTAATCTTCCTCTCTCTCTCTACCTATCCTAGCCGCCACCCTCCACTCCCTCTCTCTCTCTAAAAAAAACCTTCGGCCAGCACTCTTCTTCATCTCCCTCTTCCAAGCCGCCACCTCCTCTCACCATCTTCAGCCCGACCACCACCCTCCCTAGCCGGCCGGCCACCTATCTCCTCCGCCCGAGCAACCCCTTTGAAGAGAACCCGACCGCCCCTCTTCACGTGAAGTTTTATCTGAGAAGGGCCTCCTTCTACGGCGAGGAATCTGGACTTTGGTGTGAAGCGGCCAAGGCGGGCGATCTATCTCTCCATCCGGAGCGACTCCAGCGGAAACGTGGAAGAGCGATCCTTCAAAGGTAGTCGGAATCATCTATTCCGACTTGGGTAACGATCATCTCCACTCACATGTGATTCCCTCTGGATATTCTAGTGGTCGGAAAGATTTTTGCGTTGGATTTGAATCGTTAGATTTTTCGTGTTTTCCTTTTGATTTGCATCAATCTTATTCGTGTTTTTTCCGAAAGGGCTTGGCGAGCCCCGTATTTTTGTTGGGAGAGATCTACCATTTTCGATCGCATTTTGGGTAGATCTCTTTTGGTACAACCATCGCTCGGTCGGACCCAATATTGGTCCTCTTAGCTTGGGAGAACGTCGGCCTATAGCCGTTCGTTTGACCTTCCTACGGAGTAGCTACCGTACGTTGGTGAACTGTGATAAATCGTCTGCGAGTGCGCCGCGGTTAAATCTAGTGCGAGTGTGATTGTGGAATTAGAGTGGCGTCCGCTTTATTCCCGTATCCCATTTTGTGTCCGCGGTAGAGGCCTACATCAATTTTGGTATCAAAGCGAGGTTCTTGTCAATTTTTTAATTGGCACCCTCCCCTCTTATTTAGCACGTTAACCTGCACTTGTGTTTGCACGTTAGTTGTCACAAAAAAATCTCAAAAAAAATATATTTTTGGTTTGCCAATAGCGGCTTAGATTTCTTAATTTTCAGCCAAAAAAATCAAAATAAAATTTTTAATAATCCTCTTTTTATTTCCTGTAAGAAAATCAAAAAAAAATTATTTTCCTATAGTCATTAAGCGGGATTAATTCCATCGTTGGTCTGTCTAAGTCTGTTGACCTCATTCTTGCATGCGCACTAGGCTCGGTACGGAATATCCTCCATCATCTTCTAATATGGATGATGACTGGGGTGAGGGTCGTGCGCTCACTGAGATTGAGGAGCTCCGTCAGGATTTCACGGAGCAGTTGACGGCTATTAGGGAGGCACTTCACGGACTGGGGTTACCACAAGGGGCACCCCGTAATCAACCCGCTGACCAACGGGTGGGAGAAAATCACAATCCTTACCCCCACCCTCCTAATGAGCACGCTCCTCGAGCACCGTACGAGTTTGACCTTACTCGGGCCATCCGAGTCAAGCCACAATCCTACAATGGATTAGGAGATCCCCAAGTTTTCCAGGACTGGATCATGGAGATCGAATGTTATTTCGAGTGGTATACTCTGAACGACGCGGATAAAGTGCGAGTAGCGAGGATGAAGTTGCTAGGGCGTGCTAAGGTATTTTGGCTAAATGAGGAGCGGCGTTTGAGAGTCGAGAACGGAGCGTTGCCCATAGGCTGGGATGCAATGAAGGCTAGGCTGACAGAACAGTACGTCCCTACTTACCATCGAACACAGATGTTCGATGATTTAGCTACCCTTAAGCAAGGGACTAGGTCGGTGTCTGAGTATATGAGTCTGCTGAAGGACATGATGGTTAGGTGTGACGTGAAAGAGATGCCCGAGGTCACCCTCTCTAGGTTTCGCAAGGGACTAAACCCCGACATCCAAGGAAAGCTTCTGCACTATGGTCACACTGATTTGCACACCACTTTCAACGCAGCCTTAGATATTGAGCAGCACAATGCGCTTAAAGGCAAGTCTCGCTCGTTCCAAAAGGGCAAGTCCATTTTAGGACCGCCTCCCACCGCCACTTATAAGGCTAAAGGAAAGTATCAGCCCACCGACTCGACCTCCATAGTCGTAACGACTAGGAATGATAGAAACCCCTCTGGTGAGAGAGTCCCGGTGGGTAGGGTCAACAGAACGAATGTCACCTATTACGCTTGCGGGATCCAAGGGCACTATGCTAGTGATTGTCCTACTACACCCAAATCATTAGCCCTGTTAGATTCCACCGGTGGGACGGACGACATTACTTACGAGGCGGGAGAAGAGAGCGAGTCGGACGGAGTGCCTAGTGATATGGAGGATGACTCCCATATGTTGGTTATGAGGTGTATTCTGGCGACCCCTCGAGCGTTAGACGATTGGAATAGGACGAACATTTTCACGTTGAATTTTAAGAGTGGGGAAAAATGGTGTAGGTTGATCATTGATAGCGGTAGTTGCATGAATGTAATTTCTGAAACCGCGGTGAGACGAATGTCTCTTGCTGCCGAGCCGTACCCTCACCCTTATAAGGTGGCATGGGTAGACAAGTCGTCCCTCCTTGTGTCGAAGCGATGCTTGGTACCCCTTATCATCAAAGCTTACTATGAGAAGATTTGGTGTGACGTCATCCCTATGGATTCTTGTCACGTCTTGTTGGGTCGCCCTTGGTTGTATGATCTTGATGTCACCCACTTTGGTCGGGCCAATACTTATGAGTTTAAATTTAATGGCAGGACCATTCTCTTAAAACCCGCCCCGCCTAAGGATCCTTCGGCCCCCTCCAAGGATACAGTCATCCCGGCCGAGAAGAAAACGTTGAGCCTGATAGGGAAGAAGGAATTGAAGCGTACTACCTTTTTAGATGGCGTCCTCTATGCATTAGTGTGTCTACAAGTTAAGGAAGATGCGGCCACTTTTGAGAATTTGCTGCCGGCGATGAGAACACTATTAGAGGAGTTTGTGGACGTGTACCCGGACGAGCTTCCATCTGAGTTACCCCCATTGCGGGATATCCAGCATGCCACTGACTTCATTCCGGGTTCCTCATTGCCCAACCTCCCACATTATTGGCTAAACCCTTCCGCACACTTAGAGTTACAAACCCAGATTTCGGATTTATTGCAAAAGGGTTTTATCCGCCTCAGCAAGAGCCCGTGCGCCGTACCCGCCTTACTGGCCCCCAAGAAGGACGGCTCTTGGAGGATGTGTGTGGATAGTAGAGCCATTAATAAAATCTCTATTAAATATCGCTTTCCCATCCCTCGCTTGGATGATTTATTGGACATGTTAGCCGGTGCCACGATTTTCTCGAAATTGGATCTTAGGAGTGGCTACCATCAGATCTGAATTAGGGAAGGAGACGAGTGGAAATCCGCCTTTAAATCTAAGGAAGGGCTCTACGAGTGGTTAGTTATGCCGTTTGGGCTTTCCAATGCGCCGAGCACGTTTTCGAGGATGATGACCCACGTCTTCCAACCCTATATGGGAAAATTCATTGTGGTATATTTTAACGACATTTTGGTTTTTAGCACCTCCACGATTGATCACGAGTCACATTTAAAAATCATTCTTACCACGCTGAGATCGGAAAAATTATTCGTGAATATTAAGAAGTGTACCTTCCATGTGACATCGGTTGAGTTCCTCGGTTATATTGTGAGCTCGCAGGGGATCCACGTAGACCCCAAGAAGGTACAAGCCATTCGAGATTGGCCCGAACCCGCCAACCTTCGGGACATTAGGAGTTTTCACGGGCTCGCTACATTTTATCGGCGATTTATTAAGGATTTTAGTAGTATTATGAACCCCATTACCGAGTGCATGAAAAAAGGTGAATTTACATGGACGAACTCGGCCGCTACGACATTCCAATTAATTAAATCGCGCATGTCGGAAGCCCCCCTTTTGCGACTGCCGGATTTTACCAAAGTTTTCGAGTTGTCATGTGATGCGTCTGGAGTGGGAATTGGTGGAGTGTTGAGTCAGGAAGGCCACCCTGTGGGGTATTTCAGTGAGAAACTAGCAGTTCCAAAATTAAATTATTCCAATTATGATCGGGAGTTTTACGCGGTCATTCGATGCACATTGGCGGCATTATTTACTTCCTAAGGAGTTTGTCCTCCTATCCGATCATGAAGCGCTAAGGTTTATTAACTCTCAAACTAAGGTTAGTCCTTGACATGCCAAATGAGTCTCCTATCTTCAGGAGTACACTTTCGTTATCAAACACCTTAAGGGGACTCTCAACCGCGTAGCCGACGCCCTTAGTCGTGTTTCGTTATTGCTCTCCACGCTAGAAGTTAAGGTGATTGGCTTCGATAGGATTAAGGATGAGTACGTCCACTGCCCAGATTTTAAGGATATATATTTCGCCACTCAAGACGCCCCACCTACAACCATTACTTCTTTTTACATTCGGGACGACTTTTTATTTAACCATTCGAAGCTATGCATCCCCCATTCCTCCCTACGACACTTCATAGTGTGGGAATTGCATGGCGGAGGGTTAGGTGGACACTTTGGCCGCGACAAGACGATCACATTAGTTGAAGACAAGTTCTATTGGCCCGGTCTTAAGGCCATGGTTAGTAAGGTCGTGGGAAGTTGCCGAGCGTGCCAATTGGCTAAGGGGAACAAAACGAATGCGGGGCTTTATACCCCTCTTCCGATTCCTTCTATTCCCTGGGAAGACGTTAGCACGGACTTCATTCTCGGCCTCCCAATCACATTTCGACGTCACGACTCTATCTTAGTTGTTGTAGATCGTTTCTCAAAAATGGCCTATTTTATCGCATGCAATAAAACCAACGATGCGTCACACGTTGCACAATTAAATTTTAAAGAGGTAGTGGGCCATCGAGTAGTTCCAAAGTCTATAGTTACCGATAGGGATGTGAAGTTTACTAGTTATTTTTGGAAGACCTTGTGGAGGATTATGGGCACCAAACTTCTATTCTCTTCTGCGTACCATCCGCAGACGAATGGGCAAACAGAAGTTGTGAACATAAGTTTAGATAGTTTGCTTCGATGCCTTGTGGGAGACCACAAGGGTACATGGGACCTTATCCTCCCTCATGCTCAGTTAGCGTATAATAATTCCAAAAATAGGTCCACGGGTTTGTCCCCGAATGAGATCGTGCACGGTTACAAGGCGCCCGTGCCACTTGACTTGATTCTGTTACCGCCATCTTTTAAGTCAAGTCAATTTGCACATGACTTTGCCTCTCACATCCATGATCTTCACATACGCATAAGTGAAACACTTACCACTCAATAAGCGTTTTATCAAGTTCATGCCAACGTACATAAGAGAGTGTCTCACTTGAAAGTGGGCGATTTAGTCATGGTACGTCTCATCCCTGAACGGTTGCCTACGGGCACCTTAAAAAAGTTAGCGGATCGACGAGCGGGACCTTTTCGGATTTTAAAACGGTTAGGAGACAATGCATTTCTTTTGGAATTGCCAACTGATTGGGGTATTTCCCATGTTTTTAATGTTTCAGATTTAACGCCATATATTGCTCCGCCACTAGAATTATCTTCCCATCTGTTTAGTTCCACTACAGATTCTCATGGTATGGGGTTGAGGGGGGTAAGGGCTCGCTCTCTCCATCGGTATCCAACGGAGGTACGCTACATGTTGATGATATAGATTTTCCCCCTTTGCTGCCTAATGCTTTTCCCAGGTTTTCCAGGACAGCATTTTTGCCATACAGGATTCTCCAGGATGACGTGTTTCCCACTGCAGCTGGCGATGTGCGCCGCAACTTGATTCGATGGCGTGATCGCCCCGCCTCTGATGAATCTTGGCTCCCGGAAGCGGAGGTGGCTCTCTTGGATGGTGTTCTTCTCTGACGGTATCTTCAAGACCACTCATCGGTGATGAGTCCTTTCAAGCGGGGGAGGATTGGTGGTGACGACGGACCCCAAGTTGACGACAGCCCCCAAGGTGACGACGGCCCCCAAGTTGTTGATGACGACACGCTAACGGAAGACCCTCCTTCGTCTCCAACAAAGGACTCGCGTCGCCATGGTGTTCGTATGGAGCGGCCCTACAATTTCCGCCCTCGGTGCAAGACAAATAGCTAGTTGAACTTATCTTATTATTAGCTTAAGTGCATTCGTATTTTAGTATGCTATTTTATTTGGAGTATGTTATTTTGGGCTGCATGTAGCCATTGAATGTCTTATTTTTTATTTGGGCTACATATAGCCAAGACTTGGTGTTAAGCCTATATATAGGCATGTATGGTTTTGTTTAACTTAAGTTGAATGAGAAGAAACCCTAAATTTCCTTTCTTGCTAATCTTCCTCTCTCTACCTATCCTAGCCGCCACCCTCCACTCCCTCTCTCTCTCTAAAAAAAACATTCGGCCAGCCCTCTTATTCATCTCCCTCTTCCAAGCCACCACGTACTCTCACCATCTTCAGCCCGACCACCACCCTCCCTAGCCGGCCGGCCACCTATCTCCTCCGCCCGAGCAACCCCTTTGAAGAGAACTCAGCCGCCCCTCTTCACGTGAAGTTTTATCCGAGAAGGACCTCCTTCTACGGCGAGGAATCTGGACTTTGGTGTGAAGCGGCCAAGGCGGACGATCTATCTCTCCATCCGGCGCGACTCCGGCGGAACCGTGGAAGAGCGATCATTCAAAGGTAGTCGGAATCATCTATTCCGACTTGGGTAACGATCATCTCCACTCACGTGTGATTCCCTCTGGATATTCTAGTGGTCAGAATGATTTTTGCGTTGGATTTGAATCATTAGATTCTTCATGGTTTTCCTTTTGATTTGCATCAATCTTATTCGTGTTATTTCCGAAAGGGCTTGGCGAGCCCCGTATTTTTGTTGGGAGAGATCTACCATTTTCGATCGCATTTTGGGTAGATCTCTTTTGGTACAACCATCGCTCGGTCGGACCCAATATTGGTCCTCTTAGCTTGGGAGAACGTCGGCCTATAGCCGTTCGTTTGACCTTCCCGCGGAGTAGCTACCGTACGTTGGTGAACTGTGATAAATCGCCTGCGAGTGCGCCGCGGTTAAAGCTAGTGCGAGTGTGATTGTGGAATTAGAGTGGCGTCCGCTTTATTCCCGTATCCCATTTTGTGTCCACGGTAGAGGCATATATCACCAAGTGCCAAACTTGTGCCTTGGTGAAGGCGGAGTGCTAGAAGCCCGGAGGTTTCTTGAAGTCCTTACCTATCCCGGAGTGGAAATTCGACGACATTTATATGGATTTTGTGCATGGTTTTCCAAAGTCGTAGAGGGGAAACGACGCCATCTGGGTTGTCGTAGATAGATTGACAAAGGTGTCATATTTCATCCCGAACAAGAAGGAAGATCCGGTGGAAAAGTTAGCCAAACTCTATGTAGATAATATTGTACGATTGCATGGTGTGCCTCGCAGTATTATTAGTGACAGAGATGGAGCTTCACGTTGAAGGACTGGAGGCTGGTGCATAGCATGTTGGGAACTAAGCTAAGTTTCAGCACAACCTTTCATCCACAGACGGATGGTCAGACCGAGAGGGTCAACAGGATGATGGAGGACATGCTTCGCATGTGCGTCTTGGATTTCAGGAAGCAATGGGAAGATCACCTATACATGGTGGAGTTTGCATATAACAACAGCTATCAAGCGAGTATTGGAATGACACCTTTCGAGGCCTTGTATGGGAGAAAGTGTCGCACACCGTTGTCTTGGATGGAGACAGGCGAGTCGAAGTTATACAAACGTCAAGCAGTGGAAGATGCCACTTCGATGATACGTACAATTCAGGAAAGGTTGAAGATCGCTCAGGACAGGCAGGCAAAATACTATAACGTAAAGCATAGGAACGTGGAGTTCGGTGTTGGCGACTGGGTGTATTTGAAAATCAAGCCGTTCAAGGGTGTCTCGCGGGTTTGACGCTTGAAGAAGCTGAGTCCGAGATACCTTGAACCGTTTGAAATCCTGGAGCGGGTTGGCGAAGCAGCATATCGATTGAAGCTGTCAGTGGAGCTGAGTGGGCTACATGATGTGTTCCACGTATCAGTGTTGCGGAAAGCAGTGCAAGAGCCTTCGCAGGTCGTTGCGGTCGAACAAGTGCCGGTTGATTACGGGTTGACAGCAAAGGTTAAGCCAGTACGCATTGAAGACTTTGAAGTCAAATGACTCCGCAAAAAGGAAATCCAAATGGTTAAAGTCCGATGGGATAACTGCGGATATGAGAAGCTTTCTTGGGAGCGAGAGCAGATTATGTAGGAAGAATACACCGAGTTATTCCCCTCAGGTAACATTTAAATTTCTGTGTATCTTTACTTAATTTCGGGACAAAATTCTTTAAGGGGGTGATATTTGTAATGCCCCAAAAATCATTATCGAGCTAGTCGCGTCCTAACAAATTTTTGGTGCCTGTATAGCGGTACACGGCCTAGGACACGGGCGTGTACAAGGCTGTGTCGTTCTCTATGTTGACCGGCTATGTCCAGAAAAGGACACGGCAGGAAAAACGGCTTTGAGCAGTTGTGACACGGGCGTGTTCATACCCGTGTCCCCACCCGTGTTCACTGAGGGTCGTGACGGTTGGCATGTAGGTAACTGGTAACACGCCCCTAGGTCACGGGCATGTCAGAAACCGACATGGGCCTGTTAGGTTGAGACACGGGCCTGTCAGGTTGAGACACAGGCGTGTCTTAACCGTGTCCTCTTCTAGGCTCAACGATCGTGTCTGGATTGAGGCACGCGGCCTGGGACACGGCCGTGTGCAAGGTCGTATTCGGCCCAGGTTTGAGGATTTTTGGGCAGATCTAAGCCTTTGTTTTCTTTAATTAAGATCTGACGGCCCAGATGTGTTCCTGCTTTGTTAAGGCCGGGAATTGAGAATTAATTCCTCATTTTCTCTTTAACATTCTCTTCCTAAGGAGTTAGAGAGAGGAGAGAGCAAGGAGGAAGGAAGAGGTGAATTCCGGCCGCCGGAGGAGCATCAGAGCAGCGGTTCGAGAACCGAGACGGAATTCGCGGAAGAAATTCCATTGCGAAGCCTTCTATCCGTATAGATTTCCATGGAGCAAAAGCGTACTATAAGGGTAACGATTCTCTACTTGAGCATGTGAAGCTCTCTTTCTTTTGCATAAGGAAACCCGCTCCAGCGAGTGTGCGGTGAGTGTGCGATGATCCTTAGGGTAGACGTGAATAGTCCCCCTTGTGTTGCATATAGAGTCCCGAACCGAAGTGCGGACATAGGCATTATGTATGAAGCCTACTCGTACGTGTTGGTCTGGATCGGTGATGTTGCATTTTGTATGGTTTGTCGGAGAAGACTCTGTGCTTTGTGTTTTTTGGGTTTCTATACGGTAGATTGCAACATGGATCCTTGGGGATTAACTTCAAGGCGCACCCGGAAAACTGAGCGGAAATGTAGTTCTGCTAACTTGGTGGCCGGGGAGCCGACCTAGTACATAATTGGGTTATGTGATGTTTGGAATTGATGCGGGATCCTAGAGAAGCTTGGCTCGTGTGTACGTCTTAAGGTGACTACATGGTGTGAGCAACAGGCAAGTGGAATCGGACCCGAGCTATGTGGTTAGGTGTGAGAGACCCAAAGAGGGACTGATCGTTGGCATAGTCGGGAGCCTTAGGATTTTGTCAGAAAGGCTAAAATGCTCACGATATGGCCATACCAGGGATGGTGGTGAAGCCACGGAATTGACCGGATTCACCGATAATGTGCCCTGAGTGCACGGGGTGTTTGGCTGTGCGAGCCTACACCAGTGGCGAAGTATGTTTGTACTTTATTGTTTAGTTGGGCTAATGAAATGCATGGAAGGAGCACCGTCGTCACGAGTAAGGGGCAGGGTCATTATAATTTGGTCGGCTTTGACGGACCGTTACTTTGTTTGTCACCATGCGGTGGAATGTTGCTTGCAGGTTCTGCGGCGCCAAGTACCAAATAGCGGGCAGAAGCTCATGTTGCTGAGCTGGCCCTCGAAGGCCAAAGTGAATAGTTATTTTTTACTTTGTCATGTGTGGCCGGCCTACGAGCCGATGTATGTAAAACTTTACTTTGTTAAGTGAAACTCTTGTAAGGCCATAAGGCCATGTACTTTCAGTGTATTTGTTATTTCATTCATATGGTAGTTTGTGGACATTCATGATAGTTGTTATTCAATTATGGGTTCTTTCCAACTGTTTTAAAGCTTCTGCTAGAATGCTCTGTGTTAGGGCGAGTAGTCGTAGTTGGATATTTGATATTCTTATATAACCCTTCCGACTGTCCGTGGTATATGGCGTCAGGTTCCAGCTGGACCTTCTGTTATATGCCATACGACAGATGAGGGTGTTACAGACCTCACCCTAGGGTTAGGAGGACATGAGGGGGATCCACTTGGCCAAGGGAAGGTCAGTTGACCCAATATAGGTCAGTTTGACCCATTTAGGGTCAGAGTTGACTTTGGTCAACTTAACCACTTTGACTGCCCTCCATGGGTCCTTAGTGACCAATTAACTCCACATTAGGTATAGGAAGACCCTGGTAGGGTTGGTTAGGCTTTACTAGGGCATACTGCTCTTAGTTAGGGCACCTTGACAAATTTTGGCCTAGGGTGGTTCTAGGTCAACTTGGCCACTCTGGGTCGAGTCCAATGGACACTTAGGGCTCTAATGAACCACCCAAAGAATTGGTGATGTCATGGTGGGATGTTAGAGTCATGGTAAGCCTCATGGTCATCTTAATCTGGGGTTTAGAAATCAACTATTTGTAGACCATAGTGATCTCACCTACATTCCCAGGTTCACTTTGCCTTCTTGGGCTTCCTAGGGTTTTCTCATGACCTAGTCATGACAAAACCACTCCTAGGGGTCTAGTATTTGAGGGATGTTACAAATCCCAATATATAAACACAAAATTTCATCATCGAAATTCTAGTTAGGCCTACGGGGTTTCAAATATGAAAGGAAAATTGTAACATCCCGAGAGGTTGTGATTAATACCTGACTGAAAAGCTCTGGGTACCTCTGTTGCATCAAGTCCTAAGGCTCCCATGTGTGCTCCTCTCGGCCATGATTCCTCCACAGGACCTTGACCAATGGAACCTTCTTGCGGCGCAAGACTCGTATTCCCTTGTCGTCAATCCGGACCGGTTCCAAATGAACTGACCGATCAGATGATACCGACCCATCCGTGGCCATAATTTGCTGCTTCGGGCATAGTAGAGCCCTCCTGAGAGAGGATATATGGAACACGTCGTGCAGGCTCTCCAGCTCCGGTGGCAGCTGCAGCTTGTATGCCAAGGGACTGATCCGCTCTAGGATCCTATAAGGCCCCGTATATTTTGGGCTGAGCTTCTTCTTCAGACCGCGTACCCATGAAACCCCATGCATCGATCGGATCTTCAATAATACTCGGTCCCCCACCTGGAACTCCGCCTGACGATGTCGAGCGTCGTAATACTTAGCTTGTCGACTCTATGCCTCTAGCATCCTGTCCCGTATCAACCTCACCTTAGCCTCGGTGTCCTCAACAAACTCTGACCCCAAAGCCTTTGGATCCTCGTCCTGTATCCACGACAGCGGAGTCCTACATCTCCGTCCGTATAGGGCCTCATAAGGAGCCATCCTTATGCTAGGTCGGTAGCTGTTATAATATGAGAACTCGATCAGTGGCAACAGCTTCTCCCAGGGCTCACCGCGATCCAATATACAAAGTCGCAGCAGATCCTCCAAAGTCCGATTAGTGCATTCCGTCTGACTATCAGTATGGGGATGAAAAGCTGTACTGAATGCCAGCCGAGTATCCAAGTAAGTCTACACTGATCTCCACACCGTGGACATAAACCGTCGATCCCAATCAACACAATCATCCTGGGTACGTCATGATAACGGACGAACTGTTTGATGAATTTCCGAACCAGCACACCAACCGAGTCATCCTGTCTGATCTGGATAAATCTGGCTACCTTCGTCAGCTGGTCGACGATCACCCAGATCGAATCGTTTCATGTCCGCAATCGGGGAAGCCGATGTATAAAGTCCGTCGTGATATCATCAAACTTCCACTCCTGCACTGGGAGTGGCTGTAATAATCCTGTGGGGTTTCTGCATTCTGCTTTCACCAGCTAGTATGGCTCGCAGTGGGTCACGAAGTAGGTGATATCCTTCTTCATCTCTGGCCAGTACATGGTCTTCTTCAGATCTGCAGTCATCTTTGTAATCCCCGGGTGTACCGAATACCGTCTGCAGTGAGCCTCCGTCATAATATCCTCCCGGACCTGGCCTCCCTCTGGTATGTAAACTGATGAGTACGATTATGATAGGCTTTTTACTATCATAATTATAATCATGTCTACTATTTCCTGCCCTTTTGTGTTGATTTCACGATAATAGTAAAGAAATTGTCGTATCATAGATAGAAGAGCGCATTTAGAAGTCTTTGGCATTCCTTGTAATAAACTATTTACAGATTCTTTCATATTTTTTTATTGCAGGTAATGCCAACCAATGGACCTAAAAGTCTCGGAGCAAACAGAGGAGTTCACGGAGTCAACATGGCTGATGACAGGATAAAAATTTGGTGCACACGGCTAGACACACGGCCGTGTGCCTACCCGTGTCCTATGCACCTAGAGCTGAAGAAATTGCACGCAGGAGACATAGACTCACACGGGTAGAACACACGCCAGTGTGCCTACCCGTGTCATATTAAACACACCTGCCGACCAACCCGTGTCTGAAGAACACGACCGAACACACGGCCGTGTCCATACCCGTGTCATTTGATACGGCCCACTTCCAGACACGCCTGCTCGTGGGGAACCGCCTAGGAACCGTCCACACGGCCTGACACACGGCCGTGTTGGAACCCGTGTCCGACCTGTTTGCAATGGGACTATAAATTTCCTGTAGAAAAAATTGTTTAGAACTTTTGGATCATTTCTGGATTGGAGAACTGCTGAAGGCCGAAGGGGAGCATCCAAGAGAAGGAGGATTGAAGGGTATTCTATATGTATTTTTTATCTAATCATTAACCCCTTTTAATCCTTCCTTTCTCTTGATGATTCATCTTCAATTATTGTTTTAATTTGCATGAACTTCTATTTGAACATTCTAGTAATCATGTATCACTTTGTTTATGTTAAATTTGTGGTATTTTATTTATGTTTATGCTTGCAACCAAAGAGTTTAATCTTCATTATAAATTACTTCTTTGCTTTACATAATTTGCAAATTGCTAGATTGAGAAATTGGTTCTTTGCAATGATATTTGTATATTCACATTGTTATGTTAATTCTCTTTATAAATCAAACTCTATGATCGAGAGATATTTTGTTTGGAAAATTAGAACACGAGTAAAAGGAATCATGGTAATTTAGAGATAAAATTCATGAATTTATGTAGTAATAAGGGTACTTTACTTAATGCGAATTTGAGTGTTGTAAATTATTCGAGAGAAAATTTACCATCTTAAGTTTAGATTTGGAATTGCTCGAGAGAGAATTTTGATGAACATTTAACCTTTACATTACAACAAATTTAATAGTCTTTTCATTTCATGATCACTTAGAATTGAACTATTAAATGAATTCGTTCATGTAATCGTTTAAAAGCTTCATGTCTTTTATCATTTTTACTTCTCCAATACTGAATCATCCAAATGGTCATAGTTAGGTTAATATAGTTTAAATATCACTTTTATTTATAAGTATGATAATAAAGGGAGGGTGAGTACGAGTAGTTGAAACGACCCTGTGGAATACGACACGAGATGTAGATTTCTCCTATACTATGATTGATAGGTGCACTTGCCTGAATGCTAATTCAATCTAGTTTAAGCCCATCTACATAGTTGTATTAGAATGAAGAATGAAATCACATTGAGTTATTACTTGTTAGCAAAGCAAAAATCATCATAAACCCATCCTCTGAAGCACACTATACCATCCCTTAGTGTCTAATCTCTAGTAGTGCCTGCTTCTAAGTCCAGAAATATCAGCTCTAGCTCGGCATCCTGCCTCTGTCCATCTCTGACTCGGTCTTGTATGTCATCTGTGGAAACCAACGACGATAGGTACTCCCGATACATCTCAGGGTGATCCTCGGACACCAAGGATATATGCATCTTTTCCAACATCTGGACCAACTCCAAGGCCATCCACTGCAGTCCTGCTCCAAAGTTTGTGGCCTTCCGGCTCAGCGCATCTGCCATCACATTCGCCTTCCCAGGGTGGAAGTGCATCTCGTACTGGTAATCTGCTAGGAACTCCACCCACAGTCTCTACCTGATATTCAGCTCCTTTTGCGTGTCCACATACCTCAAGTTCTTATTATCGAAGTAAATGTCATAGTGGACACCGTACAGATACTGTCGCCAGACTTTTAGAGCAAATATGACCGCTCTCATCTCTAAATCATGAACTAGGTAGTTCTGCTCATGCTTCTTCAGCAGCCGTGAAGCGTACACTATCACATGACTATTCTACATCAACACTGTACCCATGCCCTGGTAGGAAGCGTCAGTGTAGACCTTGAATCCTTCTTTCCCCGAAGGAAGGGCAAGTATATGAGCCGAGGTGAGTCGATCCTTTAGCTCATGGAAGGCCACCTCGCACTGCGAGGTCCAGACAAAGGGTACATCTTTCCTCATCAGGGATGTGAGTGGAAGGGCAATATGAGAAAATCCCTCCACAAACTTCCAGTAGTAACTGGCAAGTCCTAGAGAACTCCGCATGACTGTGGCTGACTTCAGCAGCGACCAATCCCTAACTGCCTAAATCTTGGCTGGGTCCACTGCCAACCCAGTACCACTGATTATATGGCCTAGGAAAGCCACCTCCCTCAACCAGAACTGGAATTTGCTGAACTTCGCATAAAGCTGGTGCTCCTGCAATCTCTCCAAGGTCAGCGTCTAATGTCATGTGTGCTCCTCCTCTGCCCTCGAGTAGATGAGGATGTCATCAATAAACATGATGACGAACACATCCAAATATGCTTCGAACACCAGATTAATGAGGCTCATGAACGCCGACGATGCATTCGCGAGCCCAAAGGGCATCACGGTAAACTCGAACAACCTATATCTGCTACTGAAGGTAGACTTCGGAATGTCCTCCTCCTGGATCCGCAGCTGGTAGTAGCCCGACCTCAAATCCAATTTTGAAAAGAAATGTGCCCCCTTCAGCTGATCGAACAGCTCATCTATCCTATGCAATGGATAGGTATTCCGGACTGTCAGTCGGTTCAGTTCTCGGTAGTCGATGCACAATCTAAGTGTCTTATCCTTCTTCTTGATGAACAACACCGGGGCTCCCCATGGTGAAGAGCTTGGCCGGACAAATCTGGCTTCCACTAGTTCCTGGAGCTGGCTTTGTAACTCTGTCAGCTCCTTCGGGGCCATCCGATAAGGGGCTCTAGATGCCGGCTTAGCTCCTGACACCAGCTGTATCCGAACATCCAGCTCCCGGTACGGGGATAGCATTGGCATCTTCTCTGGAAATACGTCAGCAAAATATCGCACCATCGGGATATCCGAGATGGAATCCTTAGCCTCAGCCATTTCAAACAGCACTTCGTAGACTTCCTCCCCCTGCAAGTGGGCCTTGACGGCCTGCACGGATGAAAGCAAGAGAGGTGGAATAAGTCTAATACCTTTGATGATGATGTAGGAATCCCCATGCCTCACAGTAATCCTCTTTGACAGGCAGTCAATCTGAGCATGGTTCCAATGAAACCATGTCATGCCCAGGATCAAGTAAAATACTAGCATCTTCAGGACCGTCGCTGGTGCTTCAAATGTCTTTCCGCCGATCTCCGCCTCCATGTTGCAGCGGGCGGTGGTGAATAACTCTAATCCGTCTGGTAGTCGTATCCTCATCATCAGGCCTATGAATTGCTCCACGCCTTCCAGCCCTTCCACGAAGGCTTCCGACATGAACGAGTGCGAAGCACCCGTATCGAACAATGTATAGGCAGGCTTGCCGCTGATGAAGACTATGCCTGGGGTAGTTTAGAGTCTTAGAAATCTAATTATGGTTTTCTTTACTAGTTTATCAGTTCTATATCCATAACTCTAATAATTTAGGAAGGAGAAAACTTAAAATTAATTTGCGTACCTGTGATCACTTGCTACGGATTCCGTTGTTGAGTCAGATCCAGTGCATATACTTTCTCCCTCTGCTGTCTACGGTCTCTGCCCTGGTATCCACGGCCTCAGCCACGTCCTCGACCTCCAAAATACTGAGTTGGCGGGGCAGCCGGTGGTACTGGTGGTGGTGCCCCCTCTCATGGGACAGTTCCTCCGGATATGCCCCACCTGATGACAGTTGAAGCACTCTAGCGGGGGATATGCTATACCACCAGGTCTCTGCACCTCCCGCATCTGAGGTGGCTGAGGGGCCACTACTACTGGTTCCCTCTGCTCCTGTCTCACCTCTTGACGAGGTTGATCTTCTGCTCTTCTCCAATCTGTGATACGGCCCCACCGCTGATCATTCCTTACTCCCCGACCATGATCCTCAGTTGGCCGCTTCCAGCCTCAGGTAGTATGCCAATCCGCCTCGATCCTTTTCGCCATCTCCAATATTCGAGGAATAGGCCTGTTGGATACGAACAACAGAGCCTCCCTCAGATCCTCTCGTAGGCCATTATAGAACCTCTTAGTGTACCCTGCCTCATCCAACTGATATGAATCCGCAAACTGGGCTAGGTGATTGAACTCCCGATGAGACTCCACCACTGTCTTGCTACCCTGTCTCAACTATAGAAATCTATCCTCCAGCTCATCTCTGGCCGACTGCGGAACAAAATGCTCTAACAATGCTGTCCTGAATTCCCCCCAAGCAATCTCTGCAACCTCTCTGTCAGCAAACATCGTGTCCAGTGATGTCTTCCACCACCTCTTGGCATGAGACTCTAAGTAAGAGGCAACCAGGGGCACCCTCTCCTCCCACGGGCACCGTATCCCAGTCAGCATCTCATACATGATGTCCAGCCACTCCTCCATCCGAACAGCTGACTCTGTCCCTAAGTAGGATGGGGGAGAAAGTCCTCGGAATATACTCATCCAGTTGGCCCCCGGGTTTGGCTGCAGAGTCGGAACCTGTTGAGCCCTAAAAGCATCCAGGATAGCAGTCAGAGTCTGCCCCATCTCTGACTGTAGGAACGGATTGGGGACCAGGGGAGGTTGTGCAACATTCAAAGTCTGGTGGACTCTACCCTGTGGTGTAGGCTGTGCTGGGGGCTGCGTAACAAACTCCATTAGTAAGTAATCGACTCAAACCTAATTAAAAGTGGACAGTTTTCATGTGATTCCCCATATATGCACACCACTGCTTTCGCTGCTTAGTTTGTCCCCAAACTAAACTCACGCGGGGGTGACCCAGGGGTTGTGGACTGCTACTTTTCGATCGAGGTCTGCTCTGATACCACTTGTAAGACCGCCCCCCCCCCCTTTTGAAACACTGGGGTCTTAGGCCCAGAACCGTCGCTTTGCGGTGACACCTCCGTGCCCGGGAAGGTCATCACTACAAAATGCCGATCCTGCCGGCCAAATCGATCACAACTGTAGCAAAATAAAAAAGTAAGTCCACGCAAATCACATATATAGTAAATAAACTCCACGATGGGAGTGTCCACAGATATAATGAAATACTAAAATCTTGGGCTCATGCCCAGTACATCAATGTCTCACTACAAATCTCTCATCGTGGAAGCAAAACTAAAACAACTAGTAGCAAACAGGACTCACAGTTCCTGCCGTCTGAACTCCGATACTTGATTGCCCCATCTCCAAGCATGTTGACCTCCGGGGCTGCTCCTCCATGCTGGGCTCCACGGTCCCCTGAAATGATGTGGTTCAAAAACCGTTATTCTAAAAGACTAAGTCCTATCATACCCCGCCCCTTCCCCCCATGGCTCCTAGGCACCGAGAGGGGAGAAGGAAATGAAAGGACATGAAGGTGGAGAATAATAAATAAGCAGATGGTGGCGAAACTAAACTAGCAGTTCTATAATATATAAGATAGAATGAAGGTAAAAGACTGAACAAGAAAAGTAACCTTAACTTATATAAAAATGCATACGCCAAGGGATGTCGGTTTTCTAACAAGCATACATATAAAGATACTGAAATAAACCTTAACTTATAAGAACGCTCGCACGAACTTATAAACCAAGGGGTCGTTTTGCAGGGCCTATTATATAAAGCGCCCCGTACCACTTATACAATAGGTGTCGGGGTTGAATGCAATGCTTATGCTATGAAATACAATTATGCCATGATGTGAACATGCACGTGCAACAAACCCACTCGACTTTGTGTACACAGACCTTTAATTCCCCCTTTCTGGAGCCGAACCTCCCAGGATACCTCCGTAGTTGCAAACGGAAGCGGTGGGTTGGGCCTCGCCCACCTCTAAACCGTTAATTGCACTACCAGTCAGGCCTATCGTAAGCTTCAACGCTGGTGCACTAAGCGAAGCTCCTGTGTATTCTTGCCGGCTGGCGCACCAGACTTAATTTGGTTAAGTGCTAAACCACACTTGCTGAGTCAACGTATTGGCGTCGGTGCATCAACCCTCCAATACCGAAGACCCACCACCTTATATTATATGCACAGCAATATTATTGTATTTTTCCACCGAGCTAAAGCTCCCCGGACTATCCCATCCGTCACAATCATCTGTAGAGCCAAAATCTCCCCGGACTAACCCGTCCATCATAAATAACAACCGAGCCAAAGCTCGCCGGGCCAACCTGCCCATCTTAAATACCACCGAGCCAAAGCTCGTCGGGCCAACATGCCCATCACCAAAACCACTGAGCCTACTGCCCGAGTGACCCAACCTACCACCACGAGACACCGAGGTGAGTGTAAGTGAATCCCTAGTTATACTAGTTACTCTTGCAATTCAGTTTTACCTATAGTTTTTGTTAGCCCAGGACTGCCCAAGGTATTCCCCGTGAAGGGCTCTCGAGGGCACTAGGAACTGCGATGGGATTACGTCCAAAGCTCCCTTTCACAAGGCACTTAATATTGTTGGTTGCTATCAAATTTCCCAAACCCTCACTTGTTGTAATGGATCTAACCCTAAAGTATTTGACACTTTCTCTCCTTCGGGAAAAACGATCTTTTGTCGATCCTGAGCACCACCTAACACTAGCCAATCCAACACTCTACTCATCATAACTTCCAATGATAAACTCATTTTTTATTTATCCAAACCAGCAAACATCTAACACCAACACATGTGCCCAAATTCATATTCAAACATATCTTCTACAGTTTTACTAAATGCAGACCAACATAAGTTATATGGTGTGTAAAATCGGAGGTACTCAAAATAATCATCCAATAACCCTATAATAATTATGGGTGGTCTATCATGATATGTTTTGCCTAAATACATAAATTCATAATTTTCCTAATTTATCTGATAATTTAATTAATTTCTCTAGTAATCCAAAAACTCAAGTTTGAACATGAAGTGTCAATTTCAGACATGCAAATGCTCCTTAAAATTTATGATAATTACAAGATGACCATTTAACCTAGAATCCAATGTCTCCCAATTTTGCAGCAAGGTTTAGGCCTCTAATTCTAATTGTGAATATAACCCATTTTAATCAATTTTAAGAGGCAAGTGCAGCAAAAATACTTCCAAAAATTCTGAGAAACTTTAGGGATGATTATAAGGATATATAAATACTCTAGGTTAAGTTTCATAATTTATCAACAAATAATGAGCTCTAAACAAAATATTGAACAAGTATCCAAATTAATGAGCTTGTGAATTAGGTACTGTAATTATGTATTCAAAAATTCTGATAAAATTCATACATGATAATAATGGTCAATAACTTCCTCTGCCTAATTTTCATAACTTTCCAATAGAGAGTGAATTCACAATAACCAAATATTTAGGTAGGGCTAATTCATGCATTACAAAGGAAGTCCAAAAAGTATTGATCCAAAATTCCCAATTAAATTTCTAGAGGTTCATACTATCCCTATGACCACACTACCCAAATTTCATTATTATTCAATGAGTTTTAATACCCTATTCTATCACTATAAAGTTTGTGCCCTAAACTAGGGTTAGGGTTTGTGGGGCCTACACTTTCCCAAATCCCCTAAGATTTTTACCAGAGGGCTTTTGCTACCCTAGTACCCTCCCTACGAAATTTCAAGTCCATACAAGGTCTTTTGACCCCTGCCCTTCACAAGACACAAAAGCCCTTTCTTAGTGTTTGGTCTTAGGTCCTAGGGCAAAACTATTCCAATCCACCCCATTTTCCACGGGAGGGTGTTAAAAGTCATTCCAAGTCAGTGGCCCAAATTTCAACCTCTATTGAGGTGATTTAGTCACCTAAACCGACAAGTTCACTTTTGACTTAAATACCCCTTATTAGGGCTATGCTAGGGTTTGTTCATTTCCCAACCGAATCAGCTCCAAATGAGATGAAAATTTATACACAGCCTCTGGAAGACTCTAAAGACCACTAACCAAAATTTGGTAGGGTTTGGAGGTCATTAGACATATTAAATAATTCCTACATGGATTATTAAATTCCTATAAAAACATTTGTAAAATGTTTTCCAAAAATTCCCAATTTTGGATATGTTCTAGGTATATGTAAGAATGTTCTCGATGCAAACTTTCAGGTCATTTAGAAGGATGGATTGTTGGGGGGCACTCAAAATAGTCTCTGTTCTAGCCTAGGTATAGTGCTCACGAAAATGAGTTCAGTGTTCAAACCACTTACCCAAATTGGTTGAAACTAATTTTAAATTAACCTAGACTCATATATCTACAATTTTTATGTTTAAAAATTTTCTGAAAAAACATCCAAGTATTTTTAATATTTTATTTAAAACAGCCCAGTAAACATGAAAAAAAATCAGAAATCAAAACTAAATAAAAGTAATGATCCAACACGGATCTTAAAGCAAATCCAATGCATCCTGGTCATCTTCCTCCTCCAGCCAAGGGCTGTGATCAGGCCGACCTGGAGCTTCTTCCAAGCTATTTTCCCGGCCACCCGGCCACCCGACCACCTCCCTGGCCGACCACCACCGCCACCACCTTCGTTGAGGTGGGGGCTATCGCCGGGCGGCGACACGGCCGCCGGAGGGGTGGTTTCCGGCGAACCCGACCACTCCATTTTTTGGAAAAACCATGGAAACTTCATCACCTGATCTGAGTCATTTGTGCCTGATTCTCATCCTAAAAGATTCGTAAGATCTATCCATAGAAGAAGGAGTAGAGGAGGACCTTATTAGAGGGCTAGAGGTGGGTTGATCTTCGAGTTGCCATGGCCGATGGTGGAGCTTTTCCGTGCTCTACAACTATGCAGCCAGAGGGCTCGGTTTCTTCAGGAAAATGGTGGAAACTCCTACCCTAAGTCTAGGTAAGCTTTTAAAACATTCAAATGGGAGAGAGGATGGGTGTAGCATCAATGGTCATTAATGGCCACTAAAGGGAAAGTTAAAGCCATGGTGGTTTCACCTTCCCTAGGCTTGAATCCATCATAAAACCTCACATACCTGATAGAGGGAGTGAATCTCCATCAATTGGGAGAGGAAATGAGGAGTCAATGGCATTCAATCAACATGAATGGTCATTTTCTCCCTCTTTCTCTCTCCTCCATTAAAGGAAAAAATGGAGCTTTCTCTCTCCTACACATCAAGGCTGATTTTGATCTCACTTCCAGCCTATTAGCACCCCACTAACTCATGTTAATAATAAAAATGAGGTTAGCCCAAGTGGGGGAAATGGGTTTGAGCTTGGGTTAGCCCATTTAAGCTAGGTTTGACCTAACCTTAACTAGGGTTGACCTAGGTCAAATTGACCTTTTGTGTCACAATCATTGGGTCCTTGGTGACCTATTGGCCTCCTCTAGGGTTTAGGTAGGGATGGGTAGGGTTGACATGGCACTCAGAAGGCCACCTGCGCCTTAGTTAGGGCACTTTGACTAGTTTAGGGCTAAGGTTGACTTCGGTCAACATAGGCTCTAGAGTTGACCCCAATGGATCCTAGGTGACCCATTGACCTCACCCTAGGGTTAGGAGGACATTAGGGGGATCCACGTGGCTAAGGGAAGGTCAGTTGAGCCAATATAGGTCAGTTTGACCCATTTAGGATCAGAGTTGACTTTGGTCAACTTAACCACTTTGAATGCCCTCCATGGGTCCTTACTGACCCATTGACTCCACATTAGGTCTAGGAAGACCCTGGTAGGGTTGGTTGGGCTTTACTAGGGCATACTGTCTTTAGTTAGGGCACCTTGCCCAATTTAGGCCTTGGGTGGTTCTAGGTCAACTTGGCCGCCCTGGGTCGACTCCAATGGACCCTTAGGGCTCTAATGAACCACCCAAAGGATTGGTAAGGTCATGGTGGGATCTTAGAGTCATGGTGAGCCTCATGGTCATCTTAAACTAGGGTTTATAAATCTATTATTTGCATACCATAGTGATCTCACCAACATTCTCAGGTTCACTTGGCCTTCTTGGGCTTCCTAAGATTTTGTCATGACCTAGTCATGACAAAACCACTCGTAGGGGCTAGTTGTTTGAGGGATGTTACAAGGGGTTCGGAGAGTGACAGGCCACTGCTTGCGAAGATTAATGTTTGTCTTTGATGGTGGTGGAGAACACACATACTGGAGACTTTCCGGACTTCTCTAGATTCTTAGAGGCCACAGTAAAGGATGCTTGCAATTGTTCGTCGGAAGCTGAGTGTTGGGAGCATTGTAGTTGATTACTTGTTGAAAGAATTTTTATAGCGAGTGGAGATCTTCGATGGGTTTGACGATCTAAATGGGCGTCTTTGATGGTGAAGGAGATCTCTAGAAGAGCTCTCGAGCACGTATGAGGAGAAGCAGATGAGAGAAAAATGTGAGAATGAAGAAAAGTCTGGGGTCCTATTTATATGCCTCTGGGGTAGTTACGCAGTCATCCGAATATCATAACCACCTTATTTACTAATTACGACCAATTTAATAAAGTTTAAGGCATACATATTTTAATAATTTTACTATGTGTATACCGACATTATTTTGAATATTTACACTCACCCACTATAGGTGGTTACGTTGGTGGTTACACACACATCATACAAAGAATATCACGTGAGGACGATCAGTAGACGACGGTTAAGCGGCAATCAAAGGGTCGGCCATCGGTGAGGAGGCTGGCAGTGATGGGGCTGGCTAGGGAGGGCCACGTCGTGGGGGCATGACTGAGGGTGGGCGGTCGGGAGAGGCTTACCAAAGGGTCCTCCTGCCTGTGTTGCATAGCTACGTGACTGAGGGTGACCTGCCAGGAGAGGACGACCGCAGGGGCCTAGAGGCCACACTACTCAGGCTTGTGACCAGGGACGGCAGGCCAAGAGGGGCTGACCGTGGGACCACAGTGACCGTGTTCCATGATCCCGCAACCAAGGGAGGCCAACCGCAGTGGACGAATGCCATGAGCACGGACTGTAATGACCCCAAGCCCGAGCTCAGAGGCCCATGGGCTTTTATCGTTCTAGACATCGCTACCGGGCTGCAGCCCAAGCACCCCAAAGCCTCTCTGCGCCTGTTTCTCGGCCGCGGTGCATTGTTGAGGCCAGGTCTAGAACCCACAACCACCTTGATAGGCAACCTTCAACAGTTCTTATCACCAACTGAGCTGCAGCTCAGTTCGTGATAGGAACTATTGAAGGTTGCCTATCAAGGGGGTTCTGGGTTCGAGACCTGACCTCAACAATACACCGCGGCCAAGAAACAGGCGCGGAGAGGCTTTGGGGTGCTTGGTCTGCAACCCGGTAGCGATGTCCAGAACGAGACAAGCCCATGGGCCTCTGAGCTCGGGTCTGGGGTCGTTACACGGACAACAAAGTTCGACGATGGGGGCCATGCACCGCGGGCGCGCGATTAAGGGAGGCCAGATACTGGACACGGGGGGTTCCCGGTAGTGCGTCACAGGTGCACGATAAAGGGAGGCTGGCCGCGAGGTCTATGCGGGCGTGCGACCAAGTGCGCCCAGCCAAACATTGGCCGCGAGAGCCTTGCTTGTGCGCAACTAATAGGTGGTCAGCTATGGTGGCCGAGGGGGGACGATGTACGACCTCCCGACAATCATCTGGTGATTGGTGCGTCAGCGATTGATCCATAGTTCGGGTGCAAATCGGGTATGCTGGTCGTGAGTGAAGCGGTTCCTCCATAACGCCCCACTAAGTTAGTGGGGGTCATGAAATTCCAGCTAATTATAGCCCGGAATTCCTATTAATTATTGGAGACCACATCATTACCCCCCCCCCCCCCACAAAGTCTCCTATATGGAGACGAAGCGGGAGGAGAGCGGGGACTTTTTATACGAATCTGATTGTAGCGACAATGGTAGAGGCAAACAAAGGGGAGCAGAAAGTAGTAAGCAGAAGCGGCCAAGGTAAGGCTCGAGATCGGAGCGCACCCACAACAAGAAAGGTGTTGCACGCCCGTGAGATGGGCATTCCGGCGAGGGGGGGGGGGGTGGGGGGCGGGTTCCACTCAGGTATGAGGGGGAAAAAGGGGGGGAGGGGGAGAGAAAGATAAAGAGGGGGAGAAGAAGAAAAGGGGGAAAGGGGGAAAGAGAGGAGGGAAATGAAGAAAAGGGGTGGGCGGAGAGCGGGTTTGGGTGCACCGACTGTAGTCGGGCAGTGGGCCCAAGTCAACCTTTATATGGTCGGCCTTGACCTTTCTATGGTTGGTGGGCCCACTTTAAATGTCCATATTGTCAATTTTATACCCCTTATGTCATGGGTCTTTGGTCTCTAAAACGTGATTTTTAAACTAATTTTGTGAACGTCTGAGTGTGTTGTTTAGCTTAGCCCATTTTAGTATCATATTAGAATATGTGTATGAGTGTATTCAATCTTAAACCAATTGATTATAGGGGGAGGAGCCCAATATCTATATTAAGTGCACAATGACATGAGTTTTGTTATGTGAGATTAAATTCTCAGTACCTGCAATGGCATTCTTTGCACATGTTGGATTTTTTTAACTCTTTTCTATATTCACACAACGATGTATTTTCTTTTATTATATATCATTAGAATTTGGGAACAAAATAAAGTACCATTTTTTTGTGCGTGGAATTATTATTGAAAATGATTGCCGCAATATTATGGATATGCGCATGGAGCATATGAAGACCGACTTGTGGGGGGATGCCAGTGTCCGGGCCAAGGAGCCATCTTTTCTTATGTTGGTTCGAATGCTTCTTTTCAATCTCGTTCCTCGTGTGGCTAAACGGTGTGCCGACTTTTGTGCTAAATTAGTGTTTTCTTGTTCTAATTTCAGGACCTGCTAGAGTAATCAAATATAATAGTTTTTTTAGTTGATTTATTGAAGAAGAACATAGCAATCCAGTTTGGATAAAGCATACTTATTTGGCGGGTCACCATTTCATCATCGGTATCCAGTTTGGATAAAGCATACTTTCAGCATTCATAAATCTGATTGAATCATAGGTGCATATAATACTGATTACTTATTCAAATAAACACAGATGAATGTGCTTTGAAATTGAGCCCGGTGTAGATTCGAACAAAATAATATTTGAACTCTCCTCTCTATGTGAGTACTTCCTCTCTGCATACAACACTCCCCTCTCAACTTGCCCCCACAATATTTTTCATCACATTTAACACACCATCAAAAATCATATATTTTAATAGCTTATAACTACTCTTATGTTACTAAGATAATCTCATTTTCAAAACAACAAATACTTATCTCAAATTTTGTAGTTTATCACAAACAAAAACCAACATTTCATGCCAATCTCTCGCACCTCATATGACGATGTATTCTTGTCGATTTGTTGTGCGTGTACGCCCGCACGCATGATATGTATGTATGTGTGTATGTGTATGTATGTGGGTACATGTCTTCCTAACTTCGAACTTCAAACAAACAGGTGATGTTTGAAATTGATGAAACAAACATGGCCGGAGCAAAACAAAATAACCAGAACAATTTTATGGCAACTAATATATTTCTCTCCTAACTTCAAACAAACAAGAGATGCAATCAATTTCAACAAAAAGATTATTCAACATAGATTATTTTATTAATAAAAAAAGAGGGTAAGAGATAACCCAAACCCTTCAATACAGAATAATATTGTTTTCAACTCTAATTAAACTGAAATACAAGAAAAAAAATCTATAAACGTGCATTCTTTAGCACATCTTGATAGCTAACTTATGTCTTCTCCTTGCTTCTTTAGTTACTGATCTAATAACTGTTGCAAGACTGAAACATATGAAATCATCGCAAACCACCGAGTATACTGATTGAAATAGATGTCTCGTATGACCTAGAACCATAGGAGAGGAAAACAGAAACTTAAAAAAGTAAACTTCAAATCATCAAAGTAAATAGCAGTGTACCTGCGAAAAAGTCAAGTCATAATTTGTGAAATTTGAATCATTTGGCATGCAAGTTGGAATTATTCGGAACACATTCAGGTAGTGCCCATTTACAAAAGTTGTAACTAGCATAGTACAACTAGGATCAAAACAAAGAGCAATATTAGGGCAAGAATGTGCTCTAAATTGTGAAATAACCTCTTAAGAAATGAAATCTTTGATTGTTACCTACATGAAAGATGGAAACAAAGATGGTGGATAAATCTATAAAACCAAAAAATAGTTAATTTGAAAATTATATTTATGAACTGATTTGAAAAAATTTATGTTTGTTCTTTTTTACTGCTTACATGCAATATCATAATTGAAGATGAATTTATTATGAGAAAAATACTACAGTGCCATCAAACATTACAACCATTTTCTTATGTTTTAAAAATACCAATAAATCAAATGTGTGGATATTATAACTGCCTCAATCAGCACAAATAAAAAACATAAATAGAGCCTAATTTTTATTAAAACCACTTCTTGAATTATTATGCAACCTATAAATGATTTGGTGAAAAGAATGCTTTAAATCATTCCTATAATTTGTGGGATCAAGAAGACTCAAAAGACACCAAATAAATAGGACTCTAAAAGATAGTTCTCACAGTTTCAAAAATGGGCACAAACCCAAAAATATTTTACAAGATAAAAAATAGAACTAAAAAAATTACATCTTACAAAAACAACCTACAAGTGATTTGGAATTCTGCATGTTACAATTACCCAAAATCAAAAGCAGCAGAGGTCCAAAATATCAAGCTTTCACCAACAATGCATATGACATTGAGCCTTCTCAATTGAGAGAATTCCTCACCATGATTCTCCCAACAACTCCTAACACAGTAAATTTAAACAAATTTTACAAGAAAAATAAATCAAAAGAACAGACTCAAAGAAATAAACCAACATATCTGTCAAATTTTATTAACCAACAAAATGATGAATCCCATGGGCGAGCTCCAATATATAATTCGCATACACAATGCGAGACTAACATATTTTCGCGTGCATCTTAGCATGGCGAAAGCTTCAGCACAGCTCAAGGAATTAACAGTTGACACAACACACAACAAATAAACCAAACTCAATCATTCCTTCAAAAACAGCGAGTTCGATGATTATTTTACCCTTGATATGTGTTCTTCAAGCCATTCGGCGATCTATCGAATCAAACACTTGGCATTATTGCCAGTTTTCTGGCAAAACAGCAGCAGCAGAAGTACAAAAATGAAGTGGTGAAAAACATTTCACATAAAAAAGTTTCCTTACAAAAAACTATAATTAGATGAAGCCGGTTCGGTTCTTTAAGAAGACTCGGGCGACTTGACAATAAAGTTCTGGCGAATGATCAGATTCATCACCACTAGTAGTCCGGCGATGCGAGACCAGGCCTGTAACTTCTTGTCGGTGGCTTCCCACCATTCTTTGTCTAAAACCGTCTTCGGAGTAGTGTCATGTTAGAAGACGAAGAATCGATTAGAGATAAATAGCAAGTCTTTAAGGAAATAAAACAAAATGAATGAAGGATAACAAGATTAGAAGAAGTTCTACTGACCTCCAAAAATCTTATAGTCGGAGACTAGTTTATGGCAATCCAAACAAGCAGAGAAAGAAGGAAAAAGAAATCTTTGTACCTTATAACTGTGAGCAGAGAAACCGTTGACGTCGTATAGGAAAAAGTGTGAGCCAGGGGGCGGATTAGTTCACCATTGTGGTCTTCCTCGTCGCTCTCAGTCGTCTCATAATGATTTCAATACCATTCACAAAGTTAGGGAAGATGATCATATGAATTCTTCGATGTTTTTCTAAGTACGATGCTCATTTTGGTTTCTTATATGTAGATGTGGGAATCAAAATTCCAACCAATTGTCAAAAAGTGTATTTTAGTGCATTTCAGTGTTGATCCAGTGGGGACTGAATTGCTGTAGTATTATCTCAAGGTGAGTTCCGGGGGAAATTAATTCAAATATTTTCCATTGAACACTTTGCAAAACGTCCAAACATGATTCGTTGATCCAGTGGGGACTGGAATAGATATACGTTGAACTACTCTGCATTTTTACTATGGCTTTCAGCCCTGGCCAATGCCAAGTTAATTGACTTACCTAAATCTAAATCTTCTTTGCTAATATCAACAAAATTCTTTTCCTTGTAGGATTTAAGATTCTGAATAGCAAGCTCATCCATGGGATCAACTAAAAATAGTACCTACAACAAAGAACAGATTCGAGGAAGATATTGTTAAGATAATGGAAATTATCCTAAGGGCTTCACATAAATTTTTCCAATTATGAAACTCATTCAAGATGGGATTTACTTCGAAATCCATATGAGTTATTTTCTCTAGAAAAGGAGCATTTTTTGCACTGGTCAAGCTATCCGCGGTAATATAGTAGATATCTTTTTGTTCTTGTTTCATACTCTCCACATATTCATCTAAGCTAATCAACTCGTCCTCGCTTTGAGATGAGAAAAATCTAAGAAGGGGTGCAATGTGCTTTTGGTTTTCATGATCTTCAATGCATACCAACTTCAAAAATTTGTCAAAGTTATCCCAAAACTTATCATAATCCTGAAACATTTTTAAAGAACAAGCAACATTTAAATGTCGAGGAAAAAATATGCCTAGATACTAAGGCACTTTTTAAATTCACATAATTCACTCCAAATTTAGTTTAAGAATGATCAAATACTTACATCTTTATTCTCACTGAGTGAAATTCCCAATATCATATCAAACGCTTTGCGAACTAACTGTTTCCTCATGATCTGTACCTAGTCATGTCAAATCATGAAATATTACAAGAAAAATACATAAATTACATGTTATGAAGATTGTGCACAGATACTTACAATTTGACTTTCTGGAAGAATCTCACGTGTGACATTCAGAGGAAGATCATTTGAATCCACCACACCTTTCACAAAACTCAAATATCTCGGGAACTATTCATAGAGGGAATTTGTTTTAACAACTCTCTATATACAGGTAGAAAAGACTCAAGATGGATGCAAGAAGTTGGATAAAACCAATCAAAAAATACATAAATAAATATGCACTAACATCCTCCTTCAAGCTAGAGCATATATCATCCCCAGTTGGTGAAATACATAAATAAAACCTTTCCCAAACCTCATGAAAAAATGGATTTTTGTGCGACGTAGATGCGATCTGTTGGATCCCTAGTTGATTTGGGCTAGGTTCACTGACTTAGGATGTGACCCATCATGTATAGCCAGGGTCAATTTTGTGTCCTAGAGTTTAGGTTAAGTCCTTAGGCTCAACTCCAGATGGACCAGCTTTTAACAAGACCCTCAGAGACTCTAGACTCACAAGTTTTCAAGACTAAGTAAAGTGAGTTCGACGTTCGTCAAACTCAGCTCGACGAAAGGAGTTCTGCGCTCGACGATCGTGAGACAATTCTTAGTGCTAAGCTCGACGATCTATGTTCTTTGTTCGATGAAGACTTAGTCTCTACTTCAAGCCAAAGTCAGGACAACTTCAAATTTCTTCTAAGTCCAACTTCAAGCTTCGGTCGACGAATTATATTCTGAGCTCGACGAACTTGGACCTCAAGTTCACAGCTTCTCAGGTCGACGAAGTCAGGTTCTTAGGTCGACGAATGCTAAACTCTACTCGACGATTTCTGGACTCAGAGAATTTGTGTCGACACTTAGGGTTTGTGTCGACACCAGACGATTTGTGTCGACACCAGGATTTTAGTCGACACCAGCTTATGTCGACACCAGAGGATTTTTGTCGACACCAAGATCAATCTGTCGAGACCAACTTATGTCGACACATCAGTTCAGCAGATGCATGATATTTTTGTCTAAGTCCAGAACTATTCTCTGCTCGATGAATTTGATTCTCAGCTCGACGAATGAAGACTCTATCAGATGAATGAAGATTGTCTGGTCGACGAACTCTATCAAGCTCAGCTCGACGAACTCAAGCTCAGCTCGACGAACTCAAGCTCAGCTCGATGAACTCAAGCTCAGCTCGACGAACACAAGTATAGCTCGATGAATTGTGTTCTTCGTTCGACGAATCCAGATTAGGTTTTCTTCAAGGTTACCGTCCCGTTTCTTGGCGCTGATTCCTGAACATTTAATGCCAGATCTTCTTGGAATGTTACCGTTAGAACGTGCATTGACTATGGACGATTACATGCCGTTTTTCCATGGCACAGTTAGGAAAGTCATTGATTGCTAATTCTTTCCAAGGCCGACTGTAATTACTGCTCGACATTCAAAAGTTTGAATTTTTTCCTCAGTAAAAAAAAAGACACACACATACACACAGTAAGAGAACAGAATCAAGCAGTGAAAGAGTTCAAGAATTACAGTACAAAAACAATCTGATAGACACTCTGAAGTTGCAGAAGAACAAACATTCTCAAATCTAAAGTTCTTGACTGCAATCAGCCTTGACCAGAGAACTTTCTCAAGAAGAAGAAGAACAACTAAATTCAATCAAGAGTCTTCTTCTCTCTATTCATAGGATAACTTCAAAGGACAAAAATCAATCAATCTGTCAAAGAAGTTACTGAAGCAGTTCTAGTACAGGCATTCTAGGTCATTGAGGGCCTATCACCCTGAAGCAGTGCTCCAGCATTCCTGACCAACTCAAGATCTCAGGGGGAGCAAGAGCTGCTATAATCAATCCACAAGTCTTCTCTCTGACTGTTGACAGAGAAGACACTATCACACTCTCTCCAATTTCTGTACAGGGTTTTAAATCCTTTCAAAATTATTCTAGTTGCAAGTCTCCTTCCAAAAGACTTGAGGGTTTGGTTTTTGAGCACCTTTTCAAAAGCACATTGGGGCCCAGGACACCTGATCAACTCATCCTGCAGTGGATTCCTACCTAGGGTGGTAGAAGAGTGGATGTACCCAGATTGGTTGGGGAACCACTATAGCTCCTTGTGTCATCTGGTTGCTTATTTTCTTTTGTTTTCTGGCTGTGGTTTGTGATTGTTCTGTGAATTCTCTGTGTTTAGATAGTTGCTGTGTTTACTTTATTTTATATTGCTTCCCTGTTGACTTAGGAATACAACAAAAGTTGTAAAAAAGATTTTAGTAAGCACCATACTCTATTGACCCCCCTCTAGAGTATATCAGATCTAACCTGCACTTTCAATTGGTATCAGAGGGAGGTTGGTTAAAATACCACACCTGAGTGGTTGCACAGGCTAACACCTGAACCCAATGATCCCTCAAGTTAGATCTGCTTGTTTTAAGTTTATTTTGTTGCTAGATTTATTTCTTCACAAAACATGGCCCAAAACAAAGATTATGCTAGCACCAGACCTCCAGTGTGCAATCTATCTAAGTTTGCACTTTAGATGGCAAGGATTAGATTGTACATGTACTCTATTGATGAAGATATTTTTAATTCTGTTTTGACAGTGTGTCCAAGACCCCCAGAAAATACAAGTACAAGTGATGTTCCACCTCCTTCAGGAACAGAAGCAGAAATCAAGAAATGGAAAGTGACAGATGCTAAGGCAATGAATATTTTAGCTCATACTATGTCTGATGAAATATTCCAAAAAGTAGCTGACTGCAACTCAGCAAAGGACATCTCGGACAAGTTATCTGAGATAGTCTCAGGATCTGTTGATGAGAGAAAAGATAGAAGATCTCATCTCATAACCCAATATGAGAACTTCAAGAAAGGAGAAGCTGAGTCTGTAGCAGACATGTATAATAGACTCAGTCTCATAGTCAATGAGCTGAAAACATTGGACAAAGAGATCTCATTGACTGAGCTCAATGATAAAATCCTAATGTGCTTCCCAAGCACTTGGGACTCAAGGATCTGGCCAATCAAGGATGCCAGAAGCCTAAATGAGATCACAACTGAAGCTCTCTTGGGCAAGCTCAAGTCTTATGAGCTGCTCATCAAGAATAGAGAAGAAGAGCAGAAGGCTGCATCACCAGCTATAAGAAAGGAAAAATCAATAGCTTTCAAAGCCATTGAAGATCAGCCTGAAGACAAGGTCACAGGCAATGAAGAGCTGCTAAGCCTACTGGCCAAAAGATTTTACAAAATGGCCAGGAAAGATTTCAGGAAAAAGTCTTCCAGAGGGCATGACAAGCCAAGGTATGACAAATCAAATAATAAAGAGATTATTTTTTTGGATGTAGGAAACCAGGCCACATGGTGTCTGACTGTCCAGAAAACCAGTATAAGGACAAAAAGGACAGGAAAGAAAGAAGAAAAGACAAAGACTTCAGGAAGAACAGCAATGACAAACCCTCCTCCAGCAAGAACAAACATACTATGAAGGGGTTTGTAGCTGAAACTTGGAGTGAGACAGAAGAAGAATCTGAAGCTTCATCCAGCTCTATTGAAGATGAAGATGATGCTGATGAAAAAGAATTCTGCATGATGGCTATCAATGCCTCACAACAAAATTCTGATGCAGAAGAGTCAGAGTCAGAATCAGAGACTCAATCTGAAGAGGACCAGGTAATAAGTTCTTTTGATTTTAATTCTGAGGACTTCAAGTGTGAGTTTAAAGCACTATGTTTAGATTTATTAAAATCTGAGAAGGAAATCATTTCTCTCAGAAATCAGTTATCTGAACACAGTACCTTAAAATCAGAAAACCTTAAACTCTCTGAGGAGTTGGAATGCTGTAGAGAGCAGATAGCCTCACTGAAAAGTGAACTATCAGAGGCCAAGAAGTTTGAAGAATCCCTCAATGGGAGAAGTATCAAACTCATGGACATCACAAGCACAGTGAACTCAAGATTCAATAGTACACTGGGCTTGGGTGCTTCATCCAGCCAACCTATAGTATTAACAACCCCAATCAAATTTATCTCTGATAAAGGTAAGGGAGTTGTGGAGGTAGCTAGGAAGAATTTTGATTTACCTAATGTTGAAATTTGTGAAGTGGAAGTGGGTGACGGGACAGGCCGCGCGGCCTGTGGCGGACAGCTTTGGCGGACTGGGCGGACTGGGCGGACTGAGGTTTGCGGCCTGGGGAAAATTCTGGTGGAAGCCGGCTGTGTTCTGAGCGGGTTGTTGCATGGAGTCCGCGGTCTGGTGCGGCCTGGTATCTGCAGATAGAGAGGCTTGCGGACTGGTGCATTGCTCAGTGGCCGCGGGTGCAAGCTTGTGCTGATAGGCGGGTTGGCTCGAGTTAGCGGGAGGCTTGCGGACTGGCGTGTCCGCAGTTTTGGCTGTTGCGGACTGAGCCTAGAGCTTGGCTGAGGCCTTGTCGAGCTCTGGTGTTACAGCAGGTCTTGCTGTGGAGACCGGTTGGCGGACTGGTGTTTGGAGTCCGGGAGGAAGCTACTGCGTTGGACAAGTGCGAGGTGCTCGCGGACTGGTGGCGGTCTGTGCTAGGGTGTTTGGCGGACGAGAACTTGTGTCCGTCATGCTCGCATTGTTCCTTGATGGTTTTGGGCTTGGTCACACTTGGTGCCGAGTTCAGTGTGTCCGCCGTATCCGCCGAGTCCGCTGTGACCGGGCGGTATGGTTTTTAGCTGCCTTTGGTCGTGGACTTGTGGCGGATTGAGGTGTGAGTCTTGCGGACTGCCTCGGGTTGGTGCGGACAGCCATTGAAGGGGGTTGCTGTCCTGAAGCGGTTGGAGCTTTGCGGGCTGATGCCTTGTCCGCTTAGCTTAGGCGGACTGGAGAGGGTTCGTCAATGGTTGCCTTGCTCCTGACGGTTTTCCTTGGTGACTGGCTAAGTCCACGCGGACTGAGCGGATGGTCGTTTGTATTCGCGCGAACTGGGGCGGTGTCGCTATCTCTTGGGCAGTGACCACACTCCTCACCTGGCCTATAAATAGGACCCCCCTGGCACATCTACAGAAACCTAAGTAACGTGAGTGAACAGTAAATTGGGTTGAGCGAAGTGCTGCGGTCTGTGTTTGCCAGTCCGCGCGGATTGTTTCAGGCTGACGGTTTGCTGTGTGCAGGTCGTGTGAATAACTTCAAGGAGCCAGGAGTTTGGCTGTGACTTCGGTCAGTACTTGGAAGTGTGCGGTCTCTGCGGACTCAGCAGGAGGTCGCTCTGCGGCTTGTCAGTTCTGTTTCAACTTTGCCAGCTTCAATAACCTATCCGCCGGCTTCAGGTGGGTAGGGTTGTTCCTCAGTTCGGGTTCAGCAGGAGGCGAATAACGGTGTGTCCGCGCGGCCTCGCGGCTTCGGCGGACTCCGTGGTATTCGGCGGATTGCAGCATAGTTCGGGCGGCTTCGGCGACCTCGGCGACCTCGCGGTCTCGGCGGACTCGGGTGCTGTCCGCCCGGCTTGTTTTTTGGTGCTTCTGTTTTTCAGCTGTTATACTAGCGAAATCATGTCTCGCTATGTATGCCTCACATTGTAAAGAAGTGAATGAATAATAGACCTGCTTGTGCTTCCATTGTTTGTTGGGTTTTACCTTTGTACCTCTAGTCCTTGGTTTCTGCTGGTTCAACGTGCGAACTGGGTAGTTCCGAAGATATTAATTTGGCGTTTGGGCTATCTCGCTGACCACGTTGAGAAAATTTAACATGGTATCAGAGCGAGGTTTCTGAGGTTGCTGAGGTTCAGTTGCATGAGCGGAAGTCAGGCAGTGATGTTACTCTGTGATTGAGTGGTGATCAACCTGTGTTGTTGCTCGGAGCTGCTGAAAGGTTGCCAACAGGTGTTGCAATGGAAGGGAGCTTAGCAAGAGGTCTGGGCATTGAACTCTTAACGCCGACTAACTTCAAGAAGTGGAAGTCGTGCATGAAGAGTTATCTTCTTGGCGAGGAGCTGTGGGATGTCGTTGGTGGAGACGACAGGCAGGAAGTCACTGCTGCTTTCGGTACTGCTGAGCAGGTGAGGCTCTGGAGAAGAACGAATGCTAAGGCGGAGTTCATTCTGAAGAGAGCCGTGTCTCCGGAGCTGTTTGATCACATCGTTGGGTGTGAGTCGGCTGCTGATATTTGGACAACCATTGATGAGTTGTTCAATAGGAAGAATGTGGCGCGGCTGCAGTTCCTGGAGAATGAGTTGGCCAGGGCAACTCAGGGAGACCTTTCCATCTCCAAGTACTTCTTAAAGATGAAGAGCTTGTGTGCTGAGCTGTCGGCACTGGATCCTGATGAGCCTATCTCTGAGGCAAAGATGAAAAGACACATTATCCGCGGCTTGCGGAAGGAGTATGTGGCCTTTGTCACATCTGTTCAAGGGTGGGCTACTCAGCCGTTGTTGCTGGAGCTGGAGAGTCTGCTTGCCTCGCAGGAGAGCTTAGCAAGGCAGATGGCTGGAGTGAACCTGAATCAGGAAGGCAGCGAAGCTCTCTTCTCAGGCAAGAAGAAAGGATGGGAAGGGAAGAAGAAGAAGAAGGTGCAGGCCGCTGTTGAGAAGGAGACTTCAACTTCATATCCGCCGGAGAGGAGCAATGCTCCTAAGGACTGGAAGAAGAATCTGAAGTGCTACCGGTGTCATCAGCGTGGGCACTTCAAGCGGGACTGCAAGGTCAAACTGCAGCCTGGGCATGCTGCGGGAAAGGAGGAAGCTTGTTCGAGAAGTGAAGAAGCAGAATGGGGCGGAGCTTTCTTGACGGGCACTTTTGTCTGGGCCTTGTCTGCTGAGGACTTCAACGGCGAGTGGATCGTGGACTTCGGGTGTGGTGATCACCTCACCAGAGACAAATCGAAGTTCACCTCCATGCAGGCTTACTCAGGTAATGAAGCTATTATCACTGCTGATAATACTGTTTATGCAGTAGAGAAAGAGGGGGTCGTGTCATTGGGTAGTGATCAGGGGCCACTTACGTTAAGGAGTGTGTATCACGTACCGGGTATGAAGAAAAACCTCTTCTCGGTGACCAATGCGGTGGACGCTGGGTATCACGTTCTGTTTGGGCCAACAGACGTGAGGTTCCTTCGCAACGTATCGGCGGTGAAGGCTGATGTTGCTCATGTTGGGAGAAGGGTGAAGAGCTTGTATGTTCTTTCCACCAGTGCTTATGTTGATAGAATGAGGGCCAATGATAGTGCGGCTATCTGACATGAGAGGCTGGGACATGTTGGCATGGACAAGGTAAAGGCAATGGCGAGTAGAAGTTTGGTGAGGGGGTTGCCGAAGTTGTCCTCCTTTGGTGATGGGCATGTTTGTGCGGGCTGTCAATATGGAAATTCACATCGCCTTCCATTTGATAAATCACAAACAAGGAGCAAGAAGCCATTGGAGTGCATTCATGGCGACCTGATGGGACCGACGGTTACTGCCAGCCTTGGAGGAAGCAGATATATGCTTGTCTTGGTTGATGACTACTCAAGGTATACTTGGGTGTACTTCTTAAAGGAGAAGTCGGAAGCCTTCCGTTTGTTCGTGGAGTTCAAGGAGTTGGTAGAAGGCCGGCTTGGCTTGCGGATTAAGAAGTTTAGAACTGATAACGGGGGGGAGTTTGTCTCTTCCGAGTTTTCTAACTTCTGCAGGAAGCACGGGATCCAACGGGAGCTTACTTGTGCTCACACTCCACAACAAAATGGGGTAGCGGAGCGGAAGATCCGTCATTTGACGAAAACCTGCAAATGCTGGCTGCATGCAAAAGATATCCCAAGGTCCTTTTGGGCGGAGGGAATGTCTTGTGCTGCTTATGTTATCAACCGGATGCCACTCAGCCCTATCAACATGAAGACTCCTATTGAGCTGTTGCTGAAGAAGAAGCTAAGTGTTGAACACCTTAGGGTGTTCGGTTCAACTTGCTACGTGCATGTCCCGGATGCTTCACGGACAAAGCTGGATGCGAAGGCAAGGAAACTTGTCTTTGTTGGCTATGATGAGCGGAAGAAGGGATGGAAGTGCATGGACCCTGTGACGAAGAAGTTCATGGTGTCAAGAGATGTTGTCTTTGACGAGCTGACGTCATATGGAGGTGGCTCGGTGGAGCTAACCGGAAGTAGCAAGGATGATGAAGCACCGGTGGAGGCTGCTAAAGGCTTGGAAGAGGAGCTTGTTGTTTCACCAGCAGCTCCTACTGCTTCGAACTCCGAGGCTGAGCCTTCTGGCTCAGGAAGCAGGGGAGCACTGCTCAATGCTTGCCCCAGGTAGGAGTGGAGCCCGAAGAAGCAACGGAAGCCGTGAGCAAGGAGCCGTGTCTTCGGAGATCAAAGAGGGTGGTTAAGCCACCGGCTCGGTATTGTGATGGGAATGCAGTGAGCTTTGTCTCCTGCTTCTTTGCAGGTCCTCTGGATAAGCGAGAGCCTGCAAACTTCAACGAGGCCACTGGAGTAAAGGAGTGGGATGATGCCATGAAGGAAGAGATTGATGCTCTGAAGAAGAATGAAACCTGGGACCTTGTGCCCAAGGTTGATGGCGTTACTCCGGTTACTTGCAAGTGGGTGTATAAGTTGAAGAAGAAGGCTGATGGGAGCATTGATCGGTTCAAGGCTCGCCTGGTCGCTAGAGGATTCTCACAGCAGTATGGAGAAGACTATGAGGAGACATTCAGTCCAGTTGCGAAGATGACTTCTGTAAGAGTGGTGATCGCCTTGGCTGCTAGCAAGGGATGGAGGTTGTGGCAACTCGATGTGAAGAATGCCTTTCTTTACGGAGAGATTGACAAGGACATCTTCATGGATCAGCCGCTTGGTTTTGTCTCTGAGAAGCATCCGGACTATGTCTGCAAACTCAGGAAGGCTCTCTATGGGTTGAAGCAAGCTCCTCGAGCGTGGTATGGGAAGATTGCAGAGTACTTGCAATTTTGTGGATACCTGGCTTCCAACTCGGATTTAAGCTTGTTCGTCAAGAAGAAGGGAGAGCTAAGAGTCTTGGTCCTGCTGTATGTGGATGACATGATCATCACAGGGAACTCGGAGGAGGAAGTAGCAAGGCTCAGGGCAGAGCTTGCTATACGCTTCGAGATGAAGGACTTGGGAGAGTTGCATCACTTTCTTGGTCTTGGAGTGGAGAGGAAGGAGTGCGGGGTTCTCATTAGCCAGAAAGGGTATGCTGATCGCATTGTGAAGCGGTTTGGCATGGGCGAAGGGAAGAAGTGCTCTACTCCACTGGAATCTGGGCTGAAGCTTCGACGAGATGAGGGAAGGGTTATTCATGATCCCTTGGTGTTCAGGGCTCTTGTTGGGAGCTTGATTTACCTGACGATTACAAGGCCGGATATCGCTTATGCTGTTGGCCGAGTAAGTCGGTATATGGCTGAACCAAGGCAATCTCATCTAGTGGCGGCGAAGGGAATTCTGAAGTATGTCAAGGCTTCTTCTGACATGGGACTCCTCTATAGAAGATACGCGGAGGTTGCATTGCTCGGGTACACGGATGCTGACTATGGCGGTGATTCAGATGATCGAAGGTCTACTTCAGGTTATGTGTTCACTTGCGGTTCAGCTAGCATCTCGTGGTGTAGCAAGAAGCAGGACTCGGTGTCGGTTTCAACCACGGAGGCGGAGTATAAGGCTTCGGCCTTGGCTGCTCGGGAAGCCGTTTGGTTGAGGAGGCTTATAGAGGATGTCCATGAAGAAGTGCAAGGGCCTACTTTACTCCGGGGTGACAATGAGAGTGCTCTCAAACTGGTAAACAATCCAGTGTGTCACGCCAGGACCAAGCATATAGAGATTGATCACCACTTCATCAGGGAGAAGGTGTTGGAGGGGTCTCTGCTGGTCGGGCATGTTCGGAGTGAAGATAATCTTGCTGACATCTTCACAAAGCCACTGTCGAAGGGGCCTTTTGAACGCTTGCACAGCTTGCTGGGCTTGGTCACCACTTCTCACTTCAAGGGGGAGTGTTGAAATTTGTGAAGTGGAAGTGGGTGACGGGACAGGCCGCGCGGCCTGTGGCGGACAGCTTTGGCGGACTGGGCGGACTGAGGTTTGCGGCCTGGGGAAAAGTCTGGTGGAAGCCGGCTGTGTTCTGAGCGGGTTGTTGCATGGAGTCCGCGGTCTGGTGCGGCCTGGTATCTGCGGATAGAGAGGCTTGCAGACTGGTGCATTGCTCAGTGGCCGCGGGTGCAAGCTTGTGCTGATAGACGGGTTGGCTCGAGTTCGCGGGAGGCTTGCGGACTGGCGTGTCCGCGGTTTTGGCTGTTGCGGACTGAGCCTAGAGCTTGGCTGAGGCCTTGTCGAGCTCTGGTGTTACAGCAGGTCTTGCTGTGGAGACCGGTTGGCGGACTGGTGTTTGGAGTCCAGGAGGAAGCTACTGCGTTGGACAAGTGCGAGGTGCTCGCGGACTGGTGGCGGTCTGTGCTAGGGTGTTTGGCGGACGAGAACTTGTGTCCGTCATGCTCGCATTGTTCCTTGATGGTTTTGGGCTTGGTCACACTTGGTGCCGAGTTCAGTGTGTCCGCCGTATCCGCCGAGTCCGCTGTGACCGGGCGGTCTAGTTTTTAGCTGCCTTTGGTCGTGGACTTGTGGCGGATTGAGGTGTGAGTCTTGCGGACTGCCTCGGGTTGGTGCGGACAGCCATTGAAGGGGGTTGCTGTCCTGAAGCGGTTGGAGCTTTGCGGGCTGATGCCTTGTCCGCTTAGCTTAGGCGGACTGGAGAGGGTTCGTTAATGGTTGCCTTGCTCCTGGCGGTTTTCCTTGGTGACCGGCTAAGTCCATGCGGACTGAGCGGACGGTCATTTGTATTCGCGCAGACTGGGGCGGTGTCGCTATCTCTTGGGCGGTGACCACACTCCTTACCTGGCCTATAAATAGGACCCCCTTGGCACATCTACAGAAACCTAAGTAACGTGAGTGAACAGTAAATTGGGTTGAGCGAAGTGCTGCGGTCTGTGTTTGCCAGTCCGCGCGGATTGTTTCAGGCTGACGGTTTGTTGTGTGCAGGTCGCGCGGATAACTTTAAGGAGCCAGGAGTTTGGCTGTGACTTCGGTCAGTACTTGGAAGTGTGCGGTCTCTGCGGACTCAGCAGGAGGTCGCTCTGCGGCTTGTCAGTTCTGTTTCAACTTTGCCAGCTTCAATAACCTGTCCGCCGGCTTCAGGCGGGTACGGGTGTTCCTCAGTTCGGGTTCAGCAGGAGGCGAATAACGGTGTGTCCGCGCGGCCTCGCGGCTTCGGCGGACTCCATGGTATTCGGCGGATTGCAGCATAGTTCGGGCGGCTTCGGCGACCTCGGCGACCTCGCGGTCTCGGCGGACTCGGGTGCTGTCCGCCCGGCTTGTTTTTTGGTGCTTCTGTTTTTCAGCTGTTATACTAGCGAAATCATGTCTCGCTATGTATGCCTCGCATTGTAAAGAAATGAATGAATAACAGACCTGCTTGTGCTTCCATTGTTTGTTGGGTTTTACCTTTGTACCTCTAGTCCTTGGTTTTCGCTGGTTCAACGTGCGAACTGGGTAGTTCCGAAGATATTAATTTGGCGTTTGGGCTATCTTGCTGACCACATTGAGAAAATTTAACACCTAAGAAATCGAAAGTTCAACAAAATTCGTCAAACGGAGCTCGACGATCGCCGAGTGGAGCTCAACGATATCAGGCTAAATCGTCGAACTCAGGTCGACGATCTCTGAACCTTGAACTCTAGCATGGTCGATCTTCGAACAGAGCTCGACGATCTGACCCAAGATCGTCGAACTCAGCTCAGAGATCGTCGAACAGAGCTCAAAGTTTTGAAAAATCTTTCAAGGGCAAATCATACTTCAATCCTAGAGGTCCTACATCTTAATGGTTTAGCCCTTATACTGAATGGATAATACCTCCTAGGAGATATCATCCTGAAGGCTATAAGAGTCAACTAGAGATGTCTTTTATTTCTGAATTCAATGGTTATCAACCTAGGCCAAGTGTAAACTGGGTCAAAAACAAGTAAATTGTTTTATGTGTAGGTGAAGACCTATCCAACATCAAACCAACAATGGTATCTGGATAGTGGGTGCTCAAAGCACATGACAGGAAACAAGGAGAACTTCACATCCTTCAAAGCCAAGCTTGGACCCAAAGTAATATTTGGTGATTCAAACTTTGGACTAACAAAAGGATATGGTGCAGTCCAGATTGGCACAGTCACATTCAAGAAAGTAGCTTATGTGGAAGGACTGAAGCACAACTTAATCAGTATCAGTCAACTGTATGATGAAGGCTACCAAGTGACTTTCAACAAATCCTCATGCAAGATCAAATCAGAGGACAACACAACTGTGTTGACGGGTAAAAGGAAAGGCAACATCTATCTTGTGAATTTTCTTTCAACCAAGGTATATATATGCTTGTTCAACTCTATTTGTAGACCTAATGATCTATGACAAAAGAGATTAGGATATATAAACCTTAGAACCTTTGCTAGGCTATCCAAGGACAACCTTGTTAGAGAACTACCTTCTGGCCCCTACAAGAAGGAAGGACTTTGCAGGGCTTGTCAATTAGGCAAGCAAACCAAAAATAGTTTCAAGTCACTTAATAAGAGTGATTCACCTAGGATTTTGTATCTATTACACATGGATCTCTTTGGACCCATTACAGTATAAAGCTTAGGAGGGAAATCTTATACTTTAGTAGTTGTAGATGACTTCTCTAAATTCACATGGGTGTTCTTTCTGAGGAAGAAGTCTGATAACTTTAAGTGTTTGACAGAGTTTCTCAAATGCATACAGACTGAGTTCAACACTCACATTGTCCTAATCAGAAGTGATCATGAGATAGAGTTTGATACTCTTCTTATGCAAGAGTTCTGTCAGAGTGAAGGGATCAGGCACACTTTCTCAGCTCCTAGAACTCCTCAACAAAATGGGATAGCTGTTAGGAAAAATAGAACCCTTATTAAATCTGCTACTACATTGTTATCAGATGCTCACCTTCCTCTATCCTTTTGGGCAGAGGCAGTGAACACCTCCAACTATGTGTTGAATAGAAGTTTGATACATAAACTGAAGGGCAAGACTCCCTATGAATTACTCAAAGGGAAGAAACCTAAAGTAGATTATTTTAAAATCTTTACTTGTATTTGTTACATTCACAATAATGACAAAAAATACTTAGCAAAATTTCAAGCTAAAGCTGATGAAGGAGTGTTTCTGGGATACTCCATGATCAGTAAACCTTATAGGGTGTATAATAAATCAACTCTTAAAATTGAAGAATCTATTCATGTATCTTTTGATGAGACTAACATGTCATACAAGGAGAAAGAGATTTCTACCACAAGCTCTTTGCAGGTTCCACCACTATGTGAGTCTATGGATGGACTGAACCTTACCCAAGAGGTGTCAAAACATCCCACTCCATAGGTTGCTGAAGATAGTGAAGAGGAAAGTCAAGAGGAAGTGGCTGTACTTCCCCCCAACAGTTAGTATCATTCCCCAAGAGGAATTAAATACTGAAGTTGTTGCTCAACCAACTCCACCAACTGATCTTGTCACACTTAGAGATCACCCCTGATCTCAAATGATTGGAGACATTTCAGCAGGTGTACAGACAAGGCATCAACTCAACCAAAACTTGATGCATGCCTGTTTTCTCTCTCAAATTGAACCTCTCACCATTCATGAGGCAGAGCAAGATCCCCTCTGGATCATTGCAATGTAAGAGAAACTAAATCAGTTTGAGAGATGTAGAGTTTGGGATTTGGTTGCAAGACCTCATAACTACCCAGTTATTGGAACCAAATGGGTCTGCAGGAACAAGTTGGATGCTCAAGACAACATAGTGAGGAACAAGGCTAGGCTTGTTGCTCAAGGCTACAGATAAGAGGAAGGAATAGACTATGACCAAACCTTTGCCCCTGTTGCAAGGTTAGAGGCCATTAGGATATTCCTTGCCTATGCAGCTTACAAGAGATTCAAGGTCTACCAGATGGATGTCAAAAGTGCATTTCTGAATGGAGTACTTCAAGAAGAGGTTTATGTAGAACAACCTCCAGGTTTTATCTCTCCAACTCAACCCTCTTTTGTTTTTAAATTGCATAAAGCTCTCTATGGTTTAAAGCAAGCTCCAAGAGTTTGGTATGAGACCCTAGCAAGCTCTCTTTTAGAGCATGAATTTACAAGAGAAAACATAGATAAAAAACTTTTCACTAGACATCATAAGGACCAAATATTCTTAGTATAAATATATGTGGATGACATTATTTTTGGGTCTACTGATCCCAAATTGTGCAAGAGGTTTGCTGACCTCATGCATTCAAAATTTGAGATGAGTAGCATGGGTGAGCTTTCCTACTTCCTTGGTCTCCAAGTGAAGCAGCTCCCAGATGGTATCTCCCTCTCCCAAGCTAAGTATGCTAAAGAGCTTATCAAAAAGTTTGGGATGGGTGATGCTTCAGGGATGAAAACCCTTATGGCTATAAATGCTGTTGTGGATTCTGATGCAGCAGGGAAACCAGTGGATCAGAAAAATTATAGGGCAATTATTGGATCCCTATTATACCTAACAGCTAGCAGACCTGATATAATGTTTGCCACATGCCTTTGTGCTAGGTTCCAAGTGAACCCTAAAGAATCTCACCTTATTTTCATAAAAAGAATTTTGAGATATATAAAGAGTTGCCCTAGTCTAGGACTCTGGTATCCTGCAGAGTCAGAATTTGAGTTAACTGGATACTCAGATGCTGACTATACTAGATGTAGAGTGGACAGGAAAAGTACCTCTGGAACATGTCAGTTCCTTGGTATTAGACTTGTCTCCTGGTTTTGTAAAAAGCAGACATATGTGTCTGCATCAACTGCAGAAGCAGAATACATGGCTGCTGTTAGTTGTTGTTCACAAATGCTATGGATACAAAACCAACTCTTAGATTATGGTGTCAACTTAAGTAATTCAACATTATTTTATGATAATACTAGTGTTATTACTATAACACAGAATCCAGTTCACCATTCTAGGACTAAACATATTGAAATAATACATCATTTCATTAGAGATAATGTGGACAAAAAGAAAATTAACTTGATCCATATTCCTACTAATCTACAGAGAGCAGACATTTTCACTGAGCCATTGGATGAGAAAGCCCATCTGTTCTTTATAAATCAACTGGGAATAATTGATGGAGAAGAGTTAACCTAGTTTCTGTCTGCATTTGACGAATTTTCCAGAATTCGTCGAACGGAGTTTGACGAATTAGGGAAAGTTTGAGAGATTCTCGTCGAACGGAGATCGACGAATTCTCTGTGTGAGGAAACAATTTTTGTCGACCAGAGATCGACGAACCTTGCTTCAGAAGACATTTCGTCGACCGGAGTTTGACGAACTGTTTTCGATTCTTCTGTATGAGATCGACGAATTATCTGTCTATAATTTATTTCGTCGAGCTCAGTTCGAAGAATTTTTCTTTTTCGTGGAACGGAGTTTGTCGATTGATATTCTGAAAATCTTATATCTAGGTTTTCTTCGACCTCCGTCCCGCGCTTTCAGTTCCCTTGCTCTTGATCGCCGTTTCTCTCTGTTTTTTCTTGCAGGACATCAATGGCGATTCCCTCAGGTGCTTTAGTTGCAATGAAGTTTGACACTGGATTTGACATGGACTTTGAGTCGTTTCAACATTCCGACCCCATCTTTCTATACATATTGGAACTACTGGAAGAACTAAATTTAAAGGATTCATGACCAGGCGCATTAAAATTCAAGGAACGGAAATATGAGAATGGGTATATACATCTACAGTTTCTGAGGAAGATGTTTTGACCGGCAATATAGGGAACACTGCTGTTTCTCTCTCTCCCGCAGTTCTCTCTGAGATATTTGGATTAGTGAACGGAGAAGACAATCTGGAAATGGATTCTGAAGAATTCAATGATATGCTAAAACTGATGGGTTTCTCAGGTAACAACCCTAATATGTTGTGGAAAAAGCAATTATCCGCTGCATATCAATTTCTGGCAGATATTACGGGAAAGATTCTGATGTCCAAGCACACTGCTCATGACTATATTACCCGTCACCAATTTCTAATAATGTGTGCAGTAGTGAATAAGCGACAGGTTGATTAGAGTAAGGTGTTCTTTGAATTGATCAAAAAGAAGAATAGCAAGAAGGAAGTCTGCTTTGGCAGAATTTTGGGCATATTTCTTAAAGAGAAGGCTGCTGAATGTATGGTCTCCCCGACCATTTTCATAAACACCAGCAAGTGCCTCACTTGCGCACTGTTTGGCAGGTGGGAGAGGACCATCTCCAAGCCCTCAAAGGCTTCTTCCTCCTCCCTCCAGACTTCTGAGAGCACAAGGGCTGTAAAGGCCGCTCCCCACCCTGCCGAAGAGGTTCCTCCATCTTAACCATCTCTTCCAGCACCTCTTCCTCCAAAGAAGCCTCCTCATGTACCTACCCCTCCTTCATCTCCACCACTTGACCTGACAAACATTCCATCTCCACCTCCATCTTCCCCTCTGCAAGTTCATCAACAACTCACTCCTCCAGATTCCCCTCATGAGACAATACTTGCTACACCTCCATAGTCTCCTCTTCCCCCACACCTATCCACCATCCCATCTTATAATATACCATCAGATACAATCATGCAAGTTACTCCCACTCCATATGTTATTCCTCCTCCCATTCCATCCCCATCCCCTTCCCCATTTGATCCATCTACTCTCATTTCTTTGCTCATATCTCTCATAAAATCTTTGATCCAAGAGGCCATTACACCTCTGGTGACCTCGATTAATTCCTTATCTGTCCAGCTCTCTCTTTTATCTGCTATCCCCTCTTCATCTAGGGGCCTGACTCCAGGTATTCCTAAACCCAGGCAGGGGGAGATGCTCAGTGATGAAGTTGCAGCAGATGCAGATACAACAGCAGCAGCAACAGTCACAACAGTTCCCTCTCCAGCAGATTCAGATTCAGATGAGGATACAACAATTTTAATTTTGATAGGGGGAGATGCTCAGGATACAACAATTTTGACAGACTTTGATGCTGAGATGTCTGAGTTAATTCAATTTATGGATACTGACATTGATCTGGATGAGTCAGTTGCTCAAATAACTCCTGTTGGTGATTTGTATTTAAATCCCACAGTGAATTTATCAGTTTTGTTGAGAAGTTTTGACACTGTACATATGAAATTCCCTCCAGCAGATTTCTCTAAGTCATATTTGGCTATGGTACCATATACCTCTCCAGCTAGTCCAGCAGTTGCCAAGCAACTCTGTGACAATTTTGCTCTCTCTGCCTCTAGCTCAAAAGTCATTCCAGAAGATACATCAGTGCCAGTGTCAGCACCAGATTTTATTATGGATGACTCTCCAGTGCCTACTCTAGATGAGCTTATTCAGGCAGACATTGAAGAAGAGAATAAGGCAGTAGCTGATAGCTCTGTCTCTTTTGTTTCTGAATCTTGTACAAATATTTCTTCGCTTGTTGCTGAAACCCTCATTCCTGAACCTTCTGCCCCTCCTCCAGCAAAGGCTGTTGTTTCTGATAAAGATTTAAAAGCTTTGGATGCTTTATATGATACCCCTCAGGATTCAGAGTCTGATGATGATGATGATGATTCTGATGAGGATGCAGCTAGTAAGAAAAAGAGATTGTTGGCAAAGAAGAGAAAGGCTGCTCCTCCTCCAGCTCCCAAGCCAAATCCCACTGCAGACACTCCCTACAATATTCTGCACAATGTGACTCCATATAAGGGAATGACAGCATGGATGTGGCTCTCCAAAAACTAGCAGAAAGATAGAAAGAGAAGCAGGAGATAATCCCCTCTTCCAGTACACAGATACAGGAAGGATCCTCCTCCTCCTCCTCTAGCAGCTGGTGCCAGTGGCTCTAGCTCCCAGAGATCTGCCCCAATGCAAACTTATCAAAGACAGTCAGGGAGATCTTATGGAAGCAGCCAGCAGAGGCCATCCTCCTCAGGAAGTCAATAGCATAAGCAGCAGCAGCAACAACAAAGTTCTGAAGCTCATAAAGCTGATAGCCCAAAAAGAAGTCTCTCTCCTCCAATTCCTTTTGAAGATCCAGAAACTGCTAATACTGCAAGAATGGCTAGGTACCAAGAATTGATTGGACTATCATTGATAAATAAAGCCAAAGCAGAAGGAAAAGATATCTCTGGTCTTTCAACAATGTCAAAGTATAGAAAGGAAGAGCTGAAAAGGTTTGACAAAGGCAACAAACTGTTTAATGTTGATGATTATATGAAACTTCACCCAGAAGTAGTTGTCACCAGGGCTACATCATTGAAAATTATTGGGGCAGCTGATATGACCATGACAGTGGCTCAAGCTCAAAATCCTAACAGAGAAATCATTTTCAAGAAGCCAGGAGAAAAGAAAGCAGAAGACAAACCTCAGCAGAAGAAGCCAAAGAAGTAATTTTCTTGTTGTTTCATTTTACGTTTGTCATTTGTTTTTAAACTATGATATCTATTAAACAATGCCGTGTGTATATATATATCTGTTGCATGTGTTATAATTCTCTGTCAGATATATCTCTTTTCTTACTTTGTTTTTCTGTTTTGAGTCTTTGTTAGTGTCCTCACCCAAATAGGGGGAGATTGTTGGATCCCTAGTTGATTTGGGCTAGGTTCACTGACTTAGGATGTGACCCATCATGTATAGCCAGGGTCAATTTTGTGTCCTAGAGTCTAGGTTAAGTCCTTAAGCTCAACTCCAGATGGACCAGCTTTTAACAAGACCCTTAGAGACTCCAGACTCACAAGTTTTCAATACTAAGTAAAGTGAGTTCGACGTTCGTCGAACTCAGCTCGACGAAAGGAGTTCTGCGCTCGACGATCGTGAGACAATTCTTAGTGATGAGCTCGACGATCTGTGTTCTCTGTTCGACGAAGACTTAGTCTCTACTTCAAGCCAAAATCAGGACAACTTCAAATTTCTTCTAAGTCCAGCTTCAAGCTTCGATCGACGAATTATATTCTGAGCTCGACGAACTTGGACCTCAAGTTCACAGCTTCTCAGGTCGACGAAGTCAGGTTCTTAGGTAGGCAAATGCTAAACTCTACTCGACGATTTCTGGACTCAGAGAATTTGTGTCGACACTTAGGGTTTGTGTCGACACCAGACGATTTGTGTCAACACCAGGATTTCAGTCGACACCAGCTTATGTCGACACCAGAGGATTTGTGTCGACACCAAGATCAATCTGTCGACACCAACTTATGTCGACACAGCAGTTCAGCAGATGCAGGATATTTTTGTCTAAGTCCAGAACTATTCTCTGCTCGACGAATTTGATTCTCAGCTCGACGAATGAAGACTCTATCAGATGAATGAAGATTGTCTGGTCGACGAACTCTATCAAGCTCAGCTCGACAAACTCAAGCTCAGCTCGACGAACTCAAGCTCAGCTCGACGAACTCAAGCTCAGCTCGACGAACACAAGTTCAGCTCGACGAATTGTGTTCTTCGTTCGACGAATCCAGATTAGGTTTTCTTCAAGGTTCCCGTCCCGTTTCTTAGCGCTGATTCCTGAACATTTAATGTCAGATCTTCTCAGAATGTTGTCGTTAGAACGCGCATTGACTATGGACGATTACATGCCGTTTTTCCATGGGACAGTTAGGAAAGTCATTGATTGCTGATTCTTTCCAAGGCCAACTGTAATTACTGCTCGATATTCAAAAGTTTGAATTTTTTCCTCAGTCAAAAAAAAGACACACAGAGACACACAGTAAGAGAACAGAATCAAGCAGTTAAAGAATTCAAGAATTACAGTACAGAAAATAATTTGATAAACACTCTGAAGTTGTAGAAGAACAAACATTCTCAAATCTAAAGTTCTTGACTGCAATCAGCCTTGATCAGAGAACTTTCTCAAGAGGAAGAAGAACAACTAAATTCAATCAAGAGTCTTCTTCTCTCTATTCACAAGATAACTTCAAATGACAATAATCAATCAATCTGTCAAAGAAGTTCCTGAAGTAGTTCTGGTCCAGACATTCTAGGTCATTGAAGGCCTATCACCCTGAAGCAGTGCTCCAACATTCCTGACCAACTCAAAATCTCAGGGGGGAGCAAGAGCTGCTACAATCAATCCACAAGTCTTCTCTCTGACTGTTGACAGAGAAGACACTATCACCCTCTCTCCAATTTCTGTACAGGGTTTTAAATCCCTTCAAAATTATTCTGGTTGCAAGTCTCCTTCCAAAAGACTAGAGGGTTTGGTTTTTGAGCACCTTATGAAAAGCTCATTGGTGCCCAGGACACCTGATAAACTCATCCTGCAGTGGATTCCTACCTAGGGTGGTAGAAGAGTGGATGTACCCAGATTGGTTGGGGAACCACTATAACTCCTTGTGTCATCTGGTTGCTTATTTTCTTTTGTTTTCTGGTTGTGGTTTGTGATTGTTCTGTGATTGCTCTGTGTTTAGATAGTTGATGTGTTTACTTTATTTTATATTGCTTCCGTGTTCACTTAGGAATACAACAAAAGTTGTAAAAAGATTTTAGTAATCACCATACTCTATTCACCCCCCCCCCCCTCTAGAGTATATCAGATCTAACCTGCACTTTCACGATCTTTATTTCACAAAACATTGGTAGAGGATAGTTGTAACTTGTAAGTTTAAAAAAAATGATACTCGTGGAAAAATCTATGTTTACCCGGCAATGGACAACAAGCTTCATATGCCCTGATTCATTAATACATGCATAATCATTCACCTAGAAACTAATCAGTGAATGTGTATGTTTTTGACGACCAACAACCAAGCAGATCAATGAATATGTAATGTTTTATTGTCTTCTCGGCACAAGTGAAGTATCGATATAACTACATATCTTCCATTTTGCATTTACTTATTCTTATTTTTAGAGATTGGGTCTATAAAATACACTTAATGTTGATAGATTTTTGTTGTTTCTGAGTTGTATAAAAATAATAAGGAGAATGGATCCCCATATTCCCATACAAAGTTTCACGGAGTTAGAACTCTATATTCATTACTGACACATCGCAAAGAGGCATTGAACTAGCCCCAGGGTGATCTACAAGCCTTGATTGTTGGACATACAGATAGTACCTAGGAATAAAATAGGAATTGTGGCTTCTATTAACATGCCATATTTCCATCTTCCAAGATATTACTGCAAGGGGATTGATCCCTATCAAGCATAGCCATCGATAATACAAACGGGGTGGATCCGGTTGAGGGAAGACGTTTCACGCGCGTTTACACAAGGCGCGCACGGGGTAGGGAAACGTCATGAGCCTAGCCTGCATCGAGTTATTTTTTGTATTTTAACTACTAGTATTTTATTCCTTGTTTGTACGGCCGTTCGTCCTAGAGGGTCTCTCCCCTATATAAGGAAGAATATGTGAAACCTTTTATATGCTTGTTTTATTGAAGAAATTAGAATTTGTTTTGAGAGGAGACCGACCCAGCAGTTCCTCATACGTCCTAAAATTATCTCGCTTGTATCCTCTTCCCGCTACTCACGTCCGTGCGCCGACATTCTTCCACCCACCTGCATCGCAAGTCGCGATCACCCCCAGCCGCCGCTACATGGTTGTAACACCTGGTCCGACCTGCTGGAGGGAGATCGTCGCCAAGGTTCCAAGAAAACTCCATCGACGCCTACATCGAGGTGGACACGCACGTGTCTGGCCTCTCTCCCAACCATTACTTAAGCTACTGCTCAGGGTCCTTTGGGCATGGGTGTAACCCGACCGATTTTTGTCGCATGCTTGCAGAAGCAATGGTGGCAGCCCAAGCTGCAACGACAGCACAAGTAGCAACACCTGTTGCTCAGGTAGAAACTCCTGCTACCCCAGATACGACGATGGCTGTACCGGGCGGAGAATCCAGGCGACCAGAGTCATTGGCCTAAAGGGTGGTTGTCGGGCATGGGGACTGGCAGATGAAATATTTTTTGAGCTTCCATCCTCCAACATTTAAGGGAGTCGGTACGCCGACTGATGTGGCGGATTGATGGGCATGGATGCCAGAACTTCTGTGGGCGGCAGAGACACCAGAGGAGAAGAAATCTGAGTTTGCGGCCTTCATGTTGGAAGGAGAAGCGAAGTTGTCGTGGGTGAGCCATAGTGACCGCCAGTTTCCCGGATGCACCCCGTCCATGGAAGAGTCTGGGAATGCTTTCCTAAATAAGTACATTCCTTCTTCGACATGGTTGGCCCTCCAAAGGTAGTTTCTGCACTTGGTGCAGCAGGATAAGATGTTGGACGAGTATGTACAAGAGTTCACTTGGTTGGGTCGTTATGAGGGAATGAAAATGGCAGACTATAGGGAGATGGATAACCTCTTCTACCATGGGCTGAGGGAGAATCTAAGACAACCCCTCATCGCCATGAAGAGAGCTGGTTTCAATGAGCTGGTTGAGGCTTCCAGAACGTTGGAGAGTGATCTGGAGCGAACCCAACATCGTAAGGGTTCTGCTCACAAGCAAGGGGAAGGGAAGCCTTCTCAATCCCAAGGGAAGTCTAAAGGGAATAGATGGAAGAAAAAGCCTCACCCTTTCAAGTCTGGTGAGAAAAGCAGCTGGACGTCCAGAGGGTCTCGCTCTAAGGGACCACCGACGTGCTTTAATTGTGGCAAGGTGGGGCACATAACTCATTTTTGTACTCAAGGAGGTGTTGAGCAGGAGCCAAGGCAGGAGCAGACTGTGCGCTCCGGCCCAAGTGCCGCAGAGAAAGGGAAGATGGCGGAGTCTAGCGCTTCTCGGTTCCCATCGGTGCAACCAAGGGCTTACAACCTTGGGTAGTAAGAAGCGATCTGACAACTCGATGTGGTGAAAGGTATGAGAAAGTTTAAATTTAACCTTATACTTCATACTTTCAGACCGTTTATGTTTGATGCCTATGTTTTAGGCTTTGTATTAGTTTTCGAATACCCTGCTAGGGTATTTTTTGATACGGGAGCGTTGCACTCTTGTCTTGCGGAAAGCTTTATCCGGAGAATTGGAGTTGAGTCGTTCTCGGCGGACGCAGCACTGAAGGTGCGCATGCCGAATGGGTCATCCATAACCACCGGGGCAAAAGGGCACATTTGTTGGAAGCTAGACGGAGTTGACTTCATGTTGATAACAGCGGTCCTACCGTTGGTTGAGTTTGATGCAATATTGGGAATGGACTGGCTAGCAGAGCTTCGTGTCAGTATTGACTGCCTATCCAAGGTGGTGACCCTGAGAAACGAAGGGCATGCAGAAGTTAGGTTTGAGGGTCTTAATGGTGTGTCCTTTTCCTTGATTTTGGCCATGCAGTTGGTGCGGGTAGTTAACCAGGGGGAGTAGCTCTTGTAGCATTATTAGAGGTTCGCCTTTCCAAGTTATCACTTGGGGAAGTGCTCATAGTGGAAGAGTTCGAGGATGTATTTTTTGATGAACTTCCTGGAGCACCTCCTTGACGGGAGATTAATTTCTCGATTGAGTTAGTGCTAAAGGCTAGGTCGGTGTCACGTCCTCAGTTTAGGATGGATCCAAAAGAGTTGGCCGAACTCAAGGTATAGTTGCAGGAATTGTTGGAGCAGGGGTATATTAGACCCAGTTCTTCACCGTGGAGCGCGCCTATGTTATTCGTGAAGAAGAAAGACGGTAGTATGCGGTTATGCATAGACTACCGAGAGTTGAATAAATTGGCTGTCAAGAATAAGTATCTGATTCCTCGGATAGACGACCTGTTCGACCAGTTGGTGGGGTCGGTGGTGTATTCAAAGTTGGACTTCAAGTCAGGATACTATCAGTTGAGAATTCGAGACGATGACATACCCAAGACAGCGTTTGGTACGAGGTATGGTCACTTTGAGTTCTCGGTGATGCCGTTCGGGCTGATGAAAGCACCATCCGTATTCATAGATTTGATGAATCGAGTATTTCGGTAATACTTGGACTCATTTGTAGTTGTCTTTATTGACGACATTCTGGTTTACTCCAAATCAGAGGTGGAGCATGAGACTCACTTGAGAGTAGTCTTGCAAGTGTTGAAAGAGAACCAACTTTATGCAAAGTTCTCAAAGTGCGAGTTCTGGCTAGAGAAGGTGGCATTTTTGGGCCATGTGATTCGTGGGGATGGGGTGGCGGTAGATCCAATAAAACTCGAAGCCATCAGAGATTGGCTGATTTTGAGAACCGTGGCGGAAGTCCGAAGTTTTCTTGGACTAGCCGGGTACTATAGAAGGTTCATAGAAAACTTTTTGCAGAAAGCTCTACCCCTCACTTCACTAACTCGTAAGGACCAGAAGTTTGTGTGGACTCAGGAGTGAAATCACGCATTTGATACCCTGAAGGAAAGGCTGATGACAGCTCCAATACTAAGTCTACCGAAAGGGACTGAAGGATTTCAAATTTTCAGTGACGCATTAGGATGCGGTTTGGGTTGCGTATTGGTGCAACATGGTAGTGTGATAGCCTTTGGGTCTAGGCAGCTAAAGCCTCACGAAAATAATTACCCCGTCCATGACTTGGAATTGGTGGCGGTAATTTTAGCGTTGAAATTGTGGCGGCACTATGTTTATGGTGCGTGTAACACCCTCATCCGTCATATGACATATAACAGAAGTCCAGCTGGAACCCGACGCCATATACCACAGACAGTCAGAAGGGTTACATAAGAATATTCAAACTATCCAATTAATACTACTCGTCCTACACAGAGCATTCTAGCGGAAGCTTTTAAAGTTGAAAGAACCCAAAACTTGAATCCATTAAACATGAATGTCCACAACCACACTACTGGAATGAAAACCAAATACACTGAAAGGGTACATGACCTTATGGCCTTATAATAGTTCACTTAATAAATAGTGTTTTCCATACATCGGCACGCAGGTCGGCCACACATGACAAAAGTAAAGTACAACTATTCGCTTTGGCCTTCAAGGGACAGCACAACAACATGGGCTCCAGCCCGTTAATTGGTACTTGGCTCCGCAGCACCTGCAAGCACAATTCCACCGCACTGTGGCACACAAAGCAACGGTCAGCCAAAAGCCGACCAAATTATAACGACCCCGCCCCTTACTCGGTACGTCGGTGCTCTTTCCCTGCATAACATTAGTCCAGTAAAACAATAAAGCGCAACTATACTACGCCACAGGTGTAGGCTCGCACGGTCACGCACCCCGTGCACTCAGGGCACATTAACGGTGAATCCTGACACTTCAGTGTCTTCACCACCATCTCAAAGATGGCAACCATGGGAGCATTTAGCCTTTCTTACCACCGTCTAAGGCTCTCAACTATGCCAACGACCAGTCCCCTTTTCGGGTCTCTCGCACCGAACCACATAGCCTAAGTCCGATTCCACTTGCTCGTTGCTCACGCCGCCTAGTCAATTTAAGTCCTACGCGTGGGCCAAGCTTCTCTCGGATCCCAAAATTTTCCAAACAATCAAATAACCCAGTTATGTTCAAGGCCGGTTCCTTGACCGCCAAGTTAGCAGCACAACGATTCTGCTCAGTTTTCCGGGTGCGCCTTGGAGCTAACCTCCAAGGATCCCTTCTGCAATCTACTGCGTAGAAACCCGAAAAACCAAAAGCACGGAGTCTTCTCCGGCAAAACATATCAAATGCAACATCACCGATCCAGACAACACACGTCCGGGTAGGCTTCACACACAATGTCTATGTTCGTACTTGTTAGAAAGTAGCGAAAAGAGGCGAAAAGTAGAGAACAAGCGAATAACTTTTGAATAATTGAAATTTTATTATCCAAAAAAGATATCATTTACAAAGGTATGACCTCCCTTATATAGAATGGAGGGGAAGAGAAAGAGAGTATACAAACAATGTGGGACTAAACATTTACAATACTGAGCGGCTAGAATAATGGAGACCGCATAGGCCGCGCGGTTAGATAGACAGGATAACCGCTCGGCAACTTCAGCAGGATGAAACAGGCCGCAGAGGTAGACCGATAGACCGCCCGGTCTGCAAACCGCTGGATCAGACCGCTAAGCCGCTCGGTCAACAAACCGCAGGATCAGACCGCTAAGCCGCCCGGTCTAATACTTCAACACTCCCCCTCAAGCTGGAGCATAGATATCAATCATGCCCAGCTTGTCACAGATGCGGAAGAAGGAAGTAAAAACCGGCTTGGTGAAGATATCTGCCAACTCCTTGTCAGAGGTGACAAAAGGAGTACAAATCTGTTTCTTCAAAATCTCTTCCCGAATGAAGTGACAGTCAACCTCTATATGCTTCGTTCTCTCATGGAAGACCGGATTTCTGGATATGTGTATAGCGGCTTTGTTGTCACAGAACATAGGGAGAGGACAGTCATATACCTCGCCCAGGTCAAGTATGAGAGCGCGCAACCACTTTAACTCACACGTGGTTGACGCCATACTCCGGTATTCTGCTTCGGCACTGGATCTGGAAACAACAGACTGTTTCTTGCTCTTCCAACTCACGAGATTACCTCCAACAAAGGTACAAAAACCTGACGTGGACTTACGATCGCCTTTGTCATCCGCATAACTTGAATCTGAGTAGGCCTCAACCCTCAGATGGCCATTCTTCTGAAAGAGTAACCCTCTGCCCGGTGCTGCTTTGATATACTCTAAAATCTTCAGGGCGGACTGAAGATGACACTCCCTGGGAGCTTGCATAAACTGACTGACCTTGCCTACAGCGTAGGCGATGTCGGGTCTAGTCACCGTGAGATAGATGAGTTTGCCTACCAAACGTCTGTACCGTGTGACATCAGATAGAAGAGGCGAATCATCCGTCCACGTTTTGTCTTCTCCAACAGCCATGGGAAAACGAGCTGGTTTGGCACCTGTCAAGCCTGCTTCTCGAAGAAGATCAAGGGCATACTTCCGTTGAGAGAGAACCAATGAGTCAAGTTTCCGAGAGATTTCTATCCCCAAAAAGTATTTTGGGGAGCCCATATCCTTCATGACCAAGTGCTGACGGAGGTGCTTCTTTGTCAAGTCCACCCCATCTCGGTCATCGCCAGTAAGGAGAATATCATCCACATATACGGCCAAAACCACCAGTCCCGAGGCCGTTTTGCGAATGAATAAGGAGTGATCGGCCGAACTCCTTTGAAAGCCGATGGTAGCCACAATACCACTGAATTTTTCGAACCATGCCCGAGGGCTCTGCTTTAGGCCATAAATGTCCTTCTTCAAATGACAGACACATGTCTCCCCCTGAGCAACATACCTAGGAGGTTGCTCCATATAAACGTCCTCCTGAAGATCGCCATAGAGAAAGGCATTCTTCACATCAAGCTGGGAAATAGCCCAAGCCCGGTTAACAGCCACAGAAAAGAGAACCCGGATGGTGCTGAGGCGAGCAACCAGAGAGAAGGTATCAAAGTAATCAACGCCATAAGTCTGAGTAAAGCCCTTGGCCACCAGCCGGGCTTTGTAGCGATCCACAGTGCCGTCGGGGCGAAACTTCACAACGAATACCCAACGACAGCCAACCACATCAGTGCCCACGGGAGGAGGAACCAGGGTCCAGGTACCCCGTTCAGTAAGAGTAGTCATCTCCTCATCCATGGCAGACTTCCAATGAGGGAGAGCGAGAGCCTCCTGGTAGGTACGAGGAGTAGAAGTAGCAGAGATAGCCAAGGCAAAACACCTGCGAGAAGGAGAAAGCTGATCATAAGAAACAACAGCCGTGAGCGGGTGTTGAGTACACGCCCGCACCCCTTTGCGAAGGGCAATGGGAACATCCAGGTCAACGGGAGCGTCGGCGACGGGAGTGTCAGCGACCGGAGCGTCCGTGGCGGAGAAGGCTGGCCCGGGACTAGAGAGAGACGGCAGCGGAGAGGAGGGTGGAGGGGTGGGTGGGGAGACGGACTGGGAAGGAGTGGGTGGAGGAGGAGACGAAGGTGGGAAACCGTGGAGAGGTGTGGAAGGAACGGAGATATCAGAAGGAAGAGAAGGAAGAGAAGAGGAAGGAGAAAAATAGGAAGCATTTTCGAAAAAAGTTACATCGGCAGAAACAAACTGCTTGCGGAGAAGGGGGTCAAAGCAGCAATAGCCTTTTTGAGTGGTAGAGTACCCCAAAAAGACACACTTGGTGGAACGGGGGGAAAGCTTGTCGCGGGTGGCGGAGGGAGCGTGAACAAAGGCCGTACAACCAAAGACATGGAGAGGAAGAGGAAAAGGTTCCTGGTGGGGGTAGAGAAGGGAGAAGGGAGTCTGGCCGTGGAGGACCGTGGAGGGAAGGCGATTAATGAGATAGCAAGCAAGGAGCACGGCGTAGCCCCAGTAGGAGCGAGGGACGTGCATCTGCGTCATGAGAGTACGCGCAACATCAAGCAGGTGACGGTTTTTACGCTCCGCCACCCCATTCTGTTGGGAGGTGTAAACACAAGATGTTTGATGAAGGAGGCCATGTTTGTGAAAGAACGTGGAGAACTCATGATTTAGATACTCCTTTGCATTATCAGAACGTAAGACTTTAATGGAAATAGCAAATTGAGTCTTAATCATAAAGTAAAAGGATTGCCAAACAGAAAATAGTTCAGAGCGATCTTTTAATAGATACACCCAGGTACATCGAGTAAAATCATCGATAAAAGTAACAAAATAGGAACTGCCCCGACCAACTGTAAGGGTAGGAGCAGGACCCCATACATCAGAATGAATAAGATCAAACATGCGAGAGGAGCCACGGCCTTGCTTCGGAGGGAAGGAGGAGCGATGATGTTTGCCAAGCTGACATGCATCACAGTTGAGCGGAGAACCGGTAGGAGGTAAGTGGGGCAGAAGCTGACGAATAAGCCGAGGAGGAGGATGTCCAAGACGAAGATGCCACTGAAGGAGATCGGTGGAGGAGGAGTAGGCAGAAAGAGCGGAAACATCGTCGAGGAAGTAGAGGCCGCCGCTCTCAGTCCCAGTAGCAATCGTCCGCTGGGTCCTCGGGTCCTGAAAAGAACAAGTAGTGGGAGTGAATAAAACGGAGCACTGAAGTTGCCGGCATAAAGTAGTAACTGATAACAAATTACACGGAAACTTCGGGACATAGAGGGTATCTTCCAAGCAAAGCGATGGAGTGAGTTGAACCATGCCCGTCCCATGAACCGGGGATGGGGAACCATCCGCCACACGAACTGGGGGTAAGCGGTCATGGGTCTCAAGACGGGAGAAGCAATGAGGGTTGCCCGTCATATGATTGGTGGCACCGGAGTCAATCAGCCATTTACCTTGGGTAACGACGTGGGCACTACCTGACGTCGTGGCCACAGAGGCAGACGGCCTAGAAGAGGCGGAGGCCGAAGGAGCATCACCGGAAGGGCGAAGATGAGGATGTTTCTGCCAGCAGCGGTCAACAGTATGGCCAGTACGACCACAGTGAGAGCAGAGGAACCGGGAGGAACTCCGGCTGCCAGAGGAGCCACGGCCACTAGGGCCCCCCGCTGAGCTTGGTGAGCAAAGGAGTCCTGGGAAGGGGGGGAGGCCAACAGAGGCCGCTGGAGGAGCGAAGTAACGGCGACAATGCGAGCCGCGGTGGCATCCAAAGTAGGAGATTCCGCCTCACCCAAGATCTGCTGGCGGATCATATCATAAGAGTCGGGAAGACGAAGAAGATAACAAACAACCAGGAGTTCCTGGAAGTGTTTGTGCTGGTCGGCCAAGTCCGCGGAGAAGGGGCGATTCTGGAGGATTTCAGCACCAAGAGCCTGAACCTGCTGATAGGCCGCAGCCGGTGACATGGAAGGGCGGGCGAAGAGGTCCGCATAGAGAGTATAAATGCGGGACGTCTGGCCCCCCTTCGAATAGAGAGCAGCGAGGTGAAGCCAGGCGGCCTTGACCGTCTCATCATGGCGAATGACGGGAAGGCACTCATCAGAAAGGCTGTTGGCCAGCCAGGTGCGAACAAGGGCATCACTCGCATCCCAGTCATCAAACTCAGGAGAGGTGCGAGGAGGAGGGTCATCGGTGAGGTGATGACGCTTGCGCTGAGAACGAAGGAGAAAGGTGAAAGAAACGCTCCAATCGGGATAGTTGGAGCCAACAAGCTTGGAAAGGGTGCCAAGGTTGCCCGAAGGAGGAGGAGGAGAAGGAGCTGCAGGAGTAGTGGTGAGACCGGAGGTAGTCATAGAACCCGGCAAGCAGAAGAAGCCGCGCGAACAGTAGCGGTTAGAAAACAGAAGAAGCCGCGCGAACAGTGGCGGCTAGAAAGAGGCAAAGGCACAGCGGGGAAGAGGTCGCACGGACTGAAAAAGGCCGAGCGAACAGAAGAGAGGAGAAGAGCAGGTGACCGCGACCAAGATGTGGGTAAGAAAGGTACAACCCGCACGGTCAGGCAGATCATAGCAGTTGCTAGAAGGCGATCAAAGGCACAGCGGGGAAGAGGTCGCGCGGACTGAAAAGGCCGAGCGAACAGAAAAGAGGAGAAGAGCTGGTGACCGCGACCAAGATGCGGGTGAGAAAGGAACAACCCGCACGGTCAGGCAGATCACAGCAGCGAACCGCGAGTAGAGGGACAACACTCGCGGACAGACCGCAACGACTAGGAAGTCGGAGCGGCAGGAAAGACCAAGGAGCGCGGCGACAAGGAAACAGGTCGCTGCGACAAAGAGCAGTAGGAGAAGAGAACCAAGAAGAAGCAAGCCGCGCGAACAGGGCAGCGGACAGAAACAAGCCGCGCGGATAGAAATAAGCCGCGCGGACAGAAGAGAAGGCAAGTCGCGAATCAAGTCGCAGAACGCGGAAAACAAGCCGCGAGCAACAGAGAGCACACAGAATCAGGAGGAAATGACCGTGTCCTCTGATACCATGTTAGAAAGTAGCGAAAAGAGGCGAAAAGTAGAGAACAAGCGAATAACTTTTGAATAATTGAAATTTTATTATCCAAAAAAGATATCATTTACAAAGGTATGACCTCCCTTATATAGAATGGAGGGGAAGAGAAAGAGAGTATACAAACAATGTGGGACTAAACATTTACAATACTGAGCGGCTAGAATAATGGAGACCGCATAGGCCGCGCGGTTAGATAGACAGGATAACCGCTCGGCAACTTCAGCGGGATGAAACAGGCCGCAGAGGTAGACCGATAGACCGCCCGGTCTGCAAACCGCTGGATCAGACCGCTAAGCCGCTCGGTCAACAAACAGCAGGATCAGACCGCTAAGCCGCCCGGTCTAATACTTCAACAGTACTTACGATTTCGGACTCTATATACAACACAATGGGGACTATTCACATCAACCCCAAGGAAAACCACGCACTCACCGCACCCTCGCGAGAGCGGGATTCCCTATGCAGAAAGGAAGAGCTTCACATGCTCAACGAGAGAATCGTTACCCATGTAGTATACTTTGGCGCCATGGAAAAACTACACGGATGGAAGTCTTCGCAACGAACTTTCCTCCACGGATCCGCTCTCAGATCTCAAAACGATGCTCTGATGCTCCGCCGGTGGCCGAAATCCCTTCCTTCTTTCTCCTCTTTCCAACTCCTTGAGAGAGAGAATGATTGGAGCGAAATGAAGGATTAACTCCCCTATTCACGGCCTTAACAGAGCAGGAAACCATCTGGGTCGTTGGATCCCATTTAGAGAAAACGAACGGCTCAGATCCGCTCAAAAATCTCCAAACCTGGGCTGAACACGGCTTGGCACACGGCCGTGTCCCTGGCCGTGTGCCTCGATCCAGGCACGATCGTCGAACGAAGTAAAGACACACTGGCAAAGACACGCCCGTGTCTCACCTGACACGCCCGTGTCGGGTCTCTCGACACGCCCGTGTCTGCGGGCGTGTTACCCATAACCGCCACGCCAACAAACACGACCCAACTAAACACGGGTACTGACACGGGTAGGCACACACCTGTGTCAAATGACACGCCCGTGTCATTTAGCCGTGTTCCTAGCCGTGTCCTCGGGATGAAAACGGCCAAAAAAATCACCAGCCAGACACGGTCTTCGACACGCCCGTGTCCTAGGTCGTGTACCCCTATACAGGCACCAAAAATCCCTTTTTACGCGACCGACTCAAATACAACTTTCGGGGTGTTACAAATCTCCCTCACTTAAGGAATTTCATCCTGAAATTAAGTAAAGGTACACAACTCTAAAAGTTACCTGGGTGGAATAACTCGGGATATTCCTCCAACATAGCTTGCTCTCGCTCCCATGAAAGCTCCTCACGTCTGCAATTATCCCAACGGACTTTAACCATTCGGACCTCCTTGTTGCGGAGTTGCTTGACTGCAACATCTTCAATACGTACTGGCTTGACTCTGATTGTCAACTCATAATCAACCGGTACTTGTTTGTCTGCAATGATCTGCGAAGGCTCTTGCACTGCCTTACGCAACACCGACACGTGGAACACGTCATGTAGCCCACTCAATTCCGCCGATAGCTTCAACCTATACGCCTCCTCGCCAACATGCTCCAGGATTTCAAATGGTCCAAGGTATCTCGGACTCAACTTCTTCAAGCGTCTAACCCGCGAGACACCCTTGAACGGTTAATTTTTAAGTACACCCAGTCGCCAACATTGAACTCCACATTCCTATGTTTGGCGTTGTAATACTTTGACTGTCTGTCCTGAGCGATCTTCAACCGTTCTTGAATTGTCTGTATCACTGAGGTGGCATCTTCCACCGCTTGACGTTTGTAAAGCTTCGACTCGCCCGTCTCCAACCAAGACAACGTCGTGCGACACTTTCTCCCGTACAAGGCCTCGAAAGGAGTCATTCCAATACTTGCCTGAAAGCTGTTGTTGTACGCAAACTCCACCATGTACAGGTGATCTTCCCACTGCTTTCCAAAATCTAGGACGCACATGCGAAGCATGTCCTCCATAGTCCTGTTGACCCTCTCGGTCTGACCATCCGTCTGCGGGTGAAAGGTTGTGCTGAAACTCAGCTTAGTTCCCAACATACTATGCACCAACCTCCAATCCTTCGACATAAAGCGTCCATCTCGGTCACTAACAATAGTGTGGGGCACACCATGCAATCGTACAATATTCCCCACATAGAGTTTGGCTAATTTTTCCACCGGATCTTCCTTCCTGACCGGAATAAAGTGCGACACCTTTGTCAACCAATCTACGACCACCCAAATGGCGTCGTTTCCCTTCTACGATTTCGGCAAACCATGCACAAAATCCATAGATATGTCGTCGAATTTCCATTCTGGGATAGGTAGGGACTTCAAGAAACCTCCGGGTTTCTGGCATTCCGCCTTCACCAATGCACATGTACGGCACTTGGCCACATAAAGTGCTACATCCTTCTTCAATCCTGGCCACCAGAATAATTTCTTCATGTCTCTATACATCTTCGTGCTTCCCGGGTGGATTGAGTACTTGGTATGATGAGCCTCATACATCAATTCCTCTCGGAGATTATTCGCACTAGGAATGCATAGGCGACCGTCCTTCCTTAGTAACCCATCTACAACAACAAACTGGGAGTTTGACCCATCCAAAGATTCATCTAAGATCTGCTTCATGCTGTTATCCTGAACCAAAGACCGCCGAACTCTATTAGCTAGGTCACACTGCACCTCTGTCCAAAATAGTTTCGCCTCAGCACTAGACTGCTTGTCGATGCAAGATATCTCCAAAGCCTCCAACTCATGGACCAATCTCTCATCATGTACCGATAACCAGTTGGCCTGTGCTGGAGTCCTGCGACTCAGCGCATCCGCCACTGCATTTCCCTTCCTAGGCACATAATGTATCTTGAAGGTGTAGTCCCCTATGAACTCCATCCACCTCCGCTGCCTCATGTTCAGATCCTTTTGATCCAACAGGTACTTCAAGCTTTTATGATCGGTGTAAATATCGACCTTCACCCCGTACAGATAATGCCTCCAAAGCTTTAGAGCAAATATCACGGCCGCTAACTCTAAGTCGTGGACCGGATAATTTCTCTCGTGAGCCTTCAATTGTCGTGAACCATAGGCTATCACTCTCCCATGATGTAGCAGGACACAACCCAAACCACTACCCGAAGCATCACTATAGATCTCGAACCCTTCAGTTCCACTTGGCGAACATAAAATAGGCGTCATGGTTAACCGTCTCTTCAATTCTTCAAAAGCATGTTCGCGCTCCAGCGACCACACAAACTTTTGATCCTTCCTTGTCAATATCGTGAGTGGAAGTGCTATCCGTGAAAAGTTCTCTACGAAGTGCCTATAGTAGCCGGCAAGCCCCAGAAAGCTCCGGACTTCCGCCACTGTAGTCAAAGTATGCCAATCCCGTATTTCCACTATCTTCGGCGGATCCACAACTATCCATTCTCCACTAACAACATGACCAAGGAATGCTATCGAGGATAACCAGAATTCACACTTGGAGAACTTAGCATACAACTGATTCCTCCTCAATGTCTCTAACACCATGTGTAGATGTTTGTAGTGATCCTCCTCGCACTGCGAGTACACCAGGATATCATCGATAAATACTATCACGAAATGATCCAGGTACTCTCTGAACGTCCTGTTCATCAGATCCATAAACACGGATGGCGCATTAGTCAACCCAAATGGCATGACCATGAACTCGTAATGCCCAAACCGCGTACTGAATGGTGTCTTTGGGATGTCGCTCTCCCTTATACTCAACTGGTAGTAACCGGATTTCAGATCTAGCTTCGAATATACCGTTGACCCAACCAACTGATCAAATAGATCGTCAATCCTTGGGATTGGATATTTGTTTTTCTCTGTAAGCTTGTTCAATTCCCGGTAGTTAATGCAAAGTCGCAAGCTCCCATCCTTATTCTTAACGAAAAAAACTGGTGCGCTCCAAGGCGATGAACTTGGACGCACATAACCTTGCTCCAACAACTCCTGCAGTTGCACTTTCAATTCCGCCATCTCTCTAGGTGCTATCTGATACGAAGAGCATGACACCGGTTTGGCACCCGGTACCAGCTCAATGGTAAAATTAATCTCCCGCTGAGGATGGGGCTCCTGGGAGATCATCTGGGAACACATCAGGATACTCGGACATGACTGGAATACTGTCAAGACTTGGCTTAGGCATCAAAGTCCGCACTAATGTGACAAACAGATCTGCCCCAGACCGAACTGCCTTAATCACCTGAAGGGCCGACATCAAAATCTTACCCGACCTCTTCATGCCCGCAAAAGTAGTCTCCCGATCAGTGTTCAGACCCAACTTAACTTCCTTACGGTTGCAATCAATGCATGCACCCTGCTCCGAGAGCCAATCCATGTCGAAGATTACGTCGAAATCCACTAACAGTAGAACCAACGCCCGCAAATCAAACTCCTGATCCCCAATCTGTATCTTCACAACACAGACCCTATCCGCATGCATTGAGCACCCATTGGGCAACAACACATCCAATTTGTCTTTTGCCATCGAGGACGGAACCCCGATACGCGATATGAATTTTTCGGACAAGAAGGAATGCGATGCTCCCGTATCAAACAGGGCTCTTTCCGAAAACTCAAAGATCAACACAAATCCAAGCACCAACAAAAGTAAGCTAACAAATACGAAGGTAACAACTATAAAAGTTAAACCACTGTAATTTAACTCATACATGTCACCACGTCTGCTTGCTTTATGGCCTCTTGCATGCCAAGGTTGTAGACTCTAGGCTGGGCTGGAGCATGGTGGGATGCGGCTGACTCCACCGCCTTCCCTTTCTCCTCATAAGTCGCTGCAGGCTTCCTCTCGGACTTTGAACGTCCGCTCCAACACTCACGAGCAAAATGCCCCGTCTTCCCGCAGTTGTAGCAAGCTCCTGGGACTCGACTTGTAGTTGCCCCCGACGCACCAGACTGAGGGGCTGAGTTCGAAGTCCTCTGTTTCTTGTTCCACCCGCGGAAACTTGACTTGGCATTTGGCACCTTGAACTCGGGCTTCTTTTCTCCTGGGTCCTTCTTCTCTTGAACTTTCTTAACGACCTTCTTCAACAAACGGGCCAAATTGACCAAGGCTAGGAAGCCTTGCGCCTTAGGACCAACAAGTAGTAACAGTAGGTCGCCATGTAGACCCTCATAGAATCAGTTGGTCTTCCTCTCTTCTTCTATAAACGTAGCACCAGCATAACGACCCAACCGTGTGAACTCATGGAGATACTCGTCCATGCTTCTGGATCCCTGAGTCAACCCAAGAAATTGGTTCTCCATCTCAAGCTTCTGAGCAGAGGGTACAAATTTGGCTATGAACAATCTTGAAAATTCCTCCATAGGCACATCGACAAGCTTCCTACCCACTAAGAGATGAAACTCCAATTCATCCCACCACAGCCTCGCTTCACCCACCAAAAGAAAAGTCGCTATGATGGTCTTCTGCCACTCCTCAGTTAACGTGGTTGTCAACACCCTCTTTATCGAAGAGAGTCAGTCTTCAGCTTGAGTTGGCGTTCCAACCCCATCGAACCTCGAAGGATTAAAGCCCATTACATGCTTTAGCTGCTTCTCCGTAGCTCTCCTCGGCTCTACCAGATCGACTGCTGCACGCTCCACCACTCTCGGCTCTGCCGCTCTAATCGGTTCTTTCTCATTCGCAGGAGGTGTGCGATGCATTTGCCCTACAGGTTGGGCATTTATCATCGCAAATACGGCTTCAGCCACCATCCTGATGGTTTCCGCTGAAGGAGGAGTAGTAGGCATGTCTCTCGATTCACTACTTTCCGCCGATTACGGACTCTCTGACTGACCAGCACCGCTCTTAGCTGCCTATAGTAGCAAAGACACATGGTTAGATGACAAACAAATTACTAAAAGCAATCATTGGAACACTCAGATTCCACAAAACAAGTGTAATTTTCATTCCTAAGTGGACATTCATGGGTTCTTTTTGATTTTATAATGATGACGCACACATGTGCTCACCACCCCTTAAAAGAATTCGCCCACGAATTCATTTAAGCCTGACCGTAACCAGAAGTCTGATACCAAATTGTAACACCCTCATCCGTCACATGGCTTATAATAGAAGGTCCAGCTGGAACCCGACGCCATATACCACAGGCATTCGGAAGGGTTACATAAGAATATTCAAACTATCCAATTAAGACTACTCGTCCTACACAGAGCATTCTAGCGGAAGCTTTTCAAGTTGAAAGGACCCAAAACTTGAATCCATTAAACATGAATGTCCACAACCACACTACTGGAATGAAAACCAAATACACTGAAAGGGTACATGGCCTTATGGCCTTACAATAGTTCACTTAATAAATAGTGTTTTCCATACATCGGCACGCAGGTAGGTCGGCCACACATGACAAAAATAAAGTACAACTATTCGCTTTGGCCTTCAAGGGCCAGCACAGCAACATGGGCTCCAGCCCGCTATTTGGTACTTGGCTCCGCAGCACTTGCAAGCACAATTCCACCGCACGGTGGCACACAAAGCAACGGTCAGACAAAAGCCGACCAAATTATAACGACCCCGCCCCTTACTCGGGATGGTGGTGCTCTTTCCCTGCATAACATTAGTCCAGTAAAACAATAAAGCGCAACTATACTACGCCACAGGTATAGGCTGCACGGTCACACACCCCGTGCACTCAGGGCACATTAACGGTGAATCCTGACACTTCAGCATCTTCACCACCATCCCAAAGATGGCAACCATGTGAGCATTTAGCCTTTCTGACCACCGTCTAAGGCTCCCAACTATGCCAACGGCCAGTCCCCTTTTCGGGTCTCTCGCACCGAACCACATAGCCTAGGTCTGATTCCACTTGCCCGTTGCTCACTCCGCCTAGTCAATTTAAGTCCTACGCGCGGGCCAAGCTTCTCTCGGATCCCAAAATTTTCCAAACAATCACATAACCCAGTTATGTTCAAGGCCGGTTCCCTGATCGCAAAGTTAGCAGAACAACGATTCCGCTCAGTTTTTCGGGTGCGCCTTGGAGCTAACCTCCAAGGGTCCCTGCTGCAATCTACCACGTAGAAATCCAAAAAACCAAAAGCACAGAGTCCTCTTCAGCAAAACATATCAAATGCAACATCACCGATCCAGACAACACACATTCGGGTAGGCTTCACACACAATGCATATGTCCGTACTTACGATTCCGGACTCTATATGCAACACAAGGGGGACTATTCACATCAACCCCAAGGAACACCACACACTCACCGCACACTCACGGGAGCGAGATTCCCTATACAGAAAGGAAGAGCTTCACATGCTCGAGTAGAGAATCGTTACCCTTGTAGTCCGCTTTGGCGCCATGGAAAAACTACACGGATGGAAGTCTTCGCAACGAACTTTCCTCCACGGATCCGCTCTCAGATCTCAAAACGGTGCTCCGATGCTCCGCCGGCGGCCGGAATCCCTTCCTTCTTCCTCCTCTTTCCAACTACTTGAGAGAGAGAATGGTTGGAGAGAAATGAAGGATTAACTCCCCTATTCCCGGCCTTAACAGAGCATGAAACCATCTGGGCCGTTGGATCCCATTTAGAGAAAACGAACGGCTCAGATCTGCTCAAAAATCTCTAAACCTGGGCCGAACATGGCTTGGCACTTGGCCGTGTCCCCGACCGTGTGCCTCGATACAGGCACGATCGTCGAATGAAGGAAAGACACACGGGCAAAGACACGCCCGTGTCTCACCTGACATGCCCGTGTCGGGTCTCTCGACACGCCCGTGTCCGCGGGCGTGTTACCCATAACCGCCATGCCAATAGACATGACCCAACTGAACACGGGTACTGACACAGGTAGGCACACACCCGTGTCAAATGACACGCCCGTGTAATTTAGCCGTGTTACTAGTCGTGTCCTTCTCGGGATGAAAACGGCAAAAAAAAATCACCACCCAGACACGGTCTTGGACACGCCCGTGTCCTAGGCCGTGTACCCCTATATAGGCACCAAAAATCCCTTTTTACGTGACCGACTCAAATACAACTCTCGGGGCGTTACAGTGCAAAGGTGGAGATCTTCAAGGATCAAAAAAGCCTGAAGTATCTCCTAGATTAGAAGGACTTGAATATACTGCAATGCAGATTGGTCGAGTTCCTTGGAGACTATGAGGTGGCAATTCAGTATATGCCAGGCAAAGCTAATATGGTGGCAGATGGCTTGAGTAGAAAATACTCTAGGCAAGGTAATTAGATCGAAGCTCATGATGAGCAGTTGGTGTTACGCTGGGAGTTCCTCGGCATGGAGTGCATAGTAAGAGGCGAGTCTAGCATGGCTCGTTTGAACTAAATTGAAATGCAGAATGATTTGTCTGATCGTATTCGGTAAGCGACCCGTTTGGATGTGGAGTTCCAGCCATACATGGTGGAAGCTCAAAAGGGCGAGAGTAGCACCTGGGAGTTAATTGATAGGATTATGAGGAAGGATGGAAGAATTTGTGTACTGCAGTTCAGCAAGCTCCGTGAGGAGTTGATATTTGAGGCCCACTCACTAAGTACTCCATTCACCCGGGCAGTACAAAGATGTACTTGGATATGAAGAAATCCTTTTGGTGGCCTAGACTGAAGCGGGACGTAGCTTTGTACGTGAATCAGTGCCAAGCTTGTGCCTTGGTGAAGGCCGAGTGTCAGAAGCCAGGCGGGTTCCTGAAGCCTCTTCCTATTCCTGAGTGGAAATTTGATGACATCTCCATGGACTTTATTCATGGGTTACCTAGATCGCAGTATGGTAACGATGCGATTTAGGTGATTGTGGATCGCTTAACCAAAGTGGCTCACTTCATCCCAAATCGGAAGGAGGACGGCGTGGAGAAGCTGGTAGAGCTGCATGTTCGCAACATTGTATGACTACATGGGATTCCTAAGAGTATAGTTAGTGATCGCGATGGACGTTTCACGTCCAAGGACTGGAGGTTGGTTCAGAAGAGTCTGGGCACGAAGCTCAAGTTCAGTACAGCTTTCCATCCTCAAACTGACGGGCAAACCGAAATAACGAACAGTACTATGGAGGATATACTGAGAATGTGTACTCTTGACTTCGGTAAGAAGTCGGAAGATCACCTCTTCATGGTAGACTTCTCTTATAACAACAGTTACCAAGCAAGCATAAAGATGCCGCCATACGAAGCTTTGTATGGGAGGCGGTGTCAAACACTGATGTCTTGGACAGAGGCGGGAGACACCAAACTTTTGTGAAAAGAAGTGGTAGCTGATGCATGCGAGTTGGTGCGAACCATTCAAGAGCGCATGAAGGTAGCTCAAGATCGGCAAGCAAAATATTTTAATGCTCGCCACAGGAGGCTGGAGTTCGCAGTAGGTGACTGGGTCTATCTAAATATCATGCCATTCAAAGGCATTTTGCGAATTCGCTGACTCAAGAAGTTGAGTCCGGGGTTTTTGGGACCTTTCGAGGTTATAGAATGGGTGGGAGAAGCAGCGTACCAGTTGGCATTGTCCACAGAGCTGAGTGGATTACACGATGTCTTCCATGTCTCCGTCTTGAGGAAAGCCTTAGTAGAGGATAGTGTGGTGATCGAATCGGCATCAGTGCCGATAGAAGAGGACTTGAGGACGTGAGTTCGTCCTGTTAGTATAGAGGATTCAGAAATTCGGCAGTTGCGGAACAAAGAGGTCAAATTCGTAAAAGTCTGACGGAACAACTGGGGTCATGAGGAGTTCTTGTGGGAGCGAGAGCAGACAATGCTGGAGGAGTACCCAGAGTTATTCCACTCAGGTATCATTTAAGTTTTGTGTATCTTTTCTTCTCTGTAATTTCTGGATGAAATTCTTTTAAGAGGGAGAGAGTTGTAATGCCCTGAAACTCAAAAGAGGGATGGACAGCATTTATAGCCAAGTTTGGGGCTTAGTAAGGGTCACACTGCCTGGGTCATGGGCGTGTTCAGGGTCGTGTCGTGATCGGGTTCGACAAACTTCCCAAGTGGTCGATGAAATGCACTCGACTAAAAGTCGAGACAGTGAACACGGCCTGAGACACGGGCGTGTTCAGGGTCGTGTCCTGCTCGGGCTGCATCGGGTGAGGAACACGGTCTGGGTCAAGGCGTGTTCTGGTTGACACGGGTGTGTGAAGTTTGACACGGGCATGTAAAGAACCCGTGTCCTTCTTTGTGTTTAGTCGGCTGTGTTGAGCACTGCCTGGAACACGGCCGTGTGCATGGCGCTGTCTAGCACACGACATGTGACACGGGCGTGTCCAGTAGCCATGTCCTGTTCGGGATACGACGTTTTCGACATCGATTGAGGAACACGGCCTTGTACACGGGCATGTCACAAGAGGTGTTCGGCCCAGGAATTTGGTTTTAAGTGTGAATCGTGGTCGTTTGTTTCCTTCTAATGGGATCTGATGGTCTAGAGCGGTCCATGCTGAGATAAGTTCGGGAATAGGGTTTGAAACCCTCAATCCTCATCAAGCTTTCTCTTTCTAAAGCCTTGGAGAGAGGGGAGAGCAAGGAAGAAGGAGAAGGAGAGATCCGGCCGCCGGAGGAGCTTCGGAGCCCCAAATCGCGAGCCGAGTCCAGATCCTTAGAGGCAAGTCCGTTGCGGTGGTCTTCATCCGGCTAAGTTTTCATGGCTAGGAAGAGTGGTCGTATGGTAACGACACTTCTCTTCTCAGTTTCTAGGATGCTTGCCTAGCATCTTTTCTTTCAAGCTTTTGGGCACCAAATCTCTCAAATGAGAGGGGTTTGGGTCGCCATGGTTCAAGAGGAACCTCCGGGTCGATTGAATCCGTCCTCAGCATGATTTTGCATTAGAGATCCTCTCTGTTAGTGGATTAGGCATTATGGGTGAAGCCATTATCGCGACCGTTAGTCCGACTCGGTTATGTTGCATAGCGAGCCTTAAGGACTTTTTAGAAATCCGTTGCGGCAAGATGTCATTTGTGATGTATGTGTTTTCCCCCTTTTCTCGAGTGAGTACGTGTAGCCGGAATCGGACAAGGTTAGCTCCGCATTGGCGGTAGATGGTTTCCTTGGTGCACGGAAACGTTGCAGTACAAATGATGGATTAGGGTTGGAAAGATTATGGATTGTGATGTGTTAAGGCGTAGCTTTGTCTCGATGGTCGGCTGGCTATCCCGTGACGTACAAGTCATGTGGGGAGAATGTCCCGGCGAGACTAGTCCCCTTATGTGAGACTGACGAGAACAGCAAGCATAGGACAAGCCCAGGCAATGAAGCCACGAGCGGGTGGGGTCCAACAAAGGTTCTTAGAATCGGTTTGTGTGTGAGACAGAATCCTGATGCGAGGAGTCATAGTTTGCAGTCAAGCTCGAGTCTAAGACCCACGAGTGGGTGGGGCCTTCGCAAGATTTCTGTGTGGCGGCTTTTATGTCGTTAGGGGAATTGCAGTACCCTTTTGTTTGCGGCTAAACACCAATGGGGAAAATGAGAGTACCGAGATGTTATGATGATGTGCTAGTTGCATACGCGATAGGGTGCCTTGGGTGAAGTCGGGGTTTGCATACATGCTGCATAGTAGGCCCCTTTTTATTATATTTTCAACATAGAAACGTGTTTGTTGTTTGAGACATCCAAACCTATTTTTAGAGCTTTACATGTTTATGTATATGGCATACGAAGTGCTGACCTGCAGGTTGGAGGGGTACCCCGGGGTCTGTTAGGGGCGGCTGGGAGGAGATGTGTTGGTTACACAGTTGAGGTCAGCCTTTGCTGACCCATGTTACCACCAAATTTTTACAAGGCAAGGATCGCAAGCAGGAGCTAGCTCGCCGGCTAAAAAGGCCTAAGCCTCATGAAGTGTTACAAGTTTTGTACTAGCTCTATTTTGTGGCATTATATGTTTGATGCTCTATGTTTCCGGCTTGCATGCCGAGGTAGCCTAGGAGTGCTTATGCACGTTGGTGTTTGATGTTTTCTTTTAAGTTTTGGACTCTCTATCGTTGTGAGGACTTAAGGCCATTTTGATACTCTTATGTATGTGAATAACTTCTGGTCTTGTTTTTGGTTTCTACTGTTGTTTTACTCTGAGTTTTGAGTTGGGTAGATAATATCATCTTTTAACGCTAAAGCTGTGGAGTCTGTATGTTGTGGGGCCCCGGCCGGACCTATATTATACGGTCTTTACAGGGGAGGTGTTACACGTTGAGTGAAGTAAACTCACTCAACACCATACAACAAAAGGCTGTAAGACTGGCTAATGCAGTAAAAGTCTAAGATGAAATGGGCAGAAAAATGGTTAAGTCCATAGGCGTTGAGTGAGTATCACTCACACAACGTCATACTCTATATTCGTTGAATATTACCCTGTAAGTCAAATCCATAGAAAAGCTATGGTGATAATTGACTAAGTTCATAAGCGTTGCGTGAGGCAACCTCACTCAATGCCATATGAAAAAGCATTGATTGTATCTCATCCAGTCAATGTCTGTGTTTTTAAGACACGAAAATTTGGCTAAGTCCAAATGCATTGAGTGAAGCTTACTCACTCAACGCCAAGGAGAAGAAAAATCTGGATAAGGCAGAAAGCATTGAGTGAGGCATGCTCACTTAATGCTCTCAACACCATAACTCAGAAAATCTAGCCAAAGTAAAAAAGCGTTGAGCGAGGCGTAGTCACTCAACGCTCTCAATGCTTAAAGATCCTGAAGAAGCAGAAATTTGGTTAAGGTAGAAAGCATTGAGTGAGGTAACCTCACTCAATGCTCTCAATGCCTAAATTACAGAAAGCATAGCTAAGGCACAAGGTGTTGAGTGAGATGTGCTCACTCAACACTGTTAACGCCAGGCATGTAAAAAAGGCTACAAAATTGGTTAAGGCAAAAATCATTGAGTGAGGCTTGCTCACTCAACGCTGTCAACGCCAAGATAGACAGAATTATGTTCAAGTACTTTGGCATTGAGTGAAGCTCATTCACTCAACGCCTATTCTATTGATGCTCGATTTTGGCTAAGTGCATAGGTGCTGACGTCAGCAAAATCTGCAAAATCGACACAGTCAACTAATTTCAAATCATGTACGGAGAAGCTATAGAACACAAAAAACTCTGCTGTAAAGCTACTGTACGCCTTCTTCCAGTATAGCAAGGTGCAGCTGGATGCTAAGAGTGGGCCCCACTAATTTCTAAGAGTCGTTGATCGACAAACTACAAATGGAAGAGAGTGGGCAAGATGACAATAACTTTTAGGGCTTTATCATTTTCAAAAAAGGTTGCGGCTGGACTTCATCTTCCTCGTCATTGCTGCATGAAAAATCTTGTAGTCTTCCTACAAAAAGTTCAGTTAGCTGTGTTTCTACTTCATCGACACCAGCAAGATCAAAAGGCTTTCTTCTGAGGGAGAAGTAGAGACAAGGAAGAAGTCTCTGCAGATCAAGTTGCTTCTTAGTTCAGCAAGCTATAAACTGAAGATCCACTTCTGAAGCTAAAAAGAAGAAAGGAAAAAGTGGCTGACTTTGTCCATGGAAGGAAGAGAAAGCAAAGCAGTTTAATGCTAGATTCTTTCAGCTCAAGATCCTTGTAGCTATGAAGAAAGTTTGAGTTGAGATAACTCAGCTCAAGGGGATATCACAGGGAAATTTCTCTGTGATAGATATAAATCTATTTCACTATAGTAGGATCCTTTTGGATTTGAGTTGTAGGGCTCTCTGAGCCTGAGGTAGGGCAATATTGTCTGAGTTGTAAGAGAGTGAAGCTCTCTGAGTTGTAGTATTCAACTGGATCTGAGCTGTAGGACTTGGTTTCAAGTTTGAGGTAGGTGGTCAATTGATCACTGAGTTGTAGGAGAGGAATACTCTTTGAGTGTAGGACCTTTGGGTCTGAGGTAGGATCCCTAGTGGATATGAGGTAGGGTTGTCCTCCCAACCTGATTGTAGGGCCTTTTGCCTGAGGTGGGTGATCTGCTGATCACTGAGCTGTAGGTCTTGGAGGAGGCTGAGAGATCCTGAGGGATCTGAGGTATAAGATCTTTGGAGCTGTGGTTTGGAGAAGGGCCTTGACTAACATGAAGTTGGCAAGGTGGGAGGAGAGTGGATGTACCCAAAATTGAGGAACCATTATAAAACTGTGTGTGCTTTTCTGTGTTGTTTTCTTTGTGCAGGCACTTGGAATAAAAATACTGCCAACACACTAAGTGCCAAGATAAATAAAATTAAAATATAACAACATCAGTGTGACAACCTATTCACCCCCCCCCCTTTAGGTTGTAAGCTACCTTCAAACAAAGACTTTCAGCATCCTTTCCTTCTTAGGTCATCAACCATTTTAGGCAACTATTCAACATCATTTTATGCAACTTTTTGATCTTTGGAAATCAACTTTTTTGAAAACTTCTCTTCTGAAAATGGACTTTCCAAAAGATACTGCCAAGTGTTAGTGATACCGCTTGGCAGTAACACTTTCCTTTTTTAGTAGCATCCTTCCAAGTCTAGCAGACTTTCCTTTCCCGAGGGCTTTCCTTTTCTATCACAAGTATTAGCGTGAGCGGTAGTGTTATCTCCCAACGGTAGCACCTAATGTGTCATGCATCTTTCCTTGTTTGCCAGAATGCCAGTGTTAGCGCCAGCGGTATCAATACCACTCAACAGTTGCAACAAAAACTGTGTTATCTTCATCTTTTTAAATTATCTTCCAAGGGGTACTGAACCAATTAACATAATCAAATACACACTGAGATTTATTATTCTCAAATCAAGAGATGTAGAATGCATGTTCCAATAGTGAAGTGCTCACTCTTGAAGATGGTCACATCAAGGTTCACAACAACAAACACTAGCTTGAGTTTAAGAATCAGACAAAGTGTCATCATAGAAACACCCTGTTTGGATATGTCAAGAAATCATGGGATATGATAGATCCTTGGAAGTTGCTCTGTGATTGCTACCATCGCGTGAAGGGGCATGAGCGGGAGTTTATAATGATGTTGGGGTTTACTAAGTCTCATGAGTTGGTGAACCACCTTTTTTAGTATTTTCTTGCCCATGGAGGAGAAGCGACTGTTGCTGTGTAGGCTTTCTACTAATCTGGAGCACTCTATTACGATGTCGTTGGTTCATGGCCGAAAGAGAAAGCTAGTGTTCATAGGTTGTCGATAGTTTGTCGCTGCACACATTTGTTCTCTTGTAAGTTTTGCGTTTGTGCCCCATGCCTCCATCTTGCGCGGATTGCTCTTGCAGGGGAATTTTTAAATGCTTATTTTGAAAATGATTTGGGTGTCGTATTTTTGTTAATTTATAACACATGTTTTTATTTCAGGCATCAAGGTATTGTGCGCAAGGTCGAACGATGTGACTGCTCTCTTCACTCACCGCTGAGCAGATTATTGTTTGGAGGAAGCGGTACAATATACCTGCTGGACTGGAAATAAAAATACCACACATTGCGGAGCGGGTGAAGAATCTCTCGTTTGGCTGAATAACATTGTGTGAGACGTCGTTGAGGTCTGGATTCCTCTTGACACTATCTAAGGTGGTGGCCAAAATTTTGAAACATTACGGTATGTTGGTGTCCCAATTTACTCTTATCAGGATGACATGCATTATGGGGCCAATGACTTTATTTAGGTAGCATAGCTTGAGGTTCTCCTTGGACCTTTTCAAAGAATAGTGCGAGTATTAGTTCTTGTAGCGCACTTAGGAGGGTGAATAAAGGTTTTTAAATAATATTCAACTTAGGAAAGAGAATCAGATAGATTCTGATTTTCTTTTCCTATTGCTAGTGGTAGCGATACTGCTAGACGTTAGTAACATAAAATTCACTTTCTTTTAACACTTAGAGTAAAAAGATCAAAGGCATGCACTGAGAGAAAATTAATATTTTTATTGCCAAAGTTATGATTACAAAATTGTGAACCCAATCACGCTTGGGATCGAGGTGCCAATAAAATTTCTTTTCTTTTTTTGTACCGGCCCTTATCCCAAGGACCGGTTGGTTCTACCCTATCTATCCCAGATAAGGCCTCGAACCACCCCTAAAATTTAACCTTGACCTAATTACTACAACACGTCATGAATTGCGGAATCCACCTAGGAAACTGACATCCACACTGGATGATTTTTCCTCCTAAGTCTCACAAGACTTATTCGTCCCCTACCTGTTGTGAAATTACAACACTCAGAAAAATTAAGGAGATATAAAATACAACAATAATAAAGAACACCCTCATTATGATGGACTCGATGGAGAATATGCGATCTGAAAGTTGAGGGTTTCTACTCACCTAGAGAGGCTAAATATGTGATTTACTAATTTTGAGATTTCTTGAGTTATACTTAGAGAGCACAATGAGTAAGCATATCACAACTAATAAACATTGCACATCACACAACACACAATGATTTATAGTGGTTACCTAAAAATGGGTACATCCACTTTCCCACTACACATATCTAGCAAAGAGCTAGCTTAGTCTAAACTTCTCCAAATTCTCTTTCCAGATCCTCAGATCTTACAATCCCAGGAACACAAGTTCCCTACCTCAGACCTTTACATACAGTCATACACCTTAGATCTCCAAATAGATCTTACACCTCAAGATTTTAACACAAACTCTACAAACTCAGGCTTTCCTCAAGCCCTACAAACTCAGATCTGAAAATATATCCTACACTCAGATCCATACAAGAATCTTACAAACTCAAATGCTTCAAGGATCTTGCAGAGTAATACAAAACAAAGGTTGGCTCAACACACTAAAGCTTAGTCTTCAAGTAGAAACACACAACAAGCTTCTTCTTCCTTATCTTGATCAGCACTTGGGATATCTTCTTGGAATGATTGGCTAAGTCAAGAGAACTTGTATCTGAAACAGAGTTCTTCAGAAAAGATATTCCTTAAAGAAGAATAAGAATCACACTGATCTTGTAATGGTTGAAGTTGTTTTCTTATTTATGGTATACCACTGTTCAAAACCTTTCACAGAACATAGAAGAGAAAGTCGTGAAAAATCTCTATGAATATCGAGTGCTTGCAATCTTTTTTCTCAAGAGCTTGAGCTTGAATTTAGAACAACAACCTTTCTCAAATCTCCAAGTCTTTTTTTTATACTGGACTAGGCTGGCAGCGAAATCAAGGATTGAATTTGAACTTTCCAACGGCTAGTCAAAAATCCTTCTGCAAATTCTTGAATAGAAAACCTCAAACGGTTGTTTTTGAATTAACCTAAGGAAGGTTTACAGAATAGGAATCTTTTGGCTGGAATTCTTCCACCGGCTACCAGCATTATGGGAAGCAATCTTGAAATGGTATATTCAATGGCTATCAAAATTTGATTAAGGAATGATTTTAAAATCATGAAAATATTCTCCGATGAATGAGAATAATTCCCCCTACTAGATATCCCTGACATCATGCAACAAATACCGTGAATTAATTTGATTTAAATCTGCTGCTTAAACTGTGCCTAGAATTATGGACATAGCTATTATACCACGTGCTAGGCTAGAGAAAATGGTTCTAAGTGACCATGATATGGTGCCATAAACCAAGTCAATTATCCCACATGAAGTATGTATAGTAACCTTAAAACATATAGAAATTATATAAGAAAAACCCTAACATTTAGCCATTTCAGTCTGTAGAACATTGTGTCACCATGCAGTCAATGCTATTGAATCTGTATTGAGTCTTGCCTTAGATGCAGTTGAATATTTACTTGGCCATAAAGTCAATGCAGTCGAACTTGTAGTCGATGTAGTCAAACTTTTACTTAGCTATAAAGTTGATGTAGTCAAACTTTTACTTAGCTATAAGGTCGATGCAATCAAACTTCTACTTAGCTAAAAGGTCCATGCAGTTGAATTTTTCCTTAGAGAATACTTTGTTTTGGCCTCTAATTCCTTTTGTCCTTGGTGACTTTTCCCATTGATAGTGACATCTAATATGTGATTAATACAGATATCAACATGAATTTTGCTCCTTGAGGGATTATAAAGGGAAAATCATGTTTGGGTGACCAAGTATCTAACCATACATTAGTCATGCTCTTAAGTTATACCTATCACACCAAAACTTGAACAACCATTAAATACAAGATGTTTATTGTCATCTTGATGCCTTCTTCAAATCAGGAATCTTGGTGACAATATCCCCAACAATCTCCCAATATTTGAAGAAGTCGAAATTTTATATGACAATAACCATAGATACATAAAAAATATGCTAAGACAAATATAGACAGATAAGTAATTCAGATTCATATTAATAAGATTGAAAGCATTAAGGATTATAATTAAGTTAAATAAGATAAAACATCCCAAAATATCAGCTAGGACATCCCAAAGTTCTCAGCACCTAAAAATCTTCTCCTTCAGCCTTTCTCTTTTGCCTCTCAAAGTATCTCAATGGCTTTGGAATGTATCTAAGAGGAGGTCCATGAGGGTTTTTCCTTTTGTGAAGTCTCCTCCTTGTCTTCTGATCTATTTATTTCTTCCACTCCATTGAGTTATAGTATCTAGAGATATTGATCCCATGCTGGACAAAGTTGTTCCAGGTGTATAATATGATGTGCTTAGATATGGGACTCCATTCCTCATATCTTGGCATGTTCTGGATTTCAATTCTCCTTCTCTATCTAGCCTCTATAATCTCAGTCTGAACTTGACCACCCCCCTCCTCTTCCTGGATGATGATTCCCCTTATACTGATGTTTGAGGAGTAAGATCACACACCCCCCAATATATTTCATAATCCTCTTGAGGGAGGTAATTATTGTCTGCAGGGTGATGGGCGTAATTGTAACTTGATGAGTGTGTGACATGTGAGATGTGATTGTGATGATGTGTTGTGATTAATTACTTTTTAGGAAGGCAAGTGCACTTATCATTACAGGGTATAGAATCAATTGTCGTATTTTTTCGGGTCTGACAAGTACTTGTACACACAAAAAAGAGCTATTATTTTATCTTAGCATAATAGTGGTTGGTTGCAAAAATAAAAGACAAAATGCGATTTAAACTAATTGAGATAAATTCGATGAGATAAAAGTTAGCATTTGATCTAGAATCCCTTTGGATAAAATGAACATTGATTAAAATATTAAAATGTAAGTTCTAATAAATTGTCTTCGACCGTGGAGTCTCCCATATTATGTTAACGCCCCTCTTAGGAATACACTAACGTCTAACCTTAAGTAGCATGATTAAGACCTCTCGGCCAATCAAACCATCTAAGCTTGTTTTAGGCGGTGAACCCCACTATTGGGTTTGACCCCAATCTGGAAGATTTGGGTTGTCCTCTATTGAGGATTGTATGACAACTCCTTTTGTCTTTGAGCGACCTTCTCATATCCATAACCTCTCGGTAAAATATAGGATACATATCTAGTATCGAAGACTGTGTAGTGATATGTTAAGTGATCTCCTCATATCCACAACCACTCGGTAAAATCTAGGATACAGATCTAGGATCGGACTTGCTACACTAGAATTCGAACAAATTATAATCAAAGACAACCCAAAGCAAATTAAAATAGTGATCATGCTAGATGATTAAAAGAAAACTAAAGTTCATTTCATTCTAAAGTTCGACATGATCAAGTGCTAAAAGAAGTTTAGCTGCTCATCATGATGGGAAAATTACATAAAATGATAGAAAAATGCATGATTATTACAAAGGAAAAAAGTTTGAAATAGCAACCTACAAAGCTAAATTACAACTTGGAAAAGAAATTAACTAAACTAAACTATAAACTAGAAATGAAAAATAAGGAAAGATAGTACCAAATTATAGAATTTCTCCACCAAAATCTCTCCCCTTAGCTCAAGGAGAAGATGGGTATTTATAGGAAGATTTGCATGGGAGTCACGCCTGTGACCTAGGGCATGTAAGGTATGGAACCGTTGATATAAATGCCTGGGAAATGCTGGGAAGCCAAACCGCCAAAGTCATTTTATGGGTCACGCCCGCGACGAGGGCGTGTAGCTGATGGTTCTGAAAATGACAAGAAAATTGATCGATCTGGACTGATGATGGCAATTGTTGAATACGTCACTCATGGGAGTCATACCCGTGACCTAGGTGTGACTGCTCGAAATGATCGATGACAGAAACTGACTTTCATAACTCTGGATCATGCTTGGGATCTGGATGGTATGCCATCCCGGTCACAACCATGACAGGGGCATGTAAGTTTAAACTAACGTGGCAACTCATTCTGAACAACGGACGCACCCTCTGGTCAAGCCCGCAACCAGGGCGTGTAATATTTATCTGACATAGAAATAGCTTTCTGGAAGAGGAGGTGGGATACGGTTCGTGACTAAGTCCAAGCCCACTACTCACGCCCGTGACCATAGCGTGTAAAACTTGATTCATCAGAAAACCTTTAAAATTTTGCCCTATTTACATCAGTGAGCTCCAAATTTAAATTTGCCAGACCAGAATTTCCTGAATTTTAGAGAAAATGCAATTAGGTACTCAAATTAGAAAAAGATAAATAAAAATTACAGTAAAAACAATATAAAATAAGAGTTATCTTATATCCTCATACTTACCCGTTTGTCAGTCCTGAGAAAACAACCTCTTATAGGGAGTAGATAAAATTCGAAAAAATAAAAAAATTTTGAACCTAAGGAGTAAAATGTGAAGTCTTACGTCTATGCGCGTAGCGATTTTAGCAGAAAGACCTACTCAACATACAAATTAGCTTATAAATTTCAAAAGAACATTTCTACTTATTATTTGTACTTTTGAAAAGAAATGTCGGTAAATCAAAAAATTGTATTTAAGGAGAGAGTAGCATGTTCACTAAGATCAATATTACGCAAAATCTAGACCGGGATACCTTCAAAAAAATCCATCAATGACGATGTTCATAGGCTTGCCCATTCACACTCTCGCCACGGCAATAGTACAGCTCATAAACACAAATCAATAGAGCTTACTTAGGTTGAATTGTTAGGCTTAGAAGGTGTGGTAAACAAAGATAAACACGGTGACTAGCACACAATAGACCAACATCGTGCTTTTAAGTAGATCAACGCACAGTACAAACTCCTTGATTTTTTTTGAAAATCACATACATACTTTTCTCTATATTCTTTACTCATGCTTGAATTTTTCTTCTTTCTTCAAAATATTTACTTTTTTTCAATTCATTTTTTTCAAGATAAATGAAGAACAGTAAACATCATCATAACCATGATTTGTAAGCAATACAAATTTCTAAATTTTTAAGCTCTTTAGAAAAAAGTGTGCAAATTGGATGCTATTTAGGCCTTAGTTAAATTATTATGGTGGGGCTAAAACAAAACGAAAGGAAAAGCTCATAGTGTCTAAATAAATGTAAAATATTGGGGTGTGAATAACAAAAGATCAAACCAACCAAAAGAAATGCATATATCCTTTACATGCTAATGAATTAACTTATGCAAATGTCTTGAGAGTCGCTTGGAGCAAGTTTTAGACATCGAGAAAGAATAAACTGCGTTTTGGACATGCTTAATATTTCTCTTAGTTAACTTATGCATACTCATTTAAACAATTTTGGATTCATCGAGTAGTTACGTCGAATTCGTCAAGTAGTTAAGTCAAATTCGTCGATAGTTAAGTCAAATTCGTCGAGTGGTTAAGTCAAATTCGTCAAGTGATTAAGTCGAATTTGTCGAGTAATTAAGCCAAAATTTTGAAGTAGTTAAGTCGAATTCGTCGAGTAGTTAAGTCGAATTTGTCGAGTAGTTAGGACAAATTCGTCGGGTGGTTATGTCAATTTGTAGAGTGTTCTTGTAAATTTCGTCGAGTTATTACGACGTTCGTCGAGTGATCAAACTAAATTCAATGTATGGTCTTGACGAATTTTTCATGAAGGGTTGTTTTTACTTGGAATTTCTGGGTTTTTCTTTCCTTGTGTCGTCGTGGTGATCTGATGCCAAGTTTTGTGCGACGCCAAATTTTGTTATGATATTTTGTAACAATTGGGTTAGGTTGGATGGATGACCACCACCATAGTGCCTATTTATGAATCATTACACCATGTGGCTTTGTTATGGACTGTTGGGTTGAGTTGGATGGATGACCACCACCATAGTGCATTTTTCTTTGGATATTTTGGTCTGATGGTTTGTATTGGAAAGAATGCCACCACCTCAGTACCGTTTTATGCCCGGTGTTAACGATTCAGTCTCTGAGCCGATTAGTCACTTTTACTATATACATATATATGATTATTAATATGAATACTCATTGCACTTGGTGTAAGTCCTCCTCTTATATAGCCAATTCGTGCTAAATTATTTATACTTATTGTTCATATGATCTTTGTTTATTATTGTTTCACAACTATTCTCGTTGAATTGTTAACTTCTTAAACTTCTTAACATTTTGAACTCTACTTGAGTTGCCTTTTGCATCTTTGTGCTAAGACATTCTTTTCTTTTTGAATGCCTCAGGATTGGACCAATAGCAGTTAGAGCTGACCGAGTTCGTTTGTTCCAGACTATAGTAGCTTATTATTTTCCTCTCATTAGTGAGAGGTAGTCTATTGTTTTTCTCTTGACTTTGTGATGTATCTCAGGCTTCTCCTTTTGGTGATATGGGTTCGTGTTACATTGTTGGCGCTCATAACATAGTTTCTTTTTGTGTAAGACTGTTATTTGTTATTTCTGCTACTACTACTTTCTATTGTTGATGCATTGCTCTTTGGTAAGGTTTTATGTTATGTTGCATATTAGTTATTTTAATACATATGAAAATCTGCACCTTTACTCATACTCATAACATTTGTTTCAACTAAAACGTCACCCTATTTTTAAGATCTTTAAAGTTTTTTTTCTACTTATACTAAATTTAGATATTTCCATATCTTTGATACATTGTTGGGTGTTCACGATCATGTAGGATAAAATAAATTAAACTCAATATTTTTCGGCTGCGTATATACTTTTCTACGTGTGGATTACCTGATCTACTGATTCGAGGAACACGAATTTTGAACTTCAAACTTAAATCTTGTTCTTTAACATAAAATATTTTAATGTCTCTTATGAGAATTAAGGAAGAGTCGGAGTTGCCCGAGCGTCTGCAGTTGCCCCTTGCACGACGTACCATCATAACACGTATTTTCTCTTACTTTGATATTTAATGTATTTTGAGAAAATGCTGGTTGTGACAATGGGTATGAGCCGATAGATTTAAAATAAATTTTAAAGCCCATTTTGAGTGAAAAATATATTTTCATTAATAACTATTTAAAATAAAAAAATTATTATTTTCACCAAAATGAGAGCTAATTCGACATATGAGGAAGGAGCTTTCAGTGATTGGTGAGCATCCATTATTAACGGGAACCGATCGATGAAATTTTTTATGAAGGAAGGTGAAAGAGGTCGCAGGAACACTCAACCACACTCAAAGACAAGTAGAAATCAGTAGCAACAATAGCACAAGAGTCTCCAATTAGAATTAATACCTTTTTTACAAAGTAAGGTATACATTGCGAGACATGATTCACAATGTAACCAAGAGAAATAAAAAGACTGCAACAAGAAATTAACTGCACGGACAACAAGCTATAACCGCACAAGTTGCCAGCCCGCAACCTGAGTCCGCCGAGATCGCCGAAGTTTCCTAACCACAACAAGCCATGCGAACAACTGTTATTGAAAATGCTGAAGAACTAGAACAGAACCCACTGATAGACAGAGTGAACTTCTCTGCTTATCCACAACTCGGAGGAAGAGACTTCAAGTAGCAAAGATCGCGACCGGTTGTTATCCGCTAACTGCTATCCGTGATCTGTTCCACACCAAGTTTCCACTAGTTACCTAGCCTCCTGATGCTAGTCGCACAGCCTACACAGAATCAACTTCCTTAATTGCAGTGGTTAGAAAACCATGACTGCAAATCTTAAGTGCAAGCAAGTTCTCATCGTTTACAGTTGTTCTAGTTTGTTGACGAGCTGAGGACTCCTATTTATATGCATGAGGAGGAATATCATCACCACCCATAGTGATAGAATTACCGCTTGTTAGTCCTACATCTAGCATCACATATCCGCACAAGTGCGGATACAAGTATCAGTCCTCCACATAAAGAAAGTAATCCGTAAGAAGTGTGGACACCACTCTCTGTCCACAAGAATGACCAATCCGCAAATGGGGAAAGGATCAGGCCGTCAAGCTGAGAAAACCAACACTAATCCAAAAAATATGGCGAACACAGCACTAACGGGATACCGGACATCGACACCAGATCGCAATATTTTACAGACACAGTTCCCCGTCCGCGCAAAGCTCTGACCCGTGACTTAGAACAAAGACCAAGCTATCAACTTGCCGAGCTAGGTGACTTTCAATCGTTGTCCGCACAATGGGAAGACTCGGTGAGCTCAAGCAGCAATCCTGGACTTAGTCACAGAATCAACTTACCAAACTCGACGAGCTCTAGAACCAGTCCGCACAATAGGTGATCTCGGCGAGCTAGACAATAACTCTGGACGTAGTCACACTCATGTGACCAAGTCCACAATAAGCAAACTCTACGGTCTTCAACCACACCACATGAGAACAAGACCACGCCAAAGCTGAAAATACCAGTTCGCACAATTATGTATTGCTTCTATCAAACAAAGTGGCCTCCAAGTGAATTAGTCTCACAACTGTGCCAAAATCCACGATCTCATAACTAAACCGCAAGCACAGAAGACTGCTGGACTCAACGAGCTCCAGAAGTGTACGCAACAATAATTATGCCGGACTCGGCGAACTGAAGATGAGTATTGTACATCCGCAGTTAGACAACCCTAATCGCCTAATTTACCAAGGATGATTGTTGAGCCAAACCGCAAGATAGATTGGCAACCCGCCAAATTGTATCCGCCAGGTCACGATAGAAAATGTGATCTGTGCAGTCTGTCCAGTCTGACCACCCACCTCCACTTTACTCCCACTTCAATAATTTTAACACTCCCCCTTGAAGTGGGAAGTGGAAACTAGCCTGAGAAATCATCGCAACCGAATAAAGAGTCCCTTCGACAGTGGCTTCGTGAAGATGACTACAATATTGTCCTCGCTTTGCACATCCTCTGTAACGCCCTAGTTTTCATCAGGCTTTGCTCTCTGAGAACTACCGCCCTATGGCAGTATTAGCGTTGGTGGTAGTGTGGATGATTTATTTGGAGTGGCTCTCTGTGAGCTAATGTGCGGCGGTAAAAGTACCGCGTGGCGATGGTATCTGTTCGTCATAAGCATTTCGTTGTCACGATGATTCCCTGATTGCCCGGTGGTTGTATGGTACCGTGCAGAGGTAGCGCGACAGTTATGGCGCGACCACGTGTCGGCCTATGATTGGAGATTTCGGATGGTGTCTTGCCAAAGATGCTATTAAGTGAGGCTACCGCATGACGGTATCTTCCTACCGCACGATAGTAGAGCTCTGTACAGAGGAGCATTTTAAAATCGTGTTTGTTCGCTGAGATCCGACAATGGGCTGTGATTATTGCTGGCTTAAGTCCGTGGGATGAGAGATTTCTCTCATTATAAACCTAGGCTCTCTCTCTAAGAGTTAGAGAGAAGGAAGAGCAAGGAAGAGGAAGAAGAAGGGGAATATTGTCGTCGCCAGAGCTTTGGAGCCCCAAATCACAAACCGATTCCAGATCTGCGAAGAGCGGCCCGACGCGGTTCTTTCCATTTTTATCTATGTATCCAAAGAGGACTTCAAGGTCAACGATCTTCCTCCTTGGACATGTCAAGTCTTTTGTTTTGGCATGTGAGGGTAGGCATTCTACGAGGATGTGTAAGCGGTTCTCCCGACAGGTCGATTGGTTGTATCCCCATTGCCATTACATTTAGAATCTGGAATTGAAGTATGGATTAGGCATGTTGTGTGAAGCCCATCTGGACAGATTGGTCTGGATTGGTGATAATTATTTTGTATGTCGGAAAATACTCCACGATATATGTGTAATTTTCTGGGTGGCGGGGTGTGTAGGTTGCTGCAGTGAGAGTACTGGACCAGGTTTCCAAGAAAATACTCGTTTTGGGGAAGACAAGATAACTTGTCCCCTACCACGCGGTGGTACGTCCCAATGAGCGATGCTTTGGAAGCTTATCTCGTGGATACTTGGGGGCCTTTATGATGAGATGTGAGCTTAGATTGCTTTGCCCTGGTGGTTGTATGAGCCAGCATTGGAACATAACATGTTTATGTATTATGTGAATGGGCAAGGGAATGATGAACCACGTCGTGGCTTTCGAGTCAGATGATTTGAGCAATGGGATGTGGATGACCTGTACCCACCTTATGGAGTTCGGCTTGGAGTAAGTCAGTGGCTTGACTTTGCCGTAGAATAGGGAGAGTCTTAGGTTTAGGGCCGGAAAGACTAGTAATGCTCAAAGATATCGTCTTGAGAATGGTGGTGGGGCTTAAATCTAAGCACACTGATAAAGTGCCCTGAGTGCATGAGACGTGTGGTCGGCAGTGTCAACATTTGTGGTGAATGGTAGTTAAATTGCACGTTCTATTATTGATATTGTTCATGTTGTTTTGCTTATAAGGAAGTAGCACCGCCGCCCCGGGTGAGGGGCGGAGTCGTTATAATTTGGTCAACTAATACTGACAGTTGCTTTGTTTACCACTATTGGGGTGGACTGCTTTTATGCAAGTGCTATTGAGCCAAGTAGGAAACAACAGGTTGGAGCTTTTTTGCTGTACCGGCCCTCAAAGGCCAAGTGAAGAGTGCTTTTACTATTTCATGTGTGGCCGGCCTGCATGTCGATGCATGTAAAACACTTATATTTGAGAAAACAGTTGTAAGGACTTAAGGCCAAGGACTTTTGGTGTATTTTGTTAACATTCCTACTTTTTGGGTTAGTATACATTCATGTAGCTGGGTTCTTAATACAACTTAATACTTCTGCTAGAATGCACTCTGAGTTAGGATGTATAAATGAATTATGGTCTCCACACGCAACTCCACGAACTGTCTATAAAATATAGCATGGGGCCCCGGCCAGACCTTCTGTTATATCCTACGTGACAGATGGGGGTGTTACATGCTCAACCATCATAAACCCCTCCAGCATTTTCTCCCGAATGACGTGATGCTTGATCTCGATATGCTTCGTTCGCGCGTGAAAAACTGGATTGTTGACCATTTTAGTAGCATTCTCATTATCACCGCGAAGTAGAGTAGGACTTTGTACCTCCTCATGGATGTCATCGACTAATCTCCTAAGCCAGATGACTTTCTGAGCTGCCAAGGCCGAAATCTTGTATTTTACTTATATAATGGAGACAGACACTGAATCCTATTTCTTACTACACTAAGAAATAGTTGTTGATCATGTGAAGAAGATGTAACCAGACGTCGACTTCTGATCATCTATATCTCTTCCATAATCAGCATTCATATAGCCATGCAGATTGAAGCCGACGTCCCTCTTATAAAAGACATCTCTAAGTTTGACTTGATATACTTCAGAATTCCTTTATCTTCCCTTAAATGAGGTTTCTACGGCTATGCCATATACCGACTGTAAGACCCCCCCCCCCCCCCCAAAACTTTGCCCGGGTCGGGCTGGAGGGGATCTTACTTGCCCAAAACATTCACCCAGTGCTTCTTAAGGGGTGTCAACCCACATTATTAAACACTAGTTGGCTGCCTTTCTCAGCTTGAATCACAACATACATATCACATCACAGAGTTTAGCAGAAGCATTAACAATAAGTTACAACAAATTTTTGGGTTTTGGGGGATGGCGCAAGACTTGTGCACGCAGCGAAAAAAATAAGAACAAGAAAAACCCAAACGAGTTCAGATCTGACAATATTCATGAATCAAGAAGTAAAGCATGTTGTAATAAAATTACCTTTGAGGGATTGAGTCTACACTCAATCTAGATGCTCCAGAAAAATCGGTCGGCCATACAACAGCTTGAGTCTTGAGCGTAGAAAGGATATCCATGCCTCTACAGGAAATCCACATGATTGGGAGAACCCGTAGCAACTTGTCGAACAAGCACTTGATCGAAAGAGGACACTCACCGTCTCTATAGATAGCTAGGTCTGTCGAAGGAGAGGCGGTGGCGGCAGATGCAGGGATCGGGATCGGCGATGGCGAAGGCGGAACAGCTTTCGTCGGCTTTCTAGGGTTATCAGTCTTATCGCATAGTGCGACTCATGTGCTTGGACTGATAAGAATAGGCTCTGTCACTATTAGCAAACCCAAGGCATAGATTCCAGCAAGTCAACATTTGACTCAGCATGGGCATTGAGTGATCACGACACAGTCAATGCCTCTGCGGCATGGCATTAAGTGAACACAACACACTCAATGTCAAAGGCCAGATGCGTTGAGTGCATTGAGAGAACTCAACGCAGTCAATGCTTTCGACATCAAAGGCCAGAAGCCGTGTTCGACAAATCTGTGCCAAGGCTAAATTCGTCGAACGGAGTTCGACGAATCTGCGCCAAGGACTAATTCGTTGAATGGAGTTCGACAAATCTGCGCCAAGGCCAAATTCGTCGAATGGAGTTCAACGAATTTGCGCCAAGGCCTAATTCGTCGAATGGAGTTCGACGAACCTGCTCCAAGGCCAAATTCGTTGAATGGAGTTCAATGAATCTGCGTCAAGCCCTAATTCGTCGAATGGAGTTCGACGACTGTGCCATGGCATTGAGTGAGCTCAACACACTCAACGCTTTTGCCTTAGAATATTTTAGGCCTTTTTTGATTTCTTTCAACTCATCACATGAGGTATACAATGCAGATTCAATCTCCCAATTTCTCCACAATCTTATATTCGAACCTGATAGGATCATGCTGAGTTGGCAGTGAGGCTACATGCCTGATCACTTCCAGATCAATAGGGTTGCACCAACAGTTTCCCACTTGATCTAGAAAGTATCAACAAAAGATTCACAAATAATGAGCGGCATCTAGCAATACATCATTGCTCCCCAAACAGTAAGAGTTTATTAACTCATAAGTCATTGTGACCAATGTTACAATGTTGTCATGTCCCTTCATCCCTTACATCCGGATAGAACTAGAGGTATAGACCATGTCACCCTCATAATTGTTCAATCCCAATTTCCTGATCTAGAATGGACTTTTAGAAATTGGTGAGCCCAATATCATATATTGTCTCAACCAAGCATGTCCATGTATTTCTCAATCTCATTCCATCAAGGGGCCTATGGATGCAACTTCTGTCATATAGGAGGACAAATCTCATCCTTGCCCACACGCAAACACCCAAATGATTCGTAACGTACCCAATAACCACCTTTATCATCCAAATTTCTCAAGACAGGACTTTTGATGGCATCAAAGCATGCTCTTCCTCACTCGATGAAAGCTATGACTTCAGGTCAAAGGACCACAAACACTATTGCCACTTGATCTATACTTGTGACATGTTAATATAAAAATCCCCAAAGTATTCTCACGGTGGGTCTGTCCAGTACAACTTATTCATAACAAGTACCCATGTGATGACTTGATATCACAATATCATGACCTGTGAGGTCGAGTCATCAGTCAATGCTCATGTTAGTCTTAAAGGTATCATCATCACCCATAGATTCTAAGATGATATAACGACCAAAGACCTTTATGAATGAAGCTTATAAGATCATAGGGTCTCATATCAAGTCACTACTTGACCTATGGAAGCAAACACTCTAAGGGCATTTATTAAATTGAACTTTTCTATCACAATAGAAATAATTTCATAATAAAAAAAACTTGCCAAAATATATAAATGAAATTCATATAGTACTTTTATTCATCAAATGAAATATTACAGCCAACAAGAATACAATCCTCAAGACTCAAACTAGAGTTGATCATTTAGGTATCGTATACTCATAGATCTAACATGACCATCATGCTTTCTCTGTGCAAGAGGCTTTGTCAATGGATCTGCAGTGTTTTCTTCAGTCGGCACTCTGCATATGCTCACATCTCCTTGATCGACAATTTCTCGAATTAGATGGAACCGCCTGAGTATGCGCTTGGAGCACTGATGAGATATAGGTTCCAAAGCAAGTGCAATTGCACCGTTGTTGTCATAGTAGAGATCTACGGGACGAACAATGCTAGGAACTATATCTAACTCACCGATGAATTTCCTAATCCATACATCCTCCTTCGTTGCATTTGCATCGGCGATATACTCGGCTTCAGTAGTAGAATCGACAATTGTATCCTGCTTGGAAATCTTCTAGCTAATAGCACCTTTATTTAGGCAAAACACAAACCTTGACTGAGACTTTGAATCGTCCCTATTAGTTTGAAAGCTAGCATCCATGTAACCACTTACAACAAGCTCTTCCTCTCTTCCGAATACCAAGAATGTATCCTTATTCCTCAAGTACTTGAGGATATTCTTGACGGTTATCCAGTGACCTTCACCGGGATCAGACTGATACCTGCTAGTCATGCTCAAAGCATAACAGACATCAGGTCTAGTACATAACTTGCATACATGATTGACCCAATTGCCGAAACATATGGAATCAACTTCATGCGGTCCTTATCATCACAAGACTTAGGACAATGGTCCTTAGAGAGACTCACACCATGAGACATGGGCAAGAATCTTTTCTTGGACTCAAGCATGATGAACCATTTCAACACTTTGTTAGTGTACGTACTTTGGGTCAAACCCAGCAACTTCTTTGATCTATCTCTATAGATCTCAATATCGAGTATATAAGTCGCTTCCCCTAAGTTCTTCATTGAAAAGCAGTCCCCTAGGTTGTTCTTAATAACTTGCAGGGTCGGTTTGTAATTCTCGATCAACAGTATGTCATCTACATACAATATCAGGAAGACTACAATGCTCCCATTAATTTGTTTGTAAACACACGGTTCATCCTCGTTCTTGGTAAAACCAAACTCTTTGATCTTTTCATCAAAATGAAGATGCGAACTTCGAGAAGCTTGTTTTAATCCATAAACGGATCTCTGTAGCTTGCATATGTTAGTGGCTTCACCTTGAGATACAAAACCCTAAGGTTGTGTCATATACACTTCCTCAAGGAGGTTTCCATTTAGGAAAGCCATTTTGACATCCATCTGTCAGATCTCGTAGTCATAACACGCAACAATAGCAAGCAAAATTCTGATAGACTTAACCATGGCAACAGGGGAAAAAGTCTCATCATAGTCAATACCATGAATTTTCTTGAAACCTTTAGCCACAAGTCGCCCTTTGAATGTCTGTACATTCCCATCCATGTTGGTCTTCTTCTTGAAGACTGCAAGACCCCCCCCCTCCCAGAACACAAGACACGGCACGAAGGGGGTCTTTTGCCGAGAACAGCCGTCTTGCGGTAGCATTAGCATACGGGCTAACCTGTACCACAAGACACCTATCCTGCCGGCTATAACCAATATCAACCAATGCCAACCCAACCAAAAATATAATAGAAGTCCATCCACACATAAGTATAATAGGTCCGAAAGTACATCAAGAAAAAAAGATACAACAAGCTTCTAAAGTATCAGTGTATAGCTAAAACATGCCCAAAGGGCTACATCAAAATCTCTCAAAACTAACATCTGTGACTGACGGTAGCGACGACACTGTCCCTTCAGGCTCTGTCATCCTGGCCTGGCTATCCTGCTACATAATCTGCGGCTGCTATACCTGCAGGGTTTCCTCCTAAAAAGGAAAACGTAGTAACCGTTAGTCATAAAGACTAAGTGGCTTTCACATCCGCTCACCCGGTGACTCCTCGACATCAGGCGGAGAAAATCCCTTCCTTGTATGTTTGTTCTTGCTAGAGGAGGGTTTACCATTGCTGTTCTTCTTGAAGTCTTTTTCTTTTCTCCTTTCTTTCCTGTCCTTTTTGTCCTTGTTTTTATTTTCTGGATAGTCAGGCACAATGTGGCCTGGTTTCCTGCAACCAAAATAAATAATTTCTTTGCTATTTGATTTGTCATACCTTGGCTTGTCATGCTCTCTGTATGATCTTTTCTTGAAATCCTTCCTGGCCATTTTGTAAAACCTTTTGGCCAGAAGGCTTAGCAGCTCTTCATTGGGGACCTTATCTTCAGGATGATCTTCAGTGGCTTTGAAGGCTATTGATTTCTCCTTTCTTATAGCTGGTGAGGCAGCCTTCTGCTCTTCTTCTCTATTCTTGATGAGCAGCTCATAAGACTTGAGCTTGCCCAAGAGGGCTTCAGTTGTGATCTCATTTAGGCTTCTGGCATCCTTGATTGGCCAGATCCTTGAGTCCCAAGTGCTTGGGAAGAACATTAGGATTTTATCATTTAGCTTAGTCAATGAGATCTCTTTGTCCAAGGTTTTCAGCTCATTGACTATAAGACTGAGTCTATTATACATGTCTGCTACTGACTCAGCTTCTCCTTTCTTGAAATTCTCATACTGGGTTATGAGATGAGATCTTCTATCCTTTCTCTCATCAACAGATCCTGAGACTATCTCAGATAACTTGTCCCAGATGTCCTTTGCTGAGTTGCATTCAGCTACCTTTTGGAATATCTCATCAGACATAGTCTGGGCTAGAATGTTCATAGCTTTTGCATCAGCCAATTTCCATTTCTTTATTTCTACATCTGTTCCTGAGGGAGGTGGAACAACACTTATGCTTGTATTATCTGGGGGTCATGGACACACTGTCAAAACAGAATTGAAAATGTCCTCATCAATATAGTTCATGTGCAGTCTAATCCTTGCCTTCCAGAGTGCAAACTTAGATAGATTGCACACTGGAGGTCTAGTGCTAGCGTAATCTTTGTTTTGGGCCATGTTTTGTGAAGAAATAATTCTAATACCAAAATCAAAACAAGCAGATCTAACTAGAGGGATCTTTGGGTTCTGGTGTTAGCATGTGCAACCACTAAGGTGTGGTATTTTTAACCAACCTGCCTCTGATACCAATTGAAAGTGCAAGTTAGATCTGATATACTCTAGAGGGGGGTGAATAGAGTATGTGCTTGCTAAAAACTTTTACAACTGTTGTTGTATTCCTAAGTGAACAGGGAAGCAAATAACATATAGCAACTGTCTAATCAAAAAGCAATCACAAACCACAGCCATAAAACAAAAGAAAGTAAGCAACCAGATGGCACAAGGATCTATAGTGGTTCCCCAATCAATCTGGGTACATCCACTCTTCTACCACCCTAGGTAGGAATCCACTGCAGGATGAGTTGATCAGGTGTCCTGGGTGCCAATGAGCTGTTAAACTTTTCTCAACGTGGTCAGGAAGATAGCCCAAATGCCAAATTAATATCTTCGGAACTACCCAGTTCTAACGTTGAACCAGCGGAAAACTAAGGAAGAAAGGTTAATCCCAACAAACAATGGAAGCACAAGCAGGTCTTTATTCATTCACTTCTTTACAATACGAGGCATACATAGCGAGACATGATTTCGCTAGTATAACAGCTGTAAACAGAAAGCACCAACAAACAAGCCGGGCGAACAGCAATGGAGTCCGCCGAGACCGCCGAGGTCGTCGAGGTCGCCGAGTCCGCTGAGATTTCCCGAACTTAGGTGCAATCCGCCGAATAGCCACGGAGTCCGCCGAAGCCGCGAGGCCGCGCGGACATACCGTTATTCGTCTCCTGCTGAAGCTGAACTGAGGAACACCCCCTACCCGCCTGAAGCTGGCGGACAGGTTATTGAAGCTGGCAAAGATGAAACAGAGCTGACAAGCAGCAGAGCGACCTCCTGCTGAATCCGCAGAGACCGCACACTTCCAAGTACTTGACCGAAGTCAAAGCCAAACTCCTGGCTCCTTGAAGCTACCCGCGCGACCTGCACACAGCAAACGTCAGCACTGAATCAATCCGTGCGCACAGACAAACTGAGACCGCAGCTCCTTGCCCAACCCAACTTACTGTTCACTCAAGTTACTGTAGATGTGCCAGGGGGGTCCTATTTATAGGCGACGTGAGGAGTGTGGTCACCGCCCTAGAGATAGCGACACCGCCCTAGCCCGCGCGATAGCAAAAACACCGTCCGCCGAGTCCGCAAGGACTTAGCCGGATACCAAGAAAAAACCGCCATGAGCAAGGCAACATTGGCAAACCCTCTCCAGTCCGCCCAAGCTATGCGGACAAGGCATCAGCCCGCAAAGCTTCCGACTACTGTAGGACAGCAACCCCCTCAATGGCTGTCCGCACCAACCCGAGGCAGTCCGCAAGAATCAAGCCTCAATCCGCCACAAGTCCACGACCAAAGGCAGACAACAACAGTCCGCCCGGTCACAGCGGACTTGGCGGATACGGCGGACACCATGATCTTGGCACAGAGTATGACCAAGGCCAAAACCATCAAAGGCCAATGCAAGCATGGCGGACACAAACTCCCATCCGCCAAACACCTTAGCACAGACCGCCAGCGGTCCGCAAGCACCTCGCACTCCTGCCTAACACAGCAGCCATCTCCCGGACTCCATAATCCAGTCCGCCAATCGACCTTCACAGCAAGGCACCTGCTGTAACACCAGAGCTCGACAAGGCCTCAGCCAAGCTCTAAGCCCAGTCCGCAACAGCCCATACCGCGAACACACCAGTCCGCAAGCATCCAGCGGACACGAGCCAAACCGCCTGTCAGCACAAGCTTGCACCACGGCCACTGAGCAAAGCACCAGTCCGCAAGCCTCTATCCGCTCAGGCTGCTCCTTGGGAAAACCAATCAGCCAACGCCTTATCCGCAGATACCAGGCCGCATAGTCCGCGGACTCCATGCAACAACCTGCTCAGAAGACATCCGGCTTCCCACTAGACCTTCCACCAGGCCGCACATCGCAGTCCGCCCAGTCCGCCTAGTCCGCCAAAGCTGTCCGCCCAGGCCGCCCGGCCTGTCCCGTCAACCACTTCCACTTCACAAAATTCAACACCCCCCTTGAAGTGGGAAGTGGTGACCAAGCCCAGCAAGCTGCGCAAGCGCTCAAAGGGCCCTTTCGAGAGTGGCTTCGTGAAGATGTCAACAAGATTATCTTCACTCCGAACATGCCTGACCAGCAGAGATACTTCCAGCACCTTCTCCCGAATGAAATGGTGATCAATCTCTATATGCTTGGTCCTGGGATGACACACTGGATTGTTTACCAGCTTGAGAGCACTCTCATTGTCACCCCGGAGTAAAGTAGGCCCTTGCACTTCTTCATGAACATCCTCTATAAGCCTCCTCAACCAAATGGCCTCCCGAGCATCCAAGGCCGAAGCCTTATACTCCGCCTCAGTGGTTGAAACCGACACGGAGTCCTGCTTCTTGCTACACCACGAGATGCTAGCTGAACCGCAGGTGTACACATAACCTGAAGTAGACCTCCGATCATCTAAATCACCGCCATAGTCAGCATCCGTGTACCCGAGCAACGCAAACTCCAAGTCCCTTCTATAGAGGAGTCCCATGTCAGAAGAAGCCTTGACATACTTCAGAATACCCTTCGCCGCCACTAGATGAGATTGCCTTGGTTCAGCCATATACCGACTTACTCGGCCAACAGCATAAGCAATGTCCGGCCTTGTAATCGTCAGGTAAATCAAGCTCCCAACAAGAGCCCTGAACACCAAGGGATCATGAAGAACCCTTCCCTCATCTCGTCGAAGCTTCAGCCCAGGTTCCAGTGGAGTAGAGCACTTCTTCCCTTCGCCCATGCCAAAACGCTTCACAATGCGATCAACATACCCTTTTTAGCAAATGATAACTCCGCACTCCTTCCTCTTCACTTCCAGACATAGAAAGTGATGCAACTCTCCCAAATCTTTCATCTCGAAGTGTATAGCAAGCTCAGCCCTGAGCCTTGCTACTTCCCCCTCCGAGTTCCCTGTGATGATCATGTCATCCACATACAGCAGGACCAAGACTTGTAGCTCCCCCTTCTTCTTGACAAACAAGCTTGAATCCGAGTTAGAAGCAAGGTATCCACAGAATTACAAGTACTCTGCAATCTTCTCATACCACGCTCTAGGAGCTTGCTTCAACCCATAGAGAGCCTTCCTGAGTTTACAGACATAGTCCGGATGCTTTTCAGAGACAAAACCAAGCGGCTGATCCATGAAGATATCCTTGTCAATCTCTCCGTAAAGAAAGGCATTCTTCACATCGAGTTGCCACAACCTCCATCCCTTACTAGCAGCCAAGGCGATCACCACTCTTACTGAAGTCATCTTGGCAACTGGACTGAATGTCTCCTCATAGTCTTCTCCATACTGCTGTGGGAATCCTCTAGCGACGAGGCGAGCCTTGAACCGATCAATGCTCCCATCAGCCTTCTTCTTCAACTTGTACACCCACTTGCAAGTAACCGGAGTAATGTCATCAACCTTGGGCACGAGGTCCCAGGTTTCATTCTTCTTCAGAGCATCAATCTCTTCTTTCATGGCACCTTCCCACTCCTTCACTCCAGTGGCCTCGTTGAAGTTTGCAGGCTCTCGCTCATCCAGAGGACCTGCAAAGAAGCAGGAGACAAAGCTCACTGCATTCCCATCACAGTACCGAGCCGGTGGCTTAACCACCCTCTTCGATCTCCGAAGGGTCGGCTCCTTGCTCACTGCTTCCGTTGCTTCTTCGGGCTCAACTCCTACCTAGGGCAAGCGTTGAGCAGTGCACCCCCTACTTCTTGAGCCAAAAGGCTCAGCCTCGGAGTTAGAAGCAACAGGACCTGCTGGTGAAACAGCAAGCTCCTCTTCCAAGCCTTCAGCAGCCGTCACCGGTGCTTCATCAACCTTGCTACTTCCGGTTAGCTCAACCGAGCCACCTCCATATGACGTCAGCTCGTCAAAGACAACCTCTCTTGACACCACGAACTTCTTCATCATAGGGTCCATGCATTTCCATCCCTTCTTCCGCTCATCGTAGCCAACAAAGACAAGCTTCCTTGCCTTCGCATCCAGCTTTGTCCGTGAAGCATCCGGGACATGCACGTAGTAAGTTGAACCGAACACCCGAAGGTGTCCAACATTTGGCTTCTCCTTCAGCAACAACTCAAGAGGAGTCTTCATGTTGATAGGGCTGAGTGGCATCCGGTTGATGACGTAAGCAGCACAAGACATCCCCTCCGCCCAAAAGGACCTTGGGATATCTTTCGCATGAAGCCAGCATTTGCAGGTCTCCGTCATATGACGGATCTTCCGCTCCGCTACCCCATTTTGTTGTGGAGTGTGAGCACAAGTAAGCTCTCATTGGATCCCGTGCTTCCTGCAGAAGTTAGAGAACTCGAAGGAAACAAATTCACCCCCGTTATCAGTTCTAAGCTTCTTAATCCGCAAGCCAAGCCGGCCTTCTACCAACTCCTTAAACTCCACAAACAAACGGAAGGCTTCCGACTTCTCCTTTAAGAAGTACACCCAAGTATACCTTGAGTAGTCATCAACCAAGACAAGCATGTATCTGCTTCCACCAAGGCTGGCAGTAACCGTCGGTCCCATCAGGTCGCCATGAATGCACTCCAATGGTTTCTTGCTCCTTGTTTGTGATTTATCAAACGGAAGGCGATGTGCCTTACCGTATTGACAGCTCGCGCAAACATGCCCATCACCAAAGGAGGACAACTTCGGCAACCCCTTCACCAGACTTCTACTCGCCATCGCCTTCAGCTTGTCCATGCCAACATGCCCCAGCCTCTCATGCCAGATAGCAGCGCTATCATTGGCCCTCATCCTATCAACATAAGAATTGGTGGCAAGAACAAACAAGTTCTTCACCCTCCTCCCTACATGAGCAACATCAGCCTTCACTGCTGATACGTTGCGAAGGAACATCACGTCTGTTGGCCCAAACAGAACGTGATAACCAGCGTCCACTGCATTGGTCACCGAGAAGAGGTTTTTCTTCATGCCCGGCACGTGATACACACTCCTTAACGTGAGTGGCCCCTGATCACTACCCAAAGACACGACCCCCACTTTCTCTACTGCATAAACAGTATTATCAGTAGTGATAATAGCTTCATTACCTGAGTAATCCTGCATGGAGGTGAACTTTGACTTGTCTCTGGTGAGGTGATGACCACACCCGGAGTCCACGATCCACTCGCCGTTGAAGTCCTCAGCAGACAAGGCCCGGACACAAGTGCCCGTCATAAAGGCTCCGCCCCATTCTTCTTCTTCACTTCTTGAGAAAGCTTCCTCCTTTCCCGCAGCATGCCCAGGCTGCAGTTTGACCTTGCATTCCCGCTTGAAGTGCCATCACTGATGACACCGGTAGCACTTCAAGTTCTTCTTCCAGTCCTTAGGAGCATTGCTCCTCTCCGGCGGATATGAAGTTGAAGTCTCCTTCTCACCAACGACCTGCACCTTCTTCTTCTTCTTCCCTTCCCATCCTTTCTTCTTGCCTGAGAAGAGAGCTTCGATGCCTTCCTGATACAGGTTCACTCCAGCCATCTGCCTTGCCAAGCTCTCCTGCGATGCAAGCAGATTCTCCAGCTCCAGCAAAGACGCTGAGTAGCCCACCCTTGAACAGATGTAACAAAGGCCACATACTCCTTCCGCAAGCCGCGGATAATGTGCCTTTTCATCTTTGCCTCAGAGATAGGCTCATCTGGATCCAGTGCCGACAGCTCAGCACACAAGCTCTTCAACTTTAAGAAGTACTTCGAGATGGAAAGGTCTCTCTGAGTTGCCCGGGCCAACTCATTCTCCAAGAACTGAAGCCGCGCCACATTCTTCCTATTGAACAACTCATCAATGGTTGTCCAAATATCAGCAGCCGACTCACATCCAACGATGTGATCAAAAAGTTCCGGAGACACGGCTCTCTTCAGAATGAACTCCGCCTTAGCATTTGTTCTTCTCCAGAGCCTAACCTGCTCGGCAGTACCGAAAGCAGCAGTGACTTCCTGCCTGTCGTCACCACCGACGACTTCCCACAGCTCCTCGCCAAGAAGATAACTCTTCATGCACGACTTCCACTTCTTAAAGTTAGTCGGCGTTAAGAGTTCAATGCCCAGACCTCTTGCAAAGCTCCCTTCCATTGCAACACCTGTTGGCAACCTTCAGAAGCTCCGAGCAACAACACAGGTTGATCACCACTCACTCACTGAGTAACAACACTGGCTGACTTCCGCTCACGCAACTGAACCTCCCTCTGATACCATGTTAAAAATTTCTCAACGTGGTCAGCAAGATAGCCCAAACGCCAAATTAATATCTTCGGAACTACCCAGTTCTCACGTTGAACCAGCGGAAAACCAAGGAACAAAGGTTAATCCCAACAAACAATGGAAGCACAAGCAGGTCTTTATTCATTCACTTCTTTACAATACGAGGCATACATAACGAGACATGATTTCGCTAGTATAACAGCTGTAAATAAAAAGCACCAACAAATAAGCCGGGCGGACAGCACTGGAGTCCGTCGAGACCGCCGAGGTTGCCGTGGTCGCTGAGTCCGCTGAGATTTCCCGAACTTAGCTGCAATCCGCCGAATAGCCACGGAGTCCGCCGAAGCCGCGAGGCCGCGCGGACACACCGTTATTCGTCTCCTGCTGAAGCTGAACTGAGGAACACCCCCTACCCGCCTGAAGCCGGCGGACAGGTTATTGAAGGTGGCAAAGATGAAACAGAGCTGACAAGCCGCAGAGCGACCTCCTACTGAATCCGCAGAGACCGCACACTTCCAAGTACTTGACCGAAGTCAAAGCCAAACTCCTGGCTCCTTGAAGCTACCCGCGCGACCTGCACACAACAAACGTCAGCACTGAATCAATCCGCGCGGATAGACAAACTGAGACCGTAGCTCCTTGCCCAACCCAACTTACTGTTCACTCAAGTTACTGTAGATGTGCCAGGGGGGTACTATTTATAGGCGAGGTGAGGAGTGTGGTCACCTCCCTAGAGATAGCGACACCGCCCTAGCCCGCGCGATAGCAAAAACACCGTCCGCCGAGTCTGCAAGGACTTAGCCGGATACCAAGAAAAAACCTCCAGGAGCAAGGCAACATTGGCGAACCCTCTCCAGTCTGCCCAAGCTATGCGGACAAGGCATCAGCCCGCAAAGCTTCCGACTACTGCAGGACAGCAACCCCCTCAATGGCTATCCGCACCAACCCGAGGCAGTCCGCAAGACTCAAGCCTCAATCTGCCATAAGTCCACCACCAAAGGCAGACAGCAACAGTCCGCCCGGTCACAGCGGACTTGGCGGATACGACGGATACCATGTTCTTGGCACAGAGTGTGACCAAGGCCAAAACCATCAAAGGCCAATGCGAGCATGGCGGACACAAACTCCCGTCCGCCAAACACCTTAGCACAGACCGCCAGTAGTCCGCAAGCACCTCGCACTCCTGCCCAACGCAGCAGCCATCTCCCGGACTCCATAATCCAGTCCGCCAATCGACCTTCACAGCAAGGCATCGGCTGTAACACCAGAGCTCGATCAGGCCTCAGCCAATCTCTAAGCCCAGTCTGCAACAGCCCATACCACGAACACACCAGTCCGCAAGCATCCCACGGACACGAGCCAAACCGCCTGTCAGCACAAGCTTGCACTACGGCCACTGAGCAAAGCACCAGTCCGCAAGCCTCTATCCGCTCAGGCCGCTCCTTGGGAAAACCAATCAGCCAACGCCTTATCCGCAGATACCAGGCCACATAGTCCACAGACTCCATGCAACAACCCGCTCAGAAGACATCCGGCTTCCCACTAGACCTTCCACCAGGCCGCACATCGCAGTCCGCCCAGTCCGCCTAGTCCGCCAAAGCTGTCCGCCCAGGCCGCCCGGCCTGTCCCGTCAACCACTTCCACTTCACAAAATTCAACATGAGCTTTTCATAAGGTGCTCAAAAACCAAACCAGATTTTTTGATCAGGTGTCTTGCCACCACTGAGTTTTGACAAGGTCTCAGAAACCAGCACAAACTTTTGAAGGGAGTTTGAAAAACCCTTTACAGCAGAGAGAGAGAGAGGGATGAGATGATCTTCTTTGTCAACAATCAGAGAGAAGATAGTGGATGTTGTCAAAGCTCCCCCTGAGATCTATAGATGTTTAGGAAGTGAAGCTTTGCAGTAGGGTGATAGACCTTCAGAAAATTTGATCTCCAGCAAAAGATGATTCCAGCAACAGCTGAAATGTGTATTGTTTGGAGTCTTGAATGATGATGGCCTTTGAATACTGGAATCAAAAGGGATCTGAAAGTTTTAGTATGTTGATCTCCTTTTGTGATGGTGTTCTTGTATGAGTTCTAAGACTGTGAATTTCTGCAGCTCTTTTCCTTGTTGTTATTCACTTGTTGATGATGTTCTCTGTATATTCTTCTGCAGTAGTGATAGAAAAACTGATCTTTTATTCCTTAGATCTGAATGAATATTTCTCTGTCTAAGATAGCCGTTAGCCTGTCATAAATGACTTACTTAACTGCATTTGTCTTCTGGAGTAAAGTCCAATAAAAACATTCCTTTGAAAATCCATTGAAACTTGCTCCAGATTAATTGAAAACGGCTACAAGATCCTTGAAATAAATGCTGAGAATAATTCCATAACTGTCTGAATTTGAATCTTGAAAAACGTCTATCTCACCAGAAAAACATCGAACTGAGCTCCACTATCGTTGAACTGAGCTGAGAGACTGGTCTTAGACAGAAGCAGAGATCGTCGATCTGAGCTCAACTATCGTCGAACTGAGCTCAGAGATAGAGAAACAAACTGGAGACAAGAACGTCGATCTGAGCTCGAAGATCGTCGAATGGAGTTCGACGACTCGTTGAAGTTGAGCTCAGAGATCGTCGAATGGAGTTCGACGATTCGTCGAAGTGAGCTTAGCGATCGTCGAATGGAGTTCGATGATTCGTCGTACTGAGCTTGACGAAATAACTTAGTCTCCTGAACTGAAATATCTGGTCTTGAGGGCAGCTTTCAAACCTACATACTAACCCTTAGACTCAATTCTAATTGACCTTTAGATCTATACAAGGAGGTCAAAACAGATTTCCTAAAAGACATAGTGATCCTTGCCCAAATCAGTAATAGGGTGTTTCAACACATCCTTTCACAATGCTATCCGTAGGGAGACACCACTCTAAGCATTGAACTAATAAATACATTCCGTTAAACAATTATTCACATGGTCATAAATTAGCATCCTACACTTCATTTCCAAATGATATCAACACATTGTTAATATGATGCGCATTCCTATTGGTTCACAAAATTGAATCATTCTTACCATCCAAATTCATTAACCCACTCGTTCTCTAATTTCCACCAAATCATTTTGTTCAGTTACGTTTCACTTCACCATTTGTTTGCTTGGGATTTATCCAGCAATTCACATCAATCCCTCACATTATTTTTCCACAATCTATCTACTAACTCCTACCTTGGATTTACATAAACTAGAGAACAGAAAGTGCAGGAAACCTGTTGGTCCGCAACTTCGACCGGAGATTTCCGAGGCTACATGAATCTGGTGAACGCGTGTAAACCCTCGTTGGAAAGGTCTTTCCGTAGGTTACAACTTTCATGTTCATCCCACAACCTAGATCTGACCGTGACACACTTGAAATCGGCTTTAACTTCTGTTGCGTACAAAACATAATTTCTGCACTCTTAGCTTGTCATCCGTCAATTTCGTTCAGACTTTTCTGTGGCTACAGACTTCACCTGAAGATGTGTAACAACTAGTTGGAAAGGTATTTCCAAGGGCTACGACTTCCGTGTTTAGGCAAAAGCCCATATCTGGCCGTATCACACTTGAAAATGGCCAAGAAGATCGCTGCGTGCAGAACACAGATTTTTGCATGCATCTTAAGGCAGAATGAACGGCATCGGTTCATCTTCCTCCTCAAGCCTATTTTCCCCAAATCACATCCAGTCTTCCTCCTCCCTTATTCACCCTCATAAGTCCACTTCTCTTCACGAAACCATCCTCCATCATCACATAGAAGGAAGGAGAGGTTGAAGACATCTAAAACCTAGGATGCATGGCCTTTCCTAGAAGACTTCTTCTCTCAAATCAAGACTCTCTTGAGTTGATATCTCTCATAAGAAATAACTAGAGATCTTGTACCAAGGGATAGGGGAGGAAGCTCACCTCATTTTCGGCGTTTCCACCATTTTCGGACAGGGATCTTGTCACTCTTCTTGGCATCATATTCTTCTCTGCGGCGGCAGTTCTTCACGGGGTGTAGGTTGGCTCCAGCACCTCCTTCCTCTTCTCCCGCAGTTTTCCCACAGAAATGTCTTGGAAGAGGAATGAAAAATGGCTACAGTTTCGTTTCCCCTTTTATGTGGAAACAACACGGGTAGGGACATGCCCGTGTCCTTACCCGTATCCTGCTCGGGTGGAGCGTCGTCGACGGTTCGACTGCCGTTTCGATATACAAACACGGGTAGGGACACGCCCGTGTCTCTACCCATGTCCAAGTGACACGGCCGTGTTTATGCCCGTGTCCTGCTCGGGACACACTTCGTCGAGCTCCAATCAACGCACACGGGTAGGGACACGCCTGTGTCCCTACCCGTGTCCTGCTCGAGACACACTTCGTCAAGTTTCACTCGACGCACACGGGTAGGGACACACCCGTGTGTCTACCCGTGTCCTGTTCGAGAATAACTCGAGTAGCATGACTCGAGTGCTGGTTGGACACATACGGGTAGGGACATGCCCGTGTCTCTACCCGTGTCCTTCTCGGGAATAACTCGAGCAGTGTGACTCAAGTGCTGGTTGGACACACACGGGTAGGGACACACCCGTATCTCTACCTGTGTCCTACTCTAGACTGACTTCACCTCTCTTACACAAGTGTCAGCCTAGCTGCCAGCACTTCCCTGAGCCCAAGTCAGCTCTCCTAACACAAAAACGCGCACGAGGTGCCTAGCGCAAATCGGGACGTTACAAAGACCCACTTGCACCCTATGGGTCTTACCCCTTCAGGTGGTTCCACCAAAGTCTATACTTGGTTTTCATACATGGAGTACATCTCAAATTTCATGGTCTTAAGCCACTTCTCAGAGTCCGGTCCACTCATAGCCTCATGGTAGGTTGCAGGCTCATCACTATGTTCCATAAGCAACACATTACCTATTTGAGACACTAGAAATCCATATCTCTCAGGCTCAAACCTTGGTCTACCAGATCTACATGGAACTTGTGTTTCCTGAGCAGGTTCTCCAGCTACAACTACTTGTAGTCCTGACTCAGGTCCCAATTCTATTTCATTCACAGTTTGTGGTTCCCGAACTTCTTTAAGTTCTATCCTATCTATCTTTCTACTTAAGAACTCTTTCTCAAGAAAGACACCAGTCTTTGCGACAAATACTTTGCCCCCAGGCAGTAGGTAAAAGTACTAACCTTTAGTTTCCCTAGGAAACCCCATAAGATAACACTTATCTGATATGGGTTCCAACTTATCAGGCATTTGACGTCTCGCGTTTGCCTTGTAGCCCAAAACCTTAATGAACGACATACTGGGATGCTTCCCAGTCCATATCTCATATGGCATCTTTATAACCGCTTTCGTTGGAGCACGATTTAATGTTAAAGCAATAGTTTCTAGAGCAAAGCCCCAAAAGGAAACATGCAGATCTACATGACTCATCATCGACTGTGTTATGTCTAACAAAGTACGATTCCTCCTCTCAGACACACCATTATGTTGTGGTGTTCTAGGTGAAGTGAGAAGTGATACAATACCACACTCTATTAGATGATCACGGAACTCACGACTTAGGTATTCGCCACCTCGATCAGATCGGAGTGCTTTAACCTTCTTACCCAGCTAGTTTTCTACTTCGTTTTTAAACACTTTGAACTTTTCAAAGGTTTCAGATTTGCACTTTATAATATACACGTATCCATATCTACTGAAATCATCAGTAAACGTAACAAAGTAGAAAAACCAACCTCTAGCCATAGAACTCATGGGTCCACATACATCACTATGTACTATACCCAAGAGATCATCAGCCCTCTCATTGAAGCCAGTGAAACGGACTTTAGTCATCTTGCCTAACAAACAAGATTCACATCTCTCAAATGATTCATAATCAAATGAGTCCAACAGCCCATCTTTATGGAGATTGGATATACATTTCTCATTTATATGGCCCAAACGACAATGTTAAAGGTACGTAAGGTTCGAGTCATTTGTTCTTAGACTTTTAGTATTTTCAATATTATAGATCGAATGGTCTAAGTTCAAAACATACAGACCATTAAACATTTGGGATACACCATAATAAACATCATTTTTAAATATTGAACAATAATTGTTCTTAATAATAAAAGAAAAACCCACCATGTCCAAATATGAAATGGATATAATATTTCTAGTTATAAAAGAAACAAAATAACAATTATCTAGTTCTATTACAAGCCCACTAGGCAAAGCAAGATGATAAACCCCCACGACAACACCAACAGCTCTTGCTCCATTGCCAACGTGCAGGTCCACCTCTCCTTTACTCAGCATTCTTCTCCTTCCCAGTTCCTGCACATTTATACAAATGTGAGAACCACATCCGGTATCCAATACTCAAGATGAAGGAGCAGAAAGGTTTATCTCTATAACATAAATACCTGAAGTGGAAGTCATACCTCCCCTCAGCTTTTGCAGACCCTCCACATAAGAAGGACATTTCCTCCTCTAGTGTCTAGCCTTGCCACAGTGGTGGCACTTTCCCTCTTTCATCAAGCCTTTCTTTTTCAGTGCTGAAGACTTGGGCTCTAGTCCAGACTTAGGTCCCACCTTCGTATTCTTAAAGCCCTTGGCCTTGCCCTTGCCTTTATGCACCATCAATATGGGTTTAGCAGGCTTGGTCTTCTTCATGTTTATCTCGATAGTTCGCAACATGCCTAGGAGCTCGGGCAGTGTCTTATCTATTTCATTCATGTTATAGTTCAAGACGAACTGCTCATAACTGTCCGGCAACGATTGCAGGATCAAGTCTGTAGCCAACTCTTGGCCCAGAGAGAATGCTAGTCTTTCAAGGTTCTCGATATACCCAATCATCTTAACTACGTGAGTACCGACTAGGTCCCAAGCTCTCAACTTACACTGGAACAACGTCTTAGTGACGTCGAATCTCTCTTGAAGAGCTTGCCCTTGAAACATTTTCTTGAGATTCTCGTCAATGTCCTTGCAACCCATGTTCTCATGTTGCTTCTGAAGCTCAGATTTTATGGTCGCTAACATGAGACATTCAACGTCTAAGGAGTCGTCGAGATACTTCTTATAAGCATCTTTATCACCACAGGATGCATTCCCGGCAGGCTCATCAGGGGATTCCTCTTCCAAAATATAGAGCTTGCGCTCTTGTCTGAGAATAATTCTCGGGTTCATATACCAGTCCAAATAATTTGTACCACTCAGCTTATCCTTCTCAAGGATCGCTCTGAGGTATAGTGTGGAGTGTGAACCACTTGCCATGAAAATTTTACAAGAATACAAGCAAAGAAAATTAGTACAACATTTCAAAATATAATTTTCTTTCGAGTAGGACTTTAATCAAAATAACTCTCATTATTTTTATCAAACTGATAACTCTCGATATCAATTCAAAGAGTTTGGCGAGTAACCCTCTTAGTGGACAAGATCCATATTTCACTAACATTATGAATCAGTTTTGGCTTTTCTCTCACAATGCAGTTATTTAGGTAGAGAACGCTTGCCAATTACATCACTATGCAACTCTTGTATGGCTTTTGAAGAACTCTTTATTTGGATCCATCATATGGTGCATGCCAACCCTATGCCTCTGGGCACTCAACCTTTGAGCTCACCTAGTTAAGCTACACCCGATGTCGATAGTGGGATATCACAATTATCTGCTCGTAACCTCAACAAGATAGATTAATGCACATTGCTTTGGCATGCCCATACTTCATCGATCGAGGCAGGAAGAGTGTCATCCATCAGAAGGCATCCGAATACATAATATTACTTAAGGGATTTTAGATAGTTGATTAACTCTTTAATCATGGTTAACACTTAACCAGTGTGCACATCAAGCAAAATAAAATTCAACAAGCATAATCCAAATGCATCCTAGATGTGCACAAGAATCATCAACACTTGATGAACTGAGCTAAGTCTGAACATCTAAAACATTTCTAAATCTTCAGACCTACATACACTGGACATGAGCAACACCAACTCCACTTGCATAGTAAACAAGCACGTCACTTCATGTGAGATTCAAAATCTAACACATGCTTAGTTTCACAAACTAATAAAGTGATGGTTACTGTTAAGGAGTAAACTTCAAAGAAATCACATGCATTTTTGGGAAGACCCAAGACTAGATTTGGGCATTTAGAACACTTCTAAATCTCCAAATCTAAACTTCATGGATTTAGCAACTTCTGAAACAATGAATATTGTCGGCAACCTGCCTCTGATACCACTGTTGGGTTTTTGGGGATGGCACAACATTTGTGCACGTAACGGAAATAAGAACAAGAAAAACCCAAACGAGTTCGTATCTGACAATATTCATGAATCAAGAATTAAATCATATTGTAATAAAATTACCTTTGACGGATTGAGTCTACACTCAATCTAGATGCTCTAGAAAAATCTTCCAGCCACACAGCGGCTTGAGACTTGAGCGTAGAAAGGATATACACGCCTCTACAGGAAATCCACACGGTCGGGAGAACTCATAGCAACTTGTCGGACAAGCACTAGGTCGGGAGAGGACAAGCAGCGTTTTCACAGACTGCTAGGTCTTGAAAGAAATTGGACCTAATCACCTAGAGGGGGGGGGGTGAATAGGTGACTAAATCTTTTTAAACTTTTTAGGCAGAATTCAGATTTTATCACAGAATTATAACTAATTCTTCACAGCAATCAATCAGCAATCACAGAATCAAACATGTACACAGTAGACAGACAGATTTATAGTGGTTCCCCAAGGTTTGGGTACATCCACTTTCCCCCTTCGCATATCTAGTAGTGTACTCGATTCGGCCAAACTCCTCCACTATCTCAGATCCTCAGAACTTACACTCAAAACCCCAAAACAGGTTCCTACAGCTCAGTCCCAAGGCCCTACAACTCAGTCTTCTCCAAAGACCTACACTCAGCTTCTTCACAAAGCCTACACTCAGCCACAACAGGCCTACACTCAGCCACAATAGGCCTACACTCAGAGATAAGAATCTCCTGTACTCAGGTACACAGGCCCTACCACTCAGCCTTTATAATTTCAGGCTTACAACTCAGATCCCTAAGGATCCTACAAGAAATTTAAAATACAAAGTGTATATACCTACAACTCTGAATAGAGAGATGAGTTGATAGGTTCTTGATGAGTTCTTGGAAAAACTCTGCTGAGAACAATCTCACTTGCCTTTTCTTCAAAGCTTCTATAATGTAGAACACAATAGGATTGATTCTCTGCAGCTGATCTTCAATCACTGCAACTTAAGATTCAGAACTAGGTCTGAACCCTTCTTCACAGCCTGGTTCCAACGGCTGTCTTCTTGGATGGAGCTCTCTCTCTCCAACTTCTTAGATCTTCACTAGATTCTTCAATGAATAGCTAGATCTTGTGTTTATCACTTGATGTGTTGATCATCAATTGAATCATCATTTTCTGTTGACAGTAAAAGCCTATTTATAGGCCTTCTTCATGGTGACCGGCTGATCCGGTTCCTAACAGCTTTCTGACAACTCTGACAGGTGCGGTAGACCGGCTGGAATGGCAGCTGTCAAGTCATCCAGTCAGTTCTTGAAATAACTGTAACTGTCTGAAAGTGTCGAGACAATCTGTCTTTAAGTGTCGACACTTATAGACCAAGTGTCGACACAAGTTGACTAAGTGTCGACACTAGCCTTCAAGGTGTCGACACAACTCCTTGTGTTGTCGAAATTACTTCTCAACACAACTTCTTCATCATGTGTCGACACTGATAATGTGTGTCGACACAACTTCTTGTTCTTCAGTACTTAGTTGAATTCTTGTAAGTGTTGACACAACTCCTTTGTGTCGACACATCTTCATGTGTTGAACTTGTTCAGTGTCGAGACATCTTCTTGGTGTCGACACATGCCTTCTGTGTTGATACTTGCTGAGTGTCGACACAGCTCCTTGTGTCGACACATTCTTCTTCTGTTGAGACTTTGACTGAGTGTCGACACATCTCCTTTGTGTCGACACTTGGACTTAGAATTTTTGTTGAACTTTGCTGAGTGTCGACACAGCATCCTAGTGTCGACACTTTCTTCTTGTATTGAGTGTTCTGCTGAGTGTCGACACATTCTTTGTTATGTCGACACTTTCTTCATGTGTTGAGTCTTCTGCTGTGTGTCGACACATTGTTCATTATGTCGACACTTATACTTGGACTCTGCTGACTTTTGCTGAGTGTCGACACAGCCTCCAAGTGTCGACACTTTCTGATGTAGACACAGTTCTTCTGGGTGTCCACACTGCTTCTAAGTGTCGACACTTCTTCACTGGACATTTCTTCAATGAGTGACGACACAGCCTTCATGTGTCGACACTTTCTGTTTGGTGTCGACTCTGCATCCCTGGTGTCGACACAACTACTCCAAGTGTCGACACTGCTTGCCCGGGTGTCGACACAAGTCTTCTTAAGTGTCGACACTTTCCTTCTGTGTGTCGACACATGGACTTAGAAAACTTTCAGCTTTCCCTGCAAACACTTAACCTGCACAAGGCAACTCAAAATACATCAAATACATTTTGATGTATATCATTGAGTGGGGTGAGGCTTCTTCAAATCAGGTACATTTAAACCAATGTACCCAACAATCTACCCCTATTTGGAGAAGTCATAACCCTTAATCAATGATATACACCATACATAACAAAATCACAGTATGATGTAAACAGGATTATACAATCAGGGAAAACATAAACATGTATTAAACAAAACATGTATACACAGATATCATCTCAGAACAATTATAAAATAGATTTATAACACATCACATTGTTCTAACAACTTTATTATATTCATTATACAAAAGTTTACAGAATGTTTTAAATCAAAAGATTACAAATGTAAACTAATGATAAAGCTATTCTATTTTTGCTCAGCCTCCTTGATCACTATGTCTTTCCCAGACTGTATCTTTGCTTGCACAGGGGCTTCAGCATCTTCAGTAGCAGCAGACTTCTTGCCTTTCAGATCCTTTTTCTTTAGCTCTTCAGCTTTGATCTTTTGCCTCTCAAAGTAATGACAAGGCTTGGGAAAGTACTTGCTAGGCTCCTGAGCAGTAGGAGGTAGCTTTTCCATCTTTGCCTTTCTTCTATATTGCACAATGGCTTCTTGTCTTGTCTCATGCTTCCTCCATTCTAATTCAGAAAACCACTTGTTTCTGTCTTGAATATTATCCTTGGCAGCCTTCCATGCAGTTAAGATAATATTTCTTGAAGTGGGGCTCCACTGCTCAAAATCAGGCCTTTGTTCAGCTTGCTCTCTGAACCTCTTCTTAGACAGTCTGGCTTCTTGTTCTTTCAGTATAGCTTCTTGTACAGCTTCAGATACTGGCTGAACCACCTTTTCTATGATGATATTTTGCTGTCCCTCAGGTGGGCTATACATTGACTGTATATCAGCTTGTATCATATCAAAGTCTGGTGGAGGATAGATCACCTGAGCTACTTCAGCTTGCTCACCTCCAAGATAGGCAGGATTAATCCCAGACTCAGCAACATTATCATCATCACATAAAGGAGGATAACCAAGAGTGGCTCTGATGGAATTGGAAATCCATTTTGCATGATCAGAGCTGGCTTTGACTAACACCCTCTCCCCCTTTATGACTTCTCTTTCCATGTGATCTCTTAGATCATCCTTTTGAAATCTTATTTGGGCATCCAAGTAGTTTACTCCATCCTTAAAGTAAGGTTTCAACCTTTGGAGTCTTTCAGTGATGAGCTTCTGAGAGTCTTGTATAGCAGTTGTAACAGCAGTTAAGCTCTCTTGCAAGTGCTTATCAAAAGTTTCTTTGGCTGTGGCACTTTCTGCAGATTGTGCAGTGGCTATATTATTTATCTCAGTTACAATGACATTGTGGGAAGCTGTCAAGTTATCATTCATTCTGATTTGATTCTCCAGTACATAGCCTTGCTTTACTTCAAGTTCATCCACTTGAGCTTTGATTTTCTCCTGAAGAGTAACTAGATAGACTACTGCATTCCCTCCCTTGTGGAAGCTGTCAGTCATCTCCTTCTTATTTAGATTCATCTCAAATCTAATAGACTTTATGTCCTGGGCTAGATCAAACTGTAGAGACTTATGACCCTCATCCATATATGTTTCTATGGCTTTCATGTGCTCATCAAGCTTAATTTGCATAGCAACCATCAGAGCACTGTAATCTACAGTTGGTGCTGGCTGTAGTGCAGGCTGTGGTGCTATAGTTTGCAGAGCTTTCTTATAAGTCTGGCTCCTCCTCTTAAAGACTTGAAATTTCCTTTTCTTTGCTCTTGTAGCCTCCTCATCTTCAGAGGCTGATGTGCTTGCTATTTCTACCCTCTCCTTAGGTAGCTCCTCAACTTCCTTTGGCTTCTCAGGCCCTTTCCTTGTAGTTTCTTCTAGAATTTCCACTTGCTCCCCCTCAACTTGAGCATTCTCCCCCTCAGCAGCAGCACTTTCCTTCTCAAAGTCTGTTTGGTCCAGATTAAGGAAGAGATCTTCCATTGTAAATTCTTATTGAGGAAGTTATGGAGATTTTCTTATCTCATCAGTTACTTGATCAGATACAACTTGAGCTGCAACAGATGTGTCCTCCATGATAACATCTGGGGGTTGACTATCAATCTGAGGTTGTTGATTAACATTATTTAATGAATCAGACAAAACATTATCCTCTATAGGGAAAACTAAGTTGTTGATTTCAGTGAGTACCTCAAGTATGGTGTTTGTAGCTTGTTCACTCTCTAGTGGAGTTGGCTCTTCCACTAGTAGGGGCTCCCCCTGGATAGAATCCTGGTGTATGGGGCTAGCTTGAGGTTACTCCCCCTGCCTGTCTGCATCATCTTGTTGAGCTGGAGACTTTCCAGCATCTCCAGTGTCTTCTGCATCAGAAGTGAAGACAACATGCTCTTCTGAACTGCTGGATGATTCTTGAGCCACTGGGGCTGGCTTCTTCTTCTTCTTTTGTGGAGTTATTTTCTCAGGAGTAGGCAATTTCTTGTTCAAGACCCTATCCCATCTTGAGAAGAGTCTCATATCCATCTTTCTCATGTGGTTGATCTTTGTTCCAGCAGCTTGACTCATTACTTCTGGTATATTACCAGCCAAGTAAAGACTGAGTATCCTACCCAAATTGGGCTTCTTCATACTCTCTTTAATCTTATCAAAGACTACTACAGACCAATCAGTTTTCAATGTGAAGATAATCCTTGTCATAAGATTGAACATATGGGTTGATACCCTGTCATGCCCTCCAGGCTTACTCAAGATCACCTTTCCAACAATTTCAGAGAGGAATTTTCCTTTGCTGTTCATCCCCTTTATATTGAATACTGATCCAATTTTCAGCTTGGAATCCAGTCCACACCATGTTAAAGCTTCTCTGGTCTTTGAAGCAGTAACTTCATCTTCTTCCTTTGTCCTTGGTAGGTTTAGTACCTTTCTCAAACTTTTAGGTGAGACCTTCACCTTTTCTCCATGAACCCTTGACTTGATCTTGAATCCAGATTCGTCTCGGGTTGCTCCATTCAGAAATTCTAACACTTCTTTCTTCCATATTTTGGTTGGCTCTGAAACAAGAAAGTCTAACCCTGAGTTTGCAACTAGGGTTACCACATCCTTGATCTCTGAATCTGCGTCATCAAACGCATGCCGCACCAGTTCATAGCCTTCATTCACGTTCTCCTCGAGCTTGGGCGCCATTAGGGTTTGAAGAATTTGAATTAAGAGAAGAGAGGTGTCGACACACAAGTTTGGTCTCGAAACTTTGGTGAGCGTGTCGACAGACAATGGCGAAATCCTATTTATACCTTTCTAGGTTTGAAGATGAAAGGGTGCGTCAACAAACTCAAATTGTGTCGACACTGTTGAAAAGTGTCGACACAGACTTATAATGTCTCGACAACAATGTGTCGACACAAGTATAGTCGACAGAATATATGTGTCGACACTTGATTATGTGTCGACACCACTTAGCTCGACACTTAGTCGAGACTTTACTTCACTAATTCTGAGTAAAGCCTAAGTGTCGACACCACCTTGGATGTGTCGACACCTACTTATCATGTGTCGACACTAATTTTTTGAAGTGTCGACACCAACTTCCTAGATGTGTCGACACCTTTTCTCTGAAGTGTCGACACCAATTTTCTGTCTCGACACAGTCAACTCTGTGTGTCGACACTATTTTACTTAGCCATTTCTGTAAACTTATTCTAAGTTTATCATACCTAGTTCAATTTTAAACCTATTGAACTTTGTTTCTTCTAATGACTAAGTATACATATCAGCTAGTTGATTATCAGTATTTACATACTCCAGTGAAATATCTTTTTTTTTCTACATGTTCCCTTAAAAAATGATATTTTATTTCAATGTGTTTAGTTCTACTATGGGAAACAGGATTGTTTGCAATAGATATAGCACTTGTAGAATCACAAAATATTGGTGTTCTACTTACCTGAATACCATAATCTTCAAGCTGATGTTGTATCCATAGAAGTTGAGCACAGCAACTTCCTGCAGCCACATACTCTGATTCTGCTGTGGAGATAGCCACACTTGTTTGCTTTTTGCTACTCCATGAAATCAGTCTTCCACCTAGGAATTGACAGGTTCCAGTTGTACTTTTTCTATCTTCTTTGCAGCCTGCAAAATCTGCATCTGAATAACCTGTTAGTTCAAAGTCTCCATTCCTAGGGTACCAAAGGACTAGATAAGGAGTGCCCTTTAGATATCTCAGTATCCTTTTGACTACTGTCAAATGAGACTCTTTAGGGCATGCTTGATACCTATCACAGACACATGTAGCATAAATGATATCTGGTCTACTTGCAGTCAAATCGAGTAGGGAGCCAACTATCCCTCTATACAAAGACTCATCTACAGGTTTCCCTGCATCATCTTTGCTAAGAGACATACTTGACCCCATAGGAGTCTTCATGGTACTGGATGAATACATACCATACTTCCTTATGAGTTCTAGGGTGAACTTAGACTGGCATATGGATAAACCATTCTCAGTCTGTCTAACTTGGAGACCCAAGAAGAACTTAAGTTCCCCCATACTGCTCATCTCAAATTGTCCTTGCATTAGTTTTGCAAACTTTTTGCAAAGACTACTTTCAGTAGACCCAAATATTATGTCATCTATATATATTTGGACTAGTATTATCTTGCCTCTGGATTCCCTAAGGAATAGAGTCTTGTCTATTTTCCCCCTTGTGAATGTATTCTCAATGAGGAAACTAGACAGGGTTTCATACCAAGCCCTAGGGGCTTGTTTTAACCCATACGAAGCCTTCCTAAGTTTATAGACATAATTAGGTTGAGTTGAATCAAGAAAACCTGATGGCTGTTCCACATAGACTTCTTCCTTTAGATTACCATTCAGAAAGGCTGACTTTACATCCATTTGGTATACTTTAAATCCTTGATAGGTTGCATAGGCCAGGAACATCCTTATGGCTTCCAGTCTGGCTACTGGAGCAAAGGTTTGATCAAATTCAATACCTTCTTCCTGTCTATATCCTTTAGCAACCAATCTTGCTTTGTTCTTGACAATTACTCCATGTTCATCCATCTTGTTCCTAAAGATCCACTTGGTTCCAATTATGTTGTGGCCTTTTGGTTTAGGAACAAGCTCCCAGACTTTGCACCTCTTGAACTGATTCAGCTCTTCTTGCATTGCCTCAATCCAATGAGGGTCTAGGATGGCTTCTTCAAACTTCTTTGGCTCTACTTGGGATAGAAAACTGGAGTAGAGTGCTGCATTCAGATTTCTGCTCCTTGTTTGTACCCCTTATCTTAGATCACCAATGATTTGATCTGCTGGATGATCTCTTAGATGCCTATTAGCTGGAGGCATCCTGGCTTCAGGTTGAACTTCTTCAGTTTCTTCAACTTGCTGCACTCCTTGGACTTCTTCTGCATTAGGTACATGTAGTACTCCCCCTGGACAACATCCACTATCTTCTACTTGCTTTCTTGCAGTAGGTCTTTCTTCTATAGTGAGCTTGTCCATCTTCTCAGTCACACCTGTGGAGCTACAAATACTACTAGACAACTCATTGTTAATAAGTCTAGTTTCATCAAATACTACATGTACAGACTCTTCTACAACTTGAGTTGACAAGTTGTAGACTCTATAAGCCTTACTATTGTTGCTGTACCCAACAAAGATCCCCTCTTGGGACTTGGCAGCAAACTTAGTCAAGTAAGACTTTCCATTGTTAAGTATAAAGCACTTACAACCAAAGATCCTGAAATAGGATAAGTTTGGTTTTCTGCCTTTCACAATCTCATAGGGGGTCTTGTTGTGGCTTTTAGTAATGGTAGCCCTATTAATTACATGGCATGCAGTATTAACTGCCTCAGCCCAGAAATATTCTGGGAGAGATGTGTCACTTAATAGGGTCCTACCAGCCTCAATCAAGGTTCTATTTTTCCTCTCAGCAATGCCATTTTGCTGAGGTGTTCTTGGTGAAGAAAACTCCTGAAATATCCCAAATTTTTCACATAGTTTTGCCATACTATCAGACTGAAATTCAGTACCATGGTCACTTCTTATTTTGACCACTGTACGATCTAGTTAATTCTGAATTTGTTTGACAAAGCTATAGAAGATACTAGGTGTTTCAGATTTCTGTCTAAGGAAGAACACCCAGGAAAACCTTGAGTAGTCATCTACAACCACAAAGGTATAGACCTTCCTACCTAGGCTGTGAATTGGCATAGGACCAAAGAGATCCATATGCAAGAGGTATAAACACCTCACAACATCTTTGTTTTCAATGCTACTAAAGGTGGATCTAGTCTGCTTGCCCTTTTGACACGCTGAGCATATTCCATCTTTAATACACTTAACTTGAGGACCATTCCTCACTAACTCTTTGCTATAGAGTTGGCCAATTGTCTTGTAGTTGAGATGGGCTAGCCTCTTGTGTCATTTGACACAATGAGAGACTTTCTCATCAGCTACAAGACATACTGGAGAACCATTGTTCTCACACATAATGTCTAGACAGTAGACATTTCTTTTTCTGTAACCAGTCATAATGTTCTCTTGATCATTTGATCTCCTGATATGACAACCATCTTTGACAAATGAGATATCATATCCTAAATCACTCAATTGACTTATACTAATAAGGTTATGTTTCAAACCTTTAACATAAGCCACTTGAGTAATAGTTATATGGGTGCTAGAAATGTTACCAAAACCCTTGATGATTCCTTTTTCAGAACCACCAAAGGTGACTTTAGGACCATCCTTGACTGGTGTGAAGTCCTTTAGCAATCCCCTAGTTCCAGTCATGTGTCTGGAACATCCACTGTCCAAGTACCATATTGGGGCATGGCCACTTGGACTTACCTGCAAAACAGATTAGTTGACCTTAGAACCCAAAGAATTCTTGGGTCCTTGGTACTTGTTAGTTTGCCTCCTAACAAAGCTACCTGCAGATTTTCCAACAGGCAGTTTGCTACTCACTTTGGTATTTGTATTATGCCAACAGTCTATGGCAAAGTGGCCAACCTTGCCATAGCACCAGCACTCAAACCTATTGTACCTTTGCTTAGGTACATTCCTAGCTGTTTTATCTACAGCTGGATTGTTGAGAGCTGGGGCTTTGCCCTTAGACTTGGACTGAACAGTCCTAGCAGGTTTAATAAACCCCAGTCCAGCTTTACCTTTTTGATGAACAAATTCATCAATTAAGGGTAGAACAGACTTTGGTTTAGAAAACCTAGCAACTAAATCTCTCTCCATCTGAAGACTAATCTCCAGACTTCTGATTTGATCATTCTTGAAAGTTATAGTTCCCATCTGAATAACAGTTATGTTCTTCAGTCTGGCTATTTCATTTAACTTTTGATCAATCAGCTTATCAAAATCAGTTGCAGCCATTTTGAGACTTGCAATCTCCTTAGCCTGACTCTTGGCCAAGGAATTGATTTTCTTAAATGCTTGCAACAGAACTCTATATTCATCAATCAATTGATGAATATCCCCTTCTGATTCAGATCAACTGGCATCATTTGATGCTGATGTAACTGAATCAGAACTAGCACAAGAAGTTGAACTTAAAGAACAATTTTGTACCTTACTAGGTCCAGGCTGCTCCTGGATTTTGTCACCTTCTGTTAAGGCCATCAGTCCTTTCCCTGGATGTCCTCTTGCTCATGTATAGAATTCATGATCTGGATGAACTCTTCTTCCTCTTCTTCAGCAAATAGTCCTATGTAAGCTTCAGCTTCTGACTCAGTTTCTGAAGAAGACATGTCTGACAAGCCTTTGTCCTTCTTGGCAACAAAAGACATTTCCTTCTTGCCCTTGAATTGAGTCTTTTTCTTATCATTAGACTCTTTCCTTCTCTCAGGACAGTCAGCAATAACATGTCCTTGTCTGTTACAGCAATAACAAACAATTTTTGATAAAGTTGCCTTGCTTGACTTGGTCTTTTTCCTGTCTTTCTTTGATGACTTCTTGTTCTGATAATAGTCATCTTTTTCTCGTGAAGTGGATGGCTTTGACCTCCACTGTTTCTTCTTTAGAAACTTCTGAAAGTGTCTTATGAAGGCTGCAAAATCCTCATCACTCTTACTGTTTTCAGACTTTCTGCTTTCTGAATCATCTGACTCAGTCTCAGCTACCTTTGGAGGTGGAGATGGTGACTTACTTCTGTATTTTCTGGTGGCTTCTGTCTTGAATGCCACTGTTCTTTCTTTATTCTCAATTCTTGTAGACTTCTCCTCTTCTTTCCTCACCATCAACTGCATCTCATAGGACAGCAGTTTTCCAAATAGTGTTGGTGGAGGGATATCTGCTAACTTTGCCATTTCCCTTATGACACAAATCTTGGTGTCCCGATCCTTTGTTAGGGACCTCAAGAACTTATCATTTAACTCATAATTACTGAATTATCTGTCATAGGACATTAGCTCATTGACAATCCTATAGAACTTCTTATAGCATTCTGTGATGCTATCAGACCTACCTTGCCTAAAACTTTCATATTCTTGGTTTAACAAAGATTTTCTATCATGTCTCACTTCTTCTGAACCCTCCATGTACACTATAAGAGTATCCTACATCTCCTTAGATGTCTTACAGTGTATCAAGTTCTGAAAGGTAGCATCATCTATGGCACTCATAATGATATTCTGAGCCCTCTTGTCCATTGTGGCTAGAATTATCTCATCTTTTGTCATTTCAGAGAAGTCCTTAGGTGTTCTCTGATTTGCATCCAGGACTGAAACCTTCATGGGCACATATGGCCCTTCTTTAACTGTGATATATATCTTAGGGTCTGAGGCTTCCATAAATAGTCTCACCTGTTCTTTCCAGATGCCAAAAATTTCTTTTCTGTAAATGGGCAACTTCATGGATCAAAGTTCCTTATGATTCTCTGTGGAACCCATGTTTCTTGATTTTCTTGATTCTGCACTTTACTTAGACTGAATCTGCCAACAGGATCTACTCAGACAGTTAAGTCCCTTTTTGAGTAACCTCCTCTCAAACACACCATTATGTTGTGGTGTTCTAGGTGAAGTGAGCAGTGATACAATACCACACTCTATTAGATGATCACGGAACTCACGACTTAGGTATTCGCCACCTCGATCAGATCGGAGTTCTTTAACCTTCTTACCCAGCTAGTTTTCTACTTCGTTTTTAAACACTTTGAACTTTTCAAAGGTTTCAGATTTGCACTTTATAATATACACGTATCCATATCTACTGAAATCATCAGTAAACGTAACCAAGTAGAAAAACCAACCTCTAGCCATAGAACTCATGGGTCCACATACATCACTATGTACTATACCCAAGAGATCATCAGCCCTCTCATTGAAGCCAGTGAAATGGACTTTAGTCATCTTGCCTAACAAACAAGATTCACATCTCTCAAATGATTCATAATCAAATGAGTCCAACAACCCATCTTTATGGAGATTGGATATACATTTCTCATTTATATGGCCCAAACGACAATGTCAAAGGTACGTAGGGTTCGAGTCATTTGTTCTTAGACTTTTAGTATTTTCAATATTATAGATCGGATGGTCTAAGTTCAAAACATACAGACCATTAAACTTTTGGGCTACACCATAACAAACATCATTTTTAAATATTGAACAATAATTGTTCTTAATAATAAAAGAAAAACCAACCATGTCCAAATATGAAATGGATATAATATTTCTAGTTATGAAAGAAACAAAATAACAATTATCTAGTTCTATTACAAGCCCACTAGGCAAAGCAAGATGATAAACCCCCACGACAACACCAACAGCTCTTGCTCCATTGCCAACGTGCAGGTCCACCTCTCCTTTACTCAGCATTCTTCTCCTTCCCAGTTCATGCACATTTATACAAATGTGAGAACCACATCCGGTATCCAATACTCAGGATGAAGGAGCAGAAAGGTTTATCTCTATAATATAAATACCTGAAGTGGAAGTCATACCTCCCCTCAGCTTTTGCAGACCCTCCACATAAGAAGGACATTTCCTCCTCTAGTGTCCAGCCTTGCCACAGTGGTGGCACTTTCCCTCTTTCATCAAGCCTTTCTTTTTCAGTGCTGAAGACTTGGGCTCTAGTCCAGACTTAGGTCTCACCTTCGTCTTCTTAAAGCCCTTGGCCTTGCCCTTGCCTTTATGCACCATCAATATGGGGTTAGCAGGCTTGGTCTTCTTCATGTTTATCTCGATAGTTCGCAACATGCCTAGGAGCTCGGGCAGTGTCTTATCTATTTCATTCATGTTATAGTTCAAGACGAACTGCTCATAACTGTCCGGCAACGATTGCAGGATCAAGTCTGTAGCCAACTCTTGGCCCAGAGAGAATGCTAGTCTTTCAAGGTTCTCGATATACCCAATCATCTTAACTACGTGAGTACCAACTAGGTCCCAAGCTCTCATCTTACATTGGAACAACGTCTTAGTGATGTCGAATCTCTCATGAAGAGCTTTCCCTTGAAACATTTTCTTGAGATGCTCGTCAATGTCCTTGCAACCCATGTTCTCATGTTGCTTCTGAAGCTCAGATTTTATGGTCGCTAACATGAGACATTCGACGTCTAAGGAGTCGTCGAGATACTTCTTATAAGCATCTTTATCAGCACAGGATGCATTCCCGGCAGGCTCATCAGGGGATTCCTCTTCCAAAATATAGAGCTTGCGCTCTTGTCTGAGAATAATTCTCGGGTTCATATACCAGTCCAAATAATTTGTACCACTCAGCTTATCCTTCTCAAGGATCGCTCTGAGGTATAGGGTGGAGTGTGAACCACTTGCCATGGAAATTTTACAAGAATACAAGCAAAGAAAATTAGTACTACATTTCAAAATATAATTTTCTTTCGAGTAGGACTTTAATCAAAATAACTCTCATTATTTTTATCAAACTGATAACTCTCGATATCAATTCAAATAGTTTGGCGAGTAACCCTCTTAGTGGACAAGATTAATATTTCACTAACATTATGAATCAGTTTTGGCTTTTCTCTCACAATGCAGCTATTTAGGTAGAGAACGCTTGCCAATTACATCACTATGGAACTCTTGTATGGCTTTTGAAGAACTCTTTATTTGGATCCATCATATGGTGCATGCCAACCCTATGCCTCTGGGCACTCAACCTTTGAGCTCACCTAGATAAGCTACACTCGATGTCGATAGTGGGATATCACAATTATCCGCTCGTAACCTCAACAAGATAGATTAATGCACCTTGCTTTGGCATGCCCATACTTCATCGATCGAGGCAGGAAGAGTTTCATCCATCGGAAGGCATCTGAATACATAATATTACTTAAGGGATTTTAGATAGTTGATTAACTCTTTAATCATGGTTAACACTTAACCAGTGTGCACATCAAGCAAAATAAAATTCAACAAGCATAATCCAAATGCATCCTAGATGTGCACAAGAATCATCAACACTTGATGAACTGAGCTAAGTTTGAACATCTAAAACATTTCTAAATCTTCAGACCTACATACACTGGACATGAGCAACACCAACTCCACTTGCATAGTAAATAAGCACGTCACTTCATGTGAGATTCAAAATCTAACACATGCTTAGGTTCACAAACTAACAAAGTGACGGTTACTGTTAAGGAGTAAACTTCAAAGAAATCACATGCGTTTTTGGGAAGACCCAAGACTAGATTTGGGCATTTAGAACACTTCTAAATCTCCAAATCTAAACTTCATGGATTTAGCAACTTCTGAAATAATGAATATTGTCGGCAACCTGCCTCTGATACCACTGTTGGGTTTTTGGGGATGGCACAACATTTGTGCACGTAACGGAAATAAGAACAAGAAAAACCCAAACGAGTTCGGATCTGACAATATTCATGAATCAAGAATTAAATCATGTTGTAATAAAATTACCTTTGAGGGATTGAGTATACACGCAATCTAGATGCTCTAGAAAAATCTTCCAGCCACACAGCGGCTTGAGACTTGAGCGTAGAAAGGATATACACGCCTCTACAGGAAATCCACACGGTCGGGAGAACTCGTAGCAACTTGTCGGACAAGCACTAGGTCGGGAGAGGACACGCAGCGTCTTCACAGACTGCTAGGTCTTGAAAGAAATTGGACCTAATCACCTAGAGGGGGGGTGAATAGGTGACTAAAGCTTTTTAAACTTTTTAGGCAGAATTCAGATTTTATCACAGAATTATAACTAATTCTTCACAGCAATCAATCAGCAATCACAGAATCAAACATGTACACAGTAGACACACAGATTTATAGTGGTTCCCCAAGGTTTGGGTACATCCACTTTCCCCCTTCGCCTATCTAGTAGTGTACTAGATTCGGCCAAACTCCTCAACTATCTCAGATCCTCAGATCTTACACTCAGAACCCCAAAACAGGTTCCTACAGCTCAGGCCCAAGGCCCTACAACTCAGTCTTCTCCAAAGACCTACACTCAGCTTCTTCACAAAGCCTACACTCAGCCACAACAGGCCTACACTCAGCCACAACAGGCCTACACTCAGAGATAAGAATCTCCTACACTCAGGCACACATGCCCTACCACTCAGCCTTTATAATTTCAGGCTTACAACTCAGATCCCTAAGGATCCTACAAGAAATTTAAAATACAAAGTGTATATACCTACAACTCTGAATAGAGAGATGAGTTGATAGGTTCTTGATGAGTTCTTAGAAGAACTCTGCTGAGAACAATCTTACTTGTCTTTTCTTCAAAGCTTCTTGAATGTAGAACACAATAGGATTGATTCTCTGCAGCTGATCTTCAATCACTGCAACTTAAGATTCAGAACTAGGTCTGAACCCTTCTTCACAGCCTGGTTCCAAATGGCTGTCTTCTTGGATGGAGCTCTCTCTCCAACTTCTTAGATCTTCACTATATTCTTCACTGAATAGCTAGATCTTGTGTGTATCACTTGATGTGTTGATCATCAATTGAATCATCATTTTCTGTTGACAGTAAAATCCTATTTATAGGCCTTCTTCATGGTGACCGGCTGATCCGGTTCCTAACAGCTTTCTGACAACTCTGACAGGTGCAGTAGACCGGCTGGAATGACAGCTGTCAAGTCATCCAGTCAGTTCTTGAAATAACTGTAACTGTCTGAAAGTGTCGAGAAAATCTGTCTTTAAGTGTCGACACTTATAGACCAAGTGTCGACACAAGTTGACTAAGTGTCGACACTAGCCTTCAAGGTATCGACACAACTCCTTGTGTTGTAGAAATTACTTCTCAACACAGCTTCTTCATCATGTGTCGACACTGATAATGTGTGTCGACACAACTTCTTGTTCTTCAGTACTTAGTTGAATTCTTGTAAGTGTCGACACAACTCCTTTGTGTCGACACATCTTCATGTGTTGAACTTGTTCAGTGTCGACACATCTTCTTGGTGTCGACACATGCCTTCTGTGTTGATACTTACTGAGTGTCGACACAGCTCCTTGTGTCAACACATTCTTCTTCTGTTGAGACTTTGACTGAGTGTCGACACATCTCCTTTGTGTCGACACTTGAACTTAGAATTTTTGTTGAACTTTGCTGAGTGTCGACACAACATCCTAGTGTCGACACTTTCTTCTTGTATTGAGTCTCCTGCTGAGTGTCGGCACATTCTTTGTTATGTCGACACTTTCTTCATGTGTTGAGTCTTCTGCTGTGTGTCGACATATTGTTCATTATGTCGACACTTATACTTGGACTCTGCTGACTTTTGCTGAGTATCGACACAGCCTCCAAGTGTCGACACTTTCTGATGTAGACACAGTTCTTCTGGGTGTCGACACTGCTTCTAAGTGTCGACACTTCTTCACTGGACATTTCTTCAATGAGTGAGGACACAGCCTTCATGTGTCGATACTTTCTATCTGGTGTCGACTCTGCATCCCTGGTGTCGACACAACTACTCCAAGTGTCGACACTGCTTGCCTGGGTGTCGACACAAGTCTTCTTAAGTGTCGACACTTTCCTTCTGGGTGTCGACACATGGACTTAGAAAACTTTCAGCTGTCCCTGCAAATACTTAACCTGCACAAGGCAACTCAAAATACATCAAATAAATTTTGATGTATATCATTGAGTGGGGTGAGGCTTCTTCAAATCAGGTACATTTAAACCAATGTACCCAACAGGTCTGTTCAAGGAGAGGCGGCGACGACAGACACTGGGATCGGGATCGTGATCGAAGACGGTGAAGGCGGTACAGTTTCCGTCGGCTTTCTATGGTTATCAGTTTTATCGCACAGTACGGCCCGTGTGCTTGGACTGAAAAGATAAAAACCTTAACAGCAAACCCTAAACTATCATATTTATACCCAAGGAATAAATATAATAGGCTTCGTCACTTTTAGCGCACCCAAGGCATAGATTCCAGCAAGTCAACATTTAACTTAGCACAGGCGTTGAGTAAGCATGACACAGACAACGCTTTTGAGGCCTGGCATTGAGTGAACGCAACACACTCAACGCCAAAGTTCGGATGCGTTGAGTGTGTTGAGAGAACTCAATGCAGTCAACGCCTTCGGCACCAAAGTCTAGAATCGGCGTTCGATGAATCTGCGCCAAGGACAAATTCGTCGAACGGAGTTCGATGAATCTGCGCTAAGCCCAAATTCATCGAACGGAGTTCGACGAATCTGCGCCAAGGCCTAATTCGTTGAATGGAGTTCGACTAATCTGCGCCAAGGCCAAATTCGTCGAACGAAATTCGACGAATCTGCGCCAAGGCTTAATTCATCGAATGGAGTTCGATGACTGTGCCATGGCGTTGAGTGAGCTCAACGCACTCAACGCTTTTGCCTTACAATACTTTAAGCCTTTTTTGATTTCTTTCAACTCATCACATGAGCTATACAATGCAGATTCAATCTCCCAATTTCTCCATAATCTTATGTGTGACCCTGATAGGCTCATAATGAGTTGACAGTGAAATTACATGCTTGATCACTTACAAATCACTATGGTTGCACCAACACAAATATATATATATAACAATATATATTTAACAAGAAGTGCATAAAAGTCGTAACCATTATTTATACACGAAGCTCGTATGCTATAAAAGTATTATAACTAACAACTCCTCACTCTCTCAATCTTGCTTTCTAGTACTCATGTCTTGAAACTTTTGAGATGACATGGGTGCCTCTGCTCGAATAATCCTATCAGCTAGCGTATCGTCCTGCGGTAGCTGGTCACTATGGTGCTCCCTCTCCTATGAATGGTTATTAAAATAACTGTTAGTCACAGAGGTAAGTGGAATCAAATCTCCTCCCTGGATGTATATCCTGGGGACGAGCGCATGCACTCAATAATAGTAGATAGCCAAAGCAAGAAAGTGTTAGCACAACATTTCATTTATAAGCTAGGAGCAAACAAAAAAATAGGTGCAACATGGCATAACTGGGATAACTGCAGCAATATACGTCAGTTATAATTTAAGCTCCACTAGCACAATGGTACAACATGTATTTACAACCAATGCAAACATCACAGGCATTCACAGCCACGCACACACCGTAGGCATTTTTAGCTACGCACACACCTCAGGCATTTACAGCCACGCACACACTACAGACATTCACAGACAGGCACAAGACCCCATGTCGACATAGTATGGATTGCTTCTCTTCAAACAAGATAGCGAGCCCCGCGGGCCTCACTGATGTGACCGTCGGTGATAGTGGCCAGTCCTGCCACTACAGGGGATGGTTGTACGGCATAACTCAGGCCCTAACGTACAACCTCGTGCACTCTTGGATGTGAGTGACATTCGGTGATTCAACATTTTGGCCGACCAGTGGAGTAAAACCCAACGGGGAGAAACATAATGGTCGGTCACCCGTGGTACTCATCCCCCTATCACCTTGAGTAGTCAAACTTCCCGCACCAGTACGATCGATCTGTGGAAGTCACTGACCTGCCATAATTTTCCGCAAGTAATTTACAAGCAATCAAATTTATCCATTTTGCTGGCATGCACCAGGCCTACAGTGGCTTACCCTACTATGCTTTAAATAATTCGGGTAAACGACACTTGGCTCGACTTTCGACAAGGAGCGTGGGAGCATTTTATTGAGGGTAATTTAGGAGGATCATCTAAACTCATGTTATCACATACTAAGGCTCAACATATCAAATAACTGCCCATTAGAGCAGGTCTCATGCTTAAAATAGTAAATTACAGAAATGAAAGTACGATAATAGAAGCTACTGTTAATATAAGCTGCAGAATTGAAATATTGTAATGAAATAGGATCAGTATGATACTTGAATAGTACTGAACTAAAAGAATTGAACTGAAAGTAAGTACCGAAAGGAAGATGACCAGTACGTGACTGGAATAGTACTTAAATAAAATGATTGAACTGAAAGTAAATAAGCAGGACCAGTACGAGACTGGAGTACTGAAAAGAAATATCTTAACTGAAATAAATAAAGAAACTGGACCAGTACGAGACTGGAATAAAACATAAAGAAAAAGGTCAGTAGTTCAATCTCTTCATTCATGAGCCTTCAGTTCTATCTCCATTCTCAGGAGGCTTATTCAGTTCCATCTCCGCTCTCAGGAGGCATGGTCGGTTATATCTTCATTCTCTGTAGGAATGTTCAGTTCCATCTCCGTTCTCAGGAGGCATGTTCAGTTCCATTTCAGCTTTTAGGAGACTTTTTCGGGTTTCACCCATTATTAAGGTTGGATAATCATTCAGTTGCGCCCTTTTTAATTATGGCTTAATCGGACTTGGAGGACTTATTAAGAGTTACAACTTGATTATTTGTCGTGAATAATTAGCAACTCATTTGCTCATACTCTCATATTCCGAGTCTTCCCAAATTACCCGAAAGTCATTTAAAGGAAAAACGAGGCGCTCGATGGTTTCACTAAATATCGGAACACTCAGGGCTTGGACCCTTGCCTCGATTAGTCTCGTCAATAACATATTGAATTTATTATTAAATTTACAAAAGTGGTCGTGTGCTTAATTTTCATTTTTGAGGAAATTGAGTGTATCAATTTCCGAGCGCGACCCAAAGCTTCAAGAAGTCAGGAAAAACTTCAATTTTTATCCTTAGGTTCCCAAATTTTAATACAACCTTTAGGAGGGCCTAAAATAAGTGTATACATTTTTCCAAAATTTTTTGAGTAATTTTGTGCCTTAAATTTGGCCAAATAAAAATTATTTGGACTTTTAAAAAAATCAAATCAACCACAAAAAATCTCAAAATATTTGTGGAGTCCCTCTTCAAGGGGAATAATTTTCATGTTCAACACAATTTCCCAAGAAGTCTAAATTTTTTTATAAAAATTATACAAAAATCTGTTTTAAATTTGTTCTGTATATAGCCAGATCAAGCCTGATAATAAGGCTGAGATTGAGCCGAACGGGTGAATTGCTAATTTCCCCCCATAGTGTATCGGCCACGGAACCTCCATATGGATGTTGCACCCGGTGGTGCAGTGAGTGGCGGACACCACCACCGGCCGACAGCAGCCAGTCACCGGCGCCGCCCCTCTGATTGACTCGCCAAGGGCCGGCGATTTTTTGTGTTGCGATATGGAGGCTGGGCGGCCTGTTGTAGTTCGGAGGCCGGGCAGTCTGGTAGTTTGTCTCTAGCGACTCTGAGACCGACAGTCTAGCAGTCTCCTGTGGCGGCCTGTTCTCTATGTCGCTTGTTCTCTCCTTCTGGTGGTTGTCGAGCGGTTAGCCTACTTGTCTAACCGCGCGACTTGTTCGGTTTGTTTATTTGTAAAGCCGCATTGTTGAAGCCAAAATTGGCCTCTGTGGAGTTCGGGGTCCCAAAATACGGGTGACCTCACACAAACTACACTCGGGGGAACGTCTCGGACCGAACACTCAACCAAGCTGAAGCCTAAGGAGGAGGAAGCCCAAAAATCCTATGCCTCCAAAGGTAGCCAAGGGGGGTCTATTTATAGTATTTCCAGGTCTATAGACCAAAATGACAGAAACACCCATAGGATAAAAAGGCCTCGGGCCAATAGAAACATCCACACCGGGGGCAAAGAGGTAATTCCACCCTGAGGGTAAAACGGTAAAAGCATGGACAAAAGAGGTCTAAGAGCGGGAGAAGCCATTCCCACCCTCTCCCCGGCACCCAAGACGTGCAGGTGACCCCCGAAGAACTGGGGAGCAGGGGGGCAGGGGCGAGACCCCGGCCTCCATCCGGTCTCGCCCCGCCAGGCCGCGGAGCAGGAGGGGGGCAAGGGCGAGACTCCAGCCTCCCGACCGGTCTCCCTCGCCAGGCCGCGGAGTAGGGGGGCAGGGGCGAGACCCCAGCCCCCGGTCGGTCTCACGCCACCAGGCCGCGAAGTAGGAGTGGGCAGGGGCGAGACCCCGGCCTCCCGGCCGGTCTCTCCCCGCCAGGTCGTGGAGCAGGAGGAGGCAGGGGAGAGACCCCAGCCTCCAGGCCGGTCTCGCCCCACCAGGTCGCGGAGCAGGAGGGTGCAGGTGTGAGACCCAGGCCTCCCGGCCGGTCTCGCCCCGCCAGGCCGCAGAGCAGGAGGGGGCAGGGGCGAGACCCCGGCCTCCCGGACGGTCTCGCCCCACCAGGCCGCGGAGCAGGAGGGGGTAGGGGCGAGACCCCGGCGTCCCGGCCTGTCTTGCCCCGCCACGCCGCGGAGCAGGAGGGGGTAGGGGCGAGACCTCGGCCTCCCGGCCGGTCCCGCTGCTCCCACCTCGCACTTATCAGGTCGGGGAGGGTGCCAGCCAACTTGTCGCACCCGCCCCCCAAAAAAGGGCCACTGGGGGAGGCAGATTTTTTCTCCCCCTAGTAGTATATTCCAAGGGCTAGGACAAAATTGTCCACCAAAGGTGCTAAACTCATCCAAAAGTTTAAAACCCAAAACCTGTGAATACGGGGTTGTACACAATCCCCGCTCTTTTCGAGGTTGGCACAAGCTCGGAAAGAAACATCCAACACAACGTATTCGCTGAGTGTAATTTTCTTGCGTGGTCAACCGGCCATGCCAGCTGATGGGAGCCTGGTGGCGAGACCCCCTCCGAATAGCAAACACTTCAACCCCCCCCCCCCCCCCGGAGTTGTCAACCTGTCATGTCAGCTATGTGAGCCTGGGTGGCAAGACCCCCTCTGGGTAAAAAACACTTCACCCCCCCCCCCCCCCCGGAGGTGTCAACCTGCCATGCCAGCTATGGGAGCCTGGGTGGCGAGACCCCCTCCGGATAAAAAACACTTCACCCCCCGGAGGTGTCAACCTGTCATGCCAGCTATGGGAGCCTGGGTGGCGAGACCCCCTCCGGGTAAAAAACACTTCACCCCCCCCCCCCCCCCCGGAGGTGTCAACCTGCCATGCCAGCTATGGGAGCCTGGGTGGCGATACCCCCGCCAGGTAAAAAACACTTCACCCCCCGGAGGTGTCAACCTGCTATGCCAGCCATGGGAGCCTAGGTAGCGAGACACCCTCCGGGTAAAAAACACTTCACCCCCAGAGGTGTCAACCTGCCATGTCAGTTATGGGAGCCTGGGTGGCGAGAACCCCTCCGGGTAAAAACACTTCACCCCCCGGAGGTGTCAACCTGCCATGCAAGCTATGGGAGCCTGGGTGGCGAGACCCCCTCCGGGTAAAAAACACTTCACCCCCCCCCCCCCCCCCCCCCGGAGGTGTCAACCTGCCATGCCAGCTATGGGAGCCTCGGTGGCGAGACCCCCTCTAGGTAAAAACACTTCACCCCTCGGAGGTGTCAACCTGCCATGCCAGCTATTGGAGCCTGGGTGGCGAGACCCCCTCCGGGTAAAAAACACTTCACCCCCCCCCCCCCCCCGGAGGTGTCAACCTGCCATGCCAGCTATGGGAGCCTGGGTGGCGAGACCACCTCCGGGTAAAAAACACTGGGCATCTACGAGAGGTACGCCTGCCCTGTCAGCTAGTGAGAGCCCGACAACGGGACCGTCATCGGAGCAAAGGGAAAAAGGGAATCCATGAGAGGTACCACCAGCCCTGCCAGCTAGTGAGAGCCTGACAGCAGGACTGCCTAGGGGGTGGGGCTTGCTCTACCCGAGGCACATTCGACCCAACCATCTAGTGGGAGCCTGGATGAGGAGATCCTCTCGGGGGTGGCACTTGATCTCCCCGAGGCACCTTCTACCCATCCATCTAGTGAGAGCCTGGATGAGGAGATCCTCTTGGGGGTGGGGCTTTTTCTCCCCGAGGCACATTCGACCCAACCAGCTAGTGGGAGCCTGGATTAGGAGATCCTCTCGGGGGTGGGACTTGATCTCCCCGTGGCACATTCGACCCATCCAGCTAGTGGGAGCCTGGATGAGGAGATCCTCTCGGGGGTGGGACTTGATCTGCCTAAGGCACATTCGACCCATCCAGCTAGTGAGAGCGTGGATGAGGAGATCCTCTCGGGGGTGGGGCTTGCTCTCCCCAAGGCACATTCGACCCAACCAGCTAGTGGGAGCCTAGATGAGGAGATCCTCTCGGGGGTGGGACTTGATCTCCCCGAGGGACATTCGGCCCACCCAGCTAGTGAGTGCCTGGATGAGGAGATCCTCTCGGGGGTGGGGCTTGCTCTCCCCGAGGAATATTCGACTCAACCATCTAGTGGGATCCTTGATGAGGAGATCCTCTCGGGGGTGGGACTTGATCTCCCTAAGGTACATTCGACCCATCCAGCTAGAGAGAGCCTGGATGAGGAGATCCCCTCGGGGGTGGGACTTGATCTCCCCAAGTCACATTCGACCCATCCAGCTAGTGAGAGCCTGGATGAGGAGATCCTCTCGGGGATGGGACTTGATCTCCACGACGCACATTCGACCCATCCAGCTAGTGAGAGCCTGGATGAGGAGATCCTCTCGGGGTGGGGCTTGCTCTCCCCGAGGCACATTCGACCCAACCAGCTAGTGGGAGCCTGGATGAGGAGATCCTCTCGGGGGTGGGACTTGATCTCCCCGAGGCACATTCGACCCATCCAGCTAGTGAGAGCCTGGATGAGGAGATCCTCTCGGGGGTGGGGCTTGCTCTCCCTGAGGCACATTCGACCCATCCAGCTAGTGAGAGCCTAGATGAGGAGATCCTCTCGGGGGTGGGACTTGATCTCCCCAAGGCACATTCGACCCATCCAGCTAGTGAGAGCCAGGATGAGGAGATCCTCTCAGGGGTGGGGCTTGCTCTCCATGAGGCACATTCTACCCAACTAGCTAGTAGGAGCCTGGATCAGGAGATCCTCTCAGGGGTGGGACTTGATCTCCCCGAGGCACATTCGACCCATCCAGCTAGTGAGAGCATGGATGAGGGGATACTCTTGGGGGTGAGACTTGCTCTCCCCGAGGCACATTCGACCCATCCAGCTAGTGGGATCCTGGATGAGGAGATTATCTCGGGGATGGGACTTGCTCTCCCCGAGGCACATTCGACCCAATCAGCTAGTGGGAGCCTGGATGAGGTGATCCTCTCGGGGGTGGGACTTGATCTCCTCGAAGCACATTCGACCCATCCAGCTAGTGAGAGCCTGAATGAGGAGATCCTCTCGGGGGTGGGAAACCAGGTGTGTCACTTGAACTCTACCAAATCCAACATCCTTAAACAGGGAAAAAATATGGGTTACATGACCCCCCCCCCCCCCCCCGACTCAGTTGGTCGGGGGTTGGACTCACTACAACATAAGAAACATACAGCACTCCGCTGGGGCGAGGCTTCCTCAGGGGGTCTGGGCCAGATGGTCGTCATCCTACCCCTCAGAGACCTCCATATTGCTCAGGCTCTCCATGATCCTCTCCATCTCCTCCACCCTGGCCAACCAAGAGATGGTTTTGACGGTCATGACGTAGCACTGTCTTGCCATCCTGGAGTCTCCCTTGACTCTGACCTGGATCCCTCCTGAGCTGAACTTGAGGCATTGGTGGAAAGAAGACGACACGCAACGAAAGGCGCTGATGAGGGGCCTTCCGAAGATGGTGTTGTAGCTGCTTGAAGCGCCAACAATGACGAACCGGCAGTTCCTTGAAGTCCCCCCCCCAATTTTACTAGGAGTCCTACTCCACCCTCTACCTCCTTCCTCTCCCCTAAAAATCCGAACAAGGGTTCGGCCAAGGCCATCACCCTCCTTGGATCTACATTCATCTCGTCAAATGCCTTCTTGAAGATGATGTTGATGGAGCTTCTGTTGTCAACCAAGATCAGGGAGACGGTGTAGCCTTCGATGGCTATCTGGATGACCAGTGCATCACAAAACGGATCCTCATGATTCGGCATGTCCTTCACTGAGAAGGTGATCTTCTCCTCCGGCGGCGGGGCTTGGGATGTCGAGGCGACGCTCCGTCGGTACATCACATGAAGGCTCGCCTTCCGAGTGGCCTCGATCCCCACTCCACCATGGATCACTGTTATGCCACCTCGGGGTCCGACATTGACCCGATCCTCACATACATCACCCCCCCCCCTTCTCTGGGCAGAACCTCTTCAACACGCACTGGCAGTTGTGGCTGGGCAAGGCCTCTCGCCCCCCTCACTTCTAGGAACTCGGGGCAGGTAGCTATGACGTGCCCCTCCACCTGGTGGAAGTCACAGTACAGTAGTGCTCCTCCCATCCTTCGGCGAGCTGGGCATTCTCTCCTGTTACCTCTTCCTCCTCCTATCACCAAGTCCTGCGGCAGGGGTAAGAGCTGTCTTGGGGCTTGCCTCTGGAAGTTGAACCTCCCTTGGCCCCCATGGAAGTTCTCCCCATCTTGGACGTAACCTCTTCCTGGACCCTGAACGGGTCTTCCCTGCTGCCTCCAACCTGATTTTGGACCCTCTTGAGCTCTCCGCTCCTCTCTCCTTCTTCCTTCCTGATGTCTCGAGCCACATTGCTCCTTTGACTCCATCTATGTTAGCTTCGCCAACTTCTTGACAAATGTCGGGTTAGCCGCCTCCATGGTTATCTCCTCGGCCGCCCTTTCCATCAGCTCCTCAAAGGAAAGGGGGGCCTTTCGAGTCAGGCTCATCTTGAAGAACCTCTCGCGCAACCCCAACGTGAACGCCATCTGGAGGGCATACCCCGGCATCTCCTGGACCTCCTGGATCTCCTCTTGGAACCTGTCAATGTAATGGGTCAACGACTCCTCGGCCCCCTGCCTTATCAGGAAGATGGACTCAGGACTCCTCTTCCTCTTCTTGGAGGAATAGAAGCGAAGCTGAAAGCTCCGGCTCAGGTCCTCGAACCCATAGATCGACCTCGGAGGGAGTTAATGAAACCAGTCCCTTGCCTTCTCCTTCAACATGATTGCAAAGAGGTGACACTTGAAGGCATCTGTCATCGGCCTGATGGAGACAACATCCTCGAACCACTGCAGATGCTGGACGGGGTCATCCTTCCTGGTATAGTAAGTCATGTCTAGCTATCTGAACCCCTCTGGAACGGGAGCTGAGATGATCAGCTCGCTGAAGGGTGACCCCCTAAAGGGTAGTATTGCCACCTCCACTCACGCGACCTGCTCGCCTGGAAGGCTGGCACTCGTCGGTCTGGAGAACAACTCCGGGCCGGTGAGGTCTTGCTCGACCCCATCTCCCATCCTCTCCTTCTGGGGCCTTCTTCCTGGTATACTCCCTTCTCCCCCTGGTGGGGTCATCTCGCCTAGACCCCTGGAAGTGGACTCGTCGAGAAGGGGGGGAGCTAGCTCCTGGGGGGTCGGGGTGGAGCTGCCACCCTGAGGAGCAATGCTTCGCAACATCTCCATGATGCCCTGGATGGAGGCCATGAACTCTTGCCTCCCCACAAAGGGTCCTGGGCTGAGGGGCTCACCGAGATCATCACTACCTCCCTGACCTCCAGTCATGACACTCTCCCGAGATCTTCTGTACTGGTCACTTTCCACGCTCACCGCACCAAAAGTGTTGAAGCCAAAATTGGCCTCTGTGGAGTTCGGGGTCCCAAAAGAGGGGTGACCTCACACCTACTACACTCGGGGGAACGTATATGACCGAAGACTTGGGAAACTAGGAACAGACCCTCGACTCTAGTGTAGAGGTCCCACCACACACCAGAAATGTCACAAGAGCACTTCCCCTCCCTCACCAATGGCTGAACTAGGTACCTTGGAGAGCTCTCTCACTCAACCAAGTAGAAGCCTAAGGAGGAGGAAGCCCAAAAAACCACTGCCTCCAAAGGTACCCAAGGGGGTCTATTTATAGTTTTTCCAAGTCTATGGACCAAAATGACATAAACACCCTGGAAGCGATGTGTTAGATCTGAAATACTCTAGAGGGGGGGGGGGGGTGAATAGAGTATTCTTAAATCCTTAAAATCTTTTACAGCTTTTGTTGTAATTTTGAAAGTGCATAAACAACTAAATAAAATATAAACACAGCAATCCTAGAAAGCACAAACACAGCAAGAACAAAAAGAAGGGGCAACCAGACAACACAAGAAATTTATAGTGGTTCCCCAACCTGGGTACATCCACTCTTCTACCACCCTAGTAGGAATACACTCAAATTTTTGATCAGGTTCCTGACACCAATGAGCTTTTGATCAAGTGCTCAAAAACCAAACCTCAAGTCTTTTGGTCAGGTGACTTGCAATCAAGAATAACTTTTGTAGGGAGTTATAACCCTTTATACATTGGGGGGTGAGAGATGATATGGTCTTCTCTTTCTCAATATACAACTGAGAAGACTTGTAGATATGATTTTAGCAAATTGCTCCCCCTGTGATGTAGAATGGTTCAGGGAAATCTAGAGCTTTGCTTCAGGATGATAGGTCTTCAATCTTTAAGTTTAGACCAGAAAGATCTTCAGGAACTTCTTGACAGATGGAATAGTTGTTGTCCTTTGAAGTGTCCTGGAGAGTTGAAGAATGAAGACTCTTGATTTTGATTGATTGTTCTTCTTCTTCAGGTAGCAGATGTTTTTCTAGTCTAGGGCTTCTCGAGTTACTGTATCAGAGTTCTAAGAAAGAGAGCAGAGAGTTTCTTGTTGCAGACTGATTGTGATTTTTTGTCTATGTGTCTATGTTCTATTCTCTGTTCTGTGTGTATTCTGATATTCTGTCTATAGGAAAAGAGAGAAAATCTCATTTATATTTCTTGTCAAAATTGTCTTTTGAAATTTGAATTCCTCTGCAATCAATGTTGACGGCCTTGAGAATAAACTGCATTGATTTATTTACCCAACTATTCCATGGAAAAACGACAAGCAATAATCCTAGAGAATGCCATAATTAATGCTTTGTCTAACGGTTATATTCAGAGAATATTGAAGCATTAATTACTCAGGAATTATTGCATTAGGAAAGGAACAGAAGACTGGAAATGACTGAGTCTATATTCGTCGAACATATAACAAAAATCGTCGAGCTGAGTCCACAGTTCGTTGTGCTGAGAAGTTGTGTTCGTCGACCAAACAGCTTCTATTCGTCGAGCTGAGTTCCAAAATCGTCGAGCTGAAAACAAAACTACACACTCTAGAAACTTTTCCTATTATGTGTATGGAGTTCGTCGAGCTGATAGCTGATTTCGTCGACCTGACAACTTGTTGACAAAACTTTTGGGGAATGTGTCGACACAAGTCCTGGGTGTCGACATAATTACTTCTTGTCTCGACATGGCTGTTGTGTTGACAGAAATTTGGAGTGTGTTGACATAATTCCTATGTGTCGACACAATTGTTGTTGGTGTCGACACAAGTCTTGCTTCTAGAGTCGACACAAACTTCCGGTGTGAAGTGTTGAAGTACCCAGAAATTGTCGACCTGAGAATCTGTTTTGTCGAGCTGAGAATCTTGAATTCGTCGACTGAAGATGATTCTGGACTTAGAAAAATTGAGAAAATTCTGAAGTAATAAGTTGAAGTAGAGAACCCAGAATTCGTCGAGCAGAGAACTAAGTTCGTCAACCTGAGTCTAGAGAACAAAGTCTGGACTTGGAATGCTGAAGGTAGAGTCCAAAGATCGTCGACCTGAGAATCATGTTCGTCGAGCTCAGCTCAGAGAATTTTCTCTGAGATCATTGAGTTGAGCACGACTATCGTCGAGCTGAGTTCGACGAACGTCGAACTCATTTTAGTGAGTCTTTGGAAAATCTGTAAGTCTTGAGTCTCTGGCAGTCTGATGATGGCTGGTCCATGTGATGTTGAAACTAAGGATTTGGCCTAGACTCTAGGACACAACTATGACCCTAGTTATACAAGATGGGTCACAAGATCCTAACTTAGTGAACCTACCCCAAATCAAACTTGGGATCCAACAATCTCCCTCTATTTGGGTGAGGTCACTAATTACAGACTTAGACTAAACTGAAAATAAACAAAGCAGGAAAAACATATATCTGGCAGAGAAAAATGAACACATACAACATATATATATATATATATATATATATACAGATAAGCTTTGTTCAGAAATAAGAAAGCAGTTATAAATATAACAGAAATTAACCAGTTCAGAACTCATTTCTTTTGCTTCTTCTCTTTTGGCTTTTCTTCCTTTCTCTTTTCTTCTGGCTTAGTAAAAACAATTTCCCTGTTGGGATCAGCGGCTTGCACTTTTTTCATGGTCATATCAGCAGCCCCTATAATCTTCAAGGATGTGGCTCTAGGGACTAGTGCTTCTGGGTGCAATTTCATAAAATCATCAACATTGAAAAATTACTTAGCTTTCTCAAACCTCTTAAGCTCTTCTTTCTTGTATTTTGACATTGTTGTGTATTCTGAGGGATCCTTTCCTTCAGCTCTGGCTTTATTGATCATAGAAAAGCCAACACGTTCTTGGAACCTGGTCATCCTAGCAGTTATTGTTGTTTTTGGATCTTCAAAGGGTACAGGAGGAGAAGGAGGTCTGTTGGAGCTTTCAGCTTGTTGATGTTGCAGCTTTTATTGAGGATGTTGCTGCTATTGATGAGGCTAGTGACGCTTGCCAGAAAGATATTGTCTTTGCTGCCTGCTTTATGTGGATGAGCACCTACCCTGATGTCTTTGATAAGTTTGAAATTGGGTATTCCTTTGAGAAGATGTTCCTGAAGCACCAGCAGCTAGAGGAGGAGGAGGGTCCCTTCTGTATTTCTGAGTTGGAGGAGGGGAGTATCTTCTTCTTCTCTTCCTTTCTTTTTGTTCATTTTTAAATAACCACATCCAAGCTGGCATCCCTTTATATGGAGTTATCTTCTGAAGGATATAGTAGGGAGTGTCATTGGTTGGATTTCGTTTAGGAGCAGGAGGAGGAGGTGCTTTCCTCTTCTTAAACACTTTCTTCTTCTTTGGATCCTCATCAGAATCCTCATCCTCATCATCATCATCAGATCCCTGAGGATTATCATATATTTCATTTAAAGCCTTTAGGGCCTCAGCAGAAATAATAGGCTTCTCAGGCTTAGATGGAGCTGGAGGAGAAACTGCAATAGGAGCTAGAGAAGAAACTTCAACAGGAACTGGCGAACTAATACTGATAGTGCTTTCAGCAGCTGCCTTATTTTCTTCTTCAATATCATCCAATATCAAGGCATCAAGATCTGGTATTGGAGAATCATCCATAACAAAACTGGGGGCAGAAATAATTTTTGGAGGGGATGGGATGACTATGGGTTCTGGAATAACAAAACTGTCTCTTAGTTACTTGGCAACTTTAGGACTGATAGGGGAAGAATATGGAACAATAGCCAAAGATGGCTCAGTATAAACTACTGAAGGAAAGCTCAAAAATGCAGTATCAAAAATGTTCAACAAATATGCTAAATTTATTGTGGGATTAATGATGAAATCACCAACAGTAATTATTTCTTCTGGAGATGACTCTTCTATACCCATGTTAGTCTCAATAAAATTAATAAAATCAATCAAATCTGTATCTATAAACTATGTATCTACTGCTGTTACTACTGCCTCTGCATCTGCTGGAGCTGGAGCTGCTGAAACTGAAACAGAAACTGCCGCTACTTCTAGAGCTGCTGCAGCTTCTTCATCAAGCATCTCCCCCTTCCTGGTTTCAGTAATAACTAGAGCCAGACCCCTAAATGAAGAGGGGACAGCAGAAAGGGCAGATATCTGGGCAGATAGGGTAGATATGGAAGTAGCAAGAGGTGTAATGGCCTCTGTTATTATTGTTTTGAGGAGGGGTGTGATGAGAGCAATGATAGAAGAGATGGTGGAGGGGTCCAATGTTGGAGTGGCAGAAGGTGTTTCAAATGGTGGTTGAGTGGAAAAATTTGGAGGGATGGTAGATGTTGGTGAGGATGGTGGGATGGTATCTTGCGTTTGGATATCCTGGATGGATTCAGTTAGAGGAGAGGGAGTAGTGAGAGGAGATGACAGTAGATTGAAGGATGGTGTGGAGGACAAGTGTGGTGGAAGAGGAGATGAAGGTGGTGTTGGAGAAGGGGAGGGTTGATGATATTCCTGAGTAGGGGATGAAGGGATGTTAGTAAAATCTAGGGGTGGAGAGGTGGTAGGAGAGGTAACAGGGACAGATGGTTGGGGTTGTGGTTGTTGTTGTGGAGGAGAGGATATGGTGGAGGAGGGTAGTGGTAGAGTCTGATGTTGAGGTGGGATGACTGTCGTGTGGGGTGTAGAGGGTAGTTGAGTTTGGAGTGCTGGAAGAGATGGGGATGAGGGTGGAACGATCTCTTCAGCAGGGTGGGGAGTGTCTCTAACAGCCCTTGTGCTCTCAGAAGCTGTGGTGGAAGAGGTTGAAGACTTAGAGGGCTTGGAGATTGTCCTCTCCCACCTGCCAAATAATGAACAGGTTAGCCTTTTGCTGGCATTTATGAATATGGTCGAGGAGACCAGTGATTCAGCAGCCTTTTCCTTTAAGAAGATCCTGAGGATCCTTCCAAAACAAACTTCCTTTTTAGTGTTCTTTTTCCTGATTAGATCAAAGATGATCTGAGCCCAAGCCACTTGCTTCTTATTAACAATTGCACACATAACCAGAAACTGATGCCTGGTTATATAATCATGTGCACTGTGCTTGCCTAGCAAGACTTTCTCAACTATATCATCCAGAAACTTATATTTTGCAGATAAGTGCTTCTTCAACAATTTATTTGGGTTATCTCCAGCATAACCCATCATGCTTAACATCAGATCATATTCCTCATGCTCAATTTTGAGTTCATCTTCTCCATTACTTAATCCAAATATTTCAGTCAAAACTGCAGAGATAGAGAAATGGCGTTACCCGCAACTATTCCAATCATGGTATTCTCCTCTGTAGTGGAAGATGTGTAGACCCATTCTCTAATCTCAGTTCCAGATATTTTAATCCTTGTTGTCATCAGATTCTTCAGTTGCTGCTCTTCCAGAAGTTCCAGAATATTCAGAAATATTGGGTCTGAATGCTGAAAAGAATCAAAGTCGACATCGAAGCCGGTGTCGAACTTAATCGCAGCCAATGTTCCCACTAGAATCTCCATAAAATCACCTGCAACAGAGAACAACGGCGATCAAGTGCAAGGGAACAAAAGGTGTGGGACGGAGGTCGAAGAAAACCTAGATATACGGTTTTCCAGAATATGAATCGACAAACTCCGTTCCACGAAAATTAAAACATTCTTCGATTTGGGTGTGATGAAATAATTTGGAGTTAAATGATTAATCGAGCTCAGTCTGAAGATTGGAAGACATTTCGTCGAGCTCCGTTCGACGAAAGTTTTCTGAAATGGATTCGTCCATCTCCGTTTGACGAAAACAACTTCACTCACAGAGAGTTCGTCGACCTCCGTTCGACGAATATCTCCCGAACTTTCCCTAGTTCGTCGAGCTCCGTTCGACGAACTCTGGAAAATTTGTCGAGTGCAGACAGAAAGTAAACTAAGTCTTCTTCATTGATCATTCCAGGCTGATTTATAAAGAACAGATTGTTTCTTTCATCTAGAGGTTTAGTGAAAATGTCAGCTCTTTGTAAATCAATGTAGATATAGACAAGTTTAATTTTGTTTTTGTCTACACACTCTCTTATGAAATGATGTTTAATATCTATATGCATGCTCCTATTGTGATGGACTGGATTTTGTGCTATTTCTATAGCACTTATGTTATCACAAAGTAGAGTTGAATTATTTAAGTTGAGACCATAGTCTAGTAATTGATTTTGAATCAACAGCATCTAGGAAGAACAGCTGTCAGCTGCAATATATTCTGCCTCAGCAATTGAGGTAGACACAGATGACTGTTTCTTACAAAACTAGGACACTAATCTCATACCCAGTAACTGGCAGGTTCCTGAAGTACTTTTCCTGTCCACCCTGCATCCAGCAAAATCAGCATCTGAGTATCCAGTTAACTCAAATTCTGATTTAGTGGGATACCATAAGCCTAAACTAGGACAACTCTTTATATATCTTAAAATTCTTTTTAAGAAAACTAGATGAGATTCTTTAGGGTTCACTTGGAACCTAGCACAAAAGCATGTGGCAAACATGATATCATGTCTGCTAGCTGTAAGATATAATAGGGACCCAACAATGCCCTTATATAATTTCTGGTCAACAGGTTTCCCATGTGGATCAGAGTCTATTACAACATTTGTACTCATAGGTGTCTTCTTTGCTGAGGCATCAGCCATCCCAAACTTTTTGATAAGCTCTTTTGCATATTTAGGTTGGGAGATGAAAATGCCATCAGGGAGCTGCTTCACTTGGAGACCAAGGAAGTAGGAGAGCTCACCCATGCTACTTATTTCAAATTTGGAATGCATGAGGTCAGAGAACCTCTTGCACAATTTGGAATCAATAGACCCAAATATGATGTCATCCACATATATTTGTACTAACAGTATTTGGTCCTTATGATGTCTAGTGAAAAGTATCTTATCTACTATGCCTCTAATGAACTTATGCTCTAATAAAAAACTCGCTAAGGTCTCATATCAAGCTCTCTTGGAGCTTGCTTTAGACCATATAGGGCTTTATGTAATTTAAAAACATAAGAGGGCTGAGTTGGAGAGACAAAACCTGGAAGTTGTTCAACATAAACCTCTTCTTTCAATACTCCATTCAGAAAAGCACTCTTCACATCCATCTGGTAGACCTTGAATTTCTTGAAGGCTGCATAGGCAAGGAATATTCTGATTGCCTCTAACCTTGCCACAGGTGCAAAGATTTGGTCATAATTTATTCCTTCCTCTTGCCTATATCCTTGAGCAACAACCCTACCCTTGTTTCTCACAATCACTCCTTGGGCATCCAGCTTGTTTTTGTAAACCCATTTGGTTCCAATTATTGGGTAGTTTTGGGGTCTTGGAACCAAATCCCAAACTCTACATCTCTCAAATTGGTTTAATTACTCCTGCATTGCAATGATCCAGTGGGGATCTTGCTCTGCATCATGGATGGATAAAGGTTCAACCTGAGAGAGAAAACAGGCACGCATCAAATCTTGGTTGAGTTGATTCCTTGTCTGTACACCTGCTGATATGTCTCCAATCACTTGAGATCTGGGGTGATCCCTTAGTGTGACAAGATCAGTGGGTGAAGTTGGTTCTGCAACAGCAGTAGGAACTAATTCCTCTTATGGAATTATGTTTGCTGTTACGGGAAAATCAATTCCTTTGGTGCCTTCATCTTCACTTTCTTCAATGACTTGTGGAGAAGGATGTGTTGGAACCTCTTGGGTGAGATTTAGTCCATCCAAATTCTCACACAAGTGAGGTACCTGCAATGTGCTATTGGTAGAAATCTCTTTCTCCTTGCAAGACATGTTAGCTTCATCAAATGTAACATGAATAGATTCTTCAATTTTTAGAGATGATTTATTAAAAACCTTATAGGCTTTGCTTACTTGGGAATATCCTACAAAGATTCTCTCTTCAGCCTTAGCCTCAAACTTTCTAATGTATCTTTTATTTTTGTTGTGAATATAACATATACATCCAAATACTTTAAAATAGTTGATTTTAGATTGCTTCCCTTTAAGTAACTCATAGGGAGTCCTGTTCTTTAGTTTATGTATCAGGCTTCTGTTCAGGACATAATTTGCAGTGTTTATAGCCTCTGCCCAAAAGATTAGTGGCATGTAAGCATCTGCAAGTAATGTACCTGCAGCTTTAATTAGTGTCCTATTTTTCCTTTCAGCTGCCCTATTTTGTTGGGGAGTTCTAGGAGCTGAGAAGCAGTGTCTGATACTTTCCTTCTCACAGAACTCATGCATAAGAAGAGACTCAAACTTTGTGTCATGATCACTTCCGATCAATGCAACATGAGTAGAGAACTCAATATGTATGTTCCTGAGAAAATCTGTAAGAACTTTAAAGGTATCTGACTTAGATCTCAGAAAGGACACCCAAGTGAAACTTGAGAAGTCATCCATTATAACTAAGGTATAGGATTTTCCTCCTAGGCTTTGTACAGTAATGGGTCCAAAGAGATCTATGTGTAGCAAATACAAAATCCTAGATGAATCACTTTTATTAATAGATTTTAAACTAGATTTAGTTTGCTTGCCTAGTTGACAAGCCCTGCAAAGGCCTTCCTTATTGTAGGGACCAGAAGGCAAACCTCTAACAAGGTTGTCTTTTGATAGTCTAGCAATGTTTTTCAAGTTTACATGCCCTAGCCTGTTATGCTATAAATCATTCTAATTACTAGTTATATTAAGTAAGCAGATATCAGACTTGGCAGAAAAAAATCAACTAAGTATATGTTACCTTGTCTATTCTCAATTAAAACAGTTTATTTTTCCTTATTAGCAACAGTGCAAGAAGATGAGTTAAAGTGTACCTGATAACCTTCATCACATAACTGACTTATGGAGATGAGGTTATGCTTGAGTCCTCTGACATATGTCATTTTCTTGAAAGTGATTGCTCCAATCTTCACCTCTCCAAAACCTTCAGACTGGCCACATTTTGAATCACCAATGATAATCTTTGGTCCTAGCTTGGACTTATAGTTGGTTAAGATGTCCTTGTTGCAGTCATATGTTTGGAGCATCCACTGTCCAGGTACCATGTTTGATTATTTACTAGACAGCTCTTCACTTGCAATGAAAAAAAAATTAATTGTTCTTGACCCAGGTTACTTTGGGTCCTTTGCATTGTTGATATGAAAAACTAGATATAACAGAGAATTCTGTTGAGATTTATATCCTAGAGGGTGATATCTTCTAGGTGGTATTACCCAATCAGCTACAGGGTTAAATGGTTTTCTAGGATTATTAGAGTTGTTGTTATAATTAACATTCCTGTTAAGTCTTTTTGGGTTCGACGAATTTCTATAAGTTCGTCGATCAGAGTTTGAAGAATTGGGTTGAGATCATCGATCTCTGCCCAGAGAATGAACATATTCATTTTTTGTGCCCCGCGTTCGTTGACCTCTGCTCGACGAACCATGTAGAGTTCGTCGATCGCAGTTAGAAGAATAATTATAGCTATAGTGTGTGTTCAGCGTTCGTCGAGTGGGGTTCGACGAACTGGCAACATTTCGTCGATCTGAGTTCGACAAATTTTGCTGAACCTTATTTTTACTTGTGGTTTTCTAATTTTTGTTGTTTTGACCTATTGATTTTGGAGGATGTTCTTTGGTTTGTTTATAGTTTATTATTTTTTTCCCTTTTGCAGAAACAAATTTAATGGGGGTAGTCAGAATATTTTTCTTGAGGATGGGGGGCAAACTTGATGAAGCACCCAAGCCCAGCTTGCCATTAAGCCTGGCATTTACAGTGCATGTGATGTCCATCAACCTGAGGCTTCTCCCATTGAGAGTTCCCTCGAGTTGTTTAGCCTCACATAACTCAGTTTTTAATAATATGATTTGTTCATTAGCTAGGGTTAATTCATCCTTTAACTTATTGTTTTCAGAATTGGCATTTTCTAGGTTTCATAATTTTTCCCTAAGAGTCTTGATTTCCTTTTCTGAGTTAATTAAATCTATGCACATGGTTTTGAATTCAAATTTAAATGAATCAAAACTGTAATCAAAAGATGATAATACCTGGTCAGCTTCAGAGTCTGAAACTACTTCATTATCTGAATCTTCTCCTTCTGAATGGCTCTTGGAGGCATCAATGTTCATGAGGCAGACTTCTTTGGTCGTTGCCTCTTCTTCCTCTTCACTGGAGCTGGAAGATGTTGATTCATCCTCAGTCTCACTCCAGGATTCAGCCACAAAGCCTTTCTCCTTCTTCTTGTATTTGCTAGAGGAAGGCCTGCTGTTGTGATGTCTTCTGGTATCTTTCTCTCTTCTCTTTTCCTTCTTCTGATTCTCTGGACACTCAGAGATGAAGTGTCCAGGTTTCTTGCAACCAAAACACAACACTTCTTTAGTTGGTGTTTTGTCATATCTTGGTTTGTCATCCTGCCTTGATGACTTTCTCCTGAAGTCTTTCCTTGCCATTTTGTAGAATCTTTTGGCAAAAAGACTCATCAGCTCTTCATTTGTGGTTGAAGTCTTTGTCTCCTCAGCAGCTTTGAACGCAATACTTTGTTCTTTTCTTGCTTGAGGAGGTGTTCTTTGCCCAGCTGCCTCTCTAGATTTTATCAGTTGTTCATAGGACTTCAGCTTTCCTAAAAGCGATTCAGTGGAAATCTCATTTAGGTTTCTGGCCTCCTTGATAGGCCAGATCCATGAATCCCATGAGCTTGGGAAGCACATAAGGATCTTATCATTCACCTCAGTGAGGGTGATGTCCTTGTACAAGGTTTTTAGCTCATTGATGATTGAGCTTAACCTATTGTACATATCAGCCACTGACTCAGCTTCTTCTTTCTTGAAATTCTCATACAGAGATATGAGATTGGATCTCCTATCCTTTCTTTCATCTGCTGATCCAGCCACCATTTGATTTAGGGAGTCCCAAATGGCTTTGGTTGAGCTGCATTCAGCCACTTTTTGAAATATATCATCTGACATTATTTGTGCTAGTATATTCATTACCTTGGCATCAGCAATCTTTGCCTTCTTCTGGGCTTCAGTCCACTCAGGTGGTGGAACTGCAGTTGTGCTTGAAGATGTTGCAGAAGAAGATACTTGAGGGGGACATGTCAAAATGGAGTTGTAAATATCTTCATCAATAGAGTTCATGTACAACCTAATTCTTGCCTTTCAGATGGCAAACTTATTCAGATTGCATATTGGAGGTCTGGTGCTTGCATAGTCCTTGTTTTGTGCCATGTTGTGTGAGTATAAATCTAATGGAGATGAAAAGGCATATCTAACTCAGGATCTTTGGTTCAAGGGATAGCTTGCACAACCAAGGGAATCCTGCTCTGATACCAATTGAAAGTGATATGTTAGATCTGAAATACTCTAGTGGGGGGGTGAATAGAGAATTCTTAAATCCTTAAAATCTTTTACAGCTTTTGTTGTAATTGTGAAAGTGCATAAACAACTTAATAAAATATAAACACAGCAATCCTAGAAAGCACAAACACAGCAAGAACAAAAAGAAGGGGCAACCAGACAACACAAGAAATTTATAGTGGTTCCCGAACCTGGGTACATCCACTCTTCTACCACTCTAGTAGGAATCCACTCAGATTTTTGATCAGGTGCCTGACCCCAATGAGCTTTGATCAGGTGCTCAAAAACCAAACCTCAAGTCTTTTGGTCAGGTGACTTGCAACCAAGAGTAATTTTTGAAGGGAGTTATAACCCTTTATACAGTGGGGGTGAGAGATGATATGGTCTTCTCTTTCTCAATATACAACTGAGAAGACTTATGGATATGACTTTAGCAAATTTTTCCTCTTGTGATGTAGAATGGTTCAGGGAAATCTGGAGCTTTGCTTCAGGGTGATAGGTCTTCAATCTTTAAGTTTAGACCATAAGTAGATGTTCTTTGAATAGTTGTTGTCCTTTGAAGTGTCCTGGAGAGTTGAAGAATGAAGACTCTTGATTTTGATTGATTGTTCTTCTTCTTCAGGTAGCAGATGTTCTTCTGGTCTAGGGCTTCTCGAGTTGTTGTATCAGAGTTCTAAGAAAGAGAGCAGAGAGTTTCTTGTTGCAGACTGATTGTGATTTTCTATCTGTGTGTCTATGTTCTATTCTCTATTCTGTGTGTATTCTGCTCTACTGTGTATAGGAAAAGAGAGAAAATCTCTTTTATATTTCCTGTCAAAATTGTCTTTTGAAATTTGAATTCCTCTGCAAACAATGCTGACGGCCTTGAGAATAAACTGCATTGATTTATTTCTCCAACTGTCCCATGGAAAAATGGCAAGTAATAATCCTGGAGAAGACCATAATTAATGCTTTGTCTAACAGTTATATTCAGAGAATATTGAAGCATTAATTACTCAGGAATTATTGCATTAGGAAAGGGACAGAAGACTAGAAATGACAGAGTCTGGATTTGTCGAACATATAACAGAAATCGTCGAGCTAATTCCACAGTTCGTCGAGCTGAGAAGTTGTGTTTGTCGACCAGATAGCTTCTATTCATCGAGCTGAGTTCCAAGATCGTCGAGCTGAATACAGAACTGCACTCTCTAGAAACTTTGCCTATTCTCTGTATGGAGTTCGTCGAGCTGATAGTTGATTTCGTCGACCTGACAACTTGTTGATAGAACTTCTGGGGAATGTGTCGACACAAGTCCTGGGTGTCGACATAATTACTTCTTGCCTTGACATAGCTGTTGTGTTGACAGAAATCTGTAGTGTGGTTACATAAGTCCTATGTGTCGACACAATTGTTGTTGGTGTCAACACAAGTCTTGCTTCTGGTGTCGACACAAACTTCCGGTGTGAAGTGTTGAAGTACCCAGAAATCGTCAACCTGAGAATCTGTTTCGTCGAGCTGAGAATCTTGAATTCGTCGACTGAAGATGATTCTAGACTTAGAAAAATTGAGAAACTTCTGAAGTAATAAGTTGAAGTAGAGAACCCAGAATTCATCGAGCAGAGAACTAAGTTCGTCGACCTGAGTCTAGAGAACAAAGTCTGGACTTAGAATGCTGAAGGTAGAGTCCAAAGATCGTCGACATGAGAATCACGTTCGTCGAGCTCAGCTCAGAGAATTTTCTCTGAGATCGTCGAGCTGAGCACGACTATCGTCGACCTGAGTTCGACGAACGTCGAACTCATTTTATTGAGTCTTTGGAAAATCTCTAAGTATTGAGTCTCTGTCAGTCTGATGATGGCTAGTCCATGTGATGTTGAAACTAAGGACTTGACCTATACTCTAGGACACAACTATGACCCTGGCTATACAAGATGGGTAACAAGATCCTAACTTAGTGAACATAGCCCAAATCAAACTAGGGATCCAACACACCCCTAGGACAAAAAGGCATCGGGCCAATAGAAAACACCCACACTAGGGGCAAAGAGGTTATTCCACCCCGAGGGTAAAACGGTAAAAGCATGGCCAAAAGAGGTCCAAGAGCAGGAGGATCCATTCCCACCCTCACCCCGGGCACCCGAGACGAGCAGGTGACCCCCGAAGTATTAGGGAGCAGGGGGCAGGGGCGAGACCCCAGCCTCCGGCCGGTCTCGCCCTGCCAGGCCACGGAGTAGGAGGGGGGGCAGAGGCGAGACCCCGGCCTCTCGGCCGGTCTTGCCCCGCCAGGCCGCGGAACAGGGGGGCAGGGGCGAGACCCCGGCCCTCGACCGGTCTCGCCCCGCCAGGCCGCGGAGCAGGAGGGGGCAGTGGCGAGACCCCAGCCTCCCGGCTGGTCTCGCCCCGCCAGGCCGCCGAGCAGGAGGGGGCAGGGGCGAGACCCCAGCCTCCCGACCAGTCTCGCCCCGCCATGCTGCGGAGCAGGAGGGGGCAGGGGCGAGACCACGTCCTCCCGGCCGGTCTCTCCCCGCCAGGCCGCGGAACAGGAGGGGGCTGGGGCGAGACCCCGGCCTCCCGGCCGGTCTCGCCCCGCCAGGCCGCGGAGCAGGAGGGGGCAGGGGCGAGACCCCGGCCTCCCGGCTGGTCTTGCCCCGCCAAGCCGTGGAGCAGGAGGGGGCTGGGGCGAGACCCCGACCTCCTGGCTGGTCTCGCCACGCAAGGCCGCAGAGCAGGAGGGGGTAAGGGCGAGACCTCGGCCTCCCGGCCGGTCCCGCTGCTCCCACCTCACACTTATCAGGTCGGGGCGGGTGCCAGCCAACTTGTCTCACCCGCCTCCTAAAAAAGGGCCACTAGGGGGAGGCATATTTTTCCTCCCCCTAGTAGTATATTCCAAGGGCTATGCCAAAATTGGCCACCAAAGGTGCTAAACTCATCCAAAAGCTTAAAACCCAAAACCTACGAATATGGGGTTGTACACGCATATACTTGTAATTATTTAGTCCCACATTGCTTATTTGTAATCTCTCTCATCTCCTCCATTCTATAAAAGGGAAGATATACCTTTATAATATACACTTTTTTTGGATAATAAAATTTGTTACTCCAAATTTTCGGCTTGTTTGTTTTCTGTTCGCATATGGTATCAGAGGTCTCGATCTTTTCCTCCTGATTCTATGAGCCCTCTCTGGCCACACGGCTTGTTTCTTCTTCTCGCGACCTGTCTTCGTGACTTGTTTCTTCCACCGGCTTTCACCTTGTTTGTGCGGTTTATTTCGCTCCTTGTCGTTGCCCTTTGTGTGAGCGACCTCTTTGAATCCTCTTTCTTCACGACACGACATGTTATTCAGTCACAGCGACATGTTCTTCTTGTCGCAACCTATGTCTAGACGTCGCGTCCTCCTTTTCTAGCCGCTCCTCTTCTTACGTCGTCGTGACCTGTTGTTAAGTCGTCATGACCTGTTATTCTTGTCACGACCTGTGCCTAGTCGTCGCACCCTCCTTTTCTAGTCGCGCCCTGCTCTTTGTCGTCGCAACCTCTCCTTATAGCCGCGACTTGTTCTTCTCACTGCTCACTTCTATGACAACCTCTGATATCTCTACCACCACTGCTCACGTTGTCGCTCCTCCTACTCCTCCCACTCCTTCGGGCAACCTTGGCACCGTTTCCAAATTCATCGGTCCTAACTACCCGGATTGGAGTGTCTCCATCACCATCCTTCTCTGCTCTCAATGCAAATGTCGTCATCTCACTGATGACCTTCCTCCACATGATTCTCCTCTCTTTGACGATTGGGATTCCAGTGATGATCTTGTCATCACATGGCTGGCTAACAGCCTCTCTGATGAATGCCTTCCCATCATCCGTCATGATGAAACGGTCAAGGCTGCTTGGCTTCATCTCGCCGCTCTCTACTCCAAGGGGGCTCAGACATCCCGCATCTATACTTTGTATGCGGACCTCTTTGTCCTCCCCTCCATGTCTCTTGATACTGCTTACCAACAAGTTTAGGATCTTGGAGCCGAAATTCTCCAAAATTGCCCCTTTTCTACAGATCTCGCTGAGCAACACAAAACGTTCCAGGAGCTTCTGCTTGTGTGTTATCTTCTGTGACTTCTTGAGTCGTATGACATGATCCATCAACAAATCCTTGGCGAGGCAGAGTCTCCCACCCTAGATGCTACTGCTGCCCGCATTGTCATTGTTGCCTCTCTGCTACAACATTTGTTGTTATCCTCCCCTCCTCAACCGGACAACTCCACTTACCATACTCAACGAAGTGGCTCTGGTGGCCGCCACCTCCCATCTAGTGAATGTGGTGCTTCCCGATTTCTCTGCTCTCACTGTGGCCGCACCGGCCACACCGTTGATTGCTGCTGGAAGAAGCATCCTCATCTTTGACCATCTGGATGAAAGAATTGGTTTCTAAACACCTAGATGGGGGGTGAATAGGTACAATTCCTTTTTCTTCTAAGGCAGAATATTAATTCAGTTAATTAATAGAAATATATAGTTCAGCAGCTACCATAGCACAGAAATAACAATACCACACACAATCACAGATGGCACACTGATTTATAGTGGTTCCCCAAGGTTTGGGTACATCCACTTTCCCCCTTCGCCTATCTAGTAGTGTGCTAGATTCGGCCTAACTTCTTTCCTTCTCCTCAGATTCACAGATCTTACAGCTCAGAACCCAAACAAGGCTCCTACAACTCAGAGTGAGTCCACACTCCTACAGCTCAGGCAATCTGCCCTACCTCATCCTTCAACATGGCCTACAACTCAGAGATGAAAATCTCCTACAACTCAGGCTCTCAGCCCTACCTTAGCCTTCAACAAGGCCTACCACTCAGAGAACTTTATCTCCTACAACTCAGCCTTTATAAATCAGGCTTACAACTCAGATCTTAAAAAGATCCTACTGAAAATAGATGTAAATTTTAAATTTACCACCACCCTGGTTGAGAGAGAAAGGATGGAAGGTTTCTTGATCAGTTCTTGAAAGAATCTGATGTTAGAGATCAACCTGTCTTAGCTTTCTTCAAAGCTTCTTGAATCTGAACACAGTAGGGTTGATCTCCTTTGAAGGTGATCTTCAATCAGTTTCTTTCTTGAAATTCAGAAATCAATCTGAATTCTTCTTGGCAGAGTGGTTCAGAATCTGCACTTGAGAGACTTGTTGATGTATGTCCCTTTCTTCACTTGAATAGATGGAGCTCTCTCTCTCCAAATTCTTCTGAAGATTCTTCTGAATTCCTCTTTGAATTCTCTTGACAAACTCTGAGTAGATCACCACTTCAGAATATCTTCTTAGATCTTTTGTTGAAAATCTTCTTCTGTTTTTCGTGTTTTTATCTCATCTATCTGTGTATATGTCTTCTGTTGATATAGAATGTCTTTATATAGACTTCCTCCATGGTAACCGGTTGATCCGGTTTCTAACGAACTTCTGATAGATCTGACAGTTGTAGTAGACAGGTTGAAACTAACAGCTGTCAAGTCTTCAGTCACTTCTTGAAACTCTGTCTCTGTCAGCAAAGTGTCGAGACTGTACTTCATCATGTGTTAACACAAGTAGACTAAGTGTCGACACAAGCCTTGGTGGTGTCGACACAGCTCCCTTGGTGTTGACACTGCTTCTCGACACAGCTTCTGTAGAATGTGTCGACACTAGTTCTGTGTGTCGACATAGTCACTTCTTCTCTTCACAAAAATCAACTTTGTTGAAACTCTTCTATGTGTCGACACAAGTCCTGTGTGTCGACACAGTTGATGTCGACAAAGTCTTTTGTGTGTCAACACTGCCTCTGTCTGTCGACACAGTTGATGTCGACTAAGCTTTTCTGTATGTCGACACTACCTCTGTGTGTCGACATAGTTGATGTCGACTAAGCTTTTCTGTGTGTCGACACAGCCTCTGAGTGTCGACACAGTTTCTTCTGGTTTCGATGCAGCCTTTCCAAGTATCGACACACTTGACTTCAGGTGTCGACACAGCTTTTCTCTAGTGTCGACACAAGCCTTCATAAGTGTCGACACAGCTTCTTCTGGTGTCGACTCATGGACTTAGAAACTTTTCCTGCATTCCTGCATTTTCTTAACCTGCACATATAAACTAAAAACAACATCAAATACACCTTGATGCATATCATTGAGTAAGGTGAGACTTCTTCAAATCTGGTACACATTTTCCAATGTACCCAACAATCTCCCCCTATTTGGAGAAGTCATAACCCTTAGTCAATGATATACACCATTCATAATAAACACACATTATGATGTATAAAAAAAATTACATGACAGGGTAACTTATAAACAAAACATGTATAAAATGCCATCACAGAATAATGATACAAACATAATGAGCATTAATCATTGTTTTGTTTAAACTTTCAAAAGTTTCTTAACAATAGTTTACATAGATTTTTAAAACTAAAGATTACAATATTGTAAAATCTAGTTAATCTATTCTAAGGCTGATCAGGCTCCTTGATGACTATGCATTTGCCTGACTGAATCTTGGCTTGTATTAGAGCTTCAGTATCTTCAGCTGGCTTCTTGCCCTTCAGATCTTTCTTCTTTTATTTGTCAGCCCTTATCCTTTGCCTTTCAAAATAGTGAAAAGGCTTTGGGAAGTACTTGCTAGGCTCCTGAGCATTAGGAGGTAGCTTCCAAGCTTTTGCCTTTCTTCTATATTGTAGAATGGCTTCCTGCCTAGCTTCACACTTGATCTATTCTTGCTCAGTATACCATTTACCCATGTCATGGGTCTTGTCCTTCACAGCCTTCCAGGCAGTCAATATAATATTCCTGGAAGTTGGGCTCCATTGCTCAAAATCAGGCTTCAACTCAGCCTGTTCTCTAAATCTTTTCTTTGAAAGTTGAGCTTCTTGCTCTTTATTCAAAGCTGCCTCTGACATTTATACTTTCTCAATAATAACATTTTTAGCACCCTCTGGAGGGCTGTACATTGAATGTACTTCTTGCTGAATCATATCAAAATCTGTTGGAGGGTAAATGACCTGAGCAACTTCAGGTTGATCACCTTCAAAATAAGCAGGTTGCACACCTGACTCAGCTACATTATCATCATCACATAGGGGTGGATATCCAAGGGTGGCTCGGATGCTATTAGATATCCATTTAGCATGATCTGAGCCTGCTTTGACTAACACTCTCTCCCCCTTTATGACTTCTCTCTCAATATGAGCTCTGAGGTCATCTTTCTGAAATCTTACTTGTTCATCTAAATAATTAACATCATCTTTATAAAATGACCTTAGTTTCAGTAGCTGATCAGAAATGATCTTTTGAGAATTCTTAATAGTTATTTGTACAGCAGCTAGTTCTTCCTGTAATTGGTTATCAAAATCTGACTTGTCTTTAGGTCTTGCCTCAGTCAGGGCAGTAGCAGTAGTCTTTAATTCTATAACAATCACATTATGTGATTCAGTCAGATTGTCATTCATCCTTAGTTGATTTTCTAGGACATATCCTTGCTTAACAGCAATATCATCAACTTGAGTCTTTATTCCTTATTGTTGTTTAGCTAGAAAAACTACAGCATTACCTCCTTTATGGAAGCAATCTGTCATTTCCTTCTTGTTCTGATTTACTTCAAATCTTATGGATTTGATATCTTGAGATAATGATAACTGCAATTCATTATGTCTCTCATCCATATACTTTTCCATGGCTATTCATTGTTTATCCAATTTGACTTGCAAAGATACCAGTAAGGAGTTATAATCGATGGTTGGGGCAGGTTGTGGAGCAGTTTTCAATGCCCTTTTATAGATTTGGCTTCTTCTTTTGAAAACCATCAGCTTTCTCTTCTTTGCTCTTAGAGCTTCTCCATCATCAGAATCAGAAGTACTTTCTAGATTCACAGTGTCCTTTGGACTTGTGGGCAGCTCTTTGTCAGATCTAGGTAACTCCCCCTGAGTCCCTTGCTCCTCCCCCTCAGTCCTGACTTGCACCCCATCAACTGCAGCTTGCTCGCCCTCAGTTCTTTCTTGCTGTCCCTCAGTTTTGACTTGCTCCCCCTCAGTTGTTACTTATTCTATATCAGGGAACAACTCTTTAAGGGTAAACTCTTATTGAGGTTGTACTGGAGGCACTCTTAACTCTGGAGCATTAGCAGCTGTAGATGTATCCTCCATGATAACATCATGTGCTTGATTATTGAGTTGAGTGGTCTGGTCAACATCAACCAAGGGCACAGTTAGTGTTTCATCCTCATTATGGAAAACTGATTGATTAACTTCTTGGATTACCTCAAGAATAGTTTGAGTAGTCATTTCACTATCTAAGTGTGTTGGCTCTTCCTCAAGATGAGGCTCCCCCTCCATCTGAGCACCATCTGTAATGTCTTGTGCAGGAGATTTTTCAGCAATCTCTGGCCTCTCTTCATCAGGCATGTCTTTGTTAGGACTCTATCCCATCTGAAGATTATCCTTATATCCATTCTTCTCATGTGGTTGATCTTAGAACCAATAATTTGTGCCATTACGTCTGGAATTGTTCCAGCCAAGTAGAGACTCATGATTATTCCCAGATTTGGCTTCTTGATGCCTTCCTTAATCTTTTCAAAGATTACTGCAGACCAATCTGTGTTCAGTCTAAAGATAATCCTGGTCATCAGGCTGAACATATAGGATGAAACCCTATCATGCCCCCTGGCTTGCAGAGAATGACCTTTCCAACCACTTCAAAAAGGAATTTTTCTTGCAGATTCATCCCTTTCCTGTTCATTGCAGATCCAATCTTCATGGTGGGATCCAATCCACAACACTGAAGTGCTTCTCTAGTCTTGAATGAGGTAACTTCTTCTTCTTCTTAAGTTCTTGGGAGTTGAAGAGTTTTCCGCAAGCTCTTCAAGGTAAGTTTAACTTTAGCTCCCTGAACTGTAGATTTGATCTTAAGTTTAGTCGAATCTAAAGTAGTTGCGCCATAGAATTCCAGTATTTCTTTCTTACATATCTTTGTAGGTTCAGATACCAGAAATTCCAAACCATTTGCAGTAATTAGGGTAACTACTGTTTTAATCTCGGGTTCCGCATTATCAAAAGCGTTGCGAACCAGCTCATAGCCTTCGTTGATGTTATCTTCAAGTTTTGGCGTCATTGGGGTTGAGAGAAATCTTGGATTGAGAAGAGAGAATTTGTCGACACAAGGTTTTGTTCTCGAAAATATGGAGAGTGTGTCAACAGAATATGTTGTTGACCTATTTATACCCTTCTAAATAATGAAGTTCAAAAGGCACGTCAAAATTCTCTTAATGTGTCGACACAGTTGAAATGTGTCGACACAGACTTCTAATGTCTCGAGAGAAGTGTTGACTTCTATGTGTCGACACCAATTGATGATGTGTCGACACAGACATACTTATCAGTTCGACAGAAATTCTGTGTCAACAACTTCTGGATGTGTCGACACAACTGCTCTGAAGTGTTGACACCAACTACTATGTGTCGACACAGACAACTTTTTGTGTCGACATAATTTTACTTAGCCTAATTTGTTAAACTAATTTATGTTCAACATTCCTAATTCAATTTTGAAATTATTGAATTTAGTTTCATCTAATGGCTTAGTGAACATGTCAGCAAATTGTAAATATGTATTAACAAATTCTAAAGAAATATCTTCTTTTTCTACAAGATCTCTAAGAAAATGGTATCTTATTTTTATATGCTTTGTTCTACTATGAGAAACGAGATTATGAGCAATAGAAATAGCACTAGTAGAATTACATAATAATGGAGTTCTACTTACCTGAATACCATAATCTTCTAACTGATGTTGTATCCACAACAGCTGTGCACAGCAACTTCCTGCAGCAACATACTCAGACTCAGCTGTGGAAATTGCCACACTAGTCTGCTTCTTACAGCTCCATGACACCAATCTTCCTCCTAGAAATTGACAGGTGTCTGTTGTGCTTTTCATATCTACTTTGCATCCTGCAAAGTCTGCATCTGAATAGCATATTAGTAGAAAATCTATATTCCTAGGATACCAAAGGCTTAGATTAGGTGTGCCCTTAAGATATCTCAAAATCCTTTTGACAGCAGTATAATGAGATTCTTTAGGGCAGGATTGGTACCTAGCACAAACACATGTAGCATACATGATGTCTGGTCTACTAGTAGTCAGATAAAGGAGGGAGCCAACTATCCCTCTATATAAACACTCATCTGCAGGTTTCCATGCATCATCTTTGCTTAGAGCCATACTTGTCCCCATTGGAGTTCTCATGTTAGTGGATGACTTCATACCATACTTCTTAATTAACTTCTGGGTGAACTTAGACTGGGATATGGACAGGCCATCATCAGTCTGTCTTACTTGGAGTCCCAAGAAGAACTTAAGTTCTCCCATACTGCTCATCTCAAACTTCCATTGCATAAGTTTTGCAAACTTTCTAAAAAGGTTGTTTTCAGTAGAACCAAATATTATGTCATCAACATATATTTGGACTAGGATGATCTTTCCTTTGGATTCTCTAAGGAATAGAGTCTTGTCAATTTTCCCCCTTGAGAATTTGTTCGTAATGAGGAAAGTATACATGGTTTCATACCAAGCCCTTGGGGCTTGTTTCAACCCATATAAAGCTTTTCTAAGTTTATAAACATAATTAGGATTGAGTGGATCAACAAAACCTGAGGGTTGTTTTACATAGACCTCCTCTTTTAAGTCTCCATTTAAGAATGTTGACTTAACATCCATTTGGAACACTTTGAAGCCTTGATATGCTGTATAGGCAAGGAATAGCCTTATTGCTTCCAACCTTGTTACTGGAGCAAGAGTCTGATTAAAGTCTATGCCCTCTTCCTGTCTGTATCCTTTGGCAACTAGTCTTGCCTTGTTCTTCACTATGATCCCACTCTCATCAAGCTTGTTTCTATAAATCCACTTTGTCCCTATGATATTGTGGCCCTTTGGTTTTGGAACCAACTCCCAGACCTTGCACCTTCTGAATTGATATAACTCCTGCATAGCATCAATCTAGTGTGGGTCTTGAATAGCTTCTTCAAATCTCTTGGGTTCCAGTTGAGATAAGAAGCTTGAGCAAAGAACTATATTTAAGTTCCTGCTTCTTGTTTGTACTCCATGTCTTGGATCACCAATGATCTGGTGTGCAGGATGATCCTTTAAATGTTTAACTGCTGGAGGTAATCTATCAACAGTTTGACCTTCTTCAATCTCTTCATTATGCTGCACCTCATGGTCTTCATCAGCCTCTTGAGTGTCCTGTACTCCCCCTGGACAGCAACTACCATTTTCCTCATCCTGCTTTGTAGTTGGATCTTCTTTGATAGTAAACTGGTCCATCTTCTGCTGTATACCTGTAGAGCTACAAGAACTATTAGGCAACTCACTGTTAATAAGTCTAGATTCATCAAATATAACATGAACAGACTCTTTTACAACTTGAGTAGCCAAATTGTAGACCCTATAAGCCTTACTATTGTTGTTGTACCCAACAAATATCCCATCTTGGGATTTGGCAGCAAACTTAGTTAGGTGAGACTTGCCATTGTTAAGCACATAGCACTTGCAACTAAAGATCCTAAAATAGGATAAGTTTGGTTTTCTGCCTTTAATAACCTCATAGGGTGTCTTTTTGTGGATTTTGGTAATGGAAGCCCTATTGAGCACATAGCATGCAGTGTTTACTGCCTCAGCCCAGAAATATTCTGGGAGAGTAGTGTCACTCAATAGTGTTCTTCCAGCATCAATCAATGTCTTATTCTTTCTTTCAGCAATGCCATTTTGCTGAGGTGTTCTAGGTGAGGAAAATTCCTAATGAATCCCAAATTCTTCACACAACCTTGTCATACTTTCAGATTGGAATTTAGTTCCATGATCACTTCTGATTTTGTCCACTAAACTATCTAATTCATTCTGAATTTGTTTAACAAAATTGTAGAAGATATTTTGAGTTTTAGATTTCTGACTCAGAAAGAATACCCATGAAAATCTAGAATAGTCATCTACTACCACAAAAGTGTAGACCTTCCTACCTAGACTATGAACCGGCATAGGACCAAATAAATCCATATGCAGGAGGTATAAGCACCTCACTGAGTCTTTGGTTTCTAGGCTATGAATGGAGGATCTGGTATGCTTGCCTTTTTGACAAGCTGAGCATATTCCATCCTTAAAGCACTTAACTTGAGTACCATTCCTCACTAACTCTTTACTAAAGAGTTGGACAATAGTCTTGTAGTTAAGATGAGCTATCCTCTTGTGCCATTTGACACAATGAGAGGCTTTCTCATCAGCCACAAGGCAGATAGGAGAATTTTTATTCTCACTCTCAAAGTTTAGGCAATACACATTTCTTTTTCTATAGCCAGTCAATATAACTTTTTGATCACTAGACCTCTTGATATGACACTCATTCTTGATAAATGAAATGTCATATCCAAGATCACTCAGCTGGCTTATGCTTATTAGGTTGTGTTTCAAACCCTTCACATAAGCCACTTGAGTGATAGTGATTAAGTTGTTAGAGATGTTACCAAACCCTTTGATGACTACTTTTTCAGAACCACCAAAGATTACTTTAGGCCCATTCAATATTGGTGAGTAGTCCTTTAGTAATCCTCTTGTTGCAGTCATGTGCCTGGAACATCCACTGTCCAAGTACCATATAGGGGCATGGCAACTTGGACTCACCTGCAACAAAGATTACTTAACCTTAAAACCCAAATAACTTTTGGGTCCTTGGTTCAAGTTAGCCTGAAACTTGACAAATCTGCATGCAGCTCTTCTAACAGGTAGACTGCTATCCTTCCTGACACTGGTATTGTGCCAACAGTCTAAGGCATAATGGCCTATCTTGCCACAGTACCAGCACTCATACTTGTTATACCTCTTTTTAGGTACAATCTTAGTTGTATTGTTGGCAGCAGATCTTTTATTTTGTGTTGGGGCTTTGCCTTTATTATTGGACTGGGCAGCCCATGCAGTTCCCTTAAAGCCTAATCCTGTCTTACCTTTTTGAGACACAAAGTCATCAATTAAGGGCAGGACATATTTTGGCTTTGAGAAACTAGCCACTATTTCCTTATCTTTCTGAAGTCTGACTTCCAGACTTTTGATCTGATCATTTTTGAATGTGATTGTACCCAACTGAATAACAGTTATGTTTTTCAGCTTGGCAATCTCATTCATCTTTTGATCCAGCAACTTTTCTGAATCAGATGCAGCCAACTTAAGAGCTGTATTTTCCTTAGCCTGATTTTTGGCCAGGTTTTTGCTTCTCTTGAGTGCCTGCAACAAATCCCCATATTCATCTATAAGCTAATGAATATCTCCTTCAGATTCAGACTCATCCACATCTCTTGATGCAGATGCATCTGATTCTGACCCAGTGTAGTAATCAGAATCTACAGATAACCTTTTTACCTTACTGGGACCAGGTTGATCCTAGCACTGGTCTTCTTCACACACAGCCATCAGTCCTTTGCACTGATGGTCTTCTTGCACATTGATAGAGTCCAATAATTTCAAGAACTCATCCTCTTCTTCTGTTGCAAACAAACCAATATAGGCCTCAGCCTCAGATTCAGACTCTGAAGTTGATTGATTTGTCCAACTTTTCTCTTTCTTAGCTACTAAGGATTTCTCCTTCTTGCTCTTGTGCTGAGACTTCTTTTTATCAGCAGACTCCTTCCTTTTGTCTGGATAGGCAGCCACAACATGTTCAGGTCTTTTGCAGTAATAGCAAATAATCTTTGATATAGTTGACTTGTTAGGCTTTGTCCCACTCCTGTCCTTCCTGGATGATTTCCTCTTCTGATAATAGTCATCCTTGGACTGAGATGAGGATGGCTTAGATTTCCATTGTTTCTTATTTAAGAATCTCTGAAACTGCCTTGTGAAAGTAGCAAAGTCTTCATCAGAATTACTGCTGTCTGAATTGTGATTATCTGAATTTTCTGAGATCACTTCTGCAGCATTCTTAGGAGAACATGGAGACATCCTCTTATTCTTCCTTGTGGCTTCTACCTTGAAGGCCACTGACTTTTATCTAGAGTCAACCTTTGTATTTTTCTCTTCCTCCTTTCTGGCCAACAACTGCATCGCATAAGACAGCAATTTGCCAAACAGTGTTGGAGGTGAAATTTTGTCAGTCTGGCAACTTCCCTTATGGCACAGATCTATGTATCCCAATCCTTAGTCAAAGACCTAAGGAATTTGTCATTCAGCTCATTTGTACTGAAGATTCTTCCATAGGACATTAGTTTATTTACAATTCTGTAGAACTTCTTATAACATTCAGTTATACTATCAGACTTGGCTTGTCTGACACTCTCATATTCTTAATTAAGCATAGACTTTCTATCTTGACTACCTCTTCAGAACCCTCCATGTAGACAACCAATGTGTCCCACATCTCCTGGAGGTTTTTGTAGTGAATCAGATTCTGGAATGTTGAGTCATCTATGGCACTCACTATAATATTTTATGCTCTTTTATCCATTGTAGCCAAGATGATCTCATCCTTATTCATTTCTGAAAAATCCTTAGGAATCCTTTGATTAGCATCAAGAACAGAAACCTTCATTGGAATATATGGTCCATCCTTAACTGTTATATAAATTCTAGGATCAGATGCCTTCATAAATAGCTTGACCCTTTCCTTCTATATCAAAAAGATTTCCTTCCTGCATATAGGCAACTTCATTGAACCAAGTTCTTTATGGTTTTCTTCTAAACCCATCTTCTTTAACTTACTTCTGCCTCACAGATCTTACTCAGACTGTTAAGTCTTTCTTTGAGAAACCTCCCTCTAATACCACTTGAAAGAATTGGTTTCTAAACACCTAGAGGGGGTGAGTATGTGTAATTCCTTTTTCTTCTAAGGCAGAATATTAATTCAGTTAATTAATAGAAACATATAGTTCAACAGCTATCACAACACAGAAATAACAATACCACACACAATCACAGATGGCACACTGATTTATAATGGTTCCCCAAGGTCTGGGTACATTAACTTTCCCCCTTCGCCTATCTAGCAGTGTGCTAGATTCGGCCAAACTTCTTTCCTTCTCCTCAGATTCGCAGATCTTACAGCTCAAAACCCAAACAAGGCTCCTACGACTCAGAGTGAGTCCACACTCCTACAACTCAGGTAATCTGCCCTACCTCTGCCTTTAACAAGGCCTACAACTCAGAGATGAAAATCTCCTACAACTGAGGCTCTCAGCCCTACCTCGGCCTTCAACAAGGCCTACCACTTAGAGAACTTTATCTCCTACAACCCAGCCTATATAAATCAGGTTTACAACTCAGATCTTAAAAATATCCTACTGAAAATAGATGTAAATTTGAAATTTACCACCACCCTGGTTGAGAGAGAAAGGATGGAAGGTTTCTTGATCAGTTCTTGAAAGAATCTGATGTTAGAGATCAACCTATCTTAGCTTTCTTCAAAGCTTCTTGAATCTGAACACAGTAGGGTTGATCTCCTTTGAAGTTGATCTTCAATCAGCTTCTTTCTTGAAATTCAGAAATCAATCTGAATTCTTCTTGACAGACTGGTTCAGAATCTGTACTTGAGAGACTTGTTAATGTAAGTCCCTTTCTTCACTTGAATAGATGGAGCTCTCTCTCCAAATTCTTTTGAAGATTCTTCTGAATTCTTCTTTGAATTCTCTTGAAAAACTCTGAGTAGATCACCACTTCAGAATGTCTTCTTAGATCTGCTGTTGAAAATCTTCTTCTGTTTTTCGTGTTTTTTATCTCATTTATTTGTGTATATGTCTTCTGTTGATAGAGAATGTCTTTATATAGACTTCCTCCATGATAACCGGCTGATCCGGTTTCTAACGAACTTCTGACAGCTCTAACAGTTTCAGTAGACCAGTTGAAACTTGCAGCTGTCAAGTCTTCAGTCACTTCTTGAAACTCTGTCTCTGTCAGCAAAGTGTCGAGACTATACTTCATCATGTGTCGACACAAGTAGACTAAGTGTCGACACAAGCCTTGGTTGTGTCGACACAGCTCCCTTGGTGTTGACACTGCTCTCGACACAGCTTCTGTAGAATGTGTCGACACTAGTTCTGTGTGTCGACACAGTCACTTCTTCTCTTCACAAAAATCAACTTTGTTGAAACTCTGCTATGTGTTGACATAAGTCTTGTGTGTCGACACAGTTGATGTCGACAAAGTCTTCTGTGTGTCGACACTGCCTCTGTGTGTCGACACAGTTGATGTCGACTAAGCTTTTCTGTGTGTCGATACTGCCTCTGTGTGTCGACACAGTTGATGACGACTAAACTTTTCTGTGCGTCGACACTGTCTCTGTGTGTCGACACAGTTTCATCTAGTGTCGACACAGCCTTTAAAAGTGTCGACACAGTTGACTCCAGGTGTCGACACAGCTTTTCTCCAGTGTCGACGCAAGCCTTCATAAGTGTCGACACAGCTTCTTCTGGTGTCGACTCATGGACTTAGAAACTTTTCCTGCATTCCTGCATTCCTGCATTTTCTTAACCTGCACATATAAACTCAAAACAACATCAAATACACCATGATGCATATCATTGAGTAAGGTGAGGCTTCTTCAAATCTGGTACACATTTTCCAATGTACCCAACACTGGAGATGCTTCCACTTCCTCTTTGAAGCTGTCTGCCTCCGTGGTCACATCTTGAGGTAATGCCCATGTCGCTAATTCAAGGTAAATGGTTGATCGACTCTAGTGCTACCAATCATATGACCGGCAATCCGCAATATTTTCACTCCTAGAACAGCATGCTCGGTTGCCCCCGGTCCTTATTGCAGACCGCTCTCCCTCACTGATCAATGGAACGGAAGTTGTTTAAGTCACTTTGTCTCTTTGCTTGGCGAACACCCTATATGTTCCCAAGATCCCTTATAGCTTGTTATATATTACTTCTCTTTGCAAGCAACTACAATGTTCCATCACATTCACTTCTTCTACTTGTTCTTTTCAGGTTTCGGGCTCCAAATAGACGATTTCTACTGGGACTGAGATTGGCGGCCTCCACTTCCTTGACAACGTTTCTGCACTCTCCGCCTTCTCCTCATCTTCTACTGATCTTCTCTAGTGGCACCTCTATCTTGGTCATGCTCCTCCATGAATTCTTCGTCAGCTTATGCCCCACCTTCCTCTGCAGAGTCCTCCTCTCAACTGTGACGTCTGTCAACTTGGTAAGCATCACCGTTCATCCTTCCCACCGAAGCAAGGTCGTGGATATTCCCGACCGTTTGATCTTGTTCACACTGACATCTGGGGTCCTTCTCCTACCCTTACCATAGGTCGGGGTAGTTCATACTTTGTAACCTTTATTGATGATTTATCTAGGTGTATGTGGGTGTATCTTTTAAAGGATCGCTCCAAACTCTTTTCTGTATGGACATCATTTAATAATATGATTGAGACTCAGTTTGATATGTATATTAAAATCTATCGCTCTGACAATGCTAAGGAATATCTTAGTACTGCATTCTATTCTTTCTATATGCAACATGGTATTATTCATCAAACTAGTTGTGTCTATACCTCACAGCAAAATGGAGTGGCGGAATGCAAAAACCATCATCTCCTCGATTTCGCTCGCATTCTGATGGCAGAGATGCAGGTTCCTCGCTCCTATTGGGGCTACGTTATTCTCATCTCCTATTACCTCATTAATCGCATTCCATCCACGGTTCTCCACAGACAAACCCCATTCTCCATTCTCTATCCTGGCAAGGATCTGTTTCCTCTCCCTCTGTGTATCTTTGGGTGCACGGGTTTTGTGCATGCTCCTTCCGCCACTCATGACAAACTCGACTCACGTGCCACCAAGTGTGTCTTTTTGGGTTACTCAACAACTCAAAAGGCTATTGTTTCTTTGATCCCATTCTTCGTAATCAATACGTATCCGCGGATGTGATCTTCTTTGAGAATGCGTCATATTTCTCTTCTGACCCCCTCTCCCTCTCCGGTTATTTCATCTTCTCCTACCGTCCCCTCCACCACATCTACTCCCATCGAGATTCTCCCACCGTCGCCTCCACCATCTCCTCCTCTCTCTCCCTCATCACCACTGCTCTCTCCCTCCTCTCTGCGGCCGTCTCTCTCCACTCCCAGCCCAGCTCTCTCCGTCACGGATGCTCCGATCACTGAGGAACATGCCAACTTGGATCTTCCCATTGCTCTTTGCAAAGGGCCGCGGATGTGTACCCAGCTCCCGCTGGCTGCTGTTGTTTCATATGATCGTCTCACTCCCTCTCGCAGGGCGTTTGTATTGGCTATTTCTGCGACTGTCACTCCCCCCACCTACCAGGAAGCTCTTGATGTTCCTCATTGGAAGGCCGCCATGGATGAGGAAATTGCTACCCTCACTGAACGGGGTACCTGGACCCTTGTTCCTCCCCCCTTTGGGCACTGATGTAGTTGCCTGTCGCTGGGTCTTTGTTGTGCCATCCGGATGGCAGCGTGGACCGCTACAAGGCCCGCCTGGTTTCCAAAGGCTTCACTCAGACCTATGGTGATGATTACTTTGACACCTTCTCTCCCATTGCTCGTCTCAACACCATTCGGGTCCTTTTCTCTGTGGCTGTCAAAAGGGATTGGCCGATTTCACAGCTGGATGTTAAGAATACCTTTCTTCATGATCATCTTCAGGAAGATGTTTACATGGAGCAACCTCCTAGGTATGTTGCTCAGGGGGAGACACGAGAATATCGGCTGAAGAAAGCCATCTATGCCCTAACGAAAAGCCTTCAGGCTTGCTTTGACAAGTTTAGTGGCATTGTTATGTCCATTGGTTTTACAAGAAGTTCAGCCGATCACTAATAGATCATTCGCAAAACCTCCTCGGGTCTGGTGGTTCTTGCGGTATATGTGGATGACATTCTTCTTACTATCGATTACCAGGCAGGGGTAGCTTTGACAAAGAAACACCTCTATCAACACCTGGTCACAAAGCATATGGGCTCCCCAAAATATTTTCTGGGGATTGAATTCTCTAGGAAGCTCAATTCCATGGTCCTTTCCCAACAGAAGTATGCTCTTGATCTACTAAAAGAGGCAGGGTTGACTGATGCTAAACTTGCCCGATGTCCCATGACTTCTGGAGAAGACAAAACATGGACATATGACTCGCCTCTTATTTCTGATCTTACGAGGTACTGGCGTCTGGTTGGCAAACTCATTTATCTCACGGTAACCAGACCCGACATCTCCTATGATGTGGGCAAGGTGAGCCAATTCATACAAGCTCCTAGGGAGTGTCATCTATAATCTGCCCTAAGGATATTCGAGCATGTTAAAGCAGCGCCAGGGAAAGGACTTCTTTTTCAGAAGAATGGTCGATTGAGGGTTGAAGCGTACTCAGATTCGAGCTATGCTGATGACAAAGATGACCGTAAGTCAACATCGGGTTTTTGCACATTTGTTGGAGGAAATCTTGTGAGTAGGAAGAGCAATAAATAGTCTATGGTCTCCAGATCCAGTATAGAAGCAGAATATCGTAGTATGACATCGACCACATGTGAGTTGAAGTGGTTGCGTGCTCGCATGCTTGACTTAGGAGAGGTCTATAACTATCATCTTCATATATTCTACGACAACAACGCCGCGATATAAATCTCCAAAAATCCGGTCTTTCATGAGAGAACAAAACACATAGAAGTCGACTGTCATTTTATTCAGGAAGAGATCTTGAAGAAACAGATTTGTACCCCATTCGTCACTTCTGACAACGAGTTGGCAGATATCTTCACCAAGCCGGTATCCGCTTCCTTTTTCCACATTTGCGACAAGCTGGGCATAATTGATATCTATGCTCCAGCTTGAGGGGGAGTGTTGCGGTATGGAGGTCGGGCGGCATGTTATAGTTTGGAGTTCGGGCGGTCGGGCGGTTTGTCTCTGTCGACTTTGAGACCGACGGTGTAGCAGTCTCCTGTGGGGGCTTATTCTCTATGGCGCTTGTTCTCTCCTTCCGGTGGTTGTCGAGCGGTTAGCCTACTTGTCTAACCGCACGACTTGTTTGGTTTGTTTATTTGTAAAGCCGCATATACTTGTAATTATTTAGACCCATATTGCTTTTTTTGTAATCTCTTTCATCTCCTCCATTCTATAAAAGGGAGGTTATACCTTTGTAATATACACCTTTTTTGGATAATAAAATTTGTTACTCTAAATTTTTGGTCTGTTTGTTTTCTGTTCGCACATTCTGGGTGGTCCGACGACATGTCGGCCCCGGCCACCACCAAAAAACCTATCCCGAAAGCGGTGGTCGCGGCACGTTGTTTCTGTCGAAGCCGCACTACCCCGCCTCTCTAGTGGTTGTCTGGCCGTGACACCACCCCCAGCCTATGCGTCGGGGGTAGGGCTCCTTTTTGGTAGTGGACTGGCGGCCTGGCGCCTCTGGCCACCGTCGTAGAAATAAAATAGAGCATTAGCTCTTTTCGGGTGCCTCCAGAATGACAATTTATGACGACACCACGACCTTCCGCCATCGGGGAGGAACATCCCTGGTGGTGTAGCTCATCCCCAGTGCCACCACTAGCATTGGGCGAGGCTTACCACCCATGGCCTCCACCCGACCTAGAGCTTAGCTTGGGTGACATCGAGGGCGCTCCGACCGCCGGGAGGAGCATGCAACACGTCAGAAAGATGAGGAAGGGGAAGGAGAAGAGCTTCCACCTATGGTATTATGGCTCGGGAGGTGTCGGCCTGATTTTCCATTAAAGGTGGCAGTTGAGCTCTGGTGGTGGAAGTTTTCTGGCGAGCTAGAGCTCCGGCATAGGTGCTACGGGATCGGTTAGACTTGTGAGGAGGAGAGCAGAGGGTATGGGCTTATATAACCTGAGGGGGTGGCCTCACCCTTCTCTTCCCCGATGTGGAATCAAAAAAATAAAGGAGGAAGTGGATTCTCCTCCCTTAGCAGTGCTGGACAACTGGCCTCTCCTTAGCGCATCTGAGAGTGCCAGGTGTCGATTATCAATGGGATGGGAAGGATGGGTTTGGCCTTTAGGAGTGAGGAATATGAGAGAAAAGAGGGATTGGGCCTCACCTTGACCCATGGCCCATTTATCATCCTATTGTTGGCTTGTTATAGTGGCCCAAGGGTAAGGGCGTAGGGCCCAAGCAACTCATGAAGAGGAGGTGCACTCCTCTTTTGAAAAATTCCAAAAAAGAGAAAAATTAAAGGTTTGACCAAAGTCAGCCCTAGGGTGGGTCCCACATGTTGGTCAAAGTCAAATTGTGTTCAAGTCATCGGGAGTCGGGTCAAAGTTGGGGTGTTGTGTCATAATTTGTGTGCGCATGCTTTTCGGTGCACGATAACGCTCAGTTTGCCGATAGATTGACCAATTATATTTGAAATTGACCGGGACGAACTCGGTTGACTTCATATTGGCCATACGAATCCAATTCCACTGATCGGGGTTGAGTCGGAGTTCGTTTGTTAAATATTCAAAATCCGTGTGTTGTGGAGAGCTAAAACGGTCAAAATGCTCGTATTCATTGTTAGACTTCGAATTGCGGCACAACGAGTTACAATACATTCATATCGACTATACGAAGTCATAGGAACTGACAGAACTCATATCAGAGTTCTCAAGCTCGATATTCAAAAATTTCATTTTCGTGACGTTCTACGAGGAATGGTCATATCTACCATATGACCTTGAAATTCAACACAATGAGTTCCAATACACTCGTATTGACTATACGATGTCATATGAACTGACAGAACTCAAATCGGAGTTCTCTAGCTCGATATTCTAGTCTAGAGTTACCTCCTACCTAAATGTGGTCCTTGGGTAGAGGTTCGGGTTACCTTTATTGGGCCCTGCTAGGGTTTTAGTGGCCCAATAAAATTCGGGATGTTACTCTGACTAACCCATCCCACCGCATAAGCAATTTCCTGCCTAGTGATTGTCAGATATATGAGACTCAGCACGAGAGCCTAGAACACCAAAGGGTCTGTAATAACCCTTCCCTCATCCCGCCGAAGTTCCAGATCGGCCTCTAGAGGAGTAGAATTACTCTTCCCTTTCCGCAAGCTGAATCGCTTGACGATTCTCTCAGCATAGCCCTTATGGGAAACGAGCACACTATTCTTCTACCTGTCCACCTCAAGTTCAAGGAAATGATGGAGCTCACCTAGAGCCTTCATCTTGAACCAAATAACAAGCTTAGCCTTGAGCCTAGTTTCTTCCTCCTCTGAGTTCCCCGTGACGATCATGTCGTCAACATACAGCAGAATGAGGACTGAAGCCCCCCCCCCTTTTAACAAAAAGACTTGAATCCGAGACTGAAGCGAGGTATCCATAGAATTGGAGGTATTTTGCGATCTTCACATACCACGCCCGAGGCACCAGCTTCAGATCATATATAGCTTTCTTCAGCTTGCAGACATGTCCTGGATGATCTTCAAAGACATAACCATGTAGTTGTTGAAGGAACGCGGATTACTCTTGACAATGGAGCGCGGCGGAGCGCAAGGACTGGATGTAGATTTATTTTTATTTTTTTGAACAAGCAATAAAAACTCACAACCAATCCATCACAAAGGGTTTATGATATGTTACCTCTTGAGAATATATCTCTAGGTGAAGTGGCGAATGCGAGGATGAAGATGGCAACGAGTCCACCACAAGGAGAAAACGATCTCTTTTGCCTCTTGGTTCACCTTGAACCCGAACAGTGAAGAATCTCTATTCCGTTGACCGGGAATAGAGATACAAAGCCTAGACGTTATCCTCCAAGAGCACCGAGACTCCTAGTGGCCGAACCACACTAGTCACCGTGAGAGGAAAAAGACAACCTGGAGCTTGACTGGATCGGCTAGAGGAAGAAGTCCTCAAGGCAAATCACTTGCCTTAAATGGAGCTCTCAGTGCGAGTACCGACCACCAAAAGCACGGGGCTCCTCCACCTCAACCATCCGGCGGCGAGCTCAAAGATGCCGACCAGCGATGATAACAACAGCTCACACCGGTGAGGAGGACGGTGGCGGCACAGCGACACTCCGGCGCGAGGAAGTCCGAGCGAGGAAACGACGCCATCGTGAGAGGGGAAACCCTAGCCCGTGAGCTGCAGCGCCAGCACCCTCTTCCCGATCCTTCTTTTTATATATGTCTCATGACTTTATATATATATATATATATATATATATATATATATATATATATATATATATATATATATATATATATATATATATATATATATATATATATATATATATATATATATATATATATAAATAAATGTATCCCAAAAACAAGCTCCAGTGGTTGCAGATAACCAAAATGTAAAAATTGTGCTCTACTACCAAAATCATTATGACGACTAGCCTCGTCACAATTTTCTCTTTTGATAGTCGCACAAGAACTCGTCTAAGTATGTCGAGTCACGACATAAGGCGCTCGCACCTACTATGGTATTTAGATTAAATTTCCCAGGAAATAAATACTCAAGTAAGTCGAACTGATACTGTTCCCGTTCATTTGGTGCGACCTAATAGAGGGACTATGTCGTCAAGGCGATAATATAACAACCTATATTATGGACTATAAGAGGCTTTGTCACTGCATTATAGTCGCCTCAATAACATAGTAACTAGGTAACGCATTTTGATGGCCTGTGTCTTTCTCTTGTCACATGATATCATAAATATTGTGCAAAATAGGAGCGTGTCATTTTCGCACTATATTTAATTTTTCTTCGTCTCATAAGTGACGTGTATTTATAACTGCATCAGTTATATTGCATGCTATACAAACTCGCTTTACCAAGGGGCCCGTTGATATCATAACACAAATAAATTTGAGGGACAGAGATTTTCTCGTGCAGATTACACACGCATAGGTATGAGCAACGAATCACGGTATTTATCACCATCAGAAGACAGTCTTCAACCGCAGTCACAGTGCTCACACCAATGCGCCAAATCTACACATCTCAAATCTACAATTCATAAGACACGTTGTGAACATTAATGACACTCAACATAATCCAAATAATGTTACAACATGGAATAGGTCAAGCTCAATATGTATAAAACACATATACATATTCATATGATCAAATGATAATCCCTTATCAACATTTACAGAACTACAATGTACTTTAATCGATATGACAATCTAAACTTGGTAATCAATGTTCCTCTTTGATTACCTCGATTGTGAGCAGAATAAAAGATTACGTGATGGTATGAACTCAGAGTTCTATAGTTCAGGACCAAGTGCATCTTCCTAAACCAATTATGAGTCTCATCATATAATCAAGGAACAAAATGTGAAAACATTTATGAGCAAAAGACAACTTTCAAAACACTACTTTCTTCAATCTCTCACTTGTTTTTAAAGTTTCTTAATCAAGAAAAGTAAAACACAAAGAGAAACTCATACAATCAGTCGACAAGCCACTCTCCATGGTCTTGAAGCCCCATGGACTCGAAGTGAACTTCGCGTTTGGCTTGAGACAATGGCTTTGTGAAGGGATCAGTTGTGTTACTGCTTGTGTCTATCCATAAAAGTGCAATTTTGCCTTCGTCAATAAAGTCGCGCGTAACAAAATACTTTCTGTCCATGTATTTTGTTTTATGATGTGATTTTGGCTCCTTGATTTGAGAAATAGAAGCACTATTGTCGCAAAACAACTTCAAGGGCCCCTCACTGGATGCAACAACTCCTAGTTCCTCAAGGAACTTCTTTATCCATACTCCTTCTTTGCTTGCTCCTGCGGCCGCCATGACTTCTGCTGCGGTGGTCGAGTCAGCAGTAGTTGATTGTTTCCAACTCCGCCAACTCACGGCACCACCATTCAGAAGAAAAACGAACCCAGACTGAAATATCCTATCATCCGGATCTGTCATAAAGCTAGCATCCGTGTACCCTTCGGCAGCAAGATTCTTCTGCCCACCAAAAACAAGAAACTTATTCTTGGTCCTCTTCAGGTACCTAAGAATATTTTTGACGACGGTCCAATGATTAGGACCGGGCGAAGCCTGATGTCGACTAGTCATGCTCAAAGCATATGCAACATCCGGTCTCGTGCAATTCATGGCATACATGATGGATCCAACAGCGGAAGCATACGAAACATTCTTCATGTATTCAATGTCTTTATGCGTTGCAGCACAGTGAGACTTGCCAAGTTGCACAGACACCTTCATTGGCACATTCCCTTTCTTAGAGTTCTCCATATGAAACCTTTCTAAGACTTTGTCAATGTAAGTACTTTGATATAGGCCAATGAGTCTCCGCGATCGGTCTCTATATATCTTAATTCCCAAGATATATTGGGCTTGACCCAGGTCCTTCATTGAAAAAATTGTTTTCAATGAATCTCTTGTTTGTTCCATTAATGATAATTCATTCCCCATTAATAAAATGTCATCAACATATAAGACCAAAAAGATAATGCGACTCCCACTAACCTTCTTGTACACACAAGGCTCTTCTTTGCTTTGAATAAATCCAAGAGTCCTAACCTCTTCATCAAAGCGCTTGTTCCAACTCCTCGATGCTTGCTTTAAGCCATAAATGGCCCTTTTAAGTTTGCATACTTTGTTGATATTGTCCGGATCTTCAAAACCTTGAGGTTGTTCCATGAACACATCCTCATCAAGCTTTCCATTTAGGAACGCTGTTTTGACATCCAATTGCCATATTTCATAATTATAAAAGGCAGCAATGACCAGCATGATCCGAATAGTTTTGAACATTACAACCGGCGAAAAGGTTTCATCATAGTCAATCCCTTGGACTTGACTGAAACCTTTTGCCACGAGTCTTGCCTTGTAGGTTGTCATGTTCCCATTCATGTCCATCTTCCTCTTGAAGATCCATTTGTTGGGAATGGACTGTTGAAATTTGTGAAGTGGAAGTGGGTGACGGGACAGGCCGGGCGGCCTGTGGCGGACAGCTTTGGCGGACTGGGCGGACTAGGCGGACTGAGGTTTGCGGCCTGGTGGAAAGTCTGGTGGAAGCCGGCTGTGTTCTGAGCGGGTTGTTGCATGGAGTCTGCGGTTTGGTGCGGCCTGGTATCTGCGGATAGAGAGGCTTTGCGGACTGGTGCTTTGCTCAGTGGCCGCGGGTGCAAGCTTGTGCTGATAGGCGGGCTGGCTCGAGTTCGCGGGAGGCTTGCGGACTGGCGTGTCCGCGGTTTTGGCTGTTGCGGACTGAGCCTAGAGCTTGGCTGAGGCCTTGTCGAACTCTGGTGTTACAGCAGGTCTTGATGTGGAGACCGGTTGGCGGACTGGTGTTTGGAGTCCGGGAGGAAGCTACTGCGTTGGACAAGTGCGAGGTGCTCGCGGACTGGTGGCGGTCTGTGCTAGGGTGTTTGGCGGATGAGAACTTGTGTCCGCCATGCTCGCATTGTTCCTTGATGGTTTTGGGCTTGGTCACACCTTGTGCCAAGTTCATGGTGTCCGCCGTATCCGCCAAGTCCGCTGTGACCGGGCGGTCTGGTTTTTAGCTGCCTTTGGTCATGGACTTGTGGCGGATTGAGGTGTGAGTCTTGCGGACTGCCTCGGGTTGGTGCGGACAGCCATTGAAGGGGGTTTGCTGTCCTGAAGCGGTTGGAGCTTTGCGGGCTGATGCCTTGTCCTCTTAGCTTAGGCGGACTGGAGAGGGTTCGTCAATGGTTGCCTTGCTCCTGGCGTTTTTCCTTGGTGACCGGCTAAGTCCACGCGGACTGAGTGGACGGTCGGTTGTATTCGCGCGGACTGGGGCGGTGTCGCTATCTCTTGGGCGGTGACCACACTCCTCACCTGGCCTATAAATAGGACCCCCCTGGCACATCTACAAAAACCTAAGTAACGTGAGTGAACAGTATTATTGGGTTGAGTGAAGTGCTGCGGTCTGTGTTTGCCAATCCGCGCGGATTGTTTCAGGCTGACGGTTTGCTGTGTGCAGGTCGCGCGGATAACTTCAAGGAGCCAGGAGTTTGGCTGTGACTTCGGTCAGTGCTTGGAAGTGTGCGGTCTCTGCGGACTCAGCAGGAGGTCGCTCTGCGGCTTGTCAGTTCTGTTTCAACTTTGCCAGCTTCAATAACCTGTCCGCCGGCTTCAGGCGGGTAGGGGTGTTCCTCAGTTCGGGTTCAGCAGGAGGCGAATAACGGTGTGTCCGCGCGGCCTCGCGGCCTCGCGGCTTCGGCGGACTCCGTGGTATTCGGCGGATTGCAGCATAGTTCGGGCGGCTTCGGCGACCTTGGCGACCTCGCGGTCTCGGCGGACTCGGGTGCTGTCCGCCCGGCTTGTTGTTTGGTGCTTCTGTTTTTCAGCTGTTATACTAGCGAAATCATGTCTCGCTATGTATGCCTCGCATTGTAAAGAAGTGAATGAATAATAGACCTGCTTGTGCTTCCATTATTTGTTGGGATTTACCTTTGTACCTCTAGTCCTTGGTTTCCGCTGGTTCAACGTGCGAACTGGGTAGTTCCGAAGATATTAATTTGGCGTTTGGGCTATCTTGCTGACCACGTTGAGAAAATTTAACATGGTATCAGAGGGAGGTTGCTGAGGTGCAGTTGCGTGAGCGGAAGTCAGCCAGTGTTGTTACTCAGTGATTGAGTGGTGATCAACCTGTGTTGTTGCTCGGAGCTGTTGAAAGGTTGCCAACAGGTGTTGCAATGGAAGGGAGCTTAGAAAGAGGTCTGGGCATTGAACTCTTAACGCCGACTAACTTTGTTGGGTACATTTGTCAAATTTACCTGATTTGAAGAAGCCTCACCCAACTCAATGATATACATCATAATGTATTTGATGTATGTTTGAGTTACTTGTGCAGGTTAAGAAATCACTGGACTGAAGCAAAACGTTTCTAAGTCCATGTGTCGAAACCCAGAGGGAAAGTGTCGACACTTAAGAAAGCTTGTGTCAACACCCAGACAAGCAGTGTCGACACTTGGAGTCATTGTGTCGACACCTGGGATGCAGAGTCGACACCAGACAGAAAGTGTCGACACTTGGAGCTGTGTCGACACTCAGTGAAGAAAAGTGCAGACAGAAAGTGCCGACACAAGGAGGTGTGTCGACACTCAGTGAAGCTGTGTCTACACCAGAAAGTGTCGACACTTGGAGCTGTGTCGACACTCAGCAAAAGTCTGCAGAGTCTAAGTACAAGTGTCGACACTCAACACAATGTGTCGACACTATGCAGAAGAGTCAGCACTTGAAGTAAGTGTCGACACTCAACACAATGTGTCGACACTCAACAGAAGAGTCAGCATTTGAAGTATGTGTCGACACCCAGAACAATGTGTCGACACACAGCTGAAGACTCAACACTGGAAGAAAGTGTCGACACATGGAGCTGTGTCGACACTTAGCAAAGAACAGAAAGAACAACAAATTATTCTAAGTACAAGTGTCGACACTATGGGAATGTGTCGACACTCAGCTGAAGTCTCAACGATAAGAAGGTGTGTCGACACAAGGAGCTGTGTCGACACTCAGCAAGATTCAACATAGAAGACTATGTGTCGACACCAAGAAGCAGTGTCGATACTTGACAGATTCAACACAAGAAGATGTGTCGACACAAAGGAGATGTGTCGACACATAGAAGAATTCAGCAAAAGCTAGAAGAACAAGTACTTGTGTCGACACTCAATTTCAGTGTCGACACATGCAGAAGAATCTGTGTCGAGACATACAAGGAGTTGTGTCGACACCTTGTAGACTTGTGTCGACACTTACACAACATGTGTCGACACTTTAAGACAGAAAGTCTCGACACTTACAGACAGTTAGAGATTTTCAAGAAGTGACTGGATGATTTGACAGATGCCGTTCCAGCCGGTCTACAGCACCTGTCAGAGATATCAGAAGTCAGTTATGGACCGGACCAGCCGGTTAACATGAAGAAGGCCTATAAATAGGCACCTACAGTTTACAGAAACTGTTGTTGAAAGTGGTTCAAAGTTGTTAAAAGTTGTTGAAGTTGTTGATCAGATTATAGTGGTACAAAGAGAATCAACACAAGAAGATCTAGCAGTTCAAGTGCAGATCTAAGAAGTTGGAGAGAGAGGGCTCCTTCCAAGAAATCAGCCTTTGGAACTAGGCTGAGAAGAAGGATTCAGATTCAGTTTGGATCTTAAGTGGCAGAGGTCAAGGAACAACTGCAGAGGATTCAGTCTTATTCAGTTCTACTCAAGAAGCTTTGAAGAAAGCTAAGTCAGGGTGAATCCAGCTGAGTTCTTCCAAGAACTCATCAAGAATCTCTCAACTCCCCTCCTTTAATTCTGAGTTGTAGAGTTATTATTTGTATTACATTTTTAACTTGTAGGATCCATTGGATCTGAGTGAATTGTAAGCCTATATTTATAAAGGCTGAGGGTAGGGCTTGTTAGCCTGAGTGTAGGAGATAGAGATCTCTGAGTGTAGGCCTTGTTGGCTGAGTGTAGGCCTTGGTTGGCTGAGTGTAGGCCTTGATTGGCTGAGTGTAAGCTTTGGGATAAAGCTGAGTTGTAAGGCTTTGGGCCTGAGGTGTAGGAACCAATTTGGGTTCTGAGACAGTGCAGGAGTTTGGCCGAATCTAGTACACTGCTAGATAGGCGAAGGGGGAAAGTGGATGTACCTATATCTTGGGGAACCACTATAAAACACTGTGTGCTGTGCTGTGATTGTGCTGTGGATTAGCTGTGTATGTTTTGTTATTGCTGTTTGCTGTGCAAAAGTAGTTAGAAATCTGTGATATAATTGTTTGGCTGCCAACAAAGTTAGAAAAGGATTAGGTCACCTATTCACACCCCCCCCCTCTAGGTGTTTAGGTATCATATCTTTCAAGTGGTATCAGAGCCAGGTTCCTCAAAACAAGGACTAACAGTCTGAGGAGATCCTGTTTGGCAGATTCAGTATAAGGGAAAACACAGATTCAAGAAATTCAAGAAATTCAAGAAAATCAAGAAACATGGGTTCCTATGAGAATCACAAGGAATTGGGTTCCATGAAATTACCCATATGCAGAAAGGAGATCTTTGGGATCTGGAAAGAAAGGGTAAGGCTATTTATGGAGGCCTCAGACCCTAGAATCTACATCACAGTAAAGGAAGGGCCTTATGTGCCTATGAAGATTTCAGTTCTAGATGCAAATCAGAGAACTCCAAAGGATTTCTCTGAGATGACTAAGGATGAAATTGTCCTGGCCACCATGGACAAGAGGGCACATAACATAATAGTGAGTGTCATTAATGATGCAACTTTTCAGAACTTAATTCACTATAAAACAGCAAAAGAGATGTGGGATACTCTCATTATCTATATGGAAGGTTCTGAAGAAGTTAGGCAAGATAGGAAGTCCTTGCTAAATCAGGAGTATGAAAGCTTTAGGCAAGGAAAGGGTGATAGCATCACTGAGTGCTATAAGAAATTTTACAGAATAGTTAATGAACTCATGTCTTATGGAAGAGAGTTCAGTAACTATGAACTAAATGGCAAGTTCTTAAGGTCACTAACCAAAGATTGGGACACCAAGATCTGTGCCATAAGAGAAATGGCTAAGTTGGGGGAAATTCCTCCTCCCACACTGTTTGGCAAGCTATTGTCTTATGAAATGCAGTTAACAGTGAGAAAAGAGGAGGAGAAATCAACAAGGACTGAGCACAAAGAAAGAACTGTTGCTTTCAAGACAGAAGTTCCCAGAAAGTGCAGGAATAAGTCTTCAACTCCACCTCCAGAGGTAGTTGAATCAGAGTTTGATGAGTCTGTCAGCACAAAGTCTAAGAGTAGTGAAAGTGATGAAGACTTTGCTGCTTTCACTAGACACTTTCAGAAGTTTTTGAAAAAGAAACAGTGGAGGTCAAGGCCTTCTACATCACAAGGAAAGGAAGACTTTTATCAGAAAAAGAGGTCTTCAAAGAATGACAAGAAAAGGACAAAATCAAGCAAGGCAACTGGTTCAAAGATTGTTTGCTATTGCTGCAATAGACAGGGCCATGTTATTGCAGATTGTCCAGAGAAGAGAAAGGAATCTGTTGACAGGAAAAAGACTCACTTCAAAGGGAAGAAAGAAAAGTCTTTTGTTGCTAAGAAGGAGAAGACTCTATCAGATATCTCTTCTTCAGAAACTGAGTCTGAGGCTGAAGCCTACATAGGGCAGTTTGCTGAAGAAGAAGAGGAAGAATTCATGCAGATCTTGGAGTCAATTTATGAACAAGAAGACAGTCATTGCCAAGGGCTAATGGCTTTGACAGAAAGTGCCAAAATCCTAGAGCAGCCAGGACCCAGTCAGGTACAAAGTTCAAGTTTAAATTCAGTTTCTTGTTGTAGTTCAGAATCAGATTCTTCTTCATCAAGTGATGAGAATATATATGAGTCTGAGGAAGATATTCATCAGCTTATAGATGAATATAAGGTACTGTTGCAAGCCTACAAGAAAAGCAAGGCCCTAGCCAAAAGTCAGGCAAAGGAAATTGCTGATCTTAAAGCTGCTGCAACAGATTTTGAGAAGCAATTTGATCAAAAACTGAATGAGGTAGCCAGGCTGAAACACATTACTGTGATTCAGATGGGAACTATCACCTATAAGAATGATCAAATTAAGAGACTGGAGATCAATCTTCAGAAAGAGAGAGAGCTTGTTGCTAGGTTTTCAAAACCTAAATCAGTGCTACCCTTAATTGATGAATTTGTTCATCATAAAGGCAAGGCTGGGCTGGGTTTTGTTAGACCTGCATGGACTGAGCAGTCCAAGTATAAGTCCAAGGGCAAAGCCCCAACATTCAACAAGCCTGCTGTAGTCAAGACAGCCAAGGCAGTACCTAAGAAAAGGTACAATAAATTTGAATGTTGGTGCTGTGGCAAAGTTGGCCATTTTGCAGTAGACTGTTGGCACAATGTGAGTGCCAAAGTGAGTTCCAAACTACCTGTTGGAAAGCTAGTAGGTAGGTTTGTCAAATTGCAAACTAATAATCACCAAGGACCCAAGAATACTTTGGGTTCTAAGGTTCATTAATTTGTTTTACAGGTGAGTCCAAGTGGCCATACCCCTACATGGTACTTGGACAGTGGATGTTCCAGACATATGACTGGAACAAGGGGACTACTGAAGGACTACATTCCAATCAAAAATGGTCCTAAAGTGACCTTTGGTGGTTCTGAAAAAGGAATCATCAAAGGGTTTGGTAACATTTCTTCAAACTTAGTTACCATTACTCAAGTGGCTTATGTTAAAGGGTTGAAACACAACCTAATAAGTATAAGTTAATTAAGTGATGTAGGTTATGACATCTCATTTGTTAAAAATGGTTGTCATATCAAGAGGTCAAGTGATCAAGAGATCATTTTGACAGGTTATAGGAAGAGGAATGTCTACTGCCTAGACATTATGATTGAGAACAATGGTTCTCCAGTTTGTCTTGTAGCTGATGAGACAGTCTCTCATTGTGTCAAATGGCACAAGAGGCTAGCCCATCTTAACTACAAGACTATTAGCAAACTCTTTAGCAAAGAGTTAGTGAGGAATGGTCCTCAAGTTAAGTGTGTTAAAGATGGCATGTGCTCAGCTTGTCAAAAGGGCAAGCAGACTAAATCCACCTTTAGAAGCATAGATAACAAAGATGCTGTGAGGTGTTTGTACCTCTTGCATTTGGATCTCTTTGGTCCAATGCCAGTTCACAGCTTAGGTAGGAAGGTCTATACTCTTGTAGTTGTAGATGACTACTCAAGGTTTTCCTGGGTGTTCTTCTTAAGATAGAAATCTGAAACACCTAGTGTCTTCTACAGCTTTGTCAAGCAAATTCAGAATGAACTAAATAGTAATGTGGTCAGAATTAGAAGTGACCATGGTACTGAATTTCAGTCTGATAGCATGACAAAACTGTGTGAAGATTTTGGGATATTTCAAGAATTCTCTTCACCTAGAACACCTCAGCAAAATGGCATTGCTGAGAGGAAAAATAGGAGCTTGATAGAGGCTGGTAGAACCCTACTAAGTGATACATCTCTGCCTGAGTATTTCTGGGCTGAAGCAGTTAACACTGCATGCCATGTTATAAATAGGGCTACCATCACTAAAGGGCTTAACAAGACCCCCTATGAAGTTGTGAAAGGCAGGAAACCAAACCTATCCTACTTCAGGATCTTTGGTTGCAAATGCTTCATACTTAACAATGGGAAGTCTTACTTAACTAAGTTTGCTGCCAAGTCCCAAGAGGGAATTTTTGTTGGGTACAGCAATAATAGTAAGGCTTATAGAGTCTACAACTTGACTACACAAGTTGTAGAAGAATCAGTGCATGTAGTTTTTGATGAGACAAAACTTATTAATAATGAGTTGTCTAGCAATGTATGCAGCCCCACAGGTTTGACAAAGACAATGGACAAGCTTACTATAAAAGAGGTGCCTGCTGCAAGATAGCAAGGAGAGGAGAGTAGCTGTTGTCCAGGGGGAGAACTACATGTGCCAATTGCTGAAGAAATCCAAGGAATACAGCATGATGCAGATGCTGAAGTGGTTCAACCTGAAGTGAGGATGCCTCCAGCCCACAGGCATCTTAGAGATCATCCAGTAGAGCTGATTATTGGAGATCCAAGACAAGGAGTTCAAACTAGGAGCAGAAATCAGGATGCTGCAATCTATTCCAGCTTTTTGTCTCAAGTTGAACCTAAAAGATTTGAAGAAGCAATACAAGATCCACAATGGACTGAAGCAATGCAAGAAGAGCTTAATCAGTTCAAGAGGTGCAAGGTTTGGGAACTTGTTCCTAAACCTAAAGACCACAATGTAATAGGAGTTAAGTGGATCTACAGGAATAAGATGGATGAACAAGGGGTCATCATTAAGAATAAAGCTAGACTGGTTGCTAAAGGATATAGGCAAGAAGAAGGTATTGATTTTGATCAAACCTTTGCTCCAGTAGCCAGACTGGAAGCCATAAGAATGTTCTTGGCCTATGCAACCTATCAAGGATTCAAGGTATACCAAATGGATGTCAAGTCAGCATTCCTAAATGGTAATTTGAAAGAAGAAGTCTATGTGGAGCAGCCTTCAGGTTTTGTTGATCCAACTCTACCTCATTATGTCTATAGACTTAGGAAAGCTTTATATGGGTTAAAGCAAGCCCCTAGGGCTTGGTATGAAACCCTATCTAGTTTCCTCATTGAGAACAAATTCTCAAGGGGGAAAATAGATAAGACTCTATTCCTTAGGGAATCTAGAGGCAAAGTCATACTAGTCCAAATATATGTAGATGACATTATATTTGGGTCTACTGAAAGCAGCCTTTGCAAAAAGTTTGCAAAACTTATGAAAGGTCAGTTTGAAATGAGTAGTATGGGAGAGCTGAAGTTTTTCTTGGGTCTCCAAGTTAAACAGACTGAGAGTGGTTTGTCCATTTGTCAGTCAAAGTTCACCCTAAAACTCATAAGGAAGTATGGTATGGATTCATCCAGTACCATGAAGACTCCTATGGGGTCAAGTATGTCTCTTAGCAAGGATGATGGAGGGAAAACTGTGGATGAAACCTTCTATAGAGGGATAGTTGGCTCTCTATTATACTTAACTGCTAGTAGACCAGACATTATGTATGCTACATGTGTTTGTGCAAGGTATCAAGCCTGCCCTAAAGAGTCTCATTTGACTGCAGTCAAGAGAATTTTGAGATATCTAAAGGGCACTCCCTATCTAGGCCTCTGGTACCCTAGGAATGGAGACTTTGATCTAACAGGTTATTCAGATGCAGACTTTGCAGGATGCAAAGAGGATAGAAAGAGTACTACTGGAACCTGTCAATTCCTAGGTGGTAGACTAATTTCATGGAGCAGCAAAAAGTAGACTAGTGTGGCTATCTCCACAGCTGAGTCAGAGTATGTGGCTGCAGGAAGTTGCTGTGCTCAACTTCTGTGGATTCAACATCAACTAGAGGACTATGGATTTCAGGTAAGTAGAACTCCACTTTACTGTGATTCTACAAGTGCTATTTCAATAGCTAATAACCCTGTATCTCATAGTAGAACAAAACATATTGAGATTAAATATCACTTTCTTAGAGAACATGTAGAAAGAGAAGATATTTCACTTGAATATGTTAAAACAGATGAACAAGTAGCTGATATGTTTACTAAGCCACTAGAAGAAGCTAAGTTCAATAGATTCAAAATTGAACTAGAAATGATAAACTTAGAGTAAGTTTACAGATTTGAAAATGACTAAGTAAAAAGGTGTCAGCACATAGACAAGTCTATGTCGACACAGAATAGTGGTGTCGACACTTCAGGAAAAAGGTGTCGACACATCTAGGAATGTGGTGTCGACACTTCAGAATGTTAGTGTCGACACATGTCAAGTAGGTGTCGACACATCCAATATGGTGTCGACACTTAAGTTTTACTCAGAATTTTTCTAAGTAAAGTCTCGACAATGTGTCGAGTTATGTTGTGTCGACATAAAACCAAGTGTCGACACATAAAATCTGTTGACTAAACTTGTGTCGACACATATGTGTCAAGACATTATAAGTCAGTGTCGACACTTATTGCCAGTGTCGACACATGTTAAGCTAGCTGTCCCGCCTGTTCATCTTCAAAATTAGACAGGTATAAATAGGGTTCTGTCTTTGTTTGTCGACACGCTTTCAAAGTTTCGAGCCAAAACTCCTGTGTCGACATCTCTCTTTTCTAAAGACTAATTCTCCAAACCCTAATGGCTCCTAAGCTTGAGGAGAATGTTAACGAGGGCTATGAGCTAGTGCGAGGCACGTTCGATGAAGCTGATCAAGAAATCAAGTCGGTGGTAACCCTAGTCGCCAATTCTGGACTAGAATACTTGGTTTCAGAACCAACAAAGATTTGGAAAAAGGAAGTTCTTGAATTCCTTAATGGTGCTGCTGTAGATGAATCTGGATACCGAATCAAATCCAGAGTTCATGGATCTAAGGTCAAGATTTCACCAAAAAGTCTGAGGAAGGTACTCCAGCTACCTAAAACACAAGATGAAGAAGAAGTAACTGCATCCAAGAACAGGGAAGCTCTTACCTGGTGTGGACTTGATCCTAAGATGAAGATAGGATCTGTATTCAACAAAAAAGGCATGAATAACCAAGGAAAGTTCATGTCTGAGATAGTAGGAAAAGTCTTACTCAGCAAGACTGGAGGGCATGACAGAGTGTCTGCCTACATGTTTGAAATCATGACAAGAATAATCTTCACTCTGAAAACAGATTGGTCTCAAGTGGTGTATGAGAAAATCAAGGAGAGTCTGAAGAAGCCCAACCTGGGCAGAATACTTAGTCTCTACCTAGCTGGTACCATACCAGAGGTAATGAATACAGCTGCAGGAAGTAAGATCAACCACATGAGGAAGATGGATCAAAGGATATTTTCCAGATGGGACAGGGTGTTGTCCAAGGAAGTGGCAACCCCAGAGAAGACAGTTACTAAGAAAGATTCTCCTCCAAGGAAGAAAAGGAAGACAGCTCCTGTGGCACAGGAGTCCTCCAGCAGTTCAGGGAGTGAAGAACAAGTTGTTTTCACTCCTGATAATCAAGAGGAAGTGGCTGCAGAGAAGACCCCTGCTGCTCAAGATGTAGCTGAGATCCAGGGGGAGCTACCACAGGATAGCCCCATCCACATGGATCAAAGCCAGGGGGAGCCTCCAGTAGTAGAAGAACCCTCTACTCTCGACAGTGAGCAAGCTACCATCATTATCCAAGAGGTACTCACTGACCTAAAAACTTTAGAATATCTTATAAAAGATGCTGATTTGTCTGATGTTCCTCAGCAAACTCAGCTGCCTAGCCAAGAACCAGATGTTGTTATCCAAGACACATCTGTTGTACTAGAAGTGGTTCCTGATCAAGTAGTTGAAGAACCAAAAACTTCTCCTGCACAGTCTCCACCTGAATATACAATGGAAGATTTGTTTCTAAATCTAGATCAAGAAGATTTTAACATGGACAAGGATGCTGCTGCTGAAGATAAGAGTGCTGCTGCTGAGGGGGAGCAACTGATAGTTCTGGAAGAGCCTTTAAGGCCAGAAAGTGAGAAAGCACTTGATGTGCAAGCTGACAAACCTCTAAGCCCTAAGGAAAGGGTTGAAATAGCCAGCACTTCAGAATCTGAAGAAGATGAGGCTGCAAAGGCTAAGAAGAAGAAACTCTATGTCTTCAAGAGGAGAAGTCAGAGTTATAAGAAAGCCTTGCAATCTATAGCCCCACAGCCTATAGTTCACCAAGCTCCAACTGTTGACTATAGTGCTTTACTGATTGCACTGCAGATAAAAATGGATGAACAAAGGAAAGCCATAGAGTCTTATGTTGATGCAGGGCACAGATCATTACAGTTTGATCTTGCACAGGAAATAAAGTCAATAAGGTTTGAGATGAATCTCAACAAGAAGGAGATGACAGACTGCTTCCACAAGGGTGGGAATGCAGTGGTCTATCTAGCAACACACCAGGAGAAGATCAAAGCCCAAGTAGATGATATAACATTGAAGCAAGGATATGTACTGGAAAATCAGTTAAGGATGAATGACAACTTGACTGCTTCACACAATGTTATAGTCACTGAATTGAAGAATAAGACTGCTGAACCTTCTACATCTGCTGCTGTAGTTAAGGCTGACTTTGATAAAGTATTTCAAGCTGAGATTACTGCTGTTAAGTCTGCTATTAAAGACTCTCAGAAAGTCATCTCTGAACAACTTACAAAGCTGAAACCATTCTTTAAAGAGGGAATCAGGTATTTGGATAGTCAAATAAGATTTCAAAAGGATGATGTCAGAGACCATATGGCTAGAGAAGTCATAAAGGGGGAGAGAGTATTAGTCAAAGCTAGCTCTGACCATGCCAAATGGATATCTAACTCCATCAGAGCTACACTGGGCTATCCTCCACTCTGTGATGATGATAATGTTGCTGAATCAGGGATTCAAACTGTCTATCTTGGAGGTGAGCAACCAGAGGTAGCTCAAGTGATTTATCCACCTCCAGATTTTGACATGGTTCAAGCAGATGTAAGCACAATGTATAGCCCACTTGAGGGCAAGGACAATGTCCACATTGACAAGGTTGTTCAACCTATTTCTGCAGCTATGCAAGAGGCATTAGAGAAAGAAGAAGAGGCAAGGTTGTCAAAGAAGAGGTTTAGGGAACAAGCAGAACAAAGGCCAGATTTTGAACAGTGGAGCCCTACCTCTAGAAATATAATTTTAACTGCCTGGAAAGCTGCCAAGGACAATGCTCATGAAAGGAACAAGTGGTTCTCTGAAGCAGAATGCAGGAAACATAAAATAAGATAGGAGGCCATTGTTCAATATAGAAGAAAGGCAAAGATGGGAAAGCTACCTCCTACTGTAGTGGAGCCTAGCAGGTACTTCCCCAAGCCATACCACTATTTTGAAAGGCAGAAAATCAAAGCAGAAGAGCTGAAGAAGAAGGACTTAAAAGGCAAGAAGCCTACTGATGCTGCAACTGCTGAAGCCACTGTCAAAGCTCAAGTCCAATCAGGCAAAGGCATTGCTATCAAAGAACCAGATCAGAAATAGATTAGGAATTGACTTGAAGATTGTTGTAATCTTTTGAATGAAAAACATTTTTGTAAACCATTGACGATGTATTAGAAAAATGTTAGAACAATATATGATAAATATATTTCATGATTGTTCTGAGAATATGTCTATTTCTTGTTTGTTCTGCAATGTTGAATGTGTATACATGTGTGAAATATTACATGTTTATGTTTACCCTGCTGTTTATAATCTGCTTTACATCATTTTGTAATTTTAATTATGAATGGTGTATATCATTGACTAAGGGTTATCACTTCTCCAAATAGGGGGAGATTGTTGGGTACATTGGTCAAATGTACCTGATTTGAAGAAGCCTCACCCAACTCAATGATATACATCATAATGTATTTGATGTATGTTTGAGTTACTTGTGCAGGTTAAGAAATCACTGGACTGAAGCAAAAAGTTTCTAAGTCCATGTGTCGACACCCAGAGGGAAAGTGTCGACACTTAAGAAAGCTTGTGTCGACACCCAGACAAGCAGTGTCGACACTTGGAGTCATTGTGTCGACACCTGGGATGCAGAGTCGACACCAGACTGAAAGTGTCGACACTTGGAGCTGTGTCGACACTCAGTGAAGAAAAGTGCAGACAGAAAGTGTCGACACAAGGAGGTGTGTCGACACTCAGTGAAGCTGTGTCTACACCAGAAAGTGTCGACACTTGGAGCTGTGTCGACACTCAGCAAAAGTCTGCAGAGTCTAAGTACAAGTGTCGACACTCAACACAATGTGTCGACTCTATGTAGAAGAGTCAGCACTTGAAGTAAGTGTCGACACTCAACACAATTTGTCGACACTCAACAGAAGAGTCGGCATTTGAAGTATGTGTCGACACCCAGAACAATGTGTCGACACACAGCTGAAGACTCAACACTGGAAGAAAGTGTCGACACATGGAGCTGTGTCGACACTTAGCAAAGAACAGAAAGAACAACAAATTATTCTAAGTACAAGTGTCGACACTATGGGAATGTGTCGACACTCAGCTGAAGTCTCAACGACAAGAAGGTGTGTCGACACAAGGAGCTGTGTCGACACTCAGCAAGATTCAACATAGAAGACTATGTGTCGACACCAAGAAGCAGTGTCGACACTTGACAGATTCAACACAAGAAGATGTGTCGACACAAAGGAGATGTGTCGACACATAGAAGAATTCAGAAAAAGCTAGAAGAACAAGTACTTGTGTCGACACTCAATTTCAGTGTCGACACATGCAGAAGAATCTGTGTCGAGACATACAAGGAGTTATGTCGACACCTTGTAGACTTGTGTCGACACTTACACAACATGTGTCGACACTTGGACTATAAGTGTCGACACTTAAAGACAGAAAGTCTCGACACTTACAGACAGTTAGAGATTTTCAAGAAGTGACTGGATGATTTGACAGATGCCGTTCCAGCCGGTCTACAGCACCTGTCAGAGATATCAGAAGTCAGTTATGGACCGGACCAGCCGGTTACCATGAAGAAGGCCTATAAATAGGCACCTACAGTTTACAGAAACTGTTGTTGAAAGTGGTTCAAAGTTGTTAAAAGTTGTTGAAGTTGTTGATCAGATTATAGTGGTACAAAGAGAATCAACACAAGAAGATCTAGCAGTTCAAGTGCAGATCTAAGAAGTTGGAGAGAGAGGGCTCCTTCCAAGAAATCAGCCTTTGGAACTAGGCTGAGAAGAAGGATTCAGATTCAGTCTGGATCTTAAGTGGCAGAGGTCAAGGAACAACTGCAGAGGATTCAGTCTTATTCAGTTCTACTCAAGAAGCTTTGAAGAAAGCTAAGTCAGGGTGAATCCAGCTGAGTTCTTCCAAGAACTCATCAAGAATCTCTCAACTCCCCTCCTTTAATTCTGAGTTGTAGAGTTATTATTTGTATTACATTTTTAACTTGTAGGATCCATTGGATCTGAGTGAATTGTAAGCCTATATTTATAAAGGCTGAGGGTAGGACTTGTTAGCCTGAGTGTAGGAGATAGAGATCTCTGAGTGTAGGCCTTGTTGGCTGAGTGTAGGCCTTGGTTGGCTGAGTGTAGGCCTTGATTGGCTGAGTGTAAGCTTTGGGATAAAGCTGAGTTGTAAGGCTTTGGGCCTGAGGTGTAGGAACCAATTTGGGTTCTGAGACAGTGCAGGAGTTTGGCCGAATCTAGTACACTGCTAGATAGGCGAAGGGGGAAAGTGGATGTACCCATATCTTGGGGAACCACTATAAAACACTGTGTGATGTGCTGTGATTGTGCTGTGGATTAGCTGTGTATGTTTTGTTATTGCTGTTTGCTGTGCAAAAGTAGTTAGAAATCTGTGATATAACTGTTTCGCTGCCAACAAAGTTAGAAAAGGATTAGGTCACCTATTCACCCCCCCCCCCTCTAGGTGTTTAGGTATCATATCTTTCAAACTTCAAGAAGTGGAAGTCGTGCATGAAGAGTTATCTTCTTGGCGAGGAGCTGTGGGATGTCGTTGGTGGAGACGACAGGCAGGAAGTCACTGCTGTTTTCGGTACTGCTGAGCAGGTGAGGCTCTGGAGAAGAACGAATGTTAAGGCGGAGTTCATTCTGAAGATAGCCGTGTCTCCGGAGCTGTTTGATCACATCGTTGGGTGTGAGTCGGATGCTGATATTTGGACAACCATTGATGAGTTGTTCAATAGGAAGAATGTGGCACGGCTGCAGTTCCTGGAGAATGAGTTGGCCAGGGCAACTCAGGGAGACCTTTCCATCTCCAAATACTTCTTAAAGATGAAGAGCTTGTGTGCTGAGGTGTCGGCACTGGATCCTGATGAGCCTATCTCTGAGGCAAAGATGAAAAGGCACATTATCCGCGGCTTGCGGAAGGAGTATGTGGCCTTTGTCACATCTGTTCAAGGGTGGGCTACTCAGCCGTCGTTGCTGGAGCTGGAGAGTCTGCTTGCCTCGCAGGAGAGCTTAGCAAGGCAGATGGCTGGAGTGAACCTGTATCAGGAAGGCAGCGAAGCTCTCTTCTCAGGCAAGAAGAAAGGATGGGAAGGGAAGAAGAAGAAGAAGGTACAGGCCGCTGTTGAGAAGGAGACTTCAACTTCATATCCGCCGGAAAGGAGCAATGCTCCTAAGGACTGGAAGAAGAATTTGAAGTGCTACCGGTGTCATCAGCGTGGGCACTTCAAGCGGGACTGCAAGGTCAAACTGCAGCCTAGGCATGCTGCGGGAGAGGAGGAAGCTTGTTCGAGAAGTGAAGAAGCAGAATGGGGCGGAGCTTTCTTGACGGGCACTTGTGTCCGGGCCTTGTCTGCTGAGGACTTCAACGGCGAGTGGATCGTGGACTCCGGGTGTGGTCATCACCTCACCGGAGACAAATCGATGTTCACCTCCATGCAGGCTTACTCAGGTAATGAAGCTATTATCACTGCTGATAATACTGTTTATGCAGTAGAGAAAGAGGGGGTCGTGTCATTGGGTAGTGATCAGGGGCCACTTACGTTAAGGAGTGTGTATCACGTACCGGGAATGAAGAAAAACCTCTTCTCGGTGACCAATGTGGTGGACGCTGGGTATCACGTTCTGTTTGGGCCAACAGACGTGAGGTTCCTTCGCAACGTATCAGCGGTGAAGGCTGATGTTGCTCATGTTGGGAGAAGGGTGAAGAGCTTGTATGTTCTTTCCACAAGTGCTTATGTTGATAGAATGAGGGCCAATGATAGTGCGGCTATCTGGCATGAGAGGCTGGGGCATGTTGGCATGGACAAGCTAAAGGCAATGGCGAGTAGAAGTTTGGTGAGGGGGGTTGCCGAAGTTGTCCTCCTTTGGTGATGGGCATGTTTGTGCGGGCTGTCAATATGGAAAGGCACATCGCCTTCCATTTGATAAATCACAAACAAGGAGCAAGAAGCCATTGGAGTGCATTCATGGCGACCTGATGGGACCAACGGTTACTGCCAACCTTGGTGGAAGCAAATACATGCTTGTCTTGGTTGATGACTACTCAAGGTATACTTGGGTGTACTTCTTAAAGGAGAAGTCGGAAGCCTTCCGTTTGTTCGTGGAGTTCAAGGAGTTGGTAGAAGGCCGGCTTGGCTTGCGGATTAAGAAGTTTAGAACTGATAACGGGGGGGAGTTTGTCTCTTCCGAGTTTTCTAACTTCTGCAGGAAGCACGGGATCCAACGGGAGCTTACTTGTGCTCACACTCCACAACAAAATGGGGTAGCGGAGCGGAAGATCCGTCATTTGACGGAGACCTGCAAATGCTGGCTTCATGCGAAAGATATCCCAAGGTCCTTTTGGGCGGTGGGAATGTCTTGTGCTGCTTATGTTATCAACCGGATGCCACTCAGCCCTATCAACATGAAGACTCCTATTGAGCTGTTACTGAAGGAGAAGCCGAGTGTTGAACACCTTAGGGTGTTCGGTTCAACTTGCTACGTGCATGTCCCGGATGCTTCACGGACAAAGCTGGATGCGAAGGCAAGGAAACTTGTCTTTGTTGGCTATGATGAGCGGAAGAAGGGATGGAAGTGCATGGACCCTGTGACGAAGAAGTTCGTGGTGTCAAGAGACGTTGTCTTCGACGAGCTGACGTCATATGGAGGTGGCTCGGTGGAGCTAACCGGAAGTAGCAAGGATGATGAAGCACCGGTGGAGGCTGCTGAAGGCTTGGAAGAGGAGCTTGCTGTTTCACCAGCAGCTCCTGTTGCTTCGAACTCCGAGGCTGAGCCTTCTGGCTCAGGAAGCAGGGGGAGCACTGCTCAATGCTTGCCCCAGGTAGGAGTGGAGCCCGAAGAAGCAACGAAAGTCGTGAGCAAGGAGCTGTGTCTTCGGAGATCGAAGAGGGTGGTTAAGCCACCGGCTCGGTATTGTGATGGGAATGCAGTGAGCTTTGTCTCCTGCTTCTTTGCAGGTCCTCTGGATGAGCGAGAGCCTGCAAACTTCAACGAGGCCACTGGAGTAAAGGAGTGGGATGATGCCATGAAGGAAGAGATTGATGCTCTGAAGAAGAATGAAACCTGGGACCTTGTGCCCAAGGTTGATGGCGTTACTCCGGTTACTTGCAAGTGGGTGTATAAGTTGAAGAAGAAGGCTGATGGGAGCATTGATCGGTTCAAGGCTCGCCTGGTCGCTAGAGGATTCTCACAGCAGTATGGAGAAGACTATGAGGAGACATTTAGTCCAGTTGCGAAGATGACTTCTGTTAGAGTGGTGATCGCCTTGGCTGCTAGCAAGGGATGGAGGTTGTGGCAACTCGATGTGAAGAATGTCTTTCTTTACGGAGAGATTGACAAGGACATCTTCATGGATCAGCCACTTGGTTTTGTCTCTAAGAAGCATCCGGACTATGTCTGCAAACTCAGGAAGGCTCTCTATGGGTTGAAGCAAGCTCCTCGAGTGTGGTATGGGAAGATTTCAGAGTACTTGCAATTCTGTGGATACCTGGCTTCCAACTCGGATTCAAGCTTGTTCGTCAAGAAGAAGGGAGAGCTAAGAGTCTTGGTCCTGCTGTATGTGGATGATATGATCATCATAGGGAACTCGGAGGAGGAAGTAGCAAGGCTCAGGGCAGAGCTTGTTATACGCTTCGAGATGAAGAACTTGGGAGAGTTGCATCACTTTCTTGGTCTTGAAGTGGAGAGGAAGGAGTGCGGGGTTCTCATTAGCCAGAAAGGGTATGCTGATCGCATTGTGAAGCGGTTTGGCATGGGCGAAGGGAAGAAGTGCTCTACTCCACTGGAATCTGGGCTAAAGCTTCGACGAGATGAGGGAAGGGTTATTCATGATCCCTTGGTGTTCAGGGCTCTTGTTGGGAGCTTGATTTACCTGACGATTACAAGGCCGGATATCGCTTATGCTGTTGGCCGAGTAAGTCGGTATATGGCTGAACCAAGGCAATCTCATCTAGTGGCGGCGAAGGGAATTCTGAAGTATGTCAAGGCTTCTTCTGACATGGGACTCCTATATAGAAGAGACGCGGAGGTTGCATTGCTCGGGTACACGGATGCTGACTATGGCGGTGATTCGGATGATCGAAGGTCTACTTCAGGTTATGTGTTCACTTGCGGTTCAACTAGCATCTCGTGGTGTAGTAAGAAGCAGGACTCGGTGTCGGTTTCAACCACGGAGGCGGAGTATAAGGCTTCGGCCTTGGCTGCTCGGGAAGCCGTTTGGTTGAGGAGGCTTATAGAGGATGTCCATGAAGAAGTGCAAGGGCCTACTTTACTCCGGGGTGACAATGAGAGTGCTCTCAAACTGGTAAACAATCCAGTGTGTCACGCCAGGACCAAGCATATAGAGATTGATCACCACTTCATCAGGGAGAAGGTGTTGGAGGGGTCTCTGCTGGTCGGGCATGTTCGGAGTGAAGATAATCTTGCTGACATCTTCACAAAGCCACTGTCGAAGGGGCCTTTTGAACGCTTGCGCAGCTTGCTGGGCTTGGTCACCACTTCTCACTTCAAGGGGGAGTGTTGAAATTTGTGAAGTGGAAGTGGGTGACGGGACAGGCCGGGCGGCCTGTGGCAGACAGCTTTGGCGGACTGGGCGGACTAGGCAGACTGAGGTTTGCGGCCTGGTGGAAAGTCTGGTGGAAGCCGGCTGTGTCCTGAGCGGGTTGTTGCATGGAGTCCGCGGTTTGGTGCGGCCTGGTATCTGCGGATAGAGAGGCTTTGCGGACTGGTGCTTTGCTCAGTGGCCACGGGTGCAAGCTTGTGCTAATAGGCGGGCTGGCTCGAGTTCGCGGGAGGCTTGCGGACTGGCATGTCCGCGGTTTTGGCTGTTGCGGACTGAGCCTAGAGCTTGGCTGAGGCCTTGTCGAGCTCTGGTGTTACAGCAGGTCTTGCTGTGGAGACCGGTTGGCGGACTGGTGTTTGGAGTCCGGGAGGAAGCTACTGCGTTAGACAAGTGCGAGGTTCTCGCAGACTGGTGGCGGTCTGTGCTAGGGTGTTTGGCGGACGAGAACTTGTGTCCGCCATGCTCGCATTGTTCCTTGATGGTTTTGGGCTTGGTCACACCTTGTGCTAAGTTCATGGTGTCCGCCGTATCCGCCAAGTCCGCTGTGACCGGGCGGTCTGGTTTTTAGCTGTCTTTGGTCGTGGACTTGTGGCGGATTGAGGTGTGAGTCTTGCGGACTGCCTCGGGTTGGTGCGGACAGCCATTGAAGGGGGTTTGCTGTCCTGAAGCGGTTGGAGCTTTGCGGGCTGATGCCTTGTCCGCTTAGCTTAGGCGGACTGGAGAGGGTTCGTCAATGGTTGCCTTGCTCCTGGCGTTTTTCCTTGGTGACCGGCTAAGTCCACGCGGACTGAGCGGACGGTCAGTTGTATTCGCGCGGACTGGGGCGGTGTCGCTATCTCTTGGGCGGTGACCACACTCCTCACCTGGTCTATAAATAGGACCCCCTGGCACATCTACAAAAACCTAAGTAACGTGAGTGAACAGTATTATTGGGTTGAGTGAAGTGCTGTGGTCTGTGTTTGCCAGTCCGCGCGGATTGTTTCAGGCTGACGGTTTGTTGTGTGCAGGTCGCGCGGATAACTTCAAGGAGCCAGGAGTTTGGCTGTGACTTCGGTCAGTGCTTGGAAGTGTGCGGTCTCTGCGGACTCAGCAGGAGGTCGCTCTGCGGCTTGTCAGTTCTGTTTCAACTTTGCCAGCTTCAATAACCTGTCCGCCGGCTTCAGGCGGGTAGGGGTGTTCCTCAGTTCGGGTTCAGCAGGAGGCGAATAACAGTGTGTCCGCGCGGCCTCGCGGCTTCGGCGGACTCCGTGGTATTCGGCGGATTGCAGCATAGTTCGGGCGGCTTCGGCGACCTCGGCGACCTCGCGGTCTCGGCGGACTCGGGTGCTGTCCGCCCGGCTTGTTGTTTGGTGCTTCTGTTTTTCAGCTGTTATACTAGCGAAATCATGTCTCGCTATGTATGCCTCGCATTGTAAAGAAGTGAATGAATAATAGACCTGCTTGTGCTTCCATTGTTTGTTGGGATTTACCTTTGTACCTCTAGTCCTTGGTTTCCGCTGGTTCAACGTGCGAACTGGGTAGTTCCGAAGATATTAATTTGGCGTTTGGGCTATCTTACTGACCACGTTGAGAAAATTTAACATGGACTTCTTTCCAGCAGGAAGGTCAACCAAGTCCCATACTTTATTGTCATACATGGACTGAATTTCAGATCTCATGGCTTCTTTCCAGGCAATGGAATCTATCCATTTTAAAGCTTCTTCGTTTGTCAAGGGGTCTTCGGTGTCGATCACCGATACTTCATGAAAACCCATATATAGGTCAGGTTTTCTTCTCACCCTTGTCGATCTTCTGAGTCCATTTTGCACATTCAACTCCTCTTGAGTCACTTGAATGTCTTCCACAATTTCTTGTGGAATTATTTCATGCTCAATGCGAGTCAAGCGGTCGCTTGATGGTGCGGCATGAACCTCCTCTACAAATATTTGTGGAGGTGGGATGTTCATACTCCCACTGAACAAAGGAACTCCATGTGACATCTCGTGATCATCTTGAATATCATAACTCATCTCATGATCACTCCCTTGTAGGCCTTCTTGAGTTTCCTCAAGTGTTATCCTACGGTCACTGCCTTCAATTCTTTCGAGAAACTCTTTCTCTAAGAACGTTGCACCCTTCTTTACGAATATGGTATTCGTCGACTTGTGCCAGAAATTATACCCTTTTGTTTCTCTTGGGTATCCAATGAAGAAACATTTGTCCGCTTTGGGTTCTAATTTTGAAGATAATATACGTTTGACATATGCCTCGCAACCCCAAATTTTGAGAAAAGATACATTGGGTGGCTTGCCAACCCACATATCATGAGGCGTTTTATCAACAGATTTTGTTGGGACAAGATTTAGAGTGTAAGCCGCAGTTAATAACGCATGTCCCCAGAAATATAAAGGAAGATCGGTTTGGCAAATCATGGAACGAACCATGTCTAGCAGGGTTCGATTTCTCCTTTCGGAGACACCATTCCACTGCGGGGTGCCAGGAGGAGTAAGTTGTGGTACTATACCACAATCCTTTAGGTAAGTGGTGAACATATTGCTCAAGTACTCACCTCCACGATCTGATCTCAAGATTTTAATTTTCTTATCAAGTTGGTTCTCTACTTCATTTTTGAATTCCTTGAATTTCTCAAGAGATTCACTTTTGTGCTTCATAAGGTAAACATAGCCATAACGACTATGATCATCTGTGAAGGTAATGAAGTACCTATAACCATCTCTTGCACTTGTACTCATTGGACCGCATACATCGGAGTGTATCAATTCCAACAGGTTGCTCGCTCTTGCACCTTTCTTGTTGAAAGGTGTCTTGGTCATTTTACCAGATAAACAAGATTCGCATGTTCCAATTGCATCAAGGTCAAAAGAATCCAAAATATTAGCTTGATGCAATTTTCTTAAGCGTTTCTCGCTTATATGACCAAGGCGATGGTGCCATAAGAGTGTCTCATTTAGGTGAGATATCTTGAGTCTTTTGTTATTGATATTCAATAAAGGTTTATCTTCAACTATATTTAGCAAATACAAGTCATTTGAAATAAAAGCATTTGCATAAAATATACTATCCTTCTTAATCGTCTTTTATGAATTACTTATCACAAAACAAAAACCTTCCGCATCCAAACATGATACGGAAATAATGTTCCGAAATACAGAAGGGACATGATAAACATCTTTTAAAGTTAAACATAAACCACTAGGCAAGTGAAGGTCTAGGGTGCCCACAGAAGCTGCAGATATCCTTGCACCATTACCAACTTTCAGCACAACTTCTCCCTTGGAGAGCAATCTTCTATCCCTTAGTGACTGCACATTAGAGACTAAGTGAGCACATGATCCGGTATCTATTACCCAATCAAGGATAGTAGTGGTCAAGTTTAAATTTAATTCAATAACACATATACCTTTGGGACGCTTGTGTTCAATCTTGCCTTCATCCAAGTCACGCTTGTACTTGGGGCAATTCATCTTATAGTGTCCTTTCTCATGACAATGGAAGCATTCTGTGACAGACGTCGTAGAGTTCTTTACTTTGCTTCCCTTGGAGTTGCTCACATGAGCTCCTCCCACATTGCCTTTGAACGAGGAATTTCTACTTGCAGTCTTGACTGCAGCTTTGCCTTTATTTTTGAAGGGCCTCTTGCTATTTGATGTAATGGACAGGACAGGATTGGCTTTTGTCTTGCCCATGTCTACCTCAGCTGTTTTGAGGGCATTATGGAGCTCATTTATGGTCATCTTCCTTTCACGCATATGATAATGCATTATGAAATCCTTGAAGGAGTAAGGAAGCGACCCCAAAATGATATCCTCAGCAATGTCTTCAGGAAGCGGAGAATTCAATTTCTCCAATTTCTCCAAGTATCCTTGCACCTTAAGAAAGTGCACCGAGACAGATTCACCCTCCATCATCTTGCACCTTGTGAGTGCTATGGTGGTCTTATAGCGCTCTTTTCGAGCACTGTCGGTGAACATCTTTTCCAGTTGTGTCACTATTTCTTTTGCAGGAGTATCGAGGAATTTCCTTTGCAACTGATCGCCAATGCTGGCCAAGATCAGTGTTTGAACAACACGCTGTTGGTCATTACATTTCCTTTGTTCCTCCTTTTCAACATCAGTTGGTTTGCCTTTCTCCTTCTCTTCTGGGCAACTGCCATCCAGAATTTGTTGGAGATTCTCCAAACGCAACACGATGTTCAACTTTAGGATCCAATCGGAATAGTTTGACCCGTCGTTAGCAAGCGGGCTCTTATCAATCATGGAACGCAGGAAATTGGGAAGGGTAGACATAGCTCTCTAAATAAAATTAAGAAAAGAGTAAAGACAAGTCCATAAAATAAAATGTTTGCAATATATAAAAAAAGCCACACAAGATCTTATCCAAACAAAAGGACTCATCCATTTGGTTTGTGCAGGTAGGTACTAGTCACCAATCATAACCTTTTAAGCAAAAAAAACTTAAACCTTATGATTCTTGAGTATAACCAAAAGAACTTTCCCAAAAATTCAAGCCTAGATCTTGAAAATCTGATTAAGAAAACTCATATTATTGGGCAACCGATGTGACCAAGATATTCCCCCAACATGAGTAGGATGTGCCTCACACAAAACCTACTCACCTGCGGCGTAATATCAAGTTCACACCGGTTCCACCACATCTATAAATTGGAGTCACACTCATGATTGTCCAAGATTATTAGCTCAAGTGGATAATATGAGAAGGAAAAACATCTTAAATTTTTTTTTCATCACATATTCTATAATGCCACTGAAGAACGAAGGAATCAAAAATAAAACCTAACTCAAGGCATTCTAAATATTACATGCATCACAAGCAATACATTCCAGAGACGATAGAATGAAATAAAATAAGGATGCGAAGAACAACTCCGCAACACAAAAAGGGACGGGCCAAGCCGCCAACGCAAACTGATTCATCTAGATCACTCTTGAAGCCAAACAAAGCACAATCAATAGTGATCTCCCCATGAACCTCAAGAGACAAGGGCCACAACAAAAGGAACTACCTCATTGTCAAGAGAAAAACCCTACAACCTGCTCTGATACCACTGAAGGAACGCGGATTACTCTTGACAATGGAGCGCGGCGGAGCGCAAGGACTGGATGTAGATTTATTTTATTTCTTTTGAACAAGCAATAAAAACTCACAACCAATCCATCACAAAGGGTTTAGGATATGTTACCTCTAGAGAATATATCTCTAGGTGAAGCAGCGAATGCGAGGATGAAGATGGCAACGAGTCCACCACAAGAAGAAAACGATCTCTTTTGCCTCTTGGTTCACCTTGAACCCGAACAGTGAAGAATCTCTATTCCGTTGACCGGGAATAGAGATACAAAGCCTAGACGTTATCCTCCAAGAGCACCGGGACTCCTAGTGGCCGAACCACACTAGTCACCGTGAGAGGAAAAAGACAACCTGGAGCTTGACTGGATCGGCTAGAGGAAGAAGTCCTCAAGGCAAATCACTTGCCTTAAATGGAGCTCTCAGTGCGAGTACCGACCACCAAAAGCACGGGGCTCCTCCACCTAAACCATCCGGCGGCGAGCTCAAAGATGCCGACCAGCGATGACAACAACAGCTCACACCGGTGAGGAGGACGGTGGCGGCGCAGCGACACTCCGGCGCGATATCATAAATATGGAACACATTATAGTCGCCTCAATAACATAGTAACTATGTAACGCATTTTGATGACCTGTGTCTTTCTCTTGTCACATGATATCATAAATATTGTGCAAAATAGGAGCGTGTCATTTTCGCACTATATTTAATTTTTCTTCGTCTCATAAGTGACGTGTATTTATAACTGCATCAGTTATATTGCATGTTATACAAACTCGCTTTACCAAGGGGCCCGTTGATATCATAACTCAAATAAATTTGAGGGACAGAGATTTTCTCGTGCAGATTACACACGCATAGGTATGAGCAACGAATCACGGTATTTATCACCATCAGAAGACAGTCTTCAACCGCAGTCACAGTGCTCACACCAATGCGCCAAATCTACACATCTCAAATCTACAATTCATAAGACACGTTGTGAACATTAATGTCACTCAACACAATCCAAATAATGTTACAACATGAAATAGGTCAAGCTCAATATGTATAAAACACATATACATATTCATATGATCAAATGATAATCCCTTATCAATATTTACAGAACTACAATGTAATTTAATTGATATGACAATCTAAACTTGGTAATCAATGTTCCTTTTTGATTACCTCGATTGTGAGCAGAATAAAAGATTACGTGATGGTATGAACTCAGAGTTCTATAGTTCAGGACCAAGTGCATCTTCCTAAACCAATTATGAGTCTCATCATATAATCAAGGAACAAAATGTGAAAACATTTATGAGCAAAAGATAACTTTCAAAACACTACTTCCTTCAGTTGTACCATGAAGATATCCTTGTTAATCTCACCATAAAGGAAAGTATTCTTTATGTCGAGTAGCCAAATCTTCCATCAATAGCAAGCTACCAAGGAGATCACCATCCGAACTAAAGTAATTTTAGTAATCGGACTAAACGACTCCTTATAATCCTCTTTGTACTTCTGTGAGAGCCCCTGAGCTACAAGGGAAGTCGGGTACCGCTCGATGCTGTCATCAGCATTCTTCTTGAGTTTGTAAACCCACTTGCATATTATGCATGTTACCGGAGCAATGCCATCAATCTTGGGTACAAGATCCGAGGTCTCGTTCTCCCTGAGGGTGTCCAACTCCTCATTCATGGGATTTTCCCACTCCTTTATGCCAGTGGCGTTCTCAAAACTCGACGGCTCTCATTCATCTAAGGTAATTGTAAAGAAACATGAGATGAAACTCACCATGTTCCCGTCCCTATACTGAGCTGGTGGAATATGTTGGAACCCTAGTTAGGATTTGGGCAAGGAACACTATTAGGGTTGCTTAGATTGACCCAACATGTATAGTCATGGGTCATAGGATTATTCCCAGGGTGCGCCATTCAGAAGGATTCCAGAATTGCTGAAAGAAGTCCAAGGAATGCAGTTAAGACAAAGTCAGAGAATCAGATCGACGTTCGTCGAACGCAGTTCGACGATCGGCGAACTCTGGTCGATGAATTCTGAGTTGCTTCTTTGAACTCAGGTCGACGATCTCAAGACTCAAGCAAGGCTGTGTCGACACCATCACAGCAACTGTGTCGACACTCAACAGTTCTCTCAGCTCGACGAACACAGAAACTGAGCTCGACGAATTGCAAGCTCCGGTCGACGAACGCAGATAGCTCCGGTCAACGAACGCAGGCAAGATATTTAGCTCCATGAATCTAGCTGAGTTCGACGAATGTCGAACTAAGATCGACGATTGATGAACTCGCAAAATGCTCAGGTCGACGATTTCTGTGGAATCAGTAACAGTTGGCAGAATTAATTGGGGATTAATTACAGTCAACATTCCCAGTGAAAATAGCCGTTCAAACGGACAGTTACAAAAGAATTAAGTCAGGATCGATTTCCAAAGCATCTCCTACTCTCGGGAATGTTCCTTCCGCCATCAAGATTAAGGGATTCAAATACACAGGAATAAAAAGAACAATTACACAAGACAGGAAGTGGAGAACATATACAGAAAGTGAAGAACACACAAAAAGGGCAATATATCACTGAAGCAACTAGCAGCCCTAGACTAGAGGAGACAACAATAACAAGAAGAAGAAGAACATCCATTCATATCAAGAGTCTTCTTCTTCTACATCACTACAGGACAACTTCAAAGGACAACAAATTAATCATTTAGTCAGAAGTTCCTGAAGATTTCTCTGGTCCAGGCCTGAAGATTGAAGGCCTATCACCCTGAAGCAGAGCTCCAGTTTTCCTTGAAACATTCTACATCTCAGGGAGAGCAAAGCTGCTAACATCATCAATCCACAAGTCTTCTCTCTGATTGTTGACAGAGAAGAAAAAATCACTCTCTTTTCCCCCTCCTGTATAAAGGGTTGTCATCTCCCTTCAAAAGTGATTCCTGTTTCACAAGTCTCCTTCCAAAAGACTTGAGGTTTTGGTTTTTGAGCACCTGATTAAAAGCCCATTGGTGTTAGGCACCTGATCTGCTCTGTTCTTTTTAGTTTTTAGTTTTGTTTTTGTGATGTGACAAACTCTAGCCTTTTTGTTGCTTAAGATCTATCACTTTCAGAATAATAGTCCTCTTGGACCTCCGCAGGGCTTGACCCTAATCCACCACTTCCACTGCATTCTCTATGCAAGCTCTGATCCCAGGAAAACCAGGAGCATCACTCTCCCTACTTCTAGATCCAGAATCCATCTCCCCAAAGCAAGACGAAATCGGAGCACCTTGTGATGTAGTCAACTCCACTAGAAGATCCCGAGAAGTCTCTCTTTGGCTTCCGTCTGACCTGCTCTCTTTTAGCTCCATAGATGAGCTACCCTGGTACGATGTAAGTTCATCAAAGACAACGTCTTTTGAGACAACAAAGTTTTTTGTTGTAGGATCCATGCACTTCCAGCCCTTCTTCCTCTCATCATTGCCCACGAAGACAAGCGTCCTTGCCTTTGCATCTAGCTTAGTCCTGAGAACATCTAGAATATGCACGTAGCAGGTAGACCTGAATAGCTGAAGATGTTCAACACTGGGTTTCTCTTTGAACATCAACTCATGAGGAGATTTCATGTTGTTCAGACTGAGAGGCATCCTGTTGATGAAATACACCGCACAAGCTATTCCTTCTGCATAGAAGGTTGTGGGAATGCCTTTAGCTTGAAGCTAGCAAATGCAGGTTTCCATCAGATGACGGATGTTCCATTCTGCAACTTTGTTCTGTTGTGGAGTGTGTACACAAATAACTCCCTCTGAATGTCAAACTTTCTACAAAAGTTTGAGAACTCATGTGAAGTAAATTCTCCGTCATTATCAATTCCCAACTTCTTTATCCGTAGACCGAGCCGACCTTCCACGAACTCCTTGAACTCCTCAAACATCCTGAATGCCCCTGACTTCTCTTTCATGAAGTATACCCAAGTATACCTGAAAAATACATAAACAAGAACTAACATTTATTTACTACCGCTGAGACTGGGAGTGATGGTAGGTCCCGTTAGATCACTGTGGATGCATTTCAGGGGTGCTCTACACCTAGTCTGTAATATATAAAATGGAAGGCAATGTGTTTTAACATACTGACATCCCGTACAAACGTGACCGTCACCCAACGATGAAAGGCTAGACAGGCCATGAACCAGGCCTCTTACCGCCATAACGTCAGTTTATCCATCCCAACATGCCCAAGTCTCTCATATCAAATAGCAGCGTTGTCGTTTGCCCTCATCTTATTAATATAGGAACTTGTTGCCAACACAAACAAGTCTTTCATTTTCCTTCTGATATGAGAAACGTCAACTTTCACAACTAACACGTTTCTGAGAAACTTCACTTCTGTTGTGTCAAACAGAACGTGATACCCAGAGTCAACAGCGTTGGTCACCGAGAAGAGATTTTTCTTCATTCCCAACACGTGATACACACTCCTGAAAGTAAGTGCCCCTGGATCACTGCCTAAAGAAATTATTCCCACCTTCTCTACCGCATGAACAGTATCATCAGCAGTAATAATGACATCATTACCTTTGTAGTCCTGTAGAGAAGAGAATTTGGACTCATCTCGATGAGGTGATAAGCACACCCCGAGTCCACGATCCAGTCCTCCTGATAGTTGATGGAGTAAAGTGAACGAACACAAGTGTATGTCATGAAGTAACTCCCCCATCCTCCATCCTTTGCTTTGGACCCAGCCTCCTCCTTCCCTACAGCATGCCCTAGCTGAAAATTTACCATGTAGTCTCTGCGGATGTCACCAAGCTTACTTCACCTGTAGCACAGAGGTCCACCCCGCTTCTTCCAGTCATCATCCATAGGAGGCTTGCTCCTTTCCTGTTGTGATGAAGAAGACGGACCATCACTAGCAGGTGTCTTCTTCTTCCTGTCCTATTTATTCTTCTTGCCAGAGAAGAGAGAATTGTCATCTCCCTCTGAGATCAAAACTCCATCAATCTTCTTCGCCAAGCTTTCCTGTGAAGCTAATAGATTTTCTAGCTCAATAAAAGATGGCTGATTGGTCCAGCCTTGCACAGACGTCACAAAGGCAACATCTCCTTCTGCAAGCCGCGGATGATGTGCCTCTTCAATTTCAACTCTAAGATCGGCTCTTTCAGGTCCAATGCAGTAATCTCAGAGCAGATGTTCTTCATCTTCAAGAAGAAGAAGAAATGGACATATCACCTTGACTGACTTTTACCAACTAATTTTCTAAGAATTATAACCGAACTACATTCTTCTTATTTAACCGGCCATCCAGATTTCAGCTGCTGACTGACATTCGATGATGGGGTCAAACAGTTCCTATGAAATCGCACATTTCAAAGCAAATGCTGCCTTCGCATTTGTTCGCCTCCAAGATTTCACAGCTTTAGCATTTCCACCAGAAACAACTACTTCTTGTTGGTTGTCACCACCGACAACTTCTCAAAGATCCTCGCCAAGAAGGTAACTCTACGTGCAAGACTTCCACCTTTTGAAGTTAGTCTGCGTCAAGAATTAAATTCAAATTCCTCTTCCATAACCGGCTTCCATTGCACCCAACTGATTTACTTAATCTTCACGAAGGAATAACAACCTACTGAGATTGGTGAACTGGAAACTCTTGAACACCCCTCTGAAACCATGAAAAAATTTATGAACGAAGTCGAAAGAGGTCGTAGGAACACTCAATCACAACCACAGACAATTAGAAATCAGTAGCAATAGTAGCACAAGAGTCTCCAATTAGAATTAATAACTTCTTTACAAAGGGAGGTATACATTGTGAGACATGATTCACAATATAACCAAGGGAAACAAAAAAAACTGCAACAAAAGTTAATCGCACGAACAACAAGATGTAACAGCACAAGTCGTTAGCCCGCAACCTGAGTTCGTAGAGACCGTCGAAGTTGCATAATTGTAACTAGCTGGGTGGACTGCTATTATTGAAATGTTGAAGAACTAGAACAGAACCCGTTGATAGACCGAGCGAACAACTCTGCTTATCCGCAACTCGGAGGAATAGACTTCAAGTCGTAGAGATTGCGACCTGTTGTTATCCGCTGACTGCTATCCACGAACTGTTCCACACCAATCTTCCACTAGTTCCCAAGCCGTCTGATGCTAGCCGCATTGTCTGCACATAATCAACTTCTTTAGTCGCAGCGATTAGAAAACCGTAACCGCAAATCTTAAGCCCGAGCAAGTTCTCGCTGCTCTCAGTTGTCCTAGTTTGTATGACGAGCCGAAAACTCCTATTTATAGGCGTGAGGATGAGTGTCGTCACTACCCATAGCGATATGATAACCGCTCGTCAGCCCTGCAGCTAGCATCACGTATCAGCACAACTGCGGATACAAGTACCAGTCCGCCGCATAAAGAAAGAAATCCGCAAGAAGTGCGAACACCACTCTCTGCCCGTAAGAACGACCAATCCGCAAAGGCGGAAAGGACCAGACCGCCAAGCTGAGAAAACCAACACCAATCCAACAAGGATGACGAACACAGCACTGGCGGGTTGTAGGACATCGATTCCATTTTGCACTGTCTTGCGGACACAGCTCCCAGTCCGCGCAAAGCTCTGGCCCGTGACTTAGAACAAAGACCAAGCTGCCAACTTGGCGAGCTCGGCGAACTCCAGACGCAGTCCGCACAACGAGCGGACTCGGCAAGCTCCAACAGCAATCCTGTACTTAGTCACGGAACCAACTTGCCGAACTCGGCAAGCTCTAGAACTAGTCCGCACAATAGGCGATCTCGGCGAGCTAGACAACAACTCTGTACTTAGTCACACTCCTGTGACAAAGTCCACAACGAGCAAACTTCGCGGTCTTCAACCGCGCCACCTGAGAACAAGAACGTGTCAAAGCTGAAAACACTAGTTCGCACAATTGCAGACTGCTCCTATCAAACAACGCGGTCTCTAGGTGAACTAGCCCGCGCAACTGTGCCAAACTCCACGATCTCATAACCAGACCGCAAGCACAGAAGACTGTCGGACTCGGCGAGCTCCAGAAGAGTCCGCAACAGCAATTATGCCGGACTCGGCGAACTGCAGATGAGTCTGCCACATCCGCGGTTAGACAACTCTAATCGTCCGGTTCACCAAGAGTGCTTGTTGAGTCAGACCGCAAGATAGATTGACAACCTGCCAAAATGTATTTACCAGGTCGCGGAGGACTCTGCGGTCTGTCCAGTCAGACCACCTACCTCCACTTTACTCACACTTCAACAATTTTAACAATCGAGATGTGTTAGGCTCCGGGGGATTGACGATGCTCTTATGAGTACGCTCTCAATTTTGATGACAAATGAGACTTAATAGGTCTCAATGGCTTGTTTGATACTCTATTATTAAGTAGGGGTGTGCATGATTGATATTTGTTAGGTGATTCTTAACAAATAATGGATTAATCCATGTGTTTGCGACCGCCACCACCGTGCTACACGGAGCCTTGACTATTTGATTCCCAGAGAATGTTTTTTTTTTGTTCAGTCAGCTACAGTAAGGAAATTGGCTCTTTATTTAGGATCTTCAACTACCTAGTACCTATGTAGCACTCCGCTCAAGTGTTTACGAAGGCAGAAAAAAAAACTCGGAAAGAGCTCCCACTCTGAGATTGGCATGCAAAAAAAAGCCAGACGGGCCCGGACCCATTTGTAAGGAGGGCCTTAAAGGGCCTGGCAACCAGGCACCGGGCATGCTGGACGGCACGGACCTCGCTTTTAGAGTTTCTTAAAATTTAATTAAATTTTTATTCAAGGACAAGCCCTTTTTATAATAAAACATGACTTGTTTTATACATGAAAAGGGCAGATTCTCTCTAATGGCAGATCCAGCTCCGAAAAAAAAATTGTTCCTAAAACCGACTATTGGCACTTTGGCAGACCCCTTAGCCACGGCCCCCAGCCACTCCGACGCCTCCCGTGTTCGTAAAATCGGTCCCTCGCGAAGGGTCGACAAGGCGGAGGAGGCCGCGAGCATTGAAAAACATGTGTTTGTAATTTTTTTTGGATATTGGAATTAGCAGGAGTTTTATCAACTAAAAAGTTAGATCACAGCCAGAGACACTTACAAAAACAACAGTTTTTTATTGATAATAACAGACTTCTTACAAAGCGAGACATACATGGTGAGACATGATTTAAATAGCATGTAAAAACAACAAAACAAAAACAAGAAGATAACTGCAGCCTAAGAACACAGTCCGCCGAGACCGCCACAAACCACAACTGCTGTCCGTCAGACCGCCGAGACCGGCACACTGCACTGGCCGCTCGAACACGAACACAGTCCGCAACCTCCAGAACCAGACCGTCGCTTCAGACCGCCGCTTCAGAACTGCACTCTACAGGTTGCTATCCGCGAACTGCCCCAAGTCATCAACTAGAAGAAAAGCTGTTTAGTCCTATCCGCACAACCTGCAAGACAAGTTACTTCAGCAAGCCGCGCGATCAAAAAATTCAGCCCGCAGGTTTCAACACGAGTTTGTGCTTACTGTTTTTCGATGATTATGCTGTCAACGGGAGGTCCTATTTATAGGTACGGAGAGAAATGTGGTCACCGCCCTAGCTGATAGGAACACCTCCCCCGCCCGCAGTCAGCCTTCATCAGTCCGCCTAGATCGCATGGACATGGTCGGTCCACAAGCCAATCCGCCTAAAACACTCCTGGATAAGGACCAGTCCCTACAGACACCACTTCAGCTCACAACAGACCCCCTAGTTCGCCAAGTCCGCCGAGAACACCAAAGGTAGGCAAGGCAGTTTACAACAAGACTATGAACAAGGTAACAGACCGCCAAGTCCGCCGGACCAATAGAGATCTCTCGAACTCCAACTTCAGTCCGCATAGGCCAATCAAGATCAATCTTCACGGCATCTACCGCAGCCCGCATAACCCGCAGCCCGCATATGCACAAGGCCGCACCGTAGCACGCATAGACCGCGGTATCCAGTCTGCTTTGTCGTCTGCCAGTCCGCGCAGTCCGCGCGGTTTGTCTGATCAGCCATTTACACTTCAATATTTTCAACATAGACCTCGGCTCCAGTCCGCTGTGTCGTCTGCATAGTCCGCGCAGACCGCGCGGTTTGCTTGATTAGCCACTTACACTTTAACAATTTCAACACTCCCCCTTGAAGTGGGAAGTGGAAATCAGTCCGAGCAAACTCCGCAACCGGGTGAACGGTCCCTCGGCTAGCGGCTTCGTGAGGATGTCCGTCACATTGTCCATACTCCGAACATGCTCAACCATGTGAGATCCCTCCAACACCTTCTCACGAATGAAGTGGTGCTCGATCTTTATATGTTTGGTTCTCGCGTGACAAACTGGACTATTTACCAGTTTGAGAGCACTCTCATTGTCCCCGCGGAGAAAAGTAAGATCTCGAACCTTCATATGGATGTCATCCGCCAATCTTCTGAGCCAGATGGCTTCTTGAGCTGCCAAGGCCGAAGCCTTATATTTTGCTTATGTGGTAGAGACAAATACCGAGTCCTGCTTCTTGCTGCACCAGGATACAGCTATTGGGCCCGCCATAAAGACGTATCCAGACGTGGACTTCCGATCATCTGAATCTCCCTCATAATCAGCATTCATGTAGCCATGCAACTCGAAACTGGTGCCTCTCCTATAAAAAAGACTCATATCTGATGTTGACTTCACATACTTCAAAATGCTTTTTGCTGCCATCAGATGAGGTTTCTATAGTTCCGTCATGTACCGACTCACCCTGCCAACTGCATATGCAATATCCGGCCTGGTGATCATCAGGTAGATTAAGCTCCCAACCAGAGCTCGGAACACCAAAGGATTAGAAAGAATTCTTCCCTCATCACGTCGAAGTTTCAGACCTGCTTCTAGAGGTGTAGAACTATTTTTCCCTACTTCCATACCAAATCGTTGTACGATCCGCTCTGCATAGTCAGTCTGGGACACAAGCATTCTGTTATCTCGCTTCTTTACCTCAAGTCCAAGGTGAAAGTGCAAGTTAGATATGATATACTATAGAGGGGGGGGGGGGTGAATAGAGTATGGTGCTTACTAAAAACTTTTTACAACTGTTGTTGTAAACCTAAGTGAACAGGGAAGCAAATAATATAAAGTAAATGTAAACACAGAGCAATCACAGATCACAACCAGAAAATAAAAGAAAAACAAGCAACTACAAGACACAAGGAGCTATAGTGGTTCCCCAATCAATCTGGGTACATCCACTCTTCTACCACCCTAGGTAGGAATCCACTACAGGATGAGTTGATCAGGTGTCCTAGGCACCAATTAGTTTTGATCAGGTCCCCAAAAACCAAACCCTCAAGTCTTTTGTAAGGAGACTTGCAACCAGAATAATTTTGAAGGGATTTAAAACCCTGTACAGGAATGAGAGAGAGGGTGATAGTGTCTTCTCTGTCAACAGTCAGAGAGAAGACTTGTGGATTAATGTAGCAGCTCTTGCTCCCCCTGAGAAATTGAATTGGTCAGGAATGCCGGAGCACTGCTTCTGGGTGATAGACCTTCAATGACCTAGAATGCCTGGACCAGAACTGCTTCAGGAACTTCTTTGACAGATTGATTGATTGTTGTCGTTTGAAGTTATCCTGTGAATAGAGAGAAGAAGACTCTTGATTGAATTTAGTTCTTCTTCTTCTTCTTCTTGAGAGAGTTCTCTGGTCAAGGTTGATTGCAGTCAAGAACTTTAGATTTGAATGATTGTTCTTCTACAACTTTTGAGTATCTTCTGTACTATAATTTGTGAACTCTGCTTGATTCTCTATTTTCTTGTGTATGTCCCTGTGTCTATCTGACTAAGGGATATTCAAACCTTTTGAATTGTCGAGCAGTAATTACAGTCGGCCTTGGAAAGAATCAGCCATCAATGACTTTCCTAACTGTCCCATGGAAAAACGGCATGTAATCGTCCATAGTCAATGTGCGTTCTAATGGTAACATTCCGAGAAAATCTGGCATTAAATATTCAGGAATCAGCGCCAAAAAATGGGACGGGAACCTTGAAGAAAACCTAATCTAGATTCGTCGAACGAAGAACACATTTTGTCGAGCTGAACTTGTGTTCGTCGAGCTGAGCTTGAGTTCGTCGAGCTGAGCTTGAGTTCGTCGAGAAGAGCTTGAGTTCGTCGAGCTGAGCTTGATAGAGTTCGTCGACCAGACAATCTTCATACATCTGACAGACATTCTTCATTTGTCGAGCTGAGAAACAGAATCGTTGACCTGAGAAAAGTTCTGGACTTAGACAAAATATCCTGCATCTGCTGAAATGCTGTGTCGACATAAGCTGGTGTCGACAGTTTGATCTTGGTGTCGACACAAATCCTCTGGTGTCGACAGAAGCTGGTGTCGACTGAAATCCTGGTGTCGACACAAGTTAGTGTCTACTGAAATCCTGGTGTCGACACAAGTTGACTGGTGTCGACACAAATCCTAAGTGTCGACACAGATTCTCTGAGTCCAGAAATCGTCGAGTAGAGATTATCATTCGTCGACCTGAGAAGCTAACTTCGTCGACCTGAGAAGCTGTGAACTTGAGGTCCAAGTTCGTCGAACTCAGAAAAATAATTCGTCGATCGAAGCTTGAAGCTGGACTTAGAAAAATTTGAAGTCCTTCTGACTTTGTCTTGATACGGAAACTGAATTTTCGTCGAACAGAGAACTTAGATCGTCGAGCTCAGCACTACGAATTGTCTCACGATCATCGAGCACAGAGTTCCTTTCGTCGAGCTGAGTTCGACGAACGTCGAACTCACTTTACTTAGTCTTGAAAAACTTGTGAGTCTGGAGTCTCTGAGGGTCTTGATGAAAGCTGATCCATCTGGAGTTGAGCCTAAGGACTTAACCTAGACTCTAGGACACAAATTGAACCTGGCTATACAAGAGGGGTCACATCCTAAGTCAGTGAACCTAGCCTAAATCAACTAGAGATCCAACAATCTCCCACTATTTGGGTGAGGTCACTAACAGAGACTCAAAACAGAAAAACAAAGCAAGAAAAGAAATATATCTGGCAGAGAATTATAACACATGCAACAGATATATATATACACAGCTTTGCTTAACAGATAACATAGTTTAAAAACAAATAGCAGACAGAAAAGAATCAAAAAGAAAAGTTACTTCTTTGGCTTCTTCTGCTGAGGTTTGTCTTCTACTATCTTTTCTCCTGGCTTCTTGAAAATGATTTCTCTGTTAGGATTTTGAGCTTGAGCCACTGTCATGGTCATATCAGCTGCCCCAATAATTTTCAATAAAGTAGCTTTGGGGACAACTGCTTCTGGATGAAGTTTCATATAGTCATCAACATTAAACAATTTGTTACCTTTGTCAAATCTTTTCAGCTCTTCCTTTCTATACTTTGACATGGTTGAAAGACCAGAAATATCTTTTCGTTCTGCTTTGGCTTTATTTATCAAGGATAGACCAATCAGCTCTTGGTATCTAGACATTCTTGCTGTATTGGCAGTCTCTGGATCTTCAAAAGGAATTAGAGGGGAGTCTGGCTTCTTTGGGCTTTCAGCTTTTTATACTTTAGAACTTTATTGCTGCTGCTTATGTTGTTGACTACCTGAGGAGGATAGCCTCTGCTGGCTGCTTCCAGAAGATCTCCCTGATTGTCTTTGATAAGTTTGCATTGGGGCAGATCTCTAGGAGTTAGAGCCACTGGCACCAGCTGCTGGAGGAGGAGGAGGAGGATCCTTCCTGTATCTGTGCACTGGAGGAGGGGAGTATCTCCTGCTTCTCTTTCTATCTTTCTGCTGGTTTTTGGAGAGCCACATCCATGCTGACATTCCCTTATATGGAGTCACATTGTGCAGAATATAGTAGGGATTGTTTGCAGTGGGATTTGGCTTGGGAGGAGGAGCAGCCTTTCTCTTCTTTGCCAACAATCTCTTTTTCCTGCTAGCTGCATCCTCATCAGAATCAATTTCATCATCATCAGATTCTGAATCTTGAGGGGCATCATACAATGAATCCAAAACTTTTAAAGCTTTATCAGAAATAATAGCCTTTGCTGGAGGAGGGGCAGAAGGTTCAGGAATAGAAGTATCGGTAACAAAAGAAGAATTATCTGTATAAGATTTAGAAATAAAGGAGACAGAGCTATCAGCTACTGCCTTATTCTCTTCTTCAATATCTGCCTGAATAAGCTCATCTAGAGTAGGCATTGGAGAGTCATCCATAATAAAGTCTGGTGCTGAAACTGGCACTAGAGTATCTTCTAGAAAGACTTTTGGGCTGGAAGCTGAGAAGGAGGCTGAAGCTGAGAGAGCAAAATTGTCACAGAGTTGCTTGGCAACTGCTGGACTGGCTGGAGAGGTATAAGGTACCATAGCCAAATAAGGCTCAGAGAAATCTGCTGGAGGGAGTTTCATATGTACAATATCAAAACTTCTCAACAAAACTGAAAAATTCACTGTGGGATTTAAATAGAAATCACCAACAAGAGTTATTTGAGCAACTGACTCATCCAGATCAATGTCAGTATCCATTAATTGAATTAACTCAGACATCTCAGCATCAAAGTCTATCAAAATTGTGGTATCTTCATCTGAATCTGAATCTGCTGGAGAGGGAACTGCTGTGACTACTGCTGCTGCTGTATCTGCATCTGCTGCAACTTCATCACAGAGCATCTCCCCCTGCCTGGGTTCAGGAAGACCTGGAGCCAGGCCCCTAGATGAAGAGGGGACAGCAGATAGAATAGTGATCTGGGCAGATAAGGAATTGATGGAGGTCACAAGAGGTGTAATGGCCTCTTGGATCAAGGATTGGATAAGAGGGGTGAGCAAGGAAATGAGGGTAGATGGATCAAATGGTGAAGGGGATGGAATGAGAGGAGGAATAACAGATGGAGTGGGGGCATCTTGCATGATTGCATCTGATGGTATATCATAAGGTGGGATGGTGTATAAGTGTGGAGGAAGAGGAGACTGAGGAGGTGTAGGAATAGGAATGTCCTGAGGGGAATCTGGAGGAGTTTGTTGATAATCAACTGGCAAGGGGGAAGATGGAGGTGGAGATGGAATGTTTGTCAGGTCAAGTGGTGGAGATGAAGGAGGGGTAGGTACATGAGGAGGCTTCTTTGGAGGAAGAGGTGCTGGAATAGATGGTTGAGATGGAGGAACCTCTTCAACAGGGTGGGGAGCGGCCTTTACAGCCCTTGTGCTCTCAGAAGTTTGGAGGGAGCAGCAGGAAGCCTTTGAGGGCTTAGAGATGGTCCTCTCCCTCCTGCCAAACAGGGCGCAAGTGAGGCTCTTGCTGGCGTTTATGAAGATGGTCGAGGAGACCATACATTCAGCAGCCTTCTCTTTAAGGAATATACCCAATATTCTGCCAAAGCAGACTTCCTTTTTACTGTTCTTCTTCTTGATCAATTCAAAGAACACTTTACTCCAATCAACCTGTCGCTTATTCACTACTGCACATATTATCAGAAATTGGTGACGGGTGATATAGTCGTGAGCAGAGTGCTTGGCCATCAGAATCTTTCCCGTAATATCTGCCAAAAATGGATATGCGGCGGATAATTGCTTTTTCAAAAACTTATTAGGGTTGTTCCTAGAGAAACCCATTAATTTTAGCATATCATTGAATTCCTCAGAATTCATTTCCATATTGCCTTCTCCATTCACTAAGCCAAATATTTCAGAGAGAACTGCGGGCGAGAGGGAAACAACAGTGTTTCCTATATTGCCGGTCAAAGTATCTTCGTCAGAAACAGTAGATGTATATACCCATTCCCGTATTTCTATTCTATAAAGTTTGATGCGCCTGGTCATGAAGTCTTTTAAACTAAGTTCTTCCAATAGATCTAGGATGTATAGAAAGATGGGGTCAGAATGTTGAAACGACTCAAAATCCATGTCGAAACCGCTGTCAAACTTCATTGCAACCAAAGCACCTGAGGGAATCGCCATTGATGTCCTGCAAGAAAAACACAGAGAGAAACGACGATCAAGAGCAAGGGAACTGAAAGCGCGGGACGGAGGTCGAAGAAAAATCTAGATATAGGATTTTCAAAATATGAATCGACAAACTCCGTTCCACGAAACAGAAAAATTCTTCGAACTGAGCTCGACGAAATAAAATATAGACAGATAATTCGTCGATCTCATCCAGAAGAATCGAAAACAGTTCATAGATCTCCATTCGACGAAATGTCTTCTTGAAGCAAAGTTCATCGATCGCTGGTCGACGAAAGTTGTTTCCCCACACAGAGAATTCGTCGATCTCCGTTCGACGAGAATCTCTCAAACTTTCCTTAATTCATCGAACTCCGTTCGACGAACTCTGGAAAATTCGTCGAATGCAGACAGAAACTAGGTTAACTCTCCTCCGTCAATCATTCCCAGTTGATTTATAAAGAACAGATGAGTTTTCTCATCCAAAGGCTTGGTGAAAATATCTGCTCTCTGTAGATCAGAAGAAATGTGGATCAAGTTAATTTTCTTTTTATCCACATTATCTCTAATGAAATGATGTCTTATTTTAATATGTTTGGTCCTAGAATGGTGAACTGGATTCTGTGCTATAGCAATAGCACTAGTATTATCACAAAATAAGGTTGAATTATTTAATTTGACACCATAATCTAAGAGTTGGTTTTGTATCCATAGCATTTGTGAACAGCAACTACCAGCAGCCATGTATTCTGCTTCTGCAGTTGATGTAGATACAGATGTCTGATTTTTACAAAAACAAGAGACAAGTCTCATACCAAGGAACTGGCATGTTCCAGAGGTACTTTTCCTGTCCACTCTACATCCAGCATAGTCAGCATCTGAGTATCCAGTTAACTCAAACTCTGACTCTATAGGATACCAGAGTCCTAGATTAGGGCAACTCTTTATATATCTCAAAATTCTTTTTAGGAAAATAAAGTGAGATTCTTTAGGGTTCACTTGGAACCTAGCACAAAGGCATGTGGCAAACATTATGTCAGGTCTGCTAGCTGTTAGGTTTAATAGGGATCCAAAAATAGCCCTATAATTTTTCTGATGTACAGGTTTCCCTGCTGCATCAGAATCCACAACAGCATTTGTAGCCATAGGGGTTTTCATCCCTGAAGCATCACCCATCCCAAACTTTTTGATAAGCTCTTTAGCATACTTAGCTTGGGAGAGGAAGATACCATCTGGGAGCTGCTTCACTTGGAGACCAAGGAAGTAGGAAAGCTCACCCATGCTACTCATCTCAAATTTTGAATGCATGAGGTCAGCAAACCTCTTGCATAATTTGGGATCAGTAGATCCAAAAATAATGTCATCCACATATATTTGTACTAACAGTATTTGGTCCTTATGATTTCTAGTGAAAAGTGTTTTATCTATGGTTCCACTTGTAAATTCATGCTCTAAGAGAAAGCTTGCTAGGGTCTCATACCAAGATCTTGGAGCTTGCTTTACACCATAGAGAGCTTTATGCAATTTAAAAACAAAAGCGGGTTGATTTGGAGAGATAAAACCTGGAGGTTGTTCTACATAAACCTCTTCTTGAAGTACTACATTTAGAAATGCACTTTTGACATCCATCTGGTATACTTTGAATCTCTTGTAAGCTGCATAGGCAAGGAATATCCTAATGGCCTCTAACCTTGCAACAGGGGCAAAGGTTTGGTCATAGTCTATTTCTTCCTCTTGTCTGTAGCCTTGAGCAACAAGCCTAGCCTTGTTCCTCACTATGTTGCCTTGAGCATCCAACTTATTTCTGTAGACCCATTTGGTTCCAATAACTGGGTAGTTATGGGATCTTGGAACCAAATCCCAAACTCTACATCTCTCAAACTGTCTGAGTTCCTCTTGCATTGCAATGATCTAGTGGGGATCTTGCTCTGCCTCATGTATGGTGAGAGGTTCAATTTGAGAGAGAAAACAGGCATGCATCAAGTCTTGGTTGAGTTGATGCCTTGTATGTACACCTACTGAGATGTCTTCAATTACTTGAGATCTGGGGTGATCTCTAAGTGTGACAAGATCAGTTGGTGGAGTTGGTTGAGCAACAGCTTCAGTATTTAATTCTTCTTGGGGAATGATACTAGCTGTTGGGGGAAGTTCAGCCACTTCCTCTTGACTTTCCTCATCACTATCTTCAGCATCCTGTGGAGTGGGATGGTTTGATACCTCTTGGGTAAGGTTCAGTCCATCCATATACTCACACAGTGGTGGAACCTGCAAAGAGCTAATGGTAAAAATTTCTTTATCTTTGTATGACATGTTAGTCTCATCAAAAGATACATGAACAAAATCTTCAATTTTAAGAGTTGATTTATTATATACCCTATAAGCTTTACTGATCATGTAGTATCCCAAAAACACTCCTTCATTAGCTTTTGCTTGAAATTTTGCTATTTATCTCTTGTCATTATTGTGAATGAAACAAATACAACCAAAGATTTTAAAATAATCTACTTTAGGTTTCTTCACTTTGAGTAATTCATAGGGAATCTTGCCCTTCAGTTTATGTATTAAACTTCTATTCAACATATAATTGGAGGTGTTCACTGCCTCTGCCCAAAATGATAGAGGAAGATGAGCATCTGACAACAATGTAGTGACAGATTCAATAAGGTTTCTATTTTCCCTTTCAGCTACCCCATTTTGTTGAGCTGTTATAGGAGCTGAGAAAGTGTGCCTGATCCCTTCACTTTGACAGAACTCTTGCATAAGAAGAGAATCAAACTCCGTCCCATGGTCACTTCTGATCAGGGCAATGTGAGTGTTGAACTCAGTCTGTATGCATTTGAGAAACTCTGTCAAACACTTAAAGTTATCAGACTTCTTCCTCAGAAAGAACACCCATATGAATCTAGAGAAGTCATCTACAACCACTAAAGTATAAGATTTCCCTCCTAAGCTTTGTACTGTAATGGGTCCAAAAAGATCCATGTGTAACAGATACAAAATCCTAGGTGAATCACTCTTATTAAGTGACTTGAAACTATTTTTGGTTTGCTTGCCTAATTGACAAGCCCTGCAAAGTCCTTCCTTCTTGTAGGGGCCAGAAGGTAGTCCTCTAACAAGGTTGTCCTTGGATAGCCTAGTAATGGTTCTAAGGTTTATATGTTCTAATCTCTTATGTCATAGTTCATTAGGTCTACAAATAGAATTAAACAAGCAAATATCTACCTTAGTTGAAAGGAAATCTACAAGATAGATGTTACCTTTCCTTTTACCTGTCAACACAGTTGTGTTGTCCTCTGATTTGATCTTGCATAAGGATTTGCTGAAAGTCACTTGGTAGCCTTCATCACATATTTGACTGATACTGATCAAGTTGTGCTTCAGTCCTTCCACATAGGCTACTTTCTTGAATGTGACTGTGCCAATCTAGACTGCACCATATCCTTTTGTTAGTCCAATGTTTGAATCACCAAATATTATTTTGGGTCCAAGCTTGGCCTTGAAGGATGTGAAATTGTCCTTGTTTCCTGTCATGTGCTTTAAGCACCGACTATCCAGATACCATTGCTGGTTTGATGTTTGATAGGTCTTCACCTGCACATAAAACAATTTACTTGTTTTTGACCCAGTTTACCTTCGGCCTAGGTTGATAACCTTTGAATTCAGAAATAAAAGACATCCCTGGTTGGCTCTTATAGCCTTCAGGATGATATCTCCTTGGAGGTATTATCCATTCAGTATAAGGATTAAATCTTTGGGATGAAAAACCTCTAGGATTGAACTTTGATTTGCCTTTGAAAGAGTTTTCAAAACTCTGAGCTCTGTTCGACGATCTCTGAGCTGAGTTCGACGATCTTGGGTCAGATCATCGAGCTCCGTTCGAAGATCGACCATGCCAGAGTTCAGGGTTCAGAGTTCGTCGACCTGAGTTCGACGATTTAGCCTGAGATCGTTGAGCTCCAATCGGCGATCGTCGAGCTCTGTTCGACGAATTCTATTGAACTTTGGTTTTCTTAGGAAGATCAGAATTCTTCCTAGCTACCTCTACAACTCTCTTACCTTTATTAGAGATAAATTTAATTGGGGTTTATAATACTATAGGTTGGCTGGATGAAGCACTCAAGCTCAGTGTACTGTTGAATCTTGAGTTCACTGTGCTTGTGATGTCCATTAGTTTGATACTTCTCCCATTGAGGGATTCTTCAAACTTCTTGGCCTATGATAGTTCACTTTTTAGTGAAGCTATCTGCTCCCTACAGCATTCCAACTTCTCGGAGAGTTTGAGGTTTTCTAATTTTAAGGTGCTTTGTTCAGATAGTTGATTTCTGAGAGAAATAATTTCTTTTTCAGATTTCAATAGATCTAAACAAAGTGCCTTAAACTCACATTTAAAGTCCTCTGAATTGAAATCAAATGAGTCTATTACCTGATACTCTTCAGATTGAGTCCCTGATTCAGATTCTGACTCTTCTGCATCAGAATTTTGTTGTGAGGCATTGATAGCCATCATGCAGAATTCTTTTTCTTCAGCATCATCTTCATCATCACTTGAGCTGGATGAAGCTTCAGATTCTTCTTCTGTCTCACTCCAAGATTCAGCTACAAACCCCTTCCTGGTGTGTTTGTTCTTGCTGGAGGAGGGTTTGTCATTGTTGTTCTTCCTGAAGTCTATATCTTTTCCTCTCTCCTTCCTGTCCTTTTTGTCCTTATACTGATTTTCTGGACAGTTAGACACCATGTGGCCTGGTTTCCTACACCCAAAGCAAATAATCTCTTTGTTATTTGATTTGTCATACCTTGCCTTGTCATGCCCTCTGGAAGACTTTTTCCTGAAATCTTTCCTGGCCATTTTGTAGAATCTTTTGGCCAGTAGGCTTAGCAGCTCCTCATTGCCTGTGACTTTGTCTTCAGGCTGATCTTCAATGGCTTTGAAAGCTATTGACTTCTCTTTTCTGACTGCTGGTGAAGCAGCCTTCTGCTCTTCTTCTCTATTTTTGATGAGCAGCTCATAAGACTTGAGTTTGCCCAAGAGAGCTTCAGTTATGATCTCATTTAGGCTTCTGGCATCCTTGATTGGCCAGATGCTTGAGTCCTAAGTGCTTGGGAAGCACATTAGGATTTTATCATTTAGCTCAGTCAATGAGATCTCCTTGTCCAAAGTTTTCAGCTCATTGACTATGAGACTGAGTCTATTATACATGTCTGCTACTGACTCAGCTTCTCCTTTCTTGAAATTCTCATACTGGGTTATGAGATGAGATCTTCTATCTTGTCTCTCATCAGCAGATCCTGAGACTATCTCAGATAGCTTGTCCCAGATATCCTTTACTGAGTTGCATTCAGCTACTTTTTGGAATATTTCATTCAGCCTTCTTGTGGCCAAGAACTACATCAAGATGCAGTCTGTCAAAGAGATCTGGGAGGCAGTAGAGGAGCACTTCAAGCAGGAGGAGGACCTCTCAAAGGCTCATCTGGTGGATAAATTCCACTCCTTCAGCTTCGACGAGGAGAAAGTCATTCTCACTCAGGTATCAGAATTTGAAAATTTAGTTGATTCCTTGCATAATGAGTCTATTAATCTGCCAGATAGTTTTGTTGCGGGCACGATTGTGTATAAGTTGTCCTCCTCGTGGTACAATTTTAAAACGGAAATGTACCGCAAGAAGATGCAGGTTGGTCTGAACGACCTCAAGCGTTTCATACGCATTGAGGATGATAACAAGACGAAGCACGCCTTGGAAGCTGTTGGCAAGCAGAAGGCTGCTGCCAACATGATTTCAAGCTCTAAGCGGGCTCATCCCCCTCACAAGACCAAAACATCTCGTAGTAGCCCCCAGATTGCAGGACCGAGTAGACCCTCTAAGAAATTTAAGGGTAAATGTTTTAAATGTAACAAGTGGGGACACTGCGCATCTGAATGCAAGTTACCGAGGAAGGAAAGAACTAAAGCACCATAAGAAGGCAACCAGGCTCATCTGGTTATTCAAGCTAAGTCATCCAACTTTGTTGCTATGGTCGGACACGAGCAGGCCAGCACGGAGTGGTTCCTGGATTCTGGGGCAACGTGTCACATTTGCAACAATGCTAATCTTTTGGCAGAGCTGAAGAATGCAAAGGAATCAATGACTGAAGCAGATGGAGGAACAGCTGACGTATTAAAGGTGTGGAACGCAACTCTGATGCTCTGCTCAGGTAAGTCTTTAATTTTAAAGAACGTAAAATTTATTCCTTCTTTATTTGTTAACTTAGTGTCTATTAGTTTATTGTGTAATGCTGGTATGTCAGTTAACTTCTGTAGCGGTAGAGTGACTCTGTCAATTAACTCTCACTACTTTGGATGTGCTTACGTACAAAATATGATGTACCGTCTGAGTCTAGCAAATAAAGTAGTGCAACAAGTTCAATTGAATTTAGTTAGCCCTAGGACTCTACATGAGAGACTAGGACACGTAAACTACAGGAAAATGTTTCAAGTGGCTAGAACTCACAAGATCACTTTAGACACTAAGTCTTCTCTTGGAAAATGTGAAGTGTGTGCTGAGACTAAAATCACTAGGAAATCTTTTGTCACGGTTACTAGGAGCACAACACCTCTTAAGCTTATACATTCCGATATTTGTGACTTTAACTGTAACATCCCATTTCCAACTAGACCCCTAGGAGTGGTTTTGTCCATGACTAGGTCATGACAAACCCTAGGAAGCCAGGAATGGGCCAAGAGATATGAGATAAAGTGTGGAAAATCATCATGGTCTGCAAATAGTAGAACTTTGAACAATGGTTAAGGATGACCATGGGCTACACCTTGACCCCAAGACCCTACCACAACACCCCCTAATACCTTGGGAGGCCCATTAGAGCCATAAGGACCCATTGGGGTCAACCAAAGAGGTTCAGTTGACCAAGGTCAACCTTAGCCCTAAATGGGTCAAACTAGCCTACTTAGGGCCAATTGACCTACTCTCAGCCTAGAGGACCCCACCTATGCCCTCCCAACCCTAAAGTGAGGTCAATGGGTCACTAAGGACACATTGGGGTCAGCCCTAGAGGCCAGGTTGACCCAAGTCAACTCAAGCCCCTAATCTGGTCAAAGTACCCTTACCAAGGGTATGTGACCTCCAAAGTGCAAGCTAACCCTACATAACCCTACCTATACCTTAGGGGAAGCCAATGGGTCACCAAGGACCCAATGGGGTCAACCCAAATGGTTATGTTGACCCAAGTCAACTCTAGCCCTAAAATGGTCAAAGTGCCCTTACCAAGGGGCATGTGACCCCCAAGATGCCCAACCAACCATACTAAAGTCTTCCTAGACCTTAAGGGAGTCCAATGGGTCACCGAGGACCCATTGGGGTCAACTCAAATGGTCATGTTGACCAAGGTCAACTCTATTCTAGTGTTAGGTCAAATTAGCCTAAATGGTCTAACCCAAGCTCAAACCCATTTCCCCCACTCAGGCTAACCTCATTTTATTATTAATATGAGTTAGTGGGCTGCCAATAGGCTGGAGGAGAGATCAAAATTTGGCCATGGTGAGTAGGAGAGAGAAAGCTCCATTTTTCTCTTTAATGGAGGAGAGAGAAAGTGAGAAAAGAGGCCATTCATGGCCAAGGGAGATCAAGGGCCTCTCCAATTAATTCCAAAGGCTGAATACATTCCCCCTCATCAGTTTTAAGGAGTTTAATGGCCATGGCCAGCCACCCAAGGTGGCTGAATTTAATTCCTCCAATAGGGAAGAGAGAGAAAGAAGAAAGAGAAGGCCATTCATGGTGGGGAAGGTGAGTCACCCCTCCATTCTTCACCAATTAATTAGTATTCATCTCCCCTATCAGTTTTGAGGAGTTTCCAAATGAATTGGGACAAAGGGGAGGTGAAGTTTCATGGATTTTCTCCAAAACCGAAATTCCAATTCATGACCATTAATGGATTTGAACCCATGACCCTCCCACTCCCCCAACCCATTTGATGCTTTTAAAAGCTTCCCTGGGCCAAGAGATATCGTTTCCACCCTTCACCTAAAGAAACCGGGCGGTTTGGTAGTGAAGTTGCAAGCATCGGAAAGCTCCACCACCGTCCATGGCGCACCACCACCACACTCGACGACAAGCTCGGTTAAAGGTCCTCCTCTACTCCTTCTTCCGTGGGTAGATCTTAGGAATCGTTTAGGACAAGAATCGGACTCAATTGAGCCAATCCAAGTTTAATTTTCATGGTTTTTCCAAAAAAAATGGTGGTCGGGTTCGCCGGAAACCACCCCTCCGGCGGCCGTGCCGCCGCCCGGCGATAGCCCCCACCTCAGCGAAGGTGGTGGCGGTGGTGGCCGGCCAGGGAGGTGGCCGTGTGGCCGGGAAATGCTCTTGGAATAAGCTCCAGGTTCGGCCAATCATGGCCCTTGGCTGGAGGAAGAAGATGACCAGGAGCCCCACGATTTGCATTAAGATCCGTGCAGATCATTTATTTTATTAAGTTTAGATTTCTGAATTTCTGTCCTGTAAACTAGGCTGTTTTAAAATAAATATTAAAAATATTAGGCCCACCAGGTGGGAAAACGTTCAATATGTAAGTTGTAGCCCTATGAGTCTACGTTAATTCAAAATTGATTTCGACCACTTTGGCCCTGTGATGGGACCAGGGCACCCAGTTTGGTGGGACCTGTACCTAGGGCTGTCCTGAGATTCAAATGGATGCCCACCCTTCATACCTTGTCCAAATTGGCTGAAATTTGGATAAAGGATCATTCTTATCTATACCTAGGGCCTGTACAAAAATGAGAATTTTTGGAGAAACTATTTCTATAGTTTTTATTAAAATTTAATAATCCATAAATAAATTAAATAGGTGTCCTAAACATCTCCAAACCATCCCAAATTTTGGGGAGCGGTCCCTGGCATCAAGACCTAGTTTTGTACAAAATATGAGCACATTTGGATATGTTTTGCTTAGGGAATCACAAAACCCTAGTTTGGCCCTAAGAGGGTATTTTTGACCACAAGTGCACTATGGACTTAGGGTGGTCCCCTCCCCTCAACAGAGACAGAGGTTTTGGCCACTGACTTGGCAAGGATAATGTCACCCTCTTATGGAAAATGGGATGATTTAGGCTTGATTTGCCCTAGAGTTCAACCTCAAACCCTAAGGAAGGACATTTGGGGGTTGTGAAGGACATGGGGGCAAATGCCCTTGTATGGCCTTGGAAATCCAGTAGAATTGAGGTTAATGTAAAATAAGATCTCTGGTAGGAACTTTAGAAGACTTAGAGCAAGATAGACACCTCAAAACCCTAACCCTAGTTTTAGGGTAGGAGCACAAATTTGACGAATCAGCCACTAAACCTTCCCCAAATGTTATGAAACTTGGGTAGAATAGGTTTTAGGCCACCTAGAACCTCTGCTAATGTTTGTAGAATTTTATGGATTTTATTCTTGGTACTTCATTTGTTAATTACCAAAAGGCCCAAAATGATGTTTGATTTTCTTATGGATATTATTTACTTTAAAATATGATGAAACTTGGTCAGAGGTTATTATAGGGCTAGTTGATCATCTCTGAATTTTATCACAATTTTCAATTAATTTTATTTGGTACTTCCTTCATTAATTTCAGAAAGGGGCTTTGGTAAAGAAAATTCATTATGGTTGATATTGTTGGGTTTCTCTATGGGGTTGGCACAACACTTGTGCACGCAGCGGAAAAGAAAAACATCAAGAAAAACCCAAAGAGATGTGGATCGGGCCATGAATAGTTGAATCAAGAAGTTAGCAAAACTAAGCAAAAATTACCTCGGTGGCGTTGAGTCACAACTCAACGGAGAAGCTCCAAACTTTGTCTGCTTGCTAGTGGCGAGTCCTACGTGGAATAGTATCCACGTTTCTGCAGAAGTCCACACGAGTGGGAGAACGCCGAGCTTTCCGTCGCACGGAAGATCGGGAAGGAGAAGACCGCACCTTTGCTTTCCCACGGACTGCTAGGTCCGCGCCAGGGAATGCAGCGCCAGCGACGATCGCTGGAGAGAAGATGGTCAACGGAGCAAACACGGCGGCGGAACTCTTCCGGCGGCGGGATCGGGATCGGCGGAGCGAACGCGGAACTCCTTCCGTCGGGTTCGATTCGCACAGAAGAGACAGATCGCCATCCTTCCCGAAACCCTAAGTGTTATATTTATACTTAAAGTATAAAATAAACTCAGGAAAATCGCTATCCGCAGACCACCCAGAACTAGGGTTCAGAATCGGCGAGAATGAATCGGTGAGAATCGGCGACAATCGGCGAGAATCACTGAGCAGGTTCGGTGAGAATCATTCGGCGAGTATCACATTGGATCGGCGAGAATCAGAGTACAATACTCGACGATTCTCGCCGATCGTCGAGCCACGCTCGACGACACATAATGATACTCGACGATCGTCGAGCCGCGGTCGACGACAATTGTCAAGGTAGTCGATCGTCGAGAATCAACAATTGATTCTCGACGATTCTCGTCGATCGGCGAGAATCAACAAAGTGATTCTTGTCGATCGGCGGGAATCAGAAGACAATTCTCGACTAATGTCTTTGACCCTCGGACGACGAACCTAACCAGCCCTTCAAGGCAACCTTTGCCCAACCCGATGATCCTATAAGGCAACACTTTGCCCATAACCCTATTCAGGTCGGTGATTGGTAACCTTTACCAACACAGTCAGTCATCCAACTTCTCCACATCTCTTATGTGCGACCCTGCAGGCTCATATTGCGTTGGCAGTGAGATTAGATGTTTGACCACTTCCAGATCATCATGGTAACTCCAACAGACTCCCACTTGATCTCGAAAGTATCAAACCAAAAACCTCACAAACAATGAGCGGCATCTAGCAATGCATCATTGCTCCCCAAGCAATAAGAGTTAATAACTCATAAGCCTTTATGACCAATGCATCAGCGTTGTCTTTGTCCCTTTGTCCCTTACATCCGGAAAGAACTAGAGGCATGGACCGTGTCACCCTCGTAATAGCTCAATCCACAGTTTTCTTGATCCAGGACGGACTTCCAGAGAATGGTGAGTCCAATATCACATATTGACTCAACCAAGCATGGCCATGCATTTCTCAGTCCAGTTCCATCAAGGGGCCCATGGATGCAACTCCTGTCATACAGGAAGACAAATCCCATATCTGCTCACACACAAACACCCAAATGATTCGTAACATGCCCAACGACCACCCTTATCATCAACCTTTCTCAAGGAAGACTTTAGATGGCATCAAAGCACGCTCTTCCTCACTTGATGAATGTTGTGACTTCAGGTCAAAGGACCACAACACCATTGTCAATTGAGACCTACTCGTGACACTATTGGATGACAATCCACAGAGTAGTCTCAGGTTGGGTCTGTCCAGTACAACTTGTTCACTAACAAGTACCCACGTGATGACTTGATATCACAATATCATGACCTGTGAGAACCAGTCATCAGTCAACACACGTGCTAGCCTTCATGTATCATCATCACCCTTAGTTTCTATGATGATACTCGACCAGGGACCTTTAAGAATGAAGCTTCAAATAAATCATGGGCTCTCACATTCAAGTCACGTACTTGATGTCCCATGGAAGCAAACATTCTAAGGGTATCTATTATGTTAACATTTAACTATCATATATAGAAAAACTCATAATAAAAGAATTTGCCATTAATTATAAAAGAAAAACTAGATACACAGTTCATCATACGAACAAACAGCCAACAAAATACAAGATAACATGCAACCCACAAGATTCTCGCTAGAGTTGATCATTTAGGTATCGTATACCCATCGATCTAGTATGACCATCATGCTTTCTCTGCGCGAGAGGCTTTGTCAGCGGATCCGCAATATTTTCCTCAGTCGGCACTCTGCAAATGTTTACATCTCCTCGTTCGACAATCTCACGAATAAGATGAAACTGCCGGAGTATGTGCTTGGAGCGCTGATGAGATCTAGGTTCCTTAGATTGTGCAATTGCACCATTGTTATCACAGTAGAGAACTACGGGACCAACAATGCTAGGAACTACATCAAGCTCGCCGATGAATTTCCTAATCCATACAGCCTCCTTCGCCGCATTAGCTGCTGCGATATACTCGGCCTCTGTTGTAGAATCAGCAACTGTCTCTTGCTTGGAACTCTTCCAGCTTACAGCTCCTCCATTCAGGCAAAACACAAAACCTGACTGAGACTTGGAGTCGTCTCGATCAGTTTGGAAGCTAGCATCCGTGTAACCACTTACAACGAGCTCTTCCTCTCCACCATACACCAAGAACACGTCCTTAGTCCTTCTCAAGTACTTCAGGATATTCTTGACTGCAATCCAGTGACACTCACCGGGGTCTGACTGATACCTGCTAGTCATGCTCAAAGCAAAGGAAACATCGAGGTCGAGTACATAACATCGCGTACATGATTGATCCAATTGCCGAAGCATATGGAATCAACTTCATGCGGTCCTTGTCTTCACAAGACTTTGGACACTGGTCCTTAGAGAGATTCACACCATGAGACATGGGCAAAAATCCTTTCTTGGACTCAAGCATGTTGAACCGCTTCAACACCTTTTCGATGTACGTACTCTGGGTCAAACCCAGCAACTTCTTCGATCTATCTCTATAGATCTTAATACCAAGTATATAAGTCGCTTCACCCAAATCCTTCATTGAAAAGCAGTTCCCTAGGTTGTTCTTAACAACTTTCAGGGTAGGAATGTCATTCCCAATCAACAGTATGTCATCTACATACAATATCAGGAAGACAACAATTCTCCCACTGATTCGCTTGTAAACACAAGGCTCATCTTCATTCTTGATGAAACCAAACTCTTTGATTTTCTCATCAAAACGAAGATTCCAACTTCGAGAGGCCTGTTTCAGTCCATAGATGGACTTATTCAGCTTGCATATTTTAGTGCCTTCATCTGGGGATACAAAACCCTCGGGTTGTGTCATATACACTTCCTCAACGAGGTTTCCATTAAGGAAAGCTGTTTTGACATCCATCTGCCAGATCTCGTAGTCATAATACGCAGCAATAGCAAGCAATATCCTAATGGACTTTACCATGACAACAGGGGAAAAAGTTTCATCATAGTCAATACCATGAATTTGCTTGAAACCTTTAGCCACCAGTCGCCCTTTGAATGTCTGTACATTCCCATCCATGTCGGTCTTCTTCTTGAAGACCCACTTGCACCCTATGGGTCGTACCCCTTCAGGTGGTTCCACCAAGTTCCAAACTTGGTTTGCATACATGGAGTCCATTTCGGATTTCATAGCCTCAAGCCATTTGTCGGAGTCCGGTCCATTCATAGCCTCTTGGTAGGTTGCTGGCTCATCATCATGATCCATAAGCAACACATTACCTATTTGAGACACGAGAAATCCATATCTCTCAGGCTCAAACCTCGGTCTACCAGATCTACGTAGGACTTGTGTTCCCTGAGCAGGTTCTCTAGCTACAACATCTTGTAGTCCTGTCTCAAAATCCAATTCCGGTTCATTCACTACATGTGGCTCTTGAACTTCTTCAAGCTCTACCTTTTCAGTCTTTCTTGATAAGAACTCTTTCTCCAAGAAGACACCAGTCCTTGCGACAAACACTTTGCCCTCGGATGGTAGGTAAAAGTAATACCCTTTCGTTTCCTTAGGATATCCCACCAGATAACATTTATCTGATTTGGGTTCCAGCTTGTCAGGCATTTGACGTCTCACGTATGCCTCACAGCCCCAAATTTTAATGAACGACATACTAGGATGCTTCCCAGTCCATATCTCATATGGTGTCTTCAGAACCATTTTCGTTGGAGCGCGATTCAATGTCATTGCAGCAGTCTCTAAAGCAAAACCCCAAAAGGAAACAGGCAAGTCTGCATGACTCATCATCGAACATACCATGTCTAACAGAGTACGATTTCTCCTCTCAGACACACCATTATGTTGTGGCGTTCTAGGTGGAGTGAGCTGTGATACAATACCACACTCTTTCAGATGATCACGGAACTCAAGACTCAGGTATTCGCCACCTCGATCAGATCGGAGTGCTTTAACCCTTTTACCCAACTGGTTTTCTACTTCATTCTTGAACTCTTTGAACTTTTCAAAGGTCTCGGATTTGCACTTCATAAGATACACATATCCGTATCTACTGAAATCATCAGTAAATGTAACAAAGTAGAAATACCCTCCTCTAGCCATGGAACTCATGGGTCCGCATACATCACTATGTACAACACCCAAGAGATCCTCAGCCCTCTCAGTATAACCAGTGAAAGGAGCTTTAGTCATCTTGCCTAACAAACAAGATTCGCATCGCTCAAATGATTCATAATCAAATGAGTCCAAAAGTCCATCTCTATGGAGTTTGGATATGCGCTTCTCGTTGATATGGCCCAAACGACAATGCCAGAGAAACGTAGGGTTCGAGTCATTTGTTCTTAGTCTTTTATTGTTTTCTACATTACAGATCAGATGGTCCAAGTTCAAAACGTAAAGACCATTAAACAATTGGGCTACAGCATAACAAACATCATTCTTAAATATAGAACAACAATTGTTCTTAATTATAAAAAAAATCCAATCATGTCCAAACATGAAATAGATATAATGTTTCTAGTTATCGCCGGAACAAAATAACAGTTATCTAGTTCTATTACAAGCCCACTGGGCAAAGAAAGACGGTAAACTCCTACGGCTACAGCAGCAACTCTTGCTCCATTACCGACGCGGAGGTCCACCTCCCCTTTACTCAGCAATCTTCTCCTTCCCAGTTCCTGCACATTTGTACAAATGTGAGAACCACATCCGGTATCCAATACCCAAGATGAAGGAGCAGAAAGGTTTATCTCTATAACGTAAACATTAGAAGCGGAAGTCATACCTCCCTTCAATTTCTGCAGACCCTCAATATACGAAGGACAGTTCCTCCGCCAATGACCAGCCTTGCCACAGTGGTGGCATTTCCCTTCCTTCACCGTGCTCTTCTTCTTGATCAGTGATGAAGACTTGAGCTCAAGATATGACTTAGGTCCTACCTTCGTCTTCTTAGAGCCCTTGGCTTTGCCCTTGCCCTTATGCACCATCAGTATGGGGCTGGCAGGCTTGGCCTTCTTCATGTTGATCTCGGCAGTTCTTAACATGCCTAGGAGTTCGGGCAGTGTCTTATCTATCTCATTCATGTTGTAGTTCAAGACGAACTGCTCATAACTGTCCGGCAACGATTGCAGGATCAGATCCGTGGCCAACTCTTGACCAAGAGGAAAACCCAGCCTTTCAAGGTTCTCAATATACCCAATCATCTTGAGTACGTGAGTCCCTACTGAGTCTCGAACTCCCATCTTGCACTGAAATAACGCTTTCGTGATGTCGAACCTCTCTTGACGAGCCTGCCCCTGAAACATTTTCTTGAGATGCTCGTCAATCTCCTTGCACCCCATGTTCTCATGTTGCTTCTGAAGCTCAGAGTTCATGGTGGCAAGCATAAGGCACTCGACATCCAAAGCATCATCAGTATACTTCTTATAAGTATCCTTCTCAGCACGGGAGGAGTTCCCGGTCGGCACCTCGGGGGCTTCTTCTTCCAAGACATAGAGCTTTCGCTCTTGCCTGAGAACAATTCTCAGGTTCCTATACCAGTCCATATAGTTTGTCCCGCTGAGCTTATCCTTCTCAAGGATGGCTCTCAGAGACAGCGTGGAGTGTGAAACGCTTGCCATGGAATTCTACAAGAATTTATGCAGAATTAAAATCAGTACCTAAATTTCAATTACACTTTATTCTAATTAGGACTTCAATTAAAAATACTCCCACTATTTTATTCGAAATGATAGCCCTCACTAACAATTCGGAGAGTTCATGCGAGCTACTCTCTTAGTGGACAAGATCTGTATTTCACCAACACAATGAGTCCGCTTTGGCGTTCCTCTCACGATGTGGTTATTTAGGTAGGCAACGCTTGCCAATTGCATCCTCACGCAATTCTTGTATGGTTGGTGAATAACTCCTTATTCGCATCCATCATATGGTGCATGCCAACCCTATGCCTCTAGGCACTCAACCTTTGAGGTCACCTAGTTAAGCTGGACCCGATGTCAACAGTGGGATATCACAATTATCCGCTCGCACCCTTACCAAGATAGATTAATGCACCTTGCTTTGGCAAGCCCACATTTCATCGATCGAGGCAGGAAGAGTGTCATCCATCGGAAGGCATCCGAACACTTAATATTAAAAGAAGGGATTTCAATTTTAGGTTAACAATTAACCATGATCAACATTTGATCAATGTGCACATCCAAAGAAAAACAATTCTTCTAAAACCACATGCATCCCTTATGTGCACATCCTGACACCATCAACATTTGATAGAAGGAAGGGCTAAATCTGAACATCCGAAAATTTCCAAATCCTCAGATTTACATGCATTGGACAAAGGCAAAGACAGCTCAACTTAAGCAGTAGACAAGCTCATCTCTCTATGTTGGATTCAAAATCCAAACCATACTCGAGGGATGGTTACTGCTAAGGAGACAACGATTTCTAACACTTAGAAATTCCACCGAAATTCCAATCGTTCTTGGGGAAGTGCCAAGACTAAATCTAGACATTTAGAACACTTCTAAATTTCTAGGTTTACACGCATTGGAATAAGACAACTTCCAAAACAACAGTCATGGCCGAAACCTGCCTCTGATACCACTGTTGGGTTTCTCTATGGGGTTGGCACAACACTTGTGCACGCAGCGGAAAAGAAAAACATCAAGAAAAACCCAAAGAGATGTGGATCGGGCCATGAACAGTTGAATCAAGAAGTTAGCAAAACTAAGCAAAAATTACCTCGGTGGCGTTGAGTCACAACTCAACGGAGAAGCTCCAAACTTTGTCTGCTTGCTAGTGGCGAGTCCTACGTGGAATAGTATCCACGTTTCTGCAGAAGTCCACACGAGTGGGAGAACGCCGAGCTTTCCGTCGCACGGAAGATCGGGAAGGAGAAGACCGCACCTTTGCTTTCCCACGGACTGCTAGGTCCGCGCCAGGGAATGCAGCGCCAGCGACGATCGCTGGAGAGAAGATGGTCAACGGAGCAAACACGGCGGCGGAACTCTTCCGGCGGCGGGATCGGGATCGGCGGAGCGAACGCGGAACTCCTTCCGTCGGGTTCGATTCGCACAGAAGAGACAGATCGTCATCCTTCCCGAAACCCTAAGTGTTATATTTATACTTAAAGTATAAAATAAACTCAGGAAAATCGCTATCCGCAGACCACCCAGAACTAGGGTTCAGAATCGGCGAGAATGAATCGGTGAGAATCGGCGACAATCGGCGAGAATCACTGAGCAGGTTCGGTGAGAATCATTCGGCGAGTATCACATTGGATCGGCGAGAATCAGAGTACAATACTCGACGATTCTCGCCGATCGTCGAGCCACGCTCGACGACACATAATGATACTCGACGATCGTCGAGCCACGGTCGACGACAATTGTCAATGTAGTCGATCGTCGAGAATCAACAATTGATTCTCGACGATTCTCGTCGATCGGCGAGAATCAGCAAGGCGATTCTCGTCGATCGGCGGGAATCAGAAGACCATTCTCGACTAATGTCTTTGACCGTCGGACGACGAACCTAACCAGCCCTTCAAGGCAACCTTTGCCCAACCCGATGATCCTATAAGGCAACACTTTGCCCATAACCCTATTCAAGTCGGTGATTGGTAACCTTTACCAACACAGTCAGTCATCCAACTTCTCCACATCTCTTATGTGCGACCCTGCAGGCTCATATTGCGTTGGCAGTGAGATTAGATGTTTGACCACTTTCAGATCATCATGGTAACTCCAACAGATATATCTGTTTAAAAATCATGAGCCTTAGGTTTTGAGGTATTTAGGCCAAACAGTACTTGTAGAAATTTATTTATAATTTTTAGATGTCTGTATTCAGAACTTTCTTTACAAGGCCATATTTTTGAGAATAGGATAATTAATTAATTTAAGGAATAATCCTTTCAAACAAATTATGAAAGTTTGCTTAGAGGTTTTATGTGCCCTTACAATCATCCTGGAATTTTCTCTGAATTTTTGGAAGTATTTTTATTGTACATCCCCTTTTAATGAATTATTTTGGAATAAATTGGAAATAACATTTAAGGGCTAAAATCTTGCTGGAAAATTTGGAGATTCTGGATTTTTAGAGGATTACCCATCTTGCATTTATCTTAGTTTTAGTAGAGCTTTATCTTGCATAAATCTTGTACTCCCTGTTCAACCTTGGAACTTTTGGTTTTTAAAATAAATAAATCAATTAGCATTTAAAATATAAAAATTAGAAGATTGTGGATTCAGTCTACATATGCCCATATAGACCTCTAATAATTATTACATGAGCATTGGGTGATCATATGACATACTTCCCTTTTTACGGGTTATATAGCTTAAGTGGTCTGCATTTAGTAAAACTGCAGAAAATCATTTGGGACATGAATTAGAGCACATGTGATGGGTCTTGATTGGTTGCTGGAAGGATAAATAGAATTAGGTGCATCTTTGGAAGATAAGTGAGTAGGGTGTTATTTTGTCTAGGGTTTAGAGGCGCTCGGGTCCGACGAAAGATCGTCCTCCCCGAGGTGAGTGGAGTCAAATCACCTTAGGATTAGCCTATCGTAACATGAGGAAGGAGTGGGTAAGGGAATCAACCAATAACAAAATAAGTATCTTGCGAAAGGGAACGCTGGGCGTAATCCGAACATAGTTCCTAGTGCCCCTTGAGAGCCCTTCACAGGGAATACCGGGGGCAGTCCTGGGTTAACGTAAACTGTTTTAACAAGCTGAAAAGAGTAACTTAGTAATTAGGGTTGCACATTTCACAAACACTGTTGGCACCAGAAGTTAGCTGGGAGCTTCGGCTCGGGTGTTTAAAAGACGGACTTTGGGTCCGGGGAGCTTCGGCTCAATTGTTTGAAACGGACGTGTTAGTCCGGGGAGCTTCGACTCGATTTTTGATTACGCTAAATTTGCATGTGCATAAAAGAAAGGAAATTAAGGTGGTGGGTCTTCGGTATTGGAGTGTCGATGCACCGACGCCAACACGTTGACTCGGCAAGTGTGGTTAGCACTTCGCCAACAGAAGTCCGGTGCGCCAGCCGGCAAGAGTACGCAGGAGACCGCTTCGTGCACCAAGCGTTGAGGCGTACGATAAGTCTGATCGGTAGTGCTTTACTGGTTTAGAGGTGGGCGAGGCCCAACCCACCGCTTCCGTCTGCCACTACGGAGGTATCCTGGAAGGTTACGACTCCAGAAAGGGGGAACTAAAGGTCTGTGTGCACAGAGTCTGGTGTGTGTGTTGCACTTGCATGATCCATCATACCCACTTGCATGTCATAGCATAATCGATTCATTTAACCCCGACACCTAAAGTATAAGTGGAATGGGACGCTTATACTTTAGGACCTGCAAAATGACCCCTTGGTCTATAAGCTTGTGTGGGCAAGTTTATAAATTAAGGTTAATTTTGATATATATATTTACTGCTGTTTGATAACCGACACCCCAACGTATAAATTGGTATGAGACTTTTTATACAATGGGAGCCTTGTAGAAGACCCCTTGGCCTATGTGTTCTCACATAAGTGAAGGTTACTTTTCATATTTCAGCTTATTGTCTATACATGTTATAGAATTGCTAGTATAGGTCCGCTGCCATCTGCTTTTGATTTTCTCCACCTTCAAGTCCTCCCCTTTCTTCCTCTCCGCTCGGTGCCTAGGAGTCGTGGGGGAAGGGGCGGGGGATGATAGGACTTAGTCTTTTAGACTAACGGTTTTCGAACCGCATCATTTAGGGGATCGTGGAGACCAGCATGGAGGAGCAGCCCCAGAGACCGGTGCGCTTGGAGGTGGGGCAGTCTAGCTCCGGAGTTCATACAACCGGGACCGTGAGTCTCGACCTTGAGTAGTTTTTCTACTTTTGCATCCGCTTGAGTGATTTTGTAGTGAGGATATGATGTACCGGGCATAAGCCCATATTTGCTACTCTGATATTTTATTCTGTGGACACTCCCTTCGTGGAGACTTATTTACCATGATATGTGATTTTCTGTGGACTGCAAGTTTCCATTTACTTCTTTATGCTACTTTTCTGTGATCGAAATCGGCCGGCAGAATCGGCGCTTTGTGGTGATGACCCTTCAGGACGTGAAGGAGTCACCGCAAAATGGCGGTTCTGGGCCTAAGACCGCAGTGTCGATAAGAACAAAAAAGGGGGGGGGTCTTACAAGTGGTATAAAAGCAGAGCTCGATCGAAAAGTAGCAGTCCACAACCCTGGGTCACCCCCGCGCGAGTTTAGTTTGGGACAAACTAAGCAGCGGAAGCAGTGGTGTGCCCATATGAGGGATCACATGTAAATTGTCCACTTTTTATTAGGTATTGAGTCGATTACCTACTAATGTAGCTCGTTTTTGCAGCCCCCAGCTCATCCCACCCCACAAGGTGGAGCTCACCAGACTCCAGACATTGTACCACCTCCTATGGTCCCCACACCTTTCCTTCAGTCAGACATGGGGCAAACTCTTATAGCTATCCTTGAGGCCTTCCGGGCTCAGCAGGCTCCGGACCAGCAGCCAAACCCAGGGGCCAACTGGATGAGCACTTTCCGAGGACTCTCCCCCCCGTCATACTTGGGGACAGAGTCGGCAGTGCGGACAGAGGAGTGGCTGGATGTTATGTACGAGATGTTGACCGGGATACGGTGCCCTTGGGAGGAGAGGGTGGCTTTGGTGGTATCTTGCTTGGAGTCCCACACCAAGAGGTGGTGGAAGACGTTGTTGGACACGACGTTTGCCGATATGGAGATTGCAGAAATTACTTGGGAGGAATTCAGGGCCACGCTGCTGGAGCACTTCATTTCGCAGTCGGCCAGGGACGAGTTGGAGGAGCGATTCTTACAGCTGAGGCAGGGCACCAGGACGGTGGTGGAGTACCACCGGGAGTTCGACTATTTGGCCCGATATGTGGGTTCTTACCAGCTGGACGAAGCAGGATACGTCAAGAGATTCTATAAGGGCCTAAAAGAGGAGTTGAGGGAGGCCTTGCTGTTTGTATCTGACGGGCCTATCTACCGGATTTTGGAGATGGCAAAGAGGATCGAGGCCGATTGGCACACCACTCGGGGCTGGAAGCGGCAAGCGGAGGATCAGGGTCGGAGGGCCCGAAATGATCAGCGGCGAGGCATCATATCAGATGGGAGAAGGACAGAGGAGCAGCCTCGTCAGGAGGTGAGGCAGGAGCCGAGAGAGCAGGTGGTTTTGGCCCCTCAACCTCTTCGGATACAGGAGATGCCGAGACCCGGGGGTATGGCGTATCCCCCACCGGAGTGCTTCCATTATCATCAGGTGGGACACCTCCGGAGAAACTGCCCCATGACGGGGGCACCACCTCTAGCACCACAGGGTGGCCCACCTGCCCAGCATTTCGGAGGCCGAGGACGTGGTCGAGGACGTGGTTACCAGGGAGGAGACCGAAGACAGGAAAGGGAGCAGGCATATGCCTTGGATCTGGCACAGCCTCGAAATCCAGAGCGGGTCATCACAGGTAAGCTAAGATGTTTTTAATTGTTTAAATTAAATTTCCGTTCTCATTTGCCCAACAAGCAGAACTGCCCTAAGTAGAATAAATAGGAAAGAAAACGCGTTGTAAAATACTAAGACATTTAATCATCCCAGGTATAGTCTTCATCAGCGGCAAGCCCGCCTATACTCTGTTCGACACGGGTGTCTCGCACTCGTTTGTGTCGGAGGCCTTTCTGGAAGGGCTGGAAGGAGTGGAACGGTTCACAGGCCGGATGAGGAGGGTGTGTCTACCCGACGGATCGGAGATACTCACCTCAGCCCACTGCAGCATGGAGGCGGAGATTGGAGGAAAGTCGTTCGAAGTTCCGGCAACGGTCCTGAGGATGCCAGTCTTCGAGCTGATTCTGGGCATGACTTGGTTGCAGTGGAATCATGCCCAGATTGATTGTCAAGCGAAGAGGATCACCGTGAGGCACGGGGACTCTACCATCATCATCGAAGGTATAAGACCTGCCTCACGTATACCCTTATCTTCAGTACAGGCCGTTAAGGCCTATTTACAGGGGGAGGAGGTCTACGAGGTGCTGCTTGAGATGGCGGAGGCCACGAGTTCTATATCGAATATTCCGGTGGTGCGGGAGTTTGAGGACGTCTTTCCAGAGAAATTACCCGGATTACCCCCGCGCAGGGAGCAGGACTTCCAGATACAGCTTGTGCTGGGGGCCAAGCCAGCATCCAAGGCACTTTACCAGATGGCCCCAAAGGAGTTGATAGAATTCCGGAGCCAGCTTCAGGAGTTAGTGGAAGCCGGATTTGTCCGGCCAAGCTCTTCACCTTGGGGAGCCCCGGTATTGTTCGTCAAGAAGAAAGACGGGACCCTCAGATTGTGCATCGACTACCGAGCACTAAATCGGCTGACGGTCCGGAACACCTATCCACTGCCAAGGATAGACGAGCTGTTCGACCAGCTACAGGTAGCGCAGTTCTTTTCGAAATTAGATTTGAGGTCGGGATACTACCAGCTTCGGATTCGGGAGGAGGACATTCAGAAGACTGCTTTTAGTAGCAGATATGGTTTATACGAGTTTACGGTGATGCCCTTCGGACTCACCAATGCACGATCAGTGTTCATGACCCTCATGAACCAGGTCTTCATGGAATATCTTGATGTGTTTGTCATTGTGTTCATCGATGACATCCTCATTTACTCGAGGACGGAGGAGGAGCACACTCGCCATCTGACACTGACCCTGCAGAGACTGCGGGAGAATCATCTATATGCTAAGTTTAGTAAATGTCAGTTCTGGCTGAAGGAGGTGGGCTTCTTAGGCCATATTATCAGTGGAGCCAGATTGGCAGTGGACCCGGCAAAGATTCAGGCTATTCGGGATTGGCCGCAGCTGAAGACAGCCACCGACGTACAGAGTTTTCTAGGACTTGCCGGTTACTACCGGAAGTTCGTGGAGGGATTCTCTCGAATCGCCCTCCCGCTCACATCCTTGACGAAGAAGGAGGTACCGTTCGTGTGGACCCCGCAGTGCCAGGCAGCTTTCCAGGAGCTAAAGGATCGGCTAACCACGACTCCCATTCTTACTCTCCCCTCGGGGAGGGAAGGATTTCAGGTCTACACTAACGCTTCCTACTGGGGTATGGGAGTTGTACTGATGCAGAAGGGCCATGTGATTGCATATGCATCTCGCCAGTTGAAGAAGCACGAACAGAACTATCCAGTGCACGACCTTGAGATGGGGGCAGTCGTTTTTGCTTTGAAGGTCTGGCGACATTATCTTTATGGAGTCCACTGCGATATCTATTCCGACCACAAGAACCTAAAATACGTGGACACGCAGAAGGAACTAAACATCAGGCAGAGGCGCTGGGTGGAGTTCCTTGCAGATTATCAGTATGAGATGCACTACCATCCAGGGAAGGCAAACGTGGTGGCGGACGCATTGAGTCGGAGAGCTGCCACTTCGGAAGTCGGGCCTCAGGTCATGTCTATGGAGCTGGTGAGGAGATTGGAGGATATGCACATCATACTAGTGTCATCCGAAGACCCCGAGCTTTACACGGAGTATTTAGCAGCGGTGAGTGCTACAGACGATATCCGGGACAGAGTCAGAGAGGGACAGAGGCGAGATGTCAATTTGGAGCCGATATTCTGGGCCTTGGAGAACGGTACAGTATGAGATTACACGATGAGGGACGGCGTGGTATGCTTCAGAGGTCGGACTTATATACCGGGAGGAGGCCAGGTCCGGGAGGATATCATGACGGAAGCCCACCACAGTAGATACTCGGTGCACCCGGGCATCACGAAGATGACTGCGGATTTGAATAAGACTATGTACTGGCCTGGCATGAAGAAGGATATCACTCGGTTTGTGACCCACTGCGAAGCTTGCCAGCTAGTGAAGGCAGAGTGCAAAAACCCCGCAGGTTTGTTGCAACCACTCCCGGTACCAGTGTGGAAGTTCGAAGACATCGCGATGGATTTTATTCACGGACTTCCCCGATCACGAACAGGGAACGACTCGATTTGGGTCATCGTCGATCGGTTGACTAAAGTAGCCAGGTTCATTCCGATCAGGAAGGACGATGCTGTGGGAGTATTAGTACGGAAATTTGTGGAGCAGTTCGTTCGATATCATGGGTGCCCAAGACGATCGTGTCGGATCGGGATGGCCGGTTCACTTCCAGGGAGTGGAGATCCATGCAAGCTTACTTAGGCTCGCGATTGACCTTCAGCACTGCATTCCATCCCCAGACGGACGGGCAGACAGAACGCACAAACCGGACGCTGAAAGATCTTTTGAGGCTATGCATTTTGGACCGCGGTGAACCGTGGGAGAAACTCTTACCCCTGGTCGAGTTCTCCTATAACAACAGCTACCAGTCCAGCATCAGGATGGCGCCTTACGAAGCCTTGTACGGAAGGAGATGTCGGTCCCCGCTTTCTTGGGTTCAGGACGAAGACCCGAAGGTGTTGGGATCAGAGTTTGTTGAAGACACCGAGGCCCAGGTGAGGCTGATCAAAGACAGGATGCTAGAGGCGCAGAGCAGACAGGCTAAGTACTATGACGTCCGGTATCGGCAGGTGGAGTTCCAGGTGGGAGACCGGGTGTTTTTGAAGATCCGGCCCATGCATGGAGTCTCGCGGGTGAGTGGTCGGAGGAAGAAGCTCATCCCTAGGTACATGGGCCCTTACAGGATCCTGGAGCGGATCGGGCCCCTAGCCTACAGGCTGGAGTTACCACCAGAGCTGGAAGCGCTGCACGACGTCTTCCATATTTCTTCGCTGAGGAGGGCTCTATTACGCCCGGAGCAGCAGATTTTGACCACCGAAGGGCCTGTAGCTTCAGACCGGTCAGTTCGTTTGGAGCCGGTTAGGATCGATGACCGAGGAGTACGGGTCTTGCATCGCAAGAAGGTCCCACTAGTCAAGGTCCTGTGGAGGAACCACGGCCAGGAGGAGCATACATGGGAGCCGCAGAACTTGATGCGACAAAGATACCCAGAGCTGTTCTGTCAGGTATACCTCACAAACCCCTCAAGATGTTTAATTTATTTTCCCGCTTTAAACTAGTAAGGGCTGCTCTAGGCAGCTAGAGGCTTACCTTTTGTTTATTGTGGGCTTATCTTTTGTTTATTGGGATCTTGGCTTCATCATTTGGGTGAATTGGTCATAGATTTAGATTTCCCTTAAAACCTAGTTTAGCAAACATGGCGTCGTGATGGGATGTTACATGTTGAAACCGATTTCTCGGTCTCTTGTGGAGTTCGACCCTTGGGGAAGGGGTGACCTCACACCTACTACACCCAAGAGAGCGTCACGGACCAAAGGACCAAGAAACTAGAAACAGACCCACGGCTCTAGCGTGGAGGTCCCACCTCACACCCGGAAGGCTACCTGAGCACTTCCCCTCCCTAGCCAATGCTTGAGCTAGGGTGCCTTGAGGAGCTCTCTCTCTACTCTACCGAGGAGCTAAGGGAGGAGGAGGCTAAGAAGAATGTGTCCTCCAAAGGCACCCAAGGGGGTCTATTTATAGTTTTTCCAAGGGTCCTGGGCCAGAAATGACCAAAGTACCCCTACGGCCAAAAGGCCTCGGGCCAATAGGGAACCGCCACGCCGGGGGTAAAGGGGGAATTCCCCCCCCCCCCCCCCCCCCCCCCCCGAGGGCAAGAAGGTAAAACTGCAGCGGGGCAAGGGCGAGACCGCGACCTCCGACCGGTCTCGCCCCGCCAGGCCGCCAAGCAAGAAGAGGCGGAGGCGAGACCCTGGCCCCCGGCCGGTCTCGCCCCGCTAGGCCGCCGAGCTGGAAGAGGCGGGGGCGAGACCCTGGCCCCCGGCCGGTCTCGCCCCGCTAGGCCGCCGAGCTGGAAGAGGCGGGGACGAGACCCTGGCCCCCGGCCGGTATCGCCCGCTAGGCCGCCGAGCTGGAAGAGGCGGGGGCGAGACCCTGGCCCCCGGCCGGTCTCGCCCCGCTAGGCCGCCGAGCTGGAAGAGGCGGGGGCGAGACCCTGGCCCCCGGCCGGTCTCGCCCCGCTAGGCCGCCGAGCTGGAAGAGGCGGGGGCGAGACCCTGGCCCCCGGCCGGTCTCGCCCCGCTAGGCCGCCGAGCTGGAAGAGGCGGGGGCGAGACCCTGGCCCCCGGCCGGTCTCTCGCCCCGCTAGGCCGCCGAGCTGGAAGAGGCGGGGGCGAGACCCTGGCCCCCGGCGGTCTCGCCCCGCTAGGCCGCCGAGCTGGGGCGGCCTGCGACCTGGCGGCCTGAGGCGGTTTGCGGCGGCTTGCCAAGAGCGCCTTGGGGGGAGAAATATTTTCTCCCCCTACTAGTATGTCTTTCAAGTTCACCAAAAATTGGCCCCTTGGAGTGCAAAACTCCAAAAAAGCTTAAAAACTTGCTTACCTTGTTTTGGGCCCACTCTTCGCGAATACGGGGTTGTACACAATCCCAGCTCTTTTCGAGGTTGGCACAAGCTCGGAAAGAAACATCCAACCCAACGTATTCGCGGAGTGTAACTTCCCCTCGGGGTCAACCTGCCATGCCAGCTATGGGAGCCTGGATGGCGAGACCTCCTCTGGGTGAAAACACTTAGCCTCCCCGAGGGGTCAACCTGTCAAGCCAGCTGATGGGAGCCTGGGTGACGAGACAGCCTCGGGGTAAGGGACTTAGCCTCCACGAGAGATCAACCAGCCCAGCCAGCTAGTGGGAGCCTGGCAGCGGAATCCATCTCGGAGCTAAGGGGCTTAGCCTCCACGAGAGATCAACCTGCCTGCCAGCTAGTGGGAGCCTGGCAGCGGAATCCATCTCGGAGCTAAGGGGCTTAGCCTCCACGAGAGATCAACCTGCCCTGCCAGCTAGTGAGAGCCTGGCAGCGGAATCCATCTCGGAGCTAAGGGGCTTAGCCTCCACGAGAGATCAACCTGCCCTGCCAGCTAGTGGAGCCTGGCAGCGGAATCCATCTCGGAGCTAAGGGGCTTAGCCTCCACGAGAGATCAACCTGCCCTGCCAGCTAGTGGGAGCCTGGCAGCGGAATCCATCTCGGAGCTAAGGGGCTTAGCCTCCACGAGAGATCAACCTGCCCTGCCAGCTAGTGGGAGCCTGGCAGCGGAATCCATCTCGGAGCTAAGGGCTTAGCCTCCACGAGAGATCAACCTGCCCTGCCAGCTAGTGGGAGCCTGGCAGCGGAATCCATCTCGGAGCTAAGGGGCTTAGTCTCCACGAGAGATCAACCTGCCCTGCCAGCTAGTGGGAGCCTGGCAGCGGAATCCATCTCGGAGCTAAGGGACTTAGCCTCCACGAGAGATCAACCTGCCCTGCCAGCTAGTGAGAGCCTGGCAGCGGAATCCATCTCGGAGCTAAGGGCTTAGCCTCCACGAGAGATCAACCTGCCCTGCCAGCTAGTGAGAGCCTGACAGCGGAATCCATCTCGGAGCTAAGGGCTTAGCCTCCACGAGAGATCAACCTGCCCTGCCAGCTAGTGAGAGCCTGACAGCGGAATCCATCTCGGAGCTAAGGGGCTTAGCCTCCACGAGAGATCAACCTGCCCTGCCAGCTAGTGGGAGCCTGGCAGCGGAATCCATCTCGGAGCTAAGGGGCTTAGTCTCTACGAGAGATCAACCTGCCCTGCCAGCTAGTGGGAGCCTGGCAGCGGAATCCATCTCGGAGCTAAGGGGCTTAGTCTCCACGAGAGATCAACCTGCCCTGCCAGCTAGTGAGAGCCTGGCAGCGGAATCCATCTCGGAGCTAAGGGGCTTAGCCTCCACGAGAGATCAACCTGCCCTGCCAGCTAGTGAGAGCCTGGCAGCGGAATCCATCTCGGAGCTAAGGGGCTTAGCCTCCACGAGAGATCAACCTGCCCTGCCAGCTAGTGAGAGCCTGACAGCGGAATCCATCTCGGAGCTAAGGGGCTTAGCCTCCACGAGAGATCAACCTGCCCTGCCAGCTAGTGAGAGCCTGGCAGCGGAATCCATCTCGGAGCTAAGGGGCTTAGCCTCCACGAGAGATCAACCTGCCCTGCCAGCTAGTGGGAGCCTGGCAGCGGAATCCATCTCGGAGCTAAGGGGCTTAGTCTCTACGAGAGATCAACCCGCCCTGCCAGCTAGTGGGAGCCTGGCAGCGGAATCCATCTCGGAGCTAAGGGGCTTAGTCTCCACGAGAGATCAACCTGCCCTGCCAGCTAGTGAGAGCCTGGCAGCGGAATCCATCTCGGAGCTAAGGGGCTTAGCCTCCACGAGAGATCAACCTGCCCTGCCAGCTAGTGAGAGCCTGGCAGCGGAATCCATCTCGGAGCTAAGGGGCTTAGCCTCCACGAGAGATCAACCTGCCCTGCCAGCTAGTGAGAGCCTGACAGCGGAATCCATCTCGGAGCTAAGGGGCTTAGCCTCCACGAGAGATCAACCTGCCCTGCCAGCTAGTGAGAGCCTGGCAGCGGAATCCATCTCGGAGCTAAGGGGCTTAGCCTCCACGAGAGATCAACCTGCCCTGCCAGCTAGTGAGAGCCTGGCAGCGGAATCCATCTCGGAGCTAAGGGGCTTAGCCTCCACGAGAGATCAACCTGCCCTGCCAGCTAGTGAGAGCCTGACAGCGGAATCCATCTCGGAGCTAAGGGGCTTAGCCTCCACGAGAGATCAACCTGCCCTGCCAGCTAGTGAGAGCCTGGCAGCGGAATCCATCTCGGAGCTAAGGGGCTTAGCCTCCACGAGAGATCAACCTGCCCTGCCAGCTAGTGAGAGCCTGGCAGCGGAATCCATCTCGGAGCTAAGGGGCTTAGCCATGGAACACAAATATTTTTCGGTGGTTTTTACCATTAATCATAGCCAATACAACGCAAGCTAAGTTCATTACAAAAAAGATGATTCACTTCTCTCTTACCTCCCTCTTCCCCCGTGAATCATCCGATCCTTCCCCGGGTGCCCACATCAACCCTGTCCTCACATCTATCCTCTGCTGCCTCGGGTCGGACTTCTTCAATCCGCACCGGGTCTTGCGCTTGTTGAGGCTGATGAGGTTGCGGTGCTGGAGCTCTTGTCCTTCTCAATTCCAGAAATTCGGGGCAAGTAGATGTCGCGTGGCCCTCCTCCTGGTGGAACTCACAGTAGGGTAACTCCACTCTGACTCTTTTCCTTCCCGTGCGGTTCCTCCTCTCCCTTCGACCAATTTCCATCGCTTGCTGTGGTGGGGGTAGGAGTTGCCTAGGGGCTTGCCTCTGGAAGTTGAACCTTCCTTGGCCCCATGAAAGTTTCCCCCTCCTTGGATGAGAGCTCTTCCTGGACCTTGGGCAGGTCCTCCTTGCTGCCTCCAGCCTGGTTCCGGACCCTCCTGTCCTTGGAACCCCTGAACTCTGTGATCCTCTCTCCTTCTTCCTTCCTGATGCCTTGAGCCACCCTGCTCCTTTTCCTCTGTCTCTGTCAGCTTTGCCAACTTCTTGACAAACGCCGGGTTGGCCGCCTCCATGGCTATCTCCTCTGCCGCCCTTTCCATCAGCTCCTCGAAGGAAAGGGGGGCCTTCCGGGTCAAGCTCATCTTGAAGAAGCCCTCCTTCAGCCCAACAGTGAAGGCCATCTGGAGAGCATACCCTGGCATCTCCTGGACCTCCAAGATCTCCTCTTGGAACCTGTCAACGTAGCGGGCCAGCGACTCCTCGGCCCCCTGCCTTATCAAGAAGATGGACTCAGGATTCCTCTTCCGCTTCTTGGAGGTGGAGAAGCGGAGCTGGAAGCTTCGGCTCAAGTCCTCGAACCCATAGATCGACCTCGGAGGGAGTTGATGGAACCAATCCCTTGCCTTCTCCTTCAGCGTGATCGCAAAGAGGCGACACTTGAAGGCATCCGTCATCGGCCTGATGGAGACGGCATCCTCGAACCATTGCAGATGCTGGACGGGGTCATCCTTCCCCGAATAATAAGCCATGTCTGGCTCTCTGAACCCCTCGGGAACGGGAGCTGAGATGATCAGCTCGCTGAAGGGTGACCCCCTAAGGGGTGGTCTCGCCACCTCCGCTCGCGCGGCCTGCTCGCCTGGGAGGTTGGCACTCGCCGGGCTAGAGAACAACTCTCGGCCGGTGAGGTCTCGCTCGACCCCATCGCCCATCCTCTCCTTCCCTGGCCTTCTTCCTGGTGCACTTCCTACTCCCCCTGCTGGGGTCATCTCGCCTGGACCCCTGGGAGTCGACTCGTCGAGGGGGGGAGCTAGCTCCTGGGGGGTCGGGGTGGAGCTGCCACCCTGAGGAGCAATGCTTCGCAGCATCTCCATGATACCCTGGATGGAGGCCATGAACTCTTGCCTCCCCACAAAGGGTCCTGGGGTGGGGAGCTCGCCGAGGTCGTCACTACCTCCCTGACCTCCTGTCATGACAACCTCTCGAGATCTTCTGTGCTGGTCACTCTCCACGCTCACCGCACCAAAATGTTGAAACCGATTTCTCGGTCTCTTGTGGAGTTCGACCCTTGGGGAAGGGGTGACCTCACACCTACTACACCCAAGAGAGCGTCACGGACCAAAGGACCAAGAAACTAGAAACAGACCCACGGCTCTAGCGTGGAGGTCCCACCTCACACCCGGAAGGCTACCTGAGCACTTCCCCTCCCTAGCCAATGCTTGAGCTAGGGTGCCTTGAGGAGCTCTCTCTCTACTCTACCGAGGAGCTAAGGGAGGAGGAGGCTAAGAAGAATGTGTCCTCCAAAGGCACCCAAGGGGGTCTATTTATAGTTTTTCCAAGGGTCCTGGGCCAGAAATGACCAAAGTACCCCTACGGCCAAAAGGCCTCGGGCCAATAGGGAACCGCCACGCCGGGGGGTAAAGGGGGAATTCCCCCCCCCCCCCCCCCCGAGGGCAAGAAGGTAAAACTGCAGCGGGGCAAGGGCGAGACCGCGGCCTCCGACCGGTCTCGCCCCGCCAGGCCGCCAAGCAAGAAGAGGCGGAGGCGAGACCCTGGCCCCCGGCCGGTCTCGCCCCGCTAGGCCGCCGAGCTGGAAGAGGCGGGGGCGAGACCCTGGCCCCCGGCCGGTCTCGCCCCGCTAGGCCGCCGAGCTGGAAGAGGCGGGGGCGAGACCCTGGCCCCGGCCGGTCTCGCCCCGCTAGGCCGCCGAGCTGGAAGAGGCGGGGGCGAGACCCTGGCCCCCGGCCGGTCTCGCCCCGCTAGGCCGCCGAGCTGGAAGAGGCGGGGGCGAGACCCTGGCCCCCGGCCGGTCTCGCCCCGCTAGGCCGCCGAGCTGGAAGAGGCGGGGGCGAGACCCTGGCCCCCGGCCGGTCTCGCCCCGCTAGGCCGCCGAGCTGGAAGAGGCGGGGGCGAGACCCTGGCCCCCGGCCGGTCTCGCCCCGCTAGGCCGCCGAGCTGGAAGAGGCGGGGGCGAGACCTTGGCCCCCGGCCGGTCTCGCCCCGCTAGGCCGCCGAGCTGGGGCGGCCTGCGACCTGGCGGCCTGAGGCGGTTTGCGGCGGCTTGCCAAGAGCGCCTTGGGGGGAGAAATATTTTCTCCCCCTACTAGTATGTCTTTCAAGTTCACCAAAAATTGGCCCCTTGGAGTGCAAAACTCCCAAAAAGCTTAAAAACTTGCTTACCTTGATTTGGGCCCACTCTTCGCGAATACGGGGTTGTACATTACAAGTTTCCTCCTTCCGTAGAAAAGTCCCGTAGGCTTAACCTTGATTTCGGGGACGAAATCTTTGTTTTGTTTATTGGGATTTGTAACATCCCATTTCCAACTAGACCACTAGGAGTGGTTTTGTCCATGACTAGGTCATGACAAACCCTAGGAAGCCAGGAATGGGCCAAGAGATATGAGATAAAGTGTGGAAAATCATCATGGTCTGCAAATAGTAGAACTCTAAACAATGGTTACGGATGACCATGGGCTACACCTTGACCCCAAGACCCTACCACAACACCCCCTAATACCTTGGGAGGCCCATTAGAGCCATAAGGACCCATTGGGGTCAACCAAAGAGGCTCAGTTGACCAAGGTCAACCCTAGCCCTAAATGGGTCAAACTAGCCTACTTAGGGCCAATTGACCTACTCCCAGCCTAGAGGACCCCACCTATGCCCTCCCAACCCTAAAGTGAGGTAAATGGGCCACTAAGGATACATTGGGGTCAGCCCTAGAGGCCAGGTTAACGCAAGTCAACTCAAGCCCCTAATCTGGTCAAAGTACCCTTACCAAGGGCATGTGACCTACAAAGTACAAGGTAACCCTACATAACCCTACCTAGACCTTAGGGGAAGCCAATGGGTCACCAAGGACCCAATGGGGTCAACCCAAATGGTTATGTTGACCCAAGTCAACTTTAGCCCTAAAATGGTCAAAGTGCCCTTACCAAGGGGCATGTGACCCCCAAGATGCCCAACCAACCCTACTCAAGTCTTCCTAGACCTTAAGGGAGTCCAATGGGTCACCAAGGACTCATTGTGGTCAACTCAAATGGTCATGTTGACCAAGGTCAACTCTATTCTAGTGTTAGGTCAAATTAGCCTAAATGGGCTAACCCAAGCTCAAACCCATTTCCCCCACTTGGGCTAACCTCATTTTATTATTAATATGAGTTAGTGGGCTGCCAATAGGCTGGAGGAGAGATCAAAATTCGTCCATGGTGAGTAGGAGAGAGAAAGCTCCATTTTTCTCTTTAATGGAGGAGAGAGAAAGTGAGAAAAGAGGTCATTCATGGCCAAGGGAGATCAAGGGCCTCTCCAATTAATTCCAAAGGCTGAATACATTCCCCCTCATCAGTTTTAAGGAGTTTAATGGCCATGGCCAGCCACCCAAGGTGGCTGAATTTAATTCCTCCAATAGGGAAGACAGAGAAAGAAGAAAGAGAATGTCATTCATGGTGGGGAAGGTGAATCACCCCTCCATTCTTCACCAATTAATTAGTATTCATCTCCCCTATCAGTTTTGAGGAGTTTTCAAACGAATTGGGACAAAGAGAAGGTGAATTTCCATGGATTTTCTCCAAAACTGAAATTCCAATTCATGACCATTAATGGATTTGAAGCGATGACCCTCCCTCTCCCCCAACCCATTTGATGCTTTTAAAAGCTTCCCTGGGCCAAGAGATATCGTTTCCACCCTTCACCTAAAGAAACCGGGCGGTTTGGTAGTGAAGTTGCAAGCATCGGAAAGCTCCACCACCGGCCATGGCGCACCACCACCACACTCGACGACAAGCTCGGTTAAAGGTCCTCCTCTACTCCTTCTTCCGTGGGTAGATCTTAGGAATCGTTTAGGACAAGAATCGCACTCAATTGAGCCGATCCAAGTTTTCATTTTCATGGTTTTTCCAAAAAAAAATGGTGGTCGGGTTCGCCGGAAACCACCCCTCCGGCGGCCGTGCCGCCGCCCGGCGATAGCCCCCACCTCAACGAAGGTGGTGGCGATGGTGGCCGGCCAGAGAGGTGGCCGTGTGGCCGGGAAATGCTCTTGGAATAAGCTCCAGGTTCGGCCAATCATGGCCCTTGGCTGGAGGAAGAAGATGACCAGGAGCCCCACGATTTGCTTTAAGATCCGTGCAGATCATTTTTTTTTTAAGTTTAGATTTCTGAATTTCTGTCCTGTAAACTAGGCTGTTTTAAAATAAATATTAAAAATACTTAGGCCCACTAGGTGGGAAAACGTTCAATATGTAAGTTGTAGCCCTATGGGTCTACTTTAAGTCAAAATTGATTTCGACCACTTTGGCCCTCTGATGGGACCAGGGCACCCATTTTGGTGGGACCTGAACCTAGGGCTGTCCTGAGATTCAAATGGATGCCCACCCTTCATCCCTTGTCCAAATTGGCTTAAATTTGGACAGAGGATCATTCGTATCTATGCCTAGGGCCTGTACAAAAATGAGAAGTTTTGGAGAAACTATTTCTATAGTTTTTATTAAAATTTAATAATCCATAAATAAATTAAATAGGTGTCCTAACCATCTCCAAACCATCCCAAATTTTGGTGAGTGGTCTCTGGCATCAAGAAGTAGTTCTGTACAAAATATGAGCACATTTGGATATGTTTTGGTTAGGGAATCACCAAACCCTAATTTGGCCCTAAGAGGGTATTTTTGACCACAAGTGCACTATGAACTTAGGGTGGTCCCCTCCCCTCAAAAGAGACAGAGGTGTTGGACATTGACTTGGCAAGGCTAATGTCACCCTCTTATGGAAAATGAGATGATTTAGGCTTGATTTGCCCTAGGGTTCAACCTCAAACCCTAAGGAAGGACTTTTGGGGGTTGTGAAGGACATGGGGGAAAATGCTCTTGTATGGCCTTGGAAATCTAGTAGAATTGAGGTTAATGTAACCTAAGATCTCTGGTAGGAACTTTAGAAGACTTAGAGCAAGGTAGACACCTCAAAACCCTAACCCAAGTTTTAGGGTAGGAGCACAAATTTGAAGAATCAGCCACTAAACCTTCCCCAAATGTTATGAAACTTGGGTAGAATAGGTTTTATGCCACCTAGAACCTCTGCTAATGTTTGTAGAATTTTATGGATTTTATTCTTGGTACTTCATTTGTTAATTACCAAAAGACCCAAAATGATGTTTGATTTTCTTTTGGATATTATTTGCTTTAAAATATGATGAAACTTAGTAAGAGGTTATTATAGGGCTAGTTGACCATCTCTGAATTTTATCACAATTTTCAATTAATTTTATTTGGTACTTCCTTCATTAATTTCAGAAAGGGTCTTTGGTAAATAAAATTCATTATGGTTGATATATCTATTTAAAAATCATGAGGCTTAGGTTTTGAGGTATTTAGGCCAAAAAGTACTTGTATAAATTTATTTATAATTTTTAGAGGTCTATTTTCAGAACTTTCTTTACAATGCCATATTTTTGAGAATAGGATAATTAATTAATTTAGGGAATAATCCTTTCAAACAAATTATGAAAGTTTACTTAGAGGTTTTATGTGCTCTTACAATCATCCTAGAATTTTCTCTGAATTTTTGGAAGTATTTTATTGTACATCCCCTTTTAATGAATTATTTTGGAATAAATTGGAAATACAATTTTAGGGCTAAAATCTTGCTGAAAAATTTGGAGATTCTAGATTTTTAGAGGATTACCCATCTTGCATTTATCTTAATTTTAGTAGAGCTTTATCCTGCATAAATCTTGTACTTCCTGTTCAACCTTGGAACTTTTGGCTTTTAAAATAAATAAATAAATTAGCATTTAAATTATAAAAATTAGAAGATTGTGGATTCAGTCTACATATGCCCATATAGACCTCTAATAATTATTACATGAGCATTGGGTGATCATATGGTATACTGCCCTTTTTACGGGTTATATAGCTTAAGTGGTCTGCATTTAGTAAAATCTGCAGGAAATCATTTGGGACATGAATTAGAGCACATGTGATGGGTCTTGATTGGTTGCTGGAAGGATAAATAGAATTAGGTGCATCTTTAGAAGATAAGTGAGTAGGGTGTTATTTTGTCTAGGGTTTAGAGGCGCTCGGGTCCGACGAAAGATCGTCCTCCCCGAGGTGAGTGGAGTCAAATCACCCTAAGATTAGCCTATCGTAACATGAGGAAGGAGTGGGTAAGGGAATCAACCAATAACAAAATAAGTACCTTGCGAAAGGGAACGCTGGGCGTAATCCCAACATAGTTCCTAGTGCCCCTTTAGAGCCCTTCACAGGGAATACCGGGGGCAGTCCTGGGTTAACGTAAACTATTTTAACAAGCTGAAAAGAGTAACTTAGTAATTAGGGTTGCACATTTCATAAACACTGTTGGCACCGGAAGTTAGCTGGGAGCTTCGGCTCGGGTGGTTAAAAGACGGACTTTGGGTCCGGGGAGCTTCGGCTCGATTGTTTGAAATGGACGTGTTAGTCCGGGGAGCTTCCACTCGGTTTTTGATTACGCTAAATTTGCATGTGCATAAAAGAAAGGAAATTAAGGTGGTGGGTCTTCGGTATTGGAGGGTCGATGCACCGACGCCAACACGTTGACTCGGCAAGTGTGGTTAGCACTTCGCCAACAGAATTTCGGTGCGCCAGCCAGCAAGAGTACGCAGGAGTCCGCTTCATGCACCAAGCGTTGAGGCGTACGATAGGACTGACCGGTACTGCTTTACTGGTTTAGAGGTGGGCGAGGCCCAACCCACCGCTTCCGTCTGCCACTACGGAGGTATCCTGGGAGGTTACGGCTCCAGAAAGGGGGAACTAAAGGTCTGTGTGCACAGAGTCGGGTGTGTGTGTTGCACTTGCATGATCCATCATACCCACTTGCATGTCATAGCATAATCGATTCATTTAAAACTGACACCTAAAGTATAAGTGGAATGAGACGCTTATACTTTAGAACCTGCAAAACGACCCCTTGGTCTATAAGCTTGTGTGGGCAAGTTTATAAATTAAGGTTAATTTTGATATATATATTTACTGCTGTTTGATAACCGACACCCCAACGTATAAATTGGTATGAGACTTTTTATACGATGGGAGCCTTGTAGAAGACCCCTTGGCTTATGTGTTCTCACATAAGTGAAGGTTACTTTTCATATTTCAGCTTATTGTCTATACATGTTATAGAATTGCTAGTATAGGTCCGCTGCCATCTGCTTTTGATTTTCTCCACCTTCAAGTCCTCCCCTTTCTTCCTCTCCGCTCGGTGCCTAGGAGCCGTGGGGGAAGGGGCGGGGGATGATAAGACTTAGTCTTTTAGACTAACGGTTTTCGAAGCGCATCATTTATGGGATCGTGGAGACCAGCATGGAGGAGCAGCCCCAGAGACCGGTGCGCTTGGAGGTAGGGCAGTCTAGCTCCGGAGTTCATACAACCGGAACCGTGAGTCTCGACCTTGAGTAGTTTTTCTACTTTTGCTTCCGCATGAGTGATTTTGTAGTAAGGATATGATGTACCGGGCATAAGCCCGTATTTGTTTCTCTGATATTTTATTCTGTGGACACTCCCTTCGTGGAGACTTATTTACCATGATATGTGATTTTCTGTGTACTGCAAGTTTCCATTTACTTCTTTATGCTACTTTTCTGTGATCGAAATCGGCCGGCAGAATCAGCGCTTTGTGGTGATGACCCTTTAGGGCGTGAAGGAGTCACCGCAAAACGGCGGTTCTGGGCCTAAGACCCCAGTGTCGATAAGAAAAAAAGGGGGGGGGAGGTCTTACATTAAGAGTTTTGTCAATAAAGGTGGAAGGAAGTATATGATCATGTTCACAGATGACTGCACAAGATTTTGTCATATTTCGTTGCTTAAAACTAAAGACGAAACGTTTGAAAATTTTGCCTTTTCAAAAACAGGGTAGAAAACCAATTAAGCATGAAAATAGAGAGATTTAGGAGTGATAGAGGAGGAGAATATATGTCTAGTGAGTTTAGATGCTTCCTTGCTTCACAGGGTATCATAGCAGAAACCACTGCTCCTTACTCCCCCCAATCTAACGGCATAGCTGAGCGTAAGAATAGAACATTAACAGAGATATTGAACTCTATGCTGCTCACTATAAGCATGCCTTCCGCTTATTGGGGAGAAGCAGTCTTGATTGCGAATCACATTCTGAATAAAGTTCCGCATGCTAAGTTAGAGGTTACACCCTATGAGCTTTGTTTTAAGCGACCTCCGTCTTTAACTACACTTAAGACCTAGGGTTATATAGCCTATGTCGGGTTCCTGACCCTATACGGTATAAGGTTGGACCTAGGACCAATACATGTGTCTACTTAGGTTGTGCTGAAGGTAGTGCTTCAGATAGGTTCCTTGATATTTCTAATAATATCATAATAAAATCTAGGGATGCAGTGTTATTCGAGGATAAATTCCTCAAAGATAAGAACTTAACAATCTCAGGTATGCAAGCAACTATTACTAAGGAAGATCCTGAATCAGTACTAAGCACCTCCTATTCCGTTCCGATAGATAACTCTGGCATAGAGTCTAGGAGGACTTCAGTGAGAGAGAGAACCCACAGAACCTTTGGTAGTGATTCTGTCACTTACCACATTGAGGATGATCCATCTACCTTTAAGGAAGCGATGAGATCAAGGGATTCCCTACTCTGGAAAAAATCCATTGAGGATGGGATGAACTCTCTCCTTCAGAACGGCACCTGGACATTAGTTGATAAGCCAAAAGGGGATAAAACTGTAGGGTGCAACTAGGTTCTGAAAAGGAAGCTAAATCCCAATGGTAGCGTAGCTAAGTATAAAGCTTGCCTGGTGGCTAAAGGATTCATACAAGTAAGCGGAGTAGACTATTTTGATGTATACTCACCCGGGTGTCACTTAGCAACCATTAGAGTTCTTCTTGCTATTTCGGCCATTGGGAAGTTTATTGTTCATCAAATGGATGTTAAGACTGCGTTCTTGAACTGAGATCTGACCGAAGAGATCTACATGAGTTAACCTGAAGGTTTCATTGTAGACGGTCAAGAAAATAAGGTCTGTGAGCTATTAAAATCGCTATATGGATTAAAACAAGCACCAAAATTATGACATGAGAAGTTTGACTATACTGTAAAGAATATGGAATTCATGTCGAGTCTCTCAGACAAATGTCTTTACAAACGTCATAGATCAGACAAAGTCGTCATCATATGCTTGTACGTGGATGATATGCTTATTCTTGGATCTGATCAATCCGAAGTGGTTGACGTAAAGTCAGGTCTAATTAAAGAATTTAGCGTGACAGACCTCGGTATAGTTGACACTATACTAGGTATGCAAGTGAGTTTTAGAAAACATGGCATTTCCCTAAGTCAAAGCCACTACATCCAGTCCATGTTGGACACGTAGGGATACAGTGAACGTAAAGCGGCTGAGACACCATACGATTATTCTAACCGCTTAAAGCCCAATGATGGAGTTGCGGTTCGATAGTTAGATTATTCTAAACTGCTTGGTAGCCTCATGTACGCTATGATTTGTAAGAGACCTGACATAGCCTTTACGGTCGGCATGTTAAGTTGGTTCACTAGCAATCCTGGACAAGACCATTGGGATGCCCTTAATAGGCTGATGAGATACTTAAAGCACACCCGACAATATGCTTTATGTTATAGTGGTCATCCTCCAGTTCTGGAAGGATATTCTGATGCATCTTGGTGCTCAAAAGTAAACAATAGCAAGTCCACTAGTGGATTCCTTTTCTCACTAGGAGGAGCAGCTGTAGCCTGAAAGTCCAAGAGACAGTCGTGCATTGCACTCTCATCTATGAAATCCGAACTCTATGCTCTAGCTTTAGCTGGTGAAGAGGCAGAGTGGATAAGAGATTTGGTGATGGACATTCCACTGTCGATCCTGAAACTGAGTTCTATTGCAGTTTACTACGACAATCAGGCTACTAAAACGATTGTCACAAACACTTTGTTTAATGACAAAAGAAGACAACCTATAATGAAACAGACCTGGTTGACCTCTCTCACAAGTTAAGGGATTATGGTCATGATTGATGTGAGATCGAAAGATAATATTGCAGACGCCCTTACTAAAGCATTAAATAGCGCTCTCACAATCAGAACATTGGGGAAAATGGAATTAAAGTTCATAGAAATATGAAACTTTTCTCCAACGTTTATGTTTTGATACGTACGAGCCTATAGCTGTCAACATTCAAGCATGTAAATAGAACGGACTAAAAACCCCAAATAATTTCTTGATGAAAACCCAAGATGGTTGGATGCTGGTTATTCTATTTTTGATAACCTAACGTCCTCCCATTGTAAGTTGATTCAAGAGTTATTCAATTGAGAATTAAAATTCGTTGTAAATGTTAATCTAAACATTATTGGTCACAACACATTATTCCACATTTGATAATGTTGCATGTGATGTGTGCCCACATGTGTTGGTGAGGCACATAGTGATCCGTAATGAGTAAGGTAACATGACTAGTACTAGTTAGACTGGATGAGATGCTGACAGAGTTACTTCACCGTTGATAGAAGTGTTAATCTGATTTAGTAAGAGCTAGTTTAATTTAAATGTTACTGCATATGTTTATGAATTCATAGAGTCTGACTCATGAAATTCCTTACAGGCTACGATGGAGATTATGGAGGAGCTGTAGACCTGAACATGGATGATGATGATCTACTAGATGAGTAGAATCATCAAACGCTTAATTCATTTCTTTGTTTTGTTTTGTTTTGTAATAATTATTCAGACTAAGTTTTGGGATAGCATCTGTGTGATGGTTTGCCGTTTAGGCAAAACCTTTATTTTGATTTATTAGTATGATCTGTCATGATTGTTTTGCTTACTTTGAATTATTATTTTGTCTACACTGCAGCACCCCGAAACGTCACCGTTATTTGTCACGAATATAGAAGGAGATTGTAAGTGTATATTCGGACGAATAACGGGCTCGGGGGTCTTTGCGCGTGGAAACCCTAGGAATTGTTCTATATATTCCTAGCTGGGGGCAACGGGTAGAGGGTTTCACTTTGACCCTCCTTTGAATGTTTCGAGCGCATGTTACATATACCACAGCAGTTATTAGAAGCAAAAAAAAACACCAAAACCTGATTCTTGCTTGAAACCAGATCCTCTCCTGAAAACTAAGAACTGTAAATCAATCTTTAAGGAAGGTAAACGCATACTCTAATGTATAGCACCTCTATCCCGAAGAGTAACTTGTTGGAAGAGAAGTCATCATTCGTGCCAGAGCAAATCCATTATTTTCCCCGGATTAATAGCATGTTCAATCATACATGTTCAGCTTGTTGTAAGTGAGAAATGCATAACAAATTCAAAATAACAAATATATAAAAAGGTCCAGGTTGTCAAATTGTTTTACAACCGAACTGAATGGGCAGTATTAATTTTAGGCTAAGTGTGATAGCACTATGGCTAAAATATATTTGGAGAAAATATATGTGGGTTTGTCAAATTTGTTGACACTACTGCCACCCACTAATGGCAAACCTCAGCTCTTAGCGTGGGTAACAGCCTGACCACGCTGATGTTCCTTTATACGCACTGCCATGTGCCTCGCTCGGTGCAGGTGTCTATTGAGCGGCTGGCGCGGTTTTTTCTGTGGCAAAGGGCCCCTTCCCAGCGTGGGATGCACTATGTTAGCTGGGAGCAGTGTTGCTCTCCCTCTGCGGAGGGTAGACTTGGCTTCCATGGGGTGAGTAGGTGGCAAGGCCCTTTGCGGGCTAAGTTTGCCTGGGAGTTGATGCAGTCGGGATCCTCCCTTTTCCAAAGGTTGGTTTTGGCCCGGTACACTGACCGTCTTTAGCGGAAGGGGATCACCCGACAAGACTCACCGGTCTGGCTGCTCATCAGGGAGGGCGCTGCATGCCTTCGGCCCCTGATTCGCTAGAAAATTGCGGATGAGGATTCTTTGGATGTGCTTGTGCACGCTTGTATTCTTGACCGGCCTCTTTCCCAGTGGCCCACTTTCGCTGACTGCGGCGCGCTGGAGTATCTCCAGGTTTTGGCCTGCTTGCTTCCTGGTGGCAGGTGGGATGTTTCCGCTCTGTCTCGGTTTTTTGGTCCGGCTCTTATTGAGGTTGCCCTCCATATCCCGGTCCACATCTCTTTTCCCCAGGACAGGTCGGAGCTCTGCACCCGCCTCAGCGGCCGTTCTGTTGCCTCCCTCGCCTACATGGCCCAGTTTGACGGGGCTTGTATGGACTTCAGCTGGCTACGGAAGCTAAAGCTTCACCCGCGGGAGCAGAGCTTTTGGTGGCGGCTCCTCTGGGATGTGATCCCCACCCGGGCGTGGATTGCCCGTCGGGGTATTACTACTGAGCGGGGATGTCCTTGGGGCTGCACATCTGAGGTGACCCGGGACCATCTAGTCTCGGACTACTGTAATCTTTTGGCCATTCAGGGCACTCTTCTGCGTTGGGGATGCAGTATGCCTTCTCCAGCTGGGATACTGCGTGGGAACTTCTCTCCTCTGCCTCTGCCGGCGCGCTTTGTACGACAAGGATTTTTTTGTTGTGCGGTGTACCAGGCCTCGTGTGGCCGCAACGCCAAGGTCAACCATGGAGAGGTGTCGACCTTTACTGTCATGGCGTCGACCATTGTTGAGACCCTCTCCATTATGCGAACTCTACAACTCCAGGGGCACTGGGGTACCACCCAGCCTCGCCAGCTGTCGACACCACTCTTCTAGTGCCCCCCACCCCCTGCATGGATAAAGTTCAAAGTGGATGGCTCTCTCTCCCCATTCGGGTTTGCTGGCCTTGGGATGGTGGCCCGCGATGACCGGGGTGCTTTCATCTTTGTTGTTGGGTCCCCACTGTTGCACTGGGATCCTGGGGGAGTGGAGCTGGCGGCGGTCTTGCCTCTCCGGAATCTTATCCCGTCGCCATTATATGGGGTACGCGGCTCCATTGTGGAGGGCGACTGTTCGTCCCTTATGGACAGCTGTGTTGCTGGTTTGCGACGGGGCGACTGGAGCGTGACGGTGGACGGCGAGGAGGACTTCTCTTTTCTGAGCGGCTTCCCCCAGCTTCGGTTCCAGCATATTGGCCGAGAGGCCAACAGAGCTGCCGATTTTTGTGCTCGTTTTGCCCTACGGGGAAACTTTCTATGGCTCGATGTTGATAGTACCCATTTTGAGTTTGCCGAACTTATTCGTACAGACTTGGATGGCATGTTGTAGTTTTTTTTTTTATTTCCATGCTATATGCACTTTTCAAAAAAAAAATAGTCATTTCATCTCAGGAAAATGAATAATGTTGATACAAATTATTAGGAACACGTACCAACATAAGCTAAAGGCAATCACGGCAAAAATGTATATATGCAGTACACCAAAGTCATGTGCGATAAATTTTGAGTGTGTGCTAAATCAACGTGAGCACAGCCGGTCACAGAATAAGAGAATAAAAAACAAACAACAACAACAACACTCAAGCCTTTATCTCACTATAGTGGGGTTGGCTATATCGATCCTTTGTCACCATTGTGCCCTATCTTTTGTCGTAATCTCACTAATGCCTAAGTACATACAGAAAAAGAGACAATCATAGTACAAAATTATTATGAGAAGAACATTACAGATTATGCACAGTTGAATACAATATTTTTGAATACAATTTATAAATGCAACTTTCAGTTAACTTATATCTGCTGCATTTGAGATTTTTTGGGGGGCATTTAGGTAGCGTTTGGTTGGGCTTTTTGCCTCCGGTTCGTTTGAACCGCACCTCAATTTTATCCATAAGTTATGTTTGGCGTTGCTGTTTCAAGAACCGCCGGTTCTAAAATTCCGCGGTTTCCTATTGATCACGATCCGCTGTAAAATGTTGCGTTCAGCCGCAACCGTGGCGTTCTTCCGCAACCCTAGAGCTCGAGCTCCGCACGCCGCAACCGGGGCGAGCTCCGCACGCCGCAACCGCGGCGAGCTCCGCACGTCGAGAGCTCGAGATCCTCACGATGAGCGGAGCGCGACGAGAAAGAGGGGAAGATTGCTCTCCTCACGCACCTCTCCTCGTATCTCCTTCCTCGCCCTGCATTCCGAATTCTCATGGTCCTCTCTCATCTCTCTCTCTTGATACGGATTTGCTCTGTTTTGATTTGATTTGGTATTTCTCTCATCCTTGATCGGGATCTGTAATTCGTTGGACTCGACAATCTGCTAGCTGTTATACACAGTTTTCACTAATCTCTATTAGATCCTCCTTCCTCCGATCTGGAGTAATTTTTTTGAAATAAATTTTCTATTTAGCTTGTATGCATTGAACATTCATGAGATGTGGAAGTGAAACAGAGGTACGGATTTAAATCAACCACAGAGATTCACGAGAATTCGAATGCTAGATTAGCTGCAGCAGATTTGGAACGAATTTGAAATCATGAAGCACTTCAAATTACTACTTCCTAGCTCACGGATTACAGTTTGTTTCAGATCTGAAAATTACAGGAAAATTCAGGATGAACGAAATTGCTTAACATTTGCATTAGAAAACATTTTGCATTCAGGAAAACAGGTTTTGTTATTAGGAAAAAAAATTTCACTCAAAACTCCGTTTTGTATCCAAACAACTTTTTAACAAAACTCTGTTTTCCAGAATCAGCACTTTTTCTATCAGCAACAGTTCATCAGCAGCTTTCCATCAGCAACAGCCCAACCAAACAGAGCCTTAATCAAACACCATATGAGCTAATTGCCGACACTAAGATGAATAAAACTTAGTAGGTGGTCCTTAAAAAAACCAAACTATCTCCGGCAAAAATAATGAAAGATTTTAGGGCTTTAGCAATTTGGAGTTGTTACATCAGTGAGCGAAACAATGGATAGGAAGAGTGGAATTGAAATGCTGGATTTTAAATGGTGAATGTTGAAATTTGTGAAGTGGAAATGGTTGACGGGACAGGCCGGGCGGCCTGGGCGGACATCTTTGGCGGATTAGGCGGACTGGGCGGACTGTGATGTGCGGCCTGGTGGAAGGTCTAGTGAAAAGCCGGCTCTTCTGAGCGGGTTGTTTGCATGAAGTCCGCGGACTATGCGGCCTGTTATCTGCGGATAGGGCGTTTGCTGATTGGTTTTGCCAAGGAGCGGCCTGAGCGGATAGAGGCTTGCGGACGGGTGCATTGCTCAGTGGCCGTGGTGCAAGCTTATGCTGATAGGCGGTTTGGCTCGTGTCCGCGGTGTGGGCTATTGTGGACTGGGCTTAGAGCTTGGCTGAGGCCTTGTCGAGCACTGGTGGTACAGCAGGTGCTTTGCTGTGGAGGTCATTGGCGGACTGGTTTTGGAGTCCGGGAGATGGTTGCTGCGTTGGGCAGGAGTGCGAGGAGCTTGCGGACTGCTGGCGGTCTGTGCTTCGGTGTTTGGCGGACGGGAGTTTATGTCCTCCATGCTCGCATTGGCCTTTGATGGTTTTGGACTTGGTCACACTCTGTGCCAAGACCATGGTATCTGCCGTATCCGCCAAGTCCGCTGTGACCGGGCGGACTGTTGCTATCTGCCTTTGGTCGTGGACTTGTGGCGGATTAAGGCTTGAGTCTTGCGGACTACCTCGGGGTTGTGCGGACAGCCATTGAAGGGGGTTGCTATCCTGCAGTGGTCGGAAGCTTTGGGGGCTGATGCCTTGTCCGCATAGCTCGGGCGGACTGAAGAGGGTTCGCCAATGTTGCCTTGCTCTTGGCGGTTTTCCTTGGTATCCGGCTAAGTCCTTGCGGACTCGGCAGACGGTGTTTTGCTATCGCGCGGGCTAGGGCGGTGTCGCTATCTCTAGGGCGGTGACCACACTCCTCACCTCGCCTATAAATAGGACCCCCCTGACACATCTAAAAAAAACTTGAGTGAACAGTAAGTTGGGTTGGGCAAGGAGCTGCGGTCTCAGTTTGTCTGTCCGCGCGGATTGATTCAGTGCTGACGTTTGCTGTGTGCAGGTCGCGCGGGTAGCTTCAAGGAGTCAGGAGTTTGGTTTTGACTTCGATCAAGTACTTGGAAGTTGTGCGGTCTCTACGGATTCAGCAGGAGGTCGCTCTGCGGCTTGTCAACTCTATTTCAACTTTGCCACCTTCAATAACCTGTGCGCCGGCTTCAGGCGGGTAGGGGGTGTTCCTCAGTTCAGCTTCAGCAGGAGACGAATAACGGTGTGTCCGCGCGGCCTCGCGGCTTCGACGGACTCCGTTCCTATTCGGCGGATTGCAGCTTAAGTTCGGGCGATCTCAGCGGACTAGGCAACCTCGGCGACCTCGGCAGTCTCGGCGGACTCCGGTGCTGTCCGCCCGGCTTGGTTTTTGGTGCTTTCTGTTTATGACTGTTATACTAGTGAAATCATGTCTCGCTATGTATGTCTCGTGTTGTAAAGAAGTGAATGAATAAAAGATCTGCTTGTGCTTCCATTGTTTGTTGTGATTAACCTTTGTTCCTTGGTTTTCCGCTGGTTCAACGTGAGAACTGGGTAGTGCCGAAGATATTAATTTGGCGTTTGGGCTACCTTGCTGACCACGTTGAGAAAATTTTAACATGGTATCAGAGCCAGGTTCAGTTGTGTGAGCGGAAGTCAGCCAGTGTTGTTACTCAGTGATTGAGTGGTGATCAACCTGTGTTGTTGCTCGGAGCTTCTGAAAGGTTGCCAACAGGTGTTGCAATGGAAGGGAGCTTTGCAAGAGGTCTGGGCATTGAACTCTTAACGCCGACTAACTTCAAGAAGTGGAAGTCGTGCATGAAGAGTTATCTTCTTGGTGAGGAGCTGTGGGAAGTCGTCGGTGGTGACGACAGGCAGGAAGTCACTGCTGCTTTCGGTACTGCTGAGCAGGTTAGGCTCTGGAGAAGAACAAATGCTAAGGAGGAGTTCATTCTAAAGAGAGCCGTGTCTCCGGAACTGTTTGATCACATCGTTGGATGTGAGTCGGCTGCTGATATTTGGACAACCATTGATGAGTTGTTCAATAGGAAGAATGTGGCGCGGCTTCAGTTCCTGGAGAATGAGTTGGCCAGGGCAATGCAGGGAGACCTTTCCATCTCCAAGTACTTCTTAAAGATGAAGAGCTTGTGTGCTGAGCTGTCGGCACTGGATCCTGATGAGCCTATCTCTGAGGCGAAGATGAAAAGACACATTATCCGCGGCTTGCGGAAGGAATATGCGGCCTTTGTAACATTTGTTCAAGGGTGGGCTACTCAGCCGTCTTTGCTGGAGCTGGAGAATCTGCTTGCATCGCAGGAGAGCTTAGCAAGACAGATGCCTGGAGTGAACCTGAATCAGGAAGGCAGCGAAGCTCTCTTCTCAGGCAAGAAGAAAGGATGGGAAGGGAAGAAGAAGAAGAAGGTGCAGGTCGCTGGTGAGAAGGAGACTTCAACTTCATATCCGCCGGAGAGGAGCAATGCTCCTAAGGACTGGAAGAAGAACTTGAAGTGCTACCGGTGTCATCAGCGAGGGCACTTCAAGCGGGACTGCAAGGTCAAACTGCAGCCTGGGCATGCTGCGGGAAAGGAGGAAGCTTGCTCGAGAAGTGAAGAAGTAGAATGGGGCGGAGCTTTTATGATGGGCACTTATGTACGGGCCTTGTCTACTGAGGACTTCAACGGCGAGTGGATCGTGGACTCCGGGTGTGGTCATCACCTCACCAGAGACAAATCAAAGTTCACCTCCATGCAGGCTTACTCAGGTAATGAAGCTATTTTCACTGCTGATAATACTGTTTATGCAGTAGAGAAAGAGGGGGTCGTGTCTTTGGGTAGTGATCGGGGGCCACTCACGTTAAGGAGTGTGTATCACGTGTCGGGCATGAAGAAAAACCTCTTCTCGGTGACCAATGCGGTGGACGCTGGTTATCATGTTCTGTTTGGGCCAACAGACGTGAGATTCCTTCGCAACGTATCAGTGGTGAAGGCTGATGTTGCTCATGTAGGGAGGAGGGTGAAGAACTTGTTTGTTCTTGCCACCAATTCTTATGTTGATAGAATGAGGGCCAATGATAGCGCTGCTATCTGGCATGAGAGGCTGGGGCATGTTGGCATGGACAAGCTGAAGGCGATGGCTAGTAGAAGTTTGGTGAAGGGGTTGCCTAAGTTGTCTTCCTTTGGTGACGTGCATGTTTGCGCGGGCTGTCAATACGGTAAGGCACATCGCCTTCCGTTTGATAAATCACAAACAAGGAGCAAGAAACCATTGCAGTGCATACATGGCGACTTGATGGGACCGATGGTTACTGCCAGCCTTGGTGGAAGCAGATACATGCTTGTCTTGGTTGATGACTACTCAAGGTATACTTGGGTGTACTTCTTAAAGGAGAAGTTAGAAGCCTTCCATTTGTTTGTGGAGTTCAAGGAGTTGTTAGAAGGCCGGCTTGGCTTGCGGATCAAGAAGCTTAGAACGGATAACGGGGGTGAGTTTGTCTCCTCCAAGTTTCTAACTTCTGCAGGAAGCACGGGATCCAACGGGAGCTTACTTATGCTCACACTCCACAACAAAATGAGGTAGCAGAGCGGAAGATCCGTCATCTGACGGAGACCTGCAAATGCTGGCTTCATGCGAAAGATGTTCCAAGGTCCTTTTGGGCGGAGGGTATGTCTTGTGCTGCTTATGTCATCAACCGGATGCCACTCAGCCCTATCAACATGAAGACTCCTATTGAGCTGTTGCTGAAGGAGAAGCCGAATGTGGGACACCTTCGGGTGTTCAGTTCAACTTGCTATGTGCATGTCCCGGATGCTTCACGGACTAAGCTGGATGCGAAGGCAAGGAAGCTTGTCTTTGTTGGCTACGATGAGCGGAAGAAGGGATGGAAATGCATGGACCATGTGACGAAGAAGTTCGTGGTGTCAAGAGACGTTGTATTTGACGAGCTGACGTCATATGGAGGTGGCTCGGTTGAGCTAACCGGAAGTAGCAAGGTTGATGAAGCACCGGTGGCGGCTGCTGAAGGCTTGGAAGAGGAGCTTGCTGTTTCACCAGCAGCTCCTATTGCTTCTAACTCCGAGGCTGATCCTTCTGGCTCAGGAAGCAGGGGGAGCACTGCTGAATGCTTGCCCCAGGTAGGAGTTGAGCCCGAAGAAGCAACGGAAGCAGTGAGCAAGGAGCCGACCCTTCGGAGATCGAAGAGGGTGGTTAAGCCACCGGCTCGGTACTATGATGGGAATGCAGTGAGATTTGTCTCCTGCTTCTTTGCAGGTCCTCTGGATGAGCGAGAGCCTGCAAACTTCAACGAGGCCACTGGAGTGAAGGAGTGGGAAGGTGCCATGAAAGAAGAGATTGATGCTCTGAAGAAGAATGAAACCTGGGACCTTGTACCTAAGGTTGATGGTATTACTCCGGTTACTTGCAAGTGGGTGTACAAGTTGAAGAAGAAGGCTGATGGGAGCATTGATCGGTTCAAGGCTTGCCTAGTCGCTAGAGGATTCTCAGAGCAGTATGGAGAAGACTATGAGGAGACATTCAGTCCAGTTGCGAAGATGACTTCAGTAAGAGTGGTGATCGCCTTGGCTGCTAGCAAGGGATGGAGGTTGTGGCAACTCGATGTGAAGAATGCCTTTCTTTACGGAGAGATTGACAAGGATATCTTCATGGATCAGCCGCTTGGTTTTGTCTCTGAAAAGCATCCAGACTATGTCTGTAAACTCTGGAAGGCTCTCTATGGGTTGAAGCAAGCTCCTAGAGCGTGGTATGGGAAGATTGCAGAGTACTTGCAATTCTGTGGATACCTTGCTTCCAACTCAGATTCAAGCTTGTTCGTCAAGAAGAAGGAGGAGCTACTGTAACATCCCATTTCCAACTAGACCCCTAAGAGTGGTTTTTGCCATGACTAGGTCATGACAAAACCCTAGAAAGCCAGAAATGGGCCAAGAGATAGGAGGCCAAGGTGAGGATCACCATGGTCTGCAAATAGTAGAATTTTGAACAATGGTTTAGAATGACAATGGGGCTTCACCATGGCCCCAAGACCCTACCACAACACTCCCAAACATTTTGGGAGCCCCATTAGAGCCAAAAGGACCCATTAGGGTCAACCCAAGAGGCCCAGTTGACCAAGGTCAACCCTAGCCCTAAAAGGGTCAAACTAGCCTACTTAGGGCCAACTGACCTACTCCTAGCCTAAAGGACCCCTCCTATGCCCTCCTAACCCTAAGGTGAGGTCAAATGGTCACTAAGGACACATTGGGGTCAGCCCTAGAGGCCAGGTTGACCCAAGTCAACTCAAGCCCTAACCTGGTCAAAGTACCCTTACTAAGGGTATGTGACCTCCAAAGTACAGGGTAACCATAAATAACCCTACCTAGACCCTAAGGGAAGCCAATGGGTCACCCAGAACCCATAGGGGTCAACCCAATTAGTCATGTTGACCAAAGTCAACCCTCATTTAGGTCAAGTCAAACTTAACCCAAAAGGGCTAACCCAAGCCCAAGCCACTTCTCCCTTAGGCTAAACCCATTCCCATGACCATCATAATCAAGTGGGCTGCATTTAGTTTGTGAGGTTGACTAGTCAACCAGAGGTGACTAGGAGAGAGAAAGGAGCTCCTCTCCATGATAATGGAGGAGAGAGAAAATGAGGAAGAAGAAGGGGGAAGTGAGAGGCCGGCCAAGGGAGACTAACAGCCACCCATTATGGCTGCAATCAACTCCTCTAGGAGAGAGGAGTTGATTCCAGCCGTTTCCCAGCCACCAAGGGGTGGGTTCAGCCCCCCTCCACACAACCCGAGCCTCACCATTAATGGTGTTAATGGCCATTGAAGAACCAGCCTCTCCTCTCCCTCATTTGCCATTTAAACACCTTCAGGGAGCCGAGGAGATCATTTTAGAGCGTTTACCTGGAGGAGACGAGCCATTCCACTGTGCAGTTGCAGAAGCCGAGCGCCGCCGCCGTCGTCAATGGCATCCCGCCGCTCCTCTCGCATCCAGGCCGCCAGGAAGGTCCTACCCCTCTCCTTAACCCATGGTTAGATCATAGCAATCGTTAGGACCAAGGTTCGGGCTCAATTGAGCCCGATCCAATTCGGTTTTCATGGATTTTTCTGAAGAAAACTCACCTCTCGGGATCGCCGGAAAAGGGGTTTCCGGCGGCCAAGCCGCCGCCTGGGGATGGCCACCACCTCAACGGAGGTGGTGGAGCCGGTGGCCGGCCGGGGAGGTGGTCGGGTCGCCGGCAGTGGCGTTTGGAAGTGGCTCCAGGCGGGATGAATCCTGGCCGTCGGCTCAAGGAAGAAGATGAAGGGATTCCGTCCCTTTTGCTTCAAGATTCGTGCGGGCCCGATTTTAAACTATAGGAAATTAATGATATTTATTTCATTCTGTCACACTTTTGACATTTAATGTTTTATATTTTTACAAATAGTTAGAGGCTCTGTATGAGAAAATGATCAACACATGATGTGTAGCCCTTCCTGTCTACTCTATTTTAAAATTGGTTTGAACCCATTTAGGCTTCTGGTTTGACCAGGGCACCCATGTTGGTGGGACATACCCTTAGGGCTAGGCAGTCACTAAATTGAGTGCGCACTCTTCACCCCTAGCCCCAATTAGCTGAAATTTTGGCAGAGAGTCTATCTTAGATATACCTAGGGCCTGTCCAAAAATGGGAATTTTTGGAGAAAATATTTCTATAGTTTTTGTAAACATTTAATAATTATTAAATAAATTAACTAGGTGCCCTAAACACCTCCAAACCCTCCCAAATTTTGGTGAGTGGTCCCTGGGTTCATTTTAGGTATCTGTATAAAATTTCATTTAAGTTGGATGTGTTTTGAATAGGTTTTGACCCAACCCTAACTATACCCTAAAAAGGGCATTTTGGTCAAAAGTTGCACTTTTGGTTTTGAGTGACCAAATCACCTCAACAGAGGCTGAAATTTGGGCCACTGGCTTGTTATAGCACTTATCACCTCCCCATGGAATATGGGGTAGGGAGGAATAGATTTGCCCTAAGTTCCTAGGTCAAACCCTAAGGAGGGACCTTTTGGCCTTGTGAAGGGTATGAGTCCTAAACACCTTGGATGAACTCCAAATTTTGCAAGGAGGTTCCTATGATATATAGAACCCTCTGTTCAAAATATTAGCTAATTTTGAAAAGGATAGGGGCCCCAAAACCCTAACCCTAGCTTAGGTCCTAAAACCTGTAGTGTATGTTTAGGTTAGCTAAACATCTTGAAACTTAACCAAATTTGGGTAGTGAGGGGATTAGAGTATTTTTAGCCTCTGATAATTTACTTAAGGAATTTTGGACAATATGTTTAGCACTTCATTAGTAATCAATGGTAATGCCCTAATAATTATTTTGGCTATTGTGGTCTCACTGCCCATCAAGAGGGTATGAAACATGGGCAGAGTTAGTTTTAGGTTATGATAATCTTGTATGAATTTTGTTAGAATTTTTGGATATCTATTTAGGGCATCTACTTCACAAGTGCTTATTTTGATTACATATTAATAATTCTTGTCAGAGGCCATTACTTACTAAAAGATCATGAAACTTCCTGCATAGTGTTTTTAGCTAAATGTTATCATATGGAAATTTTTGTGGAATTATTTGATGGTTGATTAGCATACTTTGTTCATTAACCCTTAAATTAGAGAGTTCATAAGAAAATCAAATATAGCTTTATTTCCAAATGATAAATTATGAAACTTTTTCTAGGGTACTTGTAGTCCATTCCAATCATCCCTGAATTTTCTCTGAATTTTTGGAGGTGTTATTACTATGGAATCTTTTAATATGACTTTTTATGGGGCATCTTTGAAATTAAATTTAAAGGCCTAAACCTTGCTGAAAAATTGGGAGACTTAGGATTTGGAGTTGATTAGGCATTTTGTATTAATCATAAATTTAGTGGAATAATATCTTGTCTGATTATGGTACTTCATGTTTAAACCTGGGCCTTTTGGGACATTAGAATAAATTAATTAATTATCAGACAAATTAGGAAAATTATGGATTTATGGATTTATGCTTCAAATGCCATTTTAGACCTCTAATAATTATCGTAAGGGTACTGGATGAGTATTTCATGTACTTCCCTTTTTACGGGTCATGTAGCTTAAGTGGTCTGCATATAGCAAAACTGCAGGATTTCATTTGGATGTGAATTAGGGCAAGTATGATGAGTCCTGATGGTTTGTTGTAAGGACAAGGGGAATGGGCTGTGTCTTGGAAGATGAGGGAGCAAGGTGTGGTTCTGTCTAGGGTTATAGGCGTTCGGGTCCGACGAAAGATCGTCCTACCCAAAGAGAGATGGAGTCAAATTACCCTAGGATTAGCATATCGAAATATGAGAAAATAAAGGGTAAGGGAATAAACCAATAATAAAATAAGTACCTTGCGAAAGGGAACGCTGGGCGTAATCCCAACACAGTTCCTAGTGCCCCTTGAGAGCCCTTCACAGGGAATACCGGAGGCAGTCCTGGGTTAACGTAAACTGTTTTAACAAGCTGAAAAGAGTAACTTAGTAATTAGGGTTGCACATTTCACAAACACTGAGGGCACCGGAAGTCGGTTAGGAGCTTCGGCTCGGATGTTTAAAAGGCGGACTTTGGGTCCGGGGGGGGGGGGGGGGGGGGGGGCTTCGGCTCGATTGTTTGAGTCGGACGTGTTGGTCCGGGGAGCTTCGGCTCGATTCTTGTTTACGCAAAAATTTGCATGTGCATAACAGGAAAGGAAATTAAGGTGGTGGGTCTTCGGTATTGGAGGGTCGATGCACCGACGCCAATACGTTGACTCGGCAAGTGTGGTTAGCACTTCGCCAACAGAAGTCCGGTGCGCCAGCCGGCAAGAGTACGCAGGAGTCCGCTTCGTGCACCAAGCGTTGAGGCGTACGATAGGTCTGACCGGTAGTGCTTTACTGGTTTAGAGGTGGGCAAGGCCCAACCCACCGCTTCCGTCTGCCACTACGGAGGTATCCTGGGAGGTTACGGCTCCAAAAAGGGGAAACAAAGGGTCTGTGTGCACAGAGTCGGGTGTGTGTGTTGCACTTGCATGTCCATCATACCCACTTGCATGTCATAGCATAATCGTTACCTTAAACCTTGACACCTAAAGTATAAGTGGAATGGGACGCTTATACCTTAGGACCTGCTACACGACCCCTTGGTCTATAAGCTTGTGTGGGCGAGTTTATAAATTAAGGTTAAATTTGGATATATATATTTACTGCTGTTTGTTAACCGACACCCCAACGTATAAATCGGTATGGTACTTTTTATACGATGGGAGCCTTGCAAAAGACCCCTTGGCTTATGTGTTTTTCACATAAGTGAAGGTTACATTTCATATTACAGCTTATTGTCTTTATATGCTATAGAACTTGCTAGAATAGGACCGCTGCCATCTGCTTTTGATATTCTCCACCTTCAAGTCCTCCCCTGTCTTCCTCTCCGCTCGGTGCCGAGGAGCCGTGGGGGAAGGGGCGGGGGATGATAGGACTTAGTCTTTTAGACTAACGGTTTTCGAACCGCATCATTTAGGGGATCGCGGAGACCAGCATGGAGGAGCAGCCCCAGAGACCGGTGCGCTTGGAGGTGGGGCAGTCTAGCTCCGGAGTTCACACAGCCGGGACCGTGAGTCTCGACCCTGAGCAGTTTTCTACTTTTGTTTCAGCTTGAGAGATCTTGTAGTGAGGATTTGATGTACCGGGCATAAGCCCGTTTTGCTACTCTGATGTTATTTGCTGTGGACACTCCCTTCGTGGAGTTATATTTATTATGTCATGTGATTCTCTGTGGACAGATAGTTTACATTTACTTCACTATTATGCTACTTTTCTGTGATCGAATTGGCCGGCAGAATCGGCGCTTTGTGGTGACGACGCTTCAGGGCGTGAAGGAGTCACCGCAAAACGGCGGTTCTGGGCCTAAGACCCCGGTGTCGAAAAAGAAAAAAAAAGGGGTCTTACAAGTGGTATCAGAGCAGACCTCGATCGAAAAGTAGCCGTCCACAACCCTGGGTCACCCCCGCGCGGGTTTAGTTTGGGGACAAACTAAGCAGCGGAAGCAGTGGTGTGCCCATATGGGGGGAATCACATGTAAATTGTCCACTTTCATTAGGCATTGAGTCGATTACCTACTAATGTAGTTCATTTTTGCAGCCCCCAGCTCAGCCCACCCCACAAGGTGGAGCTCAGCAAACTCCAGACATTGCACCACCTCCCATGGTACCCACACCTTTCCTCCAGTCAGACATGGGGCAGACCCTTACAGCTATCCTTGAGGCCTTCCGGGCTCAGCAAGCTCCAGCCCAGCAGCCAAACCCAGGGGCCAACTGGATGAGCACCTTCCGAGGACTCTCTCCCCCATCATACTTAGGGACAGAGTCGGCAGTATGGACAGAGGAGTGGCTGGATGTTATGTACGAGATGCTGACCGGGATACGATGCCCTTGGGAGGAGAGGGTGGCCCTAGTGGTATCTTGCTTGGAGTCACATGCTAAGCGGTGGTGGAAGACGTTGTTGGACACGACATTTGCTGATAGGGAGATTGCAGAAATCACTTGGGAAGAATTCAGGGCCACGCTGCTGGAGCACTTTGTTCCTCAGTCGGCCAGGGACGAGTTGGAGGAGCGGTTCTTGCAGCTGAGGCAGGGCACCAGGACAGTGGTGGAGTACCACCGAGAGTTCGATCATTTGGCCCGATATGCGGGCTCCTATCAGCTGGACGAAGCAGGTTACGTCAAGAGGTTTTATAAGGGCCTAAAAGAGGAGTTGAGGGAGGCCTTGCTTTTTGTCTCTGACGGGCCCATCTCCCGGATTTTGGAGATGGCGAAGAGGATTGAGGCCGACTGGCACACCACTCGGGGCCGGAAACGGCAAGCGGAGGACCAGGGCCGGAGGGCCCGAAATGATCAGCGGCGAGGCACCATACCAGATGGAAGGAGGGCAGAGGAGCAGCCTCGTCAGGAGTTGAGGCAGGAGCCGAGAGAGCAGGTGGTTTTGGCCCCTCAACCTCTCCGGATCCAGGAGATGCAGAGACCCCGGGGTATGGCGTATCCCCCGCCGGAGTGCTTCCATTGTCACCAGGTGGGACATCTCCGGAGAGACTGCCCTATGAGGGGGGCACCACCTCCAGCACCACGGGGTGGCCCACCGGCCCAGCATTTCGGAGGCCGAGGACGCGGCCGAGGACGTGGTTACCAGGGAGGCGACCGCAGGCAGAATGGGGAGCAGATTTACGCTTTGGACTTAGCACAGCCCCGGAACCCGGACAGGGTTATTGCAGGTATGAGAGTAATCTTAATTTTGGATTCATTCATTACTCATATTAAGTGTTAATAGAACTACTAAACGAACTAGGTTAGAAAACCTTACACCAGAGTTTCTTTCAAACTGATTTAGGAATGGTGATGGTGTGCGGCAAGCCTGCCCATACCCTGTTCGACACGGGGGCATCGCACAACTTTGTGTCGGAGGATTTCGTCAAGGACCTGGATCAGATTCGTTGTTATACGAGACTACCCAGGAGGGTGCGCCTCCCCAATGGGATGGAGATCCAGTCCACAGAAAAGTGCCTCCTGGAGGTTACCATAGACGGGTTGACACTCGAGGCCCCGGCGACGATCCTGAGGATGCCGGACTTCGACCTCGTCTTGGGCATGACATGGCTTGTCTGGAACCATGCCCAGATTGATTGCCCAGCAAGGAGGGTCGTGCTGAGCCACGGCGATACTTATGCGACATTCGAAGGTACTACACCGGTCTCTCGTCGCCTGCTTTCATCTATTCAGGCCGTTAAGGCTCATATGCAAGGGGACGAGGTATATCAAGTATTATTCGAGATGACTGAGGAGAAGGACCTGATTGCTAACATTCCGGTGGTTCGTGACTACGCCGATATTTTTCCGGATAAGCTGCCAGGACTACCTCCGCATAGGGAGAAGGACTTCCAGATTCAGTTGGTACCAGGGGCTAAGCCGGTATCCAAGGCCCCTTATCGGATGGCCCCAAAGGAGTTGGCGGAGTTTCGGACACAGTTGCAGGAGCTGGTGGAAGCAGGATTTGTTAGGCCGAGCTCCTCATCATGGGGAGCTCCTGTCCTATTCGTGAAGAAGAAGGATGGCACTCTTCGCCTGTGCATTGACTATCGAGCACTAAACAGGCTGACCGTCCGAAATACCTATCCGCTCCCCAGGATAGACGAGTTGTTCGATCAGCTAGAGGGAGCCCATTATTTTTTCGAAGCTGGACTTGAGGTCAGGCTATTACCAGCTGCGGATCCAGGAGGAGGATATTCCGAAGACAGCCTTTAGTAGCCGATATGGATTGTATGAGTTCATCGTGATGCCCTTCGGGCTCACGAATGCTCCGTCGGCGTTTATGAGCCTCATGAACCGGGTCTTCGAGGATTATTTGGATGTGTTCGTCATAGTGTTCATAGACGACATCCTTATCTATTCTAAGACGGAGGAGGAGCACACACGACATCTGGCACTGACCTTGGAGAGACTGCAGGAGCATCGCCTTTATGCGAAGTTCTGTAAGTGTCAGTTCTGGCTGAAGGAGGTGGCTTTCTTAGGCCACATTATCAGCGGAGCCGGGCTGGCAGTGGACCCGGCAAAGATTCAAGCTATTTCGGAGTGGCCGCAGCTGAAAACAGCCACTGACGTATGGAGTTTTCTAGGACTTGCCGGTTACTATCGGAAGTTCGTGGAGGGATTCTCTCGAATCGCCCTCCCGCTCACATCCTTGACGAAGAAGGAGGCACCGTTCGTGTGGACCCCGCAGTGCCAGACAGCTTTCCAGGAGCTGAAGGATCGGCTGACCTCGGCTCCCATTCTTACTCTCCCCTCGGGGAGGGAGGGATTTCAGGTCTACACCGACACATCATATCAGGGGATGGGAGCAGTACTGATGCAGAACGGACACGTCATAGCTTATGCTTCCCGCCAGCTGAAGACCCATGAGAAGAACTACCTAGTGCACGACCTGGAGATGGGAGCAGTTGTATTCGCACTAAAAATATGGCGGCACTACCTTTATGGAGTCCACTATGACATATACTCCGATCATAAGAACCTTAAGTACGTGGACACGCAGAAGGAACTAAACATCAGGCAGAGGCGGTGGGTGGAGTTCCTTTCTGACTATCAGTATGAGATGCATTACCACCCGGGGAAGGCGAACGTGGTAGCGGATGCACTGAGTAGGAGAGCTGCCACAGCAGGAGCAGAGCCTCAGTTGATGTCTATGGAGCTACTGCAGAGACTAGAGGACATGCACATTACTCTGGTATCGTCTGATGATCCTGAGCTCTATGAGGAGTACTTGGCCGCGATAGGCGCAACCGATGACATCAGAGACCGGGTCAGAGAGGGACAGAGGCAGGATGCCAAGTTGGAACCCATCTTCCAAGCTCTGGAGGCAGGCACTGCAGGAGACTACACACTGAGGGACGACCTGGTGTGCTTCAGAGGACGGGTGTACATACCGGAGGGAGGCCAGATCCGGGAGGATATTATGATGGAGGCGCACTGCAGCCGGTATTCTATACACCCGGGGATCACAAAGATGACGACTGATTTGAAGAAGACGATGTACTGGCCGGGCATGAAGAAGGATGTCTCACACTTCGTGACCCATTGTGAGGCATGTAAGCTAGTGAAGGCGGAGTGCAGGAACCCCGCAGGATTATTGCAGCCACTCCCGGTGCCGGAGTGGAAGTTTGACGACATAGCCATGGACTTCATACATGGGTTTCCCCGGTCCCGGACAGGGAATGACTCGATCTGGGTAATCGTTGATCGGTTGACCAAGGTGGCTCGATTTATACCGATCAGGAAGGATGATTCGGTAGGAGTACTGGTGCGGAAGTTTGTGGAACAGTTCATTCGTTATCATGGCGTGCCCAGGACTATAGTGTCGGATCGGGATGGCCGGTTCACCTCCAGGGAGTGGAGATCCGTGCAAGCTTACTTAGGCACGCGATTGACTTTCAGCACTGCATTCCACCCTCAGACAGACGGGCAGACAGAACGCACCAACCGGACGCTGGAGGACCTCTTGAGGCTATGCATCTTGGACCGCGGGGAACCGTGGGAGAAACTCTTACCCCTTGTCGAGTTCTCCTATAACAACAGCCACCAGTCCAGCATCAGGATGGCGCCTTACGAAGCCTTGTACGGGAGGAGATGCCGGACCCCGCTTTCTTGGGTGCAGAACGAAGATCTGAAAGTGTTGGGGTCAGAGTTTGTTGAAGACACCGAGGCACAGGTGAGGCTGATCAGGGACAGGATGCTCGAGGCACAGAGTAGACAGGCTAAGTACTATGACGCCCGACATCGGCAGGTGAAGTTCCAGGTGGGGGACCGGGTGTTTTTGAAGATCCGGCCCATGCATGGAGTCTCGCGGGTGCGTGGTCGGAGGAAGAAGCTCAGCCCTAGGTACATGGGCCCTTACAGGATCCTGGAGCGGATCGGACCCCTAGCCTATCGGCTGGAGTTACCCCCAGAGCTGGAAGCGCTGCACGACGTCTTCCACATTTCTTCTTTGAGGAGGGCTCTGCTACGCCCGGAGCAGCAGATTTTGACCACCGAAGGGCCGGTAGCTTCAGACCGGTCGGTTCGTTTGGAGCCTGTGAGGATCGACGACCGAGGAGTGCGGGTCTTGCGACGCAAGAAGGTCCCACTAGTCAAGGTCCTGTGGAGGAACCACGGCTAGGAGGAGCATACCTGGGAGCCACAGGACCTGATGCGACAAAGATACCCCGAGCTATTCAGTCAGGTATACCTCTCGGACCCCTCAAGATGTTAATTTATTTTTCCTGCTTCAAGTATACTAAGGGCTGCTCTAGGCAGATAGAGGCTTATCTTTTGTTTATTGGGGGCTTACCCTTGTTTATTGGGATTTTGGTTTGCCGATTGGGCGAAAGGGTCTTAGATCTAAGTTTTCCCGTAGAATCTAATTTAACAAACAAGGCGTCATAATGGGATGTTAAAAGACTCTTTCCTTCGGTAGTAAGACCCGTAGGCTCAACCTTGATTTCGAGGACGAAATCTTTGTTTTGTTTATTGGGATTTGTAACATCCCATTTCCAACTAGACCCCTAAGAGTGGTTTTTGCCATGACTAGGTCATGACAAAACCCTAGAAAGCCAGAAATGGGCCAAGAGATAGGAGGCCAAGGTGAGGATCACCATGGTCTGCAAATAGTAAAATTTTGAACAATGGTTTAGAATGACAATGGGGCTTCACCATGGCCCCAAGACCCTACCACAACACTCCCAAACATTTTGGGAGCCCCATTAGGGTCAACCCAAGAGGCCCAGTTGACCAAGGTCAACCCTAGCCCTAAAAGGGTCAAACTAGCCTACTTAGGTCCAACTGACCTACTCCTAGCCTAAAGGACCCCTCCTATGCCCTCCTAACCCTAAGGTGAGGTCAAATGGTCACTAAGGACACATTGGGGTCAGCCCTAGAGGCCAGGTTGACCGAAGTCAACTCAAGCCCTAACCTGGTCAAAGTACCCTTACTAAGGGTATGTGACCTCCAAAGTACAGGGTAACCCTAAATAACCCTACCTAGACCATAAGGGAAGCCAATGGGTCACCCAGAACCCATAGGGGTCAACCCAATTAGTCATGTTGACCCAAGTCAACCCTCATTTAGGTCAAGTCAAACTTAACCCAAAAGGGCTAACCCAAGCCCAAGCCACTTCTCCCTTAGGCTAAACCCATTCCCATGACCATCATAATCAAGTGGGCTGCATTTAGTTTGTGAGGTTGACTAGTCAACCAGAGGTGACTAGGAGACAAAAAGGAGCTCCTCTCCATGATAATGGAGGAGAGAGAAAATGAGGAAGAAGAAGGGGGAAGTGAGAGGCCGGCCAAGGGAGACTAACAGCCACCCATTATGGCTGCAATCAACTCCTCTAGGAGAGAGGAGTTGATTCCAGCCATTTCCCGGCCACCAAGGGGTGGGTTCAGCCCCCCTCCACACAACCCGAGCCACACCATTAATGGTGTTAATGGCCATTGAAGAACCAGCCTCTCCTCTCCCCCATTTGCCATTTAAACACCTTCAGGGAGCCGAGGAGATCATTTTAGAGCGTTTACCTGGAGGAGACGAGCCATTCCACTGTGCAGTTGCAGAAGCCGAGCGCCGCCGCCGTCGTCAATGGCATCCCGCCGCTCCTCTCGCATCCAGGCCGCCAGGAAGGTCCTCCCCCTCTCCTTAACCCATGGTTAGATCATAGCAATCGTTAGGACCAAGGTTCGGGCTCAATTGAGCCCGATCCAATTCGGTTTTTATGGATTTTTCTGAAGAAAACTCACCTCTCGGGATCGCCGGAAAAGGGGTTTCCGGCGGCCAAGCCGCCGCCTGGGGATGGCCACCACCTCAACGGAGGTGGTGGAGCCGGTGGCCGGCCGGGGAGGTGGTCGGGTCGCCGGCAGTGGCGTTTGGAAGTGGCTCCAGGCGGGATGAATCCTGGCCGTCGGCTCAAGGAAGAAGATGAAGGGATTCCGTCCCTTTTGCTTCAAGATTCGTGCGGGCCCGATTTTAAACTATAGGAAATTAATGATATTTATTTCATTCTGTCACACTTTTGACATTTAATGTTTTATATTTTTAAAAATAGTTAGAAGCTCTGTATGAGAAAATGATCAACACATTATTTGTAGCACTTCCTGTCTAGGTTATTTTAAAATTGGTTTGAACTCATTTAGGCTTCTGGTTTGAACAGGGCACCCATTTTGGTGGGACATACCCTTAGGGCTAGGCAGTCACTAAATTGAGTGCCCACTCTTCACCCCTAGCCCAAATTAGCTGAAATATTGGCAGAGAGTCTATCTTAGATATACCTAGGGCCTGTCCAAAAATGGGAATTTTTGGAGAAAATATTTCTATAGTTTTTGTAAACATTTAATAATTATTAAATAAATTAACTAGGTGCCCTAAACACCTCCAAACCCTCCCAAATTTTGGTGAGTGGTCCCTGGGTTCATTTTAGGTATCTGTATAAAATTTCATTTAGGTTGGATGTGTTTTGAATAGGTTTTGACCCAACCCTAACTATACCCTAAAAAGGGCATTTTGGTCAAAAGTTGCACTTTTGGTTTTGAGTGACCAAATCACCTCAACAGAGGCTGAAATTTGGGCCACTGGCTTGTTATAGCACTTATCACCTCCCCATGGAATATGGGGTAGGGAGGAATAGATTTGCCCTAAGTTCCTAGGTCAAACCCTAAGGAGGGACCTTTTGGCCTTGTGAAGGGTATGAGTCCTAAACACCTTGGATGAACTCCAAATTTTGTAAGGAGGTTCCTATCATATATAGAACCCTCTGTTAAAAATATTAGCTAATTTTGAAAAGGATAGGGGCCCCAAAACCCTAACCCTAGCTTAGGTCCTAAAACCTGTAGTGTAGGTTTAGGTTAGCTAAACATCTTGAAACTTAACCAAATTTGGGTAGTGAGGGGATTAGGGTATTTTGAGCCTCTGATAATTTACTTAAGGAATTTTGGACAATATTTTTAGCACTTCATTAGTAATCAATGGTAATGCCCTAATAATTATTTTGGCTATTGTGGTCTCACTGCCCATCAAGAGGGTATGAAACATGGGCAGGGTTAGTTTTAGGTTATGATAATCTTGTATGAATTTTGTTAGAATTTTTGGATATCTATTTAGGGCATCTACTTCACAAGTGCTTTATTTTGATTACATATTAATAATTCTTGTCAGAGGCCATTACTTACTGAAAAATCATGAAACTTCCTGCATAGTGGTTTTAGCTAAATGTTATCATATGGAAATTTTTGTGGAATTATTTGATGGTTTATTAGCATACTTTGTTCATTAACCCTTAAATTAGAGAGTTCATAAGAAAATCAAATATAGCTTTATTTCCAAATGCTAAATTATGAAACTTTTTCTAGGGTACTTGTAGTCCATCCCAATCATCTCTGAATTTTCTCTGAATTTTTGGAGGTGTTATTACTATAGAATCTTTTAATATGATTTTTTATGGGGCATCTTTGAAATTAAATTTAAAGGCCTAAACCTTGCTGAAAAATTGGGAGACTTAGGATTTGGAGTTGATTAGGCATTTTGTATTAATCATAAATTTAGTGGAATAATATCTTGTCTGATTATGGTACTTCATGTTTAAACCTGGGCCTTTTGGGATATTAGAATAAATAAATTAATTATCAGACAAATTAGGAAAATTATGGATTTCTGGATTTATGCTTCAAATGCCCTTTTAGACCTCTAATAATTATCGTAAGGGTACTGGATGAGTATTTCATGTACTTCCCTTTTTACGGGTCATGTAGCTTAAGTGGTCTGCATATAGCAAAACTGCAGGATTTCATTTGGATGTGAATTAGGGCAAGTATGATGAGTCCTGATGGTTTGTTGTAAGGACAAGGGGAATGGGCTGCGTCTTGGAAGATGAGGGAGCAAGGTGTGGTTCTGTCTAGGGTTATAGGCGTTCGGGTCCGACGAAAGATCGTTCTACCCAAGGAGAGATGGAGTCAAATTACCCTAGGATTAGCATATCGAAATATGAGAAAATAAAGGGTAAGGGAATCAACCAATAATAAAATAAGTACCTTGAGAAAGGGAACGCTGGGCGTAATCCCAACACAGTTCCTAGTGCCCCTTGAGAGCCCTTCACAGGGAATACCGGGGGCAGTCCTGGGTTAACGTAAACTGTTTTAACAAGCTGAAAAGAGTAACTTAGTAATTAGGGTTGCACATTTCACAAACACTGAGGGCACCGGAAGTCGGTTAGGAGCTTCGGCTCGGATGTTTAAAAGGCGGACTTTGGGTCCGGGGGGGGGGGGGGGGGCTTCGGCTCGATTGTTTGAGTCGGACGTGTTGGTCCGGGGAGCTTCGGCTCGATTCTTGTTTACGCAAAAATTTGCATGTGCATAACAGGAAAGGAAATTAAGGTGGTGGGTCTTCGGTATTGGAGGGTCGATGCACCGACGCCAATACGTTGACTCGGCAAGTGTGGTTAGCACTTCGCCAACAGAAGTCCGGTGCGCCAGCCGGCAAGAGTACGCAGGAGTCCGCTTCGTGCACCAAGCGTTGAGGCGTACGATAGGTCTGACCGGTAGTGCTTTACTGGTTTAGAGGTGGGCGAGGCCCAACCCACCGCTTCCGTCTGCCACTACGGAGGTATCCTGGGAGGTTACGACTCCAAAAAGGGGGAACTAAGGGTCTGTGTGCACAGAGTCGGGTGTGTGTGTTGCACTTGCATGTCCATCATACCCACTTGCATGTCATAGCATAATCGTTACCTTAAACCTTGACACCTAAAGTATAAGTGGAATGGGACGCTTATACCTTAGGACCTGCTACACGACCCCTTGGTCTATAAGCTTGTGTGGGCGAGTTTATAAATTAAGGTTAAATTTGGATATATATATTTACTGCTGTTTGTTAACCGACACCCCAACGTATAAATCGGTATGGTACTTTTTATACGATGGGAGCCTTGCAAAAGACCCCTTGGCTTATGTGTTTTTCACATAAGTGAAGGTTACATTTCATATTACAGGTTATTGTCTTTATATGCTATAGAACTTGCTAGAATAGGACCGCTGCCATCTGATTTTGATATTCTCCACCTTCAAGTCCTCCCCTGTCTTCCTCTCCGCTCGGTGCCTAGGAGCCGTGGGGGAAGGGGCGGGGGATGATAGGACTTAGTCTTTTAGACTAACGGTTTTCGAACCGCATCATTTAGGGGATCGCGGAGACCAGCATGGAGGAGCAGCCCCAGAGACCGGTGCGCTTGGAGGTGGGGCAGTCTAGCTCCGGAGTTCACACAGCCGGGACCGTGAGTCTCGACCCTGAGCAGTTTTCTACTTTTGTTTCAGCTTGAGAGATCTTGTAGTGAGGATTTGATATACCGGGCATAAGCCCGTTTTGCTACTCTGATGTTATTTGCTGTGGACACTCCCTTCGTGGAGTTATATTTATTATGTCATGTGATTCTCTGTGGACAGATAGTTTACATTTACTTCACTATTATGCTACTTTTCTGTGATCGAATTGGCCGGCAGAATCGGCTCTTTGTGGTGACGACGCTTCAGGGCGTGAAGGAGTCACCGCAAAACGGCGGTTCTGGGCCTAAGACCCCGGTGTCGAAAAAGAAAAAAAAAGGGGTCTTACAGCTACAAGTCTTGGTCCTGCTGTATGTGGATGACATGATCATCATAGGGAATTCGGAGGGGGAAGTAGCAAGGATCAGGGCAGAGCTTGTTATATGCTTCGAGATGAAAGACTTGGGAGAGTTGTATCACTTTCTCGGTCTTGAAGTGGAGAGGAAGGAGTGTGGGGTTCTCATTTGCCAGAAAGGTTATGCTGATCGCATTGTAAAGAGGTTCGGCATGGGCGAAGGGAAGAAGTGCTCTACTCCACTAGAACCTAGGCTGAAGCTTCGACGAGATGAGGGAAGGGTTCTTCATGATCCCTTGGTGTTCAGGTGTAACGCCCCCGGTTTTTCTGTGTTTTGTTTGATCTTTGGATGGCGTTACGATGACATATCTCCGGCTTTTTGCCGTTGTAGAGCGTGGTTTTAGCTCTTAGGGTTCCCTGTGTAGCCTGTTTGTAGCCTGTTGGCAAGATTCCCCAGCTAGCCGGAGTCTATTTGATGGCTCGGCTGGGCCTCTTAGGGAATGCTTGTGTTTTGGCTTCAGGAGGTGTTATCCCAGGTTTTGTTCGTCGAATGCTAATTTCGACTTCGCAGTTGTGTTCGTAGCGTGGGTTTTTAGCTACGGCGTGAATTTCGTCTGTTTCCGGGAAGTTTCAGGTTTCGTGTTGTTTTGATATTAAGTATAAATAATTATTAGTGTGATGATTGTCTACTATTAAAACTGATATATATATATATATATAGTCTTAGGTCAGTTTTAGGGCTGGGTTCCTTCTTGTTCTTTTCCTGTTTCTCTGCTTGGAAGAAGCCGTCGCCCGTCGCCTGTACGAGAGGAAGAGCATCGCCGGCCTACCCTAGCCTTTGGACGCCGTTTTCCTGGAGTTTTTGCGGTCAGATTTTGGTTTCGAGAGTGGATCTGGACTGCCCTCCCCTGGACCTGCACTCTTTCTGCTCCTCAGCTGGTGCTCTGCGGCTAGATCCGAGAGTGGGGGATGCCGCCAGCCAAGCTTTTCTGGTATTGAGGCAAGTGATGTCCCCTCATCCTTGCCAAAGCTGATCTTTGTCTTTCTTTTGAGCTAATTTTTATCTCTTTCTTGTTTATATCTTAGGTGTAAGCTAGGGTTTGTGCCCGATCATACTGTGGTTAGTGTAGAAAGTTCCAATTAAATCTCAGTTTTCCGAGGGATTGTGTCTTTTAGGGACAGTTTTGGTTCGGTTTAGGTCGAGTAGCTGCCATTGCCAGTGGATGTTGTACTCTAGAGAGATAGAGAATCCTCGTTTTCGTTCCTGGTTGTGTGCTGGATTTGGCGCCTGAGGCCAGTCAGGGTGTCGACACCTTGGTGTCGACACCAGCCTGTCAGGGTGTCGACACCTTGGTGTCGACACCAGCCTGTCAGGGTGTCGACACCTTGGTGTCGACACCAGCCTGTCAGGGTGTCGACACCAGCCTGTCAGGGTGTCGACACCAGCCTGTCGGGGTGTCGACACTAGGTGTCGACACCAGCCAGTTGAGGTGTCGACACTTGGTGTCGACACCCGCAGCGGCAGTGTAGACACCTTGTGTCGACACCGGCCGCAGTGGTGTCGACACTTGGTGTCGACACCCGCAGCGGCAGTGTCGACACCTTGTGTCGACACAGGCCGCAGTGGTGTCGACACTTGGTGTCGACACCCGCAGCGGCAGTGTCGACACCTTGTGTCGACACCGGCCGCAGAGGTGTCGACACTTGGTGTCGACACCAGCAGCGGTTGTGTCGACACCTTGTGTCGACACCTGCTTGTCGTGGTGTCGACACATCGTGTCGACCCTGGGTGCTGCCCTTGTTTTGGGATCAGGGAGACTCGGGGTTGGTTTTGGTTAGGCGTGCAAGGCCGCGTCGGTTGGACCCGACGTTTTTGCCTTGGGTTCGTGTGTTTCCTAGGACTGTTAGTGGGACTTTTCCCTAGGAGGGGGACATTGGGTGCTCGGCTAATTTCTGCATGCCGACTCTTGGGTCGTGGCAGGTGGTGGAGTTTTTGGTGGCCTCTGGAGGGTTGGTTTTATGTGGAGAGCTGTGGCCACCGCATTTTTGCCCCGGTTTGGTTTGGTGTGTGTAGGACCCTAAAGCTGCCACTGTATGACCCCTTAGCCCTTTTTGGGTCTGATTTTGGTTATGCATTCAGACCCATGTTTTGACCACTGCCACTTACCCACGTGTTAGGACTGTTAGTCCCTTTCCTGTTTATGCTTTCCTTTCTTTTGGCATTTGTATATGTCTTGATGCTGTTGCAGGCTCTCTTGGTAGGGCATGTTGGTTTTTATGCTCACACTTGGTGTGCTCTGCGGTGTTTTAGACAGTACTCTTTTCTTACTGCCATTCTCTTTTTTTTCTTTTGCTTATAGCAGTTTGTTACCGGGTTGGTAAATCCCTTATCTTATTTACTCCTTAATCTATTGCTCTAATTACCTTTTTTTGATTGTTCCCTTGCTGAGGTGTTCCTTTCTTGAATGCCTAAGGTCCAGGTTGTAGCCAGTTCAGCGGCTAGGTCTTTTGGAGGGGCTTGTTGGTGGCCTCTAGGGTAGCTGAGATTGCTGATCCCTGTTTGTTGAGAGGTAGTTCTTTACTCTTCTGTATAGACATACATACTCGCCAGTGGGTTCGTGTCAGGTTGTTGACGCCCACTGGTGGCTTCTTGTGATGCTGAATATGAATTTAAACTGCTGTTTTTGCCTATTTGTGGTTGGTTACTTACTTCTGGGAAGGATTTATGCTAGGTTGCATGTTAGATATTTTAAAGCCTAAAAGCATTATTATATGTACCCCATGCATAACATGTTTCTAAACCCAAGACACTAATTTTCCTCAGCGTAAAACACTATTTTCCATACATACTATACTCACCTTAGAGTCGTACACGCATAAGTCGTCCCCCGGGGACACGTATGCTCATTTAGGGTGTCACTTAATTGAACCAAAGTATTTTCTATTGTGTATATATATAATTTTAACTGTGGACTAGCTGATCCACCGAGCTGAGGGATACGGCCATTCAACATAACTGATTTTTCTTCATATTTAATCAACAATTTTCCTTAAAATTTAACGTCTGGAGTTTTGCCTGAGCGTGTGCAGTTATCCCCTGCACGACGTGGCATCACGGCGCGTGTTTTATCCTACTCTGATACGATTTTTACCGTTGAGAAAATGCGGGTTGTGACAGTTGGTATCAGAGGGAGGTTTCTTGACAAATGGTTGGGCAACCTTTCCCTTGTCTGCTTTAGTGTTTAGCATCATACCATTCACACACCGATATGTCATCAGCACATCTTGGCCGAAGCACGAACACTACACTCATGAGCATTAAGAAGTATACAGGGCATATTATGTAGTATGGGATGCATAATATGTGTTTGTATATGGATCCACCATAGGAGGCAACATGTGAGGGTTATGTAGTGTGGGATACATAACCTCACCACATGAATGCGGCTAGCACGTTTTCTTTTTCGTTACATGGGAATGTTATGTAGTATGGGATGCATAATATTTTCATGTGTACGCCGCTCATGGCATGCACTAAGGCCTTTTTAGAATGCATAGCACATCATGCATAGCATAACATTTCATAAGCACAACGTGCCATGCTAAAGATTTGCAAGATGACATATGTACACACATGGTTTTGAGTCAAAAAGAATACAAATGCATGCATTCATGGTTTAGGCACATGAGTCAGTATGATGGTGGTGAACCATCTTAGGATAAACATAACATCATTATGGTAAAACAACTCCCAGAGCAAGTTTTGTTGTTGAAGTTCATATTTAAGTGTGTTTGTCCGTACCGGGTAGTTTTGTTCTAGTTGATGGGCTAGGATTTGTCTAAAGCTTGTGCGCTTTTAGGATGGCGAGACGTCCTGCGACGAGATCGACCCCCCAATCGGAGGGTGAGATGTCAGGAGCGCAGAACGATGCGTTGGTAGAAAGCCTGCGGCAGAGTAATGAGGAGTTATCGAGGCAGGTAGTGGCTATGCAGGCTCAGATTCAGTCCCTTGTAGCAGTGGTGGCGGGACAGACCTCGAGAGCTCAGAACCCCGCAGAGGGGGTAGCTGTCCCTGCCCCTCCTGCTCCTCCCGTGCCTTTGGTTGTGGTGCCTCCGGAGATGGCATTCATATCCCAGTTTCAGCGGCTGAGACCCCCTACCTATGATGGGCAGGCAGATTTCATGATTCTGGATGATTGGCTGATTACCATTGAGGAGATGTTCTCGTACTCAGGGATTACGGACGATCAGAGAGTGATGCTCGCTGCTTACCATCTCAAGGGCTTGGCAAAGAACTGGTGGCTGAGGGAGAAAGAGAGCTTAGTGGCAGGTTGCACTTGCGAGTCATTTAAGGTGATGTTGTTAAGTAAGTTTCTGCCTTCAGTCGAACGGGACCGGCTAATGAACGACTTTCTTCACTTAAAGCAGAGGAAACTCACGGTTAGTGAGTATGAGATTGAGTTTACTAAGTTGAGTCGGTTTGCTCCGGGTCTGGTGAGTGTTGAGGCAGACCTAGTTAAGCGATTTCTAGGTGGACTAAGAAGCGACATTCAACAGTTAGCGAATGCCTATGGAGCGGTCAGTTATGCCAGCGCGGTTGAAGCTGCTTTGAGAGTTGAGGCCATTGAGAATGCCAAGAATAGAGGCCAGCAGTTAAGGAAGGATAAGCGGAAGTCCGGCGGAGGGAAGAGCCCTCAGGAACCTGATGCTGTCTCGAGAAAGAAGGTCAAAGAGATTTGTAGTTTTTGTGGCCGGCCAGGCCACCCCTTTGAGAAGTGTTTCAAAAGGTTGGGAGTGCAGAAGAAGGAACAGGTGCACGCGATTCAGGGTACTTCCAGGGGAGACTTGGTGTGTGCCTTGTGTGGAAGGAAGGGGCATGAGGCTGCCCGTTGTTGGTTAAAAGATAAGGTCTGTTTTCAGTGCGGCCAGAAGGGTCATCTCAAGACAAGGTGCCCTCAGACCCAGTCTATTCTGCAGCCAATTCCCCTACAGGCTCTGCCACCGCCTCAGCGAGTGGATAAAGGAAAAGGAAAGCTGAATGTGCTCTCGACAGACGAAGCGCAGACCTCGACCCAGGTTATCTCAGGTTAGACTCCTCCCCAGTCGTTTCGTTACGTTCCCTTTTATGGTTGTAGTTTTCATTTAGCGCCTGTTGCCTTAGATGCGTGTGCAATTCGTAGGGCGATTTAAGGTAAAGAACCGCTGGGCGCGCGTTCTCTTCGATTCCGGCGCTACCCACTCGTTTGTGGCTAGAGCCTTCGTGGAGCGGTTCAGTTTGGGCCTAGATCGTGTTGGTGTTGCCTTCTGCGTTAAGTTCCCCTCCGGTGACTCTGTGGTTACGGACCTGGGTGTCCTAGATTGTCCAATTTTGTTGGGAGATTTTCTAGCCAAGGCAGATTTGAAGGTGATTGACCTGGAGGACTTTGACGTTATTTTGGGCATGGACTGGTTGTCAAGGTACGATGCTGTGATCCAGTGCAAGGGTAAGCGCTTGGACTTCGTCAAAGACAACGGTCAGCCAGGGAGCATTTTTGGGTATTCCCTCCAGGAGTCTCCAGTCATTTCTGCGGTGCGTGCTCGGAAGTTGCTTGTTTCTAGCTGTTTTGCCGGTGTGGTTTCTCTGGTAGGGTCGATTGTTAGTGAGCCCCGTTTGGAAGAGATTCCTGTGGTGTGTGACTTTTCTGATGTGTTTCCAGATGATCTTCCCGGTCTTCCACCCGATCGAGATGTCGAGTTTGCCATAGATTTGGAGCCAGGTACGCGTCCTATCGTAAAGGCGCCGTACCGGATGGCCCCGCGAGAGCTGGAAGAGTTGCGTATTCAGCTGGATGAGTTGTTGGAAAAAGGCTTTATAAGGCCGAGTTCTTCGCCTTGGGGTGCGCCAGTGCTGTTCGTTAAAAAGAAGGATGGGTCAATGAGGTTATGCATTGACTATAGAGAGCTGAACAAGGTTACTATTAAGAACAGGTACCCTTTGCCGCGAATCGACGATTTGTTTGACCAACTGCGTGGTAGTGCCGTATTTTCGAAGATAGATCTTCGTTCGGGCTATCACCAGTTGAGGATTGGGAGTCAGATGTTCCGCGGACGGCGTTCCGCTCTCGTCATGGGCATTTTGAGTTTTTGGTTATGTCATTCGGTTTGACTAATGCGCACTCAGCTTTTATGGATTTGATGAACAGAGTTTTCAAGGATTTTCTAGATAAGTTCGTGATTATCTTTATAGATGATGTTTTGGTGTATTCTAAGGATGCAGAGGAGCATGATCGACATTTGCGGCTGGTCTTGGCGACTCTGAGAGACCATAAGCTATACGCCAAGCTGAGCAAATGTGAATTTTGGTTGCCTCAAGTTTCTTTTCCAGGCCACGTTATCGATAAGGAGGGAATATCGGTGGACCCAGAGAAGATCGCTGCTGTTATGGAATGGGCGAGACCAGTTACCCCCAAAGAGATCAGAAGCTTCTTGGGTTTGGCTGGTTATTATAGAAGATTTGTAGAAGGTTTCTCTACCTTGTCCGCGCCGTTGACCAAGTTGACGCAGAAGAATGTAGCCTTTATATGGGATGCCAAGTGTGAGAAGGCTTTTGAGGAACTAAAAAGAAGGCTATGTTCGGCTCCAATTTTGTCTTTGCCTACGGAGGGTAGTGAGTATGATATGTATGTGGATGCGTCGCATGTCGGTCTGGGCTGCGTTTTGATGCAGGGCGGAAAGGTGATTGCGTACGGGTCGAGGCAGCTAAAGACTCACGAGAGGAACTACAATACGCATGACCTGGAGTTTGCAGCTGTGATCTATGAGTTGAAATTTTGGAGGCATTTGCTATATGGCGCGCAGTGCAAGATTTTCACGGATCATAAGAGCCTGAAGTATGTCTTCACTCAGAAAGAATTGAATCTGCGTCAGCGGCGGTGGTTGGAGTACGTGGCCGACTATGATGTTGAAATTCAGTATCATCCAAGCAAGGCGAATGTGGTGGTTGATTCCCTGAGTCGGAAGTCAGGTAAGATTTTTAATCTTTCTGCCGAGCGTCTAGTGGAAGTGTTTCTGTTGATGGACATTTCTGTGGGAAGCTGTGATTCACAGAGTAGCATAGCTGTAGCCGAACCTTCGTGGATTACGCTTACGAGACTGCATCAGAAGGACGATCCCGATCTTCTGCATTTGTATCTTCGAGCTGAGAAGGGTGAATTACCAGATTTCTCTGTAGATGATGCGGGTACCTTGAAGTACCGTGGCAGGTTTTGCATCCCCGCAGTTGGAGATATCCGGGGCATGGTGTGCAAATACGCCCACGGATCTAGTGTTGCCTACCATCCAGGGTCTACCAAGATGTATCATGATTTAAAACAAATTGCCTGGTGGTACGGGATGAAGAAGGACATAGCCAGATTTGTTTCAGAGTGTTTCACTTGCAGGCGTGTGAAAGCCGACCATGGGAGGCCTGGTGGCAAGCTGACTCCCTTGGAGATTCTAATGTGGAAGTGGGAAAGTATCTCGATGGATTTCATAACCGGCTTACCGAGATCGCCTAAGGGGCATGATTCAGTTTGGGTAATCGTAGACAGATTGACGAAGAGCGCTCATTTCGTACCATTTAAGATCGATTATCTGATGAGGAAGATAGCCGAGCTGTATTTGGAAGAGGTTATCAGATTGCATGGAGTACCCGTAAGTATCATATCAGATCGAGACTCCAGGTTCACGTCTCGTTTTTGGAAGAGCCTTCAAGAAGGGTTGGGTACAGATTTGAGATATTTCACGGCTTATCATCCGCAGACCAATGGTCAGACGGAGCGAGTGAACCAGATTGTGGAAGATATGATCCGATGCTATATTCTGGACCACGGAGGAGCGTGGGACGAGCGCTTGCGGCTTATGGAGTTCGCATATAACAACATTTATCAAGAAAGCTTGCAAATGACTCCCTTTGAAGCTTTGTATGGGAGGCGCTGCAGGACTCCCTTATTTTGGGCTGAGCTAGGCGAGGGACCTTTGTTGGGTCCAGAAGCACTTGAGGAGATGGAAACCGCTCTGAAGCTTATTCGGGAAAAGCTTCGGTTAGCCCAAGAGAGATATGAGAAGAACGCCAATCGGCGTAGATCGGACTTGGAATTTGCTGTGGGGGACTTGGTGTTCTTAAAGGTCTCCCCGTTGATTGGAGTGAAGCGGTTTGGCAAGAATAGGAAGTTGGACCCGAGGTACATGGGGCCGTTTCCGATTGTTGAGCGGATTGGGGTATCAGCCTACAGGCTGGCTTTGCCCGCAAATTTCCCTGACGTGCATGATGTCTTTCACGTCAGTCAGCTGCGAAAATGTGTGATGAATGGCAGGCAGGTTTTGGATTCTGTGCCTCAGTTGGAGCCGAATCTTTATTATGTGGAGGTGCCTGTTCGCATTTTGGATTCTCAAGTTCGGGCGTTGCCGAAGAAGACTATTCCGATGGTTAAGGTTTTATGGAGGAATCAAGAAGTGGAAAGCTTGACTTGGGAGTTGGAGTCGGCTATGAGGGAGGCTCACCCTCATCTGTTTCCCTGATCTTGTGCTTGATATGTTCTATTTTATTATTTATTTAGCCCTTTCCCGGCTTTTTCTCTCTCCTTCTTTATATGGGTGTTGTGAGTAAAGTTTCGAGGCGAAACTTTCTTTTAGGGGGAGTGGCTGTAACGCCCCCGGTTTTTCTGTGTTTTGTTTGATCTTTGGATGGCGTTACGATGGCGTTTCTCCAGCTTTTTTCCGTTGTAGAGCGTGGTTTTAGCTCTTAGGGTTCCCTGTGTAGCCTGTTTGTAGCCTGTTGGCAAGATTCCCCAGCTAGTCGGAGTCTGTTTGATGGCTCGGCTGGGCCTCTTAGGGAATGCTTGTGTTTTGACTTCGGGAGGTGTTATCCCGGGTTTTGTTCGTCGAATGCTAATTTCGACTTCGCAGTTGTGTTCGTAGCGTGGGTTTTTAGCTACGACGTGAATTTCGTCTGTTTCCGAGAAGTTTCAGATTTCGTGTTGTTTTGATATTAAGTATAAATAATTATTAGTGTGATGATTGTCTACTATTAAAACTGATATATATATATATATATATATATATATATATATATATATATAGTCTTGGGTCAGTTTTAGGGCTGGGTTCCTTCTTGTTCTTTTCCTGTTTCTCTGCTTGGAAGAAGCCGTCGCCCGTCGCCTGTACGAGAGGAAGAGCATCGCCGGCCTACCCTAGCCTTCGGACGCCGTTTTCCTGCAGTTTTTGCGGTCGGATTTTGGTTTCGAGAGTGGATCTGGACTGCCCTCGCCTGTATCTGCACTCTTTCTGCTCCTCAGCTGGTGCTCTGCGGCTAGATCTGAGAGTGGGGGATGCCGCCGACCAAGCTTTTCTGGTATTGAGGCAAGTGATGTCCCCTCATCCTTGCCAAAGCTGATATTTGTCTTTCTTTTGAGCTAATTTTTATCTCTTTCTTGTTTAGATCTTAGGTGTAAGCTAGGGTTTGTGCCCGATCATACTGTGGTTAGTGTAGAAAGTTCCAGTTAAATCTCAGTTTTCTGAGGGATTGTGTCTTTTAGGGACAGTTTTGGTTCGGTTTAGGTCGAGTAGCTGCCATTGCCGGTGGATGTTGTACTCTAGAGAGAGAGAGAATCCTCGTTTTCCTTCCTGGTTGTGTGCTGGATTTGGCGCCTGAGGCCAGTCAGGGTGTCTACACCTTGGTGTCGACATTAGCCTGTCAGGGTGTCGACACCTTGGTGTCGACACCAGCCTGTCAGGGTTTCGACACCTTGGTGTCGACACCAGCCTGTCAGGGTGTCGACACCTTGGTGTCGACACCAGCCTGTCAGGGTGTCGACACCTTGGTGTCGACACCGGCTTGTCAGGGTGTTGACACCTTGGTGTCGACACCAGCCTGTCGGGGTGTCGACACTAGGTGTCGACACCAGCCAGTCGAGGTGTCGACACTTGGTGTCGACACCCGCAGCGGTAGTGTCGACACCTTGTGTCGATACCGGCCGCAGTGGTGTCGACACTTGGTGTCGACACCCGCAGCGGCAGTGTCGACACCTTGTGTCGACACCGGCCGCAGTGGTGTCAACACTTGTTGTCGACACCCGCAGCGGCAGTGTCGACACGTTGTGTCGACACTAGCCGCAGAGGTGTCGACACTTGGTGTCGACACCAGCAGCGGTTGTGTTGACACCTTGTGTCGACACCGGCTTGTCGTGGTGTCGACACATCGTGTCGACACTGGGTGCTGCCCTTGTTTTGGGATCAGGGAGACTCGGGGTTGGTTTTGGTTAGGCGTGCAAGGCCGCGTCGGTTGGACCCGACGTTTTTGCCTTGGGTTCGTGTGTTTCCTAGGACTGTTAGTGGGACTTTTCCCTAGGAGGGGGACATTGGGTGCTCGGCTAATTTCTGCATGCCGACTCTTGGGTCGTGGTAGGTGGTGGAGTTTTTGGTGGCCTCTGGAGGGGTGGTTTTATGTGGAGAGCTGTGGCCACCGCCTTTTTGCCCCGGTTTGGGTTGGTGTGTGTGGGACCCTAAAGCTGCCACTGTATGACCCCTTAGCCCTTTTTGGGTCTGATCTTGGTTATGCATTCAGACCCATGTTTTGACCACTGCCACTTACCCACGTGTTAGGACTGTTAGTCCCTTTCCTGTTTATGCTTTCCTTTCTTTTGGAATTTGTATATGTCTTGATGCTGTTGCAGGCTCTCTTGGTAGGGCATGTTGGTTTTTATGCTCGCACTTGGTGTGCTCTGGGGTGTTTTAGACAGTACTCTTTTCTTACTGCCATTCTCTTTTTTTTTTCTTTTGCTTATAGCAGTTTGTTACCGGGTTGGTAAATCCCTTATCATATTTACTCCTTAATCTATTGCTCTAATTACCTTTTTTTTTATTGTTCCCTTGCTGAGGTGTTTCTTTCTTGAATGCCTCAGGTCCAGGTTGTAGCCAGTTCAGCGGCTAGGTCTTTTGGAGGGGCTTGTTGGTGGCCTCTAGGGTAGCTGAGATTGCTCATCCCCATTTGTTGAGAGATAGTTCTTTACTCTTCTGTATAGACATACATACTCGCCAGTGGGTTCGTGTCAGGTTGTTGGCGCCCACTGGTGGCTTCTTGTGATGCTGAATATGAATTTAAACTGCTGTTTTTGCCTATTTGTGGTTAGTTACTTACTTCTGGGAAGGATTTATGCTAGGTTGCATGTTAGATATTTTAAAGCCTAAAAGCATTATTATATGTACCCCATGCATAGCATGTTTCTAAACCCAAGACACTAATTTTCCTCAGCGTAAAACACTATTTTCCATACCTACTATACTCACCTTAGAGTCGTGCACGCATAAGTCGTCCCCCGGGGACACTTATGCTCATTTAGGGTGTCACTTAATTGAACCAAAGTATTTTCTGCTGTGTATATATATAATTTTAACTGTGGACTAGCTGATCCACTGAGTCGAGGGATACGGCCATCCAACATAACTGATTTTTCTTCATATTTAATCAACAATTTTCCTTAAAATTTAACGTCTGGAGTTTTTCCTGAGCGTGTGCAGTTATCACCTGCACGACGTGGCATCACGGCGCGTGTTTTCTCCTACTCTGATACGATTTTTACCGTTGAGAAAATGCGGGTTGTGACATCAGGGCTCTTGTTGGGAGCTTTATTTACCTGACGATTACAAGGACGGACATTGCTTATGCTGTTGGCCGAGTAAGTCGGTATATGGCTGAACCAAGACAATCTCATCTAGTGGCGGCGAAGGGTATTCTAAAGTATGTCAAGGCTTCTTCTGACATGGGACTCCTCTATAGAAGGGACTCGGAGTTTGCATTGCTCGGGTACACGGATGCTGACTATGACGGTGATTCGGATGATCAGAGGTCTACTTCAGGTTATGTGTTCACTTGCGGTTCAGCTAGCATCTCGTGGTGTAGCAAGAAGTAGGACTCAGTGTCGGTGTCAACCATGGAGGCGGAGTATAAGGCTTCGGCCTTGGCTGCTCGGGAAGCCGTTTGGTTGAGGAGGATTATAGAGGATGTTCATGAAGAAGTACAAGTGCCTACTTTACTCCGGGGTGACAATGAGAGTGCTCTCAAACTGGTTAACAATCCAGTGTGTCACGCCAGGACCAAGCATATAGAGATTGATCACCACTTCATCAGGGAGAAGGTGTTGGAGGGGTCTCTGCTGGTCGGGCAAGTTCGGAGTGAAGATAATCTTGCTGACATCTTCACGAAGCCACTGTCGAAGGGGCCCTTTGAGCACTTGCGCAGCTTGTTGGGCTTGGTCACCACTTCCCACTTTAAGGGGGAGTGTTGAAATTTGTGAAGTGGAAGTGGTTGACGGGACAGGCCGGGCGGCCTGGGCGGACAGCTTTGGCGGACTAGGCGAACTAGGCGGACTGGGCGGACTGTGATGTGCGGCCTGGTGGAAGGTCTAGTGAAAATCCGGTTGTCTTCTGAGCGGGTTGTTTGCATGAAGTCCGCGGACTATGCGGCCTGTTATCTGCGGATAGGGCATTTGCTGATTGGTTTTGCCAAGGAGCGGCCTGAGCGGATAGAGACTTGCGGTTGGGTGTATTGCTCAGTGGCCATGGTGCAAGCTTGTGCTGATAGGCGGTTTGGCTCGTGTCCGCGGTGTGGGCTATTGCGGACTGGGCTTAGAGCTTGGATGAGGCCTTGTCGAGCTCAGGTGGTACAGCAGGTGCTTTGCTATGGAGGTCATTGGCAGACTGGTTTTGGAGTCCGGGAGATGGTTGCTGCATTGGACAGGAGTGCGAGGAGCTTGCAGACTGCTGGCGGTCTGTGCTTTGGTGTTTGGCTGACGGGAGTTTATGTCCGCCATGCTCGCATTGGCCTTTGATGGTTTTGGACTTGGTCACACTCTGTGCCAAGACCATGGTGTCCGCCGTATCCGCCAAGTCCGCTGTGACCGGGCGGACTGTTGCTATCTGCCTTTGGTCGTGGACTTGTGGAGGATTGAGGCTTGAGTCTTGCGGACTACCTCGGGGTTGTGCGGACAGCCATTGAAGGGGGTTGCTGTACTGCAGTGGTCGGAAGCTTTGCGGGCTGATGCCATGTCCGCATAGCATGGGCGGACTGAAGAGGGTTTGCAAATGTTGCCTTGCTCCTGACGGTTTTCCTTGGTATCCGGCTAAGTCCTTGCGGACTTGGCGGACGGTGTTTTGCTATCGCGCGGGCTAGGGCGGTGTCGCTATCTCTAGGGCGGTGACCACACTCCTCACCTCGCCTATAAATAGGACCCCCCTGGCACATCTAAAAAAAACTTGAGTGAATAGTAAGTTGGGTTGGGCAAGGAGCTGCGGTCTCAGTTTGTCTGTCCGCACAGATTGATTCAGTGCTGACGTTTGCTGTGTGCAGGTCGCGCGGGTAGCTTCAAGGAGCCAGGAGTTTGGCTTTGACTTCAGTCAAGTACTTGGAAGTTGTGCGGTCTCTGCGGATTCAGCAGGAGGTCGCTCTGCGGCTTGTCAACTCTGTTTCAACTTTGCCAGCTTCAATAACCTGTCCGCCGGCTTCAGGCGGGTAGGGGGTGTTCCTCAGTTCAGCTTTAGCAGGAGATGAATAATGATGTGTCCGCGCGGCCTCGCGGCTTCGGCGGACTCCGTGGCTATTCGCCGGATTGCAGCATAAGTTCGGGCGATCTCAGCGGACTCAGCGACCTCGGCGGTCTCGGCAGACTCCGGTGCTGTCCGCCCGGCTTGGTTTTTGGTGCTTTCTGTTTACAGCTGTTATACTAGCGAAATCATGTCTCGCTATGTATGCCTCGTGTTGTAAAGAAGTGAATGAATAAAAGATCTGCTTGTGCTTCCATTGTTTGTTGGGATTAACCTTTGTTCCTTGGTTTTTCGCTGGTTCAACGTGAGAACTGGGTAGTGCCGAAGATATTAATTTGGCATTTGGGCTACCTTGCTGACCACGTTGAGAAAATTTTAACAGTGAAGTTCTTACATAAGTGGGTTACATAAGTGGGTGAAATGAAGTACACGAAAATTAGAGCTTAAATAAAGTACATGAATAATATAGTGTACAACCCTGTATTCGCCGAGTGGGCCCCTTCCGGCAGGTTCAGGGTATTACAAGACATTCAGACCCAAAAATACCAGACTGGCGAGTGGGGTAGGGTAACCTGCACTCGCCCAGTGCCAAGGGAGCACTCGCCCAGACCAGGGGAAAAGCGATCAGGCCCTCGGGCAAGTGCGATCCTCATCACGCACTCGCCCCGATCTCGCGCCTCAGCGCGCATGCAAGAAGACATTTCACCGAGCTAGGCAAGGGGTTGCCCAAGCTAGCACTCGCCCTTAAGAAAGAGCCTAGGAGGCGAGTGCATGGCTCTCCCAGGACTCGCGCCCTTAAGCAAGTGGTGCCTTCATGGACCATTCGCCCAGTAGGGTCCAGAGACAGAATTACCAGAATTCCCCCAAAGGTCTGCATTTAGCTCCTCAGAATGACGTAGTTTGTTTGTTGGCAGACCACTTTGAGCTGCATATAGCCGTATAGAACAACGAAGCCACGGTATTTGCAGGCCAGATTTTAAAATCAATAAATAGACCAAAGGGGATAACTCAGAAAGGGTCTTCCTAATTTTTATTCTCCGATTTTCTTGCTCTTTCTGAGGTGCCCTTTGCACAGCACTGGCTAAGAAAGGAAGCGCTCTAAGATCTTTCGGGTGTGTGGTGGGACCTCCGTGCTTGAGCCTTGAGTCAGTTTTGAGTTCCAAGTCTTCAGTCAGTCAAGCTTGTTAAGAAAAGTAAGTGTGCGGTCACCCGTTTCCCAAGGATTCGAACTCCACAGAAGCCGGTTCCCGGTTCCAACATTTTGGTGCGGTGAGCGTGGAGTGTGACTAGCACAGAAAATCCAAGTGAATTCAATGACTGGAGGCGAAGAACAGGGATCTGAACAGGCCGACTCGCCACCTCCCCCTCCACCTGGCACTCTCAGAATGTTCGAGGACTTCAGGCAGGAGATGCAGAACCTCGTCATGTTCGCACACAGAGCTCGTGGCGAGTGCTCAACACCCGCTGTCCCAGTGATTGCCGCTCCAGCTCTAGGCGAGAACAACCCGTCTGGTGACCTAGGAAGGTAGCAGTAGAGGAGGGCAGTGAGCGAGATCTCCAAGGGCGAGCCCTGTTCCCAGGATCGGCGAGTGCGAAAAGGACTGGAGAGATGAATAAGCAAGATCGTCTGTCTCGCCTCGTGAGTCGTGGGAGCCCCTTTAGCGAGCTGGTCGCATCTACCCCTGTCCTAGAGGGGTTCCGTGAGCCAGAGATGTCCTACTACACCGGAAGGGGGGACCCAGTCCAGAACACCCAGTGGTTCGAGGATGTGGTCTCGATTAGGTAGATGTTGGACGCCTTTTAGTGTCGGCTCTTCGCCATAACCCTCAAAGAGAAGGCGAGGGATTAGTTCCAGCAGCTGCCTGCCAGCTCCATCTACTACTTCGAGGACCTGCGCCGAGAGTCTTGCTGAGATCTCCACTTCGAAGAAGAAGGAGTCAGAGTCCCTGTTTCTCATCAAATATGGGGTGGATGAGGTGTTGGGAAGCTATGTGGAAAGGATTCAAGAGGGGATCCTTCAAGTTCAGGAGATGCCCGGACACACCCTCATGGCGGCCTTTACTCTGGGACTACAACATGGGTTTTTTAGGGTAGAGTTGAAGCAGGAGCCTCCTCTATTTTTCAAATAATTGATGGAGAGGGCAGCAAGGGAAGTCGAGGGAGAAGCGTCGAATTTGGCGTTTTCCAGGAAGCTAGCCAAGTGAGCTGCGAAGGAGGGAGAGAGAGCCAAGAGGTGGTAAGGGTCAGGAGGTGCGACGGGCAGAGCCCAGATAGAGCCCGGACAGCGGGAACAGCAGCAGCAGCCGAGGTCGGCCACCAAGAGCCGAATAATCGGCTATGGTGGAGGCAGAAGGAATGGCACGTCCCGGGTCAGAGGAGAGGTTTCCATGATGGAGAAAACCAGCAAGGGGGGCAAGGCCAATTCAACCATCCTGGATGGAGCAAGGCCAGAGTCCCCCTCTCCCCGAGTAGTACTAGGCTATAGTGATAGCTCTGGGGAGGAGGAGAGGAGTCCAGAGGAGGAGGCCAGGTGGCAGAGCGGAGCTGCCCTACTCTGACTTCCACCAGGAAGAAGGGCATGTGACGGCTACCTGCCCGGAATTCTTGGAGATGAGGGGAGCCAATGGACATGCCCCGCAGTAATAGCAGCACCGCCAGGAGGTGCAGATCGAAAAAGTTCTGCCAGGAGAAGAGGAGGACATGTATGAAGATCAGGCCGATGCGGGAAGCCGAGGAGGGATCGGGGTGATCCACGGGAGGGAGGGGGGAGTCGAAGCCGCTCGTAAGGCGAGTCTCCACACCATGTATCGTCGGAGCGTCGCCTCCACGTCCATAACCCCACCCCCAGATGAGAAGATTACCTACTCCTGGAAGGACATGTCGGATCACGAGGATCCGTTCTGTGATACCCTAGTAATTCAAGCCACCGTCGAGAACTTTACCATCTCCCAGATCCTCGTGGACAATGAGAGCTCTGTCAACATCGTCTTCAAGAAGGCATTTGATGCGATGAAGGTGGAGGCCAGGATGGTGTTAGCCTCGGACGGGCCTTTGTTCGGATTCTTCGGAGAAAGGAAGGAGGTAGAAGGTGGAGTGGGACTCCATGTAACCCAAGGGCGTCAGTATAGGAACTACAGGTTTGTCATCGTGGACGCTCCTAGCCGCTACAATGCAATATTCAGACGGCCCCTCATCAGCGCCTTCCAATGCGTGCCATCCTCATTCCACTAATGCCTCAAGTTCAATGCTGAAGGCATCCAGGTCCGGGTCCGGGGAAATCCCAAGGTGGCAAGGGAGTGCTACGTTATCGCAGCCAACTCCATATCCTGGAAAGGAGGAGCTGAGGAGATGGAAAGAAGGATGGAGGAGATGTCTGGCCAGGATTCCATGGGAGAAGATGGGGAGATGGAAGTGGAGGAAGAAGTGGTTCGCGCCCATGTGGAGGCACCAGAAGAAGTGCTAGAGGAGCAGGTCGAGGTTATGGTCATAGAGGAAGCTGAGGAGGAAGTTCTTGCTCCAGGAGAGGGGGTCGCGATCGTGTGAGAAGAGCAATCCCTGCTGGAAGCATCGGAGGAGGTGGTGGACATGGAAGTTCTCACCCAGGGAGGAACTGCGGAGAAGGTGTGGATCAGCGGGGGGCTGAGACCGGTAAACCAGGGGAGGATGCTAGAGTGCATCTAGAAGAACATGAACATCTTCGCATGGAGCGCAACAAACATGCCAGGGATCGATGTGGATGTTGCTATCCACCGCCTCAACCTTGATCCAGAGGCTCACCCTATCCGGCAAAAGAAAAGATCTACCGCTGACAAGCTGGTCGAGCCAATCCATAAAGAGGTAGAGAAGCTCCTGAAGGAGGAGTTTGTACCGGTGATCCAGTATTCGGGCTGGGTCTCCAATGTGACGATGGTCAAAAAGGGAGACGGACGCTGGATGATGTGTATTGACTTCTCTCTTTTAAATAAAGCATGTCCTAAAGACTGTTACCCCCTGCCTTGAATCGACGCGCTGGTTGACTCAGCCATCGGTTTTTCTCTAATGAGCTTTCTAGATGCATTTGCAGGTTATCACCAGATCAAGATGCACCCGCCCGATATGAAAGATGTCTCTTTCATTACAGGGGAAGGGTGGTACTGTTATAAAATAATGCCCTTTGGGCTGAAAAATGCAGGGGCGACATATCAAAGGATGATGCACCGGGTCTTCCGGGAGCAGAAGGGAAGGAAATTGGAGGTGTACTTAGATGATCTCAAGATCAAGAGTCAGGACGTGAACTCTCACCTTCAGGATCTGGAGGAGACCTTCAGCGCCCTTCGGAGGTTTAAAATGAGGCTGAACCCCTTGAAGTGTGTCTTCGGGGTAAGCAGGGGCAAGTTCCTAGGTCATCTTCTTACTCCCACGGGGGTGGAGCCCAACCCTGATAAGATAAGGGAAATCATAGAGTAGGGGTCGCCTCGGAATGCCAAGGATGTCCAGCGCCTGACAGGGAAGCTGGAAGGGCGGAGCAGGTTCCTCTCTTGGGCTGGAGAGAAGTGCTCGCCTTTCTTCAAAGCACTAAGAGGAGGCCAGAAGTTCGAATGGTTCGAGGAGTGCGAAGGAGTCTTTTAATCCTTGAAGAGACAGCTGACCCAGACTCCTCTGCTCCAGGGACAAAAGGAGGGAGACGATCTATCTCTATAACATGGAATCGGGGCCTAGGCCCTGAGCTCCGTATTGGGAGGGCAAGAAGCAACTGTCGATCTACTATGTGAGTAGGGTCTTGAGAAAGGAGGAGCTTCGATACCTAATTTTGGAGAAATTGGCTTTTGCTTTGGTTGCCTCGGCTCGGAGGCTCCGATCTTTCTTCCAAGCGCATTACATCCAGGTGGTGACTGACCATCCCATTTGCAACATCTTTGAGGGCGTGGAACATTCTGGAAGGCTGATAAAGTGGTCAGTGGAGTTGAGCGAGTTTGACATTTCTTTTGTCCCTCGCCTCTCGATCAAGGCTCAGGCGATGGACAACTTCTCGGGCGACTATGTGGTCGAGGTGGCGGAGACTGAGCTCACTCATTCGGTCCCTTGGATGGTGATGGTGGATGGTACCTTGGGAAGGCACTCATTGGGAGTAATCCTGGAGAGTCTTTAAGGGACGAGGATAGAGCAAACGGTGGCCATTCATTTTCCCATTACCAATAATCAAGCAGAGTACGATGCAGTGATAGCGGGGCCGTGACTGGTCAGGGAATTGGGAGTTCACGATGTGGAGGTGATAACGGACTCCATGGTGGTGTCCTCTCAAATCAACGATGAGTTCGAAGCGAGGGAGCCTACTCTACAGCTGTATCTAGCAAAGATAAAGGGAGTCGTCGGCATGTTCCAAATATTATCCATCTAATACGTGCCGCGGGAATAAAATGAGCAAGTGGATAAGGTATCCAAGTTCAGACCCCGTGCGGGTGGAACCCTGACCGACTTATTCCTCCCTTCCATTGAAGAAGTGGAGCAAATGGAAGTGGATCAGTGCCCCTCCTAGATGGACCCCTTAACTACCTTCTTATCCATAGGGGAGATCTCGGAAGGCCTGAGCAAAAAACGCTTCAAGTATAAGTCAGCATACTATCTGATGTGTGATGGGAGGTTATGCAGGAAGACCCTTTCGGGCCTGCTAGCATGTTGCGTGGTTGAAGAGGTCCCAAAGACCTTTGAGGAAGTTCATACCGGGGAGTGCGGGAGTCATTAAGGGAGCAGGACCCTGTAAGGAAGGATAGTCAGGCAAGGGTACTTCTGGCTGACCCTGGGTAAAGATGTCACCGAGTTCTTAAAGAAGTGTTAGAAGTGCCAGTTGTTCGCCCCTCTCCAACTGCTACCAGCCCAAAAACTCAAAAGCATCATTGCCACATAACCCTTCGTCATCTGGGGAATGGATCTTGTGGGACCCTTCCCCCAGGCCAGTGGGAAGAGGAGGTTTTTGTTAGTCATGATCGACTATTTTTCTAAGTGGTTGGAGGTCAAGGCTCTGGCCAAGGTGGCCTCCCAGGAAATCCAGAACTTTGTATGTGGAGAGATCATTTGTCGGCACGGGTTGCCGCAGGCTATTGTCACGGACAATGGGCCACAGTTCGCCAACACGGAGTTCATCAGTTTTTATGGTCAACTTGGGATTGATCTCCGACTCGCGCCGGTCAACCACCCCAAGAGTAACGGGCAAGTGGAGGCAGCGAACAAGATAATTGTAAACTTGTTTAAAAAGGTGTAAAATTTGAAATGGATTTGGGTGGAGCGACTTCCTTCAGTCCTTTAGGCCTTGAGAACCACTCCCAACACAGCTACGGGAGAAACCCCCTTCAAGTTCTCTCATGGATGTGAAGCTGTGCTACTGATAGAATTCCAGGTTCGGGCGCCATGAATAGTGGAGGCAGGGGAAGATATAGAAGAGTGGAGGGTTGAGAACGAAGATGACTTGTGGCTCTCCTTAGATATGGTGAGGAGTTGCGCGACTTATCAGCCATCTGACATGAAGAGGTCAAGCGGCGGATGGTCAAGTACTTCGACAAGCACGTCCGGATCAAGGAGTTCACAAAGAGAGATTTGGACTTAAAGATGGTCGATGCGGTCGGGAGGTCGACAACTGTCGGCAATTTGAATCCTAACTGGGAGCGTCCTTATAAGAAACCTTGAAGTTGGGGGAGGGGGGATATCACCTCCAGGATGTAGAGGGGGAGTCCCTCAGTTACACCTGGAGCGGCGATGACTTAAAACGCTTTTATCCTTGAGAGTAATAAAATGGTTCTCTTTCACATTCTTACTTCTTATTGATAGTTCATTTGCTCAACACGAGGAACGTGGATGGTGGTTGGCCAAAGAGATATATCCGGTTGATGCTCAACACTCGCCGCCAGGCTCCCACTAACTGATCTGGACGGTGGTAGCGCCCGTTGGCTGGCCAAAGTGATGTGTCTAGTTGATGCTCAACACCTGCCGTCAGGCTCTCACTGGCTGATTGGGACGGTGGTAGCGCCTGGTGGCTGGCCAAAGAGATGTGTCTGGTTGATGCTCAACACCCGCCGTCAGGCTCTCACTAGCTGATTGGGCCGGTGGTAGCACCCGGTGGCTGCCCAAAGAGATATGTCTGGTTGATTCTCAACACCTGGCGTCAGGCTCTCACTAGCTGATTGGGTCTGTGGTAGCGCCTGATGGCTGGACAAAGAGATATGTCTGGTTGATGCTCAACACCCGTCGTGAGGCTCTCACTAGCTGATTGGGCCGGTGGTAGTGTCTGGTGATTCGTCGAAAAGGAAAACTTAGTTGATGCTCACCTCCCGCTGTCAGACTTTCACCTAGCTGACAGTGTTATTGGGCCCTCAGTGGGTGTTATAAAAAGCTTTGAAGATAAGCCCAGAGTTGCTCTCATCGTCAGGCTCTACCATGGCTGACAGGGTTGTTGGTCCCTCGGTGGGCATTGTAAAAAGCTTTGAAGCTAGGCTCGGAGTTGCTCCTGCTGTCAGGCTCTCACCTAGCTGATAGGGCGGTTGTACCATCGGTGGGCGTTGTAAAAAGCTTTAAAGATAGGCCCGGAGTTGCTCCCGATGTCAGGCTCTCACCTAGCTGACAAGGCTGTTGGGCCCTCGGTGGGCGTTATAAAAGCTTTGAAGCTAGGCCCGAAATCGCCCCCACTGTCTGGCACTCACCTAGCTGACAAGTCTGGAAGGTACTCGTTAGAATATTGGAGTGATTGAAGAATCCTCAGGGATCTTGCCATCAGGGATCTCGCCATCGGGGATCTCGTCGTCAGCGATCCCACTAGTCAATAGAAGGCACTCAAGGATAAGCCTGAGGCAAAGTGCCATGGGCATGACGGTCTTCAAGCTAATGCAAATGCTCGAAATAAGATCTCGCAAGTCACTCACTCAAGGTGCGTGTCTGAACCCTTACGGTGAGAACGACGCAAGGCCCTATTCTAAGCAGCAAGTTCGAGAATTCGAACACTCTAAGCGCGTGTGAGCACTTACGGTGAGAACGGCGCAAGGCCCTATTCTAGCGGCAAGTTTGAGAAAATGAAGTCTACGGGTTGATGCAGCGAAAAGTTGATCTATGGTTTCGTGAGATGTGTCGACCTTGGGATACCTAAGTTGAAGCACGAGTAAAATGTGTTTTTGCTCGACAGATCATTCAAAGTTAGAACAAAAGGAAAGAAGATGGAAAAAGTTTTAAAATCTTATCATTTTCATTCATTAGCCAACTGTTACATCTCGCTAAAGAAGGGCAAGGCCCAAAAAGAAAAAAATACAAAATATATAAGTAAGAGCTTCAAGGAGATGATGCCAATCGCTCGCTCTCATCGGAGACATCGTCAGCACTGTCCTCGGGTTCGGGGATGGGGAGGAAGAGCTCCGGAAAAAGGATCTCGGTGGTCACCTTCCCTCCCTCGCCCTTCAGCAATCTAGCTCTCTACATCGTCCGGAGCGAGTGCCTTGTTGTCGCGATGTCATTCTCCTGCATCACCAGCTCCAGCTCGTGCTGCAAGTACAACAAAGTTTTCTTCTTGGCTGGAGGAGGGGGAATCAGTGAGTCGATCCACTGCTGGTTCTGGGCCTTTAGCCTCCAGTCCTCCTCCTCGAGTTGGGCTATGTGTGCCTCCTTATTGGCAACAGTTGCGACATCCTGCAAGACAATCAACATTAGAGCGAGAAAGGCGTTCAACGAATGAATGGGATGCGAGAAAGCTTACCACTTTGCCCACTCGCCCGCCGAGATCGTTCTCGGCAACGGCGAGTTTCTCCTTCAGGGTTGCCACATCTTTGGAGTGTACGGACCGCGAGGCGCTGGCATCCACCATCTATCGCGACAGGCGGATGCCCCGGCAAGCCGTCATGTGAGCGAGCTCGATAGAGCAGAGTTGGGCTCACGAGTTCTCATAGGCGAGAGACTACATGAGAGCGTCGTTGTAGTAGGCGGCGTTGTCCCGCCCATACAGCTCGAAGGCGAGTGTGTATGCCTAGCCAGAGACAGTCTCGCCCTCCTGCCAGGAGGGGACGATGATGGAGACATCGGTCCTGTTGATCTCGCGGTCCCAAACCAGTAGGGGCTTGCCGACATCGTCCAGATACTTCTCGCCCAGGCCAAAGTTTCTATGGCCTCTGGGCTCCTGTTTCTCTGTCGTCGCTGAGGTCCCACCCATCTCGCCGGTCTTCTTCCCAGCAGTCTCACCAGCAACCGAGACACTCGCAGGAGGATCTGAGATGACCTCCTTGCCTTTGGTGGGATCTGTGGTTGAGGGCTTCTTAGGAGGCTGTGGAGGAGGAAGTGTCTAGTGCTTCCGCTTTTGTCTGCCTGATTTTGGCAGCGACTTTGGCTCGCTTCTGCATGCCGCAGCGGCGGCCTCCACGCGTGCCATCCCGGAGACAAGTGTTGTGCTGCTTGGGAAAGGTGGATTGAGGGGAATATCTCACGCCCCTGCGTATGTGTCATAGGTTAGCAAAGTTTCATTTTTTCTAAGGATAAAAGATTGTGAGAACTACCTTCCCCGACGAGTACTGGTAGGAGTGAGTCGACGTTCCATCTCAGATAGGGAACGTCAAAGTCCTTTCCGAAGAGGAATTGATGGAGCTTGGACTCGTGGCTGCCGAAAGACAGAGGGCGTTAGGTTGACTCTTCCCATTGGACAGGCAAGAGGGGGAGGTTACCGAAATACCCAGAGACGAAAATGAACTTCGGAATCCAGTGATGGTTTTTGTTGGCGAGACCTTTGGCCCTGAGGTTGTTGTTGGAGAAGAATGCGATCTCATCTCTCTTGATCCATAAGTTGAATAGTTTGCGAAAGACGGGAAGGCTGAACTCCATCCGCTCCTCCCGCAAGTAGCAGGCGAATGCTACTAGCAAAGCAATGGAGTTGGGGTTAAGCTGTGCGGGAATGACGACAAAATAGCGCAAGGCCTAGCAGACTTCTGACCAGATGGGGAGGTGTAATCCTACCTCAAAGTGTTTGGCAGGAATGTCACATTCATAGCGCGAGAAGTGGTTGATTGTCCTTTCCCAGGTGTCGCGCGGTGAAGCCCGGCGGGATATAGAGACTATCGAGCGAGTGGTCCTCTTCTTCAAATAGGTTGCAATTCATGAAGGGGTAGTCAGTGAATGCGGCTGTGCAATTCGTTTGACCATCGGTGTCTCCTGTCATCTCACGAGAATTGAGAATAAACCGTAGAAGCGCGAGTGCAAAGGATGGAAAAGCAAGGAAAAGTGTTGGAAGCTATTAAAGTGGTGGTTAATGTGATAGGTGAGGGATCTATTTATAGGAAATTTTGGGAGGGAAAGGGTTTGGGTAGGGAAAAGTGTGGATAGCCAATTCCCCAGATCCCGCCTACAATCCTTTTGAGATCTCGCACTCCCTCACTCACCCCCCAAGATAAAGTTCAATGCTACAAAGCCATAAAATAAGTTCAGAAACAAAACATGCGCGAAAACAAAATGAACATATGGCGAGAACATTTAATCAAAGTAAAGAAGAAATAGATAATAATAATACAGTTTTATTGACCGTTAGCATTAGGAACAAGGGCCAGGAATTATTATAGAGATTGAAAAAAGAGGGCAGGAAGGTGAGAGCGGTAGGCCCGCCTGGGGCCGTCACCACCGTCCTTGGCCTCCCCTTCCTACCTTAGGCATCATGCGAGAATACTGCAGTGCATAGATGGTTTGCAGCTCCTGTTGGGCAAGGCGCAGTTGATCTTCTGCTCGTGCAATGCGGATTTCGGGAAAGTCCCTCCCGCCACCAGCATCTCCCCCCAGCTCGGCAATCAGTTGCATGTAGTTGTTCTCCAGGAAGAGCACCAGCTGCTCGATAGATCTGTGGTTCTCGCGAACATGGTTGTAGAGCTCACGCAGCATCAGGGTGTGCTTTCGCAGAATCTCCGTCGTAGGTCTATTCAACGCCTTGGCATCCTTCGGATCGCCTAGGAAGGCGGCGATTGAGTCAGGCGATGGGGGAGGGGAGAACTCCTCCTCATCAATGTCGACATTGGTCGACGAGATCTCGCGGTAGCCTCCAGTGGACGGTATTAGATGTGCGTGATCTTCATTCTTTTTAGAGGGCGAGTGAGATTAGTTACCTTGCCTGGGGTCAGCCTCCTTGCTCGAGTGCTGAAGAGAAGTGCTGGGCCGCACCTCATAGGGAGTGTCGACGGTTATATGCGCCTTCCAGATCCCGGGGCACAGAATTGTCAGCTCAGCGGCGGGAACGTGTCTTGAGCGGTAAGGTTGGGCACGTCATTCACTGGAGAAAGTTGGCTCAAGGCGGGATCCAGGGGCGTTAAGCTAGTAGGGGATTTGGGCATTGTAGCACCCAGTCCCGTAGTCCCAAAGGCGGGAGCTACAAGAAACAAAGGTAAACAGACTTATAAGAGGCGAACAGGTAAAAGAGGAGTTGTCGTTGTCTTGCGGGTGATCCTTCGGTTTGTGAGGGGAGGTGATCTCAGGGCCATCTCATCATTGTCGGCCTCAAGCAAGTGCGGTGCCATCCTCGCCTCCCCAACCTCCTTCCCCTTTGACCGGATCTACAAGCAAACATGTTGGCATCTGTTTTTATCCTAGTAAGGAATGTAAAGTTAGTGAGGATACCTGAGGGATACCAGAGTGGGAGGGAGTCCGCGAAATGGACTCATCCCTGGCCAGGTCGTGCCTGACCATCTTGGCCTTCTACATTTTGGGGGAATAGCTTTGGGCCTTTCGGGCAAGTCAGGGGGTGAATGAGCCCATCGAAGTTTTGGTCTCGGCTCGGACGGCGTTGAGCCGATCTTGGGATTCTTTTGAGAGCGACATCGAGTTGGATGCGAGAACACTAGGAAAAGAGGTATGGTAAAGTACGTTTGTCCACGATTGGATATTTATGGAGCCATGGAGGGGCCACGAAAAACTCTCCTCCAAGTCAGCAAGCACTCATCAAATACTTGAGGTTGGATGATTATTTTTGAGCTTTGTGAAAACTCGCAAAGAGCGGGGACTGTGTATAACCCCGTATCCGCTGAGTGGGCCCCATCCGCCAGGTCCCGGATATTATAGGACATTCAGGCCCAACAATACCAGATTAGCGAGTGGGGTAGGCTAACCTGCATTCTCCCAGTGCCCAAGGGATCACTCGCCCAGACCAGGGGAAAAGCGATCAGGCCCTTAGGCGAGTGCGATCCTCATCACGCACTCGCCCCCATCTCGCGCCTCAGCGCGCTTGCAAGAAGACATTTCGTTAAGCCAGGCAAGTGGCTGCCCAAACTAGAACTCGCCCTTCAGAAAGAGCCTAGGAGGCGAGTGCATGGCTCTCCCAGCACTCGCTCCCTTAGGCAAGTATTGCCTTCATGGACCATTCGCCCGGTAGGGTCCAGAGGCAGAATTACCTGGATGCCCCCAAAGGTCTGCATTTAGCTCCTCAGAACAGCGGAGTTTGGTTGTTGGCATACCACTTTGAGATGTATATAGCCGTTTAGAACAGCAGAGCCACGCTATTTGCAGGCCAGATTTTAAAATCTATAAATAGAACCAAGGGGGTAACTCCGAAAGGGGCTTCCCAATTTTCTTATTCTCAGATCTTCTTGCGCTTCCTGAGGTGCCCTTAGCACAACACTAGTTAAAGAGGGGAAGCGCTCTAAGATCTTTGGGGTGTGTTGTGGGACCTCCGTGATGGAGCCTTGGGTCAGTTTTGAGTTCTAAGGCTTCAGTCAATCAAGCTTGCTAGGAGAATAAGATGAACCTGCAGCAAGAAGGGTGTGAAGAGTTCCCTAAGAAGTGCAGAACTTGAATGATGGAGGACGGCGTGAACCTGTAGCAAAAATGGCGAGAAGAATCTGACGGACCTGTAGCAAAAATGATGAAAAGAACTAAAACCTGAACAAAAAATGGTGAGAGAAATATTCGGTGATACCTCCTTCCATGAGGTGGGGAACCTCCTTTAGCGCTGTCGGAATGCCGACTTCCGTTTCATGGAGGATTCATCCGTTGATATCCTATTTGCCCTAATGCCCTGCGAGTTGGAGGCTGTAAATGGGAGAGAGAACTTACTACTTTTGATATGGATCGACACCTTCATGATATGCATAAAAAAATTGGACGAAAGTGGACCTAAATTTCGGATTTGGAATACAAAGAAAATTAATGAGGCAATGTATCATAAAGCATTCCAAAGGAACTTTCTATAACTGTGTACCCTTTATTGTGTGAGGTCTATCCTCCTGCCGGCAAGCTATGTATAAGTAAGCAGCTAAAATGGCATCCTGGTTTCTTCCTCTAATGGACTTAAGATCTTCCACTTTCTTGTATATTTCATTGGCCCTATCTTGCACATACAGGCATCAGAGAGAACATTTAAAGACATAATATTCTACCCGTATGGAGATTAAAACATAAAGCAACAACACTAGTTGCAACACATCTTTCTTGTATACTTCCACACATTGAGATATATCCCCTTTGTTGAGTACATTGGTCTCAATGTACTTGTTATGAAGAATTATTCTCAGCTCAATGATATACACATTGTTGTATTTGATGTATGTTAAGTTCATGTGTGCAGGTAAATAAAGTTAAGTACAAAGTGTCGACACACACTGAACTAGTTGTGTCGAGACAAAGAGAAGCTGAGTCGACACTTAGGACAATTGTATCAATACACTGTGTCGAGACTGAAGACAACTGTGTCGACACTCAGAACTAGTGTCGACACTCTATTCAAGCTGTGTCGAGACTGAAGACAACTGTGTCGACACTCAGGACTACTGTCGACAAACTATATTCAAGTTGTGTCGAGACTGAAGACAACTGTGTCGATACTCAGGAATAGTGTCGACACACTATAATCAAGCTGTGACGATACTGAAGATAACTTTGTCGACACACAGGACTTGTGATGACACATTCAACAGAAGTTGTATAGAGACAAGTTGAAGAGCTATGTCGACATATTCAGAAGTTTGTCTACACTACTACAAGAGTAGTGTCTACACCTAGGGCTTATGTCAACACATTTATCAGTCAAGGGTCAACACTTGAGCAGTCATGTTTTCCTAAGTACAGAAATCAAGACAGAGGTACTGACAACTGCCAGAATTGTCAGAACTGTCATATGTCAGTTATTAACCAGATCAGCTGGTTACTCCTATCAGAGCCTATATAAAGGAATCTAGTCTTCAAAATATGTTGATCGAGATTAAAAAAACACACAGAGAGAAAGAAGAAAATAGAAGAGGAAAAAGAAGAAGAAAAAGCATCAACTACAATCTAGAAGGTGGAGAGTGGTCTGATCAAGAATCATCTTCAACATCTCTCCTGCCTAAGATCAACCCTAATTTTCACTTCAAGAAGCTTTGAAAAGCTAAGAAGGGTTGATCAGATCTATCTTGACAAAGATCAAATGAAGCATATTCATCAAGTTTAGATCAAGAAGCTGTTACTCAGATCTCTCTTGCTGGGTGAGACTTTGTGACCCGATTTTTCTTTTACCTACTTTTATTGTAAAATTTAGCTGTACATCTGAGTGGAGGAGAATTATTCTCATTCTTTTTGTAAGCCTGTGTTATAAATGTAACGCCCCGAATTTTGTGTGCGAGTCGGTCGCGGAAAAAGAGTTTTTGGTGCCTGTAGGGGTACACGGCCTAGGACACGGGCGTGTCCAAGGCCGTGTCTGGCTGGTGATTTTTTTGGCCGTTTCCAACCCGAGAAGGACACGGCCAGAAACACGGCCGGATGACACGGGCGTGTCCTCCGACACGGGCGTGTGCCAACCCGTGTCCAGACCCGTGTCCTGAGGGGTCGTGTCCGTTGCCGTGGCGGTTATGCGTGACACGCCCTCGAACACGGGCGTGTCGAGGAACCCGACACGGGCGTGTCAGGTCAGACACGGGCGTGTCTTGGCACGTGTGCGTTTCTCAGTTCGACGATCGTGCCTGGATCGAGGCACACGGCCTTGGACACGGCCGTGTGCCAAGCCGTGTGCGGCCCAGGTCAGGGGAATTTTGTGCAGATCCGAGCCATTCGTTTCCTTTAATTTAGATCCGACGGCCCAGATTAAATTATGCTCTGTTAAGGCCGGGAATAGGGAGTTATTCCCTCATTTTTCTCTCCAAAGTTCTCCCCTTCCAAAGTGAGAGAGAAGAGGAAGAAGAAGGAGGTTTCCGGCCGCCGGCGGAGCATCGGAGCACCGTTTCGAAATCGGAGAGCGGATCCGTGGAGGGAAGGTCATTGCGAAGAGTTCTAACCGCGTAGTTTTTCCATGGCGCCAAAACGGACTACAAGGGTAACGATTCTCAACTCGAGCGCTTGAATCTCTTTCTTTCTGCATAGGGAATCCCGCTCCCGCGAGTATGCGGTGAGTGCGTGGTGTTCCTTGGGGTTGACGGGAATAGTCCCCCTTGTGTTGCATGTAGAGCCCGGAATCGTAAGTACGGGCATAGGCATTGTGTGTGAAGCCTACCCGGACGTGTTTTGTCTGGATCGGTGATGTTGCATTTGATGTGGTTTTGCCGGAGAAGACTCCGTGCTTTGGATTTTTCGGGTTTCTACGCGGTAGATTGCAGCAGGGATCCTTGGAGGTTAGCTTCAAGGCGCACCCGGAAAATTGAGCGGAAATGTGTTCTGCTAACTTGGCGGTCTGGGAACCGGCCTTGATCATAACTGGGTTATGAGACTGTTTTGGAAAATTTGGGATCCGAGAGAAGCTTGGCCCGCGCAAAGTTCCTTAAATTGGACATGCGGCGTGAGCAACGGGCAAGTGGAATTGGACCTAGGCTATGTGGTTCGGTGCGAGAGACCCAAAGACGGGGACTGGCCGTTGGCATAGTCGGAGCCTTAGACGGTGGTCAGAAAGGCTAAATGCTCACATGTTGTTGCCATCCTGGGGGTGGTGGTGGATGCACTGATGGGTCAGGGTCCACCATGAATGTGCCCTGAGTGCACGGGGTGTTTGGCCGTGCGAGCCTACACCTGTGGCGAATTATAATTGCGCTATATATATATTGTTGGCTAATGCTTTGCAGGGAAAGAGCACCGCCGTCCCGAGTAAGGGGCGGGGTCGTTATAATTTGGTCGGCTTTTAGCTGACCGTTGCTTTATTTGCCACCGTGCGGTGGTTTGTGCTTACAGGTGCTGCGGAGCCGAGCGCCAAATAGCGGGCTGGAGCCCATGTTACTGTGCTGGCCCTAGAAGGCCGTAGAATAGTTTTATTTATTTATTTCATGTGTGGCCGGCCTGCGAGCCGATGTATGTAAAACACTATTCATGAAGTGAACATTTGTAAGGCCTTAAGGCCATGTACCTGTTTCTGTGTATTTGGGGTTTCATTCCTGTTGTTGTAGCTGTGGACATTCATATTGATGGAATTAATTTTGGGTTCTTTCAACTTTAAAATCTTCCGCTAGAATGCTCTGTGATTAGGACGAGTAGTCTTAATTAGATGGTTTGATTTATTCATTTAGTAACCCTTCCGACTGTCTGTGGTATATGGCGTCGGGTTCCAGCTGGACCTTCTGTTATATGCCATGCGACGGATGGGGGTGTTACAATTTGGTATCAGACTTCTGGTTACGGTCATGCTTAAATGAATTCGTGGGCGAATTCTTTTAAGGGGTGGTGAGCACATGTGTGCGTCATCGTTATAACATTAAAAAGAACCCATGAATGTCCACTTAGGAATGAAAATACACTTGTTCTGTGGAACCTGAGTGTTCCAATGATTGCTTTTAGCAATTTGTTTGTCGCCTAATCGTGTGTCTTTGCTTTTATAGGCAGCTAGGAGCGGTGCTGGTCAGTCAGAGCGTCCGCAATCAGCGGAAAGTAGTGCACCAAGGGACGTGCCTGCTACACCTCCTTCAGCGGAAACCATCAGGATGGTGGCTGAAGCCGTGTTCGCAATGATAAATGCCCAACCTGCAGGGCAAATGCATCGCGCACCTCCTGCGGATGAGCAAGAACCGGTTAGGGCGGCAGAGCCGAGAGTGGTGGAACGCGCAGCAGTTGAGTTAGTAGAGCCGAGGAGAACTACGGAGCGGCAGCTAAAGCATGTGATGGGCTTTAATCCTCCGAGGTTTAATGGGGTTGGAACACCAACTCAAGCTGAGGACTGGCTCTCTTCCATAAAGAGGGTGTTGACGGCCACAATGACTGAGGAGTGGCAGAAGACCACCATAGCGACTTTTCTTTTGGAAGGTGAGGCGAGGCTGTGGTGGGACGAGTTGGAGTTTCATCTTCTAGTGGGAAGGCAACTTGCGGATGTGCCGATAGAAGAATTTTCAAGATTGTTCCTAGCCAGATTTGTACCTTCTGCTCAGAGGTTGGAGATGGAGAATCAATTTCTTGGGTTGACTCAGGGATCCAGAAGCGTGGACGAATACCTGCATGAGTTCACACGGTTGGGTCGTTATGTTGGTGCTATGTTTTCTGAAGAAGAGAGGAAGACCAACCGATTCTATGAGGGACTTCGTGGCGATTTACAGTTACTCCTTGCTGGGCCTAAGGCGCAGGGCTTCCTAGCCTTGGTCAATTCGGCCCGATCGTTGGAAAAGGTTGCGAAGAAAGTTCAAGAGAAGAGGGACCCAGGAGAAAGGAAGACCGAGTTCAAGGTGCCAAGTCACAAGACAGGTTTCCGCAGATGGAACAAGAAGCGGAGGACTTCAAACTCAGCCCCTTCGGCTGATGCATCGGGGGCAACTACAAGTCGAGTCCCCGGAGCTTGCTACAACTGCGGGAAGATGGGGCATTTTGCTCGGGAGTGTTGGAGCGGACGTCCAAAGTCCGAGAGGAGACCTGGAGCGACTTATGAGGAGAAAGGGAAGGCGGTGGAGTCAACCGCATCCCATCATGCTCCAGCCCAGCCTAGAGTTTACAACCTTGGTCTACAGGAGGCCATAAAGCAAGCAGACGTGGTGACAGGTATGAGTTAAATTATAGTGGTTTAACTTTTATAGTTGTTACCTTCGTATTTGTTAGCTTACGTTTGTTAATGCTAGGCTTTGTGTTAATCTTTGGGTTTCCGGCGAGAGCCCTTTTTGATACGGGGGCATCACATTCCTTCTTGTCTGAAAAGTTTATATCGCGCATCGGAGTTCCGTTCTCGATGGCAGAAAACAAGTTGGATGTGTTGTTGCCTAATGGGTGCTCAATGCGTGCGGATAGGATTTGTGTTGTGAAGATTCAGATTGGAGACCGGGAGTTTGATTTGCGGGCGTTGGTTCTACCATTAGTGGAGTTCGACGTAATTTTCGGTATGGATTGGCTCTCGGAGCAGAGTGCATGTATTGATTGCAACCGTAAAGAAGTCAAGTTGGGTCTGGACACTAGTGTAGAGACTACTTTTGCGGGCATGAAGGGGTCAGGGAAAGTTCTGATATCGGCCCTTCAGGCGTTTAAGGCAGTTCGGTCTGGGGCAGAACTGTATGTCACTCTAGTGCAGACTTCGACGCCTAAACCTAGTGTGGGCAACATCCCAGTTGTGTCCGAGTATCCTGATGTGTTTCCAGATGATCTCCCAGGAGCCCCTCCTCAGCGGGAGATAGACTTTACTATAGAGCTGGTACCGGGTGCCAAACCGGTGTCACGCTCCCCCTATCGGATAGCCCCAAGAGAAATGGCGGAGTTGAAGGTGCAACTGCAGGAGTTGCTAGAGCAAGGTTATGTGCGTCCAAGTTCGTCGCCTTGGAGCGCACCAGTTCTCTTTGTTAAGAAGAAAGATGGGAGCTTGCGGCTTTGTATCGATTATCGGGAGTTGAACAAACTTACGGAGAAGAACAAATATCCAATCCCGAGGATTGACGATCTATTTGATCAGTTGGTTGGGTCAACTGTATATTCGAAGTTAGATTTGAAGTCCGGTTATTATCAGTTGAGGATAAGGGAGAGCGACATTCCAAAGACAGCATTCAGTACGCGGTTTGGGCATTTTGAGTTCACAGTCATGCCGTTTGGGTTGACGAATGCTCCATCCGTGTTTATGGATCTGATGAATAGGACGTTCAGAGAATACTTGGATCAGTTTGTGATAGTATTCATCGATGATATCCTGGTGTATTCGCGGTGCGAGGAGGATCATTACAAGCATTTACACATGGTGTTGGAGACATTGAGGAAAAGTCAGTTGTATGCAAAGTTCTCCAAGTGTGAGTTCTGGTTATCCTCGATAGCGTTCCTTGGTCATGTTGTCAGTGGAGAAGGAATAGCTGTGGATCCGGCAAAGATAGTGGCGATACGGGAGTGGCCTACTTTGACTACAGTGGCAGAGGTCCGGAGTTTTCTGGGGCTTGCTGGCTACTACAGGCGCTTCGTAGAGAACTTCTCGCGGATAGCACTACCACTCACGACGTTGACAAGGAAGGATCAGAAGTTTGTGTGGTCTTCGGAGTGCGAACAGGCTTTTGTAGAGTTGAAGAGGCGGTTAACCACGGCGCCTATTTTATGTTCGCCAAGTGGTACCGAAGGGTTCGAGATTTATAGTGATGCTTCAGGCAGTGGTTTGGGCTGTGTTCTGCTACAGCATGGGAGAGTGATAGCTTATGGTTCACGACAATTGAAGGTTCATGAGAGGAATTATCCGGTCCACGACTTAGAGTTAGCGGCCGTGATTTTTGCTCTAAAGCTTTGGAGGCACTATCTGTACGGTGTGAAGGTAGATATGTACACCGATCATAAGAGTTTGAAGTACCTATTGGATCAAAAAGATCTGAACATGAGGCAGAGGAGGTGGATGGAGTTCTTAGGGGACTACACCTTCAAGATACACTATGTGCCTGGGAAGGGAAATGTAGTGGCGGATGCGTTGAGTCGTAAGATTCCCGCACAAGCCAACTGGTTATCAGTGCATGATAAGAGATTGGTCCAAGAGTTGGAGGCATTGGAGATATCTTGCGTTGACAAGCAGTCTAGTGCCGAGGCGAAACTGTTTTGGACAGAGGTGTAGTGTGACCTAGCGGATAGAGTTCGGCGGGCTTTGGTTCAGGATAGCAGCATGAAGCAAATCCTAGATGGATCTTTGGATGGGTCAAATTCCCAGTTTGTGGTTGAAGATGGGTTGCTAAGGAAGGACGGTCGTCTATGCGTTCCTAGTGCGGATAATATTCGGGAGGAGTTGATGTATGAGGCTCATCATACCAAATACTCAATCCACCCGGGAAGCACGAAGATGTATAGAGACATGAAGAAATTATTCTGGTGGCCGGGTTTGAAGAAGGATGTGGCGCTTTATGTGGCCAAGTGCCGTACTTGTGCATTAGTGAAGGCGGAATGCCAGAAGCCCGGAGGTTTCTTGAAATCACTTCCTATCCCAGAATGGAAGTTTGACGACATATCTATGGATTTTGTGCACGGTTTGCCGAAGTCGCAGAAAGGAAATGACGCCATTTGGGTGGTCGTTGATAGATTGACAAAGGTGTCGCACTTTATCCCAGTGAGAAAGGAGGATCCAGTGGAAAAGTTAGCCAAAATCTACGTGGATAATATTGTACGACTGCATGGTGTGCCTCGCAATATTGTTAGTGATCGTGATGGACGCTTCACGTCAAATGACTGGAGGTTGGTGCATGGTCTGTTGGGTACTAAGCTAAAGTTCAGCACAGCCTTTCACCCGCAGACAGATGGCCAAACCGAGAGAGTCAACAGAACTATGGAGGACATGCTTCGCATGTGCGTCCTAGATTTCGGGAAGCATTGGGAGGATCACCTGTACATGGTGGAGTTTGCGTACAACAATAGCTTTCAGGCAAGCATTGGAATGGCGCCTTTTGAAGCTTTGTATGGGAGGAAGTGCCGTACGCCGTTGTCTTGGTTGGAGGCAGGCGAATCAAAGTTGTATAAACGTCAAGCGGTGGAAGATGCCACTTCAATGATACGGACAATTCAGGAAAGGCTGAAGATTGCTCAGGATAGACAGTCAAAGTACTACAATGCCAAACATAGAAATGTGGAGTTCAACGTTGGCGACATGGTGTATTTAAAAATCAAGCCGTTCAAGGGTGTATCGCGGGTTCGACGCTTGAAGAAGCTGAGTCCGAGATACCTTGGACCATTTGAAATCCTGGAGCGTGTTGGCGAGGCGGCGTATAGATTAAAGCTGTCGACGGAGTTGGGTGGGCTGCATGATGTATTCCACGTATCAGTGTTGCGTAAGGCAGTTCAGGAGGCTTCGCAGATCATTGCAGACGATCAGGTACCGGTTGATTATGAGTTAACAACAAGGGTCAGACCAGTACGAATTGAAGATGTTGCAGTCAAACGACTCCGCAACAAGGAGGTCAGAATGGTTAAAGTCCGTTGGGATAATTGCGGACGTGAGGAGCTTTCTTGGGAGCGAGAGCAAGCTATGTTGGAGGAATACCCCGAGTTATTCCACTCAGGTATCATTTAGCTTTTGTGTACCTTTGCTTAATTTCGGGACGAAATTCCTTAAGTGGGGGAGATTTGTAACGCCCCGAATTTTGTGTGCAAGTCGGTCGCGGAAAAAGAGTTTTTGGTGCCTGTAGGGGTACACGGCCTAGGACACGGGCGTGTCCAAGGCCGTGTCTGGCTGGTGATTTTTTTGGCCGTTTCCAACCCGAGAAGGACACGGCCAGAAACACGGCCGGATGACACGGGCGTGTCCTCCGACACGGGCGTGTGCCAACCCGTGTCCAGACCCGTGTCCTGAGGGGTCGTGTCCGTTGCCGTGGCGGTTATGCATGACACGCCCTCGAACACGGGCGTGTCGAGGAACCCGACACGGGCGTGTCAGGTCAGACACGGGCGTGTCTTGGCCCGTGTGCGTTTCTCAGTTCGACGATCGTGCCTGGATCGAGGCACACGGCCTTGGACACGGCCGTGTGCCAAGCCGTGTGCGGCCCAGGTCAGGGGAATTTTGTGCAGATCCGAGCCATTCGTTTCCTTTAATTTAGATCCGACGGCCCAGATTAAATTATGCTCTGTTAAGGCCGGGAATAGGGAGTTATTCCCTCATTTTTCTCTCCAAAGTTCTCCCCTTCCAAAGTGAGAGAGAAGAGGAAGAAGAAGGAGGTTTCCGGCCGCCGGCGGAGCATCGGAGCACCGTTTTGAAATCGGAGAGCGGATCCGTGGAGGGAAGGTCATTGCGAAGAGTTCTAACCGCGTAGTTTTTCCATGGCGCCAAAACGGACTACAAGGGTAACGAATCTCAACTCGAGCGCTTGAATCTCTTTCTTTCTGCATAGGGAATCCCGCTCCCGCGAGTATGCGGTGAGTGCGTGGTGTTCCTTGGGGTTGACGGGAATAGTCCCCCTTGTGTTGCATGTAGAGCCCGGAATCATAAGTACGGGCATAGGCATTGTGTGTGAAGCCTACCCGGACGTGTTTTGTCTGGATCGGTGATGTTGCATTTGATGTGGTTTTGCCGGAGAAGACTCCGTGCTTTGGATTTTTCGGGTTTCTACGCGGTAGATTGCAGCAGGGATCCTTGGAGGTTAGCTTCAAGGCGCACCCGGAAAATTGAGCGGAAATGTGTTCTGCTAACTTGGCGGTCTGGGAACCGGCCTTGATCATAACTGGGTTATGAGACTGTTTTGGAAAATTTGGGATCCGAGAGAAGCTTGGCCCGCGCAAAGTTCCTTAAATTGGACATGCGGCGTGAGCAACGGGCAAGTGGAATTGGACCTAGGCTATGTGGTTCGGTGCGAGAGACCCGAAGACGGGGACTGGCCGTTGGCATAGTCGGAGCCTTAGACGGTGGTCAGAAAGGCTAAATGCTCACATGTTGTTGCCATCCTGGGGGTGGTGGTGGATGCACTGATGGGTCAGGGTCCACCATGAATGTGCCCTGAGTGCACGGGGTGTTTGGCCGTGCGAGCCTACACCTGTGGCGAATTATAATTGCGCTATATATATATTGTTGGCTAATGCTTTGCAGGGAAAGAGCATCGCCGTCCCGAGTAAGGGGCGGGGTCGTTATAATTTGGTCGGCTTTTAGCTGACCGTTGCTTTATTTGCCACCGTGCGGTGGTTTGTGCTTACAGGTGCTGCGGAGCCGAGCGCCAAATAGCGGGCTGGAGACCATGTTGCTGTGCTGGCCCTAGAAGGCCGTAGAATAGTTTTATTTATTTATTTCATGTGTGGCCGGCCTGCGAGCCGATGTATGTAAAACACTATTCATGAAGTGAACATTTGTAAGGCCTTAAGGCCATGTACCTGTTTCTGTGTATTTGGGGTTTCATTCCTGTTGTTGTAGCTGTGTACATTCATATTGATGGAATTAATTTTGGGTTCTTTCAACTTTAAAATCTTCCGCTAGAATGCTCTGTGATTAGGACGAGTAGTCTTAATTAGATGGTTTGATTTATTCATTTAGTAACCCTTCCGACTGTCTGTGGTATATGGCGTCGGGTTCCAGCTGGACCTTCTGTTATATGCCATGCGACGGATGGGGGTGTTACAATAAAGGCTGACGTAGGGCTAGGATTACCTGAGGTAGGAGAAGTTGGAAATTCTCTGAGTTGTAGGGCATTTATTGCCTGAGAAGTAGGAGTGAGGATTCATTCTGAGGTAGAGTTCTTGGAAAGAACTTGAGGTGTAGGATCTTGGTGATCTGAGTGGTAAGACTTGTATAGTTTGAGTTGTGGGAGCCGGGTGGGCTCTGAGCTGTAAGATTTAAGGATCTGAGTAAAGGAAAGAGGAGTTTGGCCGAATCTAATTCATTGCTAGATAGGCGAACGGGGAAAGTGGATGTACCCATAAATTGGGGAACCACTATAAATCTGTGTGCATTGTGCTGTGTGTGCTGATCATTATGATGTGGTTATTTTCTTAATTGCTGCTTAGTATATCATGTTTATCTGATTGAGTTATTAAAATTAAAGACAGTAGTACTCTGATTGCTAATAAGGGATGCCTTAATTTAAATTGGACATATTCACCCCCCTCTAGGTCATTAGTAATCCTTAAGTAAACATTTGCAATTGGTATTAGAGGGATGTTCACTGAAAAAGGCATAATAGTCTAGTGTAAATCCAAATGATTACTAAGAAAGGTATATCATGGCCCAGAGGGAAAACAACTCCATTATGCTCCCTTTCTGCTCCAAAGAAAACTTTGGAATATGGAAAGAAAGAGTCAGATTATTCATGGAGGCAGCAGATCCAAGAATATACATCACAGTGATTGAAGGATCTTTCATTATCATGAAAGTATCAGTTCTTGATGCAAACATCAAGACACCCAAAACTTACATGGAAATGGATAAGGTTGAAATCATTCTGACCTTTATGGACAAGAGGGCTCAGAATATAATAGTAAGTGCAATAGATGATTCCATTTTTTAGAATCTGATTCATTATAAGACTGCCAAGGAAATGTGAGAGTCTTTGTTAGTTTACATGAAAGGAACTGATGAGGTCAGAGATGATAAAAAATCTCTGTTAAATCAAAAGTATGAAGCCTTCAGACATGATAAGAAAGATTCAGTGGCTGACTGTTTTGAAAAATTCTTCAGAATTATAAACAACTTGAGGACTTATGGCAGATGTTTTACTAATTATGAACTTAATGACAAGTTATTGAGGTCACTGAACAAGGAATGGAACATTAAGATCTGTATCATAAGAGAAATGGGAAACTTAGCCAACATAGACACCCAGACCCTATATGGAAAGTTGTTGTCTCATGAGTTACACCTCAATCTCAAAAAGTCTGAAGAAGAATCAGCCAGAGCACACAATAGAGAAAAGAGTTTGGCTCTAAAGGCTGAGTCATCCAGAAAAGTCAGAGAGAAGCCAACTCTCTTAGAAAAACTGAAAACTGCTTCGGAGTGTTCAGAATCATCTTCGACAGAAGGGGAACTAACTGAGGAGGAACTGTCTCTCTTCTCCATACAGTTCAAGAAGATGTTAAGGAGAAGAAAACAAGGCAGGTGGAAGGGTCAAGCTGGAGACTCTTCTCACAAAAATATCAATCATCCAGAGAAACCCAGGATGAAGAATTCTGGGGACAGGTATGTCTCTTCTCAGAACAAATATATTAAAACTAATCTAGTGTGTTATTGTTGCAACAAAAAGGGCATGTCATAGCTGATTGCCCAGCAAAAAGAAAGGAGAAAAAGTCAGAGAACTTGAAGGATGGACAACACAAGAAGGCTGACAAAAGCTTCTTGGCAAAAAGATAGTTGACACTGTTAGACAGTGAGACTGGTTCATCTGGATCAGAAGAGGAGAAGGCTCTCATGGGCCTGATGGCCATTGAGGAAACTCAACCAGGAGAAGAAGATCAGGATTGTTCAGATCCTGCTAAGATAAAATCAATCTCACATAGTTTAGCCTCAGATTCTCTTGCTGCATCAGAAAATGAATCATGTTTACACTCTTCTAATAATAAAGAACATGATTCAGACATTGAAGCAGAGTTTAACTCCCTTATCAACAGATATGAAAAGTTACTAAAGGCCTTGATTGCAACCAGACAACTTGCTAAGGATTAGGCCAGAGAATTAGAATTCTTGAGAGGAGTATCTTTCTCAGTTGATAAGTGTCAACACAAATTTGGACCTACAAAAACAGAAAGTTATAGAATTAACTAACAAAATAGATAGACAGGCAAAGGTGATAATAGAACGAGTCAAGACTGTCAAAGATCTGGAAGCAAAGTTTGCTCAGGAAAGACAGCTCCTGACTCAATTCTCAAAACTTAAGTCAGTGTTACCTATCATAGATACATTTTCTGCACCATTTAGAAGTGGTGTAGGGTATGGTAAGTATAAAAAATTTAATAAGAAGTCTATACCCAAGGGTAAAACTCTAAGTGGTCTAGAAAGGCAACCAGTCAAATATCTTCCTTCTAACAGATGCTTGAGAGCATGTGTTCCTGGACACATGATGTCTGTGTTCTCTACCAGTAAGGTCAATAAAGAGCCTTGCTGGAAGGATCAGATTTCAAAAAGCAATATAGGTCATGAACCACCACAAAAGGTGATCAATCCAAGAAGCCAAGGAATTCTTGGAGCTGATTTCAGTATATCTCACTTAAATCTGAAAGGTAAGGGTGTGAATTTTTCACCTCTATCTTGGAAATTGAATGACAATTCAATGTTGCACAAAAAACAACTTCAAATGTGCAACCAAAAAGAATATACAACAAATTTAAGTGTTGGTGTTATGGGAAGGTTAGACATTTTGCCCTAGATTGTTGGTATAATCCAACAGCTCCTTCATATAAGTTTCAACCAACTTTATTTAGAAACACTGCTATGTTTCAAACAACAAAGCCTAACAGGAACCAAGGCCCCAAAACTTATTGGGTGCCTAAGGTGAACTAAACTTTTGTTTGCAGGTGGAACCAAGTACCACTAATAGACCAATTTGGTACTTGGATAGTGGATGTTCCAGGCATATGACTGGATCAAGGAGTTTACTAAGAAACTACACTCTAGTTAAGAATGGACCAAAAGTCATTTTTGGAGGGTCAGAGAAAGGACTCACCAAGGGATATGGTAACATTTCTAATGGTCTAGTTACTATCACTAAAGTGGCTTATGTGGAAGGATTGAACCATAATCTGATAAGCATAAGTCAGCTTTGTGATATAAGATATGAAATTGTCTTCCACAATGACAAGTGTTTGATAAGGAATTCAGGTAATCAAGAGATCCTTTTGTCAGGCACTAGGAGTGGGAACATTTATTTCCTAAATTTCCTTAGTATAAATGAACAATCACCAGTATGTCTTGTAGCTATTGAGAAAGACACTTTGTATGTACAGTGGCACAAGAGGCTGGCTCACTTAAACTACAAAGCAATGAGTAAACTATTTTCTTTGGACTTAGTTAGAAATAGTCCACAACTAAAATGCTCCAAAGAAGGCTTAAGTCTTGCATGTCAAAAATGCAAACAAACAAAAGTCTCTTTTAAGGGCATTCAGTCAAAAGATGCTGAGAGGTGTCTGTACTTACTTCATATGAATCTATTTGGTCCTATGCAAGTTCTTAGTTTGGGAAGAAAGTCTTATACATATGTAATTATGGATGATCACTCCAGGTTTGCTTGGGTGTTCTTCTTAAGGAGAAAGTTTGAAACACTCGGCATCCTTGCTGATTTTGTCAAACAAATTCCGAATGAGATGGCATGTACTGTGGTCAAACATAGAAGTGACCATGGTACAGAATTTCAATTTGAAAGGATGACAAATTTCTATAAGGAACTGGGAATCCTTCAGGAGTTCTCCTCTCCAAGAACACCACAGCAAAATGAGTTGCTAAGAGGAAAAATAGAACTCTTATTGAGGCAGCTAGAATAATGCTGAGTGATACATCTCTCCCAGAATATTTCTGGGTTGAGCCTGTAAACACAACATGCTATGTTCAAAATAGAGCATTGATCAACAAGTATCACAACAAGACTCTCTATGAACTAATGAAAGACATAAAACCAAATCTGTCCTACTTTAGAATTTTTGGAAGCAAGTGTTATGTCTTGGACAATGAGAAAACTTATCTAACCAAGTTCTCAGGGAAATCTAATGAAAGAGTCTTTGTAGGGTATAGTCTTTATAGCAAGGCATACAAGATCTACAACTTGAAACATCAGGTTGTAGAAGAATCTATTATTGTAGTATTTGATGAATCATCTGTTTTATGTAATGAAATCTCTAACAGCTCTAGTCTAGGTGTTGTAAAGTCTAGAACAGAAAAACAAAAAATAAGTGACTCACCTAACATAGAGTTAGACATTAGAGACAATATAGAAATTCTTATAGAAGGTTCTGCATCTGCTCAGGGGGAGGAAGAGAATCACCCTAATCCTCCTGTAGCCATGTGCAGAACTAGCTCTGGGCATGGTAGGGCACGTGCCCGACCGGTTTTTCGCTAAATTAGGTTTCATATCCTCCTACTCCCGATCCCGTCGCCGCTCCCAGCTCCCGATCCCGTCGCCACTACCTGCTTCGGCTCCCGATCCCGTCGTTAAACCTAGCAGGTTCTCGATCCCGTCCCGATCCCGTCGCTAAATTAGGCTTCTTCTTCTTATTCTTCCTCCTCCATTAATTCTTATATTAGTTATTGAGAATTCACCTCCGAAGTCAACAACCTAACAGGTATGTGAAATAGCTTTAAAGTTTCCACGTCTAATTGCTTTTGATGCCATATTTGAAGTTTAATTGATCAGCTTCTTTATTTTATCCACTAGATTGTGTTTTGAGTTGAATATGCCTTATTTTGTCCACTAAATTTTCCACATCTAATTTTTCGATGTGATGTGCATGTCGAACATATCTATAGTTGTTGATAAATAACTAGATTGTGTTATGAGTTATTTTTATGATCTACTACAATAATTGTACACTAAATGTTATTTACAATGTTTTTTTATGACGCTTTAGATATGCAAAAAAATTGATTTCACATTCAATAAAATATTGTGCCGCTTGAAGTCAAGTCCCTTATGAGTTTTAACATAATTTTCAAATTTTAGAAAGTTTTTTCTACCCATAAAGTCTCAGCGTGTAACATTCTAAAGTAATTATCACTCTAAAGAAAGAAGCATGTAAAAGGAAAAATATCATGTTCAATTTGAAGGATCAAGATTTAAGGCCATCACAGGAAGGTACAAGGCTGTAGAAGAAGAGAGAAAGAATGAACCAAATAGTTTATTCATCCCCAATTGGGGGTATTTACTGTACAATAAGCCAATTTGATACCACCTCAAACTCATGAAAAGAATAGTCGTGGGTTTGGAATTTTAGTGAAGAAATCTATTGTCCCCATTTGAGAGGAAACACACGTCAACATATTATTCTCATAAAATACTTACACCTAAAAATTATCCATCTAAGGTGACATATGAACGTGCCAAGAGTCCCAAGACACGATATCTGGAAATGGTATCCCTATAAGTAACCAAACGGATGCTACTCAATGATTCTGGATGGTCGAGATGTGAGAGCGAGTTATGTGCTTTCAATCCGTCTAAGTCTAACAAGAAAATCAATTCTTTTGTAATTTTGTGTTCAATTTTTAATTGTAATATTGTGTTCAATATTTTCCTTACAAAAATTTCTTTGCAAAAAAAAAATTTCGGGGACGCTGCTCCCAAACCACCGCTCATGGTGCGCTGCCCCTCGAACCCCCCGAATTGACAGTACTTAGATTGTGCCGGTGCGACTTCGAAATCCTAGTTCCGCCATTGCCTGTAGCACTAGGTGATAATAGAAACCTTCCAATAGCAGTTAGACGCCTTAGAGATCATCCTATAGATCAAATAATATGTGATTCCAGTTTAGGAGTAACTACTAGAAGTAGACATCACAATGAGGTTCTATACTCTAGTTTTCTCACAGGTAGAACCTAAAAGGTTTGAAGATGTCAAATCAGATCTCAACTGGATTATGACTATACAAGAAGAGTTAAATCAATTTGAGAGATGCAAAGTCTGGTGTCTAGTTCCTACACCTAGTGATCATAATATCATAGGCACTAAGTGGATCTATAGAAATAAATTAGATGAGTATGGGGTTATAGTCAAGAACAAAGCTAGATTAATGGCTAAAAGATATAGACAAGAAGAAGGATTAGATTATGACCAAACCTTTGCACCTGTATCTAGGCTAGAAGCCATTAGATTGTTTTTAGTCCATGCAGCATTCGAAGGATATAAGGTCTACCAAATGGATGTAAAGTCAGTATTCCTAAATGGTACACTGAAGGAAGAAGTCTATGTAGAGCAACCACTAGGTTTTGTTGACCCTAAACACAAAAACTATATTTTTAGATTACACAAGGCTTTGTATATGTTAAAACAGGCACCTAGAGTGTGGTATGAGACCCTCTCTACCTTTCTTATAGAGAACAAGTTCTCTAGAGGAAAGATAGACAAAACACTATTCCTTAGGAATATAAAAAGATCAAGCATCTTAGTCCATATTTATGTACATGACATAATTTCTGAGTTTATCAATGAGAAGCTGTGTAGCAAATTTGCAATGCTTATGCAAGGCAAGTTTGAAATGAGCAGCATGAGTGAGCTAAAGTTCTTCTTGGGATTCCAAGTTAGACAATCTGAGGATGAAATATTCATCTCTCAATTTAAGTTCACTAAGGAGTTGATTAATAGATATGGTATGGAGAATTCTTCTACCATGAGAACTTCAATGGGTTCTACAGTGTCACTACACAAGGATGAATCTGGGAAACCAGTTGATGAAACTTTATATAGGGGCATTATTGGATCACTCCTGTATTTAATAGCTAGTAGGCCAGATATTATGTTCTCAACATGTGTCTGTGCTAGGTATCAAGCATGCCCCAAAGAGTCTCATTATACTGCTGTTAAGAGAACACTAATATATCTTAAGGGCACATTCAATCTTGAGCTTTGGTATCCTAGGCATATTGAGTTTGAACTTACTGGGTACACAGATGCAGATTTTGCAGGGTGTAAACAAGATAGAAAAAGTACTTCTGAAACTTACCAGTTTCTAAGGAGAAGACGTATCAGTTGGAGTAGCAAGAAGCAAACAAGTGTTGTTATCTGTACAATAGAATCTGAGTACATTTCTGCTAGGAGTTGCTATGCACAGTTGTTATGGATTCAACATCAACTACTGAACTACAATATACAGCTAAGTAAATTTATTATGTTCTGTGATTCTACTAGTACAATTTCTATTTCCAATAATTTTGTTTCTCATAGTAGAACTAAACATATAGAAATTAGATATCACTTTCTTAGAGAGAATGTAGAAAAAATATAAACTTACAACATATTCCAACTGAAAGACAAATTGCTGATATTTTTATAAAACTCTAAATGAAAGTAAGTTCAATTATTTTAAATTTGAACTAGGCACGTTGAATATTGAATAAATAATTACACTTAAAAAGATGATTAATTAGGAATACAAATATTTTAAAAATTTTACTTTAATTAGTCAAGAAATATTAGTCAGAACACAAAGTTTGTCTAAGTCAAAAAATTGTGTCGAGACACCAGAGTGTGTGTCGACACTATTAATATCTATATTATCTATAAATAAAAAGTTGCCTTTGGTGCAACATATGCACTACCTAAATTGCCCCTGTAATTTTCAAAAAATGGAGAGAGAGAGGGGGGAGAGAGAGAGAGGAGCTATCAATTATTATAATATATATATATATATTATAAAGAAAGAGTGGGGAGGGGGAGAGTGTGCGGGATAGAGGGAGAGAGAGGGAAAGAGAGAGAGGAGGAATAAGAATAGAGAGAGAAAACAATATTTTTTTAGGTATAAAAATATTTTTTTACAAATTAAATATTGTAATATTGATTTAGATTTTTTTACGATCATTTTGAGCACTCATATGTATATATTGCGGGCGTAGTTCGCAGGACCCGTCGTGGGCGAGCGAAGCACGCCGTCGCCGGCCGGGTACTATGGCGCGTAGTCATCGGGCCGGAGGCCCGTGCCTGTCACTCGTATTCCAACTGAAAGACAAGTTGCTGATATTTTTACAAAACCCCTAAATGAATGTAAGTTCAATTATTTTAAATTTGAACTAGGCATGTTGAATATTGAATAACTAATTACACTTAAAAGGATGATTAATTAGGAATACAAATATTTTAAAAATTTTACTTTAATTAGTCAAGAAATATTAGTCAAAACACAAAGTTTGTCTAAGTCAAAGAATTGTGTCGAGACACCAGAGTGCGTGTCGACACTATTAGTACAGGTGTGTCAAGACACCACAGCGTGTGTCGACACTAGTAGAAAAGGTGTGTTGAGACACGTGACTATGTGTTGACACTGATTAGCGGATGTGTGTTGAGACATTACAAGTTAGTGTTGAGACCTTAAGGTCAGTGTCAAGAAACATAAACCTTGTGTCGACTTAAGTCGACGCATCTCGACATCTTAGGTTTTCTTTATCGACTCCAGAAATTTCCAAATAATGAAAAAAATTACTAAATGCAGAGCGCCTTTTCACCTTCAAAAGACTGATACTATAAATAGTAGGTGTTAGGTTTTGTCGACTTCACTCGCCAGTAATCTTGAGAGACTAATCATTGTGTGTCGAGACCTAGAAATCCATAATCGACACCCTTCAAACTCAAGATCTTTCAACAAGAATGGCACCAAAGATGGACGATCACATCAACGAGGGATATGAACTGGTACGCAATGCATTCGACTCCGCTTCTGAAGATATAAAGAAAGTTATTGACCTTGTGAATGAGGCAGGACTGGAGTATCTTCTTTCAAAACTAACCAAGATCTGGAAGAGAGAGGTATCTGAATTTTACTCTAATGCCTCATTAAACTATAACTCCGACAAGATAAAATTCATTGTTAATGGAGCAAGGATAAAGGTAACTACCAAAAGACTGGCTAAAGTTTTTAAGATCTCAATAACTGTATGGGATAATGAATTGGATTCAAGCAAGTTTGTTGAGGCACTAGATTGGTGTGGACTAGCTCCAACCACTAGTTTTGGAAACACTTTAAACAGGAAGGGAATAAATTCCCGAGGAAAGTTCTTATCTGAGATAGTAGGCAAGGTGTTCCTCTGCAAGACTGGGGCACATGACAGACTTTTCAAAGTCATGTTTAATCTAATGACTAGAATTATCTTCAAAATCAAACCTGACTGGAATAGAGTTTTGTTTGATAAGATTGTAGAAGGAATTCAGAAGCCCAATATGAGCAGAATAATTAGTTTGTATCTGGTAAAGGTAATTCCAGATTGCATCAATCAAAAACATGGAACTAAGATTAATCATATGAGGAGAATGGACCTGAGAATCCTGTCTAGGTGGGACAGAGTCTTGACTAAGGAAACTCCAGCACCTAAGAAGAAAAAAGAGATAAAAGGTAAGAAATCAGTGGTAGAGGAAGTAGCATCCACTAGTGATTCTGAAGAAGAGGTAAACTTCAGTTCACATGTAAATCCAGTGGAAGCACAAGGCAGATCTCCTAGGCAATCCCCTGAGACCAGTGCACAGGTGCAGAGGGAGATCATCCGAGAAAGAGAATTAGCTGAGGGGAGAACCTCACTGAATTACCAATGAATACAACAACAACAATCATAATGGATGTGGTTTAAGACCTAGAAAAGTCAAAAGATCCTGCACATGAAATCTCGTATCACGTGGTGGGAGAAGCAAATCTATAAGAGAATGATGAAGTTCTTATGATAAAAGATACAAATATTCAGGAGGAGAGAATTGCAGATTCTCAGATTGAATACCTGATGCTGAAATTCAGCATGCAGATATTATTGTGGATAATATCCATATTAATCAAGAGGGTATAGGAGTTGAAGGGGAGTTGGCCCCTGATACTGACAACACTAAAAATATACCTCATGCTGAAGAGGTTAGTTCTTCTGAATCTGAGGAAGCAGAAGCTTCTCAACAGAAAAAAAAAGAAAACTTTCTGAAATGAAGAAGAAGAGCAAGAGTTACAAGTAATATCATCAGTCTGGACCACCATCAGCTCCTATAATTGATCATAGCTCTTTGCTAGTGCAACTACAGATTATGCTTGATAAGCAAAGACAAGATTTAGAGAAATATGTAGATGAAAGCAACAAGGAGTTGCAATTTCAGCTGGCCCAAGAGATCAAGTCAATAAGATTTGAAATAAATCTTTTGAAAACTGATATGACTGCTTTCTTTGAGAAAGGAGCCCATGCAATAATCTATCTGGCAAAGCAACAACTGGAAGCCAAACAACTACAAGATGATTTGGCAATCAAGCAAGGCTGTGTCCTTGAAAATCAGAAAAGACTGAATGAGAATCTGATAGTAATGCAAGACACAACATTAGGAGAAATCAAAACCCAAATCACTGCTCTAGAAGCCAAACTTGATTCCACTGTCAAACAGATATTAATAACAAACTGAAAAGTCATTTAGAATCTCTCATTAAGGACATCAAATATTCTGCTAAAAACCTGGACAACAATTTGCTAAAAGTCAAGAATACTGTGACTTCAAGCATCAATTATGTTGATGGACAGGTAAGATTTCATAAGAATGATCTAAGAGATCATATTGGGAGAGAAGTCATAAAGTGGGAGAGAGTAATGATTAAGACAAGTGCTAAACAAGCTACCTGGATAACAAACAATATCAGAGATACTTTAGGCTTTCCTCCCCTATGGTATGAGGGTGATCAAACTGCTGAGTCTGGTTGTCAACCACCTCTACTTGAAGCACCTCCTGCTGAATTCTTTTATCCTGCAGCCTCAGCCAATTTTGAGTCTGTTCAAACAGTTGTTCACCACATGTATAATCCTCCTCAAAACATAGATAAGAATGTAATATTTGAGAAAGTGGACAGGCCTTCTACTGCTCCAGAGACTGAGGCTCAATTGTCAAATAAAAGATTTAGAGAACAAGCTGAGACTAAACCTGATTTTGAGCAATGGAGTCCAACCTCCAGATCAATCATTCATACTGCATGGAAAACTGTGAATGTTAATATTACTAACAGAGGGAAATGGTATTCTGAACAGGAATGGGCCAAACACTTGAAGTAGCTAGATGTAATTCAAAAATTCAGGCATGATATAAAGAGATGAAGGCTTCCTGTTAAGTCCATAGAGCACAGCAAGTATTTCCCAAAGCCATATCATTATTTTGAGAGGCAAAGGCTGAAGGAAGAAGCAATAGCAAAAGCTAAAGCTAAGGAAACCAAAGGAAAGACAGTTGCTAAAGACAAGGAGCCTGAGATGAAAGCCAAGATACAATCAGGCAAATGCATAGTTATCAAGGAACCTGAGATGCCTTAGGATATTCTTAGTTTTTCTATTTTTAATAGACAACTTGATCTGTAATAACCTTGTATCAGTAAACTATATGAAAAACAATTAATGGAAATCCTGACTTATTCAACATTTTATGTGTTATTAATTATGACTGAAATTATTTGTCTTATCTTATGTTCAATGTTATTGTTAAATATGTGTGATTATCTGTGTTATTTCACATATTGAACTGCAATATATGATTTAATGTCTTTATCATTATTTTTGTGGTATCATGTTGTATATTATTGAATTGGGGTTATGACTTCTCCAAATAGTGGGAGATTGTTGAGTACATTGGTTTCAATGTACTTGTTTTGAAGAATTCTTCTCAGCTCAATGATATACACATTATTGTATTTGATGTATGTTAAGTTCATGTATGCAGGTAAATAAAGTTAAGTACAAAGTGTCGACACACACTGAACTAGTTGTGTCGAGACAAAGAGAAGCTGAGTCGACAATTAGGATAATTGTGTCGACACACTGTGTCGAGACTAAAGACAACTGTGTCGACACTCAAGATTAGTGTCGATACACTCTATTCAAGTTGTGTCGAGACTGAAGACAATTGTGTCGACACTCAGGACTAATGTCGACACACTATATTCAAGCTGTGTCAAGACTGAAGACAACTATGTCGACACTCAGGACTAGTGTCGACACACTATAATCAAGCTGTGACGAGACTGAAGACAACTGTGTCGAAACACAGGACTTGTGTCGACACATTCCACAGAAGTTGTGTCGAGACAAGTTGAAGTGTTATGTCAACACATTCAGAAGTTTGTCGACACAACTACAAGAGCAGCGTCGACACTTAGGGCTTGTGTCAACACATTTATCAGTCAAGGGTCAACACTTGAGCAGTTATGTTTTCCTAAGTACAGAAATCAAGACGGAGGTACTGACAACTGTCAGAACTGTCAAATGTCAGTTATTAACCGGATCAGCCGGTTACTCCTATCAGAGCCTATATAAAGGAATCTAGTCTTCAAAAGATGTTGATCAAGATTAAAAAAACACACAGAGAGAAAGATGAAAACAGAAGAGGAAAAAGAAGAAGAAAAAGCATCACCTACAATCTAGAAGGTGGAGAGTGGTCTGATCAAAAATCATCTTCAACATCTCTCCTGCCTAAGATCAACCCTAATTTTCACTTCAAGAAGCTTTGAAAATCTAAGAAGGGTTGATCAGATCTATCTTGACAAAGACCAAAGGAAGCATATTCATCAAGATCAGATCAAGAAGCTGTTACTCAGATCTCTCTTGCTGGGTGACACTTTGTAACTCAATTTTTCTTTTACCTACTTTTATTATAAGATCTAGCTATAGATCTGAGTGGAGGAGAATTATTCTCATTCTTTTTGTAAGCCTGTATTATAAAGGCTGAGGTAGGGCTGAGATTTCCTGAGGTAGGAGAAGGCTGAAATTCTTTGAGTTGTAGGGCATTTGTTGCCTGAGAAGTAGGAGTGAGGATTCATTTTGAGGTAAAGTTCTTGGGAAGAACTTTAGGTGTAGGATCTTGGTGATTTGAGTGGTAAGACTTGTATAGTCTGAGTTGTGGGAGTCGGGTGGGCTCTGAGTTGTAAGATCTAAGGATCTGAGTAAAGGAAAGAGAAGGAGTTTGACTGAATCTAGTTCATTGCTAGATAGGCGAAGGGGGAAAGTGGATGTACCCATAAATTGGGGAACCACTATAAATCTGTATGCATTGTGCTGTGTGTGCTGGATCATTGTGTTGTGGTTATTTTCTTAATTATTGCTTAGTATATCATGTTTATCTGATTGAGTTATTAAAATTAAAGACAGTGGTACTCTGATTGCTAATAAGGGGTGCCTTAATTTAAATTAGACCTATTCACCCCCTCTAGGTCATTACTAATCCTTAAGTAAACATTTACACCCCTTAATTTTGACCTAAACATAAAATATTGGTTGTGCCCTGTTAATTGGCCAAGTGGCATCACACAGTTCGTTGTTCAAATAGTAGTCTTTCACTTGGAAAAGAAAGGTTCTCACAATGAAAAATAATACTCTCATGATAGATGTAAAAACGGTAAATAACATGGTGATTGTGAAGTACAATCACCACTAGAATCGAAAGTATCGCAGAAAGTGTTAGTTTTTTCAGGAAATGTTGGTAAAATACAAATAACTCAAACTATTGTATTGATCAGATTGAAAGAACAATCAAAGATGCATCTCAACCAAAGTTGTCAGGATCGAGATCCTATATGAGATCATTTTGAGGTAGGATCGAATCAGATAGTAGGGTCGGATCGAGGCTCGCTTTACAAATTCAGGATCTATTTACAAAATCTGGATCATAGGATCGTAAGATCCTATGATCCGGATCGCGATCCTGACAACCATGATCTCAGCTAGAATACGAGGTTTGTTGGACAAAAAAAGGTTAGCACGGATTTTAGAATAAATAAAAGTAACAGAAGATAAAACAAAAAAAATATTCAATTAAAAGAACAACTAAATATAAAAGATATAGAAACTATCCAACAGAGATAAAAAAATATAAATCAATTGTTCAGATGATAAAATCAATTCTCAAGAATCATTAGTATTGTCTGCTTGATTCTCAAGTTCTCTTTATTTCTGAAGAGCCAAAATTTTAGATTCCATATTTTGAATACGAGTGGTCACCTCCACTTCCAAATCTTTAATACGAGTGTTCATCTCCACTTCAAATTCTTCTCGAATTTCTTCTCGTAATTATTGCACATTAGTATGTTTACGCTCCGAAGGTTTGGGTCTAGGACCCATTCCAGGAATATAACCTGAACGATTTCCAAGTACTGTAGTGTAGGCTTCTTCTAGGGTCAACTTATCTTTTCCCTTCTCCCTCATTTGTGTGTCATGAAGCTCCAATAACATCTTATATGTTTTCTCCACTATTTTATTTTGCCATTCATTATGTTTACCCTTGTGAGCTTTCTCCCACAAGCTTATATAGAATGGTAACTAATCTTATTCATTTAGAGCTTTCCTCTATATATAGAAAATAATAAAACATTAATTCTAAGTACAATTTTTACAGTTAAATTTAATTAACATTATAATTATTAAATTCTAAGATCTTACCGTTTCGTATACTATTCTTGCAATAAACTTCCATCCTACAAGAGATTTCACTTTTTGTTGGATCTTATTTTGTTTATTGATCTCGATGATTCCATGTATCAACGAATCAATAAGAAAAACGTTGCATGAACAATGCATATAATTTTAAAGTAATTAATGTAATTCATACCTTGAATCGGGCAATGCCCCAGTAATTAATTATCCAATTCCATTGAGTTGGATCAATGTCTTTAGGGTAATTTGCACACCGTTGTGCATCAGTATTCCATTTCAGATAATAATCAGCATGTAAATGAAAATGCAAAACATTGCAGTGTCGACAAAGTGATGATAAAAGATCACCATGGACATGAGATTCTTTTGGGAGATTGAATTCAGTCTACAAAAATATAAAATCACAAAATTATGAATTCATAAGAGAAAAATATTAATAAATTTAAAAAACAATTTAAAATTTAATACACACATATATGATATTAATTATTTTGTCAATGATATCAGTTGGAATTTCAAACCATTTCTCCACATTTAGGCTCTGTTTGGTTGGACTGTTGCTGATGGAAAGCTGTTGATGAACTGTTGCTGATAGAAAAAGTGCAGATTCTGGAAAACGGAGTTTTGTTAAAAAACTATTTGGGTGAAATAGAGTTTACAAAACGGAGTTTTCAAAAATTATTTAGATACAAAACGGAATTTTGTGCGAAATTTTTTTTCCTAATAAATCATAATCACCAATTACACAAGGTAATGATTTTCTCACTAATCATGTCAAATACTAGTATGCATTGAAAATTTCTTCACAAAAAATAAACTAAAATGCACAGAAAAACACATACATACACATTTGGAGTGAGATTGCGCTCAAACTCAACAATTTCACAATTACTTGAAGGGTTCAAGATATTCTTTATTCTCATTGAAAATGCAATTTGCAAACTGCCTCATTCTAAAGAAACCTACAATCGACATTAATAAGGGGATTTTAATGATATAAAGAAACCTGAAAGCCTTCCTGCCTCATTTTAACCGCCGAGAAATTTGTGAGAAGAAATTTGTGATCAGAAATTGGTGATCAGAAATTTATGAGAAGAAATTTCTGAGAAGAAATTTCTGAGAAGAAATTTCTGAGAAATTTCTGAGAAGAAGAAGGAGAAATCGTCTGGATCGGGAGGCGGGAGATCGGGAGGCGAGAGATCGGGAGACGCTCAGGGAACGAAACACTACCGGGGGAGGCCAGCACGGGGACGCCGCAATCGCGTCTGGATCTAGCACGGGGATGCCGTTGCTATCGCGTCTCGATTCGATCGGGGAAGGGAAGGGCCGCTGCCATCACGCCTAGGTGAAGAGTTGTTGCGGCGGAATGGGGAAGTGAATCGCGTCTGGGCCATAATATAAAACCGCGGAAGCTACAAAACGGGATTTTGGAAATCAGCCGAGCCAAACACTGCTTTTTCACAAAAGTGCGTTGCGTTTTCACCGCACCACAGCTAATAAGCTCAACCAAATGCCACCTTAGAGGAGCATTTTGTCTTACATATTGTCCACTTTTTGTAATAAGCTCCTGAGCTCTATAACCAACTAATTTTCGACGTCCTGTTGGAAGTTGCACATCCACCCTTTCAGATTATTTTGTCTCCTCTTTTACCACTCAAACTTAATGGTTGGACCACGTGTCCTTTTTTTACATTTGAACCTATAATTAAACATTTTTGTGTTTACATGTTTCAAATACATCAAATTAAAAAACATAAGGGATTTATACTACTATTAGTATAGCATGTTATAGGTCTGTTGGATTTACAGGTACATGATCAACCTCAACATCAGTAGAAACATATTCAACTACACTCTCAACATTTGTATGTTAATCTTCATTTATCAAACCTCGATCTGTATATAACGATATTGTCGTTTTTGTTGGTTGTTGTCGAGAAGAAGATGCTATTTTTGTAAGTTGAGATACAACAACCCAAGTATTATTGCATAACTTGTAGTTTCAACTTGTGATTCCTTTTTTATGCTGGTTGGAAGGTTCACAATTATGTTGAGTAAAGATTTAGCAAAGGAATGCATGCACGTTGCAGTGGATCGTGGATGTGAAGTATATGTAAGGCTTTCAACAAGGGAAACTTTAGTCTTACCACTAATATTTGTACTCTTCATTTTTTTTATATAAATTACTCAGAAAAAAGAGAACAATTAAATTTTAGTGTAAACATTCAAAATAAAAGATATATTTTACAACTACATTTAAATTTTATAGTAAATATGCAAAATACACTACAACAAAATAGGTCTACCGTGACATTTTTTATACCTTTTGCGATGTTTTTAAAGCTCCTCAGAAGCTTTTGCGGTGCTTAAAAAACACCGCAAAGTGTTTTTAAAGCGCCTCTGAAGCTTTTGTGGTGCTTAAAAAAACACCGCAAAACCGCCGCGGTAAATACCACCGTAAAAACTCAAAGACAATAACGACATTTTTTAGTTAGCGACATATTTAAAAAAACACTGCCAAAGCTTGCGGCATTTTAAAAAAAATGTCGCCAAAGGCTGCAATGTTTAAAAAATATATTAGTCAGAACGACCTATAACATTCTACATAAATATTTCTTTTGATGATTAAACTCTTATGGTAATGAAAACAAAAGCCTGCTTAAAATTAATGAAATTCAACATGGCGAGTAGCAAGGATCAATATCTTTGAGAACAATGAAATATATATATATAATTTAGACTTATGGAGAGATTCCAAGAGGCTTGAGAATATATATATATATATATATATATATATATATATATATATATAAGATGTTCTGCATTATAACTAATTCCAAAATACAACTTCAAAAAAATTTATTGCATTATTAGATCAACATCAGAGTAAATAATGCTTAAAGTCGGCCATGTAGCTATGCACCCTTCCCCTTAAGCTGGCATTGGAGTATAAGATCAACATCAAAGTGAATGATTAGATATGCATCTTTTGTAGTAAAGAAGCTTGAATAGGCATTAGTTTCAGTGAAAATATATAAAAAGCAAATATCTCATTAATAAATAGAAATTGAAAATCAAGTTTTCTTCAGCAAATTCTGATTTTGGACCTACTCACATGCATAGATGCAACAGTTAGTGGCAAGTATATTATCAACAAGGCTTTTAGACCAAAAGTACAACAGTTAGTATATGCACTTCAAACGACATATTCTATATGAACAAATTTTCATATAAGTGACATACTAGTCATCGCATAAAGAAAAATTATTTTGCACAACACACCATATATAATGCTCTGGGTATTAAAATAAAAAGACTGATGATATGGCTGATGATCTGGACATAGACAATCACCAACAATAAATTAACAATCCATTAAGAAGCCATTTAAAGCTGAGTAGAAGACAACATAAAAATTGTAGCAACTTAGAAGCTATATATTATGAAGAAGTAAGAAAGCAAGAGCTGATAATGCTGCGGTGACCTTCGCAAGAAAACTGAACATTAATTGGTTTATTTGTAAGCGAGCTTCACAGGATAACCTTTATGAGTTGATGATGTGAACATAGGCAATAACCTTTAAATGAGTACAAAAAGCCATAAAAACTACAGCCACTAAGATTCTATATTAACAATAAGAAGCCAAATTATCAAAAAGTAAGAAAACTTCAGACACATTCATGGGATTATTTGCCACAGGAAAATAGAACATAGGATTATTATCAAGAACTAAGAAGCCATGTATTAAATTTTAAATACCGCGGAGAAACTGAACATTCATGGGATTATTTTTATTGCAAATGTGGTGTCTGCCGTGGCTGACAGGGGGATCATTTGACATGTAGGCGGCTATCTGTCATTTGGTGTGGATGAGGTTGAGGATGTCGAAGCAATCTCTAGACCATAGGAAGCATTAGATTTTGACGTTAAGCTTACCATTTAGCGAGTTCGGTTCTGATGTACAATGCACTTTACCTTTAGAACTTTCCTGAAAATAAATAAAAGACGTAGAACTACACTATTATGATTTGTTCAGGAGAGGAAAAAATGAAAAATTAAAACAACCTTATCTAAACAACACTCTTGTTATCTGGAGCGATTAGGGCTTTGGATATGTTGGCACGGACTTGCTAAACGGTGTACTGAACAACCTGGTCTCCTTTGCAAAATTTTTGAAGAAAACCAAAGATCTAGCATGAAAGACAACAAAAGTGGTATTGGGGAAGAGAACTGTCATGGCAGCAATCTCCATAACACCGCACCACCTGATCAACGTCAACTAACTTCACAGATCGAGCATTTTCAAAAACACCTCTAAAAACGATGTTGTATCCCTGTTTTGTTGTAGTGAAAAAAGATGCATTTTAAATATAACCGACATCCTTAAAGTCATCAATTTCATCATATTTATTTTCTTCATTCAGAACTCTTCTTTGACTGGATTGATCTTTTTCTCTCAAAAGCTATAACCGCAACATCAGTTTGTTGTAATAAAAGCATATGGTTAAAATTATTTACAACATTATCAAGCATTGATCCTAAACCAACATTTATATCATACAACCAAATTTCACCCTCAGTGACTTCTTCAAATCCTTTGGTTGGAATGTCATAAAAGTGACGTGGAACTGTCTTTATGATCACTCGTCAATCTTTACTTTTGTTATCAGGCACGTAATACACTTGTTCAATTTTGCAGGTTGGAACATAAGGTTCATTTCTCAAATTATGCTTTATATTAACTGAAATAAGTCCATCATTTTCCTTCTTGTATCCTCTACCTCCATTGTACGTCTCCCACCATTCACATTTAAATAAAACAATTTTTTTTCCGACACCATTTTCAACTTGAAGATTATCTTTTAGAACTCCGTAATATTTCCTATCACTTGATTTCTCATCTTATTTAACAAAAACATCATTATTTTGAGTTTTACGTCTGATTTCACGTTCATAAGTATGAAATTTAAAATCATTAATAATATAATTATAATAATGTGTCGCCCTTTTCTCGTACCGCGGGCTAACTGAAAATTTTTTTTGCTAACTCTTGAATCTCCCTCGTAATATAATTTGATATATGTTGAAAAATAATGTAATCAAATTCATGGAGAGTGAGAACAAGTTCATGCTTAAAAAATTAGATCTAACTTACCTATGACTCAAACCATCTAACAAAAGTTCTTATGTCTTCTTTCAATATTTCTACAGTCCACATTATGAGGCTCCAGATGATGTTGCCTATTAATTAAATGTTTAATGAATTAGTTAAATAAGATAAAAATTGTACAACAATGGGGAGTATGAATGTGAATCTCTATAAATGGTTTTACTTCTGAACAATTTCTTAGTATGTAGAGTTGAGTCTGATGTCAAACTTGATATCTGAGATCTTTTTCTATTCCTTTACATAATGGCCTCCTAATGTTTTGAAAAATAAACAATCTTGAATCTTGTTCAACATCTCCATCATTTCTATCTGGTCGATTAAACTTTGTCTCAACTTTATTTATATATAGAGAACAAAATGCCAAACACTCATATACTAGGTATCCTTTTGCCTTTAAATCTTCTGGGCGTGCTTTGTTTCACACAAAAGATTTGAGTGTACGTAAATATCTGTTGAATTTAATTATTTCAAAAGACATAATATGATTAAGTAAAAAAATTAATAGACATACTTTCAATTGGATACATCAATCGCTATTGTACAGGGCCAACAATTTTAGCTTCTTTATGCAAGATGAATTAGTAAGTGCTATCATGATTGCGAAAAATGAAGGAGGAAATATTATCTCCAGTTTTCAAAGCGTGATAGCAATATTTTTTCTCAAGTTTATCCAACACCTCAATACTGAGTATTTTGAAACTCAACTCGTTAAAAAGACACTTATTTCAACCAGCGAGTAATAAAACTCTTTGTGAACAATGCCACAAAAGTAGCAGCAAATTGACCAAATATGAAAACATGACAATCATGATCTTTAATTCGTGAAGCTTTACCTCATTTAGCATTTACACAGCTCTTTATATTTGAATAATACTCATGTAAAACTATTAAATTCTCCAAGAAATAGCATATTGCCCTTCATTCGACCAATCTCAATGAATAGCATGCTTGTGGCATGACATAATGATCATCTTTTTCTATTGGGTGTAATTTAGATCTCAACCCCATTTCCTTAAGGTCAAGTTTAGAATTCAAATCATCTTTTGTATTACTATCAATGTTCAATAAAGTATCCAATATATTATCAATAATATTTTTAAAAATATGCATGTAATCTAGACAATGATGTATCTCAAATATTTTCCAATATGATAATTGAAAAAAGATACTTGGCTTCTTCCAATTATATGGAAGAGTAGTTTCATCCACCTTCCTTTTCTCTTGAAGCTTTCCAAAAAACACATTTTCATATTCTTTTAGTTGCTCTAAAATTTCATCCCCTGATAAGACTTTTAGTGCAGATCGAAGTTCTACTATTCCATCAAAAGACTTATTATATTTTCTTCATCTATGATTTGAATCCAAAAAACATTTGTTTCCTATGTAACTCATCTTAGACCAATTCTTTAGTTGACAATACCATGCGTCCTTATTACAATACGGACAAGCAAGCTTACCCTTTGTGCTGTAACCTGACAAGTTAGCATATGCTGGAAAATCATTTATCATACACAATACAATAGCATGCATGTTAAGATTGCACATATTATAGGCATCATAAGTGCAAACTCCAACTTCCCATAAAATTTCTAACTCATCAATCAAAGGTTGCGAATAGACATCTATATCATTCCAAAGTTGTCTAGGGTCGGGAATAATCAAAGTTATGATAAAATTAGGAGTTTTTATGCATAACCATTGTGATACATTATAAAGTACTAAAACAAATTGTCACACACTGTAATTTGTACTCATAAAACCAAAAGTATTGAACCCATCACTTGTTAAACCAAGCCTAGCATTACGCGTGTCTAACAAAAATTCTGAGTGTTTCTCATCAAATGATTTCCAAGCAAAAGCATCAACTGAATGTTGCAAATTACCATCATCATGATGATTTTCTTTATGTCATCTTATATCCTTAGTCATCCTAAAACACATATACAATCGTTGAAGGCTAGGTATCAAAGGAAAGTGTCTAAGAACCTTATTTGGTATATTTTTACGCTTTCTTGACAACATCACTTTCTGCATTATTGTTAATCTTGCTCGATTGCCACCTTGACAAACCACAAGTTGGACAACTTTCAAGATCTGCAAACTTATCATGGTAGAGAATACAATCATTCAAGCAAGCATCTATCTTCTTATACTACATTCCAAGCTCTTGTATGTATTTGTTTGCTTCATAACAACTACCTGCTAGTTTTTCACTACAAGGAATTGCTCTTTTTAAAACTTTAAGTAATTTAGTAAAAGACAGATCAGTCCATCTTAATCAGATTTGAGCGCAAGTAAAGTAACCATAAATTGAAATTTTGAATGTTCTTTGTATCCAGGATATAATTTTTGTTCAGTGTCATTTAACAAATCATAAAATTTTCTAGCTGATTCATTGGGGTCCTCATGATTTCGTTCTTCTCCAATCTCATTCATGTTGTTAAAACCAAAATTTAAATCATGTAAGAGTTCATGCATATCATCATGCTCTGAAATCTCTTCTTCATCCACTCTAAAACATCATCATTGCTCTCAACAGTTGGGTTAATATTGTAATAATCTTCTCTGTGACTTGACCACCATCTATATGTCTTTATAATTTCATTCAGAATAAGATGCACAACCACAATCTCATGAGTGTATAAATTATCATTTCCACATCTATAACAAGTGCAACGAATTGTGTTTCCTCTAGCAGAATGAGTGAAAGCAAAATCAATAAAAGAATTCACTCCATTAATGTATACAGGTTGTCAACAATCACTGTAATCGATCCAACTTTTATCCATTGAATTATATATCAATAAATAAATAAATAAAATTGCTTTAACAAAAATAAATTTGATGAAATTAACGTGTTAACATTAAATAACCAATAGAGAATTACCAAAAACAACTTATGCTTGGAATGATGATTTTCTATTTGTCCAAAGTTTTTTTATTTTGAAAAATTCTACTTATGCTTGGAATGGTGGTAATTACATGAAATAATGTATACTTGATTAGTAATGATGTGTTGGTATTACGATTACAGATTACTAACATTGGCTTCGTTGATATATGAACTCACAGATTGTGTTAAAATTTACTAAAATTTCCCTAGTAGTTGAAGCATTCTCCTTAGTTAGGAGTGCTACACATATGTCTATGATAGATAGCTTCATAAATTTGGAACCGACACTTTTCTATAAATACTACTATTTCTGCAAGTCATATGTTCTATCACAACTTCATTTATGTGGACGGTAAATGGTTTAAGGTTATAACCATTATACAAATATTTCCATTTTTAATGGAAGTTATTGATTTTTTTTTAATTTTTAAGCATTCATAAAATAGAATTATCTCATTATTTGGGCATGTTTTTGTGAAGTTGGGGAAAGGTAAGATGAATGTACTTGCATGAAGTTTTTCTATCCAGTGTCAAAAATTATCATAATTTATATTAATATTTCTTGCAACAACTTGTTACAATCTTAGAACATTATGAGATAACAAAGCTTTGTCGTGATTGTCGACGACGCAAAGCTTGAGGGAGAGCTAACAATTGTTCTATTTCAGGTTTCACAGAGGGAGAGTGCATATCTTATTGTTTACCTCATTACAACACCCAAGGATCTTTAAATAATGTTACTTGAATCTCATTTTGCAACTAAATTACGTACCCTAAAAATGCGTAGAGATGTAAATATCCTAAATAACAAAAAACTCTGAATACATTCAAAAAAACATAACTAAACCGAAGACTCATCTCCTAAGATAGATCATAATATCACCTAACATCGACCATAAAAAACTGTACGTTAGTGCCACATGAACGTTAGTGCCACATGACCTTTAAAGTGTATGAATTAATAGTAAGTAGCATGAATTAATAGTAAGTAGCATGAATTTTTTTTAATTGATGTAATGCCTTAGCATTTGATTGAACATGTCAAGTATTTGTTGCACATCAAAATTATTCATTAGTTTACTAGTGCACACATTGTTGCAATTAAACAATACAAAGCACAACAATAAGCATTATAAATCATTTAAAGATTAACTATGGACAAAGTATGAAGGTTATAAGGTTCTAGCTTGGAAAGGAAGTAAGGTTGGTGGACTCAATAGTGGATGTAGAGAAAGTAAGTAATATTAAATAGAATGTGTCAAAATTTAGTAAATACACACAAAGTGAATATAAAAGAATATTCACTATTTCCCAAGGTGAGAATCTCCTTCCCTGACAAAAACACATTACTAATCTGATGAAAGGTATCAGGGAGATACCTGAATTGTTCCTTTGTTTTGACTCACAATCCACTGTACGTTCGTCCCATCACACTAAAAATCATTGGTGAACTCTTTTATTACTTATGTGTAGTGTTGTTAATGTCAAACATCAATATCATTTGAATCTAGGAGTATGCGGTTCAGTTGTTAATGTCAAACATCAATATCATCTAAATCTAGGAGTATGCGGTTCAGTTTGGGTTAGTTGCTGAAATTTGACTTTAAACTGTACATGATCAAAAATGGTTGATTGTTCTATGGCTTGAGAAATCAAAAAATGAGAGATAGATAATTGAATCTTCACTGCCAGTTAAGTAGCAGTGAATGAAAAAATTCCCAAAATTTGAATGATTGGGATAAATCTGGGAGAGGAAGATGAGTGGCTGAGGCTTCAAGCGGCGGGGCTCCGAGCGGTGGGGGGCAGGAGAGGCGTGGGCGAGGTGCGAGGTGCAAGGTTCTAGGGTTTGCCGTAAAAGGAGCGATAACGGCAGGTGCAGTGGAGGAGGAGCGACAGCAGCCGGGGCTTTGAGTGGTGACTAGTCATTGATGCATGAGAGGCGAAGGGGATGTGCATGAGTTGCAAGGGTTTTTTGAGTGGAAATGAAAAGGAGGGTTTTCTAAGCGGAAATGAAAGGGAGGGTTTTCTGCATGCTTATGTTCATCTGTTTGGATGAGGCGTTGTTTTGTTCGCGTATTGCGGGTGCAAGTCAGGGCGGAGGAAGTTAGGGATCTGGTGTTAGTGGAAGTTATAGAGTTCATGGAAATGGGTGTTCGTGGATTCTCATTTCGAATAAATTTGATCGGTCGGACGGACGGACAATGTAAATTAAAATTATGATAAGAGCTTAATACTGATATATTATCTTATATAAATTAAAGTCATGATAAAAGTATCAGATTAGTAAATGTGTCTTAAATTGTTTTTTAAAACACATTAATGTTGTGAGAATTTTTTTAAAAAAGATTATATAGTCGACTTGCAAGCATGTGTTGAATCAGAGTATTTTCAAGTGCTTCACAACATAAGCACACACACCATTCCACTCAGAAGAACTTCATTCAAGATATTTATCATTTCAGTTATAGTAGATATATATTAGTCTTACACATGAGATTGGGCTAATATTCTATTACCGCTTAAGAGTTTTACTATTTTATTACAATGGGCTTTTGATACATAGGCCCGCAACACCATACATAACAACCCACATAAAGTATTCATATTGGCTACGATTCTTTATCATGTAGCCTGAGCCATGGAGATTAAATATTTCTAACATTTCCCCTTTGTAAGCTCTATAGTTGAAACATGGATGCACGATCGTAGAGCTTCGAATCGCCCTTGTATTAGAGGTTTTGTCATGAGATTTGCTAATAGATCTTCAAATCTGGAATATTTCAATGAAATTTCATTATATTCCACAAGTTGTCAGATGAAATGGTATTTGAGATCGATGTTCTTTGTTCTTTGGTGTTGCACTGGATTAGCTGCAATCGATATAGCAGATTGATTGTCGCAGTGCAAAAAATGGGTTCTTTTTTCCTTTTTGAATTCTCCAGCTATGTGCTTTTCTTTCTTTTCTCTCATTCTGATCTCTTCTTCATTTTCTGAAGATACTTTCTGAACTGTTAGTTCCTGGAGCATTTGTTGAAGTCATATGGCTTCTGATGCTGCATGGGCTATAGCGACATATTCGGCTTCAGCGGAAGACAATGTTACTGATTTTTGTTGCTCTGTACTCCAAGTTATAAATTTTGTTCCTTGGAAAAAGAGGTAACCACTCGTGTCGGTGCGATCATCTAGGTTCCATCCCCAATCACTATCACAGTACCCTTCAATTTCATTTTCTTTTTCTCTGGAATAACATAGTCCCAACTTAGTTGTCCCTTTTAAGTAACTAAAAATTTATTTGACAGTAGTCATATGCATTTGTGAGGGATTACTAACAAATCGAGATATTATATTCACAAAACATTGGGAATATCTGGGTGTGTGACAGTTAAATACAGTAAACTGCCTACCATTTTGTGATATAATGTTGCATCAGTAGATTGGGAGGCATCTCTTTTCATAAGCTTTTCATGAGTTACCATAGGTGTTTTCACTGCTTTGGCTTCATTCATGTGAAAACGAGTTAGCCGATCAACTGTATATTTCTCTTGATTCAGAAATGTATAAGTTGACTGTTGAATAACTTGTAAACCTAAAAAAATATTTAATCATACCTAAATCTGTCATCTCATACATTTTCATCATATTGTCTTTAAATTTCTGAACAAGTACCTCACTTGTGCCGACATATATTATGACATCGACATAGATGGCCAGAAATAAGAAATGTCTAGCATTAGTTCTTTGACAATACAGAGCAGGTTCTGATGGAAATTTAAGAAAGCCTTGTGGTAGATAAGTGTCCAATTGTTCATTCCAGACACGCAGAGCTTATTTCAAGCCATATAATGCCCTTTTTAATCTACAAACTTTCATTTCCTCATGTGCTTTTGAAAAGCCTTCGGGCTGGGATATATATACCTCTTCAGCAATCTCCCCATTTAAAAATGATGACTGGATGTCAAGTTGGTAGACTGGAAGTTGATATTGAAGTGCAATTGCAAAAAATAGCCGCACAATTTCCATTCTGGTGAAAGGTGCATATGTTTCAGTATAGACTCTGCCCCGGACTTGAGCATATCCTTTAGCTACAATGCGTGCTTTATATTTTGCTATTTCTCCAATTTCATTATATTTTATCTTGTATAGCTATTTTAAGCCAATTATTCTTTATCATTTGACTTATCCACCAGTTCCCAAGTATTATGTTCTTTTATCATACTCGGCTCTCGTTTCATTACTTCTACCCAACGAGGGTCTTCTTTTGCTTCATCATTTGTATATGGTTCAGTTACCATACAAGCAATGAAATGCTAATTGTAAATTTCCTCTACTCTTTTGTACTTCTTTGGAGGAGGTGATGAATCTTGAACATCAGCTATATGATGACCGTTGGGTGTTATTGTTGAATCCGGAAAAATCCCTACTTCAAAATTTAGATTAAGGTAGTGTAAGGTTACCAGTTCAGCAGTCAGTCTTGACGGCTAACGGGCTAGGATGCAGAAACAGACAAGAAACAAAAAGGACCCCAGGTGCTGCGGTAGGGATGTCCCACCACGTACCCAGATGCATAGAAAAAGCTTCCCCTCCACAACCAAAGATGTCCGAACAGGGTACGAGGTAGATTCTAGTTGGCGACCAAGTCAAGGCGGAGACTAAGATGGATAGTCACTAGCTCGTGACCTGTCACTCTGAAGAAAAGAACCAAAGGCTTAGCTCGAAGTCTAGGAAATGAGGTGGTCGAAATCTTTTGCGAGATTTCGAAGTCTTTATCCTCGTACACATGGGGTCCTATTTATCGGCAAATCCAAAGAAAGGGAGGACTTATTTATAGCCCCACCCCTGACAATTAGGAGACATCTTAGAGGAGCTCGCTCAGGTTGTGCGAGTAACTGGCTTAGTCGTCTACCCGACGAATATGAGAGGGGCGCTCGCTATATTCGCTCAGGCCTTGTTGAAATCTGTGAAGTGAAAGTGGGTGCATGGAAGGCTTCGACAACCCATCCACGCGAACTATGCAGACAGGGTTGGCGGACTGCTAAGTCGGCAGGGGTGTTGCAGGCAGTTTGCTCTGTGGCGGCATGGGTAGTCTGTGCGTGCGGACTACGCGGACAGCAGCAGCGGTCTGTCAGGCCGGTGTATACTTAGCAGGCAGTTGAATCCCAGGAAGTAACCCGGCGGATAGAAACTCTATCCGCGGAGTTTGACATGAAGAGGACTGATGAACTGGAGCTCGGCAGACCGGTTTGGCAGTTGCCCTGGTTTTGCTCTTGTGCAGCGGCAAGTGGAAGCCGCAGAGACCGCCTGTCAGTGTGGACTGATACTGGAGCTCGCCGGGACAGGCGGACTGGTTCCAGTGTCCGCCAGTAAGTGCGTACTGGCCCTTGTGTCCAGTGGACAGGACTTGGTGAGTTTTGAAACAAGTCCAGGTTGGCTCAGTCCGGGGAGATCGCGCAGTGGATCGCGGACTATTTCTCTCAGTCCGCTAAGCTTGGCAGGAGAGTTGTTGCCTTGATTGCTAGCTTGAGGATATGCGGACCGGAGATTGTGTGCGCAAGCGTGCGGACTGGAGCTAGTGCCCGCTGAGTCCGGTTGAGCCTTGTGATGAGGCTATGGACTCAGGTATGTGGACTGAGAAGTCTACAGGGATGCAGACTGATGAAGTCTGCAGGAGTTGCGGACTAGAGAAAAGTCTGCTGGAATTGTGGACTGGAGTAGTCTGCAGGAGATGCATACTCATGTGTCTGCCGTGTTAGCAGACTGGAGCTTTGTCCGCTGAGTCCGGCAATGCCTTGGTGATTAGGCAATGGACTCGAGAAAGCGGACTAGAGCTATCTACAGCGGACTGAAGCGGTGTGTCTGCTGAGTCTGGCTTGGTGCTTTTGTGGCAGCCGTGGGCTCGGGATTCGCGGACTGATGTGGCGAGTCCGGTGAGTCCGGCAGAAGCCTTGGTATTGGGGCTGTGGACTCAGGGTATACGGGCTGGTACTGTAACACCCCCTATCCGTCACATAGCATATAGCAGTAGGTCCGTCCGGGGCCCGACGTCATATACTACAGACAGACCGGGTGGTTACTCAATGGAAACCATCCAACCAATCCAACGTCCTACACAGAGCATTCTAGCGGAAGCAGTTTATAAAAGTTGCAATTAAGAACCCAGCACAAAGAGCACGAATGTCCACTAATAAACCAAATAGGAATGTAGTACATACACAAGTACTGGCCTTAAGGCCTTACAAAATTTTTTACTTCATATTACATGATTTACAAACCATGGCACGCAGGCCTTTCATACATGAATAAAAGCAGTAAACACTCCAGTTAGGCCTTCGAGGGCCGGCTTCGCAATTTGGGCTTTACCTCGCTATTGACTGCTTGGTCCAGCAGCACCTGCAAGCAATAAAACCACCGCACAGTGTCAAACAAAGGCAACGGTCAGCAATGCTGACCAAATTATAATGATCCCGCCCCCAACTCGGGGCGGCGATGCTCCTTCCCTGCATTTTTATTAGCATAACCCAGCAGTATAAAAATTCATTGCATAACAGGCGTTGGCACGCATGGCCAAATGCCCCGTGCTCTCAGGGCACATTCTCGGTGATCACAGTCTAAGCCCGTTGACTCACCACCATCTCCAGGACGACAATTTCTCATGAGCAATTTGGTCTTTTAGGCAAATTTTATGACAAAGTTAATATCATCAACAGCCTATGTCACGACACTTTTGGTATCATCGACAGCAAGACCCGACCTCCATTCCCTCGGCATAAAGCAGGAACGGTTCCACTCAACCCGTTGCTCACTTGCCACGACATTTTAATATCATCGGCATGAGTTAAGTTTCCCCGAAGCCCGTGAATCGAATGTACAATAATACATAACCCAATTATGTACAAGTTGGCTCCAAGGACCCCAAGTTGGCAAGATCACGCATCCGTCCAGTTTTCCGGGTGCAACTTTTGGTTAATCCCCAAGGCTCCCTGTTGCAATCTAACATATAGAAAACCCGAAAAACAACCAATCGCACTGAGTCTTATCCGGCATTTATGCAATGCAACATCACCGATCCAGACCAACATGTCCGGGTAGGCTTCACACATCATGCCTATGTCCGTTCTCGAATACGGACTCTACACAACGAGGACTATTCATGTCTACCAGTAGGAACGCCTCAAACTCACCGCAAACTCGCGAGAGCGGGCTTCCTATGCAAAAGAAGAAGAGCTTCACATGCTCAAGTAGAGGATCGTTACCCTAGCGTTCTTCCTTGGCGCCATGGAAAAGTAAGCGGATGAAAAGCACTGCACTCTCTTTGCCTCCGTAGATCTGAAGTCGGCTCGCGATTTGGAGCTTCGAAGCTCCTCCAATGGCCGGATCTAGCTTCTTCTTCCTCCTTTGCTCTCATATCTCTCTTGACTTAGAAAGAGAACCACTCAAGTAAAAGTGAGGGTTTCAAAGTGTAATGCCCCGAAACTCAAAGGAGCAAAGGGGGACGTTTTGGGCCAGTTTGAGTTCTGGCTGCAGGCACACGGCCAGGGACACGGGCGTGTCCCAGGGCGTGTCAAGACTGTGTCGACACTAAGACGGGAAGTCGACACTTTGGTCTCTACATTGTGTCGAGACTGGGCACACGGCCTGCGACCCGGGCGTGTCGCAGGGCGTGTCAACCCGTGTCGACGATCATCCCGGGGAGTCGACGAGATTCGCTCGACGATGCGTCGAGACTGGGCACACGGCCTGCGACACGGGCATGTCGTAGGGCGTGTCGACCCGTGTCGACCATCGTCCCGGGGAGTCGACGAGATTCACTCGACGATTCGTCAAGATAAGGCACACGGCCTAGGACACGGGCGTGTCCAAGGCCGTGTCATCAGGTCGACGATCTTCGCTCGACGAAATGTCGAGACCGTGTACACGGCCTGGGGTCCAGGCGTGTTGAGGTGACACGGGTAAGGACACGGGCTTGTCCTAGAACCCGTGCAGTGCTCGGGTTGATTGGGCATTTCAGCCCCGAATCGAAGCCGTTCATTTCTTTAACTGAAGATCCAATGGCTGGGGGTTGTTCCTGAAGGGATATACCTGTGAATGGACTTGGAAAACCCTCACTTTTCATAACTTATCATCTTTCTAAAAGCTTAGAGAGAGAGGAGAGCCAAGGGAGGAAGAAGGACCTAGATCCGGCCATTGGAGGAGCTTCGAAGCTCCAAATCGCGAGCCGACTCCGGATCCACGGAGGCAACGCTAGTGCGGAGGTTTTCATCCGATTACTTTTCCATGGCACCAAAGAGGAATGCTAGGGTAACGATCCTCATCTTGAGCATGAGTAGCTCTCTTTCTTTGCATAGGAAGCCCGCTCTCGCGAGTTTGCGGAGAGTTGGAGGCGTTCCTTCGGGTAGATATGTGAAGTCCCCATTGTTTAGAGTCCGTAATCGAGAACGGACATAGGCATGATGTGTGAAGCCTACCCGGACATGTTGGTCTGGATCGGTGATGTTGCATTGCATTAGGCCGGAGAAGACTCCGTGCTATTGGTTGTTTTTCGGGTTTTCTACTCGGTAGATTGCAGCAGGGAGCCTTGGGGACTAACCCAAAGGTGCACTCGGAAACCTGGGCGGATACGAGATCTTGCCAACTTGGTGGCCTGAGAGCCAACTTGAACATAACCGGGTTATGTGACTTGTGATGGAAATGGGACTCGGTGGAAGTTTGACCCGCGCAAATGGCTTAAATTGTCGTTGCGATGTGAGCACGGGTTAGATGGAACCGTACCCGTTCTATGTCGTTCGGTTAAAGAGACCTAAGGTTACGTGGCACTTGCCGTTGGCATAGATGTGAGTCTTCGGCGGTCAATGGCTTAAATTGATGTGACCCATGCCGGGAAGACAAATTGCTCATAGGTTTGGCCGTCTTTGTGGCGGTGGTGAGTCCGGAATGTCTATGGCTTTAATTGACGTGACATCGACCGGTTCACCGAGAATGTGCCCTGAGAGCACGGGGCGTGTGGCCGTGCGAGCCAACGTCTGTGATGAATTGGCTATTGATATAAATTTCTCTCTTATGCTAATGAAATGCAGGGAAGGAACATCGCCGCCCCGAGTTGGGGGCGGGATCGTTATAATTTGGTCAGCATTGCTGACCGTTGCCTTGTTTTGCCACCATGCGGTGGTTTGTTGCTTGTAGGTGCAGCTGGACCAAGCGGTCAATAGCGGGCTAAAGCCCTTTTTGCGAAGCCGGCCCTCGAAGGCCCAAATGGAAGTGTTTACTATTTTATTCATGTATGACCGGCCTGCGTGCCGTGGTTTGTAAAACATGTAATATTCAAGTGAAACATTTTGTAAGGCCTTAAGGCTTGTTTTGGGTATTTTGTATAACATTCCTATTTTGTATTAGTGGACATTCGTGCTTTGATGCTGGGTTCTTGTTTATAACTTTTATAAACTGCTTCCGCTAGAATGCTCTGTGTAGGACGTTGAGATTGGTTGGATGGTTTCCATAAGTAACCACCCGGTCTGTCTGTGGTATATGGCGTCGGGCCCCGGTCGGACCTACTGCTATATGTTATGTGACGGATAGGGGGTGTTACACAAAGGTCCAATCCCGGGTATATCCCATCAGGAATAACCCCCATCCGTTGGATCCCAAATTAAAGAAACGAATGGCCTTGATTCGGGCCTGAAATGCTAAAACTGGGCCGAACACGGCCTGGCACACGCCCGTGTCCAGGTCCGTGTCCCCCATTCGCCGTCAAAATCGACGCGCCTGGAACAACACACGGGCATCCGACACGCCCGTGTTCGACCTGACACGCCCGTGTTCCAACTGACACGGTCGTGTGGTCGGTCGTGTGCACCTATCGATACAGCCCGAAAACAACCCGAGACTCACACGGGTTCTTAGACATGCCCGTGTCCTAACCCGTGTCCACTCGAACACGCCTGGGCTCCAGACCGTGTTCACGGTCTCGACACTTCGTCGAGTGAAGTTCGTCGACCCCACGACACGGCCTTGGACACGCCCGTGTCCTAGGCCATGTGCCTTGTCTCGACACATCGTCGAGCGAAAATGTCGACACCCCAGGCCGGTTGTCGACACGGGCTCGACATGCCCTGAGACACGCTCGTGTCTCAGGCCGTGTGCCCCGTCTCGACACTTCATCGAGCGCAAAATGTCGACTTCGCGGCCAAGTCGTCGACTCCAGCCTGACACGCCCTGGGACACGCCTGTGTCCCAGGCCGTGTGCCCCCTGCCAGATTCCAGATTTGGCCAAAAACGCCTCCCGTCGCACTTTTGAGTTTTCGGGCGTTACAGGTGCCTTGTCCGTGCATTGGCGGACAAATGTTGTTGCGGAGTCCGGTTGTGGTGGTCCTGGCTTAGCCTTTGGAGACAAGGCAGACTAGAGATTGGAGTCCGGCCTTGGAGAAGCTAGGCGGGCTTGCTATCTGCACAGGAGCGGCGAACTGGTGTCTGTGTCCTCGGGCTAGCGGACACACTTGTTCTTGCTGCAGGATGTGGCGGTTATCCTATCAGCTAGGGCGGTGACCATACTCATCATCGTGCCTATAAATAGGACCCATGTCACATCAGGAAACTAACTTAGAGAGGGAGAGAACTGAAGTAAGTGAACAGTAGTTTTGAGCTGGGGTAAGTTGCTACGAGCTGGACTATGGTGTCCGCGCGGTTTGATAGAGTTGATCGGGTTATGATGTGCGTGTTATGCGGATATCGCTGGAAAGCCAGGACTTGGCTCTGATTGCGATCAGGGATAGTGCAGACTTTGTGGTTAAGCAACAGGCGATAAACAGCAGGTCGCGGACAGCGACTAGGTGGTCATCTCTTTGCAACTTGGTTCGGGGTTCAGGAAGTCGCCTGTCTCAGGCGGACTATTCTATTCGGTATCGCAGCGTGTGCAGTCTGACGGCTAGGCAACCTCGCGGTCAGGCGGCTTGCAGATCGGCGGTGAAGAGCTAAGCATTGGAATAAAGGGTTGTCCGCGCGGCTTGGTTACGGCTTGCAACCTGGCAGATTGAGCGGACTCCACAGTAGTAGACCGCGCGGCTTGGTGTTTGAGACCGCGCGGCTTGTATTGTTTTCCCTTTGTATCTGTCTCTACTCTCCCCGTGTTTTTGGCGAAGCATGTCTCGCCATGTATGTCTAGCCTTTTAAAGAAGTTTGCTGTTGATCAATAAAGATATTTGCTTGCTGCATGTGTTGCTGGTTGTTACTGCTTTGTTGAGATAACCCCTGCTTTCTCCAAGATCCGGGAAAACATTCAACATTGAAAGTGGAGGTGTCCTCCTCCAGTTTGTTGAGTTTCAACATGGTATCCGAGGAGGCCGCTACGGGTTTGTTGAATTTTAACATGGTATCAGAGGGAGGTTGGAGTGGTCAAGAAGTGCTCAATGAAAGTAGTTGCTCTTGTGAAGAGGAAACCAGTGGTAGAACCGTGGCAGCGGAAGATGTAAGTTGTCTTGGAATTGATCTTCTTATAGAGACAAACTTTGAAAGGTGGAAGTCTTGTATGAAGAGCTTTCTTCTTGGCGAGGACCTTTGGGAGGTTGTATGCATAGCAGAAAGATAAGAGGCTACTGCTGGCAATGCTGAAGAGATGAGAGCTTGGAAAAAGACAAATGCGAGAGAGAAGTCTATTCTCAGGCAGGTGATCTCATTAGAGCTCTTGGACCACATCAGTGGATCTGGGTCAGCAGCGGAGGTTTGGACTTCCCTTGTTGGGTTGTTCAGGAAGGAGGTGAAGGTTGCTGCAGAAGGTGGTCCCTCTACTTCATATCAGGAAGAAAGGAGTGTTTCTCCTAGGCGTGATAGGAAGAGGAAGGAAGGACCAAGGTGCTATAAATGCAAGCAGCAAGGTCATCTCAGAAAGGAGTGCAAGATTGTCTTTCTCTCAGCGAACGTTGCTCAAGTAGGGATTAAGGAGGAGAACACGAGTTCTGGTGCTGATCGGATGAAGGCCAGTGATAGTGCAGCTATCTTGCATGAAAGACTGGGGCATGTAGGGATGGACAAGCTGAAAGCAATGACGGGAAGAAGACTCGTAAGAGGCTTGCCTAGATTGTCATCGTATTACGATGGTCAGTGGTGTGCGGGATGTCAGCAATGTGAAGCTTATCGTTTCATGGTTCATAAGGCACAATCCAGATGTAAAGCACCTTTGGAGGTTGTCCATTGTGCTCTGGTTGGGCCGACCTTTACCGCCAGTCTTGGAGGCAGCAAATTCATGCTGATATTGGTTGATGAATATTCAAGGTATACTTGGGTATACTTCATGAAGGAGAAGTCCAACATGATGTGCTTGCTTGTGGAGTTCAAGAAGCTTGTGGAAGGCCAGTTGGGTCTGCGGATCATGATGTTGAGGACAAGCATCGGTGGTGAGTTTGGCTCAATCGAGTTCTCAAACTTTTGTAGGAAGCAAGGGATCCGAAAGGAGCTTTCTTGCGGACATACTTCACAACAAGATAGTGTTGCAGCTCGGATGTTCCGTTGGTTAACGGAGACCTGCAAGTGTTGGCTTCAGTGTAAAGGCGTTCCAAAGGCTCTTTGGGTGGAATGGATAGCTTGTGCTGCTCATGTCATCAACCGGATGCCTATTAGTCCGATCATAGTAAAGACTCCTTATGCGTTGATGTTCGGAGTAAAGCCCAGTGTGAAACACCTAAGGCTGTTTGGATCTACCAGCTACATACACTCTCCAGGTGCTCTCAAGACAAAGCTAGTCTTTGTTCAGTATGATGCGCAGAGGAGAAGATGGAGATGTATGGATCCTGCGACGAAGAGACTCATCGTGTCAAGAGACGTTGTCTTCGATGAGTTGATGTCGTATTGGGGTAGCTCTCATGTGGAGCTAGAGATGAGCAGGTCAGATGATGGGCTGAAGGAGGCTGCTGCTAAGGTTCATGTGGAGCTGCCTGAGTCACCAGGTGCTCCAGGTTGTTCTAGCTCCGGGGCAAAGGTGTCAGGGTCAGGAAGTAAGGGGAGCGATGCTCTAGTTACTTCTGACTCGAATGCATAGGCTTCTAGTTCTGGAAGAAGGGGGAGCAATGTTCCAGGCAGTTCTTATTCAAGAGGGGAGTCTTCTGGTTCAGGTAGCAGGGGTAGCGTTACTCCAGGTGCTTCTGGTTCCAGTAAGGAGGCGTCTTGTTCAGGGAGCAAGGGAAGCATGGTTCCGGGTTTGCCCGGGAATGGAGATGGTTCAGGAGCAGCGGAGGTGGTTAGCCATGATCAGGTTCTTCGGAGATCGAAGAGGATCAGTAAGCCACATGCTCGATATAGTGAAGGGATCGAACACGCCGGGCTTGATTCCGTGTTTCTTTGTTATCCCTTAGGTCGAGCAAGGTACTTCTGGATGTGATGACCCCACTAGAATCAAGGAGGTGGTTGACACCAAGGCTGAAGAGGTGACTTCTCTCAAAGGTAATGAGGCGTGGGCTTTTGTGCCCAAGGTAGTTGGTGATACTCCTGTGATACATGAGTGGAGGTTGAAGCTGAAGAAGGTAGAGGGAAGCATGGATTTTTTTAGGAGATGCTGGAGGGCTCCCTCATGGACCATGATATGCGGGGCGAGGACTATGTCTGGGACATCTCTTCATAGATGCTATCGGAGGGACCAGGTGCAAGGTTACGGGAGCTGCTGGAGTTATTCACCACTTCTCACTTCAAGGGGGAGTGTTGAAATCTGTGAAGTGAAAGTGGGTGAATGGAAGGCTTGGACAACCCATCCGCGCGGACTACGCGGACAGGGTTGGCGGACTGCTAAGTCGGCAGGGGTGTTGCAAGCGGTTTGCTCTGTGGCGGCCTGGGCGGTCTATGCGCGCGGACTACGCGGACAACAACAACGGTCTGTCAGGCTGGTGTATACTCAACAGGCGGTTGAATCCCAGGAAGTAACTAGGCGGATAGAAACTCTATCCGCGGAGTCCGGCATGAAGCAGACTGATGAACTAGAGCTCGGCAGACCGGTTTGGCAGTTGCCTTGGTTTTGCTCTGGTGCAGCGGCAAGTGGAATCCGCGAAGACCGCCTGTCAGTGTGGACTGATACTGGAGCTCGCTGGGACAGGCGGACTGGTTCCAGTGTCCGCCAGTAAGTGTGGACTGGCCCTTGTGGCAAGTGGACTGGACTTGGTGAGTTTTGAACCAAGTCCCGGTTGGCTCAGTCCGGGGAGATCGCCTAGTGGAGCGCGGACTGTTTCTCTCAGTCCGCCAAGCTCGGCAGGAGCGTTGTTGCCTTGATTGCTAGCTTGAGGATATGTGGACTGGAGATTGTGTGCGCAAGCATGCGGACTGGAGCTAGTGTCCGCTGACTCCGGTTGAGCCTTGTGATGAGGCTATGGACTCAGGTATGCAGACTGAGAAGTCTGTAGGGATGCGGACTGATGAAGTCTGCAGGAGTTGCAGACTCGAGAAGTCTGCTGGAATTGTGGACTAGAGTAGTCTGCAGGAGATGCGGACTCATGCGTTTGCCATGTTAGCAGACTGGAGCTGTGTCTGCTGAGTCCGGCAATGACTTGGTGATTAGGCAATGGACTCAGCAAAGCGGACTAGAGGTGTCCGCAGCAGACTGAAGCGGTGTGTCCGCTGAGTCCGGCTTGTTTCTTTTGTGGCAACCGTGGGCTCGGGATTCGCGGACTGATGTGGCGAGTCCGCTGAGTCCGGCAGAAGCCTTGGTATTGGGGTTGTGGACTCAAGGTATACAGGCTGGTGCCTCGTCCGGGGATTGGCGGACAAATGTTGTTGCGGAGTCCGGCTGTGGTGGTCCTGGCTTGGCCTTTGGCGACAAGGTGGACTGGAGATTAGAGTCCGGCCTTGGAGAAGCTAGGCGGGCTGGCTATCTGCACAGGAGCGGTGAACTGGTGTGTGTGTGTCCGCGGGCTAGCGGACACACTTGTTCTTACTGCAGGATGTGGCAGTTATCCTATCAGCTAGGGCGGTGACCATACTCATCATCGTGCCTATAAATAGGACCTATGTCACATCAGGAAACTAACTTAGAGAGGGAGAGAATCGAAGTAAGTGAACAGTAATTTTGAGCTCGCATAAGTTGCTGTGAACTGGACTATGGTGTCCACGCGGTTTGATAGAGTTGATCGGGTTGTGCTTTGCAGGCTGTGCGGATAGCGCTGCAAAGCCAGGACTTGGCTCTGATTGCGATCAGGGACAGTGGGAACTCTGTGGTTAAGCAACAGGTGGTAAACAGCAGGTCGCAGACAGCGACTAGGCGGTCTTCTCTTTGGCAACTTGGTTCGGGGTTCAAGAAGTCGCCTGTCTCAGGCGGACTGTTCTATTCGGTATCGCAGCGTGTGCGGTCTGGCGGCTAGGCGACCTAGCGGTCAGGCGGCTTGCAGATCGGCAGTGAAGAGCTAAGCATTGGAATAAAGGGTTGTCCGCGTGGCTTGGTTGCGGCTTGCGACCTGGCGGATTGAGCGGACTCCACAGCAGTAGACCGCGTGGCTTGGTGTTTGAGACCGCGCGGCTTGTATTGTTTTGTCTTTGTATCTGTCTCTGCTCTCCACGTGTTTTTGGCGAAGCATGTCTCGCCATGTATGTCTCGCCTTGTAAAGAAATTTGTTGTTGATCAATAAAGATATTTGCTTGCTGCATGTGTTGCTGGTTGTTACTGCTTTGTTGAGATAACCCCTGCTTTCTCCAAGATCCGGGAAAAAGTTCAACATTGAAAGTGGAGGTGTCCTCCTCCGGTTTGTTTAGTTTCAACATGGTATCCGAGGAGGCCTCTGCGGGTTTGTTGAATTTTAACAGGCCTTCTTCTATCTTGCGCGTTGACTCTGACTTTTGTCTTGACTTGTTGACTTTGACTCTTGTTGACCTAGCTCGGGGGGTCCACCCTCGACGAATATGGGTTGTACACAATCCACACTCTTTTTGAGCGACGTTGGAGCTCAGAAAGAAACATCCAATACTTATTCAATGAGCTGCTTTAACGAGTATCTGGGTTACTCGCGGATGATGGATGTCTGTTGAACTCTATAAATATGGAGTGGCTGATCTTTGAGGCACGCTTTCTGAACGCGCACGTGATGTCAAAGTCTGCTGAGGAAGTCTACTAAACGAGCATTGTTGCCTTGTCTGGATTCCTCGAGCCAACAAGGCCAAAAAGACCGCGAGAGGGCAAAGTCGCTGCTAACCTTCCTCCGCTCAAGAAGAAGTTGAAGAAGAAGAGGAAATAGCTTGCCTCGAAAACTGACAACCCGCCTTTAGGTACCGATGATGTCATCTCCCCGGCCGACCATTCCGACATTCCATCCTACACTAAGAAGCTCCACGACGATCTCGAGTTGAGCGAAATTCTTGACTAATCTGATCCCGAAGCTTCTCGCCTCCCTACACCGACTTCTCCCTAGCCCTGGACCACGCCGGGTCCCAGGCACAGCTGCAAATGGATCTCACTTTTGCCTCACAAGGTTGTTATCTTGCTGATGAGTGATGACTTTATGAGTTGCTGAACAATCCTATTCTTTTTTGCTGACTCTTGTTCCTTTCCCGCATCTCCTTCAGCGACTACCTTTGCGAGCATCTGAATGTCGCTGACCTGTGATAAGCTCCACTGGTCGCCCGCGAATCTCGGCAACAGCATCGATCTGGGTACACTATTTGGATCAACATCGATCCCAAGAAGGGGCCGGAAAAACAAACTCCTGAGGCGAGGAAAATGGATCTACTGGAGACAAAGACCTCACAACCTGGAGCGAGCAAGGCCTCTCGCCATGTGATCACCTCGTCGTTACTGGCGATGATCACACCTCTTCCATTGCTGCCTCCTTCGACCTATCCGTCACGAACAAGGGGGAGCACCTCTCTACCCCCACCACATCCTTTACCGCCGATTAACAAAGCTCGCCCCAAAATTTGCCCAGAAACTACAGCCCCTCTAAACCCTCCCGAGAGCCCGTCGCGAGATCGGGACAGAAGATGCCCAAGCTATTTCCTGCCGAGGACCGGAGGTCGCAACCCTGGAGGTCATGGACAGGGGCAGGCTGTTGAGCGCCCGAGAGGCTTGTCATCGGGCAAGCGAGAATCATCTCGCTGCAACCCGACCCCTCGCTGATCTCGATCCACTCGGCAACGTAGCTCGCTTGTTGTTGAATTGGTATGACTGCTGCTACTTGATCTTAACTGATTCGGTGACTTATTCTTGCATTGACAGTGAAAGAGCAGCTAGATCTGTTATACTCTAGAGGGGGGGAATAGAGTATATGGTGCTTTGAAACTTTTTACAGCAGTTGTTGTAATAAGTGTGAGCAGGGAAGCAGTAAAATATCTAATAACAGACCTAAATTAAACAAAAGCTAATCACAGAAAAGTCAAGGCCAGAAACAAAAATGAAAACAAGCAAACCCAGAAGACACAAGGAAATATAGTGGTTCCCCTAAACTTGGGTACATCCACTCTTCTACCACCCTAGGTAGGAATCCACTGCAGGATGAGTTGATCAGGTGTCCTGGGCACCAATGAGCTTTTGATAAGGTGCTCAAAAACCAAGGCAGATTTTTTGATCAGGTGTCTTGCCACCAATGAGCTTTTGACAAGGTGCTCAAAAACCAAGCTCAAACTTTTGAAGGGAGTTTGAGAAACCCTTTACAGAGAGGGGGTGAGAGAGTGATGGAAGTCTTCTCTTTCTCAAACAACTGAGAAGACTATGTGGATTGTTGTTGTCAAAGCTCCCCCTGAATCCTTGAGATCTTCAGGAAGAAAAGCTTTGCTGAGGGTGATAGGCCTTCAAAGATTGAACTCCAGCAATAGATGATTTCAGCAATGACTGAAATGTTGAATGTCTGGAGTCTGGAAAATATGTTGGCCTTGAACACTTTGAAAACTAAAGAGATTTGAAGATTTGAGAGAACTTGATCTCCTTGGATGTGTGTTCTTGAGAAATCTTTGAGACAGAATATTTTTGAATGTAACTCTGTAATCTGTGTTCTATGAGTGATTCAAAAAATTCTATCTTTTATTCTCTGGTGCAGAATAGAATAACATTCTCTGTCAAGTATAGCCGTTAGCCTGTATTAAGTGCATCCTTAATTGCACAATATCTTCTGGAGGAAAGTCCACAGAAATATTCCTTGAAAAATCCCTTGAAACTTGGTCCAGAATTGAATGAAAACGGCTAGGAAATCTCTGAATTAATTGCAGAATAACTCCTTAACTGATTTGAATTTGAATCTGGAAATATTCTGGAAGTTATCTGAAATCGTCGAACTGAGCTCTGCTATCGTCGAGCTGAGCTCAGCGATCTGGAAATATACAGCAGCACAGTATTGTCGATCTGAGCTCACAGATCGTCGAACTGAGCTTAGAGAAGAAGTTCCAAAGCAGAGTCAAAATCGTCGACCTGAGCTCACCGATCGTCGAACGGAGTTCGACGATATAATGAAGTTGAGCTCAGCGATCGTCGAATGGAGTTCGACGATCTGTCGAAGTTGAGCTAGACGATCGTCGATCGGAGTTCGACGATTCGTCGTGCTGAGCTCGACGATATGACTTAGTCTCCAAACACAAAATCTTGGTCTTCAGGGCAGCTTCCAAACCTAGACTTCTAACCCTTAGAATCAATTCTAATTGACCTATTAAACTATACATGAGGTCAAGCAAAGGTTCCTAGAGACATAGTGATCCTGACCCAAATTAGTAATAGGGTGTTCCAACAATCTCCCCCTATTTGGGTTAGGATTACTATTTACAAACTTTGGAAAAATTTAAATAACAACATACAATCAGCAAAAACAGAAAAACAACAGCTAGACATGCAGAATCACAGAGATATATAGCATCCAGATAATAATCAGAAATCACAGAAGTTGTCACCTTACAATATCATTTCTTCTCTTTGCCCTTAACCATTTTAATCTCTCTGTTAGGATTGAGGGCTTCTTTGTTTGACCTGGTATCATCTGCTGCACCCAAATATGTTTGCTTTTTAGGCCTGGGAACTACAGCTTCAGGATGTAATTCCATATACCTGTCAGCATCAAAGAATTTACTTGAAGCATATCTCTCTAGCTCTTTCTGTCTCTGTTCAGACATAGTTGAAATGTTGGAAGAGTCTATTCCTTGCTCTCTGGCCTTTTTAATCTGATCCAGTGCAGCTAATTCTTTTAATCTGGCAGTCCAAGCAGCTGGATTGTTTTCAGGATCCTCAAACGGTACAGGTGGTTCATATCTGTTGGAAGGATTGTCTTGAGAAGGCCTGGCAGACACAGTTTCTTTCAGCTTGTAAGGGAAAGGACCAGATGTTGTATCAGAAGAAATTTGTCCTCCCCTAGAATATGGGTGCTGCCTGGAGTACCCGTTGGAATAGACTTGAATATCTCTTTGATTACCTCTATATCCTCCTCTCCTAGAATGTGAACCCCTGGATTGGCTTCCCCTATTGTAAGATCTGGCATGAGGCTGATAGGGGGCCTGACTTCTGGCTGGGGGTTGAGCTGTAGAGCTTCCACCTGCACCTGCATCGGGAGGAGGTGGTGGAGGAGGATGAGAGTGCTGGAATTGGGATGAACCCTTCTCATATTTCCTTTTCTTATTCATTGTCTTCAGCTGGTTCTTAGAGTATTGCATCCAGTGCTCAGAAATAGGACAGTCATGAAGAATGTAGTATGGAATGTCATTGTTGTCCTTAACTTTAGCAGGAGGTACCCTCTTCATAGCCTTGCTCCTTGCCTTTCTTTTCCTGGCAATGGTAGCAGAAGAGTCATCAGAGTCTATTTTAAATTCATCAGTTTCAGAACTCTGGTCATCATAGAGAGCATCTATTTTCTTCATTAGATCCTTCTTGAGCTGAACAGAAGCAGATGAGGCAGAAGTTGTAGCAGCAGGAATGACAGCAGCAGATATTGAAGGAGAAGCAGAAACAACAGCAGCAACAGATGCTGGAGAGGTGACAACAGCAGTAACAGCAGAAACTTCACTGACAACAGCAGAATCAGAAGGAATATCATCAAGGACTGCAGAAGGCTCAAATTCAGATGCCTCTGACATCAGAATGTCCTTGGAAATTGGTTCATCAGAAGCAACAGGAACTTCAGCAGCAGTAACAATATTTGCAGCAGCAGCAGCAGTAGTATCAACATTCTCAGAAGCAACAACAATCCTTTCTTCAGAAGAAGCAGCAGCATCAACATTTTCAGCAGTAGCAATTACTGAATTTACAAAGGAGGTGATAATGCTAGGGTCACAGCAAGAAAAAGGCACAAGTGCCTTGGATAAATCTTCTGGAGGCTGGACAGCATTGACCTCTGGCAGACAGCTGAAGTAAGCAGAATCAAAAACTGATAGCAAAGACCTTCGGTCTATTACAAGGACTGCAGTTGAAATCTGGCTTTGTGCTTGAGGCACAGCAACAGCAACAGGAGGAGCAGCAGAAGAAGCAGTAATAACAGCAATAGCAGACAGGCTTATAGAAACAGCAGCAGCAGCATGAAGATTCACTTCATATGGCATCTCCCCCTGCCTAGATGCAGACATGTCTGGATCAAGGCACACTGCTGTAGGTGCTGCCTGAGGGAAGAGGGAAGAGAGCCTGGCAGAAAGGGCTGCCACTGACAGGTGTAGTGGAGCCAAGGAGGTCTCCAACAGCAGAGTTAGCCTGGGGGCAAGCAACTCATACAGCCTGTCAGCAAGGGCTGAGATGTCTACTTGCTCAAGGGTAACTTGAGCAGAGGTAGAAGATACAGGAGCAGCTGAGGGTTCTGGTGGTGGAGAGCTTGTGAATGGTGGAAGGGATGGCTGAGGTGTTGGAAAGGTGGAAATGGAGGACAGGGGAATGGAGATGGATGGGGTGAATGTTGGTTGGTCTATGATTTGGTGTAGAAGGTATTGAAATGAAGTTGAGGAGGAAGGTAACTCAGGAGGAGATGATGGGGAATCATCCATAAAGGAATCATCAAGTAGGGTGAAGGATGGAATGGAGGGTAATGAGGTGACATCTGGTGGAGGGTAGAAGAATAGTGGGTGGAATTGTTCTTCTGGTGTTGAAAGAATAGGTACTGGAGAAGGTGTGGATGTTGGAGATAGGCTGGATATGATGATGGTGGATGGAGCTAGAATGATGGATGGTATGGGAAGGGATGGAATTGGAGGAGGAGGAGAGGCAACAACAGCAGCCAGGTCATCTGTAGGGGCAGAGACCTGTGGAGGAGTGACTCTTAGAGTCTTTGTGCCTGAAGGAGTACTGGAGGAGGTCCTGCTAGGCTTGCTGATTTGTCTGTCCCACTTTCCAAAGAGGGCACAAGACAATCTCTTGGAAGCATTGATATGAACTCCAGAGGAGACCAGCAGGGCAGGGCACCTGTGCTGCAGAAATACTCCAAGGATTCTTCCAAAGTTAACAAAACTTTTATTGATTTTCTTTTTGATGAGGTCAAAGAAAACCTCTCCCCAATTCAGATTCTTCTTATCCACAAGAGCTCCCATGAGGCAGAGCTGATATCTTGAAATTGTATCATGGGCTGAGTGCTTAGCCAGTAGCACCTTCCCAACAACATCTGCTAGGAACCTATATTCTACAGACAGATTCCTTTTGAAGAGCTTGCTAGGGTTTCCCTTTGAATGACCCATTCTGGCAAGCAGTTCAGAAAACTCATCTCCAGATAATTCAGTAGAATCTTCTCCATTTCTCAACTCAAAGACTTCTGTTAAAATTGTTGGGGTCAAGGGTACCTGAGTTCCAGCTATAGACCCAACAATAGTTTTGTTATCTTGATTATGGGCAGTATAAACCCACTCCTTTATCTCATCAGAAGCCAACTTGATCCTGGTGGTCATTATTGCTGTCAGATTCTGGTCCTTGAACAAACCCAGTATTTCTTGAAAAATCTGGTCAGTCGTGCTGAAGGATTCTATATCAATATCAAACCCAGCATCAAACTTCATTGCAGCAAGAACAGCAACTGACACAGCCATTGGTACCTGCAAAAACGCAACAAACAAAACGACCAAGTGTAGAACTGTTTGGAGTGAAAGAAAAATCTTGCAGAGAAATCGAGAGCGCAAAAGAGAACGATGGCGAAAAAAGAGTTTTATATTAGGGTTCGATGCAGAATTGGAAAGATCGTTGAACTCAGTTCGACGATCGAGGCTTCTAAAGGAATCTGAAGAGTCTTCAACATCGTCGATCTCCGTTCGACGATATTGGAGAGCGTCGAGCTCCGTTCGACGATCGTTCAAAGAACAAAATCGTCGAGCGCCGTTCGACGATCGTTGACCGGAAGAGATAGTTCATACTATCAGAGAGACGCTGAACTCAGTTCGACGATTTAGGAAATCGTCGATCTCCGTTCGACAATCTTGGGGCAAATCGTCGAGCGCAGTTCAGAGATCAGAAAAATTCTAGACACTAAGAAAAATCAGAATGTTTGGCTAGTCTTGGTAAATTTTTAAGCTTTCAAAATCTTGGATATTTATTAAAGACTTCCTCCATCTAACATTCCTAACTGATTTAGGAAGAAGGTGTGTTTCTTTTCATCCAAAGGCTTGGTGAAAATATCTCCCCTTTGTAAATCAGTTGGGATATATTGTAGTTCAATTTTATTCTTTTCAACATTATCCCTTAAGAAATGATGCCTAATCTCTATGTGTTTTGTCCTACTATGGAGGACTGGATTTTGAGCTATAGAAATAGCACTAGTATTGTCACAAAAGATTTTAGACTTCTCTAAGTTGTAGCCTTAGTCTAGGAGTTGGTTTTGAATCCACAAGATTTGTGAACAACAACTGCCTGCAGCCATATATTCAGCTTCAGCAGTTGAAGTTGACACAGATGTTTGTTTCTTACAAAACCAAGAGACAAGTCTGTCACAAAGGAACTGACAAGTTCCACTGGTGCTTTTCCTGTCAATTCTGCATCCAGCATAATCAACATCAGATAATCCAGTTAAATCAAATGCTGAATCTTTTGGATACCAGAGACCTAGATTTGGACAACTTTTAACATACCTGAGAATCCTCTTAACTAGTGTTAGATGTGACTCTCTAGGGCTGACTTGGAACCTAGCACATATACATGTAGCAAACATTATATCTGGTCTACTAGCTGTAAGATATAGTAAAGAGCCAATCATTGCTCTATATGTTGTCTGATCAACATGTTTCCCATGTTCATCAGCGTCCAATACAACATTAGTAGGCATGGGTGTTTTCATGCAAGATGCTTCAGACATACCAAATTTTTTAACCAGTTCATTTGCATATTTGGTTTGAGAAATAAAGATGCCTTCAACATGTTGCTTGACTTGCAATCCTAGGAAAAAGGATAGCTCACCCATGCTACTCATATCAAATTTAGAATGCATTAGGTTGGAAAATCTTCTGCACAATTTGGAGTCAGTAGAACCAAAAATGATATCGTCTACATAAATCTGTACTAGTAGGGTATGGGACTTATGGGTTCTAATGAAAAGAGTTTGGTCTACTCTACCCCTTATAAAACCATTTTCCAAGAGAAAGCATGCTAGGGTCTCATACCATGCTCTAGGAGCTTTCTTGAGACCATATAATGCTTTATTTAATCTAAAAACATAATCAGGAAAAGTTGGAGAGATAAAACCTGGAGGTTGTCTGACATAAACTTCCTCTTTGATGTCTCCATTTAAGAATACACTTTTGACATCCATCTGATAGACCTTGAAGCCTTTGTGAGCTGCATAAGCTAGAAATATTCTGATGGCTTCTAATCTTGCAACTGGTGCAAAGGTCTGTTCGTAGTCGATTCCTTCTTCTTGAGAGTATCCCTGAGCAACTAGCCTTGCCTTGTTCCTTATAATTACTCCTTGATCATCCAACTTGTTTCTGAATACACATTTTGTTCCAATAATGGAATGATCCTTTGGCTTTGGCACTAGTTCCCATACTTTGTTTCTCTTAAATTGATGCAACTCCTCTTACATTGCAATGATCCAGTGTGGATCTTGCTCTGCATCTTGAATGGACTGAGGTTCAATTTGAGATAGGAAGCAGGTGTGCAACAGGTTTTGGTTGACCTGATTTCTGGTTTGCACACCAGCTGAGATTTCTCTAATTATTTGGGAAATTGGATGGTCTCTTGATGTTACTAAATCAACAGGGGGTGTTGATTGTTCACCAACCTGTGTTGTTGTTTCCTCTTGTGGTACAACAACTGGCTCTTCAAGTTGTTCTTCAATATGTTGAGCATTTTCTTCATCTCCACTGCTTTCATCCTCTTGAGTAACCTGTAACTTGTTCAAGTCTTCAACTAGAGAATGTTCCTGCAAAGGTTCTATGGTAGAAAAAATCTTCTCCTTGAAAGACATGTTAGATTCATCAAAAGATATATGAACAGATTCCTCAATTTTTAAAGATGATTTATTATAGACCCTATAAGCCTTGTTGATCATGGAGTATCCCAGAAACACTCCTTCATCAGCTTTGGCTTGAAATTTTGCTAAATATTTCTTGTCATTATTATGAATATAGCAAATACACCCAAAGACTCTAAAATAGTCAACTTTAGGTTTCTTCCCTTTGAGTAATTCATAGGGAGTCTTTCCCTTTAGTTTTTGTATCAGACTTCTGTTCAGCACATAGTTGGAGGTGTTCACTGCCTCTGCCCAAAAGGATAGAGGAAGGTGAGCATCTGACAACAATGTAGTGGCAGATTCAATAAGGGTTCTATTTTTCCTTTCAGCTACCCCATTTTGTTGAGGAGTTCTAGGAGCTGAGAAAGTATGTCTGATTCCTTCACTCTGACAGAACTCTTGCATAAGAAGAGAATCAAACTCTGTCCCATGATCACTTCTGATCAGGGCAATGTGAGTATTGAACTCAATCTGTATACATTTGAGAAACTCTGTCAGACACTTAAAGTTATCAGACTTCTTCCTTAGAAAGAACACCCAAGTGAATCTGGAGAAGTCATCTACAACTACTAAAGTGTAGGATTTCCCTCCTAGGCTTTGTACTGTGACGGGTCCAAAGAGATCCATGTGTAACAGATACAATATCCTAGGTGAATCACTCTTATTAAGTGACTTAAAGCTGTTTTTAGTTTGCTTGCCTAATTGACAAGCCCTGCAGAGTCCTTCCTTCTTGTAGGGGCCAGAAGGTAGTCCTCTAACAAGGTTGTCTTTGGATAGCCTAGCAATGGTTCTAAGTTTTAGGTGTCCTAATCTCTTATGACATAAAATATTTGGTCTACAGACTGAATTAAACAAGCAGATATCTACATCAGTTGAAAGAAAATCTACTAGGTAGATGTTACCTTTTCTTTTACCTGTCAACACAGTTGTGTTGTCCTCTGACTTGATTTTGCATAAGGCTTTGCTGAAGGTCACCTGGTAGCCTTCATCACACAGCTGACTGATGCTAATAAGGTTGTGCTTCAGTCCTTCCACATAAGCTACCTTCTTGAAAGTTACTGATCCAATTTGGACTGCACCATATCCTTTAGTCTGTCCAAAGTTTGAATCTCCAAAGATAACTTTGGGTCCAAGCTTGGCTCTGAAGGATGTAAGGTTGTTCTTGTTCCCTGTCATGTGCTTAGAGCACCCACTATCCAAATACCATTGCTGGTTAGATGTTGGATAGGTCTTCACCTACACATAAGACAATTCATTTGTTTTTGACCCAGTTTACCTTGGGCCTAGGTTGATAACCTCTAAATTCTGAAATGAAAGACATCCCAGGTTGACTCTTATATCCTTCAGGATGATATCTCCTTGGAGGTATAATCCATTCAGTATAAGGGTTAAAGATTTGGGATGAAGGACCCTTAGGATTCAATTTTGATTTGCCTTTGAAAAATTTTCCAGAGCTCTGACCTCTGTTCGACGATCTTGGAGCTGCGTTCGACGATCTTGGGTCAGATCGTCGAGCTCCGTTCGATGGTCGACTATGGCTGAGGTCAGGTATTTGAGATCGTCGACCTGCGTTCGACGACTTTGGCTGAGATCGTTGATCTGCGTTCGACGATTTTGCCTGAGATCGTCGAGCTGCGTTCGGCGATCGTCGATCTTCATTCGGCGATCGTCGATCTCTATTCGACGATTTCAGCTGGGACTTAGTTTTCTGAGGCAGATCAGAATTTTTCCTAGCAACCTCTACAACTCCCTTTCCTTTGTCAGAAATGAATTTGATTGGAGTTGTTAGAATAATAGGTTGGCTGGATGAAGCACCCAAGCCCAGTGTACTGTTGAACCTGGAGTTCACTGTGCTTTTGATGTCCATCAGCTTGATGCTTCTCCCATTGAGGGATTCTTCATGCTTTTTGGGCTCAGAGAGCTCACTTTTCAGTGAAGCTATCTGTTCCCTACAGCACTCCAACTCCTCAGAGAGTTTGAGATTTTCTGACTTTAAGGTATTGTGTTCAGATAATTGATTTCTGAGAGAGATAATTTCTTTCTCAGACTTTAGCAGGTCCAAACACAGTGCTTTAAATTCAGACTTAAAATCCTCTGAACTAAAATCAAAAGAGCCAATTACCTGATCTTCTTCAGGTTGAGTATCTGAGTCTGACTCTGACTCCTCTTCTTCTGAATTGTGCTGTGAGGCATTGATTGCCATCATGCAGAACTCCTTTTCTTCTGCATCATCCTCATCATCACTGGAACTGGATGAGGCTTCTGACTCTTTTTCAGTCTCACTCCAGGATTCAGCAACAAACCCCTTTCTTATATGTTTGTTTTTACTTGAAGAAGGTTTGCTATTGCCATTCCTTTTGGAGTCTTTCTCCTTTCTTCTTTCTTTCCTGTCCCTTCTGTCCTTGTTCTTGTTCTCTGGACAGTCAGGAACTATGTGCCCTGGTTTCCTGCAACCAAAGCAGATAATGTTTTTATTATTACTAATGGACTTGTCATACCTTGGCTTATCCTGCTCCTTGTATGGTCTTCTTCTGAAGTCCTTTCTGGCCATTTTGTAAAATCTTTTGGCCAGCAGACTGAGTAGTTCATCATTGCCTGTGGCTTTATCTTCAGGCAGATCTTCAGTTGCCTTAAAGGCTATGGTCTTCTCTTTTCTTGTGGCTGGTGAAGCAGCCTTCTGTTCTTCCTCTCTATTTTTGATGAGTAGCTCATAAGATTTGAGCTTACCCAATAGAGCTTCAATTGTGATCTCATTCAGACTTCTGGCATCCTTATATGGCCAGATTCTTGAATCCCAAGTGCTGGGGAAGCACATTAGGATCTTGTCATTAAGTTCAGTTAGATAGATCTCTTTGTCCAATGTCCTGAGTTCACTGACAATTAGACTTAGCCTGTTGTACATGTCTCCCACTGACTCAGTTTCTCCCTTTTTGAAATTCTCATATTGAGAGATGAGATGGGATCTCCTATCCTTTCTCTCATCAGCTGAGCCTGATACTATTTCAGAAAGTTTGTCCAAAATTTCCTTTGCTGAATTACATTCAGCCACCTTTTGGAATATGTCATCAGACATTGTCTGGGCCAAGATGTTCATAGCCTTGGCATCAGCTACCTTCCATCTCTTGATATCAGCATCTGTTCCTGATGGAGGTGGAACAACATTTGTACTGGAATTCTCTGGGGGTCTTGGACACACTGTCAAAACAGAGTTAAAGATATCTTCGTCAATAGAATTCATGTAAAGTCTAATCCTTGCTTTCCAAAGTGCAAACTTGGATAGATTGCATACTGGAGGTCTGGTGTTAGCATAATCTTTGTTTTGGGCCATGATTTGTGAAAGCAAATCTAATAATAGAATAGAAAAGAAAAACAGATCTAGTTTGGGATCTTGGGTTCAGGTGTTAGCCTGTACAACCAATCAGGTATGGTATATTTAACCAACCTGGCTCTGATACCAATTGAAAGAGCAGCTAGATATGATATACTCTAGAGGGGGGGGGGGGGTGTTAAATTTTCTCAACGTGGTCAGCAAGATAGCCCAAACACCAAATTAATATCTTCGGAACTACCCAGTTCGCACGCTGAACCTGCGGAAAACCCAAGGACTAGAGGTTGCACCCAACAAAACAATGGAAGCACAAGAAGGTCTTATTATGCATTCACTTCTTTACAATCCGAGGCATACATAGCGAGACATGATTTCGCTAGTATTACAGCTGTAAACAGAAAGAAACAAAAAACAAGCCGGGCGGACAGCACTCCAGTCCGCCGAGACCGCGAGGTCGCCGAGACCGCCGAGACCGCTGAGCACGCCCAAGCTATGCTGCAATCCGCCGAATACCACGGAGTCCGCCGAGACCGCGAGGCCGCGCGGACAGACCGTTATTCGCCTCCTGCTGAACCCGAACTGAGGAACTCCCCTACCCGCCTGAAGCCGGCGGACAGGTTATTGAAGCTGGGAAAGTTGAAACAGAACTGACAAACCGCAGAGCGACCTCCTGCTGAGTCCGCAGAGACCGCACACTTCCAAGCACTGACCGAAGTCACAGCCAAACTCCTGGCTCCTTGAAGTTATCCGCGCGACCTGCACACAGCAAACCGTCAGCCTGAAACAATCCGCGCGGACTGAAAAACACAGACCGCAGCACTCGCCCAACCCAATTTACTGTTCACTCACGTTACTTAGGTTACTGTAGATGTGCCAGGGGGGTCCTATTTATAGGCCAGGTGAGGAGTGTGGTCACCGCCCATGAGATAGGACACCGCCCCAGTCCGCGCGAACACAAACGACCGTCCGCTCAGTCCGCGAGGACTTAGCCAGTCACCAAGGGAAACCGCCAGGAGCAAGGCAACCATTGACGAACCCTCTCCAGTCCGCCCAAGCTAAGCTGACAAGGCACCAGCCCGCAAAGCTCCAACTGCTTCAGGACAGCACCCTCTTCAATGGCAGTCCGCACCAACCCGAGGCAGTCCGCAAGACTCACACCTCAATCCGCCACAAGTCCACGACCAAAGGCAAACAGCAACAGTCCGCCTGGTCACAGCGGACTTGGCGGATACGGCGGACACCATGAACTTGGCACAATGTGTGACCAAGTCCAAACCATCAAGGGCCAGTGCGAGCATGGCGGACATAAAGTCCCGTCCGCCAAACACCCTAGCACAGACCGCAACCAGTCCGCGAGCTCCTCGCACTTGTCCAACACAGCAGCTACTACCCGGACTCCAGACACCAGTCCGCCAACCGGTCTCCACAGCAAGACCTGCTGTAACACCTGAGCTCGACAAGGCCTCAGCCAAGCTCAAGGCCCAGTCCGCAACAGCCAAAACCGCGGACACGCCAGTCCGCAAGGCTTCCCGCGAACTCGAAACAACCCGCCAACAGCACAAGCTTGCACCCGCGACCACTGAGCAAAGCACCAGTCCGCAAGCCTCTCTATCCGCAGATACCAGGCCGCACCAAACCGCGGACTCCATGCAACAACCCGCTCAGAACACAGCCGGCTTCCACCAGACTTCTCACCAGGCCGCAAACCTCAGTCCGCCCAGTCCGCCCAGTCTGCCAAAGCTGTCCGCACAGGCCGCGCGGCCTGTCCCGTCACCCACTTCCACTTCACAAATTTCAACACTCCCCCTTGAAGTGAGAAGTGGTGACCAAGCCCAGCAAGCTGCGCAAGCGTTCAAAAGGACCCTTCGACAGCGGCTTCGTGAAGATGTCAGCAAGATTATCTTCACTCCGAACATGCCCGACCAGCAGAGACCCCTCCAACACCTTTTCCCTGATGAAGTGGTGATCAATCTCTATATGCTTGGTCCTGGCGTGACACACTGGATTGTTTACCAGTTTGAGAGCACTCTCATTGTCACCCCGGAGTAATGTAGGCCCTTGCACTTCTTCATGGACATCCTCTATAAGCCTCCTCAACCAAACGGCTTCCCGAGCAGCCAAGGCCGAAGCCTTATACTCCGCCTCCGTGGTTGAAACCGACATCGAGTCCTGCTTCTTGCTACACCACGAGATGCTAGCTGAACCGCAAGTGAACACATAACCAGAAGTAGACCTTCGATCATCCGAATCACCGCCATAGTCAGCATCCGTGTACCCGAGCAACGCAAACTCCGCATCCCTTCCATAGAGGAGTCCCATCTCAGAAGTCACCTTGACATACTTCAGAATACCCTTCGCCGCCACTAGATGAGATTGCCTTGGTTCAGCCATATACCGACTTACTCGGCCAACAGCGTAAGCTATATCCGGCCTTGTAATCGGCAGATAGATCAAGCTCCCAACAAGAGCCCTGAACACCAAGGGATCATTAAGCACCCTTCCCTCATCTCGTCGAAGCTTCAGCCCAGATTCCAGTGGAGTAGAGCACTTCTTCCCTTCGCCCATGCCAAACCGCTTCACAATGCGATCAGCATACCCTTTCTGGCTAATGAGAATCCCGCACTCCTTCCTCTCCACTTCAAGACCAAGAAAGTGATGCAACTCTCCTAAGTCTTTCATCTCGAAACGTATAGCAAGCTCTCCCCCGAGCCTTGCTACTTCCTCCTCCGAGTTCCCTGTGATGATCATATCATCCACATACAGCAGGACCAAGACTCTTAGCTCTCCCTTCTTCTTGACGAACAAGCTTGAATCCGAGTTGGAAGCCAGGTATCCACAGAACTGCAGGTACTCTGCAATCTTCCCATACCACGCTCGAGGAGCTTGCTTCAACCCATAGAGAGCCTTCCTGAGTTTGCAGACATAGTCCGGATGCTTCTCAGAGACAAAACCAAGCGGCTGATCCATGAAGATGTCCTTGTCAATCTCTCCGTAAAGAAAAGCATTCTTCACATCAAGTTGCCACAACCTCCATCCCTTGCTAGCAGCCAAGGCGATCACCACTCTTACAGATGTTATCTTCGCAACTGGACTGAATGTCTCCTCATAGTCTTCTCCATACTGCTGTGAGAATCCTCTTGCGACCAGGCGAGCCTTGAACCGATCAATGCTCCCATCAGCCTTCTTCTTCAACTTATACACCCACTTGCAAGTAACCGGAGTAATGCCATCAACCTTGGGCACAAGGTCCCAGGTTTCATTCTTCTTCAGAGCATCAATCTCTTCCTTCATGGCATCATCCCACTCCTTCACTCCAGTGGCCTCGTTGAAGTTTGCAGGCTCTCGCTCATCCAGAGGACCTGCAAAGAAGCAGGAGACAAAGCTCACTGCATTCCCATCACAGTACCGAGCCGGTGGCTTAACCACCCTCTTCGATCTCCCAAGACATGGCTCCTTGCTCACGGCTTCCGTTGCTTCTTCAGGCTCCACTCCTACCTGGGGCAAGCATTGAGCAGTGCTCCCCCTGCTTCATGAGCTAGAAGGCTCAGCCTCGGAGTTCGAAGCAACAGGAGCTGCTGGTGAAACAGCAAGCTCCTCTTCCAAGCCTTCAGCATCCTCCACCGGTGCTTCCTCAACCTTGCTACTTCCGGTAGGCTCCACCGAGCCACCTCCATATGACGTCAGCTCGTCAAAGACAACGTCTCTTGACACCACGAACTTCTTCGTCACAGGGTCCATGCATTTCCATCCCTTCTTCCGCTCATCATAGCCAACAAAGACAAGTTTCCTTGCCTTCGCATCCAGCTTTGTCCGTGAAGCATCCGGGACATGCACGTAGCAAGTTGAACCGAACACCCGAAGGTGTCCAACACTCGGCTTCTCCTTCAGCAACAGCTCAATAGGAGTCTTCATGTTGATAGGGCTGAGTGGCATCCGGTTGATAACATAAGCAGCACAAGACATTCCCTCCGCCCAAAAGGACCTCGGGATATCTTTCGCATGCAGCCAGCATTTGCAGGTTTCCGTCAAATGACGGATCTTCCGCTCCGCTACCCCATTTTGTTGTGGAGTGTGAGAACAAGTAAGCTCCCGTTGGATCCCGTGCTTCCTGCAGAAGTTAGAAAACTCGGAAGAGACAAACTCCCCCCCCCCCCCCCCCCGTTATCAGTTCTAAACTTCTTAATCCGCAAGCCAAGCCGGCCTTCTACCAACTCCTTGAACTCCACGAACAAACGGAAGGCATCCGACTTCTCCTTTAAGAAGTACACCCAAGTATACCTTGAGTAGTCATCAACCAAGACAAGCATGTATTTGCTTCCACCAAGGCTGGCAGTAACAGTCGGTCCCATCAGGTCACCATGAATACACTCCAATGGTTTCTTGCTCCTTGTTTGAGATTTATCAAACGGAAGGCGATGTGCCTTACCGTATTGACAGCCCGCACAAACATGCCCATCACCAAAGGAGGACAACATCGGCAACCCCCTCACCAGACTTCTACTAGCCATCGCCTTCAGCTTGTCCATGCCAACATGCCCCAGCCTCTCATGTCAGATAGCCGCACTATCATTGGCTCTCATCCTATCAACATAGGCACTGGTGGAAAGAACAAACAAGTTCTTCACCCTCCTCCCAACATGAGCAACATCAGCCTTTACCGCTGATACGTTGCGAAGGAACCTCACGTCTGTTGGCCCAAACAGAACGTGATACCCAGCGTCCACCGCGTTGGTCACCGAGAAGAGGTTCTTCTTCATGCCCGGCACGTGATACACACTCCTTAACGTGAGTGGCCCCTGATCACTACCCAAAGACACGACCCCCTCCTTCTCTACTGCATAAACAGTATTATCAGCAGTGATAATAGCTTCATTACCTGAGTAAGCCTGCATGGAGGTGAACTTCGACTTGTCTCCGGTGAGGTGATGACCACACCCGGAGTCGACGATCCACTCGCTGTTGAAGTCCTCAGCAGATAAGGCCCGGACACAAGTGCCCGTCATGAAAGCTCCTCCCCATTCTGCTTCTTCACTTCGCGAGCAAGCTTCCTCCTTTCCCGCAGCATGCCCAGGCTGCAGTTTGACCTTGCAGTCCCGCTTGAAGTGCCCTCGCTGATGACACCGGTAGCACTTCAGATTCTTCTTCCAGTCCTTAGGAGCATTGCTCCTCTCCGGCGGATATGAAGTTGAAGTCTCCTTCTCAACAGCGGCCTGCACCTTCTTCTTCTTCTTCCCTTCCCATCCCTTCTTCTTGCCTGAGAAGAGAGCCTCGCTGCCTTCCTGATTCAGATTCACTCCAGCCATCTGCCTTGCTAAGCTCTCCTGCGAGGCAAGCAGATTCTCCAGCTCCAGCAACGACGGCTGAGTAGCCCACCCTTGAACAGATGTAACAAAGGCCACATACTCCTTCCGCAAGCCGCGGAAAATGTGCCTTTTCATCTTTGCCTCAGAGATAGGCTCATCAGGATCCAGTGCCGACAGCTCAGCACACAAGCTCTTCATCTTTAAGAAGTACCTGGAGATGGAAAGGTCTCCCTGAGTTGCCCTGGCCAACTCATTCTCCAGGAACTGAAGCTGCGCCACATTCTTCCTATTGAACAACTCATCAATGGTTGTCCAAATATCAGCAGCCGACTCACATCCAATGATGTGATCAAATAGTTCCGGAGAGACAGCTCTCTTCAGAACGAACTCTGCCTTAGCATTAGTTCTTCTCCAGAGCCTCACCTGTTCAGCAGTACCAAAAGCAGCAGTAACTTCCTGTCTGTCGTCTCCACCGACAACTTCCCACAGCTCCTCGCCTAGAAGATAACTCTTCATGCACGACTTCCACTTTTTATAGTTAGTCGGCGTTAAGAGTTCAATGCCAAGACCTCTTGCTAAGCTTCCTTCCATTGCAATCACCTGTTGGTACCCTTCAGCAGCTCCGAGCAACAACACAGGTTGATCACCACTCAATCACTGAGTAACAACACTGGCTGACCTCCGCTCACGTAACTGAACCTCCGCAACCTCAGAAACCTGGCTCTGATACCATGTTAAATTTTCTCAACGTGGTCAGCAAGATAGCCCAAACACCAAATTAATATCTTCGGAACTACCCAGTTCGCACGCTGAACCTGCGGAAAACCCAAGGACTAGAGGTTGCACCCAACAAAACAATGGAAGCACAAGAAGGTCTTATTATGCATTCACTTCTTTACAATCCGAGGCATACATAGCGAGACATGATTTCGCTAGTATTACAGCTGTAAACAGAAAGAAACAAAAAACAAGCCGGGCGGACAGCACTCCAGTCCGCCGAGACCGCGAGGTCGCCGAGACCGCCGAGACCGCTGAGCACGCCCAAGCTATGCTGCAATCCGCCGAATACCACGGAGTCCGCCGAGACCGCGAGGCCGCGCGGACAGACCGTTATTCGCCTCCTGCTGAACCCGAACTGAGGAACTCCCCTACCCGCCTGAAGCCGGCGGACAGGTTATTGAAGCTGGGAAAGTTGAAACAGAACTGACAAGCCGCAGAGCGACCTCCTGCTGAGTCCGCAGAGACCGCACACTTCCAAGCACTGACCGAAGTCACAGCCAAACTCCTGGCTCCTTGAAGTTATCCGCGCGACCTGCACACAGCAAACCGTCAGCCTGAAACAATCCGCGCGGACTGAAAAACACAGACCGCAGCACTCGCCCAACCCAATTTACTGTTCACTCACGTTACTTAGGTTACTGTAGATGTGCCAGGGGGGTCCTATTTATAGGCCAGGTGAGGAGTGTGGTCACCGCCCATGAGATAGCGACACCGCCCCAGTCCGCGCGAACACAAACGACCATTCGCTCAGTCCGCGAGGACTTAGCCAGTCACCAAGGGAAACCGCCAGGAGCAAGGCAACCATTGACGAACCCTCTCCAGTCCGCCCAAGCTAAGCGGACAAGGCACCAGCCCGCAAAGCTCCAACTGCTTCAGGACAGCACCCTCTTCAATGGCAGTCCGCACCAACCCGAGGCAGTCCGCAAGACTCACACCTCAATCCGCCACAAGTCCACGACCAAAGGCAAACAGCAACAGTCCGCCCGATCACAGCGGACTTGGCGGATACGGCGGACACCATGAACTTGGCACAATGTGTGACCAAGTCCAAACCATCAAGGGCCAGTGCGAGCATGGCGGACACAAAGTCCCGTCCGCCAAACACCCTAGCACAGACCGCAACCAGTCCGCGAGCTCCTCGCACTTGTCCAACACAGCAGCTACTACCCGGACTCCAGACACCAGTCCGCCAACCGGTCTCCACAGCAAGACCTGCTGTAACACCTGAGCTCGACAAGGCCTCAGCCAAGCTCAAGGCCCAGTCCGCAACAGCCAAAACCGCGGACACGCCAGTCCGCAAGGCTTCACGCGAACTCGAAACAACCCGCCAACAGCACAAGCTTGCACCCGCGACCACTGAGCAAAGCACCAGTCCGCAAGCCTCTCTATCCGCAGATACCAGGCCGCACCAAACCGCGGACTCCATGCAACAACCCGCTCAGAACACAGCCGGCTTCCACCAGACTTCTCACCAGGCCGCAAACCTCAGTCCGCCCAGTCCGCCCAGTCCGCCAAAGCTGTCCGCACAGGCCGCGCGGCCTGTCCCGTCACCCACTTCCACTTCACAAATTTCAACAGGGGGAATAGAGTATATGGTGCTTTGAAACTTTTTACAACAGTTGTTGTAATAAGTGTGAGCAGGGAAGCAGTAAAATATCTAATCACAGACCTAAACTAAACAAAAGCTAATCACAGAAAAGTCAAGGCCAGAAACAAAAATGAAAACAAGCAAACCCAGAAGACACAAGAAAATATAGTGGTTCCCCTAAACTTGGGTACATCCACTCTTCTACCACCCTAGGTAGGAATCCACTACAGGATGAGTTGATCAGGTGTCCTGGGCACCAATGAGCTTTTGATAAGGTGCTCAAAAACCAAGGTAGATTTTTTGATCAGGTGTCTTGCCACCAATGAGCTTTTGACAAGGTGCTCAAAAACCAAGCTCAAACTTTTGAAGGGAGTTTGAGAAACCCTTTACAGAGAGGGGGTGAGAGAGTGATGGAAGTCTTCTCTTTCTCAAACACCTGAGAAGACTATGTGGATTGTTGTTGTCAAAGCTCCCCCTGAATCCTTGAGATCTTCAGGAAGAAAAGCTTTGCTGAGGGTGATAGGCCTTCAAAGATTGAACTCCAGCAATAGATGATTTCAACAATGACTGAAATGTTGAATGTCTGGAGTCTGGAAAATATGTTGGCCTTGAACACTTTGAAAACTAAAGAGATCTGAAGATTTGAGAGAACTTGGTCTCCTTGGATGTGTGTTCTTGAGAAATCTTTGAGACAGAATATTTTTGAATGTATCTCTGTAATCTATGTTCTATGAGTGATTCAAAAAATTCTATCTTTTATTCTCTGGTGCAGAATAGAATAACATTCTCTGTCAAGTATAGTCGTTAGCATGTATTAAATGCATCCTTAATTGCACAATCTCTTATGGAGGAAAGTCCACAGAAATATTCCTTGAAAAATCCCTTGAAACTTGGTCCAGAATTGAATGAAAACGGCTAGGAAATCTCTGAATTAATTGCAGAATAACTCCTTAACTGATTTGAATTTGAATCTGGAAACATTCTGGAAGTTATCTGAAATCGTCGAACTGAGCTCTGCTATCGTCGAGCTGAGCTCAGCGATCTGGAAATATACAGCAGCAAAGTATCGTCGATCTGAGCTCACAGATCGTCGAACTGAGCTCAGAGATGAAGATCCAAAGCAGAGTCAAAATCGTCGACCTGAGCTCACCGATCGTCGAACGGAGTTCGACGATATAATGAAGTTGAGCTCAACGATCGTCGAATGGAGTTCGACAATCTGTCGAAGTTGAGCTAGACGATCGTCGATCGGAGTTCGACGATTCGTCGTGCTGAGCTCGACGATATGACTTAGTCTCCAAACACAAAATCTTGGTCTTCAGGGCAGCTTCCAAACCTAGACTTCTAACCCTTAGACTCAATTCTAATTGACCTATTAAGCTATACAGGAGGTCAAGCAAAGGTTCCTAGAGACATAGTGATCCTGACCCAAATTACTAATAGGGTGTTCCAACAGACAGGTCTCCCCGCAAACTTTAAAGAGGATTTCATCGATGCCCTCGGGCTTCCTGCTCATGAGTATTGCCAAGCTGCGGCTCGTGCATACATCGAGCTGGAGGCAAAGTTCGACCAACTCGCCATCTGCGAGCCTCATCGCCAGATCTTGGCACTGGAGGTGAGGATGATAAAGATGAAAGAGCTGCATGACCGACTTGAGGCTTACGAGGCCCGCTTCCATATGATCAATAAGCTGGAGTGACGACATCAATGACAATTCATCGTCTACAGCTTCATCATGAGGAGTTGGTTGGCATGTGAGCGAGCATGGGAATGATGGGACAACTGGCGAGGATGGAGTACCAGCAGCGTCGGGGCAACAATGCGATGGCATTGGAGAGCGAGCACTATCGGCGAGAGCGCGAGATGGGTTGGGTCGGGTGACATCCACCTCTTCCCAAGCAGCGACCTCCTAGGGCTTAGGATTTTTTATTTCTTTTCTATTTTTACCCGTCTTTGGCGATATTGAAATGAACTATCTCTAATATTCTTTTATATAATGGCGAGTTTGTATCTCGTAATTGATTTGGCGATTTGCTTTTGTATTGATTTTTTTTCTGTGTTGGTACTCGTCTTCATTTTGTGATTACTTGAGTTGTCTGTACAGGTTTAGGCGAGTTGGCGATCTTCTGAATGACTTTATGTTGGATAGGGTTTCTAGCTAAGGTTGATATGTTGGTTAGTACATGACTAAGGATGATACTCGCACGATATTGATATACCCTGCCCCCCCCCCCCCCCCCCCCCCCCCCCCCCCCCCAACCCCCGCAGGCCTCCGTCTACAGATAGAAGGGGTAGGCGGGCCTTTAGTATGCTATCACGATTTTTGAACCCTTCTCGCAAGTATTTTGATCTTGCCCGTGCGTACCTTCTCATTGACCTTTACTCGTTCTTTCTTTCTCGATCTTCTACTACTCACTAATCGCCGAAGATGATGGTTAGCAACGATGCCAATACTCGCCGACAGGCCCATGTGATCAACTTCACCGAGGCCATTTTCAAGAAGTCTGTTTCTACCGAGCAAGACTTAGAGGATTTCTACAAAAGGCACCTGCCTGAGGAGTACTCGGCCGAGCTCCCCGCCCGGTCCGAGCGACTAAACACCTTCCTTGAGGGCGAGATCGTCCTGCCCCTCCGCCACTTTGAAGTCAGCCTGCAACTTTCTCTGTGCCCGGAGTACTGTCAAATCCTGCAGTACTTTGAGATCATCCCCCCCCCCCAGATTAATCTGAACGGGGTGGCAATGATCATGGGATTTATCTGCTTCTTGCGGGAAGATAATATCACCTTTGATCTCTCCATCTTCAGGAAGATCTTAGCATTTGTCGCGACCGCCGAGGGTGTCATCTTCTTTAGAAGCCATGTCTACATCGTGGTTGGCACGGCGAACAAGATCCACCGATGGGGCGAGTACCTACTTGTCATTGCCGACGACTTTGAAGGAGTGTCGCGCAGGCCCCACTAGCCACTAGAAGTCGCCTTCTTGCCACCCATTTTAAAGGGTCCGCGCGAGAAGCTATTCAAAGCCTTCTATGGTCGTCGATTCGACATCATCCACTAGAGTCTGAACGTCAACTCGTTGGACGAGGTCTTCCCCGGCAAAGGTACATTCCTTGGCGAGATCTTACCATATTCACTGATTTGATTCTGATAGTTGCTACGACTTTACCTACTATTCTACAACATCTACAGCTATTTGCATTCTTCCACGAGAACCACTTCCTATGGCAAATGAAGTCTCTTCATCGCGTCGGGGTTTGGTAAACCCACCTGCTGATGTTAAGGAGATCCTGCATCCCGCAGGTTCTAAGGGCCAGCCGCGATCTGGCGATAAGGAGGGCTCCTCGCAAAAGAAGTAAGACAAGAGGAAGGAGAAATTCACGTCCCCTGATCACGCGAGGAAGCATGCGAAGATCTCCTACGAAGTATTCGATGAGGTAGTCGCTGGTGGACGTCGGGGCGTCGTACTTCCACCTAAACTACAACCTCGGGCGCAGCGGCAAGGATGCTTTCGGATGCCCGTTGGTGTCCTGGGCGGAGGGCGAGCACAAGGTGACTCTGAGCACCAACTTACCCGCCTGGTCGGAAGACTGGGAGGATGAGGGGGAGGCTTACGATGTCGCCATGGCGCTCTATGGGCAAGCCAATACCGAATCAATGCCAGATCTCAGTGCAGAGGTGCTCGACCATCAGACAGCTCGCGTACTCCTACGAGCTACTGAACTGGGCCATCATACGGCGAGGAGGCTCCTCGAGTCACAGGAGGCGATGAAAATCATCTCACAGAAGGCGATTGACCTGGAGATACAATCCGTCCGGTGGAAGGACTACAAGGTAGCTTATACTTCTCTGTGCGACTTAGTCGCCACTTTACTTGATGGATCCTCTGACTATTTGTTGTTGATATTCGCAGGCTGCCGAGATCGAGATGGCAAAGAAGATCTTCGAGCTCGAGCAAGAGCTCACTGATACGAAGACTGGGTTGGAGATCTCCCAAATCCAGTTTGCTGAGTTGGAGACTCGCCAGACGGTCGTTGAAGCTTGCCCTAGACCCGCAAATACTCACCCATCTAAGCAGCAGCTAGATGCGAGTCTTCACGGGATGGGGAAGAAGATCTGCTTCCACGGGGACAAGATGCCTGCTATTCGTCACGGGATCGCGCGAGTAAAGGGAGACGTCGTTCTAGCCAAGCTGAGGATGGATGGCTTCCTTGGCCCGAAAACCGAACACTTGGTTGTAGTTGACCTCATCCCTAGCATGCTCGTCGAAGAGTCCAACTCGTCTAATCACATCCTGTTCTCTGCCACTGTTTCCAGTGACAACGAGAACAGTAGTAGTGGAGAGAGCAGCGATGAAAGCGATGACAATGAGGATGGTGAGGATGATGCTGACGATGAAGAAGACGTCGTAATCGAAGGCAACTTTATTCAAGGTGTCATTGCTTCTTTTTGTGATGTAATGCTAGCCATATAATACAAAAAAATTTTGTACTGTATTATCATTCTTGCTTTTTCATTCACATACTCGCTTGTTGATAATACTCGCTCGGCACATAGGTACGGAGAGGTTGAGTGCTCGTTGTACGTGATATTTGCTCGAATATTAGCTTATACTAAATTGCGCAACATTACTCGCACCTGCATGGTCGCACTTGCATGCTCACACGTCTCTGCTCGTACCTGCATGGTCGCTCACATGTATACTTGCATAAAACACATCATTAAAGCTATTTGATTTTCTCAAACTTTGATGAAATTAACCACAGAGAGGTTCTTATTGAAAGGAAAATGAATAGATTCTCTCGCTTTCCGCCGATGATCCTTCGGATAATGGAGTTGCACTTGGGGGATCTCGTAAGACGCACACTCTCGAGGCCAATACTCTACCTTGACATCATACATTTGTGACACATCATTTTCAAAAAAAGATCTGGGGGAAACCCAAGTTGGTACATAACCAGTCCAATAAACGAAGAGATAAGACCCCGTATATTTTAGACTGAGTTTCCTCCACCACCCACACGATACATTCATCTCATATATGTGCACAATCCTTAGGGTCATATATTCCTCGACTTAGAGTTCTACCTTATAAGTCCTTATATCGAAGCATCTGTATATCAGCTCATGAGACTTATTAACGTAATACATTTTCAAGTTCTTCCAAGCTACAATTTACAACAACCTTTACGAGGTCAATACGTGGCCAAATCAAAATATGATTCTTTTATGGATCCAAATACTTGTTTTGTGATATTTGTTACAATAATTACTTCCAAGTAACTAAAATAGGAAGTATTTAGTCATGGGCACTCAAAAAATTAAGCTTACAAGTCTCATACTATTCCAATAGTAGATTACATGAACCAAACTTCCTCGAGAGGGTCCTATTATCCTGGGTAGAGGTGATAATATCCCTTAGAAATTAGATGAAGATAATGGGGTATAAGACTTGGACACTTACCATCGCATTCAACTCTATCATTTTGTCATTTTTGGGTATCTCACTGCTTGGTCAGATATACCTGAGGGTGATTTTAGACAAGGATGCATCAAAATATTTTGTATTAAGTCAAACCAATGGATTATTCTAGTTAGGTTGGCACTAGATCTAAGAGTTAGTGGACATACTTAATGTGAATCTCATATAGGCACACCACCGCTTCCGCTATGTTAGTTTGTCCTCAAACTGACCTTTCGAGCATGGAGGCCGAATGGTTTAATGGACTTATTCATCTCAGGATTGTTTGCAAGCTGATATCATTTGTAAGGCCCCCCTCCTGGAACACAAGACACGACCGAGGGGAGCCTTATGCACAGAACAACCGCCTTGCGGTAGCGTCAGCATACGGGCTAAGCTGTACCACAAGACGCCTATCCTGCCGGCTATAATCAATATCATACTGCCAAGCCATCAATAAAATAAAATCAAGTCCAAGATTCACAATCAGTATATAAAAGTTCAAAACAATACAATTTAACAGGATATCAAAAGATCCTGCATTATCATCAGAGTACTACAAGGTGTTGCCTGTAGGCTACATCACAACTCCCTAACTCACATCTGTCATTGATGGTAATGAAGGCAATGTAGCATCAAGCTCTGTCTCCTTGGCCTAACTGCCCTCATGCATGGGGTGTTGATGTTGTTCCTCCTAAAAAAATGTGAGTAGCAACCGTTAGTCATAAAGACAAAGTGGCTTCACATTCTCTCACCCCGGCGACACTTAGGCACCGGGTGGAAGGAAAGAAAGAGGAGGCACAATATAATCAGTAAGTATAAATGAACAGGTGATAGACATTAATCTAGCAGTTAATAGAAACATTAATAATAACTTGAATATAATAGAATAAGTAACAGCAAGAGGTATCAACATGTATATAAGAGCACGTCTATACTAAAAGTGTATCAAATCATAAGTATAGAATTTAACTTAACTTATAAAAATGTCTATACAAATTTATAAGTTAAGGATCGAGTTCAACATAAAGTAACTCATCATATAAAAGTGTTCATACAAATTTATATGATAAGGATCTTATGCGGTGCAATGCAATGCAATATGATATGATGACTCACCCATGCTTACACACGCACTCTGTTTGTTATGTTGACATAGACCTTTCTTTACTTCATCTCTTTGTTCACCTCGGGATGGCGTCCCTTTGAGCACCTCGAAACGTCTTAGCCATTTCGCAATCCACATCATAATGTTCATCTCGGGATGGCGCCCCCTTTGAGCACCTCGGGACATCTTAGCCATTTCACAATCCACATCCCTATGTTCACCTCAAGATGGCGCACCTTTGAGCACCTCGGGACGTCTTACCAATACACAATACAACAACGTGCTATCAAGGACCCAAAGACCTCCTTACAAAACATCCAAGGATATAAATGTTTCCTATAATTATCAATAAGTCGTCACACCTCAAGTGGTGTGTTGTTGTAACACCTCGCAATAGTACGAGCAAAACATGATAATATTTTTCTAACAATCCTTCAGGATATCCTATATCAAACCACATGGTGAGATTACATCCTTACATATGCTCCAACAATCCAACATGTCATGACATTATATAAAATTATTATTAGGGCATATTTATAATTCTAATAACACAAGCTTCCGAATGTGAGACAACCAACTAATGAGTATTTATTTGAAGGATCTTATTATATCCATATTTGCCGAAATTCATACGATAGATCAAAACTATTATTTTAAAACATACCCCCAAGGTTTCAGCTCATTCAGACATCATGATAATCATTTACGACATAACTATTTATAATATTATAATGTCAATATCTCAGTGATTACTTATCCAAAAGTTATGAAACTCGATAGGGGTGATAACATCTTCAAGTATATATCTAATAATAAAATATGATCACTTGGTACGTTTCAACACAAATTTCATAACTCCCTGCCCTGGGGATTACCATGATTAATATGTATTTTTATATATTATTCATACTAAGCCATCAAGCATTCACCACGTCGGAACACCTCGGTAAAAGGAGTGGTGTTACTAATGAAATCATTCGTCGAACGTCCTATCATGATGAGAGCATGTTCAAACGACCTCCAATCAACCTGTTTAGGTTCATTACATGATTTGCCCCAATATTTAACTCAACCACCTGCAATATCATATTAGAATCATAATAAAAATCTTTATATACAATGTAAATTATAACATTATTCAAATCACTACTTTGCCTAAAGTATCCTGCACATACTTATTCACTTAGACCGTCATCAAACGAGTGATTAATTAAGTGATCATATCAAACCCAAATCCATTAAAATTTCTATGATATGTCATGGTTAGCATCTTTAGCGTTTCCATAAAATTTCAGCTTATTCGGTGAACATAATAACTATTTACGGCGGAATAATTTATAACATAATATTGACAAAATCATAACAGGTATATATCTGAAAACTATGAAACTCAACAGGGGTATCCACGTTGTCTTCAAGCATTTATCTACCAATTTTCAAAAGCTTCCGATAAATATTTTTAGAAAAATTCATGAAACATCAAAATTTATACATGTGTGTGATTGTTTACTAAAACAGAAAATAAAAGAGCTACCATCCACCAAAAATAACATGTCACCCATGTTGAGATTGAGGTCTTGGTCTAAGCGCATCATGCCTAAAACATGACTCGAAGTTAGCCGCGCACATGATGAGTCCGATTTATATAGTGTTTTTCGGACTCATCTGGGCTAGTTTTCACACACTTGCACTTCACTTTTGGTATGATATCTGTAAAAAGAAATAGTTGGTGCAATATATTCTTTCTCAAAGGGGCTATATAAAGGAAATACATCAAGATACCCAACACTAATAGGCGGTGTGAGACTAATACTCAACAATAGAATAATAATAATAACTCTTACACTCCCCCTCAAGCTGAAGGGGGACCCTACAGCTTGAACACAACATAACATGAAGGAAAAAGAAGCTTGGCAACGTGGGACAAAACAACAGCCACCGAGGCCCAACCGCGTGTCACTGGGGATACTTCAACCGGGCAAGAGCCACACGACGTTGGTCCACAAAACCGACCATGACAACACTGGATACACTCGGAGCGGAAACTAGGTCAACCACGAAATACCACACCAACCCTATCAAACCTCAAGAAAACGACAAAGAGATGCAAACAACATAGGAAATCGACCTGGGGGCCATGTGTGACTAAGATAGGAGTCGGGAAAGAGGCATCTGAGTCACCGTGATCACAAACACTCCCCATCACATGGAATACGTACATGAAGGCATAGACTATGCCTGGAGGCCGTGACGTACACTCCCCCTCACGTAGACCACGTGCACGTATGGACCCTCGTCCGGTACATGAACCCAGATCACGTGGAGGATGGCCGAAATCGTAACGAGATCAAAGCAACACAACAACCACATGCAACAATAACAACTTAAAAAAAATTTAAAACTTAAACCCTAAAATAGAGAGCTATCGGGCTGGATCTGAAGAAGAAGGAAGTAGATGGCCGAGCAGCAGCGGCATGCAGAGCTGCCGGAGAAGAAGAAGAGAGCAGCAGCAGAGCAGCAACGGCATGAAGCCGGAGAAGGAGAGGAAGCGGCGGCGTTACGGAGAGGAAGCAGCGCCTGACAGCCGGAGAAGAAGCAGATGCAGCGCAGCAGGACGAAGAAGAAGAAGCGGCAGAGCAGCAGCGGCACGCTGAAGGGAGAAGCAGAGCCGTCGGGAGAAGCAGTCGTCGGTAGAGTAGAAGCAGCTGTAGCAGCAGTAGGCCAGAGAAGAAGAAGCGGTAGAGCAGCAATGAAGCCATCTACGGGAGAAGGAGCTCCATCGGGATTTAGAAGTAGTTGTCGGAAGAGAAGAAGATAGCCGACGGGATCGTCGATGTCGATGAAGGAAGCCGAGAGTCGACGGGATCGTGGATGTCGTCGCTGACTCACAGAAAATAGACGAGGAAGACGTCGTGAGAAGCCGACGACGGGATCGTCGTCGAGGAGCAGTGAAGTCATCTAGAGAAGAACTGCCAGGCGTCGACGTCGTCGATGTTGTGCAGGAAGCAGAGCAGGGCAGCCACGTCGGTGAGTGGCAGAGCCGTCGGGAGCAGAGCTGTAGCAGCAGCAGAACAGGGGCCGCTCCTGTCGACGGGATTAGTTGTCGACTCCGTCGACAGGAGCGGCGGGCGTGAGCCCTAACAGGGCGCGTAAAGATGAATCACGGGTCGGGATTCGGGAGGAAGTAACAGTAGCCGGAAGAAAAGACAATTTTAATTAGGTTTCAGAGTAATCGAACCCTCTGATACCATGTAGAAAGAAATAGATGGTGTAATATATTCTTCCTCAAAGGGGCTATATAAAGGAAATACATCAAGATACCCAACACCGACAGGTGGTGTGGGACTAATACTCAACAATAGAATAATAATAACTCTAACATAATCGTTGATATTTCATTTATACCATTTTTCACGCTAAGTGCATTGTTTTGGGCCCGTGGGTGTGCAATTGCGCATTCTATTTTCAGGGGTAAGCACATGGTGCTTCCCGTGGTTCTTTCTAGTTGGTTTTTGTTGGGTACATTGGAATATATGTACCAGATTTGAAGAAGCCTCACCCTACTCAATGATATACATCAAGATGTATTTGATGTGCTTTGAGTTTATGTGTGCAGGTTAAGTAATTACAGGGAAAGCATAAAAGTTTCTAAGTCCATGTGTCGACACCTAGAAGAAAAGTATCGACACTTAAGAAGGCTTGTGTCGACACCTAGAGAAGATGTGTCGACACTTGGAGTAATTGTGTCGACATCAGGAAGGCAGAGTCGACACCAGAAGAAAAGTGTCGACACATACAGGTTCTGTCGACACAAAGTGAAGAATTGTCAACATTATCTATGTCGACACTTAGAAGCAGTGTCGACACCCAGAGAAACTTTGTCGATAGTAAAAGTGTCGACACTAGGAGGCTGTGTCGACACTCAACAAACTTCAACAAAGTTCAAGTACATGTGTAGACACTAGGAGGCTGTGTCGACACTCTGCAAACTTCAACAAAGATCAAGTACATGTGTCGACACAAGGAGATGTGTCGACACTCAGCAAAGTTTCAACACAGAAGGTATGTGTCGACACAAAGAAGATATGTCGACACTTAGCAAGTTTCAACACAAAAAGATGTGTCGACACAAAGGAGTTGTGTCGACACTTAGCAGAATTCAACTAAGTATTAAAGAAGAAGGCTTGTGTCGACACACAGAATCAGTGTCGACACATTCAGAAGAAGCAGTGTCGAGAAGCTGTTACAACAACACAAGGAGTTGTGTCGACACCAACAAGGCTAGTGTCGACACTTAGTCTACTTGTGTCGACACTTAGTCTATTTGTGTCGACACATAAAAACTGTCTGTCTCGACACTTTCAGACAGTGAAAGAGATTTCAAGAAGTGAATGGATGACTTGACAACTGCCATTTCAACCGGTCAACTGCAACTGTCAGAGCTTTCAGAAGGTTGTTAGAAACTGGATCAGCCGGTTACCTTGGAAAAAGCTTATTTAAAGACTTTTCTCCTTCAACAGAAAGAAGAATGCATAAGTAATTAATGAATTGAAAAACAACACAACAAAGAAGAAGACCTTCAAGAGAAGATCTAAGAAGTTGGAGAGAGAGAGCTCCTTCTAAGAAGAACAGCTGTTGAACCAGGCTGAAAAGTAAGATTCAGATTGAGATCTGATTCTCAAGACAGAAGTTGATAGAAGATCATCTTCAAAGGAGACTCAACTCTACTGTGTTCTAATTCAAGAAGCTTTGAAGAAAGCCAAGGGAGGTTGATCTCTGCCTAGTTCTTCCAAGAACTCATCAAGAAACCAATCAACTCATCTCTCTCTTTTAGAGTTGTGGTTATAAACTTTGTAAACTTTATTTTCTGTAGGATCCTAAGGTATCTGAGCTGTAAGCCTATTTTATAAAGGCTGAGGTAGGGATTTTGTGCCCGAGTGTAGGAGATTCTGTTCTCTGAGTGTAGGCCTTGATTGTAGGCTGAGGTAGGGCTGTTTAGCATGAGTGTAAGTTTTGGTGAAGACTGAGTGGTAGGGCTTTTGTGCCTGAGTTGTAGGAGTGGGGTCACTCTGAGTTGTAGGAACCTGTTTGGGGTTCTGAGTTGTAAGATCTGAGGATCTGAGAAGAAGTGGAGAAGTTAGGCCGAATCTAGTACACTACTAGATAGGCGAAGGGGGAAAGTGGATGTACCCAGACCTTGGGGAACAACTATAAAAATCTGTGTGTACTTTGTGTGTGATTAATTCTGTGATTTCTGTGTTATCTGTGCTGAATAGTTGTAGAGAATTGCAAATACAGGTCTTATAAATCAGTGTTTCTGCCTTTAAAGTTAAAAGGATTTAGTTCACCTATTCACCCCCCCGCCCCCCTCTAGGTGATTAGGCACTAGTTCTTTCAGTTTTATTGCTGTGCAGGTAGTCGGGACGTCCCAGACTTGTTTTCTAGTTTCTGTGTAAAACACGCGGTCGTGCGAATTTCTTCTCGCACGGTCTCTTGGCAATCGCGCATTTCGCACAGCAATGTTGGGGACTTCTGTGGCTACCCGTGTGTTTTGTTCCCGCACTGTTTAGGCCAAACCATGCGGGAAGAAATCGCACAGTCTGCATATTTTTCTCTGAGTTTCCTCTTTCTGTGGTTAATCGTGCGTTTTCCTTCACGCACGGGCGGAATCGCCCGTGCGAGAGTAAAACACACAGTTCTCCTGTGCCATCTCTGCTTTCCTACGCTCTGTGTTTACCCGTGTGATTTCCTTCACGCACGGGCGGAAGCGCCCGTGCACGATTAAAATGCACGGGTCAACGCTTCTTCTTCCTCAAGCATTATATGTGCGCGAATATCACACGGTTCATGCACGGTCGTGCTCCAGACCGTGCCTGACCAATTTTCTGATCTTTTTCTATTTAAGAGCAGATTTTCTGCCATTGGAGGACGTTTTTTTGGACAAACTTCTTCTACACCAACTCCTCCGCATTTTTAGGGAGAATTTGTCGGTCCACCAAGGAGAGAAGATCCGGACAAGCATTCAACGCCAAATCCAAGCCGGAGCTTCCTCTCGGCCTCATCCTTCATCCTTGAGCTACAAGAAGGGTTTTATCTAGCATTCTCCACCAAGATAGAGAAGTTGTGCCATCCTCCACCGGCTCGTGACACGAAGAAGACGGTTCCATTGGGAGTGAGTGACAACCTCCTCTACCCCGGACGCAGTTGAGGACCGAGTGAGGACGCGGAATGACAACCCGACGAATTATACCGTGAATCCTCAGCAAAACTTCGGATTCGATCGATTTTGCACACTTTTATTCTCTTGTTGTTGATAGTATAGTTGATCTCTTATATTTAATGAAGTATGCTTATTGTAATATACGTTTATTTGTAATCATGTCTATGTGATTGTATGTTTTCATTATTTTCTTGAGGTGTGCCCTTATTTTCCATCCATCATCCATCTGTTCTTGCCGCACTAGCGATTGTTAGTGGCATGCGTAGCGAAGAGGTGCTTACGACCCTCATATTCCTCGGTTCGTTTGGTTCTTACGCTTGCCTACTCGTCCATCCTCCCAGCGATTCGGTGCATAGCGGCCCGTGTAGTCTTTCATCCCGCCTGTCGAAGCATCGCATAGCGGCGTTGCATAGGAGTAGTTGTTAGTGTTTTATTTTCTGTTTCCGCAACCATCAAAATCCTCCTTAGTTAACTCCGACCTAAGGACTTCAATCTCAAGTCCTCCTCAAAATTAACTTCACCTTACTGTGTTCCCTCGAGATCGATACTTGGGGAAATTCACCCATTTTATATTACTTGTGCGACCGGTACACTTGTCGTCCGACGCATCAAGTTTTTGGCGCCGTTGTCGGGGAACACAGTCGTGTGAGTTTTTGGAGAGGGAGATAGGAGATAGAAGCCCTTTTCCAATTGTACATTTCATGTTTCTTCTTTGCTTTAATTTTTAGAATTTGTTGCTTATTTTTTTTGTTACTTTTCTAGTTTTTATTTTTCTATGGCAGGTATTTCTTTTCTTTTATCTGCTGGTGTGTAGTTAATTTTTGCTTATATTATTTCTGTTGGTGAATTCTTCTTTGTTGCACCATTTATTCTTATATGAATATCCGTTGTAGATGGTGCGCGGATTATAGGCATAGTAGTGATGAGTGCTCCATTGAAGATAGTGAGCATACTTCTCATGGTTCAGTATATGGAGCGTCGTCTTCTTATGGTAGTTCATACACCATACCCCAGTTTTATGGTCACTTCTCTTCTATGCCTTCGCCTTCTTCTTATTACTCTCTGGTCCCATCAGGAACAAGGAGTAATGGAAAACAGTGTTTATGTTGTCGTAGCACCGAGCACATGTTGAGAGATTGTGCAGAATTTCAGCGCCAGTTGGAGGAGAATGATGGATCAGATATCCGAATCATTCCATCCACCTCTCAACTGGCTGCCCCTTCTGATTCTGATGATATATTCGCAGTACCACCTTGTCTATAGGGGACGACTGCGTATATACCCATCAGACTTTCTGCTGATCGGTGTGACGACATTGCGGTGCCGTCTCTCCCTATACATTCTTCCCCTCTTTTGGATTCACCGTCGGAGGAACCCGCACATATTTTCTCTGATGTTGTTGTTACTCCGCCTTCTTTGCAAGAATTATCTACTCCTTTTTCTAGTGAGTCGGTTGATGATGTTATGTCGGATAGTGATTTAGAGCCTGAGCTTGCGCCGATGTGGGACGAGGATGTTATTCTCTCCAACGGAGAGTGTGGCACCTTGGAACATGATAACTCACCGAGGTGGGATGATGAGGAGATCCTTTCTGATGAGGAAGTTTTCACTTCCTTGTTGGATGAGGAGTTCCAAACCACCACCGAGGACCTCGAGCTCTCGAATTCCCCTTGCTATGACTCATATGACAATGACGGTGATATATGTTTGGACCCTGCTGGGAGTGAGACTGGGACCACTTCGCTTTTTTCTGATTATTTAAGTTTTTCTTCACCTTTATTTCTTGATCCTCTTTCTACATCTGAGCATATGCGGGTTGAGTCTTCGGAGGTGCTTCAGGAGGACTTGGAGCTTTCAGCTCGAGTCATGGATGATAGTATGCTCTTTCACGAGGAGGTTGATTCCTCCTCTGCTGAGGAAGCTCCATTTATTGCTCTCTCTCCTCTGGTCGTCTCCCTGTAGACGATACATTGCTGGGCAAGGATTTTTTGTGTGATAATATGAGCGAGGACCAGCGCTCCTTCTCTTCTTATTTCATATTGCCTCTACCTGTGTTGGGCAGGTATTCTTATTTAGGTAGAGGGGTAACTGTTTTATCTTCGTATAGGTACCCTTTATCGTAACGGATAATGGAACAGTTACTTGTGCTTTTTTTATTTTATAGACTCATTAGCTAGAACCTTTTCCTTAGCCGAATAAGTCGTGTTGGGATGACAATAACCACAAAACTTATCTTTTATTTTCTACATTTTTATTTTTCATGTCTATTTTCATTTTAGTATTTCTTTGTATTTTGTATATTTTTTTTTATTTTTGCGGAACTCACCCCTGCAGGTATTCATGGCAAACTCGTTTTGGCGGAGTTGTGATTCTTCGTATGGCGGAGCTGCTTCTATTTTTCACGTGTCTTCTGGTATGCTCATTGGCTGAGCATTGGATAACCTCTTCCCTTATCTCTATTTGATTTAAATTTTCATATCATATGATGTGTAGCTTAGTTTAAGTCTTGGGGAGATTCAGTATGTGTTACCTTTTGCGCGCGCACATTTCATGTGCATACTAGAAGCTTTTATTGTTGTATTTTGATTAGTTCATTGCATCGCACATCACTGCACCCACATGAGCGTGTGCTTAGCTGTTAGCGTGCTGCGAGTTAAACTCGTTTCTTTTGTATGATTTGGGAATAATTTTGTGCTGGCATAGGATTGTGAGACTGAGTAAACTGTTAACCTTGATGTGCTCCCTGTCAAGTGCTCTCGTCTCGTGTAAAAATTGGAGTAGATTAAATTTTTCTGTATGATTATAGTTTTATATTTTTCTATTTGTGTAAAGACTTTTTATTCTACTCAAAAATTGGTGAATCCGGTGTGAATCGAACGGTAGCTTAGGGATGTGTGGAGATGGCGGTTAGATTCTGATGCAACCTGTAGTGCATCTTTTTATTTTTTTACTTATTGTACCTGTATTTTCCTCTTGTTCGCGCATGTTATTAGCGCCCTGGATGTTATTTTGTAATGCGTGGCTACTTGCACAAGTTTTTGTTTGGCTCGTTGGTGTGACCGACCAACGAGACCTTAAATGCATAGGTTCGGTATTTTAGGAGCTAGATTAGCTTAGGACAAGCTTATAATAATAATCTATTCATTATAATCTTTACTTTGATTTCAAAATCAGCCCACCCTAAAATTAAGTCTGTCAGCCCAAAAGAGGCCCACCTAGTTTGAGCCCATTTTCTTTTCCTCAAACTCTAACCCCACCTATTATAAAGCAATCTCCCCCCCCCCCCTTTTAGGAGGGAGCGGCTAGAATGAATTGAATGGCCGTGAGGTTTCATCCGATTCTTCTCCAACGCCGCCAACCGCCCCATTGTCCTGCTCGACGGAAGCCGACACCGCCAGCTCCATCCACTAGCCTTCGCAGCTGACTCTTGGAGCTCCTCCAAGGTCAGACGACGCCTCCGCAGGCCGATTCCTATTGGATCGAAACTTTCCTGGCGGAAATCACATTGAGGATCACCGCCGTCACCAGCGCGCAGCTCCACTGGCCCGTTACTACTACCTGAAGCCCACACCTCCTGTGTTCGTCTTCTTCGACGGGGTTAGCTCCCGAAGCTCCGTTCGCCGTCGTTGTCACTGTCTGAAGCTGCTCCAGTCATTGTTAGCTCGCTAGAGCCCTCCTAGGGCACTGTCGTCGGCCTCAGCTTCCTCCTCCGGTGGATTTAGCGTGCCTCTAACTCTTCTCCTTGCTTCCAGCCTGCTCTCCCTGTTACAGCCAGCAGCAGCACCTCCCTTGTTCCAGCTATTACCTCCAGCAAACCCATCAAGATTCCAGCCACTGCTACACCCCTGCCCTCGGTATACCACCTTACCTCCTCGTTCCCCCACAACCTCTATTTTGTGTTTAATGTTTAAATGGAAAGATAATTATTTAGAGCTTGCCCGGTTAATCGCATTTCCTAATTATCGTTATTTTCCAACACGTGAATGTCACCTTAATATTTTGTGTTTGTGGAATTTAGCTTCATGGCGTTGTATGTTCGTGCGATAGCATTTACGTTCGTGTGCAACGCCTAGGGTCATTTTATTTGTTAGAAATAGTTCGCAATGTACTTTGCGCCCCATTAATTTCAAATAGGTCGCAAATTTTATTTTCAAAACTATAGCCATAGGTTTAGGTTCACATCAGTTTGGTGTGGCTGCTGGGATATCTCACTCCTATCGTGGGACAGCCGAGCGCCGGTCATTTCAAAATCTTAAGTTTCATTTTTTTGTTTTAAGAAAAAAAGCAAATGATGAGTGATTTAGATGCGCGCCTTAAGGCTTTGATGAGAGATGTTGAGTGCGTCACAGCTGACGCCCGACAGAATCTGCGTGGGTTGTGCACCTCTGTTCACAACCTGGAGGTGACAACACGCACATATTATGTTGCTCCTGCATACCTTCCCACTTCATATCATGTAGTGGAACCCGAGGTTAGGTGTTTCGTTAGTCCACATCTTCTCAGTTTCACGACGAGCACTTTAGCTCCACCCACCCCTACTGTGACGCTCACTTCTGTCGAGGAGTTTCTTCCGGAGTCCCCGCTCTAGAAAGAAACATTTCCTCCTATCTTTATCACCCCGACTGATGTCGCGACTCTACGTGTCTCCACTACAGCTCTCCCTTCAGTCGAGGATGTTCTTCCTGAGCACATACTCCAGGAAGAAAAGCTTCTTCCTATTTCCACCACCCTGACTGAAGTCGTGTCTCCACTTGTCTCCGTTTTGGCTCCCACTTCGATCGAGGATGTTCTTCCAGAGCCCCTGCTCCAGGAAGATGAGTTTCCTCCTCATTCCTTCCTCCTGATTGACATGGTGTGCCCACTTTCCCCGACTGACTCACATCCTTCAGTCGCCGAGTGGTTTCCCGAGGCCCCACTCTAGGGAGGACTTCATAGTGATGTGTCACTCACCTCAGATGACACATCATTGCTTTCTCTTCTCCCAGAAGAGTTGGTTAGTGATGAGGCCCACATCCTGGGTGACACAGACTTGTGCATCTTGTGTCCTGACTTTCTTAGCCCACTACCACCACATGGCCTTGAGCCCACAATATTGTGTTTAGTGGTCCCTCACCTGTGGTCCTCGAGTCACCACCCTATGTTGATTTTGTTTTTGGTGAGCACGCCTTTTGCTCGCATCACTTCTTTATGGGTATAGGACAACATGTCTCCACTACACTACTCCTATTTTGTGCAACGCTTCGGCCTGGACCCTCGCTCCAGGGGGAGGCATCTGATTTTCGAGAGTCATTTATTTTGGGTGCTCTGGTAGCATCACCTTTTATTGACTTCATATTTGATGAACACGCGTTTAGTTCGCATCGTTTGTCCTTGGTGGCAGTCGAGCACATTGGGGCTCCTCACTTCGATCGTTTGATGTTTGTGATTCTTAGGTCGAGTTGTACGAGGAGAGTTGAGATGACCCTTTGGTCTTATACTACTCATAGGGACACTCGTTTCCATGGTTTTTTGTGGAAGGTTATAATCGATAGATTTGGGATCTGCTTAAAATGGTGTGACTCGAGTGGGATTTTATCGGGTGACGTCAAAGCGATGGACGATCCTGGGCTAGCAGACGATCGTAAGTGTCTACCAAGCAAGAGAATATCGCATCATGAGTTACTGGTTCCACAGCTTGCTTCCATTTGTTTCACGTTCTGCCTCCCGCCACTTGTTTGCAACACACACCGCCCCTGTCATCCCCTGCAAGCTCTAATAATTATAACTTATTTAAATGTTTTTCATAAAATTTGGCTAATGGATTGCGAGTTTGGGAATGAAAGGTTACTTCCAGGCTTGGGTCGCAGCCACGGCGCCTGCAGCCGGACACCTATGCAGCTTCTCTCTGCCCATCGTCTTGGACTTGATAGTGATTGGTTACATTGCATTCTCGACGGGGTCGAGTTCTTTCAACCCCGGGGGAATTGATGCAACCCGTAGTGCATCTTTTTATTTTTTTTACTTATTGTACATATATTTTCCTCTTGTTCGCACATGTTATTAGCGCCGTTGATATTATTTTGTAATGCGTGCGCTACTTGCACAAGTTTTGGTTTGGCTCGTTGGTGTGACCGACCAACGAGACCTTAAATGCATAGGTTAGGTATTTTAGGAGCTAGATTAGATTAGGACAAGCTTATAATAATTATCTATTCATTATAATCTTTATTTTGATTTCAAAATCAGCCCACCCTAAAATTAAGCGTGTCAGCTCAAAAGAGGCCCACCTAGTTTGAACCCATTTTCCTTTCCTCAAACCCTAACCCTTCCTATTATAAAGAAATCTCCCTCCCCCCCCTTAGGAGGGAACAACTGGAATGAATTGAATGAACCGTGAGGTTTCATACGATTCTTCTCCAGCGTCGCCAACCTCCCCATTGTCCTGCTCGACGGAAGCCGACACCGCCAGTTCCATCCGCTAGCCTTCGCCGCCGACTCTTGGATCTCCTCCAAGGTCAGACGACGCCTCCGCAGGCTGATTCCTAGAGGATCGAAACTTTCCTGGTGGAAATCACACTGAGGATCACCGCCATCACCAGCGCACAGCTCCACTGGCCCGTTACTACTACCTCAAGCCCACACATCCTGTGTTCATCTTCTCCAACGGGGTTATCTCCTGAAGCTCTGTTTTCCATCGTTGTCACTGTCTGAAGCTGCTCCAGTCATTGTTAGCTCGCCAGAGCCGTCCTAGGGCACTGTCGTTGGTCCCAGCTTCCTCCACTGGTGGATTCAGTGTGCCTCCGACTCTTCTCCTTGCTTCCAGCATGCTCTCCCTGTTACAGCCAGCAGCAGCACCTCCCTTATTCCAGCTATTACCTCCAGCAAACCCATCAAGCTTCCAGCCACTGTTACACCCCTACCCTCGGTATACCTCCCTACCTCCTCGTTCCCCCACAGCCTCTATTTTGTGTTTAATGTTTAAATGGAAAGATAATTATTTAGAGCTTGCCTGTTTAATCGCATTTCCTAATTATCGTTATTTTCCAACACCTGAATGTCACCTTAATATTTTGTGCTTGTGGAATTTAGCTTCATGACGTTATATGTTCGTGCGATAGCATTTACGTTCGTGTGCAATGCCTAGGGTCATTTTATTTGTTAGAAGTAACTCGCAATGTCCTTCGCGCCACATTAATTTCAAATAGGTCGCAAATTTTATTTTCAAAACTACAACAATAGGTTTAGGTTCACATCAGATTCGTATTGCTCGAGTAGGGAGGATGGATAGTCTTTCTCGTTGGCTAAGAACTTGCCCCAAGCTATTCTTGAAACATGGGTATAGGTTAGTCATGCATGAGCGTGATGTAGGCCATCATTTTGGCCTGGTTGAGCTTTGTACCATTCCGAACGTCTTTTCCTCGCTAGACCCGTTGTGCCTACCCATTCTTTTGATTCAGCTCCACCATAATTTCACCAAAGCCTCATTGCCGATCCTAGTCGCACTCCCAAGTGGAGCTTTATTGTTTTATATTTCCATATTGGGGTGTTGATGTAGTGATATTTCTTGTGAATTTGTGGATGTGTTCCAAAGCTTATATTTGCTGAAACTATTTAAAGAAAAGAAAATGATTTCAAAAGAAATATATGTGAAAATGAAAAGTAAAAAAAGAAGAAAAAGTATAATTGAAAACTCTAATTGAGAGGAGATTGTATTTGGAGTGGGCGGTGCACACACCCATATTTGAAAAAATTAAGTCTGGTTTTGTGGTGTACCCGCATGTATTTTGCTTAGCTGAGGGACTCCTTTTATGATAGCTCATTTGGGTTAGGTGTGTAGCCTTTCTATTTATCTTTGTTTACCTCACCGTAACTCAAGCCCCATCTCTTCACCTAAAGTCCTACTGATTCGTGTCTGAACCAAGCCAGTACCGTGGAGAGAGTGCAAACAGGCAAGCATATGGTCACCGACATTGGTGGATTCCTTTGCAGGTTATCCCGAGCCCCGATCTCTGACAATGCTCGCCTAGCGATTAGCCTACTTTCTCCCTACGCGTGACCAGAAGATTCACCGTGATTCCATTTTTGAGTAATAATAAAATTTTGATACACATTTTGAAAAGTGTAAATTATTTTGCATACTTAGAAATTTCCTCTATTTATATTTTTACGCGTACAAGCATGCGACTTCGCATGGTACTCCATATCACAATTTCCATGTTAGCTAAATCATTTTCCCTATCTGTATAGATTTTGTTTGCTCGGGATGCGCAAACAGGTAAGTCTGGGGGTGTGATGAGTCCAATTTATATAGTATTTTTTGGACTCATCTGGACTAGTTTTAACGCACTTGCACTTCACTTTTGGTATGGTATCGTTGATATTTCATTTACACCATTTTTCACGCTAAGTGCATTGTTTTGGGCCCGTGGGTGTGCAATTGCGCATTCTATTTTTGGGGGTAAGCACATGGTGTTCCCCGTGGTTCTTTCCAGTTGGTTTTATTGTTGTGCAGGTAGTCGAGACGTCCCAGACTCATTTTCTAGTTTCTGTGTAAAACGGACGGTCGTGCGAATTTCTTCTTGCACGGTCTCTTGGCAATCACGCGTTTTACACAACAATGCTGGGGACTTCTGTGGTTACCCGTGCGTTTTGTTCCCACACGGTTTCGGCCAAACCGTGCGAGAAGGAATCGCATGGTCTGCATATTTTTCTCTGAGTTTCTGCTTTCTGTGGTTAATCGTACGTTTTCCTTCACGCACGGGCGGAATCGCCCGTGCGAGAGTAAAACGCACGGTTCTCCTGTGCCATCTCTGCTTTCCTACGCTCTATGTTTACCCGGGCAATTTCCTTCACATACGGGCGGAAGCGCCCATGCACGAGTAAAACACATGGGTCAACGCTTCTTCTTCCTCAAGCATTATCTGCGCGCAAATATCGCACGGTTCACGCACGGTCGTGCGCCAGACCGTGCGTGACCAATTTTCTGATCTTTTTCTATTTCAGAGCAGATTTTCTGCCATTAGAGGACGTTTTTTTGGACAGACTTCTTCTAAGCCAACTCCTCCGCATTTTTAGGGTGAAATCCGTCGTTCCACCAAGGGGAGAAGATCCGGGCAAGCATTCAACGCCAAATACAAGCCGGAGCTTCCTGTCGGCCTCCTCCTTCATCCTTGAGCTTCAAGAAGGGTTTTATCTAGCTTTCTCCACCAAGCTAGAGAAGTTGTGTCATCCTCCACCGGCTCGTGACACGAAGAAGATGGGTCCATTGTGAGTGAGTGATAGCCTCCTCTACCCCAGACGCAGGTGAGGACCGAGTTAGGACGCGAAATGACAACCCGACGAATCCTACCGTGAATCCTCAGCAAGACTTCGAATTCGGTCGATTTTGCACACTTTTCTTCTCTTGTTATTGATAATATAGTTGATCTCTTATATTTGATGAAGTATGCTTATTGTAATATACATTTATGTGTAATCATGTCTATGTGATTGTATGTTTTCGTTATTTGCTTGAGGTGCGCCCTTATTTTCCATCCGCCATCCATCTGTTCTTGTCGTACTAGCGATTGTTAGTGGCGTGCGTAGCGAAGAGGTGCTTACGACCCTCATATTTCTCGGTTCGTTTGGTTCTTACACTTGCCTACTCGTCTATCCGCCTAGTGATTCGATGCATAGCGGCCCGTGTAGTCTTCCATTCCGCTTGGAGAAGCATCGCATAGCAGTGTTGCATAAGAGTACTTATTAGTGTTTTATTTTCTGTTTCCGCAACCATCAAAATCATCCTTAGTTAACTACGAACTAAGGACTTCAATCCCAAGTCCTCCTCAAAATTAACTCCACCTTACTGTATTTCCTCGAGATCGATACTTGGGGAAATTCACTCATTTTATATTACTTGTGCAACCGGTACACTTGCCGTCCAACGCATCAGCACACTAAACAAATTATGTCTACCAATATTTAGTATAATCTGCACGGATCTAAAATTTGATCGGACGACATCCGAGCATCCTCTTCCTCCAGCCTGGGGCTGTGATTTGCCCGACCTGGAGCCTAATAAAACTCCGACATAAGCCACCTTATTTCCCCGTCCGACCAACCAACACCACCACCCTTTTCTTGTATATGAGGTGCATCGACGGGTGGCTAATCGGTGGCCGGTATAAAGTATCAGAACAAAAATTTCAGTTATCCCTCCATGGCTTGCTTCAAATCAAACTCAATTGAGTTCGATGTCTCGCCTAGTTTAATCTAAGAAACTAGCACCAAAGGAGAGGGGAGGAAGCTCACTGAGTGTCCATGCATGCTACCCACTAGCCGCATACCGTTCGCATGTTGCCCCAGTCCGTGGTCGGATCTTGCCTATCCAAACCTCGTCAAATGTCGCTAAAGAACTATCATCCTTGGACCACGATGGAGAAGTCGACGACGTGGTTGAAACTTGAACCGCAAAGGATCTTGAGTCGGTCCTTTTTGAGCACGTTGTTTCGGCTTACAAAGAAGGATTTCCATTTGTAGGAGGTGGGGGTTGTCGAGCTATTTAGCGAGTGAGAGGGCTGGAATGTTATGCAATTGGCACCTGCCCGCGAGTACGGAACTCGTCGCGGACAATAACAACAAAAGCGTATTTTTGAGCAAATAGTGGCTCACACCAATCCAAGAAATAGTTCGAGTTTCCAAAACACAGAAAAAACACAGATGACAAGAGATATACGTGGTCCGGAGTTAAGCTCCTATATCCACGGGGAGAGCGCGCCTGATCCACTAATCAAAAAATATCCGATTACAACACAGACACTCAACGATCCTCAACGGATCGACACTAACCTAAAATATGAAATAAAGAACAATAAAAAACCATGAGAGAGGGAAGAAAACTCCCCTATGCCGGCCGCAAAACTGGCCAATCGGAGCCTGGATCTGAATCTGATCGCCGCCGAAGGAATTTGCACTCAGCCACCGTCGTGAGCCCCCTCTCCTCCCTAGATACAGCCGGCCAAGCCGCTATCACACGCTGGAGATGAACCCAATGCGCCGCTGGTGCCCAAAATCGGGTAACCCGATTATCCCTCCGCCACACGCCGCCGCCCTCCGGCCAAGAAAGTCGCTGCTCTCTTCAAGATGAAGGAACCGCAACCTTATGCCCTCTTTCACCGCCGGAGTTTCCTCCACCGCTGGATCGCCGGAACTGCCGGAGATGCACGCCTTGATCGGTATCCCGATCCTTGCTGAAGAAGAACCGCCGGCCCAAGATTGGGCCCTATGCCCGCTAGAGAAGAAGAGCCGGCCCATGATCGGCCCTATGCCCGCCGATCGCCGCCGGAGAAGAAGCGCCTCTACCCGATCTTGCCACCGTCGCATCCCAAGGATTGCCAGACCTACATAGCCCTAGATCGGGCTTGCCGTTGCGCCGCTGTCGCCGCTGTCACTGAAGAAGAAGAGCCCGTCGTCGCTCGATCTTGGCCGGAGAAGAAACCCCCGAACCGCGCTCGATCGCTGTTCCCGAAGCCGCCACTCCTCCTTCGCCTGATGCCGCCACTTCTCCCTCCCGATTCCGAAGCCGCCGCCTCTCGATAGCCGCTCGTCTTCTCCCCGATTCTGCTCCCGATGACGCGATGCCGCCTCTCCACCGTTCTTTCTCCCGATTCATTTCTCTCGGTTAGGTTAGGTTTTAATTTTTTTGGATCAGGTTTTTATTCTCTCTGTGCAAGTTATATATATATAACAAAACACTAAACCCTAAACCCGTCCAGCTAGACCAGTCCGGTTTGGAGGCATCACAATAACAATCTCCACCTTAATGCTCCACAAAAACTAAAAAACTGCCTAAAACACACAGACCCCTACTAGCGACTACAAGCCCCCTCTCCCTGGGGCAGACACGATCAACATGCATCAGTCTGAGTTAAGTCAAACTTAACTCGCCTCACTGATTTTTCCCACATGCTCGCAACGCATTCCTCCGTAGGAATCTCCCGCAACATCACGCCTCCACCTCGAGCGAACTCTCTCAACTGCCGGTGACGCACATCGATGTGCTTCGTCCTTGCACGATAGACCGGGTCTACTGCAAGACGAATCGCACTCGAACCCTCACTGTGCAACTCCAACTTCTCCTCAGTGATCCTAAGTTCCTCGGTGAGACCTCTGAGCCTGTTGGCTCCTCTCACGGTGTTTGGGTACTCCTGAGATGACTCTCTACCCGTCTCCTCTACGGCTGCGAAGATTCTACCTCCGCCAAGGTCCTCTCTCCGTGCACACGCCCTTGCCACGAATCCTGCCCCGCTCCTCCGCTGGTCCATCCTAGCTTTTTGCGGAGAACGGTCTCTGCTCTATAAAGCTATATCGAAGGAATCACGATCTGAGGAGATCGCCTGAAATGCATATGCTACCGTATCCTGTAGCTCGAGAGACGGTCTGACCTCTCTCCTCGCATTTCCCCGGGCAATCGTGGTGCCAATCAATCTATAGAGCGATCCAGAACGCTCTCCTCTCAAGACTATCTGCGCGCCTCTTCTGACCTCCAAATACCCGCTGCTACTGGTATAAGAATACCCGACAGACTCCAGAGTGTCTAGAGAAAGCAAGCTCTTCCTCAACTCGGGCACATACCGAACGTCGGTGAGGATCCTAACCACTCCATCAAACATCCTAATCCTGATGCTCCCGACTCTGGATATCTCGCACTCTGACCGGTTCCCCATCCGAACACGACCACCTCCACAATGCCTAATACTGGAGAACCATTCAATGTTCGGGCACATGTGAAATGAACATCCTATATCCATGATCCAGGAATCTGTGGTCCCGACCATGTCGTGACTTTGTGAAACGTGTAGAATGTCATCATCGCTCACCCACTCGGATGCCACTACAGCCTGCTGAGGCACAGATCCTTTGCCCTTGAGTTTCCTCACTGGGCAGTTGGCCTTCCAATGCCCATCCTCCTTGCAGTAATAACATCTATCCCTGGACCTAGGTCGATCATCCTCCTTGCCTCCCGCTCTCGATCTTCCTCGGGATGGGTCTCTGCTCTTCACGAGCAGACCCTCGCTCGCACTCGATCCAGAACTGCTCCTCTTCTCATTAGAAAGAAGCATCGTCACAACTTCCTCCATCTTAAGGGTATCCTTCCCATACAAGATGGTGGTGACTAAATGATCGAACGACCTCGGGAGTGAGGACAAGAGGAGAAGAGCCTGGTCTTCCTCCTCGACCTTCACATCCATACTCCGCAGCTGGGATACCAGCTTGTTGAACACATTCATATGGTCCAACAACTGCGTTCCCTCGGACATCCTCAAGATGTACAACTGCTTCTTCACGTACAGCTTGTTCGTGTGCGACCTGGACATGTAGAGCTCCTCGAGCTTCCTCCACAAGTCCATCGTAGTTTCCGCCTCGATAACGTTGTACATGACCTCGTCTGCCAAACACAGTTGTATGGTGTTGATGGCCTTGAGGTCCAGCTCATCCCACTCATCGTGGTCTTTCACCTTAGCCTTCTCCTTTCCAAGGAGTGCCTTGTGAAGACTCTGCTGAACGAGTACGGCCTTTATGAGATTTTGCCAAAGACCGAAATCGATCCGCCCATCGTATTTTGGAACCTCGAATTTGTCCGCCATTGAATTTGCTCACTGGTCCGAAGGTCGAACCTGGCTCTGATACCAATTGTTGTGCAATTGGCACCTGCCCGCGAGTATGGAACTCGTCGCGGACAATAGCAACGGAAGCGTATTTTTGAGCAAATAGTGGCGCGCACCAATCCAAGAAATAGTTCGAGTTTCCAAAACATAGAAAAAACACATACGACAAGAGATATACGTGGTTCTGAGTTAAGCTCCTACATCCACGGGGAGAGCGCGTTGGATCCACTAATCAAAAAATATCCGATTACAACACAGACACTCAACGATCCTCAGCGGATCGACACTAACCTAAAATATGAAATAAAGAACTGAAAGAACTAGTGCCTAAACACCTAGAGGGGGGGGGGGTGAATAGGTGCACTTAATCTTTTTAAACTTTTAAGGTAGAAATTCAATACAGTAATTGCAATTCACAGCACAGATAACACAGCAATCACACAAGCATACAATCACAGAGAGCACACAGGATTTATAGTGGTTCCCCAAGGTCTGGGTACATCCACTTTCCCCCTTCGCCTATCTAGTAGTGTACTAGATTCGGCCTAACTTCTCCAGTACTCCTCAGATCCACAGATCTTACAGCTCAGAACCTCAAATAGGTTCCTACAACTCAGAGTGATCCCACTCCTACAACTCAGGCACAAAGGCCCTACCACTCAGTCTTCACCAAGACCTACACTCAGCCTTCAACAAGGCCTACACTCAGCCTTCAACAAGGCCTACACTCAGAGAAATGTATCTCCTACACTCAGGCACACAAGCCCTACCACTCAGCCTTTATAAATATAGGCTTACAACTCAGATCCCTTAGCATCCTACAGAAAATAAAAAGTACAAGGATTAATAACCACAACTCTGATTGAGAAAGTTGAGTTGACTGGCTTCTTGATGAGTTCTTGAATGAACTTTGCAGAGATCCACCTCCCTTGGCTTTCTTCAAAGCTTCTTGAATTAGAACACAGTAGGGTAGAATCTCTAAGCAGATGATCTTCAATCAACTGCTGACTTGAGAATCAGATTTCAATCTGAAACTTTCTTTATCAGCCTGGTTCAATAGATGTCTTCTTAGAAGGAGCTTTCTCTCTCCAACTACTTAGATCTTCACTTGAAGGTCTTCTTCTTGTTTGTTGTTTCTCACTTCAATGATTGCTTCATCTGATTCAATTGAATTGAATTCCCTTCTGTTGAAGGAATAAGCCTTTATATAGGCTTTCTTCATGGTGACCGGCTGATTCGGTTTCTAATAAACTTCTGACAGCTCTGACAGTAGCAGTTGACCGGTTGAAATGGCAGCTGTCAAGTCATCCAGTCACTTCTTGAAAACTCTATCACTGTCTGAAAGTGTCGAGACAGATAGTCTTTATGTGTCGACACAAATAGACTAAGTGTCGACACAAGTAGACTAAGTGTTGACACTAGCCTTCATGGTGTCGACACAACTCCTTGTGTTGTAGAAACTGCTTCTCGACACTGCTTCTTCAGAGTGTGTCGACACTGATCCTGTGTGTCGACAAAAGTCCTTCTCCTTTAGTACTTTGTTGATTTCTGCTAAGTGTCGACACATCTTCTTGTGTTGAAACTTGCTAAGTGTCGACACATCTACTTTGTGTCGACACATGCCTTCTGTGTTGAAACTTTTGCTGAGTGTCGACACATCTCCTTTGTGTCGACACATTCTTCATGTGTTGAGACTTTTGCTGAGTGTCGACACATCTCCTTTGTGTCGACACTTGTACTTAAACTCTGTTGAAGTTTGCTGAGTGTCGACACAGCCTCCTAGTGTCGACACTTGTACTTGAACTTTGTTGAAGTTTGCTGAGTGTCGACACAGCCTCCTAGTGTCAACACTTTTGATGTCGACAAAGTTCCTCTGGGTGTCGACACATCTTCTAAGTGTCGACACTGATTCTTTAGACATTGCTTCATTGTGTGTCGACACTGCCTGTATGTGTCGACACTTTCCTTCTGGTGTCGAATCTGCATTCCTGGTGTCGACACAATTACTCCAAGTGTCGACACCGCTTCTCTGGGTGTCGACACAAGCTTTCTTAAGTGTCGACACTTTTCTTCTGGGTGTCGACACATGGACTTAGAAACTTTTTCTGCAAACCTGCAGTTACTTAACCTACACAAATAAACTCAAAGCACATCAAATACACCTTGATGTATATTATTGAGTAGGGTGAGGCTTCTTCAAATCAGGTACATATATTCCAATGTACCCAACAATCTCCCCCTATTTGGAGAAGTCATCACCCTTAGTCAATGATATACACTATACATAACAAATTCTCAGTATGATGTAAAACAATAATATATGACAGGGTAAGAACTTAAACATGCATGAATAGAATATGTATATACCATTAACTCAGAACAATTAATGTAATAGATGAACATATAATATTGTTCTTACAAATTCCAACATTTTCATTAGTCAAAAGTTTACATAGAATTTTAATACAAATGATTACAATTTGTAAACTAAAGAAAATTCTATCCTAAGGCTGCTCTGGTTCCTTGATTACAATCCCTTTTCCAGATTGAATCTTTGCTTGAACTGGGGCTTCAGTATCATCAGCAGCAGCAGGCTTCTTCCCTTTAAGATCTTTCTTTTTCAACTCTTCAGCATTTATCTTTTGTCTTTCAAAATAGTGATAAGGCTTGGGAAAATATTTGCTAGGATCATGTGTATTAGGAGGTAGCTTTCCCAGCTTAGCCTTTCTTCTATATTGTACAATGGCCTCTTGCCTATTCTCATGCTTCCTCCACTCCAGGTCAGAATACCACTTGCCTCTATCCAGGACATTGTCCTTAGCAGCCTTCCATGTAGTCAAGATGATATTCCTGGAAGTGGGGCTCCATTGTTCAAAATCAGGTCTCAATTCAGCTTGCTCTCTGAATCTTTTCTTAGACAATTGAGCTTCTTATTCTTTTAGCAAAGCCTCTTATTCTTTCAGTATTGCCTCTAGCACAGGCTGAACAACTTTCTATATGATGACATTCTGATTGCCCTCAGGAGGACTATACATTGATTGTATCTCTTGATGTATCATATCAAAGTCTGGTGGAGGGTATATCACTTGAGCCACTTCAGCTTACTCTCCTCTAAGGTATGCAGGATTAATTCCAGACTCTGCAACATTGTCATCATCACATAAGGGTGGATATCCAAGGGTGGCTCTGATGGAATTTGAAATCCATTTGGCATGATCAGAGCCTGCCTTGACTAATACCATCTCCCCCTTTATGACTTCTCTCTCTATATGATCCCTCAGATCATCTTTCTGAACCCTTATCTGTGCATTCAGATAGTTTACTCCATCTTTATAGAAGGGTTTTAATCTTTGGAGCTTGTCAGTAATAGCCTTCTATGAATCTTCAATGGCAGTTTTCACAGCAGTTATGCTCTCTTGCAATTGCTTCTCAAATTCAGCCTTGGCAGTAGCACTTTCTGTAGTCTGACCAGTAGCTATATTCTTCATTTCATTTATTATGACATTATGTGAAGCTGTCAAATTATCATTCATCCTGATCTGGTTTTCTAGGACATAGCCTTGCTTCACTTCTAGCTCATCAAGTTTTGTCTTTATTTTCTCTTGATGTGTGGCCAGATAGACTACTGCATTCCCTCCCTTATGGAAGCAGTCAGTCATTTCTTTCTTGTTAAGATTTACTTCAAATTTGATAGATTTGATGTCCTGTGCAAGATCAAACTGAAGTGACTTATGCCCTTCATCCACATATTTTTCCAGAGCTTGTCTTTGCTCATTAAGCTTAATCTGTAAAGCCACCATCAGTGAACTGAAATCAGTAGATGGTGCAGGCTGTGGAGCAATTGTCTGTAGGGCTTTCTTATAGTTCTGGCTCATTCTTTTGAAGACCTGAAACTTCCTCTTCCTGGCCCTAGCAGCCTCCTCATCCTCTGAAGCAGATGTGCTAGCAATATTCACTTTATCCTTAGGACTAGGGTGTGAATCCTTCTCAGTGCTTGGTATCCCTTCAGCATCTCTTGGCTCCTCAGTCTCCTTCCTTGCAGTTTCCTCAACAATCTCCACATGCTCCCCCTCAATATGGGTCTCCTCCCCCTCAGCAGCAGCTTTCTCTTTCTCAAAATCAGTTTGTAGAAGCTCAGGGAACAACTCCTCTAAGGTAAATTCCTGTTGAGGAAGGGCTGAAGAATCTCTGATCTCATCAATCACTTGATCAGCAACAGATGTGTCCTCCATGACAACATCTTGGGGTTGAGGTTGTATCTGAGTTTGTTGATGAATATTAGGTAATAAATCAGTCAAAACTTCATCCTCTATAGGGAAATTTAATTGATTAATGTCAGTTATTACCTCTAGTATGGTTTGAGTAGCCCTTTCACTCTCTAGTGGAGTTGGCTCTTCCACAAGTAGAGGCTCCCCCTGGACTGGATCCAGGTGAATTGGGCTTGCTGGTGGTAGCTCCCCCTGCCTCTGTGCTTCTTCTTGTCTTGCTGGAGACTGTCCAGTATTTCCTGTCTCTGCATCATCAGGTGTAAAGACCACGTGTTCTTCAGAGCTGCTAGAGGATTCTTGATCCACAATGGCTGTCTTTTTCTTCTTCTTCTGTGGTGTGTCCTTTACTGGAGTTGGCATCTCTTTTATCAAGACTCTATCCCACCTAGAGAAGATTCTCAAATCCATTCTCCTCATGTGGTTAATCCTAGATCCAGTTGCTTGATTCATCACCTTTGGAATACTTCCAGCTAGGTATAAACTCAGTATTCTACCCAGATTGGGCTTCTTCATACTCTCTTTTATCTTTTCAAACATAACTGTAGCGCAATCAGTATCTAGTTTGAAGATAATCCTTGTCATCACACTAAACATATAAGCAGAAATCCTGTCATGTCCTCCAGGCTTGCTCAGGATGACCTTGCCAACTATTTCAGACAGAAATTTTCCTTGGATGTTCATTCCTTTTCTATTGAAAACAGATCCAATTTTCAGATTTGAATTCAGTCCACACCAACTCAGTGCTTCTCTAGTCTTAGAAGCAGATACATCTTCTTCCTCTTTTGTTCTTGGTAGATGAAGTACCTTCCTCAGTCTTTTCTGTGAGACCTTGACTTTGGTCCCATGAACTCTGGATTTAATCTTGAGTACAGAGTCGTCAAGTGAAGTTGCACTCAGAAATTCTAGGACCTCATTCTTCCAGATCTTGATTGGTTCAGAAACAAGGTATTCCAGTCCAGTTTCAGCAATTAGGGTTACCACGCCTTTGATTTCGTGTTCCGCATCATCAAAAGCATGTCGCACGAGTTCATATCCTTCATTAACATTCTCTTCTAGCTTGGGCGCCATTAGGGTTTGAAGAAATTTGAATTTAGAGAAGAGAGATGTCGACACACAAGTTTGGTCTCGAAACTTTGGTGAGCGTGTCGACAAACAATGGCGAAAACCTATTTATACCTTTCTAGAATCGAAGGTGAAAAGGCACGTCAAAATACTTAAATTGTGTCGACACTGTTGAAAAGTGTCGACACATACTTATAATGTCTCGACAACTATGTGTCGACACAAGTATAGTCCACAGAATATATGTGTCGACACTTGTATATGTGTCGACACCACTTAGCTTGACACTTAGTCAAGACTCTACTAGACTAATTCTGTGTAAAGCTTAAGTGTCGACACCTACACTGTATGTGTCGACACTAATTCTCTGAAGTGTCGACACAGACTTCCTAGATGTGTCGACACCATTTCTCTGAAATGTCGACACCACTTCTATGTGTCGACACAGACAACTCTGTGTGTTGACACCTTTTTACTTAACCAATTTTTGAAAACTATTCTAAGTTTATCATCCCTAATTCAATTTTAAATTTATTGAATTTGGTTTCATCTAAGGGCTTAGTATACATGTCAGCTAGCTGATTATCTGTATTTATATACTCTAGTGAAATATCTTCTTTTTTGCACATGTTCTCTTAGAAAATGGTACTTAATTTCTATGTGCTTAGTCATACTATGCGAGACAGGATTATTTGCAATAGAAATAGCACTTGTAGAATCACAAAATAAAGGTGTTCTACTTACTTGAATACCATAATCTTCTAGCTGATGTTTAATCCATAGAAGTTGAGCACATCAACTTCCTGCAGCAACATACTCTGACTCTGCTGTGAAGATATCCACACTTGTTTGTTTCTTGCTACTCCATGATATCAGCCTTCCACCTAGGAATTGACAGGTACCTGTTGTACTTTTCCTATCTTCCTTGCAGCCTGCAAAATCTGCATCTGAATAACCTGTCAGTTCAAAATCTCCATTCCTAGGGCACCAAAGGCCTAGATAAGGAGTGCCCTTAAGATATCTCAAAATTCTTTTGACTGCTGTCAAGTGAGATTCTTTAGGGCAAGCCCGGTACCCAGCACAGACACATGTAGTATACATGATATCTGGTCTACTTGCAGTCAAATACAATAGGGAGCCAACAATCCCTCTATACAAAGTTTCATCTACAGGTTTCCCTGCATCATATTTGCTTAGAGACATTGTTGTCCCCATAGGAGTTTTCATGGTAGTGGATGATTCCATATCATACTTCCTTATCAATTCTAGGGTGAACTTAGACTGGCATATGGATAAACCATCCTCATTCTGTCTAACTTGGAGACCCAAGAAGAACTTAAGTTCCCCCATACTGCTCATTTCAAATTGTCCTTGCATTAGTTTTGCAAACTTTCTGCAAAGACTACTATTTGTAGACCCAAATATGATGTCATTTACATATATTTGGACTAAGATGATCTTGCCTCTGGATTCCCTAAGGAATAGAGTCTTGTCTATTTTCCCCCTTGTGAATTTATTCTCAATGAGGAAACTAGACAGGGTTTCATACCAAGTCCTAGGGGCTTGTTTTAACCCATACAAAGCCTTCCTAAGTCTATAAACATAATTAGGTTTAGTAGAATCAACAAAACATGATGGTTGGTCTACATAGACTTCTTCCTTCAGATTTCCATTCAGAAAAGCTGACTTAACATCCATTTGGTATACCTTGAACCCTTGGAATGTTGCATAGGCAAGGAACATCCTTATTGCTTCCAGTCTGGCTACTGGAGCAAAGGTTTGATCAAAATCAATACCTTCTTCCTGCCTATATCCTTTAGCAACTAGTCTTGCTTTGTTCTTTATAATTACTCCATTTTCAACCAGCTTGTTCCTAAAGTTCCACTTAGTTCCAATTATGTTGTGATCCTTTGGTTTAGGAACTAGCTCCCAGACTTTGCATCTTTTGAACTGGTTCTGCTCCTCTTGCATTGCCTCAATCCAATGAGGGTCTAGGATAGCTTCTTCAAATTTCTTTGGCTCTACTTGGGATAGAAAGCTGGAGTAGAGAACTGAACTTAGATTTCTGCTCCTTGTTTATACCCCTTGTCTGAGATCTCCAACAATTTGATTGGCTGGATGATCTTTTAAATGCCTATTTGCTGGAGGCAGCCTGTCTTCTGGTTGTACACCTTCAGCTTCTTCATTCAGCCGCTCCTCTTGGTCTTCTTCAGCAACAGGAGTATCTTGTACTCCCCCTGGACAACAGCCACTATCATCCACTGCTGACTTGCAGTAGAACCTTCTTCAATAGTGAGCTTGTCCATCTTCTCAGTCACACCTGTGGAGCTGCAAACACTTCTAGACAATTCATTGTTAATGAGTCTAGCTTCATCAAACACTACATGTACAGACTCTTCTACAACTTGAGTAGTCAAGTTGTAGACCCTATAAGCCTTACTGTTGTTGTTGTACCCAATAAAGATCCCCTCTTAGGATTTGGCAGCAAACTTAGTTAAATAAGACTTACCATTGTTAAGTATATAGCATTTACAACCAAAGATCCTGAAATAGGATAGATTTGGTTTTCTGCCCTTCACAATCTCATAGGGTGTCTTCTTGTGGCTCTTGGTGATAGTAGCCCTATTTATCACATGACATGCAGTATTAACTTCCTCAGCCCAGAAATATTCTGGGAGAGATGTGTCACTCAATAGGGTTCTACCAGCCTCTATCAAAGTTCTATTTTTCCTTTCAACAATACCATTTTGCTGAGGTGTTCTTGGTGAGGAAAATTCCTGAAATATCCCAAACTCTTCATATAGCTTTGTCATACTATCAGACTGGAATTCAGTACCATGGTCACTTCTTATTTTGACCACTGTACTTTCTAACTCATTCTGAATTTGTTTGACAAAACTATAAAAGATACTAGGTGTTTCAGATTTTTGCCTTAGTAAGAATACCCAGGAAAACCTTGAATAATCATCTACAACCACAAAAGTGTAGACCTTCCTACCTAGGCTGTGAACTGGCATAGGACCAAAAAGATCCATATGCAAGAGGTATAGGCACCTCACATCCTCTTTGTTCTCAATGCTATTAAAGGTGGATTTGGTCTGCTTGCCCTTTTGACAAGCTGAGCATATCCCATCCTTTATACACTTAATCTGAGGACCATTCCTCACTAACTCTTTGCTAAAGAGTTGGCCAATTGTCTTATAGTTGAGATGAGCCAGCCTCTTGTGACATTTAAAACAATGTGAGACTCTTTCATCAGGTACAAGACAAATAGGAGAAGCATTATTCTCACACATAATGTCTAGACAATAGACATTTCTCTTCTTATATCCTGTCAGAATGATCATTTGATCATTTGACCTCTTGATATGACAACCATTTTTGACAAATGAGATGTCATATCCTAAATCACTCAGCTGACTTATGCTAATAAGGTTATGTTTCAAACCCTTTACATAAGCCATTTGAGTAATTGTAATTAGGTTGCTAGAAATGTTACCAAAGCCTTTTATGATTCCTTTTTCAGAACCACCAAAGGTAACTTTAGGACCATCCTTGATTGGTGTATAGTCCTTCAGCAATCCCCTAGTTCTAGTCATGTGCCTGAAACATCCACTGTCCAAGACCATATTGGGGCATGGCCACTTGGACTCACCTGCAAAACAGATTACTTAACCTTAGAACCCAAACAATTCTTGGGTCCTTGGTGCAAGTTAGTCTTACTCTTAACAAAACCACCTGTAGCTTTTCCAACAGGCAGTTTGCTACTGACTTTGGCACTTGAATTATGCCAATAATCTATGGCAAAGTGGCCTACCTTGCCACAACACCAGCACCCAAATCTGTAGTACCTTTGTTTAGGTACAACCCTGGCTATTTTATCTACAGCAGCCTTTTTGTTGAGTACTGGGGCTTTGCCCTTAGACTTGGACTTTACTGTCCAGGCAGGTTTTGTAAAGCCCAATCCAGTTTTACCCTTATGAGGTACAAACTCATCTATCAAAGGTAGAATAGATTTTGGTTTAGAAAAACTGGCTACAATATCTCTCTCCTTCTGAAGACTAATCTCCAGATTTCTAATTTGATCATTTTTAAATGTAATAGTCCCCATCTGAATAACTGTAATATTCTTCAGTCTGGCTATTTCATTTAATTTATGATCTAATAACTTGTCAAAATCTGTTGCAGCTACTTTAATACTAGCGATCTCCTTAGCCTGAGTTTTGGCCAAGAGTTTGCTTTTCTTCAAAGCCTGCAATAATACTCTATATTCATCAATTAACTAATGAATGTCTCCTTCAGATTCAGAACCACTCACATCACTTGATGCTGATGTATCTGAATTTGATCCAGCACTAGAAATTGAACTTGAAGAACAATTTTGTACCTGACTAGGTCTAGGCTGATCCTGGATTTTGTCTCCTTCTAATAAGGCCATCAGTCCCTTACACTGAATGTCCTCCTGCTCATAAATGGAGTTCATTAGCTGCATAAACTCATTTTCTTCTTCTTCAGCAAACAAGCCAATATTGGCTTCAGCTTCTGAATCTGTTTCTGAAGATGACATATCAGTCAGACTTTTATCCTTCTTGACAACAAAGGACCTTTTCTTTTTGCCCTTGAACTGTGTCTTCTTCTTGTCAGTGGACTCTTTCCTCTTTTCAGGACAATCAGCTATTACATGTCCTTGTCTATTGCAACAATAACAAACTATTTTTGAGGATGTAGTGTTACTAGACTTGGACTTTCTTCTGTCATTTCTTGATGACTTCCTTTTCTTGTAGTAGTCTGTTGAGATTATATTAGCCAGCATGACACGTGTGTGTGGGACCGCATGTTTGGGCTTTCCCCATCGCGTTCCTGGTCTGGGTGTTGACCCCGGTGGGCCCCCCTTGTGTGGCGGAATATCTCCGCGGTCATGTGGTTGGGGTTAATCCCACACCGCCTGCAGACTTCTCCCCTTTGTGTTCATGTACCCCGCCACCCTTCATCTCAACACCTGGGTTTTGAGATGAACTAATGGGTTGGCGGGTTCTAACTTGGTATCAGAGCAGGTTGTCATGCTGCGGGGGTGTGTTGAGATTATATTAGCCAGCATGACACGTGTGTGTGGGACCGCATGTTTGGGCTTTCCCCATCGCGTTCCTGGTCTGGGTGTTGACCCCGGTGGGCCCCCCTTGTGTGGCGGAATATCTCCGCGGTCATGTGGTTGGGGTTAATCCCACACCGCCTGCAGACTTCTCCCCTTTGTGTTCATGTACCCCGCCACCCTTCATCTCAACACCTGGGTTTTGAGATGAACACGGCCTTGCTTCGGTGGGAAGGAGGAGCGATGATGTTTGCCAAGCTGACACGCATCACAGTTGAGCGGAGAACTGGTGAGAGGTAAGTGGGGCAGAAGCTGACGAATGAGCCGAGGAGGAGGATGTTCAAGACGAAGATGCCACTGAAGGAGATCGGTGGAGGAGGAGTAGGCAGAAAGAGCTGAAACATCGTCGAGGAAGTAGAGGCCGCCGCTCTCAGTCCCAGTAGCAATCGTCCGCTGGGTCCTCGGGTCCTGAAAAGAACAAGTAGTGGGAGTGAATAAAACGGAGCACTGAAGTTGCCGGCATAAAGTAGTAACTGATAACAAATTGCACGGGAACTTCGGGACATAGAGGGTATCCTCCAAGCAAAGCGAAGGAGTGAGTTGAACCATGCCCGTCCCATGAACCGGAGACGGGGAACCATCCGCCACACGAACAGGGGGTAAGCGGTCATGGGTCTCAAGACGGGAGAAGCAATGAGGGTTGCCCGTCATATGATTGGTGGCACCGGAGTCAATCAGCCATTTACCTTGGGTAACGACGTGGGCACTACCTGACGTCGTGGCCACAGAGGCAGACGGCCTAGAAGAGGCGGAGGCCGAAGAAGGAGCATCACCGGAAGGGCGAAGATGAGGATGTTTCTGCCAGCAGCGGTCAACAGTATGGCCAGTACGACCACAGTGAGAGCAGAAGAACCGGGAGGAACCCCGTCCGCCAGAGGAGCCACGGCCACTAGGGCCCCACCGCTGAGCTTGGTGAGCAAAGGAGTCCTGGGAAGGGGGGGAGGCCAACAGAGGCCGCTGGAGGAGCGAAGTAACGGCGGCAATGCGAGCCGCAGTGGCATCCAAAGTAGGAGATTCCGCCTCACCCAAGATCTGCTGGCGGATCATATCATAAGAGTCGGGAAGACGAAGAAGATAACAAACAACCAGGAGTTCCTGGAAGTGTTTGTGCTGGTCGGCCAAGTCCGCGGAGAAGGGGCGATTCTGGAGGATTTCAGCCCCAAGAGCCTGAACCTGCTGATAAGCCGCAGCTGGGGACATGGAAGGGCGGGCGAAGAGGTCCGCATAGAGAGTATAAATGCGGGACGTCTGGCCCCCCTTAGAATAGAGAGCAGCGAGGTGAAGCCATGCGGCCTTGACCGTCTCATCATGGCGAATGACTGGAAGGCACTCATCAGAAAGGCTGTTGGCCAGCCAGGTGCGAACAAGAGCATCACTCGCATCCCAGTCATCAAACTCAGGAGAGGTGCGAGGAGGAGGGTCATCGGTGAGGTGATGACGCTTGCGTTGAGAACGAAGGAGAAAGGTGAAAGAAACACTCCAATCGGGATAGTTGGAGCCAACAAGCTTGGACACAGTGCCAAGGTTGCCCGAAGGAGGAGGGGGAGAAGGAGCTGCAGGAGTAGTGGTGAGACCGGAGGTAGTCATAGAACCCGGCAAGCAGAAGAAGCCGCGCGAACTGAAGCGGTTAGAAAACAGACGAAGCCGCGCGAACAGTAGCGGCTTGAAACAGGCAAAGGCACAGCGGGGAAGAGGTCGCGCGGACTGAAAAGGCCGAGCGAACAGCAGAGAGGAGAAGAGCAGGTGACCGCGACCAAGATGCAGGTAAGAAAGTAATAACCCGCACGGTCAGGCAGATCACAGCAGCGGCGAGAAGGCGGTCAAAGGCACAACGGGGAAGAGGTCGCGCGGACTAAAAAGGCCGAGCGAACAGAAGAGAGGAGAAGAGCTGATGACCGCGACCAAGATGCGGGTGAGAAAGGAACAACCCGCACGGTCAGGCAGATCACAGCAGCAAGCCGCGAGTAGAGAGACAACACACGCGGATAGGGACAGACCGCAACGACTAGGAAGTCGGAGCGGGAGGAAAGAACAAGGAGCGCGGCGACAAGGAAACAGGTCGCGGCGACAAAGAGCAGTAGGAGAAGAGAAGAAGAAGCAAGCCGCGCGAACAGGGCAGCGGACAGAAACAAGCCGCGCGGATAGAAACAAGCCGAGCGGACAGAGAGAAGCCAAGTCGCGAAGCAAGTCGCAGAAGCGGAAAACAAGCCGCGAACAACAGAGAGCGCACAGAATCAGAGGGAAATGACCGTGTGCTCTGATACCATGTTAGAAAGTAGAGAAAAGAAGCGAAAAGTAGAAGACAAGCGAATAAACTTTTGAATAATTGAAATTTTATTATCCAAAAAAGATATCATTAACAAAGGTATGGCCTCCCTTATATAGAATGGAGGAGATAAGAAAGAGAGTATACAAACAATGTGGGACTAAACATTTACAGTACTGAGCGGCTAGAACAACGGAGACCGCATAGGCCGCGCGGTTAGACAGATGGGCTAACCGCTCGGCAACTCCAGCAGGATAGAACAGGCCGCAGAGGTAGACCGATAGACCGCCCGGTCTCCAGGCACCAGAGAGACCGCCAGACCGCTCGGTCAACAAACCGCTGGAACAGACCGCTAAGCCGCCCGGTCTAATACTTCAACATAGTCATCTTTTGGCTGTGAAGTGGATGGCTTGTACCTCCACTGCTTATTCTTTAGGAACTTCTGAAAATGCCTAGTAAATGCAGCAAATTCTTCATCACTTTCACTGCTTTCTGACTTCTTGCTATCTGAAGTATCTGATATTGTCTCAGCAACTATTTGTGGTGGAGATGGAGACTTACTTCTATATTTCTTAGTGGCTTCAGTCTTGGAGGCCACAGCTCTTTTTTTGTGCTCCACCCTAGTAGTCTTTTCTTCCTCCTTCCTTACCATTAACTGCATCTCATAAGACAACAGTTTTCCAAACAATGTTGGATGAGGTATTTCAGCTAGCTTGGTCATTTCCCTTATGGCACAAATCTTAGTATCTCAGTCCTTTGTCAGGGATCTCAAGAACTTATCATTTAACTCATAATTGCTGAACTCTCTTCCATAGGACATCAATTCATTGACTATCCTATAGAATTTCTTGTAGCATTCAGTTATGATATCAGACCTGCCTTGTCTGAAGCTTTCATACTCTTGATTTAATAAAGACTTCCTATCTTGTCTTACCTCTTCTGATCCTTCCATATAGACTATCAGTGTGTCCCACATTTCTTTTGATGTTTTACAATGAATAAGATTCTGAAATGTGACATCATCAATTGCACTTACAATGATATTCTGGGCCCTCTTGTCCATAGTGGCCAGAATTATTTCATCCTTGGTCATTTCTGAATAGTCTTTCGGTGTTCTATGATTGGCATCTAGAACTGATACTTCCATTGGCACATATGACCCTTCTTTAACAGTAATATATATTCTTGGGTCTGAGGCTTCCATAAAAAGTCTAACCCTTTCTTTCCAAATGCCAAAGATCTCCTTTCTGCAGATTGGCAACTTCATGGATCCTAGCTCTTTGTGATTCTCAATTGAACCCATTTTCTTGATTCTTGATTATACTGATTCTGCCTACATGATCTTTACTCAGACTGTTATGTCCTTTTTGAGTAACCTCGCTTTGATACCACTTGAAAGAACTAGTGCCTAAACACCTAGAGGGGGGGGTGAATAGGTGCACTTAATCTTTTTAAACTTTTAAGGCAGAAATTCAATACAGTAATTACAATTCACAGTACAGATAACACAGCAATCATAGAAGCATACAATCACAGAGAGCACACAGGATTTATAGTGGTTCCCCAAGGTCTGGGTACATCCACTTTCCCCCTTCGCCTATCTAGTAGTGTACTAGATTCGGCCTAACTTCTCCATTACTCCTCAGATCCACAGATCTTACAGCTCAGAACCTCAAATAGGTTCCTACAACTCAGAGTGATCCCACTCCTACAACTCAGGCACAAAGGCCCTACCACTCAGTATTCACCAAGACCTACACTCAGCCTTCAACAAGGCCTACACTCAGCCTTCAACAAGGCCTACACTCAGAGAAATGTATCTCCTACACTCAGGCACACAAGCCCTACCACTCAGCCTTTATAAATATAGGCTTACAACTCAGATCCCACTCCTACAACTCAGGCACAAAGGCCCTACCACTCAGTCTTCACCAAGACCTACACTCAGCCTTCAACAAGGCCTACACTCAGCCTTCAACAAGGCCTACACTTAGAGAAATGTATCTCCTACACTCAGGCACACAAGCCCTACCACTCAGCCTTTATAAATATAGGCTTACAACTCAGATCCCTTAGGATCCTACAGAAAATAAAAAGTACAAGGATTAATAACCACAACTCTAATTGAGAAAGTTGAGTTGACTAGCTTCTTGATGAGTTCTTGAATGAACTTTGCAGAGATCCACCTCCCTTGGCTTTCTTCAAAGCTTCTTGAATTAGAACATAGTAGGGTAGAATCTCTAAGCAGATGATCTTCAATCAACTACTGACTTGAGAATCAGATTTCAATCTGAAACTTTCTTTATCAGCCTGGTTCAATAGCTATCTTCTTAGAAGGAGCTTTCTCTCTCCAAGTACTTAGATCTTCACTTGAAGGTCTTCTTCTTGTTTGTTGTTTCTCACTTCAATGATTGCTTCATCTGATTCAATTGAATTGAATTCCCTTCTGTTGAAGGAATAAGACTTTATATAGGCTTTCTTCATGGTGACCGGCTGATCCGGTTTCTAACAAACTTCTGACAGCTCTGACAGTAGCAGTTGACCGGTTGAAATGACAACTGTCAAGTCATCCAGTCACTTCTTGAAAACTCTGTCACTGTCTGAAAGTGTCGAGACAGATAGTCTTTATGTGTCGACACAAATAGACTAAGTGTCGACACAAGTAGACTAAGTGTCGACACTAGCCTTCATGGTGTCGACACAACTCCTTGTGTTGTAGAAACTTCTTCTCGACACTACTTCTTCAGAGTGTGTCGACACTGATCCTGTGTGTCGACACAAGTCCTTCTCCTTTAGTACTTAGTTGATTTCTGCTAAGTGTCGACACAACTCCTTTGTGTCGACACATCTTCCTGTGTTGAAACTTGCTAAGTGTCGACACATCTACTTTGTGTCGACACATGCCTTCTGTGTTGAAACTTTTGCTGAGTGTCGACACATCTCCTTTGTGTCGACACATTCTTCATGTGCTGAGACTTTTGCTGAGTGTCGACACATCTCCTTTGTGTCGACACTTGTACTTAAACTCTGTTGAAGTTTGCTGAGTGTCGACACGGCCTCCTAGTGTCGACACTTGTACTTGAACTTTGTTGAAGTTTTGCTGAGTGTCGACACAGCCTCCTAGTGTCGACACTTTTGATGTCGACAAAGTTCCTCTGGGTGTCGACACATCTTCTAAGTGTCGACACTGATTCTTTAGACATTGCTTCATTGTGTGTCGACACTGCATGTATGTGTCGACACTTTCCTTCTGGTGTCGACTCCGCATTCCTGGTGTCGACACAATTACTCCAAGTGTCGACACCGCTTCTCTGGGTGTCGACACAAGCTTTCTTAAGTGTCGACACTTTTCTTCTGGGTGTCGACACATGGACTTAGAAACTTTTTCTGCAAACCTGCAGTTACTTAACCTGCACAAATAAACTCAAAGCACATCAAATACACCTTGATGTATATCATTGAGTAGGGTGAGGCTTCTTCAAATCAGGTACATATATTCCAATGTACCCAACAAGAACAACAAAAAACCAAGAGAGAGTGAAGAAAACTCCCATATACTGGCCGCAAAACTGGCCAATCGGAGCCTGGATCTGAATCTGATTGCCGCCGAAGGAATCTGCACTGAGCCACCGACGTGAGCCCCCTCTCCTCCCTGGATACAGCCGGCCAAGCCGCTGTCACACGCTGGAGATGAACCCGATGCGCCGCTGGTGCCCAAAATCGGGTAACCCGATTATCCCTTCGCCACACGCCGCCGCCCTCCGGCCAAGAAATCCGCTGCTCTCTTCAAGATGAAGGAACCGCAACCTTATGCCCTCTTTCACCGCCGGAGTTGCCGCCGCCGCTGGATCGCCGGAGCCGCCGGAGATGCACGCCTTGATCAGTATCCCGATCCTTGTCGAAGAAGAACCGCCAGCCCAAGATTGGGCCCTATGCCCGCTAGAGAAGAAGAGCCGGCCCAAGATCGGTCCTATGCCCGCCGATCGCCGTCGGAGAAGAAGCGCTTCTGCCCGATCTTTCCACTGCCGGATCACAAGGATCGTCGGACATACGTAGCCCTAGATCGGGCATGCCACTGCGCCGCTGTCGCCGGAGAATAAGAGCCCATCGTCGCTCGATCTTGGCCGGAGAAGAAACACCCGAACCGCGCTCGATCGCCGCTCCCGAAGCCGCCACTCCTCCTTCTCCTGATGCCGCCACTTCTCCCTCCCGATTTCGAAGCCGCCGCCTCTCGATCGCCGCTCGTCTTCTCCCCGATTCCACTCTTGATGTCGCGATGCCGCCTCTCCGCCGTTCTTTCTCCTGATTCCTTTCTCTCGGTTAGGTTAGGTTTTAGTTTTTTTGGATCAGGTTTTTATTCTCTCTGTGCAAGTTATATATATATAACAAAACACAAAACCGAGCTGGACCGATCCGGTTTGGAGGCATCACAATAACACTGGAACCCTAGCTCAGATCTGAAATGCGATGTTGTCTCCTTCAAAAAGGTTGATTCCACTTGGATCTCCACACATCATTAAAGCAATAAGTCCAGATTTAACCCTTGTTGGAACCAGCATCCTGGTCCCTCCTAAAGTTATCCTAGTGGGCAGATGAGAGGATTCCCACCTGCAGGAGGCGAGATGGGGGATCCTCTGAAGTGGGCGAGATCTCCTAGTGGGTGAGATCATCCTAGGAGGCGAGAGAGCCCACAAGCCGAGGGGACGACGAGATGTATAGGGCTGTCGTCTCGCCCGCCAGACTCTTCCCCCACTCACAACAGAGGATAGGTGTTGCCTTTACCCTTTTACCCCCAAAGGGGGATTTGACCTTTGTGCGCCAGGTAATTTTACACTTCTACCCCTGGAGGTCTGCGTATAGCTCTCCAGAACAGCGGAGTTTGGTTGTTGACAGACCCAGCCCAGGCTGTTTTGGTCTTTTTAGGATGATTCAGAAGTGTTATTTGTAGATCAGATTCAGAGGCCTATAAATAGACCGATATAGGTGCCTGAGAGGGTTGTTGAACCTTTCCATTGTTTTCTTCACAGACACCAAGATCAGCATTGGCTAGGGAGGGGAAGATCATTAGTTCTTCCGGGAAAGAGGTGTGACCTCCGAGCTGAGACCCCTCGGTCTATTTTTAGGTCTCTGACTCTCGTCAGTAGGATAGCTCAGGAAGAGTACGTGTGGGCTGCATCCTGTTCCGAACTTTAGGAGGGACCAGGATGCTGGTTCCAAAATTTTTGGTACGGAGAGCATAGAACGCAGCCCTAAGAGAAGAACCTTGAGCAACCACATGGCGGGAGATCACGGAGAAGGAGAAGGAGGGGGGTCGGATAACCCGGAAGGATTTGTCGGAAGAGAAGAGTTTATGGCTTCGATCAAGGGGATCATGGACTTGCTGCAAGGGATCTCGTGACAGGGAGATTGTTCAACCCCACTGCCTCAAGTACCGGCTCTCGCAACACAAGAAGAGCTCGTATCAGCGCGAGTGGGAGAAGATGCCCTGGGGAGGAGACCAGGGAAGAAGGTGATGGCGGAAGGGAGTGGGAGAGACATGGCAGGAAGGGAGCTATTCCCAAGTCCGGCGAGTACCATCTCGCCCGAAGAGGTCGTCGCGCGAGTGGGGTGGATGAGACTGGTGGCGAGAGGGTCGCCATTTTGTGAGCTGATCCTATCAGCCCCCATCCCGGAAGGATTCCAGGAACCTGAGATGAACTACTATGTGGGGAAAGATGACCCCTTCAACACTTGCAATGGTTCGAGGACGCAGTTTCGATCAGGCCCATGACGGACACATTTAAATGCAGTCTTTTCGCCATCACTCTAAAGGACAAAGCTAGAGACTGGTTCCATCAGCTCCCGACAGGCTCGATATACTGCTTCGAGGACCTAAGCAGGAGTTTCCAGTTGCGGTTCTCCACTTCTAAGAAGAGAAAGAGGAACTCGGAGTCGATCTTTTTGATTAAGCAGAAGGCAGATGAGTCGCTGGCTCAATACATGGACAGGTTCCAAGAGGAGATCTTGGATATACAGGAGGTGCCAGGGTTTGCCCTCTAGATGGCCTTTACTGTGGGACTACGGGAAGGTTTCTTCAAAATGAGCCTCACCCGGAAGGCGCCACTATCTTTTGAAGGCTTGATGGAGAAGGCGGCGAAGGAAATAGCGATGGAGGCGACAAACCCCCCTTTTGCAAAGAAACTGGCAAGGCTTACTGAGGGGGAGTCGAGGGAGTCAGGTGGGAGACAGCAGGAGCCAAGGAGAAGAGAGGAGCCGAGGGCTCCGGCATATCAAGATCTGGGATGGAGGAAACAGGGAGGCCCTGCCCCAGGACAAAGAAGAGGGTTTCCCCGCTGGGGTAGGAACCAACAAGGAGGACCGGGAAGGTTTCACCAGCAAGGGTGGGGGTATGGTCATACTGTAACACCCCAATTTTGCAAGAGGGCTAGTCTGCAGTTCTGGAAAATATTTTTTGGGTTTCTGGCAGGAGGCACACGGCCTGCGACACAGGCGTGTCGCAGGGCGTGTCGAGGCCGTGTCGACACTCGGCCCAAGTGTCGACACTTTCGCTCGACGTTGTGTCGAGAGTAGGGCACACGGCCTGCGACACGGGCGTGTCGCAGGGCGTGTCGAGGCCGTGTCGACACTTGGCCCAAGTGTCGACACTTTCGCTCGACAGCGTGTCGAGACTGGGGCACACGGCCTGTGACACGGGCGTGTCACAGGGCGTGTCCGGCTTGGTCGACGATCTTCGCTCGACGTTTTTCCGCGGTGTCGACACAAAGCCTGTCGACGGGTGTCAAGACTTGGCACACAGCTTCGAACACGGGCGTGTCCCAGGCCGTGTCACCTCTCGGGTTGGTTTCGGGGCCGTGTCGTTGGAGGCACACGGCTGGCCACACGGCCGTGTCACTGGGGACACGGGCGTGTCGGATCGAACACGGGCGTGTCAGAAGCCCGTGTGCGATTCCAGGTGCGTCGATTTGAGACGGCGAATGAGGCACACGGCCCTGGACAGGGCGTGTGCCAGGCCGTGTTCGGCCCAGATTTTCCATTTCCCAGGCGAATCGCGGCCATTCTTTTCCTGGTTTTGGGATCTAACGGTTCAGGCCATCTCCTGGGAAGTTAACTCCGATTTTAGGGTTGGAAACCCTCATTTGTTTTCCAAGACTTCTCTTTCTAAGTTCTTGAGAGAAACTAGAGCAAGGAGGAAGGAGAAGAAGGTCTTGGGCTGTAGGAAGGGTTTCGGAGCTCCAAATCGCGAGCCGAGTCCGGATCCGTGAAGCTTCGATCGTTGCGAAGGTTTCCATCCGGCCATTTTTGCCATGGCAAGGAAGAGGAGTCGGAAGGTAACGACACCTCTCCTCTCGGTCTTAGGATGCATGTCTTAGCATCATTTATTTTCTTTCTTTCTAGTTTTTGGGCACCAAACTCTCAAATGAGAGGGGTTTTGGTTTGCCAAGGTTCAAGAGGAACCTCCGGGTTGATTGAGTCCGTCCCCGGCATATTTTGCATTAGAGATCCGCTTCGCTAGTGGATTAGGCATGGTGGGTGAAGCCGTAGTCGCGACCGTTAGTCCGACTCGGTGATGTTGCATACGAACTTAGGGATTCGTAGAGTTTCCGTTGCGACAAGAAGCTGTTTGTGATGTGGTGGTGATTCCCTTTTGTTTGAAAGAGTACGCGTAGTCGGGACCGGACAAGGTTAGCTTCTCGTGGCGGTAGATGGTTTCCTTGAGGGACAAGATTAGCTCCGTACGAGTTGGAGATGGTTTCCTTGGTGGACAAGGTTAGCTCCGCACGAGTTGGAGATGGTTTCCTTGGTGCGCGGGAACGCTGCAGTACAAGTGAGGGATTATGGTGATTTTAGTCTTGGATTGTGATGTGCCAAGGCGTGGCTATGTCTCCGTGGTCGGCTGGCTATCCCGTGACATGTGCGTCATGTGTGGAGAGTGTCCCGGCGAGACTAGTCCCCTTCTGTGAGACTGACGAGAATGCCAAGCTTGGGGCAAGCCCGGGCAATGAGGCCATGAGCGGGTGGGGTCCAGCAAGGCTTCTTAGAATCGGTCAGTCTGTGTTTGTTGGAATCCTGACATGAGACGTCAGTGCTTGCAGGCAAGCCCGGGGCTAAGCCCACGAGCGGGTGGGGCCTTGGCAAGAATTCCAGGTGGCGGCCTGTGCGCCGTTTGAGGGAGTTGTGTCTCCCTCATTGTTTGCGGCTTTATGCCAATGGGGAAATGTGAGTACCCAAATGATGTGATGTTGTGCTAGATGCATACGCAGTAGGGTGCCTTGGGCGAAGCCCGAGTGTTGCATACATGTTGCATAGTAGGCCCTTTTATTACATGCTCAACCAGTAGAGAACGTGTTTGATGATTGAGACATCCAAGCCTGTTTTAATGCTTTTCTATTTATAGATGTTTATATTGCATATGAAGTGCTGACTTGCAGGTTGGAGGGTTCCCCGGGGTCCGTTAGGGGCGGCCGGGAGGAGATGTGTTGTTACACAGTTTGAGGTCAGCATTTGCTGACCCAGGTTACTAATAATTTTTACAGGGCAAGGATCGCATGCAGGAGCTAGCACGCCGGCCAGAAAGGCCTAAGCCCCATGAAGTGTTTTTCCCTCTTTCGTAGCACTACTTTTATGATGATGTTTGTTTGAGACTCTTTTGTCCGGCTTGCATGCCGAGGTAGACTAGGAGTGCTATGCACATTCATGATTGTAATTTTATTTGAGTATGGACTTTTGTGGTAGGCCTTAAGGCCTTAGTTGTTACTCTTTTGGTTAGTGGATAACTTCTAGTTGTGCTTTGTTTCTGCTGTGTTATGCAAGTGTTTTGAGTTTGGGTAGTTATATCAACTTTTAATACTAAAGTTGTGGCGTTCGTATGTTGTGGGGCCCCAGCCGGACCCATATTATACGGTCATTACAGGGGGGTGTTACAATTTGGTATCAAAGCGAGGTTAGATTCAAGGTTAGCGCGTAGAGAAGTTATCCACATAAGAGTAACGCGGGACCGTGAGTGTCCTTATGTTTTAGTCTTGAGATTGAAGACTAATCCCTTATTTCTTGTTTTCCTGAAGAGTGCAAGCAACGAGGCGGGCACTTCAAGAGCAAGGGATGATCTCTCGGCGAGCAGTGCTACTTCTCCAGCCCTTTTGGGCACGGGTGTAAACCCGGCTGATGAATTGTAAATATACGTATTTTTGTGCACATTAATTTAGTTATTTTCATTTATTTTCGTCGTTTTTACTTATTTTTGTTCAATAAAATGCTCCTATTCTTGTAAATTTTCTTCTAACTTGTTTTATTTTATTTTGCAGAAAAATTTCAAAATCTGCCAAAATTGGGCAGTACACGCCCGTGACAATTTGGTCACGCCCGTGACAGGGCCGTGACATTGCATTTCCCGTGAAATTGGACGATTTCTGAAGTAAAAGCTTGATACGCCTGGGGTCACGCCCGTGTCACCCGACACGGGGCGTGACCCAAGCCCGTGTCCTCTCCTCTCGACGAATTCCGCTCGACGATCGTCGAGTATCGACACCAACAGTCACGCCCAGCGTCACGCCCGTGACCTGGGGCGTGACTCAATCTCAGCTCGACGATTTCGACTCGACACTTTCCGCTCGACATTCGTCGAGTGTCGACACCAACTGACACGCCCGTAGTCACGCCCGTGACCTGGGGCGTGACCTTTCCAGCTGGCCCGACAAGATGCTGACAAAGACTTTCGACGCAACCCGCGCCCGGTTCTACCTCCCCGACACGCCCAGAGTCACGCCCGTGACCCGGGGCGTGACTGTCGCGAACTCAGCCCGAAGTCAACTTTCCTGTCCAATCGCCGGCCGCCTTCATGAATAGTACTGTCACGCCCCCCTACACGCCCGTGACCTAGGGCGTGTACTTAGAATTTTTGCCTATAAATTGCCCAGTTCTGTAAGGTCCAAGGGTTCAGATTTTTGGGCCATTTTATTGTCTTTTTGTGGGCTTAATCCGTGGATACTAGTGCTATGTAAGGAGATTTCTCCCTTCTTATTTCATGTTTTGTTTTGCTTTATCTTTTAGCTTTGTAATAGCTTGATAATTTTAATAAAAATGTTAGATTTTCTCTCTCTATATAGCATGAAAATTCATTTGGATGGCTCACTTCTTCTCTTTTTTTATCCTTGGTTTCATCCTTGTTCTTCATTTATGAAATGTGTGTGTGTGTGTATGAGTGTAATTTATTTACTTTACATGTCCTTAACTTGTCTTCATGCTTAGGCATGATAGTTTTCTTTTTTTTCTCATCATGTCTTTTTCCTTTAACTTGTCTTCATGCTTAAAATTTTGATTTCATTCTCATGAATTTATAAAAGAGATTCAAAAAGTGATTTTGTTCCTTTTTTTACTTAGTTTTCTTTTAGGATTGTAAAACCTCTTTTTGTTCTTTTCATCTTCTTTTTCATTTTTTTATCACTTTCATAAAATCATAATAATGAAAATGTTGGCACTTTTATTTTCCAAAAAACTTTGGTTTTTAAATTTGATTTGAAAAACTTTTGTCTTCTAAAAATTATAATTTCCTCTTTTTATTTGTTTTTGGCAAAACCTAAGCATGAAAAAGTTAAAGTTTTAATTTTTAGGTAACTTTCATTTTGCTTTTAATTTATGTGTGTGAGTGTATGAGAATAATATTTTAATGCTTTGATTCAAATTGTGTAGAGTGTGTGAGTGTAGGTGTTAAATTTTAATGCTTTCTTTTAATTGCTTTTTTTTAATGCTTTGTTCAAATCTTGTAGAGTGTGTGAGTGTAGGTGTTAGCTTTATTGTTTTCTTGAAATTCATATGGAGTGTGTGTGTGTTCATGTGCATTTATTTCCGCCTACTCGTTAGGAGTTAAATGACGCATCGTCTTCATTTTCAGTCCTACTCATTCGAGTAGGACTTGTAATTTTCTTTCTTTATTTTTCCGCCTACTCACTTGAGTCAAATGGCCGGACTTTATTTCCCGGCTACTCGTTTGAGTAGGATTTGTAATTTTTATTTCTTTATTTTTCCGCCTACTCACTTGAGTTAAATGGCCGGATTTTATCGCCCTGTAATCGTATTTATTTTCTCCTACTCATTTGAGTAGGACTCGCTTTCATTTCAGTCCTACTCGTTTGAGTAGGACTTGCAATTTTCAGCTTTTATTTACCGGCCCCACTCGTTTGAGTGGGACTCGCAAATTTGAAATATGCAAATTTCTTTTATGTGTAACTTAGTTTCTATTTAATTTATAATTTGGAGTGTGCGTGAGTTCTCGTTTTAGTTAACTTTTTAGCTTTCTAAATGATTATTTTGTTTTTATGTCCCATTCTTATAATCGTTTAGTGTTTAATTTCGAACTTGCGCCTCACTAAATTATAAGCCGTCCACATACCAATGTGTGGCTAATCGCTATTCGTCTCGGCATCGAAGAGCATTGGGACATTTAAAATGATTTCTAATAATTGAAGCTCTTTATTTTCATTTTAATTTAAGGACTTAAGGTTTACCCCGGGTTTACGACGCATAGGACCACATATCGATGTGTGGGCCCTATTTTCGTAGTCCATATGCTAGCTAGCCGAGAGGTCGTGCATATGGACCGATCACCCCTGGGTAAATAGAGTTGCGTGCATACCCTCGAGAGAGGACAAGCGTAATTCTACCGAATTGTGTTCCCCACCCAATAGCGGGGTTCTTAGCATAAAGCGGGCGTTAAGAGGAATCCTTCGTCGGACTAACGTTCGGTCGAATAGTCTTAACGTTTAGGTGAGCGATATCCCTATAGCTAGGTGAGCTCACATTTGTGGAACCTCCACGGCCAAGTTGCCTTATTATTAATTTGAAAACTAAGTCCTATAATTATTAAAAATTGTTTTAGTCTTAATCCAATTCGATGCCGAGCGTTAACCTTCATCGAATATTTTCTAAATCGTTTTTTTTTTCGCTCCTTTACTTTTCCGTCTTTTATTAAGAAAAAAAATCCACCTTACTTTCAGTAAAATAATAGTCCTCCCGGAGGAGTAAGAATAGTCAACGCGACCCCGAGAACAATACGACCTCGGTATTCCCCCGAATATCGAGTACTACTTGCGATAGGTGCACTTGCCTACCCGAGCACGCCCGCGGAGATCGACTCACCGAACCAACCACAGTAAGAGTCTGTTCGCGGGCGCATCAAGTTTTTGGCGCCGTTACCGGGGATATCTCTTTTCGAGTTGCTATTTCGAATTCCGGAGTCTATTACTTTTACTTATTTTCTATAAAAAAAAGAACTTAAAACTTTATTTTAAAACAAAAAAAAGAGAGTTTATTTTATTTTATTTTTGTTTGGGTATATGACCCGAGCACAACCCTCAGAGTCTGAAGATTTTGACTTCGACCCTGAGATCGAACGCTCTCTTGCGCGTATTCGATCTCAACGCCGAAATCCTTCTTTAGATCCCGAGGAATCTATCGGAGAACCCACTGTTGTAGTTATGGCCGCGCCTAACCTTCCCCCGGCGGCCTAGCGTACTATGTCCTATTACGCCCGGCCTAACCTGGATGATTCTGGGTCGAGTATTGTTCGCCCTGCGGTGGCGAATAATAATTTCGAAATAAAGTCAAGTGTCATTCAAATGGTCCAAAACGTCGTGCAGTTCGATGGACTGCCGGATGAGGACCCGAATGTCCACTTGTCTAATTTCTTGGAGATATGCGACACCTTCAAGATCAATGGCGTCACTGATGACGCCATTCGTTTGCGCTTATTTCCTTTTTCCCTTAAGTCCAAAGCCAAGGCGTGGTTAAATGCCCTCCCGCGAGGATGTATCACCACGTGGGCTGAGTTGACGGAACGGTTCCTAACGAAGTACTTTCTGCCCGCAAAAACTGCAAAGTTGCGGGAGGACATTTCTTCATTTGTGCAAAACGATCCTGAGTCTCTATACGAGACTTGGGAACGGTTTAAGGAATTCCTCCGCCGTTGCCCGCACCATGCGCTGCCAATGTGGTTGCAAGTTCAAATTTTCTATAATGGGCTGAATTTTCAGACGCGTCAAATGATTGACGCGGCTGCCGGGGGTACGCTTAACAACAAAACCCCCGAGGCCGCCCAGGCTTTATTCGAAGAGATGGCTATGAACGCCTATCAATGGAACGTCCCGCGGGGATGGCCAAAGCCGGCGGCTGGTCTTTTTGAAGTGGATGCCACTGCTCTCTTGACCCTTCAAGTTGAAAGGTTAACAAAGCAGGTGGCGGAGATGTCTGCTGCCTCCTCCACTCTGCCTTGTTTTATTCCCCCTAATGTCTGCGTAGCTGAAGAGTTTGTGGACTTCATGGGAAATTCGGGTCGTCCTCCCTTCAACCCCAACAACAACCCTTATAGTAATAACTATAATCCGGGTTGGAGGAATCACCCCAACTTCTCGTGGAGCAACCCGAATAATGCTCAGCGTCCCCCTATTTCTTATGCGCCCGGATTTCTTCCTCCTCCTCCTCTTCCGAAACCCTCCCCGATGGAGGAAAATTTTTCGAAGTATATTGCGTCCAACGAGTCAAATATCCGGAACATCACCAGATCGCTAAAAATACTCGAACAACAGGTTGGACAGCTGGCGAGGATGATGTCCGAGCGCGCGCTCGGGGCACTGCCGGGAAACACGGAGCCCAATCCACGGGAGAACGCCAATGCTATAACCCTCCGTAGTGGAAAGGAGGTGGTCGATCCAAAACGGACCGACCCTCAGGTACATATTTCACCTCCGACCCCTCTTCCCCTTTCTTCGCTTACGCCGCCTTTACCAATTATAAAAGAAAAAATTATTTTAAACAAGGCTCTTCCGTATCCGCATAAGTTAGAAAACGAGCGTAAGGACGCGCAATATGAAAAATTTACTTTATTATTAAAACAAATTCACATTAATGTTCCTTTTTGCGAGGCTATCTCGCAAATGCCCAAATATGCGAAATTTTTAAAAGAACTACTTTCTAATAAACGCAAATTAGAGGATATTTCGCATGTATCTCTCAACGCTGTCTGCTCGGCGGCCCTTACTAATAAATTGCCCACAAAACAAAACGACCCGGGACGATTTTCCATCCCGTGCCTTTTTGGAGATATATTAGTAAAGTACGCCTTAGCTGATTTAGGGGCTAGCATTAATCTGATGCCGTTCTCGCTCTTTTCACGTTTAGGTTTGGGTACTCCTAGTCCTACAAATATGCGCATCCAATTAGCGGATCGCTCGGTTAAGTTCCCTATCGGGGTATTGGAGGACGTCCTTGTCCGAGTCGACAAGTTTACCTTCCCGGTAGACTTCGTCATCTTAGATATCGAGGAGGATGCCGAGGTACCAATAATACTCGGTCGCCCTTTTCTCGCCACCTCCCGCGCACTAATAGATGTTAGTAATGGTAGTCTTCTCCTCCGAGTAGGCGATGACCAAGTTACTTTCTCTATTAATCCCTCGATGGACAATTTGTCATCGAGCGACGATTTCTGCTACTCTTTAGATACCTTTTTTGGAGATCGTTCTTCTCCCGTTTTCAAGTCCGTATTTTTAAACGACGATATTTATGAGCTCAAAAATTTTAAATGCGATGATGATACTTCTTTAGACTTGCCTTTCGAACCAATTGGTAAGAAAGACATAGGCATTAAAACCTCCCTAGAAGAACCGTCCATCCTAGACCTCAAACCCTTACCCGCATCACTCAAATACGCATTTTTGGGAAAAGGCGATACGCTTCCCGTTATCATTTCTTCGGACTTGAGTGATTCGGAGACTTCCGATTTATTGGAAGTTTTATTTAAACATCGCCACGCAATTGCGTGGCAAATCTCTGACTTAAAGGGGATTAGCCCCTCCTTTTGCACCCATAAGATTTTCCTTAACGATAATTGCCGCAAAACGATTCAGCAGCAGCGTCGTCTTAACCCAAACATGAAAGACGTCGTTAAAGCCGAAATCATTAAGTTATTAGATGCGGGGATTATCTACCCTATTTCAGACAGTGCATGGGTTAGTCCCGTTCATGTCGTGCCCAAGAAGGGCGGTCTTACCGTAGTGGCAAATGAGCATAACGAGCTCGTCCCAACTCGTACTGTTACGGGTTGGCGAGTGTGCATCGATTATAGAAAACTTAATGACGCCACCCGCAAGGACCATTTCCCTCTGCCATTTCTAGACCAGATTTTAGAGCGTTTATCCGGTCATCCGTATTATTGTTTTCTTGATGGTTTATCGGGGTTTTTCCAAATCCCCATTTCCCCCGATGATCAAGAGAAAACAACTTTTACTTGCCCGTTCGGCACCTTCGCATATCGAAGAATGTCATTTGGACTCTGCAATGCGCCAGCTACATTTCAAAGATGTATGCTAGCGATCTTTGGCGAGCTAGTAGAAGACATTATGGAAGTATTTATGGATGACTTCTCTGTTTTTGGACGCTCTTTTCCCGATTGCCTTCACAATTTAGATCGTGTCCTTCAACGGTGCGAGGACACAAGCCTAGTTTTAAATTGGGAAAAATGCAACTTTATGGTTCGAGGAGGTTTGGTCCTCGGCCATATGATTTCGTCTAAGGGGATAGAGGTGGATAAGGCCAAGATAGAAATTATAGAAAAACTTCTGCATCCAACAAACGTAAAATCTATTAGGAGTTTCTTAGGCCATGCGGGCTTTTATCGACGCTTCATTCAAGACTTTTCGAAAATAACAAAACCGCTTACTCACCTCTTGGAAAAGGAATCACGTTTCATCTTTAGTAGCGAATGCGAGTCCGCCTTTAATTCAATAAAACAAAAACTTATCACTTCACCAATTTTAGTGGCCCCTAATTGGTCCCTTCCGTTCGAAATAATGTGCGACGCTAGTGATATTGCCTTAGGTGCCGTTCTTGGCCAACGCGTAGAAAAACATTTTCATCCTATTTATTACGCTAGCAAGACGCTCACTTCCGCACAAGTAAATTACACGACAACGGAAAAGGAACTCTTAGCCGTCGTTTTCGCTTTCGATAAGTTTCGCTCGTATATAACGCTATCTAAAGTTATCGTTTTTACCGATCACTCCGCGCTTAAATATTTATTAGCTAAAAATGATGCGAAGCCCCGCCTTCTTCGATGGATTCTCCTCCTACAAGAGTTTGATTTGGAGATCCGAGATAAGCGGGGAGCGGAAAATCTAGCGGCGGACCACCTCTCCCGTTTAGAAAATCCGGGTGCGGAAGCGCTCGTCAAATCTGAAATAAATGACAGATTCCCCGAGGAACGCCTTCTTGCAATTAATAAATCTTCGTCATCTTCGCCTTGGTTCGCAGATTTTGCAAATTTCTTAGTAGCGCGGGTGCTTCCGAAAGAGTTTTCAAGTCATCAAAAGAAGAAATTCTTTTCTGACTTGAAAAATTTCTTTTGGGAGGACCCATTTCTTTTTCGTATCTGCGCGGACCAAGCGGTCCGAAGATGCGTTGCGGGTGTGAAGTGCTTACAAATTCTTAAGCACTGCCACGAGGGTCCAGCCGGGGGCATTATCAAGCTAACCGGACCGCTCGGAAGGCGCTCGAGGCGGGCTACTTTTTGCCCACTCTCTTCAAAGACGCGCATAATTTTGTGCGCGCATGCGATAGCTGTCAGCGGTCGCGTAACATCTCTCGTCGCGACGAGATGCCCCAAAATATGTTTTTAGAGTGCAAAGTCTTCGATTTATGGGGCATAGATTTTGTTGGCCCCCTACCTCCATCTTTCAAAAATATGTATATTTTAGTGGCGGTCGACTACGTATCGAGGTGGGCGGAAGCGCAAGCTCTCCCCACCAACGATGCGTGAGTCGTCGTTACATTTCTTAAAAAATTATTTTCTCGCTTCGGCATGCCTCGCACAATTGTTAGTGATAGGGGAACGCATTTCTGTAACGCTCTTATGGCTAAGACGTTAGCTAAATACGGAGTCACGTACAAGCTTGCCACCCCCTACCACCCGCAAACAAGTGGCCAAGTCGAGGTAGTAAATCGAGAGATCAAGCGAATTTTAGAAAAAACCGTTTCGCTAAATAGGAAAGATTGGTCCATTAAACTCGACGATGCGTTGTGGGCGTATCGGACGGCATACAAAACCGCAATTGGATGTACGCCGTTCCGGTTAGTCTACGACAAAGCGTGCCATTTACCCGTAGAATTAGAGCATCGCGCTCTTTGGGCTTTAAAACTCTTAAACCTTGACTCCAACTTAGCCGCTCAAAATAGAAAACTGCAACTAAACGTGCTCGATGAATGGTGTGCGAACGCTTACGAGAGCAATAAATTCTATAAGGAGCGCTCTAAGTTATATCACGATCGAAAAATCAAGTCCCAAAAATTATTTTCTCCGGGCGATCTTGTCCTTCTTTACAATTCCCGTCTTAGGCTTTTTCCAGGTAAATTAAAATCTAGATGGTCCGGTCCCTTCCTAGTTGAAGAAGTTTTTCCATATGGAACCGTACTCGTCTCCCACCCGGACAAAGGTTCTTTTAAAGTAAACGGTCATAGGTTAAAGTCTTATATATCAGGCGACTCAGTGATCGGTTTTAGCGAAACCATAACTTTCCTCCACATTATAAACCTTCCAAAATAGTCAAGCTACACGACTATAAACAAAGCGCTCCTGGGAGGCACCCCTCGCTTATCTTTTTCGCTCTTTCCTTATTATCTTTGCTGTTTTTTTCTAATAAACGCAGGGTTTCTGATCGGCCTCCCCCTACGCGTCTCAGGGAAGCTTCTACCCCCTTTCCCTTTCTTTTCTTTGTATATATTGTCTTTCCTTTCTGTTCCACATACTTACGATACAACATTGGGGACAATGTTGGACTTAAGTATGGGGGTGTTTTCGTACTTTACTTTCTGCACTTCAATTTTTCTGCATTTCAAAAATACAAAAAAATACATATAACAACAAAACAAAAAAAAATTAAAAAACATCTTAAAATGAAAAAAAATTTAAATGAAAAATCCAAAAAAAAAAATTTTTTTGTTCTCTTTCTTTCTTTTTTTCCAAAAAACTCAAAAACAACAAAAATTTATATTTAGTTTCGCTTTGTAAATATTGTTTTTTTGTACATACTCTTTTCTCTCTCCCTCTTCCTCATTCTTGTACAAATCTTTTTATTCCCTTATTTTTGTACATATGATGAAAACTCTCTAAAAAAAAATACAAAAAAGATAATAGGTCAAAACAAAAATTCAAAAAAATTGAGAAAAACAAAAATACAAAAAAAAAGATAATAAATGAAAAACAAAAAAAATGATAACAAAAACTATAAAAATCAAAAAAATGTTTTGAAATAAATAAATTAAATATTCCATACTTAACTTTTCTGCTATCCAAAAATTCTGTTTTGAGTTTATTTATATGTGAATACTATTAATTCTTTATTCACTACCCGTTTATTAATTATTGATTGAAAATTTTAAATACCTGGGGTTAAGTTTTAAAGAATTCATTATACTTTGTTAAAAATAGCGAACTCGTTTTAGGCACTACTTCTAATTTTTCATTGATAGGAGCACGTATATTATGTTAGGAAATAACGACTATAGAATTCGATTATACTTACTTTTAGCTTTCTGAAAAAATTGGAACGTACAAATTATTAAGGTTGCTCTCAAAAATTTTTAGGATTACAATCTAGTTTTCCTTTCTCCCCTTACTTTTCATGACCTACTTGGCATGAAAAATTTTATCCTTAAAAGATCATATGTCAATGGAAATAAGATTTCGTTCCGTAAACATAGGCACCCAATAATTTTAAAAGATTATATATGGAGTAAGATGATAAAATTCATTACTCCTACAAATATACAATGGGTTAATTTTATTCTTATGAAGTTGAAAAAACAAAAAATCATATTAGGAAAATAAGATTTCGTTTTCCTAATAATCCAAAAGAAAAAAAATGGAGGTTCGAGAAAAAATCACCTCACCTCAAATATCAAAACCATCTTCATAAACCCACTACCCCCTTAGCCAATTACACGATTCTAGAATTAATTCAAAAATCTTTTTGAGAACATAATTAGTAAATTGTATTATTTCCAGTAGCACTCGTATAAGCTAGAGTTCTTATAATTCTAAACTACTTTCGTTAATCTAACCATTTCAAATGTTGTCTTCTATTTGATTACATCAAGAAGTCTTTTGGCCAAAACTTTTGTGCTATTTAAATCATCTACATAATTTTAGGAGTTAACTCTTACACCCCGTATATTTATTTCGATCTCTCTTATAATTGATTAAGCGGTAGCTATAACTTAGAGTTTTTTTATTCCTTATAGATTCACCTCAAACTTTTGCTCTGGAATAGCAAAAGCCTAAGTATGGGGGTATTTGATGAATTGTAAATATACGTATTTTTGTGCACATTAATTTAGTCATTTTCATTTATTTTCGTCGTTTTTTACTTATTTTTGTTCAATAAAATGCTCCTATTCTTGTAAATTTTCTTCTAACTTGTTTTATTTTATTTTGCAGAAAAATTTCAAAATCTACCAAAATTGGGCAGTACACGCCCGTGACAATTTGGTCACGCCCGTGACAGGGCCGTGACATTGCATTTCCCGTGAAATCGGATGATTTCTGAAGTAAAAGCTTGACACGCCTGGGGTCACGCCCGTGTCACCCGACACGGGGCGTGACCCAAGCCCGTGTCCTCTCCTCTCGACGAATTTCGCTCGACGATCGTCGAGTATCGACACCAACAGTCACGCCCAGCATCATGCCCGTGACCTAGGGCGTGACTCAATCTCAGCTCGACGATTTCGACTCGACACTTTCCGCTCGACATTCGTCGAGTGTCGACACCAACTGACACGCCCGTAGTCACGCCCGTGACCTGGGGCGTGACCTTTCCAGCTGGCCCGACAAGATGCTGACAAAGACTTTCGACGCAACCCGCGCCCGGTTCTACCTCCCCGACACGCCAAGAGTCACGCCCGTGACCCGGGGCGTGACTGCCGCGAACTCAGCCCGAAGTCAACTTTTCTGTCCAATCGCCGGCCGCCTTCATGAATAGTACTGTCACGCCCCCCCCCCCCTACACGCCCGTGACCTAGGGCGTGTACTTAGAATTTTTTGCCGATAAATTGCCCAGTTCTGTAAGGTCCAAGGGTTCAGATTTTTGGGCCATTTTAGTGTCTTTTTGTGGGCTTAATCCGTGGATACTAGTGCTATGTAAGGAGATTTCTCCATTCTTATTTCATGTTTTGTTTTGCTTTATCTTTTAGCTTTGTAATAGCTTGATAATTTTAATAAAAATGTTAGATTTTCTCTCTCTATATAGCATGAAAATTCATTTGGATGGCTCACTTCTTCTCTTTTTTTATCCTTGGTTTCATCCTTGTTCTTCATTTATGAAATGTGTGTGTGTGTATGAGTGTAATTTATTTACTTTACATGTCCTTAACTTGTCTTCATGCTTAGGCATGATAGTTTTCTTTTTTTTTCTCATCATGTCTTTTTCCTTTAACTTGTCTTCATGCTTAAAATTTTGATTTCATTCTCATGAATTTATAAAAGAGATTCAAAAAGTGATTTTGTTCCTTTTTTTACTTAGTTTTCTTTTAGGATTGTAAAACCTCTTTTTGTTCTTTTCATCTTCTTTTTCATTTTTTTTATCACTTTCATAAAATCATAAGAATGAAAATGTTGGCACTTTTATTTTCCAAAAAACTTTGGTTTTTAAATTTGATTTGAAAAACTTTTGTCTTCTAAAAATTGTAATTTCCACTTTTTATTTGTTTTTGGCAAAACCTAAGCATGAAAAAGTTAAAGTTTTAATTTTTAGGTAACTTTCATTTTGCTTTTAATTTGTGTGTGTGAGTGTATGAGAATAATGTTTTAATGCTTTGATTCAAATTGTGTAGAGTGTGTGAGTGTAGGTGTTAAATTTTAATGCTTTCTTTTAATTGCTTTCTTTTAATGCTTTGTTCAAATCTTGTAGAGTGTGTGAGTGTAAGTGTTAGCTTTATTGTTTTCTTGAAATTCATATGGAGTGTGTGTGTTCATGTGCATTTATTTCCGCCTACTCGTTAAGAGTTAAATGGCGCATCGTCTTCATTTTCAGTCCTACTCATTCGAGTTGGACTTGTAATTTTCTTTCTTTATTTTTCCACCTACTCACTTGAGTCAAATGGCCGGACTTTATTTCCCGCCTACTCGTTTGAGTAGGATTTGTAATTTTTTTTTCTTTATTTTTCCGCCTACTCACTTGAGTTAAATGCCCGGATTTTATCGCCCTGTAATCGCATTTATTTTCTCCTACTCATTTGAGTAGGACTCGCTTTCATTTCAGTCCTACTCGTTTGAGTAGGACTTGCAATTTTCAGCTTTTATTTACCGCCCCCACTCGTTTGAGTGGGACTCGCAAATTTGAAATATGCAAATTTTTTTTATGTGTAACTTAGTTTCTATTTAATTTATAATTTGGAGTGTGCGTGAGTTCTCGTTTTAGTTAACTTTTTAGCTTTAATTTCGAACTTGCGCCTCACTAAATTATAAGCCGTCCCCATACCGATGTGTGGCTAATCGCTATTAGCCTCGGCATCGAAGAGCATTGGGACATTTAAAATGATTTCTAATAATTGAAGCTCTTTATTTTCATTTTAATTTAAGGACTTAAGGTTTACCCCGGGTTTACGACGCGTAGGACCACATATCGATGTGTGGGCCCTATTTCCGTAGTCCATATGCTAGCTAGCCGAGAGGCCGTGCATATGGACCGATCACCCCTAGGTAAATAGAGTTGCGTGCATACCCTCGAGAGAGGACAAGCGTAATTCTACCGAATTGGGTTCCCCAACCAATAGCGGGGTTCTTAGCGTAAAGCGGGCGTTAAGAGGAATCCTTCGTCGGACTAACGTTCGGTCGAATAGTCTTAACGTTTAGGTGAGCGATATCCCTATAGCTAGGTGAGCTCACATTTGTGGAACCTCCACGGCCAAGTTGCCTTATTATTAATTTGAAAACTAAGTCCTATAATTATTAAAAATTGTTTTAGTCTTAATCCAATTCGATGCCGAGCGTTAACCCTTCATCGAATATTTTCTAAATCGTTTTTTTTTTTCGCTCCTTTGCTTTTCCGTCTTTTATCAAGTAAAACATCCACCTTACTTTCAGTAAAATAATAGTCCTCCCGGAGGAGTAAGAATAGTCAACGCGACCCCGAGAACAATACGACCTCGGTATTCCCCCGAATATCGAGTACTACTTGCGATAGGTGCACTTGCATACCCGAGCACACCCGCGGCAATCGACTCACCGAACCAACCACAGTAAGAGTCTGTTCGCGGGCGCATCACCGGCCGACTTCTGTCGTATGCTTGCAGAAGCGATGGTGGCAGCCTAAGCGGCGGCTGCAGCCCAGGTAGCAACCCCTGCTACACCGGACACGGCAACGGCCGTGCCAGGCGGAGAAGCCAGGCGAGTGGAGCCTTTGGCGGAAAGGGTGGTGGTAGGACATGGAGACCGACACATGAAGTATTTCCTGAGTTTCCATCCCCCGTCTTTCAAGGGTGTTGGAACGCCAACAGATGCGGAGGATTGGTGGGTTCGTATTCAAGAACTGCTAAGGGCGGCAGAGACGCCAGAGGAAAAGAAAGTTGAGTATGCGGCGTTCATGTTGGAGGGAGACGCCAAATTGTGGTGGGTGAGCCATAGCGGCCGCCAGTTCCCGGGACGCACCCCGTTAGTGGAAGAGTTTGGGGACGCTTTTCTTAAGAGGTATATTCCAGTTTCAACACGGTTGGCCCTGCAGAGGCAGTTTCTGCATCTAATGCAGCGAGACAAAACGGTGGACGAATACGTGCAAGAGTTCACCCGTTTGGGTCGTTATGCGGGAACGACAATGGCGGATGATGTAGAGAGGGATAACCTCTTCTACCAAGGGTTGAGGGAAAATCTGAGACAACCCCTCATCTCCATGAAGAGGGCGTGATTTAATGATCTAGTTGAAGCCGCCAGGAGTTTGGAGAATGATCTCGAGCGAACCCAGCGTCGAAAGGGTTTTACTCCCAAGCAAGGGGAAGGGAAGCCTTCCCAATCTCATATAAAGTCTGATGGGAGTAGGTGGAGGAAGAAGCCTCACTTTTCCGGGTTCGGTGAAAAGAGCAAGTGGGCGCCAGGAGGTTCTCACTCTAGGGGACCGCCGACGTGTTACAACTGCGGGAAGGTTGGGCACATAGCCCGTGCTTGTCAGCAAGGGGGAGCGGGGCAAGAGTCAAAGCAGGAGCAATCTGTGCGCTCGGGCCCCAGTGCTGCAGAGAATGGAAAGATGGCGGAGTCGAGCGCTTCTCAGTTCCAACCGGTGCAACCAAGGGCTTACAACCTTGGACAGCAAGAAGCGATCCGTCAAACCGATGTGGTGACAGGTATGAAGAAAATTTAAGTTTGCATTTGTGCTTCATACTTTTAGACCCCCTTTTTGTGAGATGTCTTGTTATAGGCTTCGTGTTAGTTTCCGGATACCCAGCTAGGGTATTGTTCGATACGGGAGAATCACACTCCTTTCTGGCGGAGAGCTTCGTCCGAAAAATAGGAGTTGGGTCTTTCTCGTCGGGAGCAGAGCTGAAAGTGCGCATGCCCAATGGGTCATCTATGACCACCGGGGCTAAAGGGCGCATTTGTTAGGAGCTAGACGGAGTTGTCTTTGTTTTGGAAGCAGCAGTGTTACCATTAGTAGAGTTCGATGTCATTTTGGGAGGAACTTAAGGTACAGTTACAGGAACTGTTGGAGCAAGGGTATATTAGACCCAGTTCCTCACCGTGGAGCGCACCGGTGTTGTTTGTAAAGAAGAAAGACGGTAGCATGCGCCTATGCATAGACTACCAAGAGCTGAATAAATTGACCGTCAAGAATAAGTATCTGATCCCTCGATAGACGATTTGTTCGACCAATTGGTGGGGTCAGTGGTATATTCGAAGTTGGACTTGAAGTCAGGCTACTATCAGCTGCGAATTCGGGACGAGGACATACCCAAGACTGCTTTTGGGACAAGGTACGGACACTTTGAGTTTATGGTGATGCCGTTCGGGTTGACGAACGCACCATCGGTGTTCATGGATCTGATGAATCGAGTATTTCGGGATTACTTGGATTCGTTTGTGGTTGTCTTCATTGATGACATCTTGGTGTACTCCAAGTCTGAAGTGGAGCATGAGACCCACTTGAGAGTGGTCCTGCAAGTGTTGAGGGAGAACCAGTTGTTTGCGAAGTTCTCAAAGTGCGAGTTCTGGTTAGCCAAGGTGGCGTTTTTGGGCCACGTGATTAGTGGTGATGGGGTGGCAGTGGATCCAGCGAAAGTGTAGGCCATCAGAGATTGGCCGGTGTTGAGGACCGTGGTGAAAGTCCGAAGTTTTCTTGGACTAGCCGGGTAGTATAGGAGATTCGTGGAGAATTTCTCGAGGATAGCTCTACCCCTCACCTCACTCACTCGCAAAGACCATAAGTTTGTGTGGACCCAAGAGTGCAGTCAAGCATTCGAGGCACTGAAGGAGAGGCTTATGATGGCTCCAATCCTAAGTCTACTGCAAGGGATCGAGGGATTTCAGATCTTCAGTGACGCATCGGGATGCGGTTTGGGTTGCGTTTTAGTGCAACATTGTAAGGTGATAGCTTTTGGGTCGAGACAGCTGAAACCTCATGAGAGGAATTACCCCGTCCATGACTTGGAGTTGGCGGCGGTAATCTTCGCGTTGAAAATATGGCGACACTATGTGTATGGCGCAAGGGTGGAGATCATCACGGATCACAAAAGCCTGAAGTATCTCTTGGATCAGAAGGACTTGAACATGCGGCAACGCAGATGGGTTGAGTTTCTTGGAGACTACGAAGTGGCGATTCAGTATACGCCAGGTAAAGCCAATGTGGTGGCGGACGCTTTGAGTAGAAAGTACTCGGGGCAAGGAAATTGGATCGAAGCTCATGATGAGCGGTTGGTACGGGAATGGGAGTCCCTTGGATTGGAATGTGTTGCGAGAGGCGAGTCTAGCGAGGCACGGTTGAACTGGATTGAAGTGCAAAACGACTTGTCCGATCGTATTCGGGAAGCGACTCGATTGGATTTGGAGATTCAACCTTTTGTGTTGGAGGCTCAAAAGGGCGAGAGCAGCGCCTGGGAGATGATTGGTGGAATCTTGAGAAAGGATGGAAGGGTTTGTGTACCGCAGTTTGGCAATCTCCGTGAGGAGTTGATGTTTGAGGCTCACTTCTCAAAGTACTCCATTCACCCGGGCAGTACAAAGATGTACTTGGATATGAAGAAATCCTTTTGGTGGCCGGGGTTGAAGCGAGATGTAGCTTTGTATGTGAATCGTTGCCAAACATGTGCCTTGGTGAAGGCCGAATGTCAGAAACCGGGCGGGTTCCTGAAGCCTCTTCCAATTCCTGAGTGGAAATTTGAGGACATCTCCATGGACTTTGTGCATGGTTTGCCTAGATCGCAGCATGGTAATGATGCTATTTGGGTGATCGTGGATCGCCTAACCAAGGTGGCTCACTTCATCCCAAATCGGAAAGAGGACAGCGTGGAGAAGCTGGTGGAGTTATATGTTCGCAACATTGTGCGACTGCACGGAATTCCTAAGAGCATAGTCAGTGATCGAGATGGACGGTTTACGTCTTAGGACTGGAGATTGGTTCAGAAGAGCTTGGGCACGAAGCTAAAGTTCAGTACAGCATTCCATCCTCAAACGGATGGGCAAACTGAAAGAACGAACAGGACTATGGAGGATATGTTGAGAATGTGCGTTCTTGATTTCGGCAAGAAGTGGGAGGATCACCTCTTCATGGTAGAATTCGCGTACAATAACAGTTTTCAAGCTAGTATAAAGATGGCGCCATACGAAGCTTTGTATGGGAGGCGGTGTTGAACGCCAATGTCTTGGGCAGAGGCGGGAGACACCAAACTTTTGGGAAAGGATGTGGTAGTTGACGCTTGTGAGTTGGTACGGACCATCCAAGAACGTATGAAAGTGGCGCAGGACCGTCAAGCTAAATACTTTGATGCTCGTCACCGGAAGGTGGAGTTCGCGGTAGGCGATTGGGTCTACTTGAAGATCAAGCCGTTCAAAGGCGTCTCACGTATTCGCCGGCTCAGGAAGTTGAGTCCAAGGTTTTTGGGGCCTTTTGAATTTGTTGAGCGGGTAGGAGAAGCAGCCTATCGGTTGGCGTTGTCCGCGGAGCTGAGTGGGTTGCATGACGTATTCCACGTCTTCGTTTTGAGGAAAGCCTTGGTGGAGGCTAGCGTGGTGATTGAGCCGGCATCGGTGCCGATTGAGGAAGACTTGAGAACGCGAGTCCTCCCAATTGCTATAGAGGATTCAAAGACTCGACAGTTGTGAAATAAAGAAGTTAGACTCGTGAAAGTTCGTTGGGACAACTGCGGTCGTGAGGAGTTCTCTTGGGAGCGAGAACAGGCCATGCTAGAAGATTATCCGGAACTCTTCTTGTCAGGTACAATTTAAGTTTTGTACCCTTTTGATTTGAAATTTCGGGACGAAATTCTGTTAAGTGGGGGAGAGTTGTAACACCCCAGTTTTGCAAGAGGGCCAGTCTGCAGTTCTGGAAAATATTTTTTGGGTTTCTGGCAGGAGGCACACGGCCTGCGACACGGGCGTGTCGCAGGGCGTGTCGAGGCCGTGTCGACACTCGGCCCAAGTGTCGACACTTTCGCTCGACGTTGTGTCGAGAGTAGGGCACACGGCCTGCGACACGGGCGTGTCGCAGGGCGTGTCGAGGCCGTGTCGACACTTGGCCCAAGTGTCGACACTTTCGCTCGACAGCGTGTCGAGACTGGGGCACACGACCTGTGACACGGGCGTGTCCGGCTCGGTCGACGATCTTCGCTCGACGTTTTTCCGCGGTGTCGACACAAAGCCTGTCGACGGGTGTCGAGACTTGGCACACGGCTTTGGACACGGGCGTGTCCCAGGCCGTGTCACCTCTCGGGTTGGTTTCGGGGCCGTGTCGTTGGAGGCACACGGCTGGCCACACGACCGTGTCACTGGGGACACGGGCGTGTCGGATCGAACACGGGAGTGTCAGAAGCCCGTGTGCGATTCCAGGCGCGTCGATTTGAGACGGCGAATGAGGCACACGGCCTTGGACACGGGCGTGTGCCAGGCCGTATTCGGCCCAGATTTTCTATTTTCCAGGCGAATCGCGGCCATTCTTTTCCTGGTTTTGGGATCTAACGGTTCAGGCCATCTCCTGGGAAGTTAAGTCTGATTTTAGGGTTGGAAACCCTCATTTGTTTTCCAAGACTTCTCTTTCTAAGTTCTTGAGAGAAACTAGAGCAAGGAGGAAGGAGAAGAAGGTCTTGGGCTGTAGGAAGGGTTTCGGAGCTCCAAATCGCGAGCCGAGTCCGGATCCGTGAAGCTTAGATCGTTGCGAAGATTTCCATCCGGCCATTTTTGCCATGGCAAGGAAGAGGAGTCGGAAGGTAACGACACCTCTCCTCTCGGTCTTAGGATGCATGTCTTAGCATCATTTATTTTTCTTTCTTTCTATTTTTTGGGCACCAAACTCTCAAATGGGAGGGGTTTTGGTTTGCCAAGGTTCAATAGGAACCTCCGGGTTGATTGAGTCCGTCCCCGGCATATTTTGCATTAGAGATCTGCTTCGCTAGTGGATTAGGCATGGTGGGTGAAGCCGTAGTCGCGACCGTTAGTCCGACTCGGTGATGTTGCATACGAACTTAGGGATTCGTAGAGTTTCCGTTGCGGCAAGAAGCCGTTTGTGATGTGGTGGTGATTCCCTTTTGTTTGAAAGAGTACGCGTAGTCGGGACCGGACAAGGTTAGCTCCTCGTGGCGGTAGATGGTTTCCTTTAGGGACAAGGTTAGCTCCGTACGAGTTGGAGATGGTTTCCTTGGTGGACAAGGTTAGCTCTGCATGAGTTGGAGATGGTTTCATTGGTGCGCGGGAATGCTGCAGTACAAGTGAGGGATTATGGTGATTTTAGTCTTGGATTGTGATGTGCCAAGGCGTGGCTATGTCTCCGTGGTCGGCTGGCTATCCCGTGACATGTGCGTCATGTGTGGAGAGTGTCCCGGCGAGACTAGTCCCCTTCTGTGAGACTGACGAGAATGCCAAGCTTGGGGCAAGCCCGGGCAATGAGGCCATGAGCGGGTGGGGTCCAGCAAGGCTTCTTAGAATCGGTCAGTCTGTGTTTGTTGGAATCCTGACATGAGACGTCAGAGCTTGCGGGCAAGCCTGGGGCTAAGCCCACGAGCGGGTGGGGCCTTGGCAAGAATTCCAGGTGGCGGCATGTGCGCCGTTTGAGGGAGTTGTGTCTCCCTCATTGTTTGCGGCTTTATACCAATGGGGAAATGTGAGTACCCAAATGATGTGATGTTGTGCTAGATGCATATGCAGTAGGGTGCCTTGGGCGAAGCCCGAGTGTTGCATACATGTTGCATAGTAGGCCCTTTTATTACATGCTCAACCAGTAGAGAACGTGTTTGATGATTGAGACATCCAAGCCTGTTTTAATGCTTTTCTATTTATAGATGTTTATATTGCATATGAAGTGCTGACTTGCAGGTTGGAGGGTTCCCCGGGGTCCGTTAGGGGCGGCCGGGAGGAGATGTGTTGTTACACAGTTTGAGGTCAGCCTTTGCTGACCCACGTTAATAATAATTTTTACAGGGCAAGGATCGCATGCAGGAGCTAGCACGTCGGCCAGAAAGGCCTATGCCCCATGAAGTGTTTTTCCCTCTTTCGTAGCACTACTTTTATGATGATGTTTGTTTGAGACTCTTTTGTCCGGCTTGCATGCCGAGGTAGACTAGGAGTGCTATGCACATTCATGATTGTAATTTTATTTGAGTATGGACTTTTGTGGTAGGCCTTAAGGCCTTAGTTGTTACTCTTTTGGTTAGTGGATAACTTCTAGTTGTTCTTTGTTTCCGTTGTGTTGTGCAAGTGTTTTGAGTTTGGGTAGCTATATCAACTTTTAATACTAAAGCTGTGGCGTTCGTATGTTGTGGGGCCCCGGCCGGACCCATATTATACGGTCATTACAGAGGAGGTGTTACACATACATCACCCCTGCCCCCTCCGCAGCAGGCTATGGCTATCGGCTGAGGCAGAGGAAGAGGTTAGGAGAGAGGAAGAGGAGCAGGAGAGGGTAGAAGAAGAAACCCTCAGGAAGGAAGGCAAGGGGGGGAGGTGGCGTTGCCATATTGTGACTTCCATGAGGAGGAAGGTCACGCAACGGCTACCTGCCCAGATTTCTTGGAAATGAGGAGAACTCGAGCAGCAGGAGAACAACAAAGACCGGTTCGGATAGAGGAAGTGACAGGTACAGGAGAAGAGGATCGATGTGTGGATCGAACGGATGAAGGAGATCGCGGAGGAATTGGAGTAATCCATGGGGGTGGGGTGGGGATAGAGGCGGCCCGAAAGACGAGCCTTCACACTATGTACCGCCGAAGCTTAGCCTCGATGTCACAATCCCCTCCCCCAGATGAAAAGATCACATTTTCAAGGAAAGACATGCCAGATCATGAGGACCCTTTTTGTGATGCGCTGGTGATACGAACCGCCATTGAGAACTTTACGGTGTCACGGGTCCTAGTAGACAATGGGAGTTCGGTGAACGTGATTTTCAAAAAAGCATTTAATGCGATGAGGGTGGAGGCCCGGAGGGTGCTGGCGGCGGAGGACCATTGTTTGGGTTCTCAGGAGAGAGGAAAGAAGTCGAGGGGGGAGTGGGACTTCAGGTAACCCTGGGAGGGCTATCCCGAAATTGCCGCTTTGTCATAGTGGATGCCCCCAGTAGTTACAACGCTATCTTTGGGTGCCCCTTGATCAGCGCTTTCAGATGCGTTCCGTCATCGTTTCACCAGTACTTGAAACTGAACTTAGAGGTACTCAAATCAGGGTACGGGGTGATCCAAAGGCCGCAAGGGAATGCTACGTGATGGTAGTAAACACCATCTCCTGGCAAGGAGATGCTGAGGAGATGGGAAAGAGGATAGAGCAATTACAACAGGAGATGGGGATGGTAGAAGAAAGAGGAGAGAAAGGTACTGGAGGAGAGGGAGAAGTAGTGGTGGTTGGAGGCATTGCGGGGGAGCCAGAAATGGCGGGAGAGGAGTTCGGGGAGACGGGGATGGTAGAAGAAAGAGGAGAGGAAGGTGCTGGAGGAGAGGGAGAAGTAGTGGTGGTTGGAGGCATTGCGGGGGAGCCAGAAATGGCGGGAGAGGAGTTCGGGGAGATGGGGATGGTAGAAGAAAGAGGAGAGGAAGGTTCTGGAGGAGAGGGAGAAGTAGTGGTGGTTGGAGGCATTGCGGGGGTGCCAGAAATGGCGGGAGAGGAGTTCGGGGAGACGGGGATGGTAGAAGAAAGGGAGGAGGAAGGTGCTGAAGGAGAGGGAGAAGTGGTGATGGACGGGGACATGGTGGAGAAGCTAGAAATGGCTGGAAAGGAGGGAGAAGAGACGGAGGTGGCAGAGGAAAAGGAGCCAAAAGAAGAGGAAGGGAGGAAAGAGAAGAGGAAGATGGAAAAAGCGGGAGGGTCGTCTGGGAAGGGGGCCCGGCCAGAAAAAAGAAGGGCCTCATGGCAGGAAGAGGAGGACGCAAGCAAGTGGGAGATGGAAAAGCTGGGGGAAGAGATGATGATGGCCATCGTGGAAGACGAAGCCAAGGAGCAGGACGCGCAGGCAGAGCAGGAAGGGGAGTAAGAGCCATCGAGGCTGAAAGCAGCCGTGGAGGTCCTCGAGGTAGAGATCCATACCAAGGATGGCAGAGAGGAGAAGATTAAGATCAGCGGCAAGCTCAGCCCGGAAGTCCGTGAGAATATCAAGGCCCGCGTGCAGAAAAATATTGACGTCTTCGCGTGGAGCGCCGCAGACATGCCCGGGGTCGATGCAGACGTCGCTTGTCAATGCCTCAATCTCAACCCCAACACTCGCCCCATACAGCAGAAGAAGAGGGCCATCGCCTCCAAGATGGCCGCACATATTAGAGAGGAAGTAGAAAAATTACTTAAGGCGGGGTTTGTATCCGCCTGTAAGTATCCGGGGTGGGTGAGTAATGTTGTAATGGTTAAAAAAGGGGAGGGTAGATGGAGAATGTGTGTGGATTTTTCTCTTTTAAATAAAGCATGCCCCAAGGATTGTTACCCGCTGCCCCGAATCGACGCGCTGGTTGACTCAGCCTTCGGTTTCCCTTTTATGAGTTTCTTGGATGCGTTTTCCGGATATCATCAAATACGCATGCATCCTCCGGACGTTAAGGACGTCACCTTCGTCATGGAGGATGGATGCTTCTATTTTAATATGATGTCTTTCGGTTTGAAAAATGCGGGAGCAACCTACCAAAGAATGATGGATCGGATCTTCCGAAAACAGAGAGGGAGGAACCTCGAGGTGTACGTGGATGACTTGATGATCAAAAGCAAGAACCTCGAAGCCCACGTCCTAGATTTGGAGGAGACCTTTGAGACCCTAAGGAAGTATAAAATGAGACTCAACCCCCTGAAATGTGTTTTTGGAGCCAATAGGGGAAGGTTCCTAGGACATCTTCTCACTACATCTGGGGTGGAACCCAAACCCGAAAAAGTGAAATCAATCCTGGAGTTGGATTCCCCTAGAAATGCTAAGGAAGTTCAGCGTCTCACAGGCAAGTTGGCGGGGCTAAGCAGGTTTCTCTATCGAGCCGGAGAGAGATGCTCGCCTTCCTTTCGGACGCTGCGGGGAGGCAAGAGGTTCGAGTGGACCACGGAGTGTGAGAAGGCTTTCCAGACTATAAAGCAACAGCTCACCCAGACGCCTTTACTTCGGGGGCCAAGGGAAGGAGAGGTCTTGTTTTTATATTTGGGGGTAGGGACTGGGGCAGTGAGCTCAGTTCTTGTGCAAGAAGAAGGGAAGAAGCAATTTCTGATCTATCACGTGAGCAGGGTCCTAAAGAAAGCGGAGCTCGGATACACCATTCTTGAGAAGTTTGCATTTGCCCTCATCGTCTCGGCCCGAAAGCTCAGGCCATATTTTCAGGCTCATTCGATTCAGGTGGTAACAGATCACCCCCTCCGTCGCATCTTGGAGGGGGTAGAACATTCCGAGAGGCTAGCTAAATGGTCAATAGAGCTCAGTGAGTTCGACCTCGTCTTCGTTCCCTGGCTCGCCATTAAGGCACAGGCGTTAGCCGATTTCCTGGTGGACTATGTAGTTGAGGTCCAGGAGATGGAAGTGTCCCCTCGAGCAACCTGGAAGATGTTAGTAGATGGAGCGTCGGGAAGAAATTCATTTGGAGGAGGAATGGTCTTGATCAGTCCGGAGGGGACCAGGATTGAACAGGCCTTGAAGATTCATTTCACGATTACCAACAACCAAGCGGAATATGAGGCGATCATTGCGGGACTCAGGTTAGCCTGGGAGCTGGGCATACAAGACATTGAGGCCTCGACAGACTCCATGGTGGTGGCAGGCCAGATCAAAGGGGAGTTCGAGGCAAGGGAGCCCACCCTCCAGTTGTATCTAGGAAAGGTCAAGGGCATCATCGGACAGTTCCGAAGCTTTTCAATTCAGCACGTCCCGAGGGGGGAGAGCACTCATGCTGACCAACTCGCCAAATATGGCCCCCGAGCTGGAGGAACCATGACAGATCTCTTTATGTCGTTTATAGAAGAAGGGGAACTCATGGAGATATGCCAGCAAAAGTCTTGGATGGACTCCTTCATCACCTTTTTGGCGTCGAGACGGTTACCCACGAAAGAACTCGACAAGAGGCATACCAGATACAAATCGACGCATTACCTGCTGAAGGATGGGGTTTTATATCGCAAGACGCTGTCAGGTTTGCTGGCCATATGTTTGTCAGAGGAGGAGGTTCCCAAGGTTCTTCAAGAGATTCACTCGGGCGAATGTGGGAGTCACTCGGGGAGCCGGACATTAGAAGGGAGGGTGCTGAGACAGGGGTACTTCTGACCTACCCTCAGGAAAGATGCGGAAGAATTCGCGAAAAGGTGTCAAAAATGTCAGGAGTTCGCCCCCCTCCAGCTCCTTCCGGCCCAGAGGTTACGGACAATCATAGCCCCCTGGCCTTTCGCTATATGGGGCTAGATCTGGTGGGTCATTTTCCTCAAGCGAGTGGTCAGAGGAAATTCCTACTAGTCATGGTGGACTACTTTTCGAAATGGCTGGAGGTGAAGGTGTTGGCTAAGGTAACATCACAGGTGGTCAAGAATTTCGTATGGGGGGAGATCATCTGCCGGTATGGGTTGCCCCTAGCCATTGTGACAGATAACAAACCACAATTTGCAAGTAGAGAATTCGTTGATTTCTGCATTCGTTTGGGAATAGATCTCCGCTTTGCCTCTGTTTATCATCCACGGAGTAATGGGCAGGTGGAAGCAGCTAATAAGGTCATTGTCAATCTATTGAAGAAGAAAGTGGAGAATTTAAGGGGGAACTGGGTGGAGCGGCTACCTTCAGTCCTATGGGCATTGAGGACCACACCAAACACCGCTACGGGGGAAACCCCGTTTAAGCTCTCTCATGGCTCAGAGGCTGTCATACCTATCGAGTTTGAGGTCACATCGCCGAGGGTAGCAGTTGCGAGGGAAGGAGCCGAAGGATGGAGAGAAGAGAACGAAGAAGAACTGAGACTCTCTTTGGATCTCGTGGAGGAACTCAGGGATTTGGCGATGGTCCGGCAGGAGGAGGTCAAGCGCCGGATGGCAAGGTACTTCGACAAGCATATAAGGGTCCGGTAGTTTGAGAAGGGAGATTTGGTCCTAAAAAAGGTAGATGCAGCAGGTAGAGGGGCCTCCGTAGGGAAGCTCAATCCCAATTGGGAAGGTCCTTATGTAGTAAAGGAGGTCTTAAAGTCAGGAGGGTACCACCTCCAGGATGTGGACGGGGTGTCCCTCGAGCGAGCTCGAAGTGGTGATGATTTAAAGAGATTTTACCCGCAGCACTTTCTGTTCATTGCACTTTTTATTATTGTACAATGCTTACCATTTGGATGTGCTCTTTTGATGTGATGAAAGTGTGGGTGACCTTTTTAGGGCACCAAGGGCGAGATGGTTTGGAGAGGAGACCCCGAGCAGACCCGCTGACCAGGCTCTCATCTAGCTAGCAGGACTGTAGGCTCACTCGGTGGTTGGAGATGGTTTGGAGAGGAGACCCCGAGCAGACCCGCTGACTAGGCTCTCATCTAGCTGGCAGGGCTGTAGGCTCACTCGGTGGTTGGAGATGGTTTGGAGAGGAGACCCCGAGCAGACCCGCTGACTAGGGTCTCATCTAGCTGGCAGGGCTGTAGGCTCACTCGGTGGTTGGAGATGGTTTGGAGTGGAGACCCCGAGCAGACCCGCTGACCAGGCTCTCATCTAGCAGGCAGGGCTGTAGGCTCACTCGTTGGTTGGAGATGGTTTGGAGTGGAGAACCCGAGCAGACCCGCTGACCAGGCTCTCATCTAGCTAGCAGGGCTGTAGGCTCACTCGGTGGTTGGAGATGGTTTGGAGTGGAGACCCCGAGCATACCCGCTGACCAGGCTCTCATCTAGCTGGCAGGGCTGTAGGCTCACTCGGTGGTTGGAGATGGTTTGGAGAGGAGACCCCCAGCAGACCCGCTGACTAGGCTCTCATCTAGATGGCAGGGCTGTAGGCTCACTCGGTGGTTGGAGATGGTTTGGAGAGGAGACCCCGAGTAGACCTGCTGACCAGACACTTATCTAGCTGGCAGAGCTGTAGGCTCACTCGGTGGTTGGAGATGGTTTGGAGAGGAGACCCCGAGCAGACCCGCTGACCAGGCACTCATCTAGCTGGCGGGGTTGTAGGCTCACTCGGTTGTTGGAGATGGTTTGGAGAGGAGACCCCGAGCAGACCCGCTGACCAGGCTCTCATCTAGCTGACAGGGCTGTAGGCTCACTCGGTGGTTGGAGATGGTTTGGAGTGGATACCCCGAGCAGACCCGCTGACCAGGCTCTCATCCAGCTGACAGGGCTGTAGGCTCACTTGAGGGCAAGTCTAGTGGTAAGAGTTTGCATGGAGAAAGGTCCATATTCATTAGAAGATTGGTGGAAAATCCCTAAAAAAAAGAGGAAGGGTCAGGAATCAGGCCAGGGAAGAAGATCTCCGTTCGACACTCGGCATGGGTGGTCTCGCCCATGGCGAGTGGACCTTCCTTATTCAAGGCGCAAGACTGGCGTAAGAAGGTGGGGGTTGTCAAGTAGGGCGGCTGGTCTCCCGGGACTTCAACGCAGGATAATATTGCGGCGAGACGAGCGCTAAGGGTCAGCTGATCTCGCGGGTAGTATAGGCGATGGGAGATCCAAGGTTTGTCTCGCGCTTTTGGCTAGCTATTAAGCGAGACGGCGGAAGATAAAAGTAGCGATTAAATAACATCTAAAAGGTTTGTCTCGCGTTTTTGACTAGCTATTAAGCAAGACGGCCGAAGATGAAAGCAGCAATTAACATATAAAAGGTTTAAACAAAATATCCTTGGGACAAGAACACCTCGCTTTTTTCAAGGAATTGTCTATCAAAACTACAAGTACCAGACAAGAGAAAAGAAAAAGGGGAAGAGAAGTCACTGCAGTTGATGATTCTCTACTCGCAGCCAGAAGAAGAGCTGTCATCCGTCTCGCCGTACAGGCGGGGGACCAGGTCGCAGGCAGTAACCGTCTAGGCATCCTCGCGCACCACCCCCAGCTCCTTCATCATTTTAAGAACAACCTCCGCCGTCTTGATATTGGAGTCTCGGCAGATGGCATCCACCTCGGCTACAGAGTAGCGGGAAGGAACGGGAAATTGGTCTGAGGGGGGTGTCGCGCTGTTCCGTAGGCGGAGATTTTCAGCTTTCAATTTCTTGTTCTCTCCCTCCAACTCCTCAATGCGTGAGCGCATCCTGTCGGCTGTATCGGCGTCCTGCGGGAAGAGAACGAGTAAAAGACTATAATGAGCAGCGAGTAAGACTAACAATGCAACGGTAAGAAAACTTATCACGCTCACCGCACCAAAAATGTTGGAACCAGCGTCCTGGTCCCTCCTAAAGTTTGGAACAGGATGCAGCCCACACGTACTCTTCCTGAGCTATCCTACTGACGAGAGTCAGAGACCTGAAAACAGACCGAGGGGTCTCAGCTCGGAGGTCCAACCTCTTTCCCGGAAGAACTGATGATCTTTCCCTCCCTAGCCAATGCTGAGCTAGGTGCCTGTGAAGAAAACATCGGAAAGGTTCAACAACTCTCTTAGGCACCTCTATCGGTCTATTTATAGGCCTCTGAATCTGATCTGCAAATAACACTTCTGAATCATCCTAAAAAGACCAAAACACCCTGTGTTGGGTCTGTCAACAGTCAAACTCCGCACACAGACCTTCAGGGGTAGAAGTGTAAAATTACCTGGGGCACAAAGGTCAAATCCCACTTTGAGGGTAAAAGGGTAAAGGCATCACCTCTCCCCTGTGGCGAGTGGGGGAATAGTCTGGCGTGCGAGACGACAGCCCTATCCATCTCGCCGTCCCCTCGGCCTGTGGGCTCTCTCGCCTCCTACGATTATCTCGCCCACTAAGAGATCTTGCCCACTTCAGAGGATCCCCCATCTCGCCTCCTGCAGGTGGGCATCCTCTCATCTCGCCAGTCCCCCTTCTCGCTTGCTGGACCACCTCTCGCGAGCCCAAGGTTGTAGAACCCTTTTTTCAAAACATTATGGTCGTTGACACCCTTGGTTGTGACAGATGGGGTTCGGCCATGGAAGGAAAGAAAACCTTGCCGGATGTTGGAAGGTCATCGGGATTGAGCTCTCCAGAGCGAGGGGGTGGCGGTCCATGAGAGGAGTGACAGATCTGGAGATGCTTGCCATGAAAAGCTTGGAGGAGATCTCCATCTTGTGAGGTGGAGAAAACGAGAGAAAGAAAATGGTTGCTTTGAGAAAACAGAGAGGAGATGTTGCTTCTATGGAGTGAGAGTTGTCAACGTAGTTCTGGCCGGATTCGTGGCTTGCCATGATGAGAGGCACCGATGTGGAAAGGGACTGCTGGCGGCAAGCTTTGGTTGGGGCTTTGGCCATGCAGAGCGCCGAAGCCGAGAGAGAGGGGGTGTTAGAGTAGCTTGTTGTGAGCTGAGCGGCGCCGGAGAAGGAGGGGGAACTTTGCCGGAGTGAACAAAATCAGAAGGAGCTCTGCGATTTTCTTCTGCCGTCATGGAGAGGGGTGTTGGGAACTTTGAGCACACCAACGGACAACATAAATCAATACAAAAAATATCTTCTTTTTTCTCATTCATTGCGAAGAGGGGAAAGACAAAAAATAGGAAATATAAATATATGTCTTAAAACTACAAGAGAGGGGGAAAAGAGAGAGAGAGGAGAAAAATGGGGGTGTTGTGTGGTCAAATCAAAGTGGAGAGAGGGGGGATAAAGAGAGAAAAAGAAGAGAAGAATGAGGGGGCCCGCGACATTTAATAAAAAGAAAGGTAATAAAAATTAATCTAAATTCTATCATGCAATTTTTCGTTTGTCTGTTTGCGTAGTGTTTTTTTTTCCGAAATTGTCATTCGGCATAATTCGCCCGCCCGGGTGGAAGCGGGCGTAGCCCGGGTGGAAGCGGGCCCTGCCCGTTCAAAGATGTTAATATTATATAATAATACTACTACTATTATTGTATTCCTATTATTATTAATACATTCAAATGCCTTTATCTCGCTCTAGAGAACTCGGATTTTGTCCTGAAAGGACTCGTTACGACCGTCTCGCTGACACACATTCACCGGAACAATCTGAGGTTAGTTTTGAGTTTGTTTGATTATTTTATGCTCCCGGGAACATTTTCAACCTAATTTACATAAACGTCAAAAACTACCCAAATGACGTCGGATTTGCAAACGGATGACTCTGTTGGATTTGTGTTATCATCACAAGTCTAAACAAACTATCTGAGATCATATCTAAGGTCGTTTGCTCGATTTCACCGTTTTGCATAAACATGTTATTTGTAAAGCACATTATTTGAGCTCGCTCACGCGCTATAATTTCTTCAAGGCAACGCGCTGCCTTCAAGACAACACAAGCTCTCTAGGTGACATAGACCTTCTAGGCGAATGCTACCATCAACGGTATACCTATGACTTGATGATCATGTAACAATCTCTCATAATTGTAATTTCTTAACATAGATCATCCTCATATGTTAACCATGAGTCAACCATGACTGCCTCATGGCCTGGGGACTTCTACCTAGTCCAGGCCAACACATAGAAACACAAATCACTTGGGAGGTCTAGCTCGAATTGTGATGTTACATAGGTTTCCCAAACCGATCATAGAGATTGACTTCACTATTTCCAGCTAACTTGAGACGATCAGAACAAAGAAGACAACTCGCATCCACTAGTGCTTCCGGGGGCGAGGACTTGTTAAATTTTCTCAAAGTGGTCAGCAAGATAGCCCAAACGCCAAATTAATATCTTCGGAACTACCCAGTTCACACTTTGATCTAGCGGAAAACCCAGGGAGCAAGCTCAACACACCAAGCACATGGAAGAACAAGCAGATCTTTTTTACATTAATCTTCTTTACAAGACGAGGTATACGTAGCGAGACATGATTTCGCTAGTATACAAGCTTTAACAGAAAGCACCAAAAAACAAGCCGGGCGGACAGCACCGGAATCCACCGAGACCGCTGAGGTCGCCAAGTCTGCCGAAGCCGCCCGAGCTGAAGCTGCAATCCACCGAATAGACACGGAGTCCGCCGAAGCCGCGAGGCCGCGCGGACACACCGTTATTCGCCTCCTGCTGATGATGAACTGAGGAACAAACCGCCTACCCGCCTGAGGCTGGCGGACAGGTTATTGAAGCTGACAAAGTTGAAATAGAGAACTAACGAGCCGCAGAGCGACCTGCTGAATCCGCAAACACCGCACACTTCCAAGTACTTGACAGAAGTCAAAGCCAAACCCCTAGCTTCTTGAAGCTACCAGCGCGACCTGCACACAGCAAACCGTCAGCTCTGAAACAATCTGCGCGGACCGAAAACTGAGACCGCAGCACCTCGCCGAACCCAACTTACTGTTCACTCCGTTACTATAGACCTGCCAGGGGGTCCCATTTATAGGCGAGGTGAGGAGTGTGGTCACCGCCCAATAGATAGCGACACCGCCTCAGCCCGCGCGATAGCTAAACCACCGTCCGCTGAGTCCGCAAGGACTTAGCCGGTACCAAAGATCAACCCGCCAGGAGCAAGGCCACTATGGCGAACCCTCATCAGTCTGCCTAAGCTATGCGGACAAGGCATCAACCCGCAAAACCTACAACCACTGCAGGACAGCAACCACATTCAATGGCTATCTGCACAAACACGAGGCAGTTCGCATAGAACAAGACTCAAGCCTCCATCCGCCACCAGTCCACGACTAAAGGCAGAGTTAGCAACAGTCCGCCCGGTCACCAGCGGACTTGACAGATAATGCGGACACCCTGGTCTTGGCACATAGTGTGACCAAGTCCAGAACCACCAAAGGCCAAATGCGAGCATGGCGGACATAGCTCCGCCCGCCAAGCATCTAAGCAACACAGACCACCAACACTCCGCCAAGGAGAAGCAGTCCGCACGCTACTCGCACACCTGCCCAAAGCAATGGTCATCTGTTAGGCTCCACACACCAGTCCGCCATAGACCTCCACAGAAGTGCACCTGCTGTACCACCAGAGCTCGACAAGGCCTCAGCCAAGCTCTAAGCCCAGTCCGCAACAACACACACCACAGACATGTCAGTCCGCAAGCTTCCGGCGGACAAGAGGCAAACCGCCGGTAAGCACAAGCTTGCACCACATCCACTGAGCAATGCACCAGTCCGCAAGCCTCTATCCGCTCAGGCCGCTCCTTGGCTAAACCAATCAGCCAACGCCCTATCCGCAGATAACAGGCCGCACAGACCGCGGACTTCACCCGTACAACCCGCTCAGAGGAACAGCCGGCTTCCACTAGACCTTCCACCAGGCCGCATACAGCAGTCTGCCCAGTCCGCCCAGTCCGCCGATACTGTGCGCTCAGGCCGCCCGGCCTGTCCCGTCAACCACTTCCACTTCACAAATTTCAACACTCCCCCTTGAAGTGAGAAGTGGTGACCAAGCCAAGCAAGCTGCGCAACCGCTCAAAGGGCCCCTTCGACAGTGGCTTCGTGAAGATGTCAGCAAGATTATCTTCACTCCGAACATGCCCGACCAGCAGAGATCCCTCCAACACCTTCTCCCTGATGAAATGGTGATCGATCTCTATATGCTTGGTCCTAGCGTGACACACTGGATTGTTAACCAGTTTGAGAGCACTCTCATTGTCACCCCGGAGTAAAGTTGGCCCTTGCACTTCTTCATGAACATCCTCTATAAGCCTCCTCAACCAGATGGCTTCCCGAGCAGCCAAGGCCGAAGCCTTATACTCTGCATCCGTAGTTGAGACGGACAACGAGTCCTGCGTCTTGCTACACCACGAGATGCTAGCTGAACCGCAAGTGAACATATAACCTGAAGTAGACCTCTGATCATCCAAATCACCGCCATAGTCAGCATCCGTGTAACCAAGCAACGCAAACTCCGAGTCCCTTCCATAGAGGAGTCCTATGCTAAAAGTCGCCTTGATATACTTCAAAATACTTTTTGCCGCCACTAGATGAGACTTCCTTGGTTCAGCCATAAACCGACTTACTCGGCCAACAGCGTAAGCAATGTCTGGCCTTGTAATAGTCAGGTAGATCAAGCTCCCAACAAGAGCACTGAATACCAAGGGGTCAGGAAGAATCCTTCCCTCATCTCGTCGAAGCTTCAGCCCAGGTTCCAGTGGAGTAGAGCAGTTATTCCCTTCGCCCATGCCGAACCGCTTCACAATGCGATCTGCATACCCTTTCTAGCAAATTAGAATCATGCACTCCTTCCTCTCCACCTCAAGACCGAGATAGTGATGAAGCTCTCCCAAGTCTTTCATCTCGAAGCGTATAGCAAACTCAGACCTGAGACTTGCTATGTCCCCCTCTGAATTCCCTGTGATGATCATGTCATCCACATACAGTAAGACCAAGACTTGTAGCTCCCCCTTCTTCTTGACAAACAAGCTTGAATCCGAGTTGGAAGAAAGGTATCCATAGAATTGCAAGTACTCTACAATCTTCCCATACCAAGCTCTAGGAGCTTGCTTCAACCCGTAGAGAGCTTTCTTGAGTTTGCAGACATAGTCCGGATGAGCTTCAGAGACAAAACCAAGCGGCTGATCCATGAAGATATCCTTGTCAATCTCTCCGTAAAGAAAGGCATTCTTCACATCGAGTTGCCACAACCTCCATCACTTGCTAGCAGCCAAGGCGATCACCACTCTAACTGAAGTCATCTTCGCAACCAGATTGAATGTCTCCACATAGTCTTCTCCATACTGCTGTGAGAATCCTCTAGCGACCAGGTGAGCCTTGAACCTATCAATGCTCCCATCAGCCTTCTTCTTCAACTTATACACCCACTTGCAAGTAACTGGAGTAATTCCATCAACCTTGGGCACAAGGTCCCATGTTTCATTCTTCTTCAGAGCATCAATCTCTTCCTTCATGGCATCTTCCCACTCCTTCACTCCAGTGGCCTCGTTGAAGGTTGCAGGCTCTCGCTCATCTAGAGGACCTGCAAAGAAGCAGGAGACAAAGCTCACTGCATTCCCATCACAGTACCGAGCCGGTGGCTTAACAACCCTCTTCGATCTTTGAAGGGTCGGCTCCTTGCTCACTGCTTCTGTTGCTTCTTCGGACTCAACTCCTACTTGGGGCAAGCTTTAAGCAGTGCTCCCCCTGCTTCCTGAGCCAGAAGGCTCAACCTCGGAGTTAGAAGCAACAGGAGCTGCTGGTGAAACAGCAAGCTCCTCTCCCAAGCCTTCAGCAGTCACCAAGGGTTCTTCATCAACCTTGCTACTTCTGGTTAGCTCAACCGAGCCACCTCCATACGACGTCAGCTCGTCAAAGACAACGTCTCTTGACACCACGAACTTCTTCGTCGCAAGATCCATGCATTTCCATCCCTTCTTCCGCTCATCGTAGCCAACAAAGACAAGCTTCCTTGCCTTTGCATCCAACTTAGTCCATGAAGCATCCGGGACATGCACGTAACAAGTTGAACCGAACACCCGAAGGTGTCCCACACTTGGCTTCTCCTTCAGCAATAACTCAATAGGAGTCTTCATGTTGATTGGGCTGAGCGACATCCTGTTGATGACATAAGCAGCATAAGACATTCCCTCCGCCCAAAAGGACCTTGGGAGGTCTTTCGCATGAAGTCAGCATTTGCAGGTCTCCGTCAGATGACAGATCTTCCGCTCCGCTACTCCATTTTGTTGTGGAGTGTGAGCACAAGTAAGCTCTCGTTGGATCCCGTGCTTCCTGCAGAAGTTAGAAAACTCGGAGGAAACAAACTCACCCCCATTATCAGTTCTAAGCTTCTTAATTCTCAAGCCAAGCCGGCCTTCTACCAACTCGAACTACACAAACAACCGGAAAGCTTCTGACTTCTCCTTCAAGAAGTACACCCAAGTATACCTTGAGTAGTCATCAATCAAGACAAGCATGTATCTGCTTCCTCCAAGGCTGGCAGTAACCGTCGGTCCCATCAAGTCGCCATGAATTCACTCCAATGGTAGCTTGCTCCTTGTTTGTGATTTATCAAACGGAAGACGATGTGCCTTACCGTATTGACAGCCCGCGCAAACATGCCCGTCACCAAAGGAGGACAACTTAGGCAACCCTTTCACCAAACTTCTACTAGCCATCGCCTTCAGCTTGTCCATGCCTACATGCCCCAGCCTCTCATGCCAGATAGCAGCGCTATCGTTGGCTCTCATACGATCAACATATGCATTAGTAGCAAGAACAAATAAGTTCTTCACCCTCCTTCCTACATGAGCAACATCAGCCTTCACCGCTGACACGTTGCGAAGGAACCTCACATCTGTTGGCCCAAACAGAACGTGATAACCAGCGTACACCGCATTGGTCACCGAGAAGAGGTTCTTCTTCATGCCCGACACGTGATACACACTCCTTAATGTGAGTGGCCCCTGATCACTACCCAAAGACACGACCCCCTCTTTCTGTACTGCATAAACAGTATTATCAGCAGTGATAATAGCTTCATTACCTGAGTATGCTTGCATGGAGGTGAACTTCGACTTGTCTCCGGTGAGGTGATGACCATACCCGGAGTCCACGATCCACTCACCGTTGAAGTCCTCAGCAGACAAGGCACGGACACAAGTGCCCGTCATGAAAGCTCCGCCCCATTCTGCTTCTTCACTACTCGAGCAAGTTTCCTCCTTTCCAGCAGCATGCCCAGGCTACAGTTTGACCTTATAGTCCCGCTTGAAGTGCCCTCGCTGATGACACTAGTAGCACTTCAAATTCTTCTTCCAGTCCTTAGGAGCATTGGTCCTCTCCGGCTGATATGAAGTTGAAGTCTCCTTCTCACCAGCAGCCTGCACCTTCTTCTTCTTCCCTTCCCATCCTTTTTTCTTGCCTGATAAGAGAGCTTCGCTTCCTTCCTGATTAATATTCACTCCAGCCATCTGCCATGCCAAGCTCTCCTGGGACGCAAGCAGATTCTCCAGCTCCAGCAGAGACGGCTGAGTAGCCCATCCTTGAATAGATGTCACAAAGGCCACATACTCCTTCCGCAAGCCGCGGATAATGTGCCTTTTCATCTTAGCCTCAGAGATAGGCTCATCAGGATCAAGTGCCGACAGCTAAGCACACAAGCTCTTCATCTTTAAGAAGTACTTCGAGATGGAAAGGTCTCCTTGAGTTGTTCTAGCCAACTCATTCTCCAGGAACTGAAGTCGCGCCACATTCTTCCTATTGAACAACTCATCAATGGTTGTCCAAATATCAGTAGCCGACTCACATCCAATGATGTGATCAAACAGTTCTGGTGACACGGCCCTCTTGAGGATAAACTCCGCCTTAGCATTTGTTTTCCTCCAGAGCCGCACCTGCTCAGCAGTACCAAAAGCAGCAGTCACTTCCCGTCTGTCGTCACCACTGACGACTTCCCACAGCTCCTCGCCAAGAAGATAACTCTTCATGCACGACTTCCAATTCTTGAAGTTAGTCTACATTAAGAGTTCAATGCCAAGACCCCTTGCATAACTCCCTTCCAATGCAACACCTGCTTGGAAAAGCCTTCAGAAGCACAGAGCACCAACTCAGGTTGATCACCACTCAAAAACAGAGCACAACACTAGTTGAAGACCGCTCAAGCAACTGAACCTCGCTCTGATACCATGTTAAATTTTCTCAAAGTGGTCAGCAAGATAGCCCAAACGCCAAATTAATATCTTCGGAACTACCAAGTTCACACTTTGATCTAGCAGAAAACCCAGGGAGCAAGCTCAACACACCAAGCACATGGAAGAACAAGCAGATCTATTATACATTAATCTTCTTTACAAGGCGAGGTATACGTAGCGAGACATGATTTCGCTAGTATACAAGCTATAACAGAAAGCACCAAAAAACAAGCCGGGCGGACAGCACCGGAATCCGCCGAGACCGCCGAGGTTGCCAAGTCCGCCGAAGCCGCCCGAGCTGAAGCTGCAATCCACCGAATAGACACGGAGTCCGCCGAAGCCGTGAGGCCGCACTGACACACCGTTATTTGCCTCCTGCTGATGATGAACTGAGGAACAAACTGCCTACCCGCCTGAGGCTGGCGGACAGGTTATTAAAGCTGACAAAGTTGAAACAGAGAACTGACAAGCCGCAGAGCGACCTACTGAATCCGCAGAGACCGCACACTTCCAAGTACTTGACCGAAGTCAAAGCCAAACTCCTGGCTCCTTGAAGCTACCCGTGCGACCTGCACACAACAAACCGTCAGCTTTGAAACAATCCGCGCGGACCGAAAACTGAGACCGCAGCACCTCGCCGAACCCAACTTACTGTTCACTTCGTTACTGTCGACCTGCCATGGGGGTCCTATTTATTGGCGAGGTGAGGAGTGTGGTCACCGCCCAAGAGATAGAGACACCGCCCCAGCCCGCGCGATAGCTAAACCACCGTCCGCTGAGTCCGCAAGGACTCAGCCGGTACCAAAGATCAACCCGCTAGGAGCAAGGCCACTATGGCGAACCCTCATAAGTCTGCCTAAGCTATGCGGACAAGTCATCAGCCCGCAAAGCCTACAACCACTGCAGGACAGCAACCACCTTCAATGGCTGTCCGCACAAACCCGAGGCAGTGCACATAGAACAAGACTCAAGCCTCCATCCACCATAAGTCCACGACCAAAGGCAGAGTTAGCAACAGTCCGCCCGGTCACCAGCGGACTTGACAGATATAGCGGACACCCTGGTCTTGGCATAGAGTGTGACCAAGTCCAGAACCACCAAAGGCCTAATGCGAGCATGGCAGACATAGCTCCGTCCGCCAAGCATCCAAGCAACACAGACCACCAACACTCTGCCAAGGAGAAGCAGTCCGCACGCTACTCGCACACTTGCCCAAAGCAATGGCCATCTGCCGGACTCCACACACCAGTCCGCCATAGACCTCCGCAGCAGTGCACCTGCTGTACCACCAGTGCTCGACAAGTCCTCAGCCAAGCTCTAAGCCCAGTCCGCAACAGCACACACCGCGGACATGTCAGTCCGCAAGCTTCCCGCGGACAAGAGGCAAATCGCCGGTAAGTACAAGCTTGCACCACGGCCACTGAGCAATGCACCAGTCCGCAAGCCTCTATTCGCTTAGGCCGCTCCTTGGCTAAACCAATCAGCCAACGCCCTATCCGCAGATAACAGGCCGCACAGACCGCAGACTTCACCTGTACAACCCGCTCAGAGGAACAACCGGCTTCCAATAGACCTTCCACCAGGCCGCATACAGCAGTCTGCCGAGTCCGCCCAGTCCTCCGATGCTGTCCGCTCAGGCCGCCCAGCCTGTCCTGTCAACCACTTCCACTTCACAAATTTCAACAGGACTTTTATAAACCAAGTAGAAACAATCTTACAAATAAGCAGTCATTATATGTTACCATTAGGGATATAACCTTTTAAGGTCGTCCCCACTCCAAGTGCTTCCCAACAGCTCTCCTTCTATATTTTGTAAATGATAGCCTTCAATGACTAGAGCCTCTTGGACAATGAAGGGTCATTCCTAGTTAGGATTCATCTTACCAACGGTAGCTGCCCTTCCTTCCACATCCATCTTTTTCATGACAAGATCTCCTGTAAGGAAGTTTTGTCGAAGTGTTTTGGCATTCGCCTCTTGATCTCTTCTTGGCGGATAGAGGCAAGGTCTCGAAGCTCCTCGATGTACTCCAGTGAAAGCCTATGAGCATCTTCATGCTCCAGGTGTCATTCTTCACTGTCTTCTCCTGCCGCCACAATCTGCGGGCTCTGAACCTCAAATTCTACTGGGATGAGGGCCTCAGACCCGTGGGAGAACTTTAATGGTGTTTCCCCAGTGGTCGACCTATGAGTTGTTCTTAGATCCTATAGGACCGAGGGGAGTTGCTCCGCCCAGTTCCTCTTCAAGTTGGTGACCTTCTTCTTCAAGATGTTGATGATCAGCTTGTTGGCGGCCTCCACTTGTCTGTTGTTCCGAGGATGATGTACAGAGCCGAATCGAAGATCCTTCCCTAGCTACTTGTAGAAGTACTCTAGTTACAGGCTAGCAAATTGTGGGTCGTTGTCGGTGATGATAGCGAGAGGGATCTCGAACCTAGAAGCGATCTCTCCCTAGATGTAGTTCTTCATGATCTGAGAGGTGGTCTTGGCAAGAGCTTTTTCCTCGATTCACTTGGATAAATAGTCGATCTTGATGAGAACAAACTTCCTCTAACAGCTGGCTTGGGGGAACAGCTTATCAAATCCATCCCATAGATGGCGAAAGGCCAGGGAGCGGTGATCGAGCGAAGTTGTTGAGCCGGATGCAACTAAAGAGGTGTGAAGAGTTGACACTTCAGACACTTTTTTGAGAAGGCTTCTGCATCCTTCCGGATGGTAGGCCAGAAATAGCCTTGCCTCAGAATCCTTTGCTCTAGAGTACAAGTTCTAAAGTGGCTACCACACTAACCTAAGTGAATTTCCCCAAGCACTCGAGGGATTTCTGTTTCTGACAGGCATCTGGCTAGAGAGCCTGAAATGGTTTTGCAGTACAGTTCCCCTTCATGCAGCAGATAGTAAGCAACTTTGTATTGAAACTTACTCTCGTATCCCTCGTTGGAAGGAAATTGGCTCGTCGTTGAGAACTTAATGAATAGGTCCTTCCAATAAGCTCTCTGCTCGATCTCTATCATCTCCCCCTCCTCGATGCACAGTTGAAATAACTCTGTCACTGTTCTTCCAGCCCTGTGGTCGTACTTGGCGAGATAGTCCATGTCCGAGTTCTCCTCTTGGGGCACATGTTCGATAAAGATGGATTGGAAACCTCCCATCAAGCCTTTAACATTTGTCATATATCACTACAGGACAGGGACACACACCTCAAACTTTCCCATGATTTGTGATGCGACCACCATTGAGTCAGTAAAGGCTTTGAGATCATGGAATCCTAAATCCTTGGCGAGATGCAAGCTGAATACCATAGCTTTGTACTCCACCTTGTTTGTGACAGAGAAGAGGCTCTCGATTGCTTGCTCGATCCTAGTTCCCTGGGTGCTCTCCATCATGACTTCCACTCTTATGGAATTCTTGCCTGAAGCCCAATCCGCGAACATCTTCCATGAGACTGGACTGGAAAATCCTTTGTCTCCTCCTATATTGGCCGAGAAGTCGGCCAGAAAGTCCGCTACAGTCTTGGCCTTGATTGCCACTCTTGGTGAATAGGAAATATCGAACTTGATGAGCTCTACTGCCCATTTTGTCAACCTTCTTGAATGCTCAACTTCATCCAAGATACTTCACAGTGGATGATTAGAGATAACCTTGATGGAGTGAGCTTGAAAATATGGGCGGAGCTTTCGAGCTGAAACTACGAGGACGAAAACTAGCTTTCCCAAGATAAGATACCTTGTCTCTACTTGCCTCAACACTCTACTCACATAGTAGATGGGGAGCTGCTTCTTCCCCTCTTCACTGATGAGCACAGAGCTGACTACCTTCGCTCCCACTCCTACATAGAGGAGGAGATCTTCGCCTTCCTGTAGTCCTTGGAGTAGATGATCTTGAGTTAGTTGTTGCTTGAGCTTTCCAAAAGCCTCCTCACACTCCGCGGTCTACTCAAATATCTAGTTGGCTGTGAGAGTTTTGAAAAATGGAGAGCACTTCTATCCTGCCTTTGAAAAGAAGCGGTTAAGACCTGTCAACCTTTCGGTCAGCCTTTGGACTTCTTTAGAATTCTTCGGGGATGTCATCTCCAGAATGACATTTACTTTGTTGGAGTTAGGCTCCACCCCCCTCGGAGTGAGGAGGTGACCTATGAACTTTCCCCTTCCTGCTTCAAAAACGCACTTTGCCGGGTTGAGTTGCATCTTATACTTTCACAGAGTTGCGAAGGTCTCCACTGAATCCTTAGTGTGCTCTGCGATGCTCCTACTCTTGACTAGGAGGTCATCCACGTACACTTCTAAATTCCGCCCATTTTTCTCTTTGAAAACTTGATCCATCATTCTTTGGTAGTTCGCCCCTGCGTGTTTAAGCCCAAAGGGAATCATCTTGTAGCTATAGTAACCGTCGTTAGTGATGAAGGAGACGTCGTGGCATTCCGGGGATGCATCCAGATCTGGTGATACCCAGAAAAAGCATTAAGGAAACTCATCATAGGAAACTCGACGACTAAATCAACCAGCGTGTCGATTTGAGTCAAGGGGTAACACTCCTTCAGGAAAGCTTTAATCAACATCGAAAAGTCTATACATATTTTCAAGCACCCTCCGACTTTTTTTAATTATTATAACATTGGAGACCCGACCCGGATACTGTATCTCTGAAATAAAACCTGCCTCCAGCAACTTCTTCCCTTCCTCCCAGATCTGTTCAGCAAGCACGAAAGCATTTTTCCTTTACTTCTAACGGATGGGGGCAACTTTGGGATCCAGGTTGAGGTGATGACAGGCAATCTCTGCATCAATTGATGGCATCTCCACGACACTCCAAGCGAAAATGTCCACATTCTCTTGCAGTCATGTGGCCATCTCCATCTTCCCTTCTAGCATTAAGGACCCTCCAATCTTTAATAGCCCAGGCTCTCCTCCCTTGGAGATCACCTCCAGCTCTTCTAGCTCCTTAGTAGATCTCAACCCTTCTTCCTTCTCCAGCCTCTCTGCATCCTCCATCCAACTAATGGTGTTGACGGCGTTCAGATAACACTCCTTGGAAGCCTTCAAACCGCCTCTGACCTGCATTTGGACATCTCCCCGGCATTACTTCAAGCATTGATGGTACGATGATGGAACTGCCTTGAAGTAATTGATGAGGGGTCGCCCGAAGATGGCATTGTAGTATCTTGGTGCGTCAACGATGACGAACCTGCATCGAATTGTGGTACCACCAAGGGTTACCAGAAGATCCGCTCCTCCCTCCACCTCTTTATTCTCTCTAGAGAAGACAAAGAGGGGTCCGTCTGCAGTTCGGATCCTGGACGCTTCCACCTGCAGCCCAATGAAGGTCCTCTTGAAAATGACGTTCACCGAACTCCCATTACCTACCAGGATTCAGTCAACTATGAAGTCCTCGATGGAGGCTTGGATGATAAAGGCATCATGAAAGGGGTTCTCATTCCCCAACATGTCTCCTCGGAGAAAGTGATCTCCTCCAACGGTGGCGACGCTTGAGAGGTCGAGGCGACGCTTTGTAACATACCATTTCGTGCCAGACCCCTCGCACGCATTTTGAGTTAAGAAAATTGACTCAGGCTTGGGGAGTGTCGAGTGAGTTGATCGGACTCAATGAGTAGATCAGGAATTTACTTGGAAAGCGTTCTGAATGTTAGGCATTGAGTGGACTCGACACCACTCAACGTCATTTAACTTAGAAAAATTCTGGCAGGTTAGGCGTTGAGTGCTTTGACTGGACTTAATGCACTCAGCGCCATTTAACTTAGAAACGTTCTGGCGGGTTCGGCGTTGAGTGCGTTGAGTGAACTCAACGCACTCAACGCCATTTAACTTAGATTATTCTGGAGGCGTTGAGAGCGTTGACTGAACGCTTTTAACTTAGATTATTATGGTGGCGTTGAGAGCATTGAGTGCACTCACTTAGATTATTCTGGCCTCTATAGGCATTGAGAGCATTGACTAGACTCAACGCTCTCGATGCCATTTAACTTAGATTATTTTGGCGGCGTGGAGAGCGTTGACTGAACTCAATGCTCTCGACGCCATTTAACTTAAATTATTCTGTCGGCGTTGAAAGCGTTGACTGAACTCAATGCTCTCGACTCCATTTAACGTAGATTATTCTGGCCTCTGTAGGCGTTGAGAGCGTTGACTGGACTCAATGCTTTTTGCCTTAGGTGAATTTTCGGCCCTATTTGCTGCTGAACTGAGTTTTCGGGAATTGCGCCAAACCGACTTAAATGGGTCGCATCCTTTCAACATGACTTTTTTAAAAGTAATATTAGGCTGTCCAATGCCAGGCCGACACGTGGCATAGCAGTTAACCCAAATTTCTCATTATAAAAGGGACACGGGGAAAACCCTAGCCCTCTCTTTACCAGTTTGTCGAACACCTGTCTTTGCCGAGCCATTACTGTGCAACCCTGACAGAAGCGGAAGGAGCGACAAGATCGTCGGAATAGTCTTTCCTTTCTCTTTCCTATGAAGAACGAACACCAACGAAGGAGAAAGATGCCGCTAAGGAGAGTGACAAGATCCATGGCCGGAAATGCCGGAACTGAGTTGAGCTTCCTACCCTCTCCCTTAGTGCTAGATCTCTAGTTGTTACTAGGAGAGATATCGACTCAAAGGAGTCTTGATTCGTGAGAAGAAGTTTTCCTAGGAGAAGGCCATGCTAGGGCTTGTGCCCTAGAGATAAGATGTCTTTGACCACTCCTTCCTTCCATGTGAAGATAGGGACTTGGTTTCATGAATAAAGTTGGCCTTTTGAGGGTGAATAAGGGAGGAGGAATTCTGGATGTGATTTGGGAATTTTGGTTGGAGGAAGAAGACGAACCGATGTCATTCGTCTCGCTTTAAGATGCGCACAGAAATCTATTTTCTACGCGCAGTAATGTTCAAGGCCGTTTTCGGGTATGATGCGGCCAGATCTGGGCTTTTGACTAAACAAGAAAGTCATAGCCCTTGGAAATACCTTTCCAACGAGTGGTTACACGTCTTTATGTGATGTATGTATCCACAGGAAAGTCTGATCGAACTTGCTGTCTGTAAATGTACATAAAACTATTTTCTGAACGTAGCAGACTTCGAGGCTGATTTCAGGTGTGTTAAGTTCTGAACTGGGTTGTGGGCTAAATACAAAATTATAGTCTTTGGAAAAACCTTTCCAACGGATGGTTACACGCCTTCATACGAGTTCGGTAGACTGAGAAATGGCTGGTAGAAGTGGTCGTACAAATGTTTGGTATATGTTTGGGCTTGGTTGAGTGAGGAAATTGTAAGAACAAATGTTGAGGTGTTGAGTGAATTTGGCCTCTATGAGAATGTGATAATCAAATGGTTGGGGAAACTTTATTGGGCGTGATTGTAACTTGTGTGATGGAACGAGTTTGGAAGAGGAAGTGACGCTTGTAAAAGAACTATCTTTATGTTGATGTAATTATCGTGGCGAAAGCATAATGGTTGTGGATGCTTGATTCTTTGAAAAAAATTGGAAGAGGTGGATGCATACCATGAGGCTTGACAAATAAGGAAGTCTAAGGTGGTCCACTTCTGTGAGGTGTGTTTCCTTACGGGGAGCAATGTGGGTTGTATGTTGTATGGGGTGGTTCGCCACCAGTGTTGATGATGAACCCTTAAGTGCCTTGGGGCACGAGATTGTGAAAGGGTGAAAGTGTGGGTGTTTGACCGCACTGGATTGGTAATGATGAAAAGAGATATAAGTGGACGGTTGGCCTTGGTCCTCTGGTGGTTTGTCCACAAAGGCACCTTTTGTGCCACGATAATGTGAAATTGCATGCGGTGTGAGTCGACACGCGGTGTCGTAATCCTGGGTTAAGGATAGTGTGACAGGTATACGGGCTCGCCAGTCGTCACACCGACGGGAGTTGACAGATAAACTTGCACGAGTGGGCCTTGGTCCTTGGTGCTTACTTCCCGAGGCACCCTCCGTGCTAGTGGACGGTTGGCCTTGGTCCTTTGGTGATTTTGTCATAGAGGCACCTTCCCTGCCACGAAGATAGGTCAGTTGGGCTTGACTCTTGGTTCACATATACCTGAGACCCCTTTTGAGCCGTAGTATGCATGTGAGCTCCGCTATTGTGTTTTTAGCGTTGAGGCGTACGGAGGCCTAGGCTTGGTAGTATGGATGCCCGCCTAGTAGTGGAGAAGCGCGCTCCACTGTCACCGCCTGGCCACGACGGTTAATGCCTGAGAGGTTACCTACTTACTCGAAAAGTGGGAACTATAAGTTTATGTCGACATAGTAGTTGCATGTGCATGATCATTGGTGAGTCATTGCATTGCATTCATGACATTACCTTACATTTCATACACAAGACCACCCTTATCGTATAAGTTTGTATGGGCACTCTTATACGATGAGTTACTTTACTATTGAACCGATCCTCAACTTATATATCTGTATGGGCATTCATATAAGTCAAGTTACTTTCTATTGTAGTTCTATACTTTTATACTATTGTAGATGGTAGAACTGCTAGAGTAGATTGTTTACTCGTTTATTATACCGCTGATATACATTGATATTGTTCACTCTTTTACCACTTGTTTGTACTACTGCTCTTATATATATATATAGTAATTGTCCTTTTCTCCGCCTGGTGCCGAGGAGTCGTCGGGGAGCGGATGTGAAGCCACTTAGTCTTTATGACTAACGGTTGCTATGTCTTCCTTTTTAGGAGGGAACCCCGTAGATAGAGCATCAGTAGGTTACGCAGTAGGAGTGTCAGGCCAGGTCGATAGGTCATGAAGGGACAGTGTCATCGCTACCACTAGTGACTGATGTGAGTTAGAGAGACTCATTTTGTACATGTTGTAACGCCCCCTATCCTTCGCATAGCATATAACAGTAGGTCCGGCCGGGACCCGATGCCATATACCACATACAGACCGGAAGGTTACTCAATGGAAACATCCTTCCAATAACCAACGTCCTACACAGAGTACATTCTAGCGGAAGTAATTTAAAAGTTGTAATAAATAGAACCCAGCCAAAAACACGAATGTCCACTAAACAAACCCAGAAGGAATGAACGTACAATACGCAAGTAAATGGCCTTATGGCCTTACAATAGTTTACTCAAATTAAAGTGTTTTCCAAACCTCGACACTCAGGCCGGTCACACATGAATAATACAAGTAAACGTTCATAATTAGGCCTTCGAGGGGTGGCTCACCAACCAGGGCTTTTGCCCGCTATTTACACCTTGTCTCCACAGCACCTGCAAGCAACAATCCACCGCGACGGTGGCAAACAAAAGCAACGGTCAGCTATGCTGACCAAATTATAACGACCCCGCCCCCAAACTTGGGGCGGCGATGCTCCTTCCCTGCACTTTATTATCATAACCAAGTAGTATAGTGTAAAAACACTTCATCATAGGCGTATGCACGCACGACAACACACCCCGTGCTCTCAGGGTACATTCACGGTGAACCCGGTCAAAGTCTGCTGTCTCACCATCGCCCCATGGATGACAAATCTTGTGAGCATTATGGTCTTTCTGGCAAATGCCTAAGACCCTCCATCTGTGCCAACGACAAGTATCAAGTACTTTAGGTCACTTTAACCGGAAAACATAGAGCGGGTACGGTTCCGCCTAACCCGTTGCTCACAGCACCCTGTCACCTTAAGATATAGGTGCGGGTCAAACTTCCCCGAGTCCCAATTCGATCACACACTTTACATAACTCGGTTATATGCAAGTTGGCTCCCAGGCCACCAAGATGGCAGAATCACGCATCTGCCCAGTTTTCCAGGTGCACCTTGGAGTTAGTCCCCAAGGTTCCATGTTGCAATCTACCACGTAAAAAACCCAAAAAACAATCATCGGTGCGGAGTCTTCTTCGGCCATTCATGCAATGCAACATCGCCGATCCAGACCAACTTGTCCGGGTAAGCTTCACACATCATGCCTATATCCGTTTCTCGATTACAGACTCTACATGCAAAACAATGGGGACTATTCATGTCTACCCGAAGGAACGCCTCACACTCAACGCAAACTCGCGAGAGCGGGCTTCCTATGTAAAGGAAAAGAGGACTTCACATATCTTAGGATGAGAATCGTTACCCTAACATACCACTTTGGCATCATGAAGATCTAAACGGATGTAAAGCACCGCAATTTCCTCGCCTCCGTAGATCAGAACTCGGCTTGTGATTTGGGGCTCCGAAGTGTTAAAATTTTCTCAGCGTGGTCAGGAAGGTAGCCCAAACGCCAAATTAATATCTTCGGCACTACCCAGTTCTCACGTTGAACCAGCGGAAAACCAAGGAACAAGGCTAATCCTAACAAACAATGGAAGCACAAGCAGATCTTTTATACATTGAAAGTCCACCTAGTGTCGGCTATGTGCACCTATGGGGGGGGGATAGGTGACGTGTGGTTCTTTTGCGGAATTTACAGATGTACCTGCACAATAAAAACAACAGACACAGCACACAGAATACACAGCAAATTTATAGTGGTTCCCCGACTTGGGTACATCCACTTTCCCCCTTCGACCTATCTCCCCAACAAGGGACGACTCGGTCACTTCACCCACGGGATTGAAATCCAATCCCTGCACTAACGGAAGGAGCCCTTCCACACGTGAGAGTCAACACTCCCACAAAGCGGGTTGCACCCAACCCTTACAACTCGGAACAACAGTTCCTTTACAACGAAATGAAAATGTAGAATGTACACGTGATACAAACTTCTTTTGGATACTACGGTGTTCCTCTTTGTTCGACGACGTGTTCTTGAAGTCGATGAAGAGTCTACGACCTTGGTCTCTCTTGGAGAAGATCTCCCCGGAACCGGCGGCGACACACGAGCGGCGGCTAGCTTCGGGATCGGCGGCTACGATGAAAAGTGGCTGCAGAACTTGGAGATCTAAACTTCGTAGCGAAGCAAGCTAGGTCTACCAACGGTCACTCTAGGATCAGTCGTCTCGATCGATTCGGACGGGGGAGTTGTCCCGGTCAACAAATCGAGAGACAAGAGATCTCCGGATAGACGCGTGAGACTCAAGCCTTGCTAAGCTTCTGTCACCGGAGATCGGGAAGAAGAGCGATCAGCAGCGGCGACCACTTGACGCGAGCGGCGGCGGCGGAGCGGAGCGATTTCGCGAAGTTAGGGTTACGTCGCTGCTGGATTTTCTTTCTCTCTTATCCGTAGATTTACTGTTCAAAATACCTGTGTATAAATACTGTAGGATTCTCAAATATGACCGTTTGTGGGACCCACAAATGAAATCCCCAAAATCCGGTTCAAACAAATCCAGAAGCAGAATCCGGTTCAGCAGCATTCTGAGAAAACGCCAAGTAAAAATCGGCGAGAATCGCAGACGATTCTCGACGAATCGGCGAGAATCACCAAGTGATTCTCGACGATTCGTCGAGAATCGTTTGTGATTCTCGTCGAATCACTTGTTGATTCTCAACGAATTTTAGTTTGTATTCATGGGCTGCTAGACCACAGGTTCGGCGGGAATTACAAGTGATTCTCGCCGAATCTTACTTGGCACCATTTTGAGATGGCCAGAAGGAGTCGGCGAGAATCACTGATGATTCTCGACGATTCGACGAGAATCACCTAGTGATTCTCGCCGATTCGGCGAGAATCACTTGGTGATTCTCGTCAAATTTGCCTTGGACGATTTTTCGTCTTCCACCTAGGAGCTGCTCCTTGATCCTCCAAGCTCCTTGTCTTCTCTTGCATATGAGCGGCCCTGTACTTGAAAGTAAGTGCACTCCAATAGAGAGAGTACACATAGGCCAACACACTGATCTGCTCAACGAGGGATTACGTCGTGCAGACCCGTGTATATTGACCTACTGCACCCTGACATTGGTGTGCACTTAGCGTGGAGAGACTGCAAGTACAACTTGAAAGAGTTTATCAAATACATTGTGAATTCATCTTAGCTTGACAGGTGGCTTCCTCAAATCTAGGTAATCGTGGATACAATACCCAACAATCTCCCCCTATTTGACGAAGCCAAAACCCTACTAGCTAAGATGAATAACACCTATCAAATAATAATTATAGCATTTAAAAAAAAAATTAAATATGCAACTCAAGGGAATATATGTAATCAGAACAGGACTTGAATCATTCACACATTCAAGAATATATATATATACCAAGAGAAATATATTCACATATAATTCAGAACTGTTCATACGACAGTAATAATTATTAAATGTTCTTAATACACCGTGACCAGCTATAAAATAATGACTATTTGTCCTTAGCTACGTCACCCTTAAGAGTTTGCGCCAAGTACTTTTTGCTCTGCCTTTCCATGTATTCCTTGGGCTTCGGGTAGTACCTAGGAGGAGCAACTTTGTCTGGATCCTTGTTGTTTCTGAAGAAAATGTTGCGCTTCGCTTCAAATGCTTTGTGCGTCTCCCATTCATACTGGCTATATGCTTCATTTCGATTTATCTCTCCTCTTTCTTGCAGCCGGAAGGTGTCTAAGATGATGTTCCTTGAAACTGGGCTCCACCTTTCGTTTCTTACATCCTCCTCACTCAGTCTGATCCTCTTTTGAGTTGGTGTCTCCTTTGATGTCCCTTCCTGAACTTTCCTCTTTCCCCTTGCTTTAGCTAAAGCCTCCTGGTCAAACATACTTCTCAGCTTAGATTTGGAGATGGCCCTAGCGTCAGCTTCATCAGTGAAAATATCAGCAGCACTTGTACTTACATCCTCAGCAATATGTACTTCCTCAGCAGCCTTAGAAGTCTCAGGAACCTGAACACCGGCAGGTTGGTCAGGTAGGACGACGCCTAACGTGCCCAGTGCCTGTTGTAGCATCCACCAGCAACTCTCATAGACGTATTTGCTTGATTGGGCAAAGTTTGCATCCATGCTTTCTTGGAGCTCGGCCAGCTTAGCGATATACTCCTTCTCCCCCTTTTTGGCTTCGTCAGCTATGCAATTGGCATATGAGTGCAAGGAGTCATCAATATGCTTAGTTGTCTTGCTGAATTCAGTGATTAGGGCCTGCTGATTTGCATTTAAAGTGACCATGTTACCATCAAATTTCTGAATATTGTTGGCCACAACGTGTGCATTCTGATTGACAACAGCCAGAGTATCAGTAGCCTTTTTCAAGCCGGCCATTAACAGTGTGACAGCTTCGCCGGCCGCGTTATATTTTTCTTCGAATTTCTTCTCCATTACGTCTAGCTTATGGTTAATTGCCACCATATTCTTCAGCATGAGATCTTCAGAAGTCTTAATCTCTTGCAGCATTGTTTTCTGAGCTTTATCAAAAGAGGTTTTAAGCTCATTCACGATGCCCTGAATTATATGGACAGTGTGAATGGCTAGGTCATCTCGTAATGGGATACCCGGAGGCACTTCTTGGCCTTGCTCTGGCTCGGCAGCAGACGCATCAGTAGAGCTGGATACCATCACCGTCTCTATGGGAGGAATGTTGGTGGCCTCATTTACCTCCCCCTCCACTGGTGCAGACTTATCAGTAGGAGGTTCATCAGTATCCGGAGACTCAAACACTTCATGGCCCTCATTCACAGCGTCCTCTCCGTCCGCATCCAAAAATTCATCCACATCAGCAGCTTCTTCCTCTTCTTGATCAGCAGAGTCCAGTGTTTCAGCTTCAGTTCCTTGAGTGTGTCTGTTCAGGACCTCCTCATCCTCCAACCCAGGTTCACTTTCTTCATGAACTTCGGCCACCGCATCCCTGGCCACCTGGGCGATGTCAGATATTATATCCATATGAGAGGGTAGAGTCTCCCCCTCGATTCCTGCAGTCAGGGTATCAGGAATTTCACGGGGGGAGGCTGCGGGAGATACTTCCTCATGCTCTTCTACAGCAGGCTGTCCGATGCGCCGCTCCCATCGATCAAACACAGTAGCATCCATCTTTTTCAAGTAATGGAGAGGGACTCCTTTGCTCATGTCGAATTTGTCTCCGTTGAGCTGGTTGAGATATAGACTGATGATGCGGCCGAAGCTTGGAGTGCCCAGAGTGTCCTTGATCTTTTGAAACAACAACTCTCCCCAGTTGAACCTCTTTCTGCAGACCATAGCTATGAGAATTTTGAACATATCTCCGGAGATATGATCATGGGAGCCTGGCTTGCAGATGAGTACTTTTCCTATGATGTCAGATAGGAGCTTCCCTTCTTCATTCATCTCTTTTCGCTTTACTGATCGAGTGCCTATGGGTAGACCGCAGAACAAGAGGGTTCTGGCTTTGTCCTCGTCCTCCAAATAGTCTTCCTGCTCCGCACTTGAAAGCTGCAGGTAGCGTGTTAGCTTACTGGCAGACATCTTTACCTTAGTCCCAGCCACCTTGCTCTTGATGATGGAGTCTCTGTCTCGAAGCCTTGCGGTAGAGAAGAACTCCAGCACTTCTTTATCTAAAACTTTGCAAGGATTCTCCAATACGAAGGTTAGTCCGGCTTCTTCCAGCATGAGAATGATGTTCCGGAACTCGTCCGAGGCATGAGAAAAACCAGTGCGAACCAGCTCGCAACCAGAAATCAAGCATGCAGTCGTCCTTGGGGCCATTGAGGATCTAGAAAGAAGCCCGACTCTAAACATTAGTGAACATTCAAAAGGAAAACATCACTTGGGGTTCGGCCTTGGAGCCATTGAGGAGGAGGTTACCTAAGGGCTTACACGCAAGTGAGTTGATGAGCTTCGGGAAGATCTTCGGTGGAGGGGAGAGTATCCCGAGGGGTGCGGCCTTGCTAGAACCTTGCCGTGAGAAGAAGGTCACACACAGCAGCGATTCGACGGCGTCGACGAGAGCGTCGGAGGGCTGCGGGTGTCGGCGAGTTCGCGGAAGTGCCCGTGCGCGAGTCTTAGGGAGTTCTCTTGCGCGAGGGTCGTCGGGTGGGCTCTTGCGCGAGTCGTGAGGAAGGCGAACAGGCGGAGATGGTCTTTCGGCGGGATTTATATACGTCGTCGGGATTCTTATGGAAGTCGAGCGGTCGGGAGCTTCTTCGGCGGGATTTGTCTAATTCGGCGAGATGTAAAATGGGTCGGCGGGATTCGGAGTAAATATAGATGTTTTTCTTGACTACTTTGGGAAGCATTGCACCATTTTAGAGATTTTCCGATGTCAAGTTAATAAAAGGAATGATAAATACAAGTATATTCTAAAGTCAATCTATTTGAATTTTACTGAGGTTTTTGCAAAGTCTTCTAAATGTCAATTGTATGTTGTCGAGATTTACAATGACATGTCTTCGAATGTCAAGTTAATACAAGATTAATAAATACATGTTTGTTATAACGACAATCTATTAGGATTTGAGCGAGACTTCTTCAGACACTTCTTGATGTCAATTGTGATGTGTCAAAATTCGCAATGACATATCTTTGTTATCCTTTTATTGATGTGTAATGGTTTGCATGCCTCGTGATAAGCATAAGTATACGTATACACAAGGATAGAAATATATATATATTTACTTTGAATGAGGATGCATCATGACACAAGTCCTTGAACTGATCAAAATTACCTGGGATATGGAGAGTCATCGTCTTAGTCCCACAGGTAGAACATATTAGTAGCTTAAAGTGAGTATGCTCAACAGGTAGCACATCTGTTATTGCAGACGCTTGTTCCAAGTTAGCCTTGAGTCACGTACTGTCTAGTTCCCAAAGTATTCACGGGGACCTAGACTACCCTGCAAGACAGAATTACTTTACCTTAGGAACCCAAATCATTTTGGGTCCTAGGTTTCTATTAGCATAAGCATGCAACTGCCTTCCTTCGGAAAACCTGTCTGGAAGACTACCCCTGTCCCTAGAATGTGGATAAGCCCTTGCTGTGGGCACTGAGGGGTTGTGCCAACAGTCAATGGCAAAGTGTCCCACTTTGCCGCAGCACCAACAAGAGTGAATGTTGTATCGCCGTTTTCGACCTGATCTAGTGACGGATGTAGTCACGGTCCTAGGTCTAAAAGGGATAGGGCATGTTCTTGTTGCACAAATTCCTCTTCCGTCGAGGCATGATGAAGGGTGGAACGAATGCATGATGTGAGCGTTATGAGGCCGAGAAGGCGGTGCCATTCTTTCAGGCATCTTCCTTGCTGAGGCTCCATGACGCCTGACATCATGACTTCTATTCTCCCTATCCCGTGTCCTCGAATGGAGAGAATTCTTCTGTGAACTAGGACCTGCAGATCCACACTTTGTTGTGGCAGTGGCCGTGAATACAAAGGGCTCAGAATGAGCCTTAGGTATTTCCTCATGGGTGGCCATGACGCCTCTTGCACTATGGACGTTTCCACATGGGGACAATTCACCCTTGCAGTGACCACGATTATTCCTGTGGTCATACCTGAAGGCATGATGAGTTGCCTTCCCGCTTGGAGTGGGAGGTCGGAACACCGTTTCCCCATTTCTCCATCCCTGGATAATCCGGGAGATCCACCCAGTTTCTTGTTTTCTCTTTATAGCATCAACTTTGGAAAAGTTAGATACTATACGTTTCTCATTTTCTAGACTATTCTCTAGAGCTGAGATCTTAGAGTCCTTGACCTTGTTGGACGCCAATTGGAGAACCAACAAGATCTTCAGTCGAGCAATCTCTCGATCTTGCTCCTCAGCAAGTAGATTGCTTTCCTGAAGGGCTCTCTTCAGGGAATCAGTATTTTCTGGAGGGGAGCAGTTTCTGTCTTCAGAAAAGTCAAAAGATGTGGGACAGGATGACCAATGTTTCGTCCTCGTCGGAGCTGCTTTCCTCACTATCTTCTTCAGTCTCTGACAAGGATACTGGAGCTCTGATGCAATCCGAAGGATCCTTGCATTCATCTTCAGAGGTGAGGACCCCCACATACGCTTCATCCTCTGATTGGCAGCATATTTCAGCATTCTCTGACCCCCCCCCCATCAGCTCTGAGATCGTCATCCACAGAGATTTAGCCGTTTTACATTTTTCCAACCTGGAGTGAGAGGCTCCAGACCAGACATCCATAATAATTTGTCGAATCCTCTGGTCCAGTTGGAAAAGTGAGAGTTCCATCTCTGTCATCTCAGCAATGCACATGGGCACTTGGATCCCCGAGTCGGAGGTCTTCATGGGGATAAACGGACCCTCTTCCAGGATGAGGGATGCTCGTGGATCGATGGCATCTAGGTGAAATAATACTCTCATCCTCCAGATGGGATAATAATCCTTTGAGCATGCAGGGAGTTTGAGTGGCAATACGTCATAATCCAGATCCATGCTTCTGACACTGGTGGCAGGATTCTGCTCAAGGTGTTAACCTTTTTGAAGAGTAACCTGGCTCTGATACCACTTGAAAGTCCACCTAGTGTCGGCTATGTGCACCTATGGGGGGGGGATAGGTGACGTGTGGTTCTTTTGCGGAATTTACAGATGTACCTGCACAATAAAAACAACAGACACAGCACACAGAATACACAGCAAATTTATAGTGGTTCCCCGACTTGGGTACATCCACTTTCCCCCTTCGACCTATCTCCCCAACAAGGGACGACTCGGTCACTTCACCCACGGGATTGAAATCCAATCCCTGCACTAACGGAAGGAGCCCTTCCACACGTGAGAGTCAACACTCCCACAAAGCGGGTTGCACCCAACCCTTACAACTCGGAACAACAGTTCCTTTACAACGAAATGAAAATGTAGAATGTACACGTGATACAAACTTCTTTTGGAGACTACGGTGTTCCTCTTTGTTCGACGACGTGTTCTTGAAGTCGATGAAGAGTCTACGACCTTGGTCTCTCTTGGAGAAGATCTCCCCGGAACCGGCGGTGGCACACGAGCGGCGGCTAGCTTCGGGATCGGCGGCTACGATGAAAAGTGGCTGCAGAACTTGGAGATCTAAACTTCGTAGCGAAGCAAGCTAGGTCTACCAACGGTCACTCTAGGATCAGTCGTCTCGATCGATTCGGACGGGGGAGTTGTCCCGGTCAACAAATCGAGAGACAAGAGATCTCCGGATAGACGCGTGAGACTCAAGCCTTGCTAAGCTTCTGTCACCGGAGATCGGGAAGAAGAGCGATCAGCAGCGGCGACCACTTGACGCGAGCGGCGGCGGCGGAGCGGAGCGATTTCGCGAAGTTAGGGTTACGTCGCTGCTGGATTTTCTTTCTCTCTTATCCGTAGATTTACTGTTCAAAATACCTGTGTATAAATACTGTAGGATTCTCAAATATGACCGTTTGTGGGACCCACAAATGAAATCCCCAAAATCCGGTTCAAACAAATCCAGAAGCAGAATCCGGTTCAGCAGCATTCTGAGAAAACGCCAAGTAAAAATCGGCGAGAATCGCAGACGATTCTCGACGAATCGGCGAGAATCACCAAGTGATTCTCGACGATTCGTCGAGAATCGTTTGTGATTCTCGTCGAATCACTTGTTGATTCTCAACGAATTTTACTTTGTATTCATGGGCTGCTAGACCACAGGTTCGGCGGGAATTACAAGTGATTCTCGCCGAATCTTACTTGGCACCATTTTGAGATGGCCAGAAGGAGTCGGCGAGAATCACTGATGATTCTCGACGATTCGACGAGAATCACCTAGTGATTCTCGCCGATTCGGCGAGAATCACTTGGTGATTCTCGTCGAATTTGCCTTGGACGATTTTTCGTCTTCCACCTAGGAGCTGCTCCTTGATCCTCCAAGCTCCTTGTCTTCTCTTGCATATGAGCGGCCCTGTACTTGAAAGTAAGTGCACTCCAATAGAGAGAGTACACATAGGCCAACACACTGATCTGCTCAACGAGGGATTACGTCGTGCAGACCCGTGTATATTGACCTACTGCACCCTGACATTGGTGTGCACTTAGCGTGGAGAGACTGCAAGTACAACTTGAAAGAGTTTATCAAATACATTGTGAATTCATCTTAGCTTGACAGGTGGCTTCCTCAAATCTAGGTAATCGTGGATACAATACCCAACATACATTCACTTCTTTGCAAGGCGAAGTATACGTAGAGAGACATGATTTCGCTCGTACACAAGCTATAACAGAAAGTTCAACAAAATAAGACGGGCGGACAGCACCGGAGTCCGCCGAGACCGCCGAGGTTGCCGAGTCCGCCGAAGTCGCCCGAGCTTAGCTGCAATCTGCCGAATAGACACAGAGTCCGCCGAGACCGCGAGGCCGCGCGGACACACCGTTATTCGCCTCCTGCTGATGAACTTAGGAACAAACCGCCTACCCGCCTGAGACCGGCGGACAGGTTATTGAAGCTGGCAAAGTTGAAACAGAGAACTGACAAGCCGCAGAGCGACCTTCTGAATCCGCAGTGACCGCACACTTCCAAGTACTTGACCGAAGTCAAAGCCAAACTCTTGGCTCCTTGAAGCTACCCGCGCAACCTGCACACAGCAAACCGTCAGCCCTGAATCAATCCGCACGGACAGACAAACTGAGACCGCAGCCCTGACCAAGCCCCCACTTACTGTTCACTCAATTACTGTAGACCTGCCAGGGGGGTCCTATTTATAGGGGAGGTGAGGAGTTTGGTCACCACCAAAGAGATAGCGACACCACCCCAGCCCGCGCGATAGCAAAACCACTGTCCGCTGAGTCCGCAAGGACTTAGCCGGTACCAAGGATAAATCTGCCAGGAGCAAGGCCACTATGGCAAACCCTCATCAGTCCACCCAAGCTATGTGGACAAGGCATCAGCCCGCAAAGCCTCCAACCACTGCAGGACAGCAACCCCCTTCAATGGCTGTCCGCACAAACTCGAGGCAGTCCGCAAGACTCAAGCCTCAATCTGCCACAAGTCCACGACCAAAAGCAGATAGCAACAGTCTGCCCGGTCAACAGCGGATTTGGCGGATACGGTAGACAACATGGTCTTGGCACAGAGTGTGACCAAGTACAAAACCATCAAAGGTCAATGCGAGCATGGCGGACATAAACTCCCGTCCTCCAACCATCAAGCAGACCGCCACACTCCTCCTGAGTAAAGGCTGAGTCTGCAAGAACCTCGCAACCTGTCCAACGCAGCAGCCACCTCCCGGACTCCACACACCAGTCAGCCAACAACCTCCTCAGCAAAGCACCTGCTTAATACCTGAGCTCGATAAGGCCTCAGCCAAGCTCTAAGCCCAGTCCGCAACAGCCTACACCACGGACACACTAGTCCGCAAGCTTCTATCTGCTCAGGCCGCTCCTTGGCTAAATCAACCAGCCAACGCCCTATCCGTAGATACCAGGCCGCATAGTCCGCGGACTTCATGCAAACAACCCGCTCAGAACAATCGACTTCCACTAGACTTTCCACCAAGCCGCACACAACAGTCCGCCCAGTCCGCCTAGTCCGCCAACGCTATCCGCCCAGGCCGCCCGGCCTGTCCCGTCAACCACTTCCACTTCATAAATTTCAACACGAAGCTCCACCGGTGGCTGGATCTCTCTTCCTTCTTCTTCCTTGCTCTCCCCTCTCTCTAGAACTTTAGAAAGAGAAAAGCCAAATAGAATGAGGGTTTCTAAGCCCTATTCCCGGGTATATCCCAGCAAGAACAGCCCTGAGCCGTTGGATCACAAAATAAGGAAATGGACGGCCACGATTTGCACTTAAAATCAGCTTCCTGGGCCGAACACAGCTTGTGACACGCCCATGTCCAAGGTCGTGTGCCCCATTCGCTGTCGAAACCATCGCATCCTGAAAAGTACACAGGCTCCCGACACACCCATGTCAGGCTTGACACGCCCGTGTCATCAAGTACACGCCCGTGTAGCGGGGCGTGTTCCTCCATCGACACAGGAACAACACCAACCTGAGAAGAACACGGGTATTCGACACGCCCGTGTCGAATTTGACATGCTCGTGTCAGGCTGAATACGCCTGGGCTCTAGGCCGTGTTCCACCCCCATCACATCACGACTAACTACCCGAGTATGACACGGCCTGAGACACGCCCGCGTCTCAGGCCTTGTTCGATGCTCGACGATCGTCGACTGCAATTTCGTCAACCACTCGGCCATCGTCGAACCCGAGCACGATACGCCCCTGGGACACGCCCGTGACCCAGGCCGTGTGACCTCTACCAACTCCCAAACTTGGCTCTAAACACCACCCGTCGCTCTCTTGAGTTTCGGGGCGTTACAACTCTCTCCCTCTTAAAAGAATTTTGTCCTGAAATTACATAAAGGAAAGATAAAAACAAACTTAAATGGTACCTGAGTGGAAAACATCTGGGTACTCCTCAAGCATGGTCTGCTCTCGCTCCCACGAGAGCTCCTCCCGACTACAATTGTCCCAACAGACCTTGACCATCCTGAATTCCTTGTTACACAATCGCTTGACTTCTGAGTCCTCAATGCGAATGGGCTTGACCTTCGTCGTCAACCCATTATCGACCAGCACTTGATCGACTGCAATCACTTGTGATGGCTCTTGCACCGCCTTCCATAGCACCGATATGTGGAATACGCCGTGTAGGCCACTTAGCTCCATTGATATCCTTAATCGATAAGCTGCTTCGCCAATCGGCTCCAGAACCTCAAACAGTCCAAGATACCTCGGGCTTAGCTTCTTCAAGCGTCATACCCTCGAGACACCCTTGAACGGCTTAATCTTCAAATACACCCAGTCCCCAACAGCGAACACAACATTCCTATGCTTGGAATTATAGTACTTAGCTTGGCGGTCCTGAGTGATCAGAAATCTTTCTCAAATCGTTTGTACCAATGAAGTTGCATCTTCCACCTCTTGCCGCTTATACAGTTTGGACTCACCTGTTCCAACCATGATAACGGCATGGGACATCTCCTACCATAAAGGACCTCGAAGGGCGCCATTTGAATGCTCGCTCGGTAGCTGTTGTTATAAGCGAGTTCCACCAAGTACAGGTGGTCTTCCCACTACTTCCCGAAGTCCAGGACGCACATACGAAGCAAGTCTTCCATTGTCCTATTTACTCTCTCGGTCTGACCATCTGTCTGCGGATGAAAGGCCGTGCTGAAACTCAGCTTTGTTCCCAATATCTGTTGCACCAGTCTCCAATCATTGGATGTGAACCTCCCATCTCGGTCACTCACGATACTGCGGGGCACACCGTGAAGCCGTACCATATTATCCACGTACAATTTTGTCAATTTCTCCACGGAATCATCCTTCTTATGCGAAATGAAGTGCGACACTTTCGTCAAACGATCTACGATCACCCAGATGGCGTCATTTTCCTTCTGCGACCTTGGCAACCCATGCACAAAGTCCATTGTATTATCGTCGAACTTCCACTCCGGAACAGACAAGGACTTCAAGAATCCTCCAGGCTTTTGGCACTCCGCCTTTGCCAAGGCTCATGTTTGACACCTCGCCACATATAGTGCCACATATAGTGCCACATCCTTCTGTTGGGTACATTGGTCAAATGTACCTGATTTGAAGAAGCCTCACCTAACTCAATGATATACATCATAATGTATTTGATGTTTGTTTGAGTTACTTGTGCAGGTTAAGTATACACTGGACTAAAGCTAAAAGTTTCTAAGTCCATGTGTCGACACCCAGAGGGAAAGTGTCGACACTTGAGAAAGCTTGTGTCGACACCCAGACAAGCAGTGTCGACACTTGGAGTAACTGTGTCGACACCTGAGAAGAAGAGTCGACACCAGACAGAAAGTGTCGACACTTGGAGCTGTGTCGACACTCAGTAAAGAAGTATGCAGAAAAGCAGTGTCGACACTTAGCAGAAGTGTCGACACTCAGAAGAGCTGTGTCTACACCAGAAAGTGTCGACACTTGGAGTTGTGTCGACACTCAGCAAAATACTGCAGAGACTAAGGACAAGTGTCGACACTCAACACAATGTGTCGACACTCAAACAGCAGAGTCAACATATGAAGAATGTGTCGACACTCAACACAATGTGTCGACACACACTCAAAGGAGTCAACACTTGAAGTATGTGTCGACACTCAGCACAATGTGTCGACACACAACCAGAAGAGTCAACACTTGAAGAAAGTGTCGACACCCAGCACAATGTGTCGACACTTAGTTGAAGACTCTACACTTGAAGAAAGTGTCGACACAAGGAGCTGTGTCGACACTTAGCAAAGAACAGAAAAGTTTACAAAATATTCTAAGTACAAGTGTCGACACTAAGGGAATGTGTCGACACTCAGCTGAGGAAACAAAATTGAAGACTTGTGTCGACACCAAGAAGTAGTGTCGACACTTGACAGTTTCAACACATGAAGATGTGTCGACACAAAGAAGATGTGTCGACACTTAGAAGAATACAGTTAAAGAATGAAGAACAAGTACTTGTGTCGACACTCAATTTCAGTGTCGACACATGCAGAAGAATTTGTGTCGAGACATACAGGGAATTGTGTCGACACCTTGTAGACTTGTGTCGACACTTACACAACATGTGTCGACACTTGGTCTATAAGTGTCGACACTTAAGAACAGAAAGTCTCGACACTATCTGACAGTTAGAGAATTTCAAGAAGTGATTGGTTGACATGACAGCTGTCGATCCAGCCGGTCTACAGCAACTGTCAGAGAAGTCAGAAGTCTGTTATGAACTGGACCAGCCGGTTACCATGAAGGAAGCCTATAAATAGGCAATCACAGTTTACAGATTGTAGTTGTTACAAGTAGTTGTCAAGAATACTTAAAGTGGTTGATCAGATTCTTCAAGTAATCAGGAAAGTGATACACAGAGGATCAACACAAGAAGATCTGGCAGTCCAACTGCAGATCTAAGAAGTTGGAGAGAGAGAGCTCCAATCAAGAATTCAGTCTTTGGAACTAAGGCTGAGAAGAAGGATTCAGAATCATCTGGATCTCAAGAAGCAGAGGTCAAGGATCAACTGCAGAAGATTCAGACTAATTCAGTTCTAACTCAAGAAGCTTTGAAGGAAGCTAAGTCAGTTTGGATCTAGCTGAGTTCTTCCAAGAACTCTTCAAGAAACTCTCAACTTCTCTCTTATTTTCTGAGTTGTAGAGTTAGCTATTGTATTTCTATTTTAACTTGTAGGATCCATTGGATCTGAGAGAATTGTAAGCCTATATTATAAAGGCTGAGGGTAGGGCTTGGTTGCCTGAGTGTAGGAGTTGAAGAACTCTGAGTGTAGGCCTTAATTGGCTGAGTGTAGGCCTGGGTGGCTGAGTGTAGGCCTTTGTGGCTGAGTGTAAGGCTTTGGGCCTGAGGTGTAGGAACCTAGTTGGGTTCTGAGATAGTGGAGAAGGTTGGCCGAATCTAGTACACTGCTAGATAGGCGAAGAGGGAAAGTGGATGTACCCAAAGATTGGGGAACCACTATAAATTAGTGTGTCTACTGTGCTGTGCTGTGCTGTGGATTAACTGTGTATATTCTGTAATTGCTGTTAGCTGTAGAATTCTGTGAAATAACTGTTGTGCTGCCAACAAATTTTTGGTCACCTATTCACCCCCCCTCTAGGTGTTTAGGTACCATATCTTTCAAGTGGTATCAGAGCCAGGTTCCTCAAAACAAGGACTAACAGTCTAAGGAGATCCTGTTTGGCAGAAACAGTCTAAGTCAGAAAACAGATTCAGGAAATTCAAGAATTTCAAGAAACATGGGTTCTTATGAGAATCACAAAGAGTTGGGTTCCATGAAGTTACCCATATGCAGGAAGGAGATTTTTGGAATCTGGAAAGAAAGGGTTAGGCTATTTATGGAGGCCTCAGACCCAAGAATCTACATCACAGTTAAGGAAGGGCCTTATGTGCCAATGAAGATTTCAGTACTGGATGCAAATCAGAGGACTCCAAAGGATTTCTCTGAGATGACCAAGGATGAAATTGTCCTAGCCACTATGGACAAAAGGGCACAAAACATTATAGTAAGTGCCATTGATGATGCAACTTTTCAGAACCTAATTCACTGTAAAACTGTAAAAGAAATGTGGGATACCCTCATTGTCTATATGGAAGGTTCTGAAGAAGTTAGGCAAGATAGAAAGTCCTTGCTTAATCAAGAGTATGAGAGCTTTAGGCAAGGAAGAGGAGATAGCATCACTGAATGCTACAAGAAGTTCTATAGAATTGTTAATGAACTCATGTCCTATGGAAGAGAGTTCACTAACTATGAATTGAATGATAAGTTCTTAAGGTCCCTAATCAAAGATTGGGACACCAAGATCTATGCCATCAGAGAAATGGCAAAGTTGGGAGAAATTCCTCCTCCCACACTGTTTGGCAAGTTGCTGTCTTATGAGATGCAGCTGTCTGTGAGAAAAGAGGAGGAAAAATCAACAAGGACTGAGCACAGGGAAAGGACTGTTGCCTTCAAGTCAGAAGTACCTAGAAAGGGCAGGACTAAGTCATCAACTCCTCCTCCAGAGGTAGTTGAATCAGAATCTGATGAATCTGTTAGCACAAAGTCTACAAGCAGTGAAAGTGATGAAGACTTTGCTGCATTTACCAGACATTTTCAGAAATTCCTGAAGAAGAAACAGTGGAGGTCCAGACCTTCATTTTCCAAAGGGAAAGAAGTCCAGTATCAGGAGAAGAAGCCTTCAAAGAAGGACAAGAAAAAGACAAAGACTAGCAAGGCAACTGGGTCTAAGATAGTGTGTTACTGCTGCAATAGACAGGGTCATGTAATTGCAGATTGTCCTGAGAGAAGAAAAGAATCCAGTGACAATAAGAAGACTCACTTCAAAGGAAAGAAGGAGAAGTCCTTTGTTGCAAAGAATGAGAAGACTCTTTCAGACATTTCTTCTTCAGACACTGAGACAGATGCTGAAGCCTACATAGGGCTATTTGCTGAAAAAGAAGAGGAGTTTATGCAGATTATGGAATCAATCTATGAACAAGAAGAGTGTCAGTGCCAAGGACTGATGGCATTGACTGAAAGTACCAAAATCCTGGAGCAGCCAGGACCCAGTCAGGTACAAAGTCCAACTCAAAGTTCAGATTTCAGTACTAGTTCAGAGTCAGATTCATCTTCATCAAGTGATGGAAGTGTTTCTGAATCTGAGGGAGATATTCATCAGCTCTTAGATGAATATAAAGTACTGTTGCAAGCCTATAAAAAAAGCAAGTCCCTTGCCAAAAGTCAGGCAAAGGAGATTGCTGATCTAAAGGCAGCTGCAACAGACTTAGAGAAGGAATTTGATCAAAAGCTCAATGAGGTAGCCAGGCTGAAACACATTACTGTGATTCAGATGGGAACTATCACTTATAAAAATGATCAAATTAAGATACTGGAGATCAATCTCAAGAAGGAAAGAGAGCTAGTTGCTAGGTTTTCAAAACCTAAATCAGTGCTACCCTTGATTGATGAATTTGTTCATCATAAAGGAAAGGCTGGATTGGGTTTTATTAAACCAGCTAGGACTGTTCAGGATCAGTCCAAGTCCAAGGGCAAAGCCCCAACATTCAATAAGCCTGCTGTAGTCAAGACAGCCAAGTATGTACCTAAGCAAAGGTACAACAAGTTTGAATACTGGTGTTGTGGCAAGGTTGGCCACTTTGCCTTGGATTGTTGGCACAATGCCAGTGCCAAATTGAGTAGCAAGTTACCTGGTGGAAAGCCAGCAGGTAGCTATGTCAAGTTGCAAACTAACAATCACCAAGGACCCAAGTTTACTTTGGGTTCTAAGGTTCATTAATTTGTTTTGCAGGTGAATCCAAGTGGCCATACCCCAACATGGTACTTGGATAGTGGATGTTCCAGACATATGACTGGAACAAGGGGACTACTGAAGGACTACATTCCAATCAAAAATGGTCCTAAAGTGACCTTTGGTGGTTCTGAAAAAGAAATCATCAAAGGGTTTGGTAACATCTCTTCAAACCTTGTTACCATTACTCAAGTGGCTTATGTTAAAGGGTTGAAACACAACCTCATTAGTATAAGTCAGTTAAGTGATGTAGGGTATGACATATCATTTGTTAAAAATGGTTGTCATATCAAGAGGTCAAGTGATCAAGAGATCATTTTGACAGGATATAGGAAGAGAAATGTCTATTGTTTAGACATTATGGTTGAGAACAATAGTTCTCCAGTTTGTCTTGTAGCTGATGAGACAGTCTCTCAATGTGTCAAATGGCACAAGAGGCTTGCCCATCTTAATTACAAGACTATTAGCAAACTCTTTAGCAAAGAGTTAGTGAGGAATGGTCCTCAAGTTAAGTGTGTCAAAGATGACATTTGCTCAGCTTGTCAAAAGGGCAAGCAGACTAAATCCACCTTTAGAAGCTTAGACAACAAAGATGCTGTGAGGTGTTTATACCTCTTGCATATGGATCTATTTGGTCCAATGCCAGTTCACAGCTTAGGTAGGAAGGTCTACACCTTTGTAGTTGTTGATGACTACTCAAGGTTTTCCTGGGTGTTCTTCTTAAAGCAGAAATCTGAAATACCTAGTGTCTTCTATAGTTTTGTTAAGCAAATTCAGAATGAATTGAACTGTACAGTGGTCAAAATTAGAAGTGACCATGGTACTGAGTTTCAGTCTGAAAGCATGACAAAGCTGTGTGAAGACTATGGGATATTTCAAGAATTCTCTTCACCTAGAACACCTCAGCAAAATGGCATTGCTAAAAGGAAAAATAGGACCTTGATAGAGGCTGGTAGAACCCTATTAAGTGATTCATCACTGCCAGAATATTTCTGGGCTGAAGCAGTTAACACTGCATGCCATGTGATAAATAGGGCTACATTCACTAAAAGGTTAAATAAGACCCCCTATGAAGTTGTGAAAGGCAGGAAACCAAACCTATCCTATTTCAGGATTTTTGGTTGCAAATGCTTCATACTTAACAATGGAAAGTCTTACCTAACTAAGTTTGCTGCCAAGTCCCAAGAGGGAGTGTTTGTTGGGTACAGCAATAATAGTAAGGCTTATAGAGTCTACAACTTGACTACACAAGTTGTAGAGGAGTCTGTGCATGTAGTTTTTGATGAGACAAAACTAATTAACAATGAGTTGTCTAGCAATGTATGCAGCCCCACAGGTCTTACTAAGAAGATGGACAAGCTAACCATAGAAGATGTACCTGCTGCAAGACAGCAAGTAGAAGGAGATGGCTTATGTCCAGGGGGAGAACTACATGTACAAGGAGCTGAAGAAGTACAAGGAACTCAGTTTGATGAAGATGCTGAAGAAGTTCAACCAGAAGTAAGGATGCCTCCAGCCAACAGGCATTTAAGAGATCATCCAGTAGAGCTGATAATTGGAGATCCAAGACAAGGTGTTCAGACAAGGAGCAGAAATCAGAATGCTGTAGTATATTCAAGTTTTCTGTCTCAAATAGAACCAAAGAAATTTGAAGAAGCTATACAAGATCCACAGTGGACTGAAGCTATGCAAGAAGAACTTAATCAGTTCAAAAGGTGCAAAGTTTGGGAGCTGGTTCCAAAGCCTAAAGATCACAATGTGATAGGAACAAAGTGGATCTATAGGAATAAGTTAGATGAACAAGGAGTTATCATTAAGAATAAAGCTAGATTGGTTGCAAAAGGATATAGGCAAGAAGAAGGTATTGATTTTGATCAAACCTTTGCCCCAGTAGCCAGACTGGAGGCCATAAGGATGTTCTTGGCCTATGCAAACTATCAAGGATTCAAGGTATACCAAATGGATGTCAAGTCAGCATTCCTAAATGGTAATCTAAAGGAAGAAGTATATGTGGAGCAGCCTTCAGGTTTTGTTGATCCTACTCTTCCACATTATGTCTATAGACTTAGGAAAGCATTATATGGGTTAAAACAAGCACCTAGAGCTTGGTATGAAACCCTATCTAGTTTCCTCATTGAGAACAAGTTCTCAAGGGGGAAAATAGATAAGACTCTATTCCTTAGGGAATCTAGAGGCAAAGTCATACTTGTCCAAATATATGTAGATGACATTATATTTGGGTCTACTGAAAGTAGCCTTTGCAAAAAGTTTGCAAAGCTTATGCAAAGTCAATTTGAGATGAGTAGTATGGGAGAACTAAAGTTTTTCTTGGGTCTCCAAGTTAAACAGACTGGAAGTGGTCTATCCATATGTCAGTCTAAGTTCACCCTAGAACTCATAAGGAAGTATGGTATGGATTCATCTAGTACCATGAAGACTCCTATGGGGTCAAGTATGTCTCTAAGCAAGGATGATGCAGGGAAACCTGCAGATGAGACCTTGTATAGAGGGATAGTTGGCTCCCTACTATACTTGACTGTAAGTAGGCCTGACATTATGTATGCTACATGTGTTTGTGCCAGGTATCAAGCTAGCCCTAAAGAGTCTCACTTGACTGCAGTCAAGAGAATTTTGAGATATCTAAAGGGCACTCCTTATCTAGGCCTCTGGTACCCTAGGAATGGAGATTTTGATCTAACAGGCTATTCAGATGCAGACTTTGCAGGATGCAAAGAAGATAGAAAGAGCACTACTGGATCCTGTCAATTCCTAGGTGGAAGACTTATTTCATGGAGCAGTAAGAAGCAAACCAGTGTGGCTATTTCCACAGCTGAGTCAGAATATGTAGCTGCAGGAAGTTGCTGTGCTCAACTTCTATGGATTCAACATCAGCTAGATGACTATGGATTTCAGGTAAGTAGAACTCCACTTTACTGTGATTCTACAAGTACTATTTCAATAGCTAACAATCCTGTATCACATAGTAGAACTAAACATATTGAGATTAAATATCACTTTCTTAGGGAGCATGTAGAAAGAAATGATATTGCACTTGAATATGTTAAAACTGATAATCAGATAGCTGATATGTTTACTAAGCCCTTAGAAGAAGTTAAGTTCAATAGGTTCAAAATTGAACTAGGTATGATAAACTTAGACTAAGTTTACAGAACTAAAAATTGGCTATGTAAAAAGGTGTCGACACATAGACAAGTCTATGTCGACACAGAATAGTTAGTGTCGACACATCAGGAAAATGGTGTCGAAACATCTAGGAAGTTGGTGTCGACACTTCAGAATGTTAGTGTCGACACATGACAAGTAGGTGTCGACACATCCCAAGTGGTGTCGACACTTAGTATTTACTCAGAATTTTTCTAAGTAAAGTCTCGACGATGTGTCGAGTTATGTTGTGTCGACACTTAACCAAGTGTCGACACATAAAATCTGATGACTTAAACTTGTGTCGACACATGAGTGTCGAGACATTATAAGTCAGTGTCGACACTTATTGCCAGTGTCGACACATCTTTAGTAATCCATCCCGCCTGTTCGTCTTCAAACCTGAAAGGTATAAATAGGATTCTGTCTTTGTGTGTCGACACGCTTTCAGAGTTTCGAGACCAAACTACTGTGTCGACATTTCTCTCTTCTAAAGACTAATTCTCCAAACCCTAATGGCTCCCAAGCTGGAAGAGAACGTTAACGAAGGCTATGAACTGGTTCGTGGCGCGTTCGACGATGGCGATCAAGACATCAAATCGGTGATAACCCTAGTCACCGATTCTGGATTGGAGTATCTGGTTTCAGAACCAACTAAAATATGGAAGAAGGAGGTAATCGAATTCCTTGCTGGAGCTTCTGTAGATGACTCAGGCTACAGAATCAAATCAAGGGTGCATGGCACCAAGGTCAAGATTTCACCCAAGTCTCTGAGAAAGGTACTTCAGCTACCTAAAGTTCAAGATGAAGAGGAAGTGACTACATCTAAGACCAGAGAAGCACTTACCTGGTGTGGTCTAGATCCTAAGCTGAAGATAGGATCAGTATTCAACAGGAGAGGAATGAATACCCAAGGAAAGTTTCTGTCAGAAGTTGTGGGTAAAGTTATCCTCAGTAAACCTGGAGGGCATGACAGGGTGTCAGCCTCCATGTTCAGTGTTATGACCAGAATCATCTTCAACCTTAAAACAGACTGGTCACTGGTTGTGTTTGAGAAAGTTAAGGAAAGTCTAAAGAAGCCCAATCTGGGCAGGATACTAAGTCTCTACCTGGCTGGTACAATACCAGAGGTCATGAGCAATGCTGCTGGTGCTAAAATCAATCATATGAGAAGGATGGATATGAGAATACTCTCAAGATGGGAAAGAGTGCTGTCTAAGGAAGTTCCTACTCCAGAGAAGCAGGTTTCTAAGAAGGATTCCCCTCCAAGGAAGAAGAGAAAAACTGCTGTTGTGGCCCAAGTGTCTTCAAGCAGTTCTGGAAGTGAAGAACAGGTGGTGTTCACACCTGATGAGCAAGAGGAGGAGATAGTAGAAAAGACCCCTGCTGCTAAAGATGTGGCTGAGACTCAGGGGGAGCTGCCTCACACTAGTCCCATCCCTAGGGATCTAAGCCAGGGGGAGCTTCCAGGTGTAGAAGAACCATCTACACTGGAGAGTGAGCAAGCTACAATAATTATCCAAGAGGTACTTTCTGACCTCAATACTTTAGATTTTTCTATAATAGATTCTGATTTGTCTGATGTCCATCAGCAAACTCAGCAAACAAATCAACTACCAGATGTTGTTCTCCAAGACACATCAGTAGTACAAGAAGTTGTTCCTGATAAAGTAGTTGATGAACCCAGTACTTCTCCTGCACAGTCTCCAGTTGAATACACAATGGAAGATCTATTTCTTAATTTAGATCAAGAGGATTTTGACATGGACAAGACTGCTGCTGATGAAGAGAAGGGTGCTGCTATTGAGGGGGAGATCTTGGAAGATCAGGAAGAGCCTATTAGGCTGGAAACTGAGCAAGCACCTGGTGTGCAGACTGCAAGGCCTGAAAGCCCTAAGGATAGGGTGGATATAGCCAGTACTTCAGAGTCTGAGGAAGATGAGACTGAACAAGCCAAGAAGAAGCAATTCTTTGTCTTCAAAAGAAGAAGTCAGAGCTACAAGAAGGCTCTACAAACTGTTGCTCAACACTCTCTAGTCCAACAAGCTCCATCAACTGATTATAGTGGATTAATGGTAGCAATGCAAGTTAAGCTGGATGAGCACAGGTGGGCCATAGAAACATATATTGATGAAGGCCAAAAGTCCCTACAATTTGATCTAGCTCAAGATATCAAATCAATAAGGTTTGAAATGAATTTGAATAAGAAGGAAATGACTGACTGCTTCCACAAGGGTGGTAATGCAGTGGTCTATTTGGCAACTCACCAGGAGAAAATCAAGTCTCAAGTAGATGATATAGCACTGAAGCAAGGCTATGTGCTGGAGAATCAATTAAGAATGAATGATAATTTAACTGCCTCCCACAATGCTATAGTAACTGAATTAAAGAATAAGTCTGCTGAACCATCTACTTCTACTGATGCTGCCAAGGCTGAATTTGATAAAGCTTTTCAAGAAGAAATTGCTGCTGTCAAGACTGCAATCAAGGATTCCCAGAAGGTCATTTCTGAACAGCTTACCAAGCTTAGACCTTTCTTTAAGGTTGGCATAAGGTATTTGGACAGCCAAATCAGGTTCCAGAAAGATGATGTAAGAGACCATGTAGCCCAAGAAGTCATAAAGGGGGAGAGAGTGTTAGTCAAGGCCAGTTCTGAGCATGCAAATTGGATTTCAAATTCAATCAGGGCTACACTTGGATATCCTCCCCTGTGTGATGACAATGAAGTTGCTGAATCTGGACTGAACCCTGCCTATTTTGGAGGTGAGCCACAAGAAGTAGCTCAAGTCATTTATCCACCTCCAGATTTTGAAATGATTCATGCAGAGGTGAGCACTATGTATAGCCCATCTGGGGGCAAGGACAATGTCCATTTAGAAAAGGTTACTCAACCTATTACAGCAGCTATGCAAGAGGCTATGGACAAAGAAGAAGAAACAAGGCTGTCAAAGAAGAAGTTCAGGGAACTGGCTGAGCAAAAACCAGATTTTGAACAGTGGAGCCCTACTTCTAGGAACATCATTCTCACAGCCTGGAAAGCATCCAAGGACAATGCACATGAGAGGAACAAGTGGTTCTCAGAAGCTGAATGGAGGAAGCATGAGATCAGGCAGGAAGCCATTGTCCAGTATAGAAGGAAGGCTAAGTTAGGAAAGCTACCTCCTACAGCTGTGGAGCCTAGCAAATACTTTCCTAAGCCCTATCATTACTTTGAGAGGCAGAAAATCAAGGCTGAAGAACAAAAGAAGAAAGACTCAAAAGGCAAGAAGCCTGCTGATGCTGAGCCTGCTGCTGCTGCTGCTGTCAAAGCTCAAGTTAAAGCTGGAAAAGGAATTGTTATCAAAGAACCTGATCAGAAATAGATTAGGAATTAAACATGAAGCTTGTTGTAATCTTTTAAATGAAAAACATTTTTGTACAACATTGAAAATGTATAAGGAACAATGTTAGAACAATATGTGATAAATATAGTATGATTGTTCTGAAATGTGTTTGTTTCTTATTTGTTCTGGAATGTTGAATGTGTATATGTGTGAAGTTTTACATGTTCATGTTAACCCTGTTGATTATAATCTACTTTTCATCATTTTGTAATTTTTTAATTATGAGTGGTGTATATCATTGACTAAGGGTTATGACTTCTCCAAATAGGGGGAGATTGTTGGGTACATTGGTCAAATGTACCTGATTTGAAGAAGCCTCACCTAACTCAATGATATACATCATAATGTATTTGATGTTTGTTTGAGTTACTTGTGCAGGTTAAGTATACACTGGACTGAAGCTAAAAGTTTCTAAGTCCATGTGTCGACACCCAGAGGGAAAGTGTCGACACTTGAGAAAGCTTGTGTCGACACCCAGACAAGCAGTGTCGACACTTGGAGTAACTGTGTCGACACCTGAGAAGAAGAGTCGACACCAGACAGAAAGTGTCGACACTTGGAGCTGTGTCGACACTCAGTAAAGAAGTATGCAGAAAAGCAGTGTCGACACTTAGCAGAAGTGTCGACACTCAGAAGAGTTGTGTCTACACCAGAAAGTGTCGACACTTGGAGTTGTGTCGACACTCAGCAAAATTCTGCAGAGACTAAGGACAAGTGTCGACACTCAACACAATGTGTCGACACTCAAACAGCAGAGTCAACATATGAAGAATGTGTCGACACTCAACACAATGTGTCGACACACACTCAAAGGAGTCAACACTTGAAGTATGTGTCGACACTCAGCACAATGTGTCGACACATAACCAGAAGAGTCAACACTTGAAGAAAGTGTCGACACCCAGCACAATGTTTCGACACTTAGTTGAAGACTCTACACTTGAAGAAAGTGTCGACACAAGGAGCTGTGTCGACACTTAGCAAAGAACAGAAAAGTTTACAAAATATTCTAAGTACAAGTGTCGACACTAAGGGAATGTGTCGACACTCAGCTGAGGAAACAAAATTGAAGACTTGTGTCGACACCAAGAAGTAGTGTCGACACTTGACAGTTTCAACACATGAAGATGTGTTGACACAAAGAAGATGTGTCGACACTTAGAAGAATACAGTTAAAGAATGAAGAACAAGTACTTGTGTCGACACTCAATTTCAGTGTCGACACATGCAGAAGAATTTGTGTCGAGACATACAGGGAATTGTGTCGACACCTTGTAGACTTGTGTCGACACTTACACAACATGTGTCGACACTTGGTCTATAAGTGTCGACACTTAAGAACAGAAAGTCTCGACACTATCTGACAGTTAGAGAATTTCAAGAAGTGACTGGTTGACATGACAGCTGCCGATCCAGCCAGTCTACAACAACTGTCAGAGAAGTCAGAAGTCTGTTATGAACTGGACCAGCCGGTTACCATGAAGGAAGCCTATAAATAGGCACTCACAGTTTACAGATTGTAGTTGTTACAAGTAGTTGTCAAGAATACTTAAAGTGGTTGATCAGATTCTTCAAGTAATCAGGAAAGTGATACACAGAGGATCAACACAAGAAGATCTGGCAGTCCAACTGCAGATCTAAGAAGTTGGAGAGAGAGAGCTCCAATCAAGAATTCAGTCTTTGGAACTAAGGCTGAGAAGAAGGATTTAGAATCATCTGGATCTCAAGAAGCAGAGGTCAAGGATCAACTGCAGAAGATTCAGACTAATTCAGTTCTAACTCAAGAAGCTTTGAAGGAAGCTAAGTCAGTTTGGATCTAGCTGAGTTCTTCCAAGAACTCTTCAAGAAACTCTCAACTTCTCTCTTATTTTCTGAGTTGTAGAGTTAGCTATTGTATTTCTATTTTAACTTGTAGGATCCATTGGATCTGAGAGAATTGTAAGCCTATATTATAAAGGCTGAGGGTAGGGATTGGTTGCCTGAGTGTAGGAGTTGAAGAACTCTGAGTGTAGGCCTTAATTGGCTGAGTGTAGGCCTGGGTGGCTGAGTGTAGGCCTTTGTGGCTGAGTGTAAGGCTTTGGGCCTGAGGTGTAGGAACCTAGTTGGGTTCTGAGATAGTGGAGAAGGTTGGCCGAATCTAGTACACTGCTAGATAGGCGAAGAGGGAAAGTGGATGTACCCAAAGATTGGGGAACCACTATAAATTAGTGTGTCTGCTGTGCTGTGCTGTGCTGTGGATTAACTGTGTATATTCTGTAATTGCTGTTAGCTGTAGAATTTTGTGAAATAACTGTTGTGCTGCCAACAAATTTTTGGTCACCTATTCACCCCCCCCTCTAGGTGTTTAGGTACCATACCTTTCACATTCTTAAGTCCTGACCACCAGAATAATTTCTTCACATTTCGGTACATCTTCGTGCTCCCCGAGTGAATCGAGTACTTGGTATGATGCGGCTCATAAAACAATTCCAACCGCAATTTGCCCACATTTGGGACACACAAACGGCTATCCTTCCATAACAATCCATACACAACCTCAAATTGGGAATTTGACCCATCCAAAGTCTCAACCATGATTTTCTTCATGTGGTCATCCATATCCAGAGCCTGCCGAATCTGATCAGCCAGGTCACACTGAACTTCTGTCCAGTTCAATAGCTCTTCGGCACTAGACTGCTTGAAAACACAAGAGATCTCCAATGCCTCCAACTCCAGAATTAAGCGCTCGTCATGAACCCACAACCAGTTGGCCCGTGCAGGGGCCCTGCGACTCAACGCGTCCGCAAACGCATTGCCTTTCCCAGGCACATAGTAGATCTTGAATGTGTAGTATCCTAAGAACTTCATCCATCTCCTCTGACGCATGTTTAGATCCTTCTGATCCAACAAGTATTTTAGGCTCTTGTGGTCGGTATAGATATCGACCTTCCCCGTACAAGTAATGCCCAAACAGCTTCAAGGCAAAAATCACGGCCGCTAATCCAAATCATGGATCGGATAATTCCTCTCATGCACTTTCTGCTGTCACGAGCCATATTCTATCACACTTCCATGCTGCAGTAGGACATAACCCAATCCACTGCCCAAAGAATCGTTGTAGATCTCAAAGCCTTCTGTCCCACTCGGTAAAGTCAGCACAGGCGCCGCGGTTAACCGACTTTTCAACTCCTCAAAAGCTCATGCGCACTCCAGCGTCCAAACAATTTTCTGCTCCTTCCTCTTCAGAGTCGTGAGGGCTAATGCAATCCGCGAGAAGGTCTCCACGAAGCGCCTGTAATAGCCGGCAAGCCCCAGAAAACTCTGTACTTCCGCTACTGTAGACAACACTGGCCACTCTCATATAGCAACAATCTTCGTCGGATCCACCGCAATTCTCTCTCCACTGACTATGTGACCAAGGAATGCTACTGAGGACAACTAAAACTCTTATTTGGAGAACTTGGCGTACAATTGATTCCTCCTAACCGACTCCAACACCAAATGCAGATGCTTAAAGTGATCCTCCTCACTCTGCGAGTACACCAATATATCGTCGATGAAGACGATCACAAAGTGGTCTAGGTACTCTCTAAAAGTCCTGTTCATCAGATCCATGAACACTGACAACGCATTAGTCAGCCCAAACGGCATGACCGTAAACTCATAATGCCCGTATCTCGTACTAAAAGCTGTCTTGGGGATATCACTGTCCCTTATCCTCAGCTGATAATACCCGGACTTAAGATCCAATTTTGAGTACACCGATGACCCGACTAACTGATCAAACAGATCGTCAATCCTTGTGATCGGGTACTTGTTCTTTTATGTTAGCTTGTTCAGCTCTCGATAATCGATACAAAGTCTCAAGCTTCCGTCATTCTTCTTAACAAAAGGGACCGGTGCGCTCCAAGGCGACGAACTTGGATGCACATAACCCTGTTCCAACAACTCCTAGAGTTGAACCTTCAGCTCCGCCATCTCTTTAGGCGCTAACCGATAAGGAGAGCGTGACACAGGTTTCGCACCTAGCACTAGCTTAATAGTGAAGTCTATCTCCCGCGGAGGTGGGGCTCCAGGAAGATCGCCAGGGAACACATCAGGGTACTCAGATACCACTGAAATACTATCCAAGATAGGCTTAGGCTTTGCAACCTCCACTAGCGTGAAGAACAGCTCTGCTCCAGCATGAACCACCTTCACCAACTGAAGAGCAGACATCAAAGTCTTGCTCGACCCTTTCAATCCCGTAAAAGTCATCTCACGACCTGTTCCTAACTTAACCTTCTTGCGATTGCAATCGATATATGCTTGCTGCTCCGAGAGCCAGTCCATACCAAATATCACGTCGAACTCCATTAGAGGCAGTAACGACGCTTGCAAATCGAACTCCTGATTCTCAAAACAAATCTTTACGCCACAGACTCTATCCATGCGCATCGAACACTCATTCGGCAACAACACATCCAGTTTGTCCTTTGCCATCGAAGTAGATACTCCGACGAGAAGTATGAATCCTTCGGACAAAAAGGGGCGTGAAGCTCACGAATCGAATGGTTCTCTCGCCGGATAATCGAAAATCAGAACAAAGCCTAGCACAAGCAGTCCTAAGCTAAACATGCGCAAGGGCAACAAGTATTTACAACTAACTGCTATAACTTTAAACCATACCTGTCACCACGCCAGCGTGATTCCTGGCCTCCTGCTGGTCCAGGCTGTGCCCTTTAGGCTTCCTCTCGGATTTTGTGCGTCCGCTCCAGCACTCACGGGCAAAAAGCCCCGGCTTCCCACAATTATAACATGTGCTCGGGGTTCGGCCTGTAGATGCCCCTGAAGATGTTGGGTATTGTATCCACAACGTACCTGATTTGAAGAAGCCCCTGAACAAGCTAAGGTAAATAGGCAATGTTTTTGACAAAATACTTCAAGTTGTGCTTTCAGTTATTCCACGCTAAGTGCACACCAATGTCAGGGTGCAGTAGGTCAATATACACGGGTCTGCACGACGTAATCCCTCGTTGAGCAGATCAGTGTGTTGGTCTACATGTACTCTCTCTATTGGAGTGCACTTACTTTCAAGTACAGGGCTGTGCTTATGCAAGAGCAGACAAGGAGCAAGGATGAGTCAAAGAGCAGCTCAGAGGCGTAAGACGGAAAATCTTCTAAGTAAGAATCGACGAGAATCACCAAGTGATTCTCGCCGATTCGGCGAGAATCACTAGGTGATTCTCGCCGAATCGTCGAGAATCACTGGCTGATTCTCGCCGGCTTTTTCAGAGTGCAATCAAGTTAAATTCGACGAGAATCCCTTGGTGACTCTCGACGAATCGTCGAGAATCACTTTGTGATTTTCGCCGAATCGTCGAGAATCACCCTTGATTCTCGACGATTCGACGAGAATCACAGGTGATTCTCGCCGATTTTGACTTGGCAGATTTTCTGGAACTCCCTGAACCGGATTCTGCCGCTGGCACTATTTTGAACCGTATTTCGAGATTCTACTTGTGGGACCCACAACGGTCATATTGAAAGTGTCTACAGTATATATACGGGTATTTTTTGAACAGTAAAGGACACACAGAAAGAAGCCGAGCCGATCTTGACCTAAAATCGCGAGTTCCGCTCCGCCGCCGCTGTCGTCGCTCGAGCAAGTTGGTCGCCGTTTTTGATCTCGATTCCTCCCGATCTTCCGGCGACAGAAGCTTAGCCAAGCTTAGAGTCTCATGTGTCTAACCGGAGATCTCTTGTCTCGTGATTTGTGATCGGGAAAACCTTCCCCGTCCGAATCGATCGAGATGACTGATCCTAGTGTGACCGTTGGTAGACCTAGCTAGCTTTGCTACGATGTTTGGATCTCCAAGTACAGCAGCCGCACATCGTCGTCGCCGCCGATCCCGTGAACCTAGATGCCGCCCATCTTGCCGCCGCCGGTTCCGGGGAGATCCTCTCCAAGAGAGATCTAGGGTTGTGGACTCTTTGTGGACTTCAAGAACACGTTGCCAACAAAGAGGGACACCTTTATCTCCAAACGTAGTTTGTATCTTTTGTACATTCTAGTTTTACTTTTGTTGTAAAGGAACGTAGGTTCCTAGTTGTAAGGGTTGGGTGCAACCCGTGTTGTGGGAGTGTTGACTCCTACGTGAGGAAGGGTTCCTTCCGATAGTGCAAGGATTTGATTTCAATCCTGTTGATGAAGAGACCGAGTCGTCTCTTGTTGGGAGATAGGTCGAAGGGGGAAAGTGGATGTACCCAAATCGGGGAACCACTATAAATAGCTTGTGTATTCTGTGTGTTGCGCTGTTTATTTTTATTGTGCAGGTACAATCTTAAATTCCGCAAAAAAACTGCACGTCACCTATTCCCCCCCCCCCCCCATACGTGAAGATTGTTGACACTAGGTGGACTTTCAAGTGGTATCAGAGGGAGGTTGCTCATCAAAAAGGTTAACACCTTGAGTTGAATCCTGCCGCTAGTGTCAAGAAGGAGGCAAACATCTACTATGGACGGGCTCAAGTTCACAGGCAAGATCCCAGTGTGCACCAGACTCAACTTTCCTATCTGGAAGGAAAGGATCAGGTTCTACATGGAAGCAGTTGATCCTCGACTCTTCATGATCGTGGAGGAGGGACCTTATGTCCCCACTAAGGCCTCCACCATTGATCCTATCAAGAAAGTGTCGAAGACACTTTCTGAAATGGACAAGGACGAGATGATGCTAGTGGGACTTGACAAGAAGGCGCAGAACATTCTGGTCAGCGCATTTGAAAACTCAATGATGCAGAACTTCTGCAAATGCAGGACAACACAGGAGATCTGGCATTGCCTGATCATCCTAATGGAGGGCACTGATGAAGTGAGGGATGATCGGAGATCCCTCCTGAACCAGAAATATGAGGCCTTCAGACAAGGGCCTAAGGAAGAGATCAGAGTCACCTACGAGAACTTCCTCAAGATTGTCAATGCCCTCAAAGGATACGGAAGAGTGTTCACTAATGGTGAACTCAATGATAAATTCCTTAGGTCCCTTACTAAGGAATGGGACACAAAGATCTGCGCCATCCGAGAGTTTGGCAGACTAGCTGAAACCGACCCGCAAATTCTTTTTGGGAAGCTGATGTCCTATGAGCTTCAGCTGAACACCAGGAAAGCAGAAGAAGAAGCAGAGAAGGCTACAACCAAAGAAAAGACTGTGGCTCTAAAAGCCAGTCACTCCAGAAAAGGCAAGGGTGCGGTTTCATACCGTGCCAAGAAAAAGGATGAAGAGGAGGACTCCGAGCCATGCTCCTCCAGCTCAGAGCTGTCGGAGGAGGATTTCTCCCTCATCACCCGAGAATTCAAGAAGTTCCTCAAGATGAGGAATCAAAGAAAGAAAGACGGCCCCTCCTCCAGGCATCAGAAGAAAAATTATTCTTCTGACAGGTATGCTTCTAAACCGAACAAACATCGCTCCTCTGACATTATTTGTTTTGGATGCAATAAGCCAGGACACGTCATGGCCGACTGCTACCAAGGCAAGAGAGAAAAAGGGAAAGAAGAGGAGCACAAATCTTCGAGAGATAAGAAGAAAGAGCGGAGCTACATCGCCAAAAGGCCAAAGACACTGAGCGTGTCTGATTCCTCAGACTCCAGTGATGATGAGGAAACCTACTTCGGGCTGGTGGGTCGCTCCGACTCAGAAGGAGATTGCCCCCCATTTACTGGGAAGGTAAAAGCTCACACCCCTCTCTCCGACTCCGACTCTGATCCTGAGTCTCAGGATGATGAACTGAGGATAGCCCTTCGGCCCGTGAAGCAGAGCTCCTCAAGAAGTATGAGCTTCTGCTCAACACTTTCGAGGAGTGCCGAAAGAGATTGAAGGCTGAGAAAAAGGAAGAGAAATTCCTTAAGGGTGAGTGTGTATCCCTAAGGGAAGAGGTCACTAGTTTGATTTTTGTCCGACAGGAGCACCTTGACCTGAATTCAAAGCACTCAGAGTCTCTTAAACTCCTTGATCTTAAGCAGGAGGAAGTCGACAAGTTGGAAGAACAACTTGCGGCAGAAAGGAAGATCGTCAAGAGCTTCTCTATGCCAAAAACTGTTCTTCCAGTAGTTGATACCTTCTCTGCTCAGGCCAAAGGAGCTGGCTTGGGGCATGTAGGGGTACCTGGTTCCTCTTCCAGGAGAAATAGGAACCAGAGGAAGAATAAGGCCGCCAAGAAGGCCTCTGCTGCTGAAAAGGGAAAGGCTCCGCTCAGTCCTGTTGCGTTCAGAAAGCCTGGCTTTCCTTGCAACCAACATGACTTTGAATCAACATTTGGTCATCATTTCCGGCCCTCGGTTGCAAAGCCAAAGAGCCGATATGACGGTTGGACCTTTCCCCGGAACTTCGGTGAGAGTTCCTTCAAGGCACCTTATGAGGAAATCCACATGAGAAATTATGGTCAATTCTCTAGCGGCCATAATGGAAAGCAGGCACCAAAAGCCAAGCCTGTTATACAGAAGGTGAAGAAGTCTTGTGACTGCAATCACTGTGAGGCCCCCACCTCCAGATCCAAAGCCCCGGCTGAACCCACCGTTCCCAGGGTAAGGCAGGAGCCTAGGAAGACGTACAATAGATTTGATTGTTGGTGCTGTGGAAAAGTCGGTCACTTTACCGTGGATTGTTGGTTTAATCCAAGGTATCACGAGACTCCCTATGTTAGCAATGCGAGGCCGACCACTCGTAGGGTTAACCAACCGAGGGGGAGTATGCTAACCAGGAATCTAGGACCCAAGTTCGATTGGGTTCCTAAGGGAAATTAATTTTGTTTTACAGGAATGTCCAAAGGCCACCAAAACGCCAATCTGGTACTTGGACAGTGGATGCTCCCGGCACATGACCGGGACAAGAAGCCTGCTGCGTGATTACACTCCAGTCGAGAATGGACCCAAAGTCATCTTTGGAGGGTCAGATCGATGAGTCACCAGAGGTTACGGTATGATTTCCAACGGCATAATCTCTATCACCGACGTGGCTTATGTTGAAGGGTTAAACCATAACCTGATCAGTGTAAGTCAGTTATGTGACAAAGGTTATGACGTTAAGTTCTGCAAGGATAAATGTCTGATAATTTCACGTATCTCTTCTGAGATGGTATTATCAGGTATTAGAAGCAGAAATATCTTCTGCTTAGATTTTCTCAGTTTAGATTCATCTACCCCCGTATGCCTTGTGGCAACAGGCAGTGCATTTCTTTGTGAACAATGGCACAAGAGATTGACACATATTAATTTCAAAACAATTAGTATGCTGTTTTCTAAAAACTTAGTAAGGGATGCTCTCATTATCAAGTGAGTTAAAGATAGCCCCTGTCCTGCATGCCAGATGGGCAAACAGACTCGGGCTACCTTTAAGAGCATTGTAGACAAAGACTCTTCCCGATGTCTTTACCTTCTACATATGGACTTGTTTGGTCCAATGCAAGTTCATAGCTTGGGAGGCAAGTCCTATACGCTAGTGATAGTTGATGATCATTCTCGGTTTACATGGGTGTTCTTCTTAAAACGAAAGTCGGATACGTTTGACATCTTCACTAGTTTTGTCAAGCGGGTTCAGAACGAATTTGACTGCCTAGTGGTCAAAATCAGAAGTGACCATGGAACAGAATTCGAATCTGGTGCTATGACAGAGTTTTGTGAAGAACAAGGTATCTTTCATGAGTTTTCCTCCCCGCACACTCCTCAGCAAAATGGGGTTGCGGAGAGGAGAAATAGAATTCTCATTGAAGCCTGCACGACAATGTTGAAAGACGCCTCTCTCCCAGAATACTTCTGGGCAGAGGCTGTCAACACAACTTGTCATGTACAAAACCGAGCATTGATCAACAAGCATCATCGTAAGACGCCTTACGAGCTACTGAAAGGCAGGAAACCAACCATGTCCTACTTGAGGATCTTTGGTTGCAGATGCTATGTACTGAATAATGGGAAGTACCCGCGTACTAAATTTGGTGAAAAATACTTCGAAGGCATATTCATGGGCTATAGTTCCCACAGTGGGGCATATAGGGTCTTCAATAAGAAAACCCTAGTGGTAGAAGAATCAATTAATGTTGTATTTGATGAAGGAAGTTTGCTTAACAGCAATTCTTCCAGTGGAATTCTTGAAGATGCAGGTGCACGACTTGAACATCTGGATCTCAATGAGACCGCTAAAGATGAAACTCGTAAGTACGTCAAAGTTTCCACCTCCACGTCATCTGGGAATGTTGAAGATCAACATGGAACAAATCCCTTAGAAGAAGGAGAAGCCCAAGAAATAGTCGAAGCTCTAGACGCCAGACTTCTAGAGCTCCGGCACGTGAGGGATCATCCTAGAGATCAGATCATCGGAGATCCTCGTGTCGGTGTCAGAACTCGAAGAGGTACTATTAACGAAGTTTTGCATCTTAGCTTCCTGTCACAGGTTGAGCCAAAGAAGTTCGACGAGGCAAACAAAGACACGACATGGATTTTGGCCATGCAAGATGAACTACATCAATTCGAACGATGCAATGTTTGGACGCTGGTTCCCAGACCACACAAGAAGACTGTGATTGGCACCAAGTGGATCTTCAGAAACAAACTGGATGAACATGGTGTCATCATAAAGAACAAGGCCAGGCTGGTGGCTCAAGGTTACATACAGGAGGAGGGGATTGACTTCGACCAGACCTTTGCACCGGTAGTAAGGCTCGAGGCAATCAGATTGTTCCTGGCGTATGCTTCACACAAATGATTCACAGTCTATCAAATGGATGTGAAATCAACATTCTTGAATGGAGACCTGAAAGAGGAAGTATACGTTGCTCAACCCCCAAGTTTTGTCAATCCTACTTATCCCAATCATGTTTATTTTCTTAATAAAGCTTTATATGGTTTAAAACAAGCTCCGCGAGCTTGGTATGAGACTTTATCTAGTTTTCTTCTTGAGAACAAGTTCTCCAGAGATAAAATAGATAATACATTGTTTCTCAGGGAAGTCAAAGGCAAGATTCTGTTGGTGCAAATCTATGTCGATGACATTATATTCGGCTCAACGGACAACAATCTTTGCAAAAGGTTTTCTAAACTTATGCAAGGAAAGTTTGAAATGAGCAGTATGGGAGAGCTCAAGTATTTCTTGGGACTTCAAGTGAAACAGTCTGAGGATGGAATCTTCATCTCTCAGACGAAGTTCACAAATGAACTCCTTAAGAAATTCGGCATGGAGAATGCAACCTCTATGAGTACTCCAATGGGATCCACTATGTCTCTGGATAAGGATGAGAAAGGTAAACCTTTCGATGAAACCAAATACAGAAGCATCATTGGATCCCTGCTCTACCTTACTGCCAGTAGACCGAATATTATGTTCTCCACATGTGTCTGTGCCAGATATCAGGTGAACACTAAGGAATCCCACTATGTCGCTGCGAAGCGAATTCTAAGATACCTTAAGGTACTCCCAATCTTGGCTTGTGGTACCCGAGAAACAATGATGTCGAGCTAATAGGTTTTTCAGATGCTGATTTTGCAGGGAGTAGGGATGACAGGAAAAGCACTTCCGGGACGTGTCAATTCCTCGGAAGAAGGCTTATCTCATGGAACAGCAAGAAGCAGAATTGTGTAGCTACCTCCACAGCGGAGTCTGAGTACATCTCGGCAGGCAGCTGTTGCGCGCAACTCCTATGGATCAGAAACCAGTTAGCCGACTACGACCTTCAGTTCAAGGAAATTCCAATGTACTGCGACTCCTCCAGTGCAATTGCAATTGCCAACAATCCGGTATCGCACAGCAGAACGAAGCGTATTGAAGTGCGCTACCACTTCATTCGGGAGCACGTGGAGAACAAGGACATCTCTCTCTGTTATGTCCCCACGGACAAGCAGATTGCAGATATATTCACAAAGCCCTTAGACGAGGTCAAGTTCAGTCTTTTCAAAACTGAATTGGGGATGCTAAACTATGAGGAATGAAGACTACAGAAGCTTCAGGCTCGTGCAAGAACTGAGGGGGAGCAAGGTACTCAAGTGTGAGCATATGTGCAAGAACTGAGGGGGAGCAAGGAGTCAAATGCTACAGACCCCGATTTGCAGAAGCCGAAAAGGGGGAGATTACCCTCTCGGCTACGGCTAAGGTGGCTCCAAAGTTTGCTCTCAAGAAACCGGTACTGGTAATGAATATCTCTCTCAACTCAATTTCAAGGTTATGATTTTCATTCCCATACGCTTTATTCACCTTAGCTTGTAGGGTTTAGGCTTCTTCAAATAGGGGGAGATTGTTGGGTATTGTATCCACAACGTACCTGATTTGAAGAAGCCCCTGAACAAGCTAAGGTAAATGGGCAATGTTTTTGACAAAATACTTCAAGTTGTGCTTGCAATTATTCCACGCTAAGTGCACACCAATGTCAGGGTGCAGTAGGTCAATATACACGGGTCTGCACGACGTAATCCCTCGTTGAGCAGATCAGTGTGTTGGCCTACGTGTACTCTCTCTATTGGAGTGCACTTACTTTCATGTATAGGGCTGTGCTTATGCAAGAGCAGACAAGGAGCAAGGATGAGTCAAAGAGCAGCTCAGAGGCGTAAGACGGAAAATCTTCTAAGTAAGAATCGACGAGAATCACTGGCTGATTCTCGCCGGCTTTTTCAGAGTGCAATCAAGTTAAATTCGACGAGAATCCCTTGGTGACTCTCGACGAATCGTCGAGAATCACTTTGTGATTCTCGCCGAATCGTCGAGAATCACCCTTGATTCTCGACGATTCGATGAGAATCACAGGTGATTCTCGCCGATTTTGACTTGGCAGATTTTCTAGAACTCCCTGAATCGGATTCTGCCGCTGGCATTATTTTGAACCGGATTTCGGGTTTCTACTTATGGGACCCACAACGGTCATATTGAAAGTGTCTACAGTATATATACAGGTATTTTTTGAACAGTAAAGGACACACAAAAAGAAGCCGAGCCGATCTTGACCTAAAATCCCGAGTTCCGCTCCGCCGCCGCTGTCGTCGCTCGAGCAAGTTGGTCGCCGCTTTTGATCGCGATTCCTCCCGATCTTCCGGCGACAGAAGCTTAGCCAAGCTTAGAGTCTCACGTGTCTAACTGGAGATCTCTTGTCTCTTGATTTGTGATCGGGAAAACCTTCCCCGTCCGAATCGATCGAGACGACTGATCCTAGTGTGACCGTTGGTAGACCTAGCTAGCTTTGCTACGAAGTTTGGATCTCCAAGTACAGCAGCTGCACATCATCGTCGCCGCCGATCCCGTGAACCTAGCCGCCACCCATCTTGCCGCCGCCGGTTCCGGGGAGATCCTCTCCAAGAGAGATCTAGGGTTGTGGACTCTTTGTGGACTTCAAGAACACGTCGTCAATAAAGAGGGTCACCTTTGTCTCCAAACGTAGTTTATATCTTTTGTACATTCTAGTTTTACTTTTGTTGTAAAAGAACGTAGGTTCCTAGTTGTAAGGGTTGGGTGTAACCCGTGTTGTGGGAGTGTTGACTCCTACGTGAGGAAGGGTTCCTTCCGATAGTGCAAGGATTGGATTTCAATCCTGTTGATGAAGAGACCGTGTCGTCTCTTGTTGGGAGATAGGTCGAAGGGGGAAAGTGGATGTACCCAAATCGGGGAACCACTATAAATAGCTTGTGTATTCTGTGTGTTGCGCTGTTTATTTTTATTGTGCAGGTACAATCTTAAATTCCGCAAAAACGCTGCACGTCACCTATTCCCCCCCCCCCCCCATAGGTGAAGATTGTTGACACTAGGTGGACTTTCAAGTGGTATCAGAGGGAGGTTGCTCATCAAAAAGGTTAACACCTTGAGTTGAATCCTGCCGCTAGTGTCAAGAAGGAGGCAAACATCTACTATGGACGGGCTCAAGTTCACAGGCAAGATCCCAGTGTGCACCAGGCTCAACTTTCCTATCTGGAAGGAAAGGATCAGGTTGTACATGGAAGCAGTTGATCCTCGACTCTTCATGATCGTGGAGGAGGGACCTTATGTCCCCACTAAGGCCTCCACCATTGATCCTACCAAGAAAGTGTCGAAGACACTTTCTGAAATGGACAAGGACGAGATGGTGCTAGTGGGACTTGACAAGAAGGCGCAGAACATTCTGGTCAGCGCAGTTGATAACTCAATGATGCAGAACTTCTGCAAATGCAGGACAACACAGGAGATCTGGCATTGCCTGATCATCCTAATGGAGGGCACTGATGAAGTGAGGGATGATCGGAGATCCCTCCTGAACCAGAAATATGAGGCCTTCAGACAAGGGCCTAAGGAAAAGATCGGAGTCACCTACGAGAACTTCCTCAACATTATCAATGCCCTCAAAGGATACGGAAGATTGTTCACTAATGGTGAACTCAATGATAAATTCCTTAGGTCTCTTACTAAGGAATGAGACACAAAGATCTGCGCCATCCGAGAGTTTGGCAGACTAGCTGAAACCGACCCGCAAATTCTATTTGGGAAGCTGATGTCCTATGAGCTTCAGCTGAACACCAGGAAAGCAGAAGAAGAAGCAGAGAAGGCTGCAGCTAAAGAAAAGACTGTGGCTCTAAAAGCCAGTCACTCCAGAAAAGGTAAGGGTGCGGTTTCATACCGTGCCAAGAAAAAGGATGAAGAGGAGGACTCCGAGCCATGCTCCTCCAGCTCAGAGCTGTCGGAGGAGGATTTCTCCCTCATCACCCGAGAATTCAAGAAGTTCCTCAAGATGAGGAATCAAAGAAAGAAAGACGGCTCCTCCTCCAGGCATCAGAAGAAAAATTATTCTTCTGACAGGTATGCTTCTAAACCGAACAAACATCGCTCCTCTGACATTATTTGTTTTGGACGCAATAAGTCAGGACACGTCGTGGCCGACTGCTACCAAGGCAAGAGAGAAAAAGGGAAAGAAGAGGAGCACAAATCTTCGAGAGATAAGAAGAAAGAGCGGAGCTACATCGCCAAAAGGCCAAAGACCCTAAGCGAGTCTGATTCCTCAGACTCCAGTGATGATGAGGAAACCTACTTCGGGCTGGTGGGTCGCTCCAACTCAGAAGGATAATGCCCCCCATTTACTGGGAAGGTAAAATCTCACACCCCTCTCTCCGACTCCGACTCTGATCCTGAGTCTCAGGATGATGAACCTGAGGATAGCCCTTCGGCCCATGAAGCGGAGCTCCTCGAGAAGTATGAGCTTCTGCTCAACACTTTCGAGGAGTGCCGAAAGAGATTGAAGGCTGAGAAAAGGAAGTGAAATTCCTTAACGGTGAGTGTGTATCCCTAAGGGAAGAGGTCACTAATTTGATTTCTCTCCGATAGGAGCACCTTGACCTGAATTCAAAGCAATCAGAGTCTCTTAAACTCCTTGATCTTAAGCAGGAGGAAGTCGACAAGTTGGAAGAACAACTTGCGGCAGAAAGGAAGATCGTCAAGAGCTTCTCTATGCCAAAAACTGTTCTTCCAGTAGTTGATACCTTCTCTGCTCAGGCCAAAGGAGCTGGCTTGGGGCATGTAGGGGTATCTGGTTCCTCTTCCAGGAGAAATAGGAACCAGAGGAAGAATAAGGCCGCCAAGAAGGCCTCTACTGCTGAAAAGGGAAAGGCTCCGCTCAGTCCTGTTGCGTTCAGAAAGCCTGGCTTTCCTTGCAACCAACATGACTTTGAATCAACATTTGGTCATCATTTCCGGCCCTCGGTTGCAAAGCCAAAGAGCCGATATGACGGTTGGACCTTTCCCCGGAACTTCGGTGAGAGTGCCTTCAAGGCACCTTATGAGGAAATCCATATGGGAAATTATGGTCAATTCTCTAGCGGCCATAATGGAAAGCAGACACCAAAAGCCAAGCCTGTTATACAGAAGGTGAAGAAGTCTTGTGACTGCAATCACTGTGAGGCCCCCACCTCCAGATCCAAAGCCCCGGCTGAACCCACCGTTCCTAGGGTAAGGCAGGAGCCTAGGAAGACGTACAACAGATTTGATTGTTGGTGCTGTGGCAAAGTCGGTCACTTTGCCGTGGATTGTTGGTTTAATCCAAGGTATCACGAGACTCCCTATGTTAGCAATGCGAGGCCGACCACTCGTAGGGTTAACCAACCGAGGGGGAGTATGCTAACCAGGAATCTAGGACCCAAGTTCGATTGGGTTCCTAAGGGAAATTAATTTTGTTTTACAGGAATGTCCAAAGGCCACCAAAACGCCAATCTGGTACTTGGACAGTGGATGCTCCCGGCACATGACCGGGACAAGAAGCCTGCTGCGTGATTACACTCCAGTCGAGAATGGACCCAAAGTCATCTTTGGAGGGTCAGATCGAGGAGTCACCAGAGGTTACGGTATGATTTCCAACGACATAATCTCTATCACCGACGTGGCTTATGTTGAAGGGTTAAACCATAACCTGATCAGTGTAAGTCAGTTATATGACAAAGGTTATGACGTTAAGTTCTGCAAGGATAAATGTCTGATAATTTCACGTATCTCTTCTGAGATGGTATTATCAGGCATTAGGAGCAGAAATATCTTCTGCTTAGATTTTCTCAGTTTAGATTCATCTACCCCCGTATGCCTTGTGGCAACAGGCAGTGCATCTCTTTGTGAACAATGGCACAAGAGATTGACACATATTAATTTCAAAACAATTAGTATGCTGTTTTCTAAAAACTTAGTAAGGGATGCTCCCATTATCAAGTGCATTAAAGATAGCCCCTGTCCTGCATGCCAGATGGGCAAACAGACTTGGGCTACCTTTAAGAGCATTACAGACAAAGACTCTTCTCGATGTCTTTACCTTTTACATATGGACTTGTTTGGTGCAATGCAAGTTCATAGCTTGGGAGGCAAGTCCTATACGCTAGTGATAGTTGATGATCATTCTCGGTTTATATGGGTGTTCTTCTTAAAACGAAAGTTGGATACGTTTGACATCTTCACTAGTTTTGTCAAGCGGGTTCAGAATGAATTTAACTGCCCAGTGGTCAAAATCAGAAGTGACCATGGAACAGAATTCGAATCTGGTGCTATGACAGAGTTTTGTGAAGAACAAGGTATCTTTCATGAGTTTTCCTCCCCGCGCACTCCTCAGCAAAGTGGGGTTGCGGAGAGGAGAAATAGAACTCTCATTGAAGCCTGCACGACAATGTTGAAAGACGCCTCTCTCCCAGAATACTTCTGGGCAGAGGCTGTCAACACAGCTTGTCATGTACAAAACCGAGCATTGATCAACAAGCATCATCGTAAGATGCCTTACGAGCTACTGAAAGGCAGGAAACCAACCATGTCCTACTTGAGGATCTTTGGTTGCAGATGCTATGTACTGAATAATGGGAAGTACCCGCGTACTAAATTTGGTGAAAAATGCTTCGAAGGCATATTCATGGGCTATAGTTCCCACAGTCGGGCATATAGGGTCTTCAATAAGAAAACCCTAGTGGTAGAAGAATCAATTAATGTTGTATTTGATGAAGGAAGTTTGCTTAACATCAATTCTTCCAGTGGAATTCTTGAAGATGCAGGTGCACGACTTGAACAGCTGCATCTCAATGAGACCGCTAAAGATGAAACTCCTAAGTACGTCAAAGTTTCCACCTCCACGTCATCTGGGAATGTTGAAGATCAACATGGAACAAATCCCTTAGAAGAAGGAGAAGCCCAAGAAATAGTCGAAGCTCCAGACGCCAGACTTCTAGAGCTCTGGCACGTGAGGGATCATCCTAGAGATCAGATCATCGGAGATCCTCGTGTCGGTGTCAGAACTCGAAGAGGTACTATTAATGAAGTTTTTCATCTTAGCTTCCTGTCACAGGTTGAGCCAAAGAAGTTCGACGAGGCGAACAAAGACACGGCATGGATTTTGGCCATGCAAGATGAACTACATCAATTCGAACGATGCAACGTTTGGAAGCTGGTTCCCAGACCACACAAGCAGACTGTGATTGGCACCAAGTGGATCTTCAGAAACAAACTGGATGAACATGGTGTCATCATAAAGAACAAGGCCAGGCTGGTGGCTTAAGGTTACAGACAGGAGGAGGGGATTGACCTCGACCAGACCTTTGCACTGGTAGTAAGGCTCGAGGCAATCAGATTGTTCCTGGTGTATGCTTCGCACAAAGGATTCACAGTCTATCAAATGGATGTGAAATCAGCATTCTTGAATGGAGACCTGAAAGAGGAAGTACACGTTGCTAAACCCCCAGGTTTTGTCAATCCTACTTATCCCAATCATGTTTATTTTCTTAATAAAGCTTTATATGGTTTAAAACAAGCTCTGCGAGCTTGGTATGAGACTTTATGTAGTTTTCTTCTTGAGAACAAGTTCTCTAGAGGTAAAATAGATAAAGACATTGTTTCTCAGGGAAGTCAAAGGCAAGATTCTGCTGGTGCAAATCTATGTCGATGACATTATATTCGGATCAACGGACAACAATCTTTGCAAAAAGTTTTCTAAACTTATGCAAGGAAAGTTTGAAATGAGCAGTATAGGAGAGCTCAAGTATTTCTTGAGACTTCAAGTGAAATAGTCTGAGGATGGAATCTTCATCTCTCAGACGAAGTTCACAAATGAACTCCTTAAGAAATTCGGCATGGAGAATGCAACCTCTATGAGGACTCCAATGGGATCCACTATGTCTCTAGATAAGGATGTGAAAGGTAAACCTTTCGATGAAACCAAATACAGAAGCATCATTGGATCCCTGCTCTACCTTACTGCCAGTAGACCGGATATTATGTTCTCCACATGTGTCTGTGCCAGATATCAGGTGAACACTAAGGAATCTCACTATGTCGGTGCGAAGCGAATTCTAAGATACCTTAAAGGTACTCCCAATCTTGGCTTGTGGTACCCGAGAAATAATGATGTCGAGCTAATAGGTTTTTCAGATGCTGATTTTGCAGGGAGTAGGGATGACAGGAAAAGCACTTCCGGGACGTGTCAATTCCTCGGAAGAAGGCTTATCTCATGGAACAACAAGAAGCGGAATTGTGTAGCAACCTCCACAACGGAGTCTGAGTACATCTCGGCAGGCAGCTGTTGCGCGCAACTCCTATGGATCAGAAACCAGTTAGCCGACTACGACCTTCAGTTCAAGGAAATTCCAATGTACTGCGACTCCTCCAGTGCAATTGCAATTGCCAACAATCCGGTATCGCACAGCAGAACGAAGCATATTAAAGTGCGCTACCACTTCATTCGGGAGCATGTGGAGAACAAGGACATCTCTCTCTGTTATGTCCCCACGGACAAGCAGATTGCAGATATATTCACAAAGCCCTTAGACGAGGCCAAGTTCAGTCTTTTCAAAACTGAATTGGGGATGCTAAACTATGAGGAATGAAGACTACAGAAGCTTCAGGCTCGTGCAAGAACTGAGGGGGAGCAAGGTACTCAAGTGTGAGCACATGTGCAAGAACTGAGGGGGAGCAAGGAGTCAAATGCTACAGACCCCGATTTGCAGAAGCCTAAAAGGGGGAGATTACCCTCTCGACTACGGCTAAGGTGGCTCCAAAGTTTGCTCTCAAGAAACCGGTACTGGTAATGAATATCTCTCTCAACTCAATTTCAAGGTTATGATTTTCATTCTCATACGCTTTATTCACCTTAGCTTGTAGGGTTTCGGCTTCTTCAAATAGGGGGATATTGTTGGGTATTGTATCCACAACGTACCTGATTTGAAGAAGCCCCTGGACAAGCTAAGGTAAATAGGCAATGTTTTTGACAAAATACTTCAAGTTGTGCTTGCAGTTATTCCACGCTAAGTGCACACAAATGTCAGGGTGCAGTAGGTCAATATACACGGGTCTGCACGACGTAATCCCTCGTTGAGCAGATCAGTGTGTTGGCCTACGTGTACTCTCTCTATTGGAGTGCACTTACTTTCAAGTATAGGGCTGTGCTTATGCAAGAGCAGACAAGGAGCAAGGATGAGTCAAAGAGCAGCTCAGAGGCGTAAGACGTAAAATCTTCTAAGTAAGAATCGACGAGAATCACCAAGTGATTCTCGCCGATTCGGCGAGAATCACTAGGTGATTCTCGCCGAATCGTCGAGAATCACTGGCTGATTCTCGCCGGCTTTTTCAGAGTGCAATTAAGTTAAATTCGACGAGAATCCCTTGGTGACTCTCGATGAATCGTCGAGAATCACTTTTTGATTCTCGCCGAATCGTCGAGAATCACCCTTGATTCTCGACGATTCGACGAGAATCACAGGTGATTCTCGCCGATTTTGACTTGGCAGATTTTCTGGAACTCCCTGAACCGGATTCTGCCGCTGGCACTATTTTGAACCGGATTTCGGGTTTCTACTTGTGGGACCCACAACGGTCATATTGAAAGTGTCTACAGTATATATACGACTATTTTTTGAACAGTAAAGGACACACAGAAAGAAGCCGAGCCGATCTTGACCTAAAATCGCGAGTTCCGCTCCGCCGCCGCTATCGTCGCTCGAGCAAGTTGGTCGCCGCTTTTGATCGCGATTCCTCCCGATCTTCCGGCGACAGAAGCTTAGCCAAGCTTAGAGTCTCACGTGTCTAACCGGAGATCTCTTGTCTCTTGATTTGTCATCGGGAAAACCTTCCCCGTCCGAATCAATCGAGACGACTGATCCTAGTGTGACCGTTGGTAGACCTAGCTAGCTTTGCTACGAAGTTTGGATCTCCAAGTACAGCAGCTGCACATCGTCGTCGCCGCCGATCCCGTGAACCTAGCCGCCGCCCATCTTGCCGCCGCCGGTTCCGGGGAGATCCTCTCCAAGAGAGATCTAGGGTTGTGGACTCTTTGTGGACTTCAAGAACACGTCGTCAACAAAGAGGGACACCTTTGTCTCCAAACGTAGTTTGTATCTTTTGTACATTCTAGTTTTACTTTTGTTGTAAAGGAACGTAAGTTCCTAGTTGTAATGGTTGGGTGCAACCCGTGTTGTGGGAGTGTTGACTCCTACATGAGGAAGGGTTCCTTCCGATAGTGCAAGGATTGGATTTCAATCCTGTTGGTGAAGAGACCGAGTCGTCCCTTGTTGGGAGATAGGTCGAATGGGGAAAGTGGATGTACCCAAATCGGGGAACCACTATAAATAGCTTGTGTATTCTGTGTGCTGCGCTGTTTATTTTTATTGTGCAGGTACAATCTTAAATTCCGCAAAAACGCTGCACGTCACCTATTCCCCCCCCCCCATAGGTGAAGATTGTTGACACTAGGTGGACTTTCAGAAGAACCAAAAGGAGGGGCTGGACCCGAAGTCCTAGCCTTCTTATACCACTCACGATATCCAGACTTTGAGGTAATCGACACTTTGAACTATGTCTTCTTAGCACTAGAGTCCTCAACTGCTCCTGACATAGCTTTGTTTGCCTTCTGTGCACCATCCCGACAATCACGGGCTAAGTGTCCTAACTTACCACATTATAGCAAGAACATGGAGCTCGACTAGTAAGTGTTCTAGATCTCTTAATCCACCTCCTTTGGCGTTTAGACATTGTCGAACCTGTAGAGTTTGGTACCCTGAACTCTGACGTCTGGTTGACTTTTGCCAAATCTTCTTCCAAAGATCTAGCCGACTTCACCAATGCTCAGAAACCAAGTAGCTTTGGTCCTAACAACATCAGTCGTAAATCATCCCATAGCCCGTTATAAAATCTATCGACCATGGACTTCTCGTTTTCCAACTCAAGGCTTGGGTTGCACCTTTAAAAGAATTAATGCCTAACCACCTAGAGGGGGGTGAATATGTGTAATTTTTCTTTTGCTTTAAAGGCGGAAAATCTGTTCAGTTATTAACTAGAAATTGCAAGTCTACTGCTAACACAGCACAACAATCACAGAAACAATCAATCACAGAGTGCACACAGTTTTTATAGTGGTTCCCCAAGGTCTGGGTACATCCACTTTCCCCCTTCGCCTATCTAGCAGTGTATTAGATTCGGCCTAACTTCTGCACTTCACCTCAGATCCTCAGATCTTACAGCTCAGAACCCCAAACAAGTTCCTACAACTCAGAGTGTATCCACACTCCTACAAGTCAGGCCAAATGCCCTACCTCAGCCTTCAACAAGGCCTACACTCAGAGATCACAATCTCCTACACCTCAGGCTCACAGCCCTACCACTTAGATAAAATATTCTCCTACACTCAGCCTTTATATAATAGGCTTACAATCTCAGATCTATAAAGATCCTACAAAAATTTGATTAAACAAAGTAAATAACCACCACCCTGACAAAGAGAGAAGGGATGGATGGCTTCTTGATGAGTTCTTGGCTGAACTTGATGGCAGAGATCAACCTCTCTTAGCTTTCTTCAAAGCTTCTTGAATCTGAACTCAGTAGGGTTGAATCTCCTGTGAAGTTGATCTTCAATCAGCTTCTGACTTGAGATTCAGATCTCAATCTGAATCTTTCTTGGCAGCCTGGTTCAGTAACTGCACTTCTTAGATGGAGCTCTCTCTCTCTCCAACTTCTTCTTAGATCTTCTCACGAAAATCTTCTGTATTATTAATTCTATCTGTATTGATCAGAATCTATATTCTTCAATGATTGATCATCACTTTCTGTTGAAGGAGAAAGCCTTTATATAGTCTTCCTCCATGGTAACCGGCTGATCCGGTTTCTAACAACCTTCTGACAGCTCTGACAGTAGTAGTTGACCGGTTAGAAATGGCAGCTGTCAAGTCATCCGGTCACTTCTTGAAATCACTGTCTCTGTCTGAAAGTGTCGAGACTGATATTCATTATGTGTCGACACAATTAGACTAAGTGTCGACACAAGTGGACTAAGTGTCGACACATGCCTTGGTGGTGTCGACACAACTCCTTTTGTTGTTGTAATAGCTTCTCGACAGTGCTTCTTTAGAATGTGTCTGTTGATGCACTAAAACGGACAGGGAGTCGGGCACCACCAGCTAACGGTTCGAACACCGGGGAATAGGGGAGGAAAGGAGAAGACTGTCGACCAATCGGTTACTAGCGGTCGCGGCTAAAGGACCGGAAAAGGGGGCCGCTGGCAGCGGCAACAGCAGAGTTCGCCCGCCGCGGCTTAAATGCCACTCTTGCGGCGGGCTTTCCTTTACTTAAAAATGAGAAACAGTTACAACGAGTAAAAGAGGAAGCCGGCCGGACTACAAGCTGCAATACACTAGACTTGAGACCGCAGCTCTTAACATGCGAGCTCCTGGATCCCAGTCAGCGTGTCTTGGGGAGTGCACCCACCCCCTATTTATAGGCTCGGGGGCCTGCCCAAACGGGCAGGGCTAAAATTACCGGCTGCCCGGGGTACAGGAGAACCGGGCAGAGGTGAGGGGAAGCAAAAGAGAAAGAAACAAGAAAGGAGGGAAGCCGCGCGGCCTGGCGGATTCCTCCTGGCGAGCTGACGGCTGGGTCCTTGGGCCTTGTCGCTGAGCAGGGTCTGCGTTGGAAGCGGCCTGACATGGAGACCGCCCGGCTTGGGGGCTTGGCGGCTTGAGTAGGCAGGCCGCCCGGTCTGGAAAGCTGCGCGGGCAGGTCGCGGATTCCGGGCTTATCATAATCCCCGTACATTTTTAAGTTTCCAAAAAACTTCGAAAATGTAGAACTAAGCCGGAGACCGCGACTGCTTCATCGTCGTCTATAAAATCCCCTGACCCTTGACATTCTTCAGGATTCTTGCCAAGCCACGGGTCGCTACTCGCCACTTGCGGTCAGAATTTTGCAAGCCGACGCGATTTCTCTAGCGATGGATGTGATGTCATCAATGTTAGCCCGCAACAAGAAACCGCCAGAAACGAAGCAGAGCCGGAGCGAGAACTCGAATGATTCTGCCCGTCAAACTGCCAAGAAGACTGGGAAGCCGGAGACATCAGCGGCTTCTGGAGCTGAAAAGAGGCCGACAGAGATCGTCAGCGGACCATCGCAGGACGCAGTAGATCCCAAAGCGGTTTCGAAGGCTGCTCCACTGCAAACCGGAATTGCCAAATCCTTCGACCTGACTTTCTCTCCATCAGGAGAACCACTCCTAAAAATCGGTGGGACGGAGGAGAAGAGTGTTGAATCTGGGAAACCGTCCGAATTGCTAGGCAAGGTCGACTTAATCGTTGTGGATGACAACGAGCCGGAGAAGGCGCAGGAACCCGAGCGGACTTTGGTTGAACAGCGCAAGCGGACTGAAACGGTGTTCGGCTCCCTGAAACGGCGGAAAGAAAGGAGTGAAACCCTTGAAGAAAGGATGAAGAGGAAGATGAGGAAGTTGCACGCCAGAAACCGGAATATTTCCGAAAAGACCGGCGCGGACAGTCTGCAACACAGGCCGCACGAGAAGGAGGTACCCGAGAACCCGCCCACACCGGAATACAAGCCGAGCGAACTGGAGGGTACACCTGCGGTTAGCGATTCGCTGAGCGAGCTCCTAAAGGGCATGGAGACTCTCCAGCAGCAAGACGCGCTATTGTCGACACCAGCGGCCTCTGAGGAGGTTGACCGCCCCGACATCCAGGTTATTGGGGAGAAGCCTGGCGAACTGGCTTCCGCGGCTTCTGAAGGAGCCGAGAAACTGAAGCTTCACGAGAAGATGGAGGAGATGAAGAAGCTGATCGCCGATAAGCCGGTGGTGACCGCACTTCCATTGCTGCAAGGTAAACACCGGGACGTTAGGTGAATTATTAAATTCTACAAGTCGCGGTCAAGGAAGAAGGGGGCGAATATTATATTAAATCCGCCGGCCAGCTTTTTCCTGACCACGGCTCAACTGAAAAGTCCAGCTAAGGAAACCGAGCGGCTATGGAAAGAAAAGCTGAAGAGGATAGATCCTGAGCGGCTCAGGCGGCCAGTGATTAAAATCCATACCGCGGCCTCTAGAGGAGATAAACATCAAACCGGCGGTCTTATCCTACCGATTTCCTTACAAGAAGGTCGCAACAATCCGGTTGAACCTGACTGCGGTCTTTCTTCTGCAGGTGTACCGGAGACCGCGATGAAACCGGGCGACTTGACCACATTTATATCTATGCTGCCTCCGCCAAGTGTTCGCCAGAAGGAGATGGCCGACTTCCAGAAGGAGGTCAGCACGCTGCAGGCGGCTTTGAATGCGGCCACCGAAGCCCTGCGGATTAAGGACGAAGAGAAGCGGGTTGCCCAGGTGGCCGCGGAAAAAAGGATCCAAGAGTTGCAAACCACCCTGGAGCAAGAGACCACAAGGTTGCAAACTGCGCTTGAGCTGGAGACCGCGAGGTCGAAGACCGCGATGGAACAAGAGACGGCCAGGCTCCAGACCGCGGTGGAAGAAGAAACAGCCAGGCTGCAGACTGCGATGAAGGAAGAGACCGCCAGGCTACAGATCGCGATGGAAACCGCTGAGGCGAAGATTGCTGAGATGCAGGTTGCCTTGGAGCAGGAGAGGGCGGAGAAGTATTTGCTGATGGCCGCGCGGCTGGAAGGAGACAGGGAAGAGATCGCACATGCTGAAGGCGGCGAAAACCAAGACCTGCCGGCGGAGACCGGCAGAGAACAGCGGCCTGCACTACCAACTCCTGCAGAGTTGCCGGGTACTAGTTGCCCGGCCTCTGGCGAGACTCCGCATCCGCCGGTGGCCGCGGCGCCTAACCAGGTCGCAGTTCCAAGCGGTCTGGGGGTCCAGGCGATCCCCATGATACCGTTTGCGAGAGTAGAGAGCGACGCTGCGCGGGTTCATCGGTCACTGCACGCGCTTCACAATCTGGTTAGCCAGGTGTACGTTGCGATTGTTCAGACCGGTGAACAGGTCGCTCACATAGGACGAGACAGGCCGGAAGACGACAAGCGATCCTGAGCGACTTGAGAGAACTAAGCCGCGCGGACATTCGAATATTATGTTGTAATATATATTTTTTCTCTGGATGTTGAACTATTTGATTGTTGTAAACTGTTGTATTTTATTATGCTGCGAACTGAATGCGGCTTATGCGGCTTGAATTTATAATCCACATGTCTGCTGCTTTGTTCTGAGAAATTTAAAGTTTTGGATAGTAGCCGCGCGGTCTGGCGAACAGAGCGCCGGCTTGAATTCTTGATATCCACATGATTCGCCATAGAATTTTTCTAAGTGCAGGGAAATAGCCGTGCGGACTGACGGACTAGACGACGGCTTGGTCATTAAGCTGATCTGCACTTCGAGCGGACTTAGGCCGCGCGGTCTGGCGACTAGCCGCGATTTGACGTAGGGCACTGTAGCTTCACGGATTTTCTATAAATAGAGCAGATCCCATAGATTTCATCACAAATCAAGAAGGATGCGGGCTAAGTCCAAGTCGTCGCGGTCTGACAAGGCCACTGCGGTTAGGACAGACGCGGCCTCTGCTTTCCACTCAGCTGACCATAAAGAATGCCGGCTTACAAAAGCCGAGTTGGATGACTTTGTCGAGAAACACATGCAAGGAAGTCCGCTGATCGCGCGGCTTCCCCGACAGGATGAGCGGATCAACTCCTCCAATGCAAATCAGATCGCGGTCCCCATCGACCACTTCGACTGCGGCTTCAGCTTCCCGGTCTTGCTAGAGGCCGTAGCGGTCTTCGACCACTACGGGGTTGTGCCCGGACAACTACCCCCAAACTCGATAGCCGCCATATACAGCTTCATCTCCTACCTCAGGTCGGAAAGAGTCCGCTTCTCTATGAGGCTCTTCAGAGAATGCTTCTCGGTGCGGTCTATCCCGGACCCCGGGACAAAGATCTTCCGGGGGCACCTCTACTTCGGCTGCAGAGGGCTGAAGATAGTCAACTTGGCCAACAAGATCGCGAACTGGCCGGAGCGGTTTCTCATCTTTGAGGGAAACCTGGGGTTGCTGCCAGTCGACCCCCAAATCCGCGAAGAGGCCGCCTTTGGGAGCAGCGGCTTGGACGGCGTCGAGAAGGAGATTTACAACTTCTTCAAAGGCGAGCGGCTTGATGTAAACCACTACATCCCGCTGTTGCCGTCACTAGTAGGAGTCGAGGCGGAAGACAGTAAGCTCCAAACCGGCCGAACTGCATTCTTAGCCGCACGGCCTGAAAACTAACATTGCCTCTATCTTTGCAGCTGCTGTGGCGGTCCCGCTGAACAAGCCGCAGACTCCGGGCGGCTTGACCCTCACTCAAAGAGAGAAGAGGGCGAAGCGGGCCAAGCCGGCGCGAGTTGCGGAAGAGGAAGATTCGGACTCCTCTGGAGAGTTCATACTGCAAGGAACCGGCAGCAGCCTGAAGGATGTCCACGGCGATCCGGCCTTGCTGTGGAGTCCGGACGGCAAGTCGGTGACGATCTCCACCGCCCTCCCATACTGGGGAGCAGAAGAAGTAAGCCGCCACGCGAGCGCGGTTGGCGGCGCGCTGTATGGCAAGCGCAACTTGAGGGCTATGCGACGAGTTCCTCCAGACGACCTGCCGCGGATAACTGCGCAAGTCGGCGCGAGGAGCTTCGTGGCAAGTCACTTCATGGGCCTTGCCTACAAGCAGCTGATGAAGGAGAACAGCGGCCTGAAGACACAGTTAGGCGAACAACAAGAAGAGAACAAGCGGCTTAAGGAAAAGGAGGCGGTAAGCCGTTACCCATACTCGTGCGGTTAGCATTATGTAACCGCGCGACCTTACCTTTACTTTTGCTTTGTAGGAAATGTATAACCCGGCCAATCCCATCTTCCAAGACCAAGTCTTCCCCCAACTCGTCCAAGGGATTGATGGAGCGCTTAACCGCCTCCGGGACCTTGGCGGCTTGGCCACCGGCTTCACCGACTTTACATGTGCCGACATCTACCCCTCCCTGAAAGAGCAGGTGGCCGACGTCTATAGGTCGATCAAGGGCAAGGCCAAGGTCGGGGAAGAAGTCGGCGAGGTGGTCGGAGACGCCGTGGAAGAGGTCGGCCAGGGAAGCCAGAGTCCACGCACATCGCCGGAGTCCGGCGGCCAAGAATCGGAGACCGCGCGGCCAGACTCGACAACTTCTGGCGGTTCAGCGAGGTCCGCAACTAGCAGCGGATACTCTCTATCATCCGTCGACATTGGCGATGGCAGTGATTTGGATTCTCCTGCGACTAAGAAGCTCAAACCGGGCGATTAGAAAATCTATAACTTGTTTTTGTATTTTGAACTTTTGGATATCGGCGGTATTGTTTTTGTAACCGCGCGATTACTATTTTGTAATACTTAATGAAATGGAAATGAAGGCATTTTTACCTTTCTTTTTTTTACATCTCACTTTTCTTACTTGACTAAGTCCGCACGGTCTCAGTTTAGCTTCCGATTTTAAAATATAAGTATGTAAACCGGCTGAGTTTGCGCTGCGACTTCAACAAAGCTATCCGCAAGAGAGAGATATTTTCCTGCGGTTTATACCGGAGTGCACGTCGACGATAAGCCGAGCGGCTAATAACTTAAACCGCAATTTTCCTTGATGAATTATTCAACGTTATCTGCTGGAAGAGCTGAATTGCCGCGGCTTGCTCATACATAAACTGTGACCGCTAAGCCGCGCGGCCACTTATCGCAGTAGGCAGACATCCATAACATTGAAATATTAGATTGCGGCTAGGGCGAACTCTGAAACGAATTGCCCATTTGATTAAAGGAACAAGAATAGAGAAACAAGCTTCGGCTTCCGATAATACAGGCCGATATAGGCATATGGAAGCCGAGAATTTTTGTGACGACAGTTCGCTGATTAGCTAAAATAATTAATACCATAAGTCGGCAGATCAAAGCCAGGAATTAAGTGCCAGACGCAGGTCGGGCGACTTCCTTTCCATATGAATAACAAACCGGCAATTGATATATTTGAGCCAAATAAGATACTGAATAGCGGATAGGCGGACGTAAGTCGGCCGAGTTCCCAAATATATTAATGATAATCCGGCAGGTAGGAACAGGAAAATTAAAAAACTTAAGCCGGAATATGAAACCGGGCGGCTTGTGTAATTAATTATACAACCTGCACAGGCCGCTTAGTAAAACCGCGAGATAGCGGATAGGCGCGTGTTGTCCTGCAAAAATAGGTGAAGACATGCACTTATGTGTCAATGTGGGCAGGTGCGTGCGGCATTGCTTTCCACACAAAGAACACATAAGCGGGATCGAAATTCTTAAAATCCAAGACCGATGTCAAGCGGGACAAGTACGCAACGTCTGCGACTGAAGTCAAGCAGGACAAGTACGCAATGTCTGCGACGAAGGTCAAGCGGGACAAGTGCGTAATGCCTGTCTGTGACTGAAGTCATGCGCGACGGGTACGCAATGTCTGCGACTGAAGGCCAAGCGGAAAACCCACTACACATCTGCGACTGAAGTCAAGCGGGATGTGGAGGGCTTAAGAATTCGAAAGGGGCTCTTTCCCCTACATGCATGCATATTGGCATAAAGAGTAAAGCTAAAAATAAGCTTCAAATGAAAAAGTAACATTCTCATGATGTTAAGGAAGTGACAAAGGATATATATCTGTAGTTTTATCATGCCTCATTAATACCGATTGTGAAGGAGATGTTATGTACTATTCTGAACATAAGCACTTTTCTTTATAGAAAGAAAGAGGAATCACTACTTGAATTATTGAGCAAGAAATGGAAGATTGCCTTAGAGAGTTACTAAATAGCATATCCTTGCAGCTTTCCAGCTCTTACAAGTTGATTAGCCAATTCCCTGAGAGCTATGCAATCTTCTGCTAGATGACCAATATCTTTATGATACTTGCAAAAAAGTTGCTCGTGCTGATACTTGATTTTGGATTTCATACGCCGAGGCTTCTTGAACTCAGGCATTCCCTGAATGATTATCAAAAGATCTTCCATAGGAATTTTGAACTTAACGTACTTACCTGAACCTTCTTCATACTTTGGAGTTTTATCCTGGAGAATATAAGGAGACTTGCAATATTCAACTTGCAAAACATCTTGTGAGGAAATAGATTGCTGTTGACCAGAAGTCCCTTGAGATTGTTTAGCCATTTGATTCAGAAACGAAACATAACCTTTATTTGCCTCTTCGCCCATTATGAATGTATTAACTATATCAATAAGATCTCCGTAGCTTTTGGGATATTTTGTGGTGAGCTTGAATTTCAATGGGCCTTCTTGAAGTGCATTTATGAAAGCATACAAGTAATAGTCTTGATGGACGCTACAAATATCCAAAACCTCCTTTTGAAACCGATCAACAAAATCTGGATTAGACTCGTCAATTCCTTGCTTGATTCGGAAGAGAGCTCCAACGTCTCTTTTCCGCTTCCTGTAAATAGCGAATCTAGAAATAAATTGACTTCGAAGATCCTTAAAGCTGGTTACTGATCGAGGTGGGAGGCTATAAAACCATTCTCTTGCAACATTGCCAAAAGATATAACGAAGAGTTTGCATTTTACTCCATTTGACACTTTTCTCAGTGAAATAGCTGATTCAAAAGCTTATAGATGAGAAAACGGATCATCACATCCAGAATACTCCGGGAGACGCGGTACTCTGAAGTCATCGGAGACAGTATCACACTGAATTCGACTAATGAATGGAGAAGAGGCCTCTTCTTCTTCCTCACAAAGAGGTTCATTTGCAACAGATTCTAGGCCACGCTCAACACTGTTTGCAAAAATTTCTCTATGAGGGTCCACAACCTCACTATTAAAATACGAGCAATCCTGCACTTCTGAGAGATCTGTAGTCACTGAGATGCGGCTTGATTTACCATGACCCTTTGCAGGATTCATCCTGAAAAGAGAGAAATAGCCGAACTTTTTCAAGAGACCGCAGAACAGCGGCGGCTTAACGTGGCGGCTAGACGATACTGCAAACCGATAAGAAGACCGACTGAAAAGAGAGCGGATAGAATGCCAGGTTCCACAGTGCGGGAGGCGGGTTGAAAGCCTTAGCCGGCTAAGTTGCGACTTGCTCTACAGGCCGCCGAACTCTAGAGGATAGAGCGGTCTAATTAGCTAGACCGCTGATTTCATCGATTAGTCGAGATCTGAAGGTCGCGTGTTAACTGTTGATGCACGAAAACGGACAGGGAGTCGGGCACCACCAGCTAACGGTTCGAACACTGGGGAATAGGGGAGGAAAGGAGAAGACTATCGACCAATCGGTTACTAGCGGTCGCGGCTAAAGGACCGGAAAAGGGGGCCGCTGGCAGCGGCAACAACAGAGTTCGCCCGCCGCGGCTTAAATTCCACTCTTGCGGCGGGCTTTCCTTTACTTAAAAATGAGAAACAGTTACAACGAGTAAAAGAGGAAGCCGGCCGGACTACAAGCCGCAATACACTAGACTTGAGACCGCAGCTCTTAACAGGCGAGCTCCTGGATCCCAGTCAGCGTGTCTTGGGGAGTGCACCCACCCCCTATTTATAGGCTCGGGGGCCTACCCAAACGGGCAGGGCTAAAATTACCGGCTGCCCGGGGTACAGGAGAACCGGGCAGAGGTGAGGGGAAGCAAAAGAGAAAGAAACAAGAAAGGAGGGAAGCCGCGCGGCCTGGCGGATTCCTCCTGGCAAGCTGACGGCTGGGTCCTTGGGCCTTATCGCTGAGCAGGGTCGGCGTTGGAAGCGGCCTGACATGGAGACCGCCCGGCTTGGGGGCTTGGCGGCTTGAGTAGGCAGGCCGCCCGGTCTGGAAAGCTGCGCGGGCAGGTCGCGGATTCCGGGCTTATCAGTGTCGACACTGATTCTGTGTGTCGACACAAGCCTTCTGTTGAATGTGTCAACACAAGCCTTTGTGGTGTCGACACAAATACTTCTTCTTTTACATAATAGAAACTTGATGTGTGTCGACACATCTCCTTTGTGTCGACACAAATACTTCTTTACTTTAACTTTGTTAAAGCTTTGCTGTGTGTTGACACAAGTCCTGTGTGTCGACACAGTTAATGTTGACAAATACTTCTGTGTGTCGACACTTCCTCTATGTGTCGACATATTTGATGTCGACTAAGTATTCCTGTATGTCGACACTGCCTTTTGGTGTCGACACTGATTCTGTCGACTTTGCTTCTCTGTGTGTCGACACAGCCTCTTGTTGTCGACACAGTTGATGTCGACTTTGCTCCTCTGTGTGTCGACTGAGCTTCACTGTGTGTCGACACATTCCTTCTGGTGTCGACACAGTTGATTCTGGTGTCGACTCAGCCTTTCCAAGAGTCTACATAATTAACTCCAAGTGTCGACACAGCTTTTCTCCAGTGTCGACACAAGCCTTCATAAGTGTCAATACTGCTTCTCTAGGTGTCGACACATGGACTTAGAATTTTTTCTGCATTTCCTGCAATTACTTAACCTGCACATATAAACTCAAAACACATCAAATACACCTTGATGTATATCATTGAGTAGGGTGAGGCTTCTTCAAATCTGGTACACATTTTCCAATGTACCCAACAATCTCCCTCTATTTGGAGAAGTCATAACCCTTAGTCAATGATATACACCATTCATAACAAATACACATTTTGATGTATAATAATATTATATGACAGAGTAAATACTTAAAACAAAACACAAAAGATATTTCATCACAGAATAAGTATGCTAACACAATAAGCATTCATTATAGTTTTGTTTCAACTTCCAATACTTTCATTAACAAAAGTTTACATAGATTTTAACACAAAAGTTTACAATATTATAAAATCTAGTAAATCTATTCTAAGGTTGTTCTGGCTCCTTGATGACAATGTCCTTGCCAGATTGAATCTTCGCTTGCACAGGAACATCAGAGTCATCAGCAGGCATCTTGCCCTTTAGATCTTTCTTTTTTAGTTCTTCAGCCCTTATCTTTTGTCTTTCCAAATAATGATAAGGCTTTGGGAAATATTTGCTAGGCTCCTGTGCATTAGGAGGTAGCTTCCCAAGTTTTGCCTTCCTTCTATACTGAACTATGGCCTCTTGCCTGGCTTCATGTTTTCTCCATTCTTATTCAGAGTACCATTTGCCCCTCTCTAGGGTATTGTTCTTTGCAGCTTTCCAAGCAGTTAGTATAATATTTTTAGAAGTAGGACTAAACTGCTCAAAATCTGGCTTTAACTCAGTCTGTTCTCTGAACCTCTTCTTTGACAATAGAGCTTCTTGCTCTTTCAAAAATGCCTCAGACACTGGCTTGTCTACTTTCTCAATGATAATATTTTTATTACCCTCTGGAGGACTATACATTGATTGTACTTCTTGATGAATCATCTCAAAATCTGCTGGAGGATAGATAACTTGGGAAACTGCAGCTTGCTCACCTCCAAAATCTGCAGGATGTATTCCAGATTCAACCACATTGTCATCAACACAAAGGGGTGGATATCCAAGTGTTGCTCTGATGCTATTGGATATCCATTTAGCATGGTCAGATCCAGCTTTGACTAATACCCTCTCCCCCTTTATGACTTCTCTGGCCACATGATCCCTGAGATCATCCTTCTGAAATCTGATTTGTTCATCCAGAAAATTAACACCATCCTTATAAAATCCCTTTAATTTTAGCAACAGTCCCAAAATAGTCTTTTGGGACAGCTCAATAGCTATTGTGACAGCAGTTATGCCTTCCTGGAAGTCCTTATCAAACTTCTCCTTATCAAACTCTGGCTTGGCTGTAGACTTATCAGCAGGCTGGGCTGTTGCAACATTTTTCAGTTCTGTAATAATTGCATTATGGGATGTAGTCAGATTATCATTTATCCTAATCTGATTTTCTAAGACATAGCCCTGCTTCACTGCTATATCATCCACTTGGGTCTTGATTTTCTCTTGGTGGGTAGCTAGAAAAACCACTGTCTTATCCCCTTTGTGGAAACAATCAGTCATTTCCTTCTTATTTTGATTCACTTCAAATCTTATGGATTTGATGTCTTGGGCCAAGGAGAATTGGAGATCTTTGTGTGTCTCATCCATATACTTCTCCATTGCTATCCTTTGCTCATCCAGCTTCACTTGTAAAGATACTAACAATGAACTATAATCAGTTGTTAGGGCAGGCTGAGAAGTAACAGTTTGTAGTGCCTTCTTGTAGCTTTGACTCCTTCTTTTGAAGACCATGAGCTTCCTTTTCTTGGCTCTTGAAGCTTCTTCATCCTCAGATGCTGAGGTACTAGCTATGTCAACCCTGTCCTTAGGACTAGGAGGCAATTCCTCCTCAGTCCTTAGTAGCTCCCCCTGAGTCCTTTGCTCCTCAGTTTTAGTTATAATTTGCTCCTCCTCATTTCTTGCAGTCTCCCCACGAGACCTTACATGCTCCCCCTCAAGGTTAGCTTGCTCTCCATCAAAAACAGTTTTCACCCCCTCAAAACCAGCATGCTCCCCCTCAATATCAGGAAACAGCTCTTCTAAGGTAAACTCTTATTGAGAAGGCACATGAGAGTTTCTTATTTCTGGAGCATCAGAAACTGCTAATGTATCCTCCAAGATGACATCTTGAACTTGACTGTGTAGTTCTGTGGGCTGATCAATATCAATCAAAAATTCAGTTAGTGTCTCATCTTTATCAATAAGAATTGATTGATTCACCTCTTGAATTACCTCAAGGATTGTTTGTGTTGCCATTTTACTGTCCAAGTGAGTAGGCACTTCCTCATGGTGAGGCTCCCCCTGCACTTGTGCACCATCTGCAGTATCTTGTGCAGGAACTTCTTGTGCTGTAGATTTCTCAGGAACCTCTTACCTTTCCTCATCAGTCATGTCCTTAATTAGGACCCTATCCAATCTTGAGATAATCCTAATGTCCATCTTCCTCATGTGGTTAATTTTAGAACCAGCAGCTTGGTCCATTACTTCAGGAATGGTTCCAACTAAGTACAGACTCATTATCCTACCCAGATTGGGCTTCTTCAGACTTTCCTTAATCTTTTCAAAAATCACTGCTGACCAGTCAGTGTTTAGTCTGTAGACGATCCTTGTCATTAAGCTGAACATATGAGCGGATATCCTATCATGCCCACCTGGCTTGCACAGAACCACCTTTCCTACCACTTCAGACAAGAACTTGTCTTGCATATTCATACCTTTTCTGTTAAATACTGAGTCAATCTTCATGGTGGAATCCAGTCCACACCACTAAAGTGCTTCCCTTAGCATAGAAGCAGGTACATCTTGAAAGTCCACCTAGTGTCAACTATCTTCACCTATGGGGGGGGGGAATAGGTGACGTGCAGCGTTTTTGCGGAATTTAAATAGTACCTGCACACGAAAATAAAACAACACAGCACAATAGAGTACACAAGCTATTTATAGTGGTTCCCCGATTTGGGTACATCCACTTTCCCCCTTCGACCTATCTCCCAACCAGGGACGACTCAGTCACTTCTCCAACAGGATTGAAATCCAATCCTTGCACTATCGGAAGAAACCCTTCCACACGTAGGAGTCAACACTCCCACAAACCGGGTTGCACCCAACCCTTACAACTAGGAACCAACGTTCTTTTACAACAAAAATAAAATAGAATGTACAAGAAATACAAACTATGTTTGGAGACTACGGTGTCCCTCTTCGTTGACGACGTGTTCTTGAAGTCCACGAAGAGTCCACAACCCTAGATCTCTCTTGGAGAGAATCTCCCCGGAACCGGCGGTGGCAAGATGGGCGGCGGCTAGGTTCACGGGATCGGCGACGACAACGATGTGCGGCTGTTATTCTTTGGAGATCCAAACTTCGTAGCGAAGCTAGCTAGGTCTACCAACGGTCACACTAGGATCAATCGTCTCGATCGATTCGGATGGGGAAGATTTTTCCCGATCTACAAATCAAGAGACAAGAGTTCTCCGGTTAGACATGTGAGACGCTAAGCATAGCTAGGCTTCTGTCGCAGGAGGATCTGGGCGAAACCACGATCAAACGGCGAACAACTCGGCGCGAGCGGCGACGGCGGCGGCGGCGGAGCGGAAGACAGCAAACTAGGTCACGTCGCGGCTCGTCTTTTTCAAAACTTCTTCGCTACTTTACTGTTCAAGAATACGCGTGTATTTATACACAAGTATACTCCTAAAAGACCGTTGTGGGTCCCACCTGAAGGAATCCCTAGTTCCGGTTCAACACAGTCCCAGCGGCAGAATCCGGTCCAGCAGCTTGCAGAAAAATTGCCAAGTCAAAATCGGCGAGAATCGAAGGTGATTCTCGACGAATCGGCGAGAATCAGTTAGTGATTCTCGACGATTTGTCGAGAATCACTAGTGATTCTCGCCGAATCACTTGATGATTCTCGCTGAATCACTTGTTGATTCTCGACGAATATTACTTGGCCATGATCTGCTCAACGATGGGTTCGGCGAGAATCACTAGTGATTCTCGCCGAATCTTGGCACCATTTTGAGGTAGCCGGAAAGAGTCAGCAAGAATCACTAATGATTCTCGACGATTCGGCAAGAATCACTAGTGATTCTCGCCGAATTATACTTAGACGATTTTTCGCTTTCCACCCAAGAGCTGCTCCTTGACCCATCCTTGCTCCTTGTCTGCTCTTGCCTTAACACAACCCTGTACTTGAAAGTAAGTGCACTCCAATAGAGAGAGTACACGTAGGCCAACACACTGATCTGCTCAACGAGGGATTACGTCGTGCAGACCCGTGTATATTGACCTACTGCACCCTGACATTGGTGTGCACTTAGCGTGGAATAACTGCAAGCACAACTTAAGAGGTCTCATCAAATACATTGTGAATTCATCTTAGCTTGACAGGTGGCTTCCTCAAATCCAGGTAATTGTGGATACAATACTCAACAATCTCCCCCTATTTGACGAAGCCAAAACCCTACTAGCTAAGATGAATAACACCAAGCAGATAATATAAACAACATTCAGAATTTAAATATGCAACACAAGAGAATATAGGCAAACAGATCAAGACTTGAGTCATTCATTAATTCAAATACATATATATATATATATATATATATATATATATATATATATATATATATATATATATATATATATATATATATATATATAATCTCAAGATTGTTCATATAATAACAATAAACGTTAATAGTTTTAAAGAGAGAATGACAGGCTATAAATTTTTGACTATTTTTCTTTGGCTAAGTCATCCTTGAGTTTTTGAGCCAAGTACTTCTTTCTTTGACTCTCCATATACCCTTTGGGCTTCAGATAATATCTGGGAGGAGGAGCTTTATCTGCCGCAGTATTGGTCCTGAAAAAGATGTTCCGTTTGGCTTCATATTTCTTATGCATCTCCCACTCATACTGGCTGTATACATCGTTTTGATTGATTTCCCCTTGTTCCTGTAGCCAGAATGTGTCCAGTATGATACTCTTGGATACTGGACTCCACTTTTCGTTTCTTACTTCCTCCTCCTTTAGTCTTATTCTCTTCTCAGCTTGTGTTTCCTTTGACGTCCCTTCTTGAGACTTTCTCTTGTCCCTGGCTTTGGCTAGGGCCTCTTGGTCAAACATGGCCATACATTTTGCTTTGGAAATAGCCCTAGCATCAGCTTCACTCATGGGAACTTCTACAGCACTTACTCCCTCAGCAGCTGTAGTAGTCTCAGGAGCATGAATACCCGCAGGATTCAAATCGACGCCTAACGCCTGTTGGAGCATCCACCAGCAACTGTCATAGATATATTTGTTTGACTGTTCGAAGTTATTGATCATGACTTCCCGAAGCTCAGCCATCTTAGCTATATATTCATTCTCCCCCTTTTTGGCTTCAACTGCGATGGAGTTTGCATAGGAGTGCAGTGAGTCATCAATATGCTTTGCAGTCCTGGAGAATTCAGTGACCAAGGCCTGCTGATTGGTGTTGAGAGTTACCATATTGCCATCAAACTTTTGAATGTTGTTTGCTACAACATGCGCATTCTGATTTACTACGACAAGAGTATCGGTGTTCTTTTTCAAGCCGTCCATAAGAAGAGTGACAGCTTGGCCGACCGCTGCATACTTATCTTCGAATTTCTTTTCCATCACGTCTAGTTTATGATTGATATCCACCATGTTCTTGAGCATGAGATTTTCAGATGTCTTAATCCTTTTCAACATTTGAGTTTGAGCTTTCTCAAAAGATGCCTTAAGCTCATCCACTATGCCCTGAATGATATTCACGGTGTGAGTGGCGATATCATCTCGTAGGGGAATATCCTGAGGCACTTTTTGGCCTTGCACTTCATCAGATGCACCTGTAGAGCTGGACACGAGCACAGCCTCTAAGGGAGGAATACTTGCAGCATCTGTAGATTTCTCGGACTCCCCCTCCACTCGTGCACCAATGTTCTCAGGAAAGATCTCAGGTGCGTGCTTGTCAGATGGAGCTTCAAGGATATCTTGAGTCTCCAATGCTTCCTGTCCCTCATTGCCGTCTTCCTCACCTTCAACATCCATAAGATCATTTTCATCAGCATCATCTTCCAACTCTTCGTCAGCAGTCTCCTGTACAGCAGCTTCGGCTCCTTGATCGTTCAGGTTTAGGGCCTCCTCATTCGCCAGCACAGTTTCACTTTCTTCTTGTCTATTTGCCACTGTATCTCTGGCTATCTGGGAGATGTCAGATACGATATGAGCATCAGTGGGTAGAGGCTCCCCCTCAATTCCTGCAGTCAAAGCATCAGGAATTTCACTGGGGATTACTACGGAATCAGCCACAGTGCCGTCCTCGGCTGGAGATGCTTCTTGGCGTTCTACTACGGCAGCCTGCCCAATGTGCCTCTCTCATCTGTCAAACACACTCGAGTCCATTTTCTTTAATTAATGTATAGGAACACCTTTACTCATGTCATATTTATCTCCATTCAGCTGATTGAGATACAGACTGATGATTCGGCCAAAGCTAGGAGATCTCAGGGTGTCCTTTATCTTCTCAAACAGCAATGCCCCCCAGTTGAATCGTTTCCTGCAGACAATTGCCACTAGGATCTTGAACATGTCCCCAGAGATGTGGTCATGAGATCCCGGCTTGCGTATGAGTACCTTCCCAACTATGTCTGACAGAAGTTTCACTTCTTCATTCATATCCTTTCTCTTTATCGACCGAATTCCTTGAGGGAGTCCACAGAATAATAGAGTCCTGGTTTTGTCTTCTTCCTCAAGATAATCCTCGTGCTCTGAGCTAGTAAGCTGCAAGTAGTGGGTCAGCTTGCTGGCAGACATCTTGATCTTTGCCCCGACAACCTTGCTTTTGATAAGAGAGTCGTCATTCCGGAGTTTTGCGGTTGCAAAGAACTCCAGCACTTCCTTGTCCAGGATTTTACACGGGTGCTCCAGTACGAATGAGAGCCCAGCCTCTTCCAGCATAAGAATGATGTTTCTGAATTCGTCAGGGGCATGAGAGAATCCTGTTCGAACCAGCTCTCATCCTGTGACCAGCCCAGCGATTGTCCTTGGAGCCATTGCACACCTAGGGAGAGAATCCCTACTCTACGCTTAATTAACAGTCAAAAGGGAAGCGACATTAGTGATAACGTCCAAGTACGGGTGAGGAAGAGGTTACCTAAAAGTATAGACGGGAGTTAGTTGGTTGAAGATGATGGACACCGGATGAGTGCATGCGGAGAAATTCCTGGAAGGAAGAATCGAAACCGGGAGAGATCGTCGGTGAGCTTCCTGCGTGAGATCTTCGGTGAGCGTCCTGCGGGATGTCGACGGAAGCCTTCACGATTCGGCGAGATACCTTCGGGAAGACCTTGGTGGAATCTTGCGAAAGGGAAAGGATCGGGGAATCTTGCGGAAGGGGAAGATGAAGAAACTTGCGGGAGAAACTTGCGGGAAACTTGCGGGAGACCTTCGGTGAGAAACTTGCGAGAAACCTTCGGTTAATCGGCGAGAATCTTGCGGGATTCGGTGAGTTTCCTGCGGAGAAGGTTCTTCGGCGGGATTCCTATGGAAGGTGAAGGGTCGGCGGGAATTCTAAATATATAAAGGATCGTGAGCGGGTTGAGCGGGTTTCTAGTTTGTTCTAAGTCGATTTGAAAATCTTCTAAATATATAAATACTCCTTAAAGCCAAGTTATTAGGGTTTGAACCGGCTTTTTCATACATTTATTGATGGCAAGGTTTCCAATGATGTATTTTCGTTGTCGAGATTTCCAAAGACGTATCTTCGTTAGTTTTCAGTGAACTAATTTACGCCTGTAGATGTTAGTTCTCGAATCTACCAGTGGAATTTCCGATGAGTCTTCATTGTTGTATTTATGGTTTATGTTCACCATGTTAACATATCCTTAGATGTACACACATGTAAGTGCAAGTATAAGTATAAATATATATATATATGTAAATGTGGATACAATATGACTCAAGTCCTGGAACTGATCAAAGGTACCTGGGATTATGAGAGTGATCATTTAGTCCCTCAGGTAAAACATATTAGGAGCTCAATGTGAGTATGCCCATGTAGATATCACATCTGTTATTCCAGACGCTTGTTCCAATATAGTCTTGAGCCATCTACTGTCTAGTTCCCATCAAATTTACGGGAACCTAGACTACCCTGCAAGAAAGAGTTACTTTACCTTAGGAACCCAATACATATTGGGTCCTAGGTTCCTGTTAGCATAAGCACTCGACTGCCTTCCTTCAGAAAACCTGCCAGGAAGACTACCTCTGCCCAGAGAATGTGGATAGGCCCTTGCCCTTGACACAGAGGGGTTGTGCCAACAGTCTATGACAAAGTGTCCCACTTTGCCACAGCACCAACACGGGTGAATGTTGTATCGCCGTTTCTGACCTGATCTAGTGACTGAGGTAGTCACGGTCCTAGGTCTAAACGGGATAGGGCATGATCTCCTCACAAAATTTCCTCTTCCACCGTGACACGTGGAAGGGTGGAAGGAATGCATGTTGCGAGCGTCATGAGGTCGGGGAGGTGGTGCCTTCCTTTCAGGCATCCCCCTTCCTGAGGCCCCATGAAAACTTACACCATGACTTCTAGCCTCCCTATCCTGTGTCCTCGGGTGGTGAGAAGTGTTCTGAGAGCTGGTACATGCAGATTCACACCGAGTTCAGGCAGTGGCAGTGAATACAAAGGGCTCAGAATGAGCCTTAGGTATTCTCTCATGGGTGGCCACGACGACCCTTGCACCACGGGTGTCTCCATATGAGGACAGATCACCCTTGCAGTGACCACGATTATTCTTGTGGTCATACCTGAAGGCATGATGAGTTGCCTTCCTGCTTGGAGTGGGGGGTCGGAATACCGTTTCCCCATTTCTCCACGAATTGATGATCCGGGAGATCCACCCATTTTCTTGCTTTCTCTTTATAGCATCAACCTTGGAAAAGTTTGATACTATTCTTTTCTCATTCTCTAGAATACTCTCTAGAGCTGAGATTTTAGAGTCCTTGACCTTGTTGGATGCCAATTGGAGAACCAACAAGATCTTCAGTCGAGCAATCTCTTGAGCTTGCTCCTCAGCAAGTAGGTTGCTTGTCTGAAGGGCTCTCTTCAGAGAATCAGAATTTTCTGAAGGAAAGTAGTTCCTGTCTTCAGAAATTTCAAGAGAAACGGGGCAGGATGAAGAAGTTACCTGCTCTTCAGTGTTATTGTCATTAGAGCCAGTGACCGTTGTGTCATCCTCATCAGAGCTGCTTTCCTCACTGGCCTCTTCAGTCTCTGACACGGACACTGGAGCTCTGATGCTGTCCGATAGATCCTTGCCTTCATCTTCAGAGGTGAGGACCCCCACATAGGCTTCATCCTCTGATTGACAGCAGATTCCAGCTTTCTCTGACCCCCCCATCAGCTCTGAGATCATCACCCACATAGATTTAGCCGACCCACATTTTTCCAATCTAGAGCGAGAAGCTCCAGACCAGATATCCATGATAATTTGACGAATCCTCTTGTCCAAATTAAATAATGAAAGTTCCGTCTCCGACATCTCAGCAATGCACTTGGGCACTTGGATTCCAGAGTCGGAGGTCTTCATAGGAATAAAAGGACCCTCTTTCAGGATGAAAGATGCTCGAGGATCGATAGCATCCAAGTGATACGACACTCTCATCCTCCAGACGGGATAAAACTCCTTTGTGCATGTGGGGAGTCTTAGTGGTGATATCTCATGATCCAGCTCCATGCTTCTGACATTGGTGGCAGGATTCTACTCAAGGTGTAAACCTTTTTGATGAGGAACCTGGCTATGATACCATTTGAAAGTCCACCTAGTGTCAACTATCTTCACCTATGGGGGGGGAATAGGTGACGTGTAGCGTTTTTGCGGAATTTAAATAGTACCTACACACGAAAATAAAACAACACAGCACAACAGAGTACACAAGCTATTTATAGTGGTTCCCCGATTTGGGTACATCCACTTTCCCCCTTCGACCTATCTCCCAACCAGGGACGACTCGGTCACTTCTCCAACAGGATTGAAATCCAATCCTTGCACTATCGGAAGAAACCCTTCCACACGTAGGAGTCAACACTCCCACAAACCGGGTTGCACCCAACCCTTATAACTAGGAACCAACGTTCCTTTACAACAAAAATAAAATAGAATGTACAAGAAATACAAACTACGTTTGGAGACTACGGTGTCCCTCTTCGTTGACGGCGTGTTCTTGAAGTCCACGAAGAGTCCACAACCCTAGATCTCTCTTGGAGAGAATCTCCCCGGAACCGGCGGCGGCAAGATGGGCGGCGGCTAGGTTCACGGGATCGGCGGCGACAACGATGTGCGGTTGCTGTTCTTTGGAGATCCAAACTTCATAGCGAAGATAGCTCGGTCTACCAACGGTCACACTAGGATCAATCATCTCGATCGATTCGGATGGGGAAGATTTTTCCCGATCTACAAATCAAGAGACAAGAGTTCTCCGGTTAGACACGTGAGACGCTAAGCATAGCTAGGCTTCTGTCGCAGGAGGATCTGGGCGAAACCACGATCAAACGGCGAACAACTCGGCGCGAGCGGCGACGGCGGCGGCGGCGGAGCGGAAGACAGCAAACTAGGTCACGTCGCGGCTCGTCTTTTTCAAAACTTCTTCGCTACTTTACTGTTCAAGAATACGCGTGTATTTATACACAAGTATACTCCTAAAAGACCGTTGTGGGTCCCACCTGAAGGAAACCCTAGTTCCGGTTCAACACAGTCCCAGCGACAGAATCCGGTCCAGCAGCTTCCAGAAAAATTGCCAAGTCAAAATCGGCGAGAATCGAAGGTGATTCTCGACGAATCGGCGAGAATCAGTTAGTGATTCTCGACGATTCGTCGAGAATCACTAGTGATTCTCGCCGAATCACTTGATGATTCTCGCCGAATCACTTGTTGATTCTCGACGAATATTACTTGGCCATGATCTGCTCAACGATGGGTTCGGCGAGAATCACTAGTGATTCTCCCCGAATCTTACTTGACACCATTTTGAGGTAGCCGGAAAGAGTCGGCGAGAATCACTAATGATTCTCGACGATTCGGCGAGAATCACTAGTGATTCTCGCCGAATCGGCGAGAATCACTTGGTGATTCTCACCGAATTATACTTAGGCGATTTTTCAATTTCCACCCAAGAGCTGCTCCTTGACCCATCCTTGCTCCTTGTCTGCTCTTGCCTTAACACGGCCCTGTACTTGAAAGTAAGTGCACTCCAATATAGAGACTACACGTAGGCCAACACACTGATCTGCTCAACGAGGTATTACGTCGTGCAGACCCGTGTATATTGATCTACTGCACCCTGACATTGGTGTGCACTTAACGTGGAATAACTGCAAGCACAACTTAAGAGGTCTCATCAAATACATTGTGAATTCATCTTAGTTTGACAGGTGGCTTCCTCAAATCCAGGTAATTGTGGATACAATACCCAACACATCTTCTTCCTCTTGAGTTCTAGGTAGATGTAGAACTTTCCTTAAACTCTTCATTGTCAGTTTAACTTTCGCACCATGAACTGCAGACTTGATCTTGAGTCCAGTTGAATCCAACGTAGCTGCACCATAGAATTCGAGTACTTACTTCTTCCAAATCTTGGTTGGCTCAGAAACTAAATACTCCAACCCATTCTCAGTAATTAGGGCTACAACATCCTTAATTTTTGGTTCCGCATGGTCAAATGCATTGCGTACTTGCTCATATCCTTCATTGACGTTCTCTTCTAGCTTAGGCGCCATTAGGGTTTTGAGAAATCTTGAATTTAGATGAGAGAGATGTCGACACAAAGTTTTGGTCTCGAAACTATTGAGAGCGTGTCGACAAACAATGTTGAAGACCTATTTATACCTTTCTAAAAACGAAGGTGAAAAGGCGCGTCATAATCCTCTAAATGTGTCAACACTGTTGAAAAGTGTCGACACTGACTACTTAAGTCTCGACAACGGTGTTGACTTCTATGTGTCGACACTAATATAGTCGACAGAATTTATGTGTCGACACTTATACATCTGCACTCGACGATTAGTCGAAACTCTACTCGACGAAATCTGTATCGAACCTAAGTGTCGACACCACTTCTGGATGTGTCGACATCTACTCTGGATGTGTCGACACCATTTCTCTGAAGTGTCGACACAGACTTTCTAGATGTGTCGACATCATTTCTCTGGAATGTCGACACCACTTCTATGTGTCTACACAGACAACTCCTTGTGTCGACACCATTTTACTTAGCCAAATTTTATGAAACTAATCTATGTTCAGCATGCCTAATTCAATTTTAAACTTATTGAATTTAGTTTCATCTAAAGGCTTAGTAAACATATCATCAATTTGATTATCTGTTTTGACATATTCTAGTGAAATGTCTTCTTTCTCTACATGTTCTCTAAGAAAATGGTATCTAATTTCTATATGCTTAGTCCTACTATGTGAGACAGGATTATTAGCTATAGAAATTGCACTTGTAGAATCACAAAGCAAAGGTGTTCTACTTACTTGAATACCATAGTCTTCTAGCTGGTGCTGAATCCACAAAAGTTGTACAAAGCAGCTTCCTGCAGCCACTATTCTGACTCAGCTGTGGAGATTGTCACACTGGTCTACTTCTTACTCCTCCAAGACACTAGTCTTCCACCTAGAAATTGACAGGTGCCTGTAGTACTTTTTCTATCTTCCTTGCAAGCTGCAAAATCTGCATCTGAATAACCTGTCTATAGAAAATCTCCAGCCCTAGGGTACCAAAGGCCTAGATAAGGTGTGCCCTTAAGATATCTCAAAATCCTTTTGACTGCAGTCAGATGAGATTCTTTAGGGCATGCTTGGTACCTAGCATAGACACATGTAGCATGCATGATATCTGGTCTACTAGCAGTCAAATACAGAAGGGAGACAACTATCCCTCTATACAAAGTTTCATCTACAGGTTTCCCTGCATCATCTTTGCTTAGAGACATACTTGACCCCATAGGATTTTTCATGGTAGTGGATGATTCCATACCATACTTCTTTATTAACTCTAGGGTGAACTTAGACTGGCATATGGACAGGTCATCTTCAGTCTGTCTTACTTGGAGACCCAAGAAGAACTTAAGTTCTCCCATAATGCTCATTTCAAATTTTCCTTTCATAAGTTTTGCAAACTTTCTGCAAAGATTGCTTTCAATAGACCCAAATATTATGTCATCAACATATATTTGGACTAGGATTATCTTTCCTTTAGATTCCCTAAGGAATAGAGTCTTGTCTATTTTCCCCCTTGAGTATTTGTTCTCAATGAGGAAACTAGACAGGGTTTCATACCAAGCCCTTGGGGCTTGTTTTAACCCATACAATTCTTTCCTAAGTCTATAAACATAATCAGGTTTGAGAGGATCAACAAAACCTGAGGGCTGAACTACATAGACTTCTTACTTTAGATTTCCATTTAGGAAAGTTGACTTTACATCCATTTGAAATACCTTAAAGCCTTGATATGTTGCATAAGCAAGGAACATCCTTATTGCTTCCAGTCTTGCTACTGGGGTAAAGGTTTGATCAAAGTCAATACCTTCTTCCTGTCTATACCCTTTTGCAACAAGTCTTGCTTTATTCTTCACAATGATCCCATTCTCATCCAATTTGTTCCTAAAGATCCACTTTGTTCCAATGATGTTGTGGTCCTTGGGTTTAGGAACTAGCTTCCAGACCTTGCATCTTCTAAACTGATTCAGCTCCTCTTGCATGACATCAATCTAATGAGGTTTTAAAACTACTTCTTCAAATTTCTTTGGTTCCACTTGTGATAGGAAACTGTAGTAAAGAACTGTGCTCAGATTCCTGCTTCTTGTTTGCACTCCTTGTCTTGGATCACCAATTATCTTATTTGCTGGATGATCCTTTAAGTGTCTATTAGCTGGAGGTAGCCTATCTTCAGGTTGAACACCTCCAGTCTCTTCAATATGCTGCACCTCTTGGTTTTCTTCAGCATCAGGAGAGTCTTGTACTCCCCCTGGACAGCAGCCACCATTTTCCACTTCCTGATTTCCAGTAGAATCTTCTGTAATGGTAAGCTTGTCCATTCTCTCTTTTATACCTGTAGAAATACAAGCACTACTTGGCAACTCACAGTTAATCAGTCTTGTTTCATCAAAGACTACATGTACGGACTCTTCTACAACTTGAGTAATCAAGTTGTAGACCCTATAAGCCTTACTATTGTTGTTGTACCCAATAAATATCCCCTCTTGGGATTTGGAAGCAAACTTGATTAGATAAGACTTGCCATTGTTAAGGATATAGCATTTGTAACCAAAGATCCTAAAATAGGATAAGTTTGGTTTTCTGCCCTTCACAATCTCATAGGGAGTCTTTTTGAGCCTCTTGGTGATATTAGCCCTATTGATCACATGACATGCAGTGTTTACTGCCTCAGCCCAAAAATATTCTGGGAGAGAAGTGTCACTCAATAGAGTTCTACCAGCCTCTATCAATGTTCTATTCTTCCTTTCAGTAATACCATTTTGCTATGGTGTTCTAGGTGAGGAAAATTCTTGAAAAATCCCAAATTCTTCACATAGTCTTGTCATACTTTCAGACTGAAATTCAGTGCCATGGTCACTTCTGATTTTGACCACTGTACTGTCCAAATCATTCTGAATTTGTTTAACAAAACTATATAAGACACTTGGGGTTTCAGATTTTTGTCTTAGAAAGAACACCCAGGAATATCTAGAATAGTCATATACCACCACAAAAGTGTAGACCTTCCTACCTACACTATGAACTGGCATAGGACCAAAAAGATTCATATGCAAGAGGTATAGACACCTCATTGAATCCTTTTTTCAAGGCTATGAAAGGTGGATTTGGTCTGCTTGCCTTTTTGACAAGCTGAGCATATCCTATCCTTTATACACTTAACTTAAGGACCATTCCTCACTAACTCTTTGCTAAAGAGTTGGCCAATAGTCTTATAGTTAAGATGGGCTAGCCTCTTGTGCCATTTAACACAATGAGAGGCTCTCTCATCAGCTACAAGATAAATAGGAGAAACATTGTTCTCACACACAAAGTTAAGACAATAAACATTTCTCTTTTTATATCCTGTCAATATGACCTTTTGATCACTTGACCTTTTGATATGACATCCATTCTTAATAAATGAAATGTCATATCCTAAATTACTCAACTGCCTTATGCTAATAAGGTTGTGTTTCAAACCCTTCATATAGGCCACTTGAGAGATAATAATCTGGTTATTAGAAATGTTACCAAATCCTTTGATGATTCCTTTTTCTGAACCACCAAAAGTTACTTTAGGGTCATCCATGATAGGTGTGTAGTCCTTCAGCAACCCCCTTATTCAAGTCATGTGCCTGGGACATCCACTGTCCAAGTACCATATTGGGGCATGACAGCTTGGACTCACCTGCAACACAGATTACTTAACCTTAGAACCCAAATAACTTTTGGGTCCTTGGTACAAGTTAGTCTGCACTTTAACAAATCTACCTGTAGCTCTTCTAGTAGGCAGATTGCTACTCTCCTTGACACTAGAATTGTGGCAACAATCTAAGGCAAAGTTGCCTACCTTACCACAACACCAGCACTCAAACTTGTTGTACCTTTGTTTAGGTACAAACCTAGCTGAATTATCTACAGCAGGCTTCTTGTTTTGTGCTGGGGCTTTGCCTTTAGATTTGGACCTAGCAGTCCATGCAGTTTTCTTAAATCCTAATCCAGTCTTACCCTTTTGAGGTACAAACTCATCAATCAAGGATAATACAGATTTAGGTTTTGAAAAACTAGCTACAATCTCTTTCTCTTTCTGAAGTCTAACCTCCAGATTTCTAATCTGATCATTCTTGAATGTGATTGTGCACATTTGAATAACAGTTATATTTTTCAATCTGGCAATTTCATTCAATTTTTGATCCAGTATTTTCTCTGAATCTGTTACAGGCATCTTAAGATCTGCAATTTCCTTAGCCTGAGATTTGGTCAGGTTTTTGCTCTTCTTATGTGCCTGCAATAAATCTCTATATTCATCTATCAGCTGATGAATATCACCTTCAGACTCAGACCCATCCACATCACTTGATGCAGATGTTGTTGACTCTGACTCAGTACTGAAATCTGAAAGACATTGTACATTACTAGGACCAGGCTGATCCTGGCATTTGTCTTCTTCTGACACAGCCATCAGTCCCTTGCACTGATGGTCTTCTTGTTCATATATAGAGCTCAACACCTGGAGAAACTCTTCTTCTTCATCTGCTGCATATAGACCAATGTAGGCCTCAGCTTCAGATTCTGACTCTGAAGTAGATTGGTCTGACAAGGTCTTCTTATTCTTAGCAACAAAGGATTTCTCCTTCTTTCTTTGGTGTTGACTCTTCTTCTTATCTGCAGTCTCTTTTCTTTTATCTAGACACTCAACCACTACATGTCCAGGCCTATTACAACAGTAGCAAACAATCTTTGATGTTGTAGACTTGTTTGGATTAGACTTGCTCCTGTCTTTCCTGGATGACTTCCTCTTTTAATAGTAATCATCCTTAGGCTTAGATGTGGAAGGCTTAGACTTCCACTGCTTCTTTTTCAGAAATCTTTGAAACTGCCTTGTGAAGGCAGCAAAATCTTCATCTGAGTCACTGCTTTCAGAACTTTGGTTATCAGAATTATTTGAAGGTGTTTCAGCAACTATCATAGGAGGTGATGGAGACAACCTCCTATTTTTCCTAGTGGCTTCAACCTTAAAGGCCACAGACTTGTCTTTATGCTCCCCTTTTGTACTCTTCTCTTCCTCTTTCCTAGCCATCAGTTGCATCTCATATGATAGCAACTTTCCAAACAAGGTTGGAGGAGAAATATCTGCAAGTTTGGCCACTTCTCTAATGACACAAATCATAGTGTCCCAATCCTTTGTCAGGGATCTTAGGAATTTATCATTCAGTTCATAGGTACTGAAGATTCTTCCATAGGACATCAGTTCATTAACTATTCTATAGAACTTTTTGTAGCACTCAGTTATACTGTCAGACTTTCCTTGTCTGAAACTCTCATACCCCTGATTTAGCATAGATTTTCTATCTTGTCTTACTTATTCAGAACCTTCCATGTAGACTATCAAAGTATCCCACATTTCCTTTGAAGTCTTGCAGTGAATCAAATTTTGAAAGGTAGAATCATCTATAACACTTACTATGATGTTCTGGGTCCTCTTATCCATAGTTGCCATGATGATCTCATCCTTGGTCATCTCTGAATAATCCTTGGGAATTCTTTGGTTTGCATCTATAACTGAAATCTTCATAGGAATATAAGGACCTTCTTTTACTGTGATATAGATCCTTGGATCAGAAGCCTCCATAAACAGCCTGACCCTTTCTTTCCAGATGCCAAATATTTCCTTTCTACATATGGGTAGTTTCATTGAACCTAGTTCCTTATGATTCTCTCCTGAACCCATTTTCTTAATTCTTGAATCTGCCTTAAGGATCTCACTCAGACTATTAAGTCCTTCTGTGAGTAACCTCCTTCTGATACCACTTGAAAGAATTAATGCCTAACCACCTAGAGGGGGGGGGTGAATAGGTGTTTTTTTTGCTTTAAAGGCAGAAAATCTGTTCAGTTATTAACTAGAAATTGCAAAGTCTACTGCTAACACAGCACAGCAATCACAGAAATAATCAATCACAGAGTGCACATAGTTTTTTTAGTGGTTCCCCAAGGTCTGGGTACATCCACTTTCCCCCTTCGCCTATCTAGCAGTGTACTATATTCGGCCTAACTTCTGCACTTCACCTCAGATCCTCAGATCTTACAGCTTAAAACCCCAAACAGGTTCCTACAACTCAGAGTGTATCCACACTCCTACAACTCAGGCCAAATGCCCTACCTCAGCCTTCAACAAGCCCTACAATCAGAGATCACAATATCCTATACCTCAGGCTCATAGCACTACCACTCAGAGAAAATATTCTCCTACACTCAGCCTTTATATTATAGGCTTACAATCTCAGATCTATAAAGATCCTACAAAAATTTGATTAAACAAAGTAAATAACCACCACCCTGACAAAGAGAGAAGGGATGGATGGCTTCTTGATGAGTTCTTGGCTGAACTTGATGGCAGAGATCAACCTCTCTTAGCTTTCTTTAAAGCTTCTTGAATCTGAACTCAGTAGGGTTGAATCTCCTGTGAAGTTGATCTTCAATCAGCTTCTGACTTGAGATTCAGATCTCAATCTGAATCTTTCTTGGCAGCCTGGTTCAGCAACTACACTTCTTTGATGGAGCTCTCTCTCTCCAACTTCTTCTTAGATCTTCTCACGAAAATCTTCTGTATTATTAATTCTATCTGTATTGATCAGAATCTATATTCTTCAATGATTGATCATCACTTTCTGTTGAAGGAGAAAGCCTTTATATAATCTTCCTCCATGGTAACTGGCTGATCCGATTTCTAACAACCTTCTAACAGCTCTGATAGTAGTAGTTGACCGGTTAGAAATGGCAGCTGTTAAGTCATCCGGTCACTTCTTGAAATCACTGTCTCTGTCTGAAAGTGTCGAGACTGATCTTCATTATGTGTCGACACAATTAGACTAAGTGTCGACACAAGTGGACTAAGTGTCGACACATGCCTTGGTGGTGTCGACACAACTCCTTTTGTTGTTATAACAGCTTCTCGACACTGCTTCTTTAGAATGTGTCGACACTGATTCTGTGTGTCGACACAAGCCTTCTGTTGAATGTGTCGACACAAGCCTTTGTGGTGTCGACACAAATACTTCTTCTTTAACATAATAGAAACTTGCTTCATGTCGACACATCTCCTTTGTGTCGACACAAATACTTCTTTACTTTAACTTTGTTGAAGCTTTGCTGTGTGTTGACACAAGTCCTGTATTTCGACACAGTTGATGTTGACAAATACTTCTGTGTGTCGACACTGCCTCTATGTGTCGACACATTTGATGTCGACTAAGTATTCTTGGGTGTCGACACTGCCTTTTGGTGTCGACACTGATTCTGTCGACTTTGCTTCTCTGTGTGTCGATACAGCCTCTTGGTGTCTACACAGTTGATGTTGACTTTGCTCCTTTGTGTGTCAACTGAGCTTCACTGTGTGTCGACACATTCCTTCTGGTGTTGACACAGTTGATTCTGGTGTCGACTCAGCCTTTCTAAGTATCGACACAATTAACTCCAAGTGTTGACACAGCTTTTCTCTAGTGTCGACACAAGCCTTCATAAGTGTCGACACTGCTTCTCTAGGTGTCGACACATGGACTTAGAAATTTTTCTGCATTTCCTGCAATTACTTAACCTGCACATATAAACTCAAAACACATCAAATAAACCTTGATGTATATCATTGAGTAGGGTGAGGCTTCTTCAAATTTTTTACACATTTTCCAATGTACCCAACAGCCTTATCATAAGAAACGCCTGCAAATAATCATCAGCTGAGTGCGTACCCTGCACTAGAAGCATGTTCAACTGCTGACCCAATGGTCCTTTAAATGTCATTTGCTCCATTACTCCACCCAGCGTTGGAGTTATCTCAGGAATAGGGGACTGCACATGTTTTCCATTTTGTGCATCCATCACAGCGAAGACTGCTTCAATCACCATCCTTATGGTTTCAGCAGAGGGAAGGGTTGCAAGCACGTCCACAGGTGCATTACTTTCCTCAGAAAGCGAGCGTTCTGATGGCCCTGCACCAGTCCTAGTCACCTATAGTTGTACAAAACCCCGTTAAGTGTCCGAACAATATTGAAAAAAGCAATTATAGGAACATGCAGGTTCCTCAAACACGTGTATTTTCATTCCTAAGTGGACATTCATGGGTTCTTTTTATGTTATAACGATGACGCACACACATATGCTCACCACCCCTTAAACGAATTCGCCCATGAATTCATTTAAGTTGACCAAAACCAATAGTCTGATACCAAATTGTAACACCCCCTATCCGTCGCATAGCATATAGCAGTAGGTCCAGCCGGGGCCCGACGCCATATACCACAGACAGACCAGAAGGTTACTCAATGGAAACATCCTTCCAATAACCAACGTCCTACACAGAGTACATTCTAGCGAAAGTAATTTAAAAGTTGCAATAAATAGAACCCAGCCAAAAAGCATGAATGTCCACTAAACAAACCCAGAAGGAATGAACGTACAATACACAAGTACACAGCCTTATGACCTTACAATAGTTTACTAAAATTAAAGTGTTTTCCAAACCTCAGCACGCAGACCGGTCACACATGAATAATACAAGTAAACATTCATAATTAGGCCTTTGAGGGCCGGCTCAGCAACCAGGGCTTTTGCCCGCTATTTACCCCTTGGCTCCGCAACACCTGCAAGCAATAATCCACTGCGATGGTGGCAAACAAAAGCAACGGTCAACTATGTTGACCAAATTATAACGACCCCGCCCCCAAACTCGGGGCGGCGATGCTCCTTCCCTGCACTTTATTAGCATAACCAAGTAGTATAGTGTAAAAATACTTCATCACAGGCGTAGGCACGCACGGCCACACACCCCGTGCTCTCAGGGCACATTCACGGTGAACCCGGTCAAAGTTCGCTATCTCACCACCGCCCCTTGGACGGCAAATCTCGTGAGCATTATGGTCTTTCTGGCCAACGCCTAAGACCCTCCATCTATGCCAACGACAAGTATCAAGTACTTTAGGTCGCTTTAACCGTATGACATAGAGCGGGTACGGTTCTGCCTAACCCTTTTCTTAGACCACCCTATCACCTTAAGACATAGGCGTGGGTCAAACTTCCCCGAGTCCCAATTCGATCACACACTTCACATAACCCGGTTATGTTCAAGTTGGCTCCCAGGCCACCAAGATGGCAGAATCACACATCTGCCCAGTTTTTCGGGTGCACCTTGCAGTTAATCCCCAAGGTTCCCTGTTGCAATCTAACACGTAGAAAACCCGAAAAACAATCATCGGCGCGGAGTCTTCTCCGGACATTCATGCAATGCAACATCCCCGATCCAGATCATCTTGTCAGGGTAGGCTTCACACATCATGCCTATGTCCGTTTCTCGATTACGGACTCTACATGCAAAACAATGAGAATATTCATGTCTACCCGAAGGAACGCCTCACACTCACCACAAACTCGCGAGAGAGAGCTTCCTATGCACAGGAAAAGAGGACTTCACATGTACTAGGATGAGAATTGTTACCCTAACATTCTTCTTTGGCGCCACGAAGATCTATGGGAATGGAAAGCACCGCAATGTCCTCGCCTCCGTAGATCCAAACTCGGCTTGCGATTTGGGACTCCGAAGCTCCACCGGTTGCCGGATCTCTATTCCTTCTTCTTCCTTGCTCTCCCCTCTCTCTAGAACTTTAGAAAGAGAAAACCCAAATAGAATGATGGTTTCTAATCCCTATTCTCAGGTATATCCCAGCAAGAACAGCCCTGAGCCGTTGGATCCCAAAATAAGGAAACGAACAGCCACGATTCGCACTTAAAATCAGCTTCTTGGGCCGAACACGGCTTGTGACATGCCCATGTCCAAGGCCGTGTGCCCCATTTGCCGTCGAAACCATTGCATCCCGAAAAGTACAGGGGCTCCCGACACGCCCGTATCAGGCTTGACATGCCCGTGTCATCCAGTACACGCCCGTGTAGCGGGGTGTGTTCCTCCATCGACATAGGAACAACACCAACCCGAGAAGAACATGGGTATTCGACACGCCCATGTCGAATTTAGCAAACCCGTGTCAGGATGAACATGCATGGGCTCCAGGCCATGTTCCACCCCCGACACAGTACGACTAACTACCCCAGTATGACATGGCTTGGGACACGCCCATGTCTCCGACCGTGTTCGATGCTCGACGATTGTTGACTGTAATTTCGTAGACCACTCGGCCATCGTCAAACCCCGAGCACAACACGGCCCTGGGACACGCCCGTGTCCCAGGCTATGTGACCTCTACCAAATCCCAGACTTGGCTCAAAACACCACCCGTCGCTCTTTTGTGTTTCGGGACGTTACACATGTACTCTGATGTTATAGAAGCTTGTTGATGCTTCTTTTATTTGATGTACTTTTGTATTATTTTACTTATGTGTGGATTTGACTTCTGTTTTATATTCTTGATTGGCTTAGCAATGTATGATATTGATTATAGCCAGTAAGATAGGCGAATTGTAGTACAGGTTAGCCCGTGTGCTAACGCTACCGTAAGACGGCTGTTCTGGGCATAAGACTCCCCTCATGCCGTGTTTTGTGTTCCGGGAGGGGGGTCTTACATGCTCTTGTGGTAAATCTGATGGAGACTCCCCTTACGGGAAGCTCCAATCCTGGCTCCTCCATTGATTACTCCTACCTGCCCACCTCCTGGGTCGTATACCACTTCCCCACAACCTCCCAAGTCGACCCTTTTCTCGTTCCTCTTCCTCTCTGGAGCTTGGAATGCTACATATCTTGTTGGGACCTCCTGCCTAGGCTGCTCCCTCTCTATCGCTCTGGCTTCCAAGCTCCTCCTTGCCTCCCAAAAATTTAGGCAGGTCATAGTAATGTGCCCTCTACTTTATGTAGATTACAGTAAAGGGGATCTCCTCCACCTAGTTCCTCACTGGCTGAACCGTCTTGCGACGCCTATTCCCATGTCAGGCAATGGTCATCGCCTCCTCCTGAGATCTTCCTTCCCTCCTCCCCTGCTGGTGGTCATTCCTCCTCTCATGATTTTGGAATTGTGGCCTTCTTGCTAGACTCCATAGAGGTCGATTCACAGGATATTGGAATCGCTGTGCTTCCACTTTCTCTCTAGAGCCGCTACGGGCCTCTTCTCTTCTTCCATGTGAGGCCTTTCCTGCCTCCTCTGCTCCTTTGCCATCCTAGGTTCTTCCCTTCTCCTCGGATCCTCCCTTCTCCGCTCTCCCTGCCTTTCTAACACTACTTTGGCCCTCACCTCTGAAGGTCCTCTTCTTCTTCTTCTTCCTAGGTGTTGCAGTATGGAGACTGGGTAGTCTGGCGGCTTGAGTCTGGCGGTTTGGAGACCGGGTGGATTGGCGGTTTCATTCTAGCGGCTTGGTAGTCTGGAGGTCTAGCAGCTTCTCTCCAGTGTCTTGGTAGACGAGATGTTGCTGATTGGAGACTGAGTGGTCTGGCGGTTTGATGTTGACGTCTTGATGACCGGGCAGTCTAGAAGTCTCTCCTAATAGCTTCATGTCTCTTTATAGTAGTTGTCGGGCGATTAGCCTATTTGTCTAACCGCGCGGCTTGTGCGGTCTGATTTTATGTATAGCCGGTTGTAACATTGTTTATTTGCCTCATATTACTTATTTGTAATCTCTCCCCTCTCCTCCATTCTATAAAATGGAGGCTATACCTTTATAATACTCACTTTTTTGGATAATAAAAATTCTATTATTCCAAATTTTGGTCTATTTCTTTCTTGTTCACACATGGTATCAGAGGACTCGATCTTTTCCTCCTGATTTTGTTCGCGCGAACTGTCTCCTCTGTGTTCGCTCGACCTGTTTCTGTTCGCTCGACCTGTCTTCGCAATTTGTCTTTGTGTGACCTGTCTTCACGCGCGGTCTTTTCTCTTCTATTCGTGCGTCCTGTCTGCACGCATTAGCTTAGCGCGACCTATCTTCACACACTCTCTTCTCTTTTTTCATGTGGCCTATCCTTGCACGATCTGTCTCGGCACGACCTGTCTTCGTGACCTTGTCTCTTCTCCATGTTTGTGCGGCCTGTCTTCTGTTCGTGCAGTTTCTTTTCCTTGTTCTCGTAACCTGCCTTCGCAACCTTGTTTCTGCTCTCTTCTCTTCTATGGTTCTATCCTCCCCTCCTTAACTGGACAACCATGCCTTCCTGCTTTCTCTACTCTCATTGTGGACACACCGGCCATACGGTTGATCGCTGTTGGATGAAACATCCACATCTTCACTCCTCTAGGGATGCTTCCACCTCCTCTTCAAAGCAGTCTGCCTCCGTGGTCATGTCTTCAGGTAGTGCCCACATCATTACTCATGGTAAATGGTTGATCGACTCTGGCGCTACCAATCATATGGCCGACAATACTTAGTGTTTTACTCTCCTAGAAACACATGATCAGTTGCCCCCTGTCTTTATTGTGGATGGATCTACCGCCCCGGTCAATGGGACAGGAGTGGTTCAAGTCACTCCGTCTCTTCGCTTGTCTAAGGAAGAGTAGTTGATTCCAGCCGTTTCCCGACCACCAAGGGGTGGATTCAGCCCCCCTCCACTCAACCCGAGCCACACCATTAATGGTGTTGAAGGGCATTGAAGAACCAGCCGCCCCCTCCCCAATATCCCATTTAAACATCATCAGTGGGCAGAGGGGAACATTTTCAAGCTTTTACCTGGAGGAGACAGGCCGTTCCACTGTGTTTTTGCAGAAGCCGAGCGCCGCCGCCGTCGACTATGGCATCTCGCCGCTCCTCCCGCATTCAGGCCGCCAGGAAGCTCCTCCCCCTCTCCTTTACTCACGGGTAGATCATAGGTCTCCTTAGGTTAAAGGTTCGGGCTCAATTGAGCCCGATCCAAACCAAGATTTTCATGGTTTTCGGCAAAAAAACATCCTACTAGAACCGCCGGAAAACACCTCTCCGGCGGCTGAGCCGCCGCTTGGCGATAGCCACCACCTCAACGGAGGTGGTGGTAGCGGTGGCCGGCCGGGGAAGGGGCTGGATTGCCGGCGGCAGAGCTTGGAAGCGGATCCAGGCAGGTTGGATCCTGGCCGTCGGCTCAAGGAAGAAGACGATAGGATTCTGTTGAATCTGCGCCAAGATTCGTGCTTCTGCTGATATTAAACTATATGATATTAAATTTTGATATTTTGATTTATGTCACAGTTTTAGTATTATTTGGTTTTAATTTTTAAAAAACACCTAGGCTCACCTGGTGGGAAAACCTTCAACATGAAAGTTGTAGTCCTTTGTGTCGACTTTATTTTAAAATTGGTTTGAACCCATTTGGGTGCATGGTCTGACCAGGGCACCCATTTTGGTGGGATATATACTTAGTGCTAGACAGTCATTAAACTGGGTGCCCACACCTCATACCTAGCCTAAATCACTTGAAATTTTGGCAGGGAGTCTAACCTAGCTGTACGTAGGGCCTGCCCAAAACTCAAAATTTTTTGAGACACTTTGCCTAAAGATTTTGCTTTTATTTAATAATGCTAGGGTAATTTAATTAAGTGGTCAAATGACATCCAAACCCTCCCAAATTTTGGAGAGTGTTCGCTGGCATCAATACCTAGTTCTGTACAAAATTTTAACTCATTTGGATATGTTTTGGTTAGGGAATCACCAAACCCTAGTTTGGCTTTAAGGGGTTATTTTTGATTACAAGTGCACTATGGACTTAAGGTGGCCCCCTCCCCTCAACAGAGGCTGAGGTTTTGGACACTAACTTGGCATGGCCAATTCCACCCTCTTAAGGAAAATGGGATGATTTATGTTTGATTTACCCTAGGGTTCAGCCTCAAACCCTAAGGTAGGACTTTTGAGGGTTGTGAAGGACATGGGGGCAAATGCCCTTGTATGGCCTTGGAAACCTAGTAGATTTGAGGGTAATGTAACCTAAGTTCTCTGGTAGGAACTTTAGAGGAGTTGGAGCAAGGTAGTCACCTCAAAACTCTAACCCTAGTTTTAGGGTAGGAGCACAAATTTGAAGTTTCAGCCACTTAACCTTCCCAAAAAGCTACGAAACCTGGGTAGACTTAGTTTTAGGACATCTAGAACCTCTGGTAATTTCTGTAGAATTTTATGGATTATATTTCTGGTACTTCATTTGTTAAATGCCAAAAGGCCCAAAATGGTTTTTTAATTAATTTGATTATTATGTGCATTACAATCTGATGAAGCTTGGTCAGAAGATAATCCAGGGCTAGGTGAACATCTCTGAATTTTATTACAATTCTTAATTGATTATATTTGGTACTTCCTTCATTAATTTCAGAAAAGGGCTTTGGTAGAATAAAATTAATTAATGATGATTTATCTTTTTACAAATTATGAGACTTAGGCTTTGATGTTTTCAGGCCAAAAAGTACTTGTAGAAATTTATTTATAATTTTTAGAGGTCTGTTTACATAACTTCCTTCACAAGACCCTAATTTTGAGAATTGGATATTTAGTTAATTCAGGGAATAATTCTTTCAAAAAAAATTATGAAACTTTACTTGGAGGTTTTATGTGCCCTTATAATCATCATGGAATTTTCTTTGAATTTTTGGAAGTATTTTTGTTGTACATCCCCTTTAAATGATTTATTAAGAAATAAGTTTGAAATAAAAGTTAAGAGCTTAAACCTTGCTGAAAAATTGGGAGATTCTGGATTTTTAGATGATTATTCATTTTGCTTTTAAAATAAATTTAGTGGAATTTTATCTTGCCTAAAACTTGTACTTCATGTTCAAACTTGTAACTTTTGGCTATTAGAATAAATAAATAAATTATCGGTTAAATTATGAAATTAGGAAATTATGGATTCAGGATACAAATGCCAATATAGTCCTCCAATAATTATTAAATGAGTACGGGATGATCATTTGGTATACTTCCCATTTTACGGGTCATATAGGTTAAGTGGTCTGCATTTAGTAAAACTGCAGGAAATAAATTGGAATAAGAATTAGAGCACTTGAGTTGGGTTTTGTTGGTTTGCTGGAAGGGATAAATAGAATTAGGAGCATCATTGGAAGATAAAATGAGTAGAGTGTTGTTTTGGCTAGGGTTTAGAGGCGCTCGGGTTCGACGAAAAATCGTCCTCCCCGAGGTGAAGTAAAGTCAAATCACCCTAGGATCAGCCTATCGTAACATGAGAAAGTAATGGGTAAGGGAATCAACCAATAATAATAAGTACCTTGCGAAAGAGAACGCTGGGCGTAATCCCAACATAGTTCCTAGTGCCCCTTGAGAGCCCTTCGCAGGGAATACCGGGGGCAGTCCTGGGTTAACGTAAACTATATTAACAAACTGAAAAGAGTAACTTAGTAATTAGGGTTGCACATTTCACGAACACAGGTAGCATAGGAAGATAGCTGGGAGCTTCGGCTCGGATGGTTAAAAGACGGACTTTGGGTCCGGGGAGCTTCGACTCGATTGTTTGAGACGGATGTTTTGGTCCGGGGAGCTTCGACTCGGTTTTTGGTTGCGCTAAAATTGCATGTGCATAAAAGGAAAGAAAATTAAGGTGGTGGGTCTTCGGTATTGGAGGGTCGATGCACCGACGCCAATACGTTGACTCGGCAAGTGTGGTTAGCACTTCGCCAACAGAAGTCCGGTGCGCCAGCCGACAAGAGTACGCAGGAGTCCGCTTCGTGCACCAAGCGTTGAGGCATACGATAGGTCTGACCGGTAGTGCTTTACTGGTTTAGAGGTGGGCGAGGCCCAACCCACCGCTTCCGTCTGCCACTACGGAGGTATCCTGGGAGGTTACGGCTCCAGAAAGGGGGAACTAAAGGTCTGTGTGCACAGAGTCGGGTGTGTGTGTTGCACTTGCATGATCCATCATACCCACTTGCATGTCATAGCATAATCGATTCATTTAACCCTGACACCTAAAGTATAAGTGGAATGGGACGCTTATACTTTAGGCCCTGCAAAACGATCCCTTGGTCTATAAGCTTGTGTGGGCAAGTTTATAAATTAATGTCAATTTTGATATATATTTACTGCTGTTTGATAACCGACACCCCGACGTATAAATTGGTATGAGACTTTTTATATGATGGGAGCCTTGCTAAAGACCCCTTGGCTTATGTGATCTCACATAAGTGAAGGTTACTTTTCTTATTTAATCTTGTTGTCAATATCTATTATAGAATTGCTAGTATAGGTCCGCTGCCATCTGTTTTTGATTATTCTCCACCTTCAAGTCCTCCCCTTTCTTCCTCTCGGCTCGGTGCCTAGGAGCCATGGGGGAAGGGGTGGGGGATGATAGGACTTAGTCTTTTAGACTAACGGTTTTCGAACCGCATTATTTAGGGGATCGTGGAGCCCAGCATGGAGGAGCAGCCCCAGAGACCGGTGTGCTTAGAGGTGGGGCAGTCTAGCTCCGGAGTTCATACAGCCGGGACCGTGAGTCTCGACCTTGAGTAGTTTTCTGCTTTTGCTTCCGCATGAGTGATATTGTAGTGAGGACATGATGTACCGGGCATAAGCCCGTATTTTAGCACTCTGATGTATTATTCTGTGGACACTCCCTTCGTGGAGATTATATTTACCATGATATGTGATATTCTGTGGACTATTAGTTTCCATTTACTTCATTATGCTACTTTTCTGTGATTGAATTGGCCGGCAGAATCGGCTTTTTGTGATGATGACCCTTCAGGGCGTGAAGGAGTCACCGCAAAACGACGGTTCTGGGCCTAAGACCCTGGTGTCGAAAAAGAAAAAAAAGGGGGGTCTTACAAGTGGTATCAGAGCAGACCTCAATCGAAAAGTAGCAGTCCACAACCCTGGGTTACCCTCGCGCGAGTTTAGTTTGGGGACAAACTATGCAGTGGAAGCATTGGTGTTCCCATATGAGGGATCACATGTAAATTGTCCACTTTTTATTAGGTATTGAGTCGATTACCTGCTAATGTAGTTCGTTTTGCAGCCCCCAGCTCAGCCCACCCCACAAGGTGGAGCTCAGCAAACTCCGGACATTGCACCACACCCAATGGTCCCCACACCTTTCCTTCAGTCATACATGGGGCAAACCTTTACAGCTATCCTGGAGGCCTTCCGGGCTCAACATGCCCCGGCCCAGCAGCCAAACCCATGGGCCAACTGGATGAGCACCTTCCGGGGACTCTCTCCCCCGTCCTACTTGGGGACAGATTTGGCAGTGCGGACAGAGGAGTGGTTGGATGTTATGTACGAGATGTTGACCGGGATACGGTGCCCCTGGGAGGAGAGGGTGGCTTTGGTGGTATGTTGCTTGGACTCCCATGCCAAGAGGTGGTGGAAGACGCTGTTGGACACGACGTTTGCCGATAGGGAGGTTGCAGAAATTACTTGGGAGGAATTCAGGGCCACGCTGCTGGAGCATTTTGTTCCGCAGTCGGCCAGGGATGAGTTGGAGGAGCGGTTCTTACAGCTGAGGCAGGGCACCAGGACAGTGGTGGAGTACCATCGAGAGTTCGACCATTTGGCACGATATGCAGGTTCTTACCAGCTGGACGAAGCAGGATACATCAAGAGATTCTATTAATGTCTGAAAGAGGAGTTGAGGGAGGCCTTGTTGTTTGTATCTGACGGGCCTATCTCCCGGATTTTGGAGATGGCAAAGAAGATTGAGGCTGATTGGCACACCACTCGGGGCCGAAAGCGGCAAGCGGAGGATCAGGACCGGAGGGCCAGAAATGATCAACGGCGAGGCGCTATACCAGATGGGAGAAGGACGGAGGACCAGCCTCGTCAGGAGGTGAGGCAGGAGACGAGAGAGCAGGTGATATTTTCCCCTCAACCTCTTCGGATACAGGAAATTACTGAGACCCGGGGGTATGGCGTATCCCCCACCGGAGTGCTTCCATTGTCATCAGGTGGGACACCTCCGGAGAAACTGCCCCATGAGGGGGGCACCACCTCCAGCACCACAGGGTGGCCCACCTGCCCAGCATTTCAAAGGCCGAGGACGTGGCCGAGGACGTGGTTACTAGGGAGGAGATTGAAGACAGGAAAGGGAATAGGTATATGCCTTGGACCTGGCACAACCTCGAAATCCAGAGCGGGTCATCACAGGTAAGTCAAGATGTTTAAATTGTTTAAATTAAATTCCTGTTCTCAATTCCCCAACAAGTAGAACTGCCCTAAATAGAATAAATAAGAAAGAAAATGCGTTAAAAAAATACTAAGACATTTAATCGTCTCAGGTATAGTCTTCATCAGTGGAAAGCCCGCCTATACTCTGTTCGACACAGGTGCCTCACACTCGTTTGTGTCGGAGGCCTTTCTGGAAGGGCTAGAAGGAGTGGAATGGTTCACAGGCCGGATGAGGAGGGTGCGTCTACCCGACGGATCAGAGATACTCACCTCAGCCCACTGCAGCATGGAGGCGGAGATTGGAGGAAAGTCGTTCGAAGTTCCGGCAACGGTCCTGAGGATGCCAGTCTTCGAGCTGATCCTGGGCATGACTTGGTTACAGTGGAATCATGCCCAGATTGATTGTCAAGCGAAGAGGATCACCGTGAGGCACGGGGACTCTATCATCATCATCGAAGGTATAAGACCTGCCTCACGTATACCTTTATCTTCAGTACAGGCCGTTAAGGCCTTTTTACAGGGGGAGGAGGTCTACGAGGTGCTGTTTGAGATGGAGGAGGCCACGAATTCTATATCGAATATCCCGGTGGTGCGGGAGTTTGAGGACGTCTTTCCAGAAAAATTACCCGGATTACCCCCGCGCAGGGAGCAGGACTTTCAGATACAGCTTGTGCCGGGGGCCAATCCAGCGTCCAAGGTAACTTACCGGATGGCCCCAAGGGAGTTGACAGAGTTCCGGAGCCAGCTTCAGGAGTTAGTGGAAGCCGGATTTGTCTGGCCAAGCTCTTCACCATGGGGAGCCCCAGTATTGTTCGTCAAAAAGAAAGACGGGACTCTCAGATTGTGCATCGACTACCGAGCACTAAATCGGTTGACGGTCCGGAACACCTATCCACTTCCAAGGATAGACGAGTTGTTCGACCAGCTGCAGGGAGCGCAGTTCTTTTCGAAATTAGATTTGAGGTCGGGATACTACCAGCTTCGGATTCGAGAGGAGGATATTCAGAAGACTGCTTTTAGTAGCAGATATGGATTATTTGAGTTTACGGTGATGCCCTTCGGGCTCACTAATGCACCCTCGGCGTTCATGACCCTCATGAACCAGGTTTTCAAGGAGTACCTAGATGTGTTTGTCATTGTGTTTATCGATGACATCCTCATCTACTCAAGGATGGAGAAGGTGCACACTCGCCATCTGGCACTGACCCTACAAAGACTGCGGGAGAATCATTTATATGCAAAGTTTAGTAAATGTCAGTTCTGGTTGAAGGAGGTGGGCTTCTTAGGCCATATTATCAGTGGAGCCGGGTTGGCACTGGATCCGGCAAAGATTCGGGCAATTCGGGATTGGCCGCAGCTAAAGACAGCCACCGACGTACGAAGTTTCCTAGGACTTGCCGGTTACTACCGGAAGTTCGTGGAGGGATTCTCTCGAATCGCCCTCCCGCTCACATCTTTGACGAAGAAGGAGGTACCTTTCATGTGGACCCCGCAGTGCCAGGCAGCTTTCCAGGAGCTGAAGGACCGACTCACCTCGGCTCCCATACTTGCTCTTCCCTCGGGGAGAGAAGGATTTCAGGTCTACACAGATGCTTCCTACCAGGGTATGGGAGCTGTACTGATGCAGAAGGGTCATGTGATTGCATATGCGTCTCGCTAGTTGAAGAAGCACGAACAGAACTATCTGGTGCACGACCTTGAGATGGGGGTGGTCGTTTTTGCTTTGAAGGTCTGGCGCCATTATCTTTATGGAGTCCACTGCGACATCTACTCCGACCACAAGAACCTGAAATACGTGGACACGCAGAAGGAACTGAACATCAGGCAGAGGCGCTGGGTGGAGTTCCTAGCAGATTATCAGTATGAGATGCATTACCATCCAGGGAAGGCAAATGTGGTGGCTGACGCGTTGATTCGGAGAGCTGCCACTTCCGAGACCGGGCCCCAGGTTATGTATATGGAGTTGGTGAGGAGATTGGAGGATATTCATATCACACTAGTGTCATCTGAGGACTCTGAGCTTTACATGGAGTATTTAGCTGCGGTGAGTGCTACCGATGATATCTGGGACCGAGTCAGAGAGGGACAGAGGCGAGATGTCAAATTGGAGCCGATATTCTGGGCCTTGGAGAATGGTGCAGCAGGGGATTACACGATGAGGGATGTTGTGGTATGCTTTAGAGGTCGGACTTATATACCGGAAGGAGGCCAGGTCCGGGAAGACATTATGGCGGAGGCCTACCACAGCAGATACTCGGTGCACCCGGGCATCACGAAGATGACTGCGGATTTGAAGAAGACTATATACTGGCCTGGCATGAAGAAGGATATTACTCGGTTTGTGACCCACTGCGAAGCTTGCCAGCTAGTGAAGGCAGAGTGCAAAAAACCCTGCGGGTTTGTTGCAACCACTCCCGGTACTAGAGTGGAAGTTCGAAGACATCGCGATGGACTTTATTCACGGACTTCCCCGATCACGAACATGAAATGACTCGATTTGGGTCATCGTCGATCGGTTGACTAAGCTAGCCAGGTTCATTTCGATCAGGAAGGACGACGCTGTGGGAGTATTAGTACGGAGATTTGTGGAGCAGTTCGTTCGATATCACGGGGTACCCAAGACGATCGTGTCTGATCGGGATGGCCAGTTCACTTCCAGGGAGTGGAGATCCGTGCAAGCTTACTTAGGCACATGATTGACCTTCAGTACCGTGTTCCATCCCCAGACGGACGGGCAGACAGAACGCACCAACCGGACGCTGGAAGATCTTTTGAGGCTATGCATTTTGGACCGCGGGGAACCATGGGAGAAGCTCCCACCCCTGGTCAAGTTCTCCTATAACAACAGCTACCAGTCCAGCATCAGGATGGCGCCTTACGAAGCCTTGTATTGAAGAAAATGCTAGACCCCGCTTTCTTGGGTTCAGGACGAAGATCCGAAGGTGTTGGGATCAGATTTTGTTGAAGACACCGAGGCTCAGGTGAGGCTGATCAGAGACAGGATACTAGAGGCGCAGAGCAGACAAGCTAAGTACTATGATGCACGGCATCGGCAGGTGGAGTTCCAGGTAGGGGACCGAGTGTTTTTGAAGATCCGGCCCATGCATGGAATCTCGCGGGTGCGTGGTCGGAGGAAGAAGCTCAGCCCTAGGTACATGGGCCCTTACAGGATCCTGGAGCGGATCGGGCTCCTAGCCTACAGGCTGGAGTTGCCACCAGAGCTGGCAGCTCTGCATGACGTTTTCCACATTTCTTCGCTGAGGAGGGCTCTGCTACGCCCGGAGCAGCAGATTTTGTCCACCAAAGGGCCGATAGCTTCAGACCGGTCAGATCATTTGGAGCCGGTTAGGATCGACGACCGAGGAGTACGGGTCTTGCGTCGCAAGAAGGTCCCATTAGTCAAAGTCCTGTGGAGAAACCACGGCCAGGAGGAGCATACCTGGGAGCTGCAGGAACTGATGCGACAAAGATACCCAGAGCTGTTCAGTCAGGTATACCTCACAAACCCCTCAAGGTGTTTCATTTATTTTCCTGCTTTAAACTAGTAAGGGCTGCTCTAGGCAGGTAGAGGATTATTTTTTGTTTATTGGGGGCTTATCTTTTGCTTATTGGGATCTTGGCTCACCGATTAGGCGAAATGAGTATAGACTTATGTTTCCCTGAAAACTTAATTTAGCAAACATGGCGTCGTGATGGGATGTTACGAGTTTCTTTTCTTCGGTAGAAATTCCCGTAGGCTTAACCTTGATTTCGGGGATGAAATCTTTGTTTTGTTTATTGGGATTTGTAACATCCCATTTCCAACTAGACCCCTAGGAGTGGTTTTGTCCATGGCTAGGTCATGACAAACCCTAGGAAGCCAGAAATGGGCCAAGAGATTGGAGACAAGTGTGGAAAATCATCATGGTCTGCAAATAGTAGAACTCAGAACAATGGTTTAGGATGACCATGGGGCTACACCTTGACCCCAAGACCCTACCACAACACCCCCTAACACCTTGGGAGGCCCATTAGAGCCATAAGGAACCATTGGGGTCAATCAAAGAGACTCAGTTGACCAAGGTCAACCCTAACCCAAAATGGGTCAAACTAGCCTACTTAGGGTCAAATGACCTACTCCTAGCCTAGAGGACCCCACCTATGCCCTCCTAACCCTAAAGTGAAGTCAAAGGGTCACTAAGGATACATTGGGGTCAGCCCTAGAGGCCAAGTTGACCCAAGTCAACTCAAGCCCCTAATCTGGTCAAAGTGCCCTTACTGAGGGTAGGTGACCTCTAAAGTGTAAGGTGACCCTATATAACCCCACATAGGCCTTAGGGGAGGCCAATAGGTCACCAAGGACCCAATGGGGTCAACCCAGATGATCAAATTGACCTAGGTCAACCCTAACTTAAGCCAAGTCAAACCTAGCCCAAATGGGCTAACCCAAGCCCAAGCCACTTCTTCCTTAGGCTAACCTCACTTTCATGATAATCATGAATAAGTGGGCTGCACATAGCCTATGGTGTTGACCAGTCAACATGGGTGACTAGGAGAGAGAAGGGAGCTTCCCTTCATGTTAATGGTGGAGAGAGAAGATGGGGGAGAGGAAGGGGAGAGTGGAAGCCGGCCAAAGGGAGTCTAACAGCCACTTTTAATGGCTGCAATCAACTCCTCTAGGGAAGAGGAGTTGATTCCAGCCATTTCCCGGCCACCAAGGGGTGGATTCAGCCCCCCTCCACTCAACCCGAGCCACACCATTAATGGTGTTGAAGGGCATTGAAGAACCAGCCGCCCCTCTCCCCAATTGCCCATTTAAACATCATCAGTGGGCAGAGGGGAACATTTTCAAGCTTTTACCTGGAGGAGACAGGCCGATCCACTATGTTGTTGCAGAAGCCGAGCGCCGCCGCCATCGACTATGGCATCCCGTCGCTCCTCCCGCATTCAGGCCGCCAGGAAGGTCCTCCCCCTCTCCTTAACTCACGGGTAGATCATAGGTCTCCTTAGGTTAAAGGTTCGGGCTCAATTGAGCCCGATCCAAACCAAGATTTTCATGGTTTTCGGCAAAAAAACATCCTACTAGAACCGCCGGAAAACACCTCTCCGACGGCTGAGCCGCCGCCTGGCGATAGCCACCACCTCAATGGAGGTGGTGGTGGCGGTGGCCGGCCGGGGAAGGCGCTGGATCGCCGGCGGCAGAGCTTGGAAGCGGCTCCAGGAGGGTTGGATCCTGGCCGTCGGCTCAAGGAAGAAGACGATAGGATTCCGTTGAATCTGCGCCAAGATTCGTGCTTCTGCTGATTTTAAACTATAGGATATTAAATTTTGATATTTTGATTTATGTCACAGTTTTAATATTATTGGGTTTTAATTTTTAAAAAATACCTAGGCTCACCTGGTGGGAAAACCTTCAACATGAAAGTTGTAGTCCTTTTTGTCTACTTTATTTTAAAATTGGTTTGAACCCATTTGGGTACATGGTCTGACCAGGGCACCCATTTTGGTGGGACATATACTTAGAACTAGGCAGTCATTAAACTGGGTGCCCACACCTCATACCTGGCCCAAATCACTTGACATTTTGGTAGGGCATCTAACCTAGCTATACCTAGGGTCTGCCCAAAACTCAGAATTTTTGGAGACACTCTGCCTAAAGTTTTTGCTTTTATTTATTAATGCTAGGGTAATTTAATTAAGTGGTCAAATGACCTCCAAACCCTCCCAAATTTTAGAGAGTGGTCTCTGGCATCAATACCTAGTTCTTTACAAACTTTTAACTCATTTGGATATGTTTTGGTTAGGGAATCACCAAACCCTAGTTTGCTTTTAAGGTGTTATTTTTTATTACAAGTGCACTATGGACTTAAGGTGGCCCCCTCCCCTCAACAGAGGCTGAGGTTTTGGACACTAACTTGGTATGGCCAATGCCACCCTCTTAAGGAAAATGGGATGATTTAGGCTTGATTTACCCTAGGGTTCAACCTCAAACCCTAAGGTAGGACTTTTGAGGGTTGTGAAGGACATGGGGGCAAATGCCCTTGTATGGCCTTGGAAACCTAGTAGATTTGAGGGTAATGTAACCTAAGTTCTCTGGTAGGAACTTTAGATGCGTTGGAGCAAGGTAGTCACCTCAAAACCCTAACCCTAGTTTTAGGGTAGGAGCACAAATTTGAAGTTTCAGCCACTGAACCTTCCCAAAAAGCTATGAAACTTTGGTAAAGTAGGTTTTAGGCACTCTAGAACCTCTGGTAATTTCTGTAGAATTTTATGGATTATATTTCTGGTACTTCATTTGTTAAATGCCAAAAGGCCCAAAATGGTGTTTTAATTAATTTGATTATTATGTGCATTAAAATCTGATGAAACTTGGTCAGAAGATAATCTAGGGCTAGGTTAACATCTCTGAATTTTATTACAATTCTTAATTGATTATATTTGGTACTTCTTTCATTAATTTCAGAAAGGAGCTTTGGTAGAATAAAATTAATTAATGATGATTTATCAGTTTAAAAATCATGAGACTTAGGCTTTGACGTTTTCAGGCCAAAACGTACTTGTAGAAATTTATTTATAATTTTTAGAGGTATGTTTACAGAACCTCCTTCACAAGACCCTAATTTTGAGAATTGGATATTTAGTTAATTCATGGAATACTTCTTTCAAAAAAATTATGAAACTTTACTTGGAGGTTTTATGTGCCCTTATAATCATCCTGGAATTTTCTTTGAATTTTTGGAAGTATTTTTGTTGTACATCCCCTTTAAATGATTTATTAAGGAATAAGTTTGAAATAACATTTAAGGGCTTAAACCTTGCTGAAAAATTGGGAGATTCTGGATTTTTAGATAATTATTCATTTTGCATTTAAAATAAATTTAGTGGAATTTTATCTTGCCTAAAACTTGTACTTCATGTTCAAACTTGGAACGTTTGGCTATTAGAATAAATAAATAAATTATCGGTTAAATTATGAAAATTAGGAAATTATGGATTCATGCTACAAATGCCAATATAGTCCTCCAATAATTATTATATGAGTACGGGATGATCATTTGGTATACTTCCCATTTTACAGGTCATATAGGTTAAGTGGTCTGCATTTAGTAAAACTGCAGGAAATAAATTGGAATAAGAATTAGAGCACATGAGTTGGGTTTTGTTGGTTTGCTGGAAGGGATAAATAGAATTAGGAGCATCATTGGAAGATAAAATGAGTAGAGTGTTGTTTTGGCTAGGGTTTAGAGGCGCTCGGGTTCGACGAAAGATCGTCCTCCCCGAGGTGAAGTAAAGTCAAATCATCCTAGGATCAGCCTATCGTAACATGAGAAAGTAATGGGTAAGGGAATCAACCAATAATAATAAGTACCTTGCGAAAGGGAACGCTGGGCGTAATCCCAACATAGTTCCTAGTGCCCCTTGAGAGCCCTTCACAGGGAATACCGGGGGCAGTCCTGGGTTAACGTAAACTGTATTAACAAGCTGAAAAGAGTAACTTAGTAATTAGGGTTGCACATTTCACGAACACAGGTAGCATAGGAAGATAGCTGGGAGCTTCGGCTCGGATGGTTAAAAGACGGACTTTGGGTCCGGGGTGCTTCGGCTCGATTGTTTGAGACGGACGTTTTGGTCCGGGGGAGCTTCGGCTCGGTTTTTGGTTACGCTAAAATTACATGTGAATAAAAGGAAAGAAAATTAAGGTGGTGGGTCTTCAGTATTGGAGGGTCGATGCACCGACGCCAATACGTTGACTCGGCAAGTGTGGTTAGCACTTCTCCAACAGAAGTCCGGTGCGCCAGCCGGCAAGAGTATGCAGGAGTCTGCTTCGTGCACCAAGCGTTGAGGCGTACGATAGGTCTGACCGGTAGTGCTTTACTGGTTTAGAGGTGGGCGGGGCCCAACCCACTGCTTTTGTCTCCCACTACGGAGGTATCCTGTGAGGTTACGGCTACAGAAAGGGGGAACTAAAGGTCTGTGTGCACAGAGTCGGGTGTGTGTGTTGCACTTGCATGATCCATGATACCCACTTGCATGTCATAGCATAATCGATTCATTTAACCATGACACCTAAAGTATAAGTGGAATGAGACGCTTATACTTTAGGCCCTGCAAAACAAGCTCTTGGTCTATAAGCTTGTGTGAGCAAGTTTATAAATTAAGGTCAATTTTGATATATATTTACTGCTGTTTGATAACCGACACCCCCAACGTATAAATTGGTATGGGACTTTTTATACGATGGGAGCCTTGCAAAAGAACCCTTGGCTTATGTGATCTCACATAAGTGAAGGTTACTTTTCTTATTTAATCTTGTTGTCAATATCTATTATAGAATTGCTAGTATAGGTCCGCTGCCATCTGTTTTTGATTATTCTCCACCTTCAAGTCCTCCCCTTTCTTCCTCTCCGCTCGGTGCCTAGGAGCCATGGGTGAAGGGGTGGGGGATGATAGGACTTAGTCTTTTAGACTAACGGTTTTCGAACAGCATCATTTAGGGGATCGTGGAGCGCAGCATGAAGGAGCAGCCCCAGAGACCGGTGCGCTTGGAGGTGGGGCAGTCTAGCTCCGGAGTTCATACAGCCGGGACCGTGAGTCTCGACCTTGAGTAGTTTTCTGCTTTTGCTTCCGCATGAGTGATATTGTAGTGAGGACATGATGTACCGGGCATAAGCCCGTATTTTAGCACTCTGATGTATTATTCTGTGGACACTCCCTTCGTGGAGATTATATTTACCATGATATGTGATATTCTGTGGACTGTTAGTTTCCATTTACTTCATTATGCTACTTTTCTGTGATCGAATTGGCCGGCAAAATCGGAGTTTTGTGGTGATGACCCTTCAGGGCGTGAAGGAGTCACCGTAAAACGACGGTTTTGGGCCTAAGACCCCGGTGTCGAAAAAGAAAAAAAAAGGTGGGGGTGGGGTCTTACACAGCATTTCCTTCTTTGTGAAAACAATCAGTCATCTCCTTCTTATGCTGATTAACTTCAAATATTATCTATTTAATATCTGTAGCCAAGGAGAGTTGTAGATCTTTGTGAGTTTCATCCATATAGTTCTCCATGGCAATCCTTTGTTCATCTAGCTTTACTTGTAGAGAGACTAACAAGGAGCTATAATTAGCTGTTGGGGCAGATTGTGGAGCAACAGTTTGTAGTGCCTTCTTGTAGTTTTGGCTTCTCCTTTTGAAGACCATTAGCTTCCTCTTCTTAGCTCTTGTAGCTTCTTTATCCTCAGATGCTGTGGAACTAGCTATATCAACTCTATCTTTTGGACTAGGAGGCAATACCTGTGCAGTCCTAGGTTGCTCCCCCTGAGTCCCTTGCTGCTCCTCAGTTCTTGTGTTCTCCCCCTGAGACCTTACTTGCTCCTCCTCAAGGTTAACTTGCCCCCTCTCAAAGTCTGTTTTCTCCCCCTCAAACTCAGTCTGCCCTAAATCCGGAAACCACTCTTCAAGAGTGAACTCTTGTTGAGTAGGGACTGGAGAAACTCTTATCTTTGGTACATCAGAAGCAGCAGATGTATCCTCCATAATGATATCTTGTGCTTGACTGTGTAGTTGAGTTGGTTGGTCAACATCATTCAAAGATTCAGTTAGAGTTTCATCCTTATCATTAAGAATTGATTGATTAACCTCATGTATTACCTCAAGTATTGTTTGTGTAGCAATATCACTTTCCCAGTGTATTGGTTCTTCCTCAACATGAGACTCTCCCTGCACTTGTGCACCATCTGTAGGGTCTTGTGCAGGAATATCTTGTGTTGTAGATTGTTCAGGAATCTCTTGCCTTTCTTCCTCAGGCATATCCTTAGTTAGAACCCTATCCCATCTGGATATAATCCTGATGTCCATCCTTCTCATGTGATTTATCTTAGTCCCAGCTGACTGGTCCATTACTTCTGGTATTGTTGCAGATAAATACAAGCTCACAATTCTTCCCAGATTTGGCTTCTTTATACTTTCCTTAATCTTTTCAAAAATGACTAATGACCAATCTGTAGTTAGACTGTAGATGATCCTGGTCATCAGACTGAACATATAGGCTGATATCTTATCATGCCCCCTGGCTTGCAGAGTATGACTTTGCCAACTACTTCAGATAAGAACTTTCCTTGTATATTCATGCCTTTCCTGTTCAAAGCTGAGCCAATCTTCATGGTGGAATCCAGTCCACACCATTGAAGTGCTTCCCTTAGCTTAGATACAGGTACATCTTCTTCTTCTTGTGTTCTTGGCAGGTGAAGAACTTTCCTTAGACTCTTTTGGGTGATTTTCACCTTTACTCCATGGACTGTGGATCTAATTTTAAGTCCAGTTTGATCTAGGGTAGCAGCACCAAAGAATTCTAGTGTTTCTTTCTTCCAAATCTTAGTTGGTTCAGAAACTAGAAACTCCAATCCATTCTCAGCAATTAGGGTTACTACAGCTTTAATCTCATGTTTCACATGGTCAAAGGCATTGCGTACCAGCTCATATCCTTCATTGACATTGTATTCAAGCTTGGGCTCCATTAGGGTTGAGAGAAATCTTGAATTTAGATGAGAGAATTTGTCGACACAAAGATTTGGTCTCGAAACTATGGAGAGCGTGCCGACAGACAATGTTGTTGACCTATTTATACCTTTCTAAAAACGAAGGTGAAAAGGAACGTCATAATTCTCTTAATGTGTCGACACTGTTGAATAGTGTCGACACAGACTTCTAATGTCTCGACATAAGTGTTGACTTCTATGTGTCGACACTTATTCCTTTGCGCTCGACAATCAATCGATTCTCCACTCGACGAAATCTTTGTTGATCCTAAGTGTCGACACTTTCTCTGGATGTGTCGACACCACTCCTGGATGTGTCGACACTATTTCTCTGAAGTGTCGACACCAATTTTCTAGATGTGTCGACATCATTTTCCTAGAATGTCGACACCACTTCGATGTGTCGACACAGACAACTCCTTGTGTCGACACAATTTTACTTAGCCAATTTTATTAAACTAATCTATGTTCAACATTCCAAATTCAATTTTAAACTTATTAAATTTAGTTTCATCTAGAGGCTTAGTAAATATATCTGCAATTTGATAATCTGTTTTGATAAATTCTAGTGAGATGTCCTCTTTCTCTACATGTTCTCTAAGAAAATGGTATCTAATTTCTATATGCTTAGTCCTACTATGTGAAACGGGATTATTAGCAATTGATATAGCACTTGTAGAATCACAAAGCAAAGGTGTTCTACTTACCTGAATACTATAGTCTTCTAGCTGGTGCTGAATCCACAACAGCTGTGTACAACAACTTCCTGCTGCCACATATACAGACTCAGCTGTGGAAATTGCCACACTAGTCTGCTTCTTACTGCTCCAAAACACCAATCTTCCTCCTAGAAATTGACAGGTGTCTGTAGTACTTTTCTATCTTCTTTGCAACCTGCAAAATCTGCATCTGAATAGCCTGTCAGTAGAAAATCTCCATTCCTAGGGTACCAAAGGCCTAGATTAGGTGTGCCATTAAGATATCTCAAAATCCTTTTGACTGCAGTCAGATGAGATTCTTTAGGGCAGGATTGGTACCTAGCACAGATACATGTAACATACATGATATCTGGTCTACTAGCAGTCAGATACAGAAGGGAGCCAACAATCCCTCTATACAAATGTTGGGTATTGTATCCACAATCACCTGGATTTGAGGAAGCCACCTGTCAAGCTAAGATGAATTCACAATGTATTTGATGAAACTTCTTAAGTTGTGCTTGCAGTTCTTCCACGCTAAGTGCACACCAATGTCAGGGTGCAGTAGGTCAATATACACGGGTCTGCACGACGTAATCCCTCGTTGAGCAGATCAGTGTGTTGGCCTACGTGTACTCTCTCTATTGGAGTGCACTTACTTTCAAGTATAGGGCCGTGTTTATGCAAGAGAAGACAAGGAGCAAGGATGGGTCAAGGGACAGCTCTTGGGTGGAAAGACGAAAATTCGTCTAAGTAAAAGTCGACGAGAATCACCAAGTGATTCTCGCCGAATCGTCGAGAATCATTAGTGATTCTCGCCAACTCCAACCGGCTACCTCAAAATGGTGCCAAGTTAGATTCGGCGAGAATCACTGATGATTCTCGCCGAACCCATCGCAGAGCAGATCCTGAATACCAAGTTACATTCGTTGAGAATCAAAAAGTGATTCATCGAGAATCACTAGTGATTCTCGACGAATCGTCGAGAATCACTAACTGATTCTCGCCGATTCGTCGAGAATCACCTGTGATTCTCGCCGATTTTTACTTGGCGTTTTCTCTGGAAACTGCTGGACCGGATTCTGCCGCTGGACTATTTTGAACCGGTTTTCGGGATTTTTCTTGTGGGTCCCACAACGGTCAAATTAGTAGTATCTACAGTATATATACGGGTATTTTGAACTGTAGATACATAGAGAAAGAATCCGAGCAAAAACCTAGACCTAAAATCGCGATCTTCACTCCGCCGCCGCCGTCGCGCTCGAGCTAGTTGGTCGCCGTCATCGATTGGGATTCCTTCGTGATCTCCGGCGACAGAAGCTTAGCAAAGCTTGAGTCTCACGAGTCTATCCAGAGATCCCTTGTCTCTCGATTTGTTGACCGGGAAAAACTCCCCCGTCCGAATCGATCGAGACGACCGATCCTAGAGTGACCGTTGGTAGACCTAGTTTGCTTCGCTACGAAGTTTGTATCTCAAAGTACTGCAGCCGCGCACCTTCGTTGCCGCCGATCCCGAACCAAGCCGCCGCTCGGATTGCCGCCACCGGTTCCGGGGAGATCCTCTCCAAGAGAGACCAAGGTTGTAGACTTTTCGTTGACTTCACGAACACGTCGTCGAACGAAGAGGAACACTGAAGTCTCCAAACGAAGTTTGTATCTCGTGTACATTCTATTTTACTTTTGTTGTAAAGGAACGATTGTTCCGTGTTGTAAGGGTTGGGTGCAACCCGGTTTGTGGGAGTGTTGACTCCTACGTGTGGAAGGGTTCCTTCCAATAGTGCAAGTATTGGATTTCAATCCTGTTGGAGAAGTGACCGAGTCGTCCCTTGTTGGGAGATAGGTCGAAGGGGGAAAGTGGATGTACCCAAGTCGGGGAACCACTATAAATTGCTTGTGTTTTCTGTGTGCTGTGCTGTTTATCTTTATTGTGCAGGTACTATTATAAATTCTGCAAAAGCGCGACACGTCACCTATTCCCCCCCCCCCCCATAGGTGCACATAGTTGACACTAGGTGGACTTTCAAGTGGTATCAAAGCGAGGTTACTCATCAAAAAGGCTAACACCTTGAGTAGATTCCTGCCACCAGTGTCAAAAGCATGGAGCTGGATTACGACATATTGCCACTCAAACTCCCTGCATGCACAAAGGATTATTATCCCATCTGGAGGATGAGAGTGTCATTTCACTTGGATGTTATCGATCCTCGAGCATCCTTCATTCTGGAAGAGGGTCCATTTATTCCCATGAAGACCACCGACTCTGGGATCCAAGTGCCCATGTGCATTGCTGAGATGTCAGAGATGGAACTGTCACTATTTAACTTGGACGAGAGGATTCGTCAAATTATCTTGGATATCTGGTCTGGAGCTTCTCGCTCTAGATTAGCAAAATGCAGGTCGGCTAAATCCATGTGGGTGATGATCTCAGAGCTGATGGGGGAGTCAGAGAAAGCTGGAATATGCTGTCAACCAGAGGAGGAAGCCTATGTGGGGGTCCTCACCTCTGAAGATGAAGGCAAGCATCTCTCGGACAACATCAGAGCTCCAGTGTCCGTGTCAGAGACTGATGAGGCCAGTGAGGAAAGCTGCTCTGATGAGGATGAAACATTGGTCACTGGCTCTAATGACAATAACACAGAAGAGCAGGTAACTTCTTCATCCTGCCCCAAATCTTTTGAACTTTCTGAAGACAGGAACTGCTTTCCTCCAGAAGATTCTGATTCTCTGAAGAAAGCCCTTCAGTCAAGCAACCTACTTGCTGAGGAGCAAGCTCAAGAGATTGCTCGACTGAAGATCTTGTTGGTTCTCCAATTGGCGTCCAACAAGGTCAAGGACTCTAAGATCTCAGCTCTAGAGAGTAGTCTAGAGAATGAGAAACGAATAGTATCAAACTTTTCCAAAGTTGATGCTATAAAGAGAAAGCAAGAAAACGGGTGGATCTCCCGGATTATCAATGCATGGAGAAATGGGGAAACGGTATTCTGACCCCCCACTCCAAGCAGGAAGGCAACTCATCATGCCTTCAGGTATGACCACAGGAATAGTCGTGGTCACTACAAGGGTGATCTGTCCCCATGTGGAGACACCCGTAGTGCAAGGGCCGTCGTGGCCACCCATGAGAGAATACCTAAGGCTCATTCTGAGCCCTTTGTATTCACTGCCACTGCTCCAACTCGGTGCGAATCTGCATGTCCCAGCTCACAGAAGACTTCTCACCACCTGAGGACACAGGATAGGGAGGTTAGGAGTCATGGCGTAAGGTTTCATGAGGCCTCAGGAAGGGGGATGCCTGAAAGGAAGGCACCACCTCCCCGGCCACATGCCGCTTGCAACGTGCATTCCTTCCACCCTTCCACGTGTCACGGTGGAAGAGGAAACTTTGTGAGGAGATCTTGCTCTATCCTGGTTAGACCTAGGACCGTGACTACCTCAGTCACCAGATCAGGTCGGAAACGGCGATACAACATTCACCCATGTTGGTGCTGTGGCAAAGTGGGGCACTTTGCCATCGACTGTTGGCACAACCCCTCTGTGCCCACGACAAGGGCTTATCCACATTCACGGAATAGAGGTAGTCTTCCTGACAGGTTTTCTGAAGGAAGGCAGTTGCGTGCTTATGCTAACAGGAACCTAGGACCCAATATGATTTGGGTTCCTAAGGTAAAGTAATTCTTTCTTGCAGGGTAGTCTAGGTTCCCGTGAATATGATGCGAACCAGACAGTAGGTGGCTCAAGACTAAATTGGAACAAGCGTCTGCTATAATAGATGTGATATCGACTTGAGCATACTCACATTGAGCTCCTAATATGTTCTACCTGTGTGACTAAACGATGACTCTCAAAATCCCAGGTACTCATGATCAGTTCCAAGACTTGAGTCGTTTTCAATTGACAATTACATATATATACATATCTTTAAATACAGATACATCTTTGTATATACGTGTATGTATGCACATCCAAGGATAGGGTAATACGATGAATATAGACCTTAGACACACCATTAAAGAGTTATCGGAAATTCCACTGGTAGATTCGAGAACTAACGTCTGCAGGCGTAAATCAATTCACTGAAACCTAACAAAGATACGTCGTTGGAAGACTTTCAAATTAACTTAGACAAACGGAAACCGTAAGAATCCCATTTAACTCGTCGAGCTTGACATTTAAGGAGAATCCCATTCTCGCCGAAGGATCAAGAAGAATCACATTTGAGGAAGCATTCCCGCCGACCCTTTATACACTTGGAATCTCGCCGACCCTTCAACTTCCTTAAGAATCCCGCCGAAGGAGCAAGCTACACAAATACCACCTCACTTCGCAGGAGATATCCCGCAAGAGCTCTTCCGCCGATTCTTCCCTTACCCGCCGACTCGCCGAAACCCGCAGGAAGCTCGTTGAATCATCTTCTCGCAAGAGCTCTTCCGCCGAATCTTCCCTTATCCGCCGACTCGCCGAAACCCGCAGAAAGCTCGATCATCTTCTCGCCGCAAGATTCTTCGCCGCCGTTTGTCTCGCAAGATTCTCGTCGGATCCTGCACCGTCCTCGTTGTTTCCCGCAAGGTCTACACCGAAGGTCTTCCCAAAGGACGCTCAAGGAAGATCTCTCGCTGGAAGCCCGCCAACTCATTTCCGTCTAAGCCTTTAGGTAACCTCTTCCTCACCCGTACTTGGACGTCATCACTTGTGACGCTTTCCTTTTGATTGATCATTAAAGCTTACAGTAGGGCTTCTCTCTCTAGATCTACAATGGCTCCAAGGACAACTGCTGGGTTGGTCACTGGTTGCGAGCTTGTTCGGACTGGGTTCTCTCACGCCTCGGACGAATTCCGCAACATCATTCTGATGCTGGAGGAGGCTGGACTAACATTCGTCCTGGAGCACCCTTGCAAAATCTTGGACAAAGAGGTGCTGGAGTTCTTCGCCACCGTAAGACTCCGAAATGGCGACTCGCTAATCAAAAGCAAGGTGGCCGGGGCAAAGGTCAAGCTGTCTGCCAACAAGCTGACTCGCTTCCTGCAACTTTCTAGCTCGGAGCATGAGGACTATCTGGAGGACGATGACAAAACCAGAACTCTCTTATTCTGCGGTCTCCCACGAGGAACTAGGTCCATAAAGAGAAATGATATGAATGAAGAAGGGAAGCTCCTGTCTGACATAATTGGAAAGGTGCTCATCTGCAAGCCAGGCTCTCATGACCATATCTCAGCGGATATGTTCAAGATCCTGATAGCTGTTGTCTGCCGTAAAAGGTTCAACTGGGGGGAGTTGCTGTTCGAGAAGATAAAGGACACCTTGGGCTCTCCGAGTTTTGGCCGCATCATAAGTCTATATCTAAATCAGCTAAATGGAGACAAGTTTGACATGAGTAAAGGTGTCCCTCTCCACTACTTGAAGAAGATGGATTCAAGTGTGTTTGACCGATGGGAGAGGCGTATTGGGCCGACTGCAGTGGAAGAACAACAGGGAGTATCTCCAGCAGTCACCCCCAATGAAGTTCCTGATACCTTGACTGCAGGAATCTAGGGGGAGCCTCTACCCCCTCATACTGATGTAGTATCTGCCATCTCCCAGCTGGCCAGAGATGCTGTGGCAGATCTACACGAAGAAAGTGAACCTGAGCTGGAGCATGAGGAGGCCCCGAACCGAAATGACCAAGGAGACGAAGCAACTATATTAGAGACTGCTGACAAAGAGTTGGAAGGGGCTGCTGATGAAGATGAATTCATGGATGATGACGGACAGGAAGACGAGAATGAGGGACATGACGCATTGGAGGCTCCGGATCTCTTTGAACCTCCATCTGACAAGCATACACCGGTGGAGGGGGAGTTAGAAAAATCTACAGAGGCCGCCAGCATTCCTCCATTAGAGACTGTGCTTGTATCCAGCTCTACAGATGCGTCTGCTGAAGGGCAAGGCCCACAAGTGCCTCCGGCTCTTCCATTACAAGATGAGCTAGCCACTCACACTGTAAATGTCATTCAGGGCATTGTGAATGAACTCAAAGCCTCCTTTGATGAAGCTCAGAGTAAACTGCTGCACAGAATTAAGAAGTCTGAAAATCTCATGCTCAAGAATATGGTGGAGATCAACCATAAACTGGATAAGATGGAGAAGAAGTTTGAAGAAAAGTACACTGAGGCCGGCCAAGCTGTCACACTTCTCATGGCCGGATTGAAAACGAACACTGATACTCTTGCTGTAGTAAATCAGAATGCACATGTTGTAGCTAACAACATTCAAAAGTTTGACGGTAATATGGTCACTCTCAACGCCAATCAGTAGGCCTTGGTCACTGAATTCTCCCGGACCACCAAGCATATTGATGACTCCCTACACTCCTATGCAAACTTCATCGCTGTCGAAGCCAAAAAGGGGGAGAAGGACTACATTGCTAAGATGGCTGAACTCCGAGAAGTCATGATCAATAACTTCGAACAGTCAAACAAGTATGTCTATGAGAGCTGCTGGTGGATGCTCCAACAGGCGTTAGGAGCGTTAGGCGTCGTTTTGCCTGACAATCCTGTAGGTATTCATGCTCCTGAGACTTCCATGGCTACTGCGGGAGTAAGTGCTGCTGAGGGAATAGGTGCAAGTGCTGCAGATGTTCCCATAAGTGAAGCTGATGCTAGGGCTATTTCCAAAGCTAAACTGATGAGCATGTTTGACCAAGAGGCCCTAGCAAAAGCCAGGGGCAAGCGAAAAGCTCAAGAAGGGACCTCCAAGGAGACACAGGCTGAAAAGAGAACTCGACTGAGTGAGGAGGAAGTAAGAAATGAAAAGTGGAGTCCAGTTTCAAAGAATATCATCTTGGACACCTTCTGGCTACAGGAACAGGGGGAAATCAATCGAAAGGAGGTATACAGCCAGTATGAATGGGAGATGCATAAGACGTATGAAGCGAAACGAAACATCTTCTTCAGAAACAACACGGATGCAGATAAAGTTCCTCCTCCCAGATATTACCCGAAGCCTAAAGAGTACATGGAGAGACAAAGGAAGAAGTTTTTGGTGCAAAAACTCAAGGATGACTTAGCTAAGGAAAGATAGTCAACAACGTGTAGCTTGTCATTCTCTCCTAAGAATATTTAATGCTTGTTGTTATGATATGAACAATTCTGAGATTATATATATATATATGTACATTTATATTTGAATATGTGAATGACTCAAGTCCCGATCTGGTTGTTTATATTCTCCTATGCTGCATGTTTAACTTCTGAATGCTGTTTTTTATTATTTGATTAGTGTTATTCATCTTAGCTAGTAGGGTTTTGGCTTCGTCAAATAGGGGGAGATTGTTGGGTATTGTATCCACAATTACCTGGATTTGAGGAAGCCACCTGTCAAGCTAAGATGAATTCACAATGTATTTGATGAAACTTCTTAAGTTGTGCTTGCAGTTCTTCCACGCTAAGTGCACACCAATGTCAGGGTGCAGTAGGTCAATATACACGGGTCTGCACGACGTAATCCCTCGTTGAGCAGATCAGTGTGTTGGCCTACGTGTACTCTCTCTATTGGAGTGCACTTACTTTCAAGTACAGGGCCGTGTTTATGCAAGAGAAGACAAGGAGCAAGGATGGGTCAAGGGACAGCTCTTGGGTGGAAAGACGAAAATTCGTCTAAGTAAAAGTCGACGAGAATCACCAAGTGATTCTCGCCGATTCGGCGAGAATCACTAGTGATTCTCGCCGAATCTCGAGAATCATTAGTGATTCCGCCGCTCCACCTCAAAATGGTGCCAAGTTAGATTCGGCGAGAATCACTGATGATTCTCGCCGAACCCATCGCAGAGCAGATCCTGAATACCAAGTTACATTCGTTGAGAATCAAAAAGTGATTCGTCGAGAATCACTAGTGATTCTCGACGAATCGTCGAGAATCACTAACTGATTCTCGCCGATTTGTCGAGAATCACCTGTGATTCTCGCCGATTTTTACTTGGCGTTTTCTCTGGAAACTGCTGGACCGGATTCTGCCGCTGGACTATTTTGAACCGGTTTTCGGGATTTTTCTTGTGGGTCCCACAACGGTCAAATTAGTAGTATCTACAGTATATATATATGGGTATTTTGAACTGTAGATACATAGAGAAATAAGCCGAGCAAAAACCTAGACCTAAAATCGCGATCTTCACTCCGCCGCCGTCGTCGCGCTCGAGCTAGTTGGTCGCCGTCATCGATCGGGATTCCTTCGTGATCTCCGGCGACAGAAGCTTAGCAAAGCTTGAGTCTCACGAGTCTATCCAGAGATCCCTTGTCTCTCGATTTGTTGACCGGGAAAAACTCCCCCGTCCGAATCGATCGAGACGACCGATCCTAGAGTGACCGTTGGTAGACCTAGTTTGCTTCGCTACGAAGTTTGGATCTCAAAGTACTGCAGCCGCGCACCTTCGTTGCCGCCGATCCCGAACCAAGCCGCCGCTCGGATTGCCGCCACCGGTTCCGGGGAGATCCTCTCCAAGAGAGACCAAGGTTGTAGACTCTTCGTTGAATTCACGAACACGTCGTCGAACGAAGAGGAACACCGAAGTCTCCAAACGAAGTTTGTATCTCGTGTACATTCTATTTTACTTTTGTTGTAAAGGAACGATTGTTCCGTGTTGTAAGGGTTGGGTGCAACCCGGTTTGTGGGAGTGTTGACTCCTACGTGTGGAAGAGTTCCTTCCAATAGTGCAAGGATTGGATTTCAATCCTGTTGGAGAAGTGACCGAGTCATCCCTTGTTGGGAGATAGGTCGAAGGGGGAAAGTGGATGTACCCAAGTCGGGGAACCACTATAAATTGCCTGTGTTTTCTGTGTGCTGTGCTGTTTATCTTTATTGTGCAGGTACTATTATAAATTCCGCAAAAGCGCTACACGTCACCTATTCCCCCCCATAGGTGCACATAGTTGACACTAGGTGGACTTTCAACAAAGTTTCATCTATAGGTTTCCCTGCATCATCTTTGCTTAGAGACACACTTGTCCCCATTGGAGTTCTCATGGTAGTGGATGATTCCATACCATACTTTTTAATTAACTCCTGGGTGAACTTATACTGAGATATGGACAAGCCATCTTCAGTCTGTCTTACTTGGAGACCCTAGAAGAACTTAAGTTCTCCCATACTGCTCATTTCAAATTTCTCTTGCATAAGTTTTGCAAACTTTCTACAAAGGTTACTTTCAGTAGAACCAAATATTATGTCATCAACATATATTTGGACTAGGATTATCTTTTCTTTGGATTCCCTTAGGAATAGAGTCTTGTCTATTTTCCCCCTTGAGAATTTGTTCTCAATGAGGAAACTAGACAGGGTTTCATACCAAGCCCTTGGGGCTTGTTTCAACCCATACAAAGCTTTTATATGTCTATAAACATATTCAGGTTTGAGAGGATCAACAAAACCTGAGGGTTGTTCTACATAGACTTCTTCTTTTAGATTTCCATTTAGGAATGCTGATTTTACATCCATTTAGAATACCTTGAAGCCTTGATATATTGCATAAGCAAGGAACATCCTAATTGCTTCCAGTCTTGCTACTGGGGCAAAGGTTTGATCAAAGTCGATACCCTCTTCCTGCCTGTATCCTTTTGCAACAAGTCTTGCTTTGTTCTTCACAATGATCCCGCTCTCATCTAGTTTGTTCCTAAAGATCCACTTTGTTCCAATGATGTTGTGGTCTTTTGGTTTAGGAATTAACTTTCAGACCTTGCACCTTCTGAACTGATTCAGCTCCTCTTGCATGGCTACAATCCAATGTGGGTCTAGAACAACTTCAATTTTCTTGGGTTCCACTTGGGATAAAAAGCTAGAGCAAAGGACTGTGTTCAGATTCTTGCTCCTTGTTTGTACTCCTTATCTTGTATTACCAATTATCTGATTTGCTAGATGATCCTTTAAGTGTCTAATAGCTGGAGGTAGTCTAACTTCAGGTTGAACACCTCCAGTCTCTTCATTATGCTGCACCTCTTGATTTTCATCAGCATCTGGAGAGTCTTGTACTCCCCCTGGATAGCAACCACTATTTTCCACTTCCTGATTTGCAGTTAAATCTTCTGTAATGGTAAGCTTGTCCATTCTCTCAGTTATACCTGTAGAACTGCAAGACTTGCCATTGTTAAGGACATAACACTTGCAACCAAAGATCCTAAAATAGGACAAGTTTGGTTTTCTCCCCTTCATAATCTCATAGGGAGTCTTTTTGTGGCTTTTGGTGATAGAAGCCCTATTGATCACATGACAAGCAGTGTTTACTGCCTCAGCCCAGAAATATTCTGGGAGAGAAGTGTCACTCAATAGAGTTCTACCAGCCTCAATCAGTGTTCTATTCTTTCTTTCAGCAATACCATTTTGCTGTGATGTTCTAGGTGAGGAGAATTCTTAAAAAATCCCAAATTCTTCACACAGTCTTGTCATACTCTCAGATTGAAATTCAGTGCCATGGTCACTTCTGATTTTGACCACTGTACTGTCCAGCTCATTCTGAATTTGTTTGACAAAACTATATAAAACACTTGGGGTTTCATATTTTTGTCTCAGAAAGAACACCCATGAATATCTAGAATAGTCATCTACCACCACAAATGTGTAGACCTTCCTACCTAGACTATGAACTGGCATAGGACCAAATAGATCCATATGCAAGAGGTATAGACACCTCACTGAATCCTTGTTTTCAAGGCTATGAAAGGAGGATTTTGTGTGCTTACCTTTTTGACAAGCTGAGCATATCCCATCCTTTATACACTTAACTTGAGCACCATTCCTCACTAACTCTTTGCTAAAGAGTTGGCCAATAGTCTTGTAGTTAAGATGGGTCAGCCTCTTGTTTCATTTGACACAATGAGAGGCTCTCTCATCAGTTACAAGACAAATAGGAGAAACAATGTTCTCACACTCAAAGTTAAGATAGTACACATTTATTTTTCTATATCCTGTCAATATGACCTTTTGATCACTTGACCTTTTGATATGACAACCATTCTTGATAAATGAAATGTCATAACCTAAATCACTCATCTGACTTATGCTAATTAGGTTGTGTTTCAAACCCTTTACATAGGCCACTTGAGTAATTGTGACTGAGTTATTAGAAATGTTACCAAAACCTTTGATGACTCCCTTTTCAGAACCACCAAAGATTACTTTAGGCCCATTCAGCATAGGTGAGTAGTCCTTCAGCAATCCCCTTATTCCAGTCATATGCCTGGAACATCCACTGTCCAAGTACCATATAGGGGCATGACAACTTGGACTCACCTGCAATACAGATTACTTAACCTTAGAACCCAAATAACTTTTGGGTCCTTGGTGCAAGTTAGTCTGAACTTTAACAAATCTGCCTGCAGCTTTTCTGACAGGCAGACTGCTACTCTCCTTGACACTGATATTGTGCCAACAATCTAAGACAAAGTGGCCTATCTTGCCATAGCACTAGCACTTAAACTTGTTATATCTTTGTTTAGGTACAACTTTAGCTGAATTATTTGCAGCAGGTCTGTTGTTTTGTGCTGGGGCTTTGCCTCTAGAATTGAACTTAGTAGTACATGCAGTTTTCTTAAACCCTAACCCAGCCTTACCCTTTTGAGACACAAACTCATCAATCAAGGGTATTATAGATTTTGGTTTAGAAAAACTAGCTACAATCTCTTTTTCTTTCTGAAGTCTATTCTCCAGATTTAATCTGATCATTTTTAAATGTGATAGTACCCATCTGAATAACAGTAATGTTTTTTAGTCTGGCTATCTCATTCAACTTTTAATCCAGCATCTTTTCTGAATCAGATGCAGCCATCTTAAGATCTGCAATTTCCTTAGCCTGAGTTTTGGCCAAGTTTTTGCTTTTCTTTAGTGCCTGCAACAAGTCCCCATATTCATCTATCAGCTGATGAATATCACCTTCAGACTCAGAGCCATTCACATCACTTGATGCAGATGTTGCTGACTCTAACCCAGTACTACAATCTGAATTTCTAGAAAAATATTGTACCTTACTAGGACCAGGCTGATCCTGGCACTTGTCTTCTTCTGACAAAGCCATCAGTCCCTTGCACTGATGGTCTTCTTGTTCATAGATAGAGTTCAGGACTTGCAGAAACTCATCTTCTTCATCTGCTGCATATAGACCAATGTATGCCTCAGCTTCAGATTCTGACTCTGAAGATGATTGGTCTGTCAAGCTCTTCTCCTTCTTAGCAACAAAGGATTTCTCCTTCTTGCTCTGGTTTTGAGTCTTCTTTTTATCAGCAGACTCTTTTCTTTTGTCTGGACACTCAGCCACAACATGTCCAGGCCTATTACAGCAGTAGCAAACTATCTTTGATGTTGTAGATTTGCTTGGATTAGACCTGCTCCTTTCCTTCCTGGATGACTTCCTCTTTTGATAATAGTCATCCTTAGGCTGGGATGTGGAGGGCTTAGACTTCCACTGCTTCTTCTTCAGGAATCTCTGAAACTGCCTTGTGAAGGCAGCAAAGTCTTCATCTGAGTCACTGGTGTCTGAACTTTGGTTGTCTGAATTATCTGAAGCAATTTCAGAAACTATCTTAGGAGGTGATGGAGACATCCTCCTATTCTTCCTAGTGATTTCAACCTTGAAGGACACAGACTTTTCTCTATGCTCCCCTTTTGCACTTTTCTCTTACTCTTTCCTAGCCATCAACTGCATCTCATATGACAGCAATTTTCCAAACAAAGTTGGAGGTGAGATATCTGCAAGTTTGGCCACTTCCCTAATGGCACAAATCTTAGTGTCCCAATTCTTTGTCAAGGATCTTAGGAATTTATCATTCAGTTCATATCTACTGAAGATTCTTCCATAGGACATCATCTCATATACTATTCTATAGAACTTTTTATAACACTCAGTTATAATGTTAGACTTTCCTTGTCTGAAACTCTCATATTCCTGGTTCAGCATAGACTTTCTATCTTGTCTGACTTCTTCAGAACCCTCCATGTAGACTATCAAAGTATCCCACATTTCCTTGGAGGTCTTGCAGTGAATCAAATTTTGAAAAGTTGCATCATCTATGACACTTACTATGATATTCTGGGCTCTTTTATCCATAGTTGCCAGGATGATCTCATCCTTAGTCATCTCCGAAAAATCTTTGGGAATTCTTTGGTTTGCATCTAAAACTAAGATCTTCATAGGAATATAAGGACCTTTCCAAGTGTCGACACAATTAACTCCAAGTGTCGACACAGATTTTCTCTAGTGTCGACACAAGCCTTCATAAGTGTCGACATAACTTCTCCTGGTGTCGACACATGGACTTAGAAATTTTTCTGCATTCCTGCATTTTCTTAACCTGCACATATAAACTCAAAACAACATCAAATACACCTTGATGCATATCATTGAGTAAGGTGAGGCTTCTTCAAATCTGGTGCACATTTTCTAATGTACCCAACAAAAACCTAGACAGATGACTTGCTTCCTCTATCAGATGTTACGAGGTACAGACGTCCGGTCGACAAACTCATTTATCTCACGATAACCAGACCCGACATCTCCTACGCTATAGGCAAGGTTAGCTAGTTCATGCAAGCTTCTAGGGAGTGTCATCTACAATCTGCCCTGAGGATATTGGAATATATTAAAGCAACGTAAGGTAAAGGACTACTGTTTCGGAATAATGGTCATTTAAAGATTGAATCATACTCAGATTCTAACTATGCTGATGACAAAGAAAATCGCAAGTCCACATCGGGCTTTTGCACATTTATGGGGGGAAACCTTGTGAGTTGGAAGAGCAAGAAACTGTATGTCATCTCTAGGTCTATTGCAGAGGTAGAATATCGAAGTATGGCGTCGACCACGTGTGAATTAAAGTGGTTACGGGCTCTCATGCTTGACTTAAGAGAGCTCTACAACCATCCTCTACATGTGTTCTACGACAATAAGGCCGCTATATATATCTCCAAAAATCTAGTATTCCATGAGAGAACAAATTAGATCGAAGTGGACTGCCATTTCATTAGAGAAGAAATCTTGAAGAAATAGATTTGCACTCCGTTGATTACTTCAGACAACGAGTTGGCAAAAATCTTCACCAATCCCGTGTCTGTTTCCTTTTTTCAAATTTGCGACAAGCTGGGCATGATTGATATATATGTTCCAGCTTGAAGAGGAGTGTTGCAGTATGGAGATCGGGAGGTCTGGTGGCTTGAGTCTAGCGATTTGGAGACCGGACAGTCTGGCAGTTTCACTCTAGCGGCTTGGTAGTCGGGCGGTCTAGTGGCTTCTCTACAGTGGCTTAGTAGACGAGATGTTGTTGATTGGAGACCGGGCGGTCTGGAGGTTTGATGATGACGTCTTGATGACCGGGCAGTCTTGGGTCTCTCCTAGCGGCTTTACGTCTCACTATGCTAGTTGTCGGGAGGTTAGCCTATTCGTCTAACCGCGCGGCTTGTGCGGTCTAATTTCATGTATAGCCGGCTGTAACATTATTTATTTGTTCCACATTGCTTATTTGTAATCGCTCCCTTATCCTCCATTCTATAAAGGGGAGGTTATACCTTTGTAATACTCACTTTTTTGGATAATAAAAATTCTGTTATTCTAAATTTCGGTCTGTTTCTTTCTTGTTAACGCACTAGGCTTTCCCCATCTAGCCTTCCCAAGAAGTCTGGAATTTTCTCCTCTCCTTGCACAAACGTGTTTGCCCTCTCGATCATCTCCTTGAAAGATCTCGGGGGACTTGGACCCAATCTCCAGGATGAAGAGGCCCTGCTTTAGGGCGAATTTCGGATCCAGCATTAGGTTGAAGCCATCCACTTCCTCGACTTTTAGAACCTTTTCTTGGAAAAGGTAGATGTAGTGGTCAAGATTCTCGTGTTGCCCTTACACAATCTTGAAGAGAGTGGTTGCCTCCTTTCTTTTCTTGGAGGTCACGAACTTCGCCTTCAGGCCCCGATGCAGGTCCTCAAAGTAATATGTTGAACCTTCAGGCAACTTGTGAAACCAGTCTCTCGCATTCCCCTTGAAGGTGATGAAGAAGAATCTGTACTTGAAAGCAGCATTCATGTTGCAGATTGACACCACATTCTCTAACCAATGGAGATACCTGACCGGGTCATCTCTACCAGAGTAGTAGTTTAGGACGGGCTCTCTAAAACCATCGGGAACTAGGACTGCTAAGATCTCTTCATAGAAGGGGCTCCCCCTCCTTGGCGATGGCGAGTTTCATACTCGCGGGTATCTTCGTCATACTTGCTACCCTGGTGAGCATCACGATATCTCGCCAACTGTTCTGCATCTTAAAACTTGATCCCCTGGATGCTCATCGAATGGTGTCGTGACTGTATTGGTCACTCATCCCCCTCTCCAACTCGCTCCTTCCCTGGTCGCATGGGTGGCGCTTCATCCTCCGACGGTGTCACGCGATGAGGCGAGGTCACTGTGACACCGAGGCGCAGAGGGAACCTAACCAGGATGCTCCTCTCGATCTTCCTTGCAAACTCTACAAACACTGTCACTGTCACAAAGTCACTTCCTCTCGCAGAGTTGCTGATTACTGCTGAGTTGCCGATTACCTCATCATTCTCGCCTTCATTCACCATCTCGCCTACTCGCAAAACTTTCATCCTTGGTTGCAATCCACACTCACTGCACCAAAGTGTTGAAGCTGGGAAATCGCTCCTCCAAAATTCGGATCAGGGCAGTCTAAGATTACCGATTCAGCGGTCAGGCTTGACGACTAATGTTCTAGGATGTAGAAATAGATAGGCAATAAAATGAATCTTAGGTGCTACAGTAGGGAGGTCCCACAACATACCCGATGCTTAGAAGAATCCACAACCAAATATGGTCGAGCAGGGTACAAGGTAGATTCTAGCTGGCGACTAAGTCAAGGCAGCGACTAAGATGGATAGTCGCTAGCTCGCGGCCTGTCTCTTTGAAGAAAGGATCCAAAGACTCATCTCGAAGTCTAGGAAATGAGGTGGTCAAAATCTTTTGCGAGATTCCGAAGCCTTTTTCCTCGTACCCTCGGGTCCTATTTATAGGAAAATCCAAAGGGAGGGGGCATTATTTATAGCCCCACCCCTGAAGACTAGGCGACTTCTTAGAGGAGCTCGCTCAGGTTGGGTGAGTAGCTGTCCTAGTAGCCTACCTAGCGAGTATAAGAAGGGAGCTCATCATACTCACCCAGGTCTTCTACTGTCTTGTGCGTTGACTCTGACTTTTGTCTTGACTTAGTGACTTTGACTCTTACTGACCTGGCTCGGGTCCACTCTCGACGAATATGAGTTCTATGACAATCACACTGAAAGGTGAACTTTCACAAGATGGTAGAGGGTGTTGAGTATCCTCGTTGGAAGAGAGACCATCCTCTACAACCATGGGTAACCTTGAAGAGGAAGGAATCTGATCTCCTTTGAAATACCAAGACCGAGCTTTGTTTTCTTGAAACATCACATTTATTGATATAATGACATGCATGGTGATATGATTATATAATTTATAGGTTTTTGATTTTTGAATGTATCATATGATTATACATAGTTCACTTTTTGCTTCAACCTTGTCTCTTTTCAAACTAGGTATATACACAAATTCTAATGATCCAAAAATTTTAAGATGTGTTACAAAGGGTTTCCTTTTATACAAAGTTTCAAATGGGGTACTATCATTCAGAACCTCTATTGGTGCTCTATTTAGTAGATACACTGAACAATCGAATGCTTCTGCCCAAAACTCCTTTGGTTGTTGTTCTATATTCTTCATTGTTCTTCCCATCTCCACTATTGTTCTATTTCTTCTTCCTACCACCACATTTTATTGACGTGTCATTAGGGAAGATAGCTATCTATAGATGCCATGGGAATGCCAAAGGTAGATAAATTCTTTACTCATAAATTCTCCACCAGCGTCACTCCTTATTTCTTTTACTTGACATTTATTTTGATTCTCCACTGGGGCTTTGAATTGTTTAAAATAACTGAACACCTCTGCCTTTTGTTTTAAGAAATAAATCCATTGCATGTGTGAGTAATCATCTACGATAAGTAGAAAATATGAATTACCTAAAATTGATGGTGTATTAGCTGGTCCCCATACATCTAGATGAAGTAACTCCAAAGGTTTAGGATACCTCCAAAATGTTTGCTTTGTCATTTCTTGTTGTTTTTGTTTGCAAAGTATGTACTCTTCACATTTCTTAGCATTTAGTGATATTGCTAGCAATCCTCTTACTAAAGATTGCTTGCCCAACTTATACAAGTCTGCCATATTTAAATGGTCATATCTTTCGTTCCATATAGTTGATCTTTTTAACTCTTCTTTAGATACATAAGACATGATGTCTCATAACATATGGAAAGACTTTATTATTTGCCATAGCAATAGTCATCAATACTTGTTGTGTAGAGCCATCAATTATTCCACACTGATTATTCTCAAAGATCATTTTATTCACATTTTGAATTAACTGCTCAATGCTAACAGGTTATGCTGCAGCTGTGGCGCATATAACACATTCTTGATTGTTTTGGGAATATCTTGAGAATTGCTTACTGTCACATCTCCTTGACCTTCAATTTTCTTTATATTGTCATTGCCAATCAACACTTCATCTTTATAACTTGTACTAATACTCTAAAATATTGTTTGATTGTTGCTCATGTGATTAGAGCAACCACTATCAAGTAGCCACAAGTCATTGGATTGGATGTTGTGTTTTTCATGCTCACTATAAAACATTTGTTCAGGTGGTCCATCCACTGTAATAGAAGATTCAGAAGTCTAGTCACCTTTATTTTTATGTCAGCAGTCCATATCAAGGTGGTTGGCTCTTTTATATGTTTTGCATCTATAAAACATGTTTTTACGTCTTGATTTGTTCTTTTGCATAACACGCAGTACAATTTCTTATTTTCTGGCTCTAATCCTACTTCTTTATACTCTTTTCCTTCTTTGTTATCTCTTCCTCCTCTGCTTCTACTTCTTCCTCTAAATGTTCCACAATTCCACCTCTGTGGTGATTGAGTCTTCTTAGTTTTATTAGTAGAGTTAGATTCCTTTATAGAGATCCACTTTGATTGTAGGGCTTGCTCTGAGGTTGTGTTGTCAACACTAATGAATCTTTATTCGTGTGCCAACATGGTACCTCTAAGTTCTATTATGGACTAGTGCCTGAGATCCTTAGATTCTTCTACAGCAACTACTACATACTTGTATTTTTGTGGTAGATGACGCAAGACCTTTTTGACTATCTTTTATTCTTCAATAATATCATCATATGATTTTATATCATTTACCATTATATTAATACGGGAAAAGTAGGATGAAATGCTTTCACCTTGTTGCATATGCATATTCTCAAACTCAATCCATGCTGCTTGTGATTTTAAAACAATGATCTTTTCATTGTCTTTGTATTCTTTTTGCAGAATTTGTCATGCATGTTGTGTTATTTTAGCTGTTATTATTCAAGAAAAGATCACTTTACTCACTCCTTGTTGAATATTTAGGAGGACTTTAACATCCTTTTTCATGTTTTTATATGCTCCTTGATGGTAGTTGCCTCCCAGGTAGAGATAGGATGCTTTTAAGTTGGTTTTGGATACCCATCTATGACAAAGTTCCACATGCCTTATGCCTGGAAGAGGGTTTTCATTTGGACTTGCCAAAGTCCATAATCCTCACTAACAAAAATAGGAACTCTAGTTTGGGAATACACAAAGTGAGAGGAAGAGGATGATGATGCCATATTATGAAAATTAAACAACTATCTTACACTTTGGAGTAGTTTTTTCAAGCTTTTAAGACTTGTTGACTGCTTGACTGATTGATTCTCTGATGGCTGATACCTTCAATCTCAGGCTTTGATACCAATGTTAAATAAGAGTATTTTCAAGTACTTCACAACATAAGCACATAATGTTAAAATTCAACAACCTGACACTTCTACCACGTTGAATTTTCTCCAGGTGGTCAACGAGATAGTCTGACGCCAACTTAATATTCTCAGGAATATCAAGATCACACCTTGATCACGTGGAAAATTTCCCTAGAACCTGGAGTGAGCAGGGGTTATCTCAACTAAAGCCAGTCAACCAGCAAACACATGCAACACAAGAGTCTTTATTGATTCACAACAATCTTCTTTACACAGCGAGACATGCTTCACCAAACAACCACCCAAGGGAAAGCAGAGCATTACAAAAAAAACAAGACAGGAGAAACAAACCGAGCGGACTCAACCACAAGCCGTCGGTCTACTGTAGTGGAGTCCGCCAGGTCGCTAGACCGCAACCCAAGATGCACGGACTACCCCTTATTCCAATAATAGCTCTAGTCACCAATCTGCAAGCCGCCTGACCGCGAGGTCTCCTAGCCGCCAGACCGCACAAGCTGCGATGCCGAATAGAACAGTCTGCCTGAAGCAGGCGACTTCTTGAACCCCAAACCACGTTGTCAAAGAGAAGATCGTCTGGTCGTTGTCCGCGACCTGCTGTTTACCGCCTGTTGCTTAACCGTAGAGTCCGCACTATCCCTAACCGCAATCAGAGCCAAGTTCAGGCTTTCCAGCGCTATCCGCACAACCTGCACAGCACAACCCGGTCAACTAAACCAAACCGAGCGGACACCAAAACCCAGTCTACAGCAACCTATGCGGGCTCAAGTTACTGTTCACTTACTTCGATTAGTTCCTTACTCCTGATGTGACAGGGGTCCTATTTATAGGCACAATGATGAGTGTTGTCACCGCCCTATCCTATAGCATTACCGCCACATCCCGCAGCAAGACATCTCCGCAGACCGCGGATACATACCAGTCCGCCGCACCTATGCAATATAGCCAGCCCACCTATCTTCTCCAAGACCGGACTCTAATCGCCAGTCCGCCTTGTCACAAAAGGCCAAACCGCCAAGACATCACCAAGGTCGGATAGCAACACCATTCCGCCTTATCGCCGAGGGCCAAGCCAGGACCACCACAGCCAGACTCCGCAGCAACAGTCCGTCAATCCGCGGACAAAGCACCAACCTGCTTATCCCGAGCCCGCAGCCTGTTAAATTTTCTCAAAGCAGTCAGCAAGGTAGCCTAAAGCCAAATTAATATTCTTAGAACTACCCAGTTCACACTTTGATCATGTGGAAACCCAAGGAGCAAGCTTAGCACCAATCACAAATGGAAGATCAAGCATGTCTTATATTCATTCACACTTCTTTACAAGGCGAGATATACGTAGCGAGACATGATTTCGCTAGTACACAAGCTACAAATAAAAAGTACAAAACAAGTCGGGTGGACAACACTGGAGACCGCCGAGACCACCTAGTCCACCAAGGTCGCCGAAGCCGCCCGAGCTACAACTTCTACAAGCCGAATAACACACGGAGTCCGCCGAGACCGTGAGGTCAAGCGGACACACCGCTATTCGCTACCTGCTGAAGAACTGAGGAACAGACCGCCTACCAGCCTGAGACCGGCGGACATGTTATTGGAACTTGAATAAGCTGAAGCAGAAAACTAATAAGCCGCAGAAGTGACCATCTGAGACCACAGAGACCGCACACTTCAATGCCCAACTCCTAGCTCCTTAAAGCTAGCCGCGCGACCTGCACACAGCAAACCATCAGCACTACTCAACCCGCGCGGACAGAAAATCGCAGACCGCAACACTTAACCAAGCCCAACTTACCGTTCACTTTGTTACTGTAGACGTGACGGGGGGGTTCTATTTATAGGAGAGGTGAGGAGTGTGGTCACCACCCCAGTGCATAGAATCGCCACTCTAGCCCGCGCACTAGCAAAACATCAGTCCGCTGAGTCTACAAAGACTTAGCCGAATTCCAACAAAACCGCCAGAAGCAAGGCACCGATGTTCAGAACCAGGCGGCCTTGAACCAGACCGCCCACACTATACGGACAAGGTACAGTCCGCACACATCATCACATGGACAGCCACAACTCCTTCAGTGACAGTCCGCACATACAAGAGGCAGTTCACACATCACAAGAGCAAAGCCTCCATTCGCCACAAGTCCACGACCAAAGCCAGTCCGCCCGGTCAACAGCGGACTTGGCGGATACTGCAGACACACTAGACTTGTCACAGAATGTGACCAAGTCCAGTAAATCACCAAAGGCCTAGCGCGAGCTCGGCGGAGAAGTCCCAATCCGCCAATACCCAAAGCAGATCGCCAATACCACCAAGGTAAGCAGCTCGCCAATACCACCAAGGTAAGCAGATCGCTAATACTACTCGCACAGCTGCCCAAACAAATAGCCAACTACCTGACTCCGACACCAGTCCGCGCAGTCCTCCACAACAGCTAACACCTGTTGTACAACTAGAGCTCGGCAAGGGCCACAGCCAAACTCCAAGGCCAGTCCGCCACAGCGGACATCGCAAACACGCCAGTCCGCAAACCTCCTGCGGATAAGGCACCCAACCCGCCGGTTAACACAAGCTTGCAACACAAGGCTGCTGAACAAGGCACTGCCTATAGCCCACAAACCGCAGTCAGCTCAGTCCGTTTCGCCAAAAGCTAGACATCCTTGGCCATAGGCGAACCAGACCGCACAACAGACGAAACAAAGCCGCATACCAGGCCGCTCAAGCTGTTTCTCAATCAACCAAGCCACCAAGACATCCAACACCCAGACCACAACCCGCAGTCCGCCCAGGCTGCGGACTCAGACCGCTCAGGCCACACAGTTCGCCCTCAACAGCCAAGCCAACAAGACAGCCAACACCCAGGCCGCAACCCGCAGTCTGCCCAGGCCGTGGACTCAAACCACCTAGGCCGCACAGTCCGCCCGGCCTGCCCATCACCCACTTCCACTTCACAAATTTCAGCACTCCCCCTTGAAGTGGGAAGTGGTGATCAAGCCCAGCAAGCTACATAACCGCTGAAAAGGCTGAAAGTCCACCTAGTGTCAACTATGTTCACCTATGGGGGGGGGGAATAGGTGACGTGCAACGTTTTTGCGGAATTTAAGATTGTACCTGCACAATAAAAATAAACAGCACAGCACATAGAATACACAAGCTATTTATAGTGGTTCACCGATTTGGGTACATCCACTTTCCCCCTTCGACCTATCTCCCACCAAGGGACGACTCGGTCACTTCTCCAACAGGATTGAAATCTAATCCTTGCACTATCGGAAGGAACCCTTCCATACGTAGGAGTAAACACTCCCACAACACGGGTTGCACCCAACCCTTACAAATAGGAACCAACGTTCCTTTACAACAAAAGTAAAACTAGAATGTACAAGAGTTAGTCCGACGAAGGATTCCTCTTAATGCCTGCGTTACGCTAAGAATCCCGCTATTGGGTGGGGAACCCAATCCGGTAGAGTTGGCGCGCCTCCTCTCTCGAGGGTTAGTGCGGAACTCTCTTTGCCAAGGGGTGATCGGTCCATATGCACGGCCTCTCGGATAGCTAGCATATGGACTACGGAAATAGGGCCCACACATCGATATGTGGTCCTACGCGTCGTTAATCCCGGGCAAACCTTAAGTACTTTTAATTAATAAGAAAAATACGACCACGCGGCAACGGCGCCAAAAACTTGATATGTTAAAACTCAAAAAATATGTACGGTCATGCGGCGACCCGACGGTTTTATTTAAGTAAAGCGGAATTGGTTTTTTATTTAGAAAACGGGGCGCGCGTATTTATTTATTTGGATATAAAACGGGTTAGATCAAGTTTTAACGAAAGGAGGCAAGTGCACCTATCGTGAGTAATACAGGATATTCCCGGTGGAATATCTAGGTCGTATTGTTCTCAGGGTCGGTTCGATTATTTCTACTTTTCCCTGGAGGGGACTATTATTTTACCGATGATTATCTTGTCGGGATATTTTATATATAATAAAAAGACAGAAAACATAAAATGAAAGCATAAAAAGAAAACTTGAAGGTGGAGCCGATGAAGTGCTTAGCTCGATGGCACCGAAAAAACAATTTAACTAAAATAGACTTTTAATAAAAAGAGCTCCTAAATTTCTAATTAATTACGCGGGAGACTTGGCCGTGGAGGTTCCACTAAAATGAGCTCACCTATCTCTAGGACTATCGCTCACCTGAACACTAAGACTATTCGACCGAACGTTAGTCCGACGAAGGATTCCTCTTAATGCCCACATTACGCTAAGAACCCCGCTATTGGGTGGGGAACCCCATCCAGTAGAGTTGGCGCACCTCCTCTCTCGAGGGTTAGTGCGGAACTCTGTTTGCCAAGGGGTGATCGGTCCATATGCACGGCCTCTCGGCTAGCTAGCATATGGACTACGGAAATAGGGCCCACACATCGATATGTGGTCCTACGCGTCGTTAACCCCGGGAAAACCTTAAGTACTTTTAATTAATAAGAAAAATACGACCTTTAATTATTTTAAGCTATTTTATCTGTCCCAATGCTCTTCAATACCGAGGGCTAAGAACGGTTAGCCACTCATCGGAATGGGGACGGCTTGCGGGAAAAGTAGAAAAGAAAGCATAAAATGGAAAGCAGGAAATGAAAGCAGTAAAATAAAGCAGTAAAGGAAAGCTGAAAATTGCAAGTCCTACTCAAACGAGTAGGACTGAAGAAAGCTGTAAATTGCGAGTCCCGACGCAAGCGCGTGGGCGGGAGAAAGAAAGCGGGTCCTACTCAAATGAGTAGGACTAAATAAATGCAACACACGCACACACTCTCTCGACATGAAAGTAAAACACACGCACTCTACTGAATTTAAAACACACGGACACACACTCTCGACATAAAGTAAAACACACGCACTCTACAGGAAAGTAAAATCTCACTCACTCGACAGAAAATTAAACACACTCCACACACTCTACAGAATTGAGATAAAGCAAACCGCCATTTAACTCTTAACGAGTAGGCGGAAATAGATGCACAAGTACAAAAAATTAAGAAAAGCTAAGTTATCCAAAAATTAAAACGACTGCATTTCTACCGCTAGAATGCGGTAGAAATGCGTAAAAAGCTGAAATAAAAATAAACCAGGCAAAAAGGTTTGCAAATAAATGCAAAATGAAAATGCCCGAAAAATTAAAACGAATACATTTCTACCGCTAGAATGCGGTAGAAATGCATAAAAAGAGAGCGAAAAAATTAAAAGAGCAAAAGTTTAAAATGAAAAACTAAGTGCATGAAAAATTAAAACAACAATATAATCATTCCTATAACTCCGTAAAACTGATTAAAAAGTTAAAATAAAACGAAAAGAACGAAAAGGTTTTACATCCTAAAAAGAAAAATCTAAGTTAAAAGAAATGAAAATCAACTTGAAATCATTTTTTACGAGTTTATAACAATGAAATTGAAAGCTATAAAAACCTAAGTTAACAAAACTAAGAACATAAAATTATAAAGTTATACTCATACACACACACACACACACACGTATAAAGAAGAACAAAAAAATCTAAGTTAAAACAAAAGCATAAATAAGATTGCATAAAGAGGGGCTTAGATCCATTCCAACATAACATAAGGAGACAAAAATATAACATTTTATTAAGCTGAAACAAGAGTTACAAAAGAACGAAAACAAAAACTAAGGAGAGGGGGAGAAAATATCCCTTACATAACATTGGAATACATCTAGGCAGCACCTCCCTAAGGCAAAATGGTTCAAAAAGGGGAACAGGAACTCAAGCAGAACACTGGTATTTATGGGGGAAAATTTACAAGTACACGCCCTCTGACACGGGCATGTCAGGGGGCGTGTCGACACTATTCATGATGGCAGCCGGCGATGTGACAGGAAATTTGACTTCAGGCTGGACACGTGTCGGTCTCGCAGTGGTCACGCCCCAGGTCACGGACGTGACTCTGCGCGTGTCAAGAAGGTAGATCTGGGCGCGGGTCGCGCCGAAAGTCATCACGCGGGTCTTGTCGGCCAGGTGGAGATGTCACACCCCAGGTCACGGGCGTGACTCCGGGCGTGTCGGTTTGTTTTGACACTCGACAAACGTCGAGCGGAAAATGTCGAGTTAAAAAATGTCGAGCGGGTGGAGGTGTCACGCCCCAGGTCACGGGCGTGACGCAAGGCGTGTCGAGGAGGTCGACGATCGTTGAGCTGAAAATGTCGCGTGGGTGGACACGGACTTGGGTCACGCCCCGTGTCAGGTGATACGGGCGTGACCCCGGGCGTGTCAAGCTTTTCTCTTCAAAATTTGCTGATTGACGGGATTTTGAGCTGTCACGCCCTGGTCACGGGCGTGACCAATTTGTCACAGGCGTGACTTGACAATTTTTGGCATTTTTCCTGAAAATTTCAGGAAACAGAAATAAATTTAAGTTAGAAATATTTACAAAAAAAGCAATTTATTAAAGAAATATAAAACAAAAATAATAAAAATAAACTAAAATGGCTTATTTAATATACATAAAAATAGGTATATTTACAATTCATCAAATATCCTCATACTTAAGCTTTTGTTATTCTAGAGCAAAAGTTGGAGATGAACTTATAAGGAATAAAAAAAATCCTAAGTTTAGCTACCGCTTGAATTAATTAAAAGTAAGATCAAAATAAACATCCGGGGTTAAAGAATTAAATCCTAATTTATGAAATGTTATGAATAGAGGAAGAGTTTCAAAAAGACTTCTAGATAAAATAAAAGAGAAAGCAATAATTTATTTTTGTTAGTTTAACAAAGATGGATTGAAATTATATAAAAATTTTAGCTTAAAAGAAGATAAAAGGAAATAATGCAATTTAAAAATTATGCTCTAGAAAAAATTTAAATTAATTCTACAATTATTGAAATATGCTAAGTGGTTTTGTGGTTTATGAAAAAGGCTTGAATATTGAGGTGAGGTAATTTTTTCTCGAATCTCCAATTTGTTTTTCTTTTTGGATAGTTGGAAAAATGAAATCTTATTTTCCTAACACATAATAAATTTTTTTTCTTTCTTCATAAATAATAAATAACTCAATGTATATGTGTAGGAGTAATGAATTTTATCCTCTTACTCCATAACATATAATCTTTTTAAATATTGGGTGCCTATATTTACGGAATGAAATCTTATTCACATTGACATAAGATTTTTTAAAGGGATAAAGTAGGGGTAAACATGTCAATTAAGACATGAAAAAAAAATGGAAGTGAGTTTATTTTTCAAAAAGAAAACTAGATTTTAATAAAAAAGTTTTGAGAGCAATCTTTTTAAAATGAACGTTCCTATCTTTCTAAAAACATGAAGTAGAAATAATTGAAATACATGGATGTTATTTTCTAACATAAAAAACGAGCTTCTATTTATAAAAATTAGAAGTGATGGTGAAAAATAAGTTCCCTATTATAAGAAAAAGACATAAAAATTTCTTTAAATCTTAACCCCAGACACTTAAATCTATCAAACTTTAATTAATAAACGAATAGTAAACAAAGAATAATTAAAATTCGCTTATAAATTAACTCGAAACTAGATTTTTGGAAAGCAAAAAAATTTAAGAAATGGTATATTCGAATTATTTTGTTACATAATTTAACAGAACATTTTTTTTGAATTTTTTAGAGTTTTTATCATTTTTTGTGTTTTAATTATTATCTTTTTAAGATTTTTAGAGTTATTTTCTTTTTTTAAGGATTTTTTGGTTTTTCTAATTTTTTTTTATTTTAAGTGTATTTTGATAAGTTATTTACAAGAAAGAGGGGAGAAAGAAGTGTTATTTATAAAGAAGATAGTGAGGAAAGAGAGATTTCTATAAAAAAAGAAGCAAAGTAAAAAACTTGAATGCCCGCGAACACTCTTATTTGGGTGGTTGCTTCGATGAGTCGACCGTCGCGGGAAATCAAAATGCGAGTTTTTACGAAAAAGAAGAGGGGGGGGGGGAAGAGAGATTTAGTTTTTGAAAAAAAAATTAAAGTAAAATGAATTTTTTTTTTTGAATTTTTTTTTTATGTTTTGTAAGTTTTTTTTGTGATTTTTGTTTGTGGTTTATGATTTTTTTGAGTTTTTTGATTATATAAAACAAGGAAAAAAATTTTTACGAAAAAGAAAAGGGGGGGGAGAGAGATTTAGTTTTTGAAAAAAATATTTACAAAGTAAAATGAAATTTTTTTTTTATGTTTTGTAAGTTTTTTTTGTGATTTTTGTTTGTGGTTTATGATTTTTTTGAGTTTTTTGATTATATAAAACAAGGAATTTTTTTTTTATGTTTTAAGTTTTGCAATTTGTTTTTGTATTTTTTGATGAGTACAGAATAAAAAAGCAGTATAGGAAAACACCCTCATACTTAAACGCAACATTGTCCCCAATGTTGCAATCTAAGTATGCGGAACCAGATAATATACAAAATATAATAAGTAAAAAAAAGAGAAGGTAGAAGCTTCCCTAAAGACGAGTCCGGGAGGCCCGGGTCAAAACCCTGCAGTATTATTAGAAGAGGAAATAATAGCAAATCAATAATAGAAAAAACAAAAAACGAAAAATTCGGCGAAAAGGTTGCGGGCGGTGTGGGGGCATGTGCGTGGGGTAGTTGAAAGGTAGCTAAGGCCTTAGCTACGTGAGTGTGATGGAAATGCGCACCCATAGCGCGCACAAGAATGAAAGCGCGTCGAAACAAAATAAATTAAAATATAATAAGTTAAATTAAATTAAAAAAAAATATACCTTATTTTTTTGGTTTTTCAAAAAAATCAAATTATTATATTTGTTTTTGTGTTTTTAAGTAGATTTTTAGTTTTTAATGAAAATATAATTTTTTTTTGTGTTAAGTTTTTTTCATTTTTTAGATTTTTTAGTTTTTTTAGTTTTATATAGTTTTTGTTTTTTTTTTTCATAAAAAGAATGAAAATAAATTTTTTCTTTTTTTTTATTAAGTTTTTTTTGTTTTTTCATTTTTTTGGGTTTTAGTGTTTTTTTAGTTTTTTTTTAGATTTATAGTGTTTTCAAATTTTTAGTTTTTAAGGTTTTTCAAAATTTTTTTTTGTGTTTTATAATTTTGTAATTTTTTATAGTTATTATTATTATTTTTTTAATTATTATTAGTAATAAAATTTTTGGGGGCCCTTTTTTGTAATTTTTAGTACATATATATATAAATAGGTAAAATTAATAGATTTCCAGGGTTCAAAATAACGAAATGACAAATTTCCCGGCAACGGCGCCAAAAACTTGATGGTTTTTAAAACTCCAAAAATTATTATGAAGCGCGGCGCCCCGGGCGGTTTTATTTAAGTAAAGCGGAAGTGGTTTTTTATTTAGAAAACGGGGCGCGCGTATTTATTTATTTGGATATAAAACGGGTTAGATCGAGTTTTAACGAAAGGAGGCAAGTGCACATATCGTGAGTAGTACAGGATATTTCGGGTGGAATATCGAGGTCGTATTGTTCTCGGGGTCGGTTCGATTATTTCTACTCTTACTTGGAGGGGACTATTATTTTACCGATAATTAACTTGTCGGGTTATATTTTATATATAATAAAAATGACATTAAAAAAACAGAAAAAGAAAGCATAAAAAGAAAGCTTGAAGGTGGAGCCGATGAAGAGCTTAGCTCGATGGCACCGAAAAAATAATTTAACTAAAATAGACTTTTAATAAAAAGAGCTCATAAATTTCTAATTAATTAAGGCGGAGACTTGGCCGTGGAGGTTCCACTAAAATGAGCTCACCTATCTCTAGGACTATCGCTCACCTGAACGCTAAGACTATTCGACTGAACGTTAGTCCGACGAAGGATTCCTCTTAACGCCCGCATTACGCTAAGAACCCTGCTATTGGGTGGGGAACCCAATCCGGTAGAGTTGGCGCGGCTCCTCTCTCGAGGGTTAGTGCGGAACTCTCTTTGCCAAGGGGTGATCGGTCCATATGCACGGCCTCTCAGCTTGCTAGCATATGGACTACGAAAATAGGGCCCACACATCGATATGTGGTCCTACGCGTCGTTAACCCCGGGCAAATCTTAAGTAATTTTAATTAATAAGAAAAATACGACCACGCGGCAACGGTGCCAAAAACTTGATAGGTTAAAACTCCAAAAATATGTACGGTCACGCGGCGACCCGGCGGTTTTATTTAAGTAAAGCGGAAGTGGTTTTTTTATTTAGAAAACGGGGCGCACGTATTTATTTATTTGAATATAAAACGGGTTAGATCGAGTTTTAACGAAAGGAGGCAAGTGCACCTATCGTGAGTAGTACAGGATATTCCGGGTGGAATATCGAGGTCGTATTGTTCTCGGGGTCGGTTCGATTATTTCTACTCTTCCCTGGAGGGGACTATTATTTTACCGATGATTATCTTGTCGGGATATTTTATATATAATAAAAAGACAGAAAACATAAAATGAAAGCATAAAAAGAAAGCTTGAAGGTGGAGCCGATGAAGAGCTTAGCTCGATGGCACCGAAAAAACAATTTAACTAAAATAGTCTTTTAATAAAAAGAGCTCCTAAATTTCTAATTAATTAAGGCGGAGACTTGGCTGTGGAGGTTCCACTAAAATGAGCTCACCTATCTCTAGGACTATCGCTCACCTGAACGCTAAGACTATTCGACTGAACGTTAGTCCGACAAAGGATTTCTCTTAACGCCCGCATTACGCTAAGAACCCCGCTATTGGGTGGGGAATCCAATCCGGTAGAGTTGGCGCGCCTCCTCTCTCGAGGGTTAGTGCAGAACTCTCTTTGCCAAGGGGTGATCGGTCCATATGCACGGCCTCTCGGCTAGCTAGCATATGGACTACGAAAATAGGGCCCACACATCGATATGTGGTCCTACGCATCGTTAACCCCGGGCAAACCTTAAGTACTTTTAATTAATAAGAAAAATACGACCTTTAATTATTTTAAGCTATTTTATCTGTCCCAATGCTCTTCGATACCGAGGGCTAAGAACGGTTAGCCACTCATCGGAATGGGGACGGCTTGCGGGAAAAGCAGAAAAGAAAGCATAAAATGGAAAGCAGGAAATGAAAGCAGTAAAATAAAGCAGTAAAGGAAAGCTGAAAATTACAACTCCTACTCAAACGAGTAGGACTGAAGAAAGCTGTAAATTGCGAGTCCCGGCCCAAGCGCTTGGGCGAGAGAAAGAAAGCGGGTTCTACTCAAATGAGTAGGACTAAATAAATGCAACACACGCACACACTCTCTCGACATGAAAGTAAAACACACGCACTCTACTGAATTTAAAACACACGCACACACACTTTCGACATAAAGTAAAACACACGCACTCTACAGGAAAGTAAAATCTCACTCACTCAACAGAAAATTAAACACACTCCACACACTCTACAGAATTGGAATAAAACAAAGCGTCATTTAACTCTTAACGCACTCTACAGGTTTGTAAATAAACGCAAAATGAAAATGCCCGAAAAATTAAAACGAATACATTTCTACCGCTAGAATGCGGTAGAAATGCATAAAAAAGAGCGAAAAAAATTAAAAGAGCAAAATTTTAAAATGAAAAACTTAGTGCATGAAAAATTAAAACAACTATATAATAATTCCTATAACTCCGTAAAACTGATTAAAAAGTGAAAATAAAACGAAAAGAACGAAAAAGTTTTACATCCTAAAAAGAAAAATCTAAGTTAAAAGAAATGAAAATCACCTTGAAATCATTTTTTACGGGTTTATAACAATGAAATTGAAAGCTATAAAAACCTAAGTTAATATAACTAAGAACATAAAATTATAAAGTTATAGTCATACACACACACACGTATAAAGAAGAACAAAAAATCTAAGTTAAAACAAAAGCATAAATAAGATTACATAAAGAGGGGCTTAGATCCATTCCAACATAACATAAGGAGATAAAAATATAACATTTTATTAAGCTGAAACAAGAGTTACAAAAGAACGAAAAAAAAAACTAAGGAGAGGGGGAGAAAATATCCCTTACATAACATTGGAATACATCTAGGTAGCACCTCCCTAAGGCAAAATGGTTCAAAAAGGGGAACATGAACTCAAGCAGAACACTGGTATTTATAGGGGAAAATTTACAAGTACACGCCCTCTGACACGGGTGTGTTAGGGGGCGTGTCGACACTATTCATGATGGCGGCCGGCGATGTGACTGGAAATTTGACTTCGGGCTGGACACGTGTCGGTCTCGCAGTGGTCACGCCCCAGGTCACAAGCGTGACTCTAGGCGCGTCAAGAAGGTGGATCTGGGTGTGGGTCGCGCCAAAAGTCATCGCGCGGGTCTTGTCGGCCAGGTGGAGATGTCACGCCCCAGGTCACGGGCGTGACTCCGGGCATGTCGGTTGGTGTCGACACTCGACAAACGTCGAGCGGAAAATGTCGAGTTGAAAATCGTCGAGCGGGTGGAGGTGTCATGCCCCAGGTCACGGGCGTGACGCAAGGCGTGTCGAGGAGGTCGACGATCGTTGAGCTGAAAACGTCGAGCGGGCGGACACGGGCTTGGGTCACGCCTCGTGTCGGGTGACACGGGAGTGACCCCGGGCATGTCAAGCTTTTCTCTTCAAAATTTGCTGATTTACGGGATTTTGAGCTGTCACGCCCTGGTCACGGGCGTGACTTGACAATTTTTGGCATTTTTTCCTGAAAATTTCAGGAAACAGAAATAAATTTAAGTTAGAAATATTTACAAAAAAAGAAGCAATTTATTAAAGAAATATAAAACAAAAATAACAAAAATAAACTAAAATGACTTATTTAATGTACATAAAAATAGGTATATTTACAATTCATCAGGTACCTCCTTCTTCATCAAAGATGTGAGTGGGAGGGCGATTCGAGAGAATCCCTCCATGAACTTCCGGTAATAACCGGTAAGTCCTAGGAAACTTCGTACGTCGGTGGCTGTCTTCAACTGCGGCCAATCCCGAACTGCCTGAATCTTCGCCGGATCCAATGCCAACCCGGCTCCACTGATAATATGGCCTAAGAAACCTACCTCCTTCAACCAGAACTGGCATTTGCTGAACTTTGCATATAAATGATTCTCCCGCAGTCTCCGTAGGGTCAGTGCCAGATGGCGAGCGTGCTCCTCTTCCATTCTCGAGTAGATGAGGATGTCATCGATAAACACAATGACAAACACATCTAGATACTCCTTGAAAACCTGGTTCATGAGGGTCATGAACGCCGATGGTGCATTAGTGAGCCCGAAGAGCATCACCGTAAACTCAAATAATCCATATCTACTACTAAAAGCAGTCTTCTTAATATCCTCCTCTCGAATCCGTAGCTGGTAGTAGCCCGACCTCAAATCTAATTTCGAAAATAACTGCGCCCCCTGCAGCTGGTCGAACAGCTCGTCTATCCTTGGTAGTGGATAGGTGTTCCGGACCGTCAACCGATTTAGTGCTCGGTAGTCGATGCACAATCTGAGTGTCCCGTCTATCTTTTTGACGAACAATACCGGATCTCCCCATGGTGAAGAGCTTGGTCGGACAAATCCGGCTTCCACTAGCTCCTGAAGCTGGCTCCGAAACTCCGTCAATTCCCTTGGGTCCATCCGGTAAGGGGCCTTAGATGCCGGCTTGGCCCCCGACACAAGCTGTATCTGAAAGTCCTGCTCCCTGTGCGGGGGTAATCTAGGTAATTTTTCTGGAAAGACGTCCGCAAAATCCCGCACCACCGGGATATTCGATATAGAATCTGTGGCCTCCGCCATTTCAAACAGCACCTCGTAGACCTCCTCCCCCTGTAAATAGGCCTTAACGGCCTGTACTGAAGATAAGGGTATACGAGAGGCAGGTCTTATACCTTCGATGATGATGACAGAGTCCCCGTGCATCACGGTGATCCTCTTTGCTTGACAATCAATGTGGGCATGGTTCCAGTGTAACCAAGTCATGCCCAGGATCAGCTCGAAGACTGGCATCCTCAGGATCGTAGCCGATACTTCGAATGACTTTCCTCCAATTTCTTCCTCCATGTTACAATGGGCAGAGGTGAGTATCTCTGATCCGTCGGGTAGACGCACCCTCCTCATCAGGACTGTAAACCGCTCCACTCCTTTCAGCCCTTCCAGAAAGGCCTCCGACACAAACGAGTGTGAGTCACCCGTGTCGAATAGCGTATAGGCGGGCTTGCCGCTGATGAAGACTATACCTGGGACGGTTAAATGTCTTAGTATTTTATAACGAGTTTTCTTTCCTATTTATTCTACTTAGGGCAGTTCTACTTGTTGGGAAATTGAGAAAGGAAATTCAATTTAAACAATTTAAACATCTTGGCGTACCTGCTATGACCTACTCCAGGTTCCGAGGCTGCGCCAGGTCCAAAGCATACACCTGCTCCCTTTCTTGTCTTCGATCCCCTCCCTGGTAACCACATCCTCGGCCGCGTCCTCGGCCTCCGAAATGCTGAGCAGGTGGGCCACCCTGTGGTGCTGGAGGTGGTGCCCCCCTCATGGGGCAGTTTCTCCGGAGATGTCCAACCTGATGACAATGGAAGCACTCTGGTGGGGTATACGCCATACCCTCGGGCCTCGGCATCTCCTGTATCCGAAGAGGTTGAGGGGCCAATACCACCTGCTCCCTCGGCTCCTGCCTCACCTCCTGACGAGGATGGTCCTCAGTCCTTCTCCCATCTGGTATAGTACCCCGCCACTGATCATTTATGGCTCTTCGGCCCTGATCCTCTGCTTGCCGCTTCCGACCCCGAGTGGTGTGCCAATCAGCCTCAATCCTCTTTGTCATCTCCAAAATCCGGGAGATAGGCCCGTCGGATACAAACAACAAGGCCTCCCTCAACTCCTCTTTCAGACCCTTATAGAACCTCTTGATTTATCCTGCTTCGTCCAGCTGGTACGAACCTGCATATCGAGCCAAATGGTTGAACTCTCGATGGTACTCCACCACCGTCCTGGTGCCCTGCTTCAGTTGTAAGAACCGCTCCTCCAACTCATCCCTGGCCGACTGCGGAACAAAATGCTCCAGCAGCGTGGCCCTGAATTCCTCCCAGGTAATTTCCGCAACCTCCCTATTGGCAAACGTCGTGTCCAATAGCGTCTTCCACCACCTCTTGGAATGGGACTCCAAGCAAGGTACCACCAAATCCACCCTCTCCTGCCAGGGGCACCGTATCCCGGTCAACATCTCGTACATAATATCAAGCCACTCCTCTGTCAGCACTGCCGACTCTGTCCCCAAGTAGGATGGGGGAGAGAGTCCTCGGAAGGTGCTCATCCAGTTGGCCCCCAGGTTTGGCTGCGGGGCCGGAGCCTGTTGAGCCCGGAAGGCCTCAAGGATAGCTGTAAGAGTTTGCCCCATGTCTGACTGAAGGAAAGGAGTGGGGACCAGGGGAGGTTGTGCAATGTCCGGAGTCTGCTGAGCTCCGCCTTGTGGGGTGAGCTGAGCTGGGGGCTGCAAAACGGACTACATTAGTAGGTAATCGACTCAATACCTAATAAGAAGTGGACAATTCACATGTGATCCCTCATATGGGCACACCACTGCTTCTGCTGCTTAGTTTGTCCCCAAACTAAACTCGTGCGGGGGTGACCCAGGGTTGTGGACTGCTACTTTTCGATCGAGGTCTGCCTCTGATACCACTTGTAAGACCCCCTTTTTCTTTTTAAAACGCCGGGGTCTTAGGACCAGAACCGCCGTTTTGCGGCGACTCCTTCAAGCCCTGAAGGGTCATCACCACAAAGCGTCGTTTCTGCCGGCCAAATTCGATCACAGAAAAGTAGCAAAACAAAGTAAACGCAAACTTGCAGTCCACAGAAAATCACATATCATAGTAAATATATCTCCACGAAGGGAGTGTCCACAGAAAAACACATCAGAGTAGTAAAATACGGGCTTATGCCCGGTACATCATGTCCTCACTACAAATCACTCATGCGGAAGCAAATGCTGAAAATCTACTCAAGGTCGAGACTCACAGTCCCGGCTGTATGAACTCCGGAGCTAGACTGCCCCATCTCCAAGCGCACCGGTCTCTGGGGCTGCTCCTCCATGCTGGGCTCCATGATTTCCTAAAATGATGCGATTCGAAAACCGTTAGTCTATAAGACTAAGCCCTATCATCCCCCACCCCTTCCCCCATGGCTCCTAGGCACCGAGCGGAGAGGAAGAAAGGGGAGGACTTGAAGGCGGAGAATAATCAAAAACAGATGACAGCGGACCGATACTAGCAATTCTATAATAGATATTGACAATAAGATGAAATACGAAAAGTAACCTTCACTTATGTGAGAACACATAAGCAAAGGATCTTTTATAGAGCTCCTATCGTATAAAAAGTCTCATACCAATTTATACGTTGGGGTGTCGGTTATCAAACAGCAGTAAATATATATATCAAAATTGACCTTAATTTATAAACTTGCCCACACAAGCTTATAGACCAAGGGGTCGTTTTGCAGGTCCTAATGTATAAGCGTCCCATTCCACTTATACTTTAGGTGTCAGGGTTAAATGAATTGATTATGCTATGACGTGCAAGTGGGTATGATGGATCATGCAAGTGCAACACACACACCCGACTCTGTGCACACACACCTTTAGTTCCCCCGTTCTGGAGCCGTAACCTCCAAGGATACCTCCGTAGTGGCATACGGAAGCGGTGGGTTGGGCCTCGCCCACCTCTAAACCAGTAAAGCACTACCAGTCAGACCTATCGTACGCATCAACGCTTGGTGCACGAAGCAGACTCCTGCATACTCTTGCCGGCTGGCGCACCGGACTTTTGTTAGCGAAGTGCTAACCACACTTGCCGAGTCAGCGTATTGGCGTCAGTGCATCGACCCTCCAATACCGAAGACCCACCACCTTAATTTGCTTTCCTTTTATGCACATGCAAATTTAGCGTAATCAAAAACCGAGCTGAATCTCCCCGGACCAAAACGTTCGTCTCTTAACTATCTGAGCTGAAGCTCTCCGGACCAAAACGTCCGTCTCTTAACCATCCGAGCCGAAGCTCCCAGCTATTTTCCTGTGCTATCTGTGTTCGTGAAATGTGCAACCCTAATTACTAAGTTACTCTTTTCAACTTGTTAATATAGTTTACATTAACCCAGGACTGCCCCCGGTATTCCCTGTGATGGGCTCTCAAGGGGCACTAGGAACTATGTTGGGATTACGCCCAGCGTTCCCTTTCGCAAGGTACTTATTATTATTATTGGTTGATTCTCTTACCCATTACCTTCTCATATTACAATAGGCTAGTCCTAGGGTGATTTAACTCTACCTCACCTCGGGGAAGACGATCTTTCGTCGAACCCGAGCGCCTCTAAACTCTAACCAATCTAATTCCTCACCACTCTTCATATCCTTCTATGGTGAACTCAGCCACCTTTATCCAAAATCACTAACTCCTATGCCATGTCCCATCATACCTTATTGCAACTTACCCATCTTGCCAATTGCAGACCATCCTAGGCTATTTGTCGTTCCGGACAGGAGATAATCCAAATACTCATCCAAATGGCCTACCTTATTTACTGGAGATTTATCATTACACAAATAGACTAAATCCAGGAAATTATAATTTTCCTAACTTATCTGGTATTTAATTATTTTCCTTAAAGCTTCCAAAGGCTACCAGTTTGTACATGAACTACCCTAAGTACACATGCAAGATGCCTAACAAAATTATGATAAATATTAGGTTATCTCAATATGGTAAATCCATAGTATCACAATTTTTTCATCATCAAAAGGGCACTAAAAGTATTTTTGCAATATTTACTATCTTCCATTGTTTATGAACCAAGTATAGGAAATATCCATCCAAAAATTATAAAATAATTATACTGGGCAGTTAAAATCTTAAAAGTAGCATTGGCCAATTTTCATAATTTTTCAGCAAGGATTATTCTCTGAATAAATTAATTATCAAAATCTCAATATAATGGACTTGTAAAGGAAGTACTGTAAACAACCCTCTAAAAATTATTAATAAATTCCTATAAGTATATTTTGGCCTGAAATCAACAGTACCTAAGTCTCATGATTTTTTAACAGTTATATCACCTATAAATAATTTTATACCACCAAAGCCCCTTTTTTGAAATTAGTGAAGTAAGTACCAAATATAATCAATTAAAAATTGTAATAAAATTTAGGGATATTCACTTAATCAAATTTCATCAGATTAAAATGAACACAATAATCAAATTAATTAAAACACCATTTTGGGTCTTTTGGTAATTAACAAACAAAGTGCCAGAAATATAATCCATAAAATTCTAATAAAATTACCAGGGGTTCTAGATGGTCTAAAACTTACTCTACCCAAGTTTCACAACTTTTAGATATGGTTTAGTGGCTGAATTTACAAAATTATTCTTCTACCCTAAAAATAGGGTTAGGGTTTTGAGGTGCCTACCTTCCTCCCAGTCCTCTAAGATTCCTTTCAGAGAAATTAGGTCACACTACCTTCAATTCTACTGAGTTTTCAAGGTCATATAAGGGCATTAACCCCTATGTCCTTCACAACCCCCAAAAGTCCTTCCTTAGGGTTTGAGGTTGAACCCTATGGGGAATCAAGCCTAAATCACCCCATTTTCCTTAAGAGGGTATCATTGGCCATACTAAGTCAGTGTCCAAGACCTCAGCCTCTATTGAGGGGAGGTGGCCACCCTAAGTCCATGGTGCACTTTTAATCAAAAACAACCCCTTAAGGCCAAACTAGGGTTTGGTGATTCCCTAACCAAAACCCATCCAAATGAGTTGGAATTTTGTCCAGATCTAGGTATTGATGCCAGGCACCACTCACCAAAATTTGGGATGGTTTGGAGATCATTAGACCACTTAATTAAAATACCCTAGCATTATTAAATAAAAGTAAAAACGTTAGGCAAAGTGTCTCCAAAAAATCCCAATTTTGGACAGACTGATCGCTTGACCAAATTTCAGCCCATTTGGACAAGGGATGAAGGGTGGACATCCATTTGAATCTCAAGACAGCCCTAGTTACCGGTCCCACCAAAATGGGTGCCCTAGTCCAACCAACGGGCCAAATTGGTCCAAATTAATTTTGGATTAAAGTAGCCTCATAGGGCTACAACTTTCATATTGAAAGTTTTCCCACCCGATGGCCCTAAGTATTTTTCAAAATTAATTCAAAACAGCCCAGTAAATAGGACAAAAAATTCAGAAATCAAAACTAAGTAAAAGAAATGATGCAGAACGAATCTTAAAGCAAATCCGACGCATCCTGGTCATCTTCCTCCTCCAGCCAAGGGCTGTGATCAGCCCGACCTGGAGCTTCTTCCAAGCCATTTTCCCGGCCACCCGGCCACCTCCCTGGCCGGCCACCACCAGCACCACCTTCATTGAGGTGGGGGCTATCGTCCGGCGATGGTTTGAGCGCCGGAGGTTGTGGTTTCCGGCGAACCCGACCACCATTTTGTTTTGGAAAAACCATGGAAATGAAAACTTGGATCGGCTCAATTGAGTCCGATTCTTGTCCTAAACGATTCCTAAGATCTACCCACGGAAGAAGGAGTAGAGGAGGACCTTCAACCGTGTTTGCCGACGTGTTTGGTGGTGGTGCGCCATGGCCGGTGGTGGAGCTTTCCGATGCTTTGCAACTACACAACCAATTTGCTCGGTTTCTTCAAGTAAGGGGTGGAAACGTCTCCTCTAACCTTGGTGAGGCTTTTAAAAGAGCCAAAAGGGGGATAGGGAGGGTCATAGCTTGAATCTCCATTTCCACCATTAATGGGGAATTTTGGGAAACTGAAATCTCAATGAATTCAGCCTTTGGAATCAATTGGAGAGGCCATTGGTCTCCCTTGGTCATGAATGGCCTCTTTTCTCACTTTCTCTCTCCTCCATTAAAGGGAAAAATGGAGCTTTCTCTCTCCTAATCACCATGGCCGAATTTTGATCTCTCCTCTAGCCTATTGGCACCCCACTAACACATATGAATAATAAAAATGAGGTTAGCCCAAGTGGGGGAAATGGGTTTGAGCTTGGGTTAGCCCATTTGGGCTAATTTGACTTAACCTTAAGGTAGAGTTGATCTTGGTCAACATGACCATTTGGGTTGACCCCAATGGGTCCCTGGTGACCCATTGGCCTCCCCTAAGGTCTATGTAGGGTTGGGTAGGGTTAACTTGGCACCTTGGAGGTCACTTGACCCTTGGTAAGGGCACTTTGACCACCTTGGGGCTTGAGTTGACTTGGGTCAACTTAGACACTAGGTTTGACTCCAATGGGTCCCTAGTGACCCATTGACCTCACTTTAGGTTTAGGAAGCCCTGAGTAAGGTTGGTTGGGCACCTTGGTGGTCACTTGACCCTTAATTAGGGCACTTTGACCAAATTAGGGGTTAGCGTTGACTTGGGTCAACATGACCATTTGGGTTGACCCCAAGGGGTCCTTGGTGACCCCATGGCTTCCCCTGAGGTCCAGGAAGGATTATGTAGGGTTACCCTGCACTTTGGAGGTCACCTACCCTTAGTAAGGGTACTTTGACCAAATGAGGGGCCTAAGTTGACTTGGGTCAACTTGGTCTCTAGGGCTGAACCCAATGTGTCCTTGGTGACCCATTGACCTCACTTTAGGGTTAGGAGAGCTTGAGTGGGGTCCACTTGGCTAGGGGAAGGTCAATTGACCCTAAGTAGGCTAGTTTGACCAATTTAGGGTTGGGGTTGACTTGGGTCAACTGAGTCTCTTGATTGACCCCAATGGGTCCTTATGGCTCTAATGGGCCTCCCAAAGTATTAGGGGTGTTGTGGTAGGGTCTTGGGGTCAAGGTGTAGCCCCATGGTCCTCCTAAACTATTGTTCAGAATCCTACTATTTGCAGACCATGATGATTTCCAACTTCATGTCTAAGCTCACTTGGTCTTCTTGAGCTTCCTAGGGTTCTGTCATGACCTAGTCATGGCCAAAACCACTCTTAGGGGTCTAGTTGGAAATGGGATGTTACACCAGCTCCCACTCCTCCCGCGAGAGCCCTGTAGCCTCACATCATCTGGTCGCAAACGACGACCTCCACAGCCACCCTACCCACCACCGACGAACTCCACTGACCTTCTTTCAAACACTCACTGATATGGAGAAAGGTATTTTCTGGACTTCTTCTTCCTTCTTCACATTTAACTTCAACATTTTACATTAATTTGTCGTTTGATATTTATATTTTGATTTCATTTACACTTCCTCTTCCTCATTCAGTTTCTGGTTTAGGGTTTTCCATTTTTTGATTTCCCGATTTCATTTAGATTAATTTGTCGTTTGGGCTTTCCATTTTCAATTCTTCCGTATGACATTTTCATTTTGATTTCTTCTAAACTTCCCCTTTCTAATTTTTTTGGGTGATTTCGTGCTTTCCATTTTTTGAATTCGTTTTAAACTTTCCATATTAAAAATCTGAGTAAATTTCTTTGCAGAAAGAGATACATGGCAATTTTCCGAATGGTTATGCACTGTTCATGATCAGGTTAGTGTTCTTTTTTTTTCATTTTCACTTTCCAGTTACAATTTTAATCTCAGTTTGATGTTGTTTTTGCAGAAAGAGATACATGGCAATTTTCCGAATGGTTATGCATTGTTCATGATCAGGTTAGTTTTTTTTTTTCATTTTCACTTTCCAGTTACAATTTTAATCTCAGTTTGATGGTGATTTTGTTCTTCAGATACATTTTTTCTCTCAGTTTTGCTCTCAGTTTTGATTTCAGTTTTGCTCTTAGTTTGTTACTTTTAGTAACAAACTGTATTTGTTTGTAACTACAATTTTGATCTCAGTTACTAACTATTTTGATTTCACTTTTGCTCTTAGTTTTGATTCCAGTTTCGATTTTAGGTTAATCTCAGTTTTCAAATCTGTTTTCAATATCAGGTACTAACAAAGTTTTTATTCCAAATTTATGTTTCAGGTGACACTTAATTTACTCAGTTTTTCATTTCAAATAAGATAATCTCAGTTTTGAGATTAGTTTCAATTTCAGTTTTTTATTTAAGCTTTCTATTTCAGATTTTGCTTTTATATTTCATTTCATTTATAATTTACAGTTGCTTACAAAATACCATTTTCAATACATATAATAAGATTTTGAGTTTTTGTTCTTCCCGCTTCTTCTTTCCACTACCATCTTTCTTATTTTCTTATTTGCGGTTGAATCTAAACATGATATCAAAGCGGTGATTTGGATCTGATCCTTCCCGTTCAATTATGGCTTCTTCTTCCCAACCAGATTCCATCCTTAGGATTCAAGATGCAGAACGACATAATAATAGAATCGCATTATCATCATTAGCCTAATACCATATACCTTAGGTCGGTTTTATTAAATATTTAATTTTCCTTCATTCAAGCCAAGTATTACCTAAGTTGTCAAACTTGTTTTTACAAATCATATGAACTTTTGTCCATGCTATTATAGAAACACTCATCCTCCTAATCTTTGAACCCTGATTATATCTACACTTCTATTGTTAACATTTTTACCCATTGTAGCACATGTGAATTTCACAAAATTTATACATTCTAGAATTTAGCAAGGAAATGACAAAGGTGAGTCAATTGTGGCTAAGGCCCTGTTTGGCACGATAATGACGGTCGTGAATGCGGTCGTTATGAATCGTCGTTTGTGACTGCCCGACCTCACCTAAGGAACTTCATCAACTTTTATGTTCAAAACTAGTTCTTTTTTTGGTGGCGGTCATAACCATTGTCACACCAAACGTACATTCTAGAATTGTAGCGTTTTTGTCCAAAATGTGCAAAAACTCTGCGCAAAATGGAGCCTAAGTTTCTTGCTTTAAACTTAGTGATGCGGGCTAACTCGATGTCCCTGTCGGACCGGATTCTACTGGGCCGCCTTAGCTTGCGGGGCGGTCGAGCGCCCACACAATCAGAGAAAAGGGAAGATCGACTCAAGATATGATGACGTGGAAAAACCCCTAAATTGGATAAAATACCACGTGACCGGGTCTGTGCCGGTCAAAATCCAGTAGCTGCTTGCGGTTACCGGGCGTTCGGTGAATCGGGGCGACAGGCCGCTCCCGTTACAACTTGAGGTGAGAGAAGAGAACTGCAGCTCCCCGCATGCAACAGGCTACCTCGCGGGAGCGCTTTGAGTTCTGACCTGAGGAAGAAGATGACCAGGAGCCAAAAGGTGAAGAATGAGAAGGCCTTGGAGCTCATTTTATAGCCTCCAGGAGAGGAACATGGCGGGCCCCACCGCCAATGTAGTGTGCTAGTGGGTGGTTACCCACTAGATCGGACGACGAGGAAAGCCCACGGTGATCGGACGGTGGGCAGGCCGTCCATGGTGGTGGGGAGGCCATGCGCCGACGGTGGCCGACCAAGGGGCGGCCTGGACCACGGTGAGGACGGCGCTTGCGGCTAGGCCGGCGGCGGCCTGGCGGGCGCCTGCGGACAGGCCGTCGGATGGCCTGGCCGGCGCCTGCGGCCAGGCCGACGGCGGCCAGGCCGGCGGCGGCCAGGCCGGGTCCCGCTGCTCGTCCGACGGCGGCCAGGTCGGCGTAGACCTGGCCAGAGTCCGCGGCCAGGTTGGCGGCGGCCTGGCTGACGCCTGCGGCCAGGCCGGCGACGGCCTTGTCGGAGCCTGCGGCCTGGCCGGCGGCGGGTTGGCTGGCCGGCCGCGGCCCGGCCGGCGGCGGGCCGGCTGGCCATGGCCTGGCCGGCTGCAGCTGCCCGGCCGGCGGCTACTACTCTACCGGCGGCGACGGCCGGTGGTGGCGGCCCGCCGGTGGTTACCCCCCAATGGGGGTGTCTTTAGTGGAGAGATAGAGAGTGGGCCCCACCCCCATGTTCTCCTCATCATGGGAGGTGGGGTTTGACTAGTAAACCCATGATCAACCATTTTGGGAGAAGATCATGGGGGAGCATGCATTATAAATGATGGTGTAACCCATCAATTGCCCCCCAAATCATTGTTATCCGAGAGCGAAGCGAGCGAGGGAAGAAGGATTTCCTGCTGCCCCCTTTTCTAACGTCATGACAACCTCCGTCGAGCGGGTGGAGATGGTGAAGGGAAGTGCTTCTAAGGTATCAGGAGTAAAGCTTGTTGGAAAAAACGATGGCTGGAGAAAACTCCGACGTGGTTGCGAGCGTCCCTGCCACGTGGCCGCATGCCGCGCGCGTGCGCCCTGACTGGGCGCGGCGAGGTTGCGTGCGACCAGGCCGCGCGCGCTGGCGGGCGACCCGCAAAACCAGGCCGCCCGCGCAGCCGACTATGCGTGCGGCAAGCCGCGCGTGGGGCGGGCTACGCGAGGCGGCTGCGCAAGGCGGACCGCGCGCGGCGGTTCGCGTGCGAGGTGGCCGCGCAAGGCTGGCCGCGCACCCGGTGGGTCTCGCGCGAGGCGGCTGCGCGAGGCTGGCCGCACGCGGGTGGAAGCGCGGGGCGGGCCGCGCGCGTGGCAGGTCACGCGCGATGCGGCAGCGCGCGGCGGACTGTGCGCGGGGACAGGCCGCGCGCCGACGGCATGTGCGAGACAGACCGCGCGAGAGGAGGCCGCGTGAGACTGTCCGCACGCGCGGCAGGCCGCGCGCACGCCCAGGCCGCGCGCGCACCCAGGCCACACTCGCGCATGCCCAGGCCGCTCTTGCGCGCGCGGCAGGCTGCGCGCGTGAGGGCTGCACGTACCTCGGTTGGGTGCGCTCTATGCTGTGCGTGCACGGATGCGCGCATCCAAGTCTTTAGTTTCAGGGCAAATCTGACCTTTTTTATTTCAGTGTTGTGCAGGTTTCGAAGCGTTCTTCCGGTCTGATGCGTCTGCGCTCCTCTTTAACCAAAGATGGCGTGGAAATTTGGAGGAAGAAGTATGGTCTTCCTGCCAATTTGGAGGTGAGGATCCCACGTGTCGAGGAGCGAGTCCAGAATCCTCCCCGTGGCTGGCTGACGATTTGTGAAGTTTCTCTAAGGTCCAGCTTCCGTTTTCCGCCGTGCGAGAAGGTGATCGAGATCTTGAAGTTCGATGGGGTGCCAATTTTACAATTTGTCCCTGTTGGAATTGCCCGAATTATGGGCTTAGCTGCATTCTTTCGCGAACATGGATGACGGCTTTCCTTGGACCAATTCTGAGATTGGTGTGACGTTCGCTCTGATGGCGGCGAACGGGTGGAGGTTCGCAGCAACAAAGGCTGGTTGGAGTTTGAAGCTCTAAAAGATCGTCGGCACGGGAACACTCTGTTTGGGTATATTAGGAATTCATGGGGCCTTCCCGAGGCATGGGACATGCTACCGGACCTCTGCCGTCGAGTGAGGGGGAAGGAACGAGAAATTTCTCTGATGCTTGGGTTTTCAGAGTCTCGTGAACTAGCCAACCGTCTCTTCAATATTTTTGTCTATGTGGAGGAGAAGTGTCTGCGGCGGTGTGGCATCTCCTCTGACACAGCCCAGGCTGCCGGGACTTCTCAGGAAGGGATAGGAAAGAGGAAGGCTGTGGTGGCCCCTTCTGTTGTCCTTGACACGGTGGCGGTGGCGGCCCCTTCTGATGCACGTCCCGAGTCGACTCCCGAGGTGCAGATACTTGCGTCCCCAGTTCCTCAGGTGTCTCCGAAGGCGGTGGCCCCTCGGATGTCCTCCTCCTTGAGGGCAATGAGTGATGTGGTAAGTGCCTTGGTTTGTTGCGGAGATTTTTTGTCATCTTCATTATTCGGTACTAACCTTCACCTTTTCCTTTGTGCAGATAGAGACTCAAGCCCAGATTACGGTGACCTGGAATGATCACTATGTGAGTTTGAAAGACGGGTACCTTGCCCTTCAGGAGAAGCTCCGGTTGACGTCGAGCTTGTTTGCTTCCTTGAGGGAGGAGCATGATCGGGACGTTGTGCGGTTTCACCGGACCGGGTCGATGCTGAAGTCCGAGCTAGAGGACGCACATGCGACTTTGAAGGTGGAGAAAACTCTGGTGGAGAGGACCACCCAGATGTTGAAGCACTCAAAGGAGGAGACCTTGGGCTTGGAGACCGAGTTGCAGGCGGCACGGGAAGAGGTCTCCGGCCTCGATACTCAGCTACGGACGGCGAAGGCCCAAGTAGAGACGCTGTCTTCTGACAGCCATTTGTCGGAGCTGAAGGCCGCATGACTTGTATAATACCTGGACTCGCTGGACTACATGCGAGACCGCAGCTTGATTGTGGAGGAGGTTTGCGACGAGTTTGGTCCAAGGAGGTGGAGCCCCAGATGGACGATGTTCGTGAGCTAGCGCTTCGACGCGGTGTCTCGAAGGCTTTTCGCCTAGTTAGCAAGAGTCTGGGATGCGACACATCCGACCTTAGCTTTGCGGACATTTCTGAAGAAGAGCGTTCCAGCTCGGACGACGAGTAGTAATCTTTTGTTTTTGCATCTGTGTATTTGTACTTTGTCGTTTAGCCAGTTGTATTGTTTTTTGACGTTATTCTTTTCATGTTATCTTAGCTGTCTTGTATGGTATTAGTTTGGCTTTGTTAGCGCGTCTTTAGTCTGCGACTTTGTTTGTGCGGCTTAAGTTTACAGCTGAGTTTGCTCGAGGGCTGCTCTCGGCTTCTTCGTAAGGGGGACATGCCCCCACGGGGTGCACGAGTCGGGCTCGCGGCTTAGGTTGCTTGAGGGCTGCTCGCGACTTCTTTGTGCGGGGGGCAGGCCCCCACGGGGTGCACGGGGGCGGGCTCGTGGCTTGGATTGCATGAGGGATGCTCGAGGCTTCTCCGTGAGGGGGCAGGCCCCCACGGGGTACGCGAGTCGGGCTCGCGGCTTGGATTGCACGAGGGCTGCTCGCGGCTTCTCCGTGAGGGGAGCAGGCCCCCACGGGGTGCGCGAGTCGGGCTCGCGGCTTGGATTGCACGAGGGCTGCTCGCGGCTTCTCCGTGAGGGGGCAGGCCCCCACGGGGTGCGTGAGTCGGGCTCGCGGCTTGGATTGCACGAGGGCTGCTCGCGGCTTGGATTGCACGAGGGCTGCTCGCGACTTCTCCGTGAGGGGGCAGGCCCCCACGGGGTGCGCGAGTCGGGCTTGCAGCTTAGATTGTGCGAGGGCTGCTCGCAGCTTCTCCGTGAGGGGGGCAGGCTCCCACAGGGTGCGCGAGTCGGGCTCACGGCTTGGATTGCACGAGGGATGCTCGCGGTTTCTCCGTGAGGGGGGCAGGCCCACACGGGGTGCGTGAGTCGGGCTCGCGGCTTGGATTGCGCGAGGGCTGCTCGCGGCTTCTCCGTGAGGGTGGCAGGCCCCCACGCGGTGCGCGAGTCGTGCTCGCAGCTTGGATTGCACGAGGGCTGCTCGCGGCTTCTTCGTGAGGGGGCAGGCCCCCACGGGGTGCACAAGTCGGGCTCGCGGCTTGGCGGAGAACGTAAGCACTCAATCTGGTTGCATGACCCAGCCTGGCCAAACTATTGTATTAATAAAACAGTAAAAAGATTGTTCTCGCAAGCCTGAGCTTGCGGTTTTTACAACTTCAAACAAGTAAATGAGCGGAGAAGAAGATGACTTAAGAATGGAAGTGGCGGGAACGAGACTGGAAGACGTCCATGAGCGATTGCTGGAGTATCGCGGTGTAGTCAGACTCAGCTTGGATGACTACGAACTGTACATCATAGTACGCTTGTCGAGATGCTTCTTCAAGAGTGACTGGGAGAGTGATGGTGCCCATGACTGGTACAGGGACGTCCCCAGAAATATGTGCGCTAGCAGTCGCTAGCTCGAGGTGGCCAGTGGTCAGTTTGAGTTGGAGTAATGTGGATAGGAAGAACACATTAACAACAATCTCCATGTCCACTAGGACTTGGCTCAATTCGGTGGATGGCTCGCCAATTCTAACGGTTATGCACCTCATGCTCTGACTAGGAGGTGGTCTCCTTTTTGATAAGAATTGATCAACCGCCCCTAGACTGGTTAGTCACTGGATTTCCTTCTTCAGCTGATTACATCCATTGGTGCTGTGACCTAGACCCTGGTGGTATTCACAGTACTTTGACAAATCTCCTCGGCCGGGAGCGAGCGACCTAGGTCTGCATAAGGCTGGATGGTTTCGTATTGCTTCAAAGATCTTGCCTTGAGGGGCGTTGAGCGCCGCAAGCCGGCGCAGCTTCTGCTGGTCGCAGTTTCTCTTGTGCTCGAAGTACCCACCGTTCTCTAGCTTGATTTTCTAGACCTTATTCGGACTTGGACTTTCCAGTGAGGGCTCTCTGATCGTGGCAAACCTTTTAATAAAGAGGGCTGCGAGTTCAATGTAGCTGCTTATCCTTTCCTCCTGTAGAGAACAAACCCAGACTCGAGCTTCCCCTTTCAATGTTGTTGGGAACGTCTGGACCATTAATTGATCTGAAGCGTTGCGCGCGTGCATGATAGCTTCAAAATATTCCACATTTGCCAATGGGTTGTCGGTTCCGCTGAAATTGTGGATTTCAATGTCGTCTTTTGGGTCTGGTTCTATCCAGGAGTCAAATGAGTTGTAGTTAGGTAGACGTTTACTCGGCCCCAGCTTCGTGGCCGAGGCATCGAGTGTCATCTTGCTTCCAGGATTCCCTTCGTAATGAGGACTGGCGAGGTGGCAATCATGCATCTCATGGAATGGTGCCACTGGCGCGGGGGAGCTATTTGTTCTTGAGAACTCCTTCTCTATATCGTACTCCTTGTGCGAGCAGTGTCTAGTTGAAGCAGAGAGGTCTTCTGACGGTTGTAAGTCAGCTTGCTTGAAATGCTGAGGCGCTCTTAGCAGGCTGGATGCCAGATCATTCTGAACTGTGCGCATCATGCCTGTGTGGGCGGTACTCAAAGGGGGATGTTCTTTAAGTGGACGTTGCCCCCTAGTCCCCTGAGGGTCACGGCGACGGTTGTCTCCACGGCGCCTAACTTGACGCCGATCTTCTTGTCTTTCGAGGGTTTGTTCCTCTTGTTGCGGAACTTCTTGGGCCGGGCCATGATTTGGCTGCGGTAGGGGAACGACTGGTGCTGCTAAACTTCTGAGTAGGGTGAGCATTTCGATCTGCTATTCCTCTATCTGGTGGACGCGTCTCTCGAGGGTGTTAATAGCTGCGTACGCAGCCTTTGCCTCTTTCGGTACGCTCACTAGCGAGTGGGTGCTTGCCGGTTTGGTGAGTCCACCGAGGATGACTCTTTCAACAACGCGGGCGCCTTTTTTTGCGATTGGAGCAGGACTTGGAAGTGGCTGAGCTGATGATCTAATTTTTTTAAGGATGTTGGGAATCGGATTCCCACAGATGGCGCAAAACTGTTGCGGGCTAACTCAGTGCCCCGGTCGGACCGGATTCTACTGGGCCGCCATAGCTTGCGGGGCGGTCGAGCGTGCACACAGTCAGAGAAAAGGAAAGATCGGCTCAAGATATGATGACATGGAAAAACCCCTAAATTGGGTAAAAAATCACGTGACCGGGTCTGTGCCGGTCAAAATCCACTAGCTGCTTGCAGTTATAGGGCGTTCGGTGAATTGGGGCGACAGGCCGGTCCCATTACAACTTGAGGTGAGAGAAGAGGACTGTAGCTCCCCGCGTGCAACAGGCTGCCTCGCGGGAGTGCTTTGAGTACTAGAATTCGAGTGGAGGCACTGGAGCTCTGTAGCTTGGGTTGCGGGTCCGCCGCACGCCTACTTGCAAGGATCATCTTCTTCCTCCTCTGCTCGCGCTGGGACCTGGGCGTTCTCCGGCTGGTGGTGCTCTGGTGGTTCGTGGTGGCTCACGGTGGTTCGAGGTGGCTGGAGGATGACCTGAGGGAGGAGTCCGACAGAGCTCTGACCTGAGGAAGAAGATGACCAGGGGCCAAAAGGTGAAGAATGAGAAGGCCCTGGGGCTCCTTTTATAGCCTCTAGGAAAGGATCATGGCGGGCCCCACCGCCAATATAGTGGGCTAGTGGGTGGTTACCCACCAGATCGGACGGCGTGGAAAGCCCACCGTGATCGGACAGTGGGAAGGCCGTCCATGGAGGTGGGGCGGCCATGCGCCGGCGGTGGCCGACCAAGGGGCGTCCTTGACCACGGCGAGGCCGACGCTTGCGGCAAGGCCGGCGGCGGCCTGGCCGGGTCCCGGGGCCCGGCCGGCGGCTGCGAGGTCGGCGGCGACATGGCCGGAGACCGCGGCCCGGCCGACGGCGGCCTGGCCGGCGCCTGCGGCCAGGCCGGCGACGGCCTGGTCGGAGCCCGCGGCCGGCCGGCCGCGGCCAGGCCGGCGGCGGGCGGGCTGGCCGGCCGCGGCCCGGTCGGCGGCGCCCGGGCCGCGGCCTGGCCGGCGGCGCCTTGGCAGCGGCCTGGCCGGCTGGAGCTGCCCGACCGGCGGCGACTACTCCACCGGCGGCGGCCTGCCGGCGGCTGCGGCCGGTGGTGGCGGCTCGCCGGTGGTTACCCCCCAATGGGGGTGGCTTTAGTGGAGAGATAGGTAGTGGGTCCCACCCCCCATGTTCTCCTCATCATGGGAGGTGGGGTTTGACGAGTCAACCCCTTCTCCCAATTTGGAGGAAGATCATGGGGGGAGCATACATTATAAATGATGGTGTAACCTATCACTTAGTTTTAATTTTGATTTTTGTTATATCTGAGCTTACACTATATGGCTTCTGCCTTTCTGGCTATTGGCACGAAGGGATAGATTCTGACATTAATGATAGTGTTTCCTGCTGAAATTTTTTACATTCAAAACTTCTGCAATTATTATCTGTCCAAGGTTAGTGATACATTGTAAATATGAAAAGCAAGTTTCTTTGTCTGATGTAGGTTTTTAGCTATAGTCCTGTTAGTATTTCGTATAAAAAAATTGGCTTGAATGTATACTGTTGGATAATGTTTATTTACAGTAGCTTTCTTTGTGATCTTGTGTATGCCCTCCCATGTTTGAAGCACCAAAATCTCTCATCCAAGGTTGAAACTCTTACATACATCACAAGTACACTCATCTTAGCATTTTAAAGTTGTTTATTTTACTAGAAATTAACAATATAAACACAGAGATGGTTTTGATAATAAAAATTAGGTGTGTATGGCTGCTATGAGTTTCCCAAGGGAGAATTTTAGGTACGTGCAACTTACTGTAGTGTAGGTGCGGGGCCTTTTTTTTAGGCTAATGTACGTGTGTAGTAATTTGCAACTATAATTTTTGAAGAATTATAAACGAAGATGTCATGAGCACAACCTGTGACGCTCTTGTAGATGACTGAGGGCTTACCTGCTCACCCGACATGCGAGGAGTTTTAATTCTTTTGAACCAAATGAGAAAACATTCATACTGGCATCGTAGCTCGTCATCAATACCTATAAGTATAGAAGGATATTCGACCAAACCACCCCTAGGAAAGGGCTTAATTAAAGGTAGCTTTAACATTTTTGTTTCTCACCTCCTTACACATCATTTGCCAGTGTCTTGCTCCGCTCATTGCTCCGAGCAGGAAACAACAGCATTTATCCTCAGACTATTTGTCCTGCAGCTCCAGGAACCTTAAAATTGCTAGCTCAAAATACTAGTCACATAAACTCAAAAAAAAAGAGTTCTGTTGGGCTAAAATTGCTTTTATTGACGGTATGAATGACTTAAGAAGCATCTATTTGTTTGCAAAAAGTGTGCACTGAACTAGATTTTTTTGAGCGATACAGCGCTGAATACAGAGCACCTGTAACTCTCTTTTGACTCCAAAATCCTATGATTCGAAGTGAGCATACAAAGCTGCTGGGAAAGGAGATCGATATTCCCTCAGAACAGTCAAAATATAGAAAAATAGCGTCAATATTTTATAACAAAAATATCAATATAACAATCAACGCCCGATACAAAAATACCGCGGAGAAGCCGGACACGCTCGGTCCGCGGGAGAGAGGAAAACTGGACTGCAATCCGACTAACGGACGCACAAGGTTCGTCGGAACCTTCAACGTCAATCTCCGACGTTCAGCCGCCACCACCGGAGAGAAAACTCCAAGTTCGGATCCGGACCTCGCCACGAACGTGTAGCCCGTCCTCAGCGCAAACTTCTCCTCTCCAAAGACTCCTCAAAATAGCCTTCTTCCTTCCACGGCTACAGCCGAACACCGCCTCACCTCAAACCGCGCGACCACCGGCGGCGCTCCTCCTCCACGGACTGGGAGCGACGGCTCTTCTCCTCCTCCACGGCAGCACGGGGCGCTCCTCCACGAGCGACAACACGCGAGAGAGAGAGCACAGGAGAGAGAGAGAGCACAGGAGAGAGAGAGGGAGCACGGGAGAGAGTGAAAGCACAGGAGAGAGAGAGAGAGAGAGAGAGCACGGGAGAGAGAGAAAAAATTGAGGGGGCACAGGCGGTTGTGTCAAGTGAGGGGGCACGGGTTTCTTTATTTATGCAGGTGGTTATTTTAGGAGAGATGAAAGGGTGCGGTTCTTCTAATGGATGTTGTGGCCCGGTTCACTTGAACCGGGTAGGAGCCAATAAACCAACAAACACCATCTTGGCTCATATCCCGGTTCCACTACCACCATCTGCACGAAGCACACAACTGCTCGAAGCACCACCTCAACGACTTGAGGCGTCAGCCGACCTGCTCCAGTCGACTCATCCCTGCTAGGCTCAACCTCTGAACATCGTCGCCAACGGATCGCAAAAACTGACTCGTCGAACCCGAGTCCCTGGAAGGCGATCCACTGCACCACGACTGTCACCTCTGTCGGCCGCCGAAAACATGGGCTCACCACCTCGCATCGTGGTCCCCATCAGCCAGTACAAACTACCATGCTGCAAAGCTCGCATGAGCACGGTGCGCCCTCGCCTCACCGTCAGAACTCCATCTCTCGCTGCAAAATTGCAACCACTGGAATTCAATCTGCCCAACGATATCAGATTCCTGCGCAGCTTAGGTACCAGATGTACCTGATCAAGTCTACGCATAGCTCCGTCATGCGTCCGTATGTTAACCGTCCCAATCCATGTGACCTTACATGCTGAACCGTCACCCAGAAATACCGACCCAGACATCACCTTCAGTGAACTGAACATCGCCGCATCTGAGCAAATGTGCTGCGAAGCACCAGAATCCAAAATCCAGATATCAGAGTCATTCTGACTCTCAGTGACGCAATAAAAGCCGTCATCTCCTTCCAGGTCGAGTGTCACCATGCCCGCATCTTGGACATCCTTCGAAGTTCCAGAACTTCCTGCACGCTGCGGACAATTTCTCCTAATATGACCAACCTGTCTGCAGTGCTAACACGTCACTGCCTTCTTCGACGCCGATAGAGCTCGTGCACTGCTCGATCCTTTGCTAAAACTCCTCCCACGTTCATGCGCTACCAAGATCTGGTCACCCCTAGGATTGGGGTCCTTTAACATCTGACTGGATAACAGCGCCGACGTGACTTCTTCCAGCCCCACCATATCCTTCTCATACAGGAGCGTAGTCACCATGTGCTTGTATGACGCTGGGAGCGAGGTAAGAAGCAGGAGGGCTTTGTATTCTTCCTCTACCTTCGATCCAACCACATGCAACTGGCTCAGAAGACCGTTGAACACATTGAAGTGTTCCTGCAGGTTGCCACCTTCCTGCATCTTCAGCGCATAGAGGCGCTGCTTCAGCAACAATCTTGTCGTCACGGATTTTGCCAAGTACAGTCGCTCCAGCTTCTCCCAAAGCTCGACTGTCGTCTCTTCAGTCCCGATGTTGAAGAGCACCTGGTCAGCAACACACATCCTGATTGTGCTCGTGGCTTTTTCATCAAGATCCTGCCATTCCTCATCTTTTACTGCCGTGGTTAATTTGTCACGCACCCGCAAGACTCGAATCAAACCTTGTTGAACCAACATATCCTTAACTCGAATCTGCCATAGGCTAAAATTCTCACTGCCATCGAACTTCTCAACGGAAAATCTGTCCAAAATTGCATTCTTCCCTGCAATGACTGTCCCCGACAAACTAGAAGACCTGATTTGTTCAAAGGTCGGATCTGAAAGAGTGGGAAGAGGACCTAGTCGTTCACCACCGCAGTCAAACCCTTCCTAGAACGTCCAATCACGGTCGTCTACCGAACCTTCCTCTGATACCACTTGCTGGGAAAGGAGATCGATATTCCCTCAGGACAGTCAAAATACAAAAAAATATTGTCAATATTTTATAACAAAAATATCAATATAACAATCAACGTCCGATACAAAAACGCCGCGGAGAAGCCGGACACGCTCGGTCCGCGGGAGAGAGGAAAACTGGACTGCAATCCGACTAACGGACGCACAAGGTTCGTCGGAACCTTCAACGTCAATCTCCGACGTTCAACCGCCACCACCAGAGAGAAAACTTCAAGTTCGGACCCGGACCTCGCCACGAACGTGTAGCCCGTCCTCAGCGCAAACTTCTCCTCTCCAAAGCCTCCTCAAAACAGCCTTCTTCCTTCCACGGCTACAGCCGAACACCGCCTCACCTCAAACCGCGCGACCACCGGCGGCGCTCCTCCTCCACGGACTGGGAGCGACGGCTCTTCTCCTCCTCCACGGCAGCGCGGGGCGCTCCTCCTCCACGAGCGGCAACACGCGAGAGCGAGAGCACAGGAGAGAGAGAGAGCACAGGAGAGAGAGAGAGAGAGAGAGAGAGAGAGAGAGAGAGAGAGAGAGCACGGGAGAGAGTGAAAGCACAGGAGAGAGAGAGAGAGCACGGGAGAGAGAGAAAAAATTGAGGGGGCACAGACGGTTGTGTCAAGTGAGGGGGCACGGGTTTCTTTATTTATGCAGGTGGTTATTTTAGGAGAGATGAAAGGGTGCGGTTCTTCTAATGGATGTTGTGGCCCGGTTCACTTGAACCGGGAAGGAGCCAATAAACCAACAAACACCACCTTGGCTCACACCCCGGTTCCACTACCACCACCTGCACGAAGCACACAACTGCGCGAAGCACCACCTCAATGACTTGAGGCGTCAGCCGACCTGCTCCATTCGACTCATCCCTGCTCAGCTCAACCTCTGAACATCGTCGCCAACGGATCGCAAAAACTGACTCGTCGAACCCGAGTCCCTGGAAGGCGATCCACTGCACCACGACTGTCACCTCTGTCGGCCGCCGAAAACATGGGCTCACCAACTCGCATCGTGGTCCCCATCAGCCGGTACAAACTACCATGTTGCAAAGCTCGCATGAGCAAGGTGCGCCCTCGCCTCACCGTCAGAACTCCATCTCTCGCTGCAAAACTGCAACCACTGGAATCCAATCTGCCCAACGATATCAGATTCCTGCGCAGCTTAGGTACCATATGTACCTGATCAAGTCTACACATAGCTTTGTCATGCGTCCGTAAGTTAACCGTCCCAATCCCTGTGACCTTACATGCTGAACCGTCACCCAGAAATACCGACCCAGACATCACCTCCAGTGAACTGAACATCGTCGCATCTGAGCAAATATGCTGCGAAGCACCAGAATCCAAAATCCAGCTATCAGAGTCATTCTGACTCTCAGTGACGCAATAAAAGCCGTCATCTCCTTCCAGGTCGAGTGTCACCATGCCCGCATCTTGGACATCCTTCGAAATTCCAGAACTTCATGCACGCTGCAGACAATTTCTCCTAATATGACCAACCTGTCTGCAGTGGTAACACGTCACTGCCTTCTTCGACGCCGATCGAGCTCGTGCACTGCTCGATCCTTTGCTAAAACTCCTCCCGCGTTCATGCGCTACCAAGATCTGGCCAGCCCTAGGATTGGGGTCCTTTAACATCTGATTGGATAACAGTGCCGACGTGACTTCTTCCAGCACCACCGTATCCTTCCCATACAGGAGCGTAGTCACCATGTGCTTGTATGATGCTGGGAGCGAGGTAAGAAGCAGGAGGGCTTTGTATTCTTCCTCTACCTTCGAGCCAACCACATGCAACTGGCTCAGAAGACCGTTGAACAAATTGAAGTGTTCCTGCAGGTTGCCACCTTCCTGCATCTTCAGCGCATAGAGGCGCTGCTTCAGCAACAATCTTGTCGTCACGGATTTTGCCAAGTACAGTCGCTCCAGCTTCTCCCAAAGCTCGACTGCCGTCACTTCAGTCTCGATGTTGAAGAGCACCTGGTCAGCAACACACATCCTGATTGTGCTCGTGGCTTTTTCATCAAGATCCTGCCATTCCTCATCTTTTACTACCGTGGTTAATTTATCGCGCCCCCGCAAGACTCGAATCAAACCTTGTTGAACCAACATATCCTTAACTCGAATCTGCCATAGGCTAAAATTCCCACTGTCATCGAACTTCTCAACGGAAAATCTGTCCAAAATTGCATTCTTCCCTGCCATGACTGTCCCCGACAAACTAGAAGACCTTATTTGTTCAAAGGTCGGATCTGAAAGAGTGGGAAGAGAACCTAGTCGTTCACCACCGCAGTCAAACCCTTCCTAGAACGTCCAATCACGGTCGTCTACCAAACCTTCCTCTGATATCACTTGCTGGGAAAGGAGATCGATATTCCCTCAGGACAGTCAAAATACAGAAAAATAGTGTCAATATTTTATAACAAAAATATCAATATAACAATCAACGCCCGATACAAAAACGCCGCGGAGAAGCTGGACACGCTCGGTCAGCGGGAGAGAGGAAAACTGGACTGCAATCCGACTAACGGACGCACAAGGTTCGTCGAAACCTTCAACGTCAATCTCCGACGTTCAACCACCACCACCGCCACCACCGGAGAGAAAACTCCAAGTTCGGACCCGGACCTCGCCACGAACGTGTCGCCCGTCCTCAGCGCAAACTTCTCCTCTCCAAAGCCTCCTCAAAACAGCCTTCTTCCTTCCACGGCTACAGCCGAACACCGCCTCACCTCAAACCGCGCGACCACCGGTGGCGCTCCTCCTCCACGGACTGGGAGCGACGGCTCTTCTCCTCCTAAACGGCAACGCGGGGCGCTCCTCCTCCACGAGCGGCAACACGGGAGAGAGAGAGCATGGGAGAGAGAGAGAGCACAGGAGAGAGAGAGAGAGCACTGGAGAGAGAGAAAGCACAGGAGAGAGAGAGAGAGCACGGGAGAGAGAGAGAAAAAATTGAGGGGGCACAGGCGGTTGTGTCAAGTCTGGGGGCACGAGTTTCTTTATTTATGCAGGTGGTTATTTTAGGAGAGATGAAAGGGTGCGGTTCTTCTAATGGATGTTATGGCCGGGTAGGAGCCAATAAACCAACAAAAGCTTTATTAAAAGCATATATTTACAAACAAATGAAACAATGGCACGTTATGAGTGATCAAAACCATGCCCGTGGTGTGGCGGCGCTGTCTCTGCCTGCTGCATCATTTCTACTATATAGACGTTTCTCCAATTAATGACCATAAGAATTTACAGTTGTAACAATTTGCATGTTATTTCCATTGTCAAATTGTATTTTGATTTTTTTTTTTTTAAAAAAAACATAAATTAGTATTTGCCACGGCTAGTAACTGTGGTAAATAGTTTTTTAAAAAAATGATGAGTTTACTTTTAATCATGGTTTCATGCCGTGGCTAATAGTTGACTTATTTGCCACGGTTTTTTTTATCATGGCTAATACTTTTTGCTACGGCCAATTTGTGACATTAAAGTTTTAGTCACGCCGACTTTAGTCACGGAATTTTCCCGTGGCTAGACCGTGGCTAAAACGTTGTAGCCACGATTTTGAACTTTTTGCCAGAGAAATTTGCCCTGGCCAAAAGTCTGTTTTATAATAGTGACGAGTGCGTCTGAACTCGTTTCGTTGAACTCCGAGGTCATATGGAGGATATGACCGTTCCATGTAGAACATCGCGAAGACGTGATTTTTGAAAATCGAGTTAGAGAACTCTGATTTGAGTTCTGTCAATTTCTGTGGCCTCGTATAGTCAATACGAGTGCGTCTGAACTCATTCCGTTGAACTCTGAGGTCATATAGTAGATATGACTGTTCCTTGTACAACATCACGAAAATGAGATTTTTTTAATATCGAGCTAGAGAACTCCGATTTGAGTTCTGTCAGTTCCCGTGGCCTCGTATAGTCAATACGAGTGTGTTGGAACTCGTCCCATTGAATTCCGAGGTCATATGTTGGATATGGTCGTTTCTCGCAGAACGTCGCAAGAACGAGATTTTTAAATATTGACTTAGAAAACTTCGATTTGAGTTCTATCAGTTCCTATGAATTCATATAGTCAATACGAACGCATCAGAAAACATTGCGTGGCGATTCGAAGCATAACAATGATTATGAGCATTTTGACCATATTAGCGTGTCGCGCCACGCAGATTTTGAATACTTAGCAAACGAACTCTGATTCGACCCCGGTCGGCGACATTGGATTCGTATGGGCAATACAAAGTCAACGAAATTGGTTCCGGTCAGTTTCGATGATGGGTGGTCAAACTATGGTCAAATCAAGATCAGTCGTGCACCGAAAAGCGTGCACACATCAATTATGACACGACAAACCAACTTTGACCCAATTCCCGATGACTTTGACCTATTTTGACTTTGACCGCTATGGGTTGACCCCCCAGTGGCTGACTTTTGGTCAAACCCTCCCTAAAAAGCTCATTCCTCTCTCCATCCCTCTCTCCTTAACAAGCTTACTATGGACTCATTGTTTTTGACATAAATGGGCCATGATGGCTGCCTTGTTGGCCAATAAGAGCATAAAAGTCCAAAGCCTTCTCCCTCCCTCCATACACTTGTCCAATCGTAAGCCACTCATCTTTCCCCCAAGAAACACAATCCATGTGATGGCTTTTGATTAGCTACCAAGTACACCCCTCCATTAGATGAGTGCCGACGGCTAACCATGGTTGGTGCAACCCAACCATGGTCTCCTTGTCTTGGCCAAGAGGGAAGAAGGAGGTGCTCATCCCCTCCCTCTATATATTCATCCCCTCATACCAGAGGATTTGAATCCTCTCCATAGCATCAAAACGACCCCAACTGCTACCTTATCGGAGCTCTGCCTCGCCGGAAAACGCCCACCCGAGCTCCACCACCCTCCACCGTCATTAATGGCGGAACTCGCCGGAGGCCGCCGGAGATCCCAAATAAGGTGGAAAACTTCTCCTTTCCTTCCTCCTTATCTTTCCAGCGTATTGCATGCAAGATCCGGTGGCCGGAGCGCCACCGCCATCAACCCCAACCCATCCGATCAAAAACAAAAAAAAGCTCCGGCAGCTGGCCGCCTGACCACCATCGGAGGGAGCGCCCACTCTCGGGGAGTCCGCCGGGGGCGGAGCCATGGCCGGCCGGCGACGGAGAAGCCCCATGATGGGCGGTTTTGGTACAGGTCACGGGAAGAAGAAGTTGATAAAATTTATAATTTTATAATTTTTATAAATATTTTATTATTATAGTAAAAATAAGTATCTTATTTTCTGAGCAGTAATATAGGCTCCTAGGTAAAAAGTTTTGAACATGAAAATTGTTCCCGTTATTGAGGGAAGTATACACAAAACGTTTGGGAATTTTTAGAGTTAATTTGGTATTTTTCAAAGCCTAAATAAGAATTATTTGGCCAATTTAGATGCCTAAAATTGTTCGGAAAATTTTGAAAAATTACTAGGCTATTTTTAGGTTCTCTTAAAGGTTGTTATAAAATTTAAAAATCTTGGGATAAAAATTGAAGATTTTTTCCAATTTTTGGAGTATAGGGTTTCGCTCGAAAATTTATGCTCACAAATTTTCGAAAATGAAAATCCAAGCGCACGACCACTTTATATATTGAATATTAAGTTCAATTGAGTAATCAGTGAGAGTTATCGAGACAAGATTTCCAGCTCTAAGTATTTCAGGATTTTTGGAAAAACCACTGAATGCCTCATATTCAGATAATTCTCGAGCATTTTGGTTAGAGTCGAAAGATGAAAGTACAAGGTTCAAGAAAAATAATCTACAACCTTGTTCCGGATGAAGAATTTTCCTCATGTGTTAAAAATGATTTTCGAGATTGAATTTCGAGGAAGAACGTGTCCTCTAACGAGATTCTTGGATTCGATCTGATGCAAGCAATCGAATTAATATTTATTCTCTGATGAATATTAAAAATGTAACTCATAATAAGCTTCCCCTGATTCGATTAAGCCGTGTTTAAAAAGAGCGCAACTGAATTGTTATCGGATCTTAATAATTGGTGAAACCCAATGAAACCTCCTGAGAACTGAGATGGAACTGAAGCCTCCTGAATGGAGTAATTGAACTACTAGCCATTTTATGATTATTTCAGTCCTGCACTGGTCCAGTTCCTTTATTTATTTCAATTCGGTACTTTCAATACAATAGTACTCCAGTCACGTACTGGTCAAGTACATTTCAATTCAGTACTCAATTCAGTTCTACTCCAGTCCCGTACTGGTCAAGTTCAATTTAGTACTTTCAATTCAGTACTACTTCAGTCTCGTACTGATCAAGTTCATTTCAGTTCAGTACTTTTAATTCAGTACTACTCTAGTCACGTACTGGTCAAGTTCATTTCAGTTCAGTACTTTCAATTCAGTACTACTCCAGTCTCGTACTGATCAAGTTCATTTCAGTTCAGTACTTCCGTTTCAGTACTACTCCAGTTTCATACGAGTCACATCTCATTATGCAACGTTTTTTATCACCAGCTTTAATTACTGCATTTTTGTTACTACAATTTACTATTATAAGAATGAGTCCTGCTTTGACAAGAAGTTGTTTGTTATGGTTGAGACTTACTTGGGGTTAACCGGAGTTGAGGTGTTTCTCCGGGTTTAGCCTCAAATAAAGCGCTCCCACGGACCTTGTCGAAAGTTGAGCTGAGCGTCAGTGCCTGAAGGTTAATGTATAGTAGGGCAGGCCGCCGCAGACCTGATGCATATTAGCATGATTGTTTGATTTCTTGTGAATTGCCTGCGGTAAATTGTGGTGGGTCAGTCCCTTTAGCAAACCGTTCGTACCGGTGCGGGAAGGTTGACTACTCAAGGTGACGGGGAGATGGGTACCACGGGTGACCGTCCGTTATGTTGTCCCTGTTGGGTTTTCCTCCACTGGTCGGCCAAAATGTTGAATCGCCGGATGTCGCTCACATCCAAGAGTACACGAGGTTGTACGTTAAGGCCTAGGCTGTGCGGTACGACCACCCTCAGAAGTGGTAGGACTGGCCACTGTCACCGACGACCACATCGGTGAGGCCTGCGGGGCTCGCTACCCCGCTTGAAAAGAAGCAGTCCATATTATGTCGACATATGCTATTATGTGCCGTTGTGAATTCCTACGATGTGTACGCGACTGTGAATGCCTGCGATGTGTACGCGACTGTGAATGTCTGCGATGTGTACACGGCTGTGAATGCCTGTAATGTTTTTACGGGTTGTGAATACCTGCTATGATGTTGTGCTAGTGGAGCCTAAATTATAACTGATTTATATTGTTACTGCTAGTCTAGTTATACCACGCTTCTCCTCTTTTTGGTTGCTCCTAGCTTATTTTATAAAATGTTGTGCTAACCCTTTCTTGCTTTGGCTATCTAATTTTGTTGGGTGCGTGCGCTCGTCCCTAGGATATGAATCCGGGGAGGAGATTTGATTCCACTTTGTTCTGTGACTAACGGTTATTTAAATAACCATTCACATGAGATGGAGCGCTGTATCAACCAGCTGCTGCAGGACGATACGCTAGCTGATAGTACTACCCGAGCAGAGGCACCCCCGTCGTCCCCAGAGTTTCGAGATGTGAGTACTAGCGAGCAAAGTTGAGAGAGAGAAAGAGGAGTTGCTAGTTGTAGGACTAGTATAACCTACGGCTTCTTGTATAAACAGTGGCAACGGCCTTTTGCATTTTCTGTTAAATATATATTGTTATATATATTTGTTGTGGCTTCCCGTTAATGCTTCTGTTAAACTCTATGATGTGATGTGAATGTTGTGATTCAAGTCGAGCAAGGCGGCTACCTAGTTCTTAATAGTTTGGGTTGACACTCTTAAGGAGCACTGGGTGGACGCCTTTGGAAAGTAAGATCCCCTCCAGCCCGACCAAGGGCAAAGGTTGGGGGGGTGGAGGTCTCACAAATGGATCAGAGCGCTCACGATCCGTCCTTATGGTGCAGTCTCAGGTTCCCTCCGTGTAACAACCCCATCCGTTCATATGGTATATTCTAGAAGGTCCGGCCGGGGCTCCACAGTATATATCACAAAACAGACGGTGAAGGTACATGGATGATACCAGAGTAGCGCATCGCACTTATCACAAAACATTCTAGCGGAAGCCTAGACTACAACTTGAACTCCTCATGAATGTCCAAACATAAAACTCCACATTTTATACAGGATAGGAATGTCTTACAACAAGTACAAAGAGTTGGCCTTATGGCCTTTACATGGCTTTCAAATAGTGGCCTAAAACAATTGGCGCGCAGGCCGGCCACACGAAAAGAAAACCGACAACATAACATAGAGCCTTCGAGGGCTCACAACAGTAGCAGCAACAGCAGCAGGTACATCAACCTCTATGCATCCCGCTCAGCTCTCCAGCACCTGTATATGGATAATCCACCCAATGGTGGCAAACAAAAGCAACGGTCAGCGTTCAGCTGACCAAATTATAACGACCCTACCCCTTCTCTCGGGGCAGCGGTATTCTTCCCTGCAAGCATATTATATCACAAGTATGGAAATATATATCATCAAAATGTGCTTTCACACACAAGCCATCATAACCGTTCGCCACCCAGCCCAACGGTCCGTGCACTCAGGGCACATTCTTGGTGTTCTGGCAAAGCTCTTGCCCACCACCGTATCAGGGTCACAACCCAACGGTAAATCTCTTGAGCATTTACTCCATGGCGTGCAGCCGGAGTTAGTATTCCTACACCGGGATGGCCCGTAGCCCCCCATTGTGTCATGGCGCGCAGGCCGAAGACTCTTACTATGCGCTCCAATAGACCGCACCTTTTGGTCTCACGTCGGACAGACATAGCGCAGGTCGGATCCTCCACCCCCCGTTGCTCAAATCGCCTTGCCTTCTCCGAGTACAGCGTACTCATGGATATATCAAAGGCGCGGGTCGGTCTCACCAATCCTGTTCTTGGCATTCAAGCCTGGGTATTTCTCTATACCCATTTCTTAGCACAACAGCGGGTCTTTCCTGGGCCTCCCAGTACTTCCTGTGACTCTCTCCACAGGTGAACACCGCACAAGCACAAATGTCAGGGGTCTTTCCTGGCTATCATGCTAGTACTTCCTGTTACTTGCTTCACAGGTGGACACCCTATGACATCAAGCAGCTCAAAGGGCCTTTCCTGATCATACCAGTACTTCCTGTGCCTCATTCGCAGGTTGGACCCAAAAACATCACATGGCTATTTTTCCTGGGCTACCACCCCAGTACTTCCTGCTACTCCTTTTCACAGGCATAACCCGTATACTTCTTAAACTACACGTTATCACGGAGTCTTCTCCGGTTCGTATGCAACATCACCAATCCAGACCAACCTGTCCAGATGGGCTTCACACAGCATGCCTATTCCATACTCCATTTTCGGATCTATATGCTAACAAAGGGGATTTCAAGCATCCACCTCAAGATTCCCAAAATCAGCCACCTCTTGGTGGGGGAAATCACAAGATATGCCAAAAGGAAGCCTTCACATGGCTAGGAAGAAAAGTCGTTACCCTTGACGACCGCTTCGGTGCCATGACCTCAAAGCTTGCTTGAAAGACTCGCAAGAGCGTTTCCTCCGCAACGCCGGCTTCGGATTTCTCGTCGGTAACCTACAGCACCACCAGCAGCAGCCCTTCCCCTTCTTCCTCCTTCTTCCTCTCTCTTTCTCTCTGTTAACTTGAAGAAATATAAAGGCTAAGGAAAAATGAGAATAAGTTCTCAGTTTCGGCCTTTAGGAAAAAGAGGAAGAAGCTTCAGCCCTTGGATCCCAGCTGAAGGAATGGACGGCCAGAAACTTGCCAAATATGCTAATTTGACCTGACACGGCCTGTGACACGGCCGTGTCCCAGGCCGTGTGCCTCAAGCGGTGGTCAACCGACCTATCCAAACCAGTGACACGCCCATGGAACATGCCCGTGTCATGGGCCGTGTCACCAACACGCCTTCAGACACGCCCGTGTCTGTGGCCGTGTGCCTGGGCGAAAAAAATCCCAAAACATCCCGAGACTTCACACGGCCTGTGACACGCCCGTGTCCCAGGCCGTGTGCCCATACACGGCACAAAGACACGCCCTGTCGAAAAGCTTCGTCGGGCTGAGTTCGTCGACCCGACTTGACACGCCCTGTGACACGCCCGTGTCACAGGCTGTGTTCAAACCTCTCGACACTCAACACTCACGTCTCGACACTCGACGATCGTCGAGTAAAAGTCGTCGAGCACGCGACACGGCCTTGGACACACCCGTGTCCTGGGCCGTGTGTCTCCTCTCGACACATCGTCGAGCAAAAAATCGTCGACACCAAGGACGATCGTCGACACAACCTCGACACGCCCTGCGACAAGCCCGTGTCGCAGGCCGTGTCCGCCGACACGCCCTGGGACACGCCCGTGTCCCAGGCCGTGTCACCCAAAAATTTCCTGCTTCAGAAATTTGGACTGTTACAATCCTCCCCTCCTACAAGAAATTTCGTCCTCGAAATTCAGATACAGGAAAAGAAACAGTAACCAGCAAGAAAAATGTTACAACATACAAAATTTTATGTTACAACATTCTCTCTTCATATTACAAAAACAGCTCAGGGAACTCTTCTCACATGGTTTGTTCTCGCTCCCATGTCAGTTCTTCACGGCCGCAATTGTCCCAGCGGACTTTTACCATGCCGACCGTCTTGTTCCGCAACTGTTTCTCGGCTCGATCTTCGATCTGAATGGGTCTAACTCTCGTTGTTAGCCCATACTCCACCGGCACACGATCATCCGCGATCACTTGAGATGGATCTTTCATGGCCTTCCGAAGCACCGAGATGTGAAATACATCATGTAATCCACCCAAGTCTGCCGACAGAGCTAGCCGATAAGCCGCTTCGCCAACTCGCTCAACCACTTCAAAAGGACCCAAATATCTTGGACTCAACTTTTTCAATCGTCGAATCTTGGAGACACCTTTGAATGGCTTGATCTTCAAGTAGACCCAATCGCCAACCGCAAATTCCACGTTCTGGTGCTTGGCGTTGTAGTACTTCGCTTGTCGATCTTGAGCAATAAGCAATCTCTCTCAAATAATCCGGATGGTTGAGTTTGCTTCATCAATCTCATTTGGTTTTAAAACCCGAGCTTCGCCCGCTTCTACCCAAGCCAAGGGAGTACGACACTTCCTTCCATATAGAGCTTCATATGGTGCCATCCCAATACTCGCTTGGTAGCTGTTATTATATGCAAACTATACCATATAGAGATGATCTTCCCATCTCTTTTCGAAGTCAAGGGCGCACATTCGGAGCATGTCCTCCATTGTTCTGTTGGTACGTTCAGTTTGGCCATCCGTTTGGGGATGAAAGGCCGTACTGAAAGTCAACTTCGTGCCCAACAGTAGGTGAACTAGCCGCCAATCATTTGACGTGAATCGCCCATCTCGATCACTTACGATGCTCCGAGGAACACCGTGAAGCCGTACAATCTGGTCAACATATAACTTTGCCAAACTTTCAACTGAATCATCCCGCCTGTTCGGGAGAAAATGTGCCACTTTAGTTAGTCGGTCAACAATCACCCAAATGGAATCATTTCCTCGCTGCGATCTTGGCAACCCGTGCACAAAATCCATGGAAATATCATCAAATTTCCACTCTGGGATCGGCAGTGACTTCAAATAACCGCCCGGCTTTTGGCATTCCGCCTTCACCATCGCACATGTTTGGCATTTGGAGACATAAAGGGCAACATCTTTCTTGAGCCCTGGCCACCAGAATAGCTTCTTCATATCGTTGAATATCTTTGTGCTCCCGGGGTGAATGGAATACTTTGTAAAATGCGCTTCATACATCAATTCTTCCCTCAGTTTCCCCACATTTGGGACGCACAAACGGTCCTCTTTTCACAAAAGACCGTCAATCCAGGTGAATTTGCCCTCTGGCCCTTCATTCACATAGCGTAAGAGATCTTCATCCAACTCCGTTGCCCGTCGAACTCGGTCCGCAAGGTCACATTGCACCTCGATCCAGTTCAAACATGCCGTGGCAGTGGAATGCTTGTCTACACAATAGATCTCTAACGCCTCCAACTCCTGGATAAGACGTTTATCATGCCTTTGTAACCAATTCGCTCTAGCCGGAACCCGCCGACTCAAGGCATCTGCGACAACATTCCCCTTCCCGGGCGTATAGTGAATCTCGAAAGTGTAGTCCCCAAGGAACTCCAACCACCTTCGTTGTCGCATGTTCAAGTCTTTCTGCTCCAAAAGATATTTTAGGCTCTTATGATCGGTATAGATCTCCACCTTCACACCATAAAGGTAGTGTCGCCATAACTTGAGTGCAAAAATCACCGCCGCTAGTTCCAAATCATGGACGAGATAATTTCGCTCGTGCACCTTTAGCTGGCGTGAGCCATAAGCAATCACCTTTCCGCTCTGCAGAAGAACGCAGCCTAAGCCGCTCCCTGAGGCATCACTATAAATTACAAATCCATCGGTTCCACGTGGCGAAGACAACACCGGCACCGTGGTCAACCGAATCTTCAGCTCTTCAAAAGCTCGTGCGCACTCTGACGTCCAAACGAACTTCTGATCTTTTCGCGTCAATGTGGTGAGAGGCAAAGCGATCCGCGAGAAGTTTTCCACAAATCTTCTATAGTAGCCCGCAAGTCCAAGGAAACTCTTGACCTCGGCCACGGAAGACAACATTGGCCACTCATGTATGGCCCTTATCTTCGCTGGATCCACTGCAATGCCCGCTCCACTCACCACATGGCCTAGAAATGCCACCGACGATAGCCAAAACTCGCACTTCGAGAACTTGGCATAGAGCTGATTTTGCCTCAATGTGTTCAACACCAACCGCAAGTGAATCTCATGCTCGGCTTTGGACTTCGAGTACACCAGGATGTCATCAATGAACACTATCACAAATAGATCCAGGTACTCGCGAAAAATACGGTGCATCATATCCATAAACACCGAGGGCGCATTGCACAGTCCAAATGGCATGACTGTGAACTCATAGTGCCCATAACGCGTTCCAAATGCGGTTTTGGGAATGTCACCATCCCGAATTCTTAACTGGTAATAACCAGACTTAAGGTCCAACTTCGAATAGACGGTCGAACCCACCAGCTGATCGAATAACTCATCAATCCGGGGTATCAGATACTTATTCTTCTCGGTCAGCTTATTCAGTTCACGATAATCGATACACAATCGCAACCCACCGTCTTTCTTCTTTATAAAAAGCACAGGCGCGCTCCAAGGTGACATGCTTGGGCGTATATAACCTTGCTCTAACATTTCTTGTAGTTGAACCTTCAACTCCGCCATCTCTTTTGGCGCAATGCGATATGGCGAGCGGGCCACAGGTTTCGCACCTGGCACCAACTCGATTGTGAAGTCAATCTCCCGCTGGGGTGGTAGCCCAGGGAGATCCGTGGGAAACACATATGTAAATTCTGCCACAATCGGAACCTCGCACAAACTGGCCTTAGGCTCAACAGCCTGAATAAGTGCAAAGTAACACTCCGCACCCTTCCGAACAGCCTTGATTACCTGGAGTGCAGACATCAACGTCCCGCCCACTCCTCGCATACCCGCGAACTTTGTCTCCTGTTCGGTATTCTGGCCCAACATGATTTCTTTGGACTGGCAATTAATCATAGCATGCTGCTCCGCAAGCCAATCCATCCCAAAAATCACGTCGAATTCCGATATTGGCAAAACAAATGCAGTTAAACGAAAATCCCGACTTCCTAACTGAACCACCACATCGCAAGCTTGATCCGCAAGCATCCAACAGCCATTCGGCAACACCACTCTGACGCTATCTGTCTTTGCACGACTGGGTATCCCAAGCCGCGTAATCAATTTGCTAGACAGAAAAGAATGTGATGCACCCGTATCAAACAGTGCTCGCGCCAGCGTGTCCCGAATCATCACAAAGCCTATGACAAACATGTCACACACACAAACCGCAAACATAGGGGTACTAAGCAAAGCATACAAACAATAGCATATGCAAAACTAAACTCATACCTGTGACCACGTCACTCTGCTTGATGGCCTCTTGCAGGCCAAGATTGTATACCCGGGGTTGTGCCTGCGAGGCAGAGGAATCCACCACCGCCTTTCCTTTTTCCGCATAAGATGCTCCCGCCTTCTTTTCACTCTTTGGCGGCATCCTACAATCTTGCGCAATATGCTCCATTCGGCCACAATTGAAGCAGATACGAGTATCTGGCTTGGAAGTTGCCCCTGACGTTTCTCCCGTTGCAACGGATGAAGGAGCTTGTCCACTAGGCTTGGACTTCTTGCCCCATCTCTTCTTATAAAATGGTTTCCCCGATCGGGGAGCCTTCCACTCCGGTTGCGACACCGCCAAAGCTCTCTTCCCTTGCACCCTTTTCATATCCTTCTCCACCGCGCTCGCAGTGTCAACCAATGCTTGGAAACCTTGGTTCACTGAACTTGACACAAGGAACCTCAGCTCGTCCCTCAGTCCTTCATAGAACCTGTTGGTCTTCCTCTGTTCATCAGCAAATATAGAACCCGCATACCGCCCCAAGCGAGTAAATTCATGCAGGTATGCATCAACACTGCCATCACCTTGGGTCAACCGTTGGAATTCATTTTCCATGGATATCCGCTGAGCCACAGGAAGGTGCTTCGCTAGGAAGAGTCTGGAGAATTCTTCCATGGAGACTTGGGTTAAAGGACGACCCGCCAAGTGATGCAACTCCATCTCATCCCACCACAATCGAGCTTCTCCTTCAAGAAAGAAGGTAATTAAAGTAACTTTCTGATGCTCCGCCGTTCCAATCGCCGTCATCACTCGCTTGACGCGCGATAGCCAATCCTCAGCCTGCGTCGGGTTCCCGCTCCCAAAAACGTAGGCGGATGGAAACTCTTAAACCGCGTTAGCTGCTTCTCAGCCGCTCGAGGAGCCACATCCATGACAGGTTCAGGCCTTGCCGCCACCTGTTCTGGCCTTACAGCCGCTTGTTCCTGCCTAAGTGGCTGGCCTTGGATCATGGTAAATAAGGCCTCCGCAACTAAACACACATGTTCCGCAGACGGTGGAGGTATAGGCACCGCAGCTGGTGCCGTACTTTCATCAGAACGCTGGGGCTCAGACGGCCCAGCTCCACTTCGTGTCACCTAAAGGTGGACAAGACACACACATTAGCGGTCGTACCCAAGCAAACAACATAAAATAAGAACACACATGTTCCTTAAACACATCAAGTTTGCATTCCTATCATGGACATTTAGGAGTTCCTCCGTAGACTGTGGTTTGCACAAACACGTGCTCGCCACCCCACAAAAGAAGTCGACCACAACTTCGAGAGGGAAAGACCAAGACAACCGATACCAAAAATGTAACAACCCCATCCGTTCATATGGTATATTCTAAAAGGTCCGGCCGGGGCCCCACAATATATATCACAAAACAGACGGTGAAGGTACATGATGATACCAGAGTAGCGCATCGCACTTATCACAAAACATTCTAGCGGAAGCCTAGACTACAACTTGAACTCCTCATGAATGTCCAAACATAAAACTCCACATTTTATACAGGATAGGAATGTCTTACAATAAGTACAAAGAGTTGGTCTTATGGCCTTTACATGGCTTTCAAACAGTGGCCTAAAACAATTGGCGCGCAGGCCGGCCACACGAAAAGAAAACCTACAACATAACATAGAGCCTTCGAGGGCTCACAACAGTAGCAGCAACAGCAGCAGGTACATCAACCTCTATGCATCCCGCTCGGCTCTCCAGCATCTGTACAGGGATAATCCACCCAATGGTGGCAAACAAAAGCAACGATCAGCGTTCAGCTGACCAAATTATAACGAACCTACCCCTTCTCTCGGGGTAGCGGTATTCTTCCCTGCAAGCATATTATATCACAAGTATGACAATATATATCATCAAAATGTGCTTTCACGCACACAAGCCATCACAACCGTTCGCCACCCGACCCAACGGTTCGTGCACTCAGGGCACATTCTTGGTGTTCTGGCAAAGCTCTTGCCCACCACCGTATCAGGGTCACAACCCAACGGTAAATCTCTTGAGCATTTACTCCATGGCGTGCAGCCGGAGTTAGTCTTCCTACACCGGGATAGCCCGTAGCCCCCCATTGTGTCATGGCGCGCACGCCGAAGACTCTTGCTATGCGCTCCAACAGACCGCACCTTTTGGTCTCACGTCGGACGGACATAGCGCAGGTTAGATCCTCCACCCCCCGTTGCTCAAATCGCCTTGCCTTCTCCGAGTACAGCGTACTCATGGCTATATCAAAGGCGCGGGTCGGTCTCACCAATCCTGTTCTTAGCATTCAAGCCTGGGAATTTCTCTATACCCATTTCTTAGCACAACAGCGGGTCTTTCCTGGGCCTCCCAGTACTTCCTGTGACTCTCTCCACAGGTGAACACCGCACAAGCACAAATGTCAGGGGTCTTTCATGGCTATCATGCAAGTACTTCCTGTTACTCGCTTCACAGGTGGACACCCTATGACATCAAGCAGCACAAAGGGCCTTTCCTGGTCACATCAGATCAATTGGTGATGAGAGTTGAAAGAACTCCATAGTTAAGCGTGCTCGGGCTGGAGTAGTACTGGGATGGGTGACCTTCTGGGAAGTCCCCGTAGTGCGGGCTTGACTATCGAGTTTACCTCATCAAAGGGAGGCTGCGGCCACCAACAACCCGCCAGTGGGCAGAGGCGCCGATTGAGGCAGTCCATGGAGAGGGGTTGGGGTGCTTGCGCTGCAGCCCGGTAACGGTCCGCCGGAGGCCTAGTGGTGTTGATCCACGGACGGCAAAGGGGACGTTACAATAAAAGTGCACTTTTTATTGTAACATCCCCTGAGCCGTCTGTGGTCCTCAGCCCACTAGGCCTCCGTTAGACCGTTACCGGGATGCAGCCCAAGAACCCCAACCCCTCTCCCTCCACAGGCGGGTTGTTGGTGGCCACAGCCTCTCTTTGATGAGCGAACTCGACAGTTAAGCTGGGCCGTACGGGGACTTCCCAGGAGGTCACCCATCCTAGTACTACTCTCGCCCAAGCACGCTTAACTATGGAGTTCCTTCACATCTCATCACCAATTGAGCTGCAACCCGGTAACGGTCTAACAGAGGCCTAGTGGGCTGAGGACCACAGACGGCTCAGGGGATGTTACACTCCGTCCCCCGCTTCATTCTTTGGTTCTAGACGAACCATGCAGCGGAAGCCTGGTAGACCCTAGTGCAGAGGCTTAGGGATTCTAAACTGTGTGATAGCTCACCCACACACCTTTGTTTCCGCTTTGTTAGTCTTTTGCAAATTTTCCCAATTTTTGCAAAATCCTGACACTTGTTTCCTGTTACTTCACGAGACATACCAAAGTCTAGTAATGAGAGATCCTCCTTTAGAGGATATGTCATTGCTATCCCACCTCCAGACCTAATTACTCCTGCAGCTGTATCGTTTGTCGACACCGACTTAGGGCAAACATTGACAACTTTCCTTGTGATCTTTCGAACATCTTTGGCACAACCACTACAGTAGTTGGCGGTACCCATTGACCTACTGACGAACTTTCGGTGGCTAAGACCTCCCACCTTTAGAAGCACGAAGACTGTCATACAGACAGAAGAGTGGGTTGAGCGTGTAGAGGAGCTGTCAGTTGGAATGATGTGCCCGATAGTAACTGTAGTGCCACTAGTAGTGACTTTGTTAGAGGGATATGCTAGGGACTGGTGGAGAGCTACCAGCCGCTCGACGTTCAGAGAACGACCGTTGAGCACGATCCTGTCGGGGGAGTTTTCATAGGCTTTCTTGGAGCACTTTATCTCAGGCGCCGACCGAGCTGCGCTGCAGGAGAGGTTCTTGCACATCCGACAGGGTGACTGGACAGTGCCTGACTATGAGAGAATGTTTAACCACCTGACACGTTTTGCTGGGAACCTAGTAGCCACAGATAGAGATAGAGCTGCTCGCTTCTATGAAGCTTGTGAGGTGACTTGAGATAGATCTTGATCTTGATCTCTAAGTCCACCTTCCACACTATAGTGACTTGCACCGCGACGTTAGAGTTAGACCAGAGGATGGTGGCCCAATAGTGCCCAGGATAGGTCGAGGTCCCCAAAGGTCAGGGACGAGATAGAGGAGCCGCTCCCCACCGACAGGAGAGAGAACGTAGACAGAGGCAGCGCAGGCAGCCTTATAGGCGCCCACCAGCACCCCCAGTACCGCACTAGGAGCCCAGACCAGCTCTAGTACCACAACTCGCGCTAGAAGCTTGACGATACGTTCCCCTTGCAGGGAACCACTTTCTCTGCCAGCAGTCGGGACACATGAGAGCTTTCTGCCCGTAGAAGGTATAAAGGCCAGTCCCTTCTCAAGCGAAAATGGTATATTATATCAGTGATCCTAAACAATCAAGTTGGGAAGTTGTTGTTAAAATTCAACAAACCTGCAGAGGCCTCCTCGGATACCATGTTGAAACTCAACAAACCAGAGGAGGACACCTCCACTTATAATGTTGAACGTTTTCCCGGATCTTGGAGAAAGCAGGGGTTATCTCAACAAAGCAGTAACAACCAGCAACACATGCAGTACAAGCGTCTTTATTGATCAAGAGCAAACATTTTTACAAGGCGAGACATACATGACGAGCTTCACCAACAACCAAAACAGGAGAGCAGAGATAGTTACAAAGACAAGAAACAAAACAAGCCGCGCGGACTTAATCAACAAGCCGCCGGTCTACTGCTGTGGAGTCCGCTCAGTCCGCCAGGTCGCCAGACGGCAACCCAAGCTGCGCGGACTACCCCTTATTCCAATGCTTAGCTCTTCACCGCCGATCTGCAAGCCGCCTGATCGCGAAGTCACCTAGCCGCCAGACCGCACACACTGCGATACCGAATAGAACAGTCCGCCTGAGACAGGCGACTTCCTGAACCTCGAACCAAGTTGCCAAAGAGAAGACCGCCTAGTCGCTGTCCACGACCTGCTATTTACCGCCTGTTGCTTAACCGCAGAGTCCGCACTATCCCTGACCGCAATCAGTGCCAAGTCCTGGCTTTCCAGCGCTATCCGCACAACCTGCACAGCACAACCCGATGAACTCTATCAAACCACGCGGACACCATAGTCCAGTCCGCAGCAACTTATGCGAGCTCAAAATTACTGTTCACTTACTTCGGTTCTGTCCGTTGTTCCCTAATGTGACATGGGTCCTATTTATAGGCATGATGATGAGTGTGGTCACCGCCCTAGCCGATAGGATCACCACCACATCCTGCAGCAAGAATAAGTGTGTCCGCCAGCCCGCGGACACACACTCCAGTTCGACGCTCCTGTATAGATAGCCAGTCTGCCATAGCTTCTCCAAGGCCGGACTCCAAACTCCAGTCCGCCTTATCGCCGAAGGCCAAGCCAGGACCACCACATCCGGACTCCGCAACAGCTATGTCCGCCAATCCGCGGACAAGGCATCAACCCGCATATCAAAAGAATTGCCACAAGACAAACGCCGGACGCAGCGAACACACCGCTTCAGTCCGCACACTTGAGTCCATTACCTAAATTACCAATGCACATCCGGACTCGGCGGACACACTGCTTCAGTCCTCCACGGACAGCTCTAGTCTGCTTTCCTGAATCCATTGCCTAATAAGGCATAACTGGACTCAGCGGACCAGCTCTGGTCTCCTCACACAGCATACTTCTCCAGTCCGCAACCCTACAAACTGTCACAGTCCGCATGTCCTGCAAACTAGCTGTCGGACTTTTGCAGAACCTAGCTCTTGTCCGCACGCTCTTGCACACGCAATTCTCAAGTCCGCATATCCCCAAGCAAGCAATCAAGGCAACAACACTCCTGCCGAGCTTGGCGGACTGAGAGAAGCAGTCCGTGCTCCACTACGCGATCTCCTCGGACTGAGCCATCCTGGACTTGGTTCAGAACTCACCAAGTCCAGTCCACTGGCCACAAGGGCCAGTACGCACTTACTGGCGGACACTGGAACCAGTTCGCCTGTCCCGGCGAGCTCCAGTATCAGTCCGCACTAACAGGCGGTCTCCGCGGCTTTCACTTGCCGTTGCACCAGAGCAAGACCAAGGCAACCGCCAAACCGGTCTGCCGAGCTCTAGTACATCAGTCCGCTTCATGCCGAACTCTGCGGATAGAGTTTTTATCCGCTCGGTTACTTCCTGGGATCCAACTGCCTGCTGAGCACAAGCCAACCTGGCTAACCGCAACTGCTGTCCGCGGAGTCCGCACGAACAGACTACCCAGGCCACTACAGAGCAAACCGTCTGCAATATCCCTGCCGACTTCGCAGTCTGCCAAACCTGTCCACGTAGTCCGCGCGGATAGGTCCAAGTGCTCCATTCACCCACTTTCACTTCATAAATTTCAACACTACCCCTTGAAGTGAGAAGTGGTGAATAACTCCAGCAGATCCCGTAATCTTGCACCTGATCCCCCCGATAGCATCTACGAAGAAATGTCCAAGACATAATCCTCGCCCTGTATATCATGGACCATGAGGGAGCCCTCCAGCATCTCCCAAAAGGAGTCATGCTTACCATTGCTTTCTTCAGTTTCAACCTCCACTCATGCATCACAGGAGTATCACCAACTACCTTGGGCACAAAATCCCAAGCCTCGTTACCTCTGAGAGAAGTCACCTCTTCAGCCTTGGTGTCAACCACCTCCATGATTCTAGTGGGGTCATCACAGCTAGAAGGAACTCGCTCGACCTGAGGGCTAGCAAAGAAACATGGGACCAAGTTCGCCGTGTTCCCTTCGCTATATCGAGCTGGTGGCTTACTGATCCTCTTCGATCTCCGAAGAACCTGATCATGGCTAACCACCTCCGCTACTTCTGAACCAGCTCCGTTCCCGGGAAAACCCGGAACAATGCTCCCCTTGCATCCTGAACAAGACGCCTCCTCACTGGAACCAGGAGCACCCGGAGCAACGCTCCCCTTACTACCAGAACCAGAAGTCTCCGCTGTCGAACAAGAACTACCTGGAACATCGCTCCCCTTGCTTCCTGAACTGAAAGCCTCCGCCTTTGAGCCAGAAGTACTTGGAGCATCGATCCCCCTACTTCCTAACCCTGACGCCTTTGCCCCAGAGCTAGAACAACCTGGAGCTCCTGGTGACTCAGGCAGCTCCACATGAACCTTAGCAGCAGCCTCCTTCAGCCCACCATCTGACCTGCTCATCTCTAGCTCCACATGAGAGCTACCCAAATACGACGTCAACTCATCGAAGACAACGTCTCTCGACACGATAAGTCTCTTCGTCGCAGGATCCATACATCTGCATCTTCTCCTCCGCTCATCATACCCAACAAAAACTAGCATTGTCTTGAGAGCACCCGGAGAGTGCATGTAGCAGGTAGATCCAAACACCCGTAGGTGCTTCACACTGGGCTTTATTCCAAACATCAGCTCATAAGGAGTCTTCACTATGATCAGACTAAGAGGCATCCGGTTGATGACATGAGCAGCACAGACCATCCCTTCTGCCCAAAGAGCCTTCAGAACGCCTTTACTCTGAAGCCAACACTTGCAGGTCTCCGTTAACCATCGGATCATCCGAGCTGCAACACTACCTTGTTGTGAAGTATGTCCACAAGAAAGCTCCTTCCGGATCCCTTGCTTCCTGCAAAAGTTTGAGAACTCGGTTGAGCCAAACTCACCACCGATGCTTGCCCTCAACACCTTGATCCTTAGGCCAAGCTGGCCTTCCACAAGCTTCTTGAACTCCACAAACAAGCGCATCATGTTGGACTTCTTCTTCATGAAGTATACCCAAGTATACCTTGAATAGTCATCAACCAATATTAGCATGAACCTGCTGCCTCCAAGACTGGCTGTGATGGTCGGTCCCACCAGAGCACAATGGACAACCGCCAACGGTGCTTTACATCTAGATTGTGCTTTATCAACCATGAAGCGATAAGCTTCACTTTGCTGACATCCCGCACACCCCTGACCATCGTCATAGGATGACAATCTAGGCAAGACTCTTACGAGTCTTCTTTCCGCCATTGCTTTCAGCTTGTCCATCCCTACATGCCCCAGTCTTTCATGCCAGATAGCTGCACTATCACTGGCCTTCATCCGATCAGCTCCAGAACTTGTTGATAACCCAACAATGTTCTTCTCCTTGCCTCCAACATGAGCTACGTTCGCTGCTAGCAAGACAACCTTGCACTCCTTCCTGAGATGACCTTGCTGCTTGCATTTATAGCACCTTGGTCCTTCCTTCCTCTTCCTATCACGCCTATGAGAAACACTCCTTTCTTCCTGATATGAAGTAGAGGGACCAACTTCTGCAGCAGCTTTCACCTCCTTCCTGAACAACCCAACAAGGGAAGTCCAAACCTCCGCAGATGACTCACATCCACTGATGTGGTCCAAAAGCTCTGATGAGATCACCTGCCTGAGAATAGACTCCGCTCTCGCATTTGTCTTTTTCCAAGCTCTCATCTCTTCAACATTGCCAGCAGTAGCCTCTTGTCTTCCTACTCCGCATACAACCTCTCAAAGGTCCTCGCCAAGAAGAAAGCTCTTCATACAAGACTTCCACCTTTCAAAGTTCGTCTCTATAAGAAGATCAATTCCAAGACAACTTGCATCTTCCACTGTCATGGTTCTACCACTGGTTTCCTCTTCACAAGAGCAACTACTTCCGTTGATCACTGCTTGACCACTCCAACCTCTCTCTGATACCATGTTAAAATTCAACAAACCCGCAGAGGCCTCCTCGGATACCATGTTGAAACTCAACAAACCAGAGGACACCTCCACTTTTAATGTTGAACGTTTTCCCGGATCTTGGAGAAAGCAGGGGTTATCTCAACAAAGCAGTAACAACCAGCAACACATGCAGCACAAGCGTCTTTATTGATCAAGAGCAAACTTCTTTACAAGGCGAGACATACATGGCGAGACATGCTTCACCAACAACCAAAACAGGAGAGCAGAGACAGTTACAAAGACAATAAACAAAACAAGCAGCGCGGACTTAATCAACAAGCCGCCGGTCTACTGCTGTGGAGTCCGCTCAGTCCACCAGGTCGCCAGACCGCAACCCAAGCCGCGCGGACTACCCCTTATTCTAATGCTTAGCTCTTCACCGCCGATCTGCAAGCCGCCTGACCGCGAGGTCGCCTAGCCGCCAGACCGCACATGCTGCGATACCGAATAGAATAGTCCTCCTGAGACAGGCGACTTCCTGAACCCCGAACCAAGTTGCCAAAGAGAAGACCGCCTAGTCGCTGTCCGCGACCTGCTGTTTACCGCCTGTTGCTTAAACGTAGAGTCCGCACTGTCCATGACCGCAATCAGTGCCAAGTCCTGTCTTTCCAGCGCTATCCGCACAACCTTCACAGCACAACCCAATCAACTCTATCAAACCGTGCGGACACCATAGTCTAGTCCGCAGCAACTTACGCGAGCTCAAAATTACTGTTCACTTACTTCGGTTCTGTCCGTTGTTCCCTGATGTGACATGGGTCCTATTTATAGGCACGATGATGAGTGTGGTCACCGCCCTAGCCGATAGGATCACCGCCACATCCTGCAGCAAGAACAAGTGTGTCCGCCAGCCCGCGGACACACACTCCAGTTCGCCGCTCCTGTGCAGATAGCCAGTCCGCCATAGCTTCTCCAAGGACGGACTCGAAACTCCAGTCCGCCTTGTCGCCGAAGCCCAAGCCAGGACCACCACAGCCGGACTCTGCAATAGCTATGTCCGCCAATCTGCGGACAAGGCATCAGCCCGCATATCCAAAGCTTTGCCACAAGCCAAATGCCGGACGCAGCGGATACACAGCTTCAGTCCGCACGCTTGAGTCCATTACCTCAATTAACAAGGCACAACCGGACTCGGCGGACACACTGCTTCAGTCCGCCGCGGACAGCTCTAGTCCGCTTTCATGAATCCATTGCCTAATAAGGCATAACCGGACTCAGCGGACCAGCTCTGGTCTGCTCACACAGCAGACTTCTCTAGTTCGCAACCCTGCAAACTATCACAGTCCGCATGTCCTGCAAACTAGCTGTCGGACTTTTGCAGAACCTAGCTCTTGTCCACACGCTCTTGCACACGCAATTCTCAAGTCTGCATATCCCCAAGCAAGCAATCAAGACAACAACACTCCTGCCGAGCTTGGCGGACTGAGAGAAGCAGTCCGTGCTCCACTTTACGATCTCCCCGGACTGAGCCATCCTGGACTTGGTTCAGAACTCACCAAGTCCAGTCCACTGGCCACAAGGGCCAGTCCGCACTTACTGGCAGACACTGGAACCAGTCCGCCTGTCCCGGCGAGCTCCAGTATCAGTCCGCACTGATAGGCGGTCTCCGCGGCTTTCACTTGCCGCTGCACCAGAGCAAGACCAAGGCAACCGCCAAACCGGTCTGCCGAGCTCCAGTTCATCAGTCCGCTTCATACCGGACTCCGCGAATAGAGTTTTTATCTGCTCGGTTACTTCCTGTGATCCAACTGCCTGCTGAGCACAAGCTGACCTGGCTAACCGCAACTGCTGTCCGCGGAGTCCGCACGAACAGACTACCCAGGCCGCTACAGAGCAAACCGTCTGCAACATCCCTGCCGACTTCGCGTAGTCCGCGCGGATAGGTCCAAGTGCTTCATTCACCCACTTTCACTTCACAAATTTCAACAGTTGTCATGAGAATAGTGCCACTAGATGAATATGAAATGAGAGACATCACGACTATAAATGATGATGTCCATCAAAACATAATTCAATATGTTGGTAATGAAATTCCAAATACTGAAAACTTATACAAAGACGATGATGAGGAAGTCGAGATAGTTAGAACTGATGTTGATCCCATAATTGTGTCAAGAAAAGTATAAATATCACCAAGGTATGTTCACTTTTATTTACTTTAACAATACATTTATTAAATCTTTATTTACTTTTTATCATTTATTTTGTTGATGTTATTATCCTAATGCAGATAATTAATGGCTCCTAAAAGAAAATGAGATCCAAAAAGTTTATATGTTTCAAGAGATCTCACGCAAACAACAAATGATAAAAGTGGCAATACTCCATCTGAAAATTTCAACAGAGTTGTTCGTAGAGAGAAACATGCAAGCACTTCGCAGGTTCATGATGATTCGATATATGATGCGGCAAATAGGGCGTATTTTTCATCAGCTGAAAGCAATGATGATAATCAAGTTAATGATCCGGAAGTTGTCGATCATAATGCCGATGAACAAAATACTTCTAATTAATGTGGTAATCATATTACAAGAGATAGCCCGGAAGAAGATAGTAAAAATTTGCTTTGAGTTGTGTAATAATGTGTGAATTACTTTGAAAACTAATTAATGCATTTGATAACAGGTGATCAAGGAGACAATAATGATGGCGTCTCATGATTTGGTTCTCCGTACCCATCAATAGAAAGCAACTACGGAAACATAGAAATTGGACGAGATCCTTGTAATCTCCTGAAAGGGGAGTGCCTGATGCATTATGGTGAAGAATCTGAGATGTATATGTATAAGCCAGTCTTTTCAGTTTTGTGTTTTTCAGTCAGATTGTATTGTTAACTTGTTGTATTCTTAATGATCCAATGTGAGGGCAATATATGGGGTCTATGTATCTAAACTTAGTAATAATGAAATTTGTGCGTGAAGTTTATTATTATTATTATTATTATTATTATTATTATCAATTCTCATGTTTTTACTCGAAGTGCATCAATTTGCAAATTTGGTGGGGAGATTGAAGTAAAAAATATGCATATTTGCGGTAAAAGAATTAATTAGAGCCTGTACAAACTCTCTCTGGTTTAATACTGTTTTTTTGCCTTTTAAAAAAATAAAATAAAAAAAGTAGCGGCGCTTATTATATATAAACGTCAGTTTAGCTCTACTCTACTACATTGCATTTGTATACGACAAATGCCGCAGAATGCGGAAATATATAGCAGCACGCAGTTTAAAAAATGTCGTGGAAAGTATTCGCAGCGTTTTTATTAAAAACCGCCGCAAAGTTTTTGGCGGCGCTTCCAACGGCGGAGATTTAGCGGCGCTTGGAGAAACGCCGCCGCAACTTGCGCGATGTTTGAAAAACGCCGCCAAAAGAATTAAAAAACACCGGAGTAGAAGTTATTTGTTGTTGTGACACTTCTCCTAGGGAGCCGACTCGACCGAAGGCATAGGATTTGAGAGTGACCAACGACTGCAGCCCGGAGGTCCCACCACACACCCAAAAGTTCTTATAGCACTTCTCCTCCATAGCCAGTGCTGAGCTAAGGGTACCTCAGAAAGCGCTACAAGACCACGAAGATGAGAAATCTTGCCTTCTGAGGTACCCATGTGGGTATATTTATAGAATTTAAAACCTGGTTTGCTAACAACGCAACTCTGATGTTCTACTAGGCTATACGCAACCCGAATCGGTCTGCCAACATCGCAACTCCGCTATTCTGAAAGTCTACTGACAGGCGAACGAGAGCAAAATAGTAAAAGCCACTACCGGGCGGGTGGTCCCTGAAAAGACCACTCGCTTGGGGTGGCGAGTTCTCTTTGGGGCAGGCACTCGCCTCCCCCTACTGGGGTCCAGGGCGAGTGCGGATCCGACCATCCCACTCACCCATCGCCTTCCAAGGTCCAGGGGTGAGTGCGAGCCCAGGTACTCCACTCGCCACGCATTCTGCGTCCCCCCGCCTAGGCGAGTTAGGCAAACTCTATGACAATCGCTCCTCTAACTCGCCCGAGGCCTAGACTGCGCATTATTTGGCTGGGCCTGCTCTTGCCGACCCCACTTGCTGGACATGGGGTTGTACATAATCCTCGCTCTTTGCGAGGTTACCCCAAACTCGAAAAGAATCATCCAATCTCAGAAGATTGGCGAGTGTGGCAGCAGTAGGGAATCTTATGGTGTGATCCACCAACTGCTATATATATGCCTGTCTTCCTGGGAGAACATTATTGTCCCCCTACCTTTCTGACACTAGCTACACCATGCCTCTTTCCAAGGAGGTCCAAGAGAGGCTCAACCGTGCCAGGGAGCTCAATTCTGCCGGCGCTGCTGAGCTCCGCCCAGGCTCTCCTACCAGTCACCGAGCGAATCACTGAAGCGCAAGCCCGCGAAGGTGGCTAGATCCGACCCAAAAGTCAGCGAGACCGTCCCCGGTGACCAGCCCTCTACACCGGATCGTGGGCTCGCCACCTCCTCTACGACGCTAGTATGTGGAGATTATTCCTGTGCTTATTAATTGCAGTTAGACAGGTACGGAATGACCCCTCTAGGTCTCTTTACAGGTCGATCAGTTTAAGGGGAAGGAGATCGATGATGCTCCCGTCGACCATGTTTCTTCCCCACGATCAGATGTAGGTACCCCCTTGGTGCGAATCAAATCCTCTCCCAAGGAATCACACCCTTGAACTGCTATCGATGATCACGTGGGAAGCCTGGGTAACTCGTTTTACCCCTATGCCTGTTCTCACTATCCTTCTTACCCATATGTTTTCTTATTTCTCAGCTCCAACCCGCTGGACCACCGACCTGGGATCGTTGTCGCAGAAATTGCCAGTTTGTGAACCATCACGAGATCCTACTCTCGCCCCCTCACTCGCGGGGGGGGGGGGGGGGGGAGGCATTAGGGACATCCCTATCCCTACCATTGATCTGATCACCTTCTGGGGCTCCTTTCGTCCGGGACACGGCAAGGTGCTCGCGTCTCCTCTCGCTCGACCTAACCAAGGACAGCCGAGCTCTTCTTGCCAGCTACACCCCTAGTGGATGTCCACCTCGCATGGTTAGTTGAAGCATTCCCCACATTTGAACCCTGTGTTGCACCTCATTTGGATTGTTATTATCGCAGGCTATCCAGGGCAATTTGAAGCCGAAGAATCCTCCAACCAGGGACTCTACTTGCCACCTCCCTCTCCCAACTCACTGAAAGGCTATTTAGATGTCTCAATCGACCCTGCCAAGATGAGGAAGCAAACTGTTGGGGTATTCAAGAAGTATAAGTTCATGGTACACGAGGTCTAGGAGGAGCGGGCCATCGGAGAGCAGCGTTTGCATGCTCTCGAGCAGGACTATGTCATGCTAACAGACGAGGTGAGGTGAGGATCGGACAGCGAGATGACTTCCCCCTGACCAATCATGGACCGCATACAAGAGAACATGTGCCTTGTAAACAAATACCTCGAGAGGATCCACGAGTTTAATAATCCTCGCCGACCATCGCAGACGGGGATGCGAGGTCGGGATAGATGGAAATGACTCCTTAGCTAAGCCTACCGGCACTCACCCCTAGGCCCCTCAGATCTTCCTGTGTATTGTAATAACTCTTACTCCCTCTGATGTATTTATTCTTGAGGATACTCGCATAGTCATGTTTAATATTTTTAATCATGTTTTATATGTGGTGCGTGTTGATCCCGCGCGAATGCAAAGATTTTATTTGAATCTGACTTGTCTTCTGGTAGAAAAGGTCGTGGGGGGTTCGGTGTCGAGGCTTGCGATATGGCCCAAGAGAGCGGCTCGACAAAAGCCCTAACCTTTTCTATAAATAGGATCCCCTCAGCTACCCTTAGCCCATCACATTTATTGTAGTCACACCCTCTTGAACCAGACTTCTCGCCACCTGCACTCGCACGAAGACTTGTTAGGATGGGAAAGACACAAGCCGATGCCGACAGAAGGTCGAAATGCGCAATACAGTTTTTCGAGTATGCCTTCTTCGATGGGAATCCTTCAGAGCAGGAATATCTCACCTTTGTGGCAGATTATGTTCCCTCTGGGTTTATCGCGCTCCGGCCGGGGACGGGAGAGGAGATCAACACCTTCCTCTCAGATGAGCTCGCCTTCCCCATCTATCACTTCGAGGTGGGGCTGCGCCTCCCCCTCTAGCCGGAGGTGTGCTAGGTCCTGAAATACTTCGGGGCTGTCCCCGTGCAGCTTAACCCCAATGTGATTGCCATGCTAGTGGCCTTTGCAAGCTTCCTCCGAAAGGAACAGATCAAGTTCAACCTCACCATTTTCCGGAAGCTATTCATCTACCGTGCCACCAACGTATGACAAGGTAGCAGCATGCACGTCGCGCCAGCCAAAGCCACACGAGCTGAATTACGCTACCCATGATCTAGAGTTGGACGTCATTATTTTCCCCCTCAAGATCTGGAGACATTACTTGTACGGAGTAAGATGCGAGACTTTCTCCGACCATAAGAGTATCAAATACATCTTTACTCAGAAAGAGATGAACCTCCGGCAGTGCCGATGGTTGGAATTTTTTATGTGATTATGATTTCGCTCTCCAGTACTATCCCAAGGAGGCTAATAAAGTTGCTGACGTGTTAAGACGACAGCCTTCAATAGCCGATAGCTGGATGAAGCAGATTTCGAGGGAATTGTTTCAGTCTTTATTAGACTTAGAGATTACTCTTGTTGCTCGTAGGTATCCAGAAGTGTACCAATCCTAGTTATACTGGATGGAAATACAGTGCGACATCCGGAATCAAATATGAGGGTGGCAATTTGATATTCAGATGCATACATTGTAGGTTGCAAAGAAGATAGAAATAGCACCTCTGGAACATACCAGTTCCTGGGGAATTTAATTATATCAACATAACCATCAATAGAACATATCGATGCGCTTGTAAACAAAATGAAATGAATTTTACTCTGCCCTCAAACCATTCTGAGAATTCATTGCAAAGCATTTTTTCCAAAATATCTTCTTTGATATGTTGTGGTTGGTGACGATTTTTCAATTCCTCCCGCAATTCACTAAAAGCATTATAGATAAAATCAATGATCAACACCATTTCCATAGCAAAACTTTTTCAAATAGTGTTTGAAATTTGGTAAAAGAAGTTTACCTTTGAAAAATCTCCAGTTCAACACAGTTGAATAAAATATATCGATGCGCTTGTTTAAGGTTGATCGGATCTAGTTTCTTCATAACAACACCTTTTGTAACACTTCCCACTTGTGGAAGCATCTTAAATGTTGAAGTTATAGTTGAAGAAATTATACTATTACGACTTCGTCGATTAAACTGAATTTTTATCCCCCTAAAAATCGAGAACAAAATGTTAAAGTTTCTTCTGCTATATAACCTTCTGCTATCGATTCTTCTAGTCTTGATTTGTTTCAAACAAATTTCTTATAGTGCCCAAGTTCTCTCTCAATGGGATACATCCACCTAAATTGTGTCGGACCACCCAATATAGCCTCTTTTGCGAGATGTACCAAAAGAGGAATCATTATTCTGAAGAATGATGGCGGAAATATTCCTTCAAGTTGGCATAAGGCCAATATTATGCGATTCTCTATCTTTACCAAGTTAGAAATTATAATTTTTTTTGAACACAACTGTGTAAAAAATATGGATACTTACATCAACGGAAGTAATACATGCCTTGGTAAAACTGATCGTAAGCCGACAGGTAAGAACTGTTGCATAATGATGTGATTATCATGACTCTTCAACCCTTGCATTTTACCTTGCTTAAGCTTAACACAACGTGATATGTTGGATGCATATCCATCGGGAACTCGTATTAACTTTATCATACCTAAGAAAATTATTTTTTTGCTTTTAATCATGGTAAAACATGCTGGAGGAATGACTTCAGTATCATCATCTCTATCTTGAATCCATAACTATTTTAGAATCTTAAGATCCTTATAATCTCTTCTGGCACACGCGTCGTCCTTTCTTTTGACAGGGTCACCTAATATGGTGCTCAAGATATTATCACATACATTCTTCTCTATATGCATGACATCAAGGCAATGTCGCAATAAATTTGTTTTCCAATAAGGTAGGTCAAAAAATATGCTCCTTTTTTCCAATACATGGTCGGTCCTCGTGATTGATTTTCTCTACCAAAAATAACTTGAATATTTTTGGTTGCCTCAAATACATCTCTTCCTTTGGGTCGTTTTGTATTACCAGTACACAATTCATGACGACCAAATTTTCTCAACTTTCTATATACATGATCAACAGGCAGAAACAGACGGTGAGATTGAAATGCTATTTTTTGACTGTGCTTTAGCCAACATGATTTAGTGTCTAACCCACATGATGGGCATCCAAGTTTAGAATGTGTATTCCATCATGATAGATTACCTAGCCCACAAAAATCACTAATAGTCCAGAGTAAAGCCACACGCAGGTTAAATTTTTTTTCCTTCTGAAGCATCAAACACTTCTATACCATGTTCCCACAACTCTTTCAACTCTTTTATTAATGGTTGTAAATAAACGTCGATATTGTTACCAGACATTTTTGGACCAGGTATCAGACCTAACATGATGATAGATCTCTTTTTCATGCACTCCCAAGGTGGCACATTATATATAGCTAACATAAAAGGCCATGTACTATGTGTGATACTAAGAACACCATAAGGATTGAAACCATCGGTGGCAAGGGCGATGCGAATATAACGAGATTCACTGGAGAACTCTTTGTGTCTTCGATCAAAAATTTTCCATGCCAAGCCATCTCTAGGGTGGTGCATTAGATTTTCATGGTTAGGCTCTTTGGCATGCCATTGCATCATTTCGGCTGTCTTCCTACAAAGAAAAAGTCTTTCTAAATGCTCTTTCAATGGAAAGTAACGAAAAACTTTTTTGGGAACCTTTCTTAAAGTGTTCACATCTTGTTGCTTACGTTTTCTTGACTTGTGAACCAATTGATCTTCAGTATTGTCAACCCATCATGACTTTCCACACACAAAGCAAGTATTACTATTTGTGTGTGGCCCCTAAAATAATGAGCAATCATCTTCACATGCATCAATCTTAATGTAATTGTGGCCTAATTTGGAAGTAATTTTCTTGGCTTCATTATAGTTAGCAGGCAGTGTTTCATGTCCATATGGAATCGCACACTGTAGAGTTTTCAACAACATACTAAAGTGTACATTACTCCAATTTCCAAGTGTTTTGATATGGAGAAGCTTTAATAAAAAAGATAATTTTGTTTACTCCAAACATCCATCCCACAACGGTTTGTTTTCCTCCAAGAGAGACATATATAAACTATTATCATTTGAACTGATGGGAGTTTTAGGACAGTCAAATGTATTACCTTCAACATATTGATCATTCTCTAGTTCTCCTTCATCTGCATTCTCATCGTGTGCCAAGTTATGGATGGCTGCATGTAATAGTTCATATATGAGACTAGAGGAGCTATTATTGGTGTTAAGAAGGTCTGCAGTAGAGGAAAAAATGTTATTAGGTTGGCTCCCTTTGTTAGATAATCATCCATCATGATATATCCAATCTGTGTAGTTTTCCATAATACCATTCCATACGAGATGCCCCTCAACCTCTTCTCGATACCACATCTTCATATTTACACACTTTCTACAAGGGCATGGACATTTTTCACCAACTGGTGTATATGAATAGAATAAATCTAGCAAACATTTGAAGCCTTCTACATAAGTTTTTGAATGGCGAAGCTCTGTCATCCATTTTTTGTCCATTATTGATAATATTATTTTTGTAACTATATAAAAATAAAAAAATACTAATTTATTTCATGCCTTCTACTTATTTTTTTGAAAGACATGACTTTGTTATCCATTTCTTAAATAATCAAGAAAAATGCCCCAAAGCAACTGTGTTGAACCAATGCTAATTCCCATGACAAAAGCCTGAAATATTCAAGAAAAATTATATTGATAAAACTGATGTACAAATGATATAATATAAAATAATTTGAAAAAAAATGACTTATTAATCATGACAGAGTATCATCCAACTCACATGTCTTCCTATTTAAAATCCCCAAATTACATGTAGTAAACAAAATCTTAGATTTATATGTAGTTAATCCATGCATAATTTGCCCCAAAAGTGGTTTAATTCATTTTATAGTAGATGGTTAACATGTGACGAAAAATATTTTTCAGAACACATAGGCTCCGTTTGGCACAGTGTTTTTACTCCGATGAGTTTGGACAAAAGCACCACCATCACTGCTGCGACAAACGAAGCCATAGTCACAGTTTTGTTTGTCTATTTCCTTCCTCTTATGTCTGATCTACTCATACATATGCTATTAATATTTGAGGACAAAAGATCTGAATTAAATGTATACCAAGAAAATCAGTGTCTAGTATTTTTGCCACTTATGTATTTATTGTAACACAGAACAATGTAAGAGTATAGTGAGTGAAGGTGCAGGTTATTATACATTTCCAAAAGGTGTGATGTAACAAATTTGGGCTTTAAATACACATAGTTTTTTTGCATTTCATGATTATAAAAGAAGAGATGATGAATTCAGAGGTTCATAATCAAATAAAACACTAAATAGACAACCTAAGAGATTTGTAAGCATTTGCCTATTCAAAAAAATTTAGCAGCACTTGGACCAATTATAGGCAGCAATCCCTTCTGATAGAAAACCCTCCTTTCCCGTTGAGACCTGAAAATGTAAGGCCTGGAGATTGAAGGTGTGCTTCAGAAATGCCGAGATATCTACAAGCATTCAACTTCCATATGAGGGACTACTGATCTTTGAGGTTTATTAAATAAGAAATCCCACCAAATGGCTCGTTCTAGACGGGGATTTAGGAAAACCATGAAATAAATCATACCTTGAGTGACGAAGATCTTGTCGTTGATAACCCTGGGCTCATTCGGAGAAGTTGCCGCAAAGAATGTTGATCTCTTGTTTGTCCAAGAGCCCCTCGAATTTGAATAAAGATCTGACCTGAAGATCGAGGGGAAGTTCACTTCTTTCGTGGAGATCGAGCATTTGGGCAGCGGCGGCCTGGAGATCGAGGAATCGGCAGCCAGAACCTCATGCACACGAGTGAGTATCCCTAAACCTAGAGCCGACGGTTTTTTAAGGCATGATAAACTTTATAACATTTTTTTAGAATCGTATAATTAATTAGGTGCGTTTGTCAAAACATGAACCTCCCGCGTGCACTGTAACGCCCCCGGTTTTTCTGTGCTTTGTTTGATCTTTGGCTGGCGTTACGATGGCGTATTTCCGGCTTTTTGCCGTTGTAGAGCGTGGTCTTAGCTCTTAGGGGTTCCTTGTGTAGCCTGTTTGTAGCCTGTTTGTAGCCTGTTTGTAGCCTGTTAGCAAGTTTCCCCAGCTAGCCGGAGTCCGTTTGATGATTCGGTTGGGCCTCTTAGGGAGTGCTTGTGTTTTGGCTTCGGGAGGTGTTATCCCGGGTTTTGTTCATCGAATGCTAATTTCGACTTCGTAGTTGCGTTCGTAGCGTGGGTTTTTAGCTGCGGCGTAAATTTCGTCTTTTTCCGAGAAGTTTCGGGTTGTTTTGTTATTGGGTGTAAATAGTAATTATTATGTTGATTGTTTATTATTAAAACTGATATATATATAGTCTTGGGTTAGAACTAGGGATGGGTTCCATTTCTCCTTTTCCTGTGTCTCTGCTTGTTAGAAGCCGCCGCCTGTGCGTGAGGAAGAGAACCGCCGGTCTACCCTAGCCTTCGGACTCCTATTCCTGGAGATTTAGCGGTCGGAGTTCGGTTTCGAGAGTGGATCTGGTCTGCCCTCGCCGGGATCTGCATTCGTTCTGCTCCTCAGCCAGATCCGTGAGCGGGGGAGGCCGCCGACCAAGTTTTCTGGTATTTAGGCAAGTGATGTCCCCTCATCCTTGCCATAGTTAATCTTTGTCTTCGTTTGATTAAATCTTTATCTCTTTCTTGTTTAGATCTTAGGTGTAAGCTAGGGCTTGTTCCCGATCATACCGTGGTTAGTGTAGAAAGTTCCAGTTAAATCTCAGTTTTCCTGAGGGATTGTGTCTATTAGGGGCAGATTTGGTTCGGTCTAGGTCGAGTAGTTACCATTGCCGATGGAGGTTGTACTCGAGAGAGAGAGAGAATCCCCGTTCTCGTTTTTTTGGTCGTTGCTGGATCTGGCTCCTGTAGCCAGCTGGGGTGTCGACACTGTGGTGTCGACACCGTCCAGTCTTGGTGTCGACACTTGGTGTCGACACCGTCCAGTCTTGGTGTCGACACTTGGTGTCGACACCGGCCAGTCTTGGTGTCGACACTTGGTGTCGACACCGGACAGTCGTGGTGTCGACACTTGGTGTCGACACCAGCAGCGTCAGTGTCGACACCGGCCGCAGTGGTGTCGACACTTGGTGTCGACACCCGCAGTGGCAGTGTCGACACCATGTGTCGACACCGGCCGCAGTGGTGTCGACACTTGGTGTCGACACCAGCAGCGGCAGTGTCGACATAAGGTGTCGACACCGGCTGCAGTGGTGTCGACACTTAGTGTCGACACCAGCCGCGGCAGTGTCGACACCTGGTGTCGACACCGGCCGCTGTGGTGTCGACACTTGGTGTCGACACCAGCCGCGGCAGTGTCGACACCTTGTGTCGACACCGGCCGCTGTGGTGTCGACACTTGGTGTCGACACCAGCCATGGTTTTGTCGACACCTTGTGTCGACACCGTCTTGTCGTGGTGTCGACACTAGTGCTGTGCTTGTTTTGGGGTCAGGTAGACTCGGGGTTGGTTCGGGTTAGGCGTGCAAGGCCACGTCGGTTGGACCCGACGTTTTTGTCTTGGGTTCATGTGTTTTTTAGGATTGTTAGAGTGAATTTTTCCCTAGGGGGAGGCTTTGGGTGTTCGGCTAATTTCTGCATGCCGACTCTTGGGTTGTGGCAGGTGGTGGAGTTTTGGTGGCCTCTGGAGGGGTGGTTTTATGTGGAGAGCTGTGGCCACCACCTTTTGACCCGGTTTGGGTTGGTGTGTGTGGGACCCTAAAGCTGCCACTGTTTGACCCCTTAGCCCTTTTTGGGTCTGATTCTGGTTATGCATTAAGACCCATGTTTTGACCACTGCCACTTACCCACGTGTTAGAACTGTTAGTCCCTTTCCTGTTTATGCTTCCTTTCTTTTGGCATATGTTTATGTCTTGTTGCTGTTGCAGGCTCTCTTGGTAGGGCATGTTGGTTTATTGCTCGCACTTGTTTTGCTCTGCGGTGTTTTAGACAGTACTCTTTTCCTTCTGCCATTCCCTTTTTCTTTTACTTATAGCAGTTTGTTGCCGGGTTGGTACCCCCTTCATCTTATTTGCTCATTAGCCTATTGCTCTTTTTTACTTTTGATTGTTTCCTTGCTGAGGTGTTCTTTTCTTGAATGCCTCAGGTCCAGGTTGTAGCCAGTTCGGCGGCTAGTTCTTTTGGAGGGGCTGTTGGTGGCCTCTAGGGTTGCTGAGATTGCTGATCCCCGTTTGTTGAGAGGTAGTTCTTTACTCTTCTGTATAGACATACATACTCGCCAGTGGGTTCGTGTCAGGTTGTTGGCGCCCACTGGTGGCTTCTTGTGATGCTGAATATGAATTTAAACTGCTATTTTTGCCTATTTGAGGTTGGTTACTTGGTTCTGGGAAGGATTTATGCTAGGTTGCATGTTAGATATTTTAAAACCTAAAAGCATTATTATATGTACCCCATGCATAACATGTTTCTAAATCAAAAACACTATATTTTCTCAGCGTAAAACACTATCTTTTTATGCCTACTATATTTACCTTAGAGTCGTGCTTACCATGAGTTGTCCCTCGGGGACACTTATGCTCATTTAGGATGTCAACTTAATTGAACCAAAGTATTTTTTGCTGCGTATAGATATAATTTTACCTGTGGACTAGCTGATCCACTGTGCCGAGGGATACGACCATCCATCTTAACTGATTTTCGTTCATATTTAATCAATGTGTTTCCTTAAAAACTTAGGTCTGGAGTTTTGCCTGAGCGTGTGCAGTTATCCCCTGCACGACACGACATCACGACACGTGTTTTCTCTTACTCTGATACGATTTTACCGTTGAGAAAATACGGGTTGTGACAGTTGGTATCAGAGGGAGGTTGCTTGACAAATGGTTGGGCAACCTTTCCCTTGTCTGCATTAGTGTTTCGCATCATACCATTCACACACCGATATGTCATCAGCACATCTTGGCCGAAGCACGAACACTACACTCATGTGCATAAAGAAGTATACAGGGCATATTATGTAGTATGAGATGCATAATATGTGTTTGTATATGGATCCACCATAGGAGGCAACAAGTGAGGGTTATGTAGTATGGGATGCATAACCTCACCACATGAATGCGGCTAGCACATTTTCTTTTTTCGTTACATGGGAATGTTATGTAGTATGAGATGCATAACATTTTCATGTGTGTGCCGCCCATGGCATGCACTAAGGCCTTTTTTTAGAATGCATAGCACATCATGCATAGCATAATATTTCATAAGCACAACGTGCCAAGCTAAAGATTTGCAAGATGACATATGTACACACATGGTTTTGAGTCAAAAAGAATACAAATACATGCATTCATGGTCTAGGCACCTGAGTTGGTATGATGGTGGTGAACCATCTTAGGATAAGCATAACATCATCATGGTAAAAATAACTCCTAGAGCAAGTTTTGTAGTTGAAGTTCATATTTAAGTGTGTCTGTCCGTACCCAGTAGTTTTGTTCTAGTGGATGGGCTAGGATTTGTCTAAAGCTTGTGCAATTTTAGGATGGCGAGACGTCCTGCGACGAGATCGACCCCACAATCCGAGGGTGAGATATCCGGAGTGCAGAGCGATGCGTTGGTAGAAAGCTTGCGGCAGAGTAATGAGGAGTTATCGAGGCAGGTAGTGGCTATGCAGGCTCAGATTCAGTCCCTTGTAGCAGTGGTGGCGGGACAGCCCCCGAGAGCTCAGAACCCCGTAGAGGGGGTAGCTGTTCCTGTCCCTCCTGCTCCTCCCGTGCCTTTGGTTGTGGTGCCTCCGGAGATGGCGTTCATATCCCAGTTTCAGCGGCTGAGACCCCCTACCTATGATGGGCAGGCAGATTTCATGATTTTGGATGACTGGCTGATTACCATTGAGGAGATCTTCTCTTACTCAGGGATTACGGACGATCAGAGGGTGATGCTCGCTGCCTACCAGCTCAAGGGCTTAGCAAAGAATTGGTGGCTGAGAGAGAAAGAGAGCTTAGTGGCAGGTTGCACTTGGGAGTCATTTAAGGTGCTGTTGTTAAGTAAGTTTCTGCCTTCAGTCGAATGGGACTGGCTAATGAACGACTTTCTTCACTTAAAGCAGAGGAAACTCACGGTTAGTGAGTATGAGATTGACTTTAGTAAGTTGAGTCGGTTTGCTCCGGGTCTAGTGAGTGTTGAGGCAGACCGAGTTAAGCGATTTCTGGGTGGAATAAGAAGCGACATTCAGCAGTTAGCGAATGCCTATGGAGCAGTCAGTTATGCCAGCGCGGTTGAAGCTGCTTTGAGAGTTGAGGCCATTGAGAATGCCAAGAATAGAGGCCAGCAGTTAAGGAAGGATAAGCAGAAGTTCGATGGAGGGAAGAGCCCTCAGGAACCTGATGCTGTCTCGAGAAAGAAGGTCAAAGAGATTTGTAGCTTTTGTGGCCGGCCAGGCCACCCCTTTGAGAAGTTTTTCAAAAGGTTGGGAGCGCAGAAGAAGGGACAGGTGCACACGATTCAGGGTGTTTCCAGGGGAGATGTGGTGTGTGCCTTGTGTGGAAGGAAGGGGCATGAGGCTGCCCGTTGTTGGTTAAAAGATAAGGTCTGTTTTCAGTGCGGCCAGAAGGGTCATCTCAAGAAAAGTGCCCTCAGACCCAGCCTATTCTGCAGCCAGTTCCCCTCCAGGCCTTGCCACCGCCTCAGCAAATGGATAAAGGAAAGGGGAAGCTGAATGTGCTTTCGGCAGACGAAGCGCAAACCTCGACCCAGGTTATCTTAGGTTCGACTCCTCCCCAGTCGTTTCGTTACGTTTCTTCTTTGATTGTAGTTTTCGTTTTAGGGCTTGTTGCCTTAGATGCGTGTGCAATTCGTAGGACGATTTAAGGTAAAGAACCGCTGGGCGCGCGTTCTCTTCGATTCCGGCGCTACCCACTCGTTTGTGGCTAGAGCCTTCGTGGAGCGGTTCAGTTTGGGCCTAGATCGTGTTGGTGGTGCCTTCTGCGTTAACTTCCCCTCCGGTGACTCTGTGGTTACGGACCTGGGTGTCCTAGATTGTCCAATTTTGTTGGGAGATTTTCTAGCCAAGGTAGATTTGAAGGTGATTGACCTGGAGGACTTTGACGTTATTTTGGGCATGGACTGGTTGTCAAGGTACGATGCTGTGATCCAGTGCAAGGGTAAGCGCTTCAACTTCGTCAAAGACAACGGTCAGCCAGGGAGCGTTTTTGGTTATTCTCTCCAGGAGTCTCCAATCATTTCTGCGGTGCGTGCTCGGAAGTTGCTTGTTTCTGGCTATTTTGCCTGTGTTGTTTCCCTGGTAGGGTCGATTGTTAGTGAGCCCCGTTTGGACGAGATTCCTGTGGTGTGTGACTTTTCTGATGTGTTTCCAGGCGATCTTCCCGGTCTTCCACCCGACCGAGATGTCGAGTTTGCCATAGAGTTGGAGCCAGGCACGCGTCCTATCGTAAAGGCTCCGTACCGGATGGCCCCGCGAGAGTTGGAAGAGTTGCGAATTCAGTTGGATGAGTTATTGGCAAAAGGCTTTATAAGGCCGAGTTCTTCGCCTTGGGGTGCGCCAGTGCTGTTTGTTAAAAAGAAGGATGGGTCGATGAGGTTATGCATCGACTATAGAGAGCTGAACAAGGTTACTATTAAGAACAGGTACACTTTACCGCGAATCGACGATTTGTTTGACCAACTGCGTGGTAGCGCCGTGTTTTCCAAGATAGATCTTCGTTCGGGCTATCACCAGTTGAGGATTCGGGAGTCAGATGTTCCGCGGACGGCGTTCCGCTCTCGTCATGGGCATTTTGAGTTTTTAGTTATGTCATTTGGTTTGACTAATGCACCCTCAGCTTTTATGGATTTAATGAACAAAGTTTTCAAGGATTTTCTAGATAAGTTCGTGATTGTCTTTATAGACGATGTTTTGGTGTATTCTAAGGATGCAGAGGAGCATGATCGACATTTGCGGCTGGTCTTGGCGACTGTGAGAGACCATAAGCTATACGCCAAGCTGAGCAAATGTGAATTTTGGTTGCCTCAAGTTTCTTTTCTAGGCCACGTGATTAATAAGGAGGGAATATCGGTGGACCCAGAAAAGATCGCTGTTGTTATGGAATGGGCGAGGCCTGTTACCCCCAATGAGATCAGAAGCTTCTTGGGTTTGGCTGGTTATTATAGAAGATTTGTAGAAGGTTTCTCTACCTTGTCCGCACTGTTGACCAAGTTGACGTAGAAGAACGTAGCTTTTGTATGGGATGGTAAGTGTGAGAAGGCTTTTGAGGAACTAAAAAGAAGGCTATGTTCGGCTCCAATTTTGTCTTTGCCTACGGAGGGTAGTTTGTATGATATATATGTGGATGCGTCGCATGTCGGTCTGGGCTGCGTTTTGATGCAGGGCGGAAAGGTGATTGCGTATGGGTCGAGGCAGCTAAAGACTCACGAGAGGAACTACCCTACGCATGACCTGGAGTTTGCAGCTGTGATCTATGCGTTGAAATTGTGGAGGCATTTGCTATATGGCGCACAGTGTAAGATTTTCACGGATCATAAGAGTCTGAAGTATGTCTTCACTCAGAAAGAATTGAATCTGCGCCAGCGGCAGTGGTTGGAGTACGTGGCCGACTATGATGTCGAAATTCAGTATCATCCAGGCAAGGCAAATGTGGTGGCTGATGCCCTGAGTCAGAAGTCAGGTAAGATTTTTAATCTTTCCGCCGAGCGTCTAGTGGAAGAGTTTCTGTTGATGGACATTTCTGTGGGAAGATGTGATTCGCAGAGTAGCATAGCAGTAGCAGAACCTTCGTGGATTACGCTTACGAGACTGCATCAGAAGGACGATCCCGATCTTCTGCACTTGTATCTTCGAGCTGAGAAGGGTGAATTGTCAGACTTCTCTATAGATGATGCGGGTACCTTGAAGTACCATGGCAGGTTTTGCATCCCCGCAGTTGGAGATATCCGGGATATGGCGTGCAGAGACGCCCACGGATCTAGTGTTGCCTACCATCCAGGGTCTACCAAGATGTATCATGATTTAAAACAAATTGCCTGGTGGTACGGGATGAAGAAGGACATTGCCAGATTTGTTTTAGAGTGTTTCACTTGCAGGCGTGTGAAAGCCGACCATAGGAGGCCTGGTGGCAAGCTGACTCCCTTGGATATTCCGATGTGGAAGTGGGAGAGTATCTCGATGGATTTCATTACCGGCTTACCGAGATCTCCTAAGGGGCATGATTCAGTTTGGGTAATTGTAGACAGATTGACGAAGAGCGCTCATTTCGTACCGTTTAAGATCGATTATCCGATGAGGAAGATAGCCGAGCTGTATTTGGAAGAGGTTATCAGATTGCACGGTGTACCCGTAAGTATTATATCAGATCGAGACTCCAGGTTCATGTCTCGTTTTTGGAAGAGCCTTCAAGAAGGGTTGGGTACAGATTTGAGATATTCCACGACTTATCATCCGCAGACCAATGGTCAGACAGAGCGAGTAAATCAGATTGTGGAGGATATGATCCGATGCTATATTCTGGACCACGGAGGAGCGTGGGACGAGCTTATGGAATTCGCATACAACAATAGTTATCAAGAAAGCTTGCAAATGGCTCCCTTTGAAGCTTTGTATGGGAGGCGCTGCAGGACTCCCTTGTTTTGGGCTGAGCTTGGCGAGGGACCTTTGTTGGGACCAGAAGCGCTTGAGGAGATGGAAACCGCTGTGAAGCTTACTCGGGAAAAGCTTCGGATAGCCCAGGAGAGATATGAGAAGAACGCCAATCGGCGTAGATCGGACTTGGAATTTGCTGTGGGGGACTTGGTGTTCTTAAAGGTCTCCCCGTTGATTGGAGTCAAGCGGTTTGGCAAGAATAATAAGTTAGACCCGAGGTACGTGGGGCCGTTTCCGATTGTTGAGCGGATTGGGGTATCAGCCTACAGGCTGGCGTTGCCCGCAAATTTCCCTGGCGTGCATGATGTCTTTCACGTCAGTTAGCTGCGAAAATGTGTGATGAATGGCAGGCAGGTATTGGATTCTGTGCCTCAGTTGGAGCCGAATCTTTCTTATGTGGAGGTGCCTGTTCGCATTTTTGGATTCTCAAGTTCGGGCGTTGCGGAAGAAGACTATTCCTATGGTTAAAGTTTTATGGAGGAATCAGAATGTGGAGAGCGCGACTAGGGAGTTGGAGTCGGCTATGAGGGAGGCTCACCCTTGTCTGTTTCCCTGATCTTGTGCCTGGTATGCTCTGTTTTGTTCTTATTTATTTGTGGCTCTTTCCTGGCTCTTTCTCTCTCCTACTTTATAGGAGTGTTGTGAGTAAAGTTTCGAGGCGAAACTTTCTTTTAGGGGGAGTGGCTGTAACGCCCCCGGTTTTTCTGTGCTTTGTTTGATCTTTGGCTGGCGTTACGATGGCGTATTTCCGGCTTTTTGCCGTTGTAGAGCGTGGTCTTAGCTCTTAGGGGTTCCCCGTGTAGCCTGTTTGTAGCCTGTTAGCAAGATTCCCCAGCTAGCCGGTGTCCGTTTGATGATTCGGTTGGGACTCTTAGGGAGTGCTTGTGTTTTGGCTTCAGGAGGTGTTATCCCGGATTTTGTTCGTCGAATGCTAATTTCGACTTCGTAGTTGCGTTCGTAGCGTGGGTTTTTAGCTGTGGCGTAAATTTCGTCTTTTTCCGAGAAGTTTCGGGTTTCGGGTTGTTTTGTTATTGGGTGTAAATAGTAATTATTATGTTGATTGTTTATTATTAAAACTGATATATATATAGTTTTGGGTTAGAACTAGGGCTAGGTTCCTTTTCTCCTTTTCCTGTGTCTCTGCTTGTTAGAAGCCGACGCCTGTGCGTGGGGAAGAGAACCACCGGTCTACCCTAGCCTTCGGACGCCGATTCCTGGAGATTTAGCGGTCGGAGTTCGGTTTCGAGAGTGGATATGGTCTGCCCTCGCCGGGATCTGCATTCGTTCTGCTCCTCAGCTTGCTGCTCCGCGGCCAGATCCGTGAGCGGGGGAGGCCGCCGACCAAGTTTTCTGGTATTTAGGCAAGTGATGTCCCCTCATCCTTGCCATAGTTGCTCTTTGTCTTCGTTTGATTAAATCTTTATCTCTTTCTTGTTTAGATCTTAGGTGTAAGCTAGGGCTTGTTCCCGATCATACCGTGGTTAGTGTAGAAAGTTCTAGTTAAATCTCAGTTTTCCTGAGGGATTGTGTCTATTAGGGGCAGATTTGGTTCGGTATAGGTCGAGTAGTTACCATTGCCGATGGAGGTTGTACTCGAGAGAGAGAGAGAATCCCTGTTCTCATTTTTTTGGTCGTTGCTGGATCTGGCTCCTGTAGCCAGCTGGGGTGTCGACACTGTGGTGTCGACACCGTCCAGTCTTGGTGTCGACACTTGGTGTCGACACCGTCCAGTCTTCGTGTCGACAGTTGGTGTCGACACCGGCCAGTCTTGGTGTCGACACTTGGTGTCGACACCGGCCAGTCGTGGTGTCGACACTTGGTGTCGACACTTGGTGTCGACACCAGCAGCGGCAGTGTCGACACCATGTGTCGACACCGGCCGTAGTGGTGTCGACACTTGGTGTCGACACCCGCAGCGGCAGTGTCGACACCATGTGTCGACACCGGCCGCAGTGGTGTCGACACTTGGTGTCGACACCAGCAGCGACAGTGTCGACACAAGGTGTCGACACCGGCTGCAGTGGTGTCGACACCAGCCGCGACAGTGTCGACACCTGGTGTCGACACCGGCCTCTGTGGTGTCGACACTTGGTGTCGACACCAGCCGCGGCAGTGTCGACACCTTGTGTCGACACCGGCCGCTGTGGTGTCGACACTTGGTGTCGACACCGGCCGTGGTTGTGTCGACACCTTATGTCGACACCGTCTTGTCGTGGTGTCGACACGTCGTGTCGACACTGGTGCTGTGCTTGTTTTGGGGTCAGGTAGACTCGGGGTTGGTTCGGGTTAGGCGTGCAAGGCCACGTCGGTTGGACCCGACGTTTTTGTCTTGGGTTCGTGTGTTTCTTAGGATTGTTAGAGTGACTTTTTCCCTAGGGGGAGGCTTTGGGTGTTCGGCTAATTTCTGCATGCCGACTCTTGGGTTGTGGCAGGTGGTGGAGTTTTGCTGGCCTCTGGAGGGGTGGTTTTATGTGGAGAGCTGTGGCCACCACCTTTTGCCCCGGTTTGGGTTGGTGTGTGTGGGACCCTAAAGCTGCCACTGTTTGACCCCTTAGCCCTTTTTGGGTCTGATTCTGGTTATGCATTCAGACCCATGTTTTGACCACTGCCACTTACCCACGAGTTAGGACTGTTAGTCCCTTTCGTGTTTATGCTTCCTTTCTTTTGGCAAATGTTTATGTCTTGTTGCTGTTGCAGGCTCTCTTGGTAGGGCATGTTGGTTTATTTCCCACACTTGTTGTGCTCTGCGGTGTTTTAGACAGTACTCTTTTCCTTCTGCCATTCCCTTTTTCTTTTACTTATAGCAGTTTGTTGCCGGGTTGGTACCCCCTTCATCTTATTTGCTCATTAGCCTATTGCTCTTTTTACTTTTGATTGTTTCCTTGCTGAGGTGTTATTTTCTTGAATGCCTCAGGTCCAGGTTGTAGCCAGTTCGGCGGCTAATTCTTTTGGAGGGGCTGTTGGTGGCCTCTAGGGTTGCTGAGATTGCTGATCCCCGTTTGTTGAGAGGTAGTTCTTTACTTTTCTGTATAGACATACATACTCGCCAGTGGGTTCGTGTCAGGTTGTTGGCGCCCACTAGTGGCTTCTTGTGATGCTGAATATGAATTTAAACTGCTGTTTTTGCCTATTTGAGGTTGGTTACTTGCTTCTGGGAAGGATTTATGCTAGGTTGCATGTTAGATATTTTTAAACCTAAAAGCATTATTATATGTACCCCATGCATAACATGTTTCTAAATCAAAAACACTATATTTCCTCAGCGTAAAACACTATCTTTTTATACCTACTATATTCACCTTAGAGTCGTGCTTACCATGAGTTGTCCCTCGGGGACACTTATGCTCATTTAGGATGTCAACTTAATTGAACCAAAGTATTTTTTGCTGCGTATAGATATAATTTTACCTGTGGACTAGCTGATACACTGTGCCGAGGGATACGGCCATCCATCTTAACCGATTTTCTTTCATATTCAATCAACGTGTTTCCTTAAAAACTTAGGTCTGGAGTTTTGCCTGAGCGTGTGCAGTTATCCCCTGCACGACGCGGCATCACGACACGTGTTTTCTCTTACTCTGATACGATTTTACCGTTGAGAAAATGCGGGTTGTGACATGCACAAAATTTAATATTAATGGCGGCAATTTATGTAAACAATGCTGCCAATGATGTTGTAAATTCTTAGCAACATTTTTTTATAAAACGCCGCAAAATCAAAAACCGGCGTTTTTATAAGCGCCGCAAAAAAATGTCGTAGTAGGCGTTATTTGTTGTAGTGTGTGCGATCACCTCTTTTAGCATCTGAACTCTACAGAAGCAGGTTTCCATTTTCAACAAACGTCTTATGATTACTCCCCCTACATAGATGCTTTCAATAAAAAATTTAATGTACTCCCCTTGAATTAAGAAAATGATGCACTATGTTCTCCCCCTTTTTGGTAGAATAGAAGGAGGACAGAGGTGTGTCTATGCAATGAGAATTAAACAAGGTCTATATTAGAGAAGAAAAATGGGATGCAATGAGCAAGATTATAGATTACTCTTTATCACTTATTGAGCAAAGTGTATGCATGATTGAATACAGTAGAAAAATAGCACTTATTAAGCACATAATACCACTTAGTACTCATAGTTTACAACATGTTGAGAGAGTAAATATTCATGATTAAGCACAAGTAGTACACATAAAAATATGTTAAGCACTCTAAAAATAAATATCTTTTTGGAAAATATGATCATATTAAGGATATGAAATTTTAAACCTAATATGAAGATGTTTTCAATTCAATTCAAATCCAAGAGATGCTATTTCATTGAAATTTTTGCAAGCATGATTTCAAAATATCAAAGAGAGATACAAACCACAATGTGAGCTAATTTGCATTTCAAGTAAAAATAAACATTGTAGCTGTCATTCTTTGCTATCTAGTGCATTTACTTATGATTTTAAAGAATAGTATAGCTATGCATTAGGATCCAATTCTCATGAGTAGAAGTTTATGAGAAATAATGATGTGTACAAATAGTATTTTGATAAAGTATACAAGTGAATTAATCAAAACACATGACATATATAATAAACAAACATAACATTAAAATACAAAAATAATATTAGTTCCATTATTTTTCAGTGCACATAAGTAAGAAGTACAACTACCAAGGTGCTATACACACAATGTTTATTAAGACTTATCAGAGAGTAGAGTAGTGCTTGGGGGATCACGTTTATGCCTTTATTAGTATTATTTTTTTTTGTGAGCCAGTGTACTAAGAGAAATGGTGAATATTTTGTTTGCTACATGACACTTTACAATTCTTTTTCCATGGTGCTCAACCTCACAATGCTAATTAAGACTTATCAGGAGGGTGAGTAGTGTTTGGTGGAGTTTTCCTTGTCAATTTTTATTTGATTTTTATTTTAGTGACAAAGGACTCTGAATTCACTTGTTGCGTAAACAATAACAATTTTTTTAAAAGATACCTTTCTCCAATAAATAAGTGCATGAAAAACAAAGAATTGAAATAATTTTATTCAGTATAGTGTAGGTAATCAATTTATGCATTTTAATTATTATATTATTACACTACACAATCATGCAAGTATAAGATTAAAACCACATGCATGTTATAAAAATAGGTGAGTGAATAAAATCATTATCGAACATAAAACATTACTTATACTTAGAGGCATGCTAATGTACAACCCCATATCCGGCGAGTGGGGTCGCCAGGAACCAGACCGGCCGGTTCAGATCACCCAGGCCCCAGGAGAGCTCGGCAGGGAAATCTGAAGCCCGAGCTCGGCATTCGTCGACCCCGAGTTCGGCATTTGCCGAGCTAAGCCCAGGTTTCGTTGAGCTGAGCTCGACTAATGGAGGCTGATTGAAAGGCAAGCATAGTGGCCCAGCTCGCACTCGTCCTAAGGAGCTCGCCAGACAGCAAGCGAGCAGGATCTTCAGGGGTGGCCGAGTCCCTCAGCTCGCCCAGGTCTGTGAGGTATTTTTACTATTTTGCCCTCGCTGGCCTGCCCATAGCCCTTCAGAACAGCGGAGTTACCTTGTTGGCAGGCCAACCTGGACTGCACATAGCCGTTCAGAACAGCGGGAGTTGGCTATTTGTAGGGAGTTTTTAGAAATCTATAAATAGGACCCAAGGGGTACCTCAGAAAGCATGCTTCTTGTGCCCCCTTGCTCCATCTCTCAAGCGCTTTTTGAGGATACCTTAGCTCGGCCTTTGGCTAAGGAGGGGAAGCGCTCTAAGATCTTCCGGGTGTGTGGTGGTGTAACGACTCCATCCGTTCGTATAACATATAATAAAAGGTCCGGTCGGGGCCCCACACCATATGCTACAAAACAGGTGGGGAAGTCACGGGTTGATATCAGAGTTGCGCGTCCTAACTAATAGCATTCTAGCGGAAGCTGTTAACATAAAACTGAACTCCAACTAGGAATGTCCACTAATATAAACACTCACATTTATATAGGAATGTATCAAATACAATGTCATTTGGCCTTAGGGCTTTACAGTTGCTCTTTACAAAAGTGGCTTCCAAACATCGGCGCGCAGGCCGGCCACACATGAACAAAAGATTATATTTTCATTTTATCCTTCAAGGGCTAGCAACAACAGCAGTAGCAGCAGCAATAACATGGATTTCAGCCTTTAAACGTCCCGCTCGGTTCTTCAGCACCTGTACAAGGACACCCCACCAAACGGTGGCAAATAAAACAACGGTCAGCATTCAGCTGACCAATTTATAACGACCCTACCCCTTACCCGGGATAGTGGTCTTCCTCCCCTGTAGGCATAGGAAATCATATGCAGATATATATATCACACATTATGCTCTTACGCACAAGCAATCCATCACAACCGTCAGCCACGCGGCCTGAGGATCCGTGCACTCAGGGCACATTCTTGGTGTACCGGATAAACAAGTTGCCCACCGCTGTTCAAGGCCCGAAGCCCAACGACAAACTTGAGCATTTTGCTCCATGGCGTGCAGCCGGAGACTTTAGTCTTAATGACCCGGGATTGGCCCGTAGCCCCCCATGGTGTCGTGGCGCGCAGGCCTAAGACTCTCGCTATGCGCTCCAATAGACCGTACTTTCAGGTCTTCAAGTCGGACGGACATAATGCAGGTCGGATCAACCACATCCTGTTGCTCAAATCGCCTTTCCATCACCGAGTACAGCGTACTCGCGTCTAAGAAAAAGGCGCGGGTCGGTTTCACCTTACCTGCTTGGCATAAAGCCGTAAGAGCTTATCAAGCTCACACATAGCTAGACCGTTCTCAGGGGACTGGCTTTACATTTATCGGTTAGCTAGGAGCCACGCCTCGCATTAGCGACAGAACTCATTTTCCATCCCTAGACTTAACCGTACATTCATAACATACACTTGAGGGTATTTTCCTGGACTACTAAGCCAGTACTTCCTGCTACTACCGTTCACAAACACAACCCATAAAGCATCATAAGCATTAAAAGTATCAGAGGATCTTTTCCTGGACTACCACTCTAGTACTTTCTGCTACTGCCCTTCACAGGTCCAACCCATCGAGCATCACAAGCATCACAATGGTCTTTTCCTGGACTACCACTCCAGTACTTCATGCTACTCGCCTTCACAGGCACAACCCATTTGACTCCATAAACTACATGTTTAATCACAGAGACTTCTCCGTTGTGTATATGCAACATCACCAATCCAGACCAACCTGTCCAGATGGGCTTCACACAGCATGCCTATTCCATACTCCATTTCCGGGTCTATATGCAAGATAATTGGGGATTCCAAGAATCAACCCAAGGGAATCCCTTCACAATCCACCCTCTGGTGGGGGAAATACCATGCACATGCCAAAAAGGAAGCCTTCATATGGCTAAGAAGGATGATCGTTACCCTTGAAGATCGCTTCGGAGCCATGGAATTCTAGCCAGCTAGAAAGCACCGCAGCGGCCTTGCCTCCACAACGCTAGCCTCAGATCTCAAATTAGAACTCTGCAGCTCCACTGGTGGCCGGCTCCCCTCTCCTCCTCCTCCTTCCTCTCTCTATAGTTTCTTAGAAAGAGGATGGCCAAGATAAGAATCAGATTTTCCTTCTCATTCTTGGCCTTAAAGCAGGGGGAAGAAGTTTGGGCCATCAGATCCCAACTGAAGAAAATGGACGACCATGATTTTGCCACAAAAGGCTATTTTTTGGCTGACACGGCCTGTGACACGCCCTTGTTACAGGCCGTGTATATTCAGCGGCACACAACCGACTCATCCAGACCAGTACACGGCCATATGACATGCTCGTATCACAGGCCATGTGACCTGACATGCCTTCAGACATGCCCGTGTCTGTGGGCGTGTACCTTATGCTGCACACAATCAAAACAACACGAGCGGAACATGGCCATGCGACATGCCCATGTCACATGGCTGACACGCCCGTGTCAGGCTCTCGAGACCCACTCGAGACCTACTCGAGACATGCCCGTATCGTAGGGCTGACACACCCGTGTCCCAGTAGTACTCGAGACATTGACGACTTACTCGAGACACCCCCTCGAGACCCACTCGAGTAGCTATAGAGTGGGACACGGCCATGTGACACGCCCGTGTCACAGGCCACGTACCCTCTCTCGAGAATTCGTCGGGCACATCTTCTCGAGTGAAGTTCGTCGACCAGAGGAGGACATGCCATCGGACACGCCCGTGTAACAGGGCATGTTTCCTCTCGAGAACTCGTCGAGTGTAGTTCGTTGAGCACTCGATAGACTGATGATCCCATAGAGCAGGACATGCCCCAGGACACACCCGTGTCCTAGGCCATGTCACCCAACTGGAACCTAATCATGGGATTTGCGGTGTTACAACTATAAGACCCCCCATTTTTTTCTTCTCGACACCGGGGTCTTAGGCCCAGAACCACCGTTTTGTGGTGACTCCTTCACGCCCTGAAGGGTCATCACCACAAAGCGCCGATTCTGCCGGCCAATTCGATCACAGAAAAGTTGCACAATAATGTAAATGCAAATTGCAGTACACAGAAAATCACATATCATCGAATAAATCTCCACGAAGGGAGTGTCCACAGAATATAACATCAGAGTAGCAAAATACAAGCTTATGCCCGATACATCATATCCTCGCTACAAAATCACTCATGCGGAAGCAAAAGTAGAAAAACTACTCAAGGTCGAGACTCACGGTCCCGGCTGTATGAACTCCGGAGCTAGACTGCCCCACCTCCAAGCACACTGGTCTCTGGGGCTGCTCCTCTATGCTGGTCTCCACGATCCCCTAAATGATGCGGTTCGAAAAACGTTAGTCTAAAAGACTAAGTCCTATCATCCCCCGCCCCTTCCCCCACGGATCCTAAGCACCGAGCGGAGAGGAAGAAAGGGGAGAACTTGAAGGTGGAGAATATCAAAAACAGATGACAGCGTCCCATTCCACTTATACTTTAGGTGTCGGGGTTAAATGAATCGATTATGCTATGACATGCAAGTGGGTATGATGGATCATGCAAGTGCAACACACACACCCGACTCTGTGCACACAGACCTTTAGTTCCCCCTTTCTGGAGCCGTAACCTCCCAGGATACCTCCGTAGTGGCAGACGAAAGCGGTGGGTTGGGCCTCGCCCACCTCTAAACCAGTAAAGCACTACCGGTCAGACCTATCGTATGCCTCAACGCTTGGTGCACGAAGCGGACTCCTGCGTACTCTTGCCGGCTGGCGCACCGGACTTCTGTTTGCAAAGTGCTAACCGCACTTGCCGAGTCGACATATTGGCGTTGGTGCATCGACCCTCCAATACCGAAGACCCACCACCTTAATTCCTTTCCTTTTATGCACATGCAAATTAGCGTAATCAAGAACCGAGCCGAAGCTCCCCGGACCAACACGTCCGTCTCAAACAATCGAGCCGAAGCTCCCCGGACCCAAAGTCCACCTTTTAACCATCCGAGCCGGAGCTTCCAGCTAACTTTCGGTGCTAACAGTGCTTGTGTAAGGTGCAACCCTAATTACTAAGTTACTCTTTTCAGCTTGTTAATACAGTTTACGTTAACCCAGGACTGCCCCCCGGTATTCCCTGTGAAGGGCTCTCAAGAGGCACTAGGAACTATGTTGGGATTACGCCCAGCGTTCCCTTTCGCAAGGTACTTATTATTATTATTGGTTGATCCCCTTATCCATTACTTCCTCATGTTACGATAGGCTAATCCTAAGGTGATTTGACTCCACTCACCTCGGGGAGGACGATCTTTCGTCGGTCCCGAACGCCTCTAAACCCTAGCCAAAACAACTCCCTACTCACTTTATCTTCCAAGATGCACCTATTACTGTTTATCCTTCCAGCAAGCCAACAAGACCCATCACATATGCTCTAATACATATCCCAAATGATTTCCTGCAGTTTTGCTAAATGCAGACCACTTAAGCTATATGACCCGTAAAAAGGGAAGTATGCTATATGATCATCCAATGCTTATATAATAATTATTAGAGGTCTATATGGGCATATGTAGACGGAATCCACAATTTCCTAATTTTCATAATTTAAATGCTAATTTATTTATTTATTTTAAAAACCCAAAGTTCCAAGGTTGAACAGGAAGTACAAGATTTAAGCAATATGAAGCTCCACTAAAATTATGATAAATGCAAGATGGGTAATCATCTACAAATCCAGAACCTCCAAATTTTCCAGCAAGATTTCAGCCCTCAAATTATATTTCAAAATTTATTCCAAAATAAATCATTAAAAGGGGATGTACAATAAAAATAATTCCAAAAATTCAGAGAAAATTCCAGGATGGTTGTAATAGCACATAAAACCTCTAAGTAAACTTTCATGATTTGTGTAAAAGAATTATTCCCTAAATTAATTAAATATCCTATTCTCAAAAATATAGCCTTGTAAAGAAAGTTCTGAAAACAGACCTCTAAAAATTATAAATAAAATTTATACAAGTAAATTTTGGCCTAAAAACATCAAAACCTAAGCCTCATGATTTGTCAATAGATATATCCTCAATAATGAATTTTCTTTAACAAAGCCCCTTTCTGATATTAATGAAGGAAGTACCAAATAGAATTAATTAAAAATTGTGATAAAATTCAGAGATGATCAACTAGCCCTATAATAACCTCTGACCAAGTTTCATCATATTGTAAAGCATCTAACATCCCTAATAAAATCAAACATCACCTTGGTCCTTTTGGTAATTAACAAATGAAGTACCAAGAATAAAATCCATAAAATTCTTCAAATATTACTAGAGGTTTTAGGTGGCCTAAAACCTATTCTACCCAAGTTTCAAAACATTTGGGAAAGGTTTAGTGGCTGAATCTCCAAATTTGTGCTCCTACCCTAAAACTAGGGTTAGGGTTTTGAGGTATCTACCTTGCTCTAATTATTCTAAATTTCCTACCAGAGATCTTAGGTTATACTAGCCTCAATTCTACTGGGTTTCCAAGGATATGCAAGGGCATTTGCCCCCATGTTCTTCACAACCCTCAAAAGTCCTTCCTTAGGGTTTGAGGTTGAACCCTAGGGCAAATCAAGTATAAATCATCCCATTTTCCTCAAAGGGGTGGCATTGTCCATTCCAAGTCAGTGTCCAAAACCTCTGCCTCTGTTGAGGGGAGAGGACCACCCTAAGTCCATAGTGCACTTTTAATCAAAAATGCCCTCTTAAGACCAGACTAGGGTTTGGTGATTCCCTAACCAAAACCTATCCAAATGTGCTCAAATTTTGTATAATACTAGGTCTTGATGCCAGGGACCACTCCCCAAAATTTGGGAGGGTTTGGAGGTAATTTGACCACTTAATTAAATTACCATAGCTTTATTAAATAAAAGCAAAAACTTTAGGAAAAGTGTCTCCAAAAATTCTCCGTTTTGGGCAGGCCCTAGGTATAGCTAGATTAGGCTCCTTGCCAAAATTTCAATTAATTTGGACCAGGGATGAGGTGTGGGCACTCAGTTTAATGACTGCCTAGCCCTAAGGGTATGTCCCACCAAAATGGGTGCCCTGGTCAAACCAAGCACCCAAATTGGTCTAAGTCAATTTTGGATTATATTAGACCCATAGGGCTACAACTTCCATATTGAACGTTTTTCCACCAGATGGCCCTAAGTATTTTTAAAAATTAAAATCATTTAGTGTATATAGTGTGACAGAAATGAAATAATCAAGAAATTGATTCCTATAGTTTAATTTCTGATGGAGCACGAATCTTGGCGCAGATGAACGGGATCCGTTCATCTCCTTCGTTGAGCTGACGGCCAGGATGCATTTTTCCTGGGCCGACTTCAAGCGGCTGCCGCCGGCCATCCAGCCCCTTCCCCGGCCGGCCACCGCCACCACCACCTCCGTTGAGGTGGGGGCTATCGCCAGGCAGTGGCTCTGCCGCCGGATAGGCGTTTTCCGGCGGTTCTAGCAAGTTCATTTTGGCCAAAAACCATGAAAATTCCTAGTTTGGATCGGGCTCAATTTAGCCCGAAACTTCAACCTAAGTAGTCCTATGATCTACCCGTGAGTTAAGGAGAGGGAGAGGACCTTCCTGGCGGCCTGAATGCGAGTCGATCTTTGGGTTGCCATGGTGGTGGTGCCGCCGGCCGGATTTCTACAACAGTGCAGTCAAGTTGCCTGAATTCCTACGGTAAACGATGGGAAGGGATCCTCTCATGTCACTGATGGTGTATAAATCATCAGTTGGGGGAGGGGAGAGGCCAAACATCAATGGCCATTAATGCCCTTGAAGGCTTGGCTCGGGTTGAGCGGGGGGGGGGGGGGGGGGGGGGGGGGGGGGGCTGAATCTTCCTCTTGGTGGCCGGGAAACGGCTGGAATCAACTCCTCTTCCCTAGAGGAGTTGATTGCAGCCATAAATGGTGGCTGTTGATCTCCTTGGCCGGCTTTCCACTCTCCCCTTCCTCTCCCACATTTTCTCTCTCCACCATTAACATGGAGGGAGCTCCTTTCTCTCTCCTAGTCACCCATGTTGACTGGTCAACACCAGTGGCTATGTGCAGCCAACTCAGCCATGATGATTATGAAAGTGAGACTAGCCTAAGGGAAAAATGGCTTGAGCTTGGGTTAGCCCTTTTGGGCTAGGTTTGACTTGGCTTAAATGAGGGTTGACCTGAGCCAATTTGACCATCTGGGTTGACCCCATTGGGTTTTTAGTGACCCATTGGACTCACTTAAGGTCTAGGATTACTTGAATAGGGTGGGTTGGACATCTTGGTGGTCACATGTCCCTTGGTAAGGGCACTTTGACCATTTTAGGGCTAGAGTTGACTTGGGTCAACATGCCCAATTGGGTTGATCCCTATGGGTCCTTGGTGACCCATTGGCTTCCCCTAAGGTCTAGGTAGGGTTATGTAGGGTTACCCTGCACTTTGGAGGTCACATACCCTTAGTAAGGGTACTTTGACCAGATTAGGGGCTTGAGTTGACTTGGGTCAACCTGGCCTCTAGGGCTGACCCCAATGTGTCCTTAGTGACCCATTGACCTCACTTTAGGGTTAGGAGGGCATAGGTGGGGTCCTCTAGGCTAGGAGTAGGTCAATTGACCCCAAGTAGGCTAGTTTGACCCATTTAGGGATAGGGTTGACTTTGGTCAACTGAGCCTCTTCGGTTCACCCTAATGGGTACTTATGGCTCTAATGGGCCTCCCAAGGTATTAGGGGGGTGTTGTGGTATGGTCTTGGTTTCAAGGTGTAGCCCATGATCATCCTTAACCATTGTTCGGAGTTCTTCTATTTACAGACCATGATGATTTTCCACACTTTGTCTCCTATCTCTTGGCCCATTCCTGGCTTCTTAGGGTTTGTCATGACCTAGTTATGGACAAAACCACTCCTAGGGGTCTAGTTGGAAATGGGATGTTACAACAACCCTCCCCTCCTTACAAGAAATTTTGTCCCGAAATTTGCGCACAGTAAGGAAATCAAAACAAGATGTTTTAACTTTCAACATGTTCGTTACAATAAGAGATGCACTATATAACAGTTTATACAAACAATTCGGGAAATTCCATTCGCATGGTCTGCTCTCGCTCCCATAAGAGCTCCTCACGGCCATAATTGTCCCATCAGACTTTGACCATCCCGATTGCCTTGTTCCACAACTATTTATCGGCGCGATCCTCGATCTGAATGAGCCTAACTTTCATCGTTAGCCCATACTCCACCGGCACATGATCATTCTCGATCACTTGAGATGGATCTTTGATGGCTTTCTGAAGCACAGAGCTGTGAAACACATCATGTAATCCACGCAAGTCTGCCGAAAGAGCTAGCCTATATGCAGCTTCTCCAATTCGCTCTACCACTTCATACGGACCAAGATTTCTCGGACTTAACTTTGTCAGATGCCGAATCCTGGACACGCCTTTGAAGGGTTTGATCTTCAAATATACCCAATCGCCCACCGCGAATTTCACATTCCGGTGCTTGGCGTTGTAGTATTTCGCTTGTCGATCTTGGGCTATCAGTAGCCGTTCCCGAATAGTACGTATCGTCGAGTTAGCTTCCTCGACTTCTTTACGGTTATATAGTTTGGATTCGCCTGCTTCTGTCCAAGCGAACGGTATATGACACTTTCGACCATACAGAGCTTCAAACGGTGCCATCCCAATGCTCGCTTTGTAGCTTGTTGTAGGCAAACTCCACCATATAGAGATGATCTTCCCATCTTTTACCAAAATCCAGGGCGCACATTCGGAGCATATCCTTCATAGTTCTGTTGGTCCTTTTAGTTTGGCCATCCGTTTAGGGATGAAAGGCCGTACTGAACTTCAACTTCGTGCCCAACAGCTGATGGACTAACCTCCAATCATTGGATGTAAATTGCCCATCACGATCGCTCACGATGCTACGAGGAACACCATGTAGCCGTACGATCTGCGCCACATAGAGCTTTGCCAAACTTTCAACTGAATCGTCCCATTTGTTCGGAAGGAAGTGCGCCACTTTCGTCAACCGGTCTACAATAACACAGATTGCATCATTCCCGCATTGAGATCTCGGCAACCCATGCACGAAATCCATTGAAATATCATCGAACTTCCATTCCGGAATCGGCAACGACTTCAAGAAAGCGCCAGGATTCTGGCATTCCGCCTTCACCAAAGCACAAGTTTGACATTTAGACACATAATGAGCGATATCTTTCTTTAGTCCTGGCCACCAGAACAGCTTCTTCATGTCTCTGAACATCTTTGTGCTCACAGGGTGAATTGAGTACTTGATGAAATGAGCTTCGTACATCAACTCTTCCCGCAACTTACACATACTCGGGACGCACAACCGGCCATCTTTTCGCAACAGGACGTCATCCTAGGATAATTTGCCCTCTAGCCAATCCTTTGCATCGCGTTGGAGACTTTCATCCAGCTCTATTGCTCGTCGAATCCTGTCCGCAAGGTCATATTGCACCTCCGTCCAGTTCAAACATGCATTGGCTATGGAATTCTTGTTAACACAAGAAATCTCTAATGCTTCCAACTCCTGGATTAGCCGTTCATCGTGCCTCTGCAACCAATTTGCCCTTGTCGGAGCCCTCCGACTAAAGGCATCAACGACCACATTTCCCTTCCCGGGAGTCTAATGAATCGCAAAGGTGTAGTCCCCAAGGAACTCCAGCCACCTTTGTTATCGCATATTCAGATCCTTCTGCTCCAACAAGTACTTTAGGCTCCTATGGTCCGTAAAAATATTCACTTATACGCCATAAAGATAATGCCGCCATAACTTCAGTGCAAAGATCACCGCCGCCAACTCCAGGTCGTGGACGGGCTAATTTCATTCATGCACTTTCAACTGGCATGAGCCATAAGCAATCACTTTTCCAAATTGCAGAAGAACGCAACCTAAGCCACTTCCTGAAGCATCCCTATAGATCTCGTATCCGTCGGTACAACATGGCGATGTCAACATAGGCGCCGTGGTCAACCGACTCTTTAGCTCTTCAAAAGCTCGCGCGCACTCTAGCTTCCAAATGAACTTCTGGTCCTTTCTCGTCTGTGTGGTCAGAGGCAAAGCGATCCGCGAGAAGTTGTCCACAAACCATCGATAGTAGCCCGCCAGTCCAAGGGAGCTCCTGACCTCGGCCACCGAAGACAACACCGGCCACTCCTGAATGGCTCTTATCTTTGACGGATCCACTGCTATGCCCTCTCCACTTACCACATGGCCAAGAAAAGACACTAACGATAGCAAAAACTCGCACTTTGAGAACTTGGCATAGAGCTTATTCTTTCGCAAGGTGTGCAGCACCAACCGCAAGTGGTTTGCATGATCAGCTTCAGATTGAGAGTACACCAGAATATCATCAATGAATACAATCACGAACAAGTCCAAGTACTCTCAGAACGTTCGGTACATCAGGTCCATGAATACCGATGGCGCATTGCATAGCCCAAACGACATTACCATGAACTCATAATGACCGTAACGTGTTCCAAATTCGGTCTTGGGAATGTCACCTTCCCGAATCCTCAACTGGTAATATCCAGATTTCAAATCCAATTTAGAGTAGATAGTTGATCCCACCAGCTGATCGAACAATTCATCTATCCGTGGAATCAGATACTTGTTCTTCTCTGTCAGCTTATTCAATTCGCGGTAGTCAATACATAACCGCAAACCACCGTCTTTCTTTTTCACAAACAGAACAACTGCGCTCCAAGGTGACATGCTTGGGCGTATATATCCCTACTCCAGTAACTCTTGCAATTGGACTTTCAATTTCTCCATTTCCTTTGGCGCGACGCGATATGGCGAGCGAGCCACAGGTTTCGCACCTGGCACTGACTCTATCGTGAAGTCGATCTCCCGCTGGGGTGGTAGCCCAGGAATATCCTTAGGGAACACATCTACAAACTCCGATGCAACCGAAACATCATACACATTGGCCTTTGGCTCCACCGCCTGAATCAGCGTGAAGTATAACTCCGCACCCTTCCGAACAACCTTGATGACTTGGAGTGCAGACATCAAGGTCCCGCCCAATCCTCGCATACCAGCGAACAATACTCTTGCCAGCATGTGCCAAATCATACCAAAGCCTGTGACACACACATCACACACATGCTCCATACAAAGTATGCAATAAGAAAAGCAATCAACGCTGTTATCACACACCTGTGACAATGTCATTGTGCTTAATGGCCTCCTACCGGCCAGGAGTATAAACTCAGGATTGCACTTGGGATGCAGAGGACTCCACCATTGCCTTTCCCGTTTCAACATACGACGCTCTTATCTTCTGCTCAACAAGTGGTCGACCCATCCTTACAATTATGGGCGAAATTGTCCCTATGTAATAGACAATCAACTTTCTATTTGTGTTCATGACTATCGTGTAAACACGTTTATCCCACACAGATATATGAACAAATAAAACGGTGGAAACTGCCATTCAAAACTGACTACTGTACATACAACACATGCATAGTTCACAAATACACGAGTAGGACAGTTATTTATGTACATAAAGTCGACATTTCCTTCTTGTTTATCATCCTCTAAGGGCCAACTCGGCAATCTAGGGCTTTATGTCCTGCTTTACCACACGAGTAGCACTTGTATTGCTTCTTTGGCTCATGCACACCAACCCGACAGTCTCGGGCAATGTGTCCTTTCTTACCACAAGTATAATAAGCACTAGTCTCGTGTTTCCGCCTCCTGCGGCGGGCAGGCTTTCCAACCCTTGGAGCACGCTCTTTCCTAATCGCAGGCAGTTGCTGGGCTCTGGTCAAGTCCATCTCCAATAATCTAGCTGACTCCACCAATGTTTGGAATCCCAATAACTTAGGACCATCAACAGAAAATGTAGTTCCTGACGTAGCCCATCATAAAACCTATTGATCTTCATCTCCTCGGTTTCAAACACAAACTCTAGCTGTTGTCTTAGCACAAACAAATGCATGAAAGTTTTCCTCAACTTTGTGCAATCCTTGGCTCAAGCACATGTTCAACGACGAAGCTGATGCGCTTCCCCAGGCCGTCTGCTCAATTACACTGGCCTGCATGGGACGCATTACCGGATCAGATGGCTGAATTTGTCCCTCTTGGTGAGCCTTGAGCATTGCAAAAACCACATCAGCGATCAATCGAACCGTCTCTATCGATGGCGGAGATGTTGGTACCACAGTTGATGTCAGGCTTCCCAGCAAATGCTGGGGTTTCTGCTGCCATGCAGTCACGCTAATCGCATACAGTCACAAAACACACAAGTAAGAAACAAACATATTGCCAAAAGCAATACCAGGAACACACAGGTTCCCCAAACAGGTGTATTTTCATTCCTAAGTGGACATTCAAGAGTTTATTAGTGTTAACGCGGTTCTCACGTACACGTGCTCGCCAGCCCACAAAAGAATTTGACCACGAATTCGAAAGGGAAAGACCTGGCTCTAATACCAAAAATGTAACGACTCCATCTGTTCGTATAACATATAATAGAAGGTCTGGCCGGGGCCCCACACCATATGCTACAAAACAGGCGGGGAAGTCATGAGTTGATATCCGAGTTGCGCGTCCTAACTCATAGCATTCTAGCGGAAGCTGTTAACATAAAACTGAACTCCAACCAAGAATGTCCACTAATATAAACACCCATATTTATATAGGAATGTATCAAACACAATGTCATTTGCCCTTAGGGCCTTACAGTTGCTCTTTACAAAAGTGGATTCCAAATATCGGCGCGCAGGCTGGCCATACATGAACAAAACATAATATTTTCATTTTAGCCTTCAAGGGCTAGCAGCAACAACAACAGAGATTTTAGCCTTTAAACGTCCCGCTCGGTTCTCCAACAACTATACAAGGACAGCCCACCCAACAGTGGCAAACAAGGCAACGGTCAGCATTCAGCTGACCAATTTATAACGACCCTACCCCTTACCCGGGGCAGTGGTATTCCTTCCCTGCAGACATAGGAAATCATATGAAGATATATATATCACACATTGTGCTCTCACACACATGCAATCCATCATAACCGTCAGCCACACGGCCCGACGATCCGTGCACTCAGGGCACATTCTTGGTGCACAAGATAAACTAGTTGCCCCCCTCCATTCAAGGCCCGAAGCCCAACGACAAACTTGGGCATTTTGCTCCATGGTGTGCAGCCAGAGACTTTAGTATTAATGACCCGGGATTGGCCCGTAGCCCCCCATGGTGTCGTACCGCGCAGGCCTAAGACTCTCGCTATGTGCTCCAATAGACCGCACTTTCAGGTCTTCAAGTCGGACGGACATGACGCAGGTCGTATCAAGCACCTCCCGTTGCTCAAATCGCCTTGCCATCACCGAGTACAACGTACTTACGACAAAGGAAAAGGCGCGGGTCGGTTTCACCTTACCTGTTTGGCATAAAGCCATAAGAGCTTATCAAGGTCACACATAGCCAGACCATTCTCACTGGACTGGCTTTACATTTATCGGTTAGCTAGGAGCCACGCCTCGCATTAGCGATAGAACTCATTTTCCATCCCTAGACTTAACCATACATTCATAGCATACACTTGAGGGTATTTTCCTGAACTACCAAGCCAGTACTTTCTGCTACTACCCTTCACAGGCACAACCCATCAAGCTTCATAAGCATTATAAGTATCAGAGGGTCTTTTCCTGAACTACCACTCCAGTACTTCCTAGTACGGCCCTTCACAGATCCAACCCATCGAGCATCACAAGCATCAAAAGCATCACAAGGGTCTTTTCCTGGACTACCACTCCAGTACTTCCTGCTACTCGCCTTCACAGGCACAACCCATTTGACTCCATAAACTACATGTTCAATCACAGAATCTTCTCCGGTGTGTATATGCAACATCACCAATCCAGAACAACCTATCCAGATGGGTTTCACATAGCATGCCTATTCCGTACTCCATTTCCGGGTCTATATGCAAGATAATTGGGGATTCCAAGAATCAACCCAAGGGAATCCCTTCACAATCCACCCTCTGGTGGGGGAAATCCCATGCACATGCCAAAAAGGAAGCCTTCACATCGCTAAGAAGGAAGATCATTACCCTTGAAGATTGCTTCGGAGCCATGGACTTCTAGCCAGCTGGAAAGCACCGCAGCGCCCTTGCCTCCACAACGTTAGCCTCTGATCTCAAATCGGAACTCCGCAGCTCCATCGGTGGCCGACTCCCCTCTCCTCCTCCTTACTCTCCCTAGTTTCTTAGAAAGAGGATGAACAAGATAAGAATGAGATTTTTCTTCTCATTCTCGGCCTTAAAGCAGGGGAAGAAGTCCGGGCCAACAGATCCCAGCTGAAGAAAATGGACGGCCACAATTTTTCCATAAAAGGCTATTTTTTGGCTGACATGGCCTGTGACGCGCCCGTGTCACAGGCCTTGTACCTTAAGCGGCACACAACCGACTCATCCATACCAGTACACGGACATGTGACACGCCCGTGTCACAGGCTGTGTGACTTGACATGCCTTCAGACACGCCTGTGTCTGTGGCCGTGTACCATGGCTGACACGCCTGTGTCAGGCTCTCGAGACCCCCTCGAGACCTACTCGAGACACGCCCGTGTCATAGGGCTGATACACCCGTGTCCCAGCAGTACTCGAGACATTGATGACCTACTCGAGACACCCCCTCGAGACCCACTCGAGTAGCTACAGAGTGGGATACGGCCATGTAACATGCCCGTGTCACAGGCTGTATACCCTCTCTCTCAAGAATTCATTGGGCGCATCTACTCGAGTGAAGTTCGTCGACCAGAGGAGGACACGCCCTCGGACATGCCCGTGTTGCGGGGCATGTTCCCTCTCGAGAACTCGTCGAGTGCAGTTCGTCGAGCACTCGACAGACTGCTGATCCCACAGAGCAGGACACGCCCTGGGACACGCCCGTTGTAACACCCCCTATCCATCGTATAGTATATAGCAGTAGGTCCGGCAGGGGCCCGACGCCATATACCACAGACAGACCGGGTGGTTACGTATGGAAACCATCCAACCAATCTCAACGTCCTACACAGAGCATTCTAGCGGAAGCAGTTTATAAGAGTTGTAAACAAGAACCCAGCATAGGAGCATGAATGTCCACTAATACCAAAAGGAATGTTATACAAAAATACCCAAAACCGGCCTTAAGGCCTTACAAAGTGTTTCACTTGAAAATTACATGATTTACAAACCACGGCACGCAGGCCGGTCATATATGAACAAAGCAATAAACACTTCTACTTGGGCCTTCGAGGGCCAGCTTCGCAAAAAGGGCTTTAACCCGCTATTGACCGCTTGGTCCAGCTGCACCTGCAAGCAACAAACCACCGCACAGTGACAAAACAAGGCAACGGTCAGCAATGCTGACCAAATTATAACGATCCCGCCCCCAACTCGGGGCGGTGATGCTCCTTCCCTGCATTTCATTAGCATAAGCGAGCCATATATATAACCATAGCCATTTCATTACAGACGTTGGCTCGTACGGCCACACGTCCCGTGCACTCAGGGCACATTCTCGGTGAACCGGTCGATGTCACGTCAATTAAAGCCATTAACATTCCGGACTCACCACCGCCACTTAGACGGCCAAACCTATGAGAAATTTGTCTTCCTGGCCTGGGTCACCACAATTCAAGCCATTGACCGCCGAAGACACACATCTATGCCAACGGCGAGTGCCACGTAACCTTAGGTCTCTCTAACCGAACGACATAAAGCGGGTACGGTTCCATCTAACCCGTGCTCACATCGCAACGACAATTTAAGCCATTTGCGCGGGTCAAACTTCCTCCGAGTCCCATTCTATCGCAAGTCACATAACCCCGTTATGTTCAAGTTGGCTCTCAGGCCACCAAGTTGGCAAGATCTCGTATCCGCCCAGTTTTCCGGGTGCACCTTTGGGTTAGTCCCCAAGGCTCCCTGCTGCAATCTACCGCGTAGAAAACCCGAAAAACAACCAATAGCACGGAGTCTTCTCCGGCGTTATGCAATGCAACATCACCGATCCAGACTAACATGTCCGGGTAGGCTTCACACATCATGCCTATGTCCGTTCTCGCATACGGACTCTAAACATCGGGGACTTCACATATCTACCCGAAGGAACGCCTCCAACTCTCCGCAAACTCGCGAGAGCGGGCTTCCTATGCTAGGAAAGAGAGCTATTCGTGCTCAAGATGAGGATCGTTACCCTTGAGTTCCTCTTTGGCGCCATTGAAAAGTATCCGAATGAAAATCACCGCACTAGCGTTGCCTCCGTGGATCCGGAGTCGGCTTGCGATTCGGAGCTCCGAAGCTCCTACAATGGCGGATCTAGCTCCTCTTCCACTCTTGGCTCTCCTCTTTCACTAAAGACTTGGAGAGATGATAAGTGAAGAAAAGTGATGGATTTCTAAGTCAACTCACGGGTATATCCCTTCAGGAACAACCCCCAGCCGTTGGATCTCAACCTAAGAAAACGAACGGCTTTGATTCGGGGCTGAAATGCCCAATCTGGACCGAACACGGCCTGGCACACGCCCGTGTCCAGGGCCGTGTGCCGCATTCGCCGTCAAAATCGAATATCCTGGAACCACACACGGGTATCGAACACGCCCGTGTTCGAGCTGACACGCCCGTGTTCTAGCTGACACGGCCGTGTACCCCAAGATTTTTCCCCATTTTCAACCCGAGCACTGCACGGGTTCTAGGACACGCCCGTGTCCTTGCCCGTGTCACTTTGACACGCCTGGGCCCCAGGCCGTGTACACGGTCTCGACATTTCGTCGCGTGAAGTTCGATGACTGGATGACACGGCCTTGGACACGCCCGTGTCCTAGGCCGTGTGCCTTGTCTCGACGATCGTCGAGCGAATCTCGACGACTTCCCCAGGACGATCGTCGACACGGGTCGACACGCCCGGCGACACGCCCGTGTCGCGGGCCGTGTACCCATTCTCAATGATTCGTCGAGTATAACTCGACGACACCGCGGCTAAGTGTCGACACGGGTCGACACGCCCTGCGACACGCCCGTGTCACAGTCCGTGTGCCCATTCTCAGCGAATCATCGAGAAAATCTCGACGACTTCGCGGCTAAGTGCCGACACGCGCTTGACACGCCCTGGGACATGCCCATGTCCCAGGCTGTGTGCCTTCAGCCAGAACCCAAACTGGCCCAAAACGTCCCCCCTTCGCTCCTTTGAGTTTCGGGGCGTTATAACTCTCCCCCTCTTAAAAGAATTTCGCCCACGAAATTACATAAAGGAAAGACATACAAAAAAAACAAAATTTTGTACCTGAGCGGAACAACTCCGGATACTCGTCAAGCATAGTCTGCTCTCGCTCCCAAGAGAGCTCCTCACGACCGCAATTGTCCCACCGGACCTTGACCATCCTAATCTCTTTATTGCGTAGTCGCTTGACCTCCGAGTCCTCAATCCGCACGGGCTTGACCTTTGTCGTTAGCCCACTATCCACCGGCACTTGATCAACCGCGATCACTTGCGTAGGCTCTTGCACTGCCTTCCGAAGCACCGAAATATGGAATACATCATGTAAACCACTTAGCTCCACTGAAAGCTTCAGCCGATAGGCCGCTTCCCTAACTCGCTCCTGAACCTCAAATGGTCCAAGGTATCTTGGGCTTAGCTTTTTCAATCGCCGCACCCGCGAGACACCCTTGAACGACTTGATCTTCAAGTATACATAATCCCCCACAGCGAACTCCACGTTACTGTGCTTGGCATTATAGTACTTTACTTGCCGGTCCTGAGCGATAAGCAACCTCTCCCGAATGGTTCTCACCAAAGAAGTAGCACCCTCTACTTCCGATCGCTTATACAACTTTGACTCACCCGTTTCTATCCAAGACAACGGCGTGCGACATCTTCTACCATATAGGGCCTCGAAAGGCGCCATCTGAATACTTGCTTGGTAGCTGTTGTTGTATGCGAACTCCACCAAATAAAGGTGGTCTTCCCATTGCTTTCCAAAATCCAAGACACACATGCGAAGCATGTCTTCCATGGTTCTATTCACCCTCTCGGTCTGCCAATCCATTTGTGGGTGGAAGGCTGTGCTAAACTTCAGCTTTGTTCCCAACATTTGCTGCACCAGCCTCCAATCATTGGACGTGAACCGCCCATCTCGGTCACTCATGATGCTGCAGGGCACACCATGAAGCCGTACTATATTATCCACATAAAGCTTTGCCAGCTTCTCCACTGGATCGTCCTTCCTATACGGAATAAAATGCGACACCTTCGTTAATCGATCAACAACCACCCAAATGGCGTCGTTCCCCTTTTGCAACCTTGGCAAACCATGCACAAAGTCCATAGAGATGTCGTCAAATTTCCACTCCGGAATAGGCAAGGACTTAAGAAATCCTCCCGGCTTTTGGCACTCCGCCTTTACCAAGGCGCAGGTTTGGCACTTCGCTACGTATAGCGCCACATCCTTTTTCAAACCCGGCCACCAAAATAGTTTCTTTACATCACGGTACATCTTCGTGCTCCCCGGGTGAATCGAGTACTTGGTATGGTGCGCCTCGTACAACAACTCCACCCGTAAATTGCCCACACTTGGGACGCACAGACGACCGTCTTTCCAAAGCAATCCGTCCTCCACGACGAATTGGGAATTTGACCCATCCAGGGCCTCTATCATGAACTGCTTCATATGAGCATCCATATCCAAAGCCTGCCGAATCCGATCAGCCAGGTCATATTGGACTTCAGTCCAATTCAGCACTACTTCAGCACTTGATTGTCTATCCACACAAACAATCTCCAACACCTCCAACTCCCGCACCAACCGCTCATCATGCACCGATAGCCAATTGGCTTGAGCTGGGGCTCGGCGACTCAACGTGTCCGCAACCGCATTCCCTTTGCCAGACACGTAGTGGATCTTAAATGTATAGTCCCCCAGGAACTCCATCCATCTACGCTGCCGCATATTCAGATCCTTCTGATCTATCAGGTACTTTAGGCTCTTGTGATCGGTGTAGATATCAATCTTCACACCGTACAAATAGTGTCTCCACAGCTTCAAGGCAAAAATCACGGCCGCCAACTCCAAGTCATGGACCGGATAATTCCTCTCGTGCACTTTTAGCTGTCTCGAGCCATAAGCTATCACGCTTCCGTGCTGCAGTAGCACGCAACCCAAACCGCTGCCTGAAGCATCGCTATATATCTCATAGCCTTCGGTTCCACATGGCGAACTCAGCACAGGCGCCGTGGTCAACCGACACTTCAATTCCTCAAAAGCTCGCGCGCACTCCGGTGTCCAAACGAACTTATGATCCTTCCTCGTCAAAGTAGTGAGAGGTAACGCTAACCGCGAGAAGTTCTCTATGAAGCGCCTATAATAGCAGGCAAGCCCCAAAAAGCTCCGGACTTCTGCTACTGTAGCAAGCTCAGGCCACTCCCGTATCGCAACAATCTTCGCCGGATCCACAGCAATACCCTCTCCACTCACTATATGCCCGAGGAACGCTACTGAGGATAGCCAAAACTCGCATTTCGAGAACTTGGCATACAACTAATTTCTCCTTAGCGTCTCCATCACCAAATGAAGATGCTTGAAGTGATCACGAAATGGTCCAAGTACACCAAAATATCGTCGATGAAGACGATCACGAAATGGTCCAAGTACTCCCTGAACGTCTTGTTCATCAAATCCATGAATACTGACGGCGCATTAGTCAGCCCAAACGGCATGACCGTAAACTCATAATGCCCGTATCTCGTACTAAACGCTGTCTTCGGGATATCACTCTCCCTTATCCGCAGCTGATAGTACCCAGACTTGAGATCTAACTTCGAGTACACCGTCGACCCGACTAACTGATCAAAGAGATCATCAATCCTAGGGATCGGGTACTTGTTCTTCTCAGTCAGCTTGTTTAGCTCCCGATAATCAATACATAATCTCAAGCTTCCGTCCTTCTTCTTAACAAAGAGGACCGGTGCGCTCCAAGGCGAAGAACTCGGGCGCACATACCGTTGCTCCAACAACTCTTGCAGTTGAACTTTCAGCTCCGCCATTTCCTTAGGCGCTAGCCGATACGGAGATCGTGACACAGGCTTTGCACCTGGCACTAGCTCGATCGTAAAATCTATCTCCCGCTGAGGCGGGGCTCCAGGAAGATCTGCGGGGAACACATCAGGGTATTCCAATACCACTGAAATAAATCCAAAGCGGGCTTCAGCTTTGCAACCTCCACTAGTGTAAAGAACAGTTCTGCTCCGGCACGAACCGCCTTCACCACCTGAAGAGCAGACATCAACGTCTTGCTCGACCCCTTTAAGCCCGTAAAAGTCGTCTCACGACTTGCTCCCAGCTTGACTTCCTTGCTACCGCAATCTATATGGGCCTGCTGCTCCGAGAGCCAGTCCATGCCAAATATGACGTCGAACTCCACTAATGGAAGTAAAGACACCCGCAGGTCGAACTCCTGCTCCCCAATACGAATCTTAACATCGCAGATCCTATCCGCTCGCATCGAACACCCGTTGGGCAACAACACATCCAACTTGTCCTTCGCCATCGAAGAAGGGACTCCGATGCGTGATATAAATCCTTCGGACAAGAAGGAGTGTGAAGCTCCCGTATCGAAGAGTGCTCGTGCCGGATTTTCACAAATCAATACAAATCCTAAACAAGTATTGGTAAGGTAACATGTGCATAACAAGCATATAAAGAAATTGACTTGCTATAAATTAAATCATACCTGTCACCACATCAGCTTGTTTAATGGCCTCCTGTTGGCCAAGATTGTAGACCCTTGGTTGGGCCGGAGCATAATGGGATGCGGTCGACTCCACCGCCTTTCCCTTCTCTTCATAAGTAGCTCCCGGCCTCCTCTCGGACTTAGGACTTCCACTGCAACAATCACGGGCGAAATGCCCCGTCTTTCCACATGTAAAGCACGCGCACGGGGTCCGACCCGTAGTCGCCCCAGAAGCGCCAGAAGGAGCTGGACCCGAAGTCCTATGCTTCTTGAAAGACCTCCGATAGCCGCACTTTGAAGTAGTCGGCACTCTGAACTCAGATTTCTTTTCACCCAAGCTTTTCTTCGCTTGCACGCTCTTCATGTCCTTCTCCAAGGACCGGGCAGTATTGACCAAGGTTAAGAAACCCTGCGTCATTGGCCCCGACAGTAGCAGTCTCAACTCATCCCTCAAGCCTTCGTAGAATCGATTAGTCTTGCGCTCATCATCCATGATGGTGGAGCTAGCATAACGACTCAACCGCGTAAATTCGTGGAGATATTCATCCACGCTCCTCTCACCCTGCTCCAACTTCAGGAACTCATTCTCCATTGAAATCCTCTGAGTAGAAGGGAGGTATCTTGCTAAGAACAATCCCGAGAACTCTTCCATCGAAACGTCTATCAGTTGTCTACCTCTCAAATGATGCAGCTCCAATCCTTCCCACCACATCCTCGCTTCACCGTCCAGCAGGAACGTAGCGATGGTGGTCATTTGCCACTCCTCCGTCTCCGTCGCCGTCATGACTCTCTTCACCCTAGAGAGCCAGTCTTCAGCCTGAGATGGGGTACCCAACCCCGAGAATAACGGAGGGTTAAAGCTCATTACATGCTTCAGCTGCCTCTCAGTTGCCCTCCTTGGCACTACCGGTTCTACAACCACTTGCTCCACCCTCCTCGGCTCAGCCTCTTGCAGAGGTTCTTGCTCCATCACGGGAGCGGGCTGCTGCGCTTGCCTTCCAGGCTGCGCATTAATCACGGCCAACACCGCTTCAGCCACCAATCGTATATTTTCAGCCGACAAAGGTGTTGCAGGAGAAACATCCGGTGCACTACTAGCCTCAGAAACTCGGCGTTCTGACGGCCCAACACCACTTCTGGTCACCTATAGTGGTACAAAACACCGTTAAGCGACCAAATAAATTGCAAACAACAATTATAGGAACACGCAGATTCCTCAAACACGAGTATTTTCATTCCTAAGTGGACATTCATGGGTTCTTTTTATCATTATAACGATGACGCACACAATGTGCTCACCACCCCTTAAAAAGAATTCGCCCACGAATTCACTTTAAGCCCGACCAAAACCAGTAGTCTGATACCAAATTGTAACACCCCCTATCCGTCGCATAGTATATAGCAGTAGGTCCGGCCGGGGCCCGACGCCATATACCACAGACAGACCGGGTGGTTACGTATGGAAACCATCCAACCAATCTCAACGTCCTACACAGAGCATTCTAGCGGAAGCAGTTTATAAGAGTTGTAAACAAGAACCCAGCATAGGAGCATGAATGTCCACTAATACCAAAAGGAATGTTATATAAAAATACCCAAAACCGGCCTTAAGGCCTTACAAAGTGTTTCACTTGAAAATTACATGATTTACAAACCACGGCACGCAGGCCGGTCATACATGAACAAAGCAGTAAACACTTCTACTTGGGCCTTCGAGGGCCAGCTTCGCAAAAAGGGCTTTAGCCCGCTATTGACCACTTGGTCCAGCTGCACCTGCAAGCAACAAACCACCGCACGGTGGCAAAACAAGGCAACGGTCAGCAATGCTGACCAAATTATAACGATCCCGCCCCAAACTCGGGGCGGCGATGCTCCTTCCCTGCATTTCATTAGCATAAGCGAGCCATATATATAACCATAGTCATTTCATCACAGACGTTGGCTCGTACGGCCACACGTCCCGTGCACTCAGGGCACATTCTCGGTGAACCGGTCGATGTCACGTCAATTAAAGCCATTAACATTCCGGACTCACCACCGCCACTTAGACGACCAAACCTATGAGCAATTTGTCTTCCTGGCCTGGGTCACGACAATTCAAGCCATTGACCGCCGAAGACTCACATCTATGCCAACGGCGAGTGCCACGTAATCTTAGGTCTCTCTAACCGAACGACATAAAGCGGGTACGGTTCCATCTAACCCGTGCTCACATCGCAACGACAATTTAAGCCATTTGCGCGGGTCAAACTTCCTCCGAGTCCCATTCTATCGCAAGTCACATAACCCCGTTATGTTCAAGTTGGCTCTCAGGCCACCAAGTTGGCAAGATCTCGTATCCGCCCAGGTTTCCGGGTGCACCTTTGGGTTAGTCCCCAAGGCTCCCTGCTGCAATCTACCGCGTAGAAAACCCGAAAAACAACCAATAGCACGGAGTCTTCTCCGGCCTTATGCAATGCAACATCACCGATCCAGACTAACATGTCCGGGTAGGCTTCACACATCATGCCTATGTCCGTTCTCGCATACGGACTCTAAACATCGGGGACTTCACATATCTACCCGAAGGAACGCCTCCAACTCTCTGCAAACTCGCGAGAGCGGGCTTCCTATGCTAGGAAAGAGAGCTATTCGTGCTCAAGATGAGGATCGTTACCCTTGAGTTCCTCTTTGGCGCCATTGAAAAGTATCCGGATGAAAATCACCGCACTAGCGTTGCCTCCGTGGATCCGGAGTCGGCTTGCGATTCGGAGCTCCGAAGCTCCTACAATGGCGGATCTAGCTCCTATTCCACTCTTGGCTCTCCTCTTTCACTAAAGACTTGGAGAGATGATAAGTGAAGAAAAGTGATGGATTTCTAAGTCAACTCACGGGTATATCCCTTCAGGAACAACCCCCAGCCGTTGGATCTCAACCTAAGAAAACGAACGGCTTTGATTCGGGGCTGAAATGCCCAATCTGGACCGAACACGGCCTGGCACACGCCCGTGTCCAGGGCCGTGTGCCGCATTCGCCGTCAAAATCGAATCTCCTGGAACCACACACGAGTATCGAACACGCCCGTGTTCGAGCTGACACGCCCGTGTTCCAGCTGACACGGCCGTGAGGCCGGCCGTGTACCCCAAGATTTTTCCCCATTTTCAACCCGAGCACTGCACGGGTTCTAGGACACGCCCGTGTCCTTGCCCGTGTCCTTGCCCGTGTCACTTTGACACGCCTGGGCCCCAGGCCGTGTACACGGTCTCGACATTTCGTCGCGTGAAGTTCGACGACTGGATGACACGGCCTTGGACACGCCCGTGTCCTAGGCCGTGTGCCTTGTCTCGACGATCGTCGAGCGAATCTCGACGACTTCCCCAGGATGATCGTCGACACGGGTCGACACGCCCGGCGACACGCCCGTGTCGCGGGCCGTGTACCCATTCTCAACGATTCGTCGAGTATAACTCGACGATACCGCGGCTAAGTGTCGACACGGGTCGACACGCCCTGCGACACGCCCGTGTCGTAGGCCGTGTGCCCATTCTCAGCGAATCATCGAGAAAATCTCGACGACTTCGCGGCTAAGTGCCGACACGCGCTTGACACGCCCTGGGACACGCCTGTGTCCCAGGCCGTGTGCCTTCAGCCAGAACCCAAACTGGCCCAAAACGTCCCCCCTTCGCTCCTTTGAGTTTCGGGGCGTTACACCCGTGTCCCAGGCCGTGTCATCCAATTGGAACCCAATCCTGGGATTTGGGGTGAGGGTCCTCCTGCCGTGCCCTTGGGTCAGTTCTTTCTTGCTTCCTTTGTTGTTTTGCTTGCAGGAGAGAAGTAGATGCGCGATCACCCCTTCCCCAAGGGTGAACTCCACAAGAGACCGAATTTTCGGTTTCAACATATTGGTACGGTGAGCGTGTAACGTGGTCAGTACAGAAAATCTTCACTGAGCTCGATGACAGGAGGAGAAGGATCTGACAGATCAGACTCGCCGCCCACCCACCCCTAGCCACGGTGGGGATGTTCAAAGATTTCAAGAACGAGGTGCTGGGCCTTGTCAAGTTCGCACTCGGCGCGCGGGCCGAGTGCTCGACTCCAGCTGCCCAGATCGCAGCCGACCCGTCTCTAAGTGAGAACGCCCTCAGCAGGCGAGCTGGGAAGGAGGTGGCCAAGGAGGGCCGAGGGTGTGAGATCCCCGGGCAGGTGCTCTTCCACGGCTCGGCAAGTGGAGGCCGGATCAACGAGCTGGGCCAGCGAGATGTGCCAGCTCGTCCAGTAGGGGGAGGCATCCCCTTCAGCGAGTTGGTCTCTTCCGCTCCAGTTCCAGAGGGGTTCAGGGAACCCTAGATGTCCTACTATACCAGGAAGGGAGACCCAGTCCAACACATCCAGTGGTTTGAGGATGTGGCCTCGATCCGACAGATGTCGGATGGCTTCAAGTGTCGACTCTTCGCCATCACCCTCAAGGAGAAGGCGAGGGAGTGGTTTCAGCAGCTGTCGGCCAGCTCCATCTACTGCTTCGAGGACCTGCGCCGGGGGTTCATGTTGAGGTTCACTACCTCAAAGAGGAGGAAGAAGGAGTCAGAGTCCCTGTTCCACATCAAGGAGGGAGTTAATGAGACCTTGGGGAGCTACGTGGACTGGTTCCAGGAGGAGGTCACCTAGGTATAGGAGATGCTGGGCCATAGCCTGATGATGGCCTTCACCCTCGGGTTGCAATAGGGTTTCTTCAGGATGGAGCTAAAGAGAGTACCCCCCTCTCTTACGAGGAGATGATGGAGAGGGCAGCGAGAGAAGTCGACGAGGAGGCATCGAATCCGGAGTTCGCTCGAAAGCTGGACAGGTGGGCCACAAAGGAAGAGAAGGAGCCGAGAGGCAGAAGGGGGCAGGAGGAGAGGAGAGTCAAGCTCCGATAGAGGGAGTAGAGGCAGCTCCAGGGGCAGCAACAGCCCAGGTGGGGGCGTCAAGAGCAGGACCGTCGGTTGGGCTGGAGGCCCGAGTGGCAGGACCAAGGGCCACAAAGAGGATATCAGGGAAGGGACCACCACCAGGGGGCCAAGATCAATTCTACGCCCCGGGTTGGAGGCAGACACAAAGACCTCCCATCCCCAATCAGGATGATGCTATGCCCATAGCCATGGGGGAGAGGAGGAGAGTAGCGCAGAGGAGGAGAAGAGAGGTTAAGGTGGAATTGCCTTACTACGACTTTCACCAGGAGGAAGGGCGCGCCACTTCCATGTGCCCGGAGTTCCTCGAAATGTGGGGAAATAGGGAGCAGCAGTAGCAACAACATGGACAGCAGGAAGTGAGGAATGAGGAGGTCCTGCCTCGGGTGGAGGAGGATCGATGTGAGGACCAGGTGGACGTCGGGACCCGAGGGGGAATCGGGGTGATCCACGGGGGGGGGGGGGGGGGGGGGGGGGGGGGGGGGGGGGGGTAGAGGCTTCTCAGAGAGCGAGCCTCCATACTTTGTATCGCCGGAGCGTTGGCTCCACATCCCAAACCCCACCCCCAGAAGAGAGGATTACCTTCTCGAGGAGCGATATGCTGGATCATGAGGATCCATTTTGCAATGCGCTGGTCATCCAGACGACCATCGAAAATTTCACCCTCTCCCGAACCCTCATCGATAACAGAAGCTCTGTCAATGTCATCTTCAAGAAGGCGTTCAATGCGATGAAGGTGGAGGCGAAGAGGGTGCTAGCCTCGGATGGGTCCCTGTTTGGATTCTCGGGGGGGGAGGAAGGAGGTAGAAGGAGGAGTGGGGCTCCACGTCGTCTTGGGGGGGGGGGGGGGCAATCCCGGAACTGAAGATTCGTCATCGTGGATACCCCTAGAAGCTACATCGCCATCTTCGGGAGGCCCCTCAGCAGTGCCTTCCACTGCGTCCCCTCGTCATTCCATCAATGCTTGAAGTTCAATGCCGAGGGGATCCAGGTCCGGGTTTGGGGTGACCCCAAAGTAGTAAGGGAGTGCTACATCACCGCCATGAACTCCACCTCTTGGCAGGAGGGGGACGAGGAGATGGAGCGGAGGATGGAGGAGGTGAAGCAGGAGGCTGGTAGGGAGGAGATGGAGGTGGAGAGCTGTGCTGAGGTGGAGGCGACAGGAGGAGATCAGGAGGAGTCGGCCGAGGCGATGGACGTGGAGGAAGAAGTGGAGGCAGAGGTCCTCATCCCAGTGGAGAGGTATGTTGGGGAATGGGGGGAGCAATCCAGGCTGGAGGATGCAGAAGAGGTGGTGGAGCTAGAGGTTCTCACCCTTGGAGGTAGGGTGGAGAAGGTCCGCATCAGCAGAGGGATGACCCCGGAGGCTCAAGGCAGGATACTGGCGTGCATCTAGAAGAACATGGACATCTTCGAATGGAGTGCCGCGGAGATGCCAGGGATTGACACAGATGTGGCTTGGCATCGCCTAAACCTAGACCCGGAAGCACGCCCCATCTAGTAAAAGAAGAGATCCACCGCGGACAAGCTGTCCGAACCCATCCGGGAGGAGGTGGAAAAACTTCTCAAGGCCGACTTCATATCCGAAATCCAATACCCCGGCTGGGTCTCCAATGTTGTCATGGTTAAAAAAGGAGATGATCGGTGGCGTATGTGTGTCGATTTTTCCTTGCTTAATAAATCTTGTCCTAAGGACTGTTATCCCTTGCCTCGGATCGATGCGTTGGTTGATTCAACCGTCTATTTTTCTGTAATGAGTTTTTTAGATGCATTTTAAGGTTACCATCAAATCAGGATGCACCCCCCAGACGTCAAGGACGTCTCGTTCATCACGGGGGATGGGTGCTACTGTTACAAAATGATGCCCTTTGGGCTGAAGAACGCAGGGGAGACCTACCAAAAGATGATGGACAGGGTCTTCCGGGAACAGAAGGGGAGGAACCTGGAGGTGTACGTGGATGATCTCATGATCAAGAGCCGAGATGTGGACTCTCACCACCAGGACCTAAAAGAGACTTTCACCACCCTGCGCAAGTATAAGATGCGGCTGAACCCCCTGAAGTGTGTCTTCGGGGCTAGTAGGGGGAAGTTCTTTGGGCACCTCCTCACCCCCGCGAGGGTCGAGCCAAATCCCGATAAGTTCAAGGCTATCATGGAGCTGGGGTCGCCGCGGAATACTAAGGAGGTGCAACGATTGACGTGAAAGCTGGCAGGATTGATCCGGTTCCTCTTTCGGGCCGGGGAGAAGTGCTCCCCCTTCTTCAAGATGCTAACGGGAGGTCAAAAATTCGAGTGGACCGAGGAGTGCGAGGAGGCATTCCAAGCTCTTAAAATACAGTTGACGCGGGGTCCATTGCTCTAAGGGCCAAAGGAGGGGGAGAACCTATTTTTGTATCTCGAGGTCAGGGCGGAGGCCTTGAGCTCTGTCCTAGTGCATGAAGAGGGGAAGAAGCAGCTCCCCATATATTACGTGAGCCGGGTCCTGAGGACGGCCGAGCTTCGATATCCAATCTTGGAGAAGCTGGACTTCGCCCTGATCATCTCGGCCCGAAGGTTGCAGCCCTATTTCCAGGCACACTCCATCCGAGTGGTGACTGGCCATCCCCTCCGCAACATCTTTGAGGGGGTGGAGCATTCAGGCAGGTTGGCCAAGTGGTCAGTGGGGTTGATCGAGTTCGACATCTCTTTCGTCCCCTGCCTCTCAATCAATGCTCAAGCGATTGAGGTGGCGAATGAAGAGCTCACTCGTCCGACTACATGGAAGGTGAAGGTAGATGGTGCCTCGGGGAGGAATTCCCTGGGGGTGGGGGTGATCTTGGAGAGCCCCCAAGGAACTAGAATTGAGCAAATGGTGGTGATATACATCCCCATCATCAACAACCAGGCCGAGTACGAGGCTGTGATAGCGGGGCTGCGCCTGGCCAGAGAGCTGAGAGTGTCGGACGTGGAGGTCCTCACCGACTCCATGGTGGTAGCTTCCCAGATCAACGGGGAGTTTGAGGCAAGGGAGCCTACCCTACGATTATACTTAGCCAACGTGAAGGGGGTCGTCAGCATGTTGCAAACTTTTTCCATCCGACACATGCTGAAGAAGGAAAATTAACAGGTCCATCAACTAGTGAAGCATGGTCCCCGGGTGGGGTGAACTATCACCGACCTATTCCGCCCTACCATCGAAGAGGGAGAGCTCATGGAGATAGATCAGCGGCCTTCGTGGATGGACTCAGTCACAACTTTCCTCTCTATGGGAGAGTATCCGGAGGGGGTGGACAGGAAGAAGCTCAGGTACAAATCAGCGTACTACCTCCTCCAGGACGGGTAGTTGTATAGGAAAACTCTCTCGGGGATGTTAGCCCATTGCGTGGCCGAGGGGGAAGTACAAATAATCTTGCAAGAAGTCCACTCCAGGGAGTGTGGGAGTCACTCCGGGAGTCGGACCCTGGAAGGAAGGATCGCCAGGCAGGGTTATTTCTGGCCCACCCTGGGCCACGATGCCGCAGAGTTCTCGAGAAGATGTCACAAGTGCCAGCTGTTTGCCCCCTCCAGCTACAGCAGGATCAGCGACTCAAGAGTATCATAGCCCCCTGGACCTTTACCATTTGAGGGATAGATTTGGTGGGACCATTCCCCCAAGCCAGTGGGCAAATAAGGTTCTTGTTGGTGATGATCGATTATTTCTCTAAGTGGTTGGAGGTGAAGGCACTGACCAAGGTGACTTCCCAGGTCATCAGGAACTTTGTTTGGGGGGAGATCATCTGCCGCCATGGGCTGCCCCAGGCCATTGTCACGGACAACGGGCCCTAGTTCGCTAGCGCAGAATTCACCAGCTTTTGCGGGCAGCTCGAGTTCGACCTTAGGTTTGCCTCAGTTCACCACCCCAGGAGCAACGGTCAAGTAGAGGCCGCAAATAAAATTATTGTAAACCTCCTAAAGAAGAAAGTAGAGAATCTAAAAGGGAGCTGGGTAGAGCAACTTCCCGCGGTTCTTTGGGCCCTGAGGACCGCCCCCAACATAGCTACAAGACAGACTCCTTTCAAGCCTCCCATGGGTGCGAGGCAGTACTCCCCGTGGAATTCGAAATTCAAACTCCTCGAGTTGTCGCAGCCGGGGAAGGCAGGGAAGAATGGTAGGCCGAGAATGAGGAAGAGTTGCTACTCTCCCTAGATATGGTGGAGGAGCTGCGTGACCTCTCCGCCATCCGACAAGAAGAGGTGAAGAGAAGAATGGCTAAGTACTTTGACAAGCACGTTAGAGTCAAACAATTTGTGGAGGGGGACTTGGTGCTAAAAATGGTGGATACAGCGGGAAGGTCGGCAACCGTGGGGAAGCTCAACCACAGCTGGGAAGGTCCGTTCAGTGTAAAAGAAGCATTGAGATCAGGAGGGTATCGACTCCGAAATGTGGAGGGCGAGACCCTAAGTCTCACCTGGAGCGATGACGACCTAAAACGCTTTTATCCTTGAGAATATGTAAGTGATGTTTTATTCGTAATAAAGCTTCTTGATATGCTGATTATACCGCAGTAACTCGTATGATAGGATGAAGTCTACTCAGACCCCGAGCAGATCCCGCTGTCAGGCTCTCATCTAGCTGACAGGGCTGGAAGTCACTCGATGGTGTCTTCCCGTACCCCGAGAAGATCCCGATGTCAGGCTCTCCTCTAGTTGACAGGGCTGGAAGTCACTCGATGGTGTCTACCCGGACCCCAAGCAGATCCCACTGCCAGGCTCTCACCTAGCTGGCAGGGCTAGAATTCACTCGATGGTGTCTACCCGGACCCCGAGAAGATCCCACTGCCAGGCTCTCACCTAGCTGGTAGGGCTGGAAGTCACTCGATGGTGTCTACCCAGACCCCGAGCAGATCCCGCTGTCAGGCTCTCATCTAGCTGACAGGGCTGGAAGTCACTCGATGGTGTCTACACAGACCCCGAGCAACTCCCTCTGCCAGGCTCTCACCTAGCTGGCAGGGCTGTAAGTCACTCGATGGTGTCTACCCGGACCCCGAGAAGATCCCGCTGCCAGGCTCTCACCTAGCTGGCAGGGCTGGAAGTCACTCAATGGTGACTACCCGGACCCCGATCAGATCCCGCTGCCAGGCTCTCACCTAACTGACAGGGCTGGAAGTCACTCGATGGTGTCTACCTGGACCCCGAGCAGATCTCGCTGTCAGGCTCTCATCTAGCTTACAGGGCTGGAAGTCACTCGATGGTGTCTACTCGGACCCCGAGCAGATCCCACTGCCAAACTCTCAAATAGCTGGCAGGGCTGGAAGTCACTCGATGGTCTCTACCCGGACCCTGAGAAGATCCCGCTGTCAGGCTCTCACTTAGCTAGCAGAGCTGGACGTCACTCGGGATGGTCCTATACTCTTCAGATAGTGTCCAAGTAGTGTGGCATTTTTTCCAAAAAATAGGGGGAAAAGCTCTGTACAGGCGAGTCAGGAATTGTCAAGCTCAGCTCGGCCTCGGCAGAAGGGCGGCAAGCCGGGCCCTTAGATATCGCTGAAGGGAGGCTAGCTCTGGCAGAACACTTCACCCCCTCTCAGTATTACTTGGGAAATTTTTCGATTTTGATCTTATATTGATAAAATTGTGGGCAGCTCGCGAGCGCGTTGGGGGTAGTGTGCCCAGTACGGCGGATAGTCTACCCCTGAATCATCTAAGAATCGACGAGCCCTCAAGGTGCTTTCTCAGGAACGAGCCCTAGCAACCATCCTACTCTCAAAAACCTATCTACGCGAGGTCGCCAGTGGTAGGGCTCGCAGGCAAGCAGGGCGCGACAAGAAAGTCCAGAAAGAAGATATATATATATATATATATATATATATATATATATATATATGGTATAAATATTATACGGGCAAGTATGATATACGGGCTCTACGGGCAAGCCATTTTGGTGGTAAAGATGGTCCCAAATAGAAAGGTGATCAACATACAAGTTGTAGATCTAGATGAGTTGAATAACGTTCATGTTGACCACTTTTTGATTTGAAGCCGTCTTGTACCTCGATTTGGGCCCCGAAATCGGGGGCGGTGGAACGGTTTACTGTAGCAGTTCCGCCGCCCCCGATTTCGGGGCCCAAATCTAGGTCCAAATCAGCACCAAATCAAAAAGTGATCAACATGAAAGTTGTTTACCACGCTGAGATCTACAACTTTCATGTTGATCACTTTTCGATTTGAGACCATCTTGACCCTCAAAATCACTTGTCCGTACGTCTGCACCTAATGTTTGCCCGCACATTATATACCCCTATATATATATGTATATATATATATATGTATATATATATATATACATATATATATATGTATATACATATATATATGTATATATATATACATATATATATATGTATATACATATACATATATATATGTATATACATATACATATATATATATGTATATATATCTTTATTATATAATACAATATACATATTTGGATCACACCATGAAACACATCTGGACCGTCCGATCTCCAAACCATTGCTTTTGGCCGTTGGATCAAAACAAGGTGGCCCGCAATTATCCAAACCATACAAAATTTTACTGTTCACTTTGATTTCAATCCCGATACCCGCCCCCTCCCGCATCCTGCGCCCCACGGGCTCACACTGCCGCCGCCCACCGGCGGGTTCGCCGCCCTCCGGAGAACCCGCCGGGGGTTGTCCGACGGCGAGCGGGCGGGGCCACCGCCGGCGGTGGCCCTACCCGTGAGCTCCAGTTGGGCGGCGGGGTGAGTCCGTGGGGCGCGGGATGCGGGAGGGTTTTTTTTTTCTTTTTTTTAATTTAATAATTACTTTAATAATTATTATATTTTTATAATTACTAAAATTATACTTTTAATTTAATAATTATTATACTTTTAAGCCCGCCGGGGGGCGGGCGAAGCCCGCCGGGGGTCAAGCGGGCGAAGCCCGCAGCGACGCATCGAGAACGGCTATCCTCCTTTTCGCTGGGCGACGTCACCGGGAACCGGCTCGGCATCAGGTCCCGGACTGAGATCTCCTCGTAGCCCTCCACCAGCACTCATGTATCCTTCATCATTTGGAGGGTACATTCGGCGGTTTGGATCGAGTTGATCCGCAGCCTCTCAGCGACGTCAGCCTCGCCAAAGATCCTCAGGCTCTTGTAGGGGAAGGTGGGCTCGATGCCGCGAGATGGGAAGAAGATCTCTGCTTGGCAGCGGACCTCGCTGCTGAGGCTCGTGTTCTCCTCCTTCAGCTTCGCGTTTGCCCCTCCAGCTCGGCAAGGCGGGTGCGCAGCTGTCCGATCTCCTCTTCCTGCCCAGCGGTGCAGCCCGCAACTCCCCAGCGGCCTTGGAATCCTGATGAGGAAGGAAGTACGTTAGCAACAGTGCAGAAAATTCTATGTAAAAGGGGAGAAGGAAGCCCGATACTTACCAGTCCGCTGACGTTTTGGGCGAGAACTCTCTCAGCGATGCCGAGCTGCCTCGCCAGGTCGACGAACTTATCCTTGGCGACGTCATGTGTTTGCTCGGCCTTATGGAGGTGGTTGCTGAGATTGAAGCTGCGGCGGACCATCATGTGTTTGAGCTCCATGGCTCGCATGTGGGCCTGCATGCCCTCATGGCCGAGCTGCCGCAGGGTCATGCCCGTATAGGCCTCGGCGTCCTCGCAGCCATAGAGGCCGAAGCCGAGTGCGTAGGCATGACCGGTGGAGAGTTCGCGGTCAGCCCAAGAGGGGTGGATGGTGGAGATGGAGAGTCGGTGGGCTAGCGCGTCCCACTGGACCATGGGCTCACCAGCCGAGTCCCTCCACCTCCCCCCAAAGTCGAAAAGGGGGTGTTCCTATGGCGTGGAGGGCTCACGGGCCGCCTTCTTCGCCACGAGGAGAGCAGAGGTCGCCGCAGGGGCAGTATAGGTCTCGCCACCCTTCTTACCCTTGCTCGTGATATCCTTCAACGGGCTCTCCGACGATGCATCGGGGATAACCTCGGGCGAGCTCATGTATTTGGGGCTTTGTTGATGTTGTTGATATTATTTTGCCCGAGGAGCCACTGTGGCTCTCCTCATCTTTTTTGGCAGTTGTTGGCGATGGAGCGGGCTCGACCCCGCATCCTTAGGTCGCCTCTTGCTGGAGGAGGGTTTGGAGAAAGCCGCCTTGTCTCGGCAGGCCACCGCCGCCGCCTTCTCGCGAGCAAGAGGGTCGGCGTATAACCCCGAGTCCGCGAATGGCAGGTTCACGGGGATCAACCGCTCTCCTGCATGAAATAACTTAGAAAACTTTCCATGAAGTTATGGCGAGTAGAGAAACAGGGAAGATGACGATACCTTCGCCGGGCAGGACGGGGCGGAGCGAGTCGGGGCCCCTTCGCAGGAAGGCGACCTCGAAGTCTTTGTGAAGGAAAAACTTATGGAGGTCGGCATCGTTGCCGGACACGGCTGGCAAGCGATAGATTTCCTCGCCCTTCTGCTGGGGGGAGTAAGGGATGTTGCCGAGATCGCCCTTGATGAAGGCGATCTTGATCATCTAGTTGTGATGCTTATTCGCGATCTCGCAAACCTTGATCAGCGAGCCCCAGAAGTAAGCGACGCCATCCGACGTCGCCTTGTAAGAAAAGAGTTTCCTGAACACGATCAGGTTGAACTCTATCTGCTCCCGGTTATGGGAAGCTCGTGAACGCCACCATCATGGCGATGGCATTCGAGTTCAGCTGTGCGGGCACCGCGCCGTAGTACTTCAAGATCTGGCGGATTTCCGGCCAGAGGGGGAGTCGCAATCCCACCTCAAAATGCGAGATGGGGAAGGCGAGTTCGTCATCATAAAAGGAGTTGATGGCCTCCCCCTCCCTCGGCCGGCGCGCCGCGAAGCCAGGAGGGATATGGTCGCCGACTAATTCGGCGAGCTCGGCCTCGCTGGTGTTTCCCTCAAAGAAATAGTAGTCCCTGAAGTGCTACGCACACTTGGAGCGACCGTCGGCGTCGGGGTTGGTCTTGCCGATGGTCGCAAAAAGGGGGGTGGAGCGCGAGTACGAAGGAGAGGCGTGAAAAAAGAGAGAAAAAGCAAGCAATTAAGGTGGCGGTACGGGGTTGGTGGGGGGGGGGGGGGGCTATTTATAGAAAAAGAAATCTGGTGCTAGGCTGTCCAATCGACCCAGCTCGCCATCCCAGCTCGCCAAACCCAGCTCGCCAATTTCTGACGCGTCCCATCCCGGGCCGAGTTAAATACGAAGCAATATATTTACTATTATTCGAATACCAGACACTAGTCTAAGAACGCTTGAAGTTATTACAGGAATCAAGTACAGAAATAAGAAAGCAGGGCACGCGAGCAGAGGGGAACCAGGAGGCGAGTGCCAGTCGGCTCGGTAATGGAGCCGCCTTCTATCTACCTCGGCCTCGCATCCCCCGCCCCCCCAGACTGTCATGAGCGGAGAAGCTCGCGGATCCGCCCCGAATTCCTCTGCATCACCGAAAGGTCGTCGTCGATCTCATCCAGAATTCGGGAAGGATACGTCATCTCGCCAGCCTGGCCGCCTCGCACCTCGTCAGCGAGACGCACGTAGTCGCTCTACAGTGCCTCATTGACCTCCTTCACCTCACGCAGGCCGCACATGAGCTTCTTGAAGAGCTTGATCCCCCTCCTCGTCAGCTCGTCGTTCTCCACCTCTGGGCACAGATAAGAGTCCAGCGAGCTCGGGGAATGGAGGAGAGAATAGTGGGCTGTCCGCGAAGACTCCTCGACCGCGGATTGGCTGGGGGGAGCTGTGAGGGAAGAAACATCAGCAAGGGAGGTGTGCCGGAAAACCACATGACAAGAATCCAAGGCCAAGTTTACCTGACGAGCTCGGCATCTCCAAGAAGGTGCGGGGAGGGACAAATCTCAGGTCCTTCCCGCGGCCTGGGCGGTGCGTTCCCGGTGAAAGGAGGTCGAATCCCGGAATGGGGATGGCTTCCACACCTGCCCCCGTGGTCACGACAGGTCGCTGAGGGGAAGGGGCACGAACCGGCGATTTCGGCTTCTGCGAGTCCACACCCAAGGTCCTAAAGGGGGGGACGGGTCTCGGGGACGATTCTCTGGAGTTCTGAATCGTGAGTCGCCAAGTGCGGTCTTGGCTCGCGGGGTGGAGTCTCGCGACATGGTGCCCTCCATGCCATCCAGCTGGCTGTCTGGGCCGTCGCAGAGGTCAACAATATTTTTGCACGTGTCATGGGCAGGAAGATTGGACAAGCCAGCCCCATGCTCATGGGCTATATTCAGGTCAGAAAAAATGGGCTCGGCCGCCGGAGGAAACGGCTTCACCCTCTTAGCGGAGTTGGGCTCGGCCGCGCCACCCTGCGGGATGGCAGGTAGAACTGCAGTCAGGGCAGCTACGCGAGCTGCCGAGGTCTGGCGAACCCGGGCGAGCCGCTCTTAGATCTCTTTTGGTATCGGCATCTCGACAGGACAAGAGCATAGGGAATGATAAGAGTCAGGCATGTATGTGGGTTTATATATATAGCCACAGGTGGACCCCACCCGAAGATTCTCTCTGGTTCACCCCGCACTTGCCGAACACTTGGGATTGGATGTTTCTTTCCGAGCTCTGCCAAGCTCAAAAAGAGCGGGGATTGTGTACAACCCCATATCCGGCGAGTGAGGTCGCCAGGAACCAGACCGGCCGGTTCAGATCACCCAGTCCCCAGGCGAGCTCGGTAGGGAAATCTGAAGCCCGATCTCGGCATTCGTCGACCCCGAGTTCGGCATTCGCCGAGCTAAGCTTGGGTTTCGTCGAGCTGAGCTCGACTAATGGAGCCCGATTGAAAGGCGAGCATAGTGGCCCAGCTCGCACTCGCCCTAAGGAGGTCAGCAGACAGCAGGCGAGCAGGATCTTCAGGGGTGGCCGAGTTCCTCAGCTCGCCCAGGTCTGTGAGGTATTTTTACTATTTTGCCCCTGCTGGCCTGCCCATAGCCCTTCAGGACAGCGGAGTTACACTGTTGGCAGGCCAACCTGGACTGCACATAGCCATTCAGAACAGTAAGAGTTGGCTATTTGCAGGCCATTTTGAGAAATCTATAAATAGGACCCAAGGGGTACCTCAGAAAGCATGCTTCTTGTGCCCGCTTGCCCCATCTCTCAAGCGCTTTCTGAGAATATCTTAGCTCGGCCTTTGGGTATGGAGGGGAAGCGCTCTAAGATCTTCTAGGTGTGTGTTAGTTCCTCCCACCGAGCCCTTGAGTCAGTTCTTCCTTGCTTCCTTTGTTGTTTTGCTTGCAGGAGAGAAGTAGGTGCGCGATCACCCCTTCCCCAAAGGTGAACTCCACAAGAGACCGAATTTTCGGTTTCAACAGCTAAGAAATCCTACACATGTTTTATACATTCAATTTCATTGCACATGACAAGATAATATTCAAGGTATGGCATAACAAAAATAATGTTTTAAGAAACTTGACATTTAAATCAAACAGTGTATTTAATATTTAATTGATATAATTTATTCATCCTTGACAATGATAATGAATAATAAGTAGTTTTTATAATTTTTTTTTATTTTTTAATAAAAATACCAAACAATAAATACACAAAGAAATAAAAAATGGTCCTTTAAATTATTTTATAATTATATATGTATATTTAAAAAATACTTGTGTTTTTTTTTTCTAAAAATATAAATACTCAAAGAGATATATGATGCAAACACAAGATAACATGATAGAATATTATGCATGAGTATAACGTACATTATAAGTGAAATAATGTTCATGCAATGTATATGTGAATCATGAGTATGCCCAAGAATCCAAAACCCAAGCTATATGTCTACATCGTAGCCTCGTACTAAGTGATAGATGAGCATGAAGAGCTGCAAACATGTCGTAGGTTGGGGTGTTAATCCCATATGCATACAAAAGAACCCACTCAACCTAACATTCTCCCCTCCAGTGCTACTCACGGACCTACTATAACCCTCCCCGGTTATGGACAAGACATGGTTTACATGTTAGCATCTCTAATGCACATAACCCTACGTCCCCGCTATTATGAAACACAAACTGTAACGCTCCGAAACTCAAAAGAGCGACGAGAGGCGTTTTGGGCCAAATTTGGAATCTGGCAGGGGGCACACGGCCTGGGACACGAGCGTTCCCTAGGGCGTGTCAGGCTGGAGTCGACGATTTGGTCGAGAGGTCGACGATTTTGGAGTCGACGATCGTCGAACAGAGAACACGGCCTGAGACACGGGCGTGTCTCAGGGCGTGTCGAGCCCGTGTCGACGATCGGCCCGGGGAGTCGACGAACTTCGCTCGACGAAGTGTCGAGACAAGGCACACGACCTAGGACATGGGCGTGTCCAAGGCCGTGTCAGGCAGTCGACGAACTTCGCTCGACGAAGTGTCGAGACAGTGAACACGGCCTGACGCCCAGGCGTGTTCGAGAAGACACGGGCTAGGACACGGGCGTGTCCAATACCAGTTGGAGTCTCGGGTTGTTTTCGGGGCTGTGTCGATGGAGGCACACGACCGACCACACGGCCGTGTCAGTTGGAACACGGGCATGTCAGGTCGAACACGGGCGTGTTGGATGCCCGTGTGTTGTTCCAGGCGCGTCGATTTTTGACGGCGAATGGGGGACACGGCCCTGGACACGAGCGTGTCGCAGGCCGTGTTCGGCCCAGTTTTAGCATTTCAGGCCCGAATCAAGGCCGTTCGTTTCTTTAATTTGGAATCCAACGGCTGGGGGTTATTCCTGATGGGATATACTCGGGATTTGACCTTTGAAACCCTCATTTTTACTTGAGTGGTTCTCTTTCTAAGTCAAGAGAGAGAGGAGAGCAAAGGAGGAAGAAGAAGCTAGATCTGGCCATTGGAGGAGCTTCAAAGCTCCAAATTGCGAGCCGACTTCAGATCTACGGAGGCAAAGAGAGTGTAGTGCTTTTCATCTGCTTACTTTTCTATGGTGCCAAGGAAGAACGCTAGGGTAACGATTCTCTACTTGAGCATGTGAAGCTCTCCTTCTTTGCATAGGAAGCCCACTCTCGCGAGTTTGCGGTGAGTTGGAGGCATTCCTTCCGGTAGACATGAATAGTCCCCGTTGTGTAGAGTCCGTAAACGAGAACGGACATAAGCATGATGTGTGAAGCCTACCCGGACATGTTGGTCTGCATCGGTGATGTTGCATTGCATAAATGCCGGAGAAGACTCCATGCGATTGTTTGTTTTTCGGGTTTTCTACGTGGTAGATTGCAACAGGGAGCCTTGGGGTTTAACCCAAAGGTACACCCGAAAAACTGGGCAGATGCGTGATCTTGCCAACTTGGAGGCCTGAGAGCCAACTTGAACATAACTGGGTTATGTGAAATGTGTGACGGAAACGGGACTAGGGAGAAGTTTGACCTGCGCATATGTTTTGAATTAACGTTGCGATGTGAGCACGAGTTAGATGGAACCGTACCCGTTCTATGTCGTTCGGTTAAAGAGACCTAAGGGTACGTGGTACTTGCCATTGGCATAGATGAGGGTCTTCGGCGGTCTATGGTCTTAATTACCGTGACCCATGCCGGGAAGACAAATTGCTCATTGTTTGGCCGTCCAAAGGGACGGTGGTGAGTCGGTAGACTTTGACTGTGTTCACCGAGAATGTGCCCTGAGTGCACAGGGTGTGTGGCTGTGTGAGCCTACACCTGTGATGAAATGAATATTTATACACTGCTCGCTTATGCTAATAAAATGCAGGGAAGGAGCATCGACGCCCCGAGTTGGGGGCGGGGTTGTTATAATTTGGTCAACATTTCTGACCGTTGCTTTTGTTTACCACCGTGCGGTGGTTTGTTGCTTGCAGATGCTGCTGGACCAAGTGGTCAATAGCGGGCTAAAGCCCAAATTGCGAAGCCGGCCCTCGAAGGCCTAATTGAAGTGTTTACTTACTTTTGTTCATGTATGCCCGGCCTACGTGCCGTGGTATGGAAAACATGTAAATTGAAGTAAACCATTTGTAAGGCCTTAAGGCCGGTACTTGTGTATGTACAACATTCCTATTTGGTGTTTAGTGGACATTCATGCTTTAGTGCTGGGTTCTTAATTGCAACTTATAAACTGCTTCCGCTAGAATGCTCTGTGTAGGACGTAAAGATTGGTTGAATGGTTTCCATGAGTAACCACCCGGTCTGTCTGTGTTATATGGCATCGGGCCCCAGCCGGACCTACTGCTATATGCTATGCGACGGATAGGGGGTGTTACAATTTGGTATCAGACTACTGGTTTTGGTCGGGCTTAAAATGAATTCGTGGCCGAATTATTTTTAAGGGGTGGTGCGCACATGTGTGTGCGTCATCATTATAACAGGAAATGAACCCATGAATGTCCACATAGGAATGAAAATACACATGTTTGAGGAACCTGCGTGTTCCTATAATTGCTGTTTGTAATTTTATTTGGTCGCTTAACGATGTTTTGTACCACTATAGGTGATCAGAAGTGGTGCTGGGCCGTCGGAACGTCGAGTTTCTAAGGCTAGCAGTGCACCTAATGAAGCTCCTGCAACACCTCCGTCGGCTGAGACCATACATTTGGTGGACGAAGCAGTGTTGGCCATGATTAATGCGCAGCATGCAAGGCAAATGCAGCAGCCTACTCCTGCGATGGAGTAGGTACCGCTACAAGCGACTGAGCCGAGGAGAGTGGAACATGTAGTAGTGGAGCCGTTGGTGCTAAGGAGGGCAACCGAGAGACAGCTCAAGCATGTCATGAGCTTTAATCCTCCGGTATTCTCGGGGTTGGGAACCCCATCTCAAGCTTAAGAGAGTCATGACAGCAACGGAGATGGAGGATTGGCAAATGACCATCATTTCTACGTTCCTTTTGGACGATGAAGCGAGATTGTGGTGGGATGGATTGGAGCTGCATCATTTGAGAGGTAGACAACTTACAGACGTCTCGATGGGAGAGTTCTCGGGATTGTTCTTAGCAAGGTACCTCCCTTCTACTCAGAGGATTTCGATGGAGAACGAGTTCCTGAAGTTGGTTCAAGGAGACAGTACCGTAGATGAATATCTCCACGAGTTTACTCGTTTGAGTGGATATGTTGGCTCCACCATTGCGGATGAGGAGCGCAAGACGAATCAATTCTACGAAGGGTTGAGAGATGAGTTGAGGTTACTACTCTCGGGGCCGATGACGCGGGGTTTCTTGACCTTGGTCAACATGACCCGGTCCTTGGAGAAGGACATGAAGAATGTTCAAGCGAAGAATTGCGTTGGTGATAAGAAGTCTGGGTTCAAAGTGCCGACTGCTTCAAATTCCGGCTATCAAAGGTTCTTCAAGAAGCATAGGACTTCGGGTCCAGCTCCTTCTGGTGCTTCTGGGGCAACTACGGGTCGGACCCTGGGTGCATTTTTTATTTGTGGGAAGCCGGGGCACTTTGACCGTGATTGTTGGAGCGGACGTCCCAAGTCCGAAAGGAAGCCGGGAGCGACTTATGAAGAGAAGGGCAAGGTGGTGGAGTCAACCACATCCCATTATGCTCCGGCCTAACCGAGGGTATACAATCTTGGCCAACATAAGGCCATCAAACAGGCGGATGTGGTGACAGGTACGGTTTAATTTATAGCAAGTTAATTTCTTTAAATACTTGTTATGCACGTGTTACCTTACCACTGCTTGTTTAGGATTTGTTTTGATTTGTGAAAATCCAGCAAGAGCACTCTTCGATATGGGAGCTTCACAGTCCTTCTTGTCCGAAGGATTTATACCACGTATAGGAGTCCCTTCTTCGATGGCGAAGGATAAGTTGGATGTGTTGTTGCCCAATGGTGTTCGATGCGCGTGGATAGAATCTGCAGTGTGAAGATTCGCATTGGGAATCAGGAGTTCGATTTGCAAGCGTCGTTACTTCCGTTGGTGGAGTTCGACGTTATATTTGGCATGGACCGGCTCTCGAAGCAGCGAGCCTATATTGATTGCGGTCGCAAGGAAGTCAAGTTGGGAGCAAGTCCGGAGACGGCTTTCACGGGCTTAAAGGGGTCGAGCAAGACGTTGATGTCTGCTCTTCAGGTGGTGAAGGCGGTTCGTGCCGGTGCAGAACTGTTCTTTACACTAGTGGAGGTTGCGAAGCCGAAGCCCGCGTTGGATTGTATTTCAGTGGTATCGGAATACCCTGATGTGTTCCCTAGAGATCTCCCTAGAGCCCCGCCTCAACGGGAGATAGATTTTACGATAGAGCTCGTACCAGGTGCAAAGCCTGTGTCACGCTCTCCATATCGGCTAGCGCCGAAAGAAATGGCGGAGCTGAAGGTTCAACTACAAGAGTTGTTGGATCAAGGGTATGTGCGCCCAAGTTCTTCGCCTTGGAGCGCACCGGTCCTCTTTGTTAAGAAGACGGACGGAAGCTTGATGCTGTGTATTGATTATCAGGAGCTCAACAAATTGATGGAAAAGAACAAGTACCCGATCCCGCGGATCGATGATCTTTTTGATCAGTTGGTCTGGTCGGCGGTGTACTCAAAGTTGGATCTCAAGTCCGGGTACCATCAGCTGCGAATAAGGGAGAGTGATATCCCGAAGACAGCGTTCAGTACGAGATACGGGCATTATGAGTTTACGGTCATGTCGTTTGGGCTGACTAATGCACCGTCAGTGTTCATGGATTTGATGAACAGGACCTTCAGGGAGTACTTGGACCATTTTGTGATCGTCTTCATCGATGATATTTTGGTGTACTCGCAGAGTGAGGAAGATCACTTCAAGCATCTTCATTTGGTTTTGAAGACGCTAAGGAGGAATCAATTGTATGCCAAGTTCTCGAAGTGCGAGTTTTGGTTATCCTCAGTGGCGTTCCTCGGTCATATAGTGAGTGGAGAAGGTATTGCAGTGGATCCGGCGAAGATTATTGCGATACGGGAGTGGCTTGAGCTTTCTACGGTAGCGGAAGTCCGGAGCTTTTTGGGGCTTGCCGGCTATTATAGGCGCTTCGTAGAGAACTTCTCGCAGACAACATTACCTCTCACTACTTTGACGAGGAAGGAGCAGAAGTTCGTTTGGACGTCGGAGTGCGCGCGAGCTTTTGAGGAGTTGAAATGTCGGTTGACCACGACGCCTGTGCTGAGTTCGCCGAGTGGGACCAAAGGTTATGAGATTTATAGTGATGCTTCGGGCAGCGGTTTGGGTTGCGTGCTACTGCAACACGGAAGTGTAATAGCTTATGGCTCGAGACAGCTAAAACTGCACGAGAGGAATTATCCGGTCCATGACTTGGAGTTAGCGGCCGTGATTTTTGCCTTGAAGCTGTGGAGACATTATTTGTACGGTTTGAAGATTGATATCTACACCGATCACAAGAGCCTGAAGTATATGATTGATCAGAAAGATCTGAATATGCGGCAGCGTAGATGGATGGAGTTCCTGGGGGACTATACATTCAAGATCCACTACGTGCCTGGTAAAGGTAATGCGGTTGCGGACGCATTGAGTCGCCGGGCCCCAGCTCAAGCCAATTGGCTGTCGATCCATGACGAGCGATTGATTCGGGAGTTGGAGGTGTTGGAGATTGTTTGTGTGGATAAGCAATCAAGTGCCGAAGCAGTACTGAATTGGACTGAAGTCCAATATGACCTGGGTCATCTGATTCGGCAGACTTTGGTTATGGATGTCCATATGAAGCAGTTCATGGTAGAAGCTCTGGATGGGTCAAATTCCCAATTCGTTGTGGAGGACGGATTGCTTTGGAAAGACGGTCGTCTGTGCATCCCAAGTGTGGGCAATTTGCGGGTGGAATTGTTGTACGAGGCACACCATACTAAGTACTCAATTCACCCGGGAGCACGAAGATGTACCGCGATGTCAAGAAACTATTTTGGTGGCCGGGTTTGAAGAAGGATGTGGCGCTCTACGTGGTGAAGTGCCAAACTTGCACCTTGGTGAAGGCGGAATGCCAAAAGCCGGGAGGATTTCTGAAGTCCTTGCCTATTCCGGAGTGGAAATTCGACGACATCACTATGGACTTTGTGCACGGTTTGCCAAGGTCGCAAAAGGGGAACGAAGCCATCTGGGTGGTCGTAGATCGGCTAACGAAGGTGTCGCATTTCATTCCGCATAGGAAGGATGATTCGGTGGAAAAGTTGGCAAAACTATATGTGGATAATATTGTACGGCTTCACGGTGTGCCCCGCAGCATCGTGGGCGACCGTGATGGGTGGTTCACGTCCAATGATTGGAGGCTAGTGCATCAAATGTTGGGAACAAAGTTAAAATTCATCACAGCCTTCCATCCGCAAACTAATGGGCAGACCGAGAGGGTCAATAGAACTATGGAAGACATGCTCCGCATGCGTGTCTTGGACTTTGGAAAGTAATGGGAAGACCATCTATATTTGGTGGAGTTTGCATACAACAATAGCTACCAGACGAGTATTCAAATGGCGCCCTTCGAGGCCCTTTATGGTAGAAAATGTCGCACGCCGTTGTCTTGGTTAGAAACGGGTGAGTCAAAGTTGTACAAGCACCAAGAGGTGGAAGATGCTACGTCTTTGGTTCGTACCATTCGGGAGAGGTTACTTATCGCTCAGGACCGGCAAGCGAAGTACTATAATGCCAAGCATAGGAATGTGGAGTTCGCTGTGGGCGACTATGTGTACTTAAAGATCAAGCTGTTCAAGGGTGTCTCGCGGGTGCGGCGATTGAAAAAGCTAAGCCCGATGTACCTTGGGCCGTTTGAGGTTTTGGAGCGGGTTGGTGAAGCAGCCTATCGGTTGAAGCTTTCAGTGGAGCTTAGTAGTTTACATGATGTATTCCATATATCGGTGCTACGGAAGGCGGTGCAAGAGCTTACGCAAGTGATCGCAGTCGATCAAGTGCCGATTGATAGTGGGTTGATGACAAAAGTCAAGCCCGTGCGGATTGAGGACTCGGAGGTCAAGCGGCTACGCAATAAAGAGATCAGGATGGTCAAGGTCCGATGGAACAATTGCGGTCGAGAGGAGCTCTCTTGGGAATGAGAGAAGACTATGCTTGACGAGTATCCAGAGTTGTTTCGCTCAGGTACAATTTAATTTTGGTACTTGTCTTTCCTTTATGTAATTTCGTGGACGAAATTCTTTTAAGAGGGGGAGAGTTGTAACGCCCCGAAACTCAAAAGAGCGACGGGAGGCGTTTTGGGCCAAATTTGGAATCTGACAGGGGCACACGGCCTGGGACACGGGCATGTCCCAGGGCGTGTCATGTTAAGTTTTCTCAATGTGGTCAGCAAGGTAGCCCAAACGCCAAATTAATATCTTCGGCACTACCCAGTTCTCACGTTGAACCAGCGGAAAACCAAGGAACAAATGTTAATCCCAACAAACAATGGAAGCACAAGCAGATCTTTTATTCATTCACTTCTTTACAACACGAGGCATACATAGCGAGACATGATTTCGCTAGTATAACAGTTGTAAACAGAAAGCACCAAAAAACCAAGCCGGGCGGACAACACCGGAGTCCGCCGAGGTCGCCGAGGTCGCCGAGTCCGCTGAGATCGCCCAAACTTAAGCTGCAATCCGCCGAATAGCCATGGAGTCCGCCGAAGCCGCGAGGCCGTGCGGACACACCGTTATTCGTCTCCTGCTGAAGCTGAACTGAGGAACACCCCCTACCCGCCTGAAGCCGGCGGACAGGTTATTGAAGCTGGCAAAGATGAAATAGAGCTGACAAGCCGCAGAGCGACCTCCTGCTGAATTTGCAGAGTCCGCACACTTCCAAGTACTTGACCGAAGTCAAAGCCAAACTCCTGGCCCCTTGAAGCTACCCACGCGACCTGTACACAGCAAACGTCAGCACTGAAACAATCCGCGCGGACAGACAAACTGAGACCGCAGCTCCTTGCCCAACCCAACTTACTGTTCACTCAAGTTACTGTAGACCTGCCGGGGGGTCCTATTTATAGACGAGGTGAGGAGTGTGATCACCGCCCTAGAGATAGAGACACCGCCCTAGCCCGCGCGATAGCAAAACACCGTCCGCCAAGTCCGCAAGGACTTAGCCGGATACCAAGGAATACCGCCAGGAGCAAGGCAACATTGGCGAACCCTCTCTAGTCCGCCCAAGCTATGCGGACAAGGCAACAGCCCGCAAAGCTTCCGACCACTGCAGGACAGCAACCCCCTTCAATGGCTGTCCGCACAACCCGAGGCAGTCCGCAAGACTCAAGCCTCAATCCGCCACAAGTCCACGACCAAAGGCAGATAGCAACAGTCCGCCCGGTCACAGTGGACTTGGCGGATACGGCAGACACCATGGTCTTGGCACAGAGTATGACCAAGTCCAAATCCATCAAAGGCCCATGCGAGCATGGCAGACATAAACTCCTGTCCGCCAAACACCGAAACACAGACCGCCAGTTGTCCGCAAGCTCCTCGCACTCCTGCCTAACGCATCAACCATCTCCCGGACTCCAAAACCAGTCCGCCAATGACCTCCACAGCAAAGCACCTGCTGTACCACCAGAGCTCGACAAGGCCTTAGCCAAGCTCTAAGCCCAGTCCGCAATAGCCCACACCGCAGACACGAGCCAAACCGCCTATCAGCACAAGCTTGCACCACCGCCATTGAGCAAAGCGCCAGTCCGCAAGCCTCTATCCGCTCAGGCCGCTCCTTGGCAAAACCAATCAGCAAACACCCTATCCGCAGATAACAGGCCGCATAGTCTGCGGACTTCAAGCAAACAACCCGCTCAGAAGACAGCCGGTTTTTCACTAGACCTTCCACCAGGCCGCACATCACAGTCTGCCCAGTCCGCCAAAGCTGTCCGCCCAAGCCGCCCTGCCTGTCCCGTCAACCACTTCCACTTCACAAATTTCAACACTCCCCCTTGAAGTGGGAAGTTGTGACCAAGCCCAACAAGCTGCGCAATCGCTTAAAGGGCCCCTTCGATAGTGGCTTCGTGAAGATGTCAGCAAGATTATCTTCACTCTGAACATGCCCGACCAGCAGAGACCCCTCCAACACCTTCTCCCTGATGAAGTGGGGATCAATCTCTATATGCTTGGTCCTGGCGTGACACACTGGATTGTTAACCAATTTGAGAGCACTCTCATTGTCACCCCAGAGTAAAGTAGGCCCTTGCACTTCTTCATGAACATCCTCTATAAGCCTCCTCAACCAAACGACTTCCCGAGCAGCCAAGGCCGAAGCCTTATACTCCGCCTCCGTGGTTGAAACCGACACCGAGTCCTGCTTCTTACTACACCACGAGATGCTAGCTGAACTGCAAGTGAACACATAACCTGAAGTAGACCTCCGATCATCCGAATCACCGCCATAGTCAGCATCCGTGTACCCGAGCAACGAAAACTTCGAGTCCCTTCTATAGAGGAGTCCCATGTCAGAAGAAGCCTTGACATACTTCAGAATACCCTTTGCCACCACTAGATGAGAATTCCTTGGTTCAGCCATATACCGACTTACTCGGCTAACAACATAAGCAATGTTCGGCCTTGTAATCGTCAGGTAAATGAAGCTCCCAACAAGAGCCCTGAACACCAATGGATCATGAAGAACCCTTCCCTCATCTCGTCGAAGCTTCAGTCCAGGTTCCAGTGGAGTAGAGCACTTCTTCCCTTCGCCCATGCCGAACCGCTTCACAATGCGATCAGCATACCCTTTCTGGCAAATGAGAACCCCACACTCCTTCCTCTCCACTTCAAGACCGAGAAAGTGATGCAACTCTCCCAAGTCTTTCATCTCGAAGCGTATAGCAAGCTCTGCCCTGAGCCTTGCTACTCCCCCCTCCGAATTCCCTGTGATGATCATGTCATCGACATACAGCAGGACCAAGACTTGTAGCTCCCCCTTCTTCTTGACAAAGAAGCTTGAATTCGAGTTGGAAGCAAGGTATCCACAGAATTGCAAGTACTCTGCAATCTTCTCATACCACGCTCTAGGAGCTTGCTTCAACCCATAGAGAGCCTTCTTGAGTTTACAGACATAGTCTGGATGCTTTTCAGAGACAAAATCAAGCGGCTGATCCATGAAGATGTCCTTGTCAATCTCTCCGTAAAGAAAGGCATTCTTTACATCGAGTTGCCACAACCTCCATCCCTTTCTAGCAGCCAAGGCGATCACCACTCTTACTGAAGTCATCTTCGCAACTAGACTGAATGTCTCCTCATAGTCTTCTCCATACTGCTGTGAGAATCCTCTAGCGACCAGGCGAGCCTTGAACCGATCAATGCTCCCATCAGCCTTCTTCTTCAACTTGTACACCCACTTGCAAATAACCGGAGTAATGCCATCAACCTTGGGCACAAGGTCCCAGGTTTCATTCTTCTTCAGAGCATCAATCTCTTCTTTCATGGCACCTTCCCACTCCTTCACTCCAGTGACCTCGTTGAAGTTTGCATGCTCTCACTCATCCAGAGGACCTGCAAAGAAGTAGGAGACAAAGCTCACTGCATTCCCATCACAGTACCGAGTCGGTGGCTTAACCACCCTCTTCGATCTTTGAAGGGTCGGCTGCTTGCTCACTACTTCTATTGCTTCTTCGGGATCAACTCCTACCCGGGGCAAGCATTGAGTAGTGCTCCCCCTGCTTCCTGAGCAAGAAGGCTCAGCCTCAGAGTTAGAAGCAACAGGAGCTACTGGTGAAACAGCAAGCTCCTCTTCCAAGCCTTCAACAGCCACCACCGGTGCTTCATCAACCTTGCTACTTCCGGTTAGCTCAACCGAGCCACCTCCATATGACGTCAGCTCGTCAAAGACAACGTCTCTTGACACCACGAACTTCTTCGTCACAGGGTCCATGCATTTCCATCCCTTCTTCCGATCATCGTAGCCAACAAAGACAAGCTTCCTTGCCTTCGCATCCAGCTTAGTCCGTGAAGCATCCGGGACATGCACGTAGCAAGTTGAACCGAACACCCTAAGGTGTCCCACACTCGGCTTCTCCTTCAGCAACAACTCAATAGGAGTATTCATGTTGATAGGGTTGAGTGGCATCCGCTTGATGACATAAGCAACACAAGACATCCCCTCCGCCCAAATGGACCTTGGAACATCTTTCGCAAGAAGCCAGCATTTGCAGGTCTCCGTCAGATGACGGATCTTCCGCTCTGCTACCCCATTTTGTTGTGGAGTGTGAGCACAAGTAAGCTCCTGTTGGATCCCGTGCTTCCTGCAGAAGTTAGAAAACTCGGAGGAGACAAACTCACCCCCGTTATCTGTTCTAAGCTTCTTGATCCGCAAGCCAAGCCGGCCTTCTACCAACTCCTTGAAATCCACAAACAAACGGAAGGCTTCTGACTTCTCCTTTAAGAAGTACACCCAAGTATACCTTGAGTAGTCATCAAGCAAGACAAGCATGTATCTGCTTCCACTAAGGCTCGCAGTGACTGTTGGTCCCATCAGGTCGCCATGAATACACTCCAATGGTTTCTTGCTCCTTGTTTGTTATTTATCAAATGAAAGGCGTTGTGCCTTACCATATTGACACCCCGCGCAAACATGCCCGTCACCAAAGGAGGATAACTTAGGCAACCCCCTCACCAAACTTCTACTAGCCATCGCCTTTAGCTTATCCTTGCCAACATGCCCCAGCCGCTCATGCCAGATAGCAGCGCTATCATTGGGCCTCATCCTATCAACATAAGAATTTGTGGCAAGAACAAACAAGTTCTTCACCCTCCTCCCTACATGAGCAACATCAGCCTTCACCGCTGATACGTTGCGAAGGAACCTCACGTCTGTTGGCCCAAACAGAATGTGATAACCAGCGTCCACCGCATTGGTCACCGAGAAGAGGTTTTTCTTCATGCCCGGCACGTGATACACACTCCTTAACGTGAGTGGCCCCTGATCACTACCCAAAGACACGACCCCCTCTTTTTATACTGCATAAACAGTATTATCAGCAGTGATAATAGCTTCATTACCTGAGTAAGACTGCATGGAGGTGAACTTCGATTTGTCTCTGGTGAGGTGATGACCACACCTGGAGTCCACGATCCACTCGTCGTTGAAGTCCTCAGCAGACAAGGCCCGGACACAAGTGCCCGTCATAAAAGCTCCGCCCCATTCTACTTCTTCACTTCTCGAGCAAGCTTCCTCCTTTCCCGTAGCATGCCCAGGCTGCAGTTTGACCTTGCAGTCCTGCTTGAAGTGCCCTTGCTGATGACACCGGTAGCACTTCAAGTTCTTCTTCCAGTCCTTAGGAGCATTGCTCCTCTTCGGCGGATATGAAGTTGAAGTCTCCTTCTCACCAGCGACCCGCACCTTCTTCTTCTTCCCTTCCCATCCTTTCTTCTTGCCTGAGATTAGAGCTTCGCTGCCTTCTTGATTCAGGTTCACTCCAGCCATATGCCTTGCTAAGCTCTCCTATGATGCAAGCAGATTCTCCAGCTCCAGCAAAGACGGCTGAGTAGCCCACCCTTGAACAGATATTACAAAGGCCACATATTCCTTCCGCAAGCCGCGGATAATGTGCCTTTTCATCTTCGCCTCAGAGATAGGCTCATCAGGATCCAGTGCCGACAACTCAGCACACAAGCTCTTCATCTTTAAGAAGTACTTGGAGATGGAAAGGTCTCCCTGAGTTGCCCTGGCCAACTCATTCTCCAGGAACTGAAGCCGCGCCACATTCTTCATATTGAACAACTCATCAATGGTTGTCCAAATATCAGCAGCCGACTCACATCCAACGATGTGATCAAACAGTTCCGGAGACACGGCTCTCTTCAGAATGAACTCCGCCTTAGCATTTGTTCATCTCCAGAGCCTAACCTGCTCAGCAGTACCGAAAGCAGCAGTGACTTCCTGCCTGTCGTCACCACCGACGACTTCCCACATCTCCTTGCCAAGAAGATAACTCGTCATGCACGACTTCCACTGCTTGAAGTTAGTCGGCGTTAAGAGTTCAATGCCCAGACCTCTTGCAAAGCTCCTTCCATTGCAACACCTGTTGGCAACCTTTCAGAAGCTCCGAGCAACAACACATGTTGATCACCACTTAATCACTGAGTAACAACACTGGTTGAATTCCGCTCACGCAACTGAACCTGGCTCTGATACCATGATAAGTTTTCTCAACGTGGTCAGTAAGGTAGCCCAAACGCCAAATTAATATCTTCGGCACTACCCAGTTCTCACGTTGAACCAGCGGAAAACCAAGGAACAAAGGTTAATCCCAACAAACAAAGGAAGCACAAGCAGATCATTTATTCATTCACTTCTTTACAACACGAGGCATACATAGCGAGACATGATTTCGCTAGTATAACAGCTGTAAACAGAAAGCACCAAAAAACCAAGCCGGGCGGACAGCACCGGAGTCCGCCGAGACCGCTGAGGTCGCCGAGGTCGCCGAGTCCGCTGAGATCGCCCAAACTTAAGCTGCAATTTGCCGAATATCCACGGAGTCCGCCGAAGCCACGAGGCCGTGCGGACACACCGTTATTCGTCTCCTACTGAAGCTGAACTGAGGAACACCCCCTTCCCGCCTGAAGCCGGCAGACAGGTTATTGAAGCTGGTAAAGATGAAACAGAGCTGACAAGTCGCAGAGCGACCTCCTGCTAAATTCGCAGAGACCGCACACTTCCAAGTACTTGACCGAAGTCAAAGCCAAACTCCTGGCTCCTTGAAGCTACCCGCGCGACCTACACACAGCAAACATCAACACTGAAACAATCCGCGCGGACAGACAAACTGAGACCGCAGCTCCTTGCCCAACCCAACTTACTGTTCACTCAAGTTACTGTACACCTGCCAGGGGGGGTCCTATTTATAGACGAGGTGAGGAGTGTGATCACCGCCCTAGAGTTAGAGACACCGCCCTAGCCCGCGCGATAGCAAAACACCGTCCGCCGAGTCCGCAAGGACTTAGCCGGATACCAAGGAAAACCGCCAGGAGCAAGGCAACATTGGCGAACCCTCTCCAGTCCGCCCAAGCTATGCGGACAAGGCAACAGCCCGCAAAGCTTCCGACCACTGCAGGACAGAAACCCCCTTCAATGGCTATCCGCACAACCCGAAGAAGTCCGCAAGACTCAAGCCTCAATTCGCCACAAGTCCATGACCAAAGGCAGATAGCAACAGTCCGCCCGGTCACAGTGGACTTGGCGGATACGGCTGACACCATGGTCTTGGCACAGAGTGTGACCAAGTCCAAATCCATCAAAGGCCCATGCGAGCATGGCGGACATAAACTCCCGTCCGCCAAACACCGAAGCACAGACCGCCAGCTGTCCGCAAGCTCCTCGCACTCCTGCCTAACGCAGCAACCATCTCCCGGACTCCAAAACCAGTCCGCCAATGACCTCCACAGCAAAGCACCTGCTGTACCACCAGAGCTCGACAAGGCCTCAGCCAAGCTCTAAGCCCAGTCCGTAATAGCCCACATCACGGACACGAGCCAAACCGCCTATCAGCACAAGCTTGCACCACGGCCACTGAGCAAAGCACCAGTCCGTAAGCCTCTATCCGCTTAGGCCGCTCTTTGTCAAAACCAATCAGCAAACGCCCTATCCGCAGATAACAGGACGTATAGTCCGCGGACTTCAAGCAAACAACCCGCTCAGAAGACAGCCGGCTTTTCACTAGACCTTCCACCAGGCCGCACATCACAGTCCGCCCAGTCCGCCTAGTCCACCAAAGCTGTCCGCCCAGGCTGCCCGGCCTGTCCCGTTAACCACTTCCACTTCACAAATTTCAACATGTCAGGCTGGAGTCGACGATTTGGTCGAGAGGTCGACGATTTTTGAGTCGACGATCGTCGAGCAGAGAACACGGCCTGAGACACGGGCGTGTCTCAGGGCGTGTCAAGCCTGTGTCGATGATTGGCCCGGGGAGTCGACGAATTTCGCTCGACGAAGTGTCGAGACAAGACACACGGCCTAGGACACGGGCGTGTCCAAGGCCGTGTCAGGCAGTCGACGAACTTCGCTCGACGAATTGTCGAGACAGTGAACACGGCTTGGCGCCAGAACGTGTTTGAGGAGACACGGGCTAGGACACGGGCATGTCCAATACCCGTGTGAGTCTCGGGTTGTTTTCGGGGCTGTGTCGATGGAGGCACACGGTCGACCACATGGCCGTGTCAGTTGGAACATTGGCATGTCAGGTCGAACACAGGCTTATTGGATGCCCGTGTGTTGTTCCAGGCGCGTCGATTTTTGACGGCGAATGGGGGATACGGCCCTGGACACGGGCGTGTCGTAGGCCGTGTTCGGCCCAGTTTTAGCATTTCAGGCCCGAATCAAGGCCGTTCGTTTCTTTAATTTGGAATCCAATCACTGGGGGTTATTCCTGATGGGATATACCCGGGATTGGACCTTTGAAACCCACATTTTTACTTGAGTGGTTCTCTTTCTAAGTCAAGAGAGAGAGGAGAGCGAAGGAGGAAGAAGAAGCTAGATCCGGCCATTGGAGGAGTTTCGAAGCTCCAAATCGCGAGCCGACTTCGGATCTACGGAGGCAAAGAGAGTGCGGTGCTTTTCATCTGCTTACTTTTCCAAGGCGCCAAGGAAGAACGCTAGGATAACGATTCTCTACTTGAGCATGTGAAGCTCTCCTTCTTTGCATAGGAAGCCCGCTCTCGCGAGTTTGCGGTGAGTTGGAGGCGTTCCTTCGGGTAGACATGAATAGTCCCCGTTGTGTAGAGTTCGTAAATGAGAACGGACATAAGCATGATGTGTGAAGCCTACCCAGACATGTTGTTCTGGATCGGTGATGTTGCATTGAATAAATGCCGGAGAAGACTCCGTGCGATTGTTTGTTTTTCGGGGTTTCTACGTGGTAGATTGCAACAGGGAGGCTTGGGGTTTAACCCAAAGGTGTACCCGAAAAACTGGGCAGATGCGTGATCTTGCCAACTTGGAGGCCTGAGAGCCAACTTGAACATAACCGGGTTATGTGAAATGTGTGACGGAAACGGGACTCGGGAGAAGTTTGACCTGCGCATATGTTTTGAATTAACGTTGCGATGTGAGCACGGGTTAGATGGAACCGTACCCGTTCTATGTCGTTCGGTTAAAGAGACCTAAGGGTACGTGGCACTTGCCGTTGGCATAGATGAGGGTCTTCGGCGGTCTATGGTTTTAATTACCGTGACCCATGCTAGGAAGACAAATTGCTCATTGTTTGGCCGTCCAAAGGGACGGTGGTGAGTAGGCAGACTTTGACTGTGTTCACCGAGAATGTGCCCTGAGTGCACGGGGTGTGTGGCCGTGTGAGCCTACGCCTGTGATGAAATGAATATTTATACACTGCTCGCTTATGCTAATAAAATGCAGGGAAGGAGCATCGCCGCCCCGAGTTGGGGGTGGGATCGTTATAATTTGGTCAGCATTGCTGACCGTTGCTTTTGTTTGCCACCGTGCGGTGGTTTGTTGCTTACAGGTGCTACTAGACCAAGTGGTCAATAATGGGCTAAAGACCAAATTGCGAAGCCGGCCCTCGAAGGCCTAATTGGAGTGTTTACTTACTTTTGTTCATGTATGACCGGCCTGCGTGCCGTGTTATGGAAAACATGTAAATTGAAGTAAACTATTTGTAAGGCCTTAAGGCCGGTACTTGTGTATGTACTACATTCCTATTTGGTGTTTAGTGGACATTCATGCTTTAGTGCTGGGTTCTTAATTGCAACTTATAAACTGCTTCCGCTAGAATGCTCTGTGTAGGACGTAAAGATTGCTTGATGGTTTACATGAGTAACCACCCGGTCTGTCTGTGGTATATGACATCCGTCCCCGGCCGGACCTACTGGTATATGCTATGCGACGGATAGGGGGTGTTACACAAACAATGAGTGATTGATCATGGTCATGCTAAAATATTTAATCATATAGACACACATATACGTTATGATACTATTGCATGATAAGTGCTTTGATTTATTAGTATTATTTAAGAAATACAAATCTCAATTTTTATAGATATTATGAAAGATAATTAACTAGCATAAGTGATATACTTCTTTATAGCTGATGTTAGGATAGAGAGATATGTAGGACACCCAAAAGCTGACTATTATTTAATTACATTCGGATGGATTGATTTATCATTAAACTTAATATTTGTAAGTCATATAGGAAACATATATGAAAAGTGTCCAAGGCATGTTGGCTTAAGAAAAATACAAAAGCAAAAAAACACAAACAAAAACAAAAATACAAAAACCATAATTAAAACAGAAAGAACATTATGCACATCGTGAAGTAGATTGTTGAGTAATTTTGTTTTGATTAGTTTCTACTTCACGCAATATATGGATATTAATGGATAAGATATTTAGGTATTCAAAATGAGCCAATTGTGTTGTGGTTCCTTTGGGTACCCAAACATAGAGTGATAAAACGTGTGGAGATATTGATGAATGTGCCCTTTCGAGTGGAATAGGTACGTCATTTTTAAAGATGGGCCTCCATTCATACTTTGGTTGAATATTTTTTTATGTGACAAATTTCCATAATCATTAATTTGAGACTTATAATAATAGTGATTTTTGAAATTATTATTAGTAGGAAATTTGTTGACAATACTTTAACATTGGGAGAAGTTGAATGTGAATTAAAAATTCTACTAGGTGTATGTATTATAAAATTTGAAAATCTAATAGATATCTTACATATCTTTGAAGATAAACTAGATATAAAAGAATTTTTATTATTTGATTTTTTTTACAAATAATTTTAATGATTCTAGTTTACGAGACAAAGCAATATTTTCATTAATAAATTTTTCATTTTGCTCTTTGAAAATACATAGCTCCTTTTCAAACACCTTGAATTTATCTTTAAATTCTTTGCAATCAAAACAAAGTATAATATTTTCAACTACAGAGCTAAAGAAAGAACATGATACATTAAGCTTTGGTTCTACATTTAGTTGTGCTTTAAATTTTTTATTTTCTAGACACAGTTCTGAAATAATATTTTTCAATTTCTTAATTCTATGTTTAGTTGCATCTGGTACATGCAATGTAGAAATAGAATTACAAATAAGAAGGGAAATTGATTTTCTTACAATGCTCTTGGACGAGGCATGATTTGAACACAAGGTTCCTTTTTCATCTTCCTCTTGGCTCTCATCATCCAACGATATATTTTCATCTTCCCTTCCGCTTGATGTGTTTGTTGTGTCTTCCTCCAAAAGTAAGTCTTCATTTGATTCTTCACTTGGATCCATAAGGAATTGCTCAGATTCGGTACCTATAGACAGAGAACTGTAAGTTAACTCAAGAAATTTTCATATATCATATGCAGTAGGAAGCGTATAGATTAGTTTGAAAATATCTTGACGAAGCACACAAAACAGATTATTCATAGCTTTAGCATTTAAATGACATTTGTGATTATTTAAATTATTTAGGGGCTTGATACAAGTCATGTTCCAAACTTCTATATCTAATAATATAAGAAATTTTCTCATTAGTGCTTTCCATTAGTTATAGTTCACTCCTATAAACAGAGGTGGTGCTAACGAATTTTCTGTGTATAATTTTTCATCCCCACTAATCGATTAGAGATCTGAGTTGGCCATTATTCTTGGTGGTGAACCATTTTGGAATAACCTTCATCTGATATCACTTCTTGGATCATGTGGCAAACTTAGAGGGGGGGGGGTGAATAAGGTATGATGCGTTAATTAAAAATTTGAAATATTCTGATCCAGGAAAACTAGTTCTGGAAGCTACCTTGAGCGCTAGCTTACTATTGCGCGGCGGTAGGTCACAAACCACTTTTTCCTAGACAAATTTCTCCTTGGAAAAATACACACCCTTTAGAGATCCACCAGATAACACCCAAGATGTTATACGTAGAAATAAGGACACAAATAATTTTATTCAATCAAAATCAAAAGTGCTTTACAATTATAAATGTTTGATCTCCGTGACGCCGGAGATAGGAGGCAATGAAAGAAGAATCTCTTTTAGTTTTCTATACCGACCCACTACCTTGACTGGTTGGCTCTCTCCCTTTCCCTCAGAGAAGAGACTTCAAGTCGGCTCTTCACCTTCACACAAGGAAGTGTCTTAGAGCCCCGCTAGATCCCCTGATCTAGACATCCCTACCCAGGGACGATTTCTCACGGAATCCTGCCCGGATTCTCATGACCTTCACTGATCAATTTTCCTCACCACAATCACACAGAAAAAAATACAAAAAGAATAAAGAGGAATTAAGATTGAATCTCCCTCAAGACGGTTCCTCCGTTAAGGGATGCGTGACCGATGCTAGCGATCCTCATTTGGTTGCACTCGATCAACTCCTTGTAGTCGCTGTAGTCTTTTGCTCGCCGTAGATTTTTGTGCGCGAATGGGAGGGAGGTGGATTTCTCTTCCTTTGACGGAGACGGCGGAACCGTGCTCAGAGGCGGCTACCAAACCCTAGAAAAATTCCTGTCTATCTTGATTTGTGCAATGAACTAGAAAACAAATGCATTTTATACGTCTTTGGAAAAACAGGCTACCGCCGGCGACAAGGCTAGCGCCCGGCGGTAGGTCATTATGCGTCGATGCGATAGTTGTCTCACGTATTTTGAAAAATATTGAAAAATATTATTTTCCACTTTTTCATGGTAGCGTGGCGCGGTACCCAGCTATTATCTGGCGTTAGCTCAAGCGTCTCGACGAATCCTACTCGATGATCCTACCGCTGCGCGGTAACTTCCAATGCACCTGTTCATATTAAATCTAGAAGCTAGCATGGGCGGTAGCGCTAGCGCCATGCGGTAGGATCCAGAGCGCTTATTCGGGTTGAAGCCAGGCTAGTGCTCGGCGGTAGCACTAGCGCGCAGCGGTAGGTCCAGAACTTGATTCTTTCATTCTTCACACCTATAAAACTGCACACTATAATCACACAACCAACGTGATCAAATACACACTGAGATTTGTTATTCTCAAATCAAGAGACGCGGAATGCATGTTCCAATAGTTTTATGGCTATACACACCCCAATGATGGACTTTTCTGCTATGCTCACACATATGATGGATATGGTTATGGGCACACCATATCCATATAATTTGTTATGCACAGACTACAATGTTCATTTTCATTGTACGCACACCGTAACGCAAATTTCTACTATCTGCACACCGTCATCTTATATTTTGTTATGCCCATATTTATGAGATTGTCTGTACACACACCCATTATGGCGATTCGGTTATATACACCCCTTATAAGGGGTGGATATGTGACCGAGGTGGTTGGACGATGAAAGTTTGGTGGCGGCTGAGAGGCCCGTCGACGAAGCTTGCTTAGTGGAGGGGCTCGGCCGCGGTGGGCGGCCGGTTGAGGGACGACCGGGCGGCCGGGCAGGCGACCAAAGAGGGTTGGCGGGAACGCCTTAGCATTAGTAGGGTTAATGGGTTGACTTTTTGGTCAACCCTCTCTCATGTATTCTATGGTGATCACATTATTGTCCAAACTCACAAGAGGAAAATAAATGTGTTAAACGGAACCAGAGTTAGTCAACGGTTTCAAAAATGTGATTCCTTTTAAAATATGTATTTATGAAAGCTTTTATTTACAACCAACAAGTCAATGTTGAATTCTGTGAAGTAAAAGTGGGTGAATGGAAGGCTTGGGAAACCTATCCGCGCGGACTACGCGGACAGGGTTGGCGGACTGCTAGGTCGGCAGGGATGTTGCAGGCGGTTTGCTCTGTGGCGGCCTGGGCAGTCTGTTCGCGCGGACTACGCGGACAGCAGCGGCGGTCTGACAGGCCAGTGTATGCTCAGCAGGCGGTTGACTCCCAGGAAGTAACCGGGCGGATAGAAATGTTATCCGCGGAGTCCGGCAAGAAGCAGACTGAAGAACTGGAGCTCGGCAGACCGGTTTGGCAGTTGCCTTGGTCTTGCTCTAGTGAAGCGGCAAGTAGCAGTCGCGGAGACCGCCGGTCAGCGCGGACAGAAACTAGAGGTCGCCCGGTATGGCGGGCTAGATCCAGTGTCCGCCAGTAAGTGCGGACTGGCCCTTGTAGCCAGCGGACTGGACTTGGTGGGAATTGAACCAAGTCCAGGTTGGCTCAGTCTAGGGAGATCGCGCAATGGAGCGCGGGCTGGTTTCTCAGTCCGCCAAGCGTAGTAGAAGTGCAGTTGCCTTGTTTGCTAGCTTGGGGAAATGCGGACTGGAGGATTGCTTGTGCAGGAGCGTGCGGACTGGAGCCGGAGTCCGCTGAGTCCGGCTTAGCCTTGTGATGAGGTTATGGACTCAGGAGATGCGGACTGGAGTCTGCTGTTAGCGGACTGGATTGGCGTGTCCGCTAAGTCCGGAGGTGCCTTGGCAATAAGGCAATGGACTTGGGATATGCGGACGGAAGCCGGGTGTTCGCTGAGTCCGGCAGGTGCCTTGATGGCGAGGCTGCGGGCTCGGGTTTTGTGGGCTGATGCCTTGTCCGCAGAATGGCGGACACGGCTGTTGTGGAGTCCGGCTGTGGTGGTCCTGGCTTGGCCTCTGGAGGCAAGGCGGGCTGGATATTGGAGTCCGGCCTTGGAGAAGCTGGGGCGGACTGGCTATCTGCACAGGAGCGGCGAACTGAAATGTGTGTCTGCGGGCTGGCGGACACACTTGTTCTAGCTGCGGGTTGTGGCGGTGATCCTATCGGCTAGGGCGGTGACCATACTCATCATCGTGCCTATAAATAGGACCCATGTCACATCAGGAACAAGGAACCTAGACCGAAGTAAGTGAACAGTAATTGAGCTCGCGTAAGTTGCTGCGGTCTGGACTTTGTGTCCGCACGGATTGAGAGTTGACCCGGTTGTGCTGTGCAGGTTGTGCGGATAGCGCTGGAAAGCCAGGACTTGGCTCTGATTGCGGTCAGGGACAGTGCGGACTCTGCGGTTAAGCAACAGGCGGTAAACAACAGGTCGCAGATAGCGACCAGGCGGTCTTCTCTTTGGCGACTTGGTTCGTGGTTCAGGAAGTCGCCTGCTTCAGGCGGACTGTTCCATTCGGTGACGCAGCTTGTGCGGTCTGGCGACGTGCAGACTGGCGGTGAAGAGCTAAGCATTGGAATAGGGGTGAGTCCGTGCGGCTTGGGTTGCGGTCTGGCGACCTGGCGGACTGAGCGAACTCCACAGCAGTAGGTCGGCGGCTTGTTAATTGAGTCCGCACGGCTTGTTTTATGTTCTTGTCTTTGTAACTGTCTCTGCTCTCCCGGTGTTGGGTTTTGGTGAAGCATGTCTCGCCATGTATGTCTCGCCTTGTAAAGAAGTTTGCTCTTGATCAATAAAGAAGCTTGTGCTGCATGTGTTGCTGGTTATTACTGCTTTGTTGAGATAACCCCTGCTATCTCCACGATCCGGAAAAACTTTCAACATTATAAGTGGGCGTATTCTCCTTTGGTTTGTTGAGTTTTCAGCAGGGTATCCAAGGGGGCGTCTGCGGTTTGTTGAATTTTAACATGGTATCAGAGGGAGGTTGTTGGAGTGGTCAAGCAGTGCTCAATGGAAGTAGTTGCTCGTCTGTAGAGGAAACCAGTGGTAGAACCATGGCAGTGGAGGATGCATGTTGTCTTGGTATTGATCTTCTTACAGAGGCGAACTGTGAACGGTGGAAGTCCTGTATGAAGAGCTTTCTTCTTGGCGAGAACCTTTGGGAGATTGTATGCAGAGCAGGAAGACAAGAGGATACTGCTGGCAATGCTGAGGCGATGAGAGCTTGGAAGGAGGTAAATGCGAAAGCGGAGTCTATTCTCAAGCAGGTGATTTCATCGGAGCTCTTGGACCACATCAGTGGATGTCGGTCAGCTGCGGAGGTTTGGATTTCCCTTGATGGGTTATTCAGGAAGGAGGTGAAGGTTGCTACGGATGATGGTCCCTCTACTTCATATCAGGAAGAAAGGAGTGTTTCTCTTAGGCGTGATAGGAAGAGGAAGGAAGGACCACGGTGCTATAAATGCAAGCAGCAAGGTCATCTTCGGAAGGACTGCAAGGTTGTCTTGCTCTCGGCGAACGTAGCTCAGGTAGGGAGGAAGGAGAAGAACGTAGTTGGGATTTCAACTAGTTCTGGAGTTGATCGGAGGAATGCCAGTGATAGTGCAGCTATCTGGCATGAAAGACTGGGGCATGTAGGGATGGACAAGCTGAAAGCAATGACGGAAAGAAGACTCGTAAGAGGCTTGCCTAGATTGTCATCCTATGGCGATGGTCGGGGGTGTGCGGGATGCCAGGAGAGTGGAGCCTATCGCTTCATGGTTGACAAAGCACAATCCAGGAGTAATGCACCATTGGCGGTTGTCCATTGTGCTCTGGTGGGACCGACCGTCACGGCCAGTCTTGGAGGCAGCAGGTTCATGCTGATATTGGTTGATGACTATTCTGGGTATACTTGGGTATACTTTATGAAGAAGAAGTCCAACATGGTACGCTTGTTTGTGGAGTTCAAGAAGCTTGTGGAAGGCCAGCTTGGCCGGAGGATCAAGGTGTTGAGGACAAGTATCGGTGGTGAGTTTGGCTCAACCGAGTTCTCACGCTTTTGCAGGAAGCAAGGGATCCGGATGGAGCTTTCTTGTGGACATACTTCACAACAGGGTAGTATTGCAGCTCGGATGATCCGTTGGTTAACGGAGACCTGCAAGTGTTGGCTTCAGAGTAAAGGCGTTCCGAAGGCTCTTTGGGCGGAGGGAATAGCCTGTGCTGCTCATGTCATCAACCGGATGCCTCTTAGTCCGATCATAATGAAGACTCCTTATGAGCTAATGTTCGGAGTGAAGCCCTCAGTGAAGCACCTTCGGGTGTTTGGATCTACCTGCTATATACACTCTCCGGGTCCTCTCAAGACAAAGCTAGTCTTTGTTGGGTATGATGAGCAGAGAAGAAGATGGAGGTGTATGGATCCTGCGACGAAGAAACTCATAGTGTCGAGAGACATTGTTTTTGATGAGTTGACGCCATATTGGGGTAGCTCTTATGTGGAGCTAGAGATAAGCAGGTCAGATGGTGGGCTGAAGGAGGCTGCTGCTAAGGAAGTGGAGTTGCCTGAGTCACCAGGTGCTCCAGGTTGTTCTAGCTCCGGGGCAAAGGTGTCAGAGTCGGGAAGAAGGGGGAGCGATGCTCCAGGACCTTCTGGCTCGAAGGCGGAGGCTTCCGGTTCAGGAAGCAAGGGGAGTGATGTTCCAGGCAGTTCTTGTTCAAGAGGGGAGTCTTCTGGTTCAGGTAGCAGGGGGAGCGTTGCTCCAGATGCTTTTGGTTCCAGTAAGGAGGCGTCTTGTTCAGGGAGCAAAGGGAGCATTGTTCCGGGTTTGCCCGGGAACGGAGCTGGTTCAAAAGCAGCGGAGGTGGTTAGCCATGATCAGGTTCTTCGGAGATCGAAGAGGATCAGTAAGCCACCAGCTCGATATTGTGAAGGGAACACGGCGGACTTGGTCCCGTGTTTCCTTGTTAGCCCTCAGGTCGAGCAAGGGACTTCTGGCTGTGATGACCCCACTAGAATCAAGGAGGTGGTTGACACCAAGTCTGAAGAGGTGACTTCTCTCAGAGGTAACGAGGCTTGGACTTCAGTGTCCAAGGAAGTTGGTGATACTCCTGTGATGCAAGAGTGGAGTTTGAAGCTGAAGAAGGCAGAGGGAAGCATGACTCCTTCTTGGAGATGCTGGAGGGCTCCCTCATGGTCCATGATATGCGGGGCGAGGACTATGTCTTGGACATCTCTTTGTAGATGCTATCGGAAGGACCAGGTGCAAGGTTACAAGAGCTGCTGGAGTTATTCACCACTTCTCACTTCAAGGGGGAGTGTTGAATTCTGTGAAGTAAAAGTGGGTGAATGGAAGGGTTGGGAAACCTATCCGCGCGGACTACACAGACAGGGTTGGCGGAATGCTAGGTCGGCAGGGATGTTGCAGGCGGTTTGCTCTGTGGAGGCCTGGGCGTTCTATTCGCGCGGACAACGCGGACAGCAGCGGCGGTCTGACAGGCCAGTGTATGCTCAGTAGGCGGTTGACTCCCAGGAAGTAACCAGGAGGATAGAAATGTTATCCGCGGAGTCCGGCAAGAAGAGGACTGAAGAACTGGAGCTCGGCAGACCGGTTTGGCAGTTGCCTTGGTCTTGCTCTAGTGAAGCGGCAAGTAGCAGTCGTGGAGACCGCCGGTCAGCGCGGACAGAAACTGGAGGTCGTCCGGTATGGCGGGCTAGATCCAGTGTCCGCCAGTAAGTGCGGACTGGCCCTTGTGGCCAGCGGACTGGACTTGGTGGGAATTGAACCAAGTCCAGGTTGGCTCAGTCCGGGGAGATCGCGCAGTGGAGCGCGGGCTGGTTTCTCAGTCCGCCAAGCGTAGTAGAAGTGCAGTTGCCTTGTTTGCTAGCTTGGGGAAATGCGGACTGGAGGATTGCTTGTGCAGGAGCGTGCGGACTGGAGCCGGAGTCCGCTGAGTCCGGTTTAGCCTTGTGATGAGGTTATGGACTCAGGAGATGCGGACTGGAGTCTGCTGTTAGCGGACTGGATTGGAGTGTCCGCTAAGTCCGGAGGTGCCTTGGAAATAAGGCAATGGACTTGGGATATGCGGACGGAAGCCGGGTGTTCACTGAGTCCCGCAGGTGCCTTGATGGCGAGGCTGCGGGCTCGGGTTTTGCGGGCTGATGCCTTGTCCGCAGAATGGCGGACACGGCTGTTGTGGAGTCCGGCTGTGGTGGTCCTGGCTTGGCCTCTGGCGGCAAGGCGGGCTGGATATTGGAGTCCGGCCTTGGAGAAGCTGGGGCGGACTGGCTATCTGCACAGGAGCGGCGAACTGAAATGTGTGTCCGCGGGCTGGAAGACACACTTGTTCTAGCTGCGGGTTGTGGCGGTGATCCTATCGGCTAGGGCGGTGACCATACTCATCGTCGTGCCTATAAATAGTGTAACGGCCCCCCAGCCCACGGCTCGCAAGGACAGCCGCCGGCCTACCAGGGTCCAGACCCGGGCCCACCACTGGTAGTCAGCCTTTCACATTCAAGCCTGCAGGCCATGCACCCCAACCACTCTCCGGCCTGTTTATCAGCACGGTAGGTTGTTGCCACTGGGTCTCTAACCCAGGACCTTGATAAGAGAGCTTTCCACAACTCCCTCATCACCAACTGAGTTGGCAGAGTTCCGGAGTCAGCTGCAGGAACTTGTAGAGGCAGGGTTCGTCCGGCCAAGTTCTTCACCGTGGGGAGCCCCGGTGCTGTTTGTCAAGAAGAAGGACAGAAGTCTCCGCCTGTGCATAGACTATCGAGCGCTGAATAGACTCACGGTTCGGAATACCTACCCACTCCCACGAATCGATGAGTTGTTCGACCAGCTGGAGGGAGCACATTTCTTCTCGAAACTTTACTTAAGGTCAGGTTATTATCAGCTGCGGATCCGAGAAGAGGACATTCCGAAGACCGCTTTCAGTAGCCGATACGGACTGTTCGAGTTCACAGTGATGCCGTTCGGGCTCACGAATGCACCATCAGCATTTACGAGCCTTATGAACAGGGTGTTCAAGGAATATTTGGATGTATTCGTCATCATCTTTATTGACGACATCCTTGTCTACTCAAAGACGGAAGGGGAGCACGCACGACACCTGGCCTTGACATTGGAGAGGTTACGGGAGCATCAGCTGTACGCAAAATTCAGCAAATGCCAGTTTTGGCTAAAGGAGGTGGCCTTCTTGGGCCATATCGTCAGTGGGGCTGGGTTGGCGGTAGACCCGGCCAAGATTCGGGCCGTTCAGGATTGGCCACCATTGAAGACGGCGACAGATGTACGGAGCTTCTTGGGACTTGCCGGGTACTACCGGAAGTTTGTAGAGGGATTCTCCCGGATCGCGCTCCCTCTTACGACTCTGACGAAGAAGGAATCCCCTTTTATTTGGACACCACAGTGCGAGGCAGCCTTCGTGGAGCTGAAGAGTCGGCTCACTTCGGCTCCCATCCTCGCTATTCCGTCAGGAAGGGAGGGATTCCAGGTGTATACCGACGCCTCCTACCAAGGGATGGGTGCCGTTCTGATGCAGAACGGGCATGTGATAGCTTATGCCTCTCGACAGTTGAAGATTCACGAGAAAAATTACCCGGTCCACGATCTGGAGATGGGCGCGGTAATCTTCGCCTTGAAGATTTGGCGGCACTATCTGTACGGGGTTCATTGCGACATCTTCTCCGACCACCAGAACCTGAGATACGTGGACACGCAAAAAGACCTCAACATCAGACAAAGGCGTTGGGTGGAGTTCCTGACAGATTATGAGTATACTATGCACTACCACCCCGGGAAGGCGAACGTGGTGGCGGATGCGTTGAGCCGGAGAGGAGATGCTTCAGGGAAGGGACCTCAGCTTATGTCTATGGAGCTGGTCCGGTCTTTCGGGACATGCAGATATCCCTAGTATCCGAGGACGATCCAGAATTATACATGGAGTATCTGGCGTCAATGATCGCTATTGATGATATCCGGGACCGCATCAGGGAAGGGCAGAAGACAGACCCTCGGGTGGAACCGATATTTCGAACCTTGGAGGAGGGTTCGACGGGGGATTATTCCTTGAAGGATGGGCTATTGTACTTCAGAGGAAGGATCTATATACCCGCAGGAGGTCAGATCCGGGAGGATATCATGGCGGAAGCGCATTGCAGTAGGTATTCGATACACCCGGGAATCACCAAGATGATGGCCGATCTGAAGAGGATGATGTTCTGGCCAGGAATGAAGAGGGATATTACACACTTCGTGACCCATTGCGAAGCCTGCCAGTTGGTGAAGGCGGAATGCAGAAACCCCGCGGGATTGTTGCAACCTCTTCCAGTGCCAGAATGGAAGCTTGAGGATATTGCGATGGATTTTATTCATGGTCTCCCCCGATCACGAACGGGAAATGATTCGATATGGGTCATCGTAGATCGATTGACGAAGGTGGCTAGATTTATACCAGTCAGGAAGGACGATTTAGTGGGGGTTCTGGTTCGGAAGTTCGTGGAGCAGTACATTCGCTATCATGGAGTACCCAGGACGATCGTGTCAGATCGGGACGGTCGGTTTACATCCAGGGAATGGCGGTCGGTTCAGGCATACTTGGGCACTCGACTGACTTTTAGCACCGCCTTCCACCCTCAGACGGATGGGCAGACAGAGCGCACAAATCGGACACTGGAACACCTGCTACGTCTATGCATCCTAGACCGAGGAGAGCCTTGGGAAAGGATGTTACCGATGGTGGAATTCTCGTACAACAACAGTCATCAGGCCAGCATAGGCATGGCCCCCTACGAGGCTCTATATGGACGGAAATGTAGAACCCCACTCTCTTGGATTCAGGACGAGGACCCGAAGGCTTTGGGATCGGATTTTGTTGAAGACACCGAGGCTCAGGTGAGGTTGATCAGGGACAGGATGTTAGTGGCACAGAGTAGGCAGGCCAAGTATTATGACGCCCGCCATCGTCAGGTGGAATTTCAGGTCGGGGACCGAGTGTTTTTGAAGATCCGGCCTATGCATGGAGTTTCTCGGATGCGTGGCCGAAGGAAGAAGCTCAGCCCCAGATATATGGGCCCTTACAGGATCCTGGAGCGGATAGGGGTCCTGGCTTACAGGCTGGAGTTGCCACCAGAGCTGGCAGCTCTGCATGATGTTTTCCACATATCCTCGCTGAGAAGGGCTCTACTACGCCCGGAGCAGCGGATTACGACCACCGAAGGGCCGGTAGCTTCGGACCGATCTGTTCACTTGGAGCCGGTGCGGATCGATGATAAAGGAGTACGGATCCTGCGACGCAAAAAGATTCCCTTAGTCAAGGTTCTGTGGAGGAACCACGGCCAAGAGGAGCATACTTGGGAGCCGCAGGATCTGATGCAACAGAAATATCCAGAGCTGTTTGGTCAGGTATACCTCTCAACTACTCAAGAAGTTTAAATTAATTACTTGACTTTAACAGGTAAGACTACTTTAGTAGGAGTAGGGGTTAATCTTCCTATTTAATAACAACTATAAGTTCATTTTCTTCGGTAAGAAGATTACCGTAGGCGAGATCGTGATTTCGAGGACGAAATCTTTTTTTGACTTGTTGGATTTGTAACATCCCAATTTCAACTAGACCCCCCTAAGGGTGATTTTGGGCAAGGCTAGGTCAAGACCAACCCTAGGAAGACCTTGGGGACCAAGTGGGCCTAGGTAGGAGGATGAAAGCTACCATGGTCTGCAAATAGTAAAATTCAAAACAATAATTTAGAAGGACATTAGGGCTTCACCATGACTCCATGACCCCATCACAACATTATTAACCTAGCAAAGGGGTCCACTAGAGTTTTTAAGGTCCATTAGAGTCATCTCAAGATGGCTAATGAGGCTTAGGCTCACCATGGGCCTATATTGGGCAAAGTGCCCTAACCAAGGGCATTTGCCTCTATTGGGTTCAACCAACCTTGGCTAGACCTTTTTAGACATAAGGTGGGTCAATGGGTCACCTAAGACACATTGGATTCAGTTCTAGAGGTCAAGTTGACCCAAGTCAACTTTTGGTCAAAGTACCCTTACCAAAGGGCAAGTGACCCCCAAGGTGCCAAGTCAACCCTACTCAACCTTAAATAGGCCTTTTGGGAGACCATTGAGTCATCAAGGACCCATTGGGATCAACCCAAAGGGGGAAACTGACCCAAGTCAACTCTAGCTTAGAGTTGGTCAACTTAATCCAAAAGGGGGGTCAACCCAAGCTCAACCCCTTTTTCCTTTTAAGTTAACCACAATATAATGAAATATTATGGGTGGAAAGGGCTGCCAATAGGCTGGGGAGTCAGCATGGTCAGTTTTGGTGACTAGGAAAGAGAGAGAAAGCTTCATTCCACACTAATGGAGGAGAGAGAAAAGGGGAAAGAGAGTTGAAGGAGGAGATTGGCCAAGGAAAGGCCAATGGTCCCCATTGATGGCAGCATTCATCTCCTCCAGTGAAGGGGAGGAGTTTCCAGCCGTTTTCCTGGCTGTCAAGGGGCTGTTACAGCCTCCACCATCATGGCCGAAACAAGCCTTTAATGGCCATGATGGCCATGGCAGTTTCTTCCATCCTTCTCCCCCCCTGATGTTTTAAACATCATCAGTGAGCTTGGAGGAGAATTTCCCAATCCTTAACTGAAGAAATCCGGCGAGTTTACTGGGAGATTGCAGAATTCCGATCGGCGGCGCCACCACCATGTCAACCCGCAGATCCGCTCGTCTCCAGGCCGCCAACAAGGTCCTCCTCCTCCTCTTTTCGCATGGGTAGATCTTAGGTTTCATTAGGGCCAAGGTTCGGGCACAATTGAGCCCGATCCAATTCGCAAAATTCATGGCTTTCGGCCGAGAATTTTCTTGGTTGGATCGCCGGAATCCGCCCCTCCGGCGGCTGTGCCGCCGTCTGGCGATAGCCACCACCTCAACGGAGGTGATGGTGGCGGTGGCCGGTCGGGGAAGGGACTGGGTGGCCGGCGGCAGACGTTTGAAGTCGGCACAGGAAGAAGCGATCCTGGCCGTTGGCTCATCGGGGACGATAACCCAGCGCCGTTGATCTGCGCCAAGATTCGCGCGGCATCAAATCGATTACTTTAGGATTTAAATAAATATCATTTCATTTCTGTCACATTAGATGTATTTAATGTATTTAATTTTTAAAAATACTTAGGGACCCTGAATGGAAATCTGCCCAACATGAAAATTGTAGCTTAGGGTGTCTAGTTTGTAGCAAAAATTGCTTGGACCCTTTTGGGCCACTAGTTAGACCAGGGTACCCTTTTTGGTAGGACCTATACCTAGGCCTAAACAGAAATTATGTTTGGTGCCCACACTTCATTCCTTGTCCAAACAAGTTGAAATTTGGGCAGTGAGAAAGTCTTAGTCATATCTAGAACCTGTCCAAAATATAGAATTTTTGGAGAATATTTTTCTATAGTTTTTAGAAAAATTTAATAAATCATGATTAATTTAATTATGTCACCTAATTAATTTAAAACTCCCCCAAATTTTGGTGGGTGGTCTTAGATGTCATGATAGGTATAGGGTTAAAACTTTAGCTCATTTGGAGATGTTTAGGATAGGTAATTTACCCACCCTATATATGACCTTATAAGGGTATTTTGGTCAAAAGCCACTATTTGATGGTTGAGTGGCCAAATTCCCTCATCAGAGGCTGAAATTTTGGCCACTGATATAATTTGACTTTTTACACTCACTTATGGAGTTTGGAGTGGATTGGACTAGGGTAGCCCTAGAATTTTAGGGTAGGCCCTTTAGGGTAAATTTCTAGGGTTTGAAGAAATTGGGGTCAAAAGACCTTGGATGGACTTGAAACTTGGGACTGATGTCCATAGGGTTACTATGGTCCTGTGGTTAAAATTTTAGGGCATTTGGAAGACTTAAAACCCCTTAAATCCATAACCCTAGTTTAGGGCACTAGCTTTGAAACCATAAGATCTAATACCAAACCTTTCTGAAAAGTCCCGAGTCTTTGAATGGGTAGTTGTTTAGGGTATATATATCTCTGGAAATTTTATAATAAATTTTGGACGAATATTTTTGGTACTTTATTCACAAAGTCATGTTTTACAATTTTCACTTAGGAATTTTTGGAGACAAATATACTTGATTAAACCTGATGAAACTTAGCAAAGGGGCTTGTAATCATGGTACCCATCTCTGTAAATGTTTATGAAATTTTTGAAGAATGATATTTAGTAGTTGCTTCTTTAATTATTTAATTCTATGGAACTTTGGTAAATTTAATAATGAAATTTAGATTGTCTGAAAAATTTTAATTTCTTCAACATGATGTTTCTAGTTCCTTATGAAGCCCTAGTAATTTTTACATAATTATTGGAGACATATTTGTGGCACTTCCTTCATTATATTTGATCTTAGGAATTATTTTTAATAAATCCTTTAGAGGTCAAGAACTATCTGGAAAATTATGAAAATTGGCAACCAATAATATTTCTCTGTTATTTAGTGAATACAAATTTTAGGAGGCCATTACCTGAGAAAATCTTATGGTTCATGTTCAAATTGACTATGGCCTAGTTTTTGAGGAAAATTCAATAAATAGTAGATTAATTGGGAAAAATATGATTTTCTGAATTTAGACTATATTTATCATAATAGACCTCTGGTAAAATTTGTAGAGTTATTGGATGAGAATTTAGAGTATCACCTATTGAGTACATCATATTAGCTTAGGGTGGTCTGCAATTAGTAAAAACAGCAGAAATCAAATTAAAGTGCACAATGAGTTTAGGAATTGGAATAATGGGGCATTAGTCTGGTAGGTGAATTAGGTTTGTCATCAGAAGTGTAGATGAGTAGTGGAGGTTGGTTAGAGTTGTGTGGGGTTCGGGATCGACAAAGGATCACTCATCCTCGTTGAAAAGAAGGAGTCTTATACACTTGGGTTAGAATTCAATTATAACCCTAAGGGATTGAGAGATTTGTGTAGTTACCAATAATAATAAGTGCCTTGCGAAAGGGAGCTTTGGGCGTAATCCCATCGTAGTTCCTAGTGCCTTCGAGAGCCCTTCACGGGGAATACCTTGGGCAGTCCTGGGCTAACGCAACTCATAGGAATAATGAAACTTCAAGAGTAACTAGAATAATTAGGGTTTCACTCTCACACACTCCGAGGTTACGGGAAGTAGTTTTGGCTAGATGATCAAGCAGTAGGCTCGGTCGTTGTGGTAAGAGGGCAGGATGGCCCGGTGAGCTTCGGCTCGGTGTTGGTACGTAAATTTGCATGTGCATAAAAGGAATGAAATTAAGGTGGTGGGTCTTCGGTATTGGAGGATCTTAGCACAGACACCAATACGTTGACTCGGCAAGTGTTGTGATAGCACTTCGCCAACAGAAGTCCGGTGCGCCAGCCGGCAAGAGTACGCAGGAGTCCGCTTAGTGCACCAGCGTTGAGGCGTACGATAGGTCTGACCAGTAGTGCTATACTGGTTTAGAGGTGGGCGAGGCCCAACCCACCGCTTCCGTCTGCCACTACGGAGGTACCCTGGGAGTTGAGGGTCCAGAAAGGGGGAACTAAAGGTCTGTGTGCACAGAGTCGGGTGTGTGTGTTGCACTTGCTTGATCCATCATACCCACTTGCATGTCATAGCATAAGCGATTCATTTAACCTTTGACACCTAAAATATAAGTGGTATGGGACACTTATACATTAGGCCCTGCAAAACGACCCCTTGGTCTATAAGCTTGTGTGGGCAAGTTTATAAATTAAGGTTAATTTTCTTCACATATATATATTGCTGTTAATAACCAACACCCCAACGTATAAATTGGTATGAGACTCTTTATACGATGGGAGCCTTGCAAAAGACCCCTTGCTTATATGTACCCATATAAGTTAAGGTTACTTTACTTTACGTGTTTACAAATATGTTTAGTTACTATATAAATTGCTAGATTTAGGTCCACCGTCACCTGCATTTGATATACTCTCCACTTTCAAGTCCTCCCTTTCTTCCTCTCCGCTCGGTGCCTAGGAGCCATGGGGGAAGGGGTGGGGGATGATAGGACTTAGTCTTTTAGACTAACGGTTTTCGAACCACATCATTTAGGGGATCGCGGAGCCCAGATTGGAGGAGCAGCCCCAGAGGTCGACACGCTTGGAGATAGGGCAGTCTAGCACAGGAGTTCAGACAGCTGGGACCGTGAGGCCCTTACTTTAGTAGTGTTTATTTTATTTCCATATGAGAGATCTTGTGGTGAGGAATTGTTGTATCGGGCATAAGCCCTTATTTACAGTGCTTGGTTTTGTGGACTCTCCCATCGTGGAGATATTTTACTTGATGTGATATTTCTGTGGACTTTTACTTAGAGTTTTGCTTCGCATGTTATTACTCTAATTTTGTTACTATGCTGCGATCGAATTGGCCGGCAGAAACGGCGTTTTGTGGTGATGACGCTTCAGGGCGAGAAGGTGTCACCGCAAAGCGGCGGTTCTGGGCATAAGACCCTGTGTTTTTATTAAAAAAAAATGGGGTCTTACAAATGGTATCAGAGGAAACCTCGATCGAAAAGTAACAGTCCACAACCCCTGGTCCACCCCCGCGCGAGCTTAGTTTGCGGACAAACTAGCAGCGGAAGCAGTGGTGAGACCCTAAGGAGGAATCACTTGTAAAATAGTCCACTTTGCATATATTTGCGCTGATTACCCACTAATATAGTTTGTTTCGCAGCCTCCAGCTCAGCCCACACCACAAGGCGGGGCCCAGCGGACTCCGGACGTTGCACCACCTCCCCCGGTCCCTACTCCTTTCCTACAGTCGGAGGTGGGACAGACGTTGACAGCCATTTTGGATGCTTTCAGGGCTCAACAGGTTCTGGATCCGCAGCCAAACCCGAGGGCCAACTGGCTGAGTATCTTTCGAGGACTCGCTCCCCCATCCTACTGTGGGACTGAGTCTGCCGTCCGGACAGAGGAGTGGCTAGATATCATGTACGAGATGTTGACTGGGATCAAGTGCCCGTGGGAGGAAAGGGTGCCCTTGGTCGTGTCTTGCTTGGAATCTCATGCTAAGAGGTGGTGGAAGACTTCCCTGGATACGATTTTTGCTGACAGGACGGCTGCGGAGATAGCTTGGGAGGAATTCAAGGGCGCACTATTGGAGCACTTTGTTCCGCAATCAGCCAGAGATGAGCTGGAGGACATGTTTTTGCAGTTGAGGCAAGGGAGCAAGACGGTGGTGGAGTACCACCGAGAGTTTGATCATTTAGCCCGGTTTGCAGACTCATATCAGTTGGACGAAGCTGGGTATACGAAAAGGTTCTACAAGGGCCTGCGGGAGGAGCTGAGGGAGACCTTACTATTTGTATCTGACGGGCCCATCTCCCGGATTTTGGAGATGGCGAAAAGAATCGAGGCGGATTGGCTTGCTACTCGGGGCCGGAAGCGGCCAAATGAAGACCAGAGCCGGGGAGCCCGAAATGATCAGCGGCGGGGCCGCATCACAGATGGAAGAAGGGTAGAAGACCAGCCTCATCAGGAGGCGAGACAGGAGATAGGAAGACCAGTGTTGATGGCTCCACCACCAGTTCAGAGGCGGGACGAACAGAGACCCGGGGGAATGGCGTATCAACCGCCAGTGTGCTTCGATTGTCACCAGGTGGGGCACATTAGGAGGAACTGTCCCATGGGGAGGGCACCCCCACCAGCACCACAGGCTGCCCCACCAGCACCACAGGCTGCCCCACCAGCGCCATACTTCGGAGGCCGGGGTCGTGGCCGAGGACGTGGATACCCAGGTGGCGATCGTAGACCGGAAAGGGAGCAGGTGTATGCCTTGGATCTGGCACAGCCTCGAAACCCGGAGCAAGTCATAACAGGTATGACAAGAGTTTTTTAAATTATTTAAATAAAAATTCCATTATCTCTGCTGTCAATTTTTAGAACTTCTCAAAAAAAAATGATTAAATAGGAAGAAACTAGTTACAGAATCCTAAGACATTTAACCGATCCAGGTATAGTCTTCGTCAGCGGCAAACCCGCCTACACATTGTTCGACACGGGTGCTTCGCACTCGTTCGTATCAGAGGCTTTCGTGGAAGGGCTAGAAGGCGTAGAACGGTTCACAGGCCTGACGAGGAGGGTGCGTTTACCTGATGGATCGGAACTATTCACCTCTGCCCACTGCAACATGGAGGCGGAGATTGGCGGGAAGCCATTCGAAGTGGCGGCAACGATTCTTAGAAGCCAATCTTCGAGTTGATCCTGGGCATGACATGGTTGTACTGGAACCATGCCCAGATTGATTGCCAAGCGAAGAAGATCACAGTGAGGCATGGAGACTCGTTTATTGTCATCGAAGGTATAAGATCCGCCTCTTGTGTGCTTTTATCTTCAGTACAGGCCGTTAAGGCCCATCTACAGGGGGAGGAGGTTTACCAGATTCTGTTTGAGATAGAGGAAGCCAAGGGGGCCATGACAGACATCCCAGTGGTGCGGGACTTCGTCGACGTCTTCCCAGAGAAATTGCCAGGACTACCTCCGTGTCGAGAGCAGGATTTTCAGATAGAGTTAGTGCCCGGAGCCAGGCCGGCATCTAGGGCCCCTTACCGGATGGCCCCGAAGGAGTTGGCAGAGTTCCGGAGTCAGCTGCAGGAACTTGTAGAGGCAGGGTTCGTCCGGCCAAGTTCTTCACCGTGGGGAGCCCCGGTGCTGTTTGTCAAGAAGAAGGACGGAAGTCTCCGCCTGTGCATAGACTATCGAGCGCTGAATAGACTCACGGTTCGGAATACCTACCCACTCCCACGAATCGATGAGTTGTTTCGACCAGCTGGAGGGAGCACATTTCTTCTCGAAACTTGACTTAAGGTCAGGTTATTATCAGCTGCGGATCCGAGAAGAGGACATTCCGAAGACCGCTTTCAGTAGCCGATACGGACTGTTCGAGTTCACAGTGATGCCGTTCGGGCTCACGAATGCACCATCAGCATTTACGAGCCTTATGAACAGGGTGTTCAAGGAATATTTGGATGTATTCGTCATCATCTTTATTGACGACATCCTTGTCTACTCAAAGACGGAAGGGGAGCACGCACGACACCTGGCCTTGACATTGGAGAGGTTACGGGAGCATCAGCTGTACGCAAAATTCAGCAAATGCCAGTTTTGGCTAAAGGAGGTGGCCTTCTTGGGCCATATCGTCAGTGGGGCTGGGTTGGCGGTAGACCCGGCCAAGATTCGGGCCGTTCAGGATTGGCCACCATTGAAGACGGCGACAGATGTACGGAGCTTCTTGGGACTTGCCGGGTACTACCGGAAGTTTGTAGAGGGATTCTCCCGGATCGCGCTCCCTCTTACGACTCTGACGAAGAAGGAATCCCCTTTTATTTGGACACCACAGTGCGAGGCAGCCTTCGTGGAGCTGAAGAGTCGGCTCACTTCGGCTCCCATCCTCGCTATTCCGTCAGGAAGGGAGGGATTCCAGGTGTATACCGACGCCTCCTACCAAGGGATGGGTGCCGTTCTGATGCAGAACGGGCATGTGATAGCTTATGCCTCTCGACAGTTGAAGATTCACGAGAAAAATTACCCGGTCCACGATCTGGAGATGGGCGCGGTAATCTTCGCCTTGAAGATTTGGCGGCACTATCTGTACGGGGTTCATTGCGACATCTTCTCCGACCACCAGAACCTGAGATACGTGGACACGCAAAAAGACCTCAACATCAGACAAAGGCGTTGGGTGGAGTTCCTGACAGATTATGAGTATACTATGCACTACCACCCCGGGAAGGCGAACGTGGTGGCGGATGCGTTGAGCCGGAGAGGAGATGCTTCAGGGAAGGGACCTCAGCTTATGTCTATGGAGCTGGTCCGGTCTTTCGGGACATGCAGATATCCCTAGTATCCGAGGACGATCCAGAATTATACATGGAGTATCTGGCGTCAATGATCGCTATTGATGATATCCGGGACCGCATCAGGGAAGGGCAGAAGACAGACCCTCGGGTGGAACCGATATTTCGAACCTTGGAGGAGGGTTCGACGGGGGATTATTCCTTGAAGGATGGGCTATTGTACTTCAGAGGAAGGATCTATATACCCGCAGGAGGTCAGATCCGGGAGGATATCATGGCGGAAGCGCATTGCAGTAGGTATTCGATACACCCGGGAATCACCAAGATGATGGCCGATCTGAAGAGGATGATGTTCTGGCCAGGAATGAAGAGGGATATTACACACTTCGTGACCCATTGCGAAGCCTGCCAGTTGGTGAAGGCGGAATGCAGAAACCCCGCGGGATTGTTGCAACCTCTTCCAGTGCCAGAATGGAAGCTTGAGGATATTGCGATGGATTTTATTCATGGTCTCCCCCGATCACGAACGGGAAATGATTCGATATGGGTCATCGTAGATCGATTGACGAAGGTGGCTAGATTTATACCAGTCAGGAAGGACGATTCAGTGGGGGTTCTGGTTCGGAAGTTCGTGGAGCAGTACATTCGCTATCATGGAGTACCCAGGACGATCGTGTCAGATCGGGACGGTCGGTTTACATCCAGGGAATGGCGGTCGGTTCAGGCATACTTGGGCACTCGACTGACTTTTAGCACCGCCTTCCACCCTCAGACGGATGGGCAGACAGAGCGCACAAATCGGACACTGGAAGACCTGCTACGTCTATGCATCCTAGACCGAGGAGAGCCTTGGAAAGGATGTTACCGATGGTGGAATTCTCGTACAACAACAGTCATCAGGCCAGCATAGGCATGGCCCCCTACGAGGCTCTATATGGACGGAAATGTAGAACCCCACTCTCTTGGATTCAGGACGAGGACCCGAAGGCTTTGGGATCGGATTTTGTTGAAGACACCGAGGCTCAGGTGAGGTTGATCAGGGACAGGATGTTAGAGGCACAGAGCAGGCAGGCCAAGTATTATGACGCCCGCCATCGTCAGGTGGAATTTCAGGTCGGGGACCGAGTGTTTTTGAAGATCCGGCCTATGCATGGAGTTTCTCGGATGCGTGGCCGAAGGAAGAAGCTCAGCCCCAGATATATGGGCCCTTACAGGATCCTGGAGCGGATAGGGGTCCTGGCTTACAGGCTGGAGTTGCCACCAGAGCTGGCAGCTCTGCATGATGTTTTCCACATATCCTCGCTGAGAAGGGCTCTACTACGCCCGGAGCAGCGGATTACGACCACCGAAGGGCCGGTAGCTTCGGACCGATCTGTTCACTTGGAGCCGGTGCGGATCGATGATAAAGGAGTACGGATCCTGCGACGCAAAAAGATTCCCTTAGTCAAGGTTCTGTGGAGGAACCACGGCCAAGAGGAGCATACTTGGGAGCCGCAGGATCTGATGCAACAGAAATATCCAGAGCTGTTTGGTCAGGTATACCTCTCAACTACTCAAGAAGTTTAAATTAATTACTTGACTTTAACAGGTAAGACTACTTTAGTAGGAGTAGGGGTTAATCTTCCTATTTAATAACAACTATAAGTTCATTTTCTTCGGTAAGAAGATTACCGTAGGCGAGATCGTGATTTCGAGGACGAAATCTTTTTTTGACTTGTTGGATTTGTAACATCCCAATTTCAACTAGACCCCCCTAAGGGTGATTTTGGGCAAGGCTAGGTCAAGACCAACCCTAGGAAGACCTTGGGGACCAAGTGGGCCTAGGTAGGAGGATGAAAGCTACCATGGTCTGCAAATAGTAAAATTCAAAACAATAATTTAGAAGGACATTAGGGCTTCACCATGACCCATGACCCCATCACAACATTATTAACCTAGCAAAGGGGTCCACTAGAGTTTTTAAGGTCCATTAGAGTCATCTCAAGATGGCTAATGAGGCTTAGGCTCACCATGGGCCTATATTGGGCAAAGTGCCCTAACCAAGGGCATTTGCCTCTATTGGGTTCAACCAACCTTGGCTAGACCTTTTTAGACATAAGGTGGGTCAATGGGTCACCTAAGACACATTGGATTCAGTTCTAGAGGTCAAGTTGACCCAAGTCAACTTTTGGTCAAAGTACCCTTACCAAAGGGCAAGTGACCCCCAAGGTGCCAAGTCAACCCTACTCAACCTTAAATAGGCCTTTTGGGAGACCATTGAGTCATTAAGGACCCATTGGATCAACCTAAAGGGGGAAACTGACCCAAGTCAACTCTAGCTTAGAGTTGGTCAACTTAATCCAAAAGGGGGTCAACCCAAGCTCAACCCCTTTTTCCTTTTAAGTTAACCACAATATAATGAAATATTATGGGTGGAAAGGGCTGCCAATAGGCTGGGGAGTCAGCATGGTCAGTTTTGGTGACTAGGAAAGAGAGAGAAAGCTTCATTCCACACTAATGGAGGAGAGAGAAAGGGGAAAGAGAGTTGAAGGAGGAGATTGGCCAAGGAAAGGCCAATGGTCCCCATTGATGGCAGCATTCATCTCCTCCAGTGAAGGGGAGGAGTTTCCAGCCGTTTTCCTGGCTGTCAAGGGGCTGTTACAGCCTCCACCATCATGGCCGAAACAAGCCTTTAATGGCCATGATGGCCATGGCAGTTTCTTCCATCCTTCTCCCCCCCTGATGTTTTAAACATCATCAGTGAGCTTGGAGGAGAATTTCCCAATCCTTAACTGAAGAAATCCGGCGAGTTTACTGGGAGATTGCAGAATTCCGATCGGCGGCGCCACCACCATGTCAACCCGCAGATCCGCTCGTCTCCAGGCCGCCAACAAGGTCCTCCTCCTCCTCTTTTCGCATGGGTAGATCTTAGGTTTCATTAGGGCCAAGGTTCGGGCACAATTGAGCCCGATCCAATTCGCAAAATTCATGGCTTTCGGCCGAGAATTTTCTTGGTTGGATCGCCGGAATCCGCCCCTCCGGCGGCTGTGCCGCCGTCTGGCGATAGCCACCACCTCAACGGAGGTGATGGTGGCGGTGGCCGGTCGGGGAAGGGACTGGGTGGCCGGCGGCAGACGTTTGAAGTCGGCACAGGAAGAAGCGATCCTGGCCGTTGGCTCATCCGGGGACGATAACCCAGCGCCGTTGATCTGCGCCAAGATTCGCGCGGCATCAAATCGATTACTTTAGGATTTAAATAAATATCATTTCATTTCTGTCACATTAGATGTATTTAATGTATTTAATTTTTAAAAATACTTAGGGACCCTGAATGGAAATCTGCCCAACATGAAAATTGTAGCTTAGGGTGTCTAGTTTGTAGCAAAAATTGCTTGGACCCTTTTGGGCCACTGGTTAGACCAGGGTACCCTTTTGGTAGGACCTATACCTAGGCCTAAACAGAAATTATGTTTGGTGCCCACACTTCATTCCTTGTCCAAACAAGTTGAAATTTGGGCAGTGAGAAAGTCTTAGTCATATCTAGAACCTGTCCAAAATTTAGAATTTTTGGAGAAAATTTTTCTATAGTTTTTAGAAAATTTAATAAATCATGATTAATTTAATTATGTCACCTAATTAATTTAAAACTCCCCCAAATTTTGGTGGGTGGTCTTAGATGTCATGATAGGTATAGGGTTAAAACTTTAGCTCATTTGGAGATGTTTAGGATAGGTAATTTACCCACCCTATATATGACCTTATAAGGGTATTTTGGTCAAAAGCCACTATTTGATGGTTGAGTGGCCAAATTCCCTCATCAGAGGCTGAAATTTTGGCCACTGATATAATTTGACTTTTTACACTCACTTATGGAGTTTGGAGTGGATTGGACTAGGGTAGCCCTAGAATTTTAGGGTAGGCCCTTTAGGGTAAATTTCTAGGGTTTGAAGAAATTGGGGTCAAAAGACCTTGGATGGACTTGAAACTTGGGACTGATGTCCATAGGGTTACTATGGTCCTGTGGTTAAAATTTTAGGGCATTTGGAAGACTTAAAACCCCTTAAATCCATAACCCTAGTTTAGGGCACTAGCTTTGAAACCATAAGATCTAATACCAAACCTTTCTGAAAAGGCTTGAGTCTTTGAATGAGTAGTTGTTTAGGGTATATATATCTCTGGAAATTTTATAATAAATTTTGGATGAATATTTTTGGTACTTTATTCACAAAGTCATGTTTTACAATTTTCACTTAGGAATTTTTGGAGAAAAATATACTTGATTAAACCTGATGAAACTTAGCAAAGGGGCTTGTAATCATGGTACCCATCTCTGTAAATGTTTTATGAAATTTTTGAAGAATGATATTTAGTAGTTGCTTCTTTAATTATTTAATTCTATGGAACTTTGGTAAATTTAATAATGAAATTTAGATTGTCTGAAAAATTTTAATTTCTTCATCATGATGTTTCTAGTTACTTATGAAGCCCTAGTAATTTTTACATAATTATTGGAGACATATTTGTGGCACTTCCTTCATTATATTTGATCTTAGGAATTATTTTTAATAAATCCTTTAGAGGTCAAGAACTATCTGGAAAATTATGAAAATTGGCAACCAATAATATTTCTCTGTTATTTAGTGAATACAAATTTTAGGAGGCCATTACCTGAGAAAATCTTATGGTTCATGTTCAAATTGACTATGGCCTAGTTTTTGAGGAAAATTCAATAAATAGTAGATTAATTGGGAAAAATATGATTTTCTGAATTTAGACTATATTTATCATAATAGACCTCTGGTAAAATTTGTAGAGTTATTGGAGGAGAATTTAGAGTATCACCTATTAGTACATCATATTAGCTTAGGGTGGTCTGCAATTAGTAAAAACAGCAGAAATCAAATTAAAGTGCACAATGAGTTTAGGAATTTGGAATAATGGGGCATTAGTCTGGTAGGTGAATTAGGTTTGTCATCAGAAGTGTAGATGAGTAGTGGAGGTTGGTTAGAGTTGTGTGGGGTTCGGGATCGACAAAGGATCACTCATCCTCGTTGAAAAGAAGGAGTCTTATACACTTGGGTTAGAATTCAATTATAACCCTAAGGGATTGAGAGATTTGTGTAGTAACCAATAATAATAAGTGCCTTGCGAAAGGGAGCTTTGGGCGTAATCCCATCGTAGTTCCTAGTGCCTTCGAGAGCCCTTCACGGGGAATACCTTGGGCAGTCCTGGGCTAACGCAACTCATAGGAATAATGAAACTTCAAGAGTAACTAGAATAATTAGGGTTTCACTCTCACACACTCCGAGGTTACGGGAAGTAGTTTTGGCTAGATGATCAAGCAGTAGGCTCGGTCGTTGTGGTAAGAGGGCAGGATGGCCCGGTGAGCTTCGGCTCGGTGTTGGTACGTAAATTTGCATGTGCATAAAAGGAATGAAATTAAGGTGGTGGGTCTTCGGTATTGGAGGATCTTAGCACAGACACCAATACGTTGACTCGGCAAGTGTTGTGATAGCACTTCGCCAACAGAAGTCCGGTGCGCCAGCCGGCAAGAGTACGCAGGAGTCCGCTTAGTGCACCAGCGTTGAGGCGTACGATAGGTCTGACCAGTAGTGCTATACTGGTTTAGAGGTGGGCGAGGCCCAACCCACCGCTTCCGTCTGCCACTACGGAGGTACCCTGGGAGTTGAGGCTCCAGAAAGGGGGAACTAAAGGTCTGTGTGCACAGAGTCGGGTGTGTGTGTTGCACTTGCTTGATCCATCATACCCACTTGCATGTCATAGCATAAGCGATTCATTTAACCTTTGACACCTAAAATATAAGTGGTATGGGACACTTATACATTAGGCCCTGCAAAACGACCCCTTGGTCTATAAGCTTGTGTGGGCAAGTTTATAAATTAAGGTTAATTTTCTTCACATATATATATTGCTGTTAATAACCAACACCCCAACGTATAAATTGGTATGGGACTCTTTATACGATGGGAGCCTTGCAAAAGACCCCTTGCTTATATGTACCCATATAAGTTAAGGTTACTTTACTTTACGTTGTTTACAAATATGTTTAGTTACTATATAAATTGCTAGATTTAGGTCCACCGTCACCTGCATTTGATATACTCTCCACTTTCAAGTCCTCCCTTTCTTCCTCTCCGCTCGGTGCCTAGGAGCCATGGGGGAAGGGGTGGGGGATGATAGGACTTAGTCTTTTAGACTAACGGTTTTCGAACCACATCATTTAGGGGATCGCGGAGCCCAGATTGGAGGAGCAGCCCCAGAGGTCGACACGCTTGGAGATAGGGCAGTCTAGCACAGGAGTTCAGACAGCTGGGACCGTGAGGCCCTTACTTTAGTAGTGTTTATTTTATTTCCATATGAGAGATCTTGTGGTGAGGAATTGTTGTATCGGGCATAAGCCCTTATTTACAGTGCTTGGTTTTGTGGACTCTCCCATCGTGGAGATATTTTACTTGATGTGATATTTCTGTGGACTTTTACTTAGAGTTTTGCTTCGCATGTTATTACTCTAATTTTGTTACTATGCTGCGATCGAATTGGCCGGCAGAAACGGCGTTTTGTGGTGATGACGCTTCAGGGCGAGAAGGTGTCACCGCAAAGCGGCGGTTCTGGGCATAAGACCCTGTGTTTTTATTAAAAAAAAATGGGGTCTTACAAATGGTATCAGAGGAAACCTCGATCGAAAAGTAACAGTCCACAACCCCTGGTCCACCCCCGCGCGAGCTTAGTTTGCGGACAAACTAGCAGCGGAAGCAGTGGTGAGACCCTAAGGAGGAATCACTTGTAAAATAGTCCACTTTGCATATATTTGCGCTGATTACCCACTAATATAGTTTGTTTCGCAGCCTCCAGCTCAGCCCACACCACAAGGCGGGGCCCAGCGGACTCCGGACGTTGCACCACCTCCCCCGGTCCCTACTCCTTTCCTACAGTCGGAGGTGGGACAGACGTTGACAGCCATTTTGGATGCTTTCAGGGCTCAACAGGTTCTGGATCCGCAGCCAAACCCGAGGGCCAACTGGCTGAGTATCTTTCGAGGACTCGCTCCCCCATCCTACTGTGGGACTGAGTCTGCCGTCCGGACAGAGGAGTGGCTAGATATCATGTACGAGATGTTGACTGGGATCAAGTGCCCGTGGGAGGAAAGGGTGCCCTTGGTCGTGTCTTGCTTGGAATCTCATGCTAAGAGGTGGTGGAAGACTTCCCTGGATACGATTTTTGCTGACAGGACGGCTGCGGAGATAGCTTGGGAGGAATTCAAGGGCGCACTATTGGAGCACTTTGTTCCGCAATCAGCCAGAGATGAGCTGGAGGACATGTTTTTGCAGTTGAGGCAAGGGAGCAAGACGGTGGTGGAGTACCACCGAGAGTTTGATCATTTAGCCCGGTTTGCAGACTCATATCAGTTGGACGAAGCTGGGTATACGAAAAGGTTCTACAAGGGCCTGCGGGAGGAGCTGAGGGAGACCTTACTATTTGTATCTGACGGGCCCATCTCCCGGATTTTGGAGATGGCGAAAAGAATCGAGGCGGATTGGCTTGCTACTCGGGGCCGGAAGCGGCCAAATGAAGACCAGAGCCGGGGAGCCCGAAATGATCAGCGGCGGGGCCGCATCACAGATGGAAGAAGGGTAGAAGACCAGCCTCATCAGGAGGCGAGACAGGAGATAGGAAGACCAGTGTTGATGGCTCCACCACCAGTTCAGAGGCGGGACGAACAGAGACCCGGGGGAATGGCGTATCAACCGCCAGTGTGCTTCGATTGTCACCAGGTGGGGCACATTAGGAGGAACTGTCCCATGGGGAGGGCACCCCCACCAGCACCACAGGCTGCCCCACCAGCACCACAGGCTGCCCCACCAGCGCCATACTTCGGAGGCCGGGGTCGTGGCCGAGGACGTGGATACCCAGGTGGCGATCGTAGACCGGAAAGGGAGCAGGTGTATGCCTTGGATCTGGCACAGCCTCGAAACCCGGAGCAAGTCATAACAGGTATGACAAGAGTTTTTAAATTATTTAAATAAAAATTCCATTATCTCTGCTATCAATTTTTAGAACTTCTCAAAAAAAAATGATTAAATAGGAAGAAACTAGTTACAGAATCCTAAGACATTTAACCGATCCAGGTATAGTCTTCGTCAGCGGCAAACCCGCCTACACATTGTTCGACACGGGTGCTTCGCACTCGTTCGTATCAGAGGCTTTCGTGGAAGGGCTAGAAGGCGTAGAACGGTTCACAGGCCTGACGAGGAGGGTGCGTTTACCTGACGGATCGGAACTATTCACCTCTGCCCACTGCAACATGGAGGCGGAGATTGGCGGGAAGCCATTCGAAGTGGCGGCAACGATTCTTAGAATGCCAATCTTCGAGTTGATCCTGGGCATGACATGGTTGTACTGGAACCATGCCCAGATTGATTGCCAAGCGAAGAAGATCACAGTGAGGCATGGAGACTCGTTTATTGTCATCGAAGGTATAAGATCCGCCTCTTGTGTGCTTTTATCTTCAGTACAGGCCGTTAAGGCCCATCTACAGGGGGAGGAGGTTTACCAGATTCTGTTTGAGATAGAGGAAGCCAAGGGGGCCATGACAGACATCCCAGTGGTGCGGGACTTCGTCGACGTCTTCCCAGAGAAATTGCCAGGACTACCTCCGTGTCGAGAGCAGGATTTTCAGATAGAGTTAGTGCCCGGAGCCAGGCCGGCATCTAGGGCCCCTTACCGGATGGCCCCGAAGGAGTTGGCAGAGTTCCGGAGTCAGCTGCAGGAACTTGTAGAGGCAGGGTTCGTCCGGCCAAGTTCTTCACCGTGGGGAGCCCCGGTGCTGTTTGTCAAGAAGAAGGACGGAAGTCTCCGCCTGTGCATAGACTATCGAGCGCTGAATAGACTCACGGTTCGGAATACCTACCCACTCCCACGAATCGATGAGTTGTTCGACCAGCTGGAGGGAGCACATTTCTTCTCGAAACTTGACTTAAGGTCAGGTTATTATCAGCTGCGGATCCGAGAAGAGGACATTCCGAAGACCGCTTTCAGTAGCCGATACGGACTGTTCGAGTTCACAGTGATGCCGTTCGGGCTCACGAATGCACCATCAGCATTTACGAGCCTTATGAACAGGGTGTTCAAGGAATATTTGGATGTATTCGTCATCATCTTTATTGACGACATCCTTGTCTACTCAAAGACGGAAGGGGAGCACGCACGACACCTGGCCTTGACATTGGAGAGGTTACGGGAGCATCAGCTGTACGCAAAATTCAGCAAATGCCAGTTTTGGCTAAAGGAGGTGGCCTTCTTGGGCCATATCGTCAGTGGGGCTGGGTTGGCGGTAGACCCGGCCAAGATTCGGGCCGTTCAGGATTGGCCACCATTGAAGACGGCGACAGATGTACGGAGCTTCTTGGACTTGCCGGGTACTACCGGAAGTTTGTAGAGGGATTCTCCCGGATCGCGCTCCCTCTTACGACTCTGACGAAGAAGGAATCCCCTTTTATTTGGACACCACAGTGCGAGGCAGCCTTCGTGGAGCTGAAGAGTCGGCTCACTTCGGCTCCCATCCTCGCTATTCCGTCAGGAAGGGAGGGATTCCAGGTGTATACCGACGCCTCCTACCAAGGGATGGGTGCCGTTCTGATGCAGAACGGGCATGTGATAGCTTATGCCTCTCGACAGTTGAAGATTCACGAGAAAAATTACCCGGTCCACGATCTGGAGATGGGCGCGGTAATCTTCGCCTTGAAGATTTGGCGGCACTATCTGTACGGGGTTCATTGCGACATCTTCTCCGACCACCAGAACCTGAGATACGTGGACACGCAAAAAGACCTCAACATCAGACAAAGGCGTTGGGTGGAGTTCCTGACAGATTATTAGTATACTATGCACTACCACCCCGGGAAGGCGAACGTGGTGGCGGATGCGTTGAGCCGGAGAGGAGATGCTTCAGGGAAGGGACCTCAGCTTATGTCTATGGAGCTGGTCCGGTCTTTCGGGGACATGCAGATATCCCTAGTATCCGAGGACGATCCAGAATTATACATGGAGTATCTGGCGTCAATGATCGCTATTGATGATATCCGGGACCGCATCAGGGAAGGGCAGAAGACAGACCCTCGGGTGGAACCGATATTTCGAACCTTGGAGGAGGGTTCGACGGGGGATTATTCCTTGAAGGATGGGCTATTGTACTTCAGAGGAAGGATCTATATACCCGCAGGAGGTCAGATCCGGGAGGATATCATGGCGGAAGCGCATTGCAGTAGGTATTCGATACACCCGGGAATCACCAAGATGATGGCCGATCTGAAGAGGATGATGTTTTGGCCAGGAATGAAGAGGGATATTACACACTTCGTGACCCATTGCGAAGCCTGCCAGTTGGTGAAGGCGGAATGCAGAAACCCCGCGGGATTGTTGCAACCTCTTCCAGTGCCAGAATGGAAGCTTGAGGATATTGCGATGGATTTTATTCATGGTCTCCCCCGATCACGAACGGGAAATGATTCGATATGGGTCATCGTAGATCGATTGACGAAGGTGGCTAGATTTATACCAGTCAGGAAGGACGATTCAGTGGGGGTTCTGGTTCGGAAGTTCGTGGAGCAGCACATTCGCTATCATGGAGTACCCAGGACGATCGTGTCAGATCGGGACGGTCGGTTTACATCCAGGGAATGGCGGTCGGTTCAGGCATACTTGGGCACTCGACTGACTTTTAGCACCGCCTTCCACCCTCAGACGGATGGGCAGACAGAGCGCACAAATCGGACACTGGAAGACCTGCTACGTCTATGCATCCTAGACCGAGGAGAGCCTTGGGAAAGGATGTTACCGATGGTGGAATTCTCGTACAACAACAGTCATCAGGCCAGCATAGGCATGGCCCCCTACGAGGCTCTATATGGACGGAAATGTAGAACCCCACTCTCTTGGATTCAGGACGAGGACCCGAAGGCTTTGGGATCGGATTTTGTTGAAGATACCGAGGCTCAGGTGAGGTTGATCAGGGACAGGATGTTAGAGGCACAGAGCAGGCAGGCCAAGTATTATGACGCCCGCCATCGTCAGGTGGAATTTCAGGTCGGGTACCGAGTGTTTTTGAAGATCCGGCCTATGCATGGAGTTTCTCGGATGCGTGGCCGAAGGAAGAAGCTCAGCCCCAGATATATGGGCCCTTACAGGATCCTGGAGCGGATAGGGGTCCTGGCTTACAGGCTGGAGTTGCCACCAGAGCTGGCAGCTCTGCATGATGTTTTCCACATATCCTCGCTGAGAAGGGCTCTACTACGCCCGGAGCAGCGGATTACGACCACCGAAGGGCCGGTAGCTTCGGACCGATCTGTTCACTTGGAGCCGGTGCGGATCGATGATAAAGGAGTACGGATCCTGCGACGCAAAAAGATTCCCTTAGTCAAGGTTCTGTGGAGGAACCACGGCCAAGAGGAGCATACTTGGGAGCCGCAGGATCTGATGCAACAGAAATATCCAGAGCTGTTTGGTCAGGTATACCTCTCAACTACTCAAGAAGTTTAAATTAATTACTTGACTTTAACAGGTAAGACTACTTTAGTAGGAGTAGGGGTTAATCTTCCTATTTAATAACAACTATAAGTTCATTTTCTTCGGTAAGAAGATTACCGTAGGCGAGATCGTGATTTCGAGGACGAAATCTTTTTTTGACTTGTTGGATTTGTAACATCCCAATTTCAACTAGACCCCCCTAAGGGTGATTTTGGGCAAGGCTAGGTCAAGACCAACCCTAGGAAGACCTTGGGGACCAAGTGGGCCTAGGTAGGAGGATGAAAGCTACCATGGTCTGCAAATAGTAAAATTCAAAACAATAATTTAGAAGGACATTAGGGCTTCACCATGACTCCATGACCCCATCACAACATTATTAACCTAGCAAAGGGGTCCACTAGAGTTTTTAAGGTCCATTAGAGTCATCTCAAGATGGCTAATGAGGCTTAGGCTCACCATGGGCCTATATTGGGCAAAGTGCCCTAACCAAGGGCATTTGCCTCTATTGGGTTCAACCAACCTTGGCTAGACCTTTTTAGACATAAGGTGGGTCAATGGGTCACCTAAGACACATTGGATTCAGTTCTAGAGGTCAAGTTGACCCAAGTCAACTTTTGGTCAAAGTACCCTTACCAAAGGGCAAGTGACCCCCAAGGTGCCAAGTCAACCCTACTCAACCTTAAATAGGCCTTTTGGGAGACCATTGAGTCATCAAGGACCCATTGGGATCAACCCAAAGGGGGAAACTGACCCAAGTCAACTCTAGCTTAGAGTTGGTCAACTTAATCCAAAAGGGGGGTCAACCCAAGCTCAACCCCTTTTTCCTTTTAAGTTAACCACAATATAATGAAATATTATGGGTGGAAAGGGCTGCCAATAGGCTGGGGAGTCAGCATGGTCAGTTTTGGTGACTAGGAAAGAGAGAGAAAGCTTCATTCCACACTAATGGAGGAGAGAGAAAAGGGGAAAGAGAGTTGAAGGAGGAGATTGGCTAAGGAAAGGCCAATGGTCCCCATTGATGGCAGCATTCATCTCCTCCAGTGAAGGGGAGGAGTTTCCAGCCGTTTTCCTGGCTGTCAAGGGGCTGTTACAGCCTCCACCATCATGGCCGAAACAAGCCTTTAATGGCCATGATGGCCATGGCAGTTTCTTCCATCCTTCTCCCCCCTGATGTTTTAAACATCATCAGTGAGCTTGGAGGAGAATTTCCCAATCCTTAACTGAAGAAATCCGGCGAGTTTACTGGGAGATTGCAGAATTCCGATCGGCGGCGCCACCACCATGTCAACCCGCAGATCCGCTCGTCTCCAGGCCGCCAACAAGGTCCTCCTCCTCCTCTTTTCGCATGGGTAGATCTTAGGTTTCATTAGGGCCAAGGTTCGGGCACAATTGAGCCCGATCAAATTCGCAAAATTCATGGCTTTCGGCCGAGAATTTTCTTGGTTGGATCGCCGGAATCCGCCCCTCCGGCGGCTGTGCCGCCGTCTGGCGATAGCCACCACCTCAACGGAGGTGATGGTGGCGGTGGCCGGTCGGGGAAGGGACTGGGTGGCCGGCGGCAGACGTTTGAAGTCGGCACAGGAAGAAGCGATCCTGGCCGTTGGCTCATCGGGGACGATAACCCAGCGTCGTTGATCTGCGCCAAGATTCGCGCGGCATCAAATCGATTACTTTAGGATTTAAATAAATATCATTTCATTTCTGTCACATTAGATGTATTTAATGTATTTAATTTTTAAAAATACTTAGGGACCCTGAATGGAAATCTGCCCAACATGAAAATTGTAGTTTAGGGTGTCTAGTTTGTAGCAAAAATATCTTGGACCCTTTTGGGCCACTGGTTAGACCAGGGTACCCTTTTTGGTAGGACCTATACCTAGGCCTAAACAGAAATTATGTTTGGTGCCCACACTTCATTCCTTGTCCAAACAAGTTGAAATTTGGGCAGTGAGAAAGTCTTAGTCATATCTAGAACCTGTCCAAAATTTAGAATTTTTGGAGAAAAGTTTTCTATAGTTTTTAGAAAAATTTAATAAATCATGATTAATTTAATTATGTCACCTAATTAATTTAAAACTCCCCCAAATTTTGGTGGGTGGTCTTAGATGTCATGATAGGTATAGGGTTAAAACTTTAGCTCATTTGGAGATGTTTAGGATAGGTAATTTACCCACCCTATATATGACCTTATAAGGGTATTTTGGTCAAATGCCACTATTTGATGGTTGAGTGGCCAAATTCCCTCATCAGAGGCTGAAATTTTGGCCACTGATATAATTTGACTTTTTACACTCACTTATGGAGTTTGGAGTGGATTGGACTAGGGTATCCCTAGAATTTTAGGGTAGGCCCTTTAGGGTAAATTTCTAGGGTTTGAAGAAATTGGGGTCAAAAGACCTTGGATGGACTTGAAACTTGGGACTGATGTCCATAGGGTTACTATGGTCCTGTGGTTAAAATTTTAGGGCATTTGGAAGACTTAAAACCCCTTAAATCCATAACCCTAGTTTAGGGCACTAGCTTTGAAACCATAAGATCTAATATCAAAACTTTCTGAAAAGGCCTGAGTCTTTGAATGGGTAGTTGTTTAGGGTATATATATCTCTGGAAATTTTATAATAAATTTTGGATGAATATGTTTGGTACTTTATTCACAAAGTCATGTTTTACAATTTTCACTTAGGAATTTTTGGAGAAAAATATACTTGATTAAACCTGATGAAACTTAGCAAAGGGGCTTGTAATCATGGTACCCATCTCTGTAAATGTTTATGAAATTTTTGAAGAATGATATCTAGTAGTTGCTTCTTTAATTATTTAATTCTATGAAACTTTGGTAAATTTAATAATGACATTTAGATTGTCTGAAAAATTTTAATTTCTTCATCATGATGTTTCTAGTTCCTTATGAAACGCTAGTAATTTTTACATAATTATTGGAGACATATTTGTGGCACTTCCTTCATTATATTTGATCTTAGGAATTATTTTAATAAATCCTTTAGAGGTCAAGAACTATCTGGAAAATTATGAAAATTGGCAACCAATAATATTTCTCTGTTATTTAGTGAATACAAATTTTAGGAGGCCATTACCTGAGAAAATCTTATGGTTCATGTTCAAATTGACTATGACCTAGTTTTTGAGGAAAATTCAATAAATAGTAGATTAATTGGGAAAACTATGATTTTCTGAATTTAGACTATATTTATCATAATAGACCTCTGGTAAAATTTGTAGAGTTATTGGAGGAGAATTTAGAGTATCACCTATTGAGTACATCATATTAGCTTAGGGTGGTCTGCAATTAGTAAAAACAGCAGAAATCAAATTAAAGTGCACAATGAGTTTAGAAATTTGGAATAATGGGGCATTAGTCTGGTAGGTGAATTAGGTTTGTCATCAGAAGTGTAGATGAGTAGTGGAGGTTGGTTAGAGTTGTGTGGGGTTCGGGATCGACAAAGGATCACTCATCCTCGTTGAAAAGAAAGAGTCTTATACACTTGGGTTAGAATTCAATTATAACCCTAAGGGATTGAGAGATTTGTGTAGTAACCAATAATAATAAGTGCCTTGCGAAAGGGAGCTTTGGGCGTAATCCCATCGTAGTTCCTAGTGCCTTCGAGAGCCCTTCACGGGGAATACCTTGGGCAGTCCTGGGCTAACGCAACTCATAGGAATAATGAAACTTCAAGAGTAACTAGAATAATTAGGGTTTCACTCTCACACACTCCGAGGTTACGAGAAGTAGTTTTGGCTAGATGATCAAGCAGTAGGCTCGGTCATTGTGGTAAGAGGGCAGGATGGCCCGGTAAGCTTCGGCTCGGTGTTGGTACGTAAATTTGCATGTGCATAAAAGGAATGAAATTAAGGTGGTGGGTCTTCGGTATTGGAGGATCTTAGCACAGACACCAATACGTTGACTCGGCAAGTGTTGTGATAGCACTTCGCCAACAGAAGTCCGATGCGCCAGCCGGCAAGAGTACGCAGGAGTCCGCTTAGTCCACCAGCGTTGAGGCGTACGATAGGTCTGACCAGTAGTGCTATACTGGTTTAGAGGTGGGCGAGGCCCAACCCACCGCTTCCGTCTGCCACTACGGAGGTACCCTGGGAGTTGAGGCTCCAGAAAGGGGGAACTAAAGGTCTGTGTGCACAGAGTCAGGTGTGTGTGTTGCACTTGCTTGATCCATCATACCCACTTGCATGTCATAGCATAAGCGATTCATTTAACTTTTGACACCTAAAATATAAGTGGTATGGGACACTTATACATTAGGCCCTGCAAAACGACCCCTTGGTCTATAAGCTTGTGTGGGCAAGTTTATAAATTAAGGTTAATTTTCTTCACATATATATATTGCTGTTAATAACCAACACCCCAACGTATAAATTGGTATGAGACTCTTTATACGATGGGAGCCTTGCAAAAGACCCCTTGCTTATATGTACCCATATAAGTTAAGGTTACTTTACTTTACGTGTTTACAAATATGTTTAGTTACTATATAAATTGCTAGATTTAGGTCCACCGTCACCTGCATTTGATATACTCTCCACTTTCAAGTCCTCCCTTTCTTCCTCTCCGCTCGGTGCCTAGGAGCCATGGGGGAAGGGGTGGGGGATGATAGGACTTAGTATTTTAGACTAACGGTTTTCGAACCACATCATTTAGGGGATCGCGGAGCCCAGATTGGAGGAGCAGCCCCAGAGGTCGACACGCTTAGAGATAGGGCAGTCTAGCACAGGAGTTCAGACAGCTGGGACCGTGAGGCCCTTACTTTAGTAGTGTTTATTTTATTTCCATATGAGAGATCTTGTGGTGAGGAATTGTTGTATCGGGCATAAGCCCTTATTTACAGTGCTTGGTTTTGTGGACTCTCCCATCGTGGAGATATTTACTTGATGTGATATTTCTGTGGACTTTTACTTAGAGTTTTGCTTCGCATGTTATTACTCTAATTTTGTTACTATGCTGCGATCGAATTGGCCGGTAGAAACGGCGTTTTGTGGTGATGACGCTTCAGGGCGAGAAGGTGTCACCGCAAAGCGGCGGTTCTGGGCATAAGACCCTGTGTTTTTATTAAAAAAAAAGGGGTCTTACAAATAGGACCCATGTCACATCAGGAACAAGGAACCTAGACCGAAGTAAGTGAACAGTAATTGAGCTCGCATAAGTTGCTGCGGTCTGGACTTTGTGTCCGCGCGGATTGAGAGTTGACCCGGTTGTGCTGTGCAGGTTGTGCGGATAGCGCTAGAAAGCCAGGACTTGGCTCTGATTGCAGTCAGGGACAGTGCGGACTCTGCGGTTAAGCAACAGGCGGTAAACAGCAGGTCGCGGATAGCGACCAGGCGGTCTTCTCTTTGGCGACTTGGTTCGGGGTTCAGGAAGTCGCCTGCTTCAGGCGGACTGTTCCATTCGGTGACGCAGCTTGTGCGGTCTGGCGACGTGCAGACCGACGGTGAAGAGCTAAGCATTGGAATAGGGGTGAGTCCGCGCGGCTTGGGTTGCGGTCTGGCGACCTGGCGGACTGAGCGAACTCCACAGCAGTAGGTCGGCTGCTTGTTGATTGAGTCCGCGCGGCTTGTTTTTTGTTCTTGTCTTTGTAACTGTCTCTGCTCTCCCGGTGTTGGGTTTTGGTGAAGCATGTCTCGCCATGTATGTCTCGCCTTGTAAAGAAGTTTTCTCTTGATCAATAAAGAAGCTTGTGCTGCATGTGTTGCTGGTTATTACTGCTTTGTTGAGATAACCCCTGCTATCTCCACGATCCGGGAAAACTTTCAACATTATAAGTGGGCGTATTCTCCTTCGGTTTGTTGAGTTTTCAGCAGGGTATCCAAGGGGGCGTCTGCGGTTTGTTGAATTTTAACAGTCAACGTTGTGTTTTTTTTTGTTAACACGTGTTAGAAGTGTTGGAGTTACCATGGTGATCTAGAAGTGGTCAAACATGTAATCTCACTGCGAACGCGATATGAGCCTGCAGGGTCGAACATAAGAGATGTGGAGAAGTTGGATGATTGAATGTGTTGGTAAAGGTTACCAATCACCGACCTGAATGGGGTTATGGGCAAAGTGTTGCCTTAAAGGATCGTCGGGTTGGGCAAATGTTGCCTTGAAGGATTGGTAAGGATAGTCAACCGAGGGTCGACGAGAATCGACGTGTATCGGCGACCGCGGGTCGACGAGTATCGTCGAGTGTCGACATGTATCGTCGATCGCGGGTCGACGAGTATCGTCGAGTGTCGACGAGTATCGTCGACCGCGGGTCGACTATCATCGACCGCAAGGTCGACGATCGACGTGTATCGTCAACTCACGTTCGACGTGAATCGACGAGTATCATCGACCGCAAGGTCTACGATCGATGTGAATCGTCGAGTATTGTACTCTGATTCTCTCCGATCGTAGATGATACTCGCCGACTGATTCTCGCCGATCCTAGGTGATTCTCGCCGATTGATTCTCATCGAATCTGCTAAGTGATTCTCGCTGATTCTGGAACCCTAATTTTCTGGGTGGTCTGCGGATAGCAATATTCCTAAGCCTGTTTATGCCTTTGGCATAAATAGGATACTTAGGGTTTTCGGGAATGCACTCACGATAACTGATCGAATCGACGGAAGTGTTCCGCATTTTTTCGGTTCGTTCCACCGATCCCGAATCCCGCCGACAGATGAGTTCTGCCTCCGTGCTCGCTCCGTCGACCTCCTCCTCTCCGACGATCGTCGCTGGTGTTGCGATTCCTGGCGCGGACCTAGCAGTCTATGGAAAAGCAAGGTGCGGTCTCTCTCCTTCCCGATCACCCGTGCGACGGATAGATCGGTGTTCTCCCGCTCGTGTGGATTTCTGCAGAGACGTGGATATCATTCCACGTAGAACTCGCCACCAGCAAGAATACGAAGCTTGGAGCATCTCCGTTGAGTTGTGACTCAACGCCACCGAGGTAATTTTTGCCTAGTTGTATGTTAACTTCTTGATTCAACTACCATGGCCCGATCCCATCTCTTTTGGGTTTTCTTGATGTTTTTATTCTTCCGCTGCGTGCACAAGTGTTGTGCCATCCTCATAGAGAAACCCAACAGTGGTATTAGAGGCAGGTTTCTTCCATGATTGTTGTATTGGAAGTTTTGTTATTCCAGTGCGTGTAAACCTAGGGATTTAGAAATGTTCTAAATGTCTAGATTTAGTCTTGGTACCCCGCCAAGAACGTCTGGGATTTCGTGGAAATTTCTAATTGTTAGAAATTGTAGTCTCCTTAGCAGTAACCATCCCTCGAGTTTGTTTTGGATTTTGAATCCAACATAGACAGATGAGCTTGTCTACTGCTTTAAGTTGAGTTGTCTTTGCTTTTGTCCAATGCATGTAAATCTGAGGATTTGGAAGTTTCCGAATGTTCAGATTTAGCCCTTCCTTCTATCAAATGTTGATGGTGTCAGGTTGTGCACATAAGGGATGCATGTGGTTTTAGAAAATTGTTTTTCTTTGGATGTGCACATTGATCAAATGTTGATCATGGTTAACTGTTAACCTATAATCAAAATCCCTTCATCAAATATTAAGTGTTCGGATGCCTTCCGATGGATGACACTCTTCCTGCCTCGATCGATGAAGTGTGGGCTTGCCAAAGCAAGGTGCATTAATCTATCTTGGTAAGGGTGCGAGCGGATAATTGTGATATCCCACTGTCGACATCGGGTCCAGCTTAACTAGGTGACCTCAAAGGTTGAGTGCCTAGAGGAATAGGGTTGGCATGCACCATATGATGGATGAGAGTAAGGAGTTATTCACCAACCATACAAGAATTGCATGAGGATGCAATTGGCAAGCGCTGCCTACCTAAATAACCGCATCGTGAGAGGAAAGCCAAAGCTGACTCATTGTGTTGGTCAAATACGAATCTTGTCCACTAAGAGAGTAGCTCGCATGAACTCTCCGAATTGTTAGTGAGGGCTATCATTTCGAATAAAATAGTGGGAGTGTTTTAATTGAAGTCCAAATTAAAATAAATTGTATTTGAAATTTAGGTACTGATTTTATTCTGCATAAATTCTCGTAGAATTCCATGGCAAGTGTTTCACACTCCACGTTGTCTCTGAGAATCATCCTTGAGAAGGATAAGCTCAGTGGGACTAATTACATGGATTGGTACAGGAACCTGAGAATTGTTCTCAGGCAAGAGCGAAAGCTCTATGTCTTGGAAGAAGAAGCCCCCAAGGTGCCGACCGGGAACTCTTCCCGTACTGAGAAGGATGCTTATAAGAAGTATACTGATGATGCTTTAGATGTCAAATGCCTTATGCTTGCCACTATGAACTCTGAGCTTCAGAAGCAACATGAGAACATGGGGTGCAAGGAGATTGACGAGCATCTCAAGAAAATGTTTCAAGGGCAGGCTCGTCAAGAGAGGTTCGACATCACAAAAGCGTTGTTTCAGTGCAAGATGGGAGTTCGAGACTCAGTAGGGACTCACATACTCAAGATGATTGGGTATATAGAGAACCTTGAAAGGCTGGGTTTTCCTCTTGGTCAAGAGTTGGCCACAGATCTGATCCTGCAATCGTTGCCGGATAGTTATGAGCAGTTCGTCTTGAACTACAACAAGAATGAAATAGACAAGACACTGCCCGAACTCCTAGGCATGTTGAGAACTGCCGAAATCAATATGAAGAAGGCCAAGCCTGCCAGCCCCATACTGATGGTGCATAAAGGCAAGGGCAAGGCCAAGGGCTCTAAGAAGACGAAGATGGGACCTAAGTCGTATCTTGAGCCCAAGTATTCTGCACTGATGAAAAAGAAAAGCACGGTGATGGAAGGGAAATGCCACCACTGTGGCAAGGCTGGTCATTGGAGGAGGAACTGTCCTTCGTACATTGAAGGTATGCAAAAAATGAAGGGAGGTATGACTTCCGCTTCAAATGTTTACGTTATAGAGATAAACCTTTCTGCTCCTTCATCTTGGGTATTGGATACCGGATGTGGTTCTCACATTTGTACAAATGTGCAGAAACTGGGAAGGAGAAGATTGCTGAGTAAAGGGGAGGTGGACCTCCGCGTCGGCAATGGAGCAAGAGTTGCTGCTGTAGCCATAGGGGTTTACCATCTTTCTTTGCCCAGTGGGCTTGTAATAGAACTAGATAATTGTTATTTTGTTCCGGCCATAACTAGAAACATTATATCTATTTCATGTTTGGACATGATTGGATTTTCTTTTATAATTAAGAACAACTGTTGTTCTATATTTAAGAATGATGTTTGTTATGCTGTAGCCCAATTGTTTAATGGTCTTTATGTTTTGAACTTGGACCATCTGATCTGTAATGTTGAAAATAATAAAAGACTAAGAACAAATGACTCGAACCCTACATTTCTCTGGCATTGTCGTTTAGGCCATATCAACGAGAAGCGCATATCCAAGCTCCATAGAGATGGACTTTTGGACTCATTTGATTATGAATCATTTGAGTGATGCGAATCTTGTTTGTCAGGCAAGATGACTAAAGCTCCTTTCACTGGTTATACTGAGAGGGCTGAGGATCTCTTGGGTGTTCTACATAGTGATGTATGCGGACCCATGAGTTCCATGGCTAGAGATGGGTATTTCTACTTTGTTACATTTACTGATGATTTCAGTAGAAACGGATATGTGTATCTTATGAAGTGCAAATCCGAGACTTTTGAAAAGTTCAAAGAGTTCAAGAATGAAGTAGAAAACCAGTTGGGTAAAAGGGTTAAAGCACTCTGATCTGATCGAGGTGGCGAATACCTGAGTCATGAGTTTCGTGATCATCTGAAAGAGTGTGGTATTGTATCACAGCTCACTCCACCTAGAACACCACAACATAATGGTGTGTCTGAGAGGATAAATCGTACTCTGTTAGACATAGTACGTTCGATGATGAGTCATGCAGACTTGCCTGTTTCCTTTTGGGGTTTTGATTTAGAGACTGCTGCAATGACATTGAATCGCGCTCCAACGAAAACGGTTTTGAAGACACCATATGAAATATGGACTGGGAAGCGTCCTAGTATGTCGTTCATTAAAGTTTGGGGCTGTGAGGCATACGTGAGATGTCAAATGCCTGACAAGCTGGAACCCAAATCGGATAAATATTATATGGTGGGATATCCTAAGGAAACGAAAGGGTATTACTTTTACCTACCGTCTGAGGGCAAAGTGTTTGTCGCAAGGACTGGTGTCTTCTTGGAGAAAGAGTTCTTATCAAGAAAGACTGAAAAGGTAGAGCTTGAAGAAGTTCAAGAACCACATGTAGTGAATGAACCGGAATTGGATTCTGAGACAGGACTACAAGATGTTATAGCTAGAGAACCTGTTCAAGGAGCACAAGTCCTACGTAGATCTGGTAGACCGAGGTTTGAGCCTGAGAGATATGGATTTCACGTGTCTCAAATAGGTAATGTGTTTCTTATGGATCATGATGATGAACCAGCAACCTACCAAGAGGCTATGAATGGACCAGACTCCGACAAATGGCTTGAGGCTATGAAATCCGAAATGGACTCCATGTATGCAAACCAAGTTTGGAACTTGGTGGAACCACCTGAAGGGGTACGACCCATAGGGTGCAAGTGGGTCTTCAAGAAGAAGACCGACATGGATGGGAATGTACAGACATTCAAAAAGCGACTGGTGGATAAGGGTTTCAAGCAAATTCATGGTATTGACTATGATGAGACCTTTTCCCCTGTTGCCATGGTAAAGTCCAAAAAGGATATTGCTTGCTGTTGCTGCGTATTATGACTACGAGATCTGGCAGATGGATGTCAAAACGACTTTCCTTAATGGAAACCTCCTTGAGGAAGTGTATATGACACAACCCGAGGGTTTTGTATCCCCAGATGAAGCCACTAAAATATGTAAGCTGAATAAGTCTATCTATGGACTGAAACAGGCCTCTCGAAGTTGGAATCTTCGTTTTGATGAGAAAATCAAAGAGTTTGGTTTCATCAAGAATGAAGATGAGCCTTGTGTTTGCAAACGAATCAGTGGGAGCATTGTTATCTTCCTGATATTGTATGTAGATGACATACTGTTGATTGGGAATGACATTCCTACCCTGAAAGTTGTTAAGAACAACCTAGGGAACTGCTTTTCAATCAAGGATTTGGGTGAAGCGACTTATATACTCGGTATTAAGATCTATAGAGATAGATCGAAGAAGTTGCTGGGTTTGACCCAGAGTACGTTGATGGGCCCGCGAACAGACTCTTACTGTGGTTGGTTCGGTGAGTCGATCGCCGCGGGCTTGCTTGGGTAGGCAAGTGCACCTATCGCAAGTAGTACTCGATATTCGGGGGAATACCGAGGTCGTATTGTTCTCGGGGTCGCGTTGACTATTCTTACTCCTCCGGGAGGACTATTATTTTACTGAAAATAAGGTGGATTTTTTTACTTAATAAAAGGCGAAAAAGCAAAGGAGCGAAAAAAAAAACGATTTAGAGAATATTCGATGAAGGGTTAACGCTCGGCATCGAATCGGATTAAGACTAAAACAATTTTTAATAATAAAAAGACTTGGTTTTCAAATTAATAATAAGGCAACTTGGCCGTGGAGGTTCCACAAATGTGAGCTCACCTAGCTATATGGATATCGCTCACCTAAACGTTAAGACTATTCGACCGAACGTTAGTCCGACGAAGGATTCCTCTTAACGCCCGCTTTACGCTAAGAACCCCGCTATTGGGTGGGGGACCCAATCCGGTAGAATTACGCTTGTCCTCTCTCGAGGGGGAGCACGCAACTCTATTTACCCAGGGGTGATCGGTCCATATGCACGGCCTCTCGGCTAGCTAGCATATGGACTACGGAAATAGGGCCCACACATCGATTATGTGGTCCTACGCGTCGTAAACCTGGGGTAAACCCTAAGTGCTTAAATTAAAATGAAAATAAAGAGCTTCAATTATTATAAATCATTTTAAATGTCCCAATGCTCTTCGATGCCGAGGCTAATAGCGATTAGCCACACATCGGTATGGGGACGGCTTATAATTTAGTGAGGCGCGAGTTCGAAATTAAATACTAAACGATTATAAGAAAGGGACACAAGAAAAATAACAATATTTAGAAAGCTAAAAAGTTAACTAAAACGAGAACTCACGCACACTCCAAATTATAAATTAAACAGAAACTAAGTTACACATAAAAGAAAATTGTATATTCAAATTTGCGAGTCCCACTCAAACGAGTGGGGGCGGTAAATAAAGGTTGAAAATTGCAAGTCCTACTCAAATGAGTAGGACTGAAATGAAAGCGAGTCCTACTCAAACGAGTAGGAGAAAATAAATGCGATTACAGGGCTAAAAAAGTCCGGCCATTTAACTCAAGTGAGTAGGCGGAAAAAATAAAGAAAGAAAAAATGCAAGTCCTACTCAAACGAGTAGAACTGAAATAAAGTCCGGCCATTTAAACTCAAGTGAGTAGGCGGAAAAATAAAGAAAGAAAAATTACAAGTCCTACTCAAACGAGTAGGACTGAAAATGAAAACGATGCGCCATTTAACTCTTAACGAGTAGGCGGAAATAAATGCACACGAACACACACACTCCATATGAAATTCAAGAAAGCAATAAAATTATACACCTACACTCACACACTCTACATAATTTGAATAAAGCATTAAAAGAAAGCATTAAAACAAAGCATGAAAATTTAACACCTACACTCACACACACTTCATGATGATTAAAGAAGAACAAAAGAAAGATTATTCTCATACACTCACACACACTAATAACAAAGAAAAATTAAAGTTACCTAAAAATGAAAATAACAAGATTTCTACTCCTAAAACTTACCCAAAACACATAAGAGAACAAACAAAAAGAGAATGAGCAAAAAGTTTTACAAAATAAAGTCAAAATCAAAGGTGCTCAAAAATTAAAACTTTAACTTTTTCATGCTTAGGTTTTGCCAAAAATGAATAAAAAGAGAAAATTACAATTTTTAGAAGACTAAAGTTTTTCAAAGTAAATTAAAAATCAAAGTTTTTGGAAAATTAAAATACCAACATTTTCATTCTTATGATGTTATAAAAGAGCTAAAAAAGGTGAAATAAAAGAGAAAGAAGAAAAAAGGTTTTCATTCCAAACATAAGCTAAGTAAAAAAAACAAAAGAAACTTTAACTCTTTTACACACTCATAAGAGTGAAGATGTTGAAGAAAATAAAAGAAGACAAGAAGAAGAAAGAAGAAGAAAAAAAAAAGAAAAACCTAATTCATCATTTCATCATTTTCAAACAAAACCTAACTTGAAAAATCAAAGGCATGTAAAGAGGAAAACCTAACATTCCTAAGCATGAAAACAAGTTAAAAACATGAATATTAAGCATGTTACACTCATACACACACACACACTTTTCATAAATGAAGAACAAGTGAAGAACAAAGATAAAACCAAGGATAAAAAGGGAAAGAGGTGAGCCATCCAAATGAATTTTTCATGCTAAATAAAGAGAGAAAATCTAACATTTTTATTAAAATTTTCAAGCTATTACAAAGCTAAAAGGTAAAGCAAAACAAAACATGAAATAAGAAGGGAGAAATCTCCTTACATAGCACTAGAATCCACGGATTAGCCCACAAAAAGACACTAACTTGGCCCAAAAATCTGAACCCTTGGACCTTACAGAACTGGGCTATTTATAGGAAAAAATTTCTAAGTACACGCCCTCGGTCACGGGCGTGACATGGGGGCGTGACAGTACTATTCATGAAGGCGGCTGGCGATTGGACAGCAAAGTTGACTTCGGGCTGAGTTCGCAGCAGTCACGCCCCAGGTCACGGGCGTGACCTAGGGCGTGTCGGGGAGGTAGAACCGGGCGCGGGTTGCGTCAAATGTCCTCGGCAGCATCTTGTCGGGCCAGCTGGAAAGGTCACGCCCCATGTCACGGGCGTGACTATGGGCGTGACAGTTGGGGTCGACACTCGACGAATGTCGAGCGGAAAGTGTCGAGTCGAAATTGTTGAGCTGAAATTGGGTCACGCCCTTGGTCACGGGCGTGACACTGGGCGTGACAGTTGGGGTCGACACTCGACGATCGTCGAGCAGAATTCGTCGAGAGGAGAGGACACGGGCTTGGGTCACGCCCCGTGTCGGGTGACACGGGCGTGTCGCCAGGCGTGTCAAGCCCTTTCTTCAGAAATTTTCCGATTTCACGGGAAATGCACAGTCACGGCTCGGTCACGGGCGTGACCCATGTGTCACGGGCGTGTACTTCCCAAATTTTGGCAGATTTTGAATTTTTTTCTGAAAAATCAAATAAAACAAGTTAGGAGAAAATTTACAAGAATAGGAATATTTTATTGAACAAAAATAAGTAAAAACGACGAAAATAAATGAAAATGACTAAATTAATGTGCATAAAAATACGCATATTTACAGTTCATCAAATACCCCCATACTTAGGCTTTTGCTATTCCAGAGCAAAAGTTTGAGGTGAATCTATAAGGAATAAAAAAAACTCTAAGTTTTGGCTATCGCTTAATCAATTATAAGAGAGATCGAAATAAATATACGGGGTGTAAGAGTTAAGTCCTAAAATTATGTAGATGATTTAAATAGCGCAAAAGTTTTGGCCAAAAGACTTCTTGATGTAATCAAATAGAAGGCAACATTTGTAATGGTTAGATTAACGAAAATAGTTTGGAATTATAAGAACTCTAGCTTATATGAGTGCTACCGGAAATAATACAATTTACTAATTATGCTCTCAAAAAGATTTTTGAATTAATTCTAGAATCGTTTAATTGGCTAAGGGGGTAGTGTGGTTTATGAAGAGGGTTTTGATAATTGAGGTGAGGTAATTTTTTCTCGAACCTCCATGTTTTTTTTCTTTTGGATTATTAGGAAAACGAAATCTTATTTTCCTAATATGATTTTTGTTTTTCAACTTCATAATAATAAACTTACCCAATGTATATTTGTAGGAGTAATGAATTTTATCCTCTTACTCCCTATATAATCTTTTTTTAAAATTATTGGGTGCCTATGTTTACGGAACGAAATCTTGTTCCCATTGACATAAGATCTTTTAAGGGTAAAATTTTTCATGCCAAGTAGGTCATGAAAAGTGAGGGGAGAAAGAAAAACTAGATTGTAATCCTAAAAATTTTTGAGAGCAACCTTAATAATTTGTACGTTCCAATTTTTTTCAGAAAGCTAAAGGTAAGTATAATTGAATTCTATAGTCGTTATTTCCTAACATAATATACGTGCTCCTATTAATGAAAAATTAGAAGTAGTGCCTAAAACGAGTCCGCTAATTTTAACAAAGCATAAAGAATTCTTTAAAACTTAACCCCGGCTATTTAAATGTTTCAATCTATAATTAACAAACGGGTAGCAAACAAAGAATTAATAGTATTCACATATAAATAAACTCAAAACAGAATTTTTGGATAGCAGAAAAGTTAAGTATGAAATATTTAATTTATTTATTTCAAAACATTTTTTTTTGTTTTTTTGATTTTTATAGTTTTTGTTATCATTTTTTGTTTGTTTTTCATTTATTATCTTTTTTTGTATTTTTGTTTTTCTCAATTTTTTTGAAAATTTTTTGAACTATTATCTTTTTTTTTTTTGTATTTTTTTAGGAGAATTTTCACAATATGTACAAAAATAAGGGAGAAAAAGAAAAAGGTTTGTACAAGAATAAGGAAGGGGGAGAGAGAAAAAACAAAAAAAATATTTACAAAGAGAAAATTTTTTTGGATTTTTGTTTTTTCATTTAAATTTTTTTGTTTTTTCATTTAACAATTTTTTGTTTTTTTAATTTTTTTTGTTTTTGTTTTGTTGTTATATGTAGTTTTTTGTATTTTTCTTTGTTTTTTTTGAGATGCAGAAAAATTGAAGTGCAGAAAGTAAAGCACGAAAATACCCCCATACTTAAGTCCAACATTGTCCCCAATGTTGTATCGTAAGTATGCGGAACAGAAATGAAAGACAATATGTACAAAAAAAAGAAAAGGAAAGGGGGTAGAAGCTTCCCTGAAACGCGTAGGGGGAGGCCGATCAGAAACCCTGCGTTTATTAGAAAAAAATAACAAAGATAATAAGGAAAGAGCGAAAAAGATAAGCGAGGGGTGCCTCCCAGGAGCGCTTTGTTTATAGTCGTGTAGCTTGACTATTTTGGCGGGTTTATAATGTGGAGGAAAGTTATGGTTTCGCTAAAACCGATCACTGGGTCGCCCGCGATGTAAGACTTTAACCGATGACCGTTTACTTTAAAAGAGCCTTTGTCCGGGTGGGAGACGAGTACGGTTCCATAGGGAAAAACTTCTTCAACTAGGAAGGGACCGGACCATCTAGATTTTAATTTACCTGGAAAAAGCCTAAGACGTGAATTGTAAAGAAGGACAAGATCGCCCGGAGAAAATAATTTTTGGGACTTGATTTTTCGATCGTGATATAACTTAGAGCGCTCCTTATAGAATTTATTGCTCTCGTAAGCGTTCGCACGCCATTCATCGAGCTCGTTTAGTTGCAGTTTTCTATTCTGAGCGGCTAAGTTGGAGTCGAGGTTTAAGAGTTTTAAAGCCCAAAGTGCGCGATGTTCTAATTCTACGGGTAAATGGCACGCTTTGCCGTAGACTAACCGGAACGGCGTACATCCAATAGCGGTTTTGTATGCCGTCCGATACGCCCACAACGCATCGTCGAGTTTAACGGACCAATCTTTCCTATTTAGCGAAACGGTTTTTTCTAAAATTCGCTTAATCTCTCGATTTACTACCTCGACTTGGCCACTTGTTTGCGGGTGGTAGGGGGTGGCAAGCTTGTGCGTGACTCCGTATTTAGCTAACGTCTTAGCCATAAGAGCGTTACAGAAATGCGTTCCCCTATCACTAACAATTGCGCGAGGCGTGCCGAAGCGAGAAAATAATTTTTTAAGAAATGTAACGACGACTCGCGCATCGTTGGTGGGGAGAGCTTGCGCTTCCGCCCACCTCGATACGTAGTCGACCGCCACTAAAATATACATATTTTTGAAAGAAGGAGGTAGGGGGCCAACGAAATCTATGCCCCACAAATCGAAGACTTCGCACTCTAAAAACATGTTTTGGGGCATCTCGTCGCGACGAGAGATGTTACCCGACCGCTGACAGCTATCGCATGCGCGCACAAAATTATGCGCGTCTTTGAAGAGAGTGGGCCAAAAGTAGCCCGCCTCTAGCGCCTTCCGAGCGGTTCGGTTGGCTTGATAATGCCCACCGGCTGGACCCTCGTGGCAGTGCTTAAGAATTTGTAAGCACTCCACACCCGCAACGCATCGTCGAACCGCTTGGTCCGCGCAGATACGAAAAAGAAATGGGTCCTCCCAAAAGAAATTTTTCAAGTCAGAAAAGAATTTCTTCTTTTGATGACTGGAAAACTCTTTTGGAAGGACCCGCGCTACTAAAAAATTTGCAAAATCTGCGAACCAAGGCGAAGATGACGAAGATTTATTAATGGCAAGAAGGCGTTCCTCGGGGAATCTGTCATTTATTTCAGATTCGACGAGCGCTTCCGCACCCGGATTTTCTAAACGGGAGAGGTGGTCTGCCGCTAGATTTTCCGCTCCCCGCTTATCTCGGATCTCCAAATCAAACTCTTGTAGGAGGAGAATCCATCGAAGAAGGCGGGGCTTCGCATCATTTTTAGCTAATAAATATTTAAGCGCGGAGTGATCGGTAAAAACGATAACTTTAGATAGCGTTATATACGAGCGAAACTTATCGAAAGCGAAAACGACGGCTAAGAGTTCCTTTTCCGTTGTCGTGTAATTTACTTGTGCGGAAGTGAGCGTCTTGCTAGCGTAATAAATAGGATGAAAATGTTTTTCTACGCGTTGGCCAAGAACGGCACCTAAGGCAATATCACTAGCGTCGCACATTATTTCGAACGGAAGGGACCAATTAGGGGCCACTAAAATTGGTGAAGAGATAAGTTTTTGTTTTATCAAATTAAAGGCGGACTCGCATTCGCTACTAAAGATGAAGCGTGATTCCTTTTCCAAGAGGTGAGTTAGCGGCTTTGTTATTTTTGAAAAATCTTGAATAAAGCGTCGATAAAAGCCCGCATGGCCTAAGAAACTGCTAATAGATTTTACGTTGGTTGGATGCGGAAGTTTTTCTATAATTTCTATCTTGGCCTTATCCACCTCTATCCCCTTAGACGAAATCATATGGCCGAGGACCAAACCTCCTCGAACCATAAAGTTGCATTTTTCCCAATTTAAAACAAGGCTTGTGTCCTCGCACCGTTGAAGGACACGATCTAAATTGTGAAGGCAATCGGGAAAAGAGCGTCCGAAAACAGAAAAGTCATCCATAAAGACTTCCATAATGTCTTCTACTAGCTCGCCAAAGATCGCTAGCATACATCTTTGGAATGTAGCTGGCGCGTTGCAGAGTCCAAATGGCATTCTTCGATATGCGAAGGTGCCAAACGGGCAAGTAAAAGTTGTTTTCTCTTGATCATCGGGGGAAATGGGGATTTGGAAAAACCCCGATAAACCATCAAGAAAACAATAATACGGATGACCGGATAAACGCTCTAAAATCTGGTCTAGAAATGGCAGAGGGAAATGGTCCTTGCGGGTGGCGTCGTTAAGTTTCCTATAGTCGATGCACACTCGCCAACCCGTAACAGTACGAGTTGGGACAAGCTCGTTATGCTCATTCGCCACTACGGTAAGACCGCCCTTCTTGGGCACGACATGCACGGGACTAACCCATGCACTGTCCGAAATAGGGTAGATAATCCCCGCATCTAACAACTTAATGATTTCGGCTTTAACGACGTCTTTCATGTTTGGGTTAAGACGACGCTGCGGCTGAATCGTTTTGCGGCAATTATCGTTTAGGAAAATCTTATGGGTGCAAAAGGAGGGGCTAATCCCCTTTAGGTCAGAGATTTGCCACGCAATTGCGTGGCGATGTTTAAATAAAACTTCCAATAAATCGGAAGTTTCCGAATCACTCAAGTCCGAAGAAATGATAACGGGGAGCGTATCACCTTTTCCCAAAAAAACGTACTTGAGCGAGGCGGGTAAGGGTTTGAGGTCTAGGATGGGCGGTTCTTCTAGGGAGGTTTTAATGCCTATGTCTTTCTTACCAATTGGTTCGAAAGGCAAGTCTATAGACGTATCCTCATCGCAGTTAAAATTTTCGAGCGCATAAATATCGTCATTTAAAAATACGGACTCGAAAATGGTAGAAGAACGATCTCCGAAAAAGGTATCTAAAGAATAGCAGAAATCGTCGCTCGATGACAAATTGTCCATCGAGGGATTAATAGAGAAAGTAACTTGGTCATCGCCTACTCGGAGGAGAAGGCTACCATTACTAACATCTATTAGTGCGCGGGAGGTGGCGAGAAAAGGGCGACCGAGTATTATTGGTACCTCGGCGTCCTCCTCGATATCTAAGATGACGAAGTCTACCGGGAAGGTAAACTTGTCGACTCGGACAAGGACGTCCTCCACTACCCCGATAGGGAACTTAACCGAGCGATCCGCTAATTGGATGCGCATATTCGTAGGACTAGGAGTACCCAAACCTAAACGCGAAAAGAGCGAGAACGGCATCAGATTAATGCTAGCCCCTAAATCAGCTAAGGCGTACTTTACTAATATATCGCCAAAAAGGCACGGGATGGAAAACCGTCCCGGGTCGTTTTGTTTTGTCGGCAATTTATTAGTAAGGGCCGCCGAGCAGACAGCGTTGAGAGATACATGCGAAATATCCTCTAATTTGCGTTTATTAGAAAGTAGTTCTTTTAAAAATTTCGCATATTTGGGCATTTGCGAGATAGCCTCGCAAAAAGGAACATTAATGTGAATTTGTTTTAATAATAAAATAAATTTTTCATATTGCGCGTCCTTACGCTCGTTTTCTAACTTATGCGGATACGGGAGAGCCTTGTTTAAAATAATTTTTTCTTTTATAATAGGTAAAGGCGGCGTGAGCGAAGAAAAGGGAAGAGGGGTCGGAGGTGAAATATGTACCTGAGGGTCGGTCCGTTTTGGATCGACCACCTCCTTTCCGCTACGGAGGGTTATAGCGTTGGCGTTTTCCCGCGGATTGGGCTCCGTGTTTCCCGGCAGTGCCCCGAGCGCGCGCTCGGACATCATCCTCGCTAGCTGTCCAACCTGTTGTTCGAGTGTTTTTAGCGATCCGGTGATGTTCCGGATATTTGACTCGTTGGACGCAATATACTTCGAAAAATTTTCCTCCATCGGGGAGGGTTTCGGAAGAGGAGGGGGAGGAAGAAATCCGGGCGCATAAGAAATAGGGGGACGCTGAGCATTATTCGGGTTACTCCACGAGAAGTTGGGGTGATTCCTCCAACCCGGATTATAGTGATTACTATAAGGGTTGTTGTTGGGGTTGAAGGGAGGACGACCCGAATTTCCCATGAAGTCCACGAACTCTTCAGCTACGCAGACGTTAGGGGGAATAAAACAAGGCGGAGTGGAGGAGGCAGCAGACATCTCCGCCACCTGCTTTGTTAACCTTTCAACTTGAAGGGTCAAGAGAGCAGTGGCATCCACTTCAAAAAGACCAGCCGCCGGCTTTGGCCGTCCCCGCGGGACGTTCCATTGATAGGCGTTCATAGCCATCTCTTCGAATAAAGCCTGGGCGGCCTCGGGGGTTTTGTTGTTAAGCGTACCCCCGGCAGCCGCGTCAATCATTTGACGCGTCTGAAAATTCAGCCCATTATAAAAAATTTGAACTTGCAACCACGTTGGCAGCGCGTGGTGCGGGCAACGGCGGAGGAATTCCTTAAATCGTTCCCAAGTCTCGTATAGAGACTCAGGATCGTTCTGCACAAACGAAGAAATGTCCGCCCGCAACTTTGCAGTTTTGGCGGGCGGAAAGTACTTCGTTAGGAACCGTTCCGTCAACTCAGCCCACGTGGTGATACATCCTCGCGGGAGGGCATTCAACCACGCCTTGGCTTTGGACTTAAGGGAAAAAGGAAATAAGCGCAAACGAATGGCGTCATCAGTGACGCCATTGATCTTGAAGGTGTCGCATATCTCCAAGAAATTGGACAAGTGGACATTCGGGTCCTCATCCGGCAGTCCATCGAACTGCACGGCGTTTTGGACCATTTGAATGACACTTGACTTTATTTCAAAATTATTATTGGCCACCGCAGGGCGAACAATACTCGACCCAGAATCATCCAGGTTAGGCCGGGCGTAATAAGACATAGTACGCTCGGCCGCCGGGGGAAGGTTAGGGGCGGCCATAACTACAACAGTGGGTTCTCTGATAGATTCCGCGGGATCTAAAGAAGGATTTCGGCGATGAGATCGGATACGCGCAAGAGAGCGTTCGATCTCAGGGTCGAAGTCTAAATCTTCAGACTCTGAGGGTTGTCCTCGGGTCATACACCCAAACAAAAATAAAACAAAAATAAACTCTTTTTTTGTGTGTTTTTTTTAAAATAAAGTTTTTAGTTTTTTTTTTTTTTTTTAGAAAATAAGTAAAATTAATAGACTCCGGAATTCAAAATAGCAACTCGAAAAGAGATTCCCCGGCAACGGCGCCAAAAACTTGATGGGCCCGCGAACAAACTCTTACTGTGGTTGGTTCGGTGAGTCGATCGCCGCGGGCTTGCTCGGGTAGGCAAGTGCACCTATCGCAAGTAGTACTCGATATTCGGGGGAATACCGAGGTCGTATTGTTCTCGGGGTCGCGTTGACTATTCTTACTCCTCCGGGAGGACTATTATTTTACTGAAAATAAGGTGGATTTTTTTACTTAATAAAAGGCGAAAAAGCAAAGGAGCGAAAAAAAAAACGATTTAGAGAATATTCGATGAAGGGTTAACGCTCGGCATCGAATCGGATTAAGACTAAAACAATTTTTAATAATAAAAAGACTTGGTTTTCAAATTAATAATAAGGCAACTTGGCCGTGGAGGTTCCACAAATGTGAGCTCACCTAGCTATAGGGATATCGCTCACCTAAACGTTAAGACTATTCGACCGAACGTTAGTCCGACGAAGGATTCCTCTTAACGCCCGCTTTACGCTAAGAACCCCGCTATTGGGTGGGGGACCCAATCCGGTAGAATTACGCTTGTCCTCTCTCGAGGGGGAGCACGAAACTCTATTTACCCAGGGGTGATCGGTCCATATGCACGGCCTCTCGGCTAGCTAGCATATGGACTACGGAAATAGGGCCCACACATCGATTATGTGGTCCTACGCGTCGTAAACCCGGGGTAAACCCTAAGTGCTTAAATTAAAATGAAAATAAAGAGCTTCAATTATTATAAATCATTTTAAATGTCCCAATGCTCTTCGATGCCGAGGCTAATAGCGATTAGCCACACATCGGTATGGGGACGGCTTATAATTTAGTGAGGCGCGAGTTCGAAATTAAATACTAAACGATTATAAGAAAGGGACACAAGAAAAATAACAATATTTAGAAAGCTAAAAAGTTAACTAAAACGAGAACTCACGCACACTCCAAATTATAAATTAAACAGAAACTAAGTTACACATAAAAGAAAATTGCATATTCAAATTTGCGAGTCCCACTCAAACGAGTGGGGGCGGTAAATAAAGGTTGAAAATTGCAAGTCCTACTCAAACGAGTAGGACTGAAATGAAAGCGAGTCCTACTCAAACGAGTAGGAGAAAATAAATGCGATTACAGGGCTAAAAAAGTCCGGCCATTTAACTCAAGTGAGTAGGCGGAAAAAATAAAGAAAGAAAAAATGCAAGTCCTACTCAAACGAGTAGAACTGAAATAAAGTCCGGCCATTTAAACTCAAGTGAGTAGGCGGAAAAATAAAGAAAGAAAAATTACAAGTCCTACTCAAACGAGTAGGACTGAAAATGAAAACGATGCGCCATTTAACTCTTAACGAGTAGGCGGAAATAAATGCACACGAACACACACACTCCATATGAAATTCAAGAAAGCAATAAACTTATACACCTACACTCACACACTCTACATAATTTGAATAAAGCATTAAAAGAAAGCATTAAAACAAAGCATGAAAATTTAACACCTACACTCACACACACTTCATGATGATTAAAGAAGAACAAAAGAAAGATTATTCTCATACACTCACACACACTAATAACAAAGAAAAATTAAAGTTACCTAAAAATGAAAATAACAAGATTTCTACTCCTAAAACTTACCCAAATCACATAAGAGAACAAACAAAAAGAGAATGAGCAAAAAGTTTTACAAAATAAAGTCAAAATCAAAGGTGCTCAAAAATTAAAACTTTAACTTTTTCATGCTTAGGTTTTGCCAAAAATGAATAAAAAGAGAAAATTACAATTTTTAGAAGACTAAAGTTTTTCAAAGTAAATTAAAAATCAAAGTTTTTGGAAAATTAAAATACCAACATTTTCATTCTTATGATGTTATAAAAGAGCTAAAAAAGGTGAAATAAAAGAGAAAGAAGAAAAAAGGTTTTCATTCCAAACATAAGCTAAGTAAAAAAAACAAAAGAAACTTTAACTCTTTTACACACTCATAAGAGTGAAGATGTTGAAGAAAATAAAAGAAGACAAGAAGAAGAAAGAAGAAGAAAAAAAAAAAAAAAACCTAATTCATCATTTCATCATTTTCAAACAAAACCTAACTTGAAAAATCAAAGGCATGTAAAGAGGAAAACCTAACATTCCTAAGCATGAAAACAAGTTAAAAACATGAATATTAAGCATGTTACACTCATACACACACACACACTTTTCATAAATGAAGAACAAGTGAAGAACAAGTGAAGAACAAAGATAAAACCAAGGATAAAAAGGGAAAGAGGTGAGCCATCCAAATGAATTTTTCATGCTAAATAAAGAGAGAAAATCTAACATTTTTATTAAAATTTTCAAGCTATTACAAAGCTAAAAGGTAAAGCAAAACAAAACATGAAATAAGAAGGGAGAAATCTCCTTACATAGCACTAGAATCCACGGATTAGCCCACAAAAAGACACTAACTTGGCCCAAAAATCTGAACCCTTGGACCTTACAGAACTGGGCTATTTATAGGAAAAAAATTTCTAAGTACACGCCCTCGGTCACGGGCGTGACATGGGGGCGTGACAGTACTATTCATGAAGGCGGCTGGCGATTGGACAGCAAAGTTGACTTCGGGCTGAGTTCGCAGCAGTCACGCCCCAGGTCACGGGCGTGACCTAGGGCGTGTCGGGGAGGTAGAACCGGGCGCGGGTTGCGTCAAATGTCCTCGGCAGCATCTTGTCGGGCCAGCTGGAAAGGTCACGCCCCATGTCACGGGCGTGACTATGGGCGTGACAGTTGGGGTCGACACTCGACGAATGTCGAGCGGAAAGTGTCGAGTCAAAATTGTTGAGCTGAAATTGGGTCACGCCCTTGGTCACGGGCGTGACACTGGGCGTGACAGTTGGGGTCGACACTCGACGATCGTCGAGCAGAATTCGTCGAGAGGAGAGGACACGGGCTTGGGTCACGCCCCGTGTCGGGTGACACGGGCGTGTCGCCAGGCGTGTCAAGCCCTTTCTTCAGAAATTTTCCGATTTCACGGGAAATGCACAGTCACGGCTCGGTCACGGGCGTGACCCATGTGTCACGGGCGTGTACTTCCCAAATTTTGGCAGATTTTGAATTTTTTTCTGAAAAATCAAATAAAACAAGTTAGGAGAAAATTTACAAGAATAGGAATATTTTATTGAACAAAAATAAGTAAAAACGACGAAAATAAATGAAAATGACTAAATTAATGTGCATAAAAATACGCATATTTACAGTTCATCATACGTACATCGAAAAGGTGTTGAAGCGGTTCAACATGCTTGAGTCCAAGAAAGGATTTTTGCCCATGTCTCATGGTGTGAATCTCTCTAAGGACCAGTGTCCAAAGTCTTGTGAAGATAAGGACCGCATGAAGTTGATTCCATATGCTTCGACAATTGGATCAATCATGTACGCGATGTTATGTACTGACCCGACGTCTCCTTTGCTTTGAGCATGACTAGCAGGTATCAGTCAGACCCGGGTGAGTGTCACTGGATTGCAGTCAAGAATGTCTTGAAGTACTTGAGAAGCACTAAGGATGTGTTCTTGGTGTATGGTGGAGAGGAAGAGCTCGTTGTAAGTGGTTACACGGATGCTAGCTTCCAAACTGATAGAGACGACTTCAAGTCTCAGTCAGGTTTTGTGTTTTACCTGAATGGAGGAGCTGTGAGCTGGAAGAGTTTCAAGCAAGAGACAGTTCCTAATTCTACGACAGAGGCCGAGTATATCACCGCAGCTAATGCGGCGAAGGAGGCTGTATGGATTAGGAAATTTATCGGCGAGCTTGATGTAGTTCCTAGCATTGCTGGTCCCGTAGTTCTCTACTGTGATAACAATGGTGCAATTGCACAATCTAAGGAACCTAGATCCCATCAGCGCTCCAAGCACATACTTCGGCGGTTACACCTTATTCGTGAGATTGTCGAACGAGGAGATGTGAACATTTGTAGAGTGCCGACTGAGGAGAATATTGCGGATCCACTGACAAAGCCTCTCACGCAGAGAAAGCATGATGGTCATACTAGATCGATGGGTATACGATACCTAAATGATCAACTCTAGTGAGAATCTTGTGGATTGCATGTAAATATGTATTTTGTTGGCTATTTGTTCATATGATGAACAGTGTACCTAGTTTTTCTCTTACAATTAATGGCAAGTTCTTTTATTATGAGTTTTTCTATATGATAGTTAAATGTTAACATAATAGATACCCTTAGAATGTTCGCTTCCATGGAACATCAAGTACGTGACTTGAATGTGAGAGCCTATGATTTATTTGAAGCTTCATTATTAAAAGGTCCCTAGTCGAGTATCATCATAGAAGCTAAGGGTGATGATGGTACATGAAGGCTAGCACGTGCGTTGACTGATGACCGGTTCTCATAGTTCATGATATTGTGATATAAAGTCATCACGTGGGTACTTGTTAGTGAACAAGTTGTACTGGACAGACCCAACCTGAGACTACTCTATGGATTGTCATCCAATCGTGTCACGAGTAGGTCTCAATTGACAATGGTGTTGTGGTCCTTTGACCTGAAGTCACAACATTCATCAAGTGAGGAAGAGCGTGCTTTGATGCCATCTAAAGTCTTCCTTGAGAAAGGTTGATGATAAGGGTGGTTGTTTGGCATGTTACGAATCATTTGGGTGTTTGTGTGTGAGCAGATATGGGATTTGTCCTCCTGTATGACAGGAGTTGCATCCATGGTCCCCTTGATGGAACTGGACTGAGAAATGCATGGCCATGCTTGGTTGAGTCAATATGTGATATTGGACTCACCATTCTCTGGAAGTCCGTCCTGGATCAAGAAACTTGGATTGAGCTATTACGAGGGTGACACGGTCCATGCCTCTAGTTCTTTCCGGATGTAAGGGACAAAGGGACAAAGACAACGCTGATACATTGGTCATAAAGGCTTATGATTTATAAACTCTTATTGCTTGGGGAGCAATGATGCATTGTTATATGCCGCTCATTGTTTGTGAGGTTTTTGGTTTGATACTTTCAAGATCAAGTGGGAGACTGTTGGAGTTACCATGGTGATCTAGAAGTGGTCAAACATGTAATCTCACTGCCAACGCGATATGAGCCTGCAGGGTCGCACATAAGAGATGTGGAGAAGTTGGATGATTGACTGTGTTGGTAAAGGTTACCAATCACTGACCTGAATGGGGTTATGGGCAAAGTGTTGCCTTAAAGGATCGTCGGGTTGGGCAAATGTTGCCTTGAAGGATTGGTAAGGATAGTCGACCGAGGGTCAACGAGATTCGACATGTATCGTCGAGTGTCGACGTGTATCGTCGACCGCGGGTCGACGAGTATCGTCGAGTGTCGACGAGTATCGTCGACCGCGGGTCGACTATCGTCGACCGCAAGGTCGATGTTGAAGTATTAGACCGGGAGGCTTAGCGGTCTGTTCCAGCGGTTTGTTGACCGAGCGGTCTTGCGGTCTCTCTGGTGCCTGGAGACCGTGCGGTCTATCGGTCTACCTCTGCGGCCTGTTCTATCCTGCTGGAGTTGCCGAGCGGTTAGCCCATCTGTCTAACCGCGCGGCCTATGCGGTCTCCGTTGTTCTAGCCGCTCAGTACTGTAAATGTTTAGTCCCACATTGTTTGTATACTCTCTTTCTTATCTCCTCCATTCTATATAAGGGAGGCCATACCTTTGTAAATGATATCTTTTTTGGATAATAAAATTTCAATTATTCAAAAGTTTATTCGCTTGTCTTCTACTTTTCGCTTCTTTTCTCTACTTTCTAACATGGTATCAGAGGACACGGTCATTTCCCTCTGATTCTGTGCGCTCTCTGTTGGTCGCGGCTTGTTTTCCGCTTCTGCGACTTGCTTCGCGTCTTGGCTTCTCTCTGTCCGCTCGGCTTGTTTCTCTCCGCGCGGCTTGTTTCTGTCCGCTGCCCTGTTCGCGCGGCTTGCTTCTTCTTCTCTTCTCCTACTGCTCTTTGACGCCGCGACCTGTTTCCTTGTCGCCGCGCTCCTTGTTCTTTCCTCCCGCTCCGACTTCCTAGTCGTTGCGGTCTGTCCCTATCCGCGTGTGTTGTCTCTCTACTCGCGGCTTGCTGCTGTGATCTGCCTGACCGTGCGGGTTGTTCCTTTCTCACCCGCATCTTGGTCGCGGTCATCAGCTCTTCTCCTCTCTTCTGTTCGCTCGGACTTTTTAGTCCGCGCGACCTCTTCCCCGCTGTGCCTTTGACCGCCTTCTCGCCGCTGCTGTGATCTGCCTGACCGTGCGGGTTATTACTTTCTTACCCGCATCTTGGTCGCGGTCACCTGCTCTTCTCCTCTCTGCTGTTCGCTCGGCCTTTTCAGTCCGCGCGACCTCTTCCCCGCTGTGCCTTTGCCTGTTTCAAGCCGCTACTGTTCGCGCGGCTTCGTCTGTTTTCTAACCGCTTCAGTTCGCGCGGCTTCTTCTGCTTGCCGGGTTCTATGACTATCTCCGGTCTCACCACTACTCCTGCAGCTCCTTCTCCTCCTCCTCCTTCGGGCAACCTTGGCACTGTGTCCAAGCTTGTTGGCTCCAACTATCCCGATTGGAGTGTTTCTTTCACCTTTCTCCTTCGTTCTCAACGCAAGCGTCATCACCTCACCGATGACCCTCCTCCTCGCACCTCTCCTAAGTTTGATGACTGGGATGCGAGTGATGCTCTTGTTCGCACCTGGCTGGCCAACAGCCTTTCTGATGAGTGCCTTCCCGTCATTCGCCATGATGAGACGGTCAAGGCCGCATGGCTTCACCTCGCTGCTCTCTATTCTAAGGGGGGCCAGACGTCCCGCATTTATACTCTCTATGCGGACCTCTTCGCCTGCCCTTCCATGTCCCTAGCTGCGGCTTATCAGCAGGTTCAGGCTCTTGGGGCTGAAATCCTCCAGAATCGCCCCTTCTCCGCGGACTTGGCCACCAGCACAAACACTTCCAGGAACTCCTGGTTGTTTGTTATCTTCTTCGTCTTCCCGACTCTTATGATATGATCAGCCAGCAGATCTTGGGTGAGGCGGAATCTCCTACTTTGGATGCCACTGCGGCTCGCATTGCCGCCGTTACTTCGCTCCTCCAGCGGCCTCTGTTGGCCTCCCCCCCTTCCCAGGACTCCTTTGCTCACCAAGCTCAGCGGGGGGGCCCTAGTGGCCGTGGCTCCTCTGGCGGACGGGGTTCCTCCCGGTTCTTCTGCTCTCACTGTGGTCGTACTGGCCATATTGTTGACCGCTGCTGGCAGAAACATCCTCATCTTCGCCCTTCCGGTGATGCTCCTTCTTCGGCCTCCGCCTCTTCTAGGCCGTCTGCCTCTGTGGCCACGACGTCAGGTAGTGCCCACGTCGTTACCCAAGGTAAATGGCTGATTGACTCCGGTGCCACCAATCATATGACGGGCAACCCTCATTGCTTCTCCCGTCTTGAGACCCATGACCGCTTACCCCCTGTTCGTGTGGCGGATGGTTCCCCGTCTCCGGTTCATGGGACGGGCATGGTTCAACTCACTCCTTCGCTTTGCTTGGAGGATACCCTCTATGTCCCGAAGTTCCCGTGCAATTTGTTATCAGTTACTACTTTATGCCGGCAACTTCAGTGCTCCGTTTTATTCACTCCCACTACTTGTTCTTTTCAGGACCCGAGGACCCAGCGGACGATTTCTACTGGGACTGAGAGCGGCGGCCTCTACTTCCTCGACGATGTTTCAGCTCTTTCTGCCTACTCCTCCTCCACCGATCTCCTTCAGTGGCATCTTCGTCTTGGACATCCTCCTCCTCGGCTCATTCGTCAGCTTCTGCCCCACTTACCTCCCACCAGTTCTCCGCTCAACTGTGATGCGTGTCAGCTTGGCAAACATCATCGCTCCTCCTTCCCACCGAAGCAAGGCCGTGGCTCCTCTCGCATTTTTGATCTTATTCATTCTGATGTATGGGGTCCTGCTCCTACCCTCACAGTTGGTAGGGGCAGTTCCTATTTTGTCACCTTTATCGATGATTTTACTCGATGTACCTGGGTGTATCTATTAAAGGATCGCTCTGAGCTATTTTCTGTTTGGCAATCTTTTTACTTTATGATTAAGACTCAATTTGCTATTTCTATTAAAGTCTTACGTTCTGATAATGCCAAGGAATATTTGTCTCATGAGTTCTCCGCGTTCTTTCACCAACACGGCCTCATTCATCAAACGACTTGTGTTTACACCTCCCAACAGAATGGGGTGGCGGAGCGTAAAAACCGTCACCTGCTTGATGTTGCGCGTACTCTCATGACGCAGATGCACGTCCCTCGCTCCTACTGGGGCTACGCTGTGCTTCTCGCTTGCTATCTCATCAATCGCATTCCCTCCACGGTCCTCCACGGCCGGACTCCCTTCTCCCTTCTCTACCCCCACCAGGAACCTTTTCCTCTTCCTCTCCGTGTCTTTGGCTGTACGGCCTTTGTTCACGCTCCCTCCGCTACCCGCGACAAGCTTTCCCCCCGTTCCACCAAGTGTGTCTTTTTGGGGTACTCTACCACTCAAAAAGGCTATTGCTGCTTTGACCCCCTTCTCCGCAAGCAGTTTGTCTCCGCAGATGTGACTTTTTTCGAAAATGCTTCCTATTTCTCTCCTTCCTCTTCTCTTCCTTCTCTTCCTTCTGATATCTCCGTTTCTTCCACCCCTCTTCCCGTTTTCTCACCTTCGTCTCCTCCTCCACCCACTCCTTCCCAGTCCGTCTCCCCACCCACCCCTCCACCCTCCTCTCCGCTGCCGTCTCTCTCTAGTCCCGGGCCAGCCTTCTCCGCCACGGACGCTCCGGTCGCTGACGCTCCTGTCGCCGACGCTCCCGATGATCTGGATGTTCCCATTGCCCTTCGCAAAGGGGTGCGGGCGTGTACTCAACACCCGCTCACGGCTGTTGTTTCTTATGATCAGCTTTCTCCTTCTCGCAGGTCGTTTGCCTTGGCTATCTCTGCTACTTCTACTCCCCGTACCTACCAGGAGGCTCTCGCTCTCCCTCATTGGAAGTCTGCCATGGATGAGGAGATGGCTACTCTTACTGAACGGGGTACCTGGACTCTGGTTCCTCCTCCCGTGGGCACTGATGTGGTTGGCTGTCGCTGGGTCTTTGTTGTGAAATTTCGCCCCGATGGAACTGTGGATCGCTACAAAGCCCGGCTGGTAGCCAAGGGCTTTACTCAGACTTATGGCGTTGATTACTTTGATACCTTCTCTCCGGTTGCTCGCCTCAGCACAATCCGGGTTCTCTTTTCTGTGGCCGTTAACCGGGCTTGGGCTATTTCCCAGCTTGATGTGAAGAATGCCTTTCTCTATGGCGATCTTCAGGAGGACGTCTATATGGAGCAACCTCCTGGGTATGTTGCTCAGGGGGAGACACGTGTCTGTCATTTGAAGAAGGCCATTTATGGCCTAAAGCAGAGCCCTCGGGCATGGTTCGAAAAATTCAGTGGTATTGTGGCAACCATCGGCTTTCAAAGGAGTTCGGCCGATCACTCCTTGTTCATTCGCAAAACGGCCTCGGGACTGGTGGTTTTAGCCGTATATGTGGATGATATTCTCCTTACTAGGTGATGACCAAGATGGGGTGGACTTGACGAAGAAGCACCTCCGTCAGCACTTGGTCACGAAGGATATGGGCTCTCCAAAATACTTTTTGGGGATAGAAATCTCTCGGAAGCCTGACTCCTTGGTTCTCTCTCAACGGAAGTATGCCCTTGATCTTCTTCAAGAAGCAGGCTTGACAGGTGCCAAACCAGCTCATCTTCCCATGGCTGTTGGAGAGGACAAGACATGGACGGATGAATCGCCTCCTCTATCTGATGTCACACGGTACAGACGTTTGGTAGGCAAACTCATCTATCTCACGGTGACTCGACCCGACATCGCCTACGCTGTAGGAAAGGTCAGTCAGTTTATGCAAGCTCCCAGGGAGTGTCATCTTCAGTCCGCCCTGAAGATTTTAGAGTATATCAAAGCAGCACCGGGCAGAGGGTTACTCTTCCAGAAGAATGGCCATCTGAGGGTTGAGGCCTACTCAGATTCCAGTTACGCAGATGACAAAGGCGATCGTAAATCCACGTCAGGTTTTTGTACCTTTGTTGGAGGTAATCTCGTAAGTTGGAAGAGCAAGAAACAGTCAGTTGTTTCCAGATCCAGTGCCGAAGCAGAATACCGGAGTATGGCGTCAACTACGTGTGAGTTAAAATGGTTGCGGGCTCTCATGCTTGACCTGGGCGAGGTATATGATTGTCCTCTCCCTATGTTCTGTGACAACAAGGCCGCTATACACATATCCAGGAATCCGGTCTTCCATGAGAGAACGAAGCATATAGAGGTTGACTGTCACTTCATTCGGGAGGAGATTTTGAAGAAACAGATTTGTACTCCTTTTGTCACCTCTGACAAGGAGTTGGCAGATATCTTCACCAAGCCGGTTTCTACCTCCTTCTTCCGCATTTGTGACAAGCTGGGCATGATTGATATCTATGCTCCAGCTTGAGGGGGAGTGTTGAAGTATTAGACCGGGCGGCTTAGCGGTCTGTTCCAGCGGTTTGTTGACCGAGCGGTCTGGCGGTCTCTCTGGTGCCTGGAGACCGTGCGGTCTATCGGTCTACCTCTGCGGCCTGTTCTATCCTGCTGGAGTTGCCGAGCGGTTAGCCCATCTGTCTAACCGCGCGGCCTATGCGGTCTCCGTTGTTCTAGCCGCTCAGTACTGTAAATGTTTAGTCCCACATTGTTTGTATACTCTCTTTCTTATCTCCTCCATTCTATATAAGGGAGGCCATACCTTTGTAAATAATATCTTTTTTGGATAATAAAATTTCAATTATTCAAAAGTTTATTCGCTTGTCTTCTACTTTTCGCTTCTTTTCTCTACTTTCTAACAGTCGACGATCTACGTGTATCGTCAACTCACATTCAACGTGAATCGACGAGTATCGTCGACCGCAAGGTCGACGATCGACGTGAATCGTCGAGTATTGTACTCTGATTCTCGCCGATCGTAGATGATACTCGCCGACTGATTCTCGCCGATCCTAGGTGATTCTCGCCGATTGATTCTCACCGAATCTGCTAAGTGGTTCTCGCCGATTCTGGAACCCTAATTTTTTGGGTGTCTGCGGATAGCGATATTCCTAAGCCTGTTTATGCCTTTGGTATAAATAGGATACTTAGGGTTTTCGGGAATGCACTCACGATAACTGATCGAATCGACGGAAGTGTTCAGCATTTTTTTGGTTCGTTCCGCCGATCTCGAATCCCGCCGACGGAAGAGTTCCGCCGCCGTGCTCGCTCCGTCGACCTCCTCCTCTCCGGCGATCGTTGCTGGTGTTGCGATTCCTGGCGCGGACCTAGCAGTCCGTCGAAAAGCATGGTGCGGTCTCTCTCCTTCCCGATCACCCGTGCGATGGATAGATCGGTGTTCTCCCGCTCGTGTGGATTTCTGCAGAGACGTGGATATTATTCCACGTAGAACTCACCACCAGCAAGAATACGAAGCTTGGAGCATCTCCGTTGAGTTGTGACTCAACGCCACCGAGGTAATTTTTGCCTAGTTATATGTAAACTTCTTGATTCAACTACCATGGCCCGATCCCATCTCTTTTGGGTTTTCTTGATGTTTTTATTCTTCCGCTGCGTGCACAAGTGTTGTGCCATCCTCATAGAGAAACCCAACAAGAAGTAACAAAACTCATGTGTTAACAAAAAAACACAACATTGACTTGTTAGAGATTAAGCTCTATTAGAGTATCAACTGTCCGGGTGTCAGTGAGAGCTGTAATAGAGAGGATTTTAGAGATGTACTTCTGTTGGGAGACCAGTATGCCACATTTGGATCGGGAAATCTCCAACCAAAGGAAATAGCGAAGGGGGCCCATGTCCTTCATTTCGAACTGACTGCGGAGGTGCTGTTGAAGAGAGGCAAAGGTAGCTTGGTCATCGCCAGTGATAATCATATCATCCACATAGAGAAGGAGGATGGCACATCCCCGAGCAGAAGAGCGAGTGAATAATGCATGATCAGCCTGTCTCTCAATGAACCCGGCCTTGAGAACAGTCATGCGAATGTGCTCAAACCAGACAAGTGGGGCCTATTTTAGACCATAGAGGGCCGGATGGAGATGACAGAGGTGGCCGGTGGGAATGGAGTGACCCGATAGAGGAGCCATGTACACCACTTCTACAAGATAATCGTGAAGAAAAGCATTAGTAACATCCATCTGATGTAAAGTCCAATCTCGGGCAGTAGCAACTGCAAGTAAAGTGCGCACAGTTGTCATCCGGGCAACAGATGCAAAAGTCTCATCGTAGTCGATTCCATGCTCCTGCGAGATCCCACGGGCAACTAAGCGGGCTGTGTCGTTCAATAGACCCGTCCTTACGGGTCTTAATCTTGAATATCCATTTTCAGCTGACAGGAGTGACACCAGGGGGACAGGGGATGAGGTCCCATGTATGGGTTCTTTGGAAATCCTAAAGTTCAACTGCCATGGCTTGCTGTCATTCGGGATGTGCAATTGCCACTCGGTATGACTGTGGATCCCGGTGGGAGTGGAGAGCGGTGAGGAAGGCCTGAGAAGTAGGGCAATAGGAGGTAGCAATGGTGAGAGCAGATGGGTTATACCTATCAAGGATGTGGTCATAGCGAGCATGCGGGTGTCGAGGGTGAGCAGGGTTACACCGAGGAGGAGCAAGATCCATGTGCGGAGGGGTAGACAGAGCGTTTGTTAATGCTGTATCAGAAGGAGCGAGAGCGAGAGAGGGAGCTATTATTGAAGGAGAATCCTTGTCTGGAGGGCTAGCTGGTAACGAGGTAGGAGGAGGAATATGAGTCCTAGGACGAGTGGGTATAAGAGGAAGCAAAGGACGGATGAGTGGTGGAGCAGCAGTAGTTGGTGTGGGAAGTGTTATTGGGTGGGGCATGTGTAACGCCCCAAAACTCAAAAGAGCGGCGTGAGGCGTTTTGGGCCAAATCTGGTATTTGGCAGGAGGCACACGGCCTGGGACACGGGCGTGTCCCAGGGCGTGTCAGGCTCGAGTCTACGATTTGGCCGCGAAGTCGACATTTTGCGCTCGACGATGTGTCGAGATGAGGCACACAACCTGAGACACGGGCTTGTCTCAGGGCGTGTCGAGCCCGTGTCGACGATCGACCCGGGGTGTCGACATTTTCGCTCGATGATGTGTCGAGACAAGGCACACGGCCTAGGACACGGGCGTGTCCAAGGCCGTGTCGTGTGGTCGAAGAACTTCGCTCGACGAAGTGTCGAGACCGTGAACACGTCCTGGAGCCCAGGCGTGTTCGGGTGTGACACGGGCGTGTCACATTGGACACGGGTTTGTCGAAGACCCGTGTGAGTCTTGGGTTGTTTTCGGGGCTGTGTCGATGGGGGCACACTGCCGACCACACGGCCGTGTCAGTTGGAACATGGGCGTGTCAGGTCAAACACGGGCGTGTTGGATGCCGGTGTGTTTTTCCAGACGCGTCGATGTTGACGGTGAATGAGAGACACGACCCTGGACACAGGCATGTCACAGGCAGTGTTAGGCCCAGTTTTAGCATTTCAGGCCCGAATCAAGGCCGTTCGTTTCTTTAGTTTGGGATCCAACAGCTGGGGGTTATTCCTGATGGGATATACCCGGGATTGGACCTTTGAAACCCTCATTTCACTCGAGTGGTTCTCTTTCTAAAGTCTAGAGAGAGAGGAGAGCTTAGGAGGAAGAAGAAGCTTAGATCCGGCCATTGGAGGAGCTTCGGAGCTCCAAATCGCGAGTGCTTTTCATCCGCTTACATTTCCATGGCGCCAAGGAAGAACGCTAGGGTAACGATTCTCTACTTGAGCATGTGAAGCTCTCCTTCTTTTGCATAGGAATCCCGCTCTCGCGAGTTTGCGGTGAGTCTGAGGCATTCCTTCGGTTAGACATGAATAGTACCCGTTGTGTAGAGTCCTTATTCGAGAACGGACATAGGCATGTTGTGTGAAGCCTACCCGGACATGTTGGTCTGGATCGGTGATTTTGCATTGCTTAAATGCCGGAGAAGACTCCGTGCGAATGTTTGTTTTCGGGTTTTCTACGTGGTAGATTGCAACAGGGAACCTTGGGGATTAACCCTAAGGTGCACCCGGAAAAATGGGCGGATGCGTGATATCTTGCCAACTTGATGGCCTGGGAGCCAACTTGGACATAACTGGGTTATGTGAAGTATGTGATGGAAACGGGACTCGGGAGAAGTTTGACCTGCGCATATGGCTTAAATTGTCATTGCAATGTGAGCACGAGTTAGATGGAACCATACCCGTTCTATGTCGTTCGGTTAGAGTCGTTGGCATAGATGAGGGTCTTCGGCGGTCTATGGCTTGAATTGACGTGACCCATGCCGGGAAGACAAATTGCTCATTTGTTTGGCCGTCAAAGTGGCGGTAGTGAGTCCGGAATTTCTATGGCTTAAATTGACGTGACATTGCCCGGTTCACCGAGAATGTGCCCTGAGTGCATGGGGTGTGTGGACGTGCGTGCCTACACCTATGATGTAGTGATATTACTATATTGCCTGATTATACTAATAAAATGCAGGGAAGGAGCATCGCCGCCCCGAATTGGGGGCGGGATCGTTATAATTTGGTCAGCATTGCTGACCGTTGCTTTTGTTTGCCACCGTACGGTGGATTGTGCTTGCAGGTGCTGCTGGACCGAGCGGTCAATAGCGGGCTAAAGCCCAAATTGCGAAGCCGGCCCTCGAAGGCCTAATTGGAGTGTTTTACTTGCTTTTGTTCATGTATGACCGGCCTGCGTGCCGTGGTATGGAAAACATGTAATATGAGTAAACCATTTGTAAGGCCTTAAGGCCAGTACTGGTGTATGTACTTCATTCCTAATTGGCTTGTTAGTGGACATTCATGCTTGGTGCTGGGTTCTTTTAATAGCAACTTATAAAACTGCTTACGCTAGAATGATCTGAGTAGGACGTTATGATTGGTTGGATGGTTTCCATTGAGTAACCACCCGGTCTGTCTGTGATATATGACGTCGGGCCCCGGCCGGACCTACTGCTATATGCTATGCGACGGATAGGGGGTGTTACAGCATGGAGGAAGAAAAGAACATCTCATGTTCAAGGAAGGATACATGGCGAGAGATGCAGATGCGACAAATTAGTGGGTCGTAGCAACGATATCCTTTGTGGTGGGGACTGAGGCCCAAGTGATCACAACGAGCCGAGTGAGCAGAGAGTTTGGTGCACTCAGGGGCAGGAAGTAAAATAAAGCAAGTGCACCCAAACATACGGGGAGGTGCGTAGGTTGGGGGGAGGGAGTACAGTCTGAAAGAGCAGCTAGATCTGATATACTCTAGAGGGGGGGGGGGGGGGTGAATAGAGTATATGATGCTTTGAAACTTTTTACAACAGTTGTTGTAATAAGTGTGAGCAGGGAAGCAGTAAAATATCTAATCACAGACCTAAACTAAACAAAAGCTAATCCCAGAAAAGTCAAGGCCAAAAACAAAAATGAAAACAAGCAAACCCAAAAGACACAAGGAAATATAGTGGTTCCCCTAAACTTGGGTACATCCACTCTTCTACCACCCCAGGTAGGAATCCAATGCAGGATGAGTTGATCAGGTGTCCTGGGCACCAATGAGCTTTTGATAAGGTGCTCAAAAACCAAGGCAGATTTTTTGATCAGGTGTCTTGCCACCAATGAGCTTTTGACAAGGTGCTCAAAAACCAAGCTCAAACTTTTGAAGGGAGTTTAAGAAACCCTTTACAGAAAGGGGGTGAGAGAGTGATGGAAGTCTTCTCTTTCTCAAACAACTGAGAAGACTATGTGGATTGTTGTTGTCAAAGCTCCCCCTGAATCCTTGAGATCTTCAGGAAGAAAAGCATTGCTGAGGGTGATAGGCCTTCAAAGATTGAACTCCAGCAATAGATTATTTCAGCAATGACTGAAATGTTGAATGTCTGGAGTCTGGAAAATATGTTGGCCTTGAACACTTTGAAAACTAAAGAGATCTGAAGATTTGAGAGAACTTGATCTCCTTGGATGTGTGTTCTTGAGAAATCTTTGAGACAAAATATTTTTGAATGTATCTCTGTAATCTGTGTTCTATGAGTGATTCAAAAAATTCTATCTTTTATTCTCTGGTGCAGAATAGAATAACATTCTCTGTCAAGTATAGCTGTTAGCCTGTATTAAATGCATCCTTAATTGCACAATCTCTTCTGGAGAAAAGTCCACAGAAATATTCCTTGAAAAATCCCTTGAAACTTGGTCCAGAATTGAATGAAAACGGCTAGGAAATCTCTGAATTAATTGCAGAATAACTCCTTAACTGATTTGAATTTGAATCTGGAAACATTCTGGAAGTTATCTGAAATCGTCGAACTGAGCTCTGCTATCGTCGAGCTGAGCTCAGCGATCTGGAAATATACAGCAGCAAAGTATCGTCGATCTGAGCTCACAGATCGTCGAACTGAGCTCAGAGATGAAGATCCAAAGTAGAGTCAAAATCGTCGACCTGAGCTCACCGATCATCGAACGGAGTTCGACGATATAATGAAGTTGAGCTCAACGATCGTCGAATGGAGTTCGACGATCTGTCGAAGTTGAGATAGACGATCGTCGATCGGAGTTCGACGATTCGTCGTGCTGAGCTCGACGATATGACTTAGTCTCCAAACACAAAATCTTGGTCTTCAGGGCAGCTTCCAAACCTAGACTTCTAACCCTTAGACTCAATTCTAATTGACCTATTAAGCTATACAGGAGGTCAAGCAAAGGTTCCTAGAGACATAGTGATCCTGACCCAAATTAGTAATAAGGTGTTCCAACAATCTCCCCCTATTTGGGTTAGGATTACTATTTACAAACTTTGGAAAAATTTAAATAACAACATACAATCAGCAAAAACAGAAAAACAACAGCTAGACATGCAGAATCACATAGATATATAGCATCCAGATAATAATCAGAAATCACAGAAGTTGTCATCTTACAATATCATTTCTTCTCTTTGCCCTTAACCATTTTAATCTCTCTGTTAGGATTGAGGGCTTCTTTGTTTGACCTGGTATCATCTGCTGCACCCAAATATGCTTGCTTTTTAGGCCTGGGAACTACAGCTTCAGGATGTAATTCCATATACCTGTCAGCATCAAAGAATTTACTTGAAGCATATCTCTCTAGCTCTTTCTGTCTCTGTTCAGACATAGTTGAAATGTTGGAAGTGTCTATTCCTTGCTCTTTGGACTTTTTAATCTGATCCAGTGCAGCTAATTCTTTTAATCTGGCAGTCCAAGCAGCTGGATTGTTTTCAGGATCCTCAAAGGGTACAGGTGGTTCATATCTGTTGGAAGGATTGTCTTGAGAAGGCCTGACAGACACAGTTTCTTTCAGCTTGTAAGGGAAAGGACCAGATGTTGTATCAGAAGAAATTTGTCCTCCCCTAGAATATGGGTGCTGCCTGGAGTACCCTTTGGAATAGACTTGAATATCTCTTTGATTACCTCTATATCCTCCTCTCCTAGAATGTGAACCCCTGGATTGGCTTCCCCTATTGTAAGATCTGGCATGAGGCTGATAGGGGGCCTGACTTCTTGCTGGGGGTTGAGCTGTAGAGCTTCCACCTGCACCTGCATCAGGAGGAGGTGGTGGAGGAGGATGAGAGTGCTGGAATTGGGATGAACCCTTCTCATATTTCCTTTTCTTCTTCATTGCCTTCAGCTGGTTCTTAGAGTATTGCATCCAGTGCTCAGAAATAGGACAGTCATGAAGAATGTAGTATGGAATGTCATTGTTGTCCTTAACTTTAGCAGGAGGTACCCTCTTCATAGCCTTGCTCCTTGCCTTTCTTTTCCTGGCAATGGTAGCAGAAGAGTCATCAGAGTCTGTTTTAAATTCATCAGTTTCAGAACTCTGGTCATCATAGAGAGCATCTATTTTCTTCATTAGATCCTCTTGATCTGAACAGAAGCAGATGAGGCAGAAGTTGTAGCAGCAGGAATGACAGCAGCAGATATTGAAGGAGAAGCAGAAACAACAGCAGCAACAGATGCTGGAGAGGTGACAACAGCAGTAACAGCAGAAACTTCACTGACAACAGCAGAATCAGAAGGAATATCATCAAGGACTGCAGAAGGCTCAAATTCAGATGCCTCTGACATCAGAATGTCCTTGGAAATTGGTTCATCAGAAGCAACAGGAACTTCAGCAGCAGTAACAATATTTGCAGCAGTAGTAGTAGTATCAACAATCTCAGAAGCAACAACAATCCTTTCTTCAGAAGAAGCAGCAACATCAACATTTTCAGCAGCAGCAATTACTGAATTTACAAAGGAGGTGATAATGCTAGGGTCACAGCAAGAAAAAGGCACAAGTGCCTTGGATAAATCTTCTGGAGGCTGGAAAGCATTGACCTCTGTCAGACAGCTGAAGTAAGCAGAATCAAAAACTGATAGCAAAGAATTTAGGTCTATTGCAAGGACTGCAGTTGAAATCTAGCTTTGTGCTTGAGGCACAGCAACAACAACAGGAGGAGCAGTAGAAGAAGCAGTAATAACAGCAACAACAGACAGGCTTACAGAAACAGCAGCAGCAGCAGCAGCATGAAGATTCACTTCATATGACATCTCCCCCTGCCTAGATGCAGACATGTCTGGATCAAGGCACACTGCTGTAGGTGCTGCCTGAGGGAAGAGAGCCTGGCAGAAAGGGCTGCCACTGATAGGTGTAGTGGAGCCAAGGAGGTCTCCAACAGCAGAGTTAGCCTGGGGGCAAGCAACTCATACAGCCTGTCAGCAAGGGCTGAGATGTCTACTTGCTCAAGGGTAACTTGAGTAGAGGTAGAAGATACAGGAGTAGCAGAGGGTTTTGGTGGTGGAGAGCTGGTGAATGGTGGAAGAGATGGCTGAGGTGTTGGAAAGGTGGAAATGGAGGACAGGGGAATGGAGATGGATGGGGTGAATGTTGGTTGGTCTATGATTTGGTGTAGAAGGTCTTGAAATGAAGTGGAGGAGGAAGGTAACTCAGGAGGAGATGATGGGGAATCATCCATAAAGGAATCATCAAGTAGGGTGATGGATGGAATGGAGGGTGATGAGATGACATCTGGTGGAGGGTAGGAGAATAGTAGGTGGAATTGTTCTTCTAGTGTTGAAAGAACAGGTACTGGAGAAGGCGTGGATGTTGGAGATGGGCTGGATATGATGATGGTGGATGGAGCTGGAATGATGGATGGTATGGGAAGGGATGGAATTGGACGAGGAGGAGAGGCAACAACAACAGCCAGGTCATCTGCAGGGGCAGAGACCTGTGGAGGAGTGACTCTTAGAGTCCTTGTGCCTGAAGGAGTACTAGAGGAGGTCCTGCTAGGCTTGCTGATTTGTCTGTCCCACTTTCCAAAGAGGGCACAAGACAATCTCTTGGAGACATTGATATGAACTCCAGAGGAGACCAGCAGGGCAGGGCACCTGTGCTGCAGAAATACTCCAAGGATTCTTCCAAAGTTAACAAAACTTTTATTGATTTTCTTTTTGATGAGGTCAAAGAAAACCTCTCCCTAATTCAGATTCTTCTTATCCATAAGAGCTCCCATGAGGCAGAGCTGATATCTTGAAATTGTATCATGGGCTGAGTGCTTAGCCAGTAGCACCTTCCCAACAACAACTGCCAGGAACCTATATTCTACAGACAGATTCCTTTTGAAGAGCTTGCTAGGGTTTCCCTCTGAATGACCCATTCTGGCAAGCAGTTCAGAAAACTCATCTCCAGATAATTCAGCAGAATCTTCTCCATTTCTCAACTCAAAGACTTCTGTTAAAATTGTTGGGGTCAAGGGTACCTGAGTTCCAGCTATAGACCCAATAATAGTGTTGTTATCTTGATTATGGGTAGTATAAACCCACTCCTTTATCTCATCAGAAGCCAACTTGATCCTGGTGGTCATTATTGCTGTCAGATTCTGGTCCTTGAACAAACCCAGTATATCTTGAAAAATCTGGTCAGTCGTGCTGAAGGATTCTATATCAATATCAAACCCAGCATCAAACTTCATTGTAACAAGAACAGCAACTGACACAGCCATTGGTACCTGCAAAAACTCAACAAACAAAACGACCAAGTGTAGAACTGTTTGGAGGGAAAGAAAAATCTTGTAGAGAAATCGAAAGCGCAAAAGAGAACGACGGTGAAAAAAGAGTTTTATATTAGGGTTCGACGAAAAATTGGAAAGATCGTTGAACTAAGTTCGACGATCGAGGCTTCTAAAGGAATCTGAAGAGTATTCAACATCGTCGATCTCTGTTTGACGATATTGGAGAGCGTCGAGCTCCGTTCGATGATCGTTCAAAGAACAAAATCGTTGAGCGTCGTTCGACGATCGTTGACCGGAAGAGATAGTTCATACTATCAGAGAGACGCTGAACTCAGTTCGACGATTTAGGAAATCGTCGATCTCCGTTCGACGATCTTGGGGCAAATCGTCGAGCGCAGTTCAGAGATCAGAAAAATTCTAGACACTAAGAAAAATCAGAATGTTTGCCTAGTCTTGGTCAATTTTTAAGCTTTCAAAATCTTGGATATTATTAAAGACTTCCTCCATCTAACATTCCTAACTGATTTAGGAAGAAGGTGTGTTTCTTTTCATCCAAATCCTTGGTGAAAATATCTCCCCTTTGTAAATCAGTTGGGATATATTGTAGTTCAATTTTATTCTTTTCAACATTATCCCTTAAGAAATGATGCCTAATCTCTATGTGTTTTGTCCTACTATGGAGGACTGGATTTTGAGCTATAGAAATAGCACTAGTATTGTCACAAAAGATTTTAGACTTCTCTAAGTTGTAGCCATAGTCTAGGAGTTGGTTTTGAATCCACAAGATTTGTGAACAACAACTGCCTGCAGCCATATATTCAGCTTCAGCAGTTGAAGTTGACACAGATGTTTGTTTCTTACAAAACCAAGAGACAAGTCTGTCACCAAGGAACTGACAAGTTCCACTGGTGCTTTTCCTGTCAATTCTGCATCCAGCATAATCAGCATCACAGAATCCAGTTAAATCAAATGCTGAATCTTTTGGATACCAGAGACCTAGATTTGGACAACTTTTAACATACCTGAGAATCCTCTTAACTAGTGTTAGATGTGACTCTCTAGGGCTGACTTGGAAACTAGCACATATACATGTAGCAAACATTATATCTGGTCTACTAGCTGTAAGATACAGTAAAGAGCCAATCATTGCTCTATATGTTATCTGATCAACATGTTTCCCATGTTCATCAGCATCCAATACAGCATTAGTAGGCATGGGTGTTTTCATGCAAGATGCTTCAGACATACCAAATTTCTTAACCAGTTCATTTGCATATTTGGTTTGAGAAATAAAGATGCCTTCAGCATGTTGCTTGACTTGTAATCCTAGGAAGAAGGATAGCTCACCCATGCTACTCATCTCAAATTTAGAATGCATTAGGTTGGAAAATCTTCTGCACAATTTGGAGTCAGTAGAACCAAAAATGATATCGTCTACATAAATCTGTACTAGTAGGGTATGGGACTTATGGGTTCTAATGAAAAGAGTTTGGTCTACTCTACCCCTTATAAAACCATTTTCCAAGAGAAAGCATGCTAGGGTCTCATACCATGCTCTAGGAGCTTGCTTGAGACCATATAATGCTTTATTTAATCTAAAAACATAATCAGGAAAAGTTGGAGAGATAAAACCTGGAGGTTGTCTGACATAAACTTCCTCTTTGATGTCTCCATTTAAGAATGCACTTTTACATCCATCTGATAGACCTTGAAGCCTTTGTGAGCTGCATAAGCTATAAATATTCTGATGGATTCTAATCTTACAACTGGTGCAAAAGTCTGCTCGTAGTTGATTCCTTCTTCTTGAGAGTATCCCTGAGCAACTAGCCTTGCTTTGTTCCTTATAATTACTCCTTAATCATCCAACTTGTTTCTGAATACCCATTTTGTTCCAACAATGGAATGATCCTTTGGCTTTGACACTAGTTCCCATACTTTGTTTCTCTCAAATTGATGCAACTCCTCTTGCATTGTAATGATCCAGTGTGGATCTTGCTCTGCATCTTGAATGGACTGAGGTTCAATTTGAGATAAGAAGGAGGTGTGCAACAGGTTTTGGTTGACCTGATTTCTGATTTGCACACCAGCTGAGATTTCTCCAATTATTTGGGAAATTGGATGGTCTCTTGATGTTACTAAATCAACAGGGGGTGTTGATTGTTCACCAACCTGTGTTGTTGTTTCCTCTTGTGGTACAACAACTGGCTCTTCAAGTTGTTCTTCAATATGTTGAGCATTTTCTTCATCTCCACTGCTTTCATCCTCTTGAGTAACCTATAACTTGTTCAAGTCTTCAACTAGAGAATGTTCCTGCAAAGGTTCTATGGTAGAAGAAATCTTCTCCTTGAAAGACATGTTAGATTCATCAAAAGATATATGAACAGATTCCTTAATTTTTAAAGATGATTTATTATAGACCCTATAAGCCTTGCTGATCATGGAGTATCCCAGAAACACTCCTTCATCAGCTTTGGCTTGAAATTTTGCAAAATATTTCTTGTCATTATTATGAATATAGCAAATACACCCAAAGACTCTAAAATAGTCAACTTTAGGTTTCTTCCCTTTGAGTAATTCATAGGGAGTCTTTCCCTTTAGTTTATGTATCAGACTTCTGTTCAGCACATAGTTGGAGGTGTTCACTGCCTCTGCCCAAAAGGATAGAGGAAGGTGAGCATCTGACAACAATGTAGTGGCAGATTCAATAAGGGTTCTATTTTTCCTTTCAGCTACCCCATTTTGTTGAGGAGTTCTAGGAGCTGAGAAAGTATGCCTGATCCCTTCACTCTGACAGAACTCTTGCATAAGAAGAGAATCAAACTCTGTCCCATGATCACTTCTGATCAGGGCAATGTGAGTATTGAACTCAATCTGTATACATTTGAGAAACTCTGTCAGACACTTAAAGTTATCAGACTTCTTCCTTAGAAAGAACACCCAAGTGAATCTGGAGAAGTCATCTACAACTACTAAAGTGTAGGATTTCCCTCCTAGGCTTTGTATTGTGATGGGTCCAAAGAGATCCATGTGTAACAGATACAATATCCTAGGTGAATCACTCTTATTAAGTGACTTAAAGCTGTTTTTAGTTTGCTTGCCTAATTGACAAGCCCTGCAGAGTCCTTCCTTCTTGTACGGGCCAGAAGGTAGTCCTCTAACAAGGTTGTCTTTGGATAGCCTAACAATAGTTCTAAGGTTTAGGTGTCCTAATCTCTTATGCCATAAAATATTTGGTCTACAGACTGAATTAAACAAGCATATATCTACATCAGTTGAAAGAAAATCTACTAGGTAGATGTTACCTTTTCTTTTACCTGTCAACACAGTTGTGTTGTCCTCTGACTTGATTTTGCATAAGGCTTTGCTGAAGGTCACCTGGTAGCCTTCATCACACAGCTGACTGATGCTAATAAGGTTGTGCTTCAGTCCTTCCACATAAGCTACCTTCTTGAAAGTTACTGATCCAATTTGGACTGCACCATATCCTTTAGTCTGTCCAAAGTTTGAATCTCCAAAGATAACTTTGGGTCCAAGCTTGGCTCTGAAGGATGTGAGGTTGTCCTTGTTCCCTGTCATGTGCTTAGAGCACCCACTATCCAAATACCATTGCTGGTTAGATGTTGGATAGGTCTTCACCTGCACATAAGACAATTCATTTGTTTTTGACCCAGTTTACCTTGGGCCTAGGTTGATAACCTCTAAATTCTGAAATGAAAGACATCCCAGGTTGACTCTTATATCCTTCAGGATGATATCTCCTTGGAGGTATAATCCATTCAATATAAGGGTTAAAGATTTGGTATGAAGGACCCTTAGGATTCAATTTTGATTTGCCTTTGAAAAATTTTCCAGAGCTCTGACCTCTGTTCGACGATCTTGGAGCTGCGTTCGACGATCTTGGGTCAGATCGTCGAGCTCCGTTCGACGGTCGACTATGGCTGAGGTCAGGTATTTGAGATCGTCGACCTGCGTTCGACGACTTTGGCTGAGATCGTCGATCTGCATTCGACGATTTTGCCTGAGATCGTCGAGCTGCGTTCGGCGATCGTCGATCTTCATACGGCGATCGTCGATCTCTGTTCGACGATTTCAGCTGGGACTTAGTTTTCTGAGGCAGATCAGAATTTTTCTAGCAACCTCTACAACTCCCTTTCCTTTGTCAGAAATGAATTTGATTGGAGTTGTTAGAACAATAGGTTGGCTGGATGAAGCACCTAAGCCCAGTGTACTGTTGAACCTGGAGTTCACTGTGCTTGTGATGTCCATCAGCTTGATGCTTCTCCCATTGAGGGATTCTTCAAGCTTTTTGGCCTCAGAGAGCTCACTTTTCAGTGAAGCTATCTGTTCCCTACAGCACTCCAACTCCTCAGAGAGTTTGAGATTTTCTGACTTTAAGGTATTGTGTTCAGATAATTGATTTCTGAGAGAGATAATTTCTTTCTCAGACTTTAGCAGGTCCAAACACAGTGCTTTAAATTCAGACTTAAAATCCTCTGAACTAAAATCAAAAGAGCCAATTACCTGATCTTCTTCAGGTTGAGCCTCTGAGTCTGACTCTGACTCCTCTTCTTCTGAATTGTGCTGTGAGGCATTGATTGCCATCATGCAGAACTCCTTTTCTTCTGCATCATCCTCATCATCACTGGAACTGGATGAGGCTTCTGACTCTTCTTCAGTCTCACTGCAGGATTCAGCAACAAACCCCTTTCTTGAAGGTTTGTTTTTGCTTGAAGAAGGTTTGCTATTACCATTCCTTTTGGAGTCTTTCTCCTTTCTTCTTTCTTTCCTGTCCCTTCTGTCCTTGTTCTTGTTCTCTGGACAGTCAAGAACTATGTGCCCTGGTTTCCTGCAACCAAAGCAGATAATGTCTTTATTATTACTAATGGACTTGTCATACCTTGGCTTATCCTGCTCCTTGTATGGTCTTCTTCTGAAGTCCTTTCTGGCCATTTTGTAAAATTGTTTGGCCAGCAGACTGAGTAGTTCATCATTGCCTGTGGCTTTATCTTCAGGCAGATCTTCAGTTGTCTTAAAGGCTATGGTCTTCTCTTTTCTTGTGGCTGGTGAAGCAACCTTCTGTTCTTCCTCTCTATTTTTGATGAGTAGCTCATAAGATTTGAGCTTACCCAATAGAACTTCAGTTGTGATCTCATTCAGACTTCTGGCATCCTTAATTGGCCAGATTCTTGAATCCCAAGTGCTGGGGAAGCACATTAGGATCTTGTCATTAAGTTCAGTTAGAGAGATCTCTTTGTCCAATGTCCTGAGTTCACTGACAATTAGACTTAGCCTGTTGTACATGTCTCCCACAGACTCAGTTTCTCCCTTTTTGAAATTCTCATATTGAGAGATGAGATGGGATCTCCTATCCTTTCTCTCATCAGCTGAGCCTGATACTATTTCAGAAAGTTTGTCCCAAATTTCCTTTGCTGAATTACATTCAGCCACCTTTTGGAATATGTCATCAGACATTGTCTGGGCCAAGATGTTCATAGCCTTGGCATCAGCTACCTTCCATCTCTTGATATCAGCATCTGTTCCTGATGGAGGTGGAACAGCATTTGTGTTGGGTTTCTCTATGTGGATGGCACAACGCTTGTGCACGCAGTGGAAAAATAAACATCAAGAAAAACCCAAAGAGATGTGAATCGGGCTATGAACGTTGAATCAAGAACTTAGCAAAAACTAGGCAAAAATTACCTCGGTGGCGTTGAGTCACAACTCAACGGAGATGCTCCAAACTTTGATTTCTGCTGGTGGCGAGTTCTTCGTGGAATAGTGTCCACGTTTCAGCAGAATTCCACACGAGCGGGAGAACGCCGAGCTTTCCGTCGCACGGAAGGTCGGGAAGGAGAAGACCGCACCTCGGCTATTCCACGGACTGCTAGGTCCGCGCCAGGAAGAGCAGCACCAGCGACAGTCGCTGGAGAAGAGGCGGTCGACGGAGCAAACACGGCGGCGGCGGAACTCTTCCGTCGGCGGCGGGGATCGGGATCGGCGCAGCGAAAGGCGGAACGGCTTCCGTCGGGTTCGATTCGCTACAGGAGAAAATCGCGAGCGCGTATGATCCCAAAAACCCTAAGTGTCCTATTTATACCAAAGGTATAAATAAACCCAGGAAAATCGCTATCCGCAGACCACCCGAAAATAGGGTTCAGAATCGGCGAGTATCAATCGGTGAGAATCGGCGACAATCGGCGAGAATCACTGAGCAGGTTCGGCGAGAATCAGTCGACTAGTATCATACAGGATCGGCGAGAATCAGAGTACAATACTCGACGATTCTCGCCGATCGTCGAGCCGCGCTCGACGATACACAACGATACTCGACGATCGTCGAGCCGAGGTCGACGACAATTGTCGAAGTAGTCGATCGTCGAGAATCAACAATTGATTCTTGACGATTCTCGTCGATCGGCGAGAATCAGAGAGACGATTCTCGCCGATCGGCGGGAATCAGAAGACGATTCTCGACTAATGTCATCGACCCTCGGACGACAATCCCAACCAACACTTCAAGGCAACATTTGCCCAACCCGATGATCCTATAAGGCAACACTTTGCCCATAACCCTATTCAGGTCGGTGATTGGTAACCTTTACCAACACAGTCAGTCATCCAACTTCTCCACATCTCTTATGTGCGACCCTGCAGGCTCATATCGCGTTGGCAGTGAGATTACATGCTTGATCACTTCTAGATCATAATGGTAACTCCAACAGACTCCCACTTGATCTCGAAAGTATCAAACCAAAAACCTCACAAACAATGAGCGGCATCTAGCAATGCATCATTGCTCCCCAAATAATATGAGTTTATAACTCATAAGCCTTTATGACAAATGTATCAGCGTTGTCTTTGTCCCTTTGTCCTTTACATCCGGAAAGAACTAGATGTATGGACCGTGTCACCCTCGTAATAGCTCAATCCAAGTTTCTTGATCCAGGACGAACTTCCAGAGAATGGTGAGTCCAATATCACATATTGACTCAACCAAGCATGGCCATGCATTTCTCAGTCCAGTTCCATCAAGGGGCCCATGGATGCAACTCCTGTCATATAGGAGGACAAATCCCATATCTGCTCACACACAAACACCCAAATGATTCGTAACATGCCCAACAACCACCCTTATCATCAACCTTTCTCAAGGAAGACTTTAGATGGCATCAAAGCACGCTCTTCCTCACTTGATGAATGCTGTGACTTCAGGTCAAAGGATCACAACACCATTGTCAATTGAGACCTACTCGTGACACGATTGGATGACAATCCACAGAGTAGTCTCAGGTTGGGTCTGTCCAGTACAACTTGTTCACTAATAAGTACCCACGTGATGACTTGATATCACAATATCATGACCTGTGAGAACCAGTCATCAGTCAACACACGTGCTAGTCTTCATGTACCATCATCACCCTTAGCTTCTATGATGATACTCGACCAGGGACCTTTAAGAATGAAGCTTCAAATAAATCATGGGCTCTCACATTCAAGTCACGTACTTGATGTCCCATGGAGGCGAACATTCTAAGGGTATCTATTATGTTAACATTTAACTATCATATATAGAAAAATTCATAATAAAAGAATTTGCCATTAATTATAAAAGAAAAACTAGGTACACAGTTCATCATATGAACAAACAGCCAACAAAATACAAGATTACATGCAACCCACAAGATTCTCGCTAGAGTTGATCATTTAGGTATCGTATACCCATCGATCTAGTATGACCATCATGCTTTCTCTGCGCGAGAGGCTTTGTCAGCGGATCCGCAATATTTTCCTCAGTCGGCACTCTGCAAATGTTTACATCTCCTCGTTCGACAATCTCACGAATAAGATGAAAATGCTGGAGTATGTGCTTGGAGCGCTGATGAGATCTAGGTTCCTTAGATTATGCAATTGCACCATTGTTATCACAGTAGAGAACTATGGGACCAACAATGCTAGGAACTACATCAAGCTCGCCAATGAATTTCCTAATCCATACAGCCTCCTTCGCCGCATTAGCTGCTGCGATATACTCGGCCTCTGTTGTAGAATCAACAACTGTCTCTTGCTTGGAACTCTTCCAGCTCACAGCTCCTCCATTCAGGCAAAACACAAAACCTGACTGAGACTTGGAGTCGTCTCGATCAGTTTGGAAGCTAGCATCCGTGTAACCACTTACAACGAGCTCTTCCTCTCCACCATACACCAAGAACACGTCCTTAGTCCTTCTCAAGTACTTCAGGATATTCTTGACTGCAATCCAGTGACACTCACCGGGGTCTGACTGATACCTGCTAGTCATGCTCAAAGCAAAGGAGACATCAGGTCGAGTACATAACATCGCGTACATAATTTCATCCAATTGCCGAAGCATATGGAATCAACTTCATGCGGTCCTCATCTTCACAAGACTTTGGACACTGGTCCTTAGAGAGATTCACAACATGAGACATGGGCAAAAATCCTTTCTTGGACTCAAGCATGTTGAACCGCTTCAACACCTTTTCGATGTACGTACTCTAGGTCAAACCCAGCAACTTATTCGATCTATCTCTATAGATCTTAATACTGAGTATATAAGTCTCTTCACCCAAATACTTCATTGAAAAGCAGTTCCCTAGGTTGTTCTTAACAACTTTCAGGGTAGGAATGTCATTCCCGATCAACAGTATGTCATCTACATACAATATCAGGAAGACAACAATGCTCCCACTGATTCGCTTGTAAACACAAGGCTCATCTTCATTCTTGATGAAACCAAACTCTTTGATTTTCTCATCAAAACAAAGATTCCAACTTCGAGAGGCCTGTTTCAGTCCATAAATGGACTTATTCAGCTTGCATATTTTAGTGGCTTCATCTGGGGATACAAAACCCTCGGGTTGTGTCATATACACTTCCTCAAGGAGGTTTCCATTAAGGAAAGCCGTTTTGACATCCATCTGCCAGATCTCGTAGTCATAATACGCAGCAATAGCAAACAATATCCTAATGGACTTTACCATGGCAACAGGGGAAAAAGTCTCATCATAGTCAATACCATGAATTTTCTTGAAATCCTTAGCCACTAGTCGCCCTTTGAATGTCTGTACATTCCCATCCATGTCGGTCTTCTTCTTGAAGACCCACTTGCACCCTATGGGTCGTACCCCTTCAGGTGGTTCCACCAAGTTCCAAACTTGGTTTGCATACATTGAGTCCATTTCGGATTTCATAGCCTCAAGCCATTTGTCGGAGTCCGGTCCATTCATAGCCTCTTGATAGGTTGCTGGTTCATCATCATGATCCATAAGCAACACATTACCTATTTGAGACATGAGAAATCCATATCTCTCAGGCTCAAACCTCGGTCTACCAGATCTACGTAGGACTTGTGTTCCCTGAGCAGGTTCTCTAGCTACAACATCTTGTAGTCCTGTCTCAGAATCCAATTCCGGTTCATTCACTACATGTGGTTCTTGAACTTCTTCAAGCTCTACCTTTTCAGTCTTTCTTGATAAGAACTCTTTCTCCAAGAAGACACCAGTCCTTGCGACAAATACTTTGCCCTCATACGGTAGGTAAAAGTAATACCCTTTCGTTTCCTTAGGATATCCCACCAGATAACATTTATCTGATTTGGGTTCCAGCTTGTCAGGCATTTGACGTCTCACGTATGCCTCACAGCCCCAAATTTTAATGAACGACATACTAGGACGCTTCCCAGTCCATATCTCATATGGTGTCTTCAGAACCGTTTTAGTTGGAGCGCGATTCAATGTCATTGCAGCAGTCTCTAAAGCAAAACCCCAAAAGGAAACAGGCAAGTCTGCATGACTCATCATCGAACGTACCATGTCTAACAGAGTACGATTTCTCCTCTCAGACACACCATTATGTTGTGGTGTTCTAGGTGGAGTGAGCTGTGATACAATACCACACTCTTTCAGATGATCACGGAACTCATGACTCAGGTATTCGCCACCTCGATCAGATCGGAGTGCTTTAACCCTTTTACCCAACTGGTTTTCTACTTCATTCTTGAACTCTTTGAACTTTTCAAAGGTCTCGGATTTGCACTTCATAAGATACACATATCCGTATCTACTGAAATCATCAGTAAATGTAACAAAGTAGAAATACCCTCCTCTAGCCATGGAACTCATGGGTCCGCATACATCACTATATACAACACCCAAGAGATCCTCAGCCCTCTCAGTATAACCAGTGAAAGGAGCTTTAGTCATTTTGCCTAACAAACAAGATTCGCATCGCTCAAATGATTCATAATCAAATGAGTCCAAAAGTCCATCTCTATGGAGCTTGGATATGCGCTTCTCGTTGATATGGCCCAAACGACAATGCCAGAGAAAAGTAGGGTTCGAATCATTTGTTCTTAGTCTTTTATTGTTTTCTACATTACAGATCAGATGGTCCAAGTTCAAAACGTAAAGACCATTAAACAATTGGGCTACAACATAACAAACATCATTCTTAAATATAGAACAACAATTGTTCTTAATTATAAAAGAAAATCCAATCATGTCCAAACATGAAATAGATATAATGTTTCTAGTTATCGCCGGAACAAAATAACAGTCATCTAGTTCTATTACAAGCCCACTGGGCAAAGAAAGACGGTAAACTCCTACGGCTACAGCAGCAACTCTTGCTCCATTGCCGACGCGGAGGTCCACCTCCCCTTTACTCAGCAATCTTCTCCTTCCCAGTTCCTGCACATTTGTACAAATGTGAGAACCACATCCGGTATCCAATACCCAAGATGAAGGAGCAGAAAGGTTTATCTCTATAACGTAGATATTAGAAGCGGAAGTCATACCTCCCCTCAATTTCTGCAGACCCTCAATATACGAAGGACAGTTCCTCCGCCAATGACCAGCCTTGCCACAGTGGTGGCATTTCCCATCCTTCACCGTGCTCTTCTTTTTCATCAGTGCTGAAGACTTGGGCTCAAGATATGACTTAGGTCCTACCTTCGTCTTCTTGGAGCCCTTGGCTTTGCCCTTGCCCTTATGCACCATCAGTATGGGGCTGGCAGGCTTGGCCTTCTTCATATTGATTTCGGCAGTTCTCAACATGCCTAAGAGTTCGGGCAGTGTCTTGTCTATCTCGTTCATGTTGTAGTTCAAGACGAACTGCTCATAACTGTCTGGCAACGATTGCAGGATCAGATCCGTGGCCAACTCTTGACCAAGAGGAAAACCCAGCCTTTCAAGGTTCTCTATATACCCAATCATCTTGAGTACGTGAGTCCCTACTGAGTCTCGAACTCCCATCTTGCACTGAAACAATGCTTTCGTGATGTCGAACCTCTCTTGACGAGCCTGCCCTTGAAACATTTTCTTGAGATGCTCGTCAATCTTCTTGCACCCCATGTTCTCATGTTGCTTCTGAAGCTCAAAGTTCATGGTGGCAAGCATAAGGCACTCGACATCCAAAGCATCGTCAGTATACTTCTTATAAGTATCTTTCTCAGCACGGGAAGAGTTCCCGGTCGGCACCTCGGGGGCTTCTTCTTCCAAGACATAGAGCTTTCGCTCTTGCCTGAGAACAATTCTCAGGTTCCTATACCAGTCCATGTAATTTGTCCCACTGAGCTTATCCTTCTCAAGGATGGCTCTCAGAGACAATGTGGAGTGCGCAACGCTTGCCATGGAATTCTACAAGAATTTATGCAGAATAAAATCAATACCTAAATTTCAATTACAATTTATTCTAATTATGACTTCAATTAAAATACTCCTACTATTTTATTCGAAATGATAGCCCTCACTAACAATTCGGAGAGTTCATGCGAGCTACTCTCTTAGTGGACAAGATCTGTATTTCACCAACACTATGAGTCCGCTTTGGCGTTCCTCTCACGATGCGGTTATTTAGGTAGGCAACGCTTGCCAATTGCATCCTCATGCAATTCTTGTATGGTTGGTGAATAACTCCTTATTCGCATCCATCATATGGTGCATGCCAACCCTATGCCTCTAGGCACTCAACCTTTGAGGTCACCTAGTTAAGCTGAACCCGATGTCGACAGTGGGATATCACAATTATCCGCTCGCACCCTTACCAAGATAGATTAATGCACCTTGCTTTGGCAAGCCCACACTTCATCGATCGAGGCAGGAAGAGTGTCATCCATCGGAAGGCATCCAAACACTTAATATTTGATGAAGGGATTTCAAATATAGGTTAACAATTAACCATGATCAACATTCGATCGACGTGCACATCCAAAGAAAAACAATTCTTCTAAAACCACATGCATCCCTTATGTGCACATCCTGACACCATCAACATTTGATAGAAGGAAGGGCTAAATCTGAACATCCGGAAATTTCCAAATCCTCAGATTTACATGCATTGGACAAAGGCAAAGACAGCTCAACTTAAAGCATTAGACAAGCTCATCTCTCTTTGTTGGATTCAAAATCCAAAACAAAATCGAGGGATGGTTACTGCTAAGGAGATCACAATTTCTAACACTTAGAAATCCACCGAAATTCCAATCGTTCTTGGCGAGGAGACCAAGACTAAATCTAGACATTTAGAACACTTCTAAATCCCTAGGTTTACACGCACTGGAATAACAAACTTCCAAAACAACGATCATGGCCGTAACCTCGCTTTGATACCACTGTTGGGTTTCTCTATGTGGATGGCACAACGCTTGTGCACGCAGCGGAAAAATAAAAATCAAGAAAAACCCAAAGAGATGTGGATCGGGCTATGAACGTTGAATCAAGAAGTTAGCAAAAACTAGGCAAAAATTACCTCGGTGGCGTTGAGCCACAACTCAACGGAGATGCTCCAAACTTTGATTTCTGCTGGTGGCGAGTTCTTCGTGGAATAGTGTCCACGTTTCAGCAGAAGTCCACACGAGCGGGAGAACGCCGAGCTTTCCGTCGCACGGAAGATCGGGAAGGAGAAGACCGCACCTCAGCTATTCCACGGAATGCTAGGTCCGCGCCAGGAAGAGCAGCACCAGCGACAGTCGCTGGAGAAGAGGCGGTCGACGGAGCAAACACGGCGGCGGCGGAACTCTTCCGTCGGCGGCGGGGATCGGGATCGGCGCAGCGAAAGGCGGAATGGCTTCCGTCGGGTTCGATTCGCTACAGGAGAAAATCGCGAGCGCGTATGATCCCGAAAACCCTAAGTGTCCTATTTATACCAAAGGTATAAATAAACCCAGGAAAATCGCTATCCGCAGACCACCCGAAAATAGGGTTCAGAATCGGCGAGTATCAATCGGTGAGAATCGGCGACAATCAGCGAGAATCACTGAGCAGGTTCGGCGAGAATCAGTCGACGAGTATCATACAGGATCGGCGAGAATCAGAGTACAATACTCGACGATTCTCGCCGATCGTCGAGCCGCGCTCGACGATACACAACGATACTCGACGATCGTCGAGCCGCGGTCGACGACAATTGTCGAAGTAGTCGATCGTCGAGAATCTGTAACGGTCCAGGCCCATCCTATGGGAACCCGCTGGACCGCCGGCCTACCAGAGTCCAGACTCGGGCCCACTGCTGGTAGTCAGCCTATCACATTCAAGCCTGCAGGCCATGCACCCCAACCCCTCTCCGACCTGTTTATCAGCGCGGTAGGTTGTTGCCACTGGGTCTCGAACCCAGTACCTTGATAAGAAAGCTTTCCACCACTCCCTCATCACCAACTGAGCTGCAGCTCAGTTGGTGATGAGGGAGTGGTGGAAAGCTTTCTTATCAAGCTCCTGGGTTCGAGACCCAGTGGCAACAACCTACCGCGCTGATAAACAGGTCGGAGAGGGGTTGGGGTGCATGGCCTGCAGGCTTGAATGTGATAGGCTGACTACCAGCAGTGGGCCCGAGTCTGGACTCTGGTAGGCCGGCGGTCCAGCGGGTTCCCATAGGATGGGCCTGGACCGTTACAAAAAGTGCACTTTTATTGTAAGGCCCCTAGCCGAACCAACGTGACAGCGTCACGGCTCCGCTCTAGGCGACCCTACCGGGCTGCAGCCCAAGCACCCCAACCCCTCTCCATCCACAGGCGGGTTGTTGGTGGCCACAGCCTCCCTTTGATGAGGTAAACTCGATAGTCAAGCCCGCACTACGGGGACTTCCCAGGAGGTCACCCATCCCAGGATTTCTCTAGCCCGAGCACGCTTAACTATGGAGTTCTTTCAACTCTCATCACCAATTGAGCTACAGCTCAGTTGGTGATGAGGGAGTGGTGGAAAGCTTTCTTATCAAGGTCCTGGGTTCGAGACCCAGTGGCAACAACCTACCGTGCTGATAAACAGGCCGGAGAGGGGTTGGGGTGCATGGCCTGCAGGCTTGAATGTGATAGGCTGACTACCAGGAGTGGGCCCGGGTCTGGACTCTGGTAGGCCGGCGGTCCAGCGGGTTCCCATGGGATGGGCCTGGACCGTTACAAAAAGTGCACTTTTTTGTAACGGCCTCCCCAGCCCACGGCTCGCAAGGACGGCCGCCGGCACCCCCAGCACCACGCTCGAAAGGGTTCAGCCTAACCAGGTCTGCAGACCATGCACCCCAACCCCTCTCCGGCCTGTTTATCAGCACGGTAGGTTGTTGCCACTGGGTCTCGAACCCAGGACCTTGATAAGAGAGCTTTCCACCACTCCCTCATCACCAACTGAGCTGCAGCTCAGTTGGTGATGAGGGAGTGGTGGAAAGCTCTCTTATCAAGGTCTTGGGTTCGAGACCCAGTGGAAACAACCTACCGTGCTGATAAACAGGCCGGAGAGGGGTTGGGGTGCATGGTCTGCAGACCTGGTTAGGCTGAACCCTTTTGAGCGTGGTGCTGGGGGTGCCGGCGACCGTCCTTGCGAGCCGTGGGCTGGGGAGGCCGTTAAAGAATCAACAATTGATTCTCGATGATTCTCGTCGATCGGCGAGAATCAGAGAGACGATTCTCGCCGATCGGCGGGAATCAGAAGACGATTCTCGACTAATGTCATCGACCCTCGGACGACAATCCCAACCAGCCCTTCAAGGCAACATTTGCCCAACCCGATGATCCTATAAGGCAACACTTTGCCCATAACCCTATTCAGGTCGGTGATTGGTAACCTTTACCAACACAGTCAGTCATCCAACTTCTCCACATCTCTTATGTGCAACCCTGCAGGCTCATATCGCGTTGGCAGTGAGATTACATGCTTGATCACTTCCAGATCACAATGGTAACTCCAATAATTTGTACTGGAATTCTCTGGGGGTCTTGGACACACTGTCAAAACAGAGTTAAAGATATCTTCGTCAATAGAATTCATGTAAAGTCTAATCCTTGCTTTCCAAAGTGCAAACTTGGATAGATTGCACACTGGAGGTCTGGTGCTAGTATAATCTTTGTTTTGGGCCATGATTTGTGAAAGCAAATCTAATAATAGAATACAAAAGAAAAACAGATCTAGTTTGGGATCTTGGGTTCCGGTGTTAGCTTGTACAACCAATCAGGTATGGTATGTTTAACCAAACTCGCTTTGATACCAATTGAAAGAGCAGCTAGATCTGATATACTCTAGAGGGGGGGGGGGTGAATAGAGTATATGGTGCTTTGAAACTTTTTACAACAGTTGTTGTAATAAGTGTGAGCAGGGAAGCAGTAAAATATCTAATCACAGACCTAAACTAAACAAAAGCTAATCACAGAAAAGTCAAGGCCAGAAACAAAAATGAAAACAAGCAAACCCAGAAGACACAAGGAAATATAGTGGTTCCCCTAAACTTGGGTACATCCACTCTTCTACCACCCTAGGTAGGAATCCACTGCAGGATGAGTTGATCAGGTGTCCTGGGCACCAATGAGCTTTTGATAAGGTGCTCAAAAACCAAGGCAGATTTTTTGATCAGGTGTCTTGCCACCAATGAGCTTTTGACAAGGTGCTCAAAAACCAAGCTCAAACTTTTGAAGGGAGTTTGAGAAACCCTTTACAGAGAGGGGGTGAGAGAGTGATGGAAGTCTTCTTTTTCTCAAACAACTGAGAAGACTATGTGGATTATTATTGTCAAAGCTCCCCCTGAATCCTTGAGATCTTCAGGAAGAAAAGCTTTGTTGAGGGTGATAGGCCTTCAAAGATTGAACTCCAGCAATAGATGATTTCAGCTATGACTGAAATGTTGAATGTCTGGAGTCTGGAAAATATGTTGGCCTTGAACACTTTGAAAACTAAAGAGATCTGAAGATTTGAGAGAACTTGATCTCCTTGGATGTGTGTTCTTGAGAAATCTTTGAGACAGAATATTTTTGAATGTATCTCTGTAATCTGTGTTTTATGAGTGATTCAAAAAATTCTATCTTTTATTCTCTGGTGCAGAATAGAATAACATTCTCTGTCAAGTATAGCCGTTAGCCTGTATTAAATGCATCCTTAATTGCACAATCTCTTCTGGAGGAAAGTCCACAGAAATATTCCTTGAAAAATCCCTTGAAACTTGGTCCAGAATTGAATGAAAACGGCTAGGAAATCTCTGAATTAATTGCAGAATAACTCCTTAACTGATTTGAATTTGAATCTGGAAACATTCTGGAAGTTATCTGAAATCGTCGAACTGAGCTCTGCTATCGTCGAGCTGAGCTCAGCGATCTGGAAATATACAGCAGCAAAGTATCGTCGATCTGAGCTCACAGATCGTCGAACTGAGCTCAGAGATGAAGATCCAAAGCAGAGTCAAAATCGTCGACCTGAGCTCACCGATCGTCGAACGGAGTTCGACGATATAATGAAGTTGAGCTCAGCGATCATCGAATGGAGTTCGACGATCTGTCGAAGTTGAGCTAGACGATCGTCGATCGGAGTTCGACGATTCTTCGTGTTGAGCTCGACGATATGACTTACTCTCCAAACACAAAATCTTGGTCTTCAGGGAAGCTTCCAAACCTAGACTTCTAACCCTTAGACTCAATTCTAATTGACCTATTAAGCTATACAGGAGGTCAAGCAAAGGTTCCTAGAGACATAGTGATCCTGACCCAAATTAGTAATAGGGTGTTCCAACACAGTCGTTCATATGGAGTGACTTCAAAGATGGCCGAGTAGTTAGTGATGTTGATAAGGTGAACAACGCGAGGACAGCTTCAGCCCAGAGGGAATAAGGAGTAGTGGCAGAGATGAGAAGGGAACATGTAGTTTCGATGATGTGATGATGTTTCCGTTTGGCGACCCAATTTTGTTCGTGGGTGTACGGGCAGGTCTGCTGGTGGATGGTGTCATGAGATTGGGTGAGGTCATGCATGGTGGAGGAGAGAAACTCTTGAGCACAACTAGAACGAAAAATTTTAATGTGATGCCCGAACTATGTGTGAATCATTGCGATGAATGTTTGATATACAGTGGGTATTTCAGAGCGATGTCAAAGAAGATAAACCCAAGCGCAGCGAGAGAAGTCATCAATAAAACTGACATAATAAAGATATTCAGAGTGAGAAGCAATTAGGGTCGGACCCCAAATGTCAGAAAGCACTAAATCAAAGTGGTTGTTGTTTGAGAAGCACTGCTTGAAAATGGCAAAGCAAGGTGCTTTGCCAAACGACAACCCATACAGATAGAGAGGGAGGAAGAAGAGATGCAACCCAATGATAGAGAGAGGTTAACACTTCAGAGTCGGTTACTAGACAAATGACCTAAACGTTTGTGTCACAAGTCGGCATTCGAAGTAACATAAAGAATAGAAGGTGACAAAGATAAAGATTGTGGAGCGTGAAGATTCTCCATCTGATACATGCCACTAGTCCTATGGCCCCGTCCAATCCTCTAAGCCATCCGTGAATCCTACACAACACAACCAGAGGAGTAAAATAAAACAGTGAGTCCAAGATCACGAAGAGAGCTAACAAAAATAAGGTTCATGTGTGGGTGAGGGGCATGTTGGATGTTTGAGAGGGTAAGGCGACCAGAGGGAGCAAATGCCTGGGTGATCGAGCAAGACTGCATAGTAGGGACAGAACCCCCATCAGTAGTGGGACTTGAAGGTGAGTGGGGTTTGAGGTACAGTTGGTGAGGGTGCTTGAATCGTGTGTAAGGTGGCAGGAGGCCCCAGAGTCAAAATACCAAGGCGCACTTGGTGAAGGCCGAACAATAGTAGTACCAGAAGCGACAGATAGGTTGTGGGTTGTAGAGGTGGCGGGTTGAAGCAGTGGTGACTGAAGAAGTAACTCCTTGAGACGTTGTTGTCAATCTACAACCGCAACAACGGTGGGATGAGAGCTGGGGCCGCGACCACATCCTCGACCATGGCTGTTACGATGGTCATCATAATGGTTTTGCACATCAGGGTGTGGGGGACGAGAGGGGCATTCGTACTTCATGTGGCTCGCCTTTTTACAGTAGTTGCAGGTAATAGTAACGTCGCGTGGTCGAATTGCAAGAGCATTATCAATCCCAGGAGTAGGTGGAAGGTCCACGGGAGGACGAAGGCGAGTCTCTTCATCAAGTAGGGCAATCAGGGCTTCATCCAAGCTAGGAAGAGAAACCTGATGAAGGAGTTGGGCTGTTAGAAGGGCAAAATTGGGTCGCAGGGCAGCGAGGAACTGGTGGAGATGGCCCTCGGAGAGATGGCGCTAGAACTCCAAAGAACGAGGATAGCCGCATGGTAAAGGGATCGTGGAGTCCAATTCATGCCAGAAGGTGCTAATCAAGGTGAAAAAATCCTGAATGGATTGACCTTCCTGTCGTGCAGAGTGAGAGTCGCAGATGAGACGATGACGTCAAGCTCCACCGCAGGGGACAAACCGATCGCGAAGATATTCCCACATAGCGCGGGCTGAGGAGAGGTGACTGATGGAGGTGAGGAGTGGACGAGCAACAGACTCCAGGATGTAAGATCAAATGGCCTGATCGCGATGTCGCCAAAGACTGTCGTCGTCTGGAGTGGTGGTGGCGGCGGTGGTGCTGTCAGAGCTGATAACAGTAGATTTCGTAGTGGTAGAGCTTGCAGAGGTGGGGGGAGCACCGGTGATGTGATCCCAGAGATCACGGTTGGAGAGGGTGGCTTTGATAGTAAGAGCCTAGTCCGACCAGTCGCTGGCGATGGTCAGTTGGAAGGAAGTAGCATTCAGTGGTGGCGAGATCAAAGGGGCGGCCATGACACCGGGATGGCGAACAGGAGCCGTGCATAGCGGACAAAGCGACAAATCACCAGCAGCAGATCGCAGCAGTAATAGGAAATAGATTTATCAGGACGAATATATTATAAACTAATATATAAAAAGAAAATTATATAAGTTAAAATGTTTTTTTTGCATAGTTGGTAGAGTTGTTTTTTAATAATTTAGAAGTTTAGAGTTCAATTCCTACCAACCACATTTTTTTGTATAAACAAGATTGATATGCTATTATTTAAATATATTTTATAAACAAATTAACTCCTTATTATGTTGTTATTTAAAATAATATTAAAATTAATTTGTTGATATATTGATATTTAATTTTTTATTATAAACAAATTCGTTGCTATATTTTTGTCAAAATATTGTATAAATAAATTTATTGTTATGCTGTTTTTATATTTTATTTATAAATAAATTTATTGTTATGTTGCGTCTGATTATATTGTTGTTTATTTTTTTATAAACAAATTAGTTGTTTAAAGTTTTTATATATAAACAAGTTTTTTATTAAGTTATTGTGTGAAATGTTTAAAATATTTAAAAAGAATGATGATATGCAAATAATCCATAAAGAATGATGAATTGAGATATATGATGTCGTTTTTTCTCAAATTGATGAACTATTATAAATAATTGTGTGATATTAATGTAATATAGACAATATATCAATGTAATATAAACATATTTAAACGGGAGGCGGATTCGATTTATTTTACCGAATAATTTTATACTCCGCTCACACAGAATATAATTCTTGCGTCTGACACCACTGCACGTGTAGACACCAAATTGGCCTCTTAAACTCCCCCAAAATGGGGTGTGGCTCATGAATCATGATTTCAAGTATGTGTGACATAATTAGTTTATTTCGAGACCCACCACAAGACCTCTTACACACGTGGGGTCGAAATTCCTTTATTTCTTTTTCCCTCTTAGCAATCTTATTTTCTCCTGGCAAGTGCCGACCCGGTTATCCAATGAGAAGAGTATAGTCAACGACCATGTGTTAAGATTTTTTCGCTACTGAGTTGTAGCAAGCTTGTAAGCCAACAACACCCTTACACCCATATTTGCATTCTTTCTTCTTTAGTTTTTCGTTTATGTTTAAGGGTAAGACTAATGATTCTCAAGTAATTGTTTTGGTCTTCATATATCATTTCGATCTTCCAGAGATCATCTCCGGAAGATCATTTGGAACTAATTTATACGACCAAAAACATGCGTGACACGTGATAATGTGTTGGTCCCAGGACCTAATTTATAGGAACATTGTACAAATATTCATTCATTTTGATCTTTTCAATGAAAAAAATATCATTTAATAAATTTTTAATTAATGACCGGATTACTCAAGCCACTAACTATGACAGGCCCCACAAATTGTGCTAAGCATATTTAAAACATTTTAACATATTGTGACTAATATGTTAAAATATGACTAATAGTTACAAAATAGTTGAACGGGGTTTACCCTTTTTTATCCATAATTTGGACGGAAGTTCTCCAATCAATTTGACAGATTCAAGATGTCTTATTTTTTTCTTGATAAATTATAATAAAAAAATTTAAATACACGCAAAAGTTCCACAAATTTATATGTTTAAGCCTTCATTTGGTACGGCGGTGACGTTTGCTCCCGGTGGGTCGAAATGAAGAGTTGGATCCGGAGGGGAGGAGGCGGGGTTGGAAAAACGGCGTTTGAGGGGCTTTTTCTTCTTGCGGCGGGTGCAAATGGAGCAAACGCCGCCGGCGCCTCTTTTGTGTACCAGCCGTCCAACGTCATTTGCTCCAAACGCCGGGCGAAAACGCCGAAACAAACGAAGCCTAAATTTGATTTGACTGGATTATTGGATGGCATAATTTCTAAGAAAAAATGAAAACATCTCTTGATAAAATAATGTTGCGGGTCACTCAGACTTTCCCTAGTTCAGTGGAATCAAACCGCCTTATCTCGAAATCAGATCGGGGGCGCAAACAGTGAAAATAAACAACAACAAATGACATGAGATTTTTTTGACGTGGAAAACCCGAAATGAGTGAAAAACCATGTGGCTGAATCTGTGCCGAGCCAAAATTCGCTAGTTCTTTTGAGTTTACATGGATTGAGACTTGATCTCGGAGGGCCACATGCCGCTTCTCCGTTACAATTGCAAAATACGAAACTAAGAGAGTGAAACTAAATCCCTGGAGCCTCGATGGAAGTGCTCTGACTTTTGAAATTTGGCTAAATCCACGGAAGCTCGATGGAAGCGTTCCAGCATAAAAATTTGGTTGGGTCCATGGAATCTCGATGGAAGCGTTCCAGCCTCAAAATTTGGATAAGTTTTCGGGACCTCGATGAAAGTGTTCCGGTTGGAAAAATCTCCAAGTCCATGGAGCCTTTGCACAAAAAGAAGAGCAGAGCAAATTCCTAGACGGAGGATCGACATAACTCCACGATCTCGCCGGAAAATCTCAGAGCTCTCTCTTTCCTCTGGAGTTGTTTGTCTTCAAATGAAGCTCTGGAAACCTACTTATAATTTTCTGGAAGGTCATGGTGGTAATTGCGTCAGGGCGTAATTAGTGTTGGCGAATGGTGTCGCTCCATTTCAGTCACCTAGATCACCAAAAATAGCATAATGACGTAAGTGTCCCGTGGAAAGTTCGGGCGGCTCGGGCAAGGTTTCTGAAAGATGGAGGTAATAAACTTTTGAAGGGAGTTAATAAACCCTTTATACAGGAGGGGGAGAGAGATTTGATGTTGTCTTCTCTTTCTCAAACAACTGAGAAGACAAGTGTATTGTTGTTGTCAAGGCTTCTCCAGAAATCACTTGAAGCCTTGCACATGGTGTAGTAGGTCTTCAACCTTGACTTGAAGAGATCCAGGAACTTCTGACTGAAAGAATGTTTGTTGTTCTTGAAAGCTCCAGGAGTAGAAGTTGAAGAAGACTCTTGATAGTGATTGTTCTTCTTCTTCTTCAGTAAAATCAAGGTGAAAACAAAGTATTTTCTGCACAGAGAATGTCTGAGATTTTCTGTATGTTCTCCGGTTCTGTTTCACTCTCTGCCATATTGTCTTCTGAAAAAGAAAATCCCTTTTATATTCTCTATCGAATTTCTCCTTTGAATTTTGAATTCTCAAGCATTAATAACTGATTGCCTGGAGAATGAAAATCGGCTAGAGAATATTTGCATTGATGAGTTTCCCCAACTATCCCAATTAATTAAGCAAGTAATTATCCTGATGAAAACCATAATCAATGCTGCTAGTAACGGCTATATTCAGAGAATATAAGCATTAATTACTTCAGGAAATCACTGCTAAATAATATGGAATAAATGACAGAAAATAGGGAAAATTATAAGTTTGGAACTGCAACATAAATCGTCGACCATAGAATAGATTTTGTCGACCTGAGATCCAAGTTCGTCGAGCTGAGAAATCATGTTCGTCGACCTGAGAAAACTTGTTAATCGACCTGAGATCCACGTTCGTCAACCAGAGCTCATCTAACTGCATTCTGCGAATAACTTGTCAATTATGTGGTCCAAGTTCGTCGAGCACAGATTCTGTCTTCGTCGAGCTGAGTTCAGAGAAGATATTCTAGAAAGAATGTGTTGAAGTTGAAATTCAGACTTCGTCGACCTGAGCTCGAATATCATCGAGCTCAACTCAGAGAATTAACTCTGAGTTCGTCGATCATCGATTGACGATCGTTGAGCTGAGTTCGACGAACGTCGAACTTATATACTGAACTTGATTTTCTCTAAGTCTTGAGTCATCTGAGGTATTCTGCTGGCTGGTCCATGTATGGTTGAACCTAAATACTTAGCCTAAACTCTAAGACTCAAAACATATGACCTTGTCTATACATTGTGGGTCAGTCATCCTAATTAGTGAACCTAGTCCAAATCCAAATAGGGATCAAACAATCTCCCCCTATTTGGGTGAGATCACTAATACAAATGAAAGAAAAACATTCACAAAGCAGGATAAATATATCTGACAGGAAATTGAAACAATCAGCAGATATTTACATAAATAGTAGCTTTGTGACAGAAAACAAATATAGTTCAGAAAATCACAACTAAACAAGATGTTCATTTCTTCTTCTGTTGCTATTGCCGGTCAGCTTTGTCTTTCTTAGAAGGCTGGGTGAATTTGATTTCTCTATTAGGATTTGCTGCTTCTCTTTTGGACATGGTCATATCAGTAATACCAATTATATTAAGAGAAGTTGTCCTGGGTACCACAGGCCTCTGGATGCAAGTTCATGTAGGCATCTACATTGAAAAATTTGTTAGCCTTTCATACCTTTTCAATTCTTCCTTTCTGTATGATGGCATGGTTGAGTACTGAGAAGGATCTCTCCCTTTAGCTTTATCTTTATTAATCATTGATAGTCCAACAAGCTCCTGGAATCTGTCCATTCTTGACGTTGTTTCTTTTTCAGGATCCACAAATGGAATAGGTGGTGATGCAGGCCTTTTTGGAGTTTCTGCTTTCTCAATTTTAGAAGCTTGTTGTTGAATGTCTTGTTGTTGTGGCTGTTGCTGGTGTCTGCTGCTAGAGGAATACCTTTGCTGACTGCTTCCATCTGATCTTGAGGATCTATCAGGTTATCTTTGATATGTTCTAGCATATGGAGTAGAACTCTGAAAACTACTTCCTGAAGCACCAGCAGGAGGAGGAGGATGAGGAGGACCTGTCTAGTTCCTTTGAGGAGGAGGAGGAGAGTACCTCCTGCTTTTCTTTCTGGCTTTTTGTTCATTCTTTGAAAGCCACATCCATGCCGGCATCCCAGGATATGGAGTGATATTCTATAGAATATAATATGGAGAATCATGAGTAGGGTTTGGTTTGGGAGCAGTTCTGGGAACAACCTTTCTTTTCTTAGAAACTTTCTTCTTGGCATTAGTATCATCATTAGAATCATCGTCATCCTCTTCTTCATCAGAAGATCCCTGAGGATTGTCATATAAATCATCAAGTGCTTTCAGAAGATCTTTTGATATTTGCTTTTCTGCTTGAGGCTGCAATATAGGTTCTAGAAGAGCTGGTTGAGCAACAATGGTTTCAGAAATACTTTTAGCAATTAACTTGTTTTCTTCTTCAATGTCAGCCATAAGAATTTCATCAAGATCAGGCAGGGGGTTGTCATCCATCTTGTATGTGGGAGGTGAGATGGCCTTTGGAGAAGAACTGGCCATGGGAGCTGATAATTTGGGAAGCTCTGCTACTGTAAAACTAGCCTTAAGTTGCTTAGCAACTATGGGGCTTATTGGAGCAGTATATGGAACTAAAGCCATAGAAGGCTTTGGGCAGACAAATGGAAGATAATTCAAATGAATTGTATCAAAAGAATTTAGTAAACTGAATAAATCAACTGTGGGATTAATAATGCAATCACCAATAGTTATTATTTCTGTCAAAATTGTGTCATCCATATCTATATCAAAATCTGTATATAACTCAATTATTTCAGCAGGAGGGACTGCTTCTTCTGAATCATCTGACATCATATAATCTGCTACCGCTTCTGCTACTGGTGTCAAGACTAGGGCCTCTTCATAAAGCATCTCCCCCTGATTAGGTTCAGGGGGCTCTGAAGCCAGTCCTCCAGAAGAAGGGACAGAGGAAAGAGCAGCAATTCTGGATGATAGAGAAGTGATGGAAGCAGAGAGTGGGGAAATAGTAGTGGCTATGAGTTTTTCAAGAGTGGGAGAAATGAATGCTAGAAGGTCTTTAAATATATCAGAAAAATTGAGATATAAAGATTCTGGAGCAGTGGAGGAGTAAGGAGTGTGATGTCCACAATTAGAAACATACAGAGAAGGCACTGACATATCTGTATGTGTATAGTCTGGAGCAGTAGATGATATGTCAGTGTGGGGCACTGAAGGAATAGCAGTTGAAGGAGTTGTAGTGGTAGAAGGTTGGACTGTGGTTGTGGGTGAAGATGGAGTTTCCTGAACTGGAGATTGATGTGGAAATGGTGGAGGGGAAAGGAGGTTGAAGGATGGTTCCTAAATAGAGGAGGATGGTATTTCAGAGGTATGAATTTGAGGTGAAGAATGTGGAGGTGGAGATGGAGGTGGTGTGGTATGTACTGGAGATGGAACTAGTGAGGGTTGATGTTGGTGTTGAGTTAGTGGAGTATGAACTGGAGAAGAAGATGGTTGTTGTTGTGGTTGTTGAGGAGGAAGTGAAGGAATGTGGGTGGAAGGGAGGACATCTTCTGGAGGTGGAGGAGTGGTTAGCACAGCCCTGGTGCTCTCAGAAGTCCTAGAGGAGGATGAAGCCTTGGTTGGCTTTGTGATTTTGCTCTCCCATCTGCCAAAAAGTACAGATGTAAGCCTTTTTGAGGCATTTATGAACACTGCTATGGAGACCAGTAGTTCAGGAGCCTTTTCTTGAAGAAAGATTCCCAGAATCCTTCCAAAACAAACTTCCTTATTATTGTTCTTTTTCTTTATCAATTCAAACAATAACTTTCCCCAGTTTATCTTTTTCTTGTTAACCAGAGCACACATCACAAGGAACTGGTGCCTGGTGATTTAATCATGTGCGGTATGTTTTCCCAATAAAACTTTGCCGACAACATTAGCAAAAAATTTAAACTCAGCAAATAAATTTTTCTTTAACAATTTGTTTGAGTTTTATCCAGAATGACCCATTGTTATCAGCATACCATCATACTCATCACTATCATTTCTATATCATCATTTCCATTCAGCAGATCAGAAATCTCAGTTAAAACGGTGGGGTTAAGGGAAACGTGATTACCGGATATTGTCCCTATCATTGTATCTGCCTCTGATGTTGTAGATGTAAACACAGATTCCTTAATCTCAGTCATTGCTATCTTGATTTGGCGAGACATGAAGTTCTTCAGATTTTGGTCCTCAAGCAGTTTCAGAATGTCCACAAATATCTGGTCAGAGTGCTGGAAGGAATCATAATCAATATCAAAGCCCATGTCAAATTTCATTGCAGCAAGAGTGTTCGCCGGAATCGCATGCGTTTGACTGCAAAAGAGAAATAAAGATCAAGTGCAAGGGAACAGAAAGCGCGGGACGGAGTTTGAATAAAACCTAGATATATGGTTTTCAGAATATGAAGCGGCAGACTCCGTCCGACGAAAAATAAAAATTCTTCGATCTGGGTTCGACGAAATATTTTATTGACAAAAGAATTCGTCGATCTCAGTCAGAAGAAGTGAAAACATTTCGTCGATCTCAGTTCGACGAAAATTTTCTGAAGAAATATCGTCGATCTCCGGTCGACGAAAACAGCTTCACACACAGAGAGTTGGTCGATCTCCGTTCGACGAATTTCTCTATAACTCTTCTCTATTCGTCGATCTTCGTTCGATGAACTTTGAAAAATTCTTCGACTGCAGACAGAAATCGAATTAAGGCTTCTCCGATCATACCAAGCTAATTTATAAAGAACAGATGATTTCTTTCATCCAAAGGTTTGTTGAAGATATCTGCTCTTTGCAAATCAGTGTAGATGTAGACAAACTTAATTTTATTTTTGTCCACACACTCCCCAATAAAATGGTGTCTAATGTCTATATGCTTAGTTCTACTGTGATGGACTGGATTTTGTGCAATGGAAATTGCACTTGTGTTGTCACATAGTAAAGTTAAATTATTTAAGTTGAAGCCATAATCTAGGAGTTGGTTCTGAATCCATAGCATCTGGGAACAACAACTGCCTGCTACTATATATTCTGCTTCAGCATTTGAAGTAGACACAGATGACTGCTTCTTACAAAACCAAGATAATAATCTCATACCAAGGAACTGGCATGCCCCTGAGGTACTTTTTCTGTCTACTCTACATCCAGCAAAGTCAGTATCTGAGTATCCAGTCAACTCAAACTCTGACTCAGTTGGATACCAGAGTCCTAGACTAGGACAACTCTTTATATATCTCAAAATCTTTTTTAAGAAAATAAGGTGTGATTCTTTAGGGTTCACCTGGAACCTAGCATAAAGACATGCAACAAACAATATGTCAGGTCTACTTGCTGTAAGATATAATAGGGACCCAACAATGACCCTATATAATTTCTGATCAACATGTTTCCCATGTTCATCAGAGTCAATTACAGCATTAGTAGCCATAGGTGTTTTCTTGGCTGAGGCATCTGACATCCCAAACTTTTTGATAAGCTCTTTAGCATACTTAGTTTAGGATATAAAGATGCCATCAGGTAGCTGCTTCACTTGGAGACCAAGGAAGTAGGAGAGCTCACTCATGCTACTTATTTCAAACTTTGAATGCATGAAGTCAGAGAACCTCTTGCATAGTTTGGAATCTGTAGACCCAAAAATGATGTCATCTATATTGATTTGTACTAATAAAATTTCATCATTATGGTGTTTTGTCAATAATGTCCTATCTACAATGCCTCTAGAAAATTTATGCTGTAAAAGAAAGCTAGCTAAGGTTTCATACCAAGCTCTTGGAGCTTGCTTTAAATCATAAAGAACTTTATGCAATTTAAAAACCTGAGAGGGATAAGTAGGAGAAATAGAACCTGGAGGTTGTTCTACATAAACCTCTTCTCTAAGTTCACCATTCAGGAATGCACTCTTGACATCCATTTGGTAAACCTTGAACTTCTTGTAGGCAGCATATGAAAGGAAGATTCTGATTGCTTCCAGCCTTGCAACAGGTGCAAAAGTCTGGTCATAATCAATCCCTTCCTCTTGCCTATAGCCATGAGCAATCAGCCTTGCCTTGTTCCTTATTATAAGACCTTGGGCATCAAGCTTGTTCCTGAATATCTATTTAGTTACAATGACTGGGTAGTCTTTTGGTCTTGAAACTAAATCCCAAACTCTGCATCTCTCAAATTGGTTGAGCTCCTCTTGCATTGCAACTATCTAGTGGGGATCTTGCTATGCATCTTTAATGGATTAGGGCTCAATTTGAGATATAAAACAGGCATGCATCAAGTCTTGGTTGAGTTGATGCCTGGTCTGCACACCAACTGAAATGTATCCAATCACTTGAGATACAGGGTGATCTCTAAGTGTGATAAATTCAGTAGGTGTAGTTGGTTGTGTACAACCCCGTAGCCGGGTGAGTGGGACCCTCCCCAAATGTCAGCCTAGGGGCGTGTTGTGGGCGACGAGTTGGTGCGACCCCGTTAGGAGACGTGCGGGTACTCGTGCGTGCGTGCGGAGGTTTCATACGCAAAGATTTGGAATATATATATATATATATATATATATATATATATATATATATATATATATATATATATATATATATATATATATATATATATATATATATATATGATAAGATATAATGTATATAAGGGGTTATATATATGTGAGATGATGGGGAGAGAATAAAAGAGGAGAAACAGGAATCAAGGGGGGCAGTTCGAGTATAAGGAAAAGAGGGAAAAAGGGATAAAAAGAAGAAAAAACAGGAGAATGCAGGAGGGGTCGGGGTACAGGAAAAAAGAAAGAAATTAGAAGCAGGGTGGGTTCGGGGACGGCGGGAAAAAAAGGAGAAATGGAAGCAGGGGGAAATCGGGAGCCCTAGCCCGCGGATCTAGAGTCCAGCCGCCGCCGCCCCCCCTTCCCCGCTCTCTCGCCGGCTCGGAGTAGCACGGCCACAACCCCGGCCGCCATCCCCTCTCTCATCGTCGGCCTGGAGCAGCAAGGAGCCGGCTGCCATTCCCCCCTCTCTCCCATCGCCGGCAAAGCCGAGCCCCACCGCCCCTCTTTCTCTCTCCCATCGCCGGCGAAGCAGCAGCCCGGCCGCCACTTCCTCTCTCTCTCTCTCCCGTCGCCGGCGAAGCTAGGGCACGGCCGCCCTTTCCTCTCTCTCTCTCTCGTCGCCGGCGAAGCAGCAGCCCGGCCGCCCCATTCTCACTCTCTTCCGTCGCCGGCAAGGCAGCAGCCCGGCCGCCCCTCTCCTTCTTTTTCCCGGCCTGAAGCAACCACACCCCGGCCGATCCTCTCTTTCTCCCGGCTTGGAGCGAGGCTCGGCATGGAGCGGGGCTCGGCCTGGAGCGAGGTTCGGCCTGGAACGAGGCTCGCCCTGGAGCGAGGCTCAGCCTGGAGCAAGGCTCGGCCTGGAGCGATGCTCAGCCTGGAGTGGAGATCGACCGCCGACGCGGCCGCATGCAGTAGGATCGACTCGGAGCTCCTCTCCCGGCCCCGCCGCCAAGCACGCGACAAGGGTAACGATGTTTCAACTTGGGCAGGTGAAGCCCTCAGTTTACATATTTGCAAGGAAGCCCCCCTCCACCAACGAGTGGGGGGAAGGGAGCTTTCCGACGGGTTGACGTGTACGTCCCCACAGTTAATTGCATTAGTACCCGGAAGCGTGAGTACGGGTTTAGGCATGTTGTATGAAGCCCATCCGGACGTGTGAGCCAGATTGGTGATGTTCTGGGGTTCCCGGAGAAGACTCTGAGGAAGTTTTTTGTTAGCCGCTTGCAGGGAATGCGCACCACAAGCCCCAAAATAAGGGGTGTGCGCAATATGTTTGACCCGCTTATGTTGGCCGACCGATGACTAGTTGGCCGCCGCTCGTCGAGACGTTGGTGTACAGGTGTTGCAGTACCAGGCGGGGAGTAGCGGGCTTAAGCCCAAGCTTGTGCTGGCCCTCGAAGGCCTTTTTGTTTATATTTCCGGCCTGCGCGCCGAGTATGGAATTTATATTCCTATAATAGTTTTTCATACCTGTGATGCTCTGTGGATATGCAGTTTACTCCTCCTGTCTTGGGCGAGCGGCGTGTTCATGAACCGCTCCCCCGTGTGGGACCCGAGGTATAGATGCCGGGAAGCCCCTGATGGCCCGTTGTCATCCTTTCAGAGTAGCGGAGTTCCGCTATTAGCGGCCCAATTGGGGCTGCGTAGAGTAGGGATGCGGGGCGGTTTTGTGCCAATAGTAAGGCGGGCGGGAAACATTTTACTTAGACCCGAGGTGGCACTTTTAGTTAAGGAGTGGATCTCGAGATCCTCCTCAGATGTTCTGGTCGGCCAAGAGAGCCCTCCGAAGGTTCCTTAGCTCAGCCCTTGTCTTGGGAGGGGAAGAGTTAGTTAGTCTTCCGGGTATGCGGCGGGTCCTCCACGCTGAGACCTTGGGTCTATCCCTTGTGTTCCTAGCCTTGTGCCTAGATTGCTCGCTTGAGGGTAGTAGGTGCGCGGTCACCCCTTCCCCAAGGGTCGAACTCCACAGGAGACCGGATTCCGGTTTCAACATTTTGGTGCGGTGAGCGTGGAGAGTGACCAGCACAGAAGAACTCAGGCGAACATCATGGCTATAGAAGTGGAACCAGGTGACGACCACAGTCATGCGTTGACACTTTGTATGTAAGGTCCTCATACTCAGAGTTGTCCCCTCCATACCTGTTGTTTGAATCCTATAGCATTTGGAGTAAGATTTGCACCTATTTGAAGCGCCTCTACCTATGAAAACCCGTGTATCCCCACTTTTCACATCAACGAGAAACCTAGAGGTTATTTTCTTCAAGAGAAAGTAAGATAGCAGCTGATAGGTATTAGGAGCCGGGGTGACCTGAAAGGGTTCCCTCCCTAACGATAATATGTTAACTCTTCCTCGTAATTCAGTAGCGGTCAAGCTTTTTCTTTATTTTCAATTCACCTCGAGCTTCTGAGGGCTTCAAGGGTTAGCCTCGCGATCGACTCTGGAATCCAAGCGTCCAACCCGTTCCTTTTAAATAGCCTAGTTCGGACGATGGGACAGTGTCGTGGGACTTTAAGCGCTATTGTATGACCGTGCCTCTGCATTGACGGCCAAGATCAGCTCCCCCCTTGCACGCCGGCCTATGTCCTCCCGATCGCACCTCTCCTCCGACTAGAGGAATTATCAAGAACGAGCCTAGATGCTAACCTCTCAGATTTGATAAAGGGCCGATCTCTCCAAGCAATCACATGTGACATGGCGGAAAGTGATCTTTGTTATTAGATCAGGATACGAAACGTCCAACCTGTTCCTTCTAAATAGCCCAGTTCGGATGATGGGACGATGCCTCGGGACTCTAAGCGCTATTGTAAGACCGAGCCTCTGCACTGACGGCCGAGATCAACTCCCCCCTTGCACGTCGGCCTATGTCCCCCCGATTGCATCTCTCTTCCGATTGGAGGAATTAGTAGGAACAGGCTCGGATGCCAGCTTCCCGATTTGACGACTTCCAGATCGTCTCTCTAATGTATAGAATGCATCCTCCATTTGTAAAAGCATCGGTGCAATTAACTCTCCAGCACCTCTTAAGTAAATAAGATGTCTCCATCTCGAGCAAAGTCAAGTCGAGTAGTTTTGGACCCCGAGCAGATCCCGCTGCTAGGCTCTCACCTAGCTGGCAGGGCCGGAAGTCACTCGGTGTCATCCGTGGGCCTCGAGCAGATCCCGCTGTCAGGCTCTCACCTAGCTGGCAGGGCCGGAAGTCACTCGATGACGGTAGTTGTGGACCCCGAGCAGATCCCGCTGTCAGTCTCTCACCTAGCTGGCAGGGCCGGAAGTCACTCGGTGTCATCCGTGGGCCTCGAGCAGATCCCGCTGTCAGGCTCTCACCTAGCTGGCAGGGCCGGAAGTCACTCGATGGCGGTAGTTTTGGACCCCGAGCAGATCCCGCTGTCAGGCTCTCACCTAGCTGGCAGGGCCGGAAGTCACTCGGTGTCATCCGTGGGGCTTGAACAGATCCCGCTATCAGGCTCTCACCTAGCGGGCAGGGCCGGAAGTCACTCGATGGCGGTAGTTGTGGACCCCGAGCAGATCCCGCTGTCAGGCTCTCACCTAGCTGGCTGGGCCGGAAGTCACTCGGTGTCATCCGTGGGCCTCGAGCAGATCCCGATGTCAGGCTCTCACCTAGCTGGCAGGGCTGGAAGTCACTCGATGGTGGTAGTAGTGGACCCCGAGCAGATACCGCTGTCAGGCTCTCATTAGCTGGCAGGGCTGTAGGCACACCTGGGAGGGTAAGGGACCCCGAGTGCTGCTCGGCCCCGGGTAGACTCGCTGTCAGGCTCTTACTAGCTGGCAGGGCTGTAGGCATACCTGGGGGGAAAGGATTGGCTCAGCGTGTACAGGAGGATACAGAAGATACGACTTTGTTGTTTCACGATATCACGAGAAATTATATACTCGTTGTAAGTAATGGTATAAGAGCAATTCGATGACAGTGAGCCAAAAGGTATCGAGTGATTCAAAAGGTTCAGAAAGGTCATGGAGAGATTGATGCTCCAAGCACAGATTTCAGTTTCCCTCGAAAATTTTTTTTGGGTCGGCTCCCACTCGCCGGATACGTTGGGTTGGATGATTCTTTCTGAGCTTGTGCCAAGCTCGAAAAGAGCAGGGATTATGTACAACCCCATAGCCGGGCGAGTGGGACCCTCCCCAAATGTCAGCCTAGGGGCGTGTTGTGGGCGACGAGTTGGTGCGACCCCGTTCGGAAACGTGCGGGTCCTCGTGCGTGCGTGCGGAGGTTTCATACACATAGATTTGGAATTTATATATATATATATATATATATATATATATATATATATATATATATATATATATATATATATATATATATATTATATATATGATAAGATATAATGTATATAATGGATTATATATATGTGAGATGAGGGGGAGAGAATAAAAGAGGAGAAACAGGAATCAAGGGGGGGGGGGGGGGGGGGGCAGTTTGGGTATAAGGAAAAAGGAAAAAAGGGATAAAAAGAAGAAAAAACAAGAGAATGCAGGAGGGATCGGGGTACAGGAAAAAAAGAAAGAAATTAGAAGCAGGGTGGGTTCGGGGACGGCGGGAAAAAAAGGAGAAATGGAAGCAGGGGGAAATCGGGAGCCCTAGCCCGCGGATCTAGAGTCCAGCCGCCGCCGCCCCCCTTCCCCGCTCTCTCGCCGGCTCGGAGCAGCACGACCACAACCCCGGCCGCCATCCCCTCTCTCATCGTCAGCCTGGAGCAGCAAGGAGCCGGCCGCCATTCCCCCCTCTCTCCCATTGCCGGCAAAGCCGAGCCCCACCGCCCCTCTTTCTCTCTCCCGTCGCCGGCGAAGCAGCAGCCCGGCCGCCCCTTCCTCTCTCTCTCTCTCCCGTTGCCGGCGAGGCTAGGGCACGGCCGCCCTTTCCTCTCTCTCTCTCCCGTCGCCGGCGAAGCAGCAGCCCGGCCGCCCCATTCCCGCTCTCTTCCGTCGCCGGCAAGGCAGCAGCCCGACCGCCCCTCTCCTTCTTTTTCCCGGCCTGAAGCAACCACACCCCAGCCGATCGTCTATTTCTCCCGGCCTGGAGCGAGGCTTGGCCTGGAGCGGGGCTCGGCCTGGAGCAAGGCTCGGCCTGGAGCGAGGCTCGGCCTGGAGCGAGGCTCGGCCTGGAGCAAGGCTCGGCCTGGAGCGAGGCTCGGCCTGGAGTGGAGATCGACCACCGACGCGGCCGCATGCTGTAGGATCGACTCGGAGCTCCTCTCCCGGCCCCGCCGCCAAGCACGCGACAAGGGTAATGATGTTTCAACTTGGGCAGGTGAAGACCTCAGTTTACATATTTGCATGGAAGCCCCCCTCCACCAACGAGTGGGGGGAAGGGAGCTTTCCGACGGGTTGACGTGTACGTCCCCGCAGTTAATTGCATTAGTACCCGGAAGCGTGAGTACGGGTTTAGGCATGCTGTGTGAAGCCCATCCGGACGTGTGAACCGGATTGGTGATGTTCTGGGGTTCCCGGAGAAGACTCCGAGGAAGTTGTTTGTTAGCCGCTTGCAGGGAATGCGCGCCACAAGCCCCAAAAGAAGGGGTGTGCGCAATATGTTTGGCCCGCTTATGTTGGTCGACCGATGACTAGTTGGCCACCGCTCGTCGAGACGTTGGCGTACAGGTGTTGCAGTACCAGACGGGGAGTAGCGGGCTTAAGCCCAAGCTTGTGCTGGCCCTGGAAGGCCTTTTTATTTATATTTCCGGCCTGCGCGCCGAGTATGGAATTTATATTCCTGTAATATTTTTTTCATACCTGTGATGCTCTGTGGATATGTAGTTTACTCCTCCTGTCTTGGGCGAGCGGCGTGTTCGTGAACCGCTCCCCCGTGTGGGCCCCGAGGTATAGATGCCGGGAAGCCCCTGATGGCCCGTTGTCATCCTTTCAGAGTAGCGGAGTTCCGCTATTAGCTGCCCAATTGGGGCTGCGTAGAGTAGGGCTGCGGGGCAGTTTTGTGCCAATAGTAAGGCAGGCGGGAAACATTTTACTTAGACCCGAGGTGGCACTTTTAGTTAAGGAGTGGATCTCGAGATCCTCCTCAGATGTTCCGATCATCCAAGAGAGCCCTCCGAAGGTTCCTTAGCTCAGCCCTTGGCTTGGGAGGGGAAGAGTTAGTTAATCTTCCGGGTATGCGGCGGGTCCTCCACGCTGAGACCTTGGGTTTGTCCCTTGTGTTCCTAGCCTTGTGCCTAGATTGCTCGCTTGAGGGTAGTAGGTGCGCGGTCACCCCTTCCCCAAGGGTCGAACTCCACAGGAGACCGGATTCTGGTTTCAACAGGTTGAGCAATAACTTGGGAAATAAATTTCTCTTGTGGAATTATAGTAGCTGTTGTAGGTTCTTCACTGTTTTCAGTGTCTTCATTTTCACTGTCTTTAGCTTCATTTTCTTTAGAAATGTGTGGAGAAGGATGGCTAACTGCCTCATTGGTGAGGGTCAGTTCATTTAACTTCTCACATAACTGTGATTCCTACAAAGAGTTACTGGTAGAAATTTCTTTCTCCTTGTAAAACATGTTAGTTTAATCAAATGAAATATGCACAGATTCTTCAATTTTCATGGTAGATTTATTAAAAACCCTATAAGTCTTGCTTACTTGGGAATATCCATGAAAAATTCCCATTTCAGCCTTGGACTTAAATTTTCTAATGTGATTCTTATTGTTGTTGTGAATATAGCATAAACAACTAAATATTTTAAAGTAGTCTACTTTAGGTTTCTTCCCTCTAAGTAGCTCATAAGGAGTCTTATTCTTAAGCTTGTGTATGAGACTTCTGTTTAGTACATAATTTGCTGTGCTCATAGCCTCTGCCCAAAAGGATAGGGGCAAATTAGCATCTACAAGTAATGTGCCTGTAGATTCAATTAGGGTTCTATTCTTCCTTTCAGCAACCCCTTTTTGTTGAGGTGTTCTAGGAGCTGAGAAGCAGTGCCTGATACCTTCCTTCTCACAGAACTCTTGCATAAGAAGAGACTCAAACGCAGTACCTTGATCACTACTGATCAATGCAATTGGAGTAGAGTACTCAATCTGTATGTTCTTGAGAAAATCTGTAAGAACCTTGGAGTTATCAGACTTAGATCTCAAAAAGAATACCTAGGTGAATCTAGAGAAGTCATCTACAATCACTAAAGTATAAAATTTCCCTCCTAGACTTTGTACTGCAATAGGGCCAAAAAGGTCCATATGTAGTAAGTATAATATTCTAGGTGAGTCACTTTTATTTACTGTTTTAAAACTACTTTTAGTTTGCTTGCCTAATTGACAAGTCCTGCAAAGGCTTTCCTTCTTGTAGGAGCAAGAAGGCAATCCTCTAATAAGGTTGTCCCTAGAGAGTTTGGCAATGTTTTTCAAGTTAACATGACCTAATCTCCAATGCCAAAGGTCATTATTGTTGCTAGTTGAATTAAACAGGCAGATTTCAGCTTTGGCAGATTTAAAATTGACTATATAAACATTTCCTACTCTAGTGTCAGTCAAAACTACATGGTTATCTATAGAAGTAATAATATAGGAAGTTTTTGTAAATAATACCTGAAACCTTTCATCACATAACTGACTTATGGAGATAAGGTTTTGCTTCAGTCCACTTATATTGGCTACCTTCCTGAAGGTGATAGCTCCAATCTTGACTTTTCCATAGCCTTCAGTCTGGACATAATTGGAGTCACCAAATATTACTTTTGGTCCTAACCTTAACTTATAGTGAGCTAGGTTGTCCTTGCTCCCAGTCATGTGTTTAGAGCAGCCACTATCTAGGTACCACTGTTGCTCTGTGGTAGGATAGTCTTTCACCTGCAAATAAATTGATTAGCTATTCTTGACCCAAGTTAACTTGGGTCCTTCTTTCTTCATATAACGAAAACTAGAAATAAATGAATATTTAGGTTGGCATTTGTAACCTAATGGATGATATCTTCTAGGTGGAATAATCCATTGATTAAATTGATTATTAGAAGATCTTGGTTGATTATTATTTTTAGAAGAATTAAAGTTTCTGTTATACTGAACTGCGTTCGACAAATTCAAGTGAGTTCGTCGACTTGAGTTCGACAAATGGGGTTGAGTTCGTCGAACTCCACTCAGAGAATGAGAATATCCATTCTCTAGGCCCCAAAATCATCGATCTCTGCTCAACGAACCATACTGGTTTCGTCGATCGTAGTTCAACAAATTATTATAATAGAAATCTGTGTTCGGAGTTCGTCGACTGGAGTTCGAAAAACTGTACACATTTCTTCGATCGAAGTTCGATGAAATCTATTGAACATTGTTGTAGTTAGGATTTTTCTTATTCTATTTCCTTTTCTTATTCTTTGGTTTTAATTCAGTTGGTTTAACATTTTTATCATTATCTATTTTCTCTTTTCCTTTTTCAGAAACAAACTTAATTGGTGTTGTCAAAATATTTTTTTGAATTAGTGGGGGTTGGCTTGATGATGCACCTAAGCCTAGCTTTCCATTTAGCCTGGCATTAACTGTACACATTTCTTCAATTTGCAGAATGGAGGTCTGGTGCTTGCATAATCTTTGTTCTGTGCCATGCTGTGAAATAATCAAAATTAGGAGAAATAAATATCAGATCTAACAAAGGATCTTGTGGTTCAAGGGTTAGCTTGTACAACCAAAGGAACCTGCTCTGATACCAATTGAAAGATGGGGGTTAGATCTGATTATTCTAGAGGGGGGGGGGGTGAATAGAGTATTTAAAACTTTTTGGCTGTTTAAGATTTTTATATCAGAGTAAAGAATAAGTGATACCAATAATAGCAAAAAGTAAAAGCAATCTATATTAATCTACTCTAACACAATAACCTAGTCTATCACAGCCACAATAAGAACAACAAGAAAAAATGCAACCAGACAACACAAGAAATTTTATATTGGTTCCACAACTTTGGTACATCCACTCTTCTACCACCCTGGTAGGAATCCACTAGCAGGTTTTGATCAGGTGACTGCCACCTTTGAGCTTTTGATCAGGTTCCCAAAAACCAAAATAAACTTTTGAAGAGAGTTAATAAACCCTTTATACATGAGGGAGAGAGATATTTGATGTTGTCTTCTCTTTCTTAAACAACTGAGAAGACAAGTGGATTGTTGTTGTCAAGTCTTCTCCAGAAATCACTTGAAGCCTTACACAGGGTGTAGTAGGTCTTCAGCCTTGACTTGATGAGATCCATGAACTTCTGACTGATAGAATGTTTGTTTTCCTTGAAAGCTCCTAGAGTAGAAGTTGAAGAAGACTCTTGATAGTGATTGTTGTTCTTCTTCTTCTTCAGCAAAATCAAGGTGAAAACAAAGTATTTTCGGCACAGAGAATGTCTGAGAGATTTTTTATATGTTCTCTGGTTCTGTTTCACTCTCTACCGTATTATCTTCTGAAAAAGAAAATCCCTTTTATATTCTTTGTCGAATTTCTCCTTTAAATTTTGAATTCTCAAGCATTAATTACTGATGGCCTTGAGAATGAAAATCGGCTGGAGAATATTTGCATTGATGAGTTTCCCAACTGTCCTAATTAATTAAGCAAATAATTATCCTGATGAAGACCATAATCAATGTTGATAGTAACGGCTATATTCGGAGAATATAAGCATTAATTACTTCAGGAAATCACTACTAAATAATATGGAATAAATGACAGAAAACAAGGAAAATTCTAAGTCTGGAACTGCAACAGAAATCATCGACCATAGAACAGATTTCGTCGACCTGAGATCCAAGTCCGTCGAGCTGAGAAATCCTGTTCGTCGACTTGAGAAAACTTGTTCGTCGACCTGAGATCCACGTTTGTCGACCAGAGCTCAGCTAACTGCATTTTGTGAATAACTTGCAAATTCTGTGGTCCAAGTTCGTCGAGCACATATTCTGTCTTCGTCGAGCTGAGTTCAGAGAAGATATTCTGGAATGAATGTGCTGAAGTTGAAATCCAGACTTCATCGACCTGAGCTCGAATATAATCGAGCTCAACTCAGAGAATTAACTCTGAGTTCATCGATCAGCGATCGACGATCATTGAGCAGAGTTCGACGAATGTCGAACTTATATACTGAACTTGATTTTCTCTAAGTCTTGAGTCATCTGAGTTCTTCTGCTGGCTGGTCCATGTATGGTTGAACCTAAATACTTAGCCTAAACTCTAAGACTCAAAATATATGACCCTGGCTATACATTGTTGGTCAGTCATCCTAATTAGTGAATCTAGCCCAAATCCAACTAGGGATCCAACGGTGTCTGGAGGCGATGTTGGCCGGAAGCGGTCAACGATGACTGAGTCGGCCGAAAATGGCGAGGGTTGCCGGAGGTGGCGGCAACCGCCGCGCACACAGAAGATCACCGCGCATGCCGGCCGCGCGCGATCGCACGGGCTGGCCGAGTGCGGCCGCACGAGCGCGCTGGACGCTCGGGGCATGGTCGCCTTTATGTCGGCTTAGTACGCGCATGCTGCGTGCATGCCGACCGCGCGCGTGCAGGCTGAGCGAGCCCGCACGTAGGCTGGACGCGCCTACGTAGCATAGCCACGCGCGCGAGTTTGATATCCTTCTTGGGTTCTTTTGGGATGTGCAGCTTCGCAAGCGTGACTTGTCTGATCGGGTTTATGCGGACTTGATCCGAGCCATGCGGGTTTGAATAAGAAATTTCAGTGGGAACCCCATAAAATCATCCCAAATTTTTGCGAGTCATGACCCGTGAAGTGATGAGCGTGAAAACTTTCTTCCTATCTTGGTGTGCTCAGATCATTAGAAAATTATCTGCTATTCTTGCGAGATATTTGACAAAGATTGATGTTTATTCGCTACCCGTTTTGAGACATGAAATTTTGGAAAGAAATATTTTGTCATCTTGGTCGCTTTTCATTATGAGCCCTCATTTGAGACCTATAAATTAGAGGGGTTAATTCAGTTCTTCTCCTCATACCGTTGTAGAAATCTTTGAGTTCGCGGAGCGTTTTCCTGGGATTTTTGTGTTCATTCGGCCATGTGTCTCCCTCAAAAAAGGTCAGTATTTTTCATGCCTTAGGAGCGAGGAGCGAGCAAGGGGAAGTATTCCGTGCTAAGTTGTGCTAACGCGGGGCTCTCGGAAGGAGCGGCAAGCACGTAGGTGGTGTGTGCGGCGGGAGGCGCTCCCAGTGCCGACAGCATGTATGAGCAAGCACGCGCGGACGCGATCGATTGCAGGAGGGCACGCTCAGTTTCACGTGGGGCCGCCTTCAAGCGAAGGGCGCGGGGCGGACCGCGCGTTCAAGGGAGGCCCGGGCCGCCCACATGAGCACTCGCAGCCGGGGCTGCCCGAGTAGGCATGTGCGGCCTGGGCCACCCTTGCGGGTACGGTCGAGGCCGGCAGCTTGCTTGCGCCTGAGGTTGTCTGGGTGGGGCGTTTCCGTCATTGTTTACACGGCCATGCGCGAGTGCATTTGCGGGATTCTTTTTTTTCTTGTTTTGATGCTAATGCTTGTCTTCTTTACAGGTGTCAAAATGTGGTGCTCCTCAGTGATCGATGCGCCTTCCGCCAAATTTAAACCTTGCACATGTGGGTAGTTGGAGGAAGCGTTTCGGCTTTTTGGCGGGCGAGGATATTGTGATCCCTTCCCACTAGAGCGCGTTCAAAACCCTCCTCCAGGCCATTTCACGATTACTGAGGGGTTCTGAAGGCGGGCCTTTGGATTCCCCCCACGGAAGAGGCAGTCACATTATTTCATTTTTGTGGCATTCCGGTGATGCAGTTTTCCCTTGTAGGGCTGAGCAGGATTATGAGGCTGCTTTGATTCTTTCGGGAGCACGACTCCCGGATGTCGGTTCAACTCTTGTACGAGTGGTGCGAAGTCTGTCTTAGCTATAGTGAACAAGTCGAGGTGCAGAGCAATTAGAGATGGGTGTCGTTTGAAGACAATACCGACCATCATCACGACGGGACACTATTTGGGTTTGTCAAAACCCGTGGAAGCTACTAGAGACTTGGCAGGATCCTCCTGGCCGCTGTTGTCTCCTTACATGTAAAGAGTATGACTTTACTTCATTGCTGGGCGTTTAGGATCCATGTGAGTTGAACGTTGTTCTCCACAAGATCAGCATATTTGTTGTCGAGAAGCAGCTAGTTCTTGAGGAATGTGGAGCGGAGTTGAGTCATATCGTTGGAGCATGGAAAGAAGAGGAAGTTGGACTTTTCGCAGCGGCAGAGAGTTGGCGGTCCATCCTCTACTGCCTCCTAGGTCATTATTGATGTTACTGACGATTGTCTGGATGACCTGGTTGCTGATTTGCCGCCCGTGGATACTGAGGATGTCCCAGAGCTTCCTAAGACTGTGTCAGCTTCTCGAGCGATCCCCGAGTCGTTATTGGTGTCGGGGAGGGGAAAGGAGCAGGAATTCTCCGCTTGCCAAACGCTTCTCTGAAAGGTATGTTTGTTGCCACCATCATTTTCCCTCCTTTGTCTTGTGTTGCGCGTTGGAATAATTTGTTTTTCATGTTTGCAACTAAGCGAAGCTCGTGACATCGTGCTCTCATGGTACGATATATACATAACCACAAAGGATGACTTTCTATCTTACGGGTGAAGCTGGTCGGCCCGGAGGAAGAAGAAAGAAGTTATTTCAAGGCTCATTATTACAGATTCCCAGTTGTACTCTTCCCAGGCTGAGGTCAAGACTCTTTGGGTGAAGCCCAGTGCTACTGGCATCGGGATTGCGGCTCTTCGCATGAGGTTGTTCTTCATCGAGGCGAGTCTTGAGGAGTTGATCCGTTATGCCACGCTAGCCGACTCTACGATGTATTAACAAGAGGCAGAGGATGAGCAGTTGGAGAAAGAGAACGCTCGGCTGACTTCGGAGCGGGAGGTGGTCGAGGCCATGTGGGAGACTGCGGTGGTCGAGTACAGAGCCTCTTATAACTTTAAGGTGGAGCGGTCTTGCATTGCGGAGGAGGCGTGTAACACTCCAGTTTTTCCTCATTGAAAAACAACATAATTGAATTTTAGAGTTACTGCTGGCGATAGTGATGTTGTTAGCGATAGTGATCAAAATGATATCGTCGACAAAACAATGTAGTCGACAAAATGATGAAGTGCATATGTTACTGCTGGTGATAGTGATATCGCCAGACGATATTGTGCCATGTGGCAGACAACTATATGGCAGTTGGTTGTGAGGCGATTGTTGTGTGTCGCTGACTTGGTCAAGCGTCCACCGCTAGAGATATTGCCTAGCGATAGTTGCTATCGCCCAGTGATAGTGTTTTAATCAGATTTCTCCATGAAATCAGGGTCATCCATTCCTTTTGGCTTGGGAATCCTGTGGCTGAGGTTATGAAATGGGAGAGTAATTTCTAAATGCCTCAGAGTTTTCTCTAGAGGAGGGGGGTGAATAGAGAATAAAATTTTGTTTCAAATACTAAAATAAATTCATATAATTTGCAAGTACATTAACAATCAACCAGAAAGAGGTGCAGGTCAATAAAATCACAACACAAAATTAAAATAAATGTAAAATCCCACAAGACACAGATGATAATGGTTCTCATAAATCTTGTTGGATCCCTAGTTGGATTTGGGTTAGGTTCACTAAGTTAGGATCATATGACCCATCATGTATAGCCAGGGTCATGGTTGTGTCCTAAAGTCATTGCCAAGTCCTTAGAATCAACATCACACGGACCAACCTTCAACAGACTGCGAGAGACTCAAGCAATTGTGTCGACACTTTGGAAAGGCCGTGTCGACACCAGAAGCCAGATTGTGTCGACACACAGGACTTGTGTCGACACACAGAGTATCTGTCGACATCAACTGTGTCGACACTAGAAGCCAGATTGTGTCGACACACAACAATTGTGTCGACACACAGGACTTGTGTCGACATACTCCTGATTTCTGTCAAAACAACAACTATGTCAAGACAAGAAGCAATTGTGTCGACACACAGGACTTGTGTGGAAACATTCCACAGATGCTGTGTCAAGAAGTTAAAGAAGAACTGTGGACTCAGCTCGATGAACTTAGACTACATTGGCAAGAGTTATCTAGCAGTAGTTAGAAGTTCTCATCCCAACGAAACTAGTTCTCAGTTCGACGAACCCAGTTCTCAGGTCAACGATTTCTGGATACTGTATTTTAGCATTTCATTCGTGAAATATCTAAGTCCAAAAACACTTCACTGAACTCTGGTTGATGAAGTCAAATTATCAGCTCGACGAACTTGATGTGTAGAAAAGGCAAGGTTCTAGAGAATGCAGTTATCTGTTCTCAGCTCGACGATCTTGGAACTCAGCTCGACGAACAGAAGCCATCTGGTCGACGAACACAACTTCTCAGCTCGACAAACTGTGGACTCAGCTCGACGATTTCTGTTCTCTGTTCGACGAATCCAGACTTAGTTATTTTCATCCATCTGTCCTTATTTTATTGCAATAATTCCTGAGTAATTAATGCTAAAATATTCTCTGAATATTACCGTTAGACGGGACATTGATTATGGTCTTCTTCAGGATTATTGTTTGCCATTTTTCAGTGGGATAGTTGGGGAAATCATTCAATGTAAAATATTCTCCAGGCCGTTAGCAATGAATGCAAAAGAAATTCAAATTTCAAAAGGAAGATAATCTGGAAAATATAAAAAGGGATTTTCTTCCTTCTCTCAACGAGAACAAGAAGCAGAGGCCAACTGAGAAGTAATATACAGACAGAAATAATACACAGCTCTCTGAAAGAACTTCAATCTTACAACAATACAGAATATAGTGATATAACAAAACAAGCCCTAGACCAGTAAACCATCAGCAAGCTGAAGAAGGAAGAAGAACAAACAGTAACAATCAAGAGTCTTCTTCTGTCTTCTACCAGGACACTTCAAAGGATAACAAATCCTCTATCTGTGAAGAAGTTCCTATACTTTGTCTGGTCAAAGATGAAAGATTGAAGGCCTATCACCCCGAAGCAAAGCTCCATCTTCCTGAACCATTCAACATCACAGGGGGAGCCTTTGCTAACATCATATCCACTTAAGTCTTCTCAGTTGTAACTTGAGAAAGAGAAGACAAAATCATCTCTCATCCCCCCACTGTATAAAGGGTTCTTAACTCCCTTCAAAAGTTATTCCTAGTTGCAAGTCACCTGACCAAAAGACTTGAGAATTGGTTTTTGAGCACCTGATCAAAAGCTCATTAGTGTCAGGCTCCTGATCAAAAATCTGAGTGGATTCCTACCAGGGTGGTAGAAGAGTGGATGTACCCAGGTTGGGGAACCACTATAAAATTATTGTGTTGTTTGGTTGCTCTTTTCTTTTGTTTCTTGCTGTGGTTGTGCTAGTTAGGACTGTTGTGTTTGTGTTTAATTAGTTTATATTCTGCAGTATTTTATTTACTACACAATTTGAAAAGATTTTATTTACAACAAAAGTTGTAAAATTTATTAAGATACTCTATTCACCCCCCCTAGAGTATTCCTGATCTAACCCCTCACTTTCAATTGGTATCAGAGCCTGGATTCCTTGGTTGTACAAGCTAACCCTTGAACCAAAGATCCTGTATTAGATCAGATTTCTTCTTTTATTTTTATTTAGGATTATACACACAGCATGGAACAGAACAAAGACAATGCAAGCACCAGACCTCCAGTTTGCAACCTAAATAGGTTTGCCATCTGGGAGGCAAGAATCAAGTTATATATGAACTATATTGATGAGGATATTTTCAATTCCATTATGACAGGTCCTCTGCAAGCATCTACCTCTACAGCAACCTCCAGCAATAATGCAGTTCCACCACCTGAGTGGACTGCGGCTCAGAAGAAGGATAAAATTGTTGATGCCAAGGCCATGAATATTCTGGCCCAAATAATGTTAGATGACATTTTTCAAAAAGTGGCTGAATGCATATCAACCAAAGCAATCTGGGATTCCCTAAATCAAATGGTGGCTGGATCTGCTGATGAAAGAAAGGACAGGAGATCCAATCTTATATCCCAATATGAGAATTTCAAGAAGGAGGAAGCAGAATCAGTGGCTGACATATATAATAGGTTGAGCTCAATCATCAATAAGCTAAAGACCTTGGATAAGGACATCACACTCACAGAGGTGAATGATAAAATCCTAATGTGCTTCCCAAGCTCATGGGATTCAAGGATCTGGCCCATCAAGGAGGCCAGGAGCCTGAATGAGATTTCCACTTAATCTCTTTTAGGAAAGCTTAAGTCCTATGGGCAGCTTATCAAATCTAGAGAAGCAGCTGAGCAAAGAACTCCTCCACCAATAAGGAAGGAGCACATAATTGCATTCAAAGTTGTTGAGGAGACAGAGACTCCAACAATAAATGAAGAACTGATGGGTCTACTTGCCAAAAGATTTTACAAGATGGCAATGAAAGACTTCAGGAAGAGATCATCCAGACTGGAGGACAAGCCAAGGTATGATAAAACCCCCACTAAAGAAGTGCTCTATTTTGGTTGCAGGAAACCTTGACACTTCATCTCAGAGTGTCCATAAAATCAAAAGAAGAATAAGAGAAGAGAGAAGGATACCAGAAGGCAACACAGCTCAATACCTTCCTCCAGCAGATACAAGAAGAAGGAGAAAAGATTTGTAGCTGAATCCTGGAGTGAAACTGAAGATGAATAAACATCCTCCAGCTCCAGTGAAGAAAAAGAAGAAGCAAGGGCCAAGGAAGTTTTCCTTATGGCCATTGATGCTTCCAGGAACCAATCAGATGAAGAAGCTTCGAATCTGAAGCTGACCATGTATTTTCTTCATTTGATTATAATTTTGAATCATTTAAATCTGAACTTAAAATCATGTGCATAGACTTAATAAATTCAGAAAAAGAAATTAAGACACTTAGGGAAAAACTAGTAAACCAAGAAAATGTTATCTCCGAAAACACTAAGGTAAAGGAAGAATTAAATCTAGCAAATGAACAGATTAACTCTTTAAAAACTGAACTATGTGAGGCTAAACAACTTGAGGAATCTCTCAATGGGAGAAGCCTCCAGCTGATGGACATTACAAGCACTGTAAATGCCAGACTAAATGGCAAGCTGGGCTTGGGTGCTTCATCAAGTTTAACCCCCATTCTTAACAAGAATATTTTGTCAACCCCCATCAAGTTTGTTTCTGCTAAAAACAAAGAGATAATAACTAACAAACAAATCACAGAAAAAATGCCCAACCTTAAAAATCAAAATAAAAGAAACCAGAAAACAAGTAAAAACAAAGTTCAGCAGATTTCGTCGAACCCAGATCGACAAATTGGGGCCAGTTCGTCGAACTCTAGTCGACAAACTCTGAATGCAAACTTAAGCTATAATTATTCGTCTTACTGCGATTGACAAACTTTGTATGGTTCGTCGAGCAGAGATCAACGAACGTGGGGCACAAAAAATGACTATGTTCATTCTCTGGGCAGAGATCGACGATCTCATCTCAATTCGTCGAATTCTGGTCGACGAACTCACAATATTTCGTCGAACCCAGAAAGACTTAACAAAAATTATAACTACAACAGCAACTCTAATCAATCTAAGAAATCATATAATCCATTAGCTGATTGGATAATTCCACCCAGATGATTTCATCCATTAGGATATAAATCACAACCAGAATACTCTGTGATATCTAGCTTTTCTTACCAGCAAAACAAAGGACCCAAGGTAACCTGGTTGAAGAACAATTAATTGTTTTCATTGTAGGCAAAGGGCTGTCCAGTAATTTATCAAGCATGGTATCTGGATAGTGGCTGCTCCAAACGCATGACTGGCAGCAAGGACAACCTAATCAACCATAAGTCCAAGCTGGGGCCTAAGGTCATCTTTGGTGATTCAAAATATGGCCAGTAAGAAGGCTATGGAGAAGTGAAAATTGGAGCAGTCATCTTCAAGAAAGTGACCTATGTAAGTGGTCTCAAGCATAACCTCATCTCCATAAGTCAATTATGTGATGAAGGTTATCAAGTACATTTCAACTCAACTTCTTGTATTATTTCTAATAAATAAAACCAAAAAGTTTTAATTGGAAATAGACAAGGAAATATCTATTTAGTTAATTTTAATTCTGCCAAGTCAGATATCTGCCTACTTAAGATAGTTAGTACTCAGAATGAACTATGGCATAAAAGGCTAGGTCATGTTAACATGAAAAACATTGCTAGGCTATCAAAAGACAGTCTTGTAAGAGGCTTACCTACTGGTCCTTACAAGAAGGAATGCCTTTGCAGGGCTTGTCAACTAGGTAAGCAAACTAAATCTATGTTTAAATCAGTAAATAAATGTGATTTACCTAGGATTTTGTATTTGCTACATATGGATCTATTTGTACCCATTGCTGTACAAAGCCTAGGAGGGAAATCCTACACTTTAGTTAATGTAGATGACTTCTCAAGGTTCACTTGGGTGTTTTTTCTGAGATCTAAGCCAGATATGTTTAAAGTTCTTATAGATTTTCTCAGGACCATGCATATTGAGTACTCTACTCATGTTGTATTGATCAGAAGTGATCATTGTATAGAGTTTGAGTCTCTTCTTATACATGAGTTCTATGAGAAGGAAGGTATCAGGCACTGTTTCTCAGCTCCTAGAACTCCCCAGCAAAATGGGGTAGCTGAAAGGAAAAATAGGACCCTAATTGAAGCTGCAGGTACATTACTTGCAGATGCTTACATGCCCTATTATTTTGGGCATAGGCTGTAAGCACAACAAACTATGTCCTGAACAGGAGCTTGATACATAAACTGAAGTATAGGACTCCCTATGAATTACTTAAAGGGAATAAACCTAAAATCAACTATTTTAAAGTATTTGGATGTGTATGTTATATACATAACAACAACAAGAAATACATTAAAAAGTTTGAAGCCAAGGCTGAAGAGAGAATTTTTCTAGGATATTCCCAAGTAAGAAAGGCTTATATGATATTTAATAAATCATCCTTAAAAATTGAAGAATCTATTCATGTTACGTTTGATGAGGATAACATGTCTTGCAAGGAGAAAGAAGTTTCTACCAGTAACCCATTACAGGTACCTCACTTGTGTGAGAATTTGGATGGACTAAACCTCACCCAAGAGGTTCCAACACATCCTTCTCCACAGGTTGATGAAGAAAGTGAAGAAGAAAGCACTGAGGAAGCTGAACCTCATCCAATAACAAACTCAATTCCATAAGAGGAATTAATTCAAAATGATATTGCTGAACCAACTCCACCAACTAATCTTATCATACTAAGGGATCACCCTAGATCTCAAGTGATTGGAGACATATCAGTAGGTGTACAGACAAGGCATCAACTCAACCAGGACTTGATGCATGCCTGTTTTCTCTCTCAGGTTGAACCTCAATCCATTCATGATGCTGAGCAGGATCCCCACTGGATCATTGCTATGCAAGAGGAACTAAATCAATTTGAGAGATGCAGAGTTTGGGATTTGGTTCCTAGACCCCAAGACTACCCAGTCATTGGAACCAAATGGGTGTTTAGAAACAAACTAGATGCCCAAGGTGTGATTGTGAGAAACAAGGTTAGGCTTGTTGCTCAAGATTATAGACAAGAAGAAGGGATTGACTATGACCAAAAATTTGCACCAGTTACAAGGTTGGAGGCCATCAGAATTTTTCTGGCCTATGCTGCTTATAAGAAATTCAAGGTGTATCAGATGGATGTGAAGAGTGCATTTCTGAATGGAGTGCTTAAAGAAGAGGTTTATGTTGAACAACCTCCAGGTTTTGTCTCTCCAACTCATCCTTATCATGTATTTAAATTGCATAAAGCTCTTTATGGTCTAAAGCAAGCTCCAAGAGCTTGGTATGAGACCTTAACTAGCTTTTTGATAGAGCATGATTTCACTAGAGGCATAGTAGATAAAACACTATTCACTAGACATCATAAGGGTAAAATTTTGTTAGTACAAATATATGTGGATGACATCATATTTGGGTCTAGTGTTTCCAAATTGTGCAAGAGATTCTCCGATCTCATGCATTCAAAATTTGAAATGAGTAGCATGGGTGAGTAGCTCGATGAACAGAAGCCATTTGGTCGATGAACACAACTCATCAGCTCGACGAGCTGTGCACTCAGCTCGACGATTTCTGTTCTCTGTTCGACGAATCTAGACTTAGTTATTTTCATCCATCTGTCCTTATTTTATTGCAATAATTCCTGAGTAATTAATGCTAAAATATTCTCTGAATATTACCGTTAGACGGGGCATTGATTATGGTCTTCTTCAGGATTATTGTTTGCCATTTTTCAATGGGACAGTTGGGGAAATCATTCAATGCAAAATATTCTCCAGGCCGTCAGCAATGAATGCAAAAGAAATTCAAATTTCAAAAGGAAGATAATCTGGAAAATATAAAAAGGGATTTTCTTCCTCCTCTCAACGAGAACAAGAAGCAGAGGCCGACTGAGAATTAATATACAGACAAAGAAATAATTCACAGTTCTCTGAAAGAACTTCAATCTTACAACAATACAGAATACAGTGATACAACAAAACAAGCCCTAGACTAGTGAACCATCAGCAAGCTGAAGAAGGAAGAAGAACAACAAACAATCAAAATCAAGTCTTCTTCTATCTTCTGCCAGGACACTTCAAAGGACAACAAATTCTCTATCTGTCAAGAAGTTCCTGTACTTTGTCTGGTTAAGGATGAAAGACTGAAGGCCTATCACCCTAAAGCAAAGCTCCATCTTCCTGAACCATTCAACATCTCAGGGGGAGCCTTTTGCTAACATCATATCCACTTAAGTCTTCTCAGTTGTTACTTGAGAAAGAGAAGACAAAATCATCTCTCATCCTCACACTGTATAAAGGGTTTTTAACTCCCTTCAAAAGTTATTCCTAGTTGCAAGTCACCTGACCAAAAGACTTGAGAATTGGTTTTTGAGCACCTGATCAAAAGCACATTAGTGTCAGGCTCCTAATCAAAAATCTGAGTGGATTCCTACCAAGGTGGTAGAAGAGTGGATGTACCCAGCTTGGGGAACCACTATAAAATTCTTGTGTTTTCTGGTTGCTCTTTTTTTTTTGTTTCTTGCTGTGGCTGTGCTAGTTAGGACTGCTGTGTTTGTGTTTAATTAGTTTATATTCTGTAGTATTTTATTTACTACACAATTTGAAAAGATTTTTTTTACAACAAAAGTTGTAAAGTTTTTTTAAGATACTCTATTCACCCCCCTAGAGTATTCCTGATCTAACCCCTCACTTTCAATTGGTATTAGAGCCTAGATTCCTTGGTTGTACAAGGTAACCCTTGAACCAAAGATCCTGTGTTAGATCAGATTTCTTCTTTTATTTTTATTTAGGATTATACATACAGCATGGAACAGAACAAAGACAATGCAAGCACCAGACCTCCAGTTTGCAACCTAAATATGTTTGCCATCTGAAAGGCAAGAATCAAGTTATATATGAACTATATTGATGAGGATATTTTCAATTCCATTGTGACAGGTCCTCCTCAAGCATCTACCTCTATAGCAACCTCCAGCAATAATGCAGTTCCACCACCTGAGTGGACTGCGGCTCAGAAGAAGGATAAAATTGCTGATGCCAAGGCCATGAATATTCTGGCCCAAACAATGTCAGATGAAATTTTTCAAAAAGTGGCTGAATGCACATCAGCCAAAGCCATCTGGGATTCCCTTAATCAAATGGTGGCTGGATCTGCTGATGAAAGAAAGGACAGGAGATCCAATCTCATATCCTAATATGAGAATTTCAAGAAGGAGGAAGCAGAATTAGTGGCTGACATATATAATAGGTTGAGCTCAATCATCAATAAGCTAAAGACCTTGGATATGGACATCACCCTCACAGAGGTGAATGATAAAATCCTAATGTGCTTCCCAAGCTCATAGGATTCAAGGATCTGGCCCATCAAGGAGGCCAGGAGCCTGAATGAGATTTCCACTGAATCTCTTTTAGGAAAGCTTAAGTCCTATGAGCAGCTTATCAAATCTAGAGAAGCAGCTGAGCAAAGAACTCCTCCACCAGCAAGGAAGGAGCACATAATTGCATTCAAAGCTGTTGAGGAGACAGAGACTCCAACAATAAATTAAGAGTTGATGGGTCTACTTGCCAAAAGATTTTACAAGATGGAAATGAAAGACTTCAGGAAGAGATCATCCAGACTGGAGGACAAGCCAAGGTATGATAAAACCCCCACTAAAGAAGTGCTCTATTTTGGTTGCAGGAAACCTGGACACTTCATCTCAGAGTGTCCAAAAAATCAAAAGAAGGATAAGAGAAGAGAGAAGGATACCAGAAGGCAACACAGCTCAAGACCTTCCTCCAGCAGATACAAGAAGAAGGAGAAAGGATTTGTAGCTTAATCCTGGAGTGAAACTGAAGATGAATCAACATCCTCAAGCTCCAGTGAAGAAGAAGAAGAAGCAAGGGCCAAGGAAGTTTGCCTTATGGCCATTGATGCTTCCAGGAACCAATCAGATGAAGAAGAGTCTAATAATGAAGAAGCTTCAGAATCTGAAGCTGACCAGGTATTTTCTTCTTTTGATTATAATTTTGAATCATTTAAATCTGAACTTAAAATCACGTGCATAGACTTAATAAATTCAGAAAAAGAAATTAAGACACTTAGGGAAAAACTAGTAAACCAAGAAAATGTTATCTCTGAAAACACTAAGTTAAAGGAAGAATTAAATCTAGCAAATGAACAGATTAACTTTTTAAAAACTGAATTATGTGAGGCTAAACAACTTGAGGAATCTCTCAATGGGAGAAGCCTCAAGTTGATGGACATTACAAGCACTGTAAATGCCAGACTAAATGGCAAGGTGGGCTTGGGTGCTTCATCAAGTTTACCCCCCATTCTTAACAAGAATATTTTGTCAACACCCATCAAGTTTGTTTCTACTAAAAACAAAGAGATAATAACTAACTGACAAATCACAGAAAAAATGCCCAACCTTAAAAATCAAAATAAAAGAAATCAGAAAACAAGTAAAAACAAAGTTCAGTAGAATTCGTCGAACCCAGATTGACGAAATGGGGCCAGTTCGTCGAACTCTAGTCGACAAACTTTGAATGCAAACTTAAGCTATAATTATTCGTCTTACTGCGATTGACAAACTTTGTATGGTTTGTCAAGCAGAGATCAACGAACATGGGGCACAAAAAATGACTATGTTCATTCTCTGGGCAGAGATCGACGATCTCATCTCAATTCGTCGAATTCTGGTCGACGAACTCACAATATTTCGTCGAACCCAGAAAGACTTAACAAAAATTATAACTACAACAGCAACTCTAATCAATCTAAGAAATCATTTAATCCATTAGCCGATTGGATAATTCCACCCAGAAGATTTCATCCATTAGGATATAAATCACAACCAGAATACACTGTGATATTTAGCTTTTCTTACCAGCAAAACAAAGGACCCAAGGTAACCTGAGTCAAGAACAATTAATTGTTTTCATTGCAGGCAAAGGGCTGTCCAGTAATTTATCAAGCTTGGTATCTGGACAGTGGTTGCTCCAAACACATGACTGGCAGCAAGGACAACCTAACCAACTATAAGTCCAAGCTGGGGCCAAAGGTCATCTTTGGTGATTCAAAATATGCCCAGTCAGAAGGCTATGGAGAAGTGAAAATTGGAGTAGTCACCTTCAAGAAAGTGACCTATGTAAGTGGTCTTAAGCATAACCTCATCTCCATAAGTCAATTATGTGATGAAGGTTATTAGGTACATTTCAACTCAACTTCTTGTATTATTTCTAATAAAGAAAACCAAAAATTTTTAATTGGAAATAGACAAGGAAATATCTATTTAGTTAATTTTAATTCTGCCAAGTCAGATATCTGCCTACTTAAGATAGTTAGTACTCAGAATGAACTATGGCATAAAAGGCTATGTCATGTTAACATGAAAAACATTGCTAGGCTATCAAAAGGCAGTCTTGTAAGAGGCTTACCTACTAGTCCTTACAAGAAGGAAGGCCTTTGCAGGGCTTGTCAACTAGGCAAGCAAACTAAATTTAGGTTTAAATCAGTAAATAAAAGTGATTTAACTAGGATTTTGTATTTGCTACATATGGATCTATTTGGACCCATTGCTGTACAAAGCCTAGGAGGGAAATCCTACACTTTATTTATTGTAGATGACTTCTCAAGGATCACTTGGGTGTTCTTTCTGAGATCTAAGTCAGATACCTTTAAAGTTCTTACAGATTTTCTCAGGACCATACAGATTGAGTACTCTACTCATGTTGCATTGATCAGAAGTGATCATGGTATAGAGTTTGAGTCTCTTCTTATGCATGAGTTCTCTGAGAAGGAAGGTATTAGACACTGTTTCTCAGCTCCTAGAACTCCCCAGCAAAATGGGGTAGCTGAAAGGAAAAATAGGACCCTAATTGAAGCTACAGGTACATTACTTACAGATGCTTACATGCCCCTATCCTTTTGGGCAGAGGCTGTAAGCACAAAAAACTATGTCCTGAACAGGAGGTTGATATATAAACTGAAGCATAGAACTTCCTATGAATTACTTAAAGGGAAGAAACCTAAAATCAACTATTTTAAAGTATTTGAATGTGTATGTTATATACATAACAACAACAAGAAATACATTAGAAAGTTTGAAGCCAAGACTGAAGAGGGAATTTTTCTAGGATATTCCCAAGTAAGAAAGGCTTATAGGATATTTAATAAATCATCCTTAAAAATTTAAGAATCTATTCATGTTACGTTTGATGAGGCTAATATGTCTTGCAAGGAGAAAGAAGTTTCTACCAGTAACCCATTACAGGTACCTCACTTGTGTGAGAATTTGGATGTACTAAACCTCACCCAAGAGGTTCCAACACATCCTTCTCCATAGGTTGATGAAGAAAGTGAAGAAGAAAGCACTGAGGAAGCTGAACCTCATCCAACAACAAACTCAATTCCATAAGAGGAATTAATTCAAAATGCTATTGCTGAACCAACTCCACCAACTAATCTTGTCATACTAAGGGATCACCCTAGATCTCAAGTGATTGGAGACATATCAGTAGGTGTACAGACAAGGCATCAACTCAACCAGTACTTGATGCATGCCTGTTTTCTCTCTCAGGTTGAACCTCAATCCATTCATGATGCTGAGCAGGATCCCCACTGGATCATTGCTATGCAAGAGGAAATAAATCAATTTGAGAGATGCAGAGTTTGGGATTTGGTTCCTAGACCCCAAGACTACCACGTCATTGGAACCAAATGGGTGTTTAGAAACAAACTAGATGCCCAAGGTGTGATTGTTAGAAACAAGGTTAGGCTTGTTGCTCAAGATTATAGACAAGAAGAAGGGATTGAATATGACCAAACATTTATACCAGTTGCAAGGTTGGAGGCCATCAGAATTTTTCTGGCCTATACTGCTTATAAGAAATTCAAGGTGTATCAGATGGATGTGAAGAGTGCATTTCTGAATGGAGTGCTTAAAGAAGAGGTTTATGTTGAACAACCTCCAAGTTTTGTCTCTCCAACTCATCCTTATCATGTATTTAAATTGCATAAAGCTCTTTATGTTCTAAAGCAAGATCCAAGAATTTGGTATGAGACCCTAACTAGCTTTTTGATAGAGCATGATTTCACTAGAGGCATAGTAGATAAAACACAATTCACTAGACATCATAAGGGTAAAATTTTGTTAGTACAAATATATGTGGATGACATCATATTTGGGTCTACTGATTCCAAATTGTGCAAGAGGTTCTCTGATCTCATGCATTCAAAATTTGAAATGAGTAGCATGGGTGAGTAGCTCGACGAACAGAATCCATCTGGTCGACAAACACAACTCCTCAGCTCGACAAACTGTGAACTCAGCTCGACGATTTCTATTATCTGTTCGACGAATCCAGACTTAGTTATTTTCACCCATCTGTCCTTATTTTATTGCAATAATTCCTTAGTAATTAATGCTAAAATATTCTCTGAATATTACCGTTAGACGGGGCATTGATTATGGTCTTCTTCAGGATTATTGTTTGTCATTTTTCAATGGGACAGTTGGAGAAATCATTCAATGCAAAATATTCTCCAGGCCGTCAGCAATGAATGCAAAAGAAATTCAAATTTCAAAAGGAAGATAATCTGGAAAATATAAAAAGGGATTTTCTTCCTTCTCTCAACGAGAACAAGAAGCAGAGGCCGACTGAGAAGTAATATACATACAAAGAAATAATACACAGCTCTCTGAAAGAACTTCAATCTTACAGCAATACAGAATACAGTGATACAACAAAACAAGCCCTAGACCAGTGAACCATCAACAAGCTGAAGAAGGAAGAAGAACAAAGAATCAAAATCAAGAGTCTTCTTCTGTCTTCTGCCAGGACACTTCAAAGGACAACAAATCCTCTATCTATCAAGAAGTTCATGTACTTTGTCTGGTCAAAGATGAAAGACTGAAGGCCTATCACCCTGAAGCAAAGCTCCATCTTCCTGAACCATTCAACATCTTAGGGGGAGCATTTTGCTAACATCATATCCACTTAAGTCTTCTTAGTTGTAACTTGAGAAAGAGAAGACAAAATCATCTCTCATCCTCACACTGTATAAAGGGTTCTTAACTCCCTTCAAAAGTTATTCCTAGTTGCAAGTCACCTGACCAAAAGACTTGAGAATTGGTTTTTGAGCACCTGATCAAAAGCTCATTAGTGTCAGGCTCCTGATCAAAAATTTGAGTGGATTCCTACCAGGGTGGTAGAAGAGTGGATGTACCCAGGTTGGGGAACCACTATAAAATTCTTGTGTTGTCTGGTTGCTCTTTCTTTTGTTTCTTGCTGTGGCTGTGATAGTTAGGACTGCTATGTTTGTGTTTAATTAGTTTATATTATGCAGTATTTTATTTACTACATAATTTGAAAAGATTTTATTTACAACAAAAGTTGTAAAGTTTTTTAAGATACTCTATTCACCCCCCTAGAGTAATCCTGATCTAACACCTCACTTTCAATTGGTATCAGAGCCTGGATTCCTTGGTTGTACAAGCTAACCCTTGAACCAAAGATCCTGTGTTAGATCAGATTTCTTCTTTTATTTTTATTTAGGATTATACACACAGCATGGAACAGAATAAAGACTATGCAAGAACTAGAACTCCAGTTTGCAACCTAAATAGGTTTGCCATCTAGAAGGCAAGAATCAAGTTATATATGAACTATATTAATGAGGATATTTTCAATTCCATTGTGACAGGTCCTCCTCAAGCATCTACCTTTACAGCAACCTCCAGCAATAATGCAGTTCCTCCACCTGAGTGGACTGCGGCTCAGAAGAAGGATAAAATTACTGATGCCAAGGCTATGAATATTCTAGCCCAAACAATGTCAGATGACGTTTTTCAAAAAGTGGCTGAATGCACATCAGCCAAAGCCATCTGGGATTCCCTCAATCAAATGGTGGCTGGATCTGCTGATGAAAGAAAGGACAGGAGCTCCAATCTCATATCATAATATGAGAATTTCAAGAAGGAGGAAGCAAAATCAGTGGCTGACATGTACAATAGGTTGAGCTCAATCATCAATAAGCTAAAGAACTTGGATAAGGACATCACCCTCACAGAGGTGAATGATAAAATCCTAATGGGCTTCCCAAGCTCATGGGATTCAAGGATCTGGCCCATCAAGGAGGCCAGGAGCCTGAATGAGATTTCCACTGAATCTCTTTTAGGAAAGCTTAAGTCCTATGAGCAGCTTATCAAATCTAGAGAAGCAGCTGAGCAAAGAACTCCTCCACCAGCAAGGAAGGAGCACATAATTGCATTAAAAGCTGTTGAGGAGATAGAGACTCCAATAATAAATGAAGAGCTGATGGGTATACTTGTCAAAAGATTTTACAAGATGGCAAGGAAAGACTTCAGGAAGAGATCATACAGACTCAAGGACAAGCTAAGGTATGATAAAACCCCCACTAAAGAAGTGCTCTATTTTGGTTGCAGGAAACCTGGACACTTCATATCAGAGTGTCCAGAAAATCAAAAGAAGGATAAGAGAAGAGAGAAGGATACCAGAAGGAAACACAGCTCAAGACCTTCCTCCAGCAGATATAAGAAGAAGGAGAAATGATTTGTAGCTGAATCCTGCAGTGAAACTGAAGATGAATCAACATCCTCCAGCTTCAGTGAAGAAGAAGAAGAAGCAAGGGCCAAGGAAGTTTGCCTTGTGGCCATTGATGCTTCCAGGAACCAATCAGATGAAGAAGAGTCTGATAATGAAGAAGCTTCAGAATCTGAAGCTGACCAGGTATTTTCTTCTTTTGATTATAATTTTGAATCATTTAAATCTGAACTTAAAATCATGAGCATAGACTATATAAATTCAGAAAAAGAAATTAAGACACTTAGGGAAAAACTAGTAAACCAAGAAAATGTTATCTCTGAAAACACTAAGTTAAAGGAAGAATTAAATCTAGCAAATGAATAGATTAACTCTTTAAAAACTGAACTATGTGAGGCTAAACAACTTGATGAATCTCTCAATGGGAGACGCCTCAAGCCGATGGACATTACAAGCACTGTAAATACCAGACTAAATGACAAGCTGGGCTTGGGTGCTACATCAAGTTTATCCCCCATTCTTAACAAGAATATTTTGTCAACCCCCATCAAGTTTGTTTCTGCTAAAAACAAAGAGATAATAACTAACAAACAAATCACAGAAAAAATGCACAACCTTAAAAATCGAAATAACAGAAACCAGAAAACAAGTAAAAATAAAGTTCAGCAGATTTCGTCGAACCCAGATCGACGAAATGGGGCCAGTTCGTCGAACTCTAGTCGACAAACTCTGAACACAAACTTAAGCTATAATTATTCGTCTTACTACAATTGACAAACTTTGTATGGTTCGTCGATCAGAGATCAATGAACGTGGGCCACAAAAAATGACTATGTTCATTCTCTGGGCAGAGATCGACGATCTCATCTCAATTTGTTGAATTCTGGTCGACGAACACACAATATTTCATCGAACCCAGAAAGACTTAACAAAAATTATAACTACAATAAAAACTCTAATCAATCTAAGAAATCATTTAATCCATTAGTTGATGGGATAATTTCACCCAGAAGATTTCATCCATTAGGATATAAATCACAACCAGAATATTATGTGATATCTAGCTTTTCTTACCAGCAAAACAAAGGACCCAGCGTAACCTGGGTCAAGAACAATTAATTGTTTTCATTACAGGCAAAGGGCTGTCCAATAATTTATCAAGCATGGTGTCTGGACAGTAGTTGCTCCAAACACATGACTGGCAGCAAGGACAACCTAATTAACTATAAATCCAAGCTGGGGCCAAAGGTCATCTTTGGTGATTCAAAATATGGCCAGTCAGAAGGCTATGGAGAAGTGAAAATTGGAGCAGTCACCTTCAAGAAAGTGACCTATGTAAGTGGTCTCAAGCATAACCTCATCTCCATAAGTCAATTATGTGATGAAGGTTATCAGGTACATTTCAACTCAACTTCTTGTATTATTTCTAATAAAGAAAACCAAAAAGTTTTAATTGGAAATAGACAAGGAAATATCTATTTAGTTAATTTTAATTCTACCAAGTCAGATATCTGCCTACTTAAGATAGTTAGTACTCAGAATGAACTATGGCATAAAAGGCTAGGTCATGTTAACATGAAAAACATTGCTAGGCTATCAAAAGAAAGTCTTGTAAGAGGCTTACCTACTGGTTCTTACAAGAAGGAAGGCCTTTTCAGGGCTTGTCAAAAAGGCAAACAAACTAAATCTAGGTTTAAATCAGTAAATAAAAGTGATTTACCTAGGATTTTGTATTTGCTACATATGGATCTATTTAGACCCATTGCTGTACAAAGCCTAGGAGGGAAATCCTATACTTTAGTTATTGTAGATGACTTCTCAAGGTTCACTTGGGTGTTATTTCTGAGATCTAAGTCAGATACCTTTAAAGTTCTTACATATTTTCTCAGGACCATACAGATTGAGTACTCTACTCATGTTGCATTGATCAGAAGTGATCATGGTATAGAGTTTGAGTCTCTTCTTATGCATGAGTTCTGTGAGAAGGAAGGTATCAGGTACTATTTCTCAGCTCCTAGAACTCCCCAGCAAAATGGGGTAGCTAAAAGGAAAAATAGGAACCTAATTGAAGCTGTAGGTACATTACTTGTAGATGCTTACATGCCCATATCCTTTTGTGCAGAGGCTGTAACCACAGCAAACTATGCCCTGAACAGGAGCTTGATACATAAACTGAAGCATAGGACTCCCTATGAATTACTTAAAGGGAAGAAACCTAAAATCAACTATTTTAAAGTATTTGGATGTGTATGTTATATACATAACAACAACAAGAAATACATTAGAAAGTTTGAAGCCAAGGCTGAAGAGGGAAGTTTTCTAGGATATTCCCAAGTAAGAAAGGCTTATAGGATATTTAATAAATCATCCTTAAAAATTGAAGAATCTATTCATGTTACGTTTGATGAGGCTAACATGTCTTGCAAGGAGAAAGAAGTTTCTACCAGTAACCCATTACAGGTACCTCACTTGTGTGAGAATTTGGATGGACTAAACCTCACCCAAGAGGTTCTAACACATCCTTCTCCATAGGTTGATGAAGAAAGTGAAGAAGAAAGCACTGAGGAAGCTGAACCTCATCCAACAACAAACTCAATTTCATAAGAGGAATTAATTCAAAATGCTATTGCTGAACCAAATCCACCAACTAATCTTGTCACACTAAGGGATCACCCTAGATCTCAAGTGATTGGAGACATATCAGTAGGTGTACAGACAAGGCATCAACTCAACCAGGACTTGATGCATGCCTGTTTTCTCTCTCAGGTTGAACCTCAATCCATTCATGATGCTGAGCAGGATCCCCATTGCATCATTGTTATGTAAGAGGAACTAAATCAATTTGAGAGATGCAGAGTTTGGGATTTGGTTCCTAGACCCCTAGACTACCCAGTCATTGGAACCAAATGGGTGTTTAGAAATAAACTAGATGCCCAAGGTGTGATTGTGAGAAACAAGGTTAGGCTTGTTGCTCAAGGTTATAGACAAGAAGAAGGGATTGACTATGACCAAACATTTGCACCAGTTGCAAGGTTGGAGGCCATCAGAATTTTTCTGGCCTATGCTGCTTATAAGAAATTCAAGGTGTATCAGATGGATATGAAGAGTACATTTCTGAATGAAGTGCTTAAAGAAGAGGTTTATGTTGAACAACATCCAGGTTTTGTCTCTCCAACTCATCCTTATCATGTATTTAAATTGCATAAAGCTCTTTATGGCCTAAAGCAAGCTCCAAGAGCTTGGTATGAGACCCTAACTAGCTTTTTGATAGAGCATGATTTCACTAGAGGCATAGTAGATAAAACACTATTCACTAGACATCATATGGGTAAAATTTTGTTGGTACAAATATATGTGGATGACATCATATTTGGGTCTACTGATTCCAAATTGTGCAAGAGGTTCTCTGATCTCATACATTCAAAATTTGAAATGAGTAGCATGGGTGAGCTCTCCTACTTCCTTGGTCTCCAAGTGAAGCAGCTCCCTGATGGCATCTTCATCTCCCAGGCTAAATATGCTAAAGAGCTTCTTAAAAAGTTTGAGATGGCTGATGCCTCAGCAAAGAAAACACTCATGGCTACTAATACTGTAATAGAATCTGATCCACATGGGAAACCTGTTGACCAGAAGTTATATATGGGCATTGTTGGGTCCCTATTATATCTTACAGCTAGCAGACCTAATATCATGTTTGCCACATGCCTTTGTGCTAGGTTCCAAGTGAACCCTAAAGAATCTCACCTAATTTTCTAAAAAAGAATTTTGAGATATATAAAGAGTTGTCCTAGTCTAGGCCTGTGGTATCCTACTGAGTCAGAATTTGATTTAACTGGATTTTCAGATGCTGACTTTGCTGGATGCAGGGTTGACAGAAAAATACTTCAGGAACTTGCCAGTTCCTAGGTATGAGATTAGTGTCTTGGTTCTGTAAGAAACAATCATCTGTGTCCACTTCAACTGCTGAAGCAGAATATATTGCAGTTGGCAGTTGCTGCTCATAGATATTGTGGATTCAGAATCAATTACTGGACTATGGTCTCAACTTAAATAATTCAACTCTATTCTGTGATAACACAAGTGCTATAGCCATAGCACAAAATCCAGTCCATCACAGTAGGACTAAGCATATATACATTAGGCATAATTTCATTAGAGAGTGTGTAGACAAAAATAAAATTAAACGTGTATATATCTACAATAATTTACAAAGAGCTGATATATTCACCAAACCTCTGGATGAGAGAAATCACTTGTTCTTTATAAATCAGCTTGGAATGATCAATGGAGAAGACTTAGTTTAGTTTCTATCTAAATTCGACGAATTTGCCAAAGTTCGTCGAACAGAGCTCGACGAACTAGGGAAAGTTCGTGAGATATTCGTCGAACGGAGGTCGACGAACTCTCTGTGAGTGAAGTCATTTTCGTCGAACGGAGATCGACAAATCTACTTCAGAAAACTTTCATCGAACGGAGTTCGACGAAATGTCTTCAAATCTTCAGACTGAGCTCAACGAATTATTTAACTATCAATTATTTCGTCGATCTCAGGTCGAAGAATTTCTTAATTTTCGTGGAACGGAGTTTGTCGATTCATATTCTGGAAAACCTTATATCTAGGTTTTCTTCGACCTCCGTCTCGCGCCTTCAGTTCCTTTGCACTTGATCGTCGATTTTCTCTTACAGGTACTCAAATGGCGATTCCAGCAGGAACCCTTGTAGCAATGAAATTCGACATGTGTTTTGATGTCGATTTCGATTCCTTTCAACATTCCGACCCCATCTTCCTGGGAATACTGCAACTACTTGAGGACGAACAACTGAAGAATTTGTTGTCGACTAGAATCAAGATATCTTCCACATAAATCAGGCAATGGGTGTACACCTCTGCCACAACAGATGACAATTTCTTGACCGACACTATATCCGATAGCACAGTTTCCCTAATTCCCGCCGTTCTGACAGAAATTTTTAGATTAAACAATGGCGAAGAGGATTTAGAAATGGATACTGAAGGGTATGATGAGATGTTAAGTTTGATGGGTTATTCTGGACAAACCCCTAATAATTTTCTGAAGAAACATCTTTCTGCTAAATTCAAGTTTCTAGCAGATATCGTGGGAAAAGTCTTGCTGGGCAAGCACAGTACACATGATTACATCACCAGACATCAATTTATGGTAATGTGTGCAGTAGTCAATAAGACACAGGTGAACTGGGCTCAAATCCTGTTTGATTTTATTAAGAAAAAGAACAATAAAAAGGAATTCAGTTTTGGAAGGATCCTGGGGATCTTTTTGAAAGAAAAAGCTGTTGAATCCCCGGTCTCCCCGACCATATTCATTAATGCCAGCAAGAGGCTAACTTGTGCTCTTTTTGGTAAGTGGGAGAGGACCATCACAAAGCCCTCCAAGGATTCCTCTTCCACCAGAGCTTCTGAAAGTACAAGGGCTGAGCCAGCCACTTCCCACCCTTCTGAAGAGATTCCCCTTACAACTCCATCACTTCCAGCAATTCAAACTCAAACTGAACTCCCCTCCACTATCCACAAAGTAGTTCACACTCCATCACCTCCAGTCATCCCACCTCAACATCAGATGACTCTACAACAACAACCACAACCACAACCGCAACAACCTGCTCATATCCCTACTCTAGCTACTTCTCCACCAATAGATCTTACTAACATCCCCTCTTCCCCTATTCAGGAATATCATCAACCCTCCCCTTCTCCATCACCACAACCAACACTACCTTCATCTCCTTTACCACACCATCTATCCAACATTCCAACATTCAATCTACTCTCTTCCACTCTCAACACTCCTCCTCAACAAGATACAACCATGCAAGATGCTATCCATCCTACTCCACCATCAACTTCCATTCCACCATCTACAACTCTACCCTTGGAACGCTCCACCATTTCATCTCTTCTTGCTCTACTTACTCCCCTCCTCAAAAATCTTATAGCAGAGGCTATTTCACCTATTGATACTTCTATATACTCCCTTCTGCTCAAATAAATGACCTCTCTGCTGCCCCCTCTTCAGTTAGGGGCCTGGCTCCAGTTAGCACTAAAACCAGGCAGTGGGAGATACTTGATGAAGAAGTTGCAGCAGCTCCAGCAGCAGTGGCAGCAACAATAACAGTTCCAGCAGATGCAGCAGCTTCAGCAGCAGATGATGCAGATTTATTTACAGCAGATGATGAAGATTTATTTGATTTTATTCATTTTATTGAAACTGACATGGACATAGATGAGTCAGTAACATAAGAAATAATTACTGTTGGTGATTTTATTATTAATCCCATAGTAGATTTGGTAAATCTTTTGAGAACTTTTGATATAGCTTATTTGAGCTTTCCTCCAGCTGACAGTACTAAGCCATCTTTGGCTATTATTCCTTATTCCGCTCCAATAAGTCCTAAAGTTGCCAAGCAACTCAAGGACTTTTTTTCTGCTCCAAAGACTACAGCCATTCCATCTCCACCTAAGGTTGATTCAGTCAGTGTTTCATCCCCTCCAGAAACCATTTCTGCTTTAAGTTTTGTAATGGATGATTCTCCTATGCCTGATCTTGATGCTCTGATCATGGCTGATATTGAAGAAGAAAATAAGACAGTTGCTGAAAGCACTGTCATGTACAGCTCTCCAGTTCCTGTTTCAGCTCCAGTTGTAGTTCCTCCTCTAGCTCCCTCCCAGCCTGAGAAACCTCTAATTTCTGCAGAGGCTCTCAAAGCACTGGATTCACTATATGATAATCCACAAGAATCTTCTGATGATGATGAGGATGAAGATGAGAACTCAGATGAAGATCCCAAGAAACGAAAAGTTTCTAAGAAAAGGAAAACACCTCCACCTCCTGCTCCAAAGCCCAATCTAGCAAATGACACCCCTTACTATATCTTCCAGAAGATCACTCCTTACAAGGGAATGTCTGCTTGGATGTGGTTGTCCAAGAATGAACAGAAAGAGAGAAAGAAGAGTAGAAGGTATTCACCTCCTCATACTCAAAGATATAGAAAGGATCCTCCACCTCCTCCTCCAGCTGCTAGTGCTTCAGGCACAACATCTCAAAGGACTACACAGTTTCAAACTTATAAAAGGCATCAGGGTAGGTCCTCATCCTCAAGAAGCAGCCAGCAGAGATCCTACTCTTCAGGCAAGTAGCACCAACCTCAACAGTAATAACATTACCAACAGCTACAGCAACAACTCCCTAAACATCAAAAAGCTGAAAGCCCCAAGAGACCTGCTTCCCCACCTATACCATGTGAAGATCCTGAAATAGCAACAACAACTTGGATGGCCAGTTCCAAGAACTGGTTGGTCTTTCTATGATCAACAAAGCCAGAGCTGAAGAGAAGGATACATCTGAATATAGAACAATGTCAAAATACAGGAAGAAAGAGCTCAACAGGTTTGAAAAAGTTAATAAATTTTTCAATATTGATGACTATATGAAACTGCATCCAGAAGCAGTGGTCCCCAGGGCTACATCTCTAAATTCATAGGGGTTGCTGACATGACTATGACAAAGGTGCAAGCTGCTAATCCCAACAGGGAAATTATATTTACTAAGCCTGGTGAAAGAGCTAAAGAGGATAAGCACAAGGAGAAGAAAAGAGGAAATGAAACCTGAACTGATAAGTTTGTGTTGTTTTAAAAATGCTTTCTAATTTCTGATACAAATCTTATTGTATATATATATATATATTTGTTGCATGTGTTAATTTTCTCTGCCAGATATATGTTTCCTTGCTTTGTTTACTTTCAAGTTTAGTTTGAGTCTGTAATTAGTGACCTCACCCAAATAGGGGGAGATTGTTGGATCCCTAGTTGGATTTGGGCTAGGTTCACTAAGTTAGGATCATATGACCCATCATGTATAGCCAGAGTCATGGTTGTGTCCTAGAGTCTAGGCTAAGTCCTTAGAATCAACATCACATGGACCAGCCTTCAACAGACTGCCATAGACTCAAGCAATTGTGTCGACACTTTGGAAAGGCTATGTCGACACCAGAAGCCAGATTGTGTCAACACACAGGACTTGTGTCGACACACAGAACATCTGTCGACATCAACTATGTCGACACCAGAAGCTATATTATGTCGACACACAGGACTTGTGTCGACCCAGAATATCTATCGACATCAACTGTATCGACACCAGAAGCCAGATTGTGTTGACACACAGTAATAGTGTCGACACACAGGACTTATGTCGACACACTCCAGATTTCTGTCAAAACAACAACTACGTCACGACAAGAAGCAATTGTGTCGACACATAGTACTTGTGTCGACACATTCCACAGAAGATGTGTCAAGAAGTTAAAGAAGAATTGTGGACTCAGCTCGACGAACTTAGACTACATTGGCAAGAGTTATCTAGCAGCAGTTAGAAGTTCTCAGCCCAACGAAACTAGTTTTCAGTTCGACGAACCCAGTTCTCATGTAGAGGATTTCTGGATACTCTATTTTAGCATTTCATTCCAGAAATATCTAAGTCCAAAAACACTTCACTGAACTCTGGTCGACGAAGTCAAATTCTCAGCTCGACGAACTTGATGTGCAGAAAAGGCAAGGTTCTAGAGAATGTAGTTATCTGTTCTCAGCTCGACGATCTTGGAACTCAGCTCGACGAATAGAAGCCATCTGGTCGACGAACACAACTCCTCAGCTCAACGAACTGTGGACTCAGCTCGACGATTTTTGTTCTCTGTTTGACCAATCCAGACTTAGTTATTTTCATCCATATGTCCTTATTCTATTGCAATAATTACTGAGTAATTAATGCTAAAATATTCTCTGAATATTACCGTTAGATGGGGCATGGATTATGGTCTTCTTCACGATTATTGCTTGCCATTTTTCAATGGGACAGTTGGGGAAATCATTCAATGCAAAATATTCTCCAGGCCGTCAGCAATGAATACAGAAGAAATTCAAATTTCAAAAGGAAGATAATCTGGAAAATATAAAAAGGGATTTTCTTCCTTCTCTCAACGAGAACAAGAAGCAAAGGCCGACTGAGAAGTAATATACAGATAGAGAAATAATACACAGCTCTTTGAAAGAACTTCAATCTTACAGCAATACAGAATACAGTGATACAGCAAAACAAGCCGTAGACCAGTGAACCATCAGCAAGTTGAAGAAGGAAGAAGAACAAACAATCGAAATCAAGAGTCTTCTTCTGTATTCTGCCAGGACACTTCAAAGGACAACAAATCCTCTATCTGTCAAGAAGTTCCTGTACTTTGTCTGGTCAAAGCTGAAAGACTGAATGCCTATCACCCTGAAGCAAAGCTCCATCTTCCTAAACCATTCAACATCTCAGGGGGAGTCTTTTACTAACATCATATCCACTTAAGTCTTCTCAGTTGTAACTTGAGAAAGAGAAGACAAAATCATCTCTCATCCCCAACTGTATAAAGGGTTCTTAACTCCCTTCAAAAGTTATTCCTGGTTGCAAGTCACCTGACCAAAAGACTTGAGGATTAGTTTTTGAGCACCTCATTAAAAGCTCATTGGTGCCAAGCACCTGATCAAAAATCTGAGTGGATTCCTACTAGGGTGGTAGAAGAGTGGATGTACCCAGGTTGGGGAACCACTATAAAATTCTTGTGTTGTCTGGTTGCTCTTTTCTTTTATTTCTTGCTGTGGTTGTGCTAGTTAGGACTGCTGTGTTTGTGTTTAATTAGTTTATATTCTGCAGTATTTTATTTACTACACAATTTGAAAAGATTTTATTTACAACAAAAGTTATAAAGTTTTTTAAGATACTCTATTCACCCCCCTCTAGAGTATTCCTGATCTAACCCCTCACTTTCAAATTTGGGTACATCCACTCTTCTACTCCCTTTGGTAGGAATTCACTATCACAGTGTCTGAGTCTTTTGATCAGGAGATTCTTAGAACCAACACTAGATCTTTTGATAAGGAAATCTTGAACCAATACAATCTCAGTCTTTTCTCAAGGAGGCTTTCAAAATCTCTCACTGAATCCTTTGAAGATGGACTCTCAAAACTCTTTTCTCAAAGTGTACTAAGAAAATGAAAGAAGATTTGTGATAGAGTTAATCTTCTTGTTGAGTACTCTCAGCAGATTTTTGAAGACTAGCAGTGATGATATCTAGAACTTCTGATGAATCTATGAATATGAAAATCATAATGATTATATGCCATATTTCCGGATTTTCCCTGAATATTCTTTGAATCTGATGCAGTTTCCTCTTAAGAAGAAAAATAACTAATTATCTATTATAGATTCAGTAACAATCTAACAATCGACTGATTGACAGAAAAAATTCAATTGCAAATGATGATCTTCCAAACTTCCTTTATCAAAACCAATCTATCACAATCTAATTTTAATTTCTTGATTGTCTGTTGAAATGTAGTTGGAGATTGATGTATGAATCCAATAATAATTTATCATTCTTAATTCTTTGCTATATCTTATATATATATGAGTCGACATCTTATAACATCTTCAACATTCTGTTATGCAAACCCCTTCTTGAATTGATTCTGATCGAAATCTCAGAATGAATTCTGTTAAGAAATTAAATTGAGGTAACGTCGAGTTCTAATAAAAGCAACATCAAATTCTGACTATCTATACGAATAACTCTGTAGTCGAAGTTCCGTCGATATCATGTCGAAGAATACCTTGATATAATCCTTTGAATGTTGTTGACTTATCAAATTTAGTTGATCTGACTTTAATTCAAAGTAGCGTCGAATTCCAGTCGAAGTTGCATCGACTTCTAGTCAAAGTTACCTCAACTTCGAATCGACGTATGTTGGCAATCCATAACTTTTCTCTTAAATTCAGTATGCCTTTCTTATGTCCATTATACTGATGACAACCTAGGACTTCTAAGACTGAATTACCCTCACTATACATCATGGGTAATAACCCTAGGATGTAAAATAACTTAAAGTAATTTGTTAAGATAAATCATATGGATTTTTCCCAACAATATCCCCCTATTTAACTTTACAAATTTTACAAAATTTCAAAACTGATTTTACAAATATACAATAGTAAGAATACAAAATTTTGACTGAATATGTGTTGATCACAGATAAAAATCATAAAGGACATATATAAGATGCAACTTAATATATGAGCCTTTCATAAAGATCTCTTAAAAATGCCAACATAGTTTTTAAAAGTTATACCTTTAGAATATATTTGTATATACATCTCTTGACTGACTGTCAACATGTTTTGTTAGAATATTCAGAAACAAATAAATCAAGTAGAAAATTGTATAGTTTGTTAAACAACTTGTTCTTTAACAATTCCCAGTATTGTTTTAGACTTGTATCTCCAATAATCAGATTTGTCTTTAAGAAATTATTTAATAGAAATTAGCCTTTTCCAGTCTTTCTGAGCAAAGTGATATACATCATTCAGATTTATCTTTCTTTACACCAGCTCACCAATATTTCTCTTAATTTCTTCCATTTCACCTGTCAAATTTATCACACTTTTGCCTTTGATATACTTTGATGCAGCATCAAGCTTTTTTTTCCATTGATCTTCGGTCAGCTGGATATTTTGGTGGTGGAATAAGAGGAATTTTGCATATTCCCCTGCCTATATAAAGCACATCTAAATTCTCTAGGGGAATGAGAATGACTTGTGGCATAAAGAATAAAGTAGTGTTACAGCTTCCTACATCAGTTTTAATGACCTCTTTAGTTGACTGAATAGTAACCATAGCAGATTTTTTTCTTTGAAGACTGTAATTTCTTAGTAGATTCCTTTCTTTTCTTTGAAGACTGTAATTATTTTCACTTTGAAGTGTATTTGACTTTTAATGCTCTTCTAAATATTGGAGTATTTTCTTCCAGTTCATTAGCACTAATCTTCTCTGATTGAGCAGATACCTCCACCTGAGTCAATGTAGGCTTCTGTTTTGTGTTAACAAAAATTGATTCTTTGACCTCCCCTAGCTTGATGCGGACTCCGGTTCAAACTGTGTTAATGCATTCTCATTTTCAGCAATTTTAAGTGGATTTGGTCCATACAATGATGATGTAACTTCATTTAAGTCTTCTTCCTCATCCCGACTCTTCATTTTCTTGACCTCATAAGCAAAAGAGGTTATGAATGATCTGGTAATGTTGGAAGAAGAAATCTTTTCTTGTAGAAACTACACTGAATTAGAGATCAAATCTAGATGAGAATGTATATAATCCATTGTGGTTTGTATCTGAGAGGCATATTCTTTAAGCATAGAGGATAAAGTAAAAGTGACTAATTCTATTGCTTGAGTGATAATGGTTGAAGAGATAAATGAGTGTACTATTAAGTCAATCTGAGTTTCTTGATTAATTGATTCCGGCAGTATTAAAGATTCTTTTGGAATGGATGGACTTGACATATCATTATTGAATGGAAGAGTAACAGTTTGTAGAGAAGATGAAGGTATGGACTCCTTTTGAGATTCCAATTTAGCAAATTATCTAGTCCAATTTGAGAAGAGAGCTATTGGCAACGTATTTCCCGGAGGTATTGGTATTCCTTTTGATAAACACAGATGTTGAAAATTGTACAACAGAACTTGACTCATTTTAGTCATATAAGCATTTTTATTCTAATTATACTTACATGCAATAAGACTTATTAGTATTTTTCCCGAGTTAATCTTCTTCCCTAACACCAAAATTCCTATCAAATTTAGTTGAACCTTAGGTATTGCATCATGTTTCGAGGTTTTACAAATCAATGCTTTCCCAACAATGTCTGCCAGAAACTTATATTCCTTTAATAGATTTATTTTCTTTAATTCAATGACCTTGTCCTTTGAGAAGTTCATTATTCTTAATACCTCTTTTATCTTTTCTATAAATAGTTCAATAGAATCAAACCCAAACGAGAAATCAAATGTCTTTTGTATCATTTTTATTGTTACATATACCTTTTTGTGTAGCAATGGTTCCGACTAATGATCCATCATCCTTGCATTGAACATTTGAATCAAACTCAGAAAGCTCTATATCAAATAATATGCATCGTGTTGAGATAAGTTTATTGAGACCAAAATTGGTGAATAATTTGAGAATTCTTTGAAACTTCTCAGTTGCTGCGTTGAATGATTCGAGATCAACACTGAATCCTGAATTCGTCTTCGACGTCATTATATTTCCTGCTAGAGTTCTTGCCAAACAAGAGAAAACATGAAAGAAAAAATAGAGAGCCTGGAAGATGAAAAGTTTTAAATGAAATACATATTATATAAACTGAGACGAAACATCGACAAATTAGGGCATCAGTAGTTTGGTGCGCCTTCCTGTAGTCGACGAATCATCGAGTTATATTCGACGTATTATGACTTTAGTCATAGTTGATACAAGCGTTGATATTTATATCGATGTTACATATAATATTTTGAGCTCTTCATAATTACCAACTCTTAGACATTTCATTGAATAGAATTTGACGTTCTGTCGACTTCTATTCAATGTTAAGTTGAATACAGACTTAAATTTGAAGTCTTTTGCTAGTTTTTCCCAGCAATAATTCAATAAATAATGCATGTTTATATCATTCATATAAGAGGATTTTCAACAATTTTCGTAGATTAAAAGTTTATTGGAACCCAGATTATCTTGGGTCCATTACTCATTCTACCATTAAAAGGAGTAATAAAGGTATATGAAGGTTTATAAAAATATCCTAAAATGGGAGAGAAGTTGCTAAATTCCATAGAGTTTTCTCTAGTGGATGAATAGAGAATAAAATTTTGTCCCAAATATATAATTTTGTTCACAGAATTTGCATATACATTAACAGTCAACCATATTTAGATGCAGGTAAATAAAATTACAGCATAGTAATTAAAAAACAAATGCAAAAACATAGAAGACACAAGATTATAGTGGTTCCCCTCAAACTGGATACATCTACTCTTGTACCCCCATGGTAGGAATTCACTATCACAGAGTCCGAGTCTTTTGATTAGGGGACACTTAGAACCAACACCAGATATTTTAATAAGGAGATCTTGAACCAATTATAGTCTGGGTTATTTCTCAAGGAGACTCTCAGAACCTCTCACTGAATCTTTAAAGATGGATTCTCAAAACTCTTTTCTCAAAGTGTAACATGAAAATGAAAGAAGATTTGTGATAGTATTAATCTTCTCTCTGTGTCCTCTCAGCAAATTTCTGAGTACTAGAAGTGATGATATCTGGAACTTCTGATGAATCACTAAATATCAAAATCATAGAGATTATATGCCCAATTTTCAGATTATCCTTGAATCTTCTCTAAATCTGATGCAGTTTCCTCTTGAGAAGAAGAAGAACTATTCACTTTTGCAGATTCAGCAGCTATCAAAACAATTGATTGATTGATAGAAGAAGTTCAATTGCTAATGATGATCTTTCAAGCCGTTTCCTTCGAAATCAATCTATCACGATTTGATATGAATTTTTTGATCGTTTGAAGTTGACGATTGATGTGTGGATTCAATAATAACCCATGATTATTGTTTCTTTGTTGTATCTCATCATATATATATGGATTGACATCTTCAAACATCTCCAAGATTCTATTATTCAAACCTCTTCTAGAAATAACTCTGATTAAAAACCTCAAAATAAATTTTGTTAAGAAATTCAGGTGACATATTATTGAGTTCGAATCAAATCAACATCAAATTCTAACTGTCTGCAAGAATATCTCTATAGTCGAAGTATGTGTCGATATAAATTTTTGAATGTTGTCGACTTATCAATTTTAGTTGCTCTGACTTCTATTCAAAGTAGCATCGAATTCCAGTCAAAGTTACTTTGACATCTAGTCAAAGTTGTGTCGACTTCTAGTCGATGCATGTTGGCAAATTATGACTTTTCTCTTAAATTCAATATGCCTTTCTTATGTCCATTTTATCAATAACATCCTAGGACTTCTAATACCAAATTACCCTCACTATATATTATGGGTAATAAACTTAGGATGTAAAATCTCTAAAAATAATTTTTTAGGATAAATTATAAGGGTTTTTTCCAACAATCTCCACCAATTTAACTTAATAAATTTTACAAAACTTAAAAAGTGATTTTGCAAATATACAGCAATACAGATACAAAATTTTTATTGAACATATAATAAAGAAAATTTAGTTTGAGAAAGGAATATGAAAGGCAACTGAATATACCCCAAAACATCCTTTGTCTATTTATTATTTGTCAAAGGTTATTACCCTTGTTAGAAGAACCAAAAACAACAACATATATATTAACTTTTCTAGAACCTGTTAGCACAATATTATCTGTTTTAGAATTTATTATTTGATAAAGGTTATTAGTGAACACAACCTTTTATTCATCATCACACCATTGACTAATGCTAATCAGATTATGTTGAGTCCTTTAACATAAGCTAATTTAGCAAAGGTGATATCCCCAATTTTGATCATACCATAACCTTTGGTTTGACCATAACTACAATCACCAAACACTACCTTGGGACCATTTTTTTCCTTGAAATTTATCAGCATTTCTCTTTATCGAGTCATATATCTGGAGCATCCACTGTCCAAATATCACTGCTGATTTGTGGAAGGACAACATTTTTCGTGCACATGAGTTTAAACATTAGTTGAGATCCAGGTTACCTTGGACCCGTTACTTCTTTTTCCATTATAAGGTGTAATGAAAGTATATGATGGCCTTTCATAATACCCCTTAGGATAAAAGAGTGTAGTATATTAAACCAACAACTTCCAGTTTTATGATGTTTAATAAAGCAATCTTGACATAAATCCTTTACAAAGTTATTTTGATAAGAAAAATTGCTTTCAAGGGATATGCGTCGAGTTGAAGTTGATGCAACATTTGGAATGCATCGATTTGAAGTCGATGTTTCACAAGAGTTGCATCGATATGAAGTCGACTCATGTTATTGATAAATTGAAACTGCTATTTTTTGTTTCTTGTTTAACAAGGTTGTCTATCTACAATACTTTTTTCCTTTGAACTTACTATTATCATTATTAAAGCTTGTTGTTCTTCCTAGATATCCATAATGAATTATTTGGAATGGTACTTCCTTTACTTTAACAAATGGTACAAGATTTCTCCAAGCAGGTTTATTTTTTATTACTACTATCCTGTGAGGGTTTGCTCCTAATCCCAAATGATCAAACATTTTCTTAAGATTTTAAGTAAAATTCTTAAGTTGATAACTCTTACATTCAAAGAGCCTTCAAAGACTTTTGCATTTGATAATTCTTATTTCAATAGAGATTTTCTTCAGTTAACTTACTTACCTGTTCATTCAGCTTATTTATCTCAATTTTTAAAATCTTATCATGTTCTATTTGTTCATTATCATCAGAATAGTCTTCATATAACTTCAATTTCTTCCATAATAATTTAATTTCCTTCAATTCTATATAATCTTACAAAATTCTCTAAAATATACTTCAAAAATCATCTGAAGTAAAATCAATATCATAAAAATAATCAGGTATCTCATTTGTATCATGATCTAATTCTATCACTAGATCCATGAGATATGCTTCTTCAGTATCAATTCCTTCTTTTGAGGAAGAGATGGATTCATAACTTGTGTCACTCCACGTTTTAGCAATAAAACATTTTCCTTTTTCTTATCTTTTCTTTTCAGGTATTTCTTCTTTTTATCCTTGTTATTTCATTTTTTTCTTTTGCTGATCTGAACATTCTATTGATATATATCCATGATTTATACATGTGAAACAGATTATCTACTTTTTAGTAGTCTCATCAAACCTTAGTTTTCCTTGATATTTGTCTCTTCTCCTAGAGCCTTCTGATTTTATCCATTTTCTAAATCTTCTTGCCAGAAGATTAAAACAAAAACTCATTTTCTAAAACAGACGACTCATCCTCAATAACTTTGAAAGCAACTAATTTTTCTCTAGAAGTTAAGTTATTCTCGTTAGCTTCTGTTTCAGCTATACTCTTTAGTAGTTATTCATATGACTTCAACTTTCCTAGTAAAGCATATGTTGTAATTTCTTTATGATACCTTGCTTTTCTAATGGCCCAAATTCTAGAATCTCATGTACTTGGGAAGCAAATGAGTAATTTATCATTTATTTGTGTGAGAGATATGTCTTTATTCAATCCCTTCAGCTCATTGATTATCATGTTGAATCTATCATACATTTTTGCTACAGATTCATCAGTTTTCTTTTGAAAGTTCTCATAATGAGAGATTAAAAGTGATCTTCTATCCTTTCTCTCATCTGCACTTCCATCAACTATTCTTGAAAGTGATTCTCATATTCTTTTGCTAACTGACAATCATTAACTTTTTGAAATATATCATCAAACATAGTAGAAACTAGCATGTTCATATCTTTTGCATCACAATCTCTTATCCTCTTCTCCATGTCTATCAATTCACTTCTTTGGTATAGGTTCTACAATTTTATTTCCCTCTGCATCCTTCCTATATGACATTGGTAGTGTTGTCAAAATTAATTCAAATATAACCTCATTAATAGAGTTCATGTATAATCTAATTCTGATTTTCCAGATTGTAAATGTTTTAAGATTACAAACTAGTGACCTAGTAGATGCAAATCCTTTGAATGTATTTGAAGGCATTTTTGAAAATATAAATGTAAATATACTAAAGCAATTGAAATGATCTTTTGATCAAGGTGTTAATATTTTATTGATTAATCTCCTCTAGATTAACCTAATAACGACCAACCTCCCTCTAATACCAATTAAAATGGGAGAGCAATTATTAAATTCCTCAGAGTTTTCTCTAGAGGGGGGTGAATTGAAAATAAAATTTTATTCAAAATACTTAATTTAATTGATAGAATTTGCATATACATTAACAAACAACCAGATTTAGAAGCAGGTAAATAAAATCATAGCACAGTAATTAAAATAAATGCAGAAACACAGAAGAGGCGAGATTATAGTGGTTCCCCTCAAACTGGGTACATGCACTCTTTTACCCCCTTGGTAGGAATTCACTTTCATAGTGTCTAAGTCATTTGATCAAGAGACTCTTAGAACCAACACAAGATTTTTTGATAAGGAGATCTTGAACCAATTACAGTCGTAGTCTTTTCTCAAGGAGACTCTCAAAATCTCTCTTTGAATCCTTTGAAGAGAAATTCTCAAAACGTTTTTCACAAAGTGTAACAAGTAAATGAAAGAACATTTGTGATAGTATTAACCTTCTCTCAGTGTCCTCTCAACAAATTTTTGAGGACTAGAATTTATGATAACTTGAACTTCTGATGAATCTCTGAATATCAAAATCACAAAGATTATATGCCTAATTTCCATATTATCCTTGAATCTTCTCTGAATCTAATACAGTTTCCTCTTTAGAAGAAGAACTAATTGTCTTTTGCAGATTCAACAACTATCAAAACAATCAACAGATTGACGGAAGAAGTTCAATTGCTGATGATGATCTTCTAAGCTTTTCTGTCAAAATCAATCTATCACAATCTGATATAAATTTATTGATCGTCTAAAGTTGATGATTGATGTGTGGATTCAATAATAACTCATGATTGTTTTTTTCTATTGTATCTCATAATATATATATGGATCGACATCTTCTAACATCTCCAAGATTCTATTATAGAAACCCTTTTTTGAAATAATTCTGATTGAAAACCTCAAAATAAATTCTGGTAAGAAATTCATTCGATGTAATGTTGAGTTCTAATCGAAGTAACATCGAATACTGGCTGTCTGTAAGAATATCTCAATAGTCGACATTCTGTTGATATCATATCGAAGTATGTGTCGATATAATTCTTCTAATGTCTTCGACTTATCAATTTCAGTTGCTCTGACTTGTATTCAAAGTAGCGTCAAATTCCAGTCAAAGTTGTGTCGACTTTTATTCAACGTTGCGTCGACTTCTACTCGATGCATGTTGGCAAATCATGACTTTTCTCTTAAATTCAATATGTCTTTCTTATGTCCTTTATATCAATAATATCCTAGGACTTCTAAGACTAAATTACCCTCACTATACATTATGGGTCGTAAACCTAAGATGCAAAATCACTAAAAATAATTTGTTAAGATAAATCATAAACGTTTTCCCAACATATCCCTATGGATGATAATAGATATGTCTATCAATCCAATAAATTTTTGAGTCATGACCTTTTATTAGATAATTTTTACACATATTCTCATTATTATGATAATCATAAATATTGTTGGTATATGCCATATTGGAGTTGTATTTTTGATGTTTTCTTTGATATAATCTAAATCCAACTCTTTTGAATTGTGTTTTTAATAAATTTGATTGATGTTTAGATGACTCATATTTCCAGAAAGCAAGATTTGTGGTTTTTAAAGGTTGAATTTCGTAAGATTCCTTTTTCATAATTCTCATATTAATTTTTATTGATGTTTCCAAGTTAAACTTATTAGTTTTTATTAAATCATTTTGCCTTCTATTTATAGGCAGATTATCTTTGTTTTTAATAAAAATTGTTGATTTATTGTTCATTGAATCATTTGATACATCATTTAGGTTAATATATTTGTTATCTAAATCTAGATGATTTACTTTCTCTGTGTGATTCTTGTTCATTTGATTTTGCTTCTGATTCTTATCTCCTAACATGTTATCTAAACATTTTTTCTTAGCTTACCCAACTTATATTTTTTTATTCTTTATAATTAGATTTGATATTTGTTTCTCTAATTTTTTAGTTCAACCCCGTGGTTATAATTTTTATAATAATGACCTTCATATCTTGATTCATCTAATTCTTTTCTTACGTGTTTAACGTGTTGTTCAGATACAAACTGATCTTCACAAAACTTTTTAAAATCTAATTTAAACTCTTCTGAAGTAAAATCAATATCATAAAAATAATCAGGCACCTCATTTGCCTCATGATCTATTTATGTCTCTAGATCCATGAGACATGCTTCTTCAGCAGCAGTTTCTTCTTCATTACCAGATGAAGAACTGGATTCAAAACTTGCATCACTCCAAGTTTCAGTAATAAAATCTTTCCCCTTTTTCTTATCCTTTCTTCTCAGGTATTTCTTTTTTTTGATCCTTGGTACTTGATCTTTCCTATTGTTGATCTAGACATTATGTTGATATATGTCTAGGTTTTCTATATGTGAAGCAAATTATCTTCTTATTTGGAGTCTTATCAAACTTTAATTTGATCAAATTTTTATATCTTCTCCTAGAGCTTTCTGACTTTATCCATCTTTTAAATCTTCTTGCCAAAAGTTGAACATCTCATGTTCTAAAATAGATGGCTCATCTTTAGTAACTTTCAAAGCAACAGATTTATCTTTAGATGTTAAGACATTCTCCTTTGCTTCTGTTTCAGCTTTACTTTTTAGTAGTTGTTCATATGATTTCTACTTTCCTAGCAAATCATTTATTTTAATTTCTTTGTGACACCTTGCTTCTTTGATGGTCTGAATTCTAAAATCTCGTATACTTGGGAAGCACATGAGTAATTTATTATTTATCTCAGTAAGAGATATATATTTATTCAATCCCTTTAATTCATTGATTATCATGTTAAATCTATCATAAATTTCTGAAACAAGTTCATCAGTTTTCTTTTGAAAATTCTCATAATGAGAAATTAATAGTGATTTTCTATCTTTTCTCTCATCTGTACTTCCATCAACTATTCTTGAAAGTGATTCCTATATTTTCTTTGTTGACTGACAATCTGCAACTTTTTGAAACACGTCATCAAACATAGTTGAAACTAATATGTTCATAGCTTTTGCATCCCAATCTTTTATTTTCTTTTCCATATCTGTTCATTCACTTCTTGGTATAGGTTTTATAGTTGTATTTCCCTATGCATCCTTCATGTATGATATTTGTGGTCCTGTCGAAATTGATTCAAATATACCATCATTAATAGAGTTTATGTATAGTCTAATTCTAGTTTTCTAGAGGATAAATTTTTCAAGATTACAAACTGATGGCCGAGTAGATGCAAATCCTTTGAATGTATTTGAGATATTTTTGAAAATATAATGAAGCAATTGGGATGATCTTTTGATCAAGGTGTTAACCTTTTATTGATTAATCTCCTCTAGACTAACTATTGATGATGAACCTAGCTCCAATATCAATTAAAATGGGAAAGTAGTTGTTAAATACATCAGAGTTTACTCTAGAGGGGGATAGAGAATAAAATTTTGTTTCAAATACTAAAATAATTTCACAGAATTTGCTTGTACATCAACAATCAACCAGAAATACGTGCATGCAAATAAAATCACATAACATAATTAAAAATAAATGCAAAATCACATAAGACACAAAGATTATAGTGGTTCTCCTAAATCTTGATACATCCACTCTTTTACCCACTTTGGTAGGAATTCACTATCATAGTGTTAAAGTCTTTTGATCGGGAGACTTTTAGAACCAACACCAGATATTTTAATAAGAAGATATTGAACTAGTTCAATCTAAGTTTTTTTTATCAAGAAGACTCTCAGAACCTCTCATTAAATCCTTTGAAGAGGGATTCTCAAAACTCTTTTCTCAAAGTATAATAAAAAATGAAAGAAGATTTGTGATATAGTTAATCTTCTTATTGAGTCCTCTCAGCAGATTTCTGAAGACTAGTAGTGATGATATCTAGAACAATCTCTGAATATAATAATCACAAAGATTATATGCCCTATTTCTAAATTATCATTGAATCTTCTTTGAATCTGATGCAGCTTTTCTTGATAAGAAAAAGAACTAATTCTCTTTTTGTTGGAACCCCAGTTAGGATTTGGGTAAGGAACACTATTAGGAATATTAGATTAACCCACCATGTATAGTCATGGGTCATAGGATTAGTTCCAGGATAGGTCATTCAGAAGGACTCTCCAGCATTGCAGAAAAGAAGTGAAAGAAATGCAGTTTAGACAAAGTCAGAAAATCAGATCGACGATCGTCGAACGCAATTCAACGAACGACGATCTCTGGTCGACGAACGCAGGCAAGATATTCAGCTCGACGAACACAAAAACTGAGCTCGACGAACTACTAGCTCCGGTCAACGAATGCAGGCAAAATATTCAGCTCGACGATTCTAGCTGAGTTCGACGAATGTCGAACTCAGGTCGACGATTCATGAACTCGATGAAAGTTCAGTTCGACGATTTCTGTGGAATCAGTAACAGTTGGCAAAATTAATTGGGGATTAATTTCAGTCAACATTCTCAGTGAAAATAGCCGTTAAAACGGACAGTTACAAAGGAATTAAGTGAGGATCAATTTCCAAAGCATCTTCACTCTCAGGAATGTTTCTTCCGCCATCAAGGTTAAGGATTTCAAATATAGAAGAAGAGAATAGAACAGAAAAGACACACAGCAAGGCAGACAGAGCAAAACATATACAGAAAGGGTAATATCTCTACAGTAACTAGAAGCCCTAGACTAGAGGAGACAGCAATAACAAGAAGAATAAGAACATCCATTCATATCTAGAGTCTTCTTCTTCATCATCATAGCAGGACAACTTCAAGGACAACAAATATCTATCTGTCAGAAGTTCCTGAAAAGTACTCTGGTCCAGGCCTGAAGATTGAAGGCCTATCACCCTGAAGCAGTGCTCCAGCTTTCCTGATACATTCAAGGTCTCAGGGGGAGCAAAAGCTGCTAACATCAATATCCACATAGTCTTCTCTCTGATTGTTGACAGAGAAGACTTCCATCTCTCTTTTCCACTTCCTGTATAAAGGGTTGTCATCTCCCTTCAAAAGTGATTCCTGGTTGCAAGTCTCCTTCCAAAAGACTTGAGTTGGTTTTTGGGGACCTGATCAAAACCCATTGGTGGCAGTCACCTGATCAAAACCTGTGTTGATTCCTACCAGGGTGGTAGAAGAGTGGACTACCCAGATTTGGGGAACAACTATAAAATCCTTGTGTCTTTTTTGTGTTGCTTGATCTGCTCTGTTATATTTAGCTTTTATTTTGTTTTTATGCTGTGACAAACTCTAGCCTTTTTGCTTAAGATCTATCTATTTCAATTGGTATCAAAGCGAGGTTGGTTAAAATACCAGACCTTAGCAGGTTGGTTAAAAATACCACACCTTAGTGGTTGTACAGGCTAACACCTGAACCAAAAGATCCTTTGATAGATCTTTAAAATCTTTAGAGTTTATGATGGCAAAATTTGATGAGTTTTCAAGCACCAAACTGCCCATGTGCAATCTAGATATGTTTGCACTATGAAAGACGAGGATTATATTTTATATGGACTCCATTGATGAAAACATCTTTAAATCTATTTTGTCAGGTCCAGCTCAATCTCAGCAAACAACAAGTCCAGATGCTGTTCCATCATCCCAGTGGACACATGCTCAGCAAAAGATGAAGATTGCTGATGCACAAGCCATGAACATTCTAGCACAATCAATATCTGATGACATTTTTAAAAAACTTGCTGAATGTTCATCTGCAAAAGAGATGTGGGACTCCCTCACAGCATTGCCTGAAGAAGAAGCAAGAGCAATAAAATTTTGCCTAATGGTAATAGATGCTTCTCGCAGCAGCTATGCTGAAGAATCAGAAGAACTGGTATGTGAACCGGAAGAAGAAGATCAGGTAATCTCTACCCTTGATCTTTCATCAGGTATACATCTCCAGAAAATCTTATTTCAAAATAATTCGTCGAATGGAGATCGACGAAATCAATCCTATTCGTCGAACTCAGATCGACGATCTCTGAACAAAGATTCTGCTATGAACTGTTTAGGAATCTGTGCTCGACGAAACAATTTAATTCGTCGAACAGAGCCCGACAAACTCAATATCATTCGGCGAACTCTGCTCGACGAAAGTACTTTAATTCATCGAACTCAAAATTTCAAAGCAGAAATTTTTATTCTTTTATTTCTGATTATTTTAAAAGAGAACCAGAACCCAAGGTTTTCTGGGTCCAGAGCTCCTAACATCTTCTTGTAGGAAAAGAATTCAGTCCAGCAAATATACAGGCTATATCAGTGGCTGTCAAATTTGGGCAAAGAAATGTAAACAGGGGGAGATTGGTTGAATAATGGTTATGCAAAATAGGGGGAGATGCCTCTAAATGAAGCTGTAGAAATTCTAGCAGCAGCAACAACAGATTATAATGATGCAGATTTGGACAAGGATCATCAACAACAATAACAGTTTTTCTTGATCCAGATTTAGGGGGAGATTGTTTTTAATTGTATTTTACTTGTATTTTATCTATTTTTATGTAAATAGTGTCCTCACCCAAATATGGGGAGATTGTTGGAACCCCAGTTAGGATTTGGGTAAGGAACACTATTAGGAATATTAGATTGACCCACCATGTATAGTCATGGGTCATAGGATTAGTTCCAGGACAGGTCATTCAGAAGTACTCTCCAGCATTGCAAAAAAGAAGTGAAAGAAATGCAGTTTAGACAAAGTCAGTAAATCAGATCGACGATCGTCGAACGCAGTTCGATGAACGACGATCTCCGGTCGACGAACGCAGGCAAGAAAATCAGCTCAACGAACACAGAAAATGAGCTCGACGAACTACTAGCTCCGGTCAACGAATGCAGGCAAGATATTCAGCTCGACGATTCAAGCTGAGTTCGACGACTGCCGAACTCAGGTCGATAATTCATGAACTCGACAAAAGTTCAGTTCGACGATTTCTGTGGAATCAGTAATAGTTGGCAGAATTAATTGGGGATTAATTTCAGTCAACATTCTCAGTGAAAATAGCCGTTAAAACAGACAGTTACAGAGGAATTAAGTGAGGATCAATTTCCAAAGCATATTCACTCTCGGGAATGTTTCTTCCGCCATCAAGGTTACGCATTTCAAATATAGATGAAGAGAATAGAACAAAAAAGACACACAGTAAGGCAGATAGAGAAAAACATATACAGAAAGCGCAATATCTCTATAGTAACTAGAAGCCCTAGACCAGAGGAGACAGCAATAATAAGAAGAAGAAGAACATCCATTCATATCTAGAGTCTTCTTCTTCATCATCACTGCAGGACAACTTCAAGGACAACAAATATCTATCTGTCAGAAGTTCCTGAAAAGTACTCTGGTCCAGGCCTGAAGATTGAAGGCCTATCACCCTGAAGCAGTGCTCCAGCTTTCCTGATACATTCAAGATCTCAGGGGGAGCAAAAGCTGCTAACATCAATATACACATAGTCTTCTCTCTGATTGTTGACAGAAAAGACTTCCATCTCTCTTTTCCACTTCCTGTATAAAGGGTTGTCATCTCCCTTCAAAAGTGATTCCTGGTTGCAAGTCTCCTTCCAAAAGACTTGAGTTGGTTTTTGGGGACCTAATCAAAACCCATTGGTGGCAGTCACCTGATCAAAACCTGAGTGGATTCCTACCAGGGTGGTAGAAGAGTGGACTACCCAGATTTGGGGAACCACTATAAAATCCTTGTATATTTTCTGTGTTGCTTGATCTGCTCTGTTATATTTAGCTTTTATTTTGTTTTTGTGCTGTGACAAACTCTAGCCTTTTTGCTTAAGATCTATCACTTTCACTTTTTCAGATTCAGTAACAATATAACAATCAAATGATTGATGGAAGAAATTCAATTGTAGATGATGATCTTCCAAAATTTCTCTGTCATAATCAATCTAGCATGATCTGAATTAATTTCTTAATCGTCTGTAACAATCTAACAATCGACCCGGGATTGATAAGTGGCTGATGAGCTTTCATTCTACTCATTTCTCTTTTTAGTTTTTCTCCAAAATTAAGAAAGAAGTGGGAGATAATGGCAAGAGGAAGAGGAAGAAGGCCATTGCCAGCCTTTGGAAGCACTTTGGAGGAGTTCTTATGGTCAGAATCACGAGCCAAAGCTGGATCTCCGAAGAGGAAAGCGTTGTTAGTATTTCCATCGTGATCAACTGTAACTTTATAGCTCTGTAACATTCTACGAGGGTAACAGATCTCCTTCTGTATACTAGGACATGCTAATCCTTTTATTTAGCATGTTTGCTTGAAAGCATCTCTTGAAATTAGTAGGAGGTGAAGCTTTCAACGGGTTGATATGGTTTATCCCTTGTAAAATTTTGCATATACAGTCCAGATCATTGTACGGACATAGAAAAATTGTGTGAAGTCCATCTATGACAAGTTCGTATGGATTGATTATGTTTTAATTTCCGTCTTGGTGAAGACTGTGGAAAAATGAGTAGATTTTAGAGTTTTGGGGTGATGCAGGTTGCTGCAGAAAGTATTGGAGGTGCGCTCCAGGAAATGCCCGAGATGCAACAAGAAACAAAGTTCTATTTCTTTCGCCTGCAATAGCGATATCACTGGTGATAGCTATTCTGGTATAGGCCAGTAAGTAGTTGTATGTTCTAGGTGTGAACCCGAGACTGAGAAAAATTGGTAGTTCTATCGATATCGCGCAACGATAATATTATTACTGGTTATAGCTCCCAATAGAATTGTTGTGATGTGAATCCCATATTTTGGTGACTGGGTGTGTAGTATGTTAAGCTGAGGGCCTATAGTGCCTAGCTTGGTGGCCTTGTGTACCGACTAAAAGGATAATATTGGTCATCATATTAACGGGTTGAGATGAGGCTGACCCGCATCGAGCTGGTTGTTCACGATGATTGAGCGGGGCAAGGCTGATCTGAACCTGTCCAGTGTGAGTTAGTGAAGAGGTAGCTCCTCGGTGCACCGATCCTGGGGATGTTCAAAAAGTGTAACAGCTTATGACCGACAATAGCTTAGACGTACCATCTAAGTGTTGATGCTTACGATATAGGTGGGAATTGAAATTCAGTACACCGAAAATATGCCCTGAGTGTATGAACTGTATGGCCATGCATGCCAATACTTGTGATGATTGTGTAATTATATATATACTGCCATATTGCTTGCTTATATGGAAGGAGTACCACCACCCCGGGAATGGGGTGGGGTCATTATAATTATGGTCAGCTAAAGCTGACCATTAATTTGTTTTGTCATGTATTCATGGATTAGACTTTTGCAGGTGCTAGCGAGCCGAGCGGGAAGTAGCGATCTGATGCCCTTTTTGCTCTGCTGGCTCTTGAATGACCAAGTGCTCGTTTATTGCTTACAAGTGTTGTCACCATGCATTCCTATGTATGCAAATCAATTTATTGTCTAATCATGTAAGACATTTGTAAGGCCTTAAGGCCAAACCCTTGTCTGTACATTCATTCTTGTTGTTTGTAGTGGACATTCCTTTGGTGGGTTATCGTACTTAAATGCTTCTGTTGGTGGTGAACTCTGTGTTTAGATTGGTTAGATGTTTGGTATCATTTCGTAACTTCATTGTCTGTTTGTTGAATATGGTGTGGGGCCTCAGTCGGACCTTCTATTATATTCTTTGTAATAGGAGTGGTGTTACAAGACATTCTCTGAGATGATGGTGACGAAGGTAGACCCACTCATGGAGGATGGTCGTGATGTCACATACTGCTTAGGTTTTAGCAAGGTGTTTCGAGCTGCTTAGTGGTTTCCCGAGCAGGATGCTCTAGGCGTAGAGGATGCATCAAACGATGATATTGATGCCTCCATGGAGGGATGATCTTGTTGGCATCTTCTTCCCCTATTTGTTTTGATTTGCTTGTGTATGCTTTGTAGGCAAATTCCCGTATCATTGCTTGTTTTTGCTTTTTATGATGATGTAGCCCATGGGGCACCTTTTATTTGAGTGAAGACCCTCTTTGACTTTTGGATCTATTGCATTTTAGTTATACTTTTGGCATGGTAGTGGTTTGCTCAAGTGTTGTTCATTTACTCGTGCTTTTGGGGAGAGTCGTAGGCCGCTTAGAATTTAGAGACGATGAGCCCTGGTTTTCTCACGCTTTGAGCAAAGATGGTGGAGAAGACTCATTCATTTATATCATAGGAGAATCGGATTTCATTCTGGTGGAGGTGGCGAAGAACCTTCGTTTGTTCGCTCCTTAGGAGGACCGGGGTTCATCCAGGTGGCGTGGCATAAAAACTTCATTCATTCGTGCCTCAGGAGGACCATGGTCCATCCAGGTGGTGGTAGCGAAGTACCTTTATTTGTTTACGCCTTAGGAGGACTGAGGTCTATTCGGGTGAAGGTGGCGAAGACCCTTTGTTCGTTCACGCCAAAGGAGATCCAGGGATCGTCTAGGTGGAGGTGGCGAAGAACCTTTGTTCGTTCGCGCCTCAAGAGAACTTGGGCTCATCCAGGTGGAGGTGGCAAATAACCTTTGTTCATCTTCGTCTTATGAGGACTGTGGTCTACCCAGGTTGAGGTGGAAAATATCCTTTGTTCATTCGTGCCTCGGGAGGATCGGGGTCCATTAGGGTGGAGAAGGAGAAGACCCTTTGTTTGTTCGCGCCTCAGGAGAACCAATGTTCATCTAGGTGGAAGTGGCAAAGAACCTTTATTCGTTCGCATCTCAGCAGAACCGAAGTTTGTCCAGGTGGCGATGATAAAGATACTTTGTTAGTTCATGTCTCTAGAGAACCAAGGTTCATCCAAGTGGAGGTGGCAAAGAAACTTTATTTGTTCGCACCTCAAGAGGACCGAGGTATATCCGGGTGGAGGTGGCAATGATCCTATTTTCATTCGCTCCTCAGGAGAACCAGGGTTCGTCAAGGTAGAGGTGGCAAAGAACCTTAGTTCGTTTGTGCTTCAGGAGAACCAGGGTGGTTCACCCAGGTGGATGTAGCAAAGAACCTATGTTCGTTCGTGCCTCAGGAGGACCAGGGTCCGTCTGAATGGAGGTGGAAAAGAACCTTTGTTCTTTCATGCCTTAGGAGGATCGGGGTCCATTCGGGTAGCGGTGGCGAAGAACCTTTGTTTGTTCGCGCCTCAGGAGGACCAGGGTCCATCCGGGTAGAGGTGGTGAAGAATCTTTATTCATTCGCACCTTAAAAGAACCGGGGTTCGTCCAAGTGAAGGTGTAGATGGATCTTTATCCATCTCGCCTATGAGGTGTAGATAGACCTTTATCTGTCTCGCCTAAAGTGTAAAAGGGCTTTTGCCGATCTTTCCTGAGGTGCAGAAAGGCTTTCGTTAATCGTGCTAGAAAGATATAGATTGACTTTCGTCTATCTCGCCTGAAAGGTGCAGATTGACTTCCGATGTCGCCTGGGAGGTGCAAAAAGGCTTTTGTCAATCTAGTCTTTGGGGGACCCGTCTGCGGTGTAGAGGAAAACAAATGCTGCATTGTTGAAAGGAAGATACATGTGCTTGTAGATTTTCTCTCGTTGCTTATTCTTCGGAAAAAAGGAAAGCAGTTAATAACTGGAGGTGTTCTAGTTTAATCTCCACCTAAATTTCCATGTTCCAAGCCCTGGCCGGGATGCTCCTGCTAAAGGTAGTAGAGTCGTGCCACCTCTTGATTGCCTCATGCGACACTTATTCTGCCCGGGGTGACGAACTTCAGTGCCAGGTGCAGAATAGAGCGGATTTCCTCAAAGTGTGCTTGGAGCAGACAGACAAAAATTGTCTTATATACCGAGTAGTAGTCAACTTCCATGAACTGGACATCCCAGGTGGATTGCCTCGGGAACTCTGTTAGAGTGATTAGCTGTATAATGGTCTAATCGCTGGCTCGAGGCATTCTCGGGGGATCTTCATGCTGAGCACGGTGGATTCATACATGATGTCCACCGAGCGTCCACAATAAATTAGTATCTGTTTGACCTGGAAGCACGGATTACTTATCCTGCACTGATAATATGGGGATCTTGGTGCAGAGTGTACATGCCCTTCATGTCTTCGTCCCTGAAGCTGATAGTGGTATTCTTCGGGGACTTGAAGTCTTTCTGGCCCCTCTCATACTGAGCGATAGAAAGGATTTGGAAAGGTAAGTTGGCGATAGTCCCGACCTCCCCAACCATTTGTATGCCTATTCACGTCCTGGCATGACAGGGGTTGATCTAATCCAGGTTGGTGCAGTGGGGGCCAATTGGGCACTTGATTTTACAAGTACCACTCCAAATGCCCTTGTAGGATGAGGCACTCTATCTACTTTAGTCAGGTGGATTCCTCTGTACTATGCCCGTTGCAGCGGTGGAACTCACACTATTATGTCTGGTCCCCTTAATTCGGGGGGGGGGGGGGAGGGCAATGTCTTGGGGCATCGGAGCATGTCAGAGTCCTAAAAATCCATGAGTACTTACGTTCGGGCGATGTTTAGCATGGTGAACTCCCGATGCCGGTGAGAGCCTTGATCCTGGTAAGGATTCCTATGATAGTCGTCACTTTGACGGTGTGTCGGGGGCACTGGTTCTTATTCCCTCTTATGCTTGGAAGACCCTTCAAATTTCTAGCGGTGGGACTCGATAGCCTCATCGACCAAGATTTGTTCTTTGATCCGGTGAACGAGGTCAACATAGCTTGGGACCGTCTCCCTCATAAAAGACGAGTTTAATTCGCTTGGGGGGAGCCCTCCAAGAAAGATGTTGCGGAGAAGCTTTGGGTCGACTCCCGGGATTTGTTGTGCCCCAGAGGTGAAGTGGTGGAAGAACTCCATCAGTGACTCTCCTTCATTTTGGCAGATGCCGAAGAGGTGAGCAGGGTCTCTGATGATTCGTTGGTTAGCTATAAACTGATCAACGAAGAGGCGGGTGAGCTCCCCAAAGTTGTTGATTACCCCCTCTCGCAGGGAATGGAACCACTTGTGTGCTTGCGTCTTCAAAGTTATGGGGAACACTTAGCACAATTGCAGGTCAAGCGCGTTGAAGAGACACATGATCATCTCTAAATGATTTACGTGCTCCAGGGGTCCTCTACTCCACCGAATGCCTCAATATATGATAGCTTGAATCCATACAGAATGGGGTGTGCAAAGACTTGAGGGGCGAGTCGTGACCCATGATGGAAGCGATGTCGCACGTTCACGGGGCGGTACCACTCCTGAGAGTGCTGCTCTTTGATCATTTCCCCAACGTCCTGGTGGGTGAGCTAGTGTTTATCTTGTCGGACGTCCACGTCTATCAGACTAGGGTTCTGCAAGATGTCAGCCTGTGGCTTTGGCCTTCGAGATGTATGCATGGATCTCGCTTCATCGAAAGGTTTGTTAATGGGAGGATCCTTGGGCAAATAACGTCCTGAGGCAGGGAGTGTCCACGTGCAATTGCCGATCATACCCCATGCATATTAATAGAATTAGGAGGATTAGACACTCATAGGTCCCATAAGAGGGTGATCACGTCAGTCTGATGCTATTCCATTAATTGGAAATGCTCCTCCATTGAATTGGGAGGAGCGGTGAAGGTGGTTTGGTTGGGCAATGGAGTGTTGTTTGCAGGTGATTTTTCTTGGGCTAACTAGGGGTGCTCTTCCAGAGCTACACCATTTGCAGTGTGTGCTTCTTCTTGCCATTGTCATTTGTTGGGGGATGCTACAACTTGTCAGAGCTTTTGGGAACACTTTCCCACAGATAGTGCCAAACAATTGCGGGTAACCTGATTTTTCCCCAGTTCAGAGGAATCAGACCGGGCGCAAAAGTCAAAGTAAATAGCAGCAAATGACAAGAGGCATTTTCTGATGCGGAAAACTCGGAAAGGGTGAAAAACCACGTAGTTGGTTCCGTGCCGATCCAAAATTCACTAGTTCCTTTGAGTTTACAGGATTGAGACTCGATCTCAGAGGGCAACATGCCGCTTCTCTGTTACAATTGCAAAATTCAAAAATAATGGATTGAAACTATGTCATTGGAGCATCGATGTAAGCACTTCAGCCTTTGAAATTTGTCTAAGTCCACAAAACCTCGATGGAAGCATTCCGACCTAGAAATTTGCCTAAGTACATGGAAACTCAATGGAAGCATTTCGGCTTGGAATTTTGGCTAAGTCCCCAGAACCTTGATGGAAGCGTTTCGTCTGGGAAAATCTCTAAGTCTACGGAGCCTTTGCGCAAGAAGAGGAGCGGAACAAATTCCTAAGTGGAGGATCGGCCTAAGTCCACGATCATGCCAGAAAAACTCAGAACTCTCTCTTGGCTCTAAAGTTGCTTGTCTTTAAATGAAGTAATGGGGGCCTATTTATAGTTTTCTGGAGGGTCATGGTGGTAAATGCGTCAGGACGTAATTAGTGCTGGTGAATGACGTCGCTCCGTTTCAGTCACTTGGATCACCAAATTTAGCAAAATGATGGAAGTGCCCCCACCCCCGTTGGAGAATGTGTTCCGCATTTCCTGGTTTGAGAATAACAAATCTCGAATGTATTTGATTGTAATTTGTTCATGATGTGCAAATATCACAGGTAAATTCTCATATGGATAAGTTTAAGAGACAATTTTGGTTAAGTACGAAATTTCAATACTGCCAATGATAGTTAGATACCGCCCGCGGTAGTCCCATAATCAAGCACTATCTCCATCCTCTCGGCACGATTAGATTGGATTGGCACATGTGGCAGCACAAGGTGATACCGCCCGCGATATCGAGGCATCGCTGGTGACAACAAGTTTTTATATAAATTGCTAGACTTCAACAAAAAGATGTTACACACCTCCAAGAGCATTGATTCCCGTTCATTCTCATCCAGAGCTCTCCGAAACAAGAAAAACTCCCAAGTTCCCAAGAAAAATCAAGTTCAAAGTAGAGACCGTTCGTGCACATAAACTCCGGTGATCTTCGCAAGGCTTCACAGTCTTCTTCGGCACTCAATATCAGAGGGAGTTTTAATCTTAGTTTTCTTATTTTGTAATTTTTTTTTCATTGTAAATGGTAGAGAAATTGCCGCCTTGTGAGTGGCGACTGGGCCCTTATGTGGTTTAGGGGGAAATGGTCGTCTTCCGTACAATGACTAGGCCATGGAAAGATCTAGGGGTAGGCTAGTAGTTGTATCTAGGGAGAGATAGGCTTTAGTTGGACGGTCCTTGAGAGAAGGACAAGTGAATTTAAAAAAAAATTCATCTTAGCATTGATTTCAAGCTTCATTGGAAACTCTTGTTCATGTTTTACACCACATATGAAAAAAAATGTTCATTTCAATTCTCTTATAAATTTCTAAGTGTTTGTTATATGTTTCTAATTGTATAAAACTTTGCTTGATTTCCATTCATATTTTGTTAAGTAAAAATTATTGTTTGCGCTTATTCACCCCCCTCTAATGGTGCCTCAAGATCCAAAACATTGTATTAGAGCTAGGTTACTCCAAAACGTTTTATCACCGGGAGTAATGACGCATAATGACCATGCATTTTCTAAGGGGCAAGGGATTAACAAACCTCCCTTATTCACTGGCACTGACTACAATTATTGTAAATCTCGAATGTGTTGTTTTCTAATTGCGTTAGATATAGACGTATGGGGTATGGTAGAACAATGTTACACTCCACTTACAATGGTTGTTGGAAGTGTCTCTATAGAAAAACTGAAGGATAAATAGGATGATACTGTTAAACTTAGATGCAAGGATAACATTAAAGCAATGAACACTTTATTTGTGCATTAGATAGAACTGAATTTAAGAGGTTTGCGTTTGTGAAACTGCATACGATATTTAAAATTTACTTGAAGTTACTTATGAAGATACATCGTAGGTAAAGGACTCAAAGTTATTCCAACTATACTCAGAATTGGAAAAGTTCAGAATGTAAGATGACAAAGACGTGGATTCTATGCATACAAGGTTTACTAAAATCATCAACAATTCAAAAGTCCTTGGAAAGAATTTCTCCAATGGTGATTTGGTGAGAAAGATTCATAGATCAATTCTCCTGGAGTTTAATTTGAAGGTGACAGTCATCTCAGAATCACATGATCTTAAGACTCTTCAAATTGAGAGCCTCATCAAAAATATCAATATTCACGAAGTAGAATTGAAAATTCAACAATAGTATAGCTTGAAGCCAAAAAAGAAGGTGTTGGCATTGACGTCTAAGAGGAAGTAGAGAGTGAAACTAATGAAGATGATGAAGAGGATGAGGAGAGCCTGTTTGTAAAGAAATTCAAGAGAATTATGAGGAACCCAGATAGGAGAAATTCATTCAAAAAGTATTATAAAAAGAAGGAGTCTCGTTTTAGGAAAGGGAAGGGAAAAGTTGATATTGATGATGACGAGGTACGTCCACCAAAGGAGTGCTATCACTGTAGAAAAATTGGACATATTCGAAATAATTGGCTGAAATATCTGAAAGAGCCTAGAGAGAAGGGGCGTGAAAAAGGATAAAAAGAAAATCTTATAGGCAGAGACTTGAGATGATTCTTCATCTGAAGGTTCAAGTGGATCAATTTCATTGAATGATGAGGAGGACAACATTTGCTTGATGGGAAAAAGCATTTCACCATTCGAAGACGAATGCATTGTCCAAAGCGGCACTGAGGTAACTCCTACTTATGATGAATTATATACTGAATTTTTACAAACCTGCAATTTTTTTTATAAAAGTTTAAAAGACATTGATTTGTTAAAAACTGAAAATAAAGTTTTATTAAGATAAAATAGAAAATTATCTTCTAAACTAAACGTACTTAGAAAAGAGAAGATGACTTGTCAAGAGTGCGATCGCTCTTTGGCAAGAGTTCAAGAATTAGAAGAAGGTTTTGCTAAGTCCCAATCCATTATTAAAATTCTTACTAAGGATAAAATGGACTTAGAAAGATCTCTCAAAACTTCTTGTTCTCAAGTAGAATATGGCAAGATAGCTTTTGTTAATCGGTGTGTCATGTTAGTTACTGAAAATACTACATTGAAAGCTCGGATCCATGACTTGAATATGGCAGTTAAAAAGTTTTGAATTGGCCAAAAATTACTGGATATGATTTCATCCAGTCAGTGTCATGGATCTGCAAAGTTCATGCTAGGTTGCTGTTTTGGAAGCTACCACCCGGCAGAACCCACTACTGCCAGCGGTTTCAAAAATTTCAGAAATGTTAAATTTGCTGAACAAAAATCTAATCACTCTATAGTTACTGCTTCATCTTCCAGTAGGAGTCCTCAGAAAACCTTGAAACGGGTCTCACTCTTTATTGTGTGTGCCAAGTGTAATAGATTTGGTCACACCACAAACTCCTACAGAAAGAAAGGCAAATGTGTTATTAAATAAATCAGGATGCCTAAGGTTTCCACCTATACTATGGGAGGAACCACTTGGGTAGCCAGATATTTACTTTCATTTCCATTTTAGGTTGATGGCAGACTAAGCATAAAGAAGATGTGTGGTATTTGGACTCTGGCTATTCAAAACACATGATGAGAAATAAATCAAAGTTCCTTAGACTTGAGATGAAGAATGAAGGAATGGTGACCTTTGATGATAATAAAAAGGGAAGGATCATGGGCATCAGTGTACTGAGTAATAATTCCTTTACAATTTTGAATGTTTTATTTGTAGATGGTTTGAAACATAACTTAATTTCAATAAGTCAACTATGTGATAAAGGCTTAAATATTTTATTTGAATAATCTACAAACTTGTGCAAAATTATTGATTCGAAATCACATGAAATTATTTTTACTGCACCTAGAAGTCACAATGTATATATGATGGCATTTCATGATCCTTCTCAATCTTCACTAAAATGTTTTATTTCAAAGAATGATGAATTAGGATTGTTGCATAGGTGTCTTGGTCATTTGAGTGCAAAACTAATGGTAAAACTTTCCAAAAACAAATTAATAAAAGATTTACCATTGGTAAATAGAAAGTTATCTTCTTTATGTACGCCATGTCAAAAATATTTTCAAAACTATCTTTCAAAAGTAAAAATTTTATTTCTACTACTAGATCTCTATAATGAATTCACATGGATTTGTTTGGTCCAGTTACTACACAAATCTAGGAGGTAAAAAATACACTTTTATTTTGATAGATGCTTATTCGCATTTTTGTTACACTATATTTTAAATTTCAAAATTTGATGTATATTTTGAATTTACAAAATTATGCATATGTATTGATGGGAGTTAAAACTCCAAAAATTATTTAGGACACGCGGCGCCCCGGTCGGTTTCTTTAGAAAAAGTGGATTTGGTTTTATTTAGGAAGACGGAGCGTGCATATTTATTATTTGGACAGAAAACAATTGAAATCGAGTTTTAACGAAAGGTGGCAAGTGCACCTATCTCATATAGTACAGAATATTCCGATGAGGAATATCAGGGTCGTATTGTTCTCGGGGTCAGGTTGATTATTTCTACTCTTCCCTGAAGGGGACTATTATTTTACATAAAATTATCTTATTGGGATATTATTTATATATATAAAAAAGTAGAAAATAAAAGCATTAAAATGGAGCCGATGAATAACTTTGCGCAACGGTATCTAAAAGAATTTGAAGCAAAATAAACTTTAAATAAAAAAAGATACTAAATTTCAAATTAATTAAGGCGGAGACTTGACCGTGAAGGTTCCACAAAAATGATCTCACCTATCTCTAGGACTATCGCTCACCTGAACATTAAAACTATTTGACCGGGCTCTCGTCTGACGAAGGATTCCTCTTAATGCCTGCATTACGCTAAGAACCCCGCTGATGGGTGGGGAACCCAATCCGATATAATTCTACGCGTCCTCTCTCGAGAGTTAGTGCGGAACTCCATTTACCAAGGGGTGATCGGTCCATACGCACGACCTCTCGGCTAGCTAGCGTATGAACTACGGAAATAGAGCCCACACATCGATAGGTGGTTCTACGCGTCATAAACCCGGGGCAAACCTTAAGAAATTTAATTAATTAGAAAAACAGGACCTATAATTATTTAAAGCGATTTTATCTGTCTCAATGCTCTTCGATACTGAGGGCTAAGAGCGGTTAGCCACTTATCAGAATGGGGACAGCTTGCGAAAAGAAAGCGATAAAATGAAAGCAGAAAATAAAGCAGTAAAGAAAGCGGTAAATGAAAGCGGTAAAGAAAGTAGTAAATTGCGAGTCCTACTCAAACGAGTAGGCGGGAAATGAAAGTAGTAAATTACAAGTCCTACTCAAACGAGTAGACGGGAAATGAAAGTGAGTTCTACTCAAACGAGTAGGAGGAAATAAATGCACACACGCACACACACTACAAAAATGAAAACACACACACTCTACAAAAATTAAAACCCACACACTCTACATAAAATAAAACACATACAAACACTCTACTGAAAGTAAAACACACTCACGCACTCTACTGAAATGAAAACACACTCACGCACTCTATTGAAATGAAAACACACACACATTACAGAAAGTAAAACACACACACACACACACTCTATAAAAATATAAACACACGCATACACACACACACACACACACACACACACACACACTACTGAAAGTAAAACACACTGACGCACTCTACTGAAATGAAAACACACACACTAATGAAAGTAAAACACACAGACGCTCTCTACTGAAATGAAAACACACACACACACAATATAGATAGTAAAAACTATAAAAATTAACTCATACACGCACGCACACATATGAAAATGGCGAAAAACAAAGTTATCTAAAAATTAAAAAATACATTTCTACCGCTAGAATGTGGTAGAAATGCACAAAAAGACAAAATAAAAATTAAAGGAGCAAAAAGTTTTGCAAATAAAAGGAAAATCAAGGTGTATGAAAAATTAAAACGACAGCTAATACATTCTTATAACTCTATAAAAATGCTTTAAAAGTGGAAGAAAAGGTAAAAGAACGAAAAGTTTTACAAAACAAAAAAGTCTAAGTAAAAAGAAAATTAAAACCACTTTAAAATCATTTTTATAAATTTATAAGGAAGAATATAAAGAGTACGGAAAAATCCAAACACTAAATGAATCCAAGTAAAAGAAATAACAAAAACCTAAAAGCATAAATTTATACTCATACACGCACACACCCATTTTAAAGACAAGAAAAATAAAGATAAAACAAAAATAAATAAGATTGCATAAGGAAGGGCACTCAGATGCATTCCAAAATCATATAAAGAGATGAAAAAAACATATTTTTTTAAGTAAAAGAACGAGTTACAAAGACACTAAAATAAAAGCTAAGGAGAGGAGGAGAAAATTCCCTTACAATGCTTTGGAATACATCAAGCAACACAACCCCTAGACAAAATGGTTCAAAAAGAGGAACAAGAATTCAAACAGAAAATGTCAATCTTTAGGCAAAATTTTCTAAGTATACACCCTAGGTCACGGGCGTATAGGGGGGCGTGTAACTACTGTACATGAGTCGATGCTGAGATTTGATGGTTGGTTTGACTTTGCATCTGTACACGTGGAGGTCACGGGCGTGACTCTGTTTGTTACGGGCGTGTAATGGAGGTTGATCTAGGGGAAGGCGTCGCGTCATTTCGTCGTCGGCGACGTCTTGTCGGGCCAGGTGGAGAAGCCATTCCCGTGTCACATCTTGACACGGGCGTGTAGGGGTTCGACAATCTTCGAGCGTAAAATGTCGACCTGGCATGACACGGGGCTAGGTCACGACCGTGTTATGTTAGACACGGGCGTGTACTTGGGCGTGTTCAACAATTTCTTTGCGGGCAGGTGATTTCACTTGGAATTGAAGGTACATGCCCAGGTCATGGGCATGACCTGAAGTACACGGGCGTTTACTATGCTATTTTGACAATTTTTCTGAAATTTTAGGAAAATAAAATAAAGCTAAGTTAGTAATGTATTTACAAAAAGGGAACAATTTATTAAAAAAATAACTAAAGATGACAAAAATAAACTAAAACAACTTAATTATTATACGTAAAAATAAGTATATTTACATTTCATCAAATACCCCCATACTTAAGCTTTTGCTATTCCCTAGCAAAATTAGAGATATGCTTATAAGAAATAAAGAAATCCTAAGTTTAGCTACCGCTTTAATTAATTGAAAGAATGATCTAAATAAATATCCGGGGTATAAAAGTTAGAAGGGATCGGTTCTCCTTAGACAGGTCTCGCCTGACTGACTTGGCCTTCTTCTTCTTCTTCTTTGGGCAGGATCTCTCGCCGGTTAGCTTCTCGCCAGCGGATTTCTCCCCCACTACCTTCTCGTCGGCGGGCCTCTTGACCATTAGCCAAGGGGCAACCATGGCGCAAAAACTTCTGATATAATCAAATAGAGGAAGAGTTTCAGCTAAAAACTTCTTATATAATCAAATATATAACAAAAAATTTTATTTATTAGGTTAACAAAAATAGATTGGATTTATGAAAACTTTAGCTTATAAGAATTAAAGGAAACAATTCAATTTAAGAATTTTGTTCTCAAAAAGATTTAAAATTAATTCTAGCATCATTTGAAATTGGCGGAGGGGATATTGAGGTTTATGAAGAGGGATTTGATTTTTAGTGTCGAGGGTATATTTTTTTGCTCGAACTTCTAATGAAATTTTTTGTTTGAATGTGGATGTTTAGGAAAACAAAATCTTATTTTCCGTAACATAATATTTTTTAACAACTTCATAATAACCCAATGTATATATAGGAGTAATGAATTTTATCTTCTTACTTCGTAATATATAATCTTTTCAAATATTGAATGTCTATGTTTACGTAACGAAATCTTATTCTCATTGACATAGGATCTTTTAATGATCAAAATCATGCCAAGTCAGACATGAAAAAAAAGGAGATACATTTTTTCAGAAAGAAAACTAGGTTTAATAAAAAAAAGTTTGAGAGCAACCTTTATAAATTAAACGTTCCTATATTTCAAAAAAAAAGCTTCTAGTAAACATAACTAAAATCTAAGGTTGTTATTTTTTAATAAAATAAATGTGCAACTATTTAGATAAATTAGAAATGATGCTGAAAATAAGTACCTTATCTAAATAAAAAAATAAATCATAAGAAATTCTTTAAAAATTAACCCCAGATATCTAAATCTATGGATCTCCAATTAATAAACGAATAGTAAACAAATAATTAATAAAATTTGTTTATAAATAAACTCACATCTAAATTTTTGGAGAGCGAAAAGAGGTTAAGAATGAGACATTCGATTTATTCGTTACATAATAAACATTTTTTTATGGTGTTTTTAGGATTTTTACCTTTTTTGTGTTTTTGATTTATTATCTTTTTTTGGATTTTTTAGATTTTTTTTTTGGGGATTTTTGGATTTTCTAAATTTGTTTTGATTTATTTAAGTTTTTAACAAGTTATTTACCAGAAAAGGGAGAGAAGGATGTGTTATTTACAAAGAAGATAGGGGGAAAGAAAAAGATTTTTTACAAAGAATTTACAAACTAAAAACAACAATTTTTTAATTTTTTTTATTTGTAAGTTTTTTTATGGAAATTTTTATTTTGTTTTATGGATTTTTTTAGGTTTTTTATTCTAAAAAAACCCTTTTTTTGAGGTTTTAATTTTTATGCATTTTTTGTATTTTTGCTAAGCGCAGAATATAAAAAGTGCAGAATAGGAAAATATTCTGATACTTAAACTCAACATTATCCCCAATATCGCAATGTTAGTATGCGGAACGATAATAGAGAAAATACAATATGTACAAAAATAAAAAAGAGAGGGTAGAAGCTTCCCTGAGACGAGTTCGGGGAGGCCCATTTGAAACCCTGCATTATTTAAAACAAAGGAAAGAAAAATAACAAAAAAATAAAAAAGATAAATTCGGCCAAAAGTTTGCGGGCGGTAGGGGGCAAGTGAGTGTGTGACTCGTAAGCTAACATTTTAGCTATATGAGCGTTACAGATATGTGTTCCCCCAGCGCCCACAAAAGCGTGTCGCGCGTCGTCAAAAGAAAATAGACATATAATTTTGAATAATAGAAAATTTTTATTTATTTCCAGTGTTTAGTATTTTTTTGGTAAAATTGTTTGGGTTTTTGAAAAGAAATAAAAGAAGGTAAAACAAAATAGATATACAAGAATTTTGTTGTGGTTTTTAGGATGAGAATTTTTTTTGCTATAGATATATATTTTTTAAATAACAAATTATTATATATAGTTTTTTTGCGTTTTTAAGTAGGGTTTTTTGTGGTTAGTTTTTTTCGTAGTTTTTGTGTTTTTTAGTTTTTTAGTGTTTTTGGTTTTTAGATTTGTTAGTTTTTTAGTTTTATTTTTAGTTTTTTAGATTTTTATGAGGTTTTGGAGTTTTTAGATTTTTTAGTTTTTAGTTTTTAGTTTTTAGATTTTTTTGTTTTTTTGTGTTTTAAAAAAAAAGTAAAAGTTTTTAGATTTTATGGTTTTTTCATTTTTTTAGTGTTTAGATTTTTTTGTTTATAGTTTTTCAAGTTTTTTTAAAATTTTTTTGGAAACAGCGCTATTTTATTTTTGTGTTTTTTATTTTATAGATAAATATATATATGAAAGAATAAGTATGAAATAAGCTTTCTTATTTTCTTTAAGTTTTTTAAGTAGTTTATTATTATTATTATTATTTTTGTTAGCCATTATATATATATATATAAAAAAAATAGGTAAAATTAATAGATTTCCAAAGTTCAAAATAACAACTCGAAATTTTCCCGGCAACGACGCCAAAAACTTGATAGGGGTTAAAACTCCAAAAATTATTTAGGACACGTGGTGCCCCAGACAGTTTATTTAGAAAAAGCGGATTTGGTTTTATTTAGAAAGACAGAGCGCGTAGATTTATTATTTGGATATAAAACAGTTGAAATCAAGTTTTAACGAACGGAGGCAAGTGCACCTATCGCATGTAGTACAAGATATTTCGGTGAGGAATATCGCGGTCGTATTGTTCTCGAGGTCGGGTTGATTATTTCTACTCTTTCCTAGAGGGGACTATTATTTTACCAAAAATTATCTTGTCGGGATATTATTTATATATATATAAAAAGCAGAAAATAAAAGCATTAAAAATAGAACCGATGAATAACTTAGCGCAACGGTATCTAAAAGAATTTGAACCAAAATAAACTTTTAATAAAAAGAGATCCTAAATTTCAAATTAATTATGCAGGAGACTTGGCCGTGGAGGTTCCACAAAAATGAGTTCACCTATCTCTAGGACTATCCCTCACCTGAACATTAAGACTATTCGACCGGGCTATCGTCCGACGAATGATTCCTCTTAATGCCCGCATAAACTAAATACCACGCTATTGGGTGGGGAACCCAATCCGGTAGAATTTCGCGCCTCCTCTCTCGAGGGTTAGTGCGGAACTCCATTTACCAAGGGGTGATCAGTACATATGCACGACCTCTCGGCTAGCTAGCGTATAGACTACGGAAATAGAGCCCGCACATCGATATGTGGATCTACGCGTCGTAAACCAGGGGCAAACCTTAAGAAATTTAATTAATTAGAAAAACAAGATCTTTAATTATTTAAAGCAATTTTATCTGTCCCAATGCACTTCGATACTGAGGGCTAAGAGCGGTTAGCCACTCATCGGAATGGGGATGTCTTGCGAAAAGAAAGCGATAAAATGAAAGCAGAAAATAAAGCAGTAAAGAAAGCAGTAAATGAAAGCGGTAAAGAAAGCAGTAAATTGCGAGTCCTACTCAAACGAGTGGGCGGGAAATGAAAGCAGTAAATGACAAGTCCTACTTAAACGAGTAGGCGGGAAATGAAAGCGATTCCTACTCAAACGAGTAGGAGGAAATAAATGCACACATGCACGTACTCTATAGAAATGAAAACACACACACTCTACAGAAATTAAAACCCATACACTCTACATAAAGTAAAAAACACACACACACTCTACTAAAAATAAAACACACCCACGCACTCTACTGAAATGAAAACACATCCATGCACTCTACTGAAATGAAAACACACACACACACCCACACACACACACACACTACAAAAAGTAAAACACACACACACACACACACTCTACAAAAATATAAACACACACACACACACACACTTTACTGAAAGTAAAACACACCCACGCATTCTACTAAAATGAAAACACACACGCACGCACACACTACAGAAAGTAAAAACTATAAAAATTAACTCATACACGCACGCACACATATGAAAAGGGCAAAAAACGAAGTTATCTAAAAATTAAAACAACTACATTTCTACCGCTATAATGTGGTAGAAATGCATAAAAAGACAATAAAAATTAAAGGAGCAAAACTTTTTGCAAATAAAAGGAAAATCAAGGTGTTTGAAAATTTAAAACGACAGCTAATCCATTCTTATAACTCTATAAATGCTTGAAAAGTGGAAGAAAAGTTAAAAGAATGAAAAGTTTTACAAAACTAAAAAGTCTATGTAAAAAGAAAAATAAAACCACTTTAAAATCATTTTTATAAATTTATAAGGATGAATATAAGGAGTGCGGAAAAACCCTAACACTAAACGAATCTAAGTAAAAGAAATAAAGAAAACCTAAAAGTAAAAAATTATACTCATACATGCACACACCCATTTTAAAGATAAGAAAAATAAAGATAAAACAAAAATAAATAAAATTACATAAGAAAGGGCACTCAGATGCATTCCAAAAACATATAAAGAGAAGAAAAAAAAACATATTTTATTAAGTAAAAGAACGAGTTACAAAGACACTAAAATAAAGGTGAAGGAGAGGAGGAGAAAATTCCCTTACAAGGCTTTGGAATACATCAAGTAGCACAACCCCTAGACAAAATGGTTCAAAAAGAGGAACATGAATTCAAACAAAAAATTTCAATCTTTAGGCAAAATTTTCTAAGTACACACCCTAGGTCACAGGCTTGTAGGGGGGCGTGTAACTACTGTACATGAGTCGGTGTTGAGATTTGATGGCTGGTTTGACTTTGCGGCTGTACATTTGGCGGTCAAGGGCGTGACTCTGTTTGTCACGGGCGTGTAAGGGAGGTTGATCTGGGGAAGGCGTCGGGTCATTTCGTCGCCGGTGACATCTTGTCGGGCCAGGTGGAGAAGTCACGCCCGTGTCGCATCTTGACACGGGCGTGTAGGGTTTCGACGATCTTCGAGCACAAAACGTCGAGCTGGCGTGACACGGGGCTTGGTCACGGCCGTGTCATATTGGACACAGGCGTGTTTAACAATTTCTTTGCGGGCATCTGATTTCACTTGAATTTTAAGGTACATGCCCAGGTCACGGGCGTGACCTAAAGTACACGGGCGTGTACTATGCTATTTTGACAATTTTTCTGAAATTTCAAGAAAATAAAATAAAGCTAAGTTAGCAATATATTTACAAAAAAAGAATAATTTATTAAAGAAAAATAACTAAAGTTGACAAAAATAAACTAAAATGACTTAATTATTGTACGTAAAAATACGTATATTTACAACTCATCACGTATTCAAAATGAGCTTGACTTAAAAATTAAATGCATACGTTCAGATCATGTAGGTGAATTTGAGAATGTTAGATTTATTTTATTTTGTAATGAGTTAGGAATTAAGCATTAATTTTCCGCTACTCGCACACCATAACAAAATGTTGTAGTCGAGAGGAAAAATAGAACTCTTGAAAAACTAGCTCGTACTATGTTATCTGAATATAAGTTAACTAGATATTTTTGGGCTGAAGCTGTTAGTACTACATGTTATGTTATTAATCGTGTTATACTTCTACCATTTTTTAAACTAACAACTTATGAACTATATTTTCAAAATAAGCCTAATGTATCTTACTTTAGAGTGTTTGGGTGAAAATGCTTTATTTTGAACGCAAAAGATGTTTTACATAAATTTGATGAAAAATATGATGAATGAATTTTTATTGATTATTCTTCAACTAGTAAAGCATTTATAATTTATGATAAAAGTACTAAAATAGTTGAATAATCAATTCATGTTATGTTTGATGAGTTTGTTTCATGTGTAGATACTAATCCTACAGGAAATGAAAAAGAACTCCTTCCTTTGGAGTATGAAGATGATGACTTGCTTGATGAAAAAGAAAAAGTAGATAAAGTAGAAGAAATAGAAATTGAGCAATATGTGGCACTAAGTGAATTCATTTATCCAAAAGATCACCCAAAGGAACTTGTAATTGGAGAATCATCAAAATGGGTGAGTACTCATTCATCTTTACATGATTTATTTTCAAACCTGTGTTTTGTATATAAAATAAAACCAAAAGACGTTTCAACCGCTTTTAATGACGAATATTGGTTTTTAGTTATAAATGATAAACTTAATAAATTTGAACGTAATAAGTTTTGGAAACTTATAAAGAGACCTTTAGATCATCTTGTGGTTGGTGTTAAATGGATTTTCAAAAATAAGTTAGATAGTGAATCCAGGATTACTCACAACAAAGCTAGATTGGTAGCAAAAGGTTATGCACAGATTGAAGGGGTAGATTTTGATGTAACATTTGCACATGTAGTACGTCTAGAAGCAGTTAGAATTTTTCTCGCATTTGTTAGTTTTAAAAGATTTAAATTATTTTAAATGGATGTGAAAACTTTATTTTTGAACGAATATATTAAGGAAGAAGTTTATGCAGAATAACCTCCTAGTTTTGTAAATGAAAAATTTTCTGATCATGTTTATAAGTTAGTAAAAGCACTTTATGGTTTAAAACAAATACCTCATGCATGGTATGATAGGTTGACTTTGTTTTTATTGAAAAAAAATTTTAAAATAGGAAGTGTGGATAGTACACTCTTCATTAAGCAAATTGGTAATGATTTAGTAGTTTTACAAGTATATGCGGATGATATTATTTTTGTACCTACTAATGAAGAGTTGTGTAATGAAGTAGTTTTACTTATGAAAAATGAATTTGAAATGATCATGGTAGGATTTCAAATTACTCAAAAATATGTTGGCATTTTCATTTGTCAATCTAAGTATATTCATGATTTTCTTAAAAGATTTGGATTAGAAAACCTTAAGCAAGCTAGTACTCCTATGAGTGGTCCTTTGAAATTAGGAAAAGATGAAAGTTTAATTTTGATTGATCAAACCTTATATAGAGGGATGTTAGGATCTTTGTTATATTTAACCACACCTAGACCTGATATGATGTTTGTAGTTTGCCTATGTGCAAGATTTCAGGCTAATTCCAAAGAATCACATGTAAAAGCGATTGAATGAATTCTTAGATATCTTATCAGTACTTCTAAAGTAAGTTTTTGTTATCCACATGATGATTCATTTATTTTGCATGGTTACTCTGATTCAGACTATGGTGGTTGTTCACTAGATCGTAAAAGCACTAGTGGTACTTGTCACTTTTTAGGCCCTTCAATAATTTCTTGGTCGAGTAGGAAATAGAATTTTGTTGCCCTCTCCACCTCTGAGGCCAAATATATAGCACTAGGTGGTTGTTGTGCACAAGTGTTGTGGGTGAAACAAACATTAAAAGACTTTTGGGTACATCAAAAGAGTGTAGAGTTAAGGTGTGATAGTAAAAGTACAATTGATCAAACAAACAATCCAGTACTTCATTCAAGGTCTAAACACATAGATATCTGATATCATTTCATTAGAGACCATATTAAAAAGAATTATGTGCAAATCAGCTTTATAGGAATAGATTCTCAACTCGCATGCATATTCACAAAACCACTTCCAGATTCACAATTCATTATGCTAAGATTAGAGTTAGGAATTTTAAACATTTTAAATTAGATTGCTCAAATTTTAAAAAAAATAACAAAACTAATTAATAAAACACCATAAACATATAGAGATCTACGTGTCATAAAGTGCTTCAAATTACATAACAAGACTGTAAATACAACATATAAATTGTTTGTAAAACATAACTGAAAACTGCAATAATTGTGTAAATGTTAGTGGTAGCTAGATATCGTTGGGTGGTAGTGAAAAGTGGTTGAACTCCTGCATTGATCCGAAAATTGCATTTCCTAGTTGTCTCCACTGGCCTCCTGCTAGTCTCCACTAGAACTTTGTCCCCTATCATGTTGCCTTCGAGTTTGTCGTATCGACTGGTTTGGTGGATCAATCACGAGATTCTCTCATTCATGCTCTTCCGCAGGAGTAGGTTTCTTCTTATTCCCCCTTAACCAGCCACTTTAACATTTTCTGCATTCCACTCAATTTCATAGCAGTGTCTTCTTTATGTTCTCCAATAATTTCTCGTAACTCTCTGATTTCTTTCCAAAGAGAACCACCTCTTCGAAGTGGTGGTATAGGTGATGATGTTGGTTAACTCTAAGATGGTGGAGGCCATATCATATCTGTATGATAAATAGGAGGAAAGCAATCATCCAAGTAAAAATCTCTAACTATCCAATCATACTTATTTACCAAGATCCTTTGGATAATACTTCCCAAAGAGAGAATATTGAGTCTCCTTCTCAAAGGATATTTCATTCTATAAGCACGAAAAATAATTGACAATAACAAGTCTGCCACGTCAAAATCACCTCTCTGTAAAATGTCATGAGTGACTACACTCAACTGTGCTGTGATAGTTTTTGTATCAGCTGTCTTAAGCATAATAGTATGCCTTAAGATGTATTATATCATATAAGCATCTGGTGTTAGAGATGCAATATTGGTGATGAGCTTCTTACTACCTACTCCATGTAAAGAAAGATTCAGTGCTGACCAATCTCGATCCTTTCTGTAATTCTCTACTATATCCAACTATTGATCTTTTTCTTCGAATCCAAATTCATTTCTAAGATCTTCATGAGTTATTGCAACTATTTCCATTTGGATATACGAAATCACATATCCATTTAAATCTGTATTCCTGGGGTCTTCAAGATGATTATAAATTTCTTTTATGAGTACATATGAAAAACTATCAGGAATTATGACAGACATTATACCTGCTCTAGCAAGCATGTCATAAATATGAGCATGTTTTGTCACATTGAACTCAACAAAATATAGTACACCAATCGTTGCTTTCTCAATCCCCGAATATGATTGATACGAAGCATGAGGGTTGCTAGTTGAACCTCTTCTAGCCTTTTCATCTGATGGCACTTCCTGAAATCAAATCTAAAATAATTTAAAAAAACTTTTGACACTAATGCTGGGCGGTAGCTTTTCTTCTAACATTTTATTTATTTTTCATCTTCTTCCTCATCTCACCATGATTTTAGACAACCTTAAACTCAAAAGATGAGAAATCCAACAAGTTCCTCAAATTTATAACTTAAACTCAAAAAATTCAAGTAACATTTCCAAACATATTTCAAAGACTTACATGGATCTCTTCCAGTTTTAAATTTTTTCAATAGATCTAAAGAAAAAATTTAAATGGCTCTTCAATCTCTTCCTAAACTCAAAATACCCTTTCAAAAATTTAAGAGATCTAAAGAAAATTACATAAATGATGATTGATATCACCGGATCTGGAGATGCTCTCGCGATAGGGTTTGAGGTAGAAATTTAGAAATCGAGGTCTGATTTCAGATCTCAATTTTTATGTAAAACCGATACCGCAGGTGGTATCACGCTACCGCAGGCAGAAGAGTTTTTCACCCATTTTTTGGTATTTTTGTACTTGACAAAAATATAATTTCATTTCAAAATATTCTAAATTCCAAATATGTTGGTAGATATGAAAAATTCATTACTTGAAATTTCATTTTGAAATACTACTTATCAATGTTTACTTCACTTTTCAAGTCTCATAGAATATTGATTTTAGACTTCTCATGCTTCCTATATCACTTCTTTAATGTAAAGCAAAGTTGGAAGAAAATTTATAGAATTGTCTTTGCATGCCTCTAAGTATGAGAAATATTTTATATTCGATAATGATTTCTTGCACTCACACTTTTGAATAATCTACATGTGTATTTGAATTTATCTTCTTCATGACTGTGTTTTGTAATATCTTAACCTCTTGAACTCGATAAATTACTTACATCATGAATGATTCATGCACTTATGCGTTATTAGCATGGATAAATAAAAACTCTCATTTTGCAAAACAAGTGAATTCAGAGTCTTTGATCACAAGCAAAAAAACAAAAGTAAAACTTGTTTAAAAAAATTGATGAATAAAATAAATTGACAAGGATACTCCACTAAGCACGACACACACTCTTGATAAGTCTTAATGAGCATTGTGATGTTAAGCAGGTTGGAAAGAATTGTAAAGTGTCTTGTGCAAACTATGTATGACTCTTTCTTAAACAAACTTTGTGCAATGAATTCATAGTTAGAAGTAAAGTTCTTTATGACTTTTTCAATGTTATGATTCTATATTCATATTGTCATGTGGTCTAAATATATACACTTGTATTCTTTATTCCAACACTACATATACACATCATTATCTTATATAATATTTCTTCTCATAGGATCCGAGAATACATCTCATCTATTCTTTTCAACTTGAGTATTTAGCACAGATATCACGACATGAGTTCTGCAATGTTTGTGTTGACTTGCTTTCCAAATAATATAACATTATGTTAGTAGTCTTCAATTGATTTTTCTAATTCCTACTTGCATTTCTTATCAATCAAAATACTTTTTCCACTATGTTCTGTCTTGCATTCTTTTCACTCTACACCAAACAATGCTTCATCCTCCCTTCACTCAACTCACCTTCTTTTGATAATATCAAAAGTGGGAGAATTCAACCAGAACAAGAAATAAATTTACAAGAGTAATTGATTTAGGGGGAGAAAAAGAATATAAAGTCAAAATTCAGTTATGTATAGGGTACATCCATATAGGTGGTGACTTTGAAATTCAGTTATGTATATAGTACATCCATATATGGGAGCCTTTGAAATTCATTTATGTAAGGGGTACATCCATATAGGGGGAACCTTTGCACTATACCTTCTCGCCTCTCTAAGTATAAAATAAAATCTATAAGTCATAGTTGATTTCTTTTTCAAGGATTTGTTATTATCAAAAGGAGAGATTGTTGGAGCATGCATTCCGCATTCCCTGGTTTGAGAATAACAAATTTCAAATGTAATTGATTGTAGTTTGTTCATGGTGTGCAGATATCATAGGTAAATTCTCCTATGGATTTGTTTCAGAGACAATTTTGGCTAAGTACAAAATTTCAGTACCGCCAGTGATAGTTAACTACCACCCGCGATAGCATTGATGACGTCAGCCATGATATCGCACGGTTCAGCTAAGGCACAACTTTGAGATACTATCAGGTGTTATGCGGTATCGAGATACCGCAGGCGGTATCCCCATGATCAAGTACAATCTCCATCCTCTCGGCACGATCATATTGGCATGGCACATGTGGTAGCATGAGGTGATACCGCAGACGGTAGCGAGTTTTTATATAAATTGTTGGACTTCAACAAAAAGATGTTACACACCTCCAGGAGCATTGGTTCTCCCATGCATTCTCATCTAGAGCTCTCTAGAACCAGAAAACTCCCAAGTTCCCAATAAAATTCAAGGGCGAAGAAGTGACCGTTCGTGGACATCAACTTTGGCAATCTTTGCAAGGCTTCACCGCCTTCTTAAGCACTCAATACTAGAGGGAATTTTAATCTCAATTTTTTATTTTGTAATCTTTTTCCTTCATTGTAAACGGTAGAGAAATCGTCGCCTTGTGAGTGACGACTAGACCCATGTGTGATTTAGGGGAAAATCGTCGTCTTGCGTACATCGACTAGGATGTCGAGAGATCTAGGAGGAGGCTAGTAGTTGTATCTAGGTAGAGATAGACTTTAGTCGGCTGGTCTCTGGTAGAAGGACCGGTGAATTCAAAAAAAAAATCATCTGAGTCATGGTTTCAAGCTTCATTGGAATCTCTTGTTTATATTTTACACCACTTATGAAATAAAAGTTCATTTCAATTCTCTTATAAATTTCTAAGGGATTGTTATGTTTTTCTAATTGCGTAAAAAGTTTCCGTGGGCTGGTTTTGTGATCGCGACTGCGCGGATACACTCAGTGCTCGCAGTGAGATAGGGTATTGATCCTATCGGCTAGGGCGGTGATCACATTCATCTTCGCGCCTATATATAGGACCACCTATCACATCAACAGTACAACTGAATGAATAGTAAGTGAGCTCGAGTGGTTGTGGAGAGGTTTTTGCGTTCGCACGGTATGAGAAGTTGACTGATTTTTGCTGTGCAGATTGTGCGGATAGTGCCGAGAAGCTAGTGACTTGGTTCTGACTTTGGTAAGGGATCATTGAGGACTCTGCGGTTACAATCGGTGGTTAGCAATAGGTCATGGCTTGTGACTAGGAGGTCTTCTCTTAGGTAACTCTTTCCCAATTCAATAAGCTGTCTGCTTTTGGCAGCTTGTTCAGTTCGATAGTAGTTGTTCGCGGTGATATGGCCGCTAGGAGACCTTGCGGTTAGGCGACTTGTGGATTAGCGAACATAGTTCTTCATCATTGGAATAATGGGGTGTCCGCGTGGCTAGGTGTTAGTCTGGCGACTTAGCGGTTTTAGCAGACTCCGTAGTGCAGCTCATTAGAGTCTGCAGTTACTCCTTGAGTCCTCATGGCTAGTTCTTGCTTTGTATTTTTTAGTTCCATTGGGTACATCGGTGAATCATGTCTCGCCATGTATACCTCGCCTTGTAAAGATTGTTGATAGTACAAGATTTTCTTGCTCTTCTAGTTACATCTGGTTTACTTGGCTTAGTTTTGGTTGTGTTCCTACGCCTGGTTTCCCGTTTTCTATGGTTCATAAATTTTTACATGGTATCAAAGGGAACAGAGGCTTGAGCAGCAATTAATCGTCAATTTACTTTATTACTTCTGGAAGTCTAAGTGAACCAGGGTTATGGCAATGGAAGATGGACTTACAAGAGATCTTGGAATTGAGCTTCTTACATCGATCAATTTCAAGAACTGGAGGTCGTGAATGGAAAGATATATCTTCTGGGTGAGGAACTATGGGAGGTCGTCTGTGGAGACGACATGCAAGAGGTGACCACTGCCGCTAGCAATGTTGAAGCATTGAGAGCTTGGAGGAAGACAAACACGAAAGTGGAGTTTACTCTCAAGCAGGCTATCTCACAAGAACTCTTCGACCACATCATCGGATGTCTGTCAGCTGTGGTGATTTGGACTTCCCTCGATGGGTTGTTCAATAGGAAGAATATAGCACAGCTACAATTCCTAAAGAATGAGTTGGCGAGAGCCACTCAGGGTGAATTGTCCATCTCAACGTTCTTCCTGAGGATGAAGAACTTGTGAGCTGAGATTTCAGTGTTGGACCATGATTAGCATATTTCGGAAGTGAAGCTCATGAGTAGGGGTGGAAATAGGCCAGGCAAGGCCAGGCTTTATGGAAAACAGGCCCGACCTACATTAATATTTTTGGGCCTGAGCCTGACATATTAGCCTGATGTAGGCCAAAATGTAGGCCTGGTCTAGCCTATTTTGTAAAACTGGTAGGCCTGGTCTGGCCTGTAGGCCTACTTAGATCTATTTAATAATTCATTTTTTAAACTCTCTCTTAATATACGATTAGTAATTAAGTATATATAATTAATTTATATTTGATTAATATTTAAGTTTATATAATAAATTTATATTAATTATTATTTAAAAATAATATAGGTCGGCCTACAGGCTTACAAGCCAGGCTTTAATAATAGAGGCCTGGGCCTATTTTAAAAACAGGCCCAATTATAGGTCTATTTTTTATGATAAATAGAAAATAGGTCATGCTAGGACAGGCCGTTGGCAGGCCAGGCCATAGGCCCCTGATAGGTCGCCTGGCCTATTTCAACCACTACTCACGAGGCACAAAATTCCGCGGATTGCAGAAGGAGTATGTGGCCTTCCTTACTTCTGCTCAACGCTGGGCCACTCAGCCGTCTTTGCTGGAGTTGAAGAACTTACTGACTTCACAGGAGAGCTTAGCTAGACAGATGGCTGGAGTCACTATCTCTGATGGATCTAGTGAGGTGCTCTTCTCAGGGAAGAAGATGAAGAGATGGGAGAAGAAGAAGAAGCCTGCTGGTGATAGCCATTCAACTTATTATTAGTAAGAGAGTAGTACCGCTCCTAAGCGTGATTGAAAGAAGAAGGATGGGTTGAGGTGCTACAGATACAACCAACTGGGTCACTTCAAGAAGAACTGCAAGGTCAAGCTGTAGCTGGGGCATGTTGTTGATAAAGAGGGACTTGGTTCCCGTGCTGAGGAAGCTGGATGGAGGAATGCGTTCATGAGGAGCACATGTGTTCTTGCTTTATCCAACATCGACTACCGAGATGATTAAATAGTGGACTCGGGTTGTGGTCACCACCTCACCGGGGACGAGTCAAAATTCTCCTCTCTGCAATCGTATTCAAGTAATGATGCTATTAGTACTGCTGATTATAAAGTGCATGCAGTCGAGAAGGAGGTCATCATTTCTTTGGGCAGTGATAAGGGTCCACTCACTTTGAGGAGTGTATATCACATGTCGGTCATGAAGAAGAACCTCTTCTCTGTGATCAACGTGGTGGATGCAGGCGATCACGTTCTGTTAGGCCCGACAAAAGTAAAGTTTCTCCACAACATGTCAATGGTGAAGGAAGACGTTGCTCATATAGGGAGAAGGGATAAGGACTAGTTTGTTTTATCGACAAGCTCCTATGTTAATCAGATGAGAGCCAACAATAACGCTGCTATTTGGCACGAGCAACTAGGACACGTCTGGATGGACAAGTTGAAAGACATGACAGTAAGGAGCCTTGTGAAAGGCTTGCCTAGGTTGTCATCCTTCAGCGATGGTCATATGTTGAAAGGGGGCCGGCCCACTCATGTGAGTATCCCGGGCTGCCCCCAACCAGATTGCAGTCCACTGGCCCCAACCCGCACTCCACACAACCGTGTGCAGTCAATCTCCCAAACCATGCTAACCTCCCTTTAACTAATTTGTGGCGGGTTGTTGAGGTGTGTGAGGCATTGCACTTGCTCGACCTCGATTCCCCGACCTCCTTTCGATGAGAAGTGATCCAGTTAAGAGCCCCTACAAGGACTTCCCAGGAGGTTACCCATCCCAGGACTACTCCAGCCTGAGCACGCTTAACTATAAAGTTCTTTCACTTCTCATCACCAATTAAGCTGCAGCTAAATTGATGATGAGAAGTGGAAAAACTCCATAGTTAAGCATGCTCGGGCCGGAGTAGTCACATGATGGGTGACCTCCTGGGAAGTCACCATGGTGTGCACTTGACTATCGAGTTTGGCTCACCTAAGAGAGGATGTGGCCTCCAACAACCCGCCACGTGGCCAGTTTAACGTAGGCCACCCGGTGTTGGGCTTGGGCCGAACGCGACATGTGGAGATGGGTTGGATCGGTTGGGTTGCAGCCCTTTAAGGGAGTTTAAGGAAGGCAGCCCAGATACCTTGTGAGGTGGGATACTGCCGCATGCCCCTTCTAACAAAAACCATTTTTTGTTGAAAGGGAGTCAGCCCACTCATATGAGTATCCCAGGCTGCCCCCAGCCGAACTACAGTCCACCGTCCCCAACCCGCTCTCCACAGCCACCCGTGACCTAGCCCATTTCGGACACCCAGGACCCGACTTAATACGGTTATGGCGGGTTGTTGAGGTCAGCAAGGTGTTGCCATCCAGCCTTAATCCTGTGACCTCCTTTCAATGAGAAGTAATCTAGTTAAGCGCCCTTATATAGACTTCCCAGGAGGTCACCCATCCCAGGACTACTCTGGCCCGAGCATGCTTAACTATAAAGTTTTTTTACTTACCATCACCAATTGAGCTGCAGCTGAATTGGTGTTGAGAAGTGATAGAACATTATATTTCAGCGTGCTCGGGGGAGTGTAGTGTTGGGATAGGTGAGCTCCTGGGAATTCCACATAGGGGCGCTTAACTGGATCACTTCTCATCTAAAGGAGGTCGGGGGATCGAGGCCGGGCAAGCACAACACCTCGTCGACCTCAACAACCGGCCACAAACCAGTTAAAGGGAGGTCAGCCTAGTTTGGGAGAATGACCACATGTGGTTGTGTGGAGAGCGGGTTGGGGCCGATGGACTGCAGTCCGGCTGGGGGCGGCTCGGGATACTTGTATCAGTGGGCTTGCCCCCTTTCAACATTCTCTTTGGCAACTCTTTCACAATTCAATAAGTTGTCCGTTTCTGGTGGCTTGTTCAGTTCGGCAGCAGCTGTTCGTGGCGATTTGGCCGCTAGGAAACCTCGCGGTTAGGCGACTTGTGGATTAGCGGACAGAGTTCTTTAACATTGGAATAATGGAATGTCCACGCGGCTAAGTTGCAGTCTGGCGACTTAGCGGTTTTAGCGGACTCCGTAGTGCAGCTCGGCAAAGGAGGCGGATACTCCTTGAGTCCGCGCGGCTAGTTCTTACTTTGTATTTTTTTGCTTACATCGGGTACATCGACGAATCATGTTTCGCCATGTCTCTCCATGTATACCTCGCCTTGTAAATATTGTTGATATTACAGGATTTTCTTGCTCTTCTAGTTGCATCTGGTTTACTTGGCTTGATTTTAGTTGAGTGTTCTTGCACCTGATTTCCCGTTTTCCGCAGTTGACAAATTTTTACTGGACGGCCCGGGCAAGGTACCCAGCGGCGGTGGTAGCCGGAGACGGCCGCCGGCGGGGGAGACGGCCGAAAACGGAAGGGGTTTGCCGCCGGCGGCCGCCGACGCGCATGCACGGGCGCGACGTGTTTGTGGGGTGGGCGCACGGTGCGCGGCCGCACAGGGGTGCGGTCCCGCGGCCGAGTGGGTTGACCGCGCGGGGTGCGACCGTGCGACTGACCGCGGGCAACCGTGCGTGTGCAGTGGGCACCCTCGGGCTGCACGTGCAAGCCGCGCGGGGCGCATCCGCCCACGCGTAATCCGGTCGCACCTACACGGCCTAGCCGTGCGCACGTGCGGGTTCGACCTCCTTCTTAGGTGCTTTCGGGACTTGCGGTTTCTCACAGGTAATTTGACCAATCTGGTTCATGCTGACTTGATCTGCGCCTTGCGGGTTTGGCTTAAAAATTTAAGGGGACCCATCAAATAATAAATTTTTTTTTGATAAATAATTTTTCTGGACGTATTTCAATCTATATATTATTCATAAAAAAATATTTCATTTATATTGTGTTTGGGACCATGCAAGTTTATGATATAGATGACCTTGTTAATCAAAAGCAGCAGAGCACAACATTAGCCACGTGCCCTAAAACTATTACCCTTTATAAAGAAATATTTAAGCTCCTTTTGGCACGGTGGTTGCTGTCATAAATGCATGAGTTAAACCGTCATTTGTTAAGAATCACCAAACAAACATCATCCATTTGAACATAAAAGTGGATGAAATTCCTTAGGACCTTAGATGAGCGTTAACTAATGATAATTTATCCCACATGTTCATGACCACCGGTCCCCCACCACCATGCCAAACAGAGCCTTAGGCTTCATTTGGTTTAACGTTTAGGGTTGGTCAGTTTCCAAAAAACGCCCAGCGTGTTTGATTTTTCATTTGTTTTTCCTCCACCAGTTCGGCACGCCGGCGTTTTGGTCGTTTAGAAATTCAGGCTTTAGCAACCGGGTTCCCCATCCTCCAGTCAGCCGTGTTTTCGATTTTTTTGGAATCCCGCTGCTACCCCGTCGATCACCCTCTCGTGCACCGCCAAGCTCCAGCTCCTCCTCCAAGCTCCAGCTCCAACCTCTGCCTCTGCCTACTCCTCCATGAGCTCTGCCTCCTCCCTATTTCTCCATGAGCTCCGGCTCCTCCCTACTCCTCCTACATGAGCTCTGCCTCCTCCCTAATCATCCAAGAGCTCTGTCTCTTTTTTAGGGTTGCTGACGGCGGCTCCGTCGTCGGCGGCCTGCCAGGAGGCCATAGTCCGGCTCGCCGAACCCCAGCGGACCCGTTAGGGGTTTCCCGGAGGCACTCCGGTAGGCCGCCGGCAGTGGAGTCAAGTGGCAGAATAGCGGAGGCAGGGCGACAGAATGGTGGTGCACGGCGGAGGGAAGAAATTTTTTACATAAATAATATAAAAATTACAAAAAAAATTGTTCTATAGTTTAAACAGTAATTTTAGGGGATTGTTATCCGTAGATCGAAAATGGCTATTCGCAGATTATTACTATTCGCAGATACAAAGATACTTAAAATTGTTATTCATATAAATTATTGTTATTTGCAGACCAACATTAAAAGTAAAAAAAATTATCAAGATGTGCACCAGCACCACAAGTACCAGCAAGGGCATAGTTCATTACCACCAAAATTGAAGTCTACATCAATATATATATAACCTGTATCAAAAAATATGAAGCACCAGCACCACAAGTGCTCAAAAAATATCAAGTACATCAAAATATACAAAATCTGCATCAAAAAATATGAAGCACCAGCACCACATGTGCTAAAAAATATCAAGTCTACATCACATATTATATATGGAGAATGAGGCAAAGCTACATACAAATTAGCTTACAGGAGGTACTGCATAAAAATTTACTCCTAACTCACATAAAAATTTGGAAAATGAGGTTCAGCTACATAAAAATACATAAAAATGTACTCCTAACTCACAAAATATGGAGAATGAGGCACTGCATTCTCGACGGGTAAGGACGGTTGCTTCGAACATGAGGCACATCTCGGCAACCATTCACTGCATTCTCGACGGGTAAGGACGGGGTGTTCGAACAGGAGGCACTGCTAAGGACGCTCCACGACTCTGTATTAGGGAATGTTATTTACTTACAGGTGGATCAGATTAGGAATAGATTCGACGGAAGATGGTGTACTCACAGCGGGGGAGGCGCAACGAACGGTTGGCTCCTTCGAATAAAGTGAAGAAGCGAAGGCTCGAGGGCTTCGAACAGTGGATTCTTCTTCGTTGGCGACCTAGAGGGCTCCTGATTTACCAGCGAACGCCTGCGCTAAAGGCTGCGATTTTAGGGCGAGCGGTAGAGGGCGCAGGTGTCGGGGAAGAAGCATTTAGGGCTTTTCGTTTGAGAATAAAGAAAATGGATTTGGGGCTGTGGATTTAAAACTAAAAAACCTTTTTTGGTTAGAGAATAGTCATTTAAGGTCTGCAGATAACAATCGTCTAGTTTTAATAAACAATATTTTTAATATATATATATATATATAATTAAAAATTAAAAAATTATATAAATGAAAATATAATTTTTAATATTAAATTAATTAATAAAATTAATAAAAAATATAAATATTATTTTCAACAATTTATTTAAAAAATTTCGTAAACGTCACCGCTATTTCGCTAAACGGTTCTCTGTTTTGAACAGCTCTGCAATCACTGACTATCCAAGCAGATCTTCATTTCCAGCAGCAAGTTTCCAACAACTCAATTTATAAACATGTCTTTACAACCGCTCCTTTTAAAACCACAGTCGCTCTACCAAATGAAGCCTTAGTGTATATGTGTTGTATGAACATTCAAAAACTTCTATACCATTCTTTATTAAAAATATAAATAAAGAAATGACTCAGGCTTCGTTTGGGGGGTCTTATTTTCACCAGTCAAGCGGTTGCGACCGCATGAACCTAGCCTGGTTCATGCGGTTGCAGCCGCTTGACCGGTGAAATAAGTCCCCCAAATGGAGCCTCATTGTTTCATTACGTAGAGAAAATGTATGGGGGGGGAGAAAAGTGAGACGAATGAAAGTGGGTCCTACGTTTCATTATGATAGCCTACTTAAGGCAAATACATTTTAACAATCGAATAATAATTCTCTTTGGCATTGTACGTGCACACCAAAACCTTCCTACAGACAGACAATCTGTCTACAAACCAAGAGGTGGAGCACGGGCATAACTATAAGGGGTGTGCAAAAATAACCGAAAAATCGGACCAAAACTGAACCGAGTTGTTTTAGTTGGGTCTCATCAGTCTCAGTTTGATTCTAGGTCCAAAGTTTTCATAACCGATTGAAAGTCAAGCCGATGAGTAGATTGTCACCTAGGGGGTGAATAGGTGACCTTTAAAAATTCCTTTGCAATTCTTTGTCCCTTTATTACATAGCAATAAGACTATCACTGTTTATAGCACACACAACACAAGTAAAGAACAGTTCACATCACAAAGCACACACAAAATTTATAGTGGTTCTCCGATCTAGGGTACATCCACTTTCCCCCTTTTTCCTCACTAGTAATGTGATAGATAAGGTTATAGCTCCTCTTTCTCAACTCGGATCCAAAGATCCTCCAGGCTCAGTTTCTGTCAAGAAACTTACACTCAGACCAACTGGTCCTACATCAGAGATTCCCCCAATCTCCTACCTCAGGACCTCTCAAGAACCCTACCTCGGCCTTTTTAGAATAGGCTTACAACTCAGCGATTTACCCAAACCAACTACCTCAGGTCCCTCCAGAACCCTACCTCAGCCTTTATAATTTAGGCTTAGAATTCTCAAAGAAAAGATTCTCCTACCCACTTAAATCTCTAGGAGTTCTTACAATATAAAGGGATAAAATAAACTTCAGAAAACAGAAAACCTATAATCTGATATATCTGTTTACACAGATTCTTCAAATCAGCTGCAATTGGATTTCTTCTTCATAGATCTGCAAACTGAAAAGTTTCTTCTCTGAATCAACAATCTTCTTGATATTGATCGGCATGAATACCTTGAAGATGTTATTGATCTGTTATAACTTGATCTTTAGATCAACCTAGAAAAAAGGGATCTGAGGATCTTCTTGAATACCTTCGTCTCCTTCCTCTTCCTCGAATATGCCGTCTAGTTAGGACTTGTAAGAAATTAGAACGAGAAATTCTGATTGTGATTGTTTGATTTGATTTGTCGGTTCTTCTTTTTTTTGATTTGACTCTCTCGTATATGTTCATTTTGTGAAGGCAACACTGCCTATTTATAGACTTTACAGATGGCTGGATTCTATGTGATGATGTCAACAACATACATCAAATCCTTCCTTGACCTGTTCCTGTTGAAGTATGAGTTTACCGCAACTGACTTGATAGTTCTGACATGTCTTGACATGTTTGGTGCCAACTCAGCATATTCTGAACCATAAGCGTCGAGATGTTCCAGATGTCTCAACACATGTGTTAAGATATCTTAGTAGTCTCTACACATTCTAACTTTGAATAATTTTCATCAGAATCGGAAAGTGTCGAGATAGTTGACTTGTCTCAACACACTCATTATCTGTGTTGACATCTCTTTATACTGCCTTGTATCGAGATAGTTAGATAGTCTCGTCACACAATGTCTGCTATGTCCACAACTTCTGAGTCTGTCTTGTGTCAAGACAGTTAGATTGTCTCGACACACTCTGTCTGCTATGTCGATAACTTCTGATTCTGCCTTGTGTCGAGACAGTGAGATTATCTCGACACAATCTGTCTGCTGACGTTGTCTTCAAGGCGTCGAGATAACTGACTTGTCTCGACACTGCTTCTGCAGAGGTGTCGACACAATTGAACTGTGTCGACACATTTGTGCTTAGATAAATTTCTTCACTTTAAATCATGCACATGTAAACTTAATATACATCAAATACAACCTTGTGTATATCATTGAGTTGACAAGGGGCTTCTCCAAATCAGGTACATAATTCCCAATGTACCCAACAATCTCCCCCTATTTGGATAAGTCATAACCCCAATTCAATGATATAAACCACAATCCCAAAATATGATGTAAAAGATTTAGCATGGCAACAAATTACATTAAGACAACAAAAATAGAAGGACAATGAACATTTTCAAAATTTAACAAATCCAAGGATCACACTAAGTTATAACAGAATTACAAAATTCCTAGACAAAACAAAATAATCTAAGATTGATCTGGCTCCTTTATGACAATACCTTTGCCTGATTGAATTTTGTCTTTAACTTCTGGCATACTGTCATCATCCAACTTCTTGCCTTTTTTGTCCTTGATATTGGAAAGTTGTTCAGCCTTAAGTCTTTGTCTTTCAAAGTAATGGTAGGGCTTGGAGAAATATTTGCTTGGTTCAACAGCAGTAGCTGGAATCACTCCATTCTTCTGATCTTTTCTTAACTTATAGATAACATCTTGTTGCTTTAGATGCTTATTCCATTCCTGCTCAGTGTATCACTTTGCCATGTCATGTCTATTAGCGTTAACCGCTTGCCAAGCAGTGAGTATAATACTTCTAGAGGTTGGACTCCACTGCTCAAAATCAGGCCGAGTCTCTGCCTGCTCTCTAAATCTTTTCTTAGACATTTGGACTTCATTTTCCTTTAGCAGGGTAGCATCAGTCATCTCCACCTCTTCACAATCAACATTTTGAGCATTAGGTGGAGGACTATACATGGTGTGGACTTCACCTTGAATATACTCAAAGTTTGGTGGTGGATATATTATCTGTTCTGTAAGTGGAGGAATTCCTTCCAACTGAGCTTGCTGCCAGCCAGACTCAGCTGTCTGATCATCATCACATAGTGGAGGGTAGCCAAGAGTAGCTCGGATGCTATTGGAAGTCCACTTAGCATGATCAGAGCTGGCTTTTATCATAACCCTCTCCCTTTTATGACTTCTTTTTCAATGTGATCTCTTAAATCATCCTTTTGAAATCTTACTTGATGAACTACATGATGGCGGTGTAATGAGTTTTAAATTTCTTAATCTGATTAGTAATACCTTTTTCTAACTTCTGTATGGCTGTTTTGAGAGAGGCTAATTCAACTGAGAGGTTGGCTTCAATAGTTGTTGATGTAGAGGTAATCTTTTCTTCCAAAGCATTTATTTGTTCATTAAGCTTTGTTAGTGATATGTCATGCATTTGTATGAGATTTTCATTCAATCTCTGCTGATTTTCCAGAACAAAGCCTTGTTTTATTGCAGTTTCTTCCAAAGTCTTCTTTGACACCTCTTGCTGTTTTGCAAGGTATACCACAACATTTGCACCTTTTCAAAGAAGTTTGTCATATCTTGTTTCAGTAAATTTACTTCAAATCTTATGGATTTTATGTCTTGGGCCAGCTGTAACTGTAAATCCTTTTTACTTTCATCCACATAGTTTTCAAGATCTGTTCTATATTTATCTAACATTATCTGTAGCTAAACTAAGAGTGAACTGAAATCTACAGTTGGATAAGGAGATGGTTTTCTTGACTGTATTGCCTTCTTATAGCTCTGACTTTTCCTTTTTAATTCAGTTATCTTTCTTTGATGTAGTTGGGATCCTTCTTCCTCATCTGATTCAGTTGAACTGACAATGGCAACATATGTTGCTGTTTTGGACTTCCAGACCTAGGGGACTTGGCTGCTAGCTCCCCCTCAGCTCCTACATCATTTTGAACAAGATTTGGATCTTCCAAGGTAGTCCCATGTTGTTGATCTTCAACAGCAGTAACATGATCCCCATGAGGATCAGGTACCTCCCCTGGATGTTAGCTTCCATTCCTAATGGGATTTCTTCCACATTCTACTTAGAGACTATTGCCTCAATGTCAGGCATATACTCATCTTGTTCCTCATTCACATCTTTTATAACATCTTTATTCAGTTCTTGGAGAACATCATTTACAATATCATTGACAGTTTCGCTATCTAAGATAGTAGGTTCATCCAGGTTTGTTTTGGCAATTTGATCTACTATGGGTTCAATCTCCCCCATGCATCTGAGGCCTTCTATCAGGTGATGTCCTTGGAGGAATGTTTGTATCTGGAGCATCACTTTGATCTGAACTAGAACTTCCTGGGATTTCGGAATCACTGGAGGAGACATCTTTCATCACCACTTCCTTTTTCTTCTCCTCTTTCTTCTTTTCAACAACAGAAGGTTATCTGGATAGAACTCTATCCCATTTAGACAAAATCCTCATATCCAGTTTTCTCATATGATTTATTTTTGTGCCTAGCTTTTGATTTAGGTCTGTAGGAATGGTTTTAAGTAAATACAAACTTAGTATCCTGCCCATGTTTGGCTTCTTGATACTCTCAGAAATCTTGTCAAACACTATACTACTCCAGTTAGTCTTAAGTTTGAAGATGATTCTAGTCATTAACTCGATCATGTGAGCTGAAATTCTGTCATGTGCAGCTGTCTTACACAGCAGCACCTTCCCCACGATTTCTGACAGAAATTTACCTTGGGTATTCATACCCTTTTGATTCAGAGAACTTCCTATCTTTTTGACTGAATCCAATCCACACCATATCAGTCCTGCAGCAGTCTTGGTTGAATCTACCGCATCCTCTTGATTAATTCAAGGTATATGAAATACCTTAGCAAGACTTTTGCTTGTGATTTTAACTTTTGTCCCATTCACAGTGGATTTAATCTTTGTTGAACTGGAATCTAATGTTGCATTGATGAAGAATTCTAGTACCTCTCATTTCTAGATGTTTGTTGGTTCTGACAATAGATATTCAAGGCCTGCTTCTTGGATTAGGACTATAATATTTCTGACTTCCTCTTCTGCGGTGGCGAATCCATTTCGCACAAGTTCGTATCCTTCATTGAAGTTTTCATCATTCTTTGGAGCCATTGTTGTTGTCGTTCTAGAATTCATCGAACGGAAGGAGTGATGAATGTCGACTAATGGGAATACTCGGTCTCGACACTAAGCAAGAGATCAAGAAGTTGTAGTCGACGCTTACACTCCATTTTCTTTATATAGGCAAATCTTCCTAGAAACCGAAAGGGCGCGCTGCATATAGGCTTATTTTAAGTTTTGGAAAATACCTAGGGTCGGCATAAGAGAATTGTCGACAGTCAAGAGGTGTCGACATGAGTCGACACACTGACATGTGTCTCGAGATGTGTCGACACTTTTTCCTGAGTCTCGACACAAGACTATATATAGTGTCGACCTGGCATAGATGCAAGTGGCATATATTATATTTGGTCTACTGGTTGTTAGATACAACAGTGATCCAACTATGCCTCTATACAAGGTTATATCAACTGGCTTTCCAGTAATATCCTTGTCTAAAGACATAGTGGATCCCATAGGAGTTCTTATTGAAGTGGTTGTTTCCATGCCATACTTCTTGATTAACTCATTGGTGAACTTAGACTGACTAATGAAAAGTCCATCTAAATTTTGTTTAACTTGGAGACCCAAGAAAAACTTGAGTTCACCCATGCTACTCATCTCAAACTGACTTTGTATTAATTTGGCAAACTTAGTACAAAGTGACTCATCAGTAGAACCAAATATATTGTCATCTACATATATTTGTACCAGGATGGTCTTGCCTTTGACTTCCCTAAGGAATAGTATTTTGTCTATTTTCCCCCTTGAGAATTTATTCTTCAGAAGGAACTCAGACAGAGTCTCATACCAAGCCCTTGGGGCTTGTTTTAAACCATAGAGAGCCCTTGAAAGCAAATAAACATGAGTTGGTTTAGTTGGATCAACAAAACATGATGGTTGCTCTACACAGACTCTTTCTTTGAGATTGCCATTTAGGAAGGCTAACTTAACATCCATTTGAAAAACTTTAAAACCCTTGTATGCTGCATATGCTAGAAAGAGTCTTATAGCTTCCAACCTGGCCACTGGTGGAATGGTTTGGTCAAAGTCTATTCCATCTTCTCCTTTATATCCCTTTGCAATCAGTCTAGCTTTGTTTCTTATTATCATTCTTATTATCACACCATTCTCATCTAGTTTGTTTCTATATATCCATTTGGTTCTTATTATGTTACAATCATTTGGTATGGGAACCAGCTTCCAGACCTTGCAACTCTTGAACTGGTTCAAATTTTCCTATATTGCTTCTATCCAAAATGGATCCACATTAGCTTATTCAAACTTCTTTGGTTCAGTTTGCGATAGAGAACTTGAATACATCACATTATTGTGATGTCTGCTTCTTGTGCTCACTCCCTGAGCAGCATCTCCTATGATTAATTCTCTTGGATGATCCCTTAGATTCCTGACAGCTCTAGGCAGTGTGACTTCTTCTCCTGGACCATCTTGATCAAGTTGCTGAGTTGCTTCTCCTGGCTCTTCCTATGTAATCACTTCCTCCACAATGTTTATTTTATCTTGCATATTCTGCTTTGTTGTTACTGTATCTTCTAAAGTTAGCTCCTTTAGCTCCAAATCCACACATGTTGTGCTTGATGTACCCGACTTATCATTATAAACATAAAACTTTCATCAAATATAACATGTACAAACACCTCTACAACTTGATCCTTCAAGTTGTAGACCATATAGGCCTTGTCGTGGTTATTATAACCAACAAATATCCCATCATATGATCTCTCAGCAAACTTGGTTATGTATGTTTTCCCATTATTTAGGACATAACATCTACATCCAAAATTTCTGAAATAGGTTATGTTTGGTTTTCTACCCTTCATAAGTTCATAGGGAATTTTATTTAGTCTTTTGTTGATTGAAGCCCTTTTAAGTACATGACATGCAGTTTTAATTTCCTCAGCCCAAAAATATTTTGGGAGTGAGGAATCACTCAGCATGGTTCTTCCAGCTTTAATGAGAGTCCTGTTCTTCTTCTCAGCAACTTCATTTTGCTGGGGTGTTCTTGGTGAGGAAAATTCTTGTTGAATCCCCAGTTCTTCACAAAACTTTATCATATAATCAGATTGAAATTCAATTCTATGGTCACTTCTAATTCTGACCACAGTACTATTTATTTCATTCTGAATTTGTTTAATAATAGTCTTGAAGACATCAAGAGTTTCAGACTTTTTCCTTAAGAAGAAAATCTAAGTGTATCTGGAATAATCATCAACAATTACGAAGGTGTATACTCTCCTTCCTAAACTATGAACTCGCATAGGACCAAACAAGTCCATATGCAAGAGGTATAAACATCTCACTGAGTCTTTGGATTCATAACTCTTGAATGAAGCTTTAATCTGCTTGCATCTTTGGCAGGCTGAGCAGATGCTCTCCTTAGAACATTTAAGATTAGGACCATTCCTAATAAGCTCTTTACTGTAGAGTTTGTCCATGGCTTTCTCACTTGCAACTAGACATAAGGGTGAGTTTGACTTATACATAAAAAATTCGAACAGTACATATTCCCACATCTAGTACATGTCAAGATGACCTCTTGGTCACTTGACCTTTTTATTAGACACTCATTTTTGTGGAAAGATATGTCATAGACCAAATCACAAAGTTGGCTTAGTCTTATAAGGTTGTGCTGCAACCATTCCACATAAACTACTTTAGTGAGTGTGACTAAGTCATTTGTGATCTTACCATAACCTTTGGTTATGCCTTTATCAGCTCCTCCAAAGATCACCTTTGGTCCATTCTCCAGAGAGATATATTCCCTCAGATTTTCTCTTGCTCCAGTCATATGTCTAGAACATCCACTATCCAAGTACCAGATGTGTCTATCTTTGGAACTTGGACATTCCTGCAAAATAAGAATTTACTTTTCCTTAGGAACCCAAATTATTTTTGTCTTAGGTTTTTGTTAGTTGTGGCTCTATTAATGCCACCAGTAAAATTCTTGACTGGATATCTTTTATGAATATGAGACACTGAGTAATTAAACCATCAATCTAAGTCAAATTGTCCTATCTCTCAACAATACCAGCATTCATATTTGTATTACCTCATCTTTGACGTAACAGAAGGATCTTTGAGCTGACATTCCTTTGGGCAGGAGTCAGCAAACTTAACAGTTTTATCTTGACTGGGAGCACAACACTTGTTTTATATCTCAACAACAAGATTTCTCCTTGGAGCCTTAGTCTGGAACAATGGTTGTGGAATGATTGGACTCTTTGGTCCTATTGGCTTTTTGCTCCTTTTTCTTATGGGTTTAACAAACCCAAGACCACTTCCAGGTGTTCCTGACAAGGTGTCTATTATGGGCAGTATAGTTTTGGGTTTTGAAAATTATTGTACTAGGCTTCTCTTATTCAGGAGTTTGAGTTCCAGCTCCTGAATGGTTGCATCCTTTTTCTTAATTAATATTATTTGGTCATCAATGATCTTAGTCAGTTTTGTCAACTTAGAATTTCGAAGACCAATCTTCTGAGTATCCATCTTGTGATGATAATCAAAACTTCTTAGAGATACAATTTCAGCAGCTTGTTCTTTAACAAGCTTCTTGATGTTAACTAAAGCTTCCAGAAGTTTACCAAATTTAACTGTGAGATGTTGTAGTTCAGTCATTGAGTTAATGTCATGTGAATCAACCATTGAGGCACATGACTTTAGCTTACCTTCAATCTCATAAACAGAAGTCTTAGAGCAGAAAGAGTCGTCCTAGATTACCTGTGTACTTTTACAGACATGTGCTTCTGTTTTTGGGTCATCAAATATTGCCATCAAGTTGATCTCCATGTCTTCTTTAGAATCACCATTGTTTGATGAAGTTGTGGAGCTCTTCCCTTTGTATATAGCCCTTCTAAAAAACTCTTCTTCATAGGAGATCATTCCTACAGGTTCTTCTTCAGATTCAGTTGAATCAGTATCACTATCAGACAAGGTCTTTATCTTCTTTGCCATCAGACCCTTCTCTAATTTATTGTCCTTATTAAACTTCTTTTCTTTTGACATCCTGTTTGCCTTTCTTTTTACTGAACAGTCAGCAATGAAATGCCCATGCCTATTACAGCAAAAATAAATAATGTCAATCTTAAATTGTTTATTCTGTTGTGAATCATACTTGACCACAGATTTATCTCTGTGCTTGTCTTAGCTTTTATTAGAGCTTGATCCAGAAGGTTTCCTATTTCTCCACTGCTTCCTCCTTAACATTTTCTTGAATTTCCTGGTAAACAGTGCCAGTTCATCATCTGATATTTCTTCTGAAGAAAAGCATGCTCCAGTGCTGTCTGTATCTTCATCCCTTCTTGGTGATGATGAGATTTCTCTTCTAGCTTTCTTAGAAGTATCTGCTTTGAATGCCACAGATTTACACTAAATTGAGTGTCTGGCTGATTTTACCTCAGCTTTCCTAGAATTTAGCTAAAGTTCATGTGACATTAACTTCCCATATAAGCCTTGGGGTAACACATTTCTTAGATTGCCCATCTCTCTTACATCACAAATCTTGATGTCCCATTCTTGATTTAGGGATCTCAAAAATTTGTCATTTAGTTCATATTTTGAGAAGTTTCTGCCATAGTTTCTCAAGTCATTAACTATTCTAAAGAACTTTTCATAACATTGTTCAATAGAATCAGTTTTTCCTTATCTAAAGGCCTCATACTGCAGGTTGAGGAGAGATTTCCTGTCATCTCGTACCTCTTTTGTGCCTTCCATGTATACTATAAGGGTATCCCACATCTCTTTGGATGTATCAAAGTGCACCAGATTCTGAAAGGTTGAGTTGTCTATTGCACTAACTATTATATTATGTGCTCTCTTGTCCATAGTAGCAAGTATCACCACATCCTTTGTCATTTCTGACAGTTTCTTGGGGGTTTGATCATTTGCATGTAAGGCTGATATTTTCATGGGCACATATGGTCCTTCTTGAACTGTGATAAAGATTCTTAGATCTGAGGCTTCCATGAACAGTCTCACTCTCTATTTCTATATTGTAATGATATCCTTAGTACAAATTGGCAATTTCATATAACTAAGTTCTCTGTGAGATTCAGAAGCCATAGATCTGATAATCTTCAAATACCCTTAGGATCTTTTTCAGACTATAAGGTCTTTCTTTGAATAACCTCCCTCTGATGCCACTTAAAAGTCAAGCCTATGAGTAGATAGTCACCTAGGCGAGTGATTAGGTGACCATTAAAAATTCCTTTGCAATTCTTTGTCCCCTTATTACATAGTAATAATACTATCACTGTTTATGGCACACACAACACAAGTAAAGAACAGTTCACAGCACAAGTAAAGAACAGTTCACAGCACAATGCACACACAAAATTTATAGTGGTTCCCCTATCTAGGGTACATCCACTTTCCCCCTTCTTCCTCACTAGCAATGTGCTAGATAAGGTTATAGCTCCTCCTTCTCAACTCGGATCCAAAGATCCTACAGGCTCAGTTTCTGTCAAGAAACTTACACTCAGACCAACTGGTCCTACCTCAGAGATTCCCTCAATCTCCTACCTCAGGCCCTCTCAAGAACCCTACCTCAGCCTTTATAGAATAGGCTTACAACTTAGTGATTTACCCAAACCACCAACCTCAGGTCCCTCTAGAACCCTACCTCAGCCTTTATAATTTAGGCTCACAATTCTCAGAGAAAATATTCTCCTACACACTCAAATCTCGAGGAGTTCTAACAATATAAAGGGATAAAATAAACTTCAGAAAACAGAAAACCTGTAATCTGATATATCTGTTTACATAGATTCTTCAAATAAGCTGCAATTGGATTTCTTCTTGATAGATCTGCAGACTGAAAAGTTTCTTCTCTAAATCAACAATCTTCTTGATGTTGATCGGCATGAATACCTTGAAGATGTTGTTGATCAGTTACAACTTAATCTTCAGATCAACCTAGAAAAAGGGGATTTGAGGATCTTCTTGAAGATCTTTGTCTTCTTCCTCTTTCTCGAATATGTCTCTTGGTTAGGACTTGGAAGAAATTAGAACGAGAAATTCTGATTGCTTGATTTGATATGTCAGTTCTTCTTTTTTTGATTTGACTCTCTCGTATATCTCCATTTTGTGAAGGCAGCACTACCTAGTTATAGACTTCGCAGATGGCTGGAGTCTGGTTTATGATGTCAGCAACATACATCAAATCCTTCCTTGACCTGTTTATGTTGAAGTATGAGTTTACCACAACTGACTTGACATTTCTAAGATGTCTTGATATGTTTGGTGTCGACTAAACATATTCTGAACCATAAACATCAAGATGTTCCTGATGTCTCAACACATGTTTCGAGATATCTTAGTAGTCTCGACCCATTCTAACTTGCAATAATTTTCATCAGAAGCTTAAAGTATCCAGACAGTTGACTTGTCTCAACAAACCCGTTATCTGTGTTGACATCTCTTCATACTGCCTTGTGTCGAGACAGTTAGATTGTCTCGACACACACTGTCTGCTTTGTCGACAACTTCTAATTCTGCCTTGTGTCGAGGCAGTTAGATTGTCTCGACACACTCTGTCTGCTATGTCGACAACTTCTAATTTTGCCTTGTGTCGAGACAGTGAGATTGTCTCAACACAATCTGTCTGCTGACTTTGTCTTCAAGACATCGAGACAACTGACTTGTCTCGACACTACTTTTGTAGAGGTGTCGATACAATTGAACTCTGTCGACACATTTGTGCTTAGATAAATTTCTTCACTTTAAATCTTGTACATGTAAACTTAATATACATCAAATACAACTTTGTGTATATCATTGAGTTGACAAGGGGCTACTCTAAATCAGTTACATAATTCCCAATGTACCCAACACCGATTGATCACTCGGTTCTTACATGCGGGTACCCAAAACTGGCACGAGAACCGATTTAATTAAGTACCATAAAATTAGAAATTATTCGATCCTTATTTTATTCATATTGGGGATGAACACCATTTTATAGGTAATGGGTGTGCACATAGCCACACCCACTGTACAACCCCATATTCGCTGAGTCAGACCAGGAGGTGCAATGGTCACAATTAGGCTAGCCAAAGGAGTTCCCGCCCTAAAGAAGATCTCGCCCAAGTGGGCGGGAACGATCGCGCCAGATCGTCGATCCAAGATCGGCGAGCGCAACCGAATCGCCGAACAGAGAACAGCGGGCCAAGATCGTCGAGCGCGGCCAGTGCGGGAACGCTTGCGCTTGCGCCAGGCTCCAATCTCAAAGGGCTCTCGTCTGTAAGTAGGTCAAAGCGTTCGCGCCAGGCTCTGGACAGGAGGTCCTCGGCTCTGCTCTCGCCGAGGGGGACCCAGGGCCTTGGGTAAAATGTCCTAATTTCCCTCAGGAGAAATTACCTTAGTACCCTCAGGAAAACAACGGGATTCGGCTATTGGCAGACCAACTAGGGGCTTTTCAGTAATTTCAGGTCAGCACGATGCTATAAATATAACCATAAGGACTCTTTAGAAGGAAAGCTATCATTATCTCTCAAATTCCAGTGCTTTTTGAGGAGCTCCTAGCCCAGCTTTGGCTTTGGAGGGGAGGCTCTCAGAGATCTTCCGGGTGTGAGGTGGGACCTCCCTGCTGAGGCTTTGGGTCAGTCTTAGGTCCTTTGAATCCAGTCGAGGGTTGAGACTTGAGAGAAGTAGGTTTTGGCTGCACCCCTTTTTCTTTGAACTCTCGTTGAGGTCATATTTGGCTTCAACAGTTCTGGTACGGTGAGCGTGGAAGGCAGCTGATACAAGAAAGCCTTAAGTTTTGTCCTATGGCTGGAGCTGAAGGTGAAGGGTCAGGTTCTGGAGGCTCCCCCACCCGGGGAGAGGAAGCGATGAAGAGGATGCTGGATGAATTCAGACGAGAGGTCCTGCAGACGATCAGTTTGGCCTTCTCGGCCAGAGTCGAGTGGGCCACCCCTAAGGTCCCGATAGAAGAGGTCCCGCTCTTGGTCGAGAATGCCCCAGGACAGTGCCCGGGAAAGGAGGTCCCGGGTGAGGCTGGCGAGAGAGATGTGGCGGAGCGAGAACTCTTCCCAGGCCAGAGCCAGCGCCCGGGCAAGGAGGCGCTGATTGATCTGGGCGAGAAGGAAGCGGTAGTGCGAGAGCTCTTCCCGGGGCACGGTCTCGCGGATCGGACCAGTCAGCCGAGGCCGCGGGACGTACCCTCTCTCTAGACAGGAGGCGAGAGCCCATTTAGCGAGCTCATCATCTCAGCTCCGGTACTAGAGGGGTTTCGGGAGCCTGACATGTCTTACTACTCGAGGAAGGATGACACTGTACAACACGTACAGTGGTTTGAGGACGTTGTATCGATAAGGCAGATGACGGATGCCTTCAAGTGCCGGCTATTTGCCATCACGTTGAAGTAGAAGGCTCGGGACTGGTTCCACCAGTTGTCAGCAAGATCAATCTACTGTTTTGAGGATCTGCGGAGGAGTTTCCTGTTGTGGTTCTCAACCTCGAAGAAGCGGAAGAAGGAAGCGGAGTGCCTGTTTGCGGTGAGGCAGAAGCCGGATAATACGCTGGGTCACTATGTAGACCGGTTTCAGGAAGAGATCCTCCTGCTCCAGGAGGTCCCAGGGTACGCACTAATGCTGGCCTTCACCCTGGGTTTGAGATCGGGATTCTTTAGCATGGAGTTAAAGAGGGTGCCTCCCCTCTCCTTTGAGGAGCTCATGGAGAGGGCGGCAAAGGAGATTGACTTCGAGAGAGCAAACCCAGCATTCGCCAGGAGGTTGGCCAGGCTGGCGGAGGACGACGTGAAGGAACTAGCGGCAGGAAGACAGAAGGAGCCAAGGGAACAGAGGGAGCAAAGGGAAGACAGGAGAAGGGAAGAGCCCCGAAGGTTTGGGCATGTAAGACCCCATTTTTTTTTCTTTCTCTCCACCGGGGTCTTATGCCCAGAACCGCCGCTTTGCGGTGACCCTTCACGCCTTGAAGCGACATCACCACAAAACATCGTTTCTGCCGGCCAATTCGATCGCAGCATAGTAACAAAATTAGAGTAACATCATGCGCAGCACAACTCTAAGTAAAAGTCCACAGAAATATCACATCAAGTAAAATATCTCCACGATGGGAGAGTCCACAAAACCAAGCACTGTAAATAAGGGCTTATGCCCGATACATCAATTCCTCACTACAAGATCTCTCATGAGGAAATAAAATAAAAACTACTAGAGTAAGGGCCTCACGGTCCCAGCTGTCTGAACTCCTGTGCTAGACTGCCCTATCTCCAAGCGTGTCAACCTCTGGGGCTGCTCCTCCAGTCTGGGCTCCGCGATCCCCTAAATGATGTGGTTCGAAAACCGTTAGTCTAAAAGACTAAGTCCTATCATCCCCCACCCCTTCCCCCGTGGCTCCTAGGCACCGAGCGGAGAGGAAGAAAGGGAGGACTTGAAAGTGGAGAGTATATCAAATGCAGGTGACGGTGGACTTAAATCTAGCAATTTATATAGTAACTAATCATATATGTAAACAAGTAAAGTAAAGTGACCTTAACTTATATGGGTACATATAAGCAAGGGGTCTTTTGCAAGGCTCCCATCGTATAAAGCGTCCCATACCAATTTATACGTTGGGGTGTCGGTTATTAACAGCAATATATATATATGTAAAGAAAATTAACCTTAATTTATAAACTTGCCCACACAAGCTTATAGACCAAGGGGTCGTTTTGCAGGGCCTAATGTATAAGTGTCCCATACCACTTATATTTTAGGTGTCGAAGGTTAAATGAATCGCTTATGCTATGACATGCAAGTGGGTATGATGGATCAAGCAAGTGCAACACACACACCCGACTCTGTGCACACAGACCTTTAGTTCCCCCTTTTTGGAGCCTCACCTCCCAGGATACCTCCGTAGTGGCAGACGGAAGCGGTGGGTTGGGCCTCGCCCACCTCTAAACCAGTGTAGCACTACTGGTCAGACCTATCGTACGCCTCAACGCTGGTGCACAAGCGGACTCCTGCGTACTCTTGCCGGCTGGCGCACCGGACTTCTGTTGGCGAAGTGCTATCACAACACTTGCCAAGTCAACGGATTGGTGTCTGTGCTAAGATCCTCCAATGCCGAAGACCCACCACCTTAATATCATTCCTTTATGCACATGCAAGGTTAGCGTAATCAAAACCCGAGCCGAATCTCCCCGGACCCAAAGTCCGTCTTTAACCATCCGAGCCGAAGCTCCCAGCTAACATCCCGTGCCATCAGTGTCTGTGAATTGTGCAACCCTAATTACTAAGTTACTCTTTTCAGCTTGTTAAACAGATTACGTTAACCCAGGACTGCCCCCGGTATTCCCTGTGAAGGGCTCTCAAGGGGCACTAGGAACTGTGTTGGGATTACGCCCAGCGTTCCCTTTCGCAAGGTACTTATTTTATTATTGGTTGATTCCCTTACCCATTATTTCCTCATGTTTCGATATGCTAATCCTAGGGTGATTTGACTCCAACTCTCCTTGGGTAGGACGATCTTTCGTCGGACCCGAACGCCTTTAAACCCTAGACAAAACCACACCCTACTCACTCATCTCCCAGAGATGCAGCCCATTCCACATGTTCTTGCAACAAACCATCAAGACCCATCTTACGTGCCCTAATTCACATCCAAATGAAATCCTGCAGTTTTGCTATATGCAGACCACTTAAGCTTCATGATGTACTCAATAGGTGATACTCTAAATTCTCCTCCAATAACTCTACAAATTTTACCAGAGGTCTATTATGATAATTATAGTCTAAATTCAGAAAATTATATTTTTCCTAATTAATCTACTATTTATTGAATTTTCCTCAACAGCTAGGCCATAGTCAATTTGAACATGAACCATAAGATTTGCTCAGGTAATGGCCTCCTAAAAATTTTATCCACTAAATAACAGAGAAATATTATTGGTTGCCAATTTTCATAATTTTCCATGTAGTTTTTGACCTCTAAAAGATTTATTGAAAATAATTCCCAAGATCAACTATAATGAAGGAAGTGCCACAAATATGTCTCCAATAATTATGTAAAATTACTAGGGCTTCATACGGAACTAGAAACATCATGATGAAGAAATTAAAATTTTTCAGACCATCTAAATGTCATTATTAAATTTACCCAAGTTCCATAGAATTAAATAATTAAAGAAGCAACTACTAATATTATTCTTCAAAAATTTCATAAACATTTACAGAGATGGGTTCCATTATTACAAGCCCCTTTGCTAAGTTTCATCAGATTTAATCAAGTATATTTATCTCCACAAATTCCTAAGTGGAAATTGTAAAACATGACTTTGTGAATAAAGTACCAAAAATATTCATCCAAAATTTATTATAAAATTTCCAGAGATGTATGTACCCTAAACAACTACCCATTCAAAACCTCACCCCTTTTCAGAGAGTTTTGGTATTAGAACTTATGATTTCAAAGCTAGTGCCCTAAACTAGGGTTATAGATTTAAGGGATTTAAAGTCTTCCAAATGCCCTAAAATTTTAACCACGGGACCATAGTAACCCTATGGACATCTGTCCCAAGTTTCAAGCTCATCCAAGGTCTTTTGACCCCAATTCCTCAACCCTAGAAACTTACCCTAAAGGGCCTACCCTAAAATTCTAGGGCTACCCTAGTCCAAACCACTCCAAACTTCATAAGTTAGTGTACAAAGTCAAGTATATCAGTGGCCAAAATTTCAGCCTCTGATGAGGGATTTGGCCACTCAACCATCAAATAGTGTTTTTTGACCAAAATACCCTTATAGGGTCATATATAGGTGGGTAAATTACCTATCCTAAACATCTCCAAATGAGCTAAAGTTTTAACCCTATACCTATCATGTCATCTAAGACCACCCCCAAAATTGGGGAGTTTTGAATCAATAGCTCACATAATTAAATAATCATGAGTTTATTAAATTTTTTCTAAAACTATAGAAAAATGTTCTCCAAAAATTCTAAATTTTGGACAGGTTCTAGATATGCCTAAGACCTTCTCACTGCCCAAATTCAACTTGTTTGGACAAGGAATGAAGTGTGGGCACCAAAATTAATTACTGTTTAGGTCTAGGTATAGGTCCTACCAAAAAGGGTACCCTGGTCTAACCAGTGGCCAAAAAGGGTCCAAACAATTTTTGCTACAAACTAGACACCCTAAGCTACAATTTTCATGTTGGGCAGATTTCCATTCAGGGTCCCGAAGTATTTTTAAAAATTAAATACATTAAATACATCAAGTGTGACAGAAATGGAATAATATTCATTTAAATCCTAAGTATCTGATTGATGCCGCACGAATCTTGGCGCAGATCAACGGCGCGGGGTCATCGTCCCCGATGAGCCAACGGCCAGGATTGCTCCTTCCTGTGCCGACTTCAAACGTCTGCCGCCGGCCACCCAGTCCCTTCCCCGGCCGGCCACCGCCACCATCACCTCCGTTGAGGTGGTGGCTATCGCCAGACGGCGGCACAGCCGCCGGAGGGGCGGATTCCGGCGATCCAAGCAAGAAATTTCTCGGCCGAAAGCCATGGATTTTCTGAATTGGATCGGGCTCAATTGAGCCCGAACCTCTGCCCTAATGAAACCTAAGATCTGCCCATGAGAAAAGAGGAGGAGGAGGACCTTGTTGGCGGCCTGGAGACGAGCGGATCTGCGGGTTGACATGGTGGTGGCGCCGCCGATCGGATTTCTGCAATCTCCCAGTAAACTCGCCGGATTTCTTCAGTTAAGGATTGGGAAATTCTCCCCCAAGCTCACTGGTGGTGTTTAAATCATCAGAGGGGGAGAAGGATGGAGAAACTGCCATGGCCATCATGGCCATTAAAGGCTTGTTTCGGCCATGATGGTGGAGGCTGTAACTGCCCCTTGACAGCCAGGAAAACGGCTGGAAACTCCTCCCCTTCACTGGAGGAGATGAATGCTGCCATCAATGGGGACCATTGGCCTTTCCTTGGCCAATCTCCTCCTTCAACTCTCTTTCCCCTTTTCTCTCTCCTCCATTAGTGTGGGATGAAGCTTTCTCTCTCTTTCCTAGTCACCAAAACTGACCATGCTGACTCCCCAGCCTATTGGTAGCCCTTTCCACCCATAATATTTCATTATGTTGTGGTTGGCTTAAAAGGAAAAAGGGGTTGAGCTTGGGTTGACTCATTTAGGCTAATTTGACCTAACTCTAGAATAGAGTTGACCTTGGTCAACATGACCATTTGAGTTGACCCCAATGGGTCCTTGGTGACCTATTGGACTCCCTTAAGGTCTAGGAAGACTTGGGTAAGGTTGGTTGGGCATCTTGGGGTCACATGCCCCTTGGTAAGGGCACTTTGATCATTTTAGGGCCAGAGTTGACTTGGGTCAACAAAACCATTTGGGTTGACCCTATTGGGTCCTTGGTGACCCATTGGCCTCCCCTAAGGTCTAGGAAGGGTTATGTAGGGTTACCCTGCACTTTGGAGGTCACATACCCTTAGTAAGGGTACTTTGACCAGATTAGGAGCTTGAGTTGACTTGGGTCAACCTGGCCTCTAGGGCTGACCCCAATGTGTCCTTAGTGACCCATTGACCTCACTTTAGGGTTAGGAGGGCATAGTGGGGTCCTCTAGGTTAGGAGTGGGTCAATTGGCTCTAAGTAGGCTAGTTTGACCTATTTAGGGCTAGGGTTGACCTTGGTCAATTGAGCCTCTTTGTTTGACCCCAATGGGTCCTTATGGCTCTAATGGGCCTCCCAAGGTATTAGGGGTGTTGTGGTAGGGTTTTGGGGTCAAGGTGTAGCCCATGGTCATCCTAAACCATGGTTCAGAGTTCTACTATTTGCAGACCATGGTGATCCCCCACCTTTCTGTCCCCTATCTCTTGACTCATTACTGGCTTCCTAGGGTTTGTCATGACCTAGTCATGGCCAAAACCATTCTTAGGGGTCTAGTTGGAAATGGGATGTTACAAATCCCAATAAACAAAACGAAGATTTCGTCCCCGAAATCAAAGTTGAGTCTACGGGACTTACTACCGAAGAAAAGAACCTTGTAACATCCCAGCATGGCGGCTTGTTTGCTAAAATTGGTTTAAAGGAAAACCTAGATCTATGTCTATTTCGCCCAGTCGGCAGACCAAGATCCCAATAAACAAGGATAAGCCCCCAATAAACAAAAGATAAGCCCTTATCTGCCTAGAGCAGCCCTTAGTAAATTAAAGCAGGAGAATAAATTAACATTTGAGGGGTCTGAGAGGTATACCTGACGGAATAGCTCTGGATATTTCTGTTGCATCAGATCCTGCGGCTCCCAAGTATGCTCCTCTTGGCCGTGGTTCCTCCACAGAACCTTGACTAAGGGAATCTTTTTGCGTCGCAGGATCCGTACTCCTTTATCATCGATCCGCACCGGCTCCAAGTGAACTGATCGGTCCGAAGCTACCGGCCCTTCGGTGGTCGTAATCCGCTGCTCCGGGCGTAGTAGAGCCCTTCTCAGCGAGGATATGTAGAAAACATCATGCAGAGCTGCCAGCTCTGGTGGCAACTCCGGTCTGTAAGCCAGGACCCCTATCCGCTCCAGGATCCTGTAAGGGCCCATGTATCTGGGACTGAGCTTCTTCCTTCGGCCACGCATCCGAGAAACTCCATGCATAGGCCGGATCTTCAAAAACACACGGTCCCCGACCTGAAATTCCACCTGACGATGGCGGGCGTCATAATACTTGGCCTGCCTGCTCTGTGCCTCTAACATCCTGTCCCTGATCAACCTCACCTGAGCCTCGGTGTCTTCAACAAAATCCGATCCCAAAGCCTTCGGGTCCTCGTCCTGAATCCAAGAGAGTGGGGTTCTACATTTCCGTCCATATAGAGCCTCGTAGGGGGCCATGCCTATGCTGGCCTGATGACTGTTGTTGTACGAGAATTCCACCATCGGTAACATCTTTTCCCAAGGCTCTCCTCGGTCTAGGATGCATAGACGTAGCAGGTCTTCCAGTGTCCGGTTGGTGCGCTCTGTCTGCCCATCCGTCTGAGGGTGGAAGGCGGTGCTAAAAGTCAGTCGAGTGCCCAAGTATGCCTGAACCGACCGCCATTCCCTGGATGTAAACCGACCGTCCCGATCTGACACGATCGTCCTGGGTACTCCATGATAGCGGATGTACTGCTCCACAAACTTCCGAACCAGAACCCCCACTGAATCGTCCTTCCTGACTGGTATAAATCTAGCCACCTTCGTCAATCGATCTACGATGACCCATATCGAATCATTCCCCGTTCGTGATCGGGGGAGACCATGAATAAAATCCATCGCAATATCCTCAAGCTTCCATTCTGGCACTGGAAGAGGTTGCAACAATCCCGCGGGGTTTCTGCATTCCGCCTTCACCAACTGGCAGGCTTCGCAATGGGTCACGAAGTGCGTAATATCCCTCTTCATTCCTGGCCAGAACATCATCCTCTTCAGATCGGCCATCATCTTGGTGATTCCCGGGTGTATCGAATACCTACTGCAATGTGCTTCCGCCATGATATCCTCCCGGATCTGACCTCCTGCGGGTATATAAATCCTTCCTCTGAAGTACAATAGCCCATCCTTCAAGGTATAATCCCCCGTCGAACCCTCCTCCAAGGTTCGAAATATCGGTTCCGTCCGAGGGTCTGTCTTCTGCCCTTCCCTGATGCGGTCCCGGATATCATCAATAGCGATCATCGACGCCAGATACTCCATATATAATTCTGGGTCGTCCTCGGATACTAGGGATATCTGCATGTCCCTGAAAGACCGGACCAGCTCTATAGACATAAGCTGAGGTCCCTTCCCTGAAGCATCTCCTCTCCGGCTCAACGCATCCGCCACCACGTTCGCCTTCCCGGGGTGGTAGTGCATAGTATACTCATAATCTGTCAGGAACTCCACCCAACGCCTTTGTCTGATGTTGAGGTCTTTTTGCGTGTCCACGTATCTCAGGTTCTGGTGGTCGGAGAAGATGTCGCAATGAACCCCGTACAGATAGTGCCGCCAAATCTTCAAGGCGAAGATTACCGCGCCCATCTCCAGATCGTGGACCGGGTAATTTTTCTCGTGGATCTTCAACTGTCGAGAGGCATAAGCTATCACATGCCCGTTCTGCATCAGAACGGCACCCATCCCTTGGTAGGAGGCGTCGGTATACACCTGGAATCCCTCCCTTCCTGACGGAATAGCGAGGATGGGAGCCGAAGTGAGCCGACTCTTCAGCTCCACGAAGGCTGCCTCGCACTGTGGTGTCCAAATAAAAGGGGATTCCTTCTTCGTCAGAGTCGTAAGAGGGAGCGCGATCCGGGAGAATCCCTCTACAAACTTCCGGTAGTACCCGGCAAGTCCCAAGAAGCTCCGTACATCTGTCGCCGTCTTCAATGGTGGCCAATCCTGAACGGCCCGAATCTTGGCCGGGTCTACCGCCAACCCAGCCCCACTGACGATATGGCCCAAGAAGGCCACCTCCTTTAGCCAAAACTGGCATTTGCTGAATTTTGCGTACAGCTGATGCTCCCGTAACCTCTCCAATGTCAAGGTCAGGTGTCGTGCGTGCTCCCCTTCCGTCTTTGAGTAGACAAGGATGTCGTCAATAAAGATGATGACGAATACGTCCAAATATTCCTTGAACACCCTGTTCATAAGGCTCGTAAATGCTGATGGTGCATTCGTGAGCCCGAACGGCATCACTGTGAACTCGAACAGTCCGTATCGGCTACTGAAAGCGGTCTTCGGAATGTCCTCTTCTCGGATCCGCAGCTGATAATAGCCTGACCTTAAGTCAAGTTTCGAGAAGAAATGTGCTCCCTCCAGCTGATCGAACAACTCATCGATTCGTGGGAGTGGGTAGGTATTCCGAACCGTGAGTCTATTCAGCGCTCGATAGTCTATGCATAGGCGGAGACTTCCGTCCTTCTTCTTGACAAACAGAACCGGGGCTCCCCACGGTGAAGAACTTGGCCGGACGAACCCTGCCTCTACAAGTTCCTGCAGCTGACTCCGGAACTCCGCCAACTCCTTCGGGGCCATCCGGTAAGGGGCCCTAGATGCCGGCCTGGCTCCGGGCACTAACTCTATCTGAAAATCCTGCTCTCGACACGGAGGTAGTCCTGGCAATTTCTCTGGGAAGACGTCGACGAAGTCCCGCACCACTGGGATGTCTGTCATGGCCCCCTTGGCCTCCTCTATCTCAAACAAAATCTGGTAAACCTCCTCCCCCTGTAGATGGGCCTTAACGGCCTGTACTGAAGATAAAAGCACACAAGAGGTGGATCTTATACCTTCGATGACAATAAACGAGTCTCCATGCCTCACTGTGATCTTCTTCGCTTGGCAATCAATCTGGGCATGGTTCCAGTGCAACCATGTCATGCCCAGGATCAACTCGAAGATTGGCATTCTAAGAATCGTTGCCGCCACTTCGAATGGCTTCCCGCCAATCTCCGCCTCCATGTTGCAGTGGGCAGAGGTGAATAGTTCCGATCCATCAGGTAAACGCACCCTCCTCGTCAGGCCTGTGAACCGTTCTACGCCTTCTAGCCCTTCCACGAAAGCCTCTGATACGAACGAGTGCGAAGCACCCGTGTCGAACAATGTGTAGGCGGGTTTGCCGCTGACGAAGACTATACCTGGATCGGTTAAACGTCTTAGGATTCTGTAACTAGTTTCTTCCTATTTAATCATTTTTTTTTTTGAAAAGTTCTAGAAATTTACAGCAGAGATAATGGAATTTTTATTTAAATGATTTTTAAAAAAAAAAACTCTTGTCATACCTGTTATGACTTGCTCCGGGTTTCGAGGCTGTGCCAGATCCAAGGCATACGCCTGCTCCCTTTCCGGTCTACGATCGCCACCTGGGTATCCACGTCCTCGGCCACGACCCCGGCCTCCGAAGTATGGCGCTGGTGGGGCAGCCTGTGGTGCTGGTGGGGGTGCCCTCCCCATGGGACAGTTCCTCCTAATGTGCCCCACCTGGTGACAATCGAAGCACACTGGCGGTTGATACGCCATTCCCCCGGGTCTCTGTTCGTCCCGCCTCTGAACTGGTGGTGGAGCCATCAACACTGGTCTTCCTATCTCCTGTCTTGCCCCCTGATGAGGCTGGTCTTCTACCCTTCTTCCATCTGTGATGCGGCCCCGCCGCTGATCATTTCGGGCTCCCCGGCTCTGGTCTTCATTTGGCCGCTTCCGGCCCCGAGTAGTAAGCCAATCCGCCTCGATTCTTTTTGCCATCTCCAAAATCCGGGAGATGGGCCCGTCAGATACAAATAGTAAGGACTCCCTCAGCTCCTCCCGCAGGCCCTTGTAGAACCTCTTCGTATACCCAGCTTCGTCCAACTGATATGAGTCTGCAAACCGGGCTAAATGATCAAACTCTCGGTGGTACTCCACCACCGTCTTGCTCCCTTGCCTCAACTGCAAAAACCTGTCCTCCAGCTCATCTCTGGCTGATTGCGGAACAAAGTGCTCCAATAGAGCGCCCTTGAATTCCTCCCAAGCTATCTCCGCAGCCGTCCTGTCAGCAAAAATCGTATCTAGGGAAGTCTTCCACCACCTCTTAGCATGAGATTCCAAGCAAGACACGACCAAGGGCACCCTTTCCTCCCACGGGCACTTGATTCCAGTCAACATCTCGTACATGATATCTAGCCACTCCTCTGTCCGGACGGCAGACTCAGTCCCACAGTAGGATGGGGGAGCGAGTCCTCGAAAGATACTCAGCCAGTTGACGCTCGGGTTTGGCTGCGGAGCCAGAACCTGTTGAGCCCTGAAAGCATCCAAAATGGCTGTCAACGTCTGTCCCACCTCCGACTGTAGGAAAGGAGTAGGGACCGGGGGAGGTGGTGCAACGTCCGGAGTCCGCTGGGCCCCGCCTTGTGGTGTGGGCTGAGCTGGAGGCTGCGAAACAAACTATATTAGTGGGTAATCAGCTCAATTATATGCAAAGTGGACTATTTTACAAGTGATTCCTCCTTAGGGTCTCACCACTGCTTCCGCTGCTAGTTTGTCCGCAAACTAAGCTCGCGCGGGGGTGGACCAGGGGTTGTGGACTGTTACTTGTCGATCGAGGTTTGCTCTGATACCACTTGTAAGACCCCATTTTTTTTCTTTCTCGCCACCGGGTCTTATGCCCAGAACCGCCGCTTTGCGGTGACCCTTCACGCCTTGAAGCGACATCACCACAAAACGTCGTTTCTGCCAGCCAATTCGATCGCAGCATAGTAACAAAATTAGAGTAACATCATGCGCAGCACAACTCTAAGTAAAAGTCCACAGAAATATCACATCAAGTAAAATATCTCCACGATGGGAGAGTCCACAAAACCAAGCACTGTAAATAAGGGCTTATGCCCGATACATCAATTCCTCACTACAAGATCTCTCATGAGGAAATAAAATAAAAACTACTAGAGTAAGGGCCTCACGGTCCCAGCTGTCTGAACTCCTGTGCTAGACTGCCCTATCTCCAAGCGTGTCAACCTCTGGGGCTGCTCCTCCAGTCTGGGCTCCGCGATCCCCTAAATGATGTGGTTCGAAAACCGTTAGTCTAAAAGACTAAGTCCTATCATCCCCCACCCCTTCCCCCGTGGCTCCTAGGCACCGAGCGGAGAGGAAGAAAGGGAGGACTTGAAAGTGGAGAGTATATCAAATGCAGGTGACGGTGGACTTAAATCTAGCAATTTATATAGTAACTAATCATATATGTAAACAAGTAAAGTAAAGTGACCTTAACTTATATGGGTACATATAAGCAAGGGGTCTTTTGCAAGGCTCCCATCGTATAAAGCGTCCCATACCAATTTATACGTTGGGGTGTCGGTTATTAACAGCAATATATATATATATATATGTAAAGAAAATTAACCTTAATTTATAAACTTGCCCACACAAGCTTATAGACCAAGGGGTCGTTTTGCAGGGCCTAATGTATAAGTGTCCCATACCACTTATATTTTAGGTGTCGAAGGTTAAATGAATCGCTTATGCTATGACATGCAAGTGGGTATGATGGATCAAGCAAGTGCAACACACACACCCGACTCTGTGCACACAGACCTTTAGTTCCCCCTTTTTGGAGCCTCACCTTCCAGGATACCTCCGTAGTGGCAGACGGAAGCGGTGGGTTGGGCCTCGCCCACCTCTAAACCAGTGTAGCACTACTGGTCAGACCTATCGTACGCCTCAACGCTGGTGCACAAGCGGACTCCTGCGTACTCTTGCCGGCTGGCGCACCGGACTTCTGTTGGCGAAGTGCTATCACAACACTTGCCGAGTCAACGGATTGGTGTCTGTGCTAAGATCCTCCAATGCCGAAGACCCACCACCTTAATATCATTCCTTTATGCACATGCAAGGTTAGCGTAATCAAAACCCGAGCCGAATCTCCCCGGACCCAAAGTCCGTCTTTAACCATCCGAGCCGAAGCTCCCAGCTAACATCCCGTGCCATCAGTGTCTGTGAATTGTGCAACCCTAATTACTAAGTTACTCTTTTCAGCTTGTTAAACAGATTACGTTAACCCAGGACTGCCCCCGGTATTCCCTGTGAAGGGCTCTCAAGGGGCACTAGGAACTGTGTTGGGATTACGCCCAGCGTTCCCTTTCGCAAGGTACTTATTTTATTATTGGTTGATTCCCTTACCCATTATTTCCTCATGTTTCGATATGCTAATCCTAGGGTGATTTGACTCCAACTCTCCTTGGGTAGGACGATCTTTCGTCGGACCCGAACGCCTTTAAACCCTAGACAAAACCACACCCTACTCACTCATCTCCAGAGATGCAGCCCATTCCACATGTTCTTGCAACAAACCATCAAGACCCATCTTACGTGCCCTAATTCACATCCAAATGAAATCCTGCAGTTTTGCTATATGCAGACCACTTAAGCTTCATGATGTACTCAATAGGTGATACTCTAAATTCTCCTCCAATAACTCTACAAATGTTACCAGAGGTCTATTATGATAATTATAGTCTAAATTCAGAAAATTATATTTTTCCTAATTAATCTACTATTTATTGAATTTTCCTCAACAGCTAGGCCATAGTCAATTTGAACATGAACCATAAGATTTGCTCAGGTAATGGCCTCCTAAAAATTTTATCCACTAAATAACAGAGAAATATTATTGGTTGCCAATTTTCATAATTTTCCATGTAGTTTTTGACCTCTAAAAGATTTATTGAAAATAATTCCCAAGATCAACTATAATGAAGGAAGTGCCACAAATATGTCTCCAATAATTATGTAAAAATTACTAGGGCTTCATAAGGAACTAGAAACATCATGATGAAGAAATTAAAATTTTTCAGACCATCTAAATGTCATTATTAAATTTACCCAAGTTCCATAGAATTAAATAATTAAAGAAGCAACTACTAAATATTATTCTTCAAAAATTTCATAAAAATTTACAGAGATGGGTTCCATTATTACAAGCCCCTTTGCTAAGTTTCATCAGATTTAATCAAGTATATTTATCTCCACAAATTCCTAAGTGGAAATTGTAAAACATGACTTTGTGAATAAAGTACCAAAAATATTCATCCAAAATTTATTATAAAATTTCCAGAGATGTATGTACCCTAAACAACTACCCATTCAAAACCTCACCCTTTTCAGAGAGTTTTGGTATTAGAACTTATGATTTCAAAGCTAGTGCCCTAAACTAGGGTTATAGATTTAAGGGATTTAAAGTCTTCCAAATGCCCTAAAATTTTAACCACAGGACCATAGTAACCCTATGGACATCTGTCCCAAGTTTCAAGCTCATCCAAGGTCTTTTGACCCCAAATTCCTCAAACCCTAGAAACTTACCCTAAAGGGCCTACCCTAAAATTCTAGGGCTACCCTAGTCCAAACCACTCCAAACTTCATAAGTTAGTGTAAAAAGTCAAAGTATATCAGTGGCCAAAATTTCAGCCTCTGATGAGGGAATTTGGCCACTCAACCATCAAATAGTGTTTTTTGACCAAAATACCCTTATAGGGTCATATATAGGGTGGGTAAATTACCTATCCTAAACATCTCCAAATGAGCTAAAGTTTTAACCCTATACCTATCATGTCATCTAAGACCACCCACCAAAATTTGGGGGAGTTTTGAATTAATTAGCTCACATAATTAAATTAATCATGAGTTATTAAATTTTTTCTAAAAACTATAGAAAAATGTTCTCCAAAAATTCTAAATTTTGGACAGGTTCTAGATATGCCTAAGACCTTCTCACTGCCCAAATTTCAACTTGTTTGGACAAGGAATGAAGTGTGGGCACCAAAATTAATTTCTGTTTAGGTCTAGGTATAGGTCCTACCAAAAAGGGTACCCTGGTCTAACCAGTGGCCAAAAAGGGTCCAAACAATTTTTGCTACAAACTAGACACCCTAAGCTACAATTTTCATGTTGGGCAGATTTCCATTCAGGGTCCCTAAGTATTTTTAAAAATTAAATACATTAAATACATCAAGTGTGACAGAAATGGAATAATATTCATTTAAATCCTAAGTATCTGATTGATGCCGCACGAATCTTGGCGCAGATCAACGGCGCGGGGTCATCGTCCCCGATGAGCCAACGGCCAGGATTGCTCCTTCCTGTGCCGACTTCAAACGTCTGCCGCCGGCCACCCAGTCCCTTCCCCGGCCGGCCACCGCCACCATCACCTCCGTTGAGGTGGTGGCTATCGCCAGACGGCGGCACAGCCGCCGGAGGGGCGGATTCCGGCGATCCAAGCAAGAAATTTCTCGGCCGAAAGCCATGGATTTTCTGAATTGGATCGGGCTCAATTGAGGCCGAACCTCTGCCATAATGAAACCTAAGATCTGCCCATGAGAAAAGAGGAGGAGGAGGACCTTGTTGGCGGCCTGGAGACGAGCGGATCTGCGGGTTGACATGGTGGTGGCGCCGCCGATCGGATTTCTGCAATCTCCCAGTAAACTCGCCGGATTTCTTCAGTTAAGGATTGGGAAATTCTCCCCCAAGCTCACTGGTGGTGTTTAAATCATCAGAGGGGGAGAAGGATGGGAGAAACTGCCATGGCCATCATGGCCATTAAAGGCTTGTTTCGGCCATGATGGTGGAGGCTGTAACTGCCCCTTGACAGCCAGGAAAACGGCTGGAAACTCCTCCCCTTCACTGGAGGAGATGAATGCTGCCATCAATGGGGACCATTGGCCTTTCCTTGGCCAATCTCCTCCTTCAACTCTCTTTCCCCTTTTCTCTCTCCTCCATTAGTGTGGGATGAAGCTTTCTCTCTCTTTCCTAGTCACCAAAACTGACCATGCTGACTCCCCAGCCTATTGGCAGCCCTTTCCACCCATAATATTTCATTATGTTGTGGTTGGCTTAAAAGGAAAAAGGGGTTGAGCTTGGGTTGACTCATTTAGGCTAATTTGACCTAACTCTAGAATAGAGTTGACCTTGGTCAACATGACCATTTGAGTTGACCCCAATGGTCCTTGGTGACCTATTGGACTCCCTTAAGGTCTAGGAAGACTTGGGTAAGGTTGGTTGGGCATCTTGGGGGTCACATGCCCCTTGGTAAGGGCACTTTGATCATTTTAGGGACAGAGTTGACTTGGGTCAACAAAACCATTTGGGTTGACCCTATTGGGTCCTTGGTGACCCATTGGCCTCCCCTAAGGTCTAGGAAGGGTTATGTAGGGTTACCCTGCACTTTGGAGGTCACATACCCTTAGTAAGGGTACTTTGACCAGATTAGGAGCTTGAGTTGACTTGGGTCAACCTGGCCTCTAGGGCTGACCCCAATGTGTCCTTAGTGACCCATTGACCTCACTTTAGGGTTAGGAGGGCATAGGTGGGGTCCTCTAGGTTAGGAGTGGGTCAATTGGCTCTAAGTAGGCTAGTTTGACCTATTTAGGGCTAGGGTTGACCTTGGTCAATTGAGCCTCTTTGTTTGACCCCAATGGGTCCTTATGGCTCTAATGGGCCTCCCAAGGTATTAGGGGTGTTGTGGTAGGGTTTTGGGGTCAAGGTGTAGCCCATGGTCATCCTAAACCATGGTTCAGAGTTCTACTATTTGCAGACCATGGTGATCCCCCACCTTTCTGTCCCCTATCTCTTGACTCATTACTGGCTTCCTAGGGTTTGTCATGACCTAGTCATGGCCAAAACCATTCTTAGGGGTCTAGTTGGAAATGGGATGTTACAGGGCAGCAGCAGGGTTGGGGGGCCCGGGAGCCGAACAACCGGTTAGGTTGGAGGCCCTAGGAGGGTCGCCCCCAGGGCCCAGGAGAAGGCTACCAGGGGAGAGATAACCTGCGGGAACCCCGGAGGTTCGACCGACCGGCATGGAGGCAGGAGCCGAGGGGTCATCCCCCACCACCGCAGGAGGCCATGGAAGTGGGAAGAGGAAGAGGAGCTGGGAGAGGAGCTCGAGGAGGAGGGAGAAGAGGGAGAGGAGAGGGAAGAAGGGGCGGGGAGGCGTTGCTTTTTTGTGACTTCCACCAGGAGGAAGGTCACGCAACGGCCACCTGCCCGGAGTTCATAGAGATAAGAGAAGCAAGAGGAGCAGGGAGGGAAGATCCATTGGTGAGGATAGTAGAGGTGCAGCAGGGCGAGGTGGAAGATAGGTGCGAAGACCGGGTGGATGTGTTGACCCGGGGAGGAATCGGGGTGATTCACGGAGGAGTGGGGATTGAGGCAACCCGCAAGGGGAGCCTGCAAACCATGTACCAAAGGGGGGTTGCCTCTACCTCCCAGGTTCCCCCACCGGAAGAAAAAATCACTTTCTTGTCAGCGGACATGCCATACTACAAAGATCTGTTTTGTGATGCCCTGGTAATCCAGACGGCGGTGGAAAATTATACGGTCTCGAGGATACTAGTGGATAATGGGAGCTCGGTGAATGTCGTCTTCAAGAAAGCCTTCGATGAGATGAGGGTTGAAGGGAAGAGGATCCTGGCCTCGGATGGGCCGTTGTTTGGATTCTCCGGAGAGAGGAAGGAAGTGGAAGGAGGAGTAGGGCTGCACGTGAAGTTGGGGGGCATGTCACGGAACTGCAGGTTCGTGATAGTGGACGCCCCAAGCAGCTATAATGCCATCTTTGGGCGCCCCCTCATCAGCGCCTTTCGCTGTGTCCCCTCCTCGTTCCCTCAATGCCTCAAGTTCAACAATGAGGGGGGGTGTAGGTCAGGGTAAGAGGGGACCCGAAGGTGGCAAGACAATGCTACGTTACAGCAATCAACACCATTTCGTGGATGGCGAAGGCAGAGGAGTTGGAGATGGAGATGGTGTCACTTGAGGAGGTCGTTGAAGAAGAGGGAATGGGCCTAGAAGAGGCAAGAGAGATAGTTGAAGAGGAAATGGGAGAAGAGGAGACTGAGAAGCAGCAAGGAGATGTGCAGGTGGTCCGGGGGGATGGGGAGCAGGAGAGCCCAAGAGGGGCGATGGAAGTAGGGGAACAAGCGGTAGGAGGAGCTGAGGGAGAGGCCCCGAGGGGCGTGGGAGTCGAGCAGCAGCAGGAGGGGCTGGTAGAAGCGATGGAGATCGGAGAGGAGGTAGAAAGGGGAGAGCTGGAGCTGGAGGAAGAGGCAAGGGCCGGCTGGGAGCAGTCGTGGTTGGAGCCGGCCAAAGAGGTGGTGGAGATGGAGGTCTTCACCAGTGCAGGGAGAGTACAAAGGGTGCGGGTCAGCGGGGGCTTGAGTCCCGAGGCCCGGGAGCAAGTGCGGGCTTGCATTCAAAGCAACATCGACATCTTCGCCTGAAGTACGGCGAACATGTCGGGCATCGACGCAGACGTGGCTTACCATCGCCTGAACTTGGACCCCCGTACTCGCCCCATATGCTAGAAGATTAGAGCCATCGCCACCAAGCTGGAGGAGCCCATTCGCGAGGAGGTCAGGAAGCTCCTGGAGGCTGGCTTCATCTCGGAGATCCAGTATCCGGGCTGGATCTTGAATGTGGTAATGGTTAAAAAAGGATGTGGTAAATGGAGAATGTGTATCGACTTTTCTTTGTTAAATAAATCATGCCCTAAGGATTGCTACCCCGTACCTCGGATCGACGCGCTGGTTGATTCAACCGTCGGTTTTTCTGTCATGAGCTTTTTAGATGCTTTTTCAGGTTATCACCAGATCCAGATGCACCATCCTGATACCAAGGATGTTTCCTTCATCACGAGGGAGGGATGCTTTAGTTACAAAATGATGCCCTTTGGGTTAAAGAATGCAGGGGATACCTATCAGCGCATGATGGATCGGGTCTTCCGGGATCAGAGGGGAAGGAACTTGGAGGTCTACGTTGACGACCTAATGATCAAAAGCAAGTGCATGGTCTCGCACCTACAAGATCTGGAGGAGACATTTGCCACCTTAAGAAGGTTGAAGATGAGGCTGAACCCCTTGAAGTGTGTCTTCGGGGCCAGCCGCGGGAAGTTCCTCGGGCATCTTCTGACTCCGGCAGGGTTGGAGCCCAACCCGGACAAGGTAAAGGCCATCCTGGATTTGGAGTCACCTCGCGACGCCAAGGAGGTCCAGCGCTTGACAGGAAAGCTGGCTGGGCTGAGCAGGTTCCTCTCCAGGGCAGGAGACAAGTGTTCTTCGTTCTTTAAGGTGCTGCGGGGAATCAAAGGTTTGAGTGGACAACCGAGTGCGAAGAGGCCTTCCAAGGGCTGAAAAAACAACTCTCTCAGGCTCCTCTGCTTCAGAGCCCAAAAGGAGGAGAGGACCTAACCTTGTACCTCGGATTAGGAGCGGAGGCGGTAAGCTCCGTCCTAGTGAGGGAAGTAGGAAAGAAGCAACTGCCCATCTACTACGTCAGCCGGATATTGAGGAAAGCAGAGCTCCGCTACCCCATCCTTGAAAAGCTCGCTTATGCCTTGGTCATCTCGGCAAGGAAACTCCGGCCATACTTTCAAGCACGTTCGATTAGGGTGGTGACCGACCACCCTCTTCGCAAGATCTTCAAAGGAGTGGAGCACTCGGGGAGACTGGCTAAGTGGTCTATCGAGCTAAGCGAGTTCGACATCTCTTTTATCCCAAGACTCTCCATCAAGGCGCAGGCAGTGGCGGACTTCCTAGCAGACTACATTGTTGAAGTCGAGGGGGAAGAGCAGTAACCTCGAGAAGCGTGGAAGTTGACGGTTGATGGGGGCTCGGGAAAGCACTCCCTCGGGGCAGGGGTGGTATTGACAAGCCCCCACGGGGTAACCATAGAGCAAGCGATCATTTTACATTTCCCCGTGACCAACAATCAAGTGGAGTATGAGGCCGTGATCGCCGGCCTTCGCTTGGCAAAGGAGCTAGAGATTCGGGATGTGGTAGCTTTCACTGATTCAAAAGTAGTAGCGTCTCAGATCCGGGGAGAGTTTGAAGCTCAGGAGCCTACCCTCATCAAATACCTCTCCAAGTTAAGGTCGGTCATCGGAGGGTTCCGGTCATTCTCAGTTCAACACGTTCTAAGGGAAGAAAGCATAGCCGCCGATCGATTAGCCAAGTTCGGGCCTCGGGGAGGAGGGGCCTTGACGGAGCTATTTCGACCGGCTATCGAAGAAGGAGAGTTGATGATGGTAGATCGGCAACCCTTGTGGGTGGATCCATTCGTGACCTTCCTAACCACCGGTGAGCTTCCGGAGGGGACCAAGGTCGGGAGGAGCTTCAAGCGCAAAGCAGCTCACTACCTAATGATGGAGGGGGGCCTGCATCGTAAAATGTTGTCAGGGCTCCTAGCTAGATGTGTGACCGAAGAAGAGATCCCGAAGATCTTAGGGGAGGTGCACTCGGGCGAGTGTGGCAGTCACTCTGGAGGAAGGACGTTGGAAGCAAGGGTGGTCAGACAGGGGTACTTCTGGCCCACCCTAAGGAAGGATGCCATGGAGTTTGCAAGGAGGTGTCAGAGGTGTCAGCACTGCGCCCCCCTTCAGCTCTTGGCAGCCCAAAGGCTCCAAAGTATCACGGTACCGTGGCCGTTCGCCATCTGGGGAATGGATTTAGTTGGGCCATTTCCTCCGGCTAGTGGGCAGAGGAGATTCCTCTTGGACATGGTCGATTATTTCTCGAAGTGGCTAGAGGTTAAAGCCTTGGCCAAGGTCACCTCACAAGTTATAAGGAACTTCATCTGGGGGGAGATCATTTGCAGACATGGGTTGCCTCAAGCAATAGTGACAGATAACGACCCCCAGTTTGCTAGTGAGGAGTTCATCAGCTTCTGCGCCCAGCTAGGGATAGATATCCGATTTGCCTCTGTCCACCACCCCCGGAGCAATGGTCAGGTGGAAGCGGCAAACAAAATCATTGTAAACCTACTAAAGAAAAAGGTGGAGAACTTAAAGGGGAATTGGGTGGAGCAGCTCCCCTCGGTCCTGTGGGCCCTACGAACGACCCCGAACACGGCCACCGGTGAGACCCCCTTCAAGCTCTCTCATGGGGGTGAGGCCGTCCTACCAGTGGAGTTCGAGGTCCGGTCCCCACGAGTCACAGCCACGGGCGAAGGAGACGAGACTTGGAGGGTGGAGAATGAAGAGGGGCAGCGCCTCTCGTTAGATATGGTGGAGGAACTGCGAGACGTGGCGGCTATCAGGCAAGAAGAGATCAAGCGACGGATGGCCAAGTACTTTGATAAGCATGTCAGGGTCAAGCAGTTTACTGAAGGGGATCTGGTGCTGAGAAAAGCTGACGCGGCAGGAAGGTCGGCTCCCGTGGGCAAGCTCCACCCAAACTGGGAAGGACCATACATAGTGAAGGAAGTCCTCGGAACAGGAGGATACTACCTCCAGGACGTGGAGGGGAGGGCCCTAAGCCACACTTGGAGTGGTGATGACCTAAAACGCTTCTACCCATGAAGGGGGAAGGATGTAACCATGTATCTCAAGAATAAACTTATTATACTACATCGATTGATTTTCTCTTAACTATTGTCATGTTTTTCATAATCATGTGTTTTGTAATACCCCGAGCTCGGCTCGGCCCCAGGTAGACCCGCTGCGTAGGCTCTCATTTAGCTGGCAGGTCCGTAGGCTCGCCTATGGGGGATAGGTTTAGTTGGTTTGAGATCGTCATCGGCACCCCGAGCTCGGCTCGGACCCAGGTAGACCCGCTGCGCAGGCTCTCATCTAGCTGGCAGGTCCGTAGGCTCGCCTGTGGGGGATAGGTTTGGTTGGTTTGAGATCGTCATCGGCACCCCGAGCTCGGCTCGACCCAAGGTAGACCCGCTGCGCATGCTCTCATCTAGCTGGCAGGTCCGTAGGCTCGCCTGTGGGGGATAGGTTTGGTTGGTTTGAAATCGTCATCGGCACCCCGAGCTCGGCTCGGCCCCAGGTAGACCCGCTACGCAGGCTCTCATTTAGCTGGCAGGTCTGTAGGCTCGCCTATGGGGGATAGGTTTGGTTGGTTTGAGATCGTCATCGGTACCCCGAGCTCGGCTCGGCCCCAGGTAGACCCGCTGCGCAGGCTCTCTTCTAGCTGGCAGGTCCGTAGGCTCGCTTGTGGGGGATAGGTTTGGTTGGTTTGAGATCGTCATCGGCACCCCGAGCTCGGCTCGGCCCCAGGTAAACCCGATGCGCAGGCTCTCATCTAGCTGGCAGGTCCGTAGGCTCGCCTTTGGGGGATAGGTTTGGTTGGTTTGAGATCGTCATCGGCACCCCGAGCTCAGCTCGGCCCCAGGTAGACCCGCTGCGCAGGCTCTCATCTAGCTGGCAGGTCCGTAGGCTCGCCTGTGGGGGATAGGTTTGGTTGGTTTGAGATCGTCATCGGCACCCCGAGCTCGGCTCGGCCCCAGGTAGACCCGCTGCGCAGGCTCTCATCTAGCTGGCAGATCCGTAGGCTCGCCTGTGGGGGATAGGTTTGGTTGGTTTGAGAACGTCATCAGCACCCCGAGCTCGGCTCGGCCCCAGGTAGACCCGCTGCGCAGACTCTCATCTAGCTGGCAGGTCCGAAGGGTCGCCTGTGGGGGATAGGTTTGGTTTTTTGGAGATAGGTTAGGACGGGTTAGGTCTGGTTTGGTTTGGACAAGGTAGGAAGTGCACCGGGAATGCGAAATGGAAAGAGGTAAAGGTAGGAATGGTCTTGGCCGGAATAGATCTCGATAGGGAAATCCCCGTCAAAGAGGTCTCGCCGAGGAAGGGCTTTCACCGAGAAGGCTCCTTTTAATATTTTCGAGCAGACAGGTGGAATCGTTATGCGACGGGCCTGAATGGATTCGCGTAAACTAAAGGGAGACGGTCCCATCTTAAGGGTTCGCGAGTTACGCTTCCGACTGACAGTTTGCAGCAGGTTCCCGCCGATTCGTCACTAAGGATGACTATCCTAGGGGGGCCAAGGGCCTCGGCGGAAGCATACGAAGGAAGCATTCGGTCACAGCAATTACATCAAGCACATTCACAATAATAAGAGACATTTACAATGGAATGTTTGCGATATATATTACAAGTACAAGTTCAGAGCGTCTCGCTCTTTACACTAAGCCAAAAAGAAGAAAAAGGGGCCCCTCATGGAGATAAGCTGTACCCCTCAGATCTCCCGCTTGAGCTCCCGCTGGAGCTTTCGCCGGAGCTCTCCCCGGAGGTCTCGCCACCCGCTGCAGGGGATTTCGGGACGTCCGAGGATGGGGTATCAGTGGAGCCCGGGGACTTTGGAATGGGCTCGAAGAGCCAGGGGGCGAGCTGTTGGGCGGTGATGTCTTTGCCCCTCCCATCCCAGCAGTTGACGTCTCGCAGCGTCTCCAGCGTCAACCTGACTGTAGCCTGTGTGTTGGCCTTTAGCAGCTTGTCGATATCATAGACCGAGTAGTACCGACTCTTCAGTCTCTCGTCCAGCGGGGGGGCCGCACTCGCCTCCAGGCGCGCAATCTGCTCCCGCAGAAGGATGTTGTCGTATCGAGCTTGGGATAGCTCCTCGCGAAGCGTGGCTTGGGTGGAATCCGGAATGGCGAAAGGTTAGCATAAAAGGGAAGAGTTAAGGTAGCGAGAGAAAGCGCTGTGAAAGATCTCGCTTACCCCTTCCTCCTGACGCGAAGTTAGCAGTTGCTGGGCCTCGGCCAGCTCCTTGGCCAGAGTAGCCGCCTGAGCCACTGCATCATCCCTAGCCTTGAACATGTCTTGAAAATTGTCGCCTATTGTGATGCTCCGGCTCGCACACATGTGCACAAGCTCCAGCCCGCGCATCAGGGCGCGAGTTGAATCGTAAGCCAACAGCCGGGTCGACATCCTGTCGTAGACGCTGGCGTCCTCCCGGCTGTAGAGGCAGTAACCTAAGGCGAAAGCCTCGCTGGTCACCTCGTCTCGCTCTGCCCAGCTTGGCAAGAGGGATGAGATCGAGACCTTGTTGGCGTCGGGATCCCACTGAAGCAGCGGCTTGTTCTCCGCATCCAGGCACCTCATGCCGAGACCAAAATTGCGATGGCCCCGCGGCACCTCTCCAGACAGGGGCTGGCCGGAGGTCCCGGCGGCGGCACCCTCGCTCTCTGCGGCACCAGGGGCCTGAGGGTTCTCGGCAGGGGCCTCAGGGCCGCCCCTGGTTGCCGCAATCTCGCTGACAGCCTGCAAGACCTCCTCAAAGGAGCGGCCTGCAGGGAGAGGTTGGGCGGGCGGCACCATGACGGCCTTGCCCTTCTCGGTATCGGTTGTCCTGGGTCTCTTGATTGGTTGAGGCGCAGGGGCACCGGGCTTTCGCTTCACGACACCACTTGAAGGTGGAGGGGCCGACTCTTTCCGGCAAGCTTGCGCAGTGGCCTTCGCAAGAGCCAACGAGTCTTTTGGAGGTTGACTCCCTCCAGCGCGAGCCTCGTCAAAGGGCTGGCGTAGGGGGATCTCGCGCTCTCCTGCGAAAGCGATAATACTAAGTTCCAACCTTGAAGAGGGCAATAGGAACAACAATATTGAAAGCGCGACCTTACCTTCTCCTGGAAGCACAGAGAGGAGTGAATCGACGTCTCGCCGAAGGTAAAGGACGTCGAAGTCCTTGTTTCCAAAGAACTCAAGGAGGGCGCTCTCGCGCGAGCCCAAGGAGGGGTGATTGTAGGCGGCATCCTTGTATTGGATGGGTGCGAGAGGCACGTTCCCGAAGTCGCCGGAGACAAAGATGAACCTCTTGCCCCAGTGATGGTGCTTGTTGGCGAGACTGATCGTCTTGAGCAGTTGGCCAGAGAAGAAGACCACCCCTCCTTTGGCGCGGAAAGTGAACAGCTTGCGGAAGATGGGCAGGCTGAACTCGATCCTCTCGAATCACATGTAGCATATGAAAGCCACGAGAATCGCAACTGAATTTGGGTTCAGCTGCGCGGGAACCACCCTGTAATACCGGAGGGCCTGCCGCATCTCGGGCCACAACGGGAGGCGGAAGCCCACCTCGAAGTGCTCGATGGGGATGGCGAGCTCCCCCTCCCCTGCGGTGTTTACCTTGTCATGATTGCCCGGGTTCCGTGCGGTGAAGCTGGCGGGAACGTATTGAGTCTTGATTAGGTTGAACTCATCCACGGTGAGAGTGCAGGAAGGAAAAAGATGCTTCTGAAAAGCTTCCGCGCAGTTGGAACGTCCCTCGCCTCCGCCCGGCATCACGATGAAGTTTGATGGCGAGAACTTCAAGAAGAAGGCGAGAGCGAGAACGGTACGAGAATGGAAGGGGAAGGCGGAGATAAGCGAGAGCTTTGGAGAGACCGCGAAAGCAACAGAAGAGGAGAGAGACTGGGATCGGAGAAATGAATGTGGTAGGTGAGCTTCCCTATTTATAGAAAACCGTGAGGATGATGGCTGTTTTCAGAAAGGCGGGGGGGTACAGCCGGCGCGTCCTAGGTCAGCGATGCTTCGTTTTTCCCGCCCGAGTTTGATAGTGACCGATTGACTAAATGACTAGCGCAAACGTTGTGAGATGACATGCGACAGGCAAGATAGGCAGAAGCAAGGTAGCTCTCGCCAACCAAGAGCCCAGGAAAATAACATATATACGCATACAATAATAAAAAGTAACAAGTGTCGAGTTATTGCTCTCGCTGAGCGAGAACGGGATAAAAAGTAAGCGATAAGTGCATAATTATTAGTTACAGTTCTAAGTGAATAAATAGGGGTACATCTGAGAAGGCCAAGGCCTAGGGAAGAGAAGGGGAGGTCTCGCGGTTCAATAAGGCTCCCAGCGCCATTTCCCTTGCTCCCACCGCCATTTCCCTCGCTCCCGCAGCTTGGTCTGGGGTGCCTCCTGCGGGTTGAAGTAGGACGACAGAACACTGCATCCCAGGTCAACCCGGCGAGACAGATCCCAGATTCGCTCGATGCACCTTTCGGGTGAGGATCCGGCGGTAGCTCCCCCCGGCCTGTCCATCTCGCCGATAAGATAATCCCACTCCAGGGTCTCTAGCCTCTTTTCCACTGACTGGCGGAACTCTTTTGCCGTAAGGTCGCGGACCCGTTCTCGCCGGATGAGCTTCGATAGGACGGCGTCGACCTTCTTCCCCCGTCTTTTATCTCTCCCGGCACTGGTCAAGATCTCCTCCATCTCGTCAGACGAAGGGAAGGGGGAGCTCTCACCGTCTTCCCCCTCTCTTTCTTCTTCTTCTTCTTCATCTACCTCAGCTCCAAGCCGCGAGCCCATGTCCCCTGGCAAAAGAGTTCCTGTTATAGCGAGAGCTAGAGGATTGCTGAGATAAAATTTCCATATACCTGCAGCATGACGAGGCCCCCCGGTCGATGGCAGGCGAGAAGGCCCAGCCCCCCCCCCCCCCCCCTCAGCTCCAAAGAGTAGGTGGATTGGCTTTCCTTTTCCGGGGGGGGGGGGGGGGTAAACTTTGCGAATGGTGATCCCGGCTTGGTCGGGAGCGGGGGAGCGGGTCTCCTCTCTCGCAGGATGGCTGACATCAAGCGGAGGCGCGGAAGATTCGGCAGTATTTCCTCCCGCTGGTAGGGAGGAATCAACCGCGAGGGCAGGCTGATTCGCAGCTCTCGCCCCGCTCTCCCGGGTGGCGAGACCCGGCGGTGCAAAAACTGGCGCTGCGAGAAAACAGTTCAGCATTCAAAGATTTGAGTTAAGGGCGAGAGGGGAACATTTACCTGCAGTGTTCGGGTCAGGTGGAGGAGCCACCTTCGGAACCCGCAGTTGATCCTCGAGATGGCTAGAGGATGGATCCAGGGGTTCTCGCGGGGACGCGGCAGCATCGGGAACCATCTCCTGCGAGAGATATCGTGTCAACTACTGAGCATCTGGTGTTTTCAGTAATTGGAAAATCGAGCATACCTTCCGCGGTGAGGGGCCGTCCGCGCGGCTAGGGGTTGGGGTAGGCGGGATCCTGTTCTCGTGGGGAAGGTCCTGCTGAACCACCTTCGCCCTCTTCTTTTTCTTTTTGGGCAGAGAAGGCTCCGCGACCGACGACTGTCTCGCTAGCCATGGGGCAACCAGGCCGCAGTTAGCCCTGGCTCGAGCCTGTGCCGCGTTGATGCGGTCTTGCAGATCCTGCGGAAGCGGTTTGTCGGCGCGCTTGGAAGGCATCGCGAGAGGATGCGAGAGCTCAGGCGGAGAATGACGACTCGAGGGAAGTGTTATGGCAGTCTATCAGCACACATATTTATAGACACCGTACGGCCCACCGAAAGATTCCCTGATGTTTACACATGCTCAGCGAATATTTTTCGGTTGGACATGTCTTTTCGAGCGCAGAGCTAGCTCAAAAAGAGCGGGGATTGTGTACAACCCCATATTCGCTGAGTCAGACCAGGAGGCGCAATGGTCATAATTGGGCTAGCCGAAGGAGTTCCCGCCCTAAAGAAGATCTCGCCCAAGTGGGCGCGAACGATCGCGCCAGATCGTCGATCCAAGATCGGAGAGCGCAACCAAATCGTCGAACGGAGAACAGCGGGCCAAGATCGTCGAGCGCGGCCAGCGCGGGGACACTTGCGCTTGCGCCAGGCTCCAATCTCAAAGGACTCTTGCCTGTAAGCAGGCGAGAGCATTCGCGCCAGGCTCTGGACAGGAGGTCCTCGGCTCTGCTCTCACCGAGGGGGGCCCAGGGCCTTGGGTAAAATGTCCTAATTGCCCTCAGGAGAAATTACCTCAGTACCCTCAGGAAAACAGCGGGATTCGGCTATTGGCAGACCAATTAGGGGCTTTTCAGTAATTTCAGGTCAGCACGATGCTATAAATAGACCCATATGGACTCTTTAGAAGGCAAGCTATCATTATCTCTCAAATTCCAGTGCTTTCCGAGGAGCTCCTAGCCCAGCTTTGGCTTTGGAGGGGAGGCTCTCAGAGATCTTCCGGGTGTGAGGTGGGACCTCCCTGCTGAGACTTTGGGTCAGTCTTAGGTCCTTTGAATCCAGTCGAGGGTTGAGACTTGAGAGAAGTAGGTTTTGGCTGCACCCCTTTTTCTTTGAACTCCCGTTGAGGTCATATTTGGCTTCAACACCCACATGATCTCCACCGAAAAGGAGTGGGATCATGGGATTGATAGCACGCATGATCACTGCGCATGATCACCCCGCACGCCGATACTAGTATGTGCATCGAAGGAACCACCGTGGGTGTCGCTTCGTCGGCCGACAGTCCCGGCCGCCAGCCTCCCAACCCTGGCCGCCACCTTGCGGCCAAGTGGCGGCCAAACCAGCTGCCCCTCCTTGGCTGCCCCCTCGCGGCCAAGGGGTGGCCAAGCCGACCTCTCCCCCTTGGCCGCCACCTCACGGCCAAGGGGAAGCCAAGCTGGCCGCCGAACCTTGGCCGCCACATCGCGGCCAAGGGGCGACCAAGCCGGCCGCCCCTCCTTGGCCACCGCCACGTTGCCAAGGAGCAGCCAAGCCGGCCGCCCCTCCTTAGCCGCCACCATGTGGCGAAGGGGTGGCCGAGCCGGCCTCCCCTCATTTTCCGCCGCCACGCTGCCAAGGGGTGGTCAAGCTGGCGGACCCTCCTTGGCCTCCGCCATGTGGCCGAGGGGCGTCCTAGCAGGCCGCACCTCCTTGGCCGCCGGCTTACAGCCAAGGGGCGGCCGAGCCGGCTGCCCCTCCTTGGCTATCGGCAGCAATCTTCCCCTCACTGGCGAGTTCGCTGACAACCCATGGAGGCCAGCTCCCACCGTCCGATCAAGGGGGAGCGTCCTCGGCCGTCTAATTTATGCGTAACCACCCACTAACCACCAGGTTAGTGGTGGGAATTTAATTAATATTTTATTATTTATTTATGAAGATCTCCAAATAGCAGTTACGCATATTTAAACTATAGTAAAAACATTTGTGAAGGTGGTTACGGTGTTGTTCAGTACATTGGTCACAATGTACTTGATTTGAAGAAGTCCTTTTAGCTTAATGATATACACATAGTTATATTTGATTAATGATAAGTTCTTGTGTACAGGCAAATAAAGCTAAGTACAAAAGTGTCGAGACACTAGGCAAGTGTCCGCACTTTTGTCAAAGATGTGTTGAGACAAAAAGTGGCTGTGTCGACACTCAGGACTAGTGTCGACACACTTAAATAGGAAGTGTTAAGTCAAGGAGAAAGTTATGTCGACACCAGGACTTGGGTCGATACTATGATACAAGAAAGCAAATGTGTCGACACTCAGGACTAGTGTCGACGCACATTACACAAGTTGTGTCAAGATAAAGAACCGTTGTGTCGACATTAAGGACAAGTGTCGACATTAAGGACAAGTGTCGACACACTCTATACAAGCAACATCGAGACTGAAGACAACTGTGTCGACACTTAGGACTAGTGTCGACACACTTCACAAGCTGTGTCAAGACTGGAAGCAAGCTCTGTCGACACCCAGGACTTACATTGACACCATCAGTCAGGAAGTCAGCTGTGTTGATACACAGGACTAGTGTCGATACATTCTACATCAGCTATGTAGAGACAAGGTGAAGGTTGTGTCAACACATTCAGAAGTATGTCGACATCACCACAAGAGTAGTACGGACACCCAGGACTAGTGTCGACACATACAACAGTCAAGTTTCAACACTTCAAGCAGAATTGTTTCCAAAGTGCAGAAATAAAGCCAGAGGTTCTAACAACTGTCAGATGTCAGTTATTAAACGGATCAGCCGGTTACCATTGACAAAGCCTATATAAAGGGATCAACTCTAGAGAAACAGTAGTAAAAAAATAAGAGGAAAAAAATTGGAGAAGCAATTTGGAGTTGCAGCACACAAAAGAAAAAGAAGATCAAGGAGCGCATCAATTCAATATCTCTTCCCTGATCTAAGAAGAAATCTGCTAGAATTTATAAGATAGAGAGAAGCCAGATCAAGAATCGACTTCAACATTCTCCATCCTAGATCTACACTAATTTCAACTTCAAGAATCTTTGAAAAGCTAAGAAGGGTTGGATCAAATCCATTACGATAAGGATCAAGGGAAGCTGACACATCAAGATCTGATAAAGAAGTAGTCATCCATTTCTCTCTTGTTTGGTAACAAATTCCAAATATATTTCCTTTTTTACCATTATTAATCTTGTAAGATCTAATTATAGATCTGAGTGTAGGGGAATCAATTTCTCTGAGTTGTAAGCCTGTGTTATAAAGGCTGAGATAGGGTAGGAATTGCCTGAGGTAGGAGAAGTGGGTATTTCTCTGAGTTGTAAGAACTGTATGTTCTGTGGTGTACGGTAGGATTTGCCTGAGAAGTAGGAGTGTCGATTCACTCTGAGGTAGAGTTCTTGGGAAGAACATGACGTGTAGGATCTTGGTGATTTGAGTGGTAAGACTTGTATAATCTGAGTTGTAGGAGTCAGCTGGGCTCTGAGCTGTATGATCTAAGGATCTGAGTAAAGGAAGAAGAAGGAGTTTGTCTGAATCTAGTTCATTGCTAGATAGGCGAAGGGTGAAAGTGGATGTACCCATAAATTGGGGAACCACTTTAAAACTGTGTGTACTGTGTTGTGTTTGCTGTGTTGTGATTGATTTAATTGCTGAATAGTTTTCTTGTTTCATCTGACTGGGATAATAATCATAATAAATTAAATATCAGAATCCTAGAAGTTGCAAAGAATTTAATTGGACCTATTCACCCCCCCCCCCCCTCTAGGTCACTCTCAATCGTAAAATAAACATTTATATTTGGTATCAGAGGGAGATTCACTGAAAAGGCATAGCAGCCTAGTGAGAATCCAAAGGATTGTAGAGAAAGATAAATCATGGCTCAGAGGGAAACAATTCCATCAAGCTCCCAGTCTGCTCCAAAGAAAATTTTGGAATTTGGAAGGAGAGAGTCAGATTATTCATGGAGGAAGTAGATCCAAGAATATACATCACAGTGATTGAAGGACCTTTCATTCCCATGAAAGTGTCAGTTCTTGATGCAAACATCAAGACACCAAAAACCTACATGGAGATGGATAAGGTTGAAATCATTTTGGTCTCTATGGACAAGAGGGCTCAGAATATTATAGTTAGTGCAATAGATGATTACACTTTTCAAAACCTGATTCACTGTAAAATATCTAAAGAAATGTGGGAGTCACTGATTGTCTATATGGAAGGAACTGATGAGATTAGAGATGATAGAAAATCTCTACTAAACCAATAGTATGAAGCCTTCAGACATGATAAGAAAGTCTCAATGGCTGAATGTGATGAAAAGTTCTTCAGAATTATAAATAACCTGAGGACATATGGCAGGAGCTTCACTAACTATGAACTCAATGACAAGTTCTTGAGGTCCCTAAATAAGGAATGGGACATCAAGATCTGTGAAATAAGGGAAATGGGTAATTTAGCCAATATAGACCCCCAGGCTCTATTTGGCAAACTGTTGTCCCATGAGCTACAGCTCAATCTCAGGAAGTCTGAAGAAGATTCTACTAGAGCACACAGTAGAGAAAAGTCTTTGGCCCTTAAGGCTGAGACTTGCAGGAAGGTTAGAGAAAAGTCAACACAGTCTCTAAGTGTACAGAATCATCCTCATCAGGAGGAGACCTGACTGAGGTGGAACTGTCTCTCTTCTCTAGACAGTTCAAGAAGATATTGAGGAGAAGAAGGAAGGGTAACTGGAAGGGTCCAGCTGGAGACTCTTCTCTCAAGAAGACCAATCATCCAGAGAAACCCAAGAAGAAGAAATCTGGAGACAGGTATGGTTCTTCACAGAACAAAAATATTAAGACTAATATTGTGTGTTATTGTTGCAACATGCAAGGTCATATCATAGTTGATTGCCCAACAAAAAGAAAGGAGAAAAAGTTAGAGAAATGGAATATTGGATAGCACAAGATGGCTGACAAAAGCCACTTAGCAAAGATACAGTCTACACTGTCTGATAGTGAGTCTGATTCATTAGAATCAGAAAAAGAGAAGGCTCTCATGGGCTTGATGGCTATTGAGGAGACCCAATCAGGAGAAGAAGATCAGGACTGTTTAAGTCCTGCCAAGATAAAACCAATCTCTCCTAGTTTTGCCTCAGATTCTTTTTCTTCATTAGAAAATGAATCATGTTCACACTCCTCTAATAATAGAGAACACGATTTAGATACTGAACATGATTTCAACACCCTTATTAATACATATGGGAATTTATTAAAGGCCTTGATTGCAAGCAAAAAACTTTCTAAGGATCAGGCTAGAGAATTAGAATCTGTGAGGGGAGTATCATTTCAGTTGGAAAGTGCCAACATAAAGTTGGACTTACAAAAACTAAAGCTTATAGATCTATCTAACAAGATAGATAGCCAGACAGAAGTAATAGAAGAATAGTTCAAGACTGACAAGGACCTGGAAGCAAAGCTTACCCAGGAAAGACAACTCCTAACACTGTTCTCAAAACCCAAGTCAGTGCTACCTATCATAGATAACTTTTCTGCACCATTTAGAAGTGGTGTAGGTTATAGAAAAAACAAAAATGTTATTAAGAAGTCTGAACCTAAGGGTAGAGCCCCAATGGGTCCAGTTAAGCTACATCCCAAACATCTGACTTCTAACAGATGCAATGGATCATGTGTTCCTGGACACATGAGTTCTGAGTGCACTACCAGCAATGTCAATAAAGAGCCTTGTTGGGAGAGGCAGACATCTAAATGCAATAAAGGCCAAAAACCACCACAAAGGGTGATCAATCCAAGAGCCAATGAATTCTTGGAGCTGGTTCCAGTGCACCACATCAAAACTTGAAAGGTAAGGGTGTAAATTTTGCACCTCTACCTTGGAAGTTGGATGTCAAGTCTAAGTTGCACAAAAGAACAACTTCAAATGTGCAACCAAAGAAAAGATACAATCGATTTGAGTGTTGGTGTTGTGGGATGGTTGGGCATTTTTCCCTAGATTATTGGTATAATCCAACAGCACCTTCATATAAGACACAACCAGTTTTGTTTAGAAAGTCTGTTGTGTTTCACACAGCAAGGGCTAATAGGAACCAAGACCCCAAAACTATTTGGGTGCCTAAGATGAATTAATTTTGTATTTGAAGGTGGAACCAAGAACCACAGGAAGTCCAGTATGTTACTTGTATAGTGGCCGTTCCAGGCACATGACTGGAATAAGGGGTCTGCTAAGGGATTACACACCAGTTAGGAATGGACCAAAAGTCATCTTTGGAGAGTCAGAGAAAGGACTCGCCAAGGGATATGGTAACATTTCTAATGGCCTAGTTACCATCACAAAAGTGGCTTATGTAGAATAATTGAACCATAATCTGATAAGCATAAGTCAGGTTTGTGATATAGGTTATGAAATTATTTTTCACAATGACAAGTGTTTGATAAGGAATTCAAGTGATCAAGAGATCATCTTGTCAGGCACTAGGAGTGAGAATATTTATTTTTCTAAATTTTTTCAGTATAAATGAGAAATCATCAGTATGCCTGGTAGCTAGTGAGAAAGAGTCTTTGTGTATGCAATGGCACATGAAGCTGACTCACTTAAACTATAAATTTATAAGCAAGCTATTCTCCATGGACTTAGTTAGAAACAATCCACGACTCAAATGCTCCAAAGAAGGCTTATGTCCAGCATGTCAAAAATGCAAACAAAAAAAGTCTCCTTTAAAAGCATTCGGCCCAAAGACACTGAGATGTGTCTGTACTTTCTTCATATGGATCTATTTGGTCCTATGCAAGTTCTTAGTTTGGGTAGGAAATCCTATGCCTATGTTATTGTGGACAATCACTCTAGATTTGTTTGGGTATTCTTCCCAAGGAGAAAGTCTGAAACACTAGACATCCTTGCTGATTTTATCAAACAAGTTCAGAATGAGATGGGATGTTCTGTGGTCAAGCTTAGAAGTGACCATGGTACAAAATTTCAATCTGAAAAGATGACAAATTTCTGTACGAAACTATGGATCTTTCAGGAGTTCTCCTCTCTAAGAATAACACAGCAAAATAGAGTTGCTGAGAGGAAAAATAGAACTCTCATTGAGGCAGCTAGAATAATGCTGAGTGATACATCTCTCCCAGAATATTTCTAGGTTGAGGCTGTAAACACAGCATGATATGTTCAGAATAGAGCATTGATCAATAATAATCACAACAAGACTCCCTATTTACTAATGAAAGGCAGAAAACCAAATATGTCCTACTTCAAAATTTTTGGTAGTAAGTGTTATGTATTGGATGATGGGAAACTTATCTAACTAAGTTCTCAGAGAAATCCTATGAAGGAATCTTTGTTGTGTATAGTGTACATAGCAAAGCATACAAGATCTACAAATTGAAACATCAACTTGTAGATGAATCAATTAATATAGTTTTTGATGAAAATTCTGTTCTATATAATAAGATTTCAAACAACTCTAGTATAGGTGATGTAGACTCTAAGATGGAAAAGTTAAATATAGAAGATTAACCCTATCTAGAATTACACACTATGACAATGTAGAAATTTCTATAGAAGATACAATAACTTTCTAGGGGAGGAAGAGAATCATCCTAATCCTCCTGCAGAACTAGGTGATAGTAGGAGCCTGCCAGTAGAAGTTAGACACCTTAGAGCTCATCCTATTGATAAAATAATAGGTGATGTCAGGCTAAGAGTGATTACTAGGAGTAGACATCACAATGAGGTTCTATACTCTAGCTTTCTCTCTCAGGTAGAACCTAAAAAGTTTGAAGAAGTTAATTCAGACTCCAATTGGATTATTGTTATGTAAGAAGAGCTCAATCAATTTGAGAGATGCAAAATCTGGAGTCTAGTTCCTAGACCTAGTGATCATAATGTTATAAGCACTAAGTGGATTTATAGGAATAAACTAGATGAGCATGGGGTTATAATTAAGAACAAAGCTAGATTAGTGGCGAAAGATTATAGACAAGAGGAAGGAATAGACTTTGACCAAACCTTTGCTCCTGTAGCTAGGGTAGAAGCCATAAGGTTGTTTTTAGCTCATGCAACATACAAAAGATACAAGGTCTACCAAATGGATGTAAAGTCAGCATTCCTCAATGGTACACTGAAAGAGGAAGTCTATGTAGAGCAGCCACCAGGTTTTGCTAACCTTAAACTCAACTCTTATGTCTTCAGATTGCATAAAGTTTTGTATGAGTTTAAACAGGCACCTAGAGCTTGGTATGAGACCCTGTCTACCTTTCTTATAGAGAATACGTTCTCTAGAGGAAAGATAGAAAAGACACTATTCCTTAGGGACACCGAAGGTTCAAGCATCCTAGTCATATATATGTAGATGACATAATTTTTGGGTCTATTAATGAGAAGCTGTGTAGAAAATTTGTCGGGCTTATGCAAGATAAGTTTGAAATGAGCAGCATGAGTGAGCTAAAGTTCTTCTTGGGATTCCAAGTTAGACAATCTGAGGATGGTATATCCATCTGTTAGTCTAAATTCACTAATGAGTTGATTAAGAGGTATGGTATGGAGAATTCTTCTACCATGAGAAGTCCAATGGTTTCTTTTGTGTCACTACACAAGGATGAATCTGGGAAACTAGTTGATGAAATATTATATAGAGGGATCATTGGATCACTCCTATATTTGACTTCTAGTAGGCCAGATATTATGTTTTCAATATGTGTCTGTGTTAGGTACCAAACATGCCCCAAAGAGTCTCATTACACTGCTGTAAAGAGAATACTGAGATATCTTAAGGGCACACCCAATCTTGGGATTTGGTATCCTAGGGATAGTAATTTTGAACTTGCAGGGTATACAGATACAGATTTTGTATGGTGTAAAGAATACAGAAAGAGTACTTTTTGAACTTGTCAGTTTATAGGGAAAAGACTCATAAGTTGGAGCAGCAAAAAGCAAACAAGTGTGGCAATTTCTACAGTAGAATCTGAGTACATATCTGCTGGAAGCTATTGTGCACGGTTGCTATGGATTCAACATCAACTACTGGACTACAGTGAATAACTAAGTAAATCAGTTATGTTTTTGTGATTCTACTAGTGCAATTTTTATTGCTAATAATCATGTTTCACATAGTAGAACTAAATATAAAGAAATTAGATATCACTTTCTCAGAGAGAATGTTGAAAAAGAAAATATTTGCTTACAGTATACTCCAACAGAAAGACAAGTTGCTGACATTTTTTACAAAACCTCTAGATAAAAGCAAGTTCAATTATTTTAAATTTGAACTAGGTATGTTGAACATTGAATGAATATTTTCAATTAGTAGAAACAAAAGTTTGTACAACTTATAAAAGATGACTAACCAGGTCAACAAATTTAAACAACCAAGAAAGACTTCATATAAGTCAAGAAATTATATTTAGAACACAAATTTTGTCTAAATCAAAGCATTGTGTCTAGATACCACAGTGTGTGTCAACACTATAGGCACTATTGTGTTGAGACACCAGAATGTGTGTCGACACAATAGGAAGTCATGTGTCGAGATACAAGACAGTATGTCGACACTGATTAGATGCAGTGTGTCGAGACATTAAAATTTAGTATCGAGACATAAGGGTGTCGAGACCCTGAGGTCTGTGTCGAGAGATATAAACCTTCTGTCGACTTAAGCCGACATATATCGACAGAGTAGGTTTTTTATGTCTACACTAGACATTTCTGGCATATTTATAAAATTTCTAAATACAACGCGACTTCTCGCCTTCAGTAGAGAGTTACTATAAATAGGAGGTGTAAGGAGTTATCGACTACGTTTACCAGAAAACTTGAGAGATTGTTCACTGTGTGTCGATACCTATAAATCCTTAGTCGACACCTCTCAATCTCAACCTCTCTCAATTCAAATGGCACCCAAGATAGACGACAACATCAATGAGGGTTATGAACTAGTGTGAAACGCGTTCGTCTCGGCACCAGAAGAGATCAATAATGTGATAGACCTTGTCAATGAGGCAGGTCTTGAGTATTTGATTTCTGAACCAACTAGGATATGGAAGAGTGAAGTATCTGAGTTCTATTCTAATGCATCACTAAACCCTAAGACTGTCAAAATAAAATACAGTGTAAATGGAGCAAGACTATAGGTCAATATCAAAAGGCCGACTAAAGTCTTTCATATTCCTAGAACTGCACAGGAAGAAGAACTGGATTCCAACAATAATGCAGAGGCCTTAGAATGGTGTGGACTGGCTCCAACCACTAGGTTTGGTAGTTCACTAAACAGGAAGGGAATGAATCCCAGAGAAAATTTCTATCAGAAGTAGTAGAAAAGGTGCTCCTATGCAAGGCTGGAGCACATGATAGGATTTCAATTTTCATGTTTAGCCTGATGACAAGGATTATTTTCAGGATCAAGACTGATTGGAACAGGGTAGTGTTTGACAAGATTGCAGAAGGGATTCAGAAGCCCAATATGGGCATAATTGTTAGTCTATATCTAGTGAAGACAATTCCAGATATTATCAACCAGAAAGTTGGAACAAAGATCAACCATATGAGGAGAATGGACCTATGGATTCTGTCAAGATGGGACATGGTCTTGTCTACGGAGACACCAGAACCCAAAAAAAATAAAGGAGGTAAAATGCAAGAAAGCAGTGGTAGAGGAAGTTGAGTCCTCAAGTGATTTTGAGAAACAAGTAGAGTTTAGTTCAGATAAGGATGCTGAGGAAGAACAAATAAGATTTCCAAGACTCTTACCTGGAACAAGTGATCAGGTGCAAGGGAAGAACATTCTAGAAAAAGAACCAATTGAGGGGGAGAACCTCACTAATTTGCTAATGAATACAACTACTACTATAATTATGGATGTTATATAAGAACTGGAACAATCAGAGGTTCCTGAATAGGAAATGTCTGAGAGAGAGATGGAGGATGAAATTCCAAAAAAAGACTAAAGAAGAAATTCTTTCGTTTAAAGAAACTAACATCCAGGGGAGATAACTAAAATTCCCCAGATTGAAGTTGTTGATGCTGAAATTCAGCATGCAAATGTCAACTTAGAAAGTATCAACATTAATGAGAAAGTTACAAGAGTTGAGGGGGAGTTGGCCCCAGATACAGACAAAACCAAAGAAATACCTCAAGTTGAAGAGGTAAGTTGTTCTGAATCTGAAGAAGAAGAAGAAGAATCTCAGCTGAAGAAAAGGAAGTTATCTGAAATGAAAAAAAGAGAAGTAGAAGTTATAAAAGGCTTATTCTGTCTGATCCAACCTTGGCTCCTCAAGTGGACACAAGCTCACTACTTATACAACTACAACTTATGTTTGATCAAAAAATAACTCACCTTGAGAAATATATAGATGAATGCAATAAAGAATTGCAATTTTAACTGGCTCAGGAGAAAAAATCCATAAGATCTGAAGTAAATCTCCTGAAAATGGACATAACTATTTTTTTTGAGAAAGGAGCTAATGGTGTAGTTTATATTGCTAAACAACAGCATGAAGCAAAGACAACTGTAGATGAAATGGTTGTCAAACAAGGCTATATCCTTGAAAATTAAAGAATTTTGGATGAAAGCATGACTACTTTGCATACATAAACAATGGTTAAGTTAACTAAGCAGACTACTGAGTTAGAAAACAACATAGATGCTGCTATAAAGGCCATCGAAACTCAGTTGGCAAACCATTCAGCCTCCTTGCTTAAAGATATAAAGGCTTCTGATAAGATTTTGGACAACAATTTTCTGAGAGTGAAGAACATTGTAACTTCAGGTATCAATTACTTAAATGAACAGGTAAGGTTTCACAAGAATGATCTGAGAGATCATGTTGAAAGAGAAGTCATAAAGTGGGAGAGGGTAATGATCAGGGCCAGTTCACATGCTACCTGAATATCCAACAATATCAGGGACACTTTAGGATATCCTCCCCTATGGTATGATGGAGATCAAACTGCTGAGTCTGGTTGTCAACCAACTCAACTTGAATCACCTCTTGCTACTGGAACTCATGCTACTAAGCAAACCATGTACAATCCTGCAGCACAAGTTACATTTGAGACTATCCAAGCTGCTGTCCAACACATGTACAGTCCTTCACCATCAGTTCAAAATGTTATATGTGAAGAGGTGGAGATGTCTGAATCTCCCTTCATTAAAGAAAAAGAAAATCAGCTATCCAAGAAATGTTTAGAGAACAAGCTGAGGCTAGACCAGATTTTCAGCAGTGGAGTCCAACCTCCAGATCAATAATTCTCACTACATAGAAGGCAGTCAATGCAAATGTGACAAACAAAGGTAAATGGTATTCAGAACATAAATGGGACAAACATTTAAAGTAGCAAGAGTTTATCTAGAAGATTAGACATGATTAGAAGAAAGGGAAGACAGGTACTAAGTTAGTTGAGCCCAATAAATATTTCTCAAAGTCTTACCATTATTTTGAAAGACAAAAGCCGAAAGAGGAAGGAATTGCAAAAGCTAAGGATGACAAAGGAAAGAAGGTTGCTAAAGATAAGGTGTCTAAGGTGAAAGCAAAGATACAATCTGGAAAGGGCATAGCCATCAGAGAACTAGAGTTGTCATAGGATGTTCTTAGTGTGGAATCTAATGTTAAATTTGTTATGTAAATTTTGAATAACCAAAGTTTATAGCTGTAAACCTATTAACAAATAATAAATGAAAATTTTGGTTTGCATAACATTTCTTGTGTTATTAATTAAGATTGCAATTGTTTGTTTTACTTTCTATTCAGCATTATTGTTGTTAATGTCTAATGAAACATGTGTTTTTATCTATGTTATTTCACATATTGTACAGTACTGCAATCTTAATGTCTTAATCATAATATTTTTGGTATCAATTTGTATATCATTGAATTGGTGTTATGACTTCTCCAAATATGGGGAGATTATTGTGTACATTGGTCACAATTTACTTGATTTGAAGAAGTCCTTTCAGCTCAATGATATACACATAGTTGTATTTGATGAATATTAAGTTCTTGTGTACAAGCAAATAAAGCTAAGTACAAAAGTGTTGAGACACTGGGCAAGTGTCGAGACTTTTGTCAAAGATGTGTTGAGACAAGAAATAGCTGTGTCGATACTCAGGACTAGTGTCGACACACTTAAACAAGAAGGGCCGAGTCAAGGAGAAAGTTGTGTCGACACCCAGGACATGGGTCCACACTATGATACAAGAAAGCAAATGTGTCGACACTCAGGACTAGTGTCGACACATGCTACACAAGTTGTGTCGAGATAAAGAACAGTTGTGTCGACAATAAGGACATGTGTCGACACACTCTATACAAGCAATGTCGAGACTGAATACAACGGTGTCGACACTCAAGACTAGTGTCGACACACTTCACAAGCTGTGTCAAGACTAAAAGCAAGCTGTGTCAACACTCAGGACTTGGGTCGACACCATCAGTCAGGAAGTCAGCTGTATCGACACTCAGGACTAGTGTCGACAGATTCTACATCAGCTATGTTGAGATAAGCTGAAGGTTGTGTCGATACATTCAGAAGTATGTCGACATCACTACAAGAGTAGTGTCGACACCCAGGACTGGTGTTGACACATCCAACAGTCAAGTTTTAACACTTCAAACAGAATTGTTTCCTAAGTGCATAAATCAAGCCAGAGGTTCTGACAACTGTCAGTGCTGTGAGATGTCGGTTATTAACCGGAACAGCCGGTTACCTTTGACAGAGCCTATATAAAGGGATCAACTCTACAGAAACAGTAGTAAAATAAATAAGAGGAAAAAAAATTGGAGAAGCAAATTGGAGTTGAAGCATATAGAAGAAAAAGAAGATCAAGGAGCACATCAATTCAATATCTCTTCCTTGATCTAAGAAGAAATCTACTAGAATTTAGAAGGTGGAGAGAAGCCATATTAAGAATCGAATTCAACATTCTTCAGCCTAGATCTACCCTAATTTCAACTTCAAGAAGCTTTGGAAAGCTAAGAAGGGTTGGATCAAATCTATTACAAAAAGGATTAAGGGAAGTTGATACATCAAGATCAGATCAAGAAGCAGTCACCCGTTTATCTCTTGTTGGGTGACTAATTCTAAATTAATTTCCTTTTTATTAATCTTTTAAGATCTACTTGTAGATCTGAGTTTAGGGGAATCAATTTCTCTGAGTTGTAAGCCTGTGTTGTAAAGGCTGAGGTAGGGCAGGAATTGCCTGAGGTAGGAGAAGTGGGAATTTCTCTGAGTTGTAGGAACTGTATGTTCTGTGGTGTAGGGCATGATTTGCCTGAGAAGTAGGAGTGTGGATTCACTCTGAGGTAGAGTTCTTGGGAAGAACTTGAGGTGTAGGATCTTGGTGATCTGAGTGGTAAGACTTGTACAGTCTGAGTTGTAGGAGCCACGTGGGCTTTGAGCTGTAAGATCTGAGGATCTGAGTAAAGGATTTTGGCCGAATCTAGTTCATTGCTAGATGGGCAAAGGGGGAAAGTGGATGTACCCGTAAATTCGGGAACCACTATAAAAATGTGTGTCGTATGTTGTGTTTGTTGTATTGTGATTGATTTAATTACTGAATAGTTTTTTTCATCTGATTGGGATAATAATCATAATAAATTAAATATCAGAATCCTAGAAGTTGCCAAGATTTAAATTGTACATATTCACCCCCTAGGTCACTCTCAATCCTAAAACAAACATTTACAGGTGTGCGAATAGCCACATAACCACCGTAACTACCTCCTGGAGCCTATAAAAGGAGCCTCAAGCCTACTCATTTCTTATCTTTCTCTTCAGAGTCTTCTTCTTCCTCAGGTCGAAGCTCTGCCAATTTCCTGCCACGAGCCACCTCCGAGCCACACCTGAGCCACAAGCGGGTCAAGTCGAAACCACCCGACAAAGCCAAATCGTCCAAGTTCCAAGCGGCTCCAGCATGTCGGTATATGAAGAACACCAATGCGAAGCGGAATTTGTAACAACTCTTAGCGCGACGTCCTGTCGTCCGCTGCGTGCAAGTGATATCTCACCCAATAATTGTAACGAGAGGTGGTCTGTCACCCTCGACTTCACAAACCAGCTGTAACCCCAGGAAATAGTGGATTTTAACTGGCACAAATCCGGTCACGTGGTTTTTTACCCAGTTGAGGGGTTTTTCCACGTTAAAATTGCTTGTGTACAATCATCCTACTCTTTTGGTTGTTTGCGTGCTCGATCGTCTTGAGAGCTAAGACGATCCATGAATTTCGGCCCTGCTGGGATGTCGAGTTGGTCCGCAACCTTTTGGCGTCAACTGTGGGAAATGAGTTAACAACATCTTTAGAAGATTGCACCCCCCGCACAGTGGTACGAAGAGATAGAACCTCCAATCTGATAGCTCCCAAGGAATAGCTTCAATGGCAAAAAGAAGCACCCAGACAGCGGAAGTATCCGTCTCAGGGGGGCACACTGATCCTGCCCACTCCCACCTACCTATAGACATTCCTCTCGAGTCAGAAACGGTTCTTTCCCCTGTAGCAGCATTGGAAACACGAGTTCGGCAGGTGGAGGAATAACAAACTGAGATGCTTGCACTACTCAGAAACATGGGAGCGCCTCCCGCGTACCCTCAGCCACCAATACCGGCCAATCCCCCACCGCAGTAAAATGATGGATTGGCACAAGAAGCCCTGCAAAGGAAGAAGTGTCAGAAGTGCTCTCTGACGCCTCTAGTTCCACTCACCCTATTCGTAGGGCAACCGGAGCTGGTTGTTGTAATCACATCCCGGAAGAAGAAGCCCGCTTATCACCACGCAAAAGATTCACTTAAGAAGAGATATAGGAAGTGATCACCGAGGAATGCAAACAGGTTGGCCGACGAGATATTCTACCCCGTCGACCACTTCACCATGGCTCCCCGCTTACACCCCCAGTTTTGGCTTATCCAATCCCACATAGTTATAAACTACCGAATATGGAAACCTTCGATGGGACGGACAACCCGTTAGAACGCATCAACCACTTTACTACGATCATGAGGATTTATAATGCACCTAATCAGCTACTCTACCAAATCTTCCCAGCCACTCTCAAATGTCAAGCTCGGACCTTGTTCCACTCTCTGAGGGAGGGGACTAAAACAAACTTTACAAAATTAATAAGACAATTTACTGACATGTTCATCGTTAAACGAAGAATCGTCTGAGACCCTTCACATTTGTCAGGAATCCATCAAAACGAAGGCGAGTCTATGAAGGAATTTTTCCGTCAGTTTACTATGGAAGCACGACAAATCCCATGGGTGGACCCCGAGCTTCTGAGAAGCGTCTTCCTTGGTGGACTCTGCCACAATGGTTTTTATTCAGCCCTCATGAGGGAAACCGTGCCCAGTTACGTAGATCTTGTACATCGCGTAGATGCGCAAATAGCAGCTGACAAGGCCATCAAAGCGCATCGCCATCAATTTGAGGTATGACAGAAAAGGAAGAAGGGGCAGGAACTAGCCCCCGTAAAGCAAAAAGGGAGACGCCAGAATAACCGCTGGAGTGATAACCGTCAACCGGACCTGCCAAGGAATGGGGGTCAGGGACCGGCTCAAGAATACACTCCACTAAATACAACCCCCACCAACGTGATGTATGAAATACAAGACGATCCAACATTCCGACGACCAAGGAAATTGCTTCCAAACCCTAGAGCTGACCAAACAAGACATTGTAAGTTTCACCGCGCAACCGGTCACACTACTGAAGAATGTTTTGGACTGAAAAATGAAATCGAGCAACTCGTCCGCCATGCACTCCCCAGAAGATTTCTTCAAGGACAAGCACAACAAAGCCGCTACATAACTTGAAAGTTCTTCGTTAAGGAAGAAGTCCCCGCACCAGCCGTGGACAAGAATTTACTTTAACTATGTTTCTATATTTGTCCTTTTATTTTCTTAAACTCTGAGTGACGTAAAACTTGTGAGCCACGACTCGCACTTACTATCTTTGACTTAATCATACTGCATTATGTTTCTCTTATTTTCACTTTGAAACTTCTTCGGTCGGGCTAGGCCACTCCCCGGATTGAATACTTACATTCTCCAGTGAGCCATTTTCGACCAGGCTCGGACACTTCCAGGTTGAATCCTTACATTCTCAGGAAGCCACTTCTTCTGGCAGGATAGGTCATGCAACCGGATTAAATACTTACATTCTCCGACAGTTGGATTAAATACTCGCATTGTCCTCTGTTACAGTAGGCCAAGGCCCCGCTATCGCCAGGGCCTGCCCCCCTCGCGATCGCACCTCCGGATGGAATATTTATTGTTGTTGTATGATGACAGGGCGGTCTGGCAGTCTTCCCTTGTCGGCTTGGAGACCGGACGGTCTGGCAGTCTACCCCTGGCAGCTTGGAGACCATGCGGTCTAGCGGTTTCTCTCTAGTGGTTTGCTGGCGGTTGTTGCTGATTGGTGATCGGGCGGTCTGGCAGCTTCATGCAGGCGACCTAAAGACAGTGTTGGGTTGTCTTCTCTTTTTTGTAGTTGTCGTGTGGTTAGTCTAACCGCGCGGCTTGTGCGGCTTGTATAGATGCTTGTTCCTGTAATTATTAGTCTCACACTGCTTATTTTTAATATGTCCTCTCTCCATTATATAAAAGGGAGGTCATTCCTTTGTAATATATACATTTTTTGGATAATAAAATTCCATTTGTCCAAATTTTCGGTCTACTTTTTCTTGTTCGCACATATTATCAGAGGACTCGATCGTTTCCACCTGATTCTGTGATCTTCCTCTTTCTACGCGACTTGTCTTCGCAGCTTGCTCCTTCTTCTCGCGTCCTGTCTTCGCGACTTGTTTCTCCCTCCTGTTTGTGCCCTGTTCGGGAGGTTTATTTCACATCCTTGCTATTGCCATTTCTTTTCGTCGTGACCTACTCTTAAGTCGTCGCAACCTATTCTTCTCGCCGTGACCTGTTCCTAGTCATCGGGCCCTCCTCTTCTCGCCACGACTTGTTCTTCTCACCGCGACCTGTTTATCTAGCCGCGCCCTATTCTTAGTCATCGCGACCTAACCTTCTCGCAATGACTTGTTCTTCTCGCTGCTTTCTTCTCTCTTCTATTGCTCCCTCTGATACCTCTACCACTACTACTCTCGTCCCCCCTCCTCCTACTCCTCCCACTCTTTTGGGCAACCTTGCCACCGTTTCCAAACTCATTGGTCCCAACTACCCGGACTGGAGTGTCTCCTTCACCTGTATTCTCCGCTCATAACGCAAATGCCATCATCTCACCGATGACCCTGCTCCTCCAGACTCCGCTCTCTTTGATGATTGGGATGCTAACAATGCTCGTGTTCTCACTTGGCTAGCTAACAACCTTTCTAATGAGTGCCTCCCCGTCATCCATCATGATGAAATGGTCAAGGCTGTTTGGCTTCATCTTATCGCTCTCTACTCAAATGGGGCTTAGACGTCTCGCATCTATACTTTATATGCGGACCTCTTTGCTCGTCCCCCCATGTCTCATGTTGCCACCTATCAACAAGTTCAAGCTCCTGGAGCCGGAATTCTTCATAACCGTCCTTTCTCTGCCGATCTGGCCGAGAAACACAAGCACTTCCAGGAGCTTATGGTTGTGTACTATCTTCTACGGCTTCCTGAGTCTTATGACAAGATCCGTCAATAGATCCTTAGCGAGGCAGATTCTCCCACCTTGGATGCCACTACTGCCCGCATCGCCGCGGTTACCTCTCTGCTACAACATACACTGTTATCCTTCCCTCCTCAACAGGACCACTATGCTCATCAGATTCATCGGGGTGGCTCTGGTGGCCACAACCACCAATCTGGCGAGCATGGTCCTTTTTTTCTCTGCTCTCACTGTAGCCGCACTGACCATATGATTGATCAGTACTGGAAGAAGCATCCTCATCTTCGACTCACTAGGGACGCTTCCACTTCCTCTTCAAATCAGTCCACCTCGATGGTAACGTCTTCATGTAGTGCCCATGTCATTACTCAAGGTAAATGACGGATCGACTCTGGTGCTACCAATCATATGACCAGCAATCATCAGTGTTTTTCTCTCCTAGAAATACATGATCGGCTGCCCCTGGTATTTATTGCAGACAACTCTCCCTCGCCGGTCAATGGGACGGGAGTGGTTCAAGTCACTCCGTCTCTTCGCTTGGCGGACACCCTCTACGTGCCCAAGTTCCCTTGTAATTTATTATCTGTTACTTATCTGTGCAAGTAACTACAATGTTCCATCACATTCACTCCTACTTCTTGTTCTCTTCAGGACCCGGGCTCCCAACGGACGATTGTTATTGGGACTGAGAGTGGCGGCCTCTACTTCCTCAACAATGTTTCCGCACTGTCTGTCTTCTCCTCCTCTTCTACTAATCTTCTCAAGTGCCACTTTCACCTTGGTCATGCTCCTCCACGACTTCTTTGTCAGCTTCTACCCCACCTTCCTCTGTAGAGTCCTTCTCTCAACTGTGATGCATTTCAACTTGGCAAGCATCACTGCTCCTTCCCACTGAAACAAGGTCAGGGATCTTCCCGTCCATTTAATCTAGTTCACTCTCTTATCTGGGGTCCTGCTCCTACCCTCACCATAGGTCAGGGTAGTTCATATTTTGTAACTTTATTGACAATTTCTCCCGATGTACGTGGGTGTATCTCTTAAAAGATCGCTTTGAATTATTCACAGCATGGACATCTTTTTATTTTATGATTAAGAATCAGTTTGATGTTTTATTAAAATCTTTCGCTCTGATAATGCAAAAGAATATCTTAGTCATGATTTTTCTTCTTTCTATATACAAAATGAGATTGTTCATCAACCTAGCTATGTCTATACCTCACAGCAAAATGGCATGGCGGAACTCAAAAAATGTCACCTCCTCGATGTCGCGCACACTCTGATGACATAAATACAGGTTCCTCGCTCCTATTGGGGATATGTTGTTCTCATCTCCTGTTATCTCATCAATCACAGTCTCTTCACGGTTCTCCACGTTAAAACCCCATTCTCCATTCTCTATCCGGGCAAGGATTCGTTTCCTCTCCCTCTGCATGTCTTTGGGTGCACGGCCTTTTTGCACTCTCCCTTAACCACCTGTGACAAAATCTCCCCACGGGACACCAAATGTGTCTTTCTGGGTACTCTACCACTTAGAAAAGTTATTGTTGTTTTGACCCTGTTGTTCGTTATCAGTTTGTCTCTGCGGACATAACCTTTTTCAAAAATGCATCTTATTTCTCTTGTGACTTCACTCCTCTTCCTGATGTTCCTGCTTCTCCTAACGCCCATCCGTCCCATCTACACCTACCGAGATTTATACTCCTCCACCGTGTCCACCATATCCTGTTAAAATTAAACAACCTGACATTAATACCGTGTTGAATATTCTCCAGGTGGTCAACAAGATAGCCTGATACCAAATTAATATTCTCAGCACTATCAAGATCACACCTTGATCACGCGGAAATTTCCCTGGACCTTGGAGTGAGTATGGGTTATCTCAACTAAGGTCAGTCAACCAGAAAACACATGCATCACAAGAGTCTTTATTGATTCACAACAATCTTCTTTACAAAGCGAGAAATACATGGCGAGACATGATTCACCAAATAGCCACCCAAGGGAAAGCAGAGACTACAAATACAAGACTAGTTCACACAAGCCGCGTGGACTCAAACATCAAGTCGTCAGTCTACTGCTGTGGAGTCCGCACAGTCCTCCAGGTCGCTAGACCGTAACCCAAGCCGCGCGGACTACCCCTTATTCCAATGTTTGCTCTAGTCGCCGATCTGCAGCCGCTTGACCGCGAGGTCACCTAGCCTCCAGACCGCACAAGCTGCGATGATGAATAGAATAGTCTGCCTAAAGTAGGCGACTTATTGAACCCCGAACCAAGTTGCCAAAGAGAAGACCGTCTGGTCGCTGTCCGTGACCTGTTGTTTACCTCTTGTTGCTTAACCGCATAGTCCGCACTATCCCTGACCGCAATCAAAGCCAAGTCCTGGCCTTCCAGCGCTATCTACACAACATGTACATCACAACCCGGTCAACTCAGCCAAACCGCGCGGACACCAAGAAGCAGTCCGCAGCAACTTGTGCGGTCTAAAGTTACTGTTCACTTACTTCGGTTGGTTCCTTACAATTCCCGATGTGACATGGCTTCTATTTATAGGCACGATGATGAGTGTTGTCACCACCCTAGCCGATAGGATTACCGCCACATCCTGCAACAAGACATCTCCGCAGTCCGCGGATACATTCCAAGGCCGGACACAATCGCCAGTCTGCCTTGTCGCAAAGGGCCAAGCCACCAAGACATCACCAAAGCCGGACAGCAACACATGTCCTCCTTGTCACCAAGGCCAAGACAGGACCACCTCAGCCGCACTCTGCAGCAACATTGTCCGCCAATCTACGAACACATCTCCAGCCCGCTTATCCCGAGCCAACAGCCTCACCATCAAGGCACCTGCTGGATTCAGCGGACATAAAGCTTCAATCCACACATCCCGAGACCACAGCCTCTCCACCAAGGCAATTGTCGGACTCAACGAACACAGCTCTTCAGTCCGCTCATACTGCGGACAGCTCTAGTCTGCATATCCCTGCAAGCAACTCCAGTCTGTATTCCCTGAGTCCATAGCCTTGTTACCAAGACACTTACCGGACTCAGCGGACTACATCTCCTGCCCGCACGCAGTTCCAGACACAATCTTCAGTCCGCTTATCCCCAAACTCGCAACCAAGGCAAATGCACTTCTGCCGAGCTTGGCGGACTGAGAAGCAGTCCACACTCCACTACGTATCTCCCCGGACTGAGCCAAACATGGAATTGGCTCAGAACCCACCAAGTCCACACCTTTGGCCATAAGAGCCAGTCTGCACTTACTGGCGGACACTGGATTTAGTCCGCCTCTCCCGGTGAGCTCCAATACCAGTTCGCACTGACTGGTGGTCTCCGCGGCTTCCACTTGCCACTGCACCAGAGCAAGAACAAAGAAACTGCCAAGTCGTTTTGCAGTGCTCCAGTTCTTCAGTATGCTTCATGTCAGACTCTGCGGATAGAGTTTCTATCCGCCTGGTTACTTCCTGGGATCCATCTTCTTTCCAAGGATACGACGGCCTGGCAGACTGCCACTACTGTCAGCGTAGTCTGTTCGAACAGACCGCCCAGGCCACTACAGAACAACCCGTCTGCAACATCCCTGCCGACCTGGCAGTTTGCCAACCCTGTCCGCGTAGTCCGCGCTGATAGGTCCAAGTTCTCCATTCACCCACTTTCACTTCACAAATTTCAACATCTCCTCCACCGTGTCTACCTACCGAGATATCTTCCTCTTCACCGCAGTTGTCTCTCTACTCCCAGGCTAGCTCTCTCCGCCACAGATGCCCCAGAAATGGAGGAACATGCCGACCTGGATGTTCTCATTTCTCTTCTCAAAGAGGTGCAGACATGTACCCAACTATTAGGAATTGTGTCCTACAATGTTCCTTAGGATTTGAAGAAGCATCACTATTCATGCTAAGGGGCATAGTGTATTTGACGTATGCTTTAGTTCATGCATGCAGGTAGTCCATTATTGGACAAGTAAGGAAAAATGAGTTGGGCAGTAAACTCAAATTTTGTCAAACTCAGCTCAGAGTTCGTTGAAATCAGCTTGCTGATCTTCGAGCCCAACTCAGCATAAGCTTAAGAATTCAGGATACAAACTTCATCGAATTCAGATCGACGTTCGTCGAACTCAAGTTACAGTCCGTCGAGCCCGGCCCAATGTTTATCAAGCTAAAGCAAGAGAAAAAGTGACCAAGGTCAAAAGCGTCGAGTGCGCTGAGAAGATCAAAGTTCATCAAGCTCAGATTACGGTTCATCCAACTGAGCTCAAAGCTTATCAAGCTAAAGCCAGAAAATCTTTCTAAGGCATAAGCGTTGAGTCCGCTGAGAAGAAGGCATTGAGACCACTGAGACGGCTGAGACAGCTAGGAAGATAACATTGAGACAGCTAAGAAGATGGCGTTGAGATAGCTGAGATAGCTGAAAAGATGGTGTTGAGATAACTGAGACAGTAGAGACAAAAGTAAGCTGGAAACTTTCTAAGTCCAGAAGCGTTGAGTGAAACAAGTTCACTCAACGCTTCTAAATAAAGCAGGAAGCGCTGAGACAGTCAAGAGGTAAACAGTTGAGAACAACATTCGCTGGAATTATTCTAAGTCCAGAAGTTTTGAGTGAAGCAGGTTCACTTAACGCTTCTAATAAAGAGGAAAGCGCTGAAACCAAGAATTGTCTCACTAATAAATGAAAAACCGTTGAGACCGCTAAGACAAATCTGCTAAGACAGTTAAAGTACAGAAATTGCTGAGACAACAGATAAGAGTAAAGCGCTGAGAGAAAGGCTTGTCTCAGCTAATAATGGAAAACTGCTGAGACCACTGAGACAAAACCGCTGAGACAATGCCAAGAAATTTTCTAAGTCCAGAAGCGCTGAGAGCCAACGCTGATGGCGTTGATTGTCTCAACAACACTCAATGCTTGATGGGATTCAGGAAATTTTCTAAGTCCAGATATTGATGACCACTGCTGACATCATCAAAGTCAAATCTGTAGAATGCTGTTGCGGGAAAGCTGCTATAGTGCCAAAAGATGTCTTGTCCCTTTCTAATTTAGTTGGCGCTCACCAATCCTTGGTGGGCCCATATACTATGTTGTCGCTGATTCAAATCAACGCATATAAAGGGGGAAATAGTAAAGGGTTAGGGTTAACAAATGCCTGGGAATCAAACAAATCCAATAAATATAAAGAGAAACTGAAAGAGGCGGGTAGACATTAATTCTGATCAAGTATGAAAGCTGAAGTCCAGTCAAGTTAGGCAAAGGGAAAGAAGAAGATATCTGGAGCACTTCCTATTCAGCAAGTTGGTTCTCTCAAGAACAAAGCAAGTTGGTTGATCCACTCAACAGTAGATAGCTGCTCACCAGTGCAGAAAGGGAGAAGATAGTTGTAGAAGAAAGTTGTTGAGTCATCCCTTCTAAATCAAGTTAGCTGGACTGATATCTGCTCAGTCTAGCAGAGCAAACTCAGAGATTTAATCTCTGAGTTATTTTTGTTTTCTTTTTCTTTATAAACTTGTAACCATTTTACTGTAGGATTCAAGTTTCCTGGATCTGAGTTGCTGGAAGTATTAATAGCATGAGGCTGGAGAGTTTATCTCTCTATGGTAGGATCCAATTGGATCTGAGTTGCTGGAAGGCTTAACAGCCTGAGGCTGGAGAGTTTATCTCTATGTGGTAGGATCCAACTACATCTGAGTTGCTGGAAGGCTTAATAGCCTGAGACTGGAGAGTTTATCTCTCTGTGGTAGGATCCAACTGGATCTGAGTTGCTGGAAGGCTTAATAGCTTGAGGCTGGAGAGTTTATCTCTCTGTAGTAGGATCCAACTGGATCTGAGTTGCTGGAATGCTTAATAGCCTGAGGATGGAGAGTTTATCTCTCTGTGGTAGGATCCAAGTATGGATCTACGGTTGGTACCTGGATGGGTATTGAGTGTGTATGTGCTGCTGCACACTTAGAGTAAGGTTGTGGTCCTGAGGTGTAAGCTCTAAAGAGCATAGTGCTGGAGTTTGTGCCTTGTCCAACAAGTAAGTTGGAAATGTGGGAGGGAAAGTGGATGTATCCAATTGGGGAACCGCTATAAATACTTGTGTGCTTACTGTGTGTGTTTGTTTTACCTTCTTATTGCAGGACATAAGGACAAGCTCTAGATAGAGTAGTAAGAAAATAATAAAAGAAGCTATAAATTTCAATGACCTATTCACCCCCCCCCCCCACCCCACCCCCTCTAGGAGATTAGCTAACCTTCAATTACATAACTTTCAAGTGGTAATAGAGGAAGGTTACTCAAAAATGATTTAACAATCTGAGTATACCTCCAAGGTTAGCTAAAATGGTTACACTGTAGGTTCAAAAGAGAACCATAAGGAATGGAGCTTCAAGTCTGCAACAAGGAGAACTTTAAGACTTGGAAAGAAAGTGTCAAGCAAATCATGAAAGCCTCAGATCCTAGGGTACTTGCAACAGTTCAAGAAGGGCCCTTCATCCCCATGAAAGTCTCAACTTTAGATGCAAGCATCCAGACTCCAAAGAGTTATGCTGCGATGTTTGAAGAAGAAATCAACCTTGTATCTCTAGTTAAGAGTGCACAACACATCATGGTTAGTGTCGTGGATGACTCAACCCTCATGAGAGTTGTCCACTGCAAGTCAGCCAAAGAGATGTGTGATTCTCTGACTGACTATATGGAAGGGACAGGGAAAGTCAATCTTTCTAACAGTGGCTTAGAGTCTGAAGATGAGAAGAAGAATAAAAAGAACTTTTTGACCAAGAAGGAGAGAAGCTGGACAGATTCTTCCTCCTCAGATTCTAAAGATAAAGAGGAAGAAGTCTACTTAGGGCTAATATCAGTTGTTGTAGATCCAGAAGAAGAAGTGGAATATCCTGATGCCAGTATAGGAATCAGGGCCCCTCTATCACTCCCATATACTGACAATGAGGAGGATGAAGAAATCTATGGATAGCATGGGTTGATGGCAATGTCTGTAGAACAGAGAAGTCAGGAAGATTCAGAATCAATCAAGGTAAAATCTCTCTCAAATTCTGCATTTTTCTCTGACTTTGAAACCAGTCCAGATACTGGTACATCTTCATCCTGTGATGAAGACTGCTATGAATCTGTGACTGATGTCAATCAATTGATTGACAAGTTTGGACTACTCTTGTTTGATCTAAAGGAGAGCAGATTACTTGCCAAGAGGCAAGCCAAGGAATTAGAGGTCCTAAGGCCTTATAAAACTCTCTATAACAATAAATCTATTGAGTTTTATAAGAAAAGTCATGAGATGTCAGAGCACAAGAAAAATCTTGAGTGTCAGACCATGCTTCTAGATGAAAAGAAGAAGCACATTAGATATCTGGAACAAAAGTTCTCAGAGAGGTTGGGGATTATGATTAACCCTTCTCAGTCACAGGGTCAGTTACCAAAAGCTGCAACTTGACAAGTCCCTAAGAAGCTGGGTATTGACCACATCAATCACCACTTCAAATTTGATTGCCCTAATAAGAGGACAGTATTTCAGAAGGCAAATATACCTTCTAAAACTGTCAAGTTTGCACCACTCCAGAAGGGTCAATTAAATTTGTACTCCACTAGTGGGGTGAAGGCACATGTTCCAAGAAAGAGTGACACTTTTCACTCTAGCCACAAAGTTCAAGAGAAAGTCTTTAGATTAGGATCTAAGTATCCTCTATCTAAGGAAATGAGTGAGTCCACCAGATGGCAGGCTCCAAAAATACAACTGGCCACTATTGGACCAGCTATATTTAGAACCGTAGCACCTTCACTCAAGAAGAAGGGGGCAGCCTCATGCAATGCTCATCCAGCAAAGTCTGGTACTGCTCACTTCTCTCATGGACAACAATTCTATGATGTCCTAAAGAGAAGATACAACATTCATAAATGTTTGTGCTGTGGGAAAGTGGGTCACTATACCATTGACTGTGGGCATAACCTGAATGTGATTAGTGGATAATTGGGTGCTCTGCCCAGGCAGAGAGTTGGGCATAGGTTTTATGATGCTAACAATAACCTAGGACCCAATTATCATTAGGTGTCTAAGGGTAAATGAACTTTGTTTTGCAGGATAGTCCAAGTACCTGTACACTTAAGACTTGGTATTTGGACTGTGAGTGTTCCAGGCAAATGTCTGGGATGGGATAGTTGCTCTAGGATTATGCACCAAAAAGGCAACAAATCAAGGTTGAGGGTGTCAAGTAAGTGATACTCAAAAACTAGAGGAAACAAGCCTCAAGGTATGTCTTTCCCTCTTATATAGAGATTTTGCTTGCTATTTGATTGAGTTTTGTTAGTTGTGCTCAAAGATGAATCCAATCAAGCAAATAGAAAAACAGTGATTCAATCAACTACACTGTTAATTCTTGCAAGATGTTGCGTTGCAAGACTTATTTGTAATTTACTTAAAAATTACAAGTAACCTATTGCAAGCCGTAGGGCAAAACAGTGCGTAAATTAGATGTCAATAGAACTGGCCCATTAACATGTTAGGTCCCCCTCTATTTATCTTGATAAAGTTTTTACTAAATCAAGAAAATTGTACAACCAATCAATAAAGAAAACATAAATTAAACATGCATGGAACTAATTGAAGAAAAACTGACTGATATAGTAAAAGCACAATTGTCGGGCATTCCGTAAAGTCGAAAATACCAATCTTAATAGTCAAATGAAATATTTAATTAAATTAATTAAAATGTTTTCATTGCATATATAAAGATGACAAGAAATAAAAAGCCATATCGCTCTATAAAAGCCTTAACCCTAGTCGTCGAGACTGAAACCGTCTCAGCGTGTTGCCGCTCTGTTTCAATGGCGGCAAATGTCGTCAAGGAGCTTCAGGATGGATATGAAATAGTGATGGATGGATTCAATCATGCCTCTCTTGAGATTAAAGCCGTTCTAAGGATGATTGAGGTTGCTGGCTTAGAATACACTCTTTCTGAACCCTCCACCATTCTTAGAAATGAGTTTGTGGAATTCTTCTCAAATGTTAAGATGTCCCCATCTCAAAACTCTATCAGATCTAAGATTGAAGACATCAAAATCAAGGTAAACCCTAAGAGGTTAGGAAAGGCACTTCATATCCCCTCCGTCAACCCTAGTGAGAAAGAAGAGCTCACCGACATGGACAGAGACAGTGCTCTATTATGGTGTGGGTACACTGAGGCCAAATCTGACCCTCAAAAAGGAAATTCTTCAATCAAAGATGAAAATTGCTAGCAGACATTGTAGGGAAAGCCCTCATCTGCAAACCTGGATCACATAATACCATCTCCAGGTTCATGTTTGCAGTCATGACTAGAATTATACTAAATAGAAAGACCTCATGGACCTCTCTCATCTATCAGAGAATAGTAGACTGCATATCCTCACAAATATGGGCAGAATCATTTCCTTGTACCTAGTGAACACCTATCCTGACTCCTTCACACAGGAACAGGGGGTGAAGATTCACCACGTGAAAATAATGGACATAAAAACTTTGGATAGATTCTCTAGAGTCCTACCTATGAGCCAACCTATAGGAATAAAGGAATCCTCCAAGGGTACAAGGAAGAAACCCACTGAGGAAGAAAGAACTTCCAGCCCTAAACCAGTACTTGGATCATCCTATCCAGCTGATGCTGGTCTGCAGGTTGACTTATCCCTCAGTCAATCCTTTACAAACATTCAACTTCAGGAAGTTACTGTGCATGTTGATAAAATCCATGCCAGCTCTAGGTCAGGAGAAATCTCTAAGATTGCTGCTGAAGGAGGTAATGTTGAAAAGGATGGGGCAGACATGAATATTACTTATGATGTTGCAGCAGTTGATGATATGCCTGCTGTAGAAGATAACTGGGAGCATCTTGAGACATTAGATACTTATCTTGATAAGTCCAGTCCAGAGAAAAATGATCAGTCTGAGGGGGAGCATGATCAGATGGATTTAACAAACTTGGAATAAGTTATCAATAAGATAGTTGAGTCTGCACCTACTACAGGTAAAACTCATTCCCTCTTGATTTATAATACTAATACAACTTTAGCTGAGGAAATACTTTCCACTATAGGTGTTGTAGTTGAGGGGGAGCCTTCTCAAATCCCTACTCAGAATGTTACACCTCCTCCCATGAGCCATACCTCACCTACCCCCATCTCTAATGAGGGATTTCTGAACCAGATCAAAGTAATGTTGGATGATCAGAAAACAACCCTCAAGGAGTATGTTGACCACTCTGTTGTAAAGCTAATGGATGAGTTATTAAGTGAAGTCAAGGAATGCAAAGAAGAAACCTCTCACCTGAATAAACAGGTCACTACCTGGTTTGACATGGCTAGAACGACTGGCATAAAGCTAACTACCCTTATGAAGTCCATAGAAACAAGCTAGTAATTCTCTGCAACTGACATTAGATATGTCAAAAATTTTGTGAGTGCAACTGATGAAGTAATCAAGGGTGCAGCAAATCATATAAATTAGCATGTAACCAATGTAGCTCTCCACTCTATGGAGCAGGCAATGCTTATGAAAAATGAGCTCCTTACTAACAATGAGAAAATACTTCAACAGTTATCAAATCAAACTGAAGCAACCACTACCTTACTACACAAGACTATATCTGAAGAAGGCAGAAAGGGAGAGAGAAGCCATGTTAAGACTGCAGGACTCATTGAAGATCATGCATTCAAAGTAATTCAAGGCACTAGGGTTGCACTGCATCTGCCTCTACTGGATAAAGAGAGGCCAGAGGATTTAGATTTCCCAGCTCAAGCTAGACTTGCACAGGATGCACAAATTATTTCTAGAAGAAAAGGGAAGGGACTCAGATGGCTGAAGAGTTCATGGCCAAGAGAAGAGCTGAGAACAGAAATGATCTTGATTATGAACAACTAAGTGATGCCTCTAAGTCTGTCATCATAAATGCTTGGATCAGCCATGGACAAATTCTAAAGAACATTGACAGTGTTTATCCCTCAAAGGAATGGATAAAATATCTGGAAAGAAACTCCTTAAGAGAAAGAGTATTTAAAGAAAATATGGTAAGAAGAAGCAATCCTAAGAGAATGCCTTCAAGATACATCCCAAAGCCATTCCTCTACTTCAAGAGACAGAAGGATAAAGAAGAAACCTTGAAGAAGACAACTGCAACCAAGGATGCTAGTGGAAGTTCATCAAGGAACAGCTAATAGATTGCTGCTAGCTTAGGATTTTTAAATTATCACATCTTGTCTTGTAATGTATACCAACAATGTAAAACTTTCAAATCTGTATTGATGAAATTAATATGATTTGGCCCTAACTTCATTGTTGTGTCCAATGTGCTTAAAATTCTCACTTGTATATCTGTGGTTGGTAAATATACTATTTCTTAATAGATATCTTAATTTCCTATTGTTGTCTGGCTAAGTTAATGATTAGGTAGACCCTAATCATATTATTACACTATCAATAATTAATAATTCAAAACTCACAATCATAGTGTTAAGTCATCTCATCTAGGGGGAGATTTCCAGTACAGAGATGGCTAGTGGTCATGACAATGTGTACATCAGATCTATCTTGATATTTCTTATGTTGATGCACCTTAGCATGGAAATGTGTTCTGTCTTCCTCAAATAGGGGGAGATTGTTGGGAATTATGTCCTACAATGTTCCGTAGGATTTGAAGAAGCACCACTATTCATGCTGAGGGGCATAGTGTATTTGATGTATGCTTTAGTTCATGCAAGCAGGTAGTCCATGATTGGACAAGGAAAAATGAGTTGGGCAATAAACTCAAATTTCGTCGAACTCAGCTCAGAGTTCGTCGAAATCAGCTTTCTGATCGTCGAGCTCAACTCAGCATAAGCTTAAGAATTCAGGATACAATATTCGTCGAACTCAGATCGACGTTCGTCGAACTCAAGTTACAGTTCGTCGATCCCAGCCCATCGTTTGTCAAGCTGAAGCAAGAGAAAAACTGACTAAGGCAAAAAGCGCTGAGTGCGCTGAGAAGATCAAAGTTCGTCGAGCTCAGGTTGCGGTTCGTCGAGCTGAGCTCAAAGCTTATCAAGATAAAGCCAGAAAAACTATCTAAGTCATAAGCACTGAGTCCACTGAGAAGAAGGCGTTGAGACCGCTGAGACAGCTAAGATAGCTGGGAAAATAGCATTGAGACAGCTGAAGACAGCTAAGAAGATGGCATTGAGACAGCTGAGACAGCTGAGAAGATGACGTTGAGATAGCTGAAACAGCAAAGATATAAGTGAGCTGGAAACTTTCTAAGTCCAGAAGCATTGAGTGAAGCAAGTTCACTCAACGCTTCTAAATAAAGCAGGAAGCGCTGAGAAAGTCAAGAGGTAAATAGTTGAGAACAACATTAGCTGGAATTATTCTAAGTCCAGAAGCGTTGAGTGAAGCAGGTTCACTCAACGCTTCTAATAAAGAGGAAAGCGCTGAAACCGAGAATTGTCTCAGCTGATAAATGAAAAACCATTGAGAACGCTGAGACAAATCAGCTGAGACAGTTAAAGTACAGAAATCGCTGAGACAGTAGATAAGAGGAAAGCGCTGAGACAAAGGTTTATCTCAGCTAATAATGGAAATTCACTGAGACCGCTGAGACCACTCAGACAAAACCGCTGAGATAATGCCAGGAAATTTTCTAAGTCCAGAAGCGCTGAGAACCAAGTCTGATGGCGTTGAGTGTCTCAACATCACTCAATGTTTGATGGGATTCAGGAAATTTTCTATGTCCGAATATTGATGACCACTGCTGACATCATCAAAGTCAAATCTGCAGAAAACCGTTGCGGGAAAGCTGTTATAGTGCTGAAAGATGTCTTGTCCCTTTCTGATGGAGTTGGCGCTCATCAATCCTTGGTGGGCCTACATACTATGTTGTCGTTGATTCAAATCAACGCATATAAAAGGGGAAACAGTAAAGGGTTATGGTTAACGAATACCCGGGCATCAAACAAATCCAAGAAACAAAAAAGAAACTGAAAGAGGCGGTTGGTCATTAATTTCGATAAAGCTTGAAAGCTGAAGTCCAGTCAAGTTAGTCAAAGGGCAAGAAGAAGATAGCTGGAGCACTTCCTGCTCAACAAGTTAGTTCTCTCAAGAACAAAGTAAGCTGGTTGATCCACTCAACAATAGATAGTTGCTCACCTGTGCAGCAAGGGAGAAGATAGTTGTAGAAGAAGACTCATCCCTTCTACAGCAAGTTAGCTGGACCGATATCTACTCAGTCCAACAGAGCAAACTCGGAAATTTAATCTCTGAGTTATTTTTGTTTCCTTTTTCCTTATAAACTTGTAACCATTTTACTGTAGGATTCAGGTTTTCATGATCTTAGTTGCTGGAATGCTTAATAGCTTGGGGCTGGAGAGTTTATCTCTCTGTGATAGGATCCAACTGGATCTGAGTTGCTGGAAGGCTTAACAGCCTGAGGCTGGAGAGTTTATCTCTCTGTGGTAGGATCCAACTAGATCTGAGTTGCTGGAAAGCTCAATAGCCTGAGGCTGGAGAGTTTATCTCTTTGTGGTAGGATCCAACTGGATCTGAGTTGCTAGAAGGCTTAATAGACTAAGGTTGGAGAGTTTATCTCTCTGTGGTAGGATCCAATAGGATCTGAGTGGTTGGAAGGCTTAATAGCCTGAGGCTGGAGAGGTTATCTCTCTGTGGTCGGATCCAACTGGATCTGAGTTGCTGGAAGGCTTAATATCCTGAGGCTAGAGAGTTTATCTTCTGTGGTAGGATTCAAGTGTGGATCTGAGGTAGGTACCTGGAGGGGTACTGAGTGTAGGTGTGTTGTTGCACACTGAGAGTAAGGCTGTGTGTTAACCCTGAAATCGGCGATCCTTCCCAAGGTAGCCAGCTCGCCAGTAGCGGCCTGCTCCAGGTTCCTCCTGGAGGTCGCTCCTTAGGTTGTGCGGACAGGTTTCCCTATCTGCTCAGTCTGCACGGCTTGGGAGGTTCCAGCAGTTTGTGCTTGCTGTAGATGTTATTGTTGTTGTTGTTGTTGATATTGTTGATGTTGGTGCTGCTTGCCTGAGGAGTACCTGTGCTGGCTGCTTTTAGAAGATGAAGAGGATCTACCCTGATGTCTCTGATAAGTTTGAAATTGGGTAGATCTCTAAGAAGAACTTCCTGAAGCACTAGCAGCAGGTGGAGGAGGAGGTGGATCTTTCCTGTATCTCTGTGGAGGAGGAGAGTATTTTCTTCTTTTATTCCTGTCCTTCTACTGATTCTTGGACAGCCACATCCAAGCTGGCATGCCCTTATATGGAGTGATATTATGGAGAATATAATAAGGGGTATCATGAGTTGGGTTAGGTTTTAGAGCAGCAGCTGGAGGAGCTTTCCTTTTCTTAGAGATTTTCTTTTTAGACTTGGGCTAATCATCAAAATCTTCTTCCTCATCTTCATCATCAGAAGATCCTTGAGGAGTATCATATAATGCATTAATTTCTTTTATGGATTCTGCAGATATCAACAATTTGTTTTTCTGGGGAGGAGCGGGAGGAAGAGCTGGAGCTGGAGCTGAAAAACTATATACATCAGTGCTTTCAGCAACTGATTTACTTTCTTCTTCAATATCTGCCATGATTAACTCATCTAGATCAGGCATGGGACTATCATCCATAATATAAGTTGGAGCAAAGATGGCTTTGGGAGGAGATGAAATAATGAATGAATCTTCTCTTGGTGGAGATGGAATAACTGGAGCCTCTATTCTTACAAAACTGGCCTTGAGTTGCATGGCAATTTTGGGGAGGTATATGGAACTATAGCCATAGAAGGCTTAGTGCTGTCTTCTGGAAGAAAGTTTAAATAAGCTATATCAAAAGTATTTAATAAACAAAATAAATCTACTGTGGTATTAATAATGTAATCACCAACAGTGTTTATTGCAACTATATCTGTCTCATCCACATCTACATCAGATTCAATGAATTCAAGTAGCTCAGCAAGAATAGTTGTCTGCTGCTGCTTCTGTTGCTCCTGTTGCTACTAATGCTGGAGCTACTTCTTCACATAGTATCTCCTCCTATCTGGTTTCATTAGGCACTTGAGCTAAGCCCTTGACTGAAGAAGGAGAGACAGAGAGAGCAGAAATTTGAGCAGCAAGGGATATGATAGAAGTAGCAAGAGGGGAAAGAGCCTCTACTACGAGGTTTGTGATGAGGGGAGTAAGAAATTTCAAAAGAAATGGAATGGAGGGAGAGTCCAATAGCATGAACTCAGAAGGAGTTTTAGTGGAGACAGAAGGGTGGATGGAAGATGATGGTGGAGGGGATGGTAGAGGATCTATCATGGGCTACCCAGTTCCTCGCGAGCTCAGTGGACTCGAAGTGCGATCGAGACTTCTAGTCCGCCTTCATTGGTGAACCCCAACAGCTTCAACAGCCAGGCTCTCCACTCCAACATAACCGGACTCAGCTTAGCAGCAAGCGCGGACTCGGTGGACTCCGCGGACTTGTTATGCTGTCCGCCCTTGGCCTCCACCCATTCTCCAGTGGTAGGGTCAACCTCCCTCAGTCCGTAGTCTAGGCACGGATTCGGTCAGTAGTGGCGAACTCCTTCCAGCCCGCCAAGCAGCAGATCCTCCAGAAGTCAGTCCCAGTCTGCATAGCCCCGTTGAGCACTCCGCGGACTCAGCGAGCACTCCTCAGCTCGCCCCCTTAGAGCTTGCTCAATTCAGTAGAGACAAACTCCTCAGATTCTCCCCACACTCCGCCAGGAAGCAGATCCTCCAGAAGGCAGTCCTAGTCCGCATAGCCCCATTGCGGACTCCGCGGACTCAGCAGGCAGTCCTCAGCTCGCCCCCTTAGCGCTCGTTCAGTTCAGCATCGGTGGACTCGGCGGATTCCCCTCGCAGTCAGCCACTTAGCCTCCATCATCCGCCAGCCCAGCAGCAGGCGGACAATCTTAGCCCAGCAGTGGCGGACTCCATGAACCCGCATCGCAGTCCGTCACTAAGTCTCCCAGTTCACCATCAGTAGCATCAGCTCCAGAAGCAAGCCCCAGTCTGCGTGGACTGTTGCGGATTCGGCGGACTCTGTCTTCTTCTAGCTCAAGTTACCGTCTCACTGGGGTTAATGCCACCGCAAGCCGTTACCTCCTCGGGCCTATAAATAGACCACCAAACCTCTTATGGGGGTCAGCTTTAGCGTTCAGCCTCAGCTTCAATGTCAGCTTCAGCTTCTTATCATCGTCAAGGTGCTCACGCTCGAAGTCAGCCCTCTGCAAGCTCAATTCTTGCGGACACCATTTTCCAGTCCGCACCCTTCACTCTGCCTTTAGTCACGCGGACTGCCAGCCTCTATTCCCAGTCCGCGCAGTCTCCATTTTTTCCCTTAACCGCATGGCCTGCCGACCTGGCTCTTCAGTCCGCGCGGCCTCTTCTGGCACTTCTTCTTTAGCCGTCAGCTTCCTCTTTGTACCCCTTTATTGCTCTCTTGTAAAGGTGTATAACAAGCTGTAATAACTCGATATTAATCAAAGGAAAGCCCGTCGCAAGAGTGGCATTTATGTCGCGGCGGGCGAAGTCTGTTGTTGCCGCTACCAGTGGCCCTCTCTCTTCTTCTTAGCTCAGATCCCTATAGGCATCAACCTGCAAGAACAACAGTCCAAGTACCCGTCTGCTCGATAGCTCCTGAATAACCTCCTCCACTGCTCTCAGCAAACCTCTCCTCTATCCCCGCAACCCCTTTGACAAGCGCTTGCTCCACTCTCGAGCACTCAGAAGCTTCCCTCTTTCCTCTTTCTCTGCAACTGTCATCCTCTTTCTCTCCTAGCTTGTGAGATCGAACACCCCTCCTCCATTTTAACTAGGTGGTGGCATATTCGTGCATCAACAGTTAACACGCGGCTTTCAGATCCGAACAGGCGGTGAACAGCGACAGTTAGCCATGTCAAACCATCAACCAGCCGAGAACTTTGCTCCAAGTCCTAGAGATGATCCTCTCTGGGAGGCCTTCGAGCAATCACGCCGTGAGAATATTCAGTAATTCCAAGCGATCAACAAAATCCTTGCTGCAATCACCCAGCAGTTGCAGTCTCAACCTGCATCAGCTCCCGCTGCTCCAGCTACTCCAATCAATCCAACACCAACATTGGAGCATCAATAAGCTTATCCTCTAGCTTGCCCACCGGACTATCCTCCTTATACAACAACCTTTCTGCAAGGGCTTGCATCCCCTTTGCGACCTCAAGATGATGAATTTGCTGCTCGCCAAAACTTCTTCCGGGAAGCAGCCCGGGGAAGTCCTGCTAGATTTCTCAATTTTCAGGGAAGTCATCCTTACCCTGTAGCTCCTGCCTTTGCTCCTCCTGCAGCAACTTTTCCCTTTTATCCTCCTTATTTTACAGCTGCAGCTTATGCTCCTTTTCATCCTTATGCTGTAGGAGAATAGGAAGAACCTTCGCCCTTTACAGTGAACATTCGTCATGAACCTACTCCAGCTAACTTCAGAGAGCCCCGGCTGCCGATCTACACCGGAGAGACTGATCCAGTGAAGCATCTTCAGGCCTTCTAACCAGCCGTTGCTCACAAAACCATTTCAGATGCAACTAAGTGCAACCTCCTTGTGAATACCTTTGATGGGCAAGTGAGGGATTGGTTCTACGGTCTTCTCCCTCACTCCATCACTTCCTTTGCTGAACTGCAAAGGGAGTTCTTACTCAGATTCTCTACTTCCACTAAGAGAAAGGGCGGTCCAGAAGCCCGCTTTGAGATCAAGCAACGAGAGAATGAAACTTGGTCTCAATTTGTTGATCGATTCCAGAGAGAAATCTTGGACATCGAGATTGTATCCAAGAAATGTACCGAGTGGCTCTTATCCACGGTCTTCGTGAAGGGCCTCTCAAGTTTGAAGCTAATGTCCGAGCGCCAAGGACATACCAAGAGTTGATTGCCTTAGCCAACTCCTACATCCGAGGTGAAAAGAGCAATCCGGGCTTCGTCTCTAAGCTCATATCAGAGAAAGATCCTTCTCACAAGCAGCCTCCAAGGACTCCTCACAACGATTTTCCAACTCACTCAAGGAAGGGAAAAAGGTTTCAGCGCCATCGATATCCCTTCCCAAGCCGTGATCGCGCTCAAGATCCGTTGCTACCACTAGCTCCATCTTCTCAAACATCTGCAGTTCATCAGCAGCAAGACTATGACTTACATGAGTCTGAACACGATGAGGCCATGCTAGAAGTAAGCCAGATCATGAAGGACATGGGTAACTACAAGAAGCCTTACCAGCCAGCTGATCAAAGATCAAGGGACTCAGAACCATACTGCGAGTTCCACAAAGAATCAGGCCACTTGACCGAGAACTTCCGAGCACTCCGCCGACTAGTGCAAAGGATGCTCCAGCAGGGTAAGATGCGTGATCTGCTTCCTAAGGATGATCGCCCTGATCCAGCAGCCTCAAAGGGCAAAGAAGTTGCAGACATTCCTTGCAGCTCAAGAGGGGTGAGCCTAGTCGAAGAACCCCCTCTCCTCGTTGTTAATAAGACTGTCGAGTGCTTCGATGCCGGTGACGAGGGCATGCTTGGAAGACTATTCTGAGCTGACAAAGGACTTCATAGTCCTCCAAATTTTTCACAACCGTGATGGGTTATCTCTACCCTTACTTTACTCCTTATGCTCTCAAACATTTCCATTTTCAAAACACTTCTAAGTGTTCATTCCTGCTTTTTAATAAAGCTTTTATCAGGGATCTCATACTAACACAGTTCCCTTCATGTGATGCTTCTTCCACTATTCTCTCTTTTCCAAAAGATCACTGAGCCAATGAGATATCGTCAAGTCTGAAATGCTCCCTCCGTAGATTGTTCTCTGGCACGACCGTTATGACCACGTACAGTAGGGAGTCCACGTATGTGAAGTGGGAGCCATTCAATCTACGACGTTGGGCTTCAGACTTCGGATCCTAGCCGACATCTAACACAGAGTTTGTGCTAGGGTATCCGCATGTGTTAGATCTGCTGTGCTCCGTTAGGATACATTACAGTTACGATGATCTTTGCTTGACAAGCAATGACGACCAAGCGTAGCCTTGTCTCTTCGATCATCTCACAATTGTGATGGCCAAACTCTCTCTAGAGCTCTTAATCCATGCACCTTAACTCCACTGATCAATCCACATACAAGCTATAGGCCTCTTGGCACAACCAATATCATTGATCAGTGACGTAGTTACTCGAAGCATGTGATCAGTGCATCTAGCGATCCTTCTTAGGATTCTCCTTGCTTTTCTCTTTTGCGCCCTCATAGAGGATGCGCGGCCAGCCCGCTTTGAGTAGGACTATACTCGAGATGACCATTCACAGGCAAGTGATGCATAAGGCCCACGGGGAACACCTGTGGCAGCATCCAGCCTTCTTTAGTCACTTTCGAGTATAAACCTCTTTTTGTTAACTGCCTTCTTTCACAGATGAACAGGTTAATCCGACCTACTAAAAGGATTTGCAACATTCACTTTGCTTGTGCTTATCTTATATGCATTTCTTGCTCAATGCTCTATCATGTGATGACTTACAAGCTCTCTACCTATACAAGCTTTATTACTCTCATCTTTTATTTACTGCTTGCTTAAGCTCTATCAGATGAAGATTCATAGAGCTATTCATTGCTCTTATTAAACGCTAATGGCATCAAACATTGATCAAAGAACCTTGCTCTCCTTGATCATCAAGCCATGCCAGCGAAGTCTAACTAAGATAATCTCTTCTTATCAATCTAGACTTCATAGTAAGGATGCCTCTAATCTACAAGATCACTTCTTTGGTTTGATCTTCAATTATCAGCAGTATATCAGGCACTTCCTCCGTTATTTGGTCATATCGCCCTTATCTTATCAATAGTTAATACTTGCAAGTCTTCTCCCAGGTACTTGCAGACTTCTTTCATATATATGTTTGCTTCTAACTCTTCTCTTTGCAGAGATTAGCAAACACTTGCAAGCCTTCTCCCAGGTACTTGCCAGATTCTTTCATATATATATTTGCTTCTAATTCTTCTTTTTTTAGAGATTAGGAAACACTTGCAAGCCTTCTCCCAGGTACTTGCAAGCTTCTTTCATATATATGTTTTCTTCTAACTCTTCACATTGCAGAGATTAGCAAACACTTGCAAGCCTTCTCCTAGGTACTTGCAAGCTTCTTTCATATATATGTTTGCTTCTAACTCTTCTTTTTGTAGAGATTATCAAACACTTGCAAGCCTTCTCCCATGTACTTGCAAGCTTCTTTCATATATATGTTTGCTTCTAACTCTTCTCTTTGCAGAGATTAGCAAACACTTGCAAGCCTTCTCCCAGGTACTTGCAAACTTCTTTCATATATATATGTTTGCTTCTAACTTTTCTCTTTGTAGAGATTAGCAAACACTTGCAAGCCTTCTCCCAGGTACTTGCAAGCTTCTTTCATATATATGTTTGCTTCTAACTCTTCTCTTTGCAGAGATTAGCAAACACTTGCAAGCCTTCTCCCAGGTACTTGCAGACTTCTTTCATATATATGTTTGCTTCTAACTCTTCTCTTTGCAGAGATTTGCAAACATTTGCAAGCCTTCTCCCAGGTACTTGCAAGCTTCTTTCATATATATGTTTGCTTCTAACTCTTCTCTTTTTAGAGATTAGCAAACACTTGCAAGCCTTCTCCTAGGTACTTCCAAGCTTCTTTCATATATATGTTTGCTTCTAACTCTTCTCTTTGCAGAGATTAGCAAACACTTGCAAGCCTTCTCCCAGGTACTTGCAAGCTTCTTTTATATATATGATTGCTTCTAACTCTTCTCTTTGTAGAGAATAGCAAACACTTTCAAGCCTTCTCCCAGGTACTTGCAAGCTTCTTTCATATATATGTTTGCTTCTAACTCTTCTCTTTCCAGAGAATAGCAGACACTTGCAAGCCTTCTCCCAGGTACTTGCAAGCTTCTTTCACATATATGTTTGCTTCTAACTCTTCTCTTTGCAGAGATTAGCAAACACTTGCAAGCCTTCTCCCAGGTAGTTGCAAGCTTCTTTCATATATATGTTTGCTTCTAACTCTTCTCTTTGCATAGAATAGTAGACACTTGCAATCCTTCTCCCAGGTACTTGCAAGCTTCTTTCATATATATGTTTTCTTCTAACTCTTCTCTTTGCAGAGATTAGCAGACACTTGCAAGTCTTCTCCAGGTACTTGCAAGCTTCTTTCATATATATGTTTGCTTCTAACTCTTCCCTTTATAGAGATTAGCAGACACTTGCTAGTCTTCTCCCAGGAACTTGCAAGCTTCTTTCATATATATGTTTGCTTCTAATTTTTTCTTGCAGAGATCAACAGACACTTGCATGTTTCTTCACAGGTACTTGCAAGATATTTTCATATCTTGTATTTATTCCCAACTTCTCTTTTGTAGGATAGAACAAAGACTTGCAAGTTCCTTTCAGGTACTTGCAGCTCATTTTTCTTTCTTGTATACTCCTCACCCTTCCTTTTGTAGAGGATAACAGGTGCTTGCAAGCCTCCATCAGGTATTTGAAAGTTATTATGCTCTTATATTTTCCTGTCACCTTCATCTTGCAGAACTTAGTAGAAGACACATCTTCTTCATTTTGCAAAGGCAAACTCAGGTACACACAAGATGTACCTCCTATACATGTCTATACTAACTTTTCCTTTGTAGGAAATAGATAGGCATTAGCAAATTCCTAAGGAGAGGCATCAGGTTCTATCTCGCCTTGCCCCCTTCTCCCTCCTTTGGGGTGGATCATGATTATCATGGGTCTCCAACTTTTTCGAAGTTCTATCCGGAACTTAAAAAAGTGTGTGGATTATGTTAACCTCGAAATCGACGATCCTTCCCAAGGTAGCCAGCTCGCCAGTAGTGGCCTGCTTTAGGTTCCTCCTAGAGGTCACTTCTTAGGTTGGGCGGACAGGTTTCCCTATCCACTCAGACCACACGGCTTGGGCGGTTCCAGCGGTCTGGCCGCCCAGGCCGCGTGCCTTCTCTTGGTCGGTAGGGGCTGTAGACTACTTCTTCAGTCTGCCCCGGCAGACCGTGTCATTTCCCAGCTCAACCGCAAGCTTGTCTACGTAGATGTCCCTGTGCTGAACTCAAATCTCTGTGCGCCCAGCTCGGCAACAAGCCGCATCCTTTGCAGGTATTGGGCTCCCTAATACCGCTCCTACAGGTTGCTCTTCAAGAAGTCCAGACTACTCCAAACCGCCAAGCACAAGTGGCATCCTGCCCCCAGGCCGCCAGCCGGCTACCTCCGTCTCCGCCTCGCCAACACGTGCAGCCTGCCTCGTTAGTCCGGCAGGTCGCTCAGCCCGTGTCACCCGACAGCATGGGCAGCCAACTCCTTCAGTCCGCCCACAGAGCGCGGACACTCGCTCTCCAGCAACCCGCGAAGATCAGTAGCAATACCTAGTTCCTCGTGAGCTCGGCGGACTCTAAGTACGATCGAGACTTCCGATCCGCCTTCATTGGTGAACCCCAACAGCTTCAACAGCCAGGCTCTCCACTCCAACATAAGCGGACTCAGCTTAGCAGTAGGCGCGGAATCGGCGGTCTCCGCGGAATCGGCGGTCTCCGCGGACTCACTATGCAGTCCGCCCTTGGCCTCCACCCGTTCTCCAGCGGCAGGGTCAACCTCCCTCAGTCTGCAGTCTAGGCGCGGACTCGGTCAGTAGTGGCGGACTCCTTCCAGCCCGCCAAGCAACAGATCCTCCAGAAGATAGTCCCAGTCCGCATAGCCCTGTTGCGGACTCCGCGGACTCAGCGGGCACTCCTCAGCTCACCCCCTTAGAGCTCAATCAATTCAGTAGAGGCGGACTCCGCAGATCCTCCCCACAGTCCGCCAGGCAGCAGATCCTCCAGAAGGCAGTCCCAGTCCGCATAGCCCCGTTGCGGACTCCGCGAACTCATCGGGCACTCCTCAGCTCACCCCCTTAGCGCTCGTTCAGTTCAGCAGCGGCGGACTCGGCGGATTCCACTCGTAGTCCGCCACTTAGACTCCAGCATCCGCCACCCCAGCAGCAGGCGGACAATCTCAGCCCAGCATTTGCGGACTCCGCAGACCCGCATCGCAGTCTGCCACTAAGTCTCCCAGTTTGCCATCAATAGCATCAGGTCCAGAAGCAAGCCCCAGTCTGCGCGGCCTATTGCGGACTCGGCAGACTCTGTCTACTTCTCACTCAAGTTACCGTCTCACCGGGGGTAACGTCACCGCAAGCTGTTACATCCCCGGGCCTATAAATAGACCACCAAACCTCTCATGGGGGTCAGCTTTAGCGTTCAGCCTCAACTTTAACGTCAGCTTCAGCTTCTCATCATCGCCAAGGTGCTCATGCTCGAAGTCAGCACTCCACAAGATCAATTCCTGCGGACTCCATTTTCCAGTTCGCACCCTTCTCTCTGCCTTTAGTTGCGCGGCCTGCCGACCTCTGCTCCCAGTCCGCGCGGTCTCCATTTTTTCCCTTAACCGCGCGGCCTGCCGACCTGGCTCTTCAGTCCGCGCGGCCTATTCTGGCACTACTTCTTTAGCTGTCAGCTTCCTCTTTGTATCCCTTTATTACTCTCTTGTAAAGGTGTATAGCAAGCTGTAATAACTCGATATTAATCAAAGGAAATCCCATCGCAAGAGTGGCATTTAAGCCGCGGCGGGCGAAGTCTGATGTTGCCGCTGCCTGCGGCCCTCTCTCTTCTTCATAGCTCAGCTCCCTCTCGACATCAACCTGCAAGCATAACTGTCCAAGTACCCGTCTGCTCGATAGCTCCAGATCAACCTCCTTCGCTGCTCTCAGCAAACCTCTCCTCTATCCCGCAACCCCTTTGACAAGCGCTTGCTCCACTCTCGAGCTCTCAGAAGCTTCCCTCTTTCCTCTTTCCCCGCATCCTTCATCCTCTTCCTCTCCTAGCTTGTGAGATCGAACACCCCTCCTCCGTGTTAACTAGGCGGTGCCATTTTCACGCATCAACACTGTTGGCCTGAGGTGTAAGCTCTAAAGAGCATAGTGCTGGAGTTTGTGCCTTGTACAATAAGTAAGTTGGAAAGGTGGGAGGGAAAGTGGATGTACCCAATTGGGGAACCACTATAAGTACTTGTGTGCTTGTTGTGTGTGTTTGTATTACCTTCTTATTGCATGACATAAGGACAAGCTTTAGATAGAGTAGTAAGAAAACAGTAAAAGAAGCTATAAATTTCAAAGACCTATTCACCCCCCCCCCTCGAGATGATTAGCTAACCTTCAATTAAATAACTTTCACCAGCACTCGCTAGCTATTGTTATTTCATATGCTCGTCTTACTCCTTCTTCCATGACTTTTGCATTGGCGATCTCTACCATTGCCACTCCCCGCACCTACCAGGAAGCTCTTGCTATTCCTCATTGGAAATCGGCCATGGATGAGGAAATTGCAACCCTCACTGAGCAGGGTACATGGACCCTTGTTCCTCCTCCGTTGCGCACCGATGTTGTTGGATGTCGGTGAGTCTGTTTTGTGAAGTTCAGTCCATACGGCAGTGTAGATTGTTACAAGGCATGCCTTGTCGCCAAAGGCTTCACTTAGGCTTATGGTATTGATTATTTTGACACCTTCTCTCTCATTGCTCATCTCAGCACTATTCGGGTTCTCCTCTCTATGGCCATCAACGGAGATTGGCAAATTTCCCAACTAGATGTCAAAAATGTCTTTCTCCACGGTGATCTTTAGGAAGATGTCTACATGGAGAAACTTCCTAGGTATGTTGCTTAGGGGGAGACTCAGGTATGCAGGCTGAAGAAGGTCATATATGGCCTAAAGCAAAGCCCTCAGGCTTGGTTTGACAAGTTTAGTGGCATTGTGGCAGCCGTGAGTTTTACTAGGAGTTTAGTCGATAACTCATTGTTCATTCGCAAAACCTCCCTGGGTCTGGTGGTTCTTACCGTATATGTGGATGATATTATTCTCACTAGAGATGACCAAGCTGGGATAGCCTTGATAAAGAAACATCTCTGTTAACACCTGGTCACGAAGGATATGTGTTCGCCAAGATACTTTCTGGGGATAAAAATCTCTCGAAAGCCCAACTCCTTGGTCCTCTCTCAACGTAAGTATGATCTTGATCTTCTTAAAGAGACATAGTTGACTGGGGATAAACCTTCTCGATGCCCCATGTCTATTGGAGAAGATAAAACCTGGACAGATGACTCGCCTCCTCTATCAGATGTTATGAGGTATATGCGTCTGGTCAGCAAACTCATTTATCTCATGGTAACCAGACCCGACATCTCCTACGATGTAGGCAAGGCTAGCCAGTTCATGCAAGCACCTAGGGAGTGCCATCTGCAGTCTGCCCTGAGCATATTGGAATATATTAAAGCGGAGCCAGGTAAAAGACTACTATTTCAGAAGAATGGTCATTTGAAGGTTGAAGCATAATCGGATTCTAGCTATGCTGATGAAAAAGGAAATCACAAGTCCACGTCGGGCTTTTGCACATTTGTAGGGGGAAACCTTGTGATCTGGAAGAGCAAGAAACAGTCTGTCGTCTCCAGGTCTAGTACAAAAGCAGAATATCGAAGTATGGCGTCGACCACATGTGAATTAAAGTTGTTGCGGGCTCTCATGCTTGACTTAGGAGAGGTCTACAACCATCCTCTACCTATGTTTTGCGACAACAAGGCCGCTATATATATCTCTAAAAATCCGGTCTTCCATGAGAGGACAAAGCACATTGAAGTCGACTGCCATTTTATTCGGTAAGAGATTTTGAAGAAACACATCTGTACTCCCTTCGTTACCTCAGACAACGAGTTAACATATATCTTCACCAAGCCTGTTTCTGCTTCCTTTTTTCACATTTGCAACAAGTTGGGCATGATTGATATATATGCTCCAGCTTGAGGGGGAGTGTTGTTGTATGGTGACCGGGCGGTCTGGCGGTCTGCCCCTGGCGGCTTAGAGACCGGGCGGTCTGGCGGTCTGCCCCTAGCAGCTTGGAGACCGCGTGGTTTGGCAGTTTCTCTCCAGCGGTTTGCTGGCGGTTGTTATTGATTGGTGACCTGGCGGTCTGGAGGCTTGACACAGGCGAATTGAAGATAGTGTTAGGTTGTCTTCTCTTCAATGTAGTTGCCATGCGGTTAGTCTAACCGCGCGGCTTGTATAGATGCTTGTTCCTGTAATTATTAGCCTCACATTTCATATTTGTAATATCTCATCTCTTCTCCATTCTATAAAAGTGAGGTCATACCTTTATAATATATACATTTTTTGGATAATAAAATTCTGTTTGTCCAAATTTTTGATCTACTTTTTCTTGTTCGCACACTTAGATTCTCCGACAATCGGCTCATTGTCAGGCTAGGCCATGAAACTGGATCGAATACTCACATTCTCCAGTAGTTGGATTGAATACTCATATTCTCCAGCAATTGGATTGAATACTCACATTCTCCTCTAATACTACAGGCCAACACCCCGCCTTCGCCAGGGCCCGCCCTCTCGCGATTGCACCTCCAGATTGAATACTTACATTCTCCGGCAATTTGATTGAATACTCACATTCTCCTCTGATAATGCAAGGCAACGTCCCGCCATCGTCAGTGTCTGCCCCCTCGCGATCACACCGTCGAATTGAATACTTACATTCTCTGACACCTGGATTGAATATTCACATTCTCCAGCAATACTCTCTTGGCAAAGTTCGACATCGCAACCGGATAAAATCCTTACATTCATCGATGCTGGGATTGAGTTAAGACACTCCCTGATGCCACCAGAAGCTTTCGCACCACGAGTCAAACAACGCTTAGACAAAAAGATGAAAAAGAGCACCAGTTCAACACCGTGCAAATACATGCGCAAATGTGCCAATCAAGAACCGTCAAATAATAATGACGACCTACAAGATACCCAACTAGAAAAAGCAAAAGATGCAAACACACTAATACACGGAAATATCATCACCACACATCAGTCACGTCAACATCAGAATTCTCATCGTCAGAGATATCATCAAAGCTAAGGCCTGACACATCGCATCCCAAGCCCCTGTCAACAAGAAGAAAAGCCTTCGAGACTCCACGCCTGAGGTCCAACTCCCGAACATCTTCCATCTGAGGCTCTACCTCCTTGTTACAGATCTCATCGCGAACTTCCCCGCTGATCAAGCACCAATCCGGCATATAGTCCAAATACTACATATACTCTGAAGGATGGTATGAAAGATACCACCATAGGTGTTAGATCTGTTTAAATCTAGAGGAGGGGGTGAAAAGAGTATTTTAAAATCTTGTTAGATTTTTGTTACGGAATTAAAATAGCAATACTTATAAGTGTAATCAGTAGGTGCAAAAATATAACTAAACTATTCAGCAAGCAGCACAAAATAAAAATAAAAGAGCATCACAGACGACACAAGAATTTTATAGTTGTTCCCCTAAAACTTGGGTACATCCACTCTTATACCACCCTGGTAGGAATCCACTCAGGTTTTTGATCAGGTGCCATGTCACCAATCAGGTTTTTGCTCAGGTACCTGTCACCACAAGATCTGATTCAGGTAGATTAGGAAATCCTTCAGGCTTCTAATCAGGTGCGCAAAAACCAAATCAAGTCTTTTGATCAGGATACTTGTAGCCAAGTGTTTAACTTTTGAAGGGAGTTAGAACCCTGTGTACAGCTGGGTGAAAGAAATAAAATTATATGTTGTCTTATCTTTTCTCAAAGCAACTGAGAGGACTTGTGGATCCTTGATGGTGTCAAAGCTCCCCCTGAGATGAAGATCTATTCAGGATGATTGAGAGCTTTGCAGGGTGAGTAGGTCTTCTTGAAAAAGTTTTCCAGAAAGTTGTAGACAGATGAAGTTTATTATCTCTTGAAAGCTTGCTGGAAGAAGAACACTTGATGAAGACAGTGCAGAACTCTTTTTCTTGAATAATTTCTTATGTCTGTGTTCTCTTTGAAAAACTTCTCTATATCATGTGTAGTAAATTGGGTCTCTGAATTTTAATTCGATTGCCTTGATAGACTGCTGGAATTTTTGGAACTTGGACAGCGGTTAGAAGAGAAATCAATTAATTCATTTACTATCGCAAGAATTAGTTGTATAATGACTCTGTGAAAACCAGTAATTAATGATGCCATATGAACGGCTATATGTTGGAACCCCAGTCATGATTTGGGCAAGGATCACTATTAGGTTTGCTTAGACTGACCCAAAATATATAGTCAGGGTCATAGGTTTATTTCTTTTGTCTAGGCCAGGAGTCAACATCACATGGATTTGCAGAATTGTGTCGACACATTGAAGAAGCTGTGTCAACACCAGTAGCAGAATTATATCGACACACAGAGAGGTTGTGTCGACACCCAGAAGATTTGTGTCGACACAACAGACTAACAGTCGACACAGATAATATTAGTCGACACTAGCTCAGTCGACATAAGAAGGATTTGTGTCGACACCACAGAACATCTATCGACACAGTTTACAGAAGCAAAATTCTCAGGTCGACGATTGTCATGCTCAGCTCGACGATCTCAGAGTTAATCTCTGTACTGAGCTCGACGAACTCAATGTTCAGGTCGACGAATTATATAAGGAGCTGAGCTCGACGAAATCCAGATGAGCTCGACGAACTCAATCTTTAGGTCGACGAATTATGTAAGGAGCTGAGCTCGACGAACGCAGATCTTAAACAAGATATTCAGCTCGACGAATCTAGCTGAGTTCGATGAATGTCGAACTCAGATCGACGATCGATGAACTCGACGAAAGTTCAGGTCGACGATTTCTGTGCAATCGGTAACAGTTGGCAGAATTTATTGAGGATTAATTACAGTCAATATTCTCAGTGAAAATAGCGGTTCAAATGGACAGTTACAGAAGAGTTAGGTGAGGATCAATTTCCAAAGCATCTTCACTCTCGGGAATGTTTCTTCTATCATCAAGTTTACGGAATTCAAATACAGGGAAGAAGATAGAACAAAAATATACAGTACACAGAGAACCGAATATATATACAGAGAGAGGAGATGAATCAGAATATAGAATAGAACACACAGTCAGACGATCAAAAAGAAAAACAGTCTTCATCATACATTCTCTGGGCCCTCTCTCTCAGGATCTGGACACAAAGTAGAAGCCAGAGGAAAGAAGCAGATCAGTGATAACTCTAATTATTTCTATTTTTTTATTTACTATTTTATATTAATAGTTTGATATTTTACATCAATTTTATAATATTAAGTTCTAATTAACTAGTTTCTATATTTTATATTTATTTATTCTAATAATATTATTTTCAATTTTGCAGGGCTGATCTATCAATTATTTGGAGCAAAAAGGAATTTTGTCCTTTTCGGCCTAGACATGCCGGGTGATACGCCCTCCATGGGCGTGAGCATGGGCGTGACACTCACGTGCAAGGAAGGTCAGTGTAAATCGTGGACCTGCGGCCGAAGAACGTCAATCAGCCTATGACATGCCCGTATAGTTCAGCGACCCACTCGTGTTACACTTACACGTGGTGTGACAGTCGATGAAGGACTGCTAAACCATGCCACGGTGGATTAAATTGACACGCCTCGGTCACGGTCATGCCTAAGGGCGAGTCATGTGCATTTTTCAGTCAATAAAGAGACGCGCGTGCCGTTGCCGCCAGAATCCGTTGTAACCTGACACGCCCACGGTCACGAGCGTGCCCATGGGGCATGATACCTCCATCAAGACCAGTTTACTCCCGTCGTTTTCAGCTTCCCGCCATTTTCCAGAAACATCCTTGACACACCCTAGGTCACGAGCGTGACCTAGGGGCGTCACCCGTCAGTTAATAGATTTTGGCGTTTCTCCTCCAACGTTCCAGGTGTTTCAAGACGACGGTTCCGAGACTGACACGCCCTAGGTCACGGGCGTGACCTAGTGGCGTGACCAACCAACAAGCTTGCCTATAAATTCCAGGTAATTCCAGAAGCTGGGGGGAGATTTTTGGGAGCTTAGTTCTGTTTTATTTACTGTTTTTCTTGCATTCTATTTTCATATTGTACCTTTACTTTCAAGTCTTTCTTTAATCATGTCTTTCTTTATGCTTTCATGTAATTCTTCCATCATGGTGAGCAGCTAATTTCACAATTAGCACTTGATCATGATGAACTTTGGAATGGAATAAATTTCTTATTTTTGTCTCAAATTAGCAAGCATTCTATTTTATGTACTTTGATTTATCTTTGATTTAAATTTCTTCGAATTCATAATTTGCAAATTATGTTTATTCGATTTTAGATCTGTATCCTAGATTTACGGAGAGATTGTGGATACAAGTAGATCGCTCAAGGATAAAGAGAGTTTCTTGCACCCCTCGAGAGAGGTATGCAAAAATCTTCCGCATTGGAGTCAATTCCATTAGAGAGGTTCACCGCCTAAAGCAAGCTTAGGTTTTTCGACTGGCCGAGAGGTCTTAATCGATCAACCTAAGGTTAGTCGAGTGTGTATTCTCGAGAGAGGCATCTTGTAGTTTTGGAACCTCCGCGGTCGAAGTCAATAATTTAGATGCTTGTGCTTTTTAATTTCTTGGAAATTATTCTAGCCCAAAGGGATTCTAGATCAAGTGCTAGCCTTTTTATCATCACATTTCTCCTCTTAGTCTAGCATTTTCTTGTTCGCAAAACAAATTTCCGATTGATAAAATAATAGCTCCTCCTTGTGAGTACAAGTACTCAACAGTCCCCGAGTTCAAATACGACATCTCCTATACTAAATTTCGATAGGTGCACTTGCCTAGTTGAGATTTTAGTTTGGATATCATTTTCAAAACTTATAAAATCACCATCAAGTTTTTGGCGCCGTTGCCGGGGGCCTTTTTCTGTGTTGATATTTTGAAAGCAAGGATCTATTAGTTTTATCATTTTCTTTTGTTTTGTTTTAAAAAAAAATCAAAATCAAAAAAAATTTATTTTGTCTTATTGTGGTGTATGACCCGAGGGAATCCGTCACATCTTTTTGATTTGGATCCGGAAATCGAGCAAACCCTTCGGCACCGCTTACGATTTCGAGTTCCGAATTTTCAAGATACGGAATCCTTAGGAGAAACTCCTAATCCTTCATTAATCCTCTCTCCGTCACCGCCTTCTTCTTCTCCTTCTTCATTTAGTTCTTCTTCCCATTCTCCTAGATCTCCTCCTTCTTCTTCTTCCAATATGGGTGAGCCAAATGCGGTCGAACAAAGGACTATGTCCTATTATGCTCGTCCAAACTTGGACGAGGCTCAATCCAGTATTGTTCGACACGCTATTGCCCCCAATAATTTTGAGTTGAAGCCAAGCATCATCCAAATGGTACAACAATATGTACAATTTGATGGGCTTCAAGATGAAGATCCAAATGCGCATATTTCTAATTTCTTAGAAATATGCGATACTTTTAAAATTAATGGGGTTTCCGATGATGCCATTCAGCTAAGGCTATTTCCTTTTTCTTTACGCACCAAGCCTAAGCAGTGGTTGGGTTCTCTACCAAGAGGCTCCATCACTACTTGGGCCGAGATGACGGAAAAATTTCCTACGAAATATTTTCCGCCCGCTAAGACTGCCAAATTGCGCAATGATATTACTTATTTCTCCCAAGTTGATACGGAAACGTTATATGATACTTGGGAGTGATTTAAGGAATTGCTTTGCCGTTGTTCGCATCATGCAATCCCCGATTGGTTGCAAGTGCAAACCTTCTATAATGGCCTCAATCAACAAACGAGGCAACATATTGATGCCGCCGCCGGTGGAACGTTAAACAACAAGACACCGGCGGCCGCCCAAGAACTTATAGAAGGTGTGGCCATGAATACGTATCAATGGAGTACACCCCGGTCTCGTCCACCTAAACCGGCCGGGATGTACGAAATAGATACGATTTCAAGTTTGTCTCTCCAGGTTGAGCAACTGCAAAACAGATGAACGAGATGTCTACTTCCTCGTCCAAATCTACCTGTGAGCCCAAATATTGGGAGCCTTCTCCTATTGCCGAGCATGTGGATTACATGGGTAATCCGAATCGGCCACCGTATAATCCGGGTAATAATTTTGGCAATACCTATCACCCGGGTATAAGGAATCACCCCAACTTCTCTTGGAGTAATCCAGGGAACGCGGCTCGCCCACCAAACACAATCTCACCTAGTTATTTTCCGCCACAAGCTCCCAAAGCTCCCAATCTCGAGGAGTTGTTCACTAAATATACGACTTCAAATGATGCCAATATCCGGAATCTCGCCGAATCTCTTCTTAGTTTGGAGAACCAAATTGGGCAAATTGCTAAAATGCTCTCCGATCGCCAACAAGGAGCATTACCGGGCAATACGGAGCCCAACCCAAAGGAGCAAGCGAAGGCTATCACGCTACGGAGCGGGAAAGAGGTACATTCTTCTTCCAATCCGGTTGAATAAGAGCTAACAAATTCTACATCACCTCCTCCTCCTCCTATAGTTTTTATTGAAAATAAAATTAAAGAATGTCAAACGCCTCTTCCATATCCGTTCAAATTAAAGAAAGAGCGGACGGATGATCATTTCGGTAAATTTGTAGAATTATTTAAGAAAATTCATATTTATTTACCGTTTTATGAAGGCATAGCGCAAATGCCGAAATACGCAAAATATCTCAAGGATCTTTTAACAAATAAAAAGAGACTTGAGGAAATTTCCACGGTTCAATTGAACGCGGAATGTTCGGCGGTTTTACTCAATAAATTGCCTAAGAAACTAACCGACCCTGGAAGTTTCTCTATTCCTTGCCTATTTGGCGATTTATTGGAAAAAAATGCATTGGCCGATCTTGGTGCCTCGATTAATTTAATGTCTTATTCGTTATTTAAAAAATTAGGATTAGGAGAGTCTAATCCAACACGAATGAGCATCCAATTGGTGTATCAGACTATTAAAAACCCTATGGGTATTGTTGAGGATGTGCTTGTCAAGGTCGACAAATTTATCTTTATGGTAGATTTTGTCATCCTTGACATAGAAGAGGACACCGAGGTTCCGCTTATTCTCGGTCGCCCTTTTCTCGCCACCTCGCGCGCTATCATAGATGTTAGTAACGGTAAACTTCTCCTTAGAGTCGGAGATGAAGAAGTTACCTTTACTATCAAATCATCTATGAAAAACACGCTTGCTAACGACGACTCGTGTTTCTTTTTGGAGGCTTCTCCCGATGAAGGCTCCATTTTATTTCCTGAAAATCTTTATTCTCCTATTGATCATGAAGAAAATTTGGAAACTTTAGATATCATTTCTCATGACATTAGTGATAATCAATCAGACACACAAGAGCCTATTGTTGAAATTCTAAAATTAGGAAGTGATCGATTAAAAACTTCTTACGATGAACCTCCAACCTTAGAGCTCAAACAATTGCCAGATCATTTAGAATAGTTATTTCTAGCAGAGTGTTCAAAACTTCCCGTTATTGTGTCGGCATACTTATCCGATGAAAAAAAAATTAAATTATTAAATATTTTAAAATGCCATCGCCGCGCAATTGCGTGGAAAATTACGGATCTAAAAGGTATTAATCCCTCCTTTTGTACGCACAAAATTTTACTAAAAGACGACTTTCATAAAACTATTCAACCTCAACACCGGCTAAATCCTAACATGAAGGAAGTAGTCAAGGCCGAGGTAATAAAATTATTAGATGCGGGTATCATCTATCGGATTTCGGATAGTTCTTGGGTAAGTCTGGTGCAAGTGGTGCCCAAAAAAGGAGGTTTAACGGTAGTGTCTAACGATAAAAATGAATTAATCCCTACTAGAACCGTTACCAGATGGCGGGTTTGCATCGACTACCGCAAATTAAATGATGCGACCCAAAAGGATCATTTTCCTTTACCGTTCATTGACCAAATCCTTGAACGGCTATCCGGTCATGCTTTTTATTGTTTTCTTGATGGTCTCTCGGGATATTTCCAAATCCCAATTGCACCCGAGGACCAAGAGAAAACAACCTTCACTTGTCCGTTTAGCACCTTCGTCTATCGAAGGATGCCTTTTGGTTTGTGCAATGCGCCGGCAACCTTCCAAAGATGCATGCTAGCGATCTTTGATGAATTAGTGGAGGATATCATGGAGGTCTTCATGGACGATTTCTCCGTTTTTGGAGATTCGTTTGATTTATGTTTAGAAAACCTTTCCCGTGTACTCCAAAGATGTGAGGACACGAACCTAGTATTAAACTGGAAGAAGTGCCATTTTATGGTACGGGAAGGTTTGGTCTTAGGCCACAAAATATCTAGTAAGGGCATAGAGGTAGATAAAGCCAAAATAGAAACAATAGAAAAGCTACCTCCCCCTTCAAACGTTAAGGCCGTTCGTAGTTTTCTTGGGCATGCCGGTTTCTATCGCCAGTTTATTAAAGATTTTTCTAAAATAACTAAGCCCCTTACACACTTGTTAGAAAAAGATGCGTCGTTTATTTTTGATGAAAATTGTTTGCGTGTTTTTTCTATTATAAAAGAAAAATTAATAAACGCAACTATCGTAATAGCTCCCAATTGGGATCTACCATTTGAAATCATGTGCGATTCTAGTAGTTTTGTCGTTGGTGCAGTCTTAGGAGAGCGCATCAATAAAAATTTTCATCATATCTATTATGCGAGCAAAACACTAACCACCGCACAAGAAAATTACACAACCACCGAGAAAGAACTTCTTGCCATTATTTTTGCTTTTGATAAATTTTGTTCTTATCTCATTTTGTCCAAAGTAATTGTTTTTACTGATCATTCGGCCTTGCGTTACCTACTAACTAAAATAGATGCAAAGCGTAGATTGATTAGGTGGATATTGCTTCTTCAAGAATTTGACTTGGAGATCCGGGACAAAAGAGGAGCGGAGAATTTGGCGGCGGATCACCTTTCTCGGTTGGAGAATCCCAACTTGGAGGAGCTTATCGAAGGGGATATCAATGATACTTTTCCCGAAGAGCGCCTCCTCGCTTTATATAAGGTAATGACTCTCCCCACCCCTTGGTTCGCCGATTTCGCAAACTTTTGTGCCGCAAGATTTCTCCAAAAAGATTTTTCTTACCAAGAAAAGAAGAAATTCTTTTCTGATTTAAAAAATTATTTTTGGGAGGATCCGTTTTTTTTTTTTGAGTTTGCGCGGACCAAGTAGTGTGGAGGTGTGTTTCTCATGAGGAGGGCGCCCAAATATTGAAACATTGCCATGAGGGACCCGCCGGCGGGCACTATAAAGCAAATCGAACGGCGCGGAAAGTACTTGAGGCGGGCTTCTGTTGGCCAAGTATCTTCAAAGACGCTCACGCACATGTAAGTCGTTGTGAACAATGTCAACGCTCAGGTAATATTTCCTGCCATGATGAAATGCCATTGAATTCATTTTTAGAAATTGAGATTTTTGATTTATGGGGAATCGACTTTGTCGGCCCGCTACCCACTTCCTTTGGAAATCGTTATATTTTGGTAGCGGTTGACTACGTGTCACAGTGGGGAGAGGCACAAGCCCTTCCCACCAATGATGCCCGAGTCGTGACAATTTCTCAAAAAACTCTTTTCACGATTTGGAGCGCCGCGGGAAATAGTGAGTGATAGGGGAACTCACTTTTGTAACGCACAATTTGCTAAAGTTCTTTCTAAATATGGTGTTACGCATAGGTTGGCCACCCCCTATCACCCTCAAACTAGTGGTCAAGTAGAAGTAGTAAACCATGAACTTACACGAATTTTAGAAAAAACGGTTTCTACAAATAGAAAGGATTGGTCGGTTAAGCTTGACGATGCACTTTGGGCTTATCGGACCGCGTACAAGACCACAATCGGTTGTACGTCGTACCGATTGGTCTATGGGAAATCATGTCACTTACCGGTGGAGCTTGAGCACCGCGCCTTTTGGGCGCTTAAATTTTTAAATCTAGATGAAAACTTGGCATCTGAGCTTCGGAAATTCCAAATTAACGAGCTCGATGAGTGGCGCTCATTCGCCTACGAAAGTAAAAACTTTATTAGGAGCGCACAAAATTTTATCATGATAAGAAAATTAAGCACCCCAAAGACTTTTAGCCGGGAGACCAAGTGCTCCTCTATAATTCGCGCATCCGGCTTTTTCCGGGGAAACTCAAGTCTCGTTGGTCCGGCCCTTTTATTATAAAAGAGGTGTGGCCCTACGGGATAGTCCTTATCTCGCACCCGGAAAAAGAGGAATTCAAGGTGAACGGGCACCGGCTGAAATTATTTTTCACTGGTGATACTACTAATGAGCACAGGGAGGAAATTAACCTCCTGAATCCATAAATTAGTGTCCACTATGGTCGAGCTCACCGACCATAAACAAAGCGCTCGTGGGAGGCATCCCATGGATATCATTTCTGCTTATTTTTTTCTCTTGTTGAGTTTTTACAGGTTTGAAGGACATCGATGCATGACGATCGGTCGGGGACGAACATCAAGTCTACGTCATTCTTCAAGTCGGTAACTTTTATTTATTTATTTATTTATTTATTTATTTTATCGAGGCAAAATAAAAAAAAGAAAAGAAAAAAAACGTAAAATAACAAAAATAAAAAAATAAAAAAGAAAAAAAATATTTTTTCTCGGACACGCCCCCGTCACGGGCGTGCCCAAATGGTCACGTCGGTGTCAGTGGCGTGTCATGCCCGTCTTACGAAACCCGCGGATGGTTTCGTGCGTAGCTCATCTTTCGGACATTCCACGGGCGTGACCAAGGTTGGTCACGGGCGTGTTCTGCTCGTGTCGCAGGTATCCGAGGTGTTGACCCGGTCTGCCTCGGATTCCCTGCGCCATTTCAGATTTGGCCGACACGCCCCAGAGGCACGGGCGTGCCCCTGGGGCGTGATAGTGGAATCCAAGGCCAGCACCTCGGATTCCCGCACGCCTATCTAGGATACCCCTGAAACGCCCGGAGTCACGGGCGTGACGCTGGGGCGTAACCAGTGAATCCGAGGCAGTCTACCTCAGATTCCTTTTCGCTTTGACCCGTGCTTGTCACGCCCCATGTCACGGGCGTGACATGGGGGCGTGACCAAGCTGAAAACCCTATAAATAGGGATTTTTCCCCTCATTCCTCCGCACCTTCCAGCACTCTCCTTCTTCCTTAGCCAACCCGAATTTTTTTCCTCCCTTCTTCCAAAATGCCTCGCCACCACCCTCGTTCCACCGCTTCCTCCTTCGAGCACCCCACGGACCCCGCGACGACGGAAGCCATGCTGCTCTTTGAAAACCAAATGCAGCTCGATCGCAGCGATCGCCTCCGCGCCAAACCCTTTGGCATGTTCCGCATCTTAGATTGGGCGATCCTCGCCACATTTGGAGCAGCATATCTGGTGCGGGGATTTCTATCCACCCCTGGATGGAGTTCCCTCTTCTCCATTTCCAACCATGCCTTCCTTGAGCTCACCGTTGAGTTCTTGGCTTCATTTGAGTTCCGTTGGGCGGCATATGACGATTTCATCGTATTTCGCAAAGGTGAGATGGTGCATCAGCTCACCATCCGCCAACTCAACGTTGTCATGGGCTTTTGCTCGGAGTCCTTCTCCCAATCTCCTGCCTACCTCGATTTAATTACTGATTTCCTTACCCATGTCAACCTTCTCACCTTTTGGGCGGAAATCAATAATGATACCGCCCCCTATACCCCAAAGAAATCCAAAGGATGCCACCTCATTTCCCCCGCCTTGCGCATTCTCCACAACCTCCTTACCTTTACTCTTTCTGCTCTCGGCGACAGCCACGTGACTCAGGCAGACTTATTATATTTATATAGTATGTTTTACCGAGTCCCGCTCAACCTCGTCTATTTGCTCGCAATTTTCTTTCGGCACCAAGCCGAAAATGTGAGGTTGGGAGCAGTGCACGACGGGAACTTCATCACTTTCCTCGCGAAGCAGCTCGGCCTTTGGGATACTCTTCCATGCCTCAGCTGCGTCCAGACGCCGCAGGTCATCTAGTTCCATACCCTTCAGGCCCTCGGCCTAGCACGACGACGCGATGGAGAGTTTGAGGCTATCCCCCCCCTGTAAGACCCCCCCCCCCTTTTTTTTTTCTTGGTCACCAGGGGTCTTAGGCCCAGAACCGCCGTTTTGCGGTGACTCCTTCACGCCCTGAAGAGTCATCACCACAAAGCGCCGATTCTGCCGGCCATTTCGATCACATAAAAGTAGCAAAAATAATGAAGTAAATGTAAACTATCTGTCCACAGAGAATCACATGACATAATAAATATAACTCCACGAAGGGAGTGTCCACAAATTAATACATCAGAGTAGCAAAAACGGGCTTATGCCCGGTACATCATATCCTCACTACAAGATCTCTCATGCAGAAACAAAAGTAGAAGACTACTCAGGGTCGAGACTCACGGTCCCGGCTGTGTGAACTCCGGAGCTAGACTGCCCCACCTCCAAGCGCACCGGTCTCTGGGGCTGCTCCTCCATGCTGGTCTCCGCGATCCCCTAAATGATGCGGTTCGAAAACCGTTAGTCTAAAAGACTAAGTCCTATCATCCCCCACCCCTTCCCCCACGGCTCCTAGGCACCGAGCGGAGAGGAAGAAAGGGGAGGACTTGAAGGTGGAGAATATCAAAAGCAGATGGCAGCGGTCCTAATCTAGCAAGTTCTATAGCATATAAAGACAATAAGCTGTAATATGAAATGTAACCTTCACTTATGTGAAATACACATAAGCCAAGGGGTCTTTTGCAAGGCTCCCATCGTATAGAAAGTACCATACCGATTTATACGTTGGGGTGTCGGTTAACAAACAGCAGTAAATATATATATCCAAATTTAACCTTAATTTATAAACTTGCCCACACAAGCTTATAGACCAAGGGTCGTGTAGCAGGTCCTAAAGTATACGCGTCCCATTCCACTTATACTTTAGGTGTCAAGGTTTAAGGTAACGATTATGCTATGACATGCAAGTGGGTATGATGGACATGCAAGTGCAACACACACACCCGACTCTGTGCACACAGACCTTTAGTTCCCCCTTTTGGAGCCGTAACCTCCCAGGATACCTCCGTAGTGGCAGACGGAAGCGGTGGTTGGGCCTCGCCCACCTCTAAACCAGTAAAGCACTACCGGTCAGACCTATCGTACGCCTCAACGCTTGGTGCACGAAGCGGACTCCTGCGTACTCTTGCCGGCTGGCGCACCGGACTTCTGTTGGCGAAGTGCTAACCACACTTGCCGAGTCAACGTATTGGCGTCGGTGCATCGACCCTCCAATACCGAAGACCACCACCTTAATTTCCTTTCCTGTTATGCACATGCAAATTTTAGCGTAAACAAGAATCGAGCCGAAGCTCCCCGGACCAACACGTCCGACTCAAACAATCGAGCCGAAGCTCCCCGGACCCAAAGTCCGCCTTTTAACCATCCGAGCCGAAGCTCCTAACAGACTTCCGGTGCCCTCAGTGTTTGTGAAATGTGCAACCCTAATTACTAAGTTACTCTTTTCAGCTTGTTAAAACAGTTTACGTTAACCCAGGACTGCCCCCGGTATTCCCTGTGAAGGGCTCTCAAGGGGCACTAGGAACTGTGTTGGGATTACGCCCAGCGTTCCCTTTCGCAAGGTACTTATTTTATTATTGGTTGATTCCCTTACCCTTTATTTTCTCATATTTCGATATGCTAATCCTAGGGTAATTTGACTTCATCTCTCCTTGGGTAGGACGATCTTTCGTCGGACCCGAACGCCTATAACCCTAGACAGAACCACACCTTGCTCTCTCATCTTCCAAGACGCAGCCCATTCCACTTGTCCTTACAACAAACCATCAGGACTCATCATACTTGCCCTAATTCACATCCAAATGAAATCCTGCAGTTTCGCTATATGCAGACCACTTAAGCTACATGACCCGTAAAAAGGGAAGTACATGAAATACTCATCCAGTACTCTTATGATAATTATTAGAGGTCTAAAAGGGCAGTTTAAGCATAAATCCAGAAATCCATAATTTTCCTAATTTGTCTGATAATTAATTTATTTATTCTAATGTCCCAAAAGGCCCAGTTTAATCATGAAGTACCATAATCAGACAAGGTATTATTCACTAAATTTATGATAAATACAAAATGCCTAATCAACTCTAAATCCTAAGTCTCCCAATTTTTCAGCAAGGTTTAGGCCTTTAAATTTAATTTCAAAGATGCCCCATAAAAAGTCATATTAAAAGATTCTATAGTAATAACACCTCCAAAAATTCAGAGAAAATTTAGGGATGTTTGTGATGGACTACAAGTACCCTAGAATAAGTTTCATAATTTATCATTTGGAAATAAAGCTATATTTGATTTTCTTATGAACTCTCTAATTTAAGGGTTAATGAACAAAGTATGCTAATCAACCATCAAATAATTCCACAAAAATTTCCATATGATAACATTTAGCTAAAAACACTATGCAGGAAGTTTCATGATTTTTCAGTAAGTAATGGCCTCTGACAAGAATTATTAATATGTAATCAAAATAAAGCACTTGTGAAGTAGATGCCCTAAATAGATATCCAAAAATTCTAACAAAATTCATACAAGATTATCATAACCTAAAACTAACTCTGCCCATGTTTCATACCCTCTTGATGGGCAGTGAGACCACAATAGCCAAAATAATTATTAGGGCATTACCATTGATTACTAATGAAGTGCTAACAATATTGTCCAAAATTCCTCAAGTAAATTATCAGAGGCTCAAAATACCCTAATCCCCTCACTACCCAAATTTGGTTAAGTTTCAAGATGTTTAGCTAACCTAAACCTACACTACAAGTTTTAGGACCTAAGCTAGGGTTAGGGTTTTGGGGCCCCTATCCTTTTCAAAATTAGCTAATATTTTTAACAGAGGGTTCTATATATCCTAGGAACCTCCTTGCAAAATTTGGAGTTCATCCAAGGTGTTTAGGACTCTTACCCTTCACAAGGCCAAAAGGTCCCTCCTTAGGGTTTGACCTAGGAACTTAGGGCAAATCTATTCCTCCCTACCCATATTCCATGGGGAGGTGATAAGTGCTATAACAAGCCAGTGGCCCAAATTTAGCCTCTGTTGAGGTGATTTGGTCACTCAAAACCAAAAGTGCAACTTTTGACCAAAAAGCCCTTTTTAGGGTATAGTTAGGGTTGGGTCAAAACCTATTCAAAACACATTCAACTTAAATGAAATTTTATACAGATACCTAAAATGACCCAGGGACCACTCACCAAAATTTGGGAGGGTTTGGAGGTGTTTAGGGCACCTAGTTAATTTATTTAATAATTATTAAATGTTTACAAAAACTATAGAAATATTTTCTCCAAAAATTCCCATTTTTGGACAGGCCCTAGGTATAGCTAGAATAGACTCTCTGCCAAAATTTCAACTAATTTGGGCTAGGGGTGAAGAGTGGGCACTCAATTTAATGACTGCCTAGCCCTAAGGGTATGTCCCACCAAAATGGGTGCCCTGGTCAGACCTTACACCCAAAAGGGTTCAAACTAATTTTAAAATAAAGTAGACTCAAGGAACTACAACTTTCATGTTGAAGTATTTTCCACCAGGAGATCCTAAGTATTTTTAAAGTTTAAAACCATTAATATCAAAAACTGTGACAGAATTGCATTAATATAAATTAATTCCTATAGTTTAAAATCGGGCCCGCACGAATCTTGAAGCAAAGGGACGGAATCCCTTCATCTTCTTCCTTGAGCCGACGGCCAGGATTCATCCCGCCTGGAGCCACTTCCAAACGCCACTGCCGGCGACCCGACCACCTCCCCGGCCGGCCACCGGCTCCACCACCTCCGTTGAGGTGGTGGCCATCCCCAGGCGGCGGCTTGGCCGCCGGAAACCCCTTTTCCGGCGATCCCGAGAGGTGAGTTTTCTTCAGAAAAATCCATGAAAACCGAATTGGATCGGGCTCAATTGAGCCCGAACCTTGGTCCTAACGATTGCTATGATCTAACATGGGTTAAGGAGAGGGGGAGGACCTTCCTGGCGGCCTGGATGCGAGAGGAGCGGCGGGATGCCATTGACGACGGCGGCGCTCGACTTCTGCAACTGCACAGTGGAATGGCTCGTCTCCTCCAGGTAAACGCTCTAAAATGATCCCCTCGGCTCCCTGAAGGTGTTTAAATGGCAAATGGGGGAGAGGAGAGGCTGGTTCTTCAATGGCCATTAACACCATTAAAGGTGTGGCTCGGGTTGTGTGGAGGGGGGCTGAACCCACCCCTTGGTGGCCGGGAAACGGCTGGAATCAACTCCTCTCTCCTAGAGGAGTTGATTGCAGCCATAATTGGTGGCTGTTAGTATCCCTTGCCGGCCTCTCACTTCCCCCTTCTTCTTCCTCATTTTCTCTCTCCTCCATTATCATGGAGAGGAGCTCCTTTCTCTCTCCTAGTCACCTCTGGTTGACTAGTCAACCTCACAAACTAAATGCAGCCCACTTGATTATGATGGTCATGGGAATGGGTTTAGCCTAAGGGAGAAGTGGCTTGGGCTTGGGTTAGCCCTTTTGGGTTAAGTTTGACTTGACCTAAATGAGGGTTGACTTGGGTCAACATGACTAATTGGGTTGACCCCTATGGGTTCTGGGTGACCCATTGGCTTCCCTTAGGGTCTAGGTAGGGTTATGTAGGGTTACCCTGTACTTTGGAGGTCACATACCCTTAGTAAGGGTACTTTGACCAGGTTAGGGCTTGAGTTGACTTGGGTCAACCTGGCCTCTAGGGCTGACCCCAATGTGTCCTTAGTGACCATTTGACCTCACTTTAGGGTTAGGAGGGCATAGGAGGGTCCTTTAGGCTAGGAGTAGGTCAGTTGGCCCTAAGTAGGCTAGTTTGACCCATTTAGGGCTAGGGTTGACCTTGGTCAACTGGGCCTCTTGGGTTGACCCTAATGGGTCCTTTTGGCTCTAATGGGGCTCCCAAAATGTTTGGGAGTGTTGTGGTAGGGTCTTGGGGCCATGGTGAAGCCCCATTGTCATTCTAAACCATTGTTCAAAATTCTACTATTTGCAGACCATGGTGATCCTCACCTTGGCCTCCTATCTCTTGGCCCATTTCTGGCTTTCTAGGGTTTATCATGACCTAGTCATGGCCAAAACCACTCTTAGGGGTCTAGTTGGAAATGGGATGTTACAAATCCCAATAAACAAAAAAAGATTTCGTCCTCCGAAATCAAGGTTGGGCCTACGGGTCTTACTACCGAAGGAAAGAGTCTTGTAACATCCCATTATGACGCCTTGTTTGTTAAATTAGATTCTACGGGGGAAAACTTAGATCTAAGACCCTTTCGCCCAATCGGCAAACCAAAATCCCAATAAACAAGGATAAGCCCCCAATAAACAAAAGATAAGCCTCTATCTGCCTAGAGCAGCCCTTAGTATACTTAAAGCAGGAAAAATAAATTAACATCTTGAGGGGTCCGAGAGGTATACCTGACTGAATAGCTCGGGGGTATCTTTTGTCGCATCAGGTCCTGTGGCTCCCAGGTATGCTCCTCCTGGCCGTGGTTCCTCCACAGGACCTTGACTAGTGGGACCTTCTTGCGTCGCAAGACCCGCACTCCTCGGTCGTCGATCCTCACAGGGCTCTCAAACGAACCGACCGGTCTGAAGCTACCGGCCCTTCGGTGGTCAAAATCTGCTGCTCCGGGCGTAGCAGAGCCCTCCTCAAAGAAGAAATGTGGAAGACGTCGTGCAGCGCTTCCAGCTCTGGTGGTAACTCCAGCCGATAGGCTAGGGGTCCGATCCGCTCCAGGATCCTGTAAGGGCCCATGTACCTAGGGCTGAGCTTCTTCCTCCGACCACGCACCCGCGAGACTCCATGCATGGGCCGGATCTTCAAAAACAACCCGGTCCCCCACCTAGGAACTCCACCTGCCGATGCCGGGCGTCATAGTACTTAGCCTGTCTACTCTGTGCCTCGAGCATCCTGTCCCTGATCAGCCTCACCTGTGCCTCGGTGTCTTCAACAAACTCTGACCCCAACACTTTCGGATCTTCGTTTTGCACCCAAGAAAGCGGGGTCCGGCATCTCCTCCCGTACAAGGCTTCGTAAGGCGCCATCCTGATGCTGGACTTGGTGGCTGTTGTTATAGGAGAACTCGACAAGGGGTAAGAGTTTCTCCCACGGTTCCCCGCGGTCCAAGATGCACAGTCCTCAAGAGGTCCCAGCGTCCGGTTGGTGCGTTCTGTCTGCCCGTCTGTCTGGGGGTGGAATGCAGTGCTGAAGGTCAATCGCGTGCCTAAGTAAGCTTGCACGGATCTCCACTCCCTGGAGGTGAACCGGCCATCCCGATCCGACACTATCGTCCTGGGCACGCCATGATAACGAATGAACTGTTCCACAAACTTCCGCACCAGTACTCCTACTGAATCATCCTTCCTGATCGGTATAAATCGAGCCACCTTGGTCAACCGATCAACGATTACCCAGATCGAGTCATTCCCTGTCCGAGACCGGGGAAACCCATGTATGAAGTCCATGGCTATGTCGTCAAACTTCCACTCCGGCACCGGGAGTGGCTGCAATAATCCTGCGGGGTTCCTGCACTCCGCCTTCACTAGCTGACATGCCTCACAATGGGTCACGAAGTGTGAGACATCCTTCTTCATGCCCGGCCAGTACATCGTCTTCTTCAAATCAGCCGTCATCTTTGTGATCCCTGGGTGTACAGAATACCGACTGCAGTGCGCCTCCGTCATAATATCCTCCCGGATCTGGCCTCCCTCCGGTATGTACACCCGTCCTCTGAAGCACACCAGGTCGTCCCTCAGTGTGTAGTCTCCTGCAGTGCCTGCCTCCAGAGCTTGGAAGATGGGTTCCAACTTGGCATCCTGCCGCTGTCCCTCTCTGACCCGGTTTCTGATGTCATCGGTAAAGCGCGCCATCGCGGCCAAGTACTCCTCATAGAGCTCAGGATCATCAGACGATACCAGAGTAATGTGCATGTCCTCTAGTCTCTGCAGCAGCTCCATAGACATCAACTGAGGCTCTGCTCCTGCTGTGGCACCTCTCCTACTCAGTGCATCCGCTACCACGTTCGCCTTCCCCGGGTGGTAATGCATCTCATACTGATAGTCAGAAAGGAACTCCACCCACCGCCTCTGCCTGATGTTTAGTTTCCTTCTGCGTGTCCACGTACTTAAGGTTCTTATGATCGGAGTATATGTCACAGTGGACTCCATAAAGGTAGTGCCGCCATATTTTTAGTGCGAATACAACTGCTCCCATCTCCAGGTCGTGCACTGGGTAGTTCTTCTCATGGGTCTTCAGCTGGCGGGAAGCATAAGCTATGACGTGTCCGTTCTGCATCAGTACTGCTCCCATCCCCTGATATGATGCGTCGGTGTAGACCTGAAATCCCTCCCTCCCCGAGGGGAGAGTAAGAATGGGAGTCCGAGGTCAGCCGATCCTTCAGCTCCTGGAAAGCTGTCTAGGCACTGCGGGGTCCACACGAACGGTGCCTCCTTCTTCGTCAAGGATGTGAGCGGGGGAGGGCGATTCGAGAGAATCCTTCCACGAACTTCCGATAGTAACCGGCAAGTCCTAGAAAACTCCGTACGTCAGTGGCTGTTTTCAGCTGCGGCCACTCCGAAATAGCTTGAATCTTTGCCGGGTCCACTGCCAGCCCGGCTCCGCTGATAATGTGGCCTAAGAAAGCCACCTCCTTCAACCAGAACTGACACTTACTGAACTTCGCATAAAGGCGATGCTCCCGCAGTCTCTCCAAGGTCAGTGCCAGATGTCGTGTGTGCTCCTCCTCCGTCTTAGAATAGATAAGGATGTCGTCTATGAACACTATGACGAACACATCCAAAATAAGCCTCGAAGACCCGGTTCATGAGGCTCATAAACGCCGACGGAGCATTCGTGAGCCCGAAGGGCATCACGATGAACTCATACAATCCATATCGGCTACTAAAGGCCGTCTTCGGAATATCCTCCTCCTGGATCCGCAGCTGGTAGTAGCCTGACCTCAAGTCCAGCTTCGAAAAATAATGGGCTCCCTCCAGCTGATCGAACAACTCGTCTATCCTGGGGAGCGGATAGGTATTTCGGACGGTCAGCCTGTTTAGTGCTCGATAGTCGATGCACAGGCGTAAAGTGCCGTCCTTCTTCTTCACGAATAGGACAGGAGCTCCCCATGATGAGGAGCTCGGCCTAACAAATCCTGCTTCCACCAGCTCCTGCAACTGTGTCCGAAACTCCACCAAACTCCTTTTGGGGCCATCTGATAAGGGGCCTTGGATACCGGCTTAGCCCCTGGTACCAACTGAATCTGGAAGTCCTTCTCCCTATGCGGAGGTAGTCCTGGCAGCTTATCCAGGAGAAAATATCGGCGTAGTCACGAACCACCGGAATGTTAGCAATCAGGTCCTTCTCCTCAGTCATCTCGAATAATACTTGATATACCTCGTCCCCTTGCATATGAGCCTTAACGTATTGAATAGATGAAAGCAGGCGACGAGAGACCGGTGTTAGTACCTTCGAATGTCGCATAAGTATCGTCCGTGGCTCAGCACGACCCTCCTTGCTGGGCAATCAATCTGGGCATGGTTCCAGACAAGCCATGTCATGCCCAAGACGAGGTCGAAGTCCGGCATCCTCAGGATCGTCGCCGGGGCCCTCGAGTGTCAACCCGTCTATGGTAACCTCCAGGAGGCACTTTTCTGTGGACTGGATCTCCATCCCATTGGGGAGGCGCACCCTCCTGGGTAGTCCCGTATATACAACGAATCTGATCCAGGTCCTTGACGAAATCCTCCGACACAAAGTTGTGTGCGATGCCCCCGTGTCGAACAGGGTATGGGCAGGCTTGCCGCACACCATCACCATTCCTAAATCAGTTTTGAAAGAAACTCTTGGTGTAAGGTTTTCTAACCTAGGTCGTTTAGTAGTTCTATTAACACTTAATATGAGTAATGAATGAATCCAAAATTAAGATTACTCTCATACCTGCGATAACCTGTCCGGGTTCCGGGGCTGTGCCAAGTCCAAAGCGTAAATCTGCTCCCCATTCTGCCTGCGGTCGCCTCCCTAGGTTAAACCACGTCCTCGGCCGCGTCCTCGGCCTCCGAAATGCTGGGCCGGTGGGCCACCCCGTGGTGCTGGAGGTGGTGCCCCCCTCATAGGGCAGTCTCTCCGGAGATGTCCCACCTGGTGACAATGGAAGCACTCCGGCGGGGGGGGATACGCCATAACCGGGGTCTCTGCATCTCCTGGATCCGGAGAGGTTGAGGGGCCAAAACCACCTGCTCTCTCGCTCGCTCCTGCCTCAAACTCCTGACGAGGCTGCTCCTCTGCCCTCCTTCCATCTGGTATGGTGCCTCTCCGCTGATCATTTCGGGCCCTCCGGCCCTGGTCCTCCGCTTGCCGTTTCCGGCCCCGAGTGGTGTGCCAAGTCGGCCTCAATCCTCTTCGCCATCTCCAAAATCCGGGAGATGGGACCCGTCAGAGACAAAAAGCAAGGCCTCCCTCAACTCCTCTTTTAGGCCCTTATAAAACCTCTTGACGTAACCTGCTTCGTCCAGCTGATAGGAGCCCGCATATCGGGCCAAATGATCGAACTCTCGGTAGGTACTCCACCACTGTCCTGGTGCCCTGCCCTCAGCTGCAAGAACCGCTCCTCCAACTCGTCCCTGGCCGACTGAGGAACAAAGTGCTCCAGCAGCGTGGCCCTGAATTCTTCCCAAGTGATTTCTGCAATCTCCCTATCAGCAAATGTCGTGTCCAACAGCGTCTTCCACCACCGCTTAGCATGTGACTCCAAGCAAGATACCACTAGGGCCACCCTCTCCTCCCAAGGGCATCGTATCCCGGTCAGCATCTCGTACATAACATCCAGCCACTCCTCTGTCCGTACTGTCCGACTCTGTCCCTAAGTATGATGGGGGAGAGAGTCCTCTCGGAAGGTGCTCATCCAGTTGGCCCCTGGGTTTGGCTGCTGGGCTGGAGCTTGCTGAGCCTGGGAAGGCCTCAAGGATAGCTGTAAGGGTCTGCCCATGTCTGACTGGAGGAAAGGTGTGGGGACTATGGGAGGTGGTGCAATGTCTGGAGTCTGCTGAGCTCCACCTTGTGGGGTGGGCTGAGCTGGGGGCTGCAAAACGAACTACATTAGTAGGTAATCGACTCAATGCCTAATGAAAGTGGACAATTTACATGTGATTCCCCCCATATGGGCACACCACTGCTTCGCTGCTTAGTTTGTCCCCAAACTAAACCGCGCGGGGGTGACCCAGGGTTGTGGACGGCTACTTTTCGATCGAGGTCTGCTCTGATACCACTTGTAAGACCCTTTTTTTTTTCTTGGTACACCGGGGTCTTAGGCCCAGAAACCGCCGTTTTGCGGTGACTCCTTCACGCCTGAAGAGTCATCACCACAAAGCGCCGATTCTGTCGGCCATTTCGATCACATAAAAGTAGCAAAAATAATGAAGTAAATGTAAACTATCTATCCACAGAGAATCACATGACTTAATAAATATAACTCCACGAAGGGAGTGTCCACGGAATTAAATACAATCAGAGTAGCAAAAACGGGCTTATGCCCGGTACATCATATCCTCACTACAAGATCTCTCATGCAGAGAAACAAAAGTAGAGGACTACTCAGGGTCGAGACTCACGGTCCCGGCTGTGTGAACTCCGGAGCTAGACTGCCCACCTCCAAGCGCACGGTCTCTGGGGGCTGCTCCTCCATGCTGGTCTCCGCGATCCCCTTAAATGATGCGGTTCGAAAACGTTAGTCTAAAAGACTAAGTCCTATCATCCCCACCCCTTCCCCCACGGCTCCTAGGCACCGAGCGGAGAGGAAGAAAGGGGAGGACTTGAAGGTGGAGAATATCAAAAAGCAGATGGCAGGCGGTCCTAATCTAGCAAGTTCTATAGCATATAAAGACAATAAGCTGTAATATGAAATGTAACCTTCACTTATGTGAAATACACATAAGCCAAGGGGTCTTTTGCAAGGCTCCCATCGTATAGAAAGTTCCATACCGATTTATACGTTGGGTGTCGGTTATCAAACAGCAGTAAATATATATATCAAATTTAACCTTAATTTATAAACTTGCTCCACACAAGCTTATAGACCAGGGTCGTGTAGCAGGTCCTAAAGTATACGCGTCCCATTTCACTTATACTTTAGGTGTCAAGGTTTAAGGTAACGATTATGCTATGGCATGCAAGTGGGTATGATGGACATGCAAGTGCAACACACACACCCGACTCTGTGCACACAGACCTTTAGTTCCCCCTTTTTGGAGCCGTAACCTCCAGGATACCTCCGTAGTGGCAGACGGAAGCGGTGGGTTGGGCCTCGCCCACATCTAAACCAGTAAAGCACTACGGTCAGACCTATCGTACGCCTCAACGCTTGGTGCACGAAGCGGACTCCTGCGTACTCTTGTCCGGCTGGCGCACCGGACTTCTGTTGGCGAAGTGCTAACCACACTTGCCGAGTCAACGTATTGCGTCGGTGCATCGACCCTCCAATACCGAAGACCCACCACCTTAATTCCTTTCCTGTTATGCACATGCAAATTTTAGCGTAAACAAGAATCGAGTCCGAAGCTCCCCGGACCAACACGTCCGACTCAAACAATCGAGCCGAAGCTCCCCGGACCCAAGTCCGCCTTTTTAACCATCCGATCCGAAGCTCCGTAACCCCGACTTCGGTGCCCTTAGTGTTTGTGAAATGTGCAACCCTAATTACTAAGTTACTCTTTTCAGCTTGTTAAAACAGTTTACGTTAACCCAGGACTGCCCCCGGTATTCCCTGTGAAGGGCTCTCAAGGGGCACTAGGAACTGTGTTGGGATTACGCCCAGCGTTCCCTTTCGCAAGGTACTTATTTTATTATTGGTTGATTCCCTTACCCTTTATTTTCTCATATTTCGATATGCTAATCCTAGGGTAATTTGACTCCATCTCTCTTGTGTAGGACGATCTTTCGTCGGACCCGAACGCCTATAACCCTAGACAGAACCACACCTTGCTCTCTCATCTTCCAAGACGCAGCCCATTCCACTTGTCCTTACAACAAACCATCAGGACTCATCATACTTGCCCTAATTCACATCCAAATGAAATCCTGCAGTTTCGCTATATGCAGACCACTTGAGCTACATGACCCGTAAAAAAGGGAAGTACATGAAATACTCATCCAGTACTCTTATGATAATTATTAGAGGTCTAAAAGGGCAGTTGAAGCATAAATCCAGAAATCCATAATTTTCCTAATTTGTCTGATAATTAATTTATTTATTCTAATGTCCCAAAAGGCCCAGGTTTAATCATGAAGTACCATAATCAGACAAGGTATTATTCCACTAAATTTATGATAAATACAAAATGCCTAATCAACTCTAAATCGTAAGTCTCCCAATTTTTCAGCAAGGTTTAGGCCTTTAAATTTAATTTCAAAGATACCCGATAAAACGTCATATTAAAGATTCTATAGTAATAACACCTCCAAAAATTCAGAGAAAATTCAAGGATGATTGTGATGGACTACAAGTACCATAGAAAAAGTTTCATAATTTATCATTTGGAAATAAAGCTATATTTGATTTTCTTATGAACTCTCTAATTTAAGGGTTAATGAACAAAGTATGCTAATCAACCATCAAATAATTCCACAAAAATTTCCATATGATAACATTTAGCTAAAAACACTATGCAGGAAGTTTCATGATTTTTCAGTAAGTAATGGCCTCTGACAAGAATTATTAATATGTAATCAAAATAAAGCACTTGTGAAGTAGATGCCCTAAATAGATATCCAAAAATTCTAACAAAATTCGTACAAGATTATCATAACCTAAAACTAACTCTGCCCATGTTTCATACCTCTTGATGGGCAGTGAGACCACAATAGCCAAAATATATTATTAGGGCATTACCATTGATTACTAATGAAGTGCTAAAATATTGTCCAAAATTCCTCAAGTAAATTATCAGAGGCTCAAAAATACCCTAATCCCTCACTACCCAAATTTGGTTAAGTTTCAAGATGTTTAGCTAACCTAAACCTACACTACAAGTTTTAGGACCTAAGCTAGGGTTAGGGTTTTGGGGCCCTATCCTTTTCAAAATTAGCTAATATTTTTAACAGAGGGTTCTATATATCCTAGGAACCCCTTGCAAAAATTTGGAGTTCATCCAAGGTGTTTAGGACTCATTACCCTTCACAAGGCCAAAAGGTCCCTCCTTAGGGTTTGACCTAGGAACTTAGGGCAAATCTATCTCTCCTACCCCATATTCCATGGGGAGGTGATAAGTGCTATAACAAGCCAGTGGCCCAAATTTCAGCCTCTGTGAGGTGATTTGGTCACTAAAACCAAAAGTGCAACTTTTGACCAAAATGCCCTTTTTAGGGTATAGTTTAGGGTTGGTGTCAAAACCTATTCAAAACACATCCAACTTAAAATGAACTTTTATACAGATACCTAAAAACCCAGGACCACTCACCAAAATTTGGGAGGGTTTGGAGGTGTTTAGGGCACTAGTTAATATTAATAATTATTAAATGTTTACAAAAAAATATAGAATATTTTCTCCAAAAATTCCCATTTTTGGACAGGCCCTAGTATAGCTAGATAGACTCTCTGCCAAAATTTCAACTAATTTGGGCTAGGGGTGAAGAGTGGGCACTCAATTTAATGATTGCCTAGCCCTAAGGGTATGTCCCACCAAAATGGGTGCCCTGGTCAGAACCTTACACCCAAAAGGGTTCAAACTAATTTTAAAATAACGGACTCAGGAACTACAACTTCATGTTGAAAGTTATTTTTCCACCATGGAACCTAAGTTATTTTAAAGTTTAAAACATTAATATCAAAAGTGTGACAGAATGCATAATATGAATTAATTCCTATAGTTTAAAATCGGGCCCGCACGAATCTTGAAGCAAAGGACGGAATCCCTTCATCTTCTTCTTGAGCCGACGGCAGGATTCTCCCGCCTGGAGCACTTCCAAACGCCACTGCCGGCGACCCGACACCTTCCCCGCCGGCCACGGCTCCCCCCCGTTTGAGGTGGTGGCATCCCAGGCGGCGGCTTGGCCGCCGGAAACCCCTTTTCCGGCGATCGAGAGGTGAGTTTTCTTTCTTTCAAAAATCCATGAAAAACCGAATTGGATCGGGCTCAATTGAGCCCGACCCTTGGTCCTAACCGATTGCTATGATCTAACCATGGTTAAGGAGAGGGGGGAGGACCTTCCTGGCGGCCTGAGATGCGAGAGGAGCGGCGGGATGCCATTGACGACGGCGGCGGCGTCTCGGCTTCTGCAACTGCACAGTGGATGGCTCGTCTCCTCAGGTAAACGCTCTAAAATGATCCCTCGCTCCCCTGAAGGTGTTTAAATGGCAAATGGGGAGAGGAGAGGCTGGTTCTTCAATGGCCATTAACACCATTAAAGGGTGGCTCGGGTGTTGTGGTGAGGGGGCTGAACCCACCCTTGGTGGCCGGGAAACGGCCGGAATCACCTCCTCTCTCCTAGAGGAGTTGACTTGCAGCCATAATTGGGTGGCTGTTATCCCTTGGCCGCCTCCACTTCCCCCTTCTTCTTCCTCATTTTCTCTCTCCCTCCATTATCCATGGGGGAGCTCCTTTCTCTCTCCTAGTCACCTCTGGTTGACTAGTCCAACCTCACAAACTAAATGCAGCCCACCTTGATTAGATGGTCAATGGGAATGGGTTTAGCCTAAGGGAGAAGTGGCTTGGGCTTGGGTTAGCCCTTTTGGGTTAAGTTTGACTGACCTCAATGAGGTTTGACTGGGTCAACTGACTAATTGGGTGACCCCATGGGTTCCTGGGTGACCCATTGTTGGCTTTCTCTTATTAGGGTTCTAGGTAGGTTATGTAGGGTTCCCTGTACTTGGAGGTCACATACCCTTAGTAAGGGTACTTTGACCAGTTAGGGCTTGAGTTGACTTGGGTCAACCTGGCCTCTAGGGCTGACCCCAATGTGTCCCCTTAGTGACCATTTGACCACTTTAGGGTTAGGAGGGCATAGGGGGTCTTTAGGCTAGGAGTAGGTCAGTTGGCCCCTAAGTAGGCTAGTTTGACCCTTTAGGGCTAGGGTTGACCTTGGTCAACTGGGCCTCTTGGTTGACCCTAATGGGTCCTTTTGGCTCTAATGGGGCTCCCAAAATGTTTGGGAGTGTTGTGGTAGGGTCTTGGGGCCATGGTGAAGCCCATTGTCATTCTTAAACCATTGTTCAAAATTCTACTATTTGCAGACCATGGTGATCCTCACCTTGGCCTCCTATCTCTTGGCCTTTTTCTGGCTTTCCTAGGGGTATGTCATTACCTAGTCATGGCCAAAACCAGTCTTAGGGGTCTAGTTGGAAATGGGATGTTACACACAACCCCCACCCCCCCCTCCCCCCCCCCCGCCCCAGTCGGTGTGGAGATCTATGATCTAGATTTTGTGCCGGGCCCCACGGCACTATTCCTTCTCCACACATTCCACCACCACCGCAGGTGCCTCTTCCTAGCCGGTCCTCAAAACTATTGGGATCAACAATTTGGGTTGATCACACTACACTCGCCTAAAGTAGATGGAGACCAATTTTGGCAACCCTTTACTTTCTTTTGAACGCTCGTTTTACCGCACTGAGCAGGCCACGCTTCTTCGTGGTGCATATGGCAGCGTGAGTTCGCAGATCTACGCACTCATTATCCGCCCAAGCTCTGGGGTGATAACGATAGGATTAGGTTACTTTATTTATCTTTGGGCTGTAATCCGTCATCTTGTATCTTTTCTTTTTTGTTTTTTTCTGGCTTGTATCCTTTATTTTGTTTTATTTTTTAAAAAAAACTATCTATATCAAAAAATATGTGTTTGCTTCAGTATTGTCTTCCAGGTACACTTTGGACTGATTCACACACTCCAGGGAAGTCTCCTCTTCTTTTTGTTCTTTACTTATTTTTCATTAGGGACAATGTATTGTTTAAGTATGGGGGGATAGTTCTCTAGCAAAAACATACAAAAAAAAACAAAATAAAATTGCACAAAAAAATTGCAACCAAAAATTCAAAAAAAATTAGGGGTAATTTTTAAATTAGAGAAATCTTTATTTCTATATTTATTCACTTGCAAAAATCCTTAGTACTCAACTTTTACATAGTGTTTAGAATATTTGATGTTTAAATTGAAATTTGAATTTTGGAGTAAAACTGTTGGCCATACTGTATTTCTAGTCAAGTGCACGTGTAAGTAGAATTTTATGTAGATCTAAATATTTAGCATATAATTAGATTTTCATTTTTCTAAATGCGTGGAAATATTTTATTTTACTTTGACTTTGAAAACCGGTAAAATCTAAAAAAAAATTTAGGTGAGTAAGTAGAAGTTTACTAGAGAGATATTTCGTGGATCAAGAAAGAGATATTCTTTCTCGATGTCTAGAACTTGCCCTCTAACTATCTCAAGACTTTGCATAAGTTAAACTCATTAGCATAGATATGATTTAGGCAAATCTTTTGGCCAGTTTGAGACTTTGCACCCTTACCTAAAATCTTATCTTTGTTAAGCCATTTTGAGCCTATTATCTTATCTTTTTGTTTTAGCTCCACCAAATATTTTACCAAAGCCTAAAAAGCAACCTAATACGCACCTAAGACCAAGCTTGCACATAGATATACAAACACGATTTGTGAGTGATTAGGGTCTTTTTATTGTTGATGGCTCCTATCTTACTAAAAAAAGACTTGATTTTCATTTCCTCTTCAAAATAAAAGAAAAAAAAAAGTTGAAAAAAAGAAAAAAATTATTATAAAAAAAATGAAGAGGTAGAAGAAAATTTTCGGCATGATGTGAGAGTTGAAAAAAAAATAAGAAAAAAAAGATTAGGATTTTTGCTGCGTTCTTAAAGCCATAGCAAATTTTTATGTGCAAGCTTTCTCTAGGTTTTGGTGTGACTAGCCATCGTTTTTATCTTTGACAATCCTCACCAAAAAACCTAAGCCTACGTTTCTACCTAATTAAGTCCTTCTGATTTATGTTTATAAAATTAAACTAGTGAGTGGCGTGGGAGAGTGTGAAAGGACAAGCCTATGGCCATCGACATTGATGAATTCTTTGGAGGGTATCTTGATCTTCGTTCGTGCAATGTTATCTTAGTACACACGCTACACTCTCCTGAATATAATTTTAAGATTTACCGGATTTTCATTTTAAAAGTAAAAATAATAATGGAAAACACATAAGAAAAATAAAAAACCTAACTTGTATGCTGAGTGAGTTTTTCTACCAAAATACCTACAAGCATAGGCATAAGACTTTGCATTTTACTCCTTAAGTTCAATTTTCTTTTCTAGCATTTAAAATTTTTCTACTCCTAGAGGAAATTGTTTGCTCGGGACTAGCAAACAGATAAGTATGGGGGTATTTGATAACTCTAATTATTTCTATTTTTTTATTTACTATTTATATTAATAGTTAGATATTTTACATCAATTTTATAATATTAAGTTCTAATTAACTAGTTTCTATATTTTATATTTATTTATTCTAATAATATTATTTTCAATTTTGCAGGGCTGATCTATCAATTATTTGGAGGCAAAAAGGAATTTTCTCCTTTTCGGCCTAGACACGCCCAGTGACACGCCCTCCATGGCGTGACACTCACGTGCAAAGAAGGTCAGTGTAAATCGTGGACCTGCGGCCGAAGAACGTCAATCAGCCTATGACACGCCCGTGTAGTTCAGCAACCCGCCTGTGTTATACTTACACGGGGCGTGACAGCCGGTGAAGTACTGCTAGACCGTGCCACGGCGAATTAAATTGACACGCCTGGGTCACGGGCATGCCTAAGGGCGTGTCATGTGCGTTTTTCCAGTCAATAAAGAGACGTGTGTGTCGTTGCCTCCAGAATACGTTGCAACCTGACACGCCCACAGTCACGGGCGTGCCCATGGGGCGTGATACCTCCATCAAGACCAGTTTACTCCCGCCGTTTTCAGCTTCCCGCCGTTTTCCAGAAACAGCTTTAACATGCCCTAGGTCACGGGCGTGACCTAGGGGCATGACCAACCAACAAGCTGCCTATAAATTCCAGGCAATTACAGAAGCTGGGGGGAATTTTTGGGAGCTTAGTTATGTTTTATTTACTGTTTCTGAAAGAACTAGAGCCTAAACACCTAGAGGGGGGGGTGAATAGGTGCACGTAATCTTTTTAAACTTTTAAGGCAGAAATACAGTACACTAATTGCAATTCACAGCATAGATAACACAGCAATCACTCAAGCATAAAATCACAAAGAGCACACGGGATTTATAGTGGTTCACCAAGGTCTGGGTACATCCACTTTCCCCCTTCGCCTATCTAGTAGTGTAATAGATTCGGCCTAACTTCTCCACTACTCCTCAGATCCTCAGATCTTACAACTCAGAACCCCAAATAGGTTCCTACAACTCAGAGTGATCCCACTCCTACAACTCAGGCACAGAAGCCCTACCACTCAGTCTTCACCAAGACCTAGACTCAGCCTTCAATAAGGCCTACACTCAGCCTTCAACAAGGCGTACACTAAGAGAAATATATCTCCTACACTCAGGCACACAAGCCCTACCACTCAGCCTTTATAAATATAGGCTTACAACTCAGATCCCTTAGGATCCTACAGAAAATAAAAAGTACAAGGATTAATAACCACAACTCTGATTGAGAAAGTTAAGTTGACTGGCTTCTTGATGAGTTCTTGAAAGAACTTTGCAGAGATCAACCTCCCTTGGCTTTCTTCAAAGCTTCTTGAATTAGAACACAGTAGGGTTATATCTCTATGCAGATGATCTTCAATCAACTGCTGACTTGAGAATCAGATCTCAATCTGAAACTTTCTTTAACAGCCTGGTTCAATAGCTCTCTTCTTAGAAGGAGCTTTCTCTCTCCAACTACTTAGATCTTCACTTGAAGGTCTTCTTCTGGTTTGTTATTTCTCACTTCATTGATTGCTATTGTCTTACATCTTTCTCTGTTGAAGGAATAAGCCTTTATATAGGCTTTCTTCATGGCGACCGGCTGATCCGGTTTCTAACAAACTTCTGACAGTTCTGACAGTAGCAGTTGACCGGTTGAAATGGCAGCTGTCAAGTCATCCAGTTACTTCTTGAAACCTCTGTCACTGTTTGAAAGTTTCGAGACAGATAGTCTTTAAGTGTCGACACAGATAGACTAAGTGTCGACACAAGTAGACTAAGTGTCGACACTAGTCTTCATGGTGTCGACACAACTACTTGTGTTGTAAAAACTGCTTCTCAACACTGCTTCTTCAGAATGTGTCGACACTGATCCTGTGTGTCGACACAAGTCCTTCTTCTTCAATACTTAGTTGATTTCTGCAAAATTTCGACACAACTCCTTTATGTCGACATATCTTCTTGTGTTGAAACTTGCTAAGTGTCGACACATCTTCTTTGTGTCGACACATGCCTTCTGTGTTGAAGCTTTTACTGAGTGTCGACACTTCTCCTTTGTGTCGACACATTCTTCATGTGTTGAGACTTTGCTGTGTGTCGACACATCTCCTTTGTGTCGACATATGTACTTAAACTCTGTTGAAGTTTTGCTGAGTGTCGACACAGCCTCCTAGTGTTGACACTTGTACTTGAACTTTGTTGATGTTTGGCTGAGTGTCGACACAGCCTCCTAGTGTCGACACTTGTACTTGAACTTTGTTGATGTTTTGCTGAGTGTCGACACTGCCTCCTAGTGTCGACACTTTTGATGTCGACAAAGTTCCTATGGGTGTCGACACTGCTTCTAAGTCTCGACACTGATTCTTTAGACATTTCTACATTGTGTGTCGATACTGCCTGTATGTGTCGACACTTTCCTTCTGGTGTCGACTTTGCATTCCTGGTGTCGACACAATTACTCCAAGTGTCGACACAGCTTCTCTAGGTGTCGACACTAGCCTTCTTAAGTGTCAACACTTTTCTTCTAGGTGTCGACACATGGACTTAGAAACTTTTCCTGCAAACCTGCAGTTACTTAACCTGCACAAATAAACTCAAAGTACATCAAATACACCTTGATGTATATCATTGAGTAGGGTGAGGATTCTTCAAATCAGGTACATGTATTCCAATGTACCCAACAATCTCCCCCTATTTGGAGAAGTCATAACCCTTAGTCAATGATATGCACCATACATAACAAATTTTCAGTATGATGTACAACAATATTATGTGACAGGGAAAATACTTAAACATGCATGAACAGAACATGTATATACCATTAGCTCAGAACAATTAATGTAATAGATGAACATATAATATTGTTCTTACAAATTCCAACATTTTCATTAGTCAAAAGTTTACATAGAATTTTAATACAAATGATTATAATTTGTAAACTAAAGAAAATGCTATCCTAAGGCTGCTCTGGTTCCTTGATTACAATCCCATTTCCAGATTGTATCTTTGCTTGAACTGGGGCTTCATTGTCATCAGCTGCAGTAGTCTTCTTCCCGTTAAGATCTTTCTTTTTCAGCTCTTCAGCCTTGATCTTCTGCCTTTCAAAATAGTGATAAGGCTTGGGAAAATACTTGCTAGGCTCCTGTGCATTAGGAGGTAGCTTTCCCAGCTTAGCCTTTCTTCTATATTGTACAATGGCATCTTGCCTATTCTCATGCTTCCTCCACTCTAGGTCAGAATACCACTTGCCTCTATCCAGGACATTGTCCTTAGCAGCCTTCCATGCAGTCAAGATGATATTCTGGAAGTGGGGCTCCATTGTTCAAAATCAGGTCTCAATTCAGCTTGCTCTCTGAATCTTTTCTTATACAATTGAGTCTCTTGTTCCTTTAATAAGACATCCTGCTCTTTGAGTATTGCCTCTAGCACAGGCTGAATAACTTTCTCTATGATGACATTCTGATTTCCCTCAGGAGGACTATACATAGACTGTATCTCTTGATGTATCATGTCAAAGTCTGGTGGAGGGTATATCACCTGAGCTACTTCAGCTTGCTCTTCCTCCAAGGTATGCAGGATTGATTCTAGACTCCTGCAACATTGTCATCATCAACATAAGGGGTGGATATCCAAGGGTGGCTCTGATGGAATTTGAAATCCATTTGGCATGATCAGAGCCTGCCTTGACTAATATCGTCTCCCCCTTTATGACTTCTCTATCTATGTGATCCCTCAGATCATCTTTCTGAAATCTTATCTGGGCATTCAGATAGTTTACTCCATCTTTATAAAAAGGTTTCAACCTTTGGAGCTTTTTATGTGTGATAGCCTTTTGAGAGTCTTCTATGGCAGTTTTAAACAGCATTTAGGCTCTCTTGCAATGCTTGTCAAATTCTGCCTTGGCAGTAGTAGCACTTGCTTGCAGTCTGACCAGTAAGCTTATAGTCTTCATTTTAGTTATTATGGCATTATGTGAAGCTGTCAAATTATCATTCATCCTTATCTGGTTTTCCAAGACATAGCCTTGCTTTACTTCTAGCTCATCAAGTTTTGTCTTTATTTTCTCTTGATGTGTAGACAGATAGACTACTGCATTTCCTCCTTTATGGAAAAAATCAGTCATTTCCTTCTTGTTAAGATTCACTTCAAATCTGATAGACTTGATGTCTTGTGCAAGATCAAATTGCAGTGACTTATGGCCTTCATCTATATTGGTTTGTAAAGCCTTCCTTTGCTCATCCAGCTTAATCTGTAAAGCCACCATCAGTGAACTGAAATCAGTAGATGGGGCAGGCTGTGGAGCAATTGTCTGTAGGGCTTTTTTATAGTTCTGGCTCCTTCTTTTAAAGACTTGGAACTTCCTTTTCTTGACTCTAGCAGCCTCCTCATCCTCTGAAGCAGAAGTGTTAGCTATATCCACTCAATCCTTAGGACTAGGATGTGAATCCTTCTCAGTCCTTTGTGGTTCCTCAGCATCCTTTGGCTTCTCAGTCTCTTGTGTAGCAATTACTTCTACATTCTCCATATGCTCCACCTTAATATTGATCTCCTCCCCCTCAGCAGCAGCTTTCTCTTTCTCAAAATCAGTTTGTAGAAGCTCAGGGAACAGCTTCTCTAAGGTAAATTCCTGTTGAGAATGAGCTGGGGAATCTCTTATCTCATCAACCACTTTATTAGCTACAGATGTGTCCTCCATGACAACATCTTGTGGTTGAGGTTGTAGCTGTGTTTGCTGAGGAACATCATGTAATGAATCAGTCAAAACTTCTTCCTCAATAGTGAAATCTAATTGATTAATTTCAGTGATTACCTCTAGGATGGTTTGAGTAGCCCTTTCACTCTCTAGTGGAGTTGGCTCTTCCACAAGTAGAGGCTCCCCCTGGAGTGGATCCAGGTGAATAGGGCTTGCCGGTGGTAGCTCCCCCCTGCCTCTGTGCATCTTCTTGTCTTGTTGGAGATTGTCCAGCATTTCTTGTCTCTTCATCATCAGGTGTGAAGACTACTTGCTCTTCAGAGTTGCTAGAGGATACTTGAGCCACAGTGGCTATCTTCTTCTTCTTCTGGGGTGTGACCTTTACTGGAGATGGCAATTCCTTTGTCAACACTCTATCCCACCTAGAGAAAATTCTCATATCCATCTTTCTCATGTGGTTAATCTTTGAACCTGCAGCTTTGTTCATTACCTCAGGTATACTTCTAGCTAGGTAAAGACTTAGTATTTTACCCAGATTGGGCTTATTCATACTTTCTTTTATCTTATCAAACATAACTGTAGACCAATCAGTATTTAGTTTGAAGATTAACCTTGTCATCAAACTGAACATATAAGCTGAAATTCTGTCATGTCCTCCAGTCTTGCTTAGGATGACCTTGCCAAGTATTTCAGACAGAAATTTTCCTTGGATGTTCATTCCTTTTCTATTGAAAACAGATCCAATTTTCAGATTTGAATCCAGTCCACACCATCTCAATGCTTCTTTAGTCTTAGAAGCAGATACATTTTCTTCCTCTTTTGTTCTAGGTAGTTGAAGTACCTTCCTTAGACTTTTTGGTGTGACCTTGACTTTGGTCCCATGAACTCTGGATTTAATCTTGAGTCCAGAGTCGTCAAGTGAAGCTGCACTCAAAAATTCTAGGACCTCCTTCTTCCAGATCTTGATTGGTTCTGATACAAGGAATTCCAGTCCAGTTTCAGCAATTAGGGTTACCATACCTTTGATTTTGGGTTCCGCGTCATCAAAGGCATGTCGCACGAGTTCATATCCTTCATTAACATTCTCTTCTAGCTTGGGCGCCATTAGGGTTTGAAGAAATTTGAATTTAGAGAAGAGAGATGTCGACACACAAGTTTGGTCTCGAAACTTTGGTGAGCGTGTCGACAAAAAATGGCGAAAACCTATTTATACCTTTCTACAATCGAAGGTAAAAAGGCGCGTCAAAATACTTAAATGGTGTCGACACTGTTGAAAAGTCTCGACACCAACTGCTAATGTCTCGACAACTATGTGTCGACACAAGTATAGTCGACAGAAGATATGTGTCGACACTTATATATGTGTCGACACCACTCAACTCGACACTTAGTCGAGACTCTACTAGACTAATTCTATGTAAATCCTAAGTGTCGACACCAAACTTGGATGTGTCGACCCACCCTACCCTGCATGTGTCGACACTAATTCTCTGAAGTGTCGACACCATACTTCCTAGATGTGTCGACACCATTTCTCTGAAGTGTCGACACCACATACTATGTGTCGACACAGACAAAAGAAAACTCTGTGTGTCGACACTATTTTACTTAGCCAATTTTTTTGTAAACTATTCTAAGTTCTATCTATCATCCCTAATTCAATTTTAAATTTATTGAATCTGGTTTCATCTAAAGGCTTAGTATACATATCAGCTAGCTGATTATCTGTATTAATATACTCTAGTGAAATATCTTCTTTTTCCACATGTTCTCTTAGAAAATGGTACTTAATTTCTATGTGTTTAGTCCTACTATGGGAGACAGGATTATTTGCAATAGAAATAGCGCTTGTAGAATCACAAAATAAAGGTATTCTACTTACTTGAATACCATAATCTTCTAGCTGATGTTGAATCCATAGAAGTTGAGCACAGCAACTTCCTGCACCAACATATTCTGACTCAGCTATGGAGATAGCCACACTGGTCTGCTTCTTGCTACTCCATGATATCAGCCTTCCACCTAGGAATTGACAGGTACCAGTTGTACTTTTCCTATCTTCCTTGCAGCCTGCAAAATCTGCATCTGAATAACCTGTCAGTTCAAACTCTCCATTCCTAGGGTACCAAAGGCCTAGATAAGGAGTGCCCTTAAGATATCTCAAACTTCTTTTGACTGCTGTCAAATGAGATTCTTTAGGGCAAGCTTGATACCTAATACAAACACATGTAGCATACATGATATCTGATCTACTAGCAGTCAAATACAATAGGGAGCCAACTATCCCTCTATACAAAGTTTCATCTACAGGTTTCCCTGCATCATCTTTGCTTAGAGACATGCTTGACCCTATAGGAGTTTTCATGGTAGTGGATGATTTCATACCATACTTCCGTATCAATTCTAGGGTGAACTTAGACTGGCATATGGATAAACCATCCTCAGTCTGTCTAACTTGGAGCCCCAAGAAGAACTTAAGTTCCCCCATACTGGTCATTTCAAATTTTCCTTGCATTAGTTTTGCAAACTTCCTGCAAAGACAACTTTCTGTAGACTCAAATATGATGTCATCTACATATATTTGGACTAAGATGATCTTGCCTCTAGATTCCCTAAGGAATAGAGTCTTGTCTATTTTACCCCTTGTGAATTTATTCTCAATGAGGAAACTAGACAAGGTCTCATACCAAGCCCTAGGGGCTTGTTTTAACCCATACAAAGCTTTCCTAAGTCTATATACATAATTAGGTTTAGTAGAATCAACAAAACCTGATGGCTGCTCTACATAGACTTCTTCCTTCAGGTTTTCATTCAAAAAGGCTGACTTAACATCCATTTGATAGACCTTAAATCCTTGGAATGTTGCATAGGCAAGGAACATCCTTATTGCTTCCAGTCTAGCTACTGGAGCAAAGGTCTGATCAAAATCAATGCCTTCTTCCTGCCTATATCCTTTTGCAACAAGTCTAGCTTTGTTCTTTATAATTACTCCATTTTCATCAAACTTGTTCCTAAAGATCCACTTAGTTCCTATAATGTTGTGGTCTTTTGGTTTAGGAACTAGCTACCAGACTTTGCATCTTTTGAACTGGTTCAGCTCCTTTTGCATAGCCTCAATCCAATGAGGGTCTAGGATTGCTTCTTCAAATTTCTTTGGCTTTACTTGGGATAGAAAGCTGGAGTAGAGAACTGAACTTAGATTCCTGCTCCTTGTTTGTACCCCTTATCTGAGATCTCTAATAATTTGATTGGCTGGATGATCTTTTAAATGCCTATTTGCTGGAGGCAGCCTGTCTTCTGGTTGTACACCTTCAGCTTCTTCATTCAGCAGCTCCTCTTGGTATTCTTCAGCAACAGGAGTATCTTGTAATCCCCCTGGACAGCAGCCACTATCATCCACTTGCTGACTTGTAGTAGAACCTTCTTCAATAGTAAGCTTGTTCATCTTCTCAGTCACACCTGTAGAGCTGCAAACACTTCTAGGCAATTCATTGTTAATGAGTCTAGATTCATCAAACACTACATGTATTGACTCTTCTACAACTTGAGTAGTCAAGTTGTAGACCTTATAAGCCATACTGTTGTTGTTGTACCCAATAAAGATCCCCTCTTAGGATTTGGCAGCAAACTTGGTTAAATAATACTTACCATTGTTAAGTATATAGCATTTACAACCAAAGATCCTGAAAAAGGATAGATTTGGTTTTCTTCCCTTCACAATCTCATAGGGGGTCTTCTTGTGGCTCTTGGTGATAGTAGCCCTATTGATCACATGACATGCAGTATTAACTGCCTCAGCCCAGAAATATTCTGGGAGAGATGTGTCACTCAATAGGGTTCTACCAGCCTCTATTAAGGTTCTATTTTTCCTTTCAGCAATACCATTTTGCTGAGGTGTTCTTGGTGAGAAAAATTCCTGAAATATCCCAAACTCTTCACATAGTTTTGTCATACTATCAGACTGGAATTCAGTACCATAGTCACTTCTTATTTTGAACACTGTACTGTCTAACTCATTCTGAATTTGTTTGACAAAACTATAAAAGATACTAGGAGTTTCAGATTTTTGCCTTAGGAAGAATACCCAGGAAAACCTTGAATTATCATCTACAACCAAAAATGTGTAGACCTTCCTACCTAGGCTGTGAACTGGCATAGGACCAAAAAGACCCATATGCAAGAGGTATAGGCACCTCACAGTATCTTTGTTCTCAATGCTATGAAAGGTGGATTTGGTCTGCTTGCCCTTTTGACAAGCTGAACATATCCCATCCTTTATACACTTAAACCTGTGGACCATTCCTCACTAACTCTTTGCTAAAGAGCTGGCCAATTGTCTTGTAGTTAAGATGAGCCAGCCACTTGTGCCATTTAACACAATGTGAGACTTTCTCATCAGCTATAAGACAAATAGGAGAAACTATGTTCTCACACATAATGTCTAGACAATAGACATTTCTCTTCCTATATCCTGTCAGAATGATCTTTTGATCACTTGACCTACTGATATGACAACCATCCTTGACAAATGAGATGTCATATTCTAAATCACTCAGCTGACTTATGCTAATGAGGTTATGTTTCAAACCCTTTACATAAGCCACTTGAGTAATTGTAATTAGGTTGCTAGAAATGTTACCAAACCCTTTGATGATTCCTTTTTCTGAACCACCAAAGGTAACTTTATGACCATCCTTGATTGGTGTATAGTCCTTCAGCAATCCCCTAGTTCCAGTCATGTGCCTGGAACATCCACTGTCGAAGTACCATATTGGGGCATGGCCACTTGGACTCACCTGCAAAACAGATTACTTAACCTTAGAACCCAAATAATTCTTGGGTCCTTGGAGCAAGTTAGTCTGACTCTTAACAAAACTACCTGTAGCTTTTCTAGAAGGCAGTTTGCTACTCACCTTGGCACTTGAATTATGCCAACAATCTACGGCAAAGTGGCCTACCTTGCCACAACACCAGCACTCAAATCTGTTGTACCTTTGTTTAGGTACAACCCTGGCTGTTTTATCTTCAGCAGGCTTCTTGTTGAGTACTGGGGCTTTGCCCTTAGACTTGGACTTTACTGTCCAGGCAGGTTTTGTAAACCCTAATCCAGTTTTACCCTTATGAGGTACAAACTCATCTATCAAAGGTAGAACAGATTTTGGTTTAGAAAAACTGGCTACAATATCTCTCTCCTTCTGAAGACTAATCTCCAGATTTCTAATTTGATCATTTTTAAATGTAATAGTCCCCATCTGAATATCAGTAATGTTCTTCAGTCTGGCTATTTCATTTAGTTTCTGATCTAATAACTTGTCAAAATCTGTTGCAGCCACTTTAAGACTAGCAATCTCCTTAGCCTGAGTCTTGGCCAAGAGTTTGCTTTTCTTCAAAGCCTGCAACAATACTCTATATTCATCAATCAACTGATGAATGTCTCCATCAGATTCAGATCCACTCTCATCACTTGATGCTGATGTTATCTGAATCTGACTCAGTACTAGAAATTTAACTTGAAGAACAATTTTATACCTGACTAGGTCCAGGCAGATCCTGGATCTTGTCTCCTTCTGATAAGGTCATCAGTCCCTTGCACTAAATGTCCTCCTGCTCATAAATTGAGTTCATTAGTTGCATGAACTCATTTTCCTCTACTTCAGCAAACAAGTCAATATAGGCTTCAGCTTCTGAATCTGTTTCTGAAGATGACATATCAGTCAGACTTTTATCCTTCTTGGCAACAAAGGACCTTTCCTTTTTGCCCTTGAACTGTGTCTTCTTCTTGTCAGTGGACTCTTTCCTCTTTTCTGGACAATCAGCTATTACATGTCCTTGTCTATTGCAACAATAGCAAACTATTTTTGAGGATGTAGTGTTACTAGACTTGGACTTTCTTCTATCATTCCTTGATGACTTCCTTTTCTGGTAGTAGCCATCTTTTGGCTGTGAGGTGGATGGCTTGGACCTCCACTGCTTATTCTTTAGAAACTTCTGAAAATGCCTAGTAAATGTAGCAAAGTCTTCATCACTTTCACTGCTTTCTGTCTTCTTACTATCTGAAGTGTCTGATACTGTCTCAGCAACTATTTGTGGTGGAGATGGAGACTTGCTTCTATATTTCTTAGTAGCTTCAGTCTTGAAGGCCATAGCTCTTTCTTGGTGCTCCACCCTAGTAGTCTTTTCTTCCTCCTTCTTTACCATTAACTGCATCTCATAAGATAACAGTTTTCCAAATAATGTTGGAGGAGGTATATCAGCTAGTTTGGCCATTTTCCTTCTGGCACCAATCTTAGTATCCCAGTCCTTTGTCAGGGATCTCAAGAACTTATCATTCAATTCATAATTGCTGAACTCTCTTCCATAGGACATCAATTCATTGACTATCCTATAGAATTTCTTGTAGCATTCAGTTATGCTATCAGACCTACCTTGTCTGAAGCTTTCATACTCTTGATTTAATAAATACTTCTTGTCTTGTCTTGCCTCTTCTGATCCTTCCATATAGACTATCAGTATGTACCACATTTCTTTTGATGTTTTACAATGAATCAGATTCTGAAATGTGGCATCATCAATGGCACTTACAATAATATTCTGGGCCCTCTTGTCCATAGTGGCCAGAATTATTTCATCCTTGGTCATTTCTGAATAGTCTTTGGGTGTTCTCTGATTGGCATCTAGAACAGATACTTTCATTGGCACATATGGCCCTTCTTTAACAGTAATATATATTCTTGGGTTTGAGGCTTCCATAAAAAGTCTAATCCTTTCTTTCCAAATGCCAAAGATCTCATTTCTACAGATTGGCAATTTCATGGAACCTAGCTCTTTGTGATTCTCAGTTGAACCCATTTTCTTGATTATTGATTATACTGATTCTGCCTACAGGATCTTTTATTCAGACTGTTATGTCCTTTTTTGAGTAACCTCGCTTTGATACCACTTGAAAGAACTAGTGCCTAAACACCTAGAGGGGGGGTGAATAGGTGCACTTAATCTTTTTAAACTTTTAAGGTAGAAATACAGTACAGTAATTGTAATTCACAGCACAGATAACACAGCAATCACACAAACATACAATCACAGAGAGCACACAGGATTTATAGTGGTTCCCCAAGGTCTGGGTACATCCACTTTCCCCCTTCGCCTATCTAGTATTGTACTAGATTCGGCCTAACTTCTCCACTACTCCTAAGATCCTCAGATCTTACAACTCAGAACCCCAAATAGGTTCCTACAACTCAGAGTGATCCCACTCCTACAACTCAGGAACAGAAGCCCTACCACTCAGTCTTCACCAAGACCTACACTCAGCCTTCAACAAGGCTTACACTCAGCCTTCAACAAGGCCTACACTCAGAGAAATGTATCTCCTACACTCAGGCACACAAGCCCTACCACTCAGCCTTTATAAATATAGGCTTATAACTCAGATCCCTTAGGATCCTATAGAAAATAAAAAGTACAAGGATTAATAACCACAACTCTGATTGAGAAAGTTGAGTTGACTGGCTTCTTGATGAGTTCTTGAAAGAACTTTGCAGAGATCAACCTCCCTTGGATTTCTTCAAAGCTTCTTGAATTAGAACACAGTAGTGTTGTATCTCTATGCAGATGATCTTCAATCAACTACTGACTTGACAATCAGATCTCAATCTGAAACTTTCTTTAATAGCCTGGTTCAATAGTTGTCTTCTTAGAAGGAGCTTTCTCTCTCCAACTACTTAGATCTTCACTTGAAGGTCTTCTTCTGGTTTGTTGTTTCTCACTTCATTGATTACTATTGTCTTGCATCTTTCTCTGTTGAAGGAATAAGCCTTTATATAGGCTTTCTTCATGGTGACCGGCCGATCCGGTTTCTAACAAACTTCTGACAGTTCTGACAGTAGCAGTTGACCGGTTGAAATGGCAGCTGTCAAGTCATCCAGTTACTTCTTGAAACCTCTGTCACTGTCTGAAAGTGTCGAGACAGAGTCTTTAAGTGTCGACACAAATAGACTAAGTGTCGACACAAGTAGACTAAGTGTCGACACTAGCCTTCATGGTGTCGACACAACTCCTTGTGTTGTAGAAACTGCTTCTCGACACTGCTTCTTCAGAATGTGTCGATACTGATCCTCTGTGTCGACACAAGTCCTTCTTCTTCAATACTTAGTTGATTTCTGCAAAGTGTCGACACAACTCCTTTGTGTCGACACATCTTCTTATGTTGAAACTTGCTAAGTGTCGACACATCTTCTTTGTGTCGACACATGCCTTCTATGTTGAAGCTTTTGCTGAGTGTCGACACTTCTCCTCTGTGTCGACACATTCTTCATGTATTGAGACTTTGCTGTGTGTCGACACATCTCCTTTGTGTCGACACATGTACTTAAACTCTGTTGAAGTTTTGCTGAGTGTCGACACAGCCTCCTAGTGTCGACACTTGTACTTGAACTTTGTTGATATTTTGCTGAGTGTCGACACAGCCTCCTAGTGTCGACACTTGTACTTGAACTTTGTTGATGTTTTGTTGAGTGTCGACACAGCCTCCTAGTGTCGACCCTTTTGATGTCGACAAAGTTCCTCTAGGTGTCGACACTGCTTCTAAGTGTCGACACTGATTCTTTAGACATTTCTACATTGTGTGTCGACACTGCCTGTATGTGTCGACACTTTCCTTCTGGTGTCGACTATGCATTCCTGGTGTCGACACAATTACTCCAAGTGTCGACACAGCTTTTCTAGGTGTCGACACTAGCCTTCTTAAGTGTCGACACTTTTCTTGTAGGTGTCGACACATGGATTTAGAAACTTTTCCTGCAAACCTGCAGTTACTTAACCTGCATAAATAAACTCAAAGTACATCAAATACACCTTGATGTATATCATTGAGTAGGGTGAGGCTTCTTCAAATCAGGTACATGTATTCCAATGTAGCCAACAGTTTCTCCTCCAACGTTCTCGTTGTTTCAAGATGACGGTTCCGAGACTGACACGCCCTAGGTCACGGGCGTGACCTAGGGGCGTGACCAACCAGCAAGCTTGTCTATAAATTTCAGGCAATTCCAGAAGCTGGGGGGGAGATTTTTGGGAGCTTAGTTCTGTTTTATTTACTGTTTTTCTTGCATTCTAATTTCATATTGTACCTTTACTTTCAAGTCTTTCTTTAATCATGTCTTTCTTTATGCTTTCATGTAATTCTCCCATCATGATGAGCAGCTAATTTCACAATTAGCACTTGATCATGATGAACTTTGGAATGGAATAAATTTCTTATTTTTGTCTCAAATTAGCAAGCATTCTATTTTATGTACTTTGATTTATCTTTGATTTAAATTTCTTCGAATTCATATGTTGCAAATTATGTTTATTCGATTTTAGATCTGTATCCTAGATTTACCGAGAGGTTGTGGATACAAGTAGATCGCTCAAGGATAAAGAGAGTTTCTTGCACCCCTCGAGAGAGGTAGGCAAAATTCTTCAGCATTGGAGTCCATTCCATTAGAGAGGTTCACCGCCTAAAGCAAGCTTAGGTTTTTCGACTGGCCGAGAGGTCTTAATCGATCAACCTAAGGTTAGTCGAGTGCGTATTCTCGAGAGAGGCGTCTTGTAGTTTTGGAACCTCCGCGGTCGAAGTCAATAATTTAGATGCTTGTGCTTTTTAATTTCTTGGAAATTATTCTAGCCCAAAGGGATTCTAGATCAAGTGCTAACCTTTTTATCATCACATTTCTCCTCTTAGTCTAGTGTTTTCTTGTTCGCAAAATCAATTTCCGATCGATAAAATAATAGCTCCTCCTTGTGAGTACAAGTACTCAACAGTCCCCGAGTTCAAATACGACATCTCCTATACTAAATTTCGATAGGTGCACTTGCCTAGTTGAGATTTTAGTTTGGATATCATTTTCAAAACTTATAAAATCACCATCAATTAGCTATAAGAAGAAGAAGAACAATCAAACAATATCAAGAGTCTTCTTCTTCCTTATCTCTGCAGGACAACTTCAAGGACAACAAACAACATACTAGTCAGAAGCTCCTGAAGATTCCTCTGGTCAAGGCTCAAAGTCGGAAGACCTATCACCCTGTGCAAAGCTTCCAAGCCTGAACCCCTTTCAATCTCAGGGGGAGCTTTGATAACATCTTTGAATCCACATAGTCTTCTCGATTGTATATTGAGAAAGAGAAGACTTCCATCACTCTCTTTCCCCTCCTGTATAAAGGGTTGTCATCTCCCTTCAAAAGTGATTCCTGCTTTTTGAGCACCTGATCAAAAGCTCATTGGTGATAGGGCACCTAATCAAAAACCTATTTGTTTTTAGGCACCTGATCAAAAGCCTAAAGGGTTTCTAGATCTACCTGAAGCAGATCTTGTGGTGACAGGGCACCTGATCAAAAACCTGAGTGGATTCCTACCAGGGTGGTAGAAGAGTGGATGTACCCAGGTTGGGGAACCACTATAATATTCTTGTGTCGTCTGGTTGCCCCTTTTCTTTTGTTCTTGTTGTGCTTGTGACTTTAGGATTGCTATGGTTTTATTACTTAATCTGTTTGTGCACCAGTACAGAGTTAGAAACCGCCAACCCATTAGTTCATCTCAAAACCCAGGTATTGAGATGAAGGGTGGCGGGGTACATGAACACAAAGGGGAGAAGTCTGCAGGCGGTGTGGGATTAACCCCAACCACATGACCGCGGGGATATTCCGCCACACAAGGGGGCCCACCGGGGTCAACACCCAGACCTGGAGCGCGATGGGGAAAGCCCAAACATGCGGTCCCATACACACGTGTCATGCTGGCTAATATAATCTCAACACACCCCCGCAGCATGACAACCTCCTCTGATACCAAGTTAGAACCCGCCAACCCATTAGTTCATCTCAAAACCCAGGTATTGAGATGAAGGGTGGCGGGGTACATGAACACAAAGGGGAGAAGTCTACAGGCGGTGTGGGATTAACCCCAACCACATGACCGCGGGGATATTCCGCCACACAAGGGGGCCCACCGGGGTCAACACCCAGACCTGGAACGCGATGTGGAAAGCCCAAACATGCGGTCCCACACACACGTGTCATGCTAGCTAATATAATCTCAACATACAGCAAAGGCTGCCATAAATTTTATTATTGCACATATACTCTATTCACCCCCACCCCCCTCTATAGAGTATAGTAGATCTAACCCTAACTTTCAAATGTTATCAGAGCAAGCTTCCTTTGGTTGTATAAGCTAACCCTTAAACCAAAGATCCTTTGTTAGACCTACACTGTTATTTTATTTCCCTTTAGATCTTATACAAAGCATTAGCACAGAACATGGACTATGCAAGCACCAGACCTCCAGTGTGCAACCTACAAAGGTTTGCCATTTGGAAGGGAAGAATCAGATTGTATATGAACTCTATTGACGAAGATATATACAATTCTATTTTGACAGGTCCCCCTCAAGCTTCAACATCTTCAAATACAAATGTTGTCCCATCATCTCAATGGACAGATGACCAGAAAAAGCTAAAGCTTGTTGATGCCAAAGCTATGAACATATTGGCTCATACCATGTAAGATGACATCTTTCAGAAGATGGCTAAGTGCACCTCTGCAAAAGCAATCTGGTACTTACTAAACCACATGGTTGCTGGCTCAACAGATGAGAGGAAAGATAGAAGATCAAATATTATCACTCAATATGAAAACTTCAGAAAGCATGAAGAAGAAACAGTTGAAGTGATGTACAATAGGCTTAGCTCCATCATCAGTGAGCTGAGAACCTTGGATAAAGAAATCACATTGACTGAAGTAAATGACAAGATCCTAATGTGCTTCCCAAGCTCATGGGATACCAGGATTTGGCCAATCAAAGAGGCCAGAAACTTGAATGAGATTTCAACTGAATCTCTCCTGGGAAAGCTCAAATCTTATGAACAGCTAATTAAGAACAGAGAAGTAGTAGAGAAAAGAACTACTCCTCCAGCAAGAAGAGAACACAGCATTGCTTTCAAGGTTGCTAAGAAGACAGTGGCTGCATCAACAAATGAAGAATTGATGAGCATGTTTGCTAAAAGATTTTATAATATGGCAAAGAAGGACTTCAGAAGGGAGCCATCCAGAAATGACAGCAAGCCAAGATATGACCAAACCCCTACTAGAGAGAAGGAATCAAGAAGCAAGCATTACTGCAAGCCCTCTTCCAGCAAGCACAAAAGAAGGACAAAGGATTTGTGGCTGAAACATGGAGTAACACAGAAGATGAATCCACATCTTCCAGCTCCAGTGAAGAAGAAGAGGAGGCTAAGGCAAAGGAATTTTGTATGATGGCAATCAATGCATCTTGCAGCACCTATGATAGAGAATCTGAATATGATGGAGAATCAGATTCTGATGAAGAATCAGCAGATCAAGTAATCTCTAACCTTGATTTTTCATCAAAAAAAAATTAAAAACTGATTGCAGGTTATTATGTCACAATTTTCAAAAAATCTTTGTTCAAAAAAATTAGTCGACCAGAGATCGACGAAATCAATACTATTCGTCGACCTCAGATCGACGAACTCTGAACAAAGATTTTGACTTGAACTATTCAGGAATCTGTGCTCGACAACATGAATATAATTCGTCGAACAGAGATCGGCGAAAATGGATCACAGAAAACAACCATTATCATTCTGTGAACAGAGATCGAAGCTCTCATCCAACATAGTCGAACTCAGTTCGACGATCCAACCAGAAATCGTCGATCCCAGATTCTATTGACAAAAATTTTTGTTCTTTTAAAATTTATCATCAAAGTTAGCATTTTAATAATCCTTTCACTGAGTGGATAATCCCTCCTAGGAAATATCATCCACTTGGATACAAGGATCAACCTAAATGCTCTTTTATTTTTAATTATTATCAAAAAGAACCAGGACCCAAGGTAATCTAGGTCCAGAACTCCTAACATCTCCTTGTAGAAAAAAGATACATTTCCAGCAAATATAGAGGACAATTCAATGGCTGAAGAGAGAGGATGTTTACTCTCTAAGTTATGATCCTAATTAGATTTGGGCAAGGCAAAGTAATTTCATGGCAATTCAAGCAGGAACACTATCTGCTCAAATCCCTGCCCTCTCTGTTGCCCCCATCTTCATTTAGGGGCCTGGCTCCAGTGCTTACTACAACCAGGCAGGGGGAGATGCTTGTAAATGAAAGCTGCAGAAATTTCAATAGTAACAGCAATTCGAAATTTCAATAGTAATAGCAATTCCAGCAATAGTACCCGCAGCAACAACAGATTATAATGATACAGATTTGGGCAATTCCAGCAATAGCACCCGCAGCAACAACAAATTATAATGATACAGATTTGGGCAATGATCAACAACAGCTGTAATAGCAACAACAGCAACAGCAGAAGTACATGATCCAGATTTAATTGTATTTAATTGCCTTGTATTTTACTTGTATTTATGTATATAGTGTCCTCACCCAAATAGGGGGAGATTGTTGGAACCCCAGTCATGATTTGGGCAAGCATCACTATTAGGTTTGCTTAGACTGACCCAAAATGTATAGTCAGGGTCATAGGTTTATTTCTTTTGTATAGGCCAAGAGTCAACATCACATGGATTAGCATAATTGTGTCGACACTTTGAAGAAGCTGTGTCAACACCAGTAGCAGAATTGTGTCGACACACAGAGAGGCTGTGTCAACACCCAGAAGATTTGTGTCGACACAACAGACTATCAGTCGACACAGATAATATTAGTCGACACTAGCTCAGTCGACACAATAAGGATTTGTGTCGACACCACAGAACATCTGTCGACACAGTTTACAGAAGCAAAATTCTCAGGTCGACGATTGTCATGCTCAACTCGATGATCTCAGAGTTAATCTCTGTACTGAGCTCGACGAACTCAATGTTCAGGTCGATGAATTATGTAAGGAGCTGAGCTCGACAAAATCCAGATGAGCTCGACGAACTCAATGTTCAGGTCGATGAATTATGTAAGGAGCTGAGCTCGACGAACACAGATCTTAAACAAGATATTCTGCTCGACGAATCTAGCTGAGTTCGACGAATGTCGAACTCAGGTCGACGATCGATGAACTCGACGAAAGTTCAGGTCGACGATTTCTGTGCAATCGGTAACAGTTGGCAGAATTTATTGAGGATTAATTACAGTCAACATTCTCAGTGAAAATAGCCGTTCAAACGGACAGTTAGAGAAGAATTAAGTGAGGATCAATTTCCAAAGCATCTTCACTCTCGGGAATGTTTCTTCTATCATCAAGTCTACGGAATTCAAATACAGGAAAGAAGATAGAACAAAAATATACAGTACACAGAGAACCGAATATATATACAGAGAGAGGAGATGAATTAGAATATAGAATAGAACACACAGTCAGACGATCAAAAAGAAAAACAGTCTGCATCATACATTCTCTGGGCCCTTTCTCTCGGGTTCTGGACACAAAGTAGAAGCCAGAGGAAAGAAGCAGATCAGCTATAAGAAGAAGAAGAACAATCAAATAATATCAAGAGTCTTCTTCTTCCTTATCTCTCCAGGACAACTTCAAGGACAACAAACAATATATTAGTCAGAAGCTCCTGAAGATTCCTCTGGTCAAGGCTCAAAGTCTGAAGGCCTATCACCCTGTGCAAAGCTTACAAGCCTGAACCCCTTTCAATCTTAGGGGGATCTTTGACAACATCTTTGAATCCATATAGTCTTCTCAGTTGTATATTGAGAAAGAGAAGACTTCCATCACTCTCTTTCCCCCTCCTATATAAAGGGTTGTCATCTCCCTTCAAAAGTGATTCCTGGTTTTTGAGCACCTGATCAAAAGCTCATTGGTGATAGGGCACCTGATCAAAAACCTATTGGTTTTTAGGCACCTGATCAAAAGCCTAAAGGGTTTCTAGATCTACCTGAAGCAGATCTTGTGATGACAGGGCACCTGATCAAAAACCTGAGTGGATTCCTACCAGGGTGGTAGAAGAGTGGATGTACCCAGTTGGGGAACCACTATAATATTCTTGTGTCGTCTGGTTTCCCCTTTTCTTCTGTTCTTGCTGTGCTTGTGACTTTAGGACTGCTGTGGTTTTATTACTTAATCTGTTTGTGCACCAGTACGGTAAAGGCTGTCATAAATTTTATTATTGCACATATACTCTATTCACCCCCCCCCCCCCCCTCTCTAGAGTATAGTAGATCTAACCCTAACTTTCACTATATTTTGGGAATCTAAGCATTAATTACTCAGAGTAATATAAGCAATAATATAAGCCTAAACAATTTGGAATAGCTGCAGAGAATGGAAATATTGAACTTGCAATTTTCGTCGATCTGAGATCTTGGATCGTCGAACTCAGCCTCTCTTTCGTCAAGCTGAGCCTTGAGAATTTTGAACTAAAATACAGCTTTCGATATTGGGCTCCAAGATTGTCGAACAGAGATAGAAGATCGTAGATTCATTAAAGACTATATGAACAGACTCATCTACAACTTGTGTAGTCAAGTTATAAATTGAAGAATGTAGAAGAAGAAGAACCCTCCTCTCCTCCCCACATGAATACTCATACATATCCATGTGAAGAGTTGCAGAAGATGAAGACTAATGTGTGGCGCAAGTGATTATGCGGTTGGAGTTGTCTTAGGACAGGTACAGGCAAAGTGTTTCACACGATAGCCTACGCCAGTAAAACCTTGCTTGATGCCCAAATAAATTACACAACTACAGAAAAGGAATTATTGGCGGTAGTGTTTGCCTTCGAGAAATTTAGATCGTATCTTTTATGCACGAAGAGCACAGTGTATACGGATCATGCTGCGAACTGTTACCTTATGGATAAAAAAGACGATAAACCACGATTGATCAGATGGGTGCTTCTGTTGCAAGAATTCGGCGTAGAGATTAGGGTTAGGAAAGGTACTGATAATCCTGTTGTGGATCACTTGTCTAGGATAGAGTACACTACCATCATATAATCCAAAAATTGATGAGAGATTTACATATGAGAGGGTTTTAGCTATTCATAATAGTACTCCAACTTGGTATGCTGACTAAATAATTTACATAGTGAGTAATATTCTGTCGTTTGACCTGTCTTATCAATAAAGGAATCGATGTTTACACCTGACACGCTTTTATCTTTGGTGAAAGAATTGGTTTCAAGATTGTCTAAACACATAGAGGGGGGGTGAATAGGTTCAATTCTTTTTACTACTTAGACAGTTAATAATTTTATCACAGCACAGTTATGATCTATAGTTACCATAACACACAAACAAATAATCACAGCATACACACAGGTTTTATAGTGGTTCACCAAATAATGGGTACATCCACTTTGCCCCTTCGCCTATCTAACAATATACTAGATTCGGCCTAACTTCCTTCCACCTTCTCAGATTCTCAGATCTTACAACTCAGAACCCAACTTGGTCCTTACAGCTCACACTTCAACAAGTGCTACAACTCAGGCTCTTCCCAAGAACCCTACCTCAGAGTGAATCCCCACTCCTACCACTCAGGCAATCAAGCCCTACCTCAGCCTCTTCCACCAGGCCTACAGCCCAGAGAAACAAATCTCCTACCTTATGCTAATAGCCCCACCTCATCCTTTATAGTTACATGCTTACAACTCAGAGAATTTAATCTCTTATACTCAGATTTAGAATAGATCCTACAGGAATTTTGATAGAGAAGATGTTTCTACCTTCACTCAGAAAGAAATGAAGGAATCTTGATCAGATCTTGATGGATCTGCTTTCAACTTTTCTTTGTAGTAAAAGATTTGATTCAACCTGACTTAGCTTATTCAAAGCTCTTGAAATATAGAACCTAGGTTGAATCTTCTTGGTGTAGATCCAGCTTCTTCCACCCTTTTGAATTAATTCTGCAATCTTCAAAAGATCTGCTGTGAAGTAATCTCCTTCTCTGATTTTGAATCAGAATCTCCAGCTGTACTGGAATCCTCTAATTCTTCTTGGAGAATTCCACTTTAGTTTTTCTCTATCTTCTATTCGTTGTTTTTCTCTGATAGCCCAGCCCTAATTATAGTTTACATCTGTGGCAACTGGCTGATCCGATAGTTGACAGACATCTGACAGTTTTGTCATGTTTGAATAGGTCGTGACAATTCTGGCAGCTGTCAAGTCTTCAGTCTTAGCACTTATAATTATTTAGCTCAGTAGAATGTGTTGAGACATAAGGATAATATGTGTCGACACAAATGGAGTATGTGTCGACACAATTATCCGGGTGTCGACACACTTCCTTTGGTGTTGTCGACAAACATCAGCAACTGTCAACACAGCTCTTCACAAAGTCTCAACACTGTCTTTGTAGATTGTGTCGACACACTTCAGAAAATAGTCTACATAGCTCTTCATTAAGTTCTCGTCACACACCCTTTGTAGAATGTGTCGACACAAGTTCTGTGTGTCTACACAGCCTCTTTATTAAGTTCACGACACAGCTTATGAAGAATGTGTCGACACAAGTCCTGTGTGTCGACACAGCCTCTCTAAGTGTCGACCCAAGTCCTGAATGTCGACATAGTTGCCTCTTTACATTTGTCAGCTCAACAGTCTAAGTGTGTCGACACAATCTATAAGTGTCGACACAGTTGATGTCCACTTAGATTCTGAGTGTCGACACAGATCTTGTGTGTCGACACATACTTGCTTCTTGTCTTGACACAGCTCCTTCAAAGGTGTTGACACAAAATAATTGTCTCGACACTTTTGTACTTAGAATATTTTCTGCATTCTTCTGCCTGCACAAATTAACTTAATGCACCATCAAATACAACCTGATGTATATCATTGAGTTAGGTGAGGCTTCTCCAAATCAGGTACACAAATTCCAATGTACCCAACAATTTCCCCCTATTTAGAGAAGTCATAACTCAAAGTCAATGATATACACCATATAACAAACATGATAAGCAAGATGTATCCAGATATTTCAACCAAATTTATGCAAGAACAAAAACATCATGCTACACACAAATATTCAGAAACAAAATAACATAAGGAAAAACATGTAACACAGATACACAGATATGTAAACAATTGTTCACCCAGAATTTCATTCTCAAATACTCAAGATGAGACTATAAGGTTAAAGTTTTCTTAAGAACAATAAAAAATATACAGTTTTTCAAATGCTAGTCAATTTAAGGTTAAAGTTAACTAGGTTCCTTAATGACTATTCCTTTCCCTGACTGAATGGTTGCTTTGACATCAGCTTTAGTATCTATAACAGGCATATTTCCTTTAATGTCTTTGGCCTTGAGTTATGCAGCTTTCAACTTTTGCCTCTCAAAATAATGAAATGGTTTGGGGAAGTACTTGCAAGGCTCAATGGAGTTTGTCGGGATTCTTCCGGCCTTCAGGTCCATCCTGAATTTATGAATCTTCTCTTGTTGAGCAAAATATTTATAACATTCTTGTTTAGAGTACCACTTTCATCTATCATACTGATTGTCAGCAACTGCATTCCATGCTGTCAGGATGACACTTCTAGAGGTTGGACTCCATTTTTCAAAATCAGGCCTTGCCTCAGCCTGTTCTCTAAATCTTTTCTTAGACATATGAGCCTCGTGTTCTTTCAGCAGTACTGGGTCAGCCATGTCCACCTCCTCACAAATTACTGGCATTTTGTCCTGTGGAGGTTTGTACATAGTCTGAACAGTCTATTGAATTTCCTCAAACCTAGAAGGGGGATATATAACTTGAGCCACCTCTTGTTGCACCCCCTCCACAAACTCAGGTTGAACTCCAGACTCTTCAGTATTATTATCATCACATAGGGGTGGATATCTCAAGGTAGCTCTGATACTATTTGTTACCCACTTTGCATGGTCAGAGCTAGCTTGAACTAGGACCCTCTCCCCCTTTATGACTTCTCTGTAGATATGATCTCGGAGATCATTTTTTTTGAAATCTGATTTGATATGTGACATGATAATTTCCTGTGGTGTAGTAGTCTTTGAATTTCTTGAGAAGAGCAGAAATTGCAGATTCAGAAGTCTTTATTACAGTAGAAATTGTTGCCAAGTCTAGTTGAATCTATTTTTCTATAGCATAGACTTGGGTTGTCATATTGGCTTGAAGTGAAGTAGTTTGTTCATCCAACTTAGTCAAAGAAATGGTGTGTAGTTCCATTAAGTTCTCATTCAGCCTTTTCTGGTTCTCCAGAACAACTCTTTGCTTGACTACAAGATCATCTATTTCAGTCTTAATGGTTTGTTGTTGTTTATCAAGATACACCACAACATTTCCTCCCTTGTGGAAGCAATCTGTCATGTCCTTCTTCAACATATTGACCTCAAATCGAATAGATTTGATATCTTGGGCCAAAGTGAACTGTAGCTCTATGTGGCTTTCATCCACAAATTTTTCTAAAGCTTGTAGTTGCTCATCAAGTTTTACTTGGAGTTGTACTAATAGAGAACTGAAATCTATAGAAGAAGCAGTAGAGGAGGAGACTACCTTGAAAGCTTTCTTATAGCCATCACTCTTTTTCTTAATTTCCATTAATTTTCTTTTCTAAAGAGCTGTGGCTGCCTCCTCATCTTCAGAATCAGATGAAATTTCAAATTCCATTATTGTTCCTGGAACATTTTCAACCAGTCTAGGGTCTAGGTCTATTGCCTCCCCCTTAATCCTTGTGGCAGTAGATGGATCTATAGACATCTCTTCTTGGTGGACTTCTTCTTGCTCCTTCAGGAGGTCACTTACCAAGTCTTGAATTGTTTCTATCTCAGAAGCCTGAAGTGTTTCTGGCAAATTAGGAAGATGGACATCCTGTGCCTCTTTGTCAGAAGAATCATTTTCCATGTTTATGTCTTGAACCACTGCCATGATGGTGAGATTCACAGTCTCACTGTCAAGCTGGGCTTCAATGATAGTGTCAGCTGGGACTGATGTCTCAGGAATAGTCATCTGATGGATAGCCTCCCCCTGGATCTGAGCTTCAGTTCTAGGTGTAGTGATTGGAGATATCCTGGGTTGGTTAGGAGTCTCTTCATCAGAACTAAATTCGACTTTCTCTTCAGAGTCACTAGAGGACTCCTCAGCTTGCACTTGAACTTTCTTGGAAGATGTGACCTTTTGGGATGTCTGTTTTGGTGCTGGGTCTTCTTTGGACAAAACTCTATCCCATCTTGATAGGATCCTTATGTCCATGCGCCTCATGTGATTAATCTTGGTGCCAGCAGTTTGATTGATCATCTCAGATATGTTGTCACCGAGATACAGACTTAGTATCGTCCCCGGATTTGGTTTTTGGATGCTTTCCTTGATCTTGTTGAAAATTACTGAACTCCAGTCAGTCTTCACCTGGAAGATGACTCTGGTCATAAGGCTGAACATGTAGGAAGAGATCCTATAATGTCCCCCAGTCTTGCATTGTACTACCTTGTCAATGATTTCAGAGAGAAATTTCCCTTGGGAGTTCATTCCTTTCCTTATCATGGACGATTCGATGTTTGTTGTTGTGGCCAGCCCACACCATTTTAGGGCTTCAAAAGTCAAATCAAAATCAACCTTTGTCTCTTCTTTTATCCTTGGAAAATGGAGGGTTTTACGCAGACTTTTGGGTGTTAGTTTGACCTTCTCGCCATGAACAGTGGATTTGATCTTAGTTCCCTTCGAGTTCAACATGGCGGTGGAGTAGAACTCAAGAACTTCTTTCTTCCAGATTTTGGTTGATTCAGAAACCATATATTCCAATCCGACGTCCTGGATGAGGTCGATAACTATTTTGATTTCATGTGCAGCAGAAGTGAACGCCCCTCGGACGAGCTCATAGCCTTCGTTAACATTATTGTCCATCTTTGGCGCCATTAGAGATGAGAGAGAGATTGAAGAGAAGGAAGATGAAGTACTTGTCGACACATATGGTTTGGTCTTGAGATTTCTGAGAGCGTAGTCGACAAGGTCTCGTTTCCACCTATTTATACTTTTCTAAACAAGGAAGGCCAAAAGGCAGGCAGAAATTAGTTTCATATGTCGACACTGTTTGGATTGTGTCGACAAAGACTACTAAAGTCTTGATAGAGAATTTAAATTCATGATAACACTATTGTGTCGACACCAATTGCAATGTGTCGACACAGACGACCTTAAAAGTCAACACTAATTTCTCTGTGTCGACACAGACGACTGTATGTGTCGACACTAATATTTCAGGGATAATAATTCTATGTGTCGACACCAAATATTGAGTGTCGACAAAATCTTCTTTATGAGTCGACACCAACTACTAAGTGTCGACACAGAATACTTTATGTGTCGACACAAATTTACTTGGTCATATTTTAAGTGGGAATTTTCTTTATTTACCATTCTATTCCAAGTTCAACATGCCTAATTCAATTTTAAAATAATTGAATTTTGTTTCATCTAGAGGTTTAGTGAATCTATCATCTACTTGAGTATCAGTAGAAATAAACTCTAAAGTTATATCCTCTTTCTCAACATGTTCTCTTATAAAATGGTACCTAATTTCAATGTGTTTAGTTCTACTATGTGAAACAGGATTTCTAGCAATTGATATAGTACTAGTAGAATCACAATATATAGGAGTTTTACTTATCTTGATGTCATAGTCCTCCAGTTTATGTTGTATTCATAGCAACTGAGCACAGAAACTTCCAGCTGCAATATATTCACACTCTGTTGTGGATATAGCAACACTTGTCTGTTTTTTACTGTTCCATGGCACCAGTCTTTCTCCTAGGAATTGGCATGTACCTGTGGTACTTTTCCTGTCCTCTTTACAGTCTGCAAAGTCTACATCTGACAAGCATGTTAACAGAAAATTTCTAATCCTAGGGTACCATAGACCAAGATCTGGTGTGCTCTTAAGATATCTTAAAATTCTCTTGACAGCAGAATAATGAGACTCTTTACGGCATGTATGGTATCTAGCACAGACACATGTAGCATACATGATGTCAGGTCTACTTACAGTTATTTATAGTAAGGAGCCAATTATCCTTCTATACAAAACTCATCAATAGGTTTTCCTGCCTTATCTTTGGTAAAGGCATACTTGTCCCCATTGGAGTTTTCATGGTAGAAGCTGTCTCCAAGCCATATTTTTTAATCAACTCCCTGGTGAACTTATACTGGGATATGGATAATCCATCATCAGTCTGTTTTACTTGAAGTCCCAAAAAGAACTTTAGCTAACCCATGTTGCTCATCTCAAACTTCCCTTGCATAAGTTTGACAAACATCCAGCGAAGGTTGTTCTCAGTAGATCCAAAGATTATGTCATCAACATATATCTGGACTAGGATGATCTTGTCCTTGGATTCCCTCAGGAATAGGGTCTTGTCCACGTATGCATACTCACACTCGCCCATGTGCGACCCTGCGCACCAGCACGACTAAGGGAGCAATAGCTTCCTCCCCCAGACACGGTTATCACCACCCCTATACCATAATATGTGCTAACATTTTTTACCCGAGTTTGCAGGGCGCAACCACTCGTCGGCGCAAGTCCTCACCATTGGCCACCATCGTCGTCATAAAAGGGAGCAGAGGAAGATCCTTATTTTTCTTCGTCTGAAGTGGCCTCGTGCAACAAGGATCTGTGGGGTATTTGTTTGGGATGAACCCCCTTTTATAGGTAATCGGTGTGCACATAGCCACACCCCCATGATCTCCACCCAAAAGGAGTGGGATCATGGGATTGACCGCACGCGCGATCACCGCGCCCGATCCCCCCGCACGTCGATCCCATTACACGCATTGAAGGAATCCTCGCGGGCGTCGCTTCGCCGGCCGCCGGCCACCAGCTACCGGCCGCCCAACTACGGCCGCCGCCTTGCGGCTAAGGGGCGGCCAAACAGGCCGCCGCCTTGCGGCCAACGGGCGGCCAAACCGGCTTCCCATCCTTGGCCATCGCCTCGCGGCCAATGTGTAACGCCCCCATCCGTCATATAGCATATGACACATGGCACTATCGCCAGGCAATACCCACTGTCGCCTGCGATATCAAGCCACTCAACGCTTTCAGGCATTGAGTGCATCGAGTTCACTCAACGCTTTCAGGTGTTAAGTGTGTTGAGAGCATCGAGAGCGTCGAGTGCCGATTCAACGCTTTTTCGCTATCACCATCCAGCGATACACATTGTCGCAACTCGGCGATGTCATTTCGATGATTCGTCGAGCGCGGCTCGACGAGCGCTGCTATCGCCATCAGGCAATACCCACTATCTCCCGGCGACAGTGACAAAATTCTGCTGTCAAAGTTAGGGTGTTGCACAAGGGGAGGCCAAACCGGCCGCCGCCTTGTGGCCAAAGGGTGGCCAAACCGGCCTCCCCTCCTTGGCCGCCGCCTCGCGGCCCTCCTTGGCCGCCGCCTCGTGGACAAGGGGCGGCCAAATCGGCCGCCCCTCCTTGGCCGCCGCCTCGCGGCCAAGGGGCGGCGAAACCTGCCGCCCCTCCTTGGCTGCCGCCTCGCGGACAAGGGGCGGCCAAACCGGCCGCCCCTCCTTGGCCGCCGCCTCGCGGACAAGGGGCGGCCAAACTGGCCGCCCCTCCTTGGCCGCCGCCTCGCGGCCAAGGGGCGGCCAAACCGGCCGCCACCTCGCGGCCAAGGGGCGGCCAAACCGACCGCCCCTCCTTGGCCGCCGCCTCGCAGCCAAGGGGCAGCCAAACCGGGCCCCTCCTTGCGGACTAGGGGCGGCCAAACCGGCCACCCCTCCTTGGCCGCCGCATTGCGGCCAAGGGGCAGCCGAGCCGGCCTCCCCTCCTTGGCCGATGGCGGAAATCTTCCCCTCGCCGGTGAGTACGCCGACCCCCCGTAGAGGTGCGCTCCCGCCTTCCGATCAAGGGGGAGCGTCCTCGGCCATCCGATTCACACGTACCCACTCACTAACCACCAAGTCAGTGGAGGGAATTTAATTAACATTTTATTATTTATTTATGACAGTCTCCAAATAGCGGGATACACACATTTAAATTATAGTAAAAATATTTATGAAGGTGGTTATGTTGTGCGGATAGCCGCGTAACCACTGTAACCACCTACCGGGGCCTATAAAAGGAGTCTCAGGCCTCCTCATTTCTCATCTTTCTCTTCGGAGTCTTTTTCTTTCTCAGGTCGAAGCTCTGTCAATTTCCTCCTACGAGCCACCTTCGAGCCACCTCCGAGCCACACCCGAGACACAAGCGGGTCAAGTCGCAACCAACCGGCAAAGCCAAATCATCCAAGTTCCAAGCGACTCCAGCAACTGCAAGACCAAATTTTCCGCCTCACATCCAGAATCAGCAAGTCGTTATCCGAAAAACCACCAGCGCGAAGCACAATCTGTAACAACTCCCGGCGCGACGGCCTGTCGTCCGCTGTGTGCAAAGTGATCTCTCACCCCATAATTGTAACGAGAGATGACCTATCACCCTCAACTTCACAAAGCAGTTGTAACCCCCTGGAAATAGTGGATTTTGACCGGCACAGATCCGGTCACATGATTCCGGCCCGACCAGGACGTCGAGTTGGTGCGCAACAATTCAATATGTGCCTTTTGATCCAATCTATGTTAAATTAAACCTACAAGTTTCATCCTCCCAACATGTTCCCAACATTTTCAATATGAGTTTGGGAATGTTGTATTCAAAAATTAGTTCATGTCATTCAAAGAGATTTTTGCCCTTCTAAAGATATGCTGCAAATAAGAAGACTGTGTACAAATATGTTCTCTTCTAAGCATACAATTGTGTGAGTGAAACCAGAACTGAACAAAGTTTTTCGTTACAGATTTTGTTCTGTATCTTGGGTAATAAGTCTATTCTGTTTCAAAAAGTTTAAATCAAACATATATGAATCAGTTTTTTTTTTGCTTAATTTACTTCTAAACTTTCATGAATTTTTGTAATGTAGTGTTTCACACTAGATGGGTTCCACCTTCATTTATAGGAGAGAGCCCCCCCCCCCCCCCCCATGATCTCCTCCAAAAGTGGATCATGGGTGGCCCACCCCCTCCATGAACTCTCATGAAAAGGAAATCATGGGGGGTGGGGCCCACGCCCTCACCCCATGGAGGAAAACCGCCAACCGGGCGGCCTAACCGCCGCAGGCATCTGGCCTCCCGCCGGCCTCGCCGCGGCATGCTGTGGCCGGCCTGGTCGGGTGCGCTGTGTCAGGCCACGCCGGCCTCGCCGCGGCAAGCCGCGGCCGGCCTGGCCGGGCACGCCGCGGCAGGCCGCGGCCGACCTTGCCGCATGTAACATTCACATCTGTCACATGACATATAACAGAAGGTCCAGCTGGAACCCGACGCCACATACCACGGACAGTCGGAAGGGTTACATAAGAATATTCAAACATTCCAATTAAGACTACTCGTCCTACACAGAGCATTCTAGCGGAAGCTTTTAAATAATTGAAAGAACCCAAATCTTAAATCCACAATCATGAATGTCCACATCCACACAACAGGAATGAAACTCAAATACACTGAAAAGGTACATGGCCTTATGGCCTTATAATAGTTCACTTAATAAATAGTGTCTTACATACATCGGCTCACAGGCCGGGCACACATGACAAAGTAAAAACAACTATTCTTTACGACCTTCGAGGGCCAGTACGGCAACATGGGCTCCAGCCCGCTATTTTGCACTCGGCTCCGCAGCACCTGCAAGCAGCATTCCACCGCATGGTGGTAAACAGGCAACGGTCAGCTAAAGCCGACCAAATTATAACGACCCCGTCCTTTTTTTTCGGGACGGCGGTGCTCCTTCCCTGCATATCATTAGCCCAGCTAAACAATTATATAAAAACATACTTCGCCACAGGTGTAGGCTCGCACGACCAAACATCATGTGCACTCAAGGCACATTAACGGTGAATCCTGATACTTCAGCGTCTTCACTACCACCACCAAGATGGCAACCACGTGAGCATTTAGTCATTCTGACCACTGTCTAATGCTCCCGACTATGCCAACGGCCAGTCCCCTTTTCGGGTCTCTCGCACCGAACCACATAGCCTAGGTCCAATTCCACTTGCCCGTTGCTCACAACACGTAGTCACTTTAAGACGTACGCACGAGCCAAGCTTCTCTCGGATCCCAAAACTTTTCCAAACAATCACCTAACCCAGTTATGTTCAAGGTCGGTTCCCTGACCGCCAAGTTAGCAGAACAACGATTCCGCTTAGTTTTCCGGGTGCGCCTTGGAGCTAACCTCCAAGGATCCCTGCTGCAATCTACCGCGTAGAAACCCAAAAACCCAAAGCACGGAGTCTTCTCCGGCAAAACATAACAAATGCAACATCACCGATCCAGACCAACATGTCCGGGTAGGCTTCACACACAATGTCTATGCCCATACTTCGATTCCGGACTCTATATGCAACACAAGGGGGACTATTCACATCAACCCCAAGGAATACCACGCACTCACCGCACACTCGCGGGAGCGAGTTTCCCTATGCAAAAAGGAAGAGAGCTTCACATGCTCAAGTAGAGAATCGTTACCCTTGTAGTCCGCTTTGGCGCCATGGAAAAACTACACGGATAGAAGTCTTCGCAACAGAATTTCTTCCACGGATCCACTTTCGGTTCTCCAAACGGTGCTCCGATGCTCCGCCGGCTGCTGGAATCCTCCTCCATCTTCCTCCTCTCTCTAACTCCTTGGAAAGAGAATGGTTTGGAGAAAATGAAGAGTTAACTCCTCCATTCCCGGCCTTAACAGAGCAGGAAACCGTCTGAGCCATTGGATCTTACTTAAAGAAAATGAACGGCTCAGATCTGCAAAAAATCCCTAGACCTGGGCCGAACACGGCCTTACACACGGCCGTGTTCCAGGCCATGTGCCTCGATCCAGGCACGATTGTCGAACACAGAAAACCACACGGGCTAAGACATGCCCGTGTCTCAACTTGACACGCCTGTGTCGGATCCTCAACATGCCCGTGACTAGGGGGTGTGTCACATATAACCGCCACGGCAACGGACACGACCCAACTGAACACGGGTAGGGACACGGGTATGAACTCGCCCGTGTCACTCGACAATCATCGAGCAAATATCGTCGATCGTCGAATGCAGAGGGTCACTCGACAATCGTCGAGTGCCTTTCGTCGATCGTCGAACGCAGGGGGACACGCCCTCCTGACACGCCCGTGTCTCCTGGCGTGTTCCTCCCGAACACTTTTCGTCGAACTCAATCGGCTTGCACACGGGCACGGGTCAAGACACGCCCGTGTCAAATGACACGCCCGTGTCATTCAGCCGTGTCCTTCTCAGGATGAAAACGGCCAAAACACCAGCCAGACACGGCCTTGGACACGCCCGTGTCCTAGGCCGTGTACTCCTATACAGGCACCAAAAATCCCTTTTTACGCGACCAACTCAAATACAATTTTCGGGGCGTTACAAATCTCCCCCACTTAAGGAATTTCTTCCCGAAGTTAAGTAAAGGTACACAAAACTACAAGTTACCTGAATGGAACAACTCGGGGTATTCTTCCAACATAGTTTGCTCTCGCTCCCGAGAAAGCTCCTCACGTCCGCAATTATCTCAACGGACTTTAACCATTCGGATGTCTTTGTTGCGGAGTCGCTTGACTTCAACGTCTTCTATACGTATAGGCTTGACCTTTGTCGTCAACTCGTAATCAACATGCACTTGAACAACCGCAACTATCTGCGAAGGCTCTTTCACCGCCTTACGCAACACTGATACATGTAACACATCGTGAAGCCCACTCAACTCCACCGACAGCTTCAACCTATACGCTGCTTCGCCAACACGCTCCAGGATCTCAAATGGTCCAAGGTATCTCGGACTCAACTTCTTCAAGCGTCGAACCCGCGAGACACCCTTGAACGGCTTGATCTTTAAATACACCCAGTCACCAACATTGAACTCCACATTCCTATGTTTGGCGTTATAGTATTTTGACTATCTGTCCTGAGCGACCTTCAGCCGTTCCTGTATTGTTCGTATCACTGAAGTGGCATCTTCCACCGCTTGACGTTTGTAAAGCTTCGACTCGCCCGTCCCCAACCAAGACAACGGCGTGCGACACTTTCTCCCGTATAAGGCTTCGAAAGGCGCCATTCCGATACTCGCCTGAAAGCTGTTGTTATACGCAAACTCCACCATGTACAGTTGATCTTCCCACTGCTTTCCAAAATCTAGGACGCACATGCGAAGCATGTCCTCTATCGTCCGGTTGACCCTCTCGGTTTGGCCATCCGTCTGCGGATGAAAGGCTGTGCTGAACTTTAGCTTAGTACCCAACAGACTATGCACCAACCTTCAGTCATTCGACGTGAAACGTCCATCTCGATCACTAACAATACTGCGGGGCACATCATGCAACCGTACAATATTCTCCACATAGAGTTTGGCCAACCTTTCCACCAGATCTTCCTTCCTGATCGGGATGAAGTGCGACACCTTTGTCAACCTATCTACGACCACCCAGATGGCGTTGTTTCCCCTCTGCGATTTCGGCAAACCATGCACAAAATCCATAAATATGTCGTCAAATTTCCATTCCGCGATACGCAAGGACTTTAGGAAACCTCCGGGCTTCTGGCACTCCGCCTTAACCAAGACACAAGTTTGGCACTTGGCCACATAGAGTGCTACATCTTTCTTCAATCCTGGCCACCAAAACAATTTCTTCATGTCTCTATACATCTTCGTGCTTCCCGGGTGGATCGAGTACTTGGTATGATGAGCCTCGAACATCAACTCCTCCCTAAGATTATCCGCACTAGGAACGCATAGGCGACCGTCCTTCCTTAGCAACCCATCCTCAATAGCAAACTGGGAATTTTACCCATCCAATGATTCATCCAAGATCTGCTTCATGCTGTTATCCTAAATCAAAGCCCGCCGAACTCTATCAGCTAGGTCACACTGTACCTCAGTCCAAAACAGTTTCTCCTCAGTACTAGACTGCTTGTCGACGCAAGATATCTCTAGAGCCTCCAACTCTCGGACCAATCTCTCATCATGTACCGATAACCAGTTGACCTGTGCGGGAATCTTACGACTCAATGCATCCGCCACTACATTACCTTTCCCTGGCACATAATGTATCTTGAAGGTGTATCCCCTAGGAACTCCATCCACCTCTGCTGCCTCATGTTCAGATCCTTTTAATCTAACAGGTACTTCAAGCTGTTATGATCGGTGTATATATCGACTTTTACACCATACAGATAGTGCCTCCATAGCTTTAAAGTAAATATCATGGCCGCTAACTCCAAGTCATGGACCGGATAATTTCTCTCGTGTGCCTTCAATTGTCGTGAACCATAGGCTATCACTCTCCCATGCTGTATTAGAACACAGCCCAAATCACTGCCTGAAGCATCACTATAGATTTTGAATCCTTCGGTTCCACTTGGCGAACATAAAATAGGCGTTGTGGTCAACCGCCTCTTCAACTCTTCAAAAGCCTGTTCGCACTCCGAAGACCACACAAACTTCTGATTCTTCCTAGTCAAAATCATGAGTGGTAGCGTTATCCGCGAGAAGTTATCTACGAAGCGCTTGTAGTAGCCAGCAAGCCCCAGAAAGCTCCGGACCTCCGCCACTGTAGTCAAAGCAGGCCATTCCCGTATCATCACTATCTTCACCGGATCCACAGTTATCCCTTCTCCACTAACAACATGACCAGGGAATGCTATCGAGGATAACCAGAATTCACACTTGGAGAACTTAGCATACAACTGGTTTCTCCTCAACGTCTCCAACACCAAGTGCAGGTGATTGTAGTGATCCTCTTCACACTGCGAGTACACCAGGTTATCGTCGATAAATACTATCACAAAACGGTCCAGGTACTCTCTGAACGTCCTGTTCATCAGATCCATAAACACGGATGGCGCATTGGTCAAACCAAACGGCATGATCGTGAACTCGTAATGCCCAAACCACATCCTGAATGTTGTCTTTGGGATGTCGCTCTCCCTTATCCTCAACTGGTAGTAACCGGACTTCATATCTAACTTTGAATATACCATTGACCCAACCAACTGATCAAATAGATCGTCTATTCTCGGGATCGAATACTTATTCTTTTCCGTAAGCTTGTTTAATTCCCAGTAGTCGATACAAAGCCGCAAACTCCCATCTTTCTTCTTAACGAAAAGAACTGGTGCGCTCCAAGGCGACGAACTTGGACGCACATAACCTTGCTCTAGCAACTCTTGTAGTTGCACCTTCAACTCCGCCATCTCTTTTGGCGCTATACGATAGGGGGAGCGTGACACTGGTTTGGCACCCGGTACCAGCTCAACAGTAAAGTCTATCTCCCGCTGAGGTGGGGCTCCTAGGAGATCATCTGGGAACATATCCGGATACTAGGACACAATTGGGATGTTGTCCAAACTAGGCTTAGGCGTCGAAGTCTGCACTAAAGTGACAAACAGCTCTGCCCCAGACAGAACTGCCTTAATCACCTAAAGGGCCGACATCAAAACTTTCCCTTACCCCTTCATGCCCGGAAACGTAGTCTCCCGTTCAGAATTTAATCCCAACTTAACCTCCTTTCGGTTGCAATCAATGTAAGCTTGCTGCTCCGAAAGCCAGTCCATACCAAAGATTACATCGAACTCTACTAACAGTAGAATCAACGCTTGCAAATCAAACTCCTGATCCCCAATCTGAACCTTAACTACACAGACCTTATCTGCACGCATTGAGCACCCATTGGTCAACAACACATCCAACTTATCTTTTGTCATCGAGGGAGGGACCCCGATGCGGGTCACAAATCATTCGGACAAGAAGGAATGTGAAGCTCCCGCATCAAACAAGGCTCTCGTCGGACAATCGAGAATTAATACAAATCCTAGCAACAACAGAAGTAAGCTAACACATAAAAGAGGTAACAACTACAAAAGTTAATCTGCTATAAATTAACTCATACCTGTCACCACATCAGCTTGCTTCATAGCCTCTTGCAGACAAAGATTATAAACTCTAGGCTGGACTGGAGCATGATGGGATGCGGTTGACTCCACTGCCTTCCCTTTCTCCTCATAAGTCGCTCCAGACTTCCTCTCGGACTTTGCACGTCCGCTCCAACACTCATGAGCAAAATGTCCCGTCTTCCCACAGTTGTAGCAAGCTCCTGGGATTCGACTTGTGGTTGCCCCCAACGCACCAGCCGAAGGGGCTGAGTTCGAAGTCCTCTGCTTCTTGTTACATCTGCGGAATCCTGACTTTGTACTAGGTACTTTGAACTCTGCCTTCTTTTCTCATGAGTCCTTCTTCTCTTGCACCCTATTCGCAAAATTTTCCAAAGACCTGGCCGAGTTGACTAAGGCTAGGAAGCCCTGCGCCTTAGGTCTAGCAAGGAGTATCTGTAGGTCACCACAAAGACCCTCATAAAATCGGTTGGTCTTCCTCTCCTCTTCCGTAAACATAGCCCCACCATACCTACCCAACCATGTAAATTCGTGGAGGTACTCGTCCACGCTTCTAGATCCCTGAGTCAACCCAAGAAATTGGTTCTCCATCTCAAGCTTCTGAGCAGAGGGTACAAATCTGGCTAGGAATAATCTTGAAAATTCCTCCATAGGCACATCAGCAAGCTGCCTACCCACTAAGAGATGAAACTCCAATTCATCCCACCACAGCCTCGCTTCACCCACCAAAAGAAAAGTTGATATGGTGGTCTTCTGCCACTCCTCAGCTAACGTGGCTATCAAAACCCTCTTTATCGAAGAGAGCCAGTCCTCAGCTTGAGCTGGCGTTCCAACACCATCGAACCTCGGAGGATTAAAGCCCATTACATGCTTTAGCTGCTTATCCGTAGCTCTCCTCGGCTCTACCAGATCAACTGTTGCGCGCTCCATCAATCTCGGCTCTGCCGCCCTAACTGGTTCTTGCTCATTCGCAGGAGGTGCGTGATGCATTTGCCCTACAGGTTGGGCATTAATCATCACAAATACGACTTCAGCCACCATCCTGATGGTTTTCGCTGAAGGAGGTGTAGTAGGCATGTCTCTCGGTGCACTACTTTTCGCCGATTGCGGACGCTCTTATTGACCAGCACCACTCCTAGCTGCCTATAAAAGCAAAGACACGCGATTAGACGACAACCAAATTGCTAAAAGAAATCATTGGAACACTCAGATTCCACAAAACTAGTGTATTTTTCATTCCTAAGTGGGCATTCATGAGTTCTTTTTGATGTTATAACGATGATGCACACATGTGCTCGCCACCCCTTAAAAGAATTCGCCCACGAATTCATTTAAGCCTGACCGTAACCAGAAGTCTGATACCAAATTGTAACATTCTCATCCGTCACATGGCATATAACAGAAGGTCCAGCTGGAAACCGACGCCATATACCACAGACAGTCGGAAGGGTTACATAAGAATACTCAAATATTCTAATTAAGACTACTCGTCCTACACAGAGCATTCTAGCGGAAGCTTTTAAATAGTTGAAAGAACCCAAATCTTAAATCCATAATCATGAATGTCCAAATCCACACAACAGGAATGAAACCCAAATACACTGAAAAGGTACATGACCTTATGGCCTTACAATAGTTCACTTAATAAATAATGTCTTACATACATCGGCTCGCAGGCCGGCCACACATGATAAAGTAAAAAACAACTATTCTTTACGGCCTTCGAGGGCCAGCACGACAACATGAGCTCCAGCCCGCTATTTTCAACTCGGCTTCGAAGCACCTGCAAGCAGCATTCCACCGCACGGTGGCAAATAGGCAACAGTCAGCTAAAGCCGACCAAATTATAACGACCCCGTCCTTTTTTTTCGGGACAGCGGTGCTCCTTCCCTGCATATCATTAGCCCAGCTAAACAATTATATAAAAACATACTTCTCCACAGGTGTAGGCTCGCACGGCCAAACACCCCGTGCACTTAGGGCACATTAACGGTGAATCCTGTGTAACATCCTATTTCCAACTAGACCCCTAAGAGTGGTTTTGGCCATGACTAGGTCATGACAAAACCCTAGGAAGCCAGAAATGGGCCAAGAGATAGGAGGCCAAGGTAGGGATCACCATGGTCTGCAAATAGTAGAATTTTGAACAATGGTTTAGAATGACAATAGGGCTTCACCATGGCCCCAAGACCCTACCACAACACTCCCAAACATTTTGGGAGACCCATTAGAGCCAAAAGGACCCATTAGGGCCAACCCAAGAGGCCCAGTTGACCAAGGTCAACCCTAGCCCTGAATGGGTCAACCTAGCCTACTTAGGGCCAATTGACCCACTCCTAGTCTAGAGGACCCCACCTATGCCCTCCTAACCCTAAAGTGAGGTCAATGGGTCACTAAGGACACATTGGGGTCAGCCCTAGAGCCAGGTTGACCCAAGTCAACTCAAGCCCTAATCTGGGCAAAGTACCCTTACTAAGGGTATGTGACCTCCAAAGTGCAGGGTAACCCTACATAACCCTACCTAGACCCTAAGGGAAGTCAATGGGTCACCAAGGATCCATAAGGGTGAACTCTAATGGTCATGTTGACCCAAGTCAACTCTAGCCCTAAAATGGTCAAAGTGACCTTACCAAGGGTCAAGTGACCTTTAAGGTGCCAAGTCAACCCTACCCCAACCCTACATAGACCTTAGGGGAGGCCAATGAATCACCCAGGACCCAATGGGGTCAACCTAGATGGTCAAACTGACCAAGTCAACCCTCATTGAGGGTCAAGTCAACTTAGCCCAAAAAGGGCTAACCCAAGCTCAAGCCACTTCCCCCTTAGGCTAAACCCATTCCCATGACCATCATAATCCAGTGGGCTGCCTTTAGCATGTGAGGTTGACTAGTCAACCAGAGGTGACTAGGAGAGAGAAAAGAGCTCCTCTCCATGATAATGGAGGAGAGAGAAAATGGAGAAGAGGAAAGGGAAGAGAGAAGCCGGCCAAGGAAGGCCAACAGCCACCAGTTATGGCTGTAATCAACTCCTCTAGGGGAGAGGAGTTGATTCCAGCCGTTTCCCGGCCACCAAGGGGTGGGTTCAGCCCCCCTCCACACAACCCGAGCCACACCTTTAATGGTGTTAATGGCTATTGAAGAACCAGCCTCTCCCCTCCCCCATTTGCCATTTAAACACCTTCAGGGAGCCGAGGGGATCATTTTGGAGCGTTTACCTGGAGGAGACGAGCCATTCCACTGTGCAGTTGCAGAAGCCGAGCGCCGCCACCGTCGTCAATGGCATCCCGCCGCTCCTCTCGCATCCAGGCCGCCAGGAAGGTCCTCCTCCTTCTCTTTTCTCATGGGTAGATCTTAGGTTTCATTAGGGCCAAGGTTCGGGCACAATTGAGCCCGATCCAACTCGCAAAATTCATGGCTTTCGGCCGAGAATTTATTTGGTTGGACCGCCGGAATCCGCCCCTCCGGCGGCTGTGCCGCCGTCTGGCGATAGCCACCACCTCAACGGAGGTGATGGTGGCGGTGGTCGGCCGGGGAAGGGACTGGGTGGCCGGCGGCAGACGCTTGAAGTCGGCACAGGAAGAAGCGATCCTGGCCGTTGGCTCATCGGGGACGATAACCCAGCGCCGTCGATCTGCGCCAAGATTCGCGCGGCATCAAATCAAATACTTTAGGATTTAAATAAAAAATCATTTCATTTCTGTCACACTAGATGTATTTAATGTATTTAATTTTTAAAAATACTTAGGGACCCTGAATGGAAATCTGCCCAACATGAAAATTGTAGCTTAGGGGGTCTAGTTTGTAGCAAAAATTGCTTGGACCCTTTTGGGCCACTGGTTAGACTAGGGTACCCTTTTTGGGAGGACCTATACCTAGGCCTAAACAGAGATTATTTTTGGTGCCCACACTTCATTCCTTGTCCAAACAAGTTGAAATTTGGGCAGTGAGAAAGTCTTAGGCATACCTAGAACCTGTCCAAAATTTAGAATTTTTGGAGAATATTTTTCTATAGTTTTTAGGAAAATTTAATAAATCATGATTAATTTAATTATGTGACCTAATTAATTTAAAACTCCCCCAAATTTTGGTGGGTGGTCTTAGATGTCATGATAGGTATAGGGTTAAAACTTTAGCTCATTTGGAGATGTTTAGGATAGGTAATTTACCCACCCTATATATGACCTTATAAGGGTATTTTGGTCAAAAGCCACTATTTGATGGTTGAGTGGCCAAATTCCCTCATCAGAGGCTGAAATTTTGGCCACTGATATACCTTGACTTTTTACACTCACTTATGGGGGTTTGGAGTGGTTTGGACTAGGGTAGCCCTAGAATTTTAGGGTAGGCCCTTTAGGGTAAATTTCTAGGGTTTGAAGAAACTGGGGTCAAAAGACCTTGGATGGACTTGAAACTTGGGAATGATGTCCATAGGGTTACTATGGTCCTGTGGTTAAAATTGTAGGGCATTTGGAAGACTTAAAACCCCTTAAATCCATAACCCTAGTTTAGGGCACTAGCTTGAAACCATAAGATCTAATACCAAAACTTTCTGAAAAGGCCTGAGTCTTTGAATGGGTAGTTGCTTAGTGTATATATATCTCTGGAAATTTTATAATAAATTTTGGATGAATATTTTTGGTACTTTATTCACAAAGTCCTGTTTTTACAATTTTCACTTAGGAATTTTTGGAGAAAAATATACTTGATTAAACCTGATGAAACTTATCAAAGGGGCTTGTAATCATGGTACCCATCTCTGTAAATTTTTATGAAATTTTTGAAGAATTATATTTAGTAGTTGCTTCTTTAATTATTTAATTCTATGGAACTTTGGTAAATTTAATAATGACATTTAGATTGTCTGGAAAATTTTAATTTCTTCATCATGATGTTTCTAGTTCCTTATGAAGCCCTAGTAATTTTTACATAATTATTGGAGTCATATTTGTGGCACTTCCTTCATTATATTTGATTATAGGAATTATTTTTAATAAATCCTTTAGAGGTCAAGAACTATCTGGAAAATTATGAAAATTGGCAACCAATAATATTTCTCTGTTATTTAGTGAATACAAATTTTAGGAGGCCATTACCTGAGAAAATCTTATGGTTCATGTTCAAATTGACTATGGCCTAGTTTTTGAGGAAAAATTCAATAAATAGTAGATTAATTGGGAAAAATATGATTTTCTGAATTTAGACTATATCTATCATAATAGACCTCTAATAATTATCATAAGTGTACTGGATGAATAATTCATGTACTTCCCTTTTTACGGGTCATGTAGCTTAAGTGGTATGCATATAGCAAAACTGCAGGATTTCATTTGGATGTGAATTAGGGCCATTATGATGGGTCCTGATGGATTGTTACAAGGACAAGCGGAATGGGCTGCGTCTTGGGGAGATGAGTGAGTAAGGTGTGAATCTGTCTAGGGTTATAGACGTTTGGGTCCGACGAAAGATCGTCCTACCCAAGGAGAGTGGAGTCAAGTTACCCTAGGATTAGCATATCGAAATATGAGGAAATAAAGGGTAAGGGAATCAACTAATAATAAAATAAGTACCTTGCGAAAGGGAACGTTGGGCGTAATCCCAACATAGTTCCTAGTGCCCCTTGAGAGCCCTTCACAGGGAATACCGGTGGCAGTCCTAGGTTAACGTAAACTGTTTAACAAGCTGAAAAGAGTAACTTAGTAATTAGGGTTGCACAATCCACAACACTGATGGCACCATAGGTTGGATAGGAACGTCGGCTTGGATGGCTAAAAGGCAGACTTTAGGTCCGGGGAGCTTCGGCTCGATTGCTTGAGTCGGACGTGTTGGTCCGGGGAGCTTCGGCTCGATTCTTGTTTACGCTAAGTTGCATGTGCATAACAGGAAAGGAAATTAAGGTGGTGGGTCTTCGGTATTGGAGGGTCGATGCACCGACGCCAATATGTTGACTCGGCAAGTGTGGTTAGCACTTCGCCAATAGAAGTCCGATGCGCCAGCCGGCAAGAGTACGCAGGAGTCCGCTTCGTGCACCAAGCGTTGAGGCGTACGATAGGTCTGACCGGTAGTGCTTTACTGGTTTAGAGGTGGGCGAGGCCCAACCCACCGCTTCCGTCTGCCACTACGGAGGTATCCTGGGAGGTTGCGGCTCCAGAAAGGTGGAACTAAAGGTCTGTGTACACAGAGTCGGGTGTGTGTGTTGCACTTGCATGTCCATCATACCCACTTGCATGTCATGGCATAATCGTTACCTTTAACCTTGACACCTAAAGTATAAGTGGAATGGGACGCTTATACCTTAGGACCTGCTAAACGACCCCTTAGTCTATAAGCTTGTGTGGGCAAGTTTATAAATTAAGGTCAATTTTGATATATTTAGTCACCGCTGTTTAACCACCGACACCCCAGCGTATAAATCGGTATGGGACCTTTTATACGATGGGAGCCTTGCAAAAGACCCCTTGGCTTATGTGTTTTTCACATAAGTGAAGGTTACATTTCATAGTACAGCTTATTGTCTTTATATGCTATAGAACTTGCTAGAATAGGACCGCTGGCATCTGCTTTTGATATTCTCCACCTTCAAGTCCTCCCCTTTTTTCCTCTCCGCTCGGTGCCTAGGAGCCGTGGGGGAAGGGGTGGGGGATGATAGGACTTAGTCTTTTAGACTAACGGTTTTCGAACCGCATCATTTAGGGGATCGCGGAGACCAGCATGGAGGAGCAGCCCCAGAGACCGGTGCGCTTGGAGGTGGGGCAGTCTAGCTCCGGAGTTCACACAGCCGGGACCGTGAGTCTCGACCCTGAGCAGTTTTCTACTTTCGCTTCTGCATGAGAGATCTTGTAGTGAGGATTTGATGTACCGGGCATAAGCCCGTTTTGCTACTCTGATGTTATTTTCTGTGGACACTCCCTTCGTGGAGTTATATTTATTATATCATGTGATTCTTTGTGGACAGATAGTTTCCAATTTACTTCATTATTTTGCTACTTTTCTGTGATCGAATTGGCCGGCAGAATCGGCGCTTTGTGGTGATGACTCTTCAGGGCGTGAAGGAGTCACCGCAAAACGGCGGTTCTGGGCCTAAGACCCCGGTGTTCAAAAAGAAAAAAAAAAGGGGGTCTTACAAGTGGTATCAGAGCGAGACCTCGATCGAAAAGTAGCCGTTCACAACCCTGGGTCACCCCCGCGCGGGTTTAGTTTGGGGACAAACTAAGCAGCGGAAGCGGTGGTGTGCCCATATGGGGGGAATCACATGTAAATTGTCCACTATCTTTAGGCATTGAGTCGATTACCTACTGATGTAGTTCGTTTTGCAGCCCTCAGCTCAGCCCACCCCACAAGGTGGAGCTCAGCAGACTCCAGACATTGCACCACCTCCCATGGCCCCCACACCTTTCCTCCAGTCAGACATGGGGCAGACCCTTACAGCTATCCTTGAGGCCTTCTGGGCTCAGCAAGCCCCAGCCCAGCAGCCAAACCCAGGGGCCAACTGGATGAGCACCTTCCGAGGACTCTCTCCCCCATCTTACTTAGGGACAAAGTCGGCAGTACGGACAGAGGAGTGGCTGGATGTGATGTACGAGATGTTGACTGGGATACGATGCCCTTGGGAGGAGAGGGTGGCCCTAGTGGTATCTTGCTTGGAGTCACATGCCAAGCGGTGGTGGAAGACGCTGTTGGACACGACTTTTGCTGATAGAGAGATTGCAGAAATCACTTGGGAAGAGTTCAGGGCCACGCTGCTGGAGCACTTTGTTCCTCAGTCGGCCAGGGATGAGTTGGAGGAGCGGTTCTTGCAGCTGAGGCAGGGCACCAGGACAGTGGTGGAGTACCACCGAGAGTTCGATCATTTGGCCCGATATGCGGGCTCCTATCAGCTGGATGAAGCAGGTTACGTCAAGAGGTTTTATAAGGGCCTAAAAGAGGAGTTGAGGGAGGCCCTGCTTTTTGTCTCTGACGGGCCCATCTCCCGGATTTTGGAGATGGCGAAGAGGATTGAGGCCGACTGGCACACCACTCGGGGCCGGAAATGGCAAGCGGAGGACCAGGGCCGGAGGGCCCGAAATGATCAGCGGCGAGGCACCGCACCAGATGGAAGAAGGGCAGAGGAGCAGCCTCGTCAGGAGTTGAGGCAGGAGCCGAGAGAGCAGGTGGTCTTGGCCCCTCAACCTCTCCGGATCCAGGAGATGCAGAGACCCCGGGGTATGGCGTATCCCCCGCCGGAGTGCTTCCACTGTCACCAGGTGGGACACCTCCGGAGAGACTGCCCTATGAGGGGGGCACCACCTCCAGCACCACGGGGTGGCCCACCGGCCCAGCATTTCGGAGGCCGAGGACGCGGCCGAGGACGTGGTTACCAGGGAGGCGACCGCAGGCAGAATGGGGAGCAGATTTACGCTTTGGACTTAGCACAGCCCCGGAACCCGGACAGGGTCATTGCAGGTATGAGAGTAATCTTAATTTTGGATTCATTCATGACTCATATTAAGTTTTAGTAGAACTACTAAACGACCTAGGTTAGAAAACCTTACACCAGAGTTTCTTTCTAACTGATTTAGGAATGGTGATGGTGTGCGGCAAGCCTGCCCATACCCTGTTCGACACGGGGGCATCGCACAACTTTGTGTCGGAGGATTTCGTCAAGGACCTGGATCAGATTCGATGTTATACGGGACTACCCAGGAGGGTGCGCCTCCCCAATGGGATGGAGATCCAGTCCACAGAAAAGTGCCTCCTGGAGGTTACCATAGACGGGTTGACACTCGAGGCCCCGGCGATGATCCTGAGGATGCCGGACTTCGACCTCGTCTTGGGCATGACATGGCTTGTCTGGAACCATGCCCAGATTGATTGCCCGGCAAGGAGGGTCGTGCTCAGCCACGGCGATACTTATGCGACATTCGAAGGTACTACACCGGTCTCTCGTCGCCTGCTTTCATCTATTCAGGCCATTAAGGCTCATATGCAAGGGGACGAGGTATATCAAGTATTGTTCGAGATGACTGAGGAGAAGGACCTGATTGCTAACATTCCGGTGGTTCGTGACTACGCCGACATTTTTCCGGATAAGCTGCCAGGACTACCTCCGCATAGGGAAAAGGACTTCCAGATTCAGTTGGTACCAGGGGCTAAGCCGGTATCCAAGGCCCCTTATCGGATGGCCCCGAAGGAGTTGGCGGAGTTTCGGACACAGTTGCAGGAGCTGGTGGAAGCAGGATTTGTTAGGCCGAGTTCCTCATCATGGGGAGCTCCTGTCCTATTCGTAAAGAAGAAGGACGGCACTTTACGCCTGTGCATCGACTATCGAGCACTAAACAGGCTGACCGTCCGAAATACCTATCCGCTCCCCAGGATAGACGAGTTGTTCGATCAGCTGGAGGGAGCCCATTACTTCTCGAAGCTGGACTTGAGATCAGGCTACTACCAGCTGCGGATCCAGGAGGAGGACATTCCGAAAACGGCCTTTAGTAGCCGATATGGATTGTATGAGTTCATCGTGATGCCCTTCGGGCTCACGAATGCTCCGTCAGCGTTTATGAGCCTCATGAACCGGGTCTTCGAGGCTTATTTGGATGTGTTCGTCATAGTGTTCATAGACGACATCCTTATCTATTCTAAGACGGAGGAGGAGCACACGCGATATCTAGCATTGACCCTGGAGAGACTGCGGGAGCATCGTCTTTATGCGAAGTTCAGTAAGTGTCAGTTCTGGCTGAAGGAGGTGGCTTTCTTAGGTCACATTATCAGCGGAGCCGGGCTGGCAGTGGACCCGGCAAAGATTCGAGCTATTTCGGAGTGGTCGCAGCTGAAAACAGCCACTGACGTACGGAGTTTTCTAGGACTTGCCGGTTACTATCGGAAGTTCGTGGAGGGATTCTCTCGAATCGCCCTCCCGCTCACATCCTTGACAAAGAAGGAGGTACCGTTCGTTTGGACCCCGCAGTGCCAGACAGCTTTCCAGGAGCTGAAGGATCGGCTGACCTCGGCTCCCATTCTTACTCTCCCCTCGGGGAGGGAGGGATTCCAGGTCTACACCGACGCATCATATCAGGGGATGGGAGCAGTACTGATGCAGAACGGACACGTCATAGCTTATGCTTCCCGCCAGCTGAAGACCCATGAGAAGAACTACCCAGTGCACGACCTGGAGATGGGAGCAGTTGTATTCGCACTAAAAATATGGCGGCATTACCTATATGGAGTCCACTGTGACATATACTCCGATCATAAGAACCTTAAGTACGTGGACACGCAGAAGGAACTAAACATCAGGCAGAGGCGGTGGGTGGAGTTCCTTTCTGACTATCAGTATGAGATGCATTACCACCCGGGGAAGGCGAACGTGGTAGCGGACGCACTGAGTAGGAGAGCTGCCACAGCAGGAGCAGAGCCTCAGTTGATGTCTATGGAGCTGCTGCAGAGACTAGAGGACATGCACATTACCCTGGTATCGTCCGATGATCCTGAGCTCTATGAGGAGTACTTGGCCGCGATAGGCGTTACCGATGACATCAGAGACCGAGTCAGAGAAGGGCAGAGGCAGGATGCCAAGTTAGAGCCCATCTTCCAAGCTCTGGAGGCAGGCACTGCAGGAGACTACACACTGAGGGACGACCTGGTGTGCTTCAGAGGACGGGTGTATATACCGGAGGGAGGCCAGATCCGGGAGGATATTATGATGGAGGCGCACTGCAGCCGGTATTCTGTACACCCGGGGATCACAAAGATGACGGCTGACTTGAAGAAGACGATGTACTGGCCGGGCATGAAGAAGGATGTCTCACACTTCGTGACCCATTGTGAGGCATGTCAGCTAGTGAAGGCGGAGTGCAGGAACCCCGCGGGATTATTGCAGCCACTCCCGGTGCCGGAGTGGAAGTTTGATGGCATAGCCATGGACTTCATACATGGGCTTCCCCGGTCTCGGACAGGGAATGACTCGATCTGGGTAATCGTCGATCGGTTGACCAAGGTGGCTCGATTTATACCGATCAGGAAGGATGATTCAGTAGGAGTACTGGTGCGGAAGTTTGTTGAGCAGTTCATTCGTTATCATGGCGTGCCCAGGACGATAGTGTCGGATCGGGATGGCAGGTTCACCTCCAGGGAGTGGAGATCCGTGCAAGCTTACTTAGGCACGCGATTGACTTTCAGCACTGCATTCCACCCCCAGACAGACGGGCAGACAGAACGCACCAACCGGACGCTGGAGGACCTTTTGAGGCTATGCATCTTGGACCGCGGGGAACCGTGGGAGAAACTCTTGCCCCTTGTCGAGTTCTCCTATAACAACAGCCACCAGTCCAGCATCAGGATGGCGCCTTACGAAGCCTTGTACGGGAGGAGATGCCGGACCCCGCTTTCTTGGGTGCAGAACGAGGATCCGAAAGTGTTGGGGTCAGAGTTTGTTGAAGACACCGAGGCACAGGTGAGGCTGATCAGGGACAGGATGCTCGAGGCACAGAGTAGACAGGCTAAGTATTATGACGCCCGGCATCGGCAGGTGGAGTTCCAGGTGGGGGACCGGGTGTTTCTGAAGATCCGGCCCATGCATGGAGTTTCACGGGTGCGTGGTCGGAGGAAGAAGCTCAGCCCTAGGTACATGGGCCCTTACAGGATCCTGGAGCGGATCGGACCCCTAGCCTACCGGCTGGAGTTACCACCAGAGCTGGAAGCGCTGCACGACGTCTTCCACATTTCTTCTTTGAGGAGGGCTCTGCTACGCCCGGAGCAGCAGATTCTGACTACCGAAGGGCCGGTAGCTTCAGACCGGTCGGTTCATTTGGAGCATGTGAGGATCGACGACCGAGGAGTGCGGGTCTTGCGACGCAAGAAGGTCCCACTAGTCAAGGTCCTGTGGAGGAACCACGGCCAGGAGGAGCATACCTGGGAGCCACAGGACCTGATGCGACAAAGATACCCCGAGCTATTCAGTCAGGTATACCTCTCAGACCCCTCAAGATGTTAATTATTTTTCCTGCTTTAAGTATACTAAGGGCTGCTCTAGGTAGATAGGGGCTTATCTTTTGTTTATTGGGGGCTTAACCTTGTTTATTGGGATTTTGGTTCGCCGCTTGGGCGAAAGGGGTCTTAGATCTAAGTTTTTCCATAAAATCAAATTTAACAAACAAGGCGTCATAATGGGATGTTACAAGACTCCTTCCTTCGGTAATAAGACCCGTAGGTCCAACCTTGATTTCGGGGACGAAATCTTTGTTTTGTTTATTGGGATTTGTAACATCCCATTTCCAACTAGACCCCTAAGAGTGGTTTTGGCCATGACTAGGTCATGACAAAACCCTAGGAAGCCAGAAATGGGCCAAGAGATAGGAGGCCAAGGTAGGGATCACCATGGTCTGCAAATAGTAGAATTTTGAACAATGGTTTAGAATGACAATGGGGCTTCACCATGGCCCCAAGACCCTACCACAACACTCCCAAACATTTTGGGAGACCCATTAGAGCCAAAAGGACCCATTAGGGCCAACCCAAGAGGCCCAGTTGACCAAGGTCAACCCTAGCCCTGAATGGGTCAACCTAGCCTACTTAGGGCCAATTGACCCACTCCTAGTCTAGAGGACCCCACCTATGCCCTCCTAACCCTAAAGTGAGGTCAATGGGTCACTAAGGACACATTGGGGTCAGCCCTAGAGGCCAGGTTGACCCAAGTCAACTCAAGCCCTAATCTGGGCAAAGTACCCTTACTAAGGGTATGTGACCTCCAAAGTGCAGGGTAACCCTACATAACCCTACCTAGACCCTAAGGGAAGTCAATGGGTCACCAAGGATCCATAAGGGTGAACCCTAATGGTCATGTTGACCCAAGTCAACTCTAGCCCTAAAATGGTCAAAGTGACCTTACCAAGGGTCAAGTGACCTTTAAGGTGCCAAGTCAACCCTACCCCAACCCTACATAGACCTTAGGGGAGGCCAATGAATCACCCAGGACCCAATGGGGTCAACCTAGATGGTCAAACTGACCAAGTCAACCCTCATTGAGGGTCAAGTCAACTTAGCCCAAAAAGGGCTAACCCAAGCTCAAGCCACTTCCCCCTTAGGCTAAACCCATTCCCATGACCATCATAATCCAGTGGGCTGCCTTTAGCTTGTGAGGTTGACTAGTCAACCAGAGGTGACTAGGAGAGAGAAAAGAGCTCCTCTCCATGATAATGGAGGAGAGAGAAAATGGAGAAGAGGAAAGGGAAGAGAGAAGCCGGCCAAGGAAGGCCAACAGCCACCGGTTATGGCTGTAATCAACTCCTCTAGGGGAGAGGAGTTGATTCCAGCCGTTTCCCGGCCACCAAGGGGTGGGTTCAGCCCCCCTCCACACAACCCGAGCCACACCTTTAATGGTGTTAATGGCTATTGAAGAACCAGCCTCTCCCCTCCCCCATTTGCCATTTAAACACCTTCAGGGAGCCGAGGGGATCATTTTGGAGCATTTACCTGGAGGAGACGATCCATTCCACTGTGCAGTTGCAGAAGCCGAGCGCCGCCGCCGTCTTCAATGGCATCCCGCCGCTCCTCTCGCATCCAGGCCGCCAGGAAGGTCCTCCTCCTTCTCTTTTCTCATGGGTAGATCTTAGGTTTCATTAGGGCCAAGGTTCGGGCACAATTGAGCCCGATCCAACTCGCAAAATTCATGTCTTTCGGCCGAGAATTTATTTGGTTGGACCGCCGGAATCCGCCCCTCCGGCGGCTGTGCCGCCGTCTGGCGATAGCCACCACCTCAACGGAGGTGATGGTGGCGGTGGCCGGCCGGGGAAGGGACTGGGTGGCCGGCGGCAGACGCTTGAAGTCGGCACAGGAAGAAGCGATTCTGGCCGTTGGCTCATCGGGGACGATAACCCAGCGCCGTCGATCTGCGCCAAGATTCGCGCGGCATCAAATCAAATACTTTAGGATTTAAATAAAAAATCATTTCATTTCTGTCACACTAGATGTATTTAATGTATTTAATTTTTAAAAATACTTAGGGACCCTGAATGGAAATCTGCCCAACATGAAAATTGTATCTTAGGGGTCTAGTTTGTAGCAAAAATTGCTTGGACCCTTTTGGGCCACTGGTTAGACTAGGGTACCCTTTTTGGGAGGACCTATACCTAGGCCTAAACAGAGATTATTTTTGGTGCCCACACTTCATTCCTTGTCCAAACAAGTTGAAATTTGGGCAGTGAGAAATTCTTAGCCATACCTAGAAACTGTCCAAAATTTAGAATTTTTGGAGAATATTTTTCTATAGTTTTTAGGAAAATTTAATAAATCATGATTAATTTAATTATGTGACCTAATTAATTTAAAACTCCCCCAAATTTTGGTGGGTGGTCTTAGATGTCATGATAGGTATAGGGTTAAAACTTTAGCTCATTTGGAGATGTTTAGGATAGGTAATTTACCCACCCTATATATGACCTTATAAGGGTATTTTGGTCAAAAGCCACTATTTGATGGTTGAGTGGCCAAATTCCCTCATCAGAGGCTGAAATTTTGGCCACTAATATACCTTGACTTTTTACACTCACTTATGGAGTTTGGAGTGGTTTGGACTAGGGTAGCCCTAGAATTTTAGGGTAGGCCCTTTAGGGTAAATTTCTAGGGTTTGAAGAAATTGGGGTCAAAAGACCTTGAATGGACTTGAAACTTGGGAATGATGTCCATAGGGTTACTATGGTCCTGTGGTTAAAATTTTAGGGCATTGGAAGACTTAAAACCCCTTAAATCCATAACCCTAGTTTAGGGCACTAGCTTGAAACCATAAGATCTAATACCAAAACTTTCTGAAAAGGCTTGAGTCTTTGAATGGGTAGTTGCTTAGGGTATATATATCTCTGGAAATTTTATAATAAATTTTGGATGAATATTTTTGGTACTTTATTCACAAAGTCCTGTTTTTACAATTTTCACTTAGGAATTTTTGGAGAAACATATACTTGATTAAACCTGATGAAACTTAGCAAAGAGGCTTGTAATCATGGTACCCATCTCTGTAAATTTTTATGAAATTTTTGAAGAATGATATTTAGTAGTTGCTTCTTTAATTATTTAATTCTATGGAACTTTGGTAAATTTAATAATGACATTTAGATTGTCTGGAAAATTTTAATTTCTTCATCATGATGTTTCTAGTTCCTTATGAAGCCCTAGTAATTTTTACATAATTATTGGAGGCATATTTGTGGCACTTCCTTCATTATATTTGATTTTAGGAATTATTTTTAATAAATCCTTTAGAGGTCAAGAACTATCTGGAAAATTATGAAAATTGGCAACCAATAATATTTCTCTGTTATTTAGTGAATACAATTTTAGGAGGCCATTACCTGAGAAAATCTTATGGTTCATGTTCAAATTGACTATGGCCTAGTTTTTGAGGAAAAATTCAATAAATAGTAGATTAATTGGGAAAAATATGATTTTCTGAATTTAGACTATATCTATCATAATAGACCTCTAATAATTATCATAAGTGTACTGGATGAGTAATTCATGTACTTCCCTTTTTACGGGTCATGTAGCTTAAGTGGTCTGCATATAGCAAAACTGCAGGATTTCATTTGGATGTGAATTAGGGCCATTATGATGGGTCCTGATGGATTGTTACAAGGACAAGCGGAATGGGCTGCGTCTTGGGGAGATGAGTGAGTAAGGTGTGGATCTGTCTAGGGTTATAGACGTTTGGGTCCGACGAAAGATCGTCCTACCCAAGGAGAGTGGAGTCAAGTTACCCTAGGATTAGCATATCGAAATATGAGGAAATAAAGGGTAAGGGAATCAACTAATAATAAAATAAGTACCTTGCGAAAGGGAACGTTGGGCGTAATCCCAACATAGTTCCTAGTGCCCCTTGAGAGCCCTTCACAGGGAATACTGGGGGCAATCCTGGGTTAACGTAAACTGTTTAACAAGCTGAAAAGAGTAACTTAGTAATTAGGGTTGCACAATCCACAACACTGATGGCACCATAGGTTGGATAGGAACGTCGGCTTGGATGGCTAAAAGGCGGACTTTAGGTCCGGGGAGCTTCGGCTCGATTGCTTGAGTCGGACGTGTTGGTCCGGGGAGCTTCGGCTCGATTCTTATTTACGCTAAGTTGCATGTGCATAACAGGAAAGGAAATTAAGGTGGTGGGTCTTCGGTATTGGAGGGTCGATGCACCGATGCCAATACGTTGACTCGGCAAGTGTGGTTAGCACTTCGCCAATAGAAGTCTGGTGCGCCAGCCGGCAAGAGTACGCAGGAGTCCGCTTCGTGCACCAAGCGTTGAGGCGTACGATAGGTCTGACCGGTAGTGCTTTACTGGTTTAGAGGTGGGCGAGGCCCAACCCACCGCTTCCGTCTGCCACTACGGAGGTATCCTGGGAGGTTGCGGCTCCAGAAAGGGGGAATTAAAGGTCTGTGTGCACAGAGTCGGGTGTATGTGTTGCACTTGCATGTCCATCATACCCACTTGCATGTCATGGCATAATCGTTACCTTTAACCTTGACACCTAAAGTATAAGTGGAATGGGACGCTTATACCTTAGGACCTGCTAAACGACCCCTTAGTCTATAAGCTTGTGTGGGCAAGTTTATAAATTAAGGTTAATTTTGATATATTTAGTCACCGCTGTTTAACCACCGACACCCCAGCGTATAAATCGGTATGGGACCTTTTATACGATGGGAGCCTTGCAAAAGACCCCTTGGCTTATGTGTTTTTCACATAAGTGAAGGTTACATTTCATAGTACAGCTTATTGTCTTTATATGCTATAGAACTTGCTAGAATAGGACCGCTGCCATCTGCTTTTGATATTCTCCACCTTCAAGTCCTCCCCTTTCTTCCTCTCCGCTCGGTGCCTAGGAGCCGTGGGGGAAGGGGTGGGGGATGATAGGACTTAGTCTTTTAGACTAACGGTTTTCGAACCGCATCATTTAGGGGATCGCGGAGACCAGCATGGAGGAGCAGCCCCAGAGACCGGTGCGCTTGGAGGTGGGGCAGTCTAGCTCCGGAGTTCACACAGCCGGGACCGTGAGTCTCGACCCTGAGCAGTTTTCTACTTTCGCTTCTGCATGAGAGATCTTGTAGTGAGGATTTGATGTACCGGGCATAAGCCCGTTTTGCTACTCTGATGTTATTTTCTGTGGACACTCCCTTCGTGGAGTTATATTTATTATATCATGTGATTCTTTGTGGACAGATAGTTTCCAATTTACTTCATTATTTTGCTACTTTTCTGTGATCGAATTGGCCGACAGAATCGGCGCTTTGTGGTGATGACTCTTCAGGGCGTGAAGGAGTCACCGCAAAACGGCGGTTCTGGGCCTAAGACCCCGGTGTTCAAAAAGAAAAAAAAAGGGGGTCTTACATCCTGACACTTCGACGTCTTAACCACCACCACCAAGATGGCAACCACGTGAGCATTTAGCCTTTCTAACCACTGTCTAAGGCTCCCGACTATGCCAACGGTCAGTCCCCTTTTCGGGTCTCTCGCACCGAACCACATAGTCGAGGTCCAATTCCACTTGTCTGTTGCTCACAACACGTAGTCACTTTAAGACGTACGCACGAGCCAAGCTTCTATCGGATACCAAAACTTTTCCAAACAATCACATAACCCAGTTATGTTCAAGTCCGATTCCCTGACCGCCAAGTTAGCAGAGCAACGATTCTGCTCAGTTTTCCGGGTGTGCCTTGGAGCTAACCTCCAAGGATCCCTACTGCAATCTACCGCATAGAAATCCGAAAACCCAAAGCACGGAGTCTTCTCCAGCAAAACATAACAAATGTAACATCATCGATCCAGACCAACATGTCTGGGTAGGCTTCACACATAATGCCCATGCCCGTACTTCGATTCCGGACTCTATATGCAACACAAGGGGGACTATTCACATCAACTCCAAGGAATGCCACGCACTCACCGTACACTCGCGTGAGCGGGTTTCCCTATGCAGAAAGGAAGAGAGCTTCACATGCTCAAGTAGAGAATCGTTACCCTTGTAGTCCGCTTTGGCGCCATGGAAAAATTACACGGATAGAAGTCTTCGCAACGGAATTTCTTCCACGGATCCGCTCTCGGTTCTCCAAACGGTGCTCCGATGCTCTGCCGGCGGCCGGAATCCTCCTCCTTCTTCCTCCTCTCTCTAACTCCTTGGAAAGAGAATGGCTTGGAGAAAATGAAGAGTTAACTCCCCCATTCCCGGCCTTAACAGAGCAGGAAACCGTCTGAGCCATTGGATCTTACTTAAAGAAAATGAACGACTCAGATCTGCACAAAAATCCCTAGAACTGGGCCGAACACGGCCTTGCACACGGCCGTGTTCCAGGCCGTGTGCCTCGATCCAGACACGATTGTCGAACACAGAAAACCACACGGGCTAAGACAGGCCCGTGTCTCAACTTGACACACCCGTGTCGGAACCTCGACACGCCCGTGACTAGGGGCGTGTCACATATAACCGCCACGGCAATGGACACGACCCAACTGAATACGGGTAGGGACACGGGTATGAACACGCACGTGTCACTCGACAATCGTCGAGCAAATATCGTCGATCGTCGAACGCAGAGGGTCACTCGACAATCGTCGAGTGACTTTCATCGATCGTCGAACGCAGGGGGACATGCCCTCCCGACACACCCGTGTCGCCTGACATGTTCCTCCCGAACACTTTTCGTCGAACTCAACAGCTTGCACACGGGCATGGGTCAAGACACGCCCATGTCAAATGACACGCCCGTGTCATTCAGCCGTGTCCTTCTCGGGATGAAAATGGCCAGAACACCAGCAAGACACGGCCTTGGACACGCCCGTGTCCTAGGCCGTGTACCCCTGTACAGGCACCGAAAATCCCTTTTACGCGACCAACTCAAATACAATTTTCGGGGCGTTACACCGCAGCAGGCCGCGGCTGGCCTGGCCGGGCGCGCCGCATCAGGCCATGCCTGTCCTCGCCGCGGCAGGCCGCGGTCGACATAGCCGGCCTCGCGGCGGCAGGACGCGGCCGACCTGGCCAGGCACGCCGCGGCAGGCCGCGGCCGAACTCGCCACGGCAAGATGCGGCCGGCCTGGCCGGCCTCGCCGCAACAAGCGGCGGCCAGGCCACGGCAGGCCGCCGCCGCCGGCCGACGGGCCGGCCTCCCCCACCGCGGGCCACTTGGCCAGCCTCCTTCGTCACCGTGGACGACCTCCCCACCGTCCGATCGAGGAGATACTCTCCTCTCCGTCCGATCAAGAAGGTAACCACCCACTAACACACTACTTTAGTGATGGGGCCGGCCATGATCCCCCCACAGAGGCTATAAAAGGGACCTCAGGGCCTCTTGATTCTTCACTTTTTCTCTTCCCCGAGTTGTCTTCTTCTTCTTCAGGTGAGATCTCTCCCACCTCCTCCCCCGAGTCTACCTCAAGTCGCCGTGAACCACCAGCATCCGCCCACGGCCACCAACACTCCACCAACGCGTAGCCAGCAGGAAAACGCCCATGTCCCCGCAAAAGCCAAAGGAGGAAGGCAACCTCAGCCAGTAAGTGAACGCAACTAGAAGCGCCAGAGCACCAGGATCGTCCCACGCATTCCAACATCCAAGCTACTCCCGCGGCGCAGCCTGTTGCCCGCCAGGATTCATAGTCTCTCTCTCTCGCCCCAAGTTGTAACGGGAGAGGCCTGTCGCCCCGATTCTCCAACACATTGTAATCAGCAGAAGCTAGTGGAATTTGACCGACGCAGGCTCGATCACGTGGTTTTTAACCCATTTGAGGGGTTTTTCCACGTCATCACATCTTGTGTCAACTTTACATTTTCATTGACTGTGTACGCGCTCGACCTCTCCGTGAGCTAAGGCGGTCCAAGAAACAACCGGTCCGATCGGGGCATCAAGTTAGTCTGCGAAAATTTGGCACCATCTGTGGGAACGCAAGTCCCAACATCCATCAAAGTGCAAGATCACAAGCATCGCCCCTTCCAAGTTCAGCCTTAATGGAAAAGAGAAGCACCTGTACCGCTGAAGGCTCTGCACTTGGCGGAAACCCCGAGCCCGCACGTTCACACTCTCTGGTGGACGTGCCACTGACCGCTGAGGCCGCGTTAGCTCCCGTTACTGCCTTGGAACGACGCGTCCGCCAGATGGAAGAGCGGCAAACTGAAATGCTGACCCTACTGTGAAACCTTGGAGCACCTCAAGCTCCATCACAGCAACCAGCTCGAGCAAATCCACCGCCACCACCAAATCAGGGCCGACCCCAGGAAGTCCTTCCAACGCAGGAGATATCTGAAGAATATTCTAAAGCTACAAGTTCCGCTCACCCGGTCCAGAGGAGAGCGAAAGCGGACCATCATCATGAGCCCGCAGATGAAGTACGTCTACATCCGCCGGAAAGGTTTACTCGGGAAGAAATTTGAGAAGTCATCGTCGAAGAATATCGTCAGGCTGGTACAAGAGACATTCGTGCCCGCCAACCATTGTGTCAGGGTTCCCCTCTGACACCCCAGATTCTGGATCATCCAATCCCAAATGGATTTAAACTCCCAAACTTTGAAACATTCGACGGGACCGATGACCCGCTAGTGCATGTCAATCATTTCACCACTATCACGAGAATCTATAATGCTCCAGACCAACTCCTCTGCCAGGTGTTTCCAACCACTCTCAAGGGACAAACACGAAGATGGTTCCATTCGCTAAGCCCCAATACCATCACTAACTTCACAGAGCTGAAAAGGCAATTTGTCGACCAGTTCATTGCCAACCACAGGATCGTTCACGACCTCTCTCATTTATTAGGAATTCGTCAGAATGAAGGATAAAGTCTCAAAGATTTTTTTTGACGTTTTACCGCCGAAGCCCGTCAAATTCCAGGCGTTGACCTCGAGTTATTGCGAGGCATTTTCCTCGGAGGCCTCCGACCGAGTGGCTTCTACTCAGCACTAATGCGAGAAACTGTTCCCAGTTATCCTGACCTCGTACATCGGGTTGAAGCCCAGATCGTCGCGGATGAAGCCATTGAAGCACATCGCCAACAATTTGATGGCGCTTAGAAGCGCAAAAGAGAAAGGGAGCAACCTCCGCAGCATCAGGAAGGGAGGTTCCGCGACGATCGCCGCAATGGGCAGCGTCGGCAAGATCTTCAAAGAGATCAGCCCCCCAGAGATTTCAACCCCCTCAACATAACACGCACCAATGTGTTGTATGCTATACAAAATGATCCAGCCTTACAATGACCAAAACAGCCAGCTCCTGATCCCCGGAATGACCAGTCCAAATATTGTGAGTTTCATTGAACCACGGGATATACGATAGAAGATTGTGCCCGCCTAAAAGAAGAAATCGAACACCTGGTCCGCCTAGCACTTCTCGACAGATTTTTACAAGGACATGTGCAAGATCAGCGTGACCCGCCTAAACCGCCGAGAGATCAGCAAAACCCCCACCCCGAAGGAGCAGGTGGTAGGCAGATGGTTGGAAACATTGAAACCATTATCGGATCACTCATTCTCTCCACTCAAATCTTCTCCGTCAGTAAGCAAGGAGAGGCCCACGAAGAAAAAAAGTTCAAGCAAGATTCCTCCATAACTTTCGGAGACAAAGACCTTGTCTGCCTTCGAACACCTCACCGAGATCCCCTAGTAATCAGTGCTAGAATAGGGGATCCATGTTATAACGTTAAACGAATCCTCATCGACAATGGGAGCTCCATCGATGTTCTGTTTTCTGCTACTCTGCAGAGCATGAATATTTCCACCCAGCATTTAACTAAGGCAGCCAGACCAATGTACGGCTTCGACAACCTTCCAGTTCAGGTGCTAGGAATGATTACTCTCCCAGTTACCATGGGGGAATTTCCAAGACAGGTGACACATGAGATCCAGTTCGTGGTAGTAGATTCAAGCTCCGCATATAACGCTATCTTCGAAAGACCCGTTCAAACTATCTTCGAAGCCATTCCCTCGATTCCTCACCTCGCCATGAAGTTCCCCACTCTGGGAAGTATTGGAGTCGTCCGCGGTAATCAAGAAGCCGCCAAGAATTGCTACTCCAAACAAGCGCAGCCTGCAATTGCCACCACGTTGAATATCGATGACTTCAACCTCCGCGACGAAGCAGTATTACAACGAGGGATGCCCATGGAAGGGCTAATTGAGGTCCCTCTCTCACCAGCAAACCCAGATCGCACCATCCAGCTCAGATCACTCCTACCACAACAAGAAAAGGACCAACTGACTGCCTAACTCCAAAACAACAAAGATATCTTCGCCTGGGCCCCTAAAGATATACCCGGCATAGATCCTCACGTCATCCAACACTCCCTCAACATCAACCCGGCATGCAAGCCCGTTAGCCAAAAAAAAGAGAAACTTTGCTCCTAAACGTCTCCTGGCAATCGAAGAAGAAGTAGAGAATCTCCTTAGCGCCCACTTCATCCGAGAAGTAAACTACCCTACCTGGGTAGCTAATTGTGTGAACAAAAAACGGAAGTCCGGAAAATGGACAAACAGAAATTTTTGTATTCCAAAAAAGGTATCAATTACATGGTATAGCCTCCTTTTTATAGAATGGAGGAGATGAGAGAGATTACAAATAAATAATGTGGGACTAAAAAATATCATGTACAAGCGGTTTAACATAAATACAAGTCGCCAAGCCGTGCGATTTGGTGAAAGGGCAAATCGCCCGGCAACCACAGGAGAAAGATACCAAGCCGCCACACTAGACCGCCATGTCGCCCGGTCTCCAAGTCGCCAGGGACAGAATGACAAACAGCCAGAGCACCAACAATAACAGGACAACAACAAACCGCAGGAGAGAACCCGACAGACTGCCCGGACTGCAACCCGCTAGAGTCAGACCGCCAGACCGCCCGGTCTCTAATCTGTAACACTCCCCCTCAAGCTGGAGCATATATATCGATCATGCCCAGCTTGTCACAAATGTGATGAAAAGAGGCGGATATTGGCTTAGTGAAAATATCAGCCAACTTTTTATCGGAGGTGACGAACATAGTACAAATTTGTTCCTTCAGAATCTCCTCTCGAATGAAATGGCAGTCAACTTCTATGGGCTTGGTTCTCTCATGGAAGACTGGATTTTTAGAGATGTATATGGTGGCTTTGTTGTCACAAAACATAGGTAGAGGATGGTCGTAGACCTCTCCTAAGTCAAGCATAAGAGCCCGTAACCACTTCAGCTCACACGTGGTCGATTCCATACTTAGGTATTCTGCTTCTGCACTGGACCTGGAGACTACCGACTATTTCATGCTTTTCCAGCTCACAAGGTCCCCCCCCCACCCACAAAGGTGCAAAAACCTGAAGTAGACTTGCGGTCTCCTTTGTCTTCGGCATAGCTTGAATCAGAGTATGCCTTAACCCTTAAATGGACATTCTTCTGAAAGAGAAGTCCTTTCCCGGGAGCTGATTTAATATACTCCAATATCTTTAGGGCTGACTGTAAATGGCACTCCCTAGGAGCGTGCATGAATTGGCTAACCTTGCCAACAGCATAGGCAATATCAGGTCTGGTCACTGTGAGATATATGAGTTTACCAACCAGACGTCTGTACCTCGTAACATCAGAAAGAAGAGGAGAGTCATCTGTCCATGTTTTATCTTCTCCAATCGCCATGGGACATCAGGCAGGTTTAGCCCCAGTCAACCATGCCTCTTTTAACAAGTCAAGAGCATACTTCGGTTGGGATAGAACAAGAGAAGCGGGCTTCCGAGAAATTTCTATCCCCAGAAAGTATTTTGGAGAGCCCATATCATTTGTAAACAGGTGTTGTCAAAGATGCTTCTTGGTCAAGATTATCCCAGCTTGGTCATCTCCAGTGAGAAGAATATCATCCACATATACTGCAAGCACCACTAGGCTCAGAGAAGTTTTACGAATAAATATAGAGTGATCAGCAGAACTCCTCGTAATACCAACAGCCGCCACAATCCCGCTAAACTTATCAAACCAAGCGCGAGGACTTTGATTTAGGCCATAGATAGCCTTCTTGAGCCGGCAAACCTGTGTCTCCCCCGGAGCAACATACCCCGGAGGTTGCTCCATGTAGACATCCTCTTGAAGATCCAGTTGTGAAAGGCATTCTTCACATCTAGTTGTGAAATGGGTCAATCTCTGTTGACAGCCACAGAAAAAAGGACCCAAATATTGCTGAGACGAGCAACTGGAGAGAAGGTGTCAAAGTAATCAATGCCATAATTTTGGGTAAAGCCCTTGGCAACAAGCCGAGCCTTGTAACGATCCACACTGCCATCGGGGAGGAATTTCACCACAAAAACCCAGCGACAGCCAACAACATCGTTGCCAATAAGAGGAGGAACCAGGTCCAAGTACCCCGTTCAGTGAGAGTAGCAATCTCGTCATCCATGGAAGCCTTCCAATATGGAATGGCAAGGGCCTCCTGATAAGAACGGGGGGTGGAAGTGGAAGAGATAGCCAGTGCAATGTCCCTGCGAATAGGCGTCAGACGATCATATGAAGCAACTACAGTAAGCGGATGCTAGGTATAAGACCGAACCCCTTTGCGAAGGGCAATAGGGAGGTCCAGGTCAACAGGCGCCTCAGTATCCGGAGCATCCGTGGTGGAGAGAGCTGGCCCAAGAGGAGAGAGCGACGGCAGCGAAGAGGAGGGAGATGGCGAAGGTGGAGAGGGAGGAGTAGAGGATGGAGATGGAGGATGAGGAAAGACCTCAATAGGAGGGGATTGGCTGGAGGGAAGAGGAGGAGGAAGACTAGATTCCACAGGAAGAGGAGAGGAGTCGTTAGAGAAATATGGAGCATTTTCGAAGAAGGTAACGTCTGTGGAGACGAACTGTTTTCGAAGGATGGGGTCAAAACAACAGTAGCCTTTCTGAGTGATAAAGTAGCCCAGAAAGACACCTTTGGTGGAGCGAGGGGAGAGTTAATCGCGGGTGGCAGAGGGAGCATGCACAAATGCCGTGCAGCTAAAGATATATTGAGAAAGAGGAAAGGGATCCTTTCCTGGATAGAGAATGGAGAAGGGCGTTTTACCGCAGAGAACCGTGGAGGGAATGCGATTGATGAGGTAGCAAGAAATGAGAACAGCATAGCCCCAGTAGGAGCGGGGGACATGCATTTGCATAAGTATGGTGCGAGCACATCAAGGAGGTGATGGTTTTTGCGTTCCGCCACCCCATTTTGTTGGGAGGTGTAAACGCAACTTGTTTGATGAATAATTCCATGTTGCGTACAAAATGAGGAAAAGGCTTGACTAACGTATTCTTTGGCATTATCAAAGCGTAAAACTTTAATAAAAACATTAAACTAATTTTTGATTAAATGATAAAAAAGATTGTCATACATCAAATAGTTCAGAGCATTCTCGTAAGAGATACACCCAAGTATAACGTGAGAAATCATCAATAAAAGTTACAAAAAAGTGCTACCCCAACCAACAGTGAGGGTAGGAGCAGGGCCCCAGATGTCGGAGTGACCAAGATCAAATGGACGGGTAGAACCACGACCTTACTTTGGAGGGAAGGAGGAACGGTGATGCTTGTCAAGCTGACAGGCATCGCAGTTGAGAGGAGAACTGGGCGGAGGGAGGTGAGGTAGCAGCTGATGAAGAAGCTGTGGAGGAGGATGCCCAAGGCAGAGATGCCATTGTAGGAGATCTGTAGAAGAGGAGGAGAAGGTAGAGAGAGCAGAAACGTTATCGTGGAAGTAGAGGCCGCCGCTCTCAGTCCCAGTAGCAATCGTCCGTTGGGAACTCAGATCCTGAGAAGAGCAAGAAGTGGGAGTGAATGTGACAGAGCATTGAAGCTACTTGCATAAAGATGTAACTGACAACAAATTGCAGGGAAACTTGGGCACATAGAGAGTGTCGGCCAAGTGAAGAGACGGAGTGACATGAACCACTCCCGTTCCATGAACCGGGGAGGGAGATCCATCTACAACAAGGACCGGAGGCAACCGATCATGCGTTTCAAGGAGAGAAAAGCATTGCGGATTGCCCGTCATGTGATTAGTTGCACCAGAGTCGATGAGTCATTTACCTTGAGTAACCGCGTGAGCACTACCTGAGGAAGTGACCACCGAAGCGGATGTCTTGGAAGAGGAGGTGGAAACGTCACCAAAAGGGCGAAGATGTGGATGCTTCATCCAGCATCGATCCACAAGATGCCCGTTGCGGCCACATTGAGAGCAGAGGAAGAGGGAAGAACTCCGACCACCGGAATGATGGTTGCGACTACCAGAGCCACTACGTTGAGTCTGGTGAGCATATTGTTCTGGAGGAGGAGAAGACAGAAGCGGACGCTGAAGAAGAGATGTAACCGCTGCAATGCATGCGGCCGTTGTATCCAAGTTGGGAGAGTCCGCTTCACCCAAGATTTGTTGGCGAATCATGTCGTAGGAATCAGGAAGCCGGAGGAGGTAGCACATAATAAGTAGTTCTTGAAAGTGCTTGTGCTGTTCGACAAGATCCGCAGAGAAGGAGCAATGTTGAAGGATCTCAGCCCCATGAGCTTGAACTTGTAGATAAGCGGCAGCAGGAGACATAGACGGACAGGCAAAGAGGTCTGCATATAAGGTATAAATGCGGGACGTCTGAGCCCCCTTTGTGTACAGAGCAGCCAGATGAAGCCATGCCTTCTTGACCATCTCATCATGACGGATAACAGGAAGACATTCATCGGAAAGACTGTTAGCGAGCCAAGTGCAGACAAGCACATCGCTAGCATCCCAGTCATCAAATTCAGCAGAAGTGGTGGCAGGAGGATCATCGGTAAGGTGGTGGCATTTGCATTGTGAGCGGAGGAGGAAGGTGAAGGAGACGCTACAATCCGAGTAGTTGGAACCAACAAGCTTGGATACGGTGCCAAGATTCCCGGAGGGAACGGGAGGAGGAGGAGTTGTGACAGGAGTAGTGGTGGTGGTAAAAGAGCTGGAAAGGGCCATGGAAGAAGCCGCACGGGAAGAGGGAAGAGGGAAGAGAGAAAGGCCGTGCGGTAAGAAAGAGGCCGGTGCGGAAACAGAAGACCGCAGCATACCGAAGAAGAAGCCGCAATAGAGAAAAGGAAGAAGTCGCACGGGAAGAGAGCAGGCTGTGCAAACAGAAGACCGAGAAGCCGCGAAAAACAGTCTGTGGAGAAGAAGAAGGCCGCACAAACAAAGAAGGAGATCAGATTGCGCGAACAAAGAGCAGCGACAAAAGGAGGAGAGGCCGCGCGAACAAGAGGAAAGAAGGAGATCAGGTCGCGCGGGAAGAGAAAGGCACTGAATCAGGCGGACAAGATCTCGGGCTCTGATACCATGTGCGAATAGAAAAAGGAAGTCTGGAAAATGGACAAATAGAAATTTTTGTATTTCAAAAAAGGTTTCAATTACATGGTATAGCCTCCCATTTATAGAATGGAGGAGATGGGAGAGATTACAAATATATAATATGGGACTAAAAAATATCATGTACAAGCGGTTTAACATAAATACAAGTCGCCAAGCCGTGCGGTTTGGTGAATGGGCAAACCGCCCGACAACCACAAGAGAAAGATACCAAGCCGCCACACTAAACCGCCAGGTCTCCCGGTCTCCAGGTCTCCAGGGACAGAATGACAAACAGCCAGAGAACCAACAGCAGCAGGACAACAACAAACCGCAGGAGAGAACCCGACAGACCGCCCGGACTGCAACCCGCCAGAGTTAGACCGCCAGACCACCCGGTCTTTAATCTGCAACACTAATGTTGTCCTGGTAAAGAAGTCTTCAGGAAAATGGAGGATGTGTGTGGACTACACCAACCTCAATCAAGCATGCCCTAAGGATAGCTTCCCGCTCCCCATAATTGATCAGCTAGTCAACTCAACCGCCGGGCACCAACTCCTTAGTTTCATGGATGCCTACTCCGGGTACAACCAGATTCGAATGAATCCAACTGATGAAGAGCATACAACCTTCCAAAGTGAAAAAGGGATATACTGCTACAAAGTTATGTCTTTCGGGCTCAAGAATGCAGGAGCCACCTATCAACGGCTCATGAACAAAATCTTCAAAAACCTTATCGGCAAAACAATGGAGGTATACTTGGATGACATGCTGGTGAAGAGTGTTCGTCAAGAAAACCACTTGGAGGACCTCGAAAAATGTTTTAAAATACTGCGATAGTACGGCATGAGACTTAACCCCACAATATGTGCATTCGGGGCTACGTCAGGAAAATTCTTAGGATTCATGGTAACCCAGCGAGGCATAGAGGCCAATCCTGAGAAGATTAAAGCCTTGGAGGACATATCACCGCCCCGATCTCTCAAAGAAGGACAAAGGCTGAATGAGAGAATCACAGCACTTTTTAGGTTCTTGGCACGGACCGGGGATAAATATCTCCCCTTCTTCAAGATTCTTCGAGGATCTAGAACTACCGGTTTCCAGTGGACAGACGAATGTCAGTCAGCCTTCGAATCACTCAAGCAATATCTTGCGTCCCCTCCGCTACTATCAAATCCAGCTCCAGGAGAAGTTCTGTTTTTGTACCTCGCTATCACACCAGCTGCATTAAGTTCAGTATTGGTAAAGGACGAGGGAGGAGTTCAACGACACATCTATTACCTTAGCAAGATCCTCTCTGATGCAGAGACCCGGTATTCGGTCACGGATAAGACAGCCTTCGCACTTATTTTCTCAGCAAGGAAGCTTCGTCCCTACTTCTAGGCCCACACCATCAAACTACTAACAGAATTGCCTCTAAGCTCTATTCTTCAAAAGCCAGAAGCTTCCGGCCGATTAGTCAAGTGGGCAGTCGAGCTGGGCGAATTCGACATCCACTTCCTACTACGTCCGGTCATTAAGTCGCGAGTTTTGGCGGATTTTGTCGTTGAAAATACTCTACCAACAGAGCCGGAAGTTGTCTCAGCAGAGCAAGGTCAAAGATAGACTATGTACGTTGACAGAGCATCCGACATTGAGGGGGTGGGAGTCGGGCTACTCCTCATAAACCCAGAGCACGTCACACTAGAGTACGGGCTCCGACTCAAGTTCCCTGCCACTAACAACATAGCATAATATGAAGCCTTAATTGCAGGACTCAGGCTTGTCATTGACTGCCATACCACCGAGTTAACAATTTACTCTGATTCTCAACTCATAATGTCCCAGGTAGAAGGGGATTACGAAGCCAAAAGTGAGCAGCTTGTTCAGTATCTCCAACTAGTAAAGTCACTCCTGCAACAGATACCGCAAGTCCAAATTCTCTACAACCCCAGAGAGCAAAACAGTCGAGCAGACGCCCTATCAAAGTTAGCTACGTCTCACACCCGCTATCAGTCAAGAAGATGCAGGGTAGAAGAAATTTTCCTTCCTAGTATCCAGGGGCCTTGGGAGATAGCAGAGATTGAAGACTCAGAAGAATCATGGATCGATTACTTAAAGAGCCAACAACTTCCGGAAAACCCAAAGGAAGCCCGTCAATTAAGAATGAGGGCAGCTACGTTTACATTGTTTAACGGAGAACTTCACAAGCGATCTTTTGCAGGACCTTACCTAAAATGCTTAGTAGAAGTTGATGATGAGTCTACCCTCCGCGAAGTCCATGGAGGAGTCTGCGGAGAACACTTGGGCGGGAAAGCCTTGGCCAGCAAAATCTTGCGCCAAGGCTTTTATTGGCCTACCATGAGGAGAGAAGCAACGGACTTCGTCCAAAAATGCAAGAGTTGCCAGATGCACGCCAATGTTCCAAAGAAACCACCCGTCGCCCTTACCACGCTGGAGGGAGCTTGGCCATTCGCACAGTGGGGAATTGACCTTCTCGGCCCTTTGCCCCTGGCTTCAGGACAAAGGAAATTCATCATCATGGTCATCGACTATTTCACCAAGTGGGTAGAAGCGAAACCTCTGGCCAAAATTACTAAGGAGAATGCAAAGCAATTCGTGTGGAGGAACATTGTTTGTCGCTTTGGCATACTTGCAATTATCATCACCGACAATGACACTCAATTCTCTGGAAAATCCTTCATAAAGCTGTGCGAAGACTTGAAAATCGAGCTACGACACACGGCGGTGTCACACCCTCAATCTAATGGGCAGATTGAAGTAACCAACCGAACTATCCTAAAGGGGCTAAAGATGAGACTCCAAGACGTAGGGGGGCAATGGCCCGACGCACTCCCCAATGTATTGTTGGCATTCCGAACAATAGCAAGAACCCCTACAGGAGAGACACCGTACAATCTCTGCTACGGAATTGAAGCAATCATTCCAGTTGACATCGGCGTTCCAAGCCCCCCCGGTATCCCACTTCAACCTCCAGACAAACGATAACACTCTCAGAGATAATCTAGACCTGATCTCTGAGATCCGCGAAGAAGCCGCTCTCCGAGCTGCAGCATACCAACAACGTGCAGCCTGCTATTACAACTGCAAAGTGAAGTCGCGTCCGATCAACGTAGGGGACTTGGTCCTTCATACTCTCGAAGCAGTAGGGAAGGGCACACATGGCGTTAAGCGGTCCCCTACCTGGGAAGGCCCCTTCATCGTCACGACAATGGTGAAGCCAGGAACATACAAGCTGCGGAGCGCATAAGGAAAGACTCTCCCTCGTACCTGGAACGCACAAAACCTGCGCCGATTTTATCAGTGATTTCCATTTTATAATTGTCTTATTTGTGCATGTTTTGTTTAAAACTATGTAAGTCGCAGGCTCAACCCAGCGCACGTTATCTTCATTCAAATATTGAATCATGTTGCTACAAACCTCATATGTGCTAACAAAAAAAGACAGCATGCGCAACATCGTGGGGGCTTGCCCCCCTCACGAGGAAGCCGCGAACATCCCTCGTGCAAACTAAGCCGCGAGCAACCCTTGCGCAACACCGTGGGGGCCTGACCCCCTCACGAAGAAGCCGCGAGCATCCATCAAGCAAACTAAGCTGCGAGAAACCCTCGTGCAACACCGTGGGGGACTACCCCCATCACGAAGAAGCCGCGAGCATCCCTCGCGCAAACTAAGATGCGAGCAACACTTGCACAACACCGTGGGGGCCTGCCCCCCTCACGAAGAAGTCGCGAGCATCCCTCACGCAAAGTAAGCTGTGAGAAACCCTCGCACAACACTGTGGGGGCCTGCCCGCCTCACGAGGAAGCCGCGAACATCCCTCGCGCAAACTAAGCCGCGAGCAACCCTCGCACAACACCGTGGGAGCCTGCCCCCCTCAAGAAGAGGCCCCGAGCATCCCTCGTGCAAACTAAGCCGCGAGCAACCCTAGCGCAACACCGTGGGGGCCTGCCCCCCTCACGAAGAAGCCGCGAGCATCCCTCGCACAAACTAAGCCGCTAGCAACCCTCACGCAACACCGTGGGGGCCTGCCCCCATCACAAAGAAGCCGCAAGCATCCCTTGCACAAACTAAGCCGCGAGCAATCCTCGCGCAACAACATGGAGGTCTGCCCCCTTCACGAAGAAGCCGCGAGCATCCCTCATGCAAACTAAGCCACGAACAACCCTCGTGCAACACTATGGGGGCCTGCCCCCCTCACAAAGAAGCCGCGAGCATCCCTCGCACAAACTAAGTCGCGAGCAACCCTCGCGCAAACTAAGCGGCAAGCATCCCTCACTCACTATGAGTCACAAACCTAAGCTATACAAGGTAAGCAGCGAGCCAGTGCAAAAAAGCTGCCAACTGACATAGAAACAATAACGATGTCATTATAAAACAAAGCTGAAATGATACAAGTACAATAAGCAACAACAACCAAGCCCAAAGAAGGGGCAAAACAAAGTACAATCAAATGTAAACATACAATTACAAAAGTACCACTACTCGTCTTCAGTGTCAGAACGCTCATCCTCAGAGACATCTGTAAAACTAGAACTGGAGGTGTCACATCCCAGGCTCTTGCTAATAAAGTGAAAAGCCTTTGAGACACCGCGTCGGAGCGCCAACTCATGTATGTCATCCATCTGAGGCTCCACCTCCTTGGATCAAATATCATCATGAACCTCCTCTGCGATCAGGCTACGGTCTCACATATAATCCAGCGACTCCAAGTACTCTGCAAGCCATGTAGCCTTCAGCTCTGACGCATGGTCATCAGAGGACAACGCCTCCACCTGCGCCTTCGCCGCTCGAAGCTGAGTCTCAAGGCCTGAGACCTCCTCCCGCGCCGCCTGTAGCTGAGTTCCTAAGCCTGAAGTCTCCTCCTTCTAATTCTTCAACATCTGAGTGGTCCTATCCACCAAAGTCTTCCCCACTTCCAAAGCCGCACGTGCATCCTCTAGCTCGGACTTCAGCTCCGAACCAACCCGGCGGAACCGCTCAATGTCCTGTTCATGTTCCTCCCTCAAGGAGGCAAGCGAACTCGTCGTCGACCGAAGCTTCTCCTAAAGAGTAAGGTACCCATACTTCATGCTCACGTAATGATCATTCCAGTTTAATGCAATCTGCGTCTGGGTCTCTATCTGCACAAAAAATAAAAGAGCAAAGTTAGCCTCTATTAACAAAAGATGATAAGGGAAAAAGCCTTGGAAATAATCCAAATCCATACCGCATCACTCATCGCCATTAAGGAAGAGGTCATCCGTGGAGCAACTACACCAGCAGATGCCAGGGGGACTGGGGAAGCAAGTACCGACACCTCAGGAGTCAAATCATGACAAGCATCAGAGGTCACCGCTGCCGCCACATCAAGGTCGCCAGAGGCGCCGTCACCGCTTTCCTCTTACGGTCCCCTCCTTGAGAAGTCTCTGCTGGCCGGACTGTAACCGCCGAAATATCACATTGCACCAACCGCTTCTCCTCCACATAAACATAAATGTTGAATAGACAATTAACCAACTCATGAGGCTCAGAAAATCCAAGCACCGGGGAAAAATCCCACTCCTTCACCCTCACGCGGCGGCAGCGATCAGGAAGCATATCCCACACCTCAGGAAGACCCCATGAATTCTTGACGTATCCAAACAAAGTGTTGCCATAGAGACGGTCTTTGCGGGCCTCAAACTCCAACCAGACCTTGTTGTTGCATACCTCCATCTGCTCGCCACCATCAGAATGAACATCGCACCAATCCCGAAATTGGTCCAGGGAAAACCAGCCTCCATGCTCGCGGAAGAAAGCAACTAAGCCCATAATCCGAGCAATTCCAGCAGGAACGAACTGGGAAATAGGCACCCCGCAAAACCTCAAGATCTCAACCACCTCCTCGCATGGCGGAAAACAGAAGCCGGACCTCAGAGAAACTTCGCAAATCGTCAGCCAGCCGCAAGGAGGATTTTGAACCCGCTCCTCAGAGCGCGGGATCCTCACTTCCAAATCGGCAGGAAACCCGTATTTCTTCCTCCAAATATCTACAACATCTCCAGTCAAATAGGAATGCAAATTCATCGGCCGAAGGAGCTCTTTGAGACCTGCACAAGACCAAAATCAAAAGTTATGAATCACCCGAAAAACACGACCAAGCAGCCCAAGTGGCACGCAAAAAGGAAATCGCGCAGGACGCTCGCACAAGCACAACAAGGACATACAAGCTCGCACAGCCACACACGCACCACCGCCAAGCGCGCGCACGCGCGGCCTTCCCGCACGGCCTACGGGCGCAGCCGGCGCGTGCGGCCAGCTCGCGCCCAGGACCCGCGCACGTGTGGCCTACGCGCACGGCCTACGCGCGCGGCCTGCGCGGGCAGCCTGCGCGCACGGCTTGCACGCTCGGCCTGCGCGCATTGCCGTTGCGAGCAGCCAGCGCGCGCGCGGCCTGCCCCCCCGACCTGCGCGCGCGGCCTTCGCACCGAGCCTAGGCGCGCGGCCTATGCGCGCTCGGACGGCGTCTTCGTCTGCCCAATGCATCAGCATGCATTATCCGCCCAGACGTGGCATCATCGTCCGTCAAATCCCCCTCTGAATACCTTGGAAGAGTTGGCCACCTCCGCCTTAACCCTCTCATCGGAACCTGTCATGACAGCAGGAACCAAAGGAAATCTCTCCTCTCTCGCTCACTTCGCTCTCGGATAGCAAAGATTTGAGGGGAAATTGATGGGTTCCTCCTTCATTTATAGGAGAGAGGCCCCCCATGATCTCCTCCAAAAGTGGATCATAGGTGGCCCACCCCCTCCATGAACTCTCATGAGGAGGAAATCATGGGGGTGGGGCCCACACCCTCACCCTATGGAGGTAAACTGCCAGTCGGGCGGCCTAACCGCCGCCGGCATCCGGCCACCTGCCGGCCTTACTGCGGCAGGCTGCGGCCGGCCTGGCCGGGCGCACTGCGTCAGGCCAGGCCGGCCTCGCCATGGCAGGCCGCGGCCGGCCTGGCCGGGCACGCCGCGTCAGGCCACGCCTAGCCTCACAGCGGCAGGCCGCTGCAGGCCGCGGCAGGCCGCGGTCGACCTGGCCGGCCTCGCGGCAGCAGGCCGAGGCCGACCTGGCCTGGCACGCCGCGGCAGGCCGCGACCGACCTTGCCGCAGCAAGACGCGACCGGCCTGGTCGGCCTCACCGCAACAAGCAGCGGCCAGGCCACAGTAGGCCGCCGCCGCCGGCCGACGGGTCTGCCGCCCTCATCGCCAGCCACTTGGCTGGGCTCCTCTGTCACCGTGGACAACCTCCCCACCGTCCGATCAAGGAGAGGCTCTCCTCGCCGTCCGATCAAGAGGGTAACCACCCACTAACCCACTACTTTAGTTGTGGGGCCCGCCATGATCCCCCCACAGAGGTTATAAAAAGGACCCCAGGGCCTCTTCATTCTTCACTTTTTCTCTTCCCCGAGTTGTCTTCTTCTTCTTCAGGAGAGAGCTCTCCTGCCTCCTCCACCGAGTCGGCCTCAAGTCATTGTGAACCACCAGTGGCCGCCCATGGCCACCAGCACTCCACCAACGCGTAGCCAACAGGAAAACGCCCAAGTCCCCGTAAAAGCCAAAGGAGGAAGGCAACCGCAGCCAGCAAGTGAACGTAACCAGAAGGTCAGAGCACCAGGATCGTCCCACGCATTCCAACGTCCAAGCTTCTCCCGCGGCGCAGCCTGTTGCCCGTCGGGAGTCGTAGTCTCTCTCTCCCACCAAGTTATAATGGGAGCGGCCCGTCTCCCCAATTCTCCAACACATTGCAATCAACAAAAGCTAGTGGAATTTGACCGGCGCAGGCCCGGTCACGTGGTTTTTTACCCATTTGAGGGGTTTTTCTGTAAGACCCCTCCCCTTACCAAGGAAGCTCCCGGTCTTATGCCCAGAACCGCCGTCTTACGGTAGCACTAACACACGGGTTAGTCGACACTACAACACGTCGATTCTACCGGCTATTATGATCACATAACATGTTGGCCAAATGAGAGTAAGAAGTATAGCAGTAATGTAGAAATGAACTACAAACCAGTCCACAGTCACAGTACATATCATATAATAAAATGAAAGTACATCCAGTCCACAATGAGTAGCAATAAAAAGAAGAGTAAAAGGGCTTATGTCATGCACATGAATATCAACTCTCCTCACACAATAAAATGCTGAAGCAAAACTATCCTCGGAGAACTCGTCCCACCTGACATCGGGCTGTAGTAGACGTAGTAGGTGGTGGTGGTATCAACTCCTCACGTCCTATCACCTCGTCCTGTCGGTCGTGATGTTGCTTCATCTCCTCGAGCTCCTAAAACTAGTTTGGTCACTGACCATTAGTCAAAAAGACTAAGTCGTTTCCTCCACACCTCGCCCCACAACTCCTAGGCACCGTGCGGGAGGACGAAGCGGAGGACAACAAGGGGTAACAAAAATGGAAGCAGGTGACAAGGAATCTATCCTACCAAGTATGAATGAAAACAGTAAATCTACACTAGCAGTTTTATGTATATAATCCAAATGTATAAGCATGTACAGTACAAAAGTAAGTAAAACTGGAACTAAGTAAGTGCAGTAAATAAAATATAAAAATCTACTGCTAATATACATCACAAAAGTACCCTAACTTATATGAGTGCCCATATAAACATATAAGTTAGAGTTTCCAAAATTAACTTATCATATAAAAGAGTCCATACTAATTTATATGATAAGGATCCATGAAGCGTATGTCCTAATATGAATGAATGCATGCAGTTATTTATGAGTCATGCAAGTGCAACTGACACACAACAACTCTGTGATCACAGACCTTTAGTTCCCACTTTTTGGAGCTAGCATCACTCTCTAGTACCACCGTTGTGGCTACGGCAGCAGTGGAGCGGGCATCTCCACTCCTAGGCAGGCATCACACTACCAGGCTTAGACCCTACATACGACTTTGTACATGTCCTAGGTGCACTTTAGAGTCTCTGCGTACTAATTGTTGGCTACCCACCAGTCTTTTTGGTCGAGTGTGCATTTTCGGGGATCGTCCTCCAGACCGTAGTGTAAAACAACCCACTGGCCGCTCAAACCATCACACCTCGCCAGAGCCACCGTACTGTCATCGGTGTGATTATTGGCCCAGTATCGTATAACCCGCCACAAGTTTATGCACATGCAAGATATTGAAACCCGAGCCTCCAGCTCGCAGGACCAACCCGTCCTGAATCCCTCCAACCCTACATGGGTGAGAATATTACCACAACCCTACAAGGGTGAGAATATTACGACAATCCCTCCAACCCTACACGGGTGAGAATGTTACCACAAGCCCTCCAACCCTACATGGGTGAGAATATTACCACAAGCCCTCCAACCCTATACGGGTGAGAATGATGATACGTTGCTTAACTTATTAGACTACTCTTGTCTACGTGTTATTATACTTAGTGATTTAAGGTTAATCCCAGGACTGCCCAGGGTATACCCGGTGAAGGGTTCTCGGGGGCACTAAGAACAATGATGGGATTATGCCCAAAGCTCCCTTTCTCAAGGATATTTACTTTAGTTGATGACTACCCATAATTTACCCCCAGCTCTCGTTGTTGCTCTGGAACAAACCTAATGAGTTAAGAAATTACCGCGAAATTAGCGGTTTTCCGTCGATCTCCATTTTAACCACTGTCCTTATGGTTTGCACTCCATCCCTCGTGATCCAGTAGTGACCTATAGGAGACCAAACAGGGATTATTCCTTTAATGCAATTCTCACCTCAACAGTTAATCATATCCCCCTGTGGTCCTAGTAGTTTAGGCTAACTGTGCTAGTCACTACCCATGACCCAATACCACCCGTATAGTCGGACTTCCAATCCTTGGGTCACCATGACCCTAAATATTTATCATAGGGTAGTATTATATGTACTATTGTCCATATGAAATTTTACTATTTTCCAACGTCATTAAGACCCTAAATTAAATTCTTTAATTAAGTGATCTATGTCACTTTATGCTTGAGATACTATGACAAATGGTTTTATGGGTCTAATAATTTTTCTTGAGGATCATCTAAGTTAATTATGGTTGGATATCAAGAATTGTGATTTTCGCATATATATTCTATTTAATTCCATTTATTGTTAAATTCATTAATCGGTCACTTTCCAAATGAAGTACAAGAAATATATTACTGAAATTTCTATAAAAATTCTTGCAGATGTAAATTACTAAAATAATACTAAGTTCCAAAATTCATAACTTAAAACAGTAATTTGATACTTTATTATCCCATATGAAGATATCACTAAAATGACATTCCTTGAGTTTTAAATTTTATGATGTATCCAAAATTTCTAAGATAATTACACCATGTCACTATCTCATAAATACATCACTATGAATTTTCCTGAATATTTTTATTGTAATTTCCACCATAAATAAATCATTTCCCCAAAAGTGCAAAATGGTCAAAACTACATAAAATCATTATAAAATCAACTAATCAGGGCCATAAATTTTTCAGGGATTACATATGACTCCCTTGAGCTTGTGACAAAATCTAGGGGTTTAAAATCATCAATATCCCTATTTTTAATTTTTTGTATATAAATGGCCTAACATTCAAAAATTCCAAATAATGGGATTTTTGTTTCCAAAAATCCCAATAATTCGTTGAGGGGTAAAACCCATCCCTATGAACTCATGTCCAGAGTTTTGTAGTCATACCATGTGTAATAAGGGATAAATGCACATTTTGGTAAATATGGCTATATCCACCTCAAGCCTTTGTTAACCCTTCACATGCAAGAGGGAATACCCATCATGAATAAGTCAAACGTACTGAAATTATTACCATGGGCCTATAATGAACCCAAGGACATGCCACCAAATTTAGGGCCATTTGGAGTCATATTACTTCAAATATTTCATTAATTTACTTTTGTGTATTTTCACAAATACTATAGAAAAATCTTTCCTAAAAATTCCAATTTTTGGACAGAGTTTAAGTATACCCTATTAAAGCACATGTCCAAAATTTTGGGTCATGTGGACATCTGGTTTGGCATGGGCATGCATTTGAATTTCTATCATTGCCTAGGACCAATCCAAGTTGAACAGCCCTACAGGGAGTTCTATTGTTCCAAATTTGGACTTTAGGGTGGCAAATGAAAGTTAAGATTTAGACCTACAATTTTGATTTTAACTACCATCTCTGAAAATGCCTCTAAGTAGGCTAAAGTAATCATGCAAGATTACTGTAAATATGTGACATATAGGATACTGTTCATATTCATGTAATTCATTAATCATATCAAAGAAAATGGACAACATCCGTTCATCGTCCCCGATCAGCAATGGCTGAGATTGAGCCTGCCTGGGTCATGTTTGCTGGTGATTTCCGGCCACCTGGGCCTGCGCCACCGCCGGAGATTATTGCCACCACGTCCGTTGAGGTGAGGGCTAGCGTTTCCCGGAGGTGAGGCGGTCGGAGGCGGCTCCTCCGACGATCCCATGCAAGAAAACAATTTTGAGAAATTCTCTTCATTCTCACATGGCATTGGGCTCAATTGATCCTGATATCTCCCCTAAACGACCTAGGATCCTAGTACGGGTAGAGGTGAGGTGAAACGAACCGATAAGGCTGCTTGACGGCGAGTTTGGAGGCGGTGAGCCATGGCCGAGCTTGCTCCGGCAACTCCTCCCCGTTTCCTTGATTCCCCAGTAATTCCCTTACTCCTGGACTCATTCTCCAGTCGTTTGCACTCTCGGAAGCTGATGGTGTGCCTAGATTGGGCTGAGAGTGGGTGTATGGGGAGATAAGTCCAAGGGGGTGGGGGGCTCGGGTTGAGCTTTCGTTGCTCCACCCATGGTGCCAAGTGGCCACCATGCTCCAAATTCCTCTGGAATTGCATGAGGAGGCCGGCCAGCAAGCTTCGGCAGCTGAATAAGTGGCCATGTGGACACCTTCCTCTTCATTCCTCTTCTCTCTCTCTCTCCTCATTTTTCCAAATTCCTTTTCTACCCCTTTGCATGCAATCTCTCTCTTGATTTTGGGGGTTAGGGGCAGACTTTGACCACTTGAGCTGGTCATGGGCCAAGGTTGGTGGTCTTAACCCAAGGGAAATGGGCTTAGCCCTTGTTTTCCTCTTTAGGCCACATGTTTGACCAAGGTGACTTTTTAGAGTTGACTTAGTCAACTTGATGAGTGGGCTGACCCCACCTGAAGGTCATGAACCCTATGACACCACCCAACTTGGGTTGGGCCATGGTGGTGTCCCACTTGGACTATTTGGGCATTTAGGTGTGGGTTTGACCAAATTAAAATTAGGGTTGACTTGGGTCAACTCTAGTCAATTAGTGACCTTGTGATATGTCCTATGGTTCCTTTAGGTTGGGGTTAGGGCTAGGGATGCAGTGGTGGAATCAATGTGTGGCTAGGACCCCAATTTGGGCTGGTTTGACCTAAATCACCTTGGGCCCTGTTGTGGGTCCCATGTAGTTAGACCCAAATTCCATGGTTTAACCTAGTCTAAACCCATGCCCCCATTACATGCCCTAACCCAACCAAAGTAGAGGGGTCTAGTTGAAAGTGGGATGTTACAAATTCCAATAAACAAAGAAATAATTTTGTCCCCGAAATTTAAGTTCGGGTTTACGGTGTTTCTAAGAATGAAAATTTAAGTACTTTAGCAAATAATTAAAATGTTATCTAATGTAAAAAGCTCTGGGTGCCGCTCTAGCATCAAATCCATCGTCTCCCAGGTGTGCTCCTCCCGTCCATGGTTGGACCACAACACCTTCACCATGGGAACTCTCTTCTTCCACAACACTCGGACCGCGGTATCATCGATCCGGAGCGACTCCTAACGAACTGATCTGTCGGATGCTAGCGGGCCTGCTGTAGTGGCGATATGCTGCTCTGGACGAAGGAGAGCTCTCCGTAGCGAGGAGATGTTGAAAATGTCGTGCAAGGATCCCAACTATGGTGTCAACTGCAGCCTGTAGGCCAAAGGGCCGATCCGCTCCAAAATCAAATAGGGCCCCATATATCGAGGGATGAGCTTCTTGTGCCTCCGCACCCGAGAAATACCATGCACTGGACGTATCTTCAAGAATACTCTGTCCCCCACCTAGAACTTTACCTTCCGATATCGCGCATCGTAGTACTTCGCCTGCCTACTCTAGGCCTCCGGTCCCTGATCAATCGTATCTGGGCATCCGTATCTTCAATATAGTCTTATACAAGTGCTCTGGGGTCCTCATCTTGAACCTAAGATAGCGGATTCCGGCACTTCCTCCCGTATAGAGCCTCATAAGGTGGCATCCCAATACTCGCCTGGTGACTATTATTGTAGGAGAACTCAACCAGAGGCAACAGTCTCTCCCAGGGCCTCCACGTATCTAGTATACATAATCGTAGCAGATCCTCCATGGTCCTGATGGTCCGCTTTGTCTGACCGTCGGTCTGTGGATGGAAAGAGGTGCTAAAAGCAAGATGAGAACCTAAGTACGCCTGCACTGCTCTCCACTCCCTGGAAGTGAATCGACGTTCACGTTCCGAGACAATCGTCCTGGGGACCCGTGGTACCTAACGAACTGCTCCACGAACAACCTCACCAAAAAAGTAACAAGGCTGACCTTCCTGATAGGTATAAATCAGGCCACCTTGGTCAGGCTATCGACAATGACCCAAACTGAATCGTGCCTCGAGTGGGAGCGCGGCAATCCGTGCACAAAATCCATAGCAATATCCTCAAACTTCCACTCAGGGACCGACAGTGACTGTAGCAACCCTCTGGGGCTCTTGCATTCAGCTTTTACTCTCTGGTATGTCACACAGTGTGTCACATAAAAGATGATATCCCTCTTCGTCCCTGACCAATACATGCTCCTCCGCAGATCCGCTGTCATCTTGGTGATACCGGGGTGCACTGAGTACTGAGTGTTGTGTGCCTCCCTGAGTATATCCTCCCTGATACCACCTCCCGCGGGTATATAAACACGACTGCGGAAGTGAACGAGGCCATCAAGCAATGAATAATCACCTGGCCTGCCCCCTCCCAGGGCCCTGAATACCGGCTACAAGGCTGCATCCAACCTCTGTTGTACCCTGATGTGCTCTTATATATCACATTCCATGATCAGGTAGTTCAAATACTCCCGGTAGATCTCTAGCTGGGACTCGGAAACGACTGAAATGTGCATATCTTCCAACATCTGCAATAGCTCCATAGACATCACCCGGGGCTCCGGTCCAGTTGTGTCGGCTCTCCTGCTCAACACATCTGCCACAGTGTTTGCTTTCCCCGGGTGATAGTGCAATTTATGATCATAATCGCAGAGAAATTCTAGCCATCTCCTCTGCCGAAGGATCAGATCTTTCTGCGTTTCGACGTATTTGAGATTCTTGTGATCCGAGTAGATATCACGATGAACTCCATACAAGTAGTGTCTCCATATCTTCAGTGTGAATACGACCGCCCCGAGCTCCAAGTCATGCACCGGGTAATTCTGTTCATGTTTCTTCAATTGCCTGGAGGCATAGGCAATAACGTGGTTGTGCTGCATCAAGACGGCACCCATCCCCTGGTATGAAGCATCAGTGTATATATGAAATCCTTCCTTCCCAGATGGAAGTGCAAGGATGGGGGAAGAGGTGAGCCTGTCCTTTAACTCCTAAAACGCCACCTCGTACTTCTCCGTCCATATAAAAGCTGCTTCCTTCTTCTTCAAGGACGTGAGGGGGAGTGCTATCCTCAAGAACCCCTCCACGAACTTGCGATTATATCCTGTGAGCCCCAGGAAACTGCGTATGTCCGATGCTGACTTTGGCCGCGGGCAATCACGCACTGCCTGTACTTTGGCCTGATCAACAGCCACCCCGGCTCCACTGACAACGTGTCCCATAAATGCCACCTCTTGTAGCCAAAACTGGCACTTGGAAAACTTCGCATACAACTGGTGCTCCCTCAATCTATCTCGTACCTGTGCCAAATGTTGCATATGTTCCTCCTTCGTCCGAGAATAGATCAAGATATCATCAATAAATACTATGACGCATCTATCCAGGTAAGGCTCAAAAATACGGTTCATCAGACTCATGAATGCGGAAGGTGCATTCGTGAGCCCGAAAGGCATCACCGTGAACTCGTACAGTCCATAACGGGAACTGAATGCTGTCTTCGGAATGTCTTCCTCCTGAATCCGTAGCTGATAATACCCTGATCGTAAGTCCAGCTTGGAGAACCAGAAGGCTTCCTGAAGCTGATCAAATAGCTCATCGATCCGGGGCAATGGGTAAGTGTTCTGAACCGTCAACCGATTCAGCTCCCGATAGTCGATGCAGAGCCGCAACGACCCATCCTTATTCTTGACAAACAATACTGGTGCTCCCCACGGCGATGAGCTGGGTCGAACGAAGCCCGACTCTACTAACTCCTGCAGCTGGGTCCTGAAATCTGCTAGATCCTTTGGAGCCATCTTATATCGTGCTCGAGATACGGGCTTCGCTCCTGGCACTAGCTGTATCCGGAAGTCCACATCCCTAGCTGGCGGTAATCCAGGAAATTTCTCCGGGAATATGTTGGGGAAATCCTAAACCACCAGAATGTCAGCAAGGGAAGCTTCTGCCCCCGCCATCTCGAAGCATATAATGTGCACCTCCTCTCCCTGATGGTGGGCCTTGACAGCCTGTACAGATGATAATAATATATGGGAGATAGGTCTGATACCTATGATGACGACCTGGGAGTCTCCGTGCCTTAGGGTGATCCTCCTCGATGGGCTGTCAATCTGGGCATGGTTCCAATATAACCAAGTCATGCCCAAGATCAAGTCGAAATCTAGCATCTTCAGAATCGTCGCATGCACTTCAAAAGTCTTTCCACCGATTTCCGCCTCCATATTGCACTTGGCAGATGATAGTAGTACCGATCCATTAGATAGCCTCACTCTCATCATCGAGCCTGTGAATCGTTCTACGCCGTCCAATCCTTCCACAAAGGCTTCTGACACGAATGAGTGTGAAGCACCCGTGTCGAATAGAGTATGAGCGGGCTTGCCGCTGATGAAGACTATGCCTGAGGTGGATTGAGTTTCAAATGAGTAGTTATTCTTCATGGTCAAGATTATGTAAAATAGTAATAATAGGGAAAATGCCTTAATTTCATAACATAAATTATATACCTGTGATGACTTCCTCCGGGTTCCTCGGTTCAGCAAGGTCCAATGCATACATCTGCTCTTGTCCCCTGCCTTGTCCAAGTGGTCCTCGGCCTCGGCCTCGACCTCGACCTTGTCCTCGACCTCGGCCCTGCTGCAATGGAGGAGCCACCGGAGGTGGAGGAGGTGGAGGAGGGAGTGGACGAAACTGAAGCGGTCACTCTGATCTAATATGACCCGGCTGATGGCACACGAAGCAAACTATCGATCGCTGACCACGATCATCCTGCCTCATCTGGCCATGCATCTGTGGTGGTGGAGGAGCTGGTATTGTAGGGGGTCCCTGATCCTGCCTATAGTTGGGACGATAATGTCCCCCACCTCTCTTGTGTCTAATGACTCTGCCCCTCTGCGAGCCCCGGCTATTCTCTCCAAAGAACGACCCATCCTGTGGTCTCTTTCCTTTATTCTGTACCATCAGCTGGTCTGCCTCCAGCTTTTTGGCCATCTCGATGATCTGTGCTGATGTGCCGTGAGAGATGAACAGTAGGGCCTGCCTCAAGTCGTCTCTGAGGCCCCGGTAGAATCTCTTGGCATACCTCCAGTCGGCTGTATCAAGTATCCCAGCGAACCTGGCAAGGTGGGAAAACTCCCTCTGGTACTCAATCACCGACCTGGTCCCCTGCTTGAGGTTCAAGAACCTCTCTTCTAACTCATCACAATCCGTGGTGGACACAAAATGGTCCAAGAATACTTCTCCGAACTCCTCCCAAGATATTTCTTACAGATCTCTATCTGCATAGGTGGAGTCCATCATGGACTTCCACCACCTCTTCGCATGGGCATCCAGTGCTGTAGTCACCAAATGAACTGCCTCGCTGACAGTGAAGCTGATGCCCGCCATCATCTCATGTATAGCCTCGAGCCATTCCTCCATTTTACTGCGTTCTCCGTCCCGTGGTACATGGGCGGGGATATACTCTTGAACGTACTCAGCCAATTTGATCCCGTATTCGGTAGCGGTGCCAGAATCTGCTGGGCCCTGAAGGCCTCAAGGATGGCCGTCAAGGTCTGGCCCATCTCTGTCTGTAGAAAGGGAGTGCGATCCGGAGGGGAAGGAGCCACTCTCTGCGGTACGGCGACCCTGGGAGGCTGCACAAATGTAAGGTTTATATTAGAATTGACCTAACTCATTGCTTATGTGGACTGTTTTATGTGACTTTTTACACATGGGCACACCATTGCTTCCGCTGCATAGTTTGTCCGCAAACTAATGCTCGAGCAGGGTGGTCCAGTGTTGTGGACTTCTTTCTCATATGATCGTTTGTTTAGGTGATACCAGTTTGTAAGACCCCTCCCCTTACCAAGGAAGCTCTCGGTCTTATGCCCAGAACTGCCGTCTTACGGTGGCACTAACACACGGGTTAGTCGACACCGCAACCCGCCGATTCTGCCAGCTAGAACGATCACATAACTTGTTGGCCAAAAGAGAGTAAGAAGTATAACAGTAATATAGAAATGAACTACAAAGCAGTCCACAGTCACAGTACATATCATATAATAAAATGAAAGTACATCCAGTCCACAATGAGTAGCAATAATAAGAAGAGTAAAAGGGCTTATTGGCTGTACATGAATATCAACTCTCCTCACACAATAAAATGAGGAATCAAAACTATCCTAGGAGAACTCGTCCCACCTGACGTCAGGCTGTAGTAGACGTAGTAGGTGGTGGTGGTATCAACTCCTCACATCCTGTCACCTCGTCCTGCCGGTCGTGCTGCTGCTCCATCTCCTTGAGCTCCTAAAAATAGTTTGGTCACTGACCATTAGTCAAAAAGACTAAGTCGTTTCCTCCGCACCTCGCCCCGCAACTCCTAGGCAATGTGCGGGAGGACGAAGCGGAGGACAACAAGGGGTAACAAAAGGGAAGCAGGTGACAAGGAATCTATGCTACCAAGTATGAATGTAAACAGTAAATCTACACTAGCAGTTCTATGTATATAATCCAAATGTATAAGCATGTATAGTACAAAAGTAAGTAAAATTGGAACTAAGTAAGTGCAATAAATAAAATATAAAAATCTACTGCTAATATACATCACAGAAGTACCCTAACTTATATGAGTGTCCATACAAACATATAAGTTAGTGTTTCCAAAATTAACTTGTCATATAAAAGAGCTCATACTAATTTATATGATAAGGATTCATGAAGTGTATGTCCTAATATGAATGAATGCATGCAGTTATTTATGAGTCATGCAAGTGCAACTCACACACAACGACTCTGTGATCACAGACCTTTTGTTCCCACTTTTTGGAGATAGTATCACTCTCTAGTACCACTGTTGTGTCTATGGCAGCAGTGGAGCGAGCGTCTCCACTCCTAGGCGGGTATCACACTACTAGGTCTAGACCTCCCATACGCCTCTGTATACATCCTAAGAGCACTCTAGAGTCTATACGTACTAATTGCTGGCTACCCACGAGTATTTTTGGTCAAGTGTGCTTTTTTGGGGATCGTCCACCAAACCGCAGTGTAAAATAACCCACTGTCCCCTCAAACCACCACACCTCGCCAGAGCCATAGTACTGCCATCGGTGTGATGATTGACCCAGTACTGCATGACCCGCCATAAGTTTATGGACATGCAAGATATTCCAACCTTAGCCTCCAGCTCGCAGAACCAACCCGTCCTGAATCCCTCCAACCCTACATGGGTGAGAATATTACCATAATCCCTCCAACCCTACACGGGTAAGAATGTTACCACAAGCCATCTAACCCTACACTGGTGAGAATATTACCACAAGCCCTCCAACCCTATACAGGTGAGAATAATGATATTTTGCTTAACTTATTAGACTACTCTTCTCTACGAGTTATTATACTTGGTGATTTAAGGTTAATCCCAGGACTGCCCAGGGTATACCCAGTGAAGGGTTCTCGGGGGCACTAGGAACTACGATGGGATTATGCCCAAAACTCTCTTTCTCAAGGATATTTACTTTAGTTGATGACTACCCATAATTCACCCCCTACTCTTGTTAAAATTCAACAAACCGCAGACGCCCCCTTGGATACCCTGTTGAAAACTCAACAAACCGAAGGAGAATACGCCCACTTATAATGTTGAAAGTTTTCCCGGATCGTGGAGTTAGCAGGGGTTATCTCAACAAAGCAGTAACAACCAGCAACACATGTAGCACAAGCTTCTTTATTGATCAAGAGCAAACTTCTTTACAAGGCGAGACATACATGGCGAGACATGCTTCACCAAAAACCAACACCGGGAGAGCAGAGACAGTTACAAGGACAAGAACAAAAACAAGCCGCGCGGACTCAATCAACAAGCCGCTGACCTACTGCTGTGGAGTCCGCTCAGTCCGCCAGGTCGCCAGACCGCAACCCAAGCCGCGCGGACTCACCCCTTATTCCAATGCTTAGCTCTTCACCGCCGATCTGCAGGCCGCCTGACCGCGAGGTCGCCTAGCCGCCAGACCGCACAAGCTGCGTCACCGAATGGAACAGTCCGCCTGAAGCAGGCGACTTCCTGAACCCCGAACCAAGTTGCCAAATAGAAGACCGCCTGGTCGCAATCTGCGACCTGCTGTTTACCGCATGTTGCTTAACCGCAGAGTCCGCACTGTCCCTGACCGCAATCAGAGCCAAGTCCTGGCTTTCCAGCGCTATCCGCACAACCTGCACAACACAACCGGGTCAACTCTCAATCCGCGCGGACACCAAGGTCCAGACCGCAGCAACTAACGCGAGCTCAATTACTATTCACTTACTTCGGTCTAGGTTCCTTCTACTCCTGATGTGACATGGGTCCTATTTATAGGCACGATGATGAGTATGGTCACCGCCCTAGCCGATAGGATCAGTGCCACATCCCGCAGCTAGAACAAGTGTGTCCGCCAGCCCGCTGACACACATACCAGTTCGCCGCTCCTATGCAGATAGCCAGTCCGCCCCAGCTTCTCCAAGGCCGGACTCCAATATCCAGCCCGCCTTGCCGCCAGAGGCCAAGCCAGGACCACCACAGCCGGACTCCACAACAGCCGTGTCCGCCATTCTGCGGACAAGGCATCAGCCCGCAAAACCCGAGCCCGCAGCCTCGCCATCAAGGCACCTGCCGGACTCAGCGGACACCCAGCTACCGTCCGCATATCCCAAGTCCATTGCCTCATTGCCAAGGCACCTCCGGACTTAGCGGACACGCCAATCCAGTCCACTAACAGCAGACTCCAGTCCGCAACTCCTGAGTCCATAACCTCATCACAAGGCTAAACCGGACTCAGCGGACTCTGGCTCTAGTCCGCACGCTCCTGCACAAGCAAATCTCCAGTCCGCATCTCCCCAAGCTAGCAAACAAGGCGACAGCACTTCTACTACGCTTGGCGGACTGAGAAACCAGCCCGCGCTCCACTGCGCGATCTCCCCGGACTGAGCCATCCTGGACTTGGTTCAGATCACACCAAGTCCAGTCCGCTAGCCACAAGGGCCAGTCCGCACTTACTAGCGGACACTGGATATAGCCCGCCATACCGGGCGACCTCCAGTTTCTGTCCGCGCTGACCGGCGGTCTCCGCGGCTTCCACTTGCCGCTTCACTAGAGCAAGACCAAGGAAACTGCCAAACCGGTCTGCCGAGCTCCAGTTCTTCAGTCCGCTTTATGCCGGACTCCGCGGATAGCATTCCTATCCGCCCGGTTACTTCCTGGGAGTCAACCGCCTGTTGAGCATACACTGGCCTGTCAGACCGCCGTTGCTGTCCGCGTAGACCGCGCGAACAGACCGCCCAGGCCGCCACAGAGCAAACCGCTTGCAACATCCCTGCCGACCTAGCAGTCCGCCAACCCTGTCTGCGTAGTCCGCACGGATAGGTTTCCCAAGCCTTCCATTCACCCACTTTCACTTCACAGAATTCAACACTCCCCCTTGAAGTGAGAAGTGGTGAATAACTCCAGCAGCTCCCGTAACCTTGCACCTGGTCCTTCCGATAGCATCTACGAAGAGATGTCCAAGACATAGTCCTCGCCCCGCATATCATGGACCATGAGGGAGCCCTCCAGCATCTCCAAAAAGGAGTCATGCTTCCCTCTGCCTTCTTCAGCTTCAACCTCCACTCTTGCATCACAGGAGTATCACCAACTTCCTTGGACCCAGAAGCCCAAGCCTTGTTATCTCTAAGAGAAGTCACCTCATCAGCCTTGGTGTCAAACACCTCCTTGATTCTAGTGGGGTCATCACAACCAGAAGAACCTTGCTCGACCTGAGGCCTAACAAGGAAATACTGGACCAAGTCCGCCGTGTTCCCTTCACTATATCGAGATGCTGGCTTACTGATCCTCTTCGATCTCCGAAGAACCTGATCATGGCTAACCACCTCTGCTGCTATTGAACCAGCTCCGTTCCCGGGCAAACCCGGAACAATGCTCCCTTTGCTCCCTGAACAAGACGCCTCCTTACTGGAACCAAAAGCATCTGGAGCAACGCTCCCCCTGCTACCTGAACCAGAAGACTCCCCTCTTGAACAAGAACTGTCTGGAACATCGTTCCCCTTGCTTCCTGAACCGGAAGCCTCCGCCTTCGAGCCAGAAGATCCTGGAGCATCGCTTCCCCTTCTTCCCGACTCTGACGCCTTTGCCCCGGAGCTAGAACAACCTGGAGCACCTGGTGACTCAGGCAACTCCACTTCCTTAGCAGCAGCCTCCTTCAGCCCACCATCTGACCTGCTTATCTCTAGCTCCACATAAGAGCTACCCCAATACAGCGTCAACTCATCGAAAACAATGTCTCTCGACACTATGAGTTTCTTCGTCGCAGGATCCATACACCTCAATCTTCTTCTCTGCTCATCATACCCAACAAAGACTAGCTTTGTCTTGAGAGCACCCGGAGAGTGTATATAGCAGGTAGATCCAAACACCCGAAGGTGCTTCACTGAGGGCTTCACTCCGAACATCAGCTCATAAGGAGTCTTCAATATGATCGGACTAAGAGGCATCCGGTTGATGACATGAGCAGCACAGGCTATTCCCTCCGCCCAAAGAGCCTTCGGAACGCCTTTACTCTGAAGCCAACACTTGCAGGTCTCCGTTAACCAACGGATCATCCGAGCTGCAATACTACCTGATGATTTTTCTTGCTAACAAGTAATAATTCAATGTGATTTCATTCTACATTTTAATACAATTATGTAGATGGACTTAACTAGATTGAATTAGCATTCAGGCAAGCGCACCTATCAATCGTAATATATGAGAAATCTACATCTCGTGTCGTATTCCACAGGGTCGTTTCAACTATTCGTACTCACCCTCCCTTTATTTTCGTACCTCTAAACAAAAGTGATATTTAAACTACATTATCCTAACTATGACCAATTGGATAATTCAATATTGGAGAAATAAAAACGATAGAACATGAAGCTTTTAAATAATTACATGGATAATTTCATTTACTAGTTCAATTCTAAGCAATCATGATATGAAAATACTGTTAAATTTGTGCAATGTAAAGGTTAATTTTTCATCAAAATTCTCTCTCGAGCAATTCCAAATCTAAACCTAAGATAGTAAATTTTCTCTCGAACAATTCACAACACTCAAGTTCGCATTAATCAGAATACCTTTATTACTACATAAATTCATGGATTTTATTTCTAAATTAACATGAATTCTTTTATCCGTGTTCTAATTTTCCAAACAAAATATCTCTCGATCATAGAGTTTGAAATACAAAGTGAATTATCATCACAATATGAACATACTAAATTCATTGCAAATAACCAATTTCTCAATCTAGTCAATTGCAAATTATGTAAAACAAATAAGTAATTCAAAAGGGATGATTAAACTCTTTGTTTGATTGCATAAACACAAATAAAATGCTGCAAATATAACATGAACAAGGTGATACATGATTACTAGAATGTTCAAAGAAAAATTCATGCAAATTAAAACATAAATTGAAGATGGATCATCAAGAGGAAGGAAGGATTCAAAGGGTTAATGATTAAATAAAAATTACATAAGAAATACCCTTCAATCCTCCTTGTCTTGGATGCTCCTCTTCGGCCTCCAGCAGTTCTCCAATGCAGAAATGATCCAAAAGTTCTCAGTAATTTTTTCTACAGGAAATTTATAGTTCCCTTGCAAACAGGTCGGACAAGGGGTCGCACACGGCCGTGTGCCAGGCCGTGAGGACGGTTCCTAGACGGTTCCTGGGCAGTTTCCCATGAAAAGGCGTGTCTGGTAGTGGGCCGTGTCAGATGACACGGGAATAGACACGGCCGTGTGTGCGGCCGTGTTCCACAGACACGGGTTGGTCGGCAGCCGTGTGCAAAGATGACACGGGTATGCACACGGGTGTGTGCCATACCCGTGTGAGGCTCCTCTGTCTGCGCCCAAATTCTTCAGCTCCAGGTGCATAGGACACGGGTATGCACACGGCCGTGTGCCTGGCCGTGTGCACCAAATTTCTGTCCTGTCATCAGCCATGTAGACTCCGTGAACTCCTCTGTTTGCTCCGAAACTTTTAGGTCCATTGGTTGGCATTACCTGCAATAGAAAAATAATATACTCAGTAAATGGTTTAAAACAAGAACTGACAAGGACTTCTAAATATGCTCTTCTATCTATGATACGACAATTTCTTTGATATTATCATGAAATCACCACCAAAAGGGGCAGGAAATGGTAGATATGATTACAATTATGATAGTAAAAAAGCCTATCATAATCGTACTCATCAAATACCCCCAGACTTAGATGTTTGCTTGTCCTTAAGCAAACTAATTCAAACACCTGGGTTACCATTAAATAATTTTGCCTCCGCACATTGGTTGCTATGAATTTAATAGAACTTTGATGATGTAATTGCATAGGAAATAATTTAGCAGACTTTTCTAAATATAGATTTATCTTAACATTCCTCTAATATATCATTTTAACTATCTCTCACTCGCTTTTAGAAATAAAAGTATAGTCATCTTTAACAAATATGAGGAGAAAATAACAATCTCTATAAAATACGTATTAGTGTTTCAAAGCTTATAAGTACTCGTACTGATATTCATGAACTTACCCTTTTTACACCCTCATCACAGCATAATTTAGAATTAGTAAGGTTGGATCCTTAGGACTTGAATTTTGGTGTAGCCTTTTTGGCTTAGGATAGAAGATTAAAGGTGAGGTAATCAAGGATAATTTTGATAAAGTTTCACACCTAAATCTTGATTGAGCCTTATGTTGGAAAATACCTTAACATATTTCAATTTTATGTAAACACCCCCAGACTTTGCAATTTGTATATTTCCCACATTTTGAAGGGCACTCTATTTTTTTTATACATTTTTTTTTAACCAAGGGACCATAGTAGGGATCATTCCAAGCGGGTGCAAGTATACACGCACTCAGGCCACATATCACTATGTCTTTTTTTTGGGGTTCAAAGTAGGGATCATTCCAAGTGGGTGCAAGTATACACGCACTCAGGCCACATATCACTATGAACAAATCATTCCAAGCAGGCATCAATGATAGGTGTGTTAATAGGTAAGGATTTGGCCTTGGTGAATTTTAATAGTAGAGCATCAAAAGGATGGGGATTAGGTTCAAATGGGGTGTGCAAGGGTATCATGTTAAAGGTGTTGGGATAACAAGGCTCAAGCTATCCAATAGGAGGCCTAAGTCATTTCCGCCTTTACTAATTAACTTATGTAATGTTTTGAGGAATGCTAGAGGGTGAGTCCTAGACATCAATAGGGAGTAATTTTTAATTTTAAAGTCCTAATACCAAATTATAAAAATGTTACACTCATCGACTCACTTTATTATAGATAAATATATTTTCTAAAATAGAGTGTTGGATAGTTACTAATATAGAGGAGTAATCTTAAAATTAAATTATATAGAGAAAATTAAGCTAACAAAAATTTCTATGCTTAATTACAAAATCAACAAAGTTGAATACTCTATGAGTCTACATCAATTCATTTTAATCAGTGTGCGAAGGTAAATTAAATATTTATAATCCCACATGAATGAATAATGAGAGCTTAAAAGGTCAAACAAAATTTTTTAAAGGGTGGTATAATAACTTGAGTATTATGATAAGCAGATTAGAATTAATTGTAACCACATGAACAACCATTCTACCCCCAGACTTAAGATTTGCAATGTCCTCAGTGCAATGTAAACAGTGGACATAGAGTGATTTCATGATGATATATAAAAAGAAACTGCTATCATAATAAGTAGAAGAGCACAGTAACGAAACATGAGCTGTAATGAAATGCACTGATATATAATAGCTGATTCAACTGAATACACTGATAAAAAAAAAATACAAGATACGATATATGAAGATAGCACTACAACGATACATATCAGAAGTACTCATGGTGGCCTGTCGAATCATCCGGGTAGGAAGGCGGTGCTGGAGCTGGCGGCTGGCGAGGGGCGATCCCAAGGTGGTCTCTATTCTGATGAAGGAGATCCTTAATTTCCTGATGTTCCTCCTTAATTTCCTGAAAGCGTGGCGAGAGCTCGGTGTCGAAAAACTGTCGGAACTCGCGCGAGTATCGTGACTGAGGTGGAGGAGGTGCAGTAGACGACTCGCCATGAGCGTAGGTGGAACGGGGTGGAGGCACCAACGGCTCGTCGAGGTCAGGATCTATCTCATCATCACTGTCGGCCTGTACATGCGGTCCTCGTCGAGCAATAGAATATATGACCCCTCCCCGGCCCTGACGGGCGGTGACGAGGCGGAGGGCGCGAAGACTAGCCATCGTGATAGGCACGGTCTTTGCTACCACTGTCATCTGGGGGAGGGCTAAAAAGATGCCCATATTCTTCACGAGGCGAGTAATATAGGGTACTACACAAATAGACCCTATACGAGTGGTGTCAGCCTGATGAAGAATAAACTGGGCTAGAAGATAACCGAGATGTAGAGGATATCGTGATGTCATGCTGTAGAGGTATAACAGATCCTGCCTACTAACAACTCCGGAGCTTTCGCCCCGACCGCTCAACGTGTGGCTGAGTAGATGGTGGATGTAATGGAGGGCGGGAGAAATCAATTTGGATGCCTTAGATCTCTTGGCCTCGTAGGCGCCAGTGTCGAAAGAAATCTGGCACCATATACCACCGGCCATATCGCGGTTGGGGAGCTCAAAGTGGAGTTCGGGGTAGGCGGCACTAAAAAGAAACGACTCCTCATACACCCCTAAATATTGGGTGAATTGGAGCATGGTGAGTGTGTAAAATGTGCCACCCACTCGAAATGAAACTATCCCCTCGGGCGCGTGCGGTGCGTCGATGAAATTTGGCCTAAAACTGGAATAAAATGACGATAGGAACTCTAAGGTGAGTTCCCTAAAGCCTAATTCTTCTATGGCAAAAAATTGATTCTACCCCGTTACAGAAATCAGCCCCCTGACATCTCCTGCTAGGTTTATCTCCTCAAGTACGCTCCAATCTATCATGCGTATGTCTTGAAATTTTTTGGATTGCAAGCGATTGTAGCGGGCGGTGTGCGATGCATCAGTGAAAATTAGCGGGGTAGCAGCATCCCGCCTCTCCGTGGAGATTTGTAATTCCGGTCGGCGACGGCGACCTCCACTTCTTCCGGAAGACATAGTGTAGACGGGGAGAAATGCTTGTGAAGGGGGATGAGAAATGGAAAAGGTGGTGCCTTGGGGATCAGGCCACGGGATGACTGGTGATGGGAGAGGGTTTGGAGTGAGCAGGAAAGAAAATCCACACGGCCTTATTTATAGAGGGGTGCACACGGGTTCGCACACGGGCGTGTGTGCACCCGTGTTAGGGAATCTGCAACCTCGTGGAACACGGGGTGCGTCGGTCCGTGTAAAATAATGGAACACGGGTGCGCACACGGCCGTGTGTGCACCCGTGTTAGGGGATCCAATGCCTCGTGGAACACGGGCCTGCCTCGGTCCGTGTGGTCAAATCGGCTGGGGTCAGTGCGTCAGGTGGACACGGGCGACAACACGGCCGTGTGTCGTCCCGTGTCACAGCTGGCACGGCACATGAACATGGGTAGGTAGGAGACACGGGCGTGTGTAATCAGACACGCCCGTGTTCGATGTCTCGACACATCGGTCTCGACGATCGTCGAGACCGATGCACACGGCGCTGCACACGGGATGGTGCGTGCCCGTGTTGTGCTCGGGATGAAAATGTCCTTATGCCGAATTAATTCCACACGGCTGGGCCTAAGCCTGTGTCATGTACACGGCCACGCACACGGCCGTGTGTGTAGCCGTGTGCCACTCCAGAAAAAAATTTTTCAGAAACATTTTTTTTTCTTTTTCTCATTAAAATTTGATGGAAAATTTTTTTTCATTAACATTTTTTACTTTAATTTTTCATTACAACTAATTAGACTTATACTAAAGCAAGAATATTTAGAAACACCTATTATACTTAATATTAAATTAATCTAGCCGGAGGCAGGTTTCTAGACGAGCGAAGTCCATAGGGATTTCACCATAATAAGGTTTAAGTCGGTGACCATTAACCTTAAAATCTCCCTTCTCTGGGTGAGTTAACTCGACGGTACCGTAGGGAAAGACTTCTTTAACTTTAAAGGGTCCGGACCACTTAGACCTTAACTTCCCTGGGAATAATCGTAATCTGGAGTTATAAAGGAGGACTTGGTCACCTTTTTGGAATACCTTGGGTTTACGAAGGTGACGGTCATGAAATAGTTTGGTTTTCTCCTTATAAATCCGGGCGTTCTCATAGGCCATAGTTCTCCACTCATCTAATTCGTTAAGTTGAAGTTTACGCTTTTCTCCTATAGAACTAGCGTCAAAATTTAAGGAGCGTATTGCCCAATATGATTTGTGTTCTAATTCTATAGGTAGGTGACAAGATTTACCGTAGACTAATCTAAAGGGGGTGGTCCCTATAGGCGTTTTGTAGGCGGTCCTATAAGCCCACAAAGAGTCGTTAAGTTTCCTAGACCACTGCTTCCTATTCCCTTCTATAGATTTTTCTAAGATTCTCTTAAGCTCTCTATTGGAAACTTCAACTTGTCCACTAGTTTGAGGATGATACGGAGTGGCTATCCTATGTGTAACTCCATATTTTTCTAATACTTTGTCTAGTTGTAGATTACAAAAATGTGAACCCCTATCGCTAATAAGTGCACGTGGTGTGCCAAATCGTGCGAATAAGGATTTCAAAAATCTAATTACAACCCTACTATCATTAGTAGGCAAAGCTTGCGCTTCAACCCACCTTGATACATAATCTACAGCTACCAAAATATATTTATTCCCAAAAGAAACTGGGAATGGTCCCATAAAATCTATACCCCACACATCGAATACTTCACATTCAAGGATAAATTTTTGAGGCATTTCATGTAATTTAGAAATATTACCTGCTTTTTGGCAAGAATCACATGAAAGCACATACCTTTGGGCATCCCTGAATAGAAGGGGCCAATAAAAACCGGAATCAAGAACCTTTTTAGCGGAGCGATTCGCTCCATAGTGACCACCAGCAGGACCTGAATGACACTGCTCCAAAATCTTCCAACCTTCCTCCGCTGATACACACCTTCTTATAACAGAATCTGCACATATCCGAAAAAGAAAAGGGTCCTCCCAAAAGTAATATTTCAAGTCAGAGAAAAATTTCTTTTTCTGCTGATATGAAAAGTCTTTTGGAAGGACCTTAGCCACAAGATAGTTTGCATAATCTGCAAACCATGGATAATCTAGTTGTATATTGGTAGATATGGCAAATAATGATTCCTCAGGAAATGTATCAGAAATTTCAGACTCATCTAACATTGATCGTAGTGGGTTTTCTAAACGTGAAAGATGATCTGCCGCTAAGTTTTCCGCTCCTCGTTTATCCCTAATTTCTAGATCAAATTCTTGTAGAAGAAGAACCCATCGGATTAAACGAGGCTTTGCTTCCGCTTTGGCTAGCAAATATCTAAGTACAGAGTGATCCGTATAAACTACCACTTTGGACAATGTTAAATATGATCTAAATTTATCAAAGGCAAATACCACTGCTAAGAGTTCTTTTTCAGTAGTTGTATAATTCTCCTGTGCATTATTAAGTGTTTTACTAGCATAATATATTGGGTGAAAATGTTTGTTTCGGCGTTGTCCTAAAACAGCCCCTACCGCAAAACTACTAGCGTCACACATGATCTCAAATGGTTGACTAAAGTCAGGTGCGATCATAATAGGAGAATTAATTAATTTTTCTTTTAAGAACTCAAAGGCGTGTAGACACTCTTGTTCAAAAATAAAAGGTGTGTCTTTTTCTAAAAGCCTTGTAAGTGGTTTAGCTATTTTGGAGAAGTCTTTAATAAAACGGCGGTAAAATCCCGCGTGTCCTAAGAAACTTCTCACTGCCTTTACGGAGGTTGGTGGTGGCAATTTTTTTATGGTCTCTATTTTTGCTTTATCTACTTGAATTCCTTGGCTTGAAATTTTATGGCCAAGTACTAACCCTTCTTGTACCATGAAATGGCACTTCTCCCAACTAAGCGCTAGGTTCGTCTCCTCACACCTCCTAAGAACTTTCTCTAAATTATTCAAACACAACTCAAAGGAGTCGCCAAAAACCGAAAAATCATCCATAAACACTTCTATGATATCTTCAACATACTCGTTAAAGATGGCTAGCATGCACCTTTGAAATGTGGCGGGCGCATTACATAACCCGAAAGGCATACGTCTATAGGCAAAGGTACCAAATGGGCAAGTAAATGTTGTTTTCTCTTGGTCTTCTGGTGCTATAGGAATTTGAAAGTATCCAGAAAGTCCATCTAGAAAACAATAATAAGAGTGTCCTGATAAGCGTTCTAATATCTGGTCGATGAAAGGAAGAGGGAAATGGTCTTTCCTAGTGGCATCGTTTAATTTCCTATAGTCTATACAGACACGCCAACCTGTTACTGTTCGCGTTGGAATTAATTCATTTTTATCATTTGCTACTACGGTCAGGCCACCCTTCTTAGGAACTACTTGGACAGGACTAACCCATGAACTATCCGAAATAGGATATATAATACCAGCATCTAATAACTTTACAATTTCAGCCTTAACTACCTCTTTCATATTAGGATTTAGCCTACGTTGCGGTTGAATAGACGACTTATAGTTTTCTTCCAAAAGAATTTTATGGGTGCAAAAACTAGGATTAATACCCTTTATATCAGATATTTGCCACGCTATTGCACCTCTACATTTCTTCAATACGGTTATCAATTTTTCTTTTTCAAGTTTGGAAAGATTTGAAGATATGATAACTGGATACGAAGAATTTGTTCCTAAGAATGCATACTCAAGATGATCCGGTAATTTTTTTAATTCTACTATTGGTGGATTCTTAGTATTATTCTTAAGAATTTCATGATCTCCTTCAGTAATTAAACTATATTCCGTTGTCCTATTCATAGCAACACAATTTTCTAGAAAAAATAAATGTTCAATAATGTCATCATTTTTATCATCTTCTAGATAATTGTTCGTTATGCAAATTTCTAAGGGATCTTTATAATAAAAATTAGAATTTATAGAAGACATAAAATCATCAATACCATGGGAAAAATAGCAATAATCATCGTTTTCTAAAGATTGTTTCATAGTTTTGCCAATTTGAAAAGTGACTTCATCTTCTCCTACTCGCAATACTAATTTACCATCAAAAACATCAATAAGTGCTCTAGATGTAGCTAGAAATGGACGACCTAGTATGAGTGGTACTTCGATATTTTCATCCATATCTAAAATAACAAAATCAGCAGGAAATATAAATTTATCTACCTTAACTAATACATCTTCCACTATTCCTCTAGGATACTTAACCGATCGATCTGCTAATTGAATACTCATTCTTGTTGGGCTAAGTTCTCCTAGGCCTAGTTTCAGATATAAATTATAAGGCATTAAATTTATACTTGCTCCTAGATCTGCTAAAGCCTTATTTACTTGTAAATCACCGATTAAACATGGAATTGAAAATGAACCGGGATCCTTAAGTTTTTGTGGCAATTTATTTTGCAAAATAGCAGAACATTCTTCACTTAATGTTACTAATGATAATTCTTCTATTTTCTTTTTATTAGAAATCAAATCCTTAAGAAATTTTGCATATTTAGGCATTTGAATAATTTCAGAAAAAGGTAAATTAACATGTAATTGCTTAAACATAGATAAAAATTTACCATACTGCGCATCCATGCGCTCCTTGCTATGCTTTGCTGGGTATGGTAATGCTGGTTGGTACTCCATCGGTTATACATTCATGTCGCTTGGTCCTTCGCCGCTAGCCTCCATTTTGAGTGCTTCTTTTGCAGGCCTTGGGTCTTGTAACTCCTTTCCGCTCCTCAATTGAACGGCTTTTGCATGCTCCCTTGGATTTATCTCTGTATTCCCTGGAAGTGTTCCTTGCTGCCTTTCAGAAACCATCCTTGCAAGCTGACCAATTTGATTTTCCAAGTTCCGAATTGAACCCTCTTGATTTCGGAAGGCTACATCGGTAGTTTGCATAAATTTGGTCAGCACATCTTCCAATGTAGGCTTCATTGGTTCCAACTGTGGTTGTTGTCCAAACATGGGCTGCTTCCCTTGATTTCCTTGTCCTCCCCAAGAGAAATTGGGGTGGTTTCGCCATCCAGGATTATATGTAGAGCTATATGGGTTATTGGCTTGATTGAAAGGTGGCCTAATATTGTTACCCATATAGTCAACATGCTCTTGAACTTGCGGTTCACAACTAGGCATTCCAGTGCATGAAGGGTCCCATTGTTGAGGTGCCATGGAAGGTGATGCTAAGGCAAGGTTGTCCATCTTTTGGTGAAGTTTCTCCACTTGAATTGCTAAGGCGGTGACGGCATCTACTTCATAAATTCCTGCGGGCTTGCTAGGCTTTTGTCTTACGGTAGTCCATTGGTAATTGTTCATTGTCATGTCCTCTATCAACTGCTGAGCCGCTTCAGGTGTCTTGTTGTTCAAAGTTCCTCCACTAGCCGCATCAATCATTTGTTTGGTGGCTGGATTTAGACCATTATAGAAGGTCTGAATCTGAAGCCATGAAGGTAGAGCATGGTGGGGGCATCTCCTTAACAACTCCTTGAATCGTTCCCATGTGTCGTACAACGATTCAGACTCCAATTGAATGTATGTAGAGATGTCATTCCTTAACTTCGCAGTCTTCGCAGGTGGGAAGTACTTCATTAGAAACTTCTCAACCATCATGTCCCAAGTAGTGATCGACCCTCTAGGTAAGGAATTCAACCACTGCTTCGCCTTATGCCTTAAAGAAAATGGAAACAATCTCAATCGAATGGCGTCGTTGGAAACACCATTGATCTTAAATGTGTCACATATCTCTAAGAATCCGGCCAAGTGAGTGTTAGGATCCTCATCTTGCAAGCCATCATACTGAACATACTGTTGCACCATCTGTATCACACTAGGCTTCAATTCAAAATTATTGGTAGCTATCGGTGGTCTAACGATGCTCGACCCGGTTCCTTGGAGATTGGGTCTAGCAAAGTCAGACATGGTTTGCTCATTTTGGTTGGCCATAGTATCTAAGTTTTCAAGATGATTCTCTCCTTGGTTTACTGTCTCCTCTTCTGATAGTCCGTTTGAAATATCTGTGGTTTTAATTCCCACGTCCCTTAAGTTAGTGTTATGGAGGATTCGTTCTGGGTCAGGATGAAATGGTGCTAGCCCAGAATTTTTGCCCCTGGTCATAGACTAATAGACTACAAAAAAAAATATTACGCAATATAATTATTCAAATACTAATTTACAACTATATAAATAAAAATTGGTAGATCAATAAAGATTAGTATTTCAAAATATTGAAAACGATCCCCGGCAACGGCGCCAAAAACTTGATGATTTTTCTTGCTAACAAGTAATAATTCAATGTGATTTCATTCTACATTCTAATACAATTATGTAGATGGACTTAACTAGATTGAATTAGCATTCAGGCAAGCGCACCTATCAATCTAATATATGAGAAATCTACATCTCGTGTCGTATTCCACAGGGTCGTTTCAACTATTCGTACTCACCCTCCCTTTATTTTCGTACCTCTAAACAAAAGTGATATTTAAACTACATTATCCTAACTATGACCAATTGGATAATTCAATATTGGAGAAATAAAAACGATAGAACATGAAGCTTTTAAATAATTACATGGATAATTTCATTTACTAGTTCAATTCTAAGCAATCATGATATGAAAATACTGTTAAATTTGTGCAATGTAAAGGTTAATTTTTCATCAAAATTCTCTCTCGAGCAATTCCAAATCTAAACCTAAGATAGTAAATTTTCTCTCGAACAATTCACAACACTCAAGTTCGCATTAATCAGAATACCTTTATTACTACATAAATTCATGGATTTTATTTCTAAATTAACATGAATTCTTTTATCCGTGTTCTAATTTTCCAAACAAAATATCTCTCGATCATAGAGTTTGAAATACAAAGTGAATTATCATCACAATATGAACATACTAAATTCATTGCAAATAACCAATTTCTCAATCTAGTCAATTGCAAATTATGTAAAACAAATAAGTAATTCAAAAGGGATGATTAAACTCTTTGTTTGATTGCATAAACACAAATAAAATGCTGCAAATATAACATGAACAAGGTGATACATGATTACTAGAATGTTCAAAGCAAAATTCATGCAAATTAAAACATAAATTGAAGATGGATCATCAAGAGGAAGGAAGGATTCAAAGGGTTAATGATTAAATAAAAATTACATAAGAAATACCCTTCAATCCTCCTTGTCTTGGATGCTCCTCTTCGGCCTCCAGCAGTTCTCCAATGCAGAAATGATCCAAAAGTTCTCAGTAAATTTTTCTACAGGAAATTTATAGTTCCCTTGCAAACAGGTCGGACACGGGGTCGCACACGGTCGTGTGCCAGGCCGTGTGGACGGTTCCTAGACGGTTCCTGGGCAGTTTCCCACGAAAAGGCGTGTCTGGTAGTGGGCCGTGTCAGATGACACGGGAATAGACACGGCCGTGTGTGCGGCCGTGTTCCACAGACACGGGTTGGTCGGCAGCCGTGTGCAAAGATGACACGGGTATGCACACGGGCGTGTGCCATACCCGTGTGAGGCTCCTCTGTCTGCGCCCAAATTCTTCAGCTCCAGGTGCATAGGACACGGGTATGCACACGGCCGTGTGCCTGGCCGTGTGCACCAAATTTCTGTCCTGTCATCAGCCATGTAGACTCCGTGAACTCCTCTGTTTGCTCCGAAACTTTTAGGTCCATTGGTTGGCATTACCTGCAATAGAAAAATAATATACTCAGTAAATGGTTTAAAACAAGAACTGACAAGGACTTCTAAATATGCTCTTCTATCTATGATACGACAATTTCTTTGATATTATCATGAAATCACCACCAAAAGGGGCAGGAAATGGTAGATATGATTACAATTATGATAGTAAAAAAGCCTATCATAATCGTACTCATCACTACCCTGTTGTGAAGTATGTCCACAAGAAAGCTCCATCCGGATCCCTTGCTTCCTGCAAAAGCGTGAGAACTCGGTTGAGCCAAACTCACCACCGATACTTGTCCTCAACACCTTGATCCTCCGGCCAAGCTGGCCTTCCACAAGCTTCTTGAACTCCACAAATAAGCGTACCATGTTGGACTTATTCTTCATAAAGTATACCCAAGTATACCCAGAATAGTCATCAACCAATATCAGCATGAACCTGCTGCCTCCAAGACTGGCCGTGACGGTCGGTCCCACCAGAGCACAATGGACAACCGCCAATGGTGCATTATATCTGGATTGTGCTTTGTCAACCATGAAGCGATAGGCTCCACTTTCCTGACATCCCGCACACCCCCGACCATCGCCATAGGATGACAATCTAGGCAAGCCTCTTACGAGTCTTCTTTCCGCCATTGCTTTCAGCTTGTCCATCCCTACATGCCCCAGTCTTTCATGCCAGATAGCAGCACTATCACTGGCATTCCTCCGATCAGCTCCAGAACTAGTTGATATCCCAACCACGTTCTTCTCCTTCCTCCCTACATGAGCTACGTTCGCCGAGAGCAAGACAACCTTGCACTCCTTCCGAAGATGACCTTGCTGCTTGCATTTATAGCACCTTGGTCCTTCCTTCCTCTTCCTATCACGCCTAGGAGAAACACTCATTTCTTCCTGATATGAAGTAGAGGGACCATATTCAGCAGCAACCTTCACCTTCTTCCTGAACAACCCATCAAGGGAAGTCCAAACCTCCGCAGCTGACCGACATCCACTGATGTGGTCCAAGAGCTCCGATGAGATCACCTGCTTGAGAATAGACTCCGCTTTTGCATTTGCCTCCTTCCAAGCTCTCATCGCCTCAGCATTGCCAGCAGTATCCTCTTGTCTTCCTGCTCCGCATACAACCTCCCAAAGGTCCTCGCCAAGAAGAAAGCTCTTCATACAGGACTTCCACCGTTCACAGTTCATCTCTGTAAGAAGATCAATTCTAAGACAACTTGCATCCTCCACTGCCATGGTTCTACCACTGGTTTCCTCTTCAGAAGAGCAACTACTTCCATTGAGCACTGCTTGACCACTCCAACAACCTCGCTCTGATACCATGTTAAAATTCAACAAACCGCAGACGCCCCCTTGGATACCCTGTTGAAAACTCAACAAACCGAAGGAGAATACGCCCACTTATAATGTTGAAAGTTTTCCCGGATCGTGGAGTTAGCAGGGGTTATCTCAACAAAGCAGTAACAATCAGCAACACATGCAGCACAAGCTTCTTTATTGATCAAGAGCAAACTTCTTTACAAGGCAAGACATACATGGCGAGACATGCTTCACCAAAAACCAACACCGGGAGAGCAGAGACAGTTACAAAGACAAGAACAAAAACAAGCCGCGCGGACTCAATCAACAAGCCGCCGACCTACTGCTGTGGAGTCCGCTCAGTCCGCCAGGTCGCCAGACCGCAACCCAAGCTGCGCGGACTCACCCCTTATTCCAATGCTTAGCTCTTCACCGCCGATCTGCAGGCCGCCTGACCGCGAGGTCGCCTAGCCGCCAGACCGCACAAGCTGCGTCACCGAATGGAACAGTCCGCCTGAAGCAGGCGACTTCCTGAACCCCGAACCAAGCTGCCAAAGAGAAGACCGCCTGGTCGCAATCCGCGACCTGCTGTTTACCGCCTGTTGCTTAACCGCAGAGTGCGCACTGTCCCTGACCACAATCAGAGCCAAGTCCTGGCTTTCCAGCGCTATCCGCACAACCTGCACAGCACAACCAGGTCAACTCTCAATCCGCGCGGACACCAAGGTCCAGACCGCAGCAACTAACGCGAGCTCAATTACTGTTCACTTACTTCGGTCTAGGTTCCTTCTACTCCTGATGTGACATGGGTCCTATTTATAGGCACGATGATGAGTATGGTCACCGCCCTAGCCGATAGGATCACCGCCACATCCCGCAGCTAGAACAAGTGTGTCCGCCAGCCCGCGGACACACATACCAGTTCGCCGCTCCTGTGCAGATAGCCAGTTCGCCCCAGCTTCTCCAAGGCCAGACTCCAATATCCAGCCCGCCTTGCCGCCAGAGGCCAAGCCAGGACCACCACAGCCGGACTCCACAACAGCCGTGTCCGCCATTCTGCGGACAAGGCATCAGCCCGCAAAACCCGAGCCCGCAGCCTCGCCATCAAGGCACCTGCCGGACTCAGCGGACACCCGGCTACCGTCCGCATATCCCAAGTCCATTGCCTCATTGCCAAGGCACCTCCGGACTTAGCGGACACACCAATCCAGTCCGCTAACAGCAGACTCCAGTCCGCAACTCCTGAGTCCATAACCTCATCACAAGGCTAAACCGGACTCAGCGGACTCTGGCTCCAGTCCGCACGCTCCTGCACAAGCAAATCTCCAGTCCGCATCTCCCCAAGCTAGCAAACAAGGCGACAGCACTTCTACTACGCTTGGCGGACTGAGAAACCAGCCCGCGCTCCACTACGCGATCTCCCCGGACTGAGCCATCCTGGACTTGGTTAAGATCACACCAAGTCCAGTCCGCTAGCCACAAGGGCCAGTCCGCACTTACTGGCGGACACTGGATCTAGCCCGCCATACCAGGCGACCTCCAGTTTCTGTCCGCGCTGACCGGCGGTCTCCGCGGCTTCCACTTGCCGCTTCACTAGAGCAAGACCAAGGTAACTGCCAAACCGGTCTGCCGAGCTCCAGTTCTTCAGTCCGCTTTATGCCGGACTCCGCGGATAGCATTCATATCCGCCCGGTTACTTCCTGGGAGTCAACCGCCTGCTGAGCATACACTGGCCTGTCAGACCGCCGCTGCTGTCCGCGTAGACCGCGTGAACAGACCGCCCAGGCCGCCACAGAGCAAACCGCCTGCAACATCCCTGCCGACCTAGCAGTCCGCCAACCCTGTCCGCGTAGTCCACGCGGATAGGTTTCCCAAGCCTTCCATTCACCCACTTTCACTTCACAGAATTCAACAACTCTCGTTGTTGCTCTGTAACAAACCCAATGACTTAAGAAATTACCGGGAAATCGGCGATCTTCCGTCGATCTCCGTTTTAACCACTGTCCTTATGGTTTGCACTCCACCCCTCGTGACCCAGTAGTGACCTATAGGAGACGAAATGGGGCTTATTCCTCTAATACAATTCTCATCTCAACAGTTAATCATATCCCCATGTGGTCCTAGTAGTTTAGGCTAACTGTGCTAGTCACTACCCATGACCCAATACCACCCGTATAGTCGGACTTCCAATCCTTTGGTCACTATGACCCTAAATATTTATCATAGGGTAGTACGATATGTACTATTGTCCATATGAAATTTTACTATTTTCCCATGTCATTAAGACCCTAAATTAAATTCTTTAATTAAGTGGTATATGTCACTTTATGCATGAGATACTATGACAAATGGTTCTATGGGTCTAATAATTTTTCTTGAGGATCATATAGGTTAATTATGGCTGGATATTAAGAATTGTGATTTTCCCATATATATTTATATTTAATTCCATTTATTGTTTAATTCATTAATCGGCCACTTTCCAAATGAAGTACAAGAAATATGATACTGACAATTCTATAAAAATTACTGCAGATGTAAATTACTAAAATAATACTAAGTGCCAAGATTCATAACTTAAAATAGTAATTTGATCCTTTATTATCCCATATGAAGATATCGCTAAAATATCATTCCCTGAGTTTAAAATTTAATGAAGTATCCAAAACTTCTAAGATAATTACACCATGTCACTATCTCATAAATATATCACTATGAATTTTCCAGAATATTTGTATTGTAATTTCCACCATAAATAAATAATTTCCCCAAAAGGGCAAAATGGTCAAAACTACATAAAATCATTATAAAATCAACTAATCAGGGCCATAAATTTTCCAGGGATTACATATGACTCCCTTGAGCTTGTGACAAAATCTAGGGTTTTACAATCATCAATGTCCCTATTTTCAAATTTTGTATATAAATGGCCTAACTTTCAAAAATTCCAAATAATAGGATTTTTGTTTCCAAAAATCCCAATAATTCTATGAGGTGTAAAACCCATCCCTATGAACTCATGTCCAGAGTTTTGTAGTCATACCATCTCTAATAAGGGATAAATGCACATTTTGGTAAATATGGCTATATGCACCACAAGCCTATGTTAACCCTTCACATGCAAGAGGGAATACCGATCATGCAGAAGTCAAAAGTGACTGAAATTGTTACCATGGGACTATAATGAACCCAAGGACATGCCACTAAAATTTGGGGTCATTTGGGGTCATATTACTCCAAATATTTCATTAATTTACTTTTCTGTATTTTCACAAATACTATAGAAAAATCTTTCCCAAAAACTCAAATATTTGGACAGAGTTTAAGTCTACCCTAGTCAAGCACATGTCCAACATTTTTGGTCATATGGACTTATGCTTTGGCATGGGCATGCATTTGAATTTCTGCCCTTGTCTAAGACCAGTCCTAGTAGAACAGCCCTACAGGGAGTTATATTATTCCAAATTTGGACTTTAGTGTGGCAAATGAAAGTTAAGAGTTAGACCTACAGTTTGGATTTTAACTGTAACGCCCCGAAACTCAAAGGAGCGACGGGGGACGTTTTGGGCCAGTTTTGGGTTCTGGCTGCAGGCACACGGCCTGGGACACGGGCGTGTTCCAGGGCGTGTCAAGCTTGTGTCGACACTAAGTCGGGTAGTCGACACTTTGGTCTCGACATTGTGTCGAGACTGGGCACACGGCCTGCGACACGGGCGTGTCGCAGGGCGTGTCGACCCGTGTCGACACTTAGCCGCGAAGTCGACACTATGCGTTCGACGAAGTGTCGAGACATGGCACACGGCCTGCGACACGGGCGTGTCGCAGGGCGTGTCAACCCGTGTCGACACTCGTCCCGAGAAGTCGACACTTTGGTCTTGACAATGTGTCGAGACAAGGTACACGGCCTAGGACACGGGCGTGTCCAAGGCCGTGTCATCAGGTCGACGATCTTCGCTCGACGAAATGTCGAGTGTCGAGACCGTATACACGGCCTGGAGCCCAGGCATGTCAAGGTGACACGAGCAAGGACACGAGCGTGTCCTAGAACCCGTGCAGTGCTCGGGTTATTTTCGGGGAAAAATGATGGGGGTACACGGCCGGCCACACGGCCGTGTCAGGTGGAACACGGGCGTGTCAGCTCGAACACGGGCGTGTTCGATACCCGTGTGAGGTTCCGGGCAATTCGATTTTGACGGTGAATGAGGCATACGGCCCTGGATACGGGCGTGTGCCAGGCCGTGTTCGGTCCAGATTGGGCATTTCAGTACCGAATCAAAGCCGTTCGTTTCCTTTTTTTGAGATCCAACGGCTGGGGGTTGTTCCTGAAGGGATATACCCGGGATTGGACTTAGAAACTCTCACTTTTCTTAAGTTGTTATCTTTCTAAAACCTTAGAGAGAGAGGAGAGCCAAGGAAGGAAGAAGGAGCTAGATCCGGCCATTGGAGGAGCTTCGAAGCTCCGAAACGTGAGCCGACTCCGGATCCACGGAGGCAAAGCTAGTGCGGTGCTTTTCATCCACTTACTTTTCAATGGCGTCAAAGAGGAACGCTAGGGTAACGATCCTCATCTTGAGCATGAGTAGCTCTCTTTCTTTGCATAGGAAGCCCGCTCTCGCGAGTTTGCGGAGAGTTGGAGGCGTTCCTTCAGGTAGATATGTGAAGTCCCCGTTGTATAGAGTCCGTAAGCGAGAACGGACATAGGCATGATGTGTGAAGCCTACCCGGACATGTTGGTCTGGATCGGTGATGTTGCATTGCATAAATGCCGGAGAAGACTCCGTGCTATTGGTTGTTTTTCGGGTTTTCTACATGGTAGATTGCAGCAGGGAGCCTTGGGGATTAACCCAAAGGTGCACCCGAAAAACTGGGCGGATGCGAGATCTTGCCAACTTGGTGGTCTGAGAGCCAACTTGAACATAACCGGGTTATGTGAATTGTGATGGAAATGGGACTCGATGGAAGTTTGACCCGCGCAAATGGCTAAAATTGTCGTTGCGATGTGAGCACGGCTTAGATGAAACCGTACCCGTTCTATGTCGTTCGGTTAAAGAGACCTAAGGGTACGTGGCACTTGCCATTGGCATAGATTAGGGTCTTCGGCGGTCAATGGCTTAAATTGTCGTGACCCAGGCCAGGAAGACAAATTGCTCATAGGTTTGGCCGTCAAAGTGGCGGTGGTGAGTCCGGAATGTCTATGGCTTTAATTGACGTGACATCGACCGGTTCACCGAGAATGTGCCCTGAGAGCACGGGGCGTGTGGCCGTGCGAGCCAACTTCTATGATGAAATGACTATATATATTGCTCGCTTATGATAATGAAATGCAGGGAAGGAGCATCGCCGCCCCGAGCTGGGGGCGGGATCGTTATAATAGCATTGCTGACCGTTGCCTTGTTTTGCCACCGTGCGGTGGTTTGTTGCTTGCAGGTGCTGCTGGACCAAGCGGTCAATAGCGGGCTAAAGCCCTTTTTGCGAAGCCGGCCCTCGAAGGCCCAAATGGAAGTGTTTACTATTTTATTCAAATATGACCGGCCTGCGTGCCGTGGTTTGTAAAACATGTAATATCAAGTGAACTATATTTGTAAGGCCTTAAGGCTTGTACTGTTGGTATTTTGTATACATTCCTATTTTGGGTTAGTGGACATTCATGCTTTAATGTTGGGTTCTTTGTTACAACTTTTATAAACTGCTTCCGCTAGAATTGTAACACCCCGAATATTGTGTGCGAGTCGGTCGCGGAAAAAGAGTTTTTGGTGCCTGTAGGGGTACACGGCCTAGGACACGGGCGTGTCCAAGGCCGTGTCTGGCTGGTGATTTTTGGCAGTTTTCAACCCGAGAAGGACACGGCCAGGAACACGGCCGGATGACACGGGCGTGTCATCCGACACGGGCGTGTGCCAACCCGTGTCCCTACCCGTGTCCTGATGGGTCGTGTCCGTTGCCGTGGCGGTTATGCGTGACACGCCCACGAACACGGGCGTGTCGAGGAACCCGACACGGGCGTGTCAGGTCAGACACGGGCGTGTCTTGGCCCGTGTGCGTTTCTCAGTTCGACGATCATGCCTGGATCGAGGCACACGGCCTGGGACACGGCCATGTGCGAAGCCGTGTTCGGCCCAGGTCTGGGGAATTTTGTGCAGATCCGAGCCGTTCATTTTCTTTAATTAGGATCTGACGGCCCAGATGAAATCCTGCTCTGTTAAGGCTGGGAATAGGGAGTTATTCCCTCATTTTCTCTCCAAAGTTCTCCCCTTCCAAAGTGAGAGAGGAGAGGAAGAAGAAGGAGGTTTCCGGCCGCCGGCGGAGCATCGGAGCACCGTTTCGAAATCGGAGAGCGGATCCGTGGAGGGAAGGTCATTGCGAAGAGTTCTAACCGCGTAGTTTTTTTCCATGGCGCCAAAACGGACTTCAAGGGTAACGATTCTCAACTTGAGCGTTTGAAGCTCTTTCTTTCTGCATAGGGAATCCCGCTCCCGCGAGTGTGCGGCGAGTGCGTGGTGTTCCTTGGGGTTGATGTGAATAGTCCCCCACGTGTTGCATGTAGAGCCCGGAATCGTAAGTACGGGCATAGGCATTGTGTGTGAAGCCTACCCGGACGTGTTTTGTCTGGATCGGTGATGTTGCATTTGATGTGTTTTTGCCTGAGAAGACTCCGTGCTTTGGATTTTTTTTTCGGGTTTCTACACGGTAGATTGCAGCAGGGATCCTTGGAGATTAGCTTCAAGGCGCACCCGTAAAACTGAGCGGAAACGTGTTCTGCTAACTTGGCGGTCTGGGAACCAGCCTTGTTCATAACTGGGTTATGAAATTGTTTTGGAAACTTTGGGATCCGAGAGAAGCTTGGCCCGCGCAAAGGACTTAAATTGGACATGCGGCGTGAGCAACGGGCAAGTGGAATTGGACCTAGGCTATGTGATTCGGTGCGAGAGAACCGAAGACGGGGACTGGCCGTTGGCATAGTCGGAGCCTTAGACGGTGGTCAGAAAGGCTAAATGCTCACATGTTGTTGCCATCCTGGGGATGGTGGTGAATGCACTGATTTGTCAGGGTTCACCATGAATGTGCCCTGAGTGCACGGGGTGTTTGGCCGTGCGAGCCTACACCTGTGGCGAATTATAATTGCGATATATATATTGTTGGGCTAATGTTTTGCAGGGAAAGAGCACCGCCGTCCCGAGTAAGGGGCGGGGTTGTTATAATTTGGTAAACTTTTAGCTGACCGTTGCTTTATTTGCCACCGTGCGGTGGTATGTGCTTGCAGGTGCTGCGGAGCCGAGCGCCAAATAGCGGGCTGGAGCCCATGTTGCTGTGCTGGCCCTAGAAGGCCGTAGAATAGTTATATTTATATATTTCATGTGTGGCCAGCCTGCGAGCCGATGTATGTAAAACACTCTTTATTAAGTGAACATTTGTAAGGTCATAAGGCCATGTACCCGTTTCTGTGTATTTGGGATTTCATTCCTGTTGTTGTAGCTGTGGACATTCATATTGATGGATTTAATTTTGGGTTCTTTCAACTTTAAAATCTTCCGCTAGAATGCTCTGTGTTTAGGACGAGTAGTATTAATTGGTTGGTTTGATTATTCATTTAGTATCTCTTCCGGCTGTCTGTGGTATATGGCGTCGGGTTCCAGCTGGACCTTCTGTTATATGCCATGCGACGGTTGCGGGTGTTATAATTTGGTATCAGACTTCTGGTTACGGTCAAGCTTAAATGAATTCGTGGGCGAATTCTTTTAAGGGGTGGTGAGCACATGTGTGCATCATCGTTATAACATTAAAAAGAACCCATGAATGTCCACTTAGGAATGAAAATACACTTGTTTTGTGGAACTTGAGTGTTCCAATGATTGCTTTTAGCAATTTGTTTGTCGTCTAATCGTGTGTCTTTGCTATTATAGGTAGCTAGGAGCGGTGCTGGTCAGTCAGAGCGTCCGCAATCAGCAGAAAGTAGTGCACCAAGGGACGTGCCTGCTACACCTCCTTCAGCGGAAACCATCAGGATGGTGGCTGAAGCCGTGTTCGCAATGATAAATGCCCAACCGGCAGGGCAAATGCATCGCACACCTCCTGCGAATGAGCAAGAACCGGTTAGGGCGGCAGAGCCGAGAGTGGTGGAACGCGCAGCAGTTGAGTTAGTAGAGCCGAGGAGAACTACGGAGAGGCAGCTAAAGCATGTGATGGACTTTAATCCTCCGAGGTTTAATGGGGTTGGAACGCCAACTCAAGCTGTGGACTGGCTCTCTTCCATAAAGAGGGTGTTGACGGCCACAATGACTGAGGAGTGGCAGAAGACCACCATAGCGACTTTTCTTTTGGAAGGTGAGGCAAGGCTGTGGTGGGATGAGTTGGAGTTTCATCTTCTAGTGGGAAGGCAACTTGCGGATGTGCCGATGGAGGAATTTTCAAGATTGTTCCTAGCCAGATTTGTACCTTCTGCTCAGAAGTTGGAGATCGAGAATCAATTTCTTGGGTTGACTCAGGGATCCAGAAGCGTGGACGAATATCTGCATGAGTTCACACGGTTGGGTCGTTATGTTGGTGCTATGTTTTTAGAAGAAGAGAGGAAGACCAACCGATTCTATGAGGGTCTTCGCGGCGATTTACAATTACTCCTTGCTGGGCCTAAGGCGCATGGCTTCCTAGCCTTGGTCAATTCGGCCCGATCGTTGGAAAAGGTTGCGAAGAAAGTTCAAGAGAAGAGGGACCCAGGAGAAAGGAAGACCGAGTTCAAGGTGCCAAGTAACAAGACAGGTTTCCGCAGATGGAATAAGAAGCGGAGGACTTCGAACTCAGCCCCTTCGGCTGATGCATCGGGGGCAACTACAGGTCGAGTCCCCGGGGCTTGCTACAACTGCGGGAAGACGGGGAATTTTGCTCGGGAGTGTTGGAGCGGACGTTCAAAGTCCGAGAGGAGACCTGGAGCGACTTATGAGGAGAAAGGGAAGGCGGTGGAGTCAACCGCATCCCATCATGCTCCAGCCCAACCTAGAGTCTACAACCTTGGTCTGCAGGAGGCCATTAAGCAAGCAGACGTGGTGACAGGTATGAGTTAAATTACAGTGGTTTAACTTTTATAGTTGTTACCTTTGTATTTGTTAGCTTACGTTTGTTAGTGCTAGGCTTTGTGTTGATCTTTGGGTTTCCGGCGAGAGCCCTTTTTGATACGGGGGCATCACATTCCTTCTTGTCTGAAAAGTTTATATCGCGCATCGGAGTTCCATTCTCGATGGCAGAAAACATGTTGGATGTATTGTTGCCTAATGGGTGCTCAATGCGTGCGGATAGGGTTTGTATTGTGAAGATTCGGATTGGAGACCGGGAGTTTGATTTGCGGGCATTGGTTCTACCATTAGTGGAGTTCGACGTAATCTTCGGTATGGATTGGCTCTCGGAGCAGAGTGCATGCATCGATTGCAACCGTAAAGAAGTCAAGTTGGGGCTGGACACTGGTGGAGAGACTACTTTTGCGGGCATGAAGGGGTCAGGGAAAGTTCTGATATCGGTCCTTCAGGTGTTCAAGGCAGTTCGGTCTAGGGCAGAACTGTATGTCACTCTAGTGCAGACTTAGACGCCTAAACCTAGTTTGGGCAACATCCCAGTTGTGTCCGAGTATCCTGATGTGTTTCCAGATGATCTCCCAGGAGCCCCTCCTCAGCGGGAGATAGACTTTACTATAGAGCTGGTACCGGGTGCCAAACCGGTGTCACGCTCCCCCTATCGGATAGCCCCAAGAGAAATGGCGGAGTTGAAGGTGCAACTGCAAGAGTTGCTAGAGCAAGGTTATGTGCGTCCAAGTTCGTCGCCTTGGAGTGCACCAGTTCTCTTTGTTAAGAACTGTCAGGGAAAGCTTGCGGCTCTGTATCGATTATCGGGAATTGAACAAACTTACGGAGAAGAACAAATATCCAATCCCGAGGATTGACGATCTATTTGATCAGTTGGTTGGATCAACTGTATATTCGAAGTTAGATTTGAAGTCCGGTTACTATCAATTGAGGATAAGGGAGAGCGACATTCCAAAGACAGCATTCAGTATGCGGTTTGGGCATTACGAGTTCACAGTCATGCCGTTTGGGTTGACGAATGCGCCATCCGTGTTTATGGATCTGATGAATAGGACGTTCAGAGAATACTTGGATCAGTTTGTGATAGTATTTATCGATGATATCCTGGTGTATTCGCGGTGCGAGGAGGATCACTACAAGCATTTACACATGGTGTTGGAGACATTGAGAAAAAGTCAGTTGTATGCAAAGTTCTCCAAGTGTGAATTCTGGTTATCCTCGATAGCGTTCCTTGGTCATGTTGTCAGTGGAGAAGGAATAGCTGTGGATCCGGCAAAGATAGTGGCGATACAGGAGTGGCCTACTTTGACTACAGTGGCAGAGGTCCGGAGTTTTCTGGGGCTTGCTGGCTACTACAGGCACTTCGTAGAGAACTTCTCGTGGATAGCACTACCACTCACGACGTTGACAAGAAAGGATCAGAAGTTTGTGTGGTCTCCGGAGTGCGAATAGGCTTTTGTAGAGTTGAAGAGGCGGTTAACCACGGCGCCTATTTTATGTTCGCCGAGTGGAACCGAAGTGTTCGAGATCTATAGTGATGCTTCGGGCAGTGGTTTGGGCTGTGTTCTGCTACAGCATGGGAGAGTGATAGCTTATGGTTCACGACAACTGAAGGTTCACGAGAGGAATTATCCGGTCCACGACTTAGAGTTAGCGGCCATGATTTTTGCTCTAAAGCTTTGGAGGCACTATCTGTACGGTGTGAAGGTCGATATTTACACCGATCATAAACGTTTGAAGTACCTTTTGGACCAAAAAGATTTGAACATGAGGCAGAGGAGGTGGATGGAGTTCTTAGGGGACTACACCTTCAAGATACACTATGTGACTGGGAAGGGAAATGCAGTGGCGGATGCGTTGAGTCGTAAGATTCCCGCACAAGCCAATTGGTTAACAGTGCACGATAAGAGATTGGTCCAAGAGTTGGAGGCATTGGAGATATCTTGCGTTGACAAGCAGTCTAGTGCCGAGGTGAAACTGTTTTGGACAGAGGTGCAGTGTGACCTAGCGGATAGAGTTCGGCGGGCTTTGGTTCAGGATAGCAGCATGAAGCAAATCTTGGATGAATCTTTGGATGGGTCAAATTCCCAGTTTGTGGTTGAAGATGGGTTGCTAAGGAAGGACGGTCGTCTATGCGTTCCTAGTGCGGATAATATTCAGGAGGAGTTGATGTATGAGGCTCATCATACCAAGTACTCAATCCACCCGGGAAGCACGAAAATGTATAGAGACATGAAGAAATTATTCTGGTGGCCGGGTTTGAAGAAGGATGTGGCACTTTATGTGCCCAAGTGTCGTACTTGTGCATTGGTGAAGGCGGAATGCCAGAAGCCCGGAGGTTTCTTGAAATCACTTCCTATCCCAGAATGGAAGTTTGACGATATATCTATGGATTTTGTGCACGGTTTGCCGAAGTCGCAGTAGGGAAATGACGCCATTTGGGTGGTCGTAGATAGATTGACAAAGGTGTCGCACTTTATCCCAGTGAGAAAGGAAGATCCAGTAGAAAAGTTAGCCAAACTCTACGTGGATAATATTGTACGAATGCACGGTGTGCCTCGAAGTATTGTTAGTGATCGTGATGGACGCTTCACGTCAAATGACTGGAGGTTGGTGCATGGTCTGTTGGGTACTAAGCTAAAGTTCAGCACAGCATTTCACCCGCAGACAGATGGCCAAACCAAGAGAGTCAACAGGACTATGGAGGACATGCTTCGCATGTGCGTCCTAGATTTTGGGAAGCATTGGGAGGATCACTTGTACATGGTGGAGTTTGCGTACAACAATAGCTTTCAGGCAAGTATTGGAATGGCGCCTTTTGAAGCCTTGTATGGGAGGAAGTGTCGTACGCCGTTGTCTTGGTTGGAGGCGGGCGAATCAAAGTTGTATAAACGTCAAGCGGTGGAAGATGCCACTTCAATGATTCGGACGATTCAGGAAAGACTGAAGATTGCTCAGGATAGACAGTCAAAGTATTACAATGCCAAACATAGAAATGTGGAGTTCAACGTTGCCGACATGGTATATTTAAAGATCAAGCCGTTCAAGGGTGTATCCCGGGTTCGACGCTTGAAGAAGCTGAGTCCGAGATACCTTGGACCATTTGAAACCCTGGAGCGTGTTGGCGAGGCGGCGTATAGGTTGAAGCTGTCGACGGAGTTGAGCGGGCTGCATGACGTATTTCACGTATCGGTGTTGCGTAAGGCAGTGCAAGAAGCTTCGCAGATCATTGCAGACAATCAGGTACCGGTTGATTATGAGTTAACAACAAGGGTCAGACCAGTACGAATTGAAGATGTTACAGTCAAACGACTCCGCAACAAGGAGGTCAGAATGGTTAAAGTCCGTTGGGATAATTGCGGACGTGAGGAGCTTTCTTGGGAGCGAGAGCAAGCTATGTTGGAGGAATACCCCGAGTTGTTCCACTCAGGTATCATTTAGCTTTTGTGTACCTTTGTTTAATTTCGGGACGAAATTCCTTAAGTGGGGGAGATTTGTAACGCCCCGAATATGGTGTGCGAGTCGGTCGCGGAAAAAGAGTTTTTGGTGCCTGTAGGGGTACACGGCCTAGGACACGGGCGTGTCCAAGGCCGTGTCTGGCTGGTGATTTTTGGCTGTTTTCAACCCAAGAAGGACACGACCAGGAACACGGTCGGATGACACGGGCGTGTCATCCGACATGGGTGTGTGCCAACCCGTGTCCCTACCCGTGTCCTGATGGGTCGTGTCCATTGCCGTGGCGGTTATGCGTGACACGCCCACGAACACGGGCGTGTCGAGGAACCCGACACGGGCATGTCAGGTCAGACACGGGCGTGTCTTGGCCCGTGTGCGTTTCTCAGATCGACGATCGTGCCTGGATCGAGGCACACGGCCTGGGACACGGCCGCGTGCGAAGCCGTGTTCGGCCCAGGTCTGGGGAATTTTGTGCAGATCTGAGCCGTTCATTTTCTTTAATTAGGATCCGACGGCCCAGATGAAATCCTGCTCTGTTAAGGCCGGGAATAGGGAGTTATTCCCTCATTTTCTCTCCAAAGTTCTCCCCTTCCAAAGTGAGAGAGGAGAGGAAGAAGAAGGAGGTTTCCGGCCGCCGGCGGAGCATCGGAGCACCGTTTCGAAATCGGAGAGCGGATCCGTGGAGGGAAGGTCATTGCGAAGAGTTCTAACCGCGTAGTTTTTTTCCATGGCGCCAAAACGGACTTCAAGGGTAACGATTCTCAACTTGAGCGTTTGAAGCTCTTTCTTTCTACATAGGGAATCCCGCTCCCGCGAGTGTGCGGCGAGTGCGTGGTGTTCCTTGGGGTTGATGTGAATAGTCCCCCACGTGTTGAATGTAGAGCCCGGAATCGTAAGTATGGGCATAGGCATTGTGTGTGAAGCCTACCCTGACGTGTTTTGTCTGGATCGGTGATGTTGCATTTGATGTGTTTTTGCCGGAGAAGACTCCGTGCTTTGGATTTTTTTCGGGTTTCTACACGGTAGATTGCAGCAGGGATCCTTGGAGATTAGCTTCAAGGCGCACCCGGAAAACTGAGCGGAAACGTGTTCTGCTAACTTGGCGGTCTGGGAACTAGCCTTGTTCATAACTGGGTTATGAAATTGTTTTGGAAAATTTGGGATCCGAGAGAAGCTTGGCCCGCGCAAAGGACTTAAATTGGACATGCGGCGTGAGCAACGGGAAAGTGGAATTGGACCTAGGCTATGTGGTTTGGTGCGAGAGACCCGAAGACGGGGACTGGCCGTTGGCATAGTCGGAGCCTTAGACGGTGGTCAAAAAGGCTAAATGCTCACATGTTGTTGCCATCCTGGGGATGGTGGTGAATGCACTGATTTGTCAGGGTTCACCATGAATGTGCCCTGAGTGCACGGGGTGTTTGGTCGTGCGAGCCTACACCTGTGGCGAATTATAATTGCGATATATATATTGTTGGGCTAATGTTTTGCAGGGAAAGAGCACCGCCGTCCCGAGTAAGGGGCGGGGTCGTTATAATTTGGTCGGCTTTTAGCTGACCGTTGCTTTATTTGCCACCGTGCGGTGGTATGTGCTTGCAGGTGCTGCGGAGCCGAGCACCAAATAGCGGGCTGGAGCCCATGTTGCTGTGCTGGCCCTAGAAGGCCGTAGAATAGTTATATTTATATATTTCATGTGTTTCCGGCCTGCGCGCCGATGTATGTAAAACACTCTTTATTAAGTGAACATTTGTAAGGCCATAAGGCCATGTACCCGTTTCTGTGTATTTGGGATTTCATTCCTATTGTTGTAGCTGTGGACATTCATATTGATGGATTTAATTTTGGGTTCTTTCAACTTTAAAATCTTCCGCTAGAATGCTCTGTGTTTAGGACGAGTAGTATTAATTGGTTGGTTTGATTATTCATTTAGTATCTCTTCCGGCTGTCTGTGGTATATGGCGTCGGGTTCCAGCTGGACCTTCTGTTATATGCCATGCGACGGTTGGGGGTGTTACAAGAATGCTCTGTGTAGGACGTTGATTGGTTGGATGGTTTCCATGAGTAACCACCCGGTCTGTCTGTGGCATACGGCGTCGGGCCCCGGCCGGACCTACTGCTATATGCTATGTGACGGATAGGGGGTGTTACAATTTGGTATCAGACTTCTGGTTTTGGTCGGGCTTAAGATGAATTCGTGGGCGAATTCTTTTTAAGGGGTGGTGAGCACATTGTGTGTGTCATCGTTATAACAGTAAAAGAACCCATGAATGTCCACTTAGGAATGAAAATACTCGTGTTTGAGGAACCTGCGTGTTCCTATAATTGTTGTTTGCAATTTTATTTGTTCGCTTAACGGTGTTTTGTACCACTATAGGTGACCAGAAGTGGTGTTGGGCCGTCAGAACGCCGAGTTTCTGAGGCTAGCAGTGCACCAGATGTTGCTCCTGCAACACCTCTGTCGGCTGAGAACATACGATTGGTGGCTAAAGCGGTGTTGGCCGTGATAAATGCACAGCCTGCAAGGCAAACACAGCAGCCCGCTCCTGTGATGGAGCAGGAACCTCTTCAAGAGGCTGAGCCGAGGAGAGTGGAGCAAGTGGTTGTGGAACCGGTGGTGCCAAGGAGGGAAACCGAGAGGCAGCTTAAGCATGTAATGAGCTTTAACCCTCCGTTATTCTCGTGGTTGGGAACCCCATCTCATGCTGAAGACTGGCTCTTCGGGGTGAAGAGAGTCATGACAGCAACGGAGACAGAGGAGTGGCAAAGGACCACCATTGCTACGTTCCTTTTGGACGGTGAAGCGAGATTATGGTGGGAAGGTTTGGAGCTGCATCATTTGAGAGGTAGACAACTTACATACGTCCCGATGGAAGAGTTCTCGGGATTGTTCTTAGCAAGATACCTCCCTTCTACTCAGAGGATTTCGATGGAGAATGAATTTCTGAAGTTGGTTCAGGGTGAGAAGAGCATGGATGAATATCTCCACGAGTTCACTCGTTTGAGTCGATATGCTAGCTCCACTATCGTGGATGAGGAACGCAAGACTAATCGATTCTACGAAGGCTTGAGAGATGAGTTGAGATTACTACTTTCAGGGCCAATGACGCAGGGTTTCTTAACCTTGGTCAATACTGCCCGGTCCTTGGAGAAGGACATGAAGAATGTACAAGCAAAGAAAAGCTTGGGTGAGAAGAAATCTGAATTTAAAGTGCCGACTACTTCAAAGTCCGGCTATCGGAGGTCTTTCAAGAAGCATAGGACTTCGGGTCCAGCTCCTTCTGGTGCTTCTGGGGCGACTACGGGTCGGACCCCGGGTGCGTGTTTTACTTGTGGAAAGACGGGGCACTTTGCCCGTGACTGTTGGAGCGGACGTCCTAAGTCCGAGAGAAGGTCGGGAGCTACTTATGAAGAGAAGGGCAAGGCGGTGGAGTCGACCGCATCCCACTATGCTTCGGCCCAACCGAGGGTCTATAATCTTGGCCAACAAGAGGCCATCAAACAAGCTGATGTAGTGACAGGTACGGTTTAATTTATAGCAAGTCAATTTCTTTAAATACTTGTTATGCACATGTTACCTTACCACTGCTTGTTTAGGATTTGTATTGATTTGTGAAAATCCGACACGAGCACTCTTCGATACGGGAGCTTCACACTCCTTCTTGTCTGAATGATTTATATCACGCATCGGAGTCCCTTCTTCGATGGCGAAGGATAAGTTGGATGTGTTGTTGCTCAATGGGTGTTCGATGCGAGCGGATAGGATCTGCGATGTTAAGATTCGTATTGGGGGGCAGGAGTTCGACCTGCGGGCGTCTTTACTTCTGTTGGTGGAGTTCGACGTCATATTTGGCATGGACTGGCTCTCGGAGCAGCAGGCCCATATAGATTGCGGTAGCAAGGAAGTCAAGCTGGGAGCAAGTCGTGAAATGACTTTTACGGGCTTAAAGGGGTCAAGCAAGACGTTGATGTCTGCTCTTCAGGTGGTGAAGGCGGTTCGTGCCGGTGCAGAACTGTTCTTTACACTAGTGGAGGTTGCAAAGCCGAAGCCCACGTTGGATTGTATTTCAGTGGTATCGGAATACCCTGATGTGTTCCCCGCAGATCTTCCTGGAGCCCCGCCTCAGCGGGAGATAGATTTCACGATTGAGCTAGTGTCAGGTGCAAAGCCTGTGTCACGATCTCCTTATCGGCTAGCGCCTAAGGAAATGGCGGAGCTGAAAGTTCAACTGCAAGATTTGTTGGAGCAAGGGTATGTGCGCCCGAGTTCTTCGCCTTGGAGCGCACCGGTCCTCTTTGTTAAGAAGAAGGACGGAAGCTTGAGACTATGTATTGATTATCGGGAGCTCAACAAGCTGACGGAGAAGAACAAGTACCCGATCCCCCGGATTGATGATCTTTTTGATCAGTTAGTCGGGTCGACGGTGTACTCGAAGCTGGATCTCAAGGCTGGGTACTATCAGCTGCGAATAAGGGAGAGTGATATCCCGAAGATAGCGTTTAGTACGAGATACGGGCATTATGAGTTTACGGTCATGTCGTTTGGGCTGACTAATGCGCCGTCGGTGTTCATGGATTTGATGAACAGGACTTTCAGGGAGTACTTTGACCATTTTGTGATCGTCTTCATCGACGATATTTTGGTGTACTCGCAAAGTGAGGAAGATCACTTCAAGCATCTTCATTTGGTTTTGGAGACGCTAAGGAGAAATCAGTTGTATGCCAAGTTCTCGAAGTGCGAGTTTTGGCTATCCTTAGTGGCGTTCCTCGGGCATATAGTGAGTGGAGAGGGTATTGTTGTGGATCCGGCGAAGATCATTGCGATACGGGAGTGGCCTGAGCTTGTTACGGTAGCGGAAGTCTGGAGTTTTCTGCGGCTTGCTGGCTATTATAGGCGCTTCCTAGAGAACTTCTCGCGGATAGCGTTGCCTCTCACTACTTTGATGAGGAAGGAGCATAAGTTCGTTTGGACGCCGGAGTGCGCGCGAGCTTTTGAGGAGTTGAAGTGTCGGTTGACCACGACACCTGTGCTGAGTTCGCCATGTGGGACCGAAGGCTATGAGATTTATAGCGATGCTTCGGGCAACGGTTTGGGTTGCGTGCTACTGCAACATGGAAGTGTAATAGCTTATGGCTCGAGACAGCTAAAAGTGCATGAAAGGAACTATCCGGTCCATGACTTGGAGTTAGCGGCCGTGATTTTTGCCTTGAAGCTGTGAAGACACTATTTGTACGTTGTGAAGATTGATATCTACACCGATCACAAGAGCCTGAAGTATCTTATTGATCAGAAGGATCTGAATATGCGGCAGCGTAGATGGATGGAGTTCCTGGGGGACTATACATTCAAGATCCACTACGTACCTGGAAAAGGGAATGCGGTTGCGGACGCGTTGAGTCGCCGAGCCCCAGCTCAAGCCAATTGGCTATCGACGCATGATGAGCAGTTGGTGAGGGAGTTGGAGGCGTTGGAGATTGTTTGTGTGGACAGGCAATCAAGTGCTGAAGCAGTTCTGAATTGGACTGAAGTCCAATATGACCTGGCTGATCGTATTCGGTAGGCTTTGGATATGGATGCTCATATGAAGCAGTTCATGGTGGAGGCTCTGGATGGGTCAAATTCCCAATTCGTCGTGGAGGACGGATTACTTTGGAAGGACGGTCGTCTGTGCGTTCCAAGTGTGGGCAATTTGCGGGTGGAGTTGTTGTACGAGGCACACCATACCAAGTACTCGATTCACCCGGGGAGCACGAAGATGTACCGTGATGTGAAGAAACTGTTTTGGTGGCCGGTTTTGAAGAAAGATGTGGCTCTATACATAGCGAAGTGCCAAACTTGCGCCTTGTTAAAGGCGGAGTGCCAAAAGTCGGGAGGATTTCTTAAGTCCTTGCCTATTCCGGAGTGGAAATTTGACGACATCACTATGGACTTTGTGCACGGTTTGCCAAGGTCGTAAAAGGGGAACGACGCCATTTGGGTTGTTGTTGATCGGTTAACGAAGGTGTCGCATTTTGTTCCGCATAGGAAGGAAGATCCGGTGGAAAAGTTGGCAAAGCTTTATGTGGATAACATAGTACGGCTTCATGGTGTGCCCCGCAGCATCGTGAGTGACCGAGATGGGCGGTTCACATCCAATGATTGGAGGGTAGTGCAGCAAATGTTGGGAACAAAGTTGAAATTCAGCACAGCCTTCCATCCGCAAACGGATAGGCAGACCGAGAGGGTCAATAGAACCATGGAAGACATGCTTCGCATGTGTGTCTTGGATTTTGGAAAGCAATGGGAAGACCACCTTTATTTGGTGGAGTTCGCATACAACAATAGCTACCTAGCGAGTATTCAGATGGCGCCTTTCGAGGCCCTATATGGTAGAATTTGTCGCACGTCGTTGTCTTGGTTAGAAACGGGCGAGTCAAAGTTGTATAAGTGGTCGGAAGTGGAGGGTGCTACTTCTTTGGTGAGAACCATTCGTGAGAGGTTGCTTATCGCTCAGGACCGGCAAGCGAAGTACTATAATGCCAAGCACAGGAACGTGGAGTTCGCTGTGGGCGATTATGTGTACCTAAAGATCAAGCCGTTCAAGGGTGTCTCGCGGGTGCGGCGATTGAAAAAGCTAAGCCCGAGGTACCTTGGGCCGTTTGAGGTTCTGGAGCGATTTGGTGAAGCGGCCTATCGGTTGAAGCTTTTAGTGGAGCTTAGTGGTTTACATGATGTATTCCATATTTCGGTGCTCCGGAAGGCAGTGCAAGAGCCTACGCAAGTGATCGCGGTTGATCAAGTGCCGGTGGATAGTGGGCTGACGACAAAGGTCAAGCCCGTGCGGATTGAGGACTCGGAGGTCAAGCGGCTACGCAATAAAGAGATCAGGATGGTCAAGGTTAGGTGGGACAATTGTGGTCGTGAGGAGCTCTCTTGGGGGAGAGAGCAGACTATGCTTGACGAGTATCCGGAGTTGTTCCGCTCAGGTACAAATTTTGGTTTTGTACATGTCTTTCCTCTATGTAATTTCGAGGACGAAATTTTTTTAAGAGGGGGAGAGTTGTAACGCCCCGAAACTCAAAGGTGCGATGAGGGATGTTTTGGGCCAGTTTTGGGTTCTGGCTGCAGGCACACGGCCTGGGACACGGGCGTGTCCCAGGGCGTGTCAAGCCTGTGTTGACACTAAGCCGGGTAGTCGACACTTTGGTCTCGACATTGTGTCGAGACTGGGCACACGGCTTGCGACACGGGCGTGTCGCAGGGCGTGTCGACCCGTGTCGACACTTAGCCGCAAAGTCGACACTATGCGTTCGACGAAGTGTCGATACATGGCACACGGCCTGCGACACGGGCGTGTCGCAGGGCGTGTCAACCCGTGTCGACACTCGTCCCGGGAAGTGGACACTTTGGTCTCGACATTGTGTCGAGACAAGGTACACGTCCTAGGACACGGGCGTGTCCAAGGCCGTGTCATCAGGTCGACGATCTTCGCTCGACGAAGTGTCGAGTGTCGAGACCGTGTACACGGCCTGGAGCCCAGGCGTGTCAAGGTAACACGGGCAAGGACACGGGCGTGTCCTAGAACCCGTGCAGTGCTCGGGTTATTTTCGGGGAAAAATGATGGGGGCACACGGTCGGCCACACGGCCGTGTCAGGTGGAACACGGGCGTGTCAGCTCGAACACGGGCGTGTTCGATACCCGTGTGATGTTCCAGGCGATTCGATTTTGACGGTGAATGAGGCACATGGCCCTGGACACGGGCATGTGCCTGGCCGTGTTCGGTCCAGATTGGGCATTTCAGTCCCGAATCAAAGCCGTTCGTTTCCTTATTTTGATATCCAATGGCTGGGGGTTGTTCCTGAAGGGATATACCCGGGATTGGACTTAGAAACCCTCACTTTTCTTAAGTTGTTATCTTTCTAAAACCTTAGAGAGAGAGGAGAGCCAAAGAAGGAAGGAGCTAGATCCGGCCATTGGAGGAGCTTCGAAGCTCTGAATCGCGAGCCGATTCCGAATCCACGAAGGCAAAGCTAGTGCGGTGCTTTTCATCCGCTTACTTTTCAATGGCGCCAAAGAGGAACGCAAGGGTAACGATCCTCATCTTGAGCATGAGTAGCTCTCTTTCTTTGCATAGTAAGCCCGCTCTCGCGAGTTTGCAGAGAGTTAGAGGCGTTCCTTCGGGTAGATATGTGAAGTCCCCGTTGTATAGAGTCCGTAAGCGAGAACGGACATAGGCATGATGTGTGAAGCCTACCCAGACATGTTGGTCTGGATCGGTGATGTTGCATTGCATAAATGCCGGAGAAGACTCCGTGCTATTGGTTGTTTTTCGGGTTTTCTACACGGTAGATTGCAGGAGGGAGCTATGGGGATTAACCCAAAGGTGCACCCGGAAAACTGGGCGGATGCGAGATCTTGCCAACTTGGTGGCCTGAGAGCCAACTTGAACATAACCGGGTTATGTGAATTGTGATGGAAATGGGACTCGGTGGAAGTTTGACCCGCGCAAATGGCTTAAATTATCGTTGTGATGTGAGCACGGGTTAGATGGAAACGTACCCGTTCTATGTCGTTCGGTTAAAGAGACCTAAGGGTACGTGGCACTTGTCGTTGGCATAGATTAGGGTATTCGGCTGTCAATGGCTTAAATTGTCGTGACCCAGGCCAGGAAGACAAATTGCTCATAGGTTTGGTCGTCAAAGTGGCGGTGGTGAGTCCGGAATGTCTATGGCTTTAATTGACGTGACATCGACCGGTTCACCGAGAATGTGCCCTGAGAGCACGGGGCGTGTGGCCGTGCGAGACAACGTCTGTGATGAAATGGCTATATATATATATTGCTCACTTATGCTAATGAAATGCAGGGAAGGAGCATCGCCGCCCCGAGCTGGGGGCGGGATCGTTATAATTTGGTCAGCATTGCTGACCGTTGCCTTGTTTTGCCACCGTGGGGTGGTTTGTTGCTTGCAAGTGCTGCTGGACCAAGCGGTCAATAGCGGGCTAAATCCCTTTTTGCGAAGCCGGCCCTCGAAGGCCCAAATGGAAGTGTTTACTGTTTTATTCATGTATGACCGGCCTGCGTGCCGTGGTTTGTAAAACATGTAATATCAAGTGAACCATATTTGTAAGGCCTTAAGGCTTGTACTGTTGGTATTTTGTATACATTCCTATTTTGGGTTAGTGGATATTCATGCTTTAATGTTGGGTTCTTTGTTACAACTTTTATAAACTGCTTCCGCTAGAATGCTCTGTGTAGGACGTTGATTGGTTGGATGGTTTCCATGAGTAACCACCCGGTCTGTCTGTGGCATACGGCGTCGGACCCCGGCCGGACCTACTGTTATATGCTATGTGACGGATATGGGGTGTTACATTAACTACCATCTCTGAAAATGCCTCTAAGTAGGCTAAATTAATCATGCAAGATTACAGTAAATATGTGACATATATGATACTGTTCATACTAATGTAATTCATTAATCAAATCAATGAAAATGGACGGCATCCGTTCATCGTCCCCGATCAGCAAAGGTTGAGATTGAGCCTGCCTGGGTCATGTTTGCTGGTGATTTCCGACCACCTGGGCTGGCGCCACCGCCGGAGATTATTGCCACCACCTTTCTTGATGTGGGGGCTAGCGTTTCCCGGCGATGAGGCGGTCGGAGGCGGCTCCTCCGGCGATCCCGAGCAAGAAGAAAAGTTTGATAAATTCTCTCCATTCTCACATGGCATCGGACTAAATTGAGCCCGATATCTCCCCTAAACGATCTAGGATCCTAGTACGGGTAGATGTGAGGTGAAACGAACCGATAGGGCGGCTTGACGGCGAGTTTGGCGGCGGTGAGCCATGGCCGAGCTTGCTCCGGCAACTCCTCCCTGTTTCCTTGATTCTCCAGCAATTCCCTTGCTCCAGGACTCGTTCTCCAGTCGTTTCCCCTCTCTGAAGCTGATGGTGTGGCTAGATTGGGCTGAGAGTGGGTGTGTGAGGAGATAACTCCAAGGGGGGGGGGGGCTCGGGATGAGTTTTGGTTGCTCCACCCATGGTGCCAAGTGGCCACCATGCTCCAAATTCCTCTGGAATTGCCTGAGGAGGCCGGCCAACAAGCTTAGGCAGCTGAATAAGTGGTCAGGTGGCCACCTTCCTCTTCATTCCTCTTCTCTCTCTCCTCATTTTTCAAAATTCCTTTTCTACCCCTTTGGATGCAATCTCTCTGGTGATTTTGGGGGTTAAGGGCAGACTTTGACCACTTGAGCTGGTCATGGGTCAAGGTTGGTGGCCTTAACCCAGGGAAATGGGCTTAGCCCTTATTTTCCTCTTTAGTCCACATGTTTGACAAAGTTGACTTTTTAGAGTTGACTTAGTCAACTTGATGAGTGGGCTGACCCCACCTGAAGGTCATGAATCGTATGACACCACCCAACTTGGGTTGGGCCATGGTGGTGTCCCACATGAACTATTTGGGTCTTTAGGTGTGGGTTTGACCAAATTAAGATTAGCGTTGACTTGGGTCAACTCTAGTCAATTGGTGACCTTGTGATATGTCCTATGGTTCCTTTAGGTTGGGGTTAGGGCTAGGGATGCAGTGATGGAATCAATGTGTGGTTAGGACCCCAATTTGGGCTGGTTTGACCTAAATCACCTGGGGCCCTGTTGTGGGTCCCATGTAGTTAACCCAAATTCCATGGTTTAACGTAGTCTAAACCCATGTCCCCACCATATGTCCTAACCCAACCTAAGTAGAGGGGTCTAGTTGAAAGTGGGTTGTTACATTTTCCACGTCATCACACCTTGTGTCAACTTCGTATTTTCATTGACTGAGTGCGCGCTCGACCGCTCCGTGAGCTAAGGCGGTTCAAGAAACAACCGATCCGATCGGGGCATCGAATTAGTCTGCAACAACACCCTCTGCAAGATGGAAAAGGGCCCTCTTCTCTTGCTGCTCAACAGAAGGTAAAAACTTTGTTTTTTTATTATATTTTATAATTTAATTAATTTGTCAAGGTGGATAACCAGTGGTAAGCTGATGGGGCTACCATAGGGCTGATATCGAGTCGAGTTCGAGCGATTTTGGCTCGGCTCGAAATCAAAATTTTTGACTCGAACTCGGCTCGAAATCGATTTCGATTCGAGTCGGCTCGACTCGAAAAGACTCGATTCCGAGTGGGCTCAAAATCGAATCGAGTCGGCTCGAAATTGAATCGAGTCGGCTCGAAATCGAATCGGATCGGCTCGAAACCAAATCAAATTGGCTCGAAATTGAGTAATTTTTCGTTTTATTTCTAATTTGCTCAAAATTAAATTGGTAAAATTATAAATTTAGCAAATGAAACACTTAAAGTCTTCATTTTTTTATTTAGATTTCAATTTTGTTATTTTTAATCTTAAAATATGAACATATTAATAAATATATAATTTTTTTAATTAACTTGAGTTGATTCGAATCATATTTCGAGCGATTCAGGGTTGGCTCGAAATTGACTCGAAATCAGATTCGAGTCAAATTGAATCGACTCAAATTGAGTTGAAATAATTTTAACCGATTTCGATTCGGCTCAATTTTTGAACGATTTTCGAGCGACTTTCGAGTTTTGAATAATATGCTGAGCCCTAGGCTACCCTTGTCTTCTCTCCTCCCATTCTTGAGAAGAATACCAACGGTCAAACTCAAATTAAACTTAAAGCTCATTCACATGGCTCAAGATCAACCGCATGAAAATTTTACATCACCTTATTTTTTATTAACTTTTATTCGAAGTGGGACTAAGGCTCTCTTTAGCATGTTGGTGGCAGTCCTAGACACATGAGTTAAACTGTCATTCGTTAAGAATCATCTAACAAACATTATCCGTTTGAACATAAATTTGGATGAAGTTTTTTAGGTGGGCCGTGACAAATGACAATTTAACCCCGTGTTCATGACCAGCTCCGTTTGGCGCGGTAGTAGTGGCCGCAAACGCATGAGTTAAACCGTCATTCGTTAAAGATCATCAAAAAAACATTATTCGTTTGAACATAAAAGTGGATAAAATTTCTTAGGTAAGTATTAACGGGTGACAATTTAGACCTCATTTAGGGCAATGGCGGCGGTCACGAATATAGCGGTTAAACTGTCATTTGTTAATGTTCCCCTAAACAACTTCATCTGATTGAACATAAAAAATGAATGAAGTTTCTTAGATGAACCTGAACAAATGATAATTTAACCCCATGCGCAGAACTGCCATCACGGCGGCAAATAGAGCATTTATCCTCATGTTCATGACCGCCATCACCGCGCCTTCTCTATCTTCTTCACGTATTTGCGCAATCTGCAGGTTTCAAACTCAGCCGCATGGCGTTGAGATCGTAGCCGATATGAAAATTTTGCTGTGCGAGGCTGCCGTAGATGTTGACTCCGATATCTTTGCGAGAGACCAAGGCCAGGCACGCCGTGTCTTCTTTAACAGCGACAAATGCGTTGTACGGTCGAAGAACAACCACCGCGCCGCCGGAGAAGTGGAACTTGATGTGGGGGAATTGAGCATCAACGTCGTTCCCGACAAAGCCCGAGAAGTTGAAACAGAGACTGAATATTCCGGAGGTGTCGTTCATCCGTGGAAGCGTGACATTGCTCGCGACCATAGTCTCCACAGCTCGCAGAGTGTCGTCGTCGACGAGCGTGAGGGTGGTGCCGGAGTCGATGATGATGTTTCCCTTAGTGATAGGAAAGGCAGCCGGCATCGACGGCTTGATGGCGACTTCGCCATGTCCGTCCAGGCTGATCATTTCCAGCATAAGGAAGTACAGCGTGTCGGGATAGCCGGCCATTAGCGGGGTGGTGACGCTGCCGGAGCCATTGACTACCGCATTTGTCCCAAAATTGAATCGGCTGGTTGTCCTGTTTTTACTGTAAGACGGCAGGCAATACGAAAATTTTCCGTCGATGGTGGAGCCGAGTTGGCGGACTAGGGATAGTTTTCCGCCGCCGAGACCGACAAGTCCGGTGTCAGTCTTCTGGAACATTCCACGACTGTGATGAGTGCAGCCGAAGAGAATCGACGGGATTCGGACCTGATCGCCGCCGTCAGAATCAAAGCTCAGAGTCTCGGTGGAGAGGAATCCGTCTACGAAGGAACCGTCCCCGTAGATGTAATTGTATTCGCACTGATTGCCGGAGCGGCCGCATGTGCTTTTCGGCAGGGCGGAGCAGGGGACGGTGCCGCAAGATACGATTTTGTAGGTTGAGGAGGCGGCGGGATCAAAGAGCGGCGCCGACTGTTGAAAACATTCACGGCACGGCTTGCACTGAGTCCAAATAAGATCGCTGCCGGTGTCGGGAATGGCTAAGATTTTTCGAACAGGGGATCCCATGTAAATTGTTAGAAGGTAGTCGGTTCTGTTCATGAGAATTTCGGAGTGGATGTTGTCGCCGTTATTCTTAATAGATGCGGTTGATGAGAAGATCTTCGACGGTGGAATTGGCTGTTTCATGAACTCGCGAAAATAAGTGGCGCGATTATATGAGCGGTGTGCGGCGGCGATGAGCCTGGAGTATGATGTGGCGGTGCTGTCGTAAAACGGGGATTCGGGGGAGTCACGGTGGATGAGCTCGGCGGAGAAGCCTACTCCGGCGTGTACAAAGACAGGAAGGAAGCCGACGATGGTTGAAAGAATGAGAACGGAGATCAGAGCTAGAGAATTAGATTTGTTCAAAGAAGCCATTTTTTTGTTCCTGTAGCGAGCTAGTTCGAGATGTGATCTCTAGCTATCTCCTTTCAATTCTCAAAATACTTGCGAGGATTTAAGTTATTAATAGAGCTAGCATGAAGAAGAAGAAGAAGAAGGAAGAAGAAAATATTCGCTCCTTTAGTTTTGATTTGTTCAAAGATCCCTTAAGAGATTAATCAAAGAACTGGTAACAGTTTGAGAAGCAAAAAATTGTAATGATCAGATAAAGTTTTAATGTTGGATTTTTCTAGATTGTCTGTGGCTCTGAATTGAAATTAGGATTATATATCATTTTATTTGAAATTAGATTTTGAATTTCAATTTGAAACCACAATTCCATCCCATCAGCCTGACAAATGTTGCCTTGGAATTGATCGACCAAAAGATGGGATGAGGTCTTTACCTTTGAAATATTGCAAAATATTATAAAAGGTTGCTGGGATAATGCATCTTCTTAAGTTAACTTTGACTCCGTTTGGCACGGTGTAGTGATCGTAAATATATTGGTTAAACCGTCTTTCTTTAGGGATCACCTAACAAACTGATAGGAAAATAGAAGTAAAAAAGGAAATGAAATGCTCACGGTTTTACTCATAAGGAGACTTCATATTGATCAGAATCATTGGCATTCGATTGATGACGTATGTCGTGCAGGTCATCCCTTCTACCCAGATGAACCTAGGAATGCCTTTGACATGAAGCCAACACTTGCAGGTCTCCGTCAGATGACAGATCTTCCGCTCTGCTACTTCATTTTGTTGTGGAGTATAAGCACAAGTGAGCTCTCTACGAATTTTGTGCTTCCTGCAGAAGTTAAAGAGCTCATTTGAAATGAACTCACCTTCGTTGTCTATTCTCAACTTTTTTATTTGTAGGTCAAGTCGGTCCTCCACAAGCTCCTTGAACAGCACGAACAATTAGAACGCATTTGACTTCTCCTCCATGAAGTACACTCATGTGTCCATAGTATAGTCATCAATCAAGACAAGCATGTATTTGTTGCCTCCAAGCAGGGGTGATGGTGGGTCACATCAAATCACCATAGATGCACTCTAATGGTGCTTTGCATCTGGTCTGTGTCTTGTCAAATGGAAGACGATGTGTCTTACCATATTGACACCCCGCACGGACATGATCGTCGTCAAAGGATGATAATCTTGGCAAGCCTTTTACAGGGCTACTTACCTCCATAGATTTCAACTTGTCCATCCCGATATGTCACAGTCTCTCTTGTCAGATAGATGCACTATCATTGACTCTCATCCGATCAATATAGAAACTTATTGATAACACAAACAAGTTTTTTACTCTTCTCTCAACATGAGCAATGTCAGCTTTCACCGCTGACACATAACGGAGAAAATTCACTGCTGTCGGGCCGAATAGAACGTGATAGTCATTGCCTAAAAACCAGTTCCTAAAAACATTAATTAGAACAGTAGTAGATGGAAGATCAAATGATAATGGCGACATTAAATAGAGAGATTAAACAAGCTCGACAAACAAAGAATCTTGATTTAATTTTACACTCCCCCTAAATCAGTGCTCTTTTTACACTGAGCTTTAGTTTTAGTTCGCCGAATCGAGCCCTAGGAAGGGGTTTGGTCATGATGTCGGCGAGTTGAGATTTGGTGTAGTACTCGATTTCGATCGTCTTCTTCTCCAGGAACTCACACATGAAGTGAAATCTAAAGTCTATGTTCTTACTATGGCTATGGTAAACGAGATTCTTTGTTAGTGCAATGGAGGAGGTATTGTAAAAGAGCAATTTTGCCCCTTTCTCTTTTTTCCCTTCAACAGATATCTTTCTTGAGGAGTTGAAGCCAAATGGCTTCACAAGCAGCTTTATTGAGAGCGATATGCTCTGCTTTTGTAGTTGAGATAACCACACTTTGCTGCTTACGAGAGCTCCATGAAACTGGTTTCGAACTGAGGAAAATGATGAAGCCGTTGGTGCTTTTTTGTCATTAATGTTCCTGGCCCAATTAGAGTCAGAGAAGGCTCGTAGATCATTGTTTTTGTTTTTCAGGAACTGGAGGCCACTGGTTTTAGTTCTCTGTAAGTAGCGGAGAATGCGTTTTCCTGCAACAAGATGTGTTTGATTGGGATTACTCACAAACCGAGCAATTAGATTTATCGCATTTTCGATATCTGGTCGGGTGTTGGTAAGATAGATTAGGGACCCAATGAGACTGTGGTACTCTTCTTTATTCGCCTCCTTTCCCTTTTCTGTAACTGAGCATAGCTTTTCAGATGTTAACATGAGAGTGAGAGCGGGACTGCAGTCCTCCATCTTGAATCTTCGTAGTAGGTTTGACATGAACCGTTCCTGGAAGAGGAAGATACTGAAAGTCCACCTAGTGTCAACTATGTGCACCTATGGGGGGGGGGGGGGGGGGGGGAATAGGTGACGTGTAGCGCTTTTGCGGAATTTACGAATGTACCTGCACAATAAAAATAAAAAGCACAGCACACAGAATACACAGACAATTTATAGTGGTTCCCCGACTTGGGTACATCCACTTTCCCCCTTCGACCTATCTCCCAACAAGGGACGACTCGGTCTCTTCTCCAACAGGATTGAAATCCAATCCCTGCACTATCGGAAGGAACTCTTCCACACGTGAGAGTCTACACTCCCACAAAACGGGTTGCACCCAACCCTTACAACACGGAACAAACGTTCCTTTACAACAAAAGTAAATATAGAATGTACACGAGATACAAACTTCGTTTGGAGACTACGGTGTTCCTCTTCGTTCGACGACGTGTTCGTGAAGTCAACGAAGAGTCTACAACCTTGGTCTCTCTTGGAGAGGATCTCCCCGGAACCGGCGGCGACAACACGAGCGGCGGCTAGCTTCGGGATCGGCGGCTATGATGATGAGCGGCTGCTGAAAATAGAGATCCAATCTTCGTAGCGAAGCAAGCTAGGTCTACCAACGGTCACACGAGGATCGGTCGTCTCGATCGATTCGGATGGGAAGTTTTTCCCGATCAACAAATCGAGAGACAAGGGATCTCTAGATAGACGCGTGAGACTCAAGCTTTGCTAAGCTTCTGTTGCCGGAGATCGGGAAGAAAAACGATCAACAGCGGCGACCACTTGATGCGAGCGGCGGCGGCGGAGCGGAGCGGTTTCGCGATTTTAGGGTTTGCTCTGCTCGACTTCTTTCTCTGTGTATCTACAGTTCAAAATACCCGTATATATACTGTAGATACTACTAATTTGACCGTTGTGGGACCCATAAGAAAAATCCCTAAATCCCGGTCCAGAAAATTGACAGCTGCAGAATCTGGTTCAGGAACATCCAGAGAAAACGCCAAGTAAAATTCGTCGAGAATCATTGGTGATTCTCGACGAATCGGCGAGAATCAGTTAACGATTCTCGACGATTCGTCGAGAGTCACCGAGTGATTCTCGACGATTTCCTTGTTGATTCTCAGCGATTTTCACTTGCTATTCAAGACCTGCCCAGCGACGGGTTCGGCGAGAATCATTAGTGATTCTCGCCGAATCTTACTTGGCACTATTTGAGGTAGCTGGAAGAAGTCGGCGAGAATCACTAGTGATTATCGCTGAATCGGCGAGAATCACTTGGTGATTCTCGTCGAATTATACTTAGACGGATTTTCGTCTTTCCACCCAAGAGCTGCTCCTTGACCCATCCTTGCTCCTTGTCTTCTCTTGCATAAACATGACCCTGTACTTGAAAGTAAGTGCACTCCAATAGAGAGAGTACACGTAGGCCAACACACTGATCTGCTCGACGAGGGATTACGTCGTGCAGACCCGTGTATATTGACCTACTGTACCCTGACATTGGTGTGCACTTAGCGTGGAGGAGCTGCAAGCACAACTTAAGATGTTTCATCAAATACATTGTGAATTCATCTTAGCTTGACAGGTGGCTTCCTCAAATCCAGGTAATTGTGGATACAATACCCAACAATCTCCCCCTATTTGACGAAGCCAAAACCCTACTAGCTAAGATGAATAACACGTATCAAATAATAAACATAGCATTCAGAAATTAAACATGCAGCACAAGAGAATATATGCAACCAGATCAGGACTTGAGTCATTCACAAATTCAAATACGAATGTATATATATATATAATCTCAGAATTGTTCATATCATAACAATAATCATTAAACATTTTTAGGAGAGAATGACAAGCTACAAGTTATTGACTATCTTTCCTTAGCTAAGTCATCCTTGAGTTTCTGCGCCAAAAACTTCTTCCTTTGTCTCTCCATGTACTCCTTAGGCTTCAGGTAATATCTGGGAGGAGGAACTTTATCTGCACCCGTGTTGTTTCTGAAGAATATGTTCCTTTTGGCTTCATACGTCTTATGCCTCTCCCATTCATACTGGCTGTAAACTTCGTTCCGATTGAGTTCTCCCTGATCTTGTAGCCAGAAGGTGTCCAAGATGATGTTCTTTGAAACTGGACTCCACCTTTCATTTCGTACTTCCTCCTCACTCATTCTGATTCTCTTTTCGGCTGGTGTCTCCTTGGAGGTCCCTTCCAGAGCTTTTCTCTTGTCCCTGGCTTTTGCTAGGGCCTCTTGGTCAAACATGCTCCTCAGTTTAGCTTTGGAGAGAGCCCTAGCGTCAGCTTCACTTACGGGCACATCTGCAGCACTTGCACTGATTCCCTCAGCAGCACTTACTCCCTCAGCAGCCGTAGAAGTCTCAGGAGGATGAATATCTACAGGATTTTTAGCAAAGGGGATGCCTAACGCCTGGTGGAGCATCCACCAGTTGCTGTCATAGACGTACTTGTTTGACTGTTCGAAGTTTGTGATCATGACTTCTCGTAGCTCAGCCATCTTAGCTATGTAGTCCTCCTCCCCCTTTTTGGCTTCAACAGCGATATAGTTTGCATAGGAGTGCAAGGAGTCATCAATGTGCTTGGTGGTCCGGGAGAATTCATTGACTAAGGCTTGCTGATTGGTGTTAAGAGTTACCATATTACCGTCAAACTTTTGAATGTTGTTCGCTACAACATGTGCATTCTGATTTACGACAACAAGAGTGTCGGTGTTCTTCTTCAATCCGGCCATAAGAAGTGTGACAGCTTCACCGGCCGCGGTATACTTCTCTTCAAATTTCTTCTCCGTCACGTCCAGTTTATGGTTGATTTCCACCATATTCTTGAGCATGAGCTTTTCAGATGTCTTAATCCTTTTCAGCATTTTATTCTGAGCTTCATCAAAAGAGGCTTTAAGTTCATTCACAATGCCCTGAATGACATTGACAGTGTGAGTGGCTAGCTCATCTCGTAACGGAATAACCGGAGGCACTTGTGGGCCTTTCCCTTCAGCAGACGCATCTGTAGAGCTGGATACAAGCACAGTCTCTAATGGAGGAATGCTGGCGGCCTCTGTAGATTTATCTGACTCCCCCTCCACTGGTGCAGGCTTGTCAGATGGAGGTTCAACAGGATCCAGAGCCTCAAATACTTCATGTCCCGCATGTCCTTCATCCTCTTCGTCATCATCCATGAACTCATCTTCATCAGCAGCCTCTTCCAATTCTTTGTCAGCAGTCTCCAATACAGAGTCACTTTCTTCTTGAATTTCGGCCACCGCATCCATGGCCACCTGGGAGATGTCAGATACTACCTCAGTATGAGGGGGTAGAGGCTCCCCCTCGATTCCTGCAGTCAAGGTATCAGGAACTTCATTGGGGGTGACTGCTGAAGATACTCCCTGTTGCTCTTCCACTGCAGTCTGCCCAATACGTCTCTCCCATCGGTCAAACACACTTGAGTCCATCTTCTTCAAGTAGTGGAGCGGGACACCTTTACTCATGTCAAACTTGTCTCCATTTAGCTGGTTTAGATATAGACTTATGATGCGGCCAAAACTCGGAGAGCCCAAGGTGTCCTTGATCTTCTCGAACAGCAACTCCCCCCAGTTGAACCGTTTACGACAGACAACAGCTATCAGGATCTTGAACATATCCGCTGAGATATGGTCATGAGAGCCCGGCTTGCAGATGAGCACCTTTCCAATAATGTCAGACAGGAGCTTCCCTTCTTCATTCATATCCTTTCTCTTTATTGACCGAATTCCTCGTGGGAGACCGCAGAATAAGAGAGTTCTGGTTTTGTCATCGTCCTCCAGATAGTCCTCATGCTCCGAGCTAGAAAGTTGCAGGAAGCGAGTCAGCTTGCTGGCAGACAGCTTGACCTTTGCCCCAACCACTTTGCTTTTGATTAGTGAGTCGCCGTTTCGGAGTCTTGCGGTAGCGAAGAACTCCAGTACTTCTTTGTCTAGGATTTTGCAAGGGTGCTCCAGGACGAATGTTAGCCCAGCCTCTTCCAGCATCAGAATGATGTTGCGGAATTCGTCCGAGGCGTGAGAGAACCCAGTTCGAACAAGCTCGCAACCGGTGACCAACCCAGCAGTTGTCCTTGGTGCCATTGCAGATCTAGAGAGAGAAGCCCTACTCTAAACTTTAATGAACATTCAAAAAGGAAAGCGTCACTAGTGAGGACGTACAAGTACGGGTGAGGAAGAGGTTACCTAAGGCGTAGACGGAAGTGAGTTGGAGAGCTTCTTTCAGGGTTCGGCGGGATTCGTCGGGGAGCTTTGCGAGAACCTTGCGGGAACCTAGGGGAAGACGATGGAGAACTTGCGGGATTTTGCGAAGGCGGTGGGGGATCCGACGAGAACCTTGCGCGATTCCTAAAGGAGAAACCTTGCGGGAACTTTGAGAGATTCGACGAGCTTCCTTGCGGGATCCGACGGAAGAAACCTTGCGATTCTGCGACGAGCTTCCTTGCGGGAACTTTGATGTTGCGGATCCTGGCGTGGATTCGGCGAGAGTCGGCGGGACTCGTGTAGCTTGCTCCTTCGGCGGGATACTTGAGGAAGGTGAAGGGTCGGCGAGCCCTTTCGGCGGGATTCTTAAGTATAAAAATGAAATTGAAGGGTTTTCTTTACTAGGAATTGAAAGGTTCCGAGGTTCCGAAATTGAAGGGTTTTCGGCGGTTTTCTTTACTAAGTATAAAAATGATACCAAGATTCCGAGTATATAATGGGTCGGCGGGATTTGTCTAATTCGAAATTGAAAGGTTTCTCTACTGGGAATTTTCATGTTAGGAAGCATTGCAACATTTTCGAATTCTTCTGATGTCAAGTCAATATAAGAACGATAAATACAAATTTATTGTAAAGACAATCTATTTGGATTTGAGCGAGGCTTCTCCAAACACTTCTTGATGTCAATTGTGAGTTGTCGAGATTCACAATGACATATCTTCGTTAACTTTTTATTGATGTATAAAGGTTTGCATGTATCGAGTTAACCTATCCTTAGATGTACATACATACACTAATATACAAAGATGTATCTGTATACAAGGATATATATATATATATATATATATATATATATATATATATATATATATATATATATATATATATATATATATATATATAGGTAATTGTCAATTGAGAACGACTCAAGTCTTGGAACTGATCATGAGTACCTGGGATTTTGAGAGTCATCGTTTAAGTCCCACAGGTAGAACATATTAGAAGCTCAATGTGAGTATGCTCAAGTAGATATCACATCTGTTATTGCAGATGCTTGTTCCAATTTAGTCTTGAGCCACCTACTGTCTAGTTCCCATCATATTCACGGGAACCTAGACTGCCCTGCATGAAAGAATTATTTTACCTTAGGAACCCAAATCATATTGGGTCCTAGGTTCTTGTTAGCATAAGCACACAACTGCCTTCCTTCAGAAAACCTGTCTGGAAGACTACCTCTGTCCCGAGAATGTGGATAAGCCCTTGCCGTGGGCACAGAGGGGTTGTGCCAACAGTCGATGGCAAAGTGCCCCACTTTGCCGCAGCACCAACATGGGTGAATGTTGTATCGCCGTTTCCGACCTGATCTAGTGACTGATGTAGTCACGGTCCTAGGTCTAAACGGGATAGGGCATGATCTTGTCACAAAAATTTCTCTTCCATCGTGACACGTGGAAGGGTGGAAAGAATGCATGTTGTGAGCGTTATGAGGCCGGGAAGGTGGTGCCATTCTTTCAGGCATCTCCCTTACTGAGGCCCCATGGAGCCTGACATCATGACTTCTATCCTCTTTATCCCGTGTCCTCGAGTGGTGAGAAGTCTTCTGTGAGCTGGGACATGCAGATCCACACTGTGTTGAGGCAGTGGCAGTGAATACAAAGGGCTCAGAATGAGCCTTAGGTATTCTCTCATGGGTGGCCACGCCGGCCCTTGCACTCCGGGTGTCTCCACACGTGGACATATCACCCTTGCAGTGACCACGACTATGCCTGTGGTCATACCTGAAGGCATGATGAGTTGCCTTCCTGCTTGGAGTGGGGGGTCGTAATACCGTTTCCCCATTTCTCCACGAATTGATAATCCGGGAGATCCACCCGTTTTCTTGCTTTCTCTTAATGGCATCAACCTTGGAGAAGTTTGATACTATTCTTTTCAAGAGATACGGGGCAGGATGAAGAAGTTACCTGCTCTTCTGTGTTATTGCCATTAGATCCAGTGACCATTGTTTCATCCACATCAGAGCTGCTTTCCTCACTGTCCTCTTTAGTCTCTGACACGGACACTGGAGCTCTGATGCAATCCGAGGGATCCTTGCCTTCATCTTCAGAAGTGAGGACCCCCACATACGCTTCATCCTCTGATTGACAGCATATTCCAGCTTTCTCTGACCCCCACCCATCTGCTCTGAGATCATCATCCACAGAGATTTAGCCGTTCTACATTTTTCCAATCTAGAGCGAGAGGCTCCAGACCAGATATCCATGATAATTTGACGAATCCTCTCGTCCAAGTGAAATAGTGATAGTTCCGTCTCTGAAATCTCAGCAATGCCCATGGGCACTTGGATCCCAGAGTCGGAGGTCTTCATGGGAATAAACGGACCCTCTTCCAGGATGAAGGATGCTCGAGGATCGATAACATCAAGGTGAAATGACACTCTCATTCTCCAGATGGGATAATAATACTTTGTGCATGCGGGGAGTTTGAGTGGCGGTATCTCATAATCCAGATCCATGCTTCTGACACTGGTGGCAGGATTCTACTCAAGATGTTAACCTTTTTGATGAGTAACCTCCCTCTGATACCACTTGAAAGTCCACCTAGTGTCAACTATGTGCACCTATGGGGGGGGGAATAGGTGACGTGTAGCGCTTTTGCGGAATTTACGAATGTACCTGCACAATAAAAATAAAAAGCACAGCACACAGAATACACAGGCAATTTATAGTGGTTCCCCGACTTGGGTACATCCACTTTCCCCCTTCGACCTATCTCCCAACAAGGGACGACTCGGTCTCTTCTCCAACAGGATTGAAATCCAATCCCTGCACTATCGGAAGGAACCCTTCCACACGTGAGAGTCTACACTCCTACAAAACGGGTTGCACCCAACCCTTACAACACGGAACAAACGTTCCTTTACAACAAAAGTAAATATAGAATGTACACGAGATACAAACTTCGTTTGGAGACTACGATGTTCCTCTTCGTTCGACGACGTGTTCGTGAAGTCAACGAAGAGTCTACAACCTTGGTCTCTCTTGGAGAGGATCTCCCCGGAACCGGCGGCGGCAACACGAGCGGCGGCTAGCTTCGGGATCGGCGGCTATGATGATGAGCGGCTGCTGAAAATAGAGATCCAATCTTCGTAGCGAAGCAAGCTAGGTCTACCAACGGTCACACGAGGATCAGTCGTCTCGATCGATTCGGATGGGAAGTTTTTCCCGATCAACAAATCGAGAGACAAGGGATCTCTGGATAGACGCGTGAGACTCAAGCTTTGCTAAGCTTCTGTTGCCGGAGATCGGGAAGAAATACGATCAACAGCGGCGACCACTTGATGCGAGCGGCGGCGGCGGAGCGGAGCGGTTTCGCGATTTTAGGGTTTGCTCTGCTCGGCTTCTTTCTCTGTGTATCTACAGTTCAAAATACCCGTATATATACTGTAGATACTACTAATTTGACCGTTGTGGGACCCACAAGAAAAATCCCTAAATCCCGGTCCAGAAAATTGGCAGCTGCAGAATCCGGTTCAGGAACATCCAGAGAAAACGCCAAGTAAAATTCGTCGAGAATCATTGGTGATTCTCGACGAATCGGCGAGTATCAGTTAACGATTCTCGACGATTCGTCGAGAGTCACCGAGTGATTCTCGACGATTTCCTTGTTGATTCTCAGCGATTTTCACTTGGTATTCAAGACCTGCGCAACGACGGGTTCGGCGAGAATCATTAGTGATTCTCGCCGAATCTTACTTGGTACTATTTGAGGTAGCCGGAAGAAGTCGGCGAGAATCACTAATGATTCTCGACGATTCGGCGTGAATCACTAGTGATTCTCGCCGAATCGGCGAGAATCACTTGGTGATTCTCGTCGAATTATACTTAGACGGATTTTCGTCTTTCCACCCAAGAGCTGCTCCTTGACCCATCCTTGCTCCTTGTATTCTCTTGCATAAACATGGCCATGTACTTGAAAGTAAGTGCACTCCAATAGAGAGAGTACACGTAGGCCAACACACTGATCTGCTCGACGAGGGATTACGTCGTGCAGACCCGTGTATATTGACCTACTGCACCCTGACATTGGTGTGCACTTAGCGTGGAGGAGCTGCAAGCACAACTTAAGATGTTTCATCAAATACATTGTGAATTCATCTTAGCTTGACAGGTGGCTTCCTCAAATCCAGGTAATTGTGGATACAATACCCAACAGATACCTCCGAGAATGTGTTTAATCTGAATTCCTAGAAAGAACTTGAAGATACCAAGATCAGTCATTTCATAGGATTGTTTCATCTTTTCTTTAAAGTCTTCAATGTCGGTGATGTTGTTTTCTGTAACAAGTAGGTCATCAACATTGAGTAATACGACAATGATATTGTAGTTCTCTTTCTTTATGTAGGGGGATGGTTCATTTTGGCTTTAAACGAAACCTTCATAAATAAAGAAGTTGTTGATGTTGTATCATGCTCTTGGGGCTTGCTTGAGCCCGTAGAGTGCCTTATGCAGTTTATACACTTTCTTCTTTTACCCTCTCTTCTCAAATCTAGGTGACTGAGAAACATACACACCTTCATTTACTTTTCCATTTAGGAAAGCCGATTTTGGGTCCAGTTGGAAAACTGGGTATTGTGCTTGGAAGACCATGGCCAGAAGCAAGCGAATGGTGGTCATCCTGGCCACCAGAGCAAAGGTCTCGTCGTAATCTTCTCCTACCCCTTTGCAACAATTCTTGTTTTATACTTGACTGCTTCTCCCTCTACATTTTATTTGATTTTGTACACTCATTTAAGCCCCCTTACTTCTTTGTTTGGGGGGTTTTCAACAAGCGAACATGTTTCATTTTTCCTTATAGTTGTTAACTCTTCTTCCATTGCTAAGCGCCATTGTTTTGATTTGAATGCTTCTTCTAAGCTCACAACAAAGGAAATGGAGAAGGCAACTTCATCAATAGCATAGATGTCTTCAATAGAGCCAGTTTTTCTGGGCGGTGATGAATCTGATTCCTCTAAAGTGTAGTCATCTGATGCATTGCTTTGGACGGATGCAGGCTTGGCACTTATGTCACCCAGCAGGGAGGGGATTTGAGAAATTGATTCTGAGCCTGTGTTCCAATCCCAACTTCCTTCTTAATTAAATCTCACATCCAATGAGATAATAGGCTTGGTGTTATTGGGTTCAAGTAGGTGGTAAGCCTTGCTTTGACCGTCGTACCTGAGTAGTATGCACTTCATACATGTTTCTTCTAGTTTGTCTTTCCTGTTTCCAGTCTTGTGAGTATAAGCCATAGTGCCAAAAACTTTCGGATGAGAAATGTTTGGTACCTCATTGAAAAGTGCTTGGTAAGGTGTTGAGTTTGGTACCCTATTGAGGGTGTATAATGCTTGTTGCGGAGTAACTCGACATCCCGGTCGGACTAGAAAAACCTGGACCGTCTTAGCTCTCGGAATGGCCGAGTGCGCACACAGTCATTGAATGTCGGATGAAATGGACAAGAGAATTTTAGAGTGGAAAAACCCCTCAATCGGGTAAAAAATCAAGTGATCAGATCTGTGCAGGTCAAAGTCCACTATTTTATTGTTGTTACAGCTTGTTGGTCGAATCGAGGGCGACAGACCACTACTCGTTACACTTTTGGAGGTGAGAGAAGACGAGAATACTTTAAAATTGGTGGGCGACAAGCCGCCACACGCAACGGGGAATGCTGACTTCTTTGATTGACGGCGGACAATTGACAAAGCCGGACGGATGACGGTGCCGACCGCCGATCGCGCAACGTGGTGCTGAAGCTGGAATGCGGCCGGCCGCGCATTTGTTGGCTAGGAGGCTCGCTCTCTTGTGGACTTAGACGAATTGTTGGATGCGTTACAGAATCCCGTAGGAGAATTCTTGGTGGAGGAGCGGTGGTTCGCCGGTAGAGCTCTGACCTGAGGAGGAAGAAGAAACTGAGAGAAAAAAGTGAGAAATGAGGAGGGTTGGGGCTCCTTTTATAGCCTCCAGGTGGTGGTTATGGTGGTTATGCGGCTATACACACACCGTAACCACTATTATGATTATTTTTTCTATAGTTTAAATACGCATATTGGGATATTAATTTCACTATTTAGGGACCATTTAAATTAATAATAGAATTTCCCCCACAAACCCGACAGTTAGTGGGGGGTTACATGTGAATCAGACGATTCGAAACGACCCGTGATAATTAAACGGCGGGGATGAATTACTACGGGCGGTTGGCGAACTTGCCACCTCCCTTGACAACGATGAGGCAGGTAGTTGGCGGAGGAGGTGTGGTCGGCTCGGCCACCACGCGGCCGTCGGCAAGCGGCCGAGGAGGGGTGGCGGGCTCGGCCGCCCACCCAGCCGCTTTCCGACGGCCGAGGAGGGGTGACTGGCTAGGCCGCCTACTCGGCCGCTTGCCGACGGCTGAGAATGGGAGTGGCGGGCAACCGCTCCCTTGGCTGTTTGTCGGCGGCCGAGGAGGGGTGGCCGGTCGAGGCCGCCCTTTGGTTGCATGCTGGCGGCCGGGAAAGGGGGCCACTGCTAGCCGCTCCCTAGGCCGCACAACGGTGGCCGAGTATGGGAGGCTAGCTCGGGCCCCCTTGGTCGTACTTCGACGACCGAAAAAGGGGACGACTGACGACCGCTCCATTTGGATGCACACCAGCGGCCAAGGAGGGGCGGCCGGCCTGGGCCGCCTCTTGGCCGCACTACGACGAGCGAGGGAGAGGGGCGGCCCTCGACCGACGGCCGGCGGGGCGACACACATGGCGGTTTAACTGCCGTGTGAGATGGGATTGGCGCGCGGGGGATCAGGCGTGGGGATCGTGTGTGCGGTCAAACCCATGATCCCACTCCTTTTGGGTGAAGATCATGGGGGTGTGGATATGTGTATCTTATCTCCAATATAAAGGGGATCACATCCTTATCATTTGCCAGCTGAGATTTCGTGTTGTTGGAGATTGGTACGAGAGAAAAAACATGGATCTCTTTCTTCTTCATGGAGGCTGCGACGACGAGTGGTGAACGACCGGAGGCGGTGGAAGGCAGCGCCCAGCAAGCTTCGATAAAATGTTAAAATATATTAAGTAGTGGAAGGAGAGGCAACGAGTCATGCTCGTGCGAGTCGATGCTGCCTTATTTGCGCACGACTGCGAATGGGAATGGTTGTGTCGGTGAAAGAAGGGGTTGCGCTGACAAATGTGGCAGACGAAGGCTGTTGGCGCGTGCGCGCGGGGGTACGTGCGCGGGCGTGAGTGAGCGCAGGTGCGAGAGAGCGCTCGCGCCAGGCCGTGTGTGCGGATACGCCCCCCGGAGCGCACAGGCTGACCCTCGCACGGGCCCGCGCGCGGGCGCGCGCCCGCCGGGCCGCGCGGGGCCGCCCGCCCGCTAGGCCGCACGAGGTCGCGCTCGCGGTTGATCGCGCCGGGCCGCCCGCGCGTGCCTGATCGTGCGCGCGCGCGCCCAATTGTGTGCGTTTGCATGCATGCCTCAACGAGTGCGCGTTGGGATGCACGCGTGTGTGTGCTTTGGGTTGCGTGCGCGCGTGCTCCAAGTTGCACACAAACTGTCTCATGTGTGCTTGCATACATGATCGCTCGTGTGGTCGCTTAGGCGTGTCGTGTTAGGGCATGATTTGGTTTTGTTGTGTGATGCACCTTCATGCGCACGAGGGGGTGACCCATTTTTGATTTTTGGATCATTTTATCTAGACCGATTTTGATTTTTTATGTCAGGGCTCAAATCATACTGCGAGACCAATGTGTCTGCGTTCCTCCCTTACCGACAATCAGATTGCGATTTGGAGGAGGAGGTTTGGGCTACCTGCTGACTTTGAAGTGAAGATTCTGCATGTTGTGGAGAGGGTTCAAAATCCTCCTCGAGGCTGGTTGACGATCGGGATTCTCAGAGCGACGTGAGTTGGCAAACCGGGTGTTTTGTATTTCCTCATTTGTGGAGGAGAAACGTTTGTTGCAGTGTAGCATTTCTTCGGATCCTGGACGGGTTGCCGTGACGTCTTCGGTTTGTGGTCGGAAGAGGAAGAACATTGCACTGCATCGCGATCGCAATGGTTCGGTGCATCGTTCGAGTTCTCAGGGGAAGACTATTTCTACTAATGATCGAGGTGTGACTATTCCCAAGGTACATGTGCTTGAATGTTCTACCCCCCCGGTCGGGCCTCACTCCCGTAAACTTAATTTGACTGATTTTACGTTTATCCCATTTTACCCCTGCAGTTTAATTTGCCTTTTACGCAATTCTCTATTCTTCCCCCGCACCGACTGAAGCAGCCATCGCTCCCCAATCTCCTCACTCCCGGACGGAAGCCCCCCGTAGTGACGAACGTCGTTCGTTGTTTCTGCCCTTCACGGCTCTTATTTTCCCCCTCCGCCGTTGGCGTGCAAGTCCTTCCAGATCTGCGGTTGTTTCAGACATTCCGTCGTCGGCTGTATTTTTTTATTTATGCAATTCTTCCTCTTCCCCAACGCTGACAATCGCAGCCCTAGCTCCCGATCTTATCTTTCCCGGATGAAATCCCCCACCTCCAGCGATTTTTCTTCCCGGTGGAACCCCGCGATTCTCTCCTCTTCCCCCACGCTGACCAGCGCAGCCGTACTCCCGATCTCCTCTCTCCCAGACGGAACCCCCCCCCCCCCCCCCGCCCCCATCTTCAGCGATCTTTGGAATGAGACCGATGTCTTCTGGAGGTGTTCTGTGATGTACACAATTGTTTTTTGATGCTTCCTCCATGGGCAACGCTGTTTCTAAGGTACTGTTTCTAAGGATTTGAGTTTTTAAGGTAGACCGAGAACAAGTAATGATTCTCATTTTTCCATCTATTATGTCAATTGTGTTGATGCTAGCACACGAATTCTCTTACTTCTTATCACAGCACAAAATAAGGCCACTTGACCAAATAAACACGCAGAACATTTTCACAGTTGTTTCCATGGTCCCATTTTTTATTCAACAGGATCACTGTTTTAGTGTCTCTTTGCGGTACTGTTTCTATATTTTCTTCACAATCTTGTAAGGTCCATTCGGTTGAATGTAGTTGGTGGTATTGTAATCCATACTGGACTTCATTTTAAAATAATAATAATATTCGTTTGATTGTAATTGGAGGTTTGGAATTCATTTCGAAATAAGCCCACTTATTTTCTATCTTGCAATCTGGTTTTTCTTCACAATCTTCTAGGGTCACAATTTAAGCTCTGTTTCGGGGGACTTATTTTCACCAGTCAGACGGTTACGGCGGCATGAACCAAATCTTAATTAAGGTCTGATTCATGCGTTCGTAACCGCTTGACCGGTAAAAATAAGTCCCCCCCAAACGGTGCCTTAGTAGGTTTGATTTAAACTGCCATGAAAATTAGACTTAAGAAGTGAGTGCTATTTTTTTGCTTTGTTATGCGATGCTTTTTAGTTTTAGGGAAAAAAAGTTATTCCTCGACGGAACTCTCTCAATTAAATTTCAATTCTATTTTCTAGCCGACTAATATTATTAGAATCTTACCAATTCCAATTTATGCATGAACTGAAATTAATCTCAATTTTTTGTATCCAATTTCAATTCGGTCCTATTGAGTACGTCACTTGGAATGGAAGGTGATGTCCGAGCATGTGTTGCGACTCGTTAAAATGGATGGTTTAGTCCCACACCACCTAGCGTGCTCCTTGGTCCCGAGTGTATATGCGGTGTGGTCACTCCTCCCCTAACCGCATGATTTTGGGGAGTGACGCCACAATGCTTTACAGGTCCAACCAAACGGACCTTAGAGAAACTATGCACATATTGTTAAGATTGTTTGTGCAGGAAGGAAAAAAGGTTCAAGATTTCAAATTAAGCTACAAATTGGATAACATGGTTATAACTAAATTTCCTGTTAATTAGGTACTTTCATGTAATGACGGTTCAAAAATACTCAACTCAAATAAAAATGTGAAGTGCTTGTCACTTATTCAAGGCAAACTTTATTGTGGATGCGCATATAACATTATTCAGGTATCGACCTTAAATTGTGGCCACCTTAAATTGAATTCCTTTCTACGCCATTGACTTTGCCTGATCCATCTCAGATTGTCTGCATGTTAATCATCAACGCCAATGAACGGTATCGACATTGTGTTGCAGGACATTGCGAAAACACAATGATCGGTGGAGACTCTCGTCCATCGCTGCTCTGAAATTCCGCCAGAATCGATTCTGACCCAAACACCGCCATTCTATTCGTCAGCATTCGACCGTCCCGCCAGTGAGCCATGCGTTTGTGGCAAGCAATCTAGCATGTTGAACAAGATTCAGGAGGATTGGATCAAGATCCAACTAAAATTGATCGAGGATGGCATGTACCCTCCTATCCGAATCGAACCGCCCGTGCCACTGTGGAGCAAGCGTCCCGACCTAAACGCGTATCTATTGAAACCGATGTTCGTGATCGATCCAGATCGGATCTACTAAAGCTTTCAAGTCCAAAGACTTGCTTTTGTTTCTATTTTTTGTTCGACTCATATATTGAGCTAACCGTCTTCTATTATTGCTTTTCTCAAGCTTAAAAATTGTGTGCAAATAACGATTTTCTAGTTGATAACCACTCTCTTAAAGCATGCTTGCAATTATTGATATCTATTAAACACAAAACATTGCTATGTTGATGGCATTAGGCATGAAGTTTGAATCAATTCGGGACTTGAATGTCGAATTTGAGAGGGGTGAGTGAAAATTGATTTAACTATACAATTCAAGACTTCATTGGACCAAAATCACCATCCCTGATCACCATTGTTCAAGCTCTCGACGTCCACAATCAATTGCACAATTAAAATATGTTAGGAAAAACCCCTGACCCCTGTGCTCGACCGGCGAAATCATGGCGAGTGTCGGTACTTTCAATAATTACTTCTCATTCAAAAGTGATTAGTTTTATGGTAAATATCAAGTGGCTTCCCCTCCCCCGTAAGCTTAATTCTATGGGTTTAAAATGTATTTGATCACTGATATATTTGACCCAACTTCGCCAACAATCAATATTTTTTTACATTTTATTTGTATGAATGTCACCTAAAACTATCTTAAACCTAGCTCCCCATAGTCCAAAGACCAAGAAAATTTGGCACTTATATTGTAAATCTAAAAATTGACAGCTCTTCTTCTAAGATTCTTCTATTCATAGATGTTCTACATAAGATTAAGAAAGTAAGCATGTGTGGTTAACTGAAGGTTACTTCTTTTGTTGCAATTAACTCTTCTCACAACCGAAGTCTTTCAGCAAGGTTAAAAGAAGGGGAGAAACACCTATTGGAAAATTATCCTAAAGGTAGCTGTTTAAATCTTGGTGATACTTAATTAGTACACTGCAATTTGATTTTTCTTGTATTCTTTTAATATTACAAGAACTTATTTATTACCAATAACATCATGGTTTTGATTTCTGTTCGCGTGTAATTATTCTTTCTTTCTTTTTTTGAAATGTTCACAGCAATTTGTCCTCTTTATCATCTTCCATCATTTCACGGCAGGAAAAATGAAACAGAGAGCTGATAAAGAAAGCTATGCCCCACATTTGCTGAAGATGGAGATGTAGTGTGTAGACTCCAAGTTTTTAGTGGCATTTGTATTCACCTCCATTATTGAGCTCTGGCCGCCTCCGGGTGCAGTGGGAAAGACTGGACTCTCCGGTTTGAGTTTAATTTTTCGCCAAAGGAGTTTTTACTGGAGCCAGCTCTCTTAAATGGGACGAGTAGTTCCTTGTTTCTTGTCCTTTGTTTTTTCTGCTTGTGAATATGATATAAATGTATGATATATTCTTTTGTTCCTTCTTGGAGGGCAATGCAAATGAAATGTATGCAAGTTATACCCACGGCCAAAGCTGTACATTTACAACATAGTTCTGGTTTTTGATTTCCGCACCTGTTTGAAAATGAATTTTTGCATGAATGCTCTTAATTTAATGTTTCAATAAAATGGATTTTAGCCCATGGAAACTAAAATCTGCACAATTATGTGAATGTTTTCAATTATGTCATAAATTTTTATTTCAATTATCTGAATGGTCTCAATTATGTCATGAATTTTTATCTTGTTTATGATAATTTTTTGTTCGTAGATTTTCCCAATATTGTTTTTTCCAAATAGTTAAATTTGTTTTTCAATTTCTGAACATCATTGCAAAATCTACACTTCCAAATAGTTTCACTAATTTTTTTCACTATTCTGCAAAACAATATATTTTCTTACCACTGTATTTCTCTCCGTTGCAACTGAGTCAAACATAGCCCTGAGCTCTGTTTGTGGCGGCGCTCTTTTCCAACCACCACCCTCATTTTTAGGTTGTTTAGATGAGGTTTTTTTGGAAATAGCATTTTCAAGAAAGGTATTTTGTGTTTTTTTTCGATCTGACATGACTTTTTTAAAAATCGTTTCCGCTTTTTGTTTTTTCTCTTTTATTTGAGGGTTTATGGAAGTCATGTATTTATTTAAGCAAAGATACTAGGAAGTCTTGTGGGAGTTGCTGGTGTAACAGTCCAAATTTCGGAAACAGGAATTTTTGGGTGACACGGCCTGGGACACGGGCGTGTCCCAGGGCGTGTCAGCGGACACGGCCTGCGTGACGGGCGTGTCGAGGTTGTGTCGATGATCTGCCTTTGTGTCGATGATTTTTCGCTCGACGATGTGTCGAGAGGAGGCACACGGCCCAGGACACGGGCATGTCCAAGGCCGTGTCGTGTGCTCAACGAATTTTGCTCGACGATCGTCGAGTGTCAAGACGTGAGTGTCGAGTGTCGAGTGTTGAGTGTCGAGAGGTTGAACACGGCCTGTGACACGGGCGTGTCACAGGGCGTGTCAAATCGGGTCGACGAACTCAGCCCGCCGAAGGATTTCGACAGGGCGTGTCTTTGTGCCGTGTCAGGGCACACGGCCTGGGACACGGGCGTGTCACAGGCCGTGTGAAGTCTCGGGATGTTTTGGGATTTTTTTCGCCCAGGCACACGGCCACAGACACGGGCGTGTCTGAAGGCGTGTTGGTGACACGGCCCATGACACGGGCGTGTTCCATGGGCGTGTCACTTGTTTGCATATGTCGGTTGACCACCGCTTGAGGCACACGGCCTGGGACACGGCCGTGTCACAGGCCGTGTCAGGTCAAATTTAGCTTTTCTGGCAGTTTTGTGACCATCCATTCCTTCAGCCTGGATCCAAGGGCTGAAGCTTCTTTCCTCTTTTTTCTAAAGGCCGAAACTGAGAACTTATTCTCATTTTTCCTTAGCCTTTATCTTTCTTCAAGTTAAGAGAGAGAAAGAGAGAGGAAGAAGGAGGAAGAAGGGGAAGGGCTGCTGCTGGTGGTGCTATAGGTTACCGACGAGAAATCCGAAGCCGGCGTTGCGGAGGAAACGCTCTCGCGAGTCTTTCAAGCAAGCTTTGAGGTCATGACACCGAAGCGGTCGTCAAGGGTAATGACTTTTCTTCCTAGCCATGTGAAGGCTTCTTTTTGGCATATCTTGTGATTTCCGCCACCAAGAGGTGGCTGATTTTGGGAATCTTTGGGTGGATGCTTGAAATCCCCTTTGTTAGCATATAGATCCGGAAATGGAGTACGGAATATGCATGCTGTGTGAAGCCCATCTGGACAGGTTGGTCTGGATTGGTGATGTTGCATACGAACCAGAGAAGACTCCATGATAACGTGTAGTTGAAGGAGTCAACGGGTTATGCCTGCGAAAAGGAGTAGCAGGAAGTACTAGAGTGGTAGCCCAGGAAAAATAGCCATGTGATGTTTTTGGGTCCAACCTGTGAATGAGGCACAGAAAGTACTGGTGTGACCAGGAAAGGTCCTTTGTGATGCTTGATGTCGTAGGGTGTCCACCTGTGAAGCGAATAACAGGAAGTACTGGCATGATAGCCAAGAAAGACCCCTAACATTTGTGCTTGTGCGGTGTCCACCTGTGGAGAGAGTCACAGGAAGTACTGGGAGGCCCAGGAAAGACCCGCTGTTGTGCTAAGGAAATGGGTATAGAGAAATACCCAGGCTTGAATGCTAAGAACAGGATTGGTGAGACCGACCCGCGCCTTTGATATAACCATGAGTACGCTGTACTCGGAGAAGGCAAGGCGATTTGAGCAACGGGGGGTGGAGGATCCGACCTGCACTGTGTCCGTCCGACGTGAGACCAAAAGGTGCGGTCTGTTGGAGCGCATAGCAAGAGTCTTCGGCCTGCGCGCCATGAAACAATAGGGGGCTACGGGCCATCCCGTGTAGGAAGACTAACTCCGACTGCATGCCATAGAGTAAATGCTCAAGAGATTTACCGTTGGGTTGTGACCCTGATACGGTGGTGGGCAAGAGTTTTGCAAGAACACCAAGAATGTGCCCTGAGTGCACGGACCGTTGGGCCGGGTGGCGAACGGTTGTGATGGCTTGTGTGCATGAAAGCACATGTGGATGAGATATTGCCATACTTGTGATTTGATATGCCTGCAGGGAGAATACCGCTGCCCCGAGAGAAGGGGTAGGGTCGTTATAATTTGGTCAGCTGAACGCTGATCGTTGCTTTTGTTTGCCACCGTTGGGTGGATTGTCCCTATACAGGTGCTGGAGAGCCGAGCGGGACGCATAGAGGTTGATGTTCTTGCTGTTGTTGCTGCTACTGCTGTTAGCCCTCGAAGGCTATATATTATGTTGTGTGTTTTCTTTGATTGTGGCCGGCCTGCGCGCCAATCTGTTTAGGCCACTGTTTGATAGCCATGTAAGGCCATAAGGCCAACTCTTTTCACTTGTTGTAAGACATTCCTATATTGTATAAAATGTGGAGTTTTATGTTTAGACATTCATGAGGAGTTCAAGTTGTAGTCTAGGCTTCCGCTAGAATGCTGTGTGATAGGTGCGATGCGCTACTCTGGTATCATACTGTACCTTCACCGCCTGTTTTGTGATATATCCTGTGGGGCCCCGGCCGGACCTTCTAGAATATACCATATGAACGGATGGGGTTGTTACATTTTTGGTATCAGAGCCAGGTGAATGAAGGGCCAGAGGGCAAATTCACCTGGATTGACGGTCTTTTGCGAAAAGAGGGCCGTTTGTGCGTCCCAAATGTGGGGAAACTGAGGGAAGAACTGATGTATGAAGCGCATTATACAAAGTATTCCATTCACCCCGGGAGCACAAAGATGTTCAACGATATGAAGAAGCTTTTCTGGTGGCCCGGGCTCAAGAAAGATGTTGCCCTTTATGTAGCCAAATGTCAAACATGTGCGATGGTGAAGGCGGAATGCCAAAAGCCGGGCGGTTATTTGAAGTCACTGCTGATCCCAGAGTGGAAATTTGATTATATTTCCATGGATTTTGTGCATGGGTTGCCAAGATCACAGCGAGGAAATGATTCCATTTGGGTCATTGTGGACCGACTAAAAAAAGTAGCACATTTTCTCCCGAACAGGCGGGATGATTCTATTGAATGTTTGGCAAAGTTATATGTTGACCAGATTGTGCGGCTTCACGGTGTTCCTCGGAGCATCGTAAGTGATCGAGATGGGCGATTCACATCAAATGATTGGAGGCTAGTTCACCGACTGTTGGGCACGAAGTTAACTTTAAGTACGACCTTTCATCCCCAAACGGATGGCCAAACTGAACGTACCAACAGAACAATGGAGGACATGCTCCGAATGTGCGCCCTTGACTTCGGAAAGAGATGGGAAGATCATCTCTATATGGTAGAGTTTGCATATAATAACAGCTACCAGGCGAGCATTGGGATGACACCATATGAAGCGCTATATGGAAGGAAGTGCCGTACGGCTTGGGCAGAAGCGGGCGAAGCTCGGGTTTTTAAACCAAGTGAGGTTGATGAAGCCAACTCAACCATACGGACTATTCGAGAGAGATTGCTTGTTGCTCAAGATCGACAAGCGAAGTACTACAACGCCAAGCACCGGAACGTGGAATTTGCGGTTGGCGATTGGGTCTACTTGAAGATCAAGCCATTCAAAGGTGTCTCCAGGATTCGACGATTGAAAAAGTTGAGTCCAAGATATTTGGGTCCTTTTGAAGTGGTTGAACGAGTTGGCGAAGCGGCTTATCGGCTAGCTCTGTCGGCAGACTTGGGTTGGTTACATGATGTCTTTCATATCTCGGTGCTTCGGAAAGTCGTGAAAGATCCAGCTCAAGTGATCGCAAATGATCGTGTGCCGGTGGAGTATGGGCTAACAACGTGTTGAAGTTGGTGACCGGGCGGTCTGTCTTGGTGAGTTGAAGACCGCGCGGTTTGGCGGTTTGTCTCAGCCGGCTTGGAGACCGGGCGGTCTAGCGGTCTTCACAGGCAATCTCTCTTCTTCTCTTGTGGTAGCCGTGCGGTTAGCTCTTCTGTCTAACCGCGCGGCTTGTGCGGTTTGTTTTGTATAGTGCGCTTAGTCCTGTAAATTTTTAGTCCCACATCTCTTATTTGTATTCTCTCATCTCTCCTCCATTCTATATAAGGGAGGGCATACCTTTGTAATAGATACCTTTTTCGGATAATAAAGTTTCAGTTTAAAACCATTTCGGTTTGTTTTTGTTCGGTTCTTACATGGTATCAGAGGACTCGATCTACTCCTCCTGATTCTGTGTCTTTCTGTCTGCGCGGCTTGTCGCGCCGGTTGCTCCCTGTCCGCGCGGCCTCTTCCTCTCCTTGTTACTGCCCTCTGTGTGCGCGATTTTTTGTTCTAAGTCGTCGCCTCTTGTCGCAGCGACCTGTTCTGTCCTGCTTTTGTTCGCGCGGCCTGCCCTCTAGCTGTTCGACTTCTTCCCCTCTACTTGTGTCTGCAGCTTGGTCGTGGCTTTTCTGGCAGTTGGTTTTCTCCCCTTGTGACCGCTGCAGCCCTTCTTTCTCCTATCGTCGCAGCGACTTGTTTTGTCCTGCTTCTATTCGCGCGGCCTGTCCTCTAGCCGTTCTACTTCTTCCCCTCTGTTTGTGTCGGCAGCTTGGTCGTGGCTTTTCTGGCCGCTGGTTTTCTCCCCTTGTGACCGCTACAACCCTTCTTTCTCCTATCTGCGCGGTTTGTTTTCTAACCGCCCAGCTTCCTTTTTCCTGCTCCTATGGCTCTTTCTGATGCCTCTACTGCCACCACCCCTGTCACCAATCCGGCTCCGCCTCTTCCTCCTACTCCTTCCGGGAACCTTGGGACCGTTTCCAAGCTTGTTGGCTCCAACTACCCGGATTGGAGCGTCTCTTTCACCTTTCTTCTTCGCTCACAACGCAAACGCCACCATCTTGTTGATGACCCACCTCCTATCACTTCACCTCTCTTTGATGACTGGGATGCAAGTGACGCGCTTGTGCGTACTTGGCTCGCGAACAGTCTTTCCGATGAGTGCCTTCCCGTCATACGTCATGATGAGACGGTCAAGGCCGCTTGGCTTCATCTTACTGCTCTGTACTCCAACGGGCTCAGACTTCCCGCATCTATACGTTGTATGCGGACCTCTTTGCCCGTCCTACCTTGTCTCCTGCTGCTGCCTACCAACAGGTTCAGGCTCTTGGGGCTGAGATTCTTCAGAATCGCCCCTTTTCTGCGGATTTGGCTCAACAACACAAGCACTTCCAGGAGCTTCTGGTTGTGTGTTATCTGCTCCGGCTTCCTGATACTTATGACATGATCCGCCAGCAAATTCTGGGTGAGGCCGAATCTCCTACTTTAGATGCCACCGCTGCCCGCATCGCTGCTGTCACCTCCCTCCTTCAGTCGCCCACTTTTGCCCGCTCCTTCTCCACCATCGACAACTATTCTCATCACACTCAGCGGAGTGGCTCTGGTAGCCGCAGTCACCAGTCCGGCGGCCGTGCTTCTTCCCGCTACCTCTGTTCTCATTGTGGCCGAACCGGCCATACTTTCGAACGCTGCTGGACGAAGCATCCCCATCTTCGCCCCTCCGGTGACTCTTCCAAGCCGTCTGCCTCTGGTTGTCACTTCCTCAGGTAGTGCCCACATGGTGACTCAAGGGCAAATGAATCATCGACTCTAGGTGCCACTAATCACATGACGGGCAATCCTCAGTGCTTCACTTTGCTCCTAGAACAAACATGATCGCTTGCCCCCGGTCCTAGTTGCGGATGGTTCTCCCTCCCCGGTTCATGGCACGGGAGTGGTTCATGTCACTCCCGTCACTTCGACTAGCGGACACTCTATATGTGCCCAAGTTTCCGTGCAATCTGTTATCTGTTACATCTCTTTATGCAAACAGCTTACAGTGTTTTGTGACATTTACTTCCTACTTCTTGCTCTTTTCAGGATCTGAGCTCCCAACGGACGATTGCTACTGGGACTGAGAGCGGCGGCCTCTACTTCCTCGACAACATGTTTCCGCCTTGTCTGCCTTCTCGTCTTCCTGTACGGATCTTCTCCAGTGGCATCTCCGTCTCGGTCATCCTCCACCACGTCTTCTACATCAGCTTCTGCCGCACCTCCCTCCGTCCAGTACTCCTCTCCAATGTGACGCCTATCAACTTGGCAAGCATCACCATTCCTCCTTCCCGCCGAAGCATGGACGAGGCTCTACTCGTCCTTTTGATCTTGTCCACTCCGATATCTGGGGACCTGCTCCTACCCTCACCATTGGCCGGGGTAGTTCTTATTTTGTAACCTTTATCGATGATTTTTCTCGATGTACTTGGGTGTATCTCCTCCGAGATCGCTCTGAACTTTTAGATGTATGGATATCTTTTTATCAGTTGATTAAAACTCAGTTCAATGTTTGTATTAAAATATTTCGTTCCGACAATGCTAAAGAGTATCTGAGTCATGCTTTTACCTCTTTTTGTGTGCAACAGGACATTATTCATCAGACTAGCTGTGTTTACACCTCCCAACAAAATGGGGTGGCGGAACGCAAAAACCGTCACCTCCTCGATGTGGCTCGCACATTGATGACCCAGATGCATGTCCCTCGCTCGTATTGGGGCTATGCCATTCTCCTTGCCTGCTACCTCATCAATCGAATTCCATCCACCATTCTCCACGGGAAAACACCCTTCTCCATTCTGTATCCGGGCAAGGAGACTTTTCCTCTCCCTCTCCGCATCTTTGGATGCACTGCTTTTGTCCATACCCCTCTGCCACCTGTGACAAGCTCTCCCCTCGCTCCACCAAATGTGTCTTTCTGGGGTACTCCACCACTCAGAAAGGCTATTGTTTCTTTAACCCTGTTCTTCGTAAGCAGTTCGTCTCTGCTGACGTTACCTTCTTCGAGAATGCCTCCTACTTCTCGGCTGACTCCTCCTCTCTTTTCTCCGATCCCTCTCCTCCTTCCCCGCCTTCTAACTCTCCTGCTATTCCCTTCGTTCCCTCGTCTCCTACCGCGATACCCGCCCCTCCGCCCTCTCCGTCCCCTCCTCTCGCTCCACCTCTCTCTCCACTTCTCCACCTCCATCTCCATCCTCTCCGCCGCCGTCGCTCTCTTCTCCCGGGCCAGCTCTCTCTGCCACGGACGCTCCGGATCCCGAGGGGGTTGCCGACCTAGATCTCCCTGTGGCTCTTCGCAAAGGGGTGCGGACATGTACCCTACACCCCCTTGCTGCTGTTGTTTCATATGATCGTCTTACACCTTCTCGCAGGGCCTTTGCGCTGGCTATCTCTGCCACTGCCATGCCTCGTTCCTATCAGGAGGCCCTTGCTATTCCCCACTGGAAGCTAGCCATGGATGAGGAAATGGCGACCCTCACAGAGCGGGGTACATGGACTCTTGTTCCTCCTCCCTTCGGTACTGATGTTGTTGGCTGTCACTGGGTCTTTGTGGTCAAATTTGGCCCAGACGGCACTGTGGATCGGTATAAGGCTCGCCTTCTTGCTAAGGGCTTTACTCAGACCTATGTGGTTGATTACTTTGACACCTTATCCCCCGTGGCTCGTCTCAGCACTATCCGGGTCCTTCTCTCTGTGGCGGTCAATAGGGATAGGCCGATTTCTCAACTAGACGTCAAGAATGCCTTCCTTTATGGTGATCTTCACGAGGCCGTTTACATGGAGCAACCTCCTGGGTATGTTGCTCAGGGGGAGACACGAGTATGCCGGCTGTAGAAGGCAATTTATGGCCTCAAGCAGAGTCCTCGAGCTTGGTTTGACAAGTTCAGCGACATTGTGGCGGCCGTTGGTTTTGCGCGAAGCTCTGCTGATCACTCTCCTATTTATTCGCAAAACTCCTTCGGGGCTGGTTGTTCTTGCTGTGTACGTCGATGATATTCTTCTCACTGGCGATGACCAGGAAGGGGTAGCCCTGACAAAGCGACATCTTCGCCAACATCTGATCACGAAAGATATGGGCTCTCCAAAGTACTTTCTGTGGATCGAAATCTCTCGGAAGCCCGACTCCTTAGTTCTCTCTCAGCATAAGTATGCCCTTGATCTTTTAAAAGAGGCAGGATTGACTGGAGCAAAACCTGCCCGATGCCCCATGGCAACTGGAGAAGACAAAACCTGGACAGATGATTCGCCTCCTCTTTCAGATAGTTCGCGGTACAGGCGTCTGGTTGGTAAGCTCATATATCTCACAGTGACCAGACCCGACATTTCCTATGATGTGGGCAAGGTGAGTCAATTCATGCAAGCACCTAGGGAGTGCCATCTACAGTCCGCCTTGCGGATCTTGGAGTATGTCAAAGCAGCGCCTGGGAAAGGATTACTTTTTCAGAAGAATGGTCATCTGAGGATTGAAGCCTACTCAGATGCAAGTTATGCTGATGACAAAGGGGATAGCAAGTCAACCTCAGGTTTTTGCACCTTTGTTGGGGGAAATCTAGTGAGCTGGAAGAGCAAGAAGCAGTCTGTTGTCTCCAGGTCCAGTGCAGAAGCTGAGTATCGCAGTATGTCGTCGACCATTTGTGAGTTAAAATGGCTGCGGGCTCTCATGCTAGATTTAGGAGAGGTCTACAACCATCCTCTACCTATGTTCTGTGATAACAAGGCCGTCATATACATCTCCAAAAATCCGGTCTTCCATGAAAGAACAAAGCACATTGAGGTCGACTGCCATTTCATTCATGAAGAGATCTTAAAGGAACAAATTTGCACTCCCTTTGTCACTTCTGATAAAGAGCTGGCTGACATCTTCACCAAGCTAGTTTCCGCCTCGTTTCTTCATGTTTGCGACAAGTTGGGCATGATCGATATATATGCTCCAGCTTGAGGGGGAGTGTTGAAGTTGGTGACTGGGCGGTCTGTCTTCACAGGCGGGTTGAAGCGCGGCCTGTGCGGTTTACTTTGTAAGTCGCGGTAAATTTTAGTCCCACATCTCTTATTGTATTCTCTCTTCTCTCCTCCATTCTATATAAGGGAGGGCATTTGTAATAGTTACTTTTTGGATAATAAAATTTCAAAAGTTTATTCCGTTCTCTTCTTTTCGCTTGGTGCGGCTTCAGACCGTCAAGGCGGTCTAGCTAGTCACCGACTCCACGAAGTTAACTTTACAGGCAAACTCTCTCTGCTCTTCTCTTCATCTCTATATGTGGTTTGCAGCCGTGCGGTTAGCCCTTCTGTCTAACCGCGCGGCTTGTGCGTTTTGTTTTGTATAGTCCGCTTAGTCCTGTAAATTTTTAGTCCCACATCTCTTATTGTATTCTCTCATCTCTCCTCCATTCTATATAAGGGAGGGCATAACTTTGTAATAGATACCTTTTTCGGATAATAAAGTTTCAGTTTAAAACCATTTCGGTTTGTTTTTGTTCGGTTCTTACACAACGAGAGTTAGACCCATTTAGATCGAAGATCGAGCCGAGAAACAGTTGCGGAACAAGACGGTCGCCATGGTGAAAGTCCGGTGGGACAACTGCGGCCGTGAAGAACTGTCATGGGAGCGAGAGCAAACCATGCGAGAAGAGTTCCCTGAGCTGTTTTTGTAATCTCTAGCGAGGATGTTGTAACATAAAATTTTGTATGTTGTCACATTTTTCTTGCTGGTTACTGTTGCCTTCCAGTGTCTGAATTTCGAGGACAAAATTTCTTGTAGGAGGGGAGGATTGTAACAGTCCAAATTTCGGAAACAGGAATTTTTGGGTGACATGGCCTGGGACACGGGCGTGTCCCAGGGCGTGTCAGCGGACACGGCCTGCGACACGGGCGTGTCGCAGGGCGTGTCGAGGTTGTGTCGACGATCGGCCTTTGTGTCGATGATTTTTTGCTCGACGATGTGTCGAGAGGAGGCACACGGCCCAGGACACGGGCATGTCCAAGGCCGTGTCGTGTGCTCGACGACTTTTGCTCGACGATCGTCGAGTGTCGAGACGTGAGTGTCGAGTGTCAAGTGTTGAGTGTCGCGAGGTTGAACACGGCCTGTGACACGGGCGTGTCACAGGGCGTGTCAAATCGGGTCGACGAACTCAGCCCGCCGAAGGATTTCGACAGGGTGTGTCTTTGTGCCGTGTCAGGGCACACGGTCTGGGACACGGGCATGTCACAGGCCGTGTGAAGTCTCAGGATGTTTTGGGATTTTTTTCGCCCAGGCACACAGCCACATACACGGGCGTGTCTGAAGGCGTGTTGGTGACACGGCCCATGACACGGGCGTGTTCCATGGGCGTGTCACTGGTTTGGATAGGTCGGTTGACCACTGCTTGAGGCACACGGCCTGGGACACGGCCGTGTCACAGGCCGTGTCAGGTCAAATTTAGCTTTTCTGGCAGTTTTGTGACCATCCATTTCTTCAGCCTGGATCCAAGGGCTGAAGCTTCTTTCCTCTTTTTCCTAAAGGCCGAAACTGAGAACTTATTCTCATTTTTCCTTAGCCTTTATCTTTCTTCAAGTTAAGTGAGAGAAAGAGAGAGGAAGAAGGAGGAAGAAGGGGAAGGGCTGCTGCTGGTGGTGCTGTAGGTTACCGACGAGAAATCTGAAGCAGGCGTTGCGGAGGAAACGCTCTTGCGAGTCTTTCAAGCAAGCTTTGAGGTCATGGCACCGAAGCGGTTGTCAAGGGTAACGACTTTTCTTCCTAGCCATGTGAAGGCTTCTTTTTGGCATATCTTATGATTTCCCCCACCAAGAGGTGGCTGATTTTGGGAATCTTTGGGTGGATGCTTGAAATCCCCTTTGTTAGCATATAGATCCGGAAATGGAGTACGAAATAGGCATGCTGTGTGAAGCCCATCTGGACAGGTTGGTCTGGATTGGTGATGTTGCATACGAATCAGAGAAGACTCCGTGATAACGTGTAGTTTAAGGAGTCAACGGGTTATGCCTGCAAAAAGGAGTAGCAGGAAGTACTGGAGTGGTAGCCCAGGAAAAATAGCCATGTGATGTTTTTGGGTCCAACCTGTGAATGAAGCACAGAAAGTACTGGTGTGACCAGGAAAGACCCTTTGTGATGCTTGATGTCGTAAGGTGTCCACCTGTGAAGCGAGTAACAGGAAGTACTGGCATGATAGCCAGGAAAGACCCCTGACATTTGTGCTTGTGCGGTGTCCACCTGTGGAGAGAGTCACATGAAGTACTGGGAGGCCCAGGAAAGACCCGCTGTTGTGCTAAGGAAATGGGTATAGAGAAATACCCAGGCTTGAATGCCAAGAACAGGATTGGTGAGACCAACCCGCGCCTTTGATATAGCCATGAGTACGCTGTACTCGGAGAAGGCAAGGCGATTTGAGCAACGGGGGGTGGAGGATCCGACCTGCGCTGTGTCCGTCCGACGTGAGACCAAAAGGTGCGGTCTGTTGGAGCGCATAGCAAGAGTCTTCGGCCTGCGCTCCATGACACAATGGGGGGCTACGGGCCATCCCGGTGTAGGAAGACTAACTCCGGCTGCACGCCATGGAGTAAATGCTCAAGAGATTTACCGTTGGGTTGTGACCCTGATACGGTGGTGGGCAAGAGTTTTGCCAGAACACCAATAATGTGCCCTGAGTGCACGGACCGTTGGGCCGGGTGGCGAACGGTTGTGATGGCTTGTGTGCGTGAAAGCACATGTGGATGAGATATTGCCATACTTGTGATTTGATATGCCTGCAGGGAGAATACCGCTGCCCTGAGAGAAGGGGTAGGGTCGTTATAATTTGGTTAGCTAAACGCTGACCGTTGCTTTTGTTTGCCACCGTTGGGTGGATTGTCCCTGTACAGGTGCTGGAGAGCCGAGCAGGACGCATAGAGGTTGATGTTCCTGCTGTTGTTGCTGCTACTGCTGTTAGCCCTCGAAGGCTATATATTATGTTGTGTGTTTTCTTTGATTGTGGCCGGCCTGCGCGCCAATCTGTTTAGGCCACTGTTTGATAGCCATGTAAGGCCATAAGGCCAACTCTTTTCACTTGTTGTAAGAAATTCCTATATTGTATAAAATGTGGAGTTTTATGTTTAGACATTCATGAGGAGTTCAAGTTATAGTCTAGGCTTCCGCTAGAATGCTGTGTGATAGGTGCGATGCGCTACTCTGGTATCATACTGTACCTTCACTGCCTGTTTTGTGATATATCCTGTGGGGCCCCGACCGGACCTTCTAGAATATACCATATGAACGGATGGGGTTGTTACAGCTGGAGCAATGATCCTCACTTTCCTCAAAGAAATGGAGCTCAACTTCTCAACAAGTGTCGACCTTCTCAAACCGCACAGTAATGACGGGCATGACCACGGGCATGACCAGACGTCATTGCACCATGAGTCCGGTGATTGCATCATTGACCATAGAATGATCAAGGCCAATCTATAAAGGTTGACCTTGGCCCACAGCCCGACTGCAGCTAGTGCACCCAAACCCGCTCTCCGCCCCGCCCCTTTTCTTCCTTTCCTCTTCTACCTCTCTCCCCCTTTCCTTCTCCTCCCCCTCTTTTTCTTTCTCTTCCTCCCCCATCCCCCTTTTTCGCCCTCATACTAGAGTAGAACCGGGTGCCCCCCCGTTCCCCCGACGGAGGCTGCCGCCCCGAGGTTATCTTTTTTTATGAAGGCGATGAACGAAGTGGTGAGCAAGTTTGACCATTTTGATCTTTTATTGTTATTGTGTTATACTGACTTTTCTGCCGTTTTCTTGTAGATCGAGGCCCAGACTCAAATTATTATTACTTGAAATAATGACTATGTGAGCTTGAAAGACGGTTATCTGGCTCTTTAGGAGAAGTTTCGGACAGTGGCGAGCTCGCTTGCTGCTCTGAGAGATGATCATGATCGGGACATTTCTAGATTTTGCGGGATTGGATCTGAATTGAAGGCGGAATTGGAGGAGACTCGGGCATCCTTAGAGGTGGAGAAATCTCTTGTGGAGAGGACTACGAAGATGTTGAAATGTGCCCTTTGGGACATTTCTCATTTAGAGACAAAGCTTCACACGATGAGGGCTCAAATGGAGGTGTTATCATTTGATAGCCATGTGTCAGAGTTGAAGGTTGCTGAGCTTGCAGAGTACATGGATTCCTTAGAGTATATGCGCGATTGTTGTTTGATTGGCGAGGAGATTCGTGATGAGATCTGGACCAAGGAGGTGGAGCCTCAGATGGAGGATGTTCATGAGCTGGTGCTTAGGTGTGGAGTTTCAAAGGATTTTCATCTTGTTGGTCAGAGCCTGGGATGCGACATATCCGGCTTTAGCTTTGATGACATCTCAAATGATGAGAGTCTGAGTCTCGATCTTGATACGATCGCGGTTTATGTGTAGCGACGTGATTTCTTTATGCTTGTATTTGTGTGTTTGCACTTTCCTTTTTATGGTCTAATATGTTGTGTGTTGCCTTTATTGTTTGGCCGTTCTGGTTAGCGCATTTGCTCATGTATTTGAATGTTGTTATGATGATAGTGTTTTCTTTCTTCCTTTTTGCCCGAGCGCTGCTTGAGACATGGTGTTGCTTTGTGCGGGTTGTAACTACGTCTGTGGATGGTTAATGACCTAGTTAGCACGAGGATTGCTCGTGGCTTAATTTGCATGAGGATCGCTTGCGGCTTAATTTGCACGGGGATCACCCCCGGCTTAATTTGAACGGGGATCACCCGCGGCTTAATTTCCATGGGGATCGCACACGGCTTATGTCAGACCCCATTTTTTTTTAAAAAAAACTCCGGGGTCTTATGCCCAGAACCGCTGTTTTGCGGTGGCCCCGACTCTCAGGTAAGCCGCCACTACAAAACGTCGATTCTGCCGACCTTTTCGATCATCACAGAGAGAGCAACAATCATAAATAGTGCTATAATTTGGTTCACAAACATCACAAGTAATAAGAGATCACAACCAGTCTATAAATATAAAAGAGAAAGTACTGCAAAGTAACAAAACGGAAATATAAACAGGTTTAAGCCCGGTACATCAGATCCTCCCTACAATCTCTCGCGGAAGCTATAAAAAGACTATCACTCATGGAGCTGGTCACTGGTGCTCCGGTACTATACCGGCCCACCTCCATGCGCACCGTACTCTGTTGGTGGTGGTCCCTGTCTCCCATCCGGAGCCCCTGTAATGTTGTCGTCCGAAAACCATTAGTCATAAAGACTAAGCCCTATAATCCCCTACCCCTCCCCTCATGGCTCCTAGGCACCGAGCGGGGAGGAGGAAAGGGAATCTACAAAGGTGGATAGTACAAAGTGGCAGGTGACAGTGGAACTAGTCTAGCAGTTCTATAATAGTATGCAGTAAGGTAAGCATGTAGAGTAAGCAAGTGGAGTAAGCAGCATATGTAAGAAAGATAAGGTAAGAAGTAAGTAAGCTTAGCTTATATGAATGCCCATACAAACATATAAGTTAAGGGGTCTTCTGCAAGGCTCCCACCGTATAAAAAGTCACATACCAATTTATACGTTGGGGTGTCGGTTGTATGCAAGTATGCTATGCCATGATTCATGTAAGTGCAACCCACGCACACGACTCTATGCGCACAGACCTTTAGTTCCCCTTATTTGGGCAGCTAGCTTCACTCCCAGGAACCTCCATAGTGGCAAATGGAGACAGTGGGTATGGCCCCCCACTCCTAGGCAGGTATCCACACTACCAGGCCTAGCCCTCCCGTACGCGCCTAGAAGAACACAACCTAGAGTATCCGCATACTAATGCTGGCCATATCCACCAGACTTTCTTTGGCTAAGTGTCCCACACCGCCGAGTCAAAGTATCGATGTCGGTGTGAATGACCGTCCGATACCAAAGACCCACCACCTTATTTTGTAACCAAAACCATTTGAGCCACTGGCTCCCCGGACTATCCGTCCGTGCATCTACCTTCCAAACGAACCGTCTGGATGGCAATCAAAACAGCCTAATCAACCTCATGAGCTTCCGGGGTGTGTGAATGTGTAACCCTAGTTATACTAGTTACACTTGAAATATTTTATTCTTACTGTTTAGGTTAGCCCAGGACTGCCCATGGTATTCCCCGTGAAGGGCTCTCGAAGGCACTAGGAACTACGATGGGATTACTCCCAAAGCTCCCTTTCGCAAGGCACTTACTATTATTGGTTGCAATCAGATTTCCCAAACCCTTACTTGTTGTACTGGATCTAACCCTAGAGTATATAAGACCCCCCCTTTTTTTTCTTGAAACACCGGGGTCTTAGGCCTAGAACCGCCGCTTTACGGTGACACCTTCACACCCTGAAGGGTCATCACTGTAAATCGCCGATTCTGCTGGCCGATTTGATCGCAGAAAAGCAACAAAATTATAGTAAACACAAGTGAGGTAAAAACTCTAATCAAATGTCCACAATTATATAATCACATCAGTGTAATATAATCTCCACGAAGGGAGAGTCCGCAAAATGTAATGTACTGAAAATAAGGGCTTAAGCCCGCTACATCAAATCCTCACTACATAGTCACTCAAACGAAAGCAAAATAAAACGCTACTAAGGTCAGGGGCTCACAGTCGCCGTCATCTGAACTCCGGTGCTAGACTACCCCATCTCCAAGCGTGTCGACCTGCGTGGTTGCTCCTCCATGCTGGGCTCCACGATCCCCTAAATGATGTGGTTCGAAAATCGTTAGTCTAAAATACTAAGTCCTATCATCGCCCACCCCTTCCCCCTTGGCCCCTAGGCACCGAGCGGAGAGGAAGAAAGGGGAGGACTTGAATGTGGAGAGTAATCAAGAAACAGATAGCAGTGGACCTATACTAGCAATTTTTATAGTACATGTGACAGTAAAGTAAAGTATGAAAGGTAACCTTAACTTATACGGAAATATATAAGCAAGGAATCTTTTACAGGGCTCCCATCGTATAAAAAGTCCCATACTAATTTATACGTTGGGGTGTCGGTTATTAATAGCAATATATATATAAAGAATTTAACCTTAATTTATAAACTTGCCCACACAAGCTTATAGACCAAGGGATCATTTTGTAGGGCCTATTGTATAAGCGTTCCATACCACTTATACAATAGATGACAGGGGTTTTATGCTATGACATAATAATGGGTTATGATGCGATCATGCAAGTGCAACTCATACACCCGACTCTGTGCACACAGACATTTAGTTCCCCCTTTCTGGAGCCTCACCTCCAAGGATACCTCCGCAGTGGCAGACGGAAGTGGTGGGTTGGGCCTCGCCCACCTATAAACCAGTAAAGCACTACCGGTCAGACCTATCGTACGCCTCAACGCTGGTGCACTAAGCAGACTCCTACGTACTCTTGCCGGCTGGCACACTGGACTTCTGTTGGCGAAGTGCTAGCTACACTTGCCGAGTCAACGTATTGGCATCGGTGCATCGACACTCCAATACCGAAGACCCAACACCTTTAATTTTTATGCACATGCAGCCTTATGTATCAGTACCGAGCCAAATCTCCCCGGATCATCCCGTCCGTCACAAACACCAACCGAGCCAAAGCTCGTCGGGCCAACCTGCCCCTCACAAATATCTACCGAGCCAAGGCTCGCCGGGCCCTCCTGCCCCTTTCCAAATATCAACCGAGCCGAAGCTCGAACATTTTAGCCAAATCAACTTCCCGAGATACCGGAGTGTGTGAAAGTGAACCCCTAATTATTCTAGTTGCTCTTTAAGTTTTGTCACTCCTATAGTTTACGTTAGCCCAGAACTGCCCAAGGTATACCCCGTGAAGGGCTCTCGAAGGCACTAGGAACTACGATGGGATTACGTCCAAAGCTCCATTTCGCAAGACACTTATTATTATTGGTCGCTACCCGATTTTCCGACCTTTAATTAATTTTTCTGAACCTAGCCCTAGTGAATTAAACACTTCCTCCCTACGGGAAGGACGATCTTTCGCTGATTCCGAGCACCACCTAACACTAGTCATCCTCTCACTCTACAAATCCTGTCTTCCAAAGATGAACTCCTTTATTAACCCAAACCAGCAACCTACTAAGGATTCCACTCTTCAAAGCTCATTACCCACTCTAGTTCAGTTTTCGCAGTTACTATATGCAGACCCACCTATACTATATGAGATGTATAAAGGAGGTACTCCGAATTGTCTTCCAAATCTCCTATAAAATTTACCAGAGGTCTATCATAACAAGTTTTGTCTAAAATCAGAGATTCATAATTTGCCTAATTAATTTGATATTTATTGAATATTCCCAAATGTTTGGTCATGGGCAATTTTGAACATGAACTATATGATCTACTCAAGTGATGGCCACCCAAAAATTATGATCACTAAATATTAGGGATATATTACTAGAGACAGATTTCCATAATTTGTCAGCAAATATTTAACCTCTAATTATTTTATCCAAAATAAATCCCGTAATCATATGTAAAGAAGGAGGTACCAAAATTATTCATCAGAAAATTATATAAAAATTACAGAATCTTAATATGGTATATTAAAGGTCATTGTGCAAAAATCATTATTTTTACAGGCTTGCTAGACACAAAAATAAATTTATTTAAATTTTCAAGTGAAACCATTCTTAAAGAAACAACCCTTAGAAATATTCTTCCACAAATCCCATAAAAATTTACAGAGTTTTAAAACATAATGGAAAGCCCTCTGGCCAAATTTCATCAATTTCCAGCAAATATTTTCTTCATAATAAATTTCTAAGTAATTAATGCATATTACTAATTTGTTAACGAAGTATCCAAAATAATAATCCATAATTCATAATAAAATCTCCAGAGCTTGTACTATCTTTAAAAACTATTCAACCTAAATCTCATCACTTTTCAATGAGTTTTAGTAACATTTTCCTTCACTACAAGGTTTGTGCCCTAAGCTAGGGTTAGTGTTTTGAGGGGGTTTAAAGCTTCCAAATTCCCTAGAATTTTAACCAGAGGACCATACTATCCCTATGGTCCTCTCCACAAATATTCATGTCATTCCAAGGTCATTTGACCCCATGACCTTCAAACCCTAAAATCACCATTAAGGGACCTACCCTAGGGTTCTAGGGCTACCCTACTCTTAACCAACCCAAATTACATTGGAGGGTGTGTCATACCTTAAAACGTTAGTGGCCAAAATATCAACCTCTGTTGAGGTGATTTGACCACTCAAATCACAAAGGGGGTGCTTGACCTAGTTAACCTTAAAAGGGTCAACCTAGGGATGGGTCAATACCTAATCAACACATCTCCAAATGAGATGAAACTTTAACCAGGGCCCTAACATGCCCTATAAGACCACCCACACAAATTTGGGGGAGTTTTGAGATGTTTAGGACACCTATTTAATTTATTCATGGATTATTAGATTTTTATAAAAACTATAGAAATATTTTCTCCAAAAATTCCCATTTTGGGACAGGCCCTAGGTATAGCTAGGGTAGACTCTCTGCCAAAATCTCAGGTCATTTGGAGAAGGAATGAAGGGTGGGCACCCTTTTGAATCTCTGGATAGACCTCACCAAAATGAGTTATGAGGTCTATCCAGGACTCCAAATTGAATAAAATCAATTTTAAATTAAACTGCACATCGAGTGCTACAGTTTTTATGTTGATCACTTTTTCTGTTCTAGCCCCTAAGTATTTTTAAATTTTAAAACCAATAAATATAAAATCTGTGACAGAAATTGAAATAATCATGAAATTAAATCCTATAGTTTAATATTTGATGAAGCACGAATCTTGGCGCAACTAGTGGACGACATCTGGTCATCTTCAAGCTTCAGCCGATGGCCTGGATCCATCCCGCCTAGAGCTTCTTCCAGATGCTGTCGTCGGCGATCTGGCCACCTCCCCGGCCGGCCACCGCCACCACCTCCTCCGTTGAGGTGGTGGCTGTCGCCAGGCGGCGACATAGCCGCTGGAGAGCCACATTCCGGCGAGCCCGAGCGTTGGATTTTTGCGGAAAATTCCAGAAATTTTGGGCTTGGATCGGGCTCAATTGAGCCCGAACCTTGGACCTAAGAACTTCTATGATATAACCATGAGACAAGGAGAGGAGGAGGACCAGAATCGCGGCCTGGGAGCGGGTATTGTGCCTCCTCGCCATTGCCGGCCACCAAGCTTGAGCTCCTCTGCAACTTCTACACCAACCCCTCTGGAACTGAGATCTGATCAGGGGAAACGTGTTGGGTACATTGGTCAAATGTACCTGATTTGAAGAAGCCTCACCTAACTCAATGATATACATCAGAATGTATTTGATGTTTGTTTGAGTTACTTGTGCAGGTTAGGAATACACTGGACTGAAGCTAAAAATTCTAAGTCCATGTGTCGACACCCAGAGGGCAAGTGTCGACACTTGAGAAAGCTTGTGTCGACACCCAGACATGCAGTGTCGACACTTGGAGTCATTGTGTCGACACCTGGGAAGAAGAGTCGACACCAGTCAGAAAGTGTCGACACTTGGAGTTGTGTCGACACTCAGTGCAGAAGGATGCAGAAAAGCTGTGTCGACACTTAGCAAAAGTGTCGACACCTAGAAGAGCTGAGTCAACATCAGAAAGTGTCGACACTTGAGTTGTGTCGACACCCAGCAAAATTCTGCAGAGACTAAGTACAAGTGTCGACACTCAACACAATGTGTCGACACTCAATCAGCAGAGTCAACATATGAAGAATGTGTCGACACTCAGCACAATGTGTCGACACACACTCAAAGAAGTCAACACTTGAAGAATGTGTCGACACTCAGCACAATGTGTCGACACATAACCAGAAGACTCAACACTAGAAGGAAGTGTCGACACAAGGAGATGTGTCGACACTTAGCAAAGAACAGAAAAGTGTAAAATATTCTAAGTATAAGTGTCGACACTAAGGGAATGTGTCGACACTCAGCTGAAGAATCAAGAATGAAGACTTGTGTCGACACCAAGAATCAGTGTCGACACTTGACAGTTTCAACACATGAAGATGTGTCGACACAAAGGAGATGTGTCGACACTTAGAAGAATACAGATAAAGAATAAGTATAAGTACTTGTGTCGACACTCAATTTCAGTGTCGACACATGCAGAAGAAACTGTGTCGAGACATACAAGGAATTGTGTCGACACCTTGTAGACTTGTGTCGACACTTACACAACATGTGTCGACACTTGGTCTATAAGTGTCGACACTTAAGAACAGAAAGTCTCGACACTATATGACAGTTAGTGAGATTTCAAGAAGTGACTGGTTGACATGACAGCTGCCAATCCAGCCGGTCTACAGCAACTGTCAGAGAAGTCAAAAGTCTGTTATAAACCGGATCAGCCGGTTACCATGAAGGAAGCCTATAAATAGGCACCCACAGTTTACAGAAGGAGTAGTTAAGTTGTTAAGTGGTCAAGTTGTTCACAATCATTACTTGTTGTGAGAATAATTGAAGTGGTTGATCAGATTAAATCAAGAAGTGATACATAGAGGATCAACACAAGAAGATCAGGCAGTCCAACTGCAGATCTAAGTAGTTGGAGAGAGAGAGCTCCAACTAAGGATTCAGTCTTTGGAACTAAGGCTGAGAAGAACAATTCAGAGTCATCTGGATTTCAAGAAGCAGAGATCAAGGATCAACTGCAGAAGATTCAGACTAATTCAGTTCTACTCAAGAAGCTTTGAAGAAAGCTAAGTCAGTTTGGATCAAGCTGAGTTCTTCCAAGAACTCTTCAAGAAACTCTCAACTCCTCTCATCCTTTCTGAGTTGTAGAGTTAGCATTTGTAATTTCTATTTTAAACTTGTAAGATCCATTGGATCTGAGTGATTGTAAGCCTATTTTATAAAGGCTGAGGGTAGGGCTTGGTGCCTGAGTGTAGGAGTTGAAGAACTCTGAGTGTAGGCCTTTAATTGGCTGAGTGTAAGCCTTGATTGGCTGAGTGTAGGCCTAGGTGGCTGAGTGTAGGCCTTTTGGCTGAGTGTAAGGCTTTGGGCCTGAGGTAGGAACCTTGTTGGGTTCTGAGCTAGTGGAGAAGTTTGGCCGAATCTAGTACACTGCTAGATAGGCGAAGGGGGAAAGTGGATGTACCCAAAGATTGGGGAACCACTATAAAATCTTGTGTATTCTGTGCTGTGATTGTACTGTGTTGAGAATTGCTGTGTGCTGTGATTACTTATTCAGAAATCTGTGTTATAAACTGTTGACTGCCAACAAAGAATAAGAAAAGGATTAGGTCACCTATTCACCCCCCCTCTAGGTGTTTAGGTACCATATCTTTCAAGTGGTATCAGAAGCGAGGTTCCTCAAAATCAGGACTAACTGTCTGAGGAGATCCAGTTTGGCAGATTCAGTATAAGTCAGGAAACAGGAAACAGTTTCAAGAAAATCAAGAACATGGGTTCTTCAGAGAATCATAAGGAGTTGGGTTCAATGAAACTACCTATATGCAGAAAAGAGATCTTTGGGATCTGGAAAGAGAGGGTTAGGCTTTTTATGGAAGCCTCTGACCCTAGGATATACATCACAGTCAGAGAAGGGCCATATGTGCCATGAAGATTTCAGTATTGGATGCAAATCAGAGGACTCCAAAGGATTTCTCTGAAATGACCAAGGATGAGATTGTCCTAGCAACCATGGACAAAAGAGCACAGAATATAATAGTTAGTGCAATTGATGATGCCACCTTCCAGAACCTTATTCACTGTAAAACTGCAAAAGAAATGTGGGACACCCTCATTGTCTATATGGAAGGTTCTGAAGAAGTAAGGCAAGATAGGAAGTCCTTGCTTAATCAAGAATATGAAAGCTTTAGGCAAGGAAGAGGGGATAGCATCACTGAATGCTACAAGAAATTTTATAGAATTGTAAATGAACTCATGTCATATGGAAGAGAGTTCACAAACTATGAGTTGAATGATAAATTCTTGAGGTCCCTCACCAAAGACTGGGACACCAAGATCTGTGCCATCAGAGAAATGGCAAAGTTGGGAGAAATTCCTCCTCCCACACTTTTTGGCAAGTTGTTATCTTATGAGATGCAATTGTCAGTAAGAAAAGAAGAAGAAAAGTCAACAAGGACTGAATACAGAGAAAAGACTGTTGCCTTTAAGTCAGATGTACCCAGAAAGAGCAGGACCAAGTCATCAACTCCTCCTCCTGAGATAGTTGAATCAGAATCTGAAGAGTCAGAAAGTACAAAATCTACAAGCAGTGAAAGTGATGAAGACTTTGCTGCATTCACCAGACATTTTCAGAAGTTCCTTAAGAAGAAACAGTGGAGGTCTAGACCTTCATCTTCCAAAGGGAAAGAGGTTCAGTATCAGGAAAAGAAGCCTTCAAAGAAGGACAAGAAAAGGACCAAGACTAGTAAGGCAACTGGATCCAAGATAATTTGTTACTGCTGCAATAGACAGGGCCATGTTATTGCAGACTGTCCTGAAAGAAGGAAAGAATCCAGTGACAAAAAGAAAACACACTTCAAAGGAAAGAAGGAGAAGTCCTTTGTTGCAAAGAATGAGAAGACTCTTTCAGATATGTCTTCTTCAGACACTGAGACAGATGCTGAAGCCTATATTGGGCTATTTGCTGAGGAAGAAGAAGAGTTTATGCAGATCATGGAATCTATCTATGAGCAAGAAGACTGTCAAAGCCAAGGACTGATGGCTTTGACTGAAAGTACCAAAAACCTGGAGCAGCCAGGACCCAGTCAGGTACAAGGTTTAACTCAAAGTTCTGATTCCAGTTCTAGTTCAGAGTCAGATTATTCTTCATCAAGTGATGAGAATATATCTGAGTCTGAGGGAGATATTCATCAACTCCTAGATGAATATCAAGTACTATTGCAAGCCTATAAGAAAAGCAAGACCCTAGCCAAAAATTTGGCCAAGGAAATTGCTGATCTCAAGGCAGCTGCAATAGATTATGAGAAGAATTATGATCAAAAACTGAATGAAGTGGCCAGGCTGAAACACATTACTGTGATTCAGATGGGTACTATTACATTTAAGAATGATCAAATTAAGAAACTGGAGATTAATCTTCAGAAGGAGAAAGAGCTAGCAGCTAGGTATTCAAAACCTAAATCAGTGCTACCCTTGATTGATGATTTTGTTCATCATAAAGGAAAGACTGGACTGGGTTTTGTTAATCCAGCTAGGACTGTTCAGGATCAGTCCAAGTCCAAGGGCAAAGCCCCAACATTCAACAAGACTGCTGTAGTTAAGACAGCTAAGTCTGAACCTAAGCAAAGGTACAACAAATTTGAATGTTGGTGCTGTGGCAAGGTTGGCCACTTTGCTTTGGATTGTTGGCACAATGCCAGTGCCAAGTTGAGTAGCAAGTTACCTGTTGGAAAGACAGCAGGTAGCTATGTCAATTTGCAAACTAACAATCACCAAGGACCCAAGTTTACTTTGGGTTCTAAGGTTCATTAATTTGTTTTGCAGGAGAATCCAAGTGGCCATACCCCTACATGGTACTTGGATAGTGGATGTTCCAGACACATGACTGGAACTAGGGGACTACTGAAGGACTACATCCCAATCAAAAATGGTCCAAAGGTGACCTTTGGTGGTTCTGAAAAAGGAATCATCAAAGGGTTTGGTAACATTTCTTCTAACCTTGTTACCATTACTCAAGTGGCTTATGTTAAAGGTTTGAAACATAACCTCATTAGTATAAGTCAATTAAGTGATGTAGGGTATGACATCTCATTTGTTAAAAATGGTTGTCATATCAAGAGGTCAAGTGATCAAAAGATCATTTTGACAGGTTATAGGAAGAGAAATGTCTATTGTTTAGACATTATGGTTGAGAACAATAGTTCTCCAGTTTGTCTTGTAGCTGATGAGACAGTCTCTCAATGTGTCAAGTGGCACAAGAGGCTTGCTCATCTTAATTACAAGACTATTGGCAAACTCTTTAGTAAAGAGTTAGTGAGGAATGGTCCTCAAGTTAAGTGTGTCAAAGATGGCATTTGCTCAGCTTGTCAAAAGGGCAAGCAGACTAAATCCACCTTTAGAAGCATTGACAACAAGGATGCTGTGAGGTGTTTATACCTCTTGCATATGGATCTATTTGGTCCAATGCCAGTTCACAGCTTAGGTAGGAAGGTCTACACCTTTGTAGTTGTTGATGACTACTCAAGGTTTTCCTGGGTGTTCTTCTTAAAGCAGAAATCTGAAACACCTAGTGTCTTCCACAGTTTTGTTAGGCAAATTCAGAATGAATTGAACTGTACAGTGGTCAAAATTAGAAGTGACCATGGTACAGAGTTTCAATCTGAAAGCATGACAAAATTATGTGAAGACTATGGGATATTTCAAGAATTCTCTTCACCTAGAACACCTCAGCAAAATGGCATTGCTGAAAGGAAAAATAGAACCTTGATAGAGGCTGGTAGAACCCTATTAAGTGATTCATCACTGCCAGAATATTTCTGGGCTGAAGCAGTAAACACTGCATGCCATGTGATAAATAGGGCTACCATCACTAAAAGGTTAAACAAGACCCCCTATGAAGTAGTGAAAGGCAGGAAACCAAATCTATCCTATTTCAGGATTTTTGGTTGTAAATGCTTCATACTTAACAATGGGAAGTCTTACTTAACTAAGTTTGCTGCCAAATCCCAAGAGGGAGTGTTTGTTGGGTACAGCAGTAATAGTAAGTCTTATAGAGTCTACAACTTGACTACACAAGTTGTAGAGGAATCTGTGCATGTAGTTTTTGATGAGTCACAACTAATTAACAATGAGTTGTCTAGTAGTGTGTGCAGCCCCTCAGGTCTTATTAAGAAGATGGACAAGCTAACCATGGAAGATGTACCTGCTGCAAGACAGCAAGTAGAAGAAGATGGCTTATGTCCAGGGGGAGAACTACATGTACCAGGAGCTGAAGAAGTTCAAGGAACTCAGCATGATGAAGATGCTGAAGAAGTACAACCAGAAGTAAGGATGCCTCCAGCCAACAGGCATCTAAGAGATCATCCAGTGGAGCTATCATTGGAGATCCAAGACAAGGTGTTCAGACAAGGAGCAGAAATCAGAATGCTGCAGTATATTCAAGTTTTCTGTCTCAAATAGAACCAAAGAAATTTGAAGAAGCAATACAAGATCCACAGTGGACTGAAGCTATGCAGGAAGAGCTAAACCAGTTCAAGAGGTGCAAGGTTTGGGACTTAGTTCCTAAGCCTAAAGATCACAATGTGATAGGAACAAAATGGATCTACAGAAACAAGTTAGATGAACAAGGAGTCATCATTAAGAATAAGGCAAGATTGGTTGCAAAAGGATATAGGCAAGAAGAAGGTATTGATTTTGATCAAACCTTTGCTCCAGTAGCCAGACTGGAAGCCATCAGGATGTTCTTGGCCTATGCAACCTACCAAGGATTCAAAGTATACCAAATGGATGTGAAGTCAGCATTCCTTAATGGTAATTTAAAAGAAGAAGTATATGTGGAGCAGCCTTCAGGTTTTGTTGATCCTACTCTTCCTCATTATGTCTATAGACTTAGGAAAGCATTGTATGGGTTAAAGCAAGCTCCTAGAGCTTGGTATGAAACCCTATCTAGTTTCCTCATTGAGAACAAGTTCACAAGGGGGAAAATAGATAAGACTCTATTCCTTAGGGAATCTAGAGGCAAAGTAATACTTGTCCAAATATATGTAGATGACATTATATTTGGGTCTACTGAAAGTAGCCTTTGCAAAAAGTTTGCAAAGCTTATGCAGAGTCAATTTGAAATGAGTAGTATGGGAGAACTGAAGTTTTTCTTGGGTCTCCAAGTTAAACAGACTGAAAGTGGATTATCCATATGTCAGTCTAAGTTCACCCTAGAACTCATAAGGAAATATGGTATGGATTCCTCCAGTACCATGAAGACTCCTATGGGGTCAAGTATGTCTCTAAGCAAGGATGATGCAGGGAAACCTGTGGATGAAACCTTGTATAGAGGGATAGTTGGCTCACCTACTTTACTTGACTGCAAGTAGACCTGACATTATGTATGCTACATGTGTTTGTGCCAGGTATCAAGCCTGCCCTAAAGAGTCTCACTTGACTGCAGTCAAGAGAATCTTGAGATATCTAAAGGGCACACCTTATCTAGGCCTCTGGTACCCTAGGAATGAGATTTTGATCTAACAGGTTATTCAGATGCAGACTTTGCAGGATGCAAAGAAGATAGAAAGAGCACAACTGGATCCTGTCAATTCCTAGGTGGAAGACTCATTTCATGGAGTAGTAAGAAGCAAACCAGTGTGGCCATCTCCACAGCTGAGTCAGAATATGTAGCTGCAGGAAGTTGCTGTGCTCAACTTCTGTGGATTCAACATCAGCTAGAAGACTATGGATGTCAGGTAAGTAGAACTCCACTTTATTGTGATTCTACAAGTGCTATTTCCATAGCTAATAACCCTGTATCACATAGTAGAACTAAACATATTGAGATAAAATATCACTTTCTTAGGGAGCATGTAGAAAGAAATGATATTGCACTTGAATATGTTAAAACAGATAATCAGATAGCTGATATGTTTACTAAGCCCTTAGAAGAAGCTAAGTTTAATAGGTTCAAAATTGAACTAGGTATGATAAACTTAGACTAAGTATACAGAACAAAAATTGGCTAAGTAAAAAGGTGTCGACACATAGACAAGTCTATGTCGACACAGAATAGTAAGTGTCGACACTTCAGGAAAATGGTGTCGACACATCTAGGAAGTTAGTGTCGACACTTCAGAATGTTAGTGTCGACACATGTCGAGTAGGTGTCGACACATCCAATAAAGTGTCGACACTTAAGTTTTACTCAGAATTTTTCTAAGTAAAGTCTCGACACATGTCGAGTATAGTGGTGTCGACACTTAACCAAGTGTCGACACATAAAATCTGTTGACTAAATTTGTGTCGACACATGAGTGTCGAGACATTATAAGTCAGTGTCGACACTTATTGACAGTGTCGACACATCATTAGAAATTCATCCCGCCTGTTCGTCTTCAAACAAGAAAGGTATAAATAGGGTTCTGTCTTGATTGTCGACACGCTTTCAAAGTTTCGAGACCTAAACTCTTGTGTCGACATTTCTCTCATCTCAAGACTAATTCTCAAAACCCTAATGGCTCCCAAGCTGGAAGAGAACGTAAACGAAGGCTATGAGCTTGTGCGAGGCGCATTTGACGACAGCGACCAAGAAATCAAATCAGTGCTAACCCTAATTGTCAATTCAGGATTGGAGTTCTTGGTTTCAGAACCAACGAAAATCTGGAAGAAGGAAGTCATTGAATTCCTTTCTGGCGCGTCTATAGATGACTCAGGTTTCAGGATTAAGTCAAGGGTGCATGGCACCAAGGTCAAGATTTCACCTAAGTCACTGAGAAAGGTACTTCAGCTACCTAAAGTTCAAGTTGAAGAGGAAGTAACTGCTTCTAAGACCAAGGAAGCTCTTACTTGGTGTGGACTGGATTCAAAGATGAAAGTGGGATCAGTCTTTCACAGGAAAGGTATGAATATTCAAGGCAAGTTCTTGTCTGAAGTAGTAGGCAAGGTTATACTGAGCAAGCCAGGAGGGCATGACAGGGTGTCTGCCTCCATGTTTGAAGTCATGACCAGAATCATCTTCAATCTGAAAACAGACTTGTCAATGGTGGTTTATGAGAAAGTAAAAGAAAGCCTGAAGAAGCCCAATCTGGGCAGGATACTAAGTCTCTACCTGGCTGGATCAATTCCAGAGGTAATGAGCACTGCTGCAGGATCTAAGATCAATCATATGAGGAGAATGGACTCCAGGATATTCTCTAGATGGGAAAGGGTGCTGGTGTCAAAGGAATTGACCACCCCTGAAAAGCAATCTTCTAAGAAAGACTCTCCTCCCAGGAAGAAGAGGAAGACTGCTGCTGTGCCTCAAGAGTCCTCCAGCAGCTCAGGCAGTGAAGAACATGTGGTCTTCACTCCTGAAAGTCCAGTAGATGTGGCTGCAGAGAAGACACCTGCTCCTCAGGAGGCAGCTGACATCCAGGGGGAGCTTCCAGGTGTAGCAGCACCATCTACACTGGAGAGTGAACAAGCCACCCTCCTCATTCAAGAGGTACTTGTTGACCTTAATACTTTGAATTCTTCTATAACAAATTCTGATTTGTCTGATGATCATCAGCACCATCAGCCAACAAGTACAGTACCAGATGTTGGTCTTCCTGACACATCTGTTGTCCAAGAAGTTATCCTGATAAAGAAGTTGCTGAACCAAGTACATCTCCTGCACAGTCTCCAGCAGAATATACAATGGAAGATCTCTTTTTGAACTTAGATCAAGAAGATTTTGATATGGACAAGAATGCTGCTGATGCAGTAAAGGATGCTGCTGCTGAGGGGGAGAACATTGAAGGTGTGGAAGAGCCTATAAGGCTAGATACTGAGAAGGCACCTGATGTGCAGACTGAAAAATCCTCAAGCCCTAAGGATAGGGTGAATATTGCCAGTACATCTGAGTCTGAAGATGATGAAGCTGAGCAAGCTAAGAAGAAGAAGTTCTTTGTATTCAAGAGAAGGAGCCAGAGCTATAAGAAGGCTCTACAAACAGTTGCTCAACATTCCTTAGTTCAACAAGCTCCATCCACTGATTATAGTGCTCTACTGCTTGCAATGCAAATCAAGATGGATGAACAAAGGAAAGCCTTAGAAACTTATGTTGATGAAGGGCATAAGGCACTACAATCTGATCTGGGCCAGGAACTCAAGTCCATAAGGTTTGAAATGAACCTTAATAAAAGGGAAATGACTGATTGTTTTACCAAGGGTGCTAATGCTGTGGTATATCTGGCTAAACATCAAGAAACAATTAAAGAGAAAGTGGATGATATAGCACTCAAGCAAGGCTATGTGCTGGAGAATCAGTTAAGGATGAATGATAATCTGACTGCATCTCACAATGCAATAGTCACAGAACTCAAGAATAAGTCAAATGAACCTTCAACTTCCTCTGCTGCTGCCAAAGCTGATTTTGATAAGATATTTCAAGCAGAGATTGCTGCTGTACAGACTGCAATCAAAGACTCACAGAAGGTCATTTCAGAACAGCTTACAAAGCTTAGACCTTTCTTTAAAGAGGGCATAAGGTATTTGGATAGCCAAATCAGATTCCAGAAAGATGATGTGAGAGATCATGTGGCCCAAGAAGTCATAAAGGGGGAGAGAGTGTTAGTCAAGGCCAGTTCTGAGCATGCAAAATGGATTTCAAATTCTATCAGGGCTACACTTGGATATCCTCCCCTGTGTGATGACAATGAAGTAGCTGAATCTGGTATTCAAGGCACATATCTTGGAGGTGAGCAACAAGCAGTGGCTGATGTAATCTATCCACCTCCAGACTTTGAAATGATTCATGCAGATATTAGCACAATGTATAGTCCACCTGCTGGCAAGCCTAATATTATTCTGGAAAAGGTTGTTCAACCTATCACAGCTGCAATGCAAGAGGCTTTGGACAAGGAAGAAGAAACTAGGCTGTCAAAGAAGAAGTTTAGGGAAATTGCTGAGCAAAAGCCAGATTTTGAACAATGGAGCCCTACTTCTAGAAACATAATTCTCACAGCCTGGAAAGCTGCCAAGGACAATGCACCATGAGAGGAACAAGTGGTTCTCAGAGGCTGAATGGAGAAAGCATGAGAGTAGGCAGGAAGCAATTGTCCAATTTAGAAGGAAGGCTAAGTTAGGAAAGCTACCTCCAACAGCTGTGGAGCCTAGCAAGTACTTTCCTAAGCCCTATCATTATTTTGAAAGACAAAAGATCAAGGCTGAAGAACAGAAGAAGAAGGACTCTAAAGGGAAGAAGACTGCTGAAGCTGAGCCTGCTGCTGCTGCTGCTGTGAAAGCTCAAGTTAAAGCTGGAAAAGGCATTGTTATTAAAGAACCTGATCAGCACTAGATTAGGAATTAACTTGATGCTTGTTGTAATCTGTTGAGTGAAAAACATTGTAATACTTCATTGAAAATGTATAAGGAACATTATTGGAACAGTATATGATAAATATAGTATGAATGTTCTGAAATATGTGTGTTTCTTAATTGTTCTGCAATGTTTAATAAGTATACATGTGTGCTTTATTACATGTTCAAGTTTACCCTGTTGTCATTTATATGCTTTACATCATTTTGTAATTTTTTAATTATGAGTGGTGTATATCATTGACTAAGGGTTATGACTTCTCCAAATAGGGGGAGATTGTTGGGTACATTGGTCAAATGTACCTGATTTGAAGAAGCCTCACCTAACTCAATGATATACATCAGAATGTATTTGATGTTTGTTTGAGTTACTTGTGCAGGTTAGGAATACACTGGACTGAAGCTAAAAATTCTAAGTCCATGTGTCGACACCCAGAGGGCAAGTGTCGACACTTGAGAAAGCTTGTGTCGACACCCAGACATGCAGTGTCGACACTTGGAGTCATTGTGTCGACACCTGGGAAGAAGAGTCGACACCAGTCAGAAAGTGTCGACACTTGGAGTTGTGTCGACACTCAGTGCAGAAGGATGCAGAAAAGCTGTGACGACACTTAGCAAAAGTGTCGACACCTAGAAGAGCTGAGTCAACATCAGAAAGTGTCGACACTTGGAGTTGTGTCGACACCCAGCAAAATTCTGCAGAGACTAAGTACAAGTGTCGACACTCAACACAATGTGTCGACACTCAATCAGCAGAGTCAACATATGAAGAATGTGTCGACACTCAGCACAATGTGTCGACACACACTCAAAGAAGTCAACACTTGAAGAATGTGTCGACACTCAGCACAATGTGTCGACACATAACCAGAAGACTCAACACTAGAAGGAAGTGTCGACACAAGGAGATGTGTCGACACTTAGCAAAGAACAGAAAAGCTGTAAATTATTCTAAGTATAAGTGTCGACACTAAGGGAATGTGTCGACACTCAGCTGAAGAATCAAGAATGAAGACTTGTGTCGACACCAAGAATCAGTGTCGACACTTGACAGTTTCAACACATGAAGATGTGTCGACACAAAGGAGATGTGTCGACACTTAGAAGAATACAGATAAAGAATAAAGTATAAGTACTTGTGTCGACACTCAATTTCAGTGTCGACACATGCAGAAGAAACTGTGTCGAGACATACAAGGAATTGTGTCGACACCTTGTAGACTTGTGTCGACACTTACACAACATGTGTCGACACTTGGTCTATAAGTGTCGACACTTAAGAACAGAAAGTCTCGACACTATATGACAGTTAGTGAGATTTCAAGAAGTGACTGGTTGACATGACAGCTGCCAATCCAGCCGGTCTACAGCAACTGTCAGAGAAGTCAAAAGTCTGTTATAAACCGGATCAGCCGGTTACCATGAAGGAAGCCTATAAATAGGCACCCTCAGTTTACAGAAGGAGTAGTTAAGTTGTTAAGTGGTCAAGTTGTTCACAATCATTACTTGTTGTGAGAATAATTGAAGTGGTTGATCAGATTAAATCAAGAAGTGATACATAGAGGATCAACACAAGAAGATCAGGCAGTCCAACTGCAGATCTAAGTAGTTGAAGAGAGAGAGCTCCAACTAAGGATTCAGTCTTTGGAACTAAGGCTGAGAAGAACAATTCAGAGTCATCTGGATTTCAAGAAGCAGAGATCAAGGATCAACTGCAGAAGATTCAGACTAATTCAGTTCTACTCAAGAAGCTTTGAAGAAAGCTAAGTCAGTTTGGATCAAGCTGAGTTCTTCCAAGAACTCTTTAAGAAACTCTCAACTCCTCTCATCCTTTCTGAGTTGTAGAGTTAGCATTTGTAATTTCTATTTTAAACTTGTAAGATCCATAGGATCTGAGTGATTGTAAGCCTATTTTATAAAGGCTGAGGGTAGGGCTTGGTGCCTGAGTGTAGGAGTTGAAGAACTCTGAGTGTAGGCCTTTAATTGGCTGAGTGTAAGCCTTGATTGGCTGAGTGTAGGCCTGGGTGGCTGAGTGTAGGCCTTTTGGCTGAGTGTAAGGCTTTGGGCCTGAGGTAGGAACCTTGTTGGGTTCTGAGCTAGTGGAGAAGTTTGGCCGAATCTAGTACACTGCTAGATAGGCGAAGGGGGAAAGTGGATGTACCCAAAGATTGGGGAACCACTATAAAATCTTGTGTATTCTGTGCTGTGATTGTACTGTGTTGAGAATTGCTGTGTGCTGTGATTACTTATTCAGAAATCTGTGTTATAAACTGTTGACTGCCAACAAAGAATTAAGAAAAGGATTAGGTCACCTATTCACCCCCCCCCTCTAGGTGTTTAGGTACCATTTCTTTCAAAACGTTTCCCCTTGCCCTGGTGAAGGTGTCTAATAAAGGAATTGGGGAGAGGAGGTTTGTAACTCCCCAATTCTTCAAGAGACCATTAAGGCCATTAATGGGGGATTTTCAGTTTCACTGAATTTAGATGGCTGAGATCCTCCACTTGCCGGCCACCACTTGAGAACTTCTCCCCTACCTCCAAGGAGTTAAAGCCCCATCAAGGGAGGGGGTTATGGAGCCTCCATGGCCATGATGGCCATTAAGCTCCTTCTTCTCTCTCTTCCAAATGTAGGTAACTCCCTCTTTCTCTCTCCTAGTCACCCATTTCTGAATTTGATGGGCCCAAAATATGTCTCACCACCTCCTAGACCTATGAGCCACACTTGCCTAGGCCTAGCCCACTTGAATTGGGCTTGAGTTAGCCATTTAGGCTAATTTGATAATCTTGACCCAAAAGTTGACTTTGGTCAAATTAGCCACTAGGGCTGACCACAATGGATCCTTGGTGACCCATGGCACTCCCCTAAAGTCTACAAGCAGTTGGGTAGGGTCCACTTACACACTGTAGGTCACTTGACCCTTGGTAAGGGCACTTTGACCACTTTGGGACTTGAGTTGACTCGGGTCAACTTAGCTATTTGGGTTGACCCCAAGGAGTCCTTGGTGAACCATTGACACCATTTTAGGTCTAAGAAGACCTGGGCAAGGTTGGTTGGGCACATTAGAGGCCAACTCCCCTTTTGTTAGGGCACCTTGCCCAATTTATGCCTATGGTGGTCCTAGGTCAAATTGACCACTTTGGGTTGACTCCAATGGACCCTTAAGGCTCTAGTGGACCATCTGATAGGTTAGTGATGTTGTGGTGGGGTCAAATAGTCAAGATGAGACCCTAAAATCAAACCTTAGGCTGGGTAATTGGAAATTGTTATGTGCAAACCATGATGATCTCACATTCATTCCTAAGCTCACTTGGTCTCTTGGGCTTCCTAGAGTTTTGTCATGACCTAGTCATGGACAAAACAATTCTTAGGGGTCTAGTTGAAAATGGGATGTTACAGAGTATTTGACACTTCCTCCCCACGGGAAAGGCGAACTTTCGTCGATCCCGAGGACCACCTAACACTAGTCAAACCAACACCCTACTCATTCTATCTTCCAATGGTGAACTCATTTTTAATTATCCAACCAGTAAACATCTAACCCCAACTCATGTGCCCAAATTCATATTCCAAATTAAATTCTGCAGTTTTACTAAATGCAGACTAACCCAAGCTATATAACATGTAAAATGAGAGGTACCTAAAATATTCAACCTGTAACCCTATAATAATTAATGGAGGGCTGACATGCCCTTTTTCGCATAAATCTAGAATTTCATAATTTTTCTAATTTATCTGGTAATTTATTTAATTATTCTAGTAATCCAAAACCCCAAGTTTGAACATGATGTACCAACACCAGACAAGTACATGCTTCATAAAATTTATGATAAACATAATATGACTATTGAACATAAAATCCAAAGTTTCTGAACTCTTCGGCAAGATTTAATCCCCTAATTATTAATTTAATATAATACAATAAATGGAATTAAATAGAGAAGTACCTTACAATATTATCCAAAAATTACACAAAATTTACCATGGCTATAGTATGATCATAAATCCTCACTGACCAAGTTTCATAACATTTTAAGCTAGTTAGCCATGATTTTATCACAATCATCCTTAGGGGCAACTTAAAGATTTTAACTACAAGTATAAGTTAATGTCTTCCAAACACCCTACAATACTTTTCAGAGGCTCCTACTGACCCTAAGACAACTCTACCAAAGTTTCATCACTGTTCAATGAGTTTTAGTAACTTATTCTATCTCTACAAATTTTGTGCCCTAAAGTAGGGTTAGGGTTTAGAGGGGCCTACCCATTCCTAAATCCCTTACAAATTTTACAAGGGGGTTTTAACTACTCTAGTTCTCACTCTACCAAGTCTCAAGTCCATACAAGATCTTTTGACCCCTTGCCCTTCACAAGACACAAAAGCCCCTCAGGGTTTGGCCTAGGTCCTAAGGCAAATCTACTACAATCTACCCCATCTTCCATGGGAGGGTGACAAAGGTCATGCCAAGTCAGTGGCCCCAATTTTAACCTCTGTTGAGGTGATTTGGCCACTCAAAATCCAAAGTGCACTATTTGGCCTAAATAACCTTATTATGGGAAGGCTAGGGTTGCATGATTTCAACTCAAACCATCTCAAAATGAGATGAAATTTTAACTAGAGCCTTATGAAGACCCCAAGGACCACTCACCAAAATTTGGAAGGGTTTTGAGGTAATTAGACCTTTTAAATAATTCTTACATTATTTATTAAATTTCTACAAAAACTTCAGGGAATGTTTTCCAAAAATTTCCAATTTTGGATGTGTTCTAGGCCTAGGTATGAATGACCCCCATCCAAAATTTCAAGTTATTTGGATGGTCGGATTGATGGGGGCACTCAAAATAGTCTCTTGTCTAGCCTAGGTATAGTCCTCAACAAAATGGGTGATGTGGTCAAACAACTTACCCAAATTGGTGCAAATAAATTTTAAATAAAAATAGACTCATAGAGCTACAATTTTCATGTTGAAGACTTGTTCTGAAACAGCCCCTAAGTATTTTTAATATTTAATTTAAAAATAGCCCAGAAATGAGGCAGAAATTGATTGAAACAGGAATTATTAAAATCTAATCCAGCACGGATTTTAAAGCAAAATCGAGGGGCTCCTGGTCATCTTCTTCCTTCAGCCAAGGGCTGGGATCAGCCCGACCTGGAGCTTACTTCAAGTCATTTTCCCGGCCACACGACCATCTCCCTGGCCGGCCACCACCTTCGTTGAGGTGGGGGCTATCGCCGGGAGGCGGCACGACCGCCGAAGTGGTGGTTTTCGGTGAAACCAAAAGCTTGAAAAACCATGGAAATTATGAAATTTCTCTCTCCCAATCGGGCTCAATTGAGCCCGAAAGATCTAGCCCACGAAGAGAGGAGTAGAGGAGGACCTTCAACCGTGCATGTCGACGTGTTTGATGGTGGTGCGCCATGGCCGCCGAGCTCCAAAAGATTCCATTTCCAGATCTCTATCCTTAAGCAAAAGCAGCGATGTAAAGGCCTAAATCCACTGCTTATGATGCTCTGAAGATGATAAATGGGTCAGTTGAGGTATGGGAAGGGGCATGGATTCAAAGCCATTAATGGCCATGAAAACTCAACTTTGGCCAAGGTAGATTCACTGCACCCAGCCACTAGAAAGGGCTGGAAAGTCCCTTAATCTTCGCCTAACTGACCAGGGAGGAAGATTGCAACAAGAAGAGAGGGCCTTTGGCCTTCCAAGCCATGAATGACCTTCACTCCTCACTTTCTCTCTCTTCCATTAAAGGAAAAAAATGGAGATTTCTCTCTCCTACTCACCAAGGCCGAATTTGATCATCTCTCTAGCCTAATGGCAGCCCACTATCTCATATTAATAATAAAAATGAGGTTAGCCCAAGTGGGGGAAACGGGTTTGAGCTTGGGTTAGCCCATTTGGGCCAATTTGACCTAACACTAGAATAGAGTTGACCCTAGTCAAAATGACCATTTGGGTTGACCCCAATGGGTCATTGGTGACCCATTGGCCTCCCCTAAGGTCTAGGAAGACTTGGGTATGGTTGTTGGGGCATCTTGGGAGTCACTTGACCCTCAGTTAGGGCACTTGACCTTTTTGGAGCTAGAGTTGACTTAGGTCAACTTAGCCTCTTTGGTTGACCTTAGTGGGTCCGTGGTGACCCATTGGCCTCCCCTAAGGTCTAGGTAGGGATGGGTAGGGTTGTCTTGCCACTTTGGAGGTCACCTACCCTTAGGAAGGGTACTTTGACCAAATTAGGGGCTAGAGTTGACTTTGGTCAACATAGACTCTTGGTTTGACCCCAATGGGTCCTTGGTGACCCATTGACCTCACTTTAGGATTGGGAGGGCATGGGTGAGGTCCACTTGGCTAGGGGAGGGTCAATTGACCCTAAGTAGGCTAGTTTGACCCATTTAGGGTTAGGGTTGACTTAGGTCAACTTAACCCCTTTGACTGCCTACAGTGGGTCCTTAGTCGCCCTATGGACCTCCCAAAGTGTTTTGGGGTGTTGTGGTAGGGTCCTGTGGTCAAGGTGTATCCCTAAGGTCAGACCTTAAGTCTAAATGTGAGGCTTAGCTATAGGCAGACCAAGGTGATTTTCACCTTGGCCTTGTTCACTTGGTCCCTTTGAGCTTCTGGTGGTTTTGTCATGGCCTAGTCATGACAAAATAAAATCCTAGGGGTTTAGTTGTTTAAGGGATGTTACAAATCCCAATATATATATAAAAAAATTTTGTCCCCGAAATTAAGGTTGAGCCTACGGGGGTTTCTACAGAATAAGTACAACTTGTAACATTCCTAAGGTTTAAGGTATACCTGACTCGAAGAGCTCCTAGTACTTTTGCTACATCAATTCCTGTGGCTCCCATGTATGCTCCTCCTGCCCATGGTTTCTCCATAAAACCTTGACTAGTGGGACCTTCTTGTGTCGCAAGACCCGCACTGCCGTGTCGTCGATCCTGATCAGCTCCAAGCTGACTCATCGATCTGATGCCACCGGGCCGTCGGCTGTGGAAATCAGCTACTCATGTGACGCTTGACATTTTCTCGTAAGTGATTTACACATTCAAAATTTATCCCCGATGATGATAAGTTTAATATCAGTGACGTTGCAACGTATTTTGGTATATGTCAAACACATTCAATAATATTTTATGGGCATGGTGTTACAAATATATAATTAGATTGACCATTGTCTATTGAGAAGTAAATACCATTGCTGGAAAAACAAATATTTAATCTTTGTTATTGGTAATGAACATGTGTTTTGTTAGGAAGTAATTTTATATGGATAAGAGGCGGTGGGGGAGGTGAGCATTTAATTGGGGAGTCTTTTATTCCTTCCTTCTGATCACTTGCCGCTAGAGATTCTTCTTACTCTCGGTTGTATCGTGATTAGGGCTCACAGAACCGCTCTCCTTCTCTTCTCTCCTCATATCTCTTCCTCAATCTTCCAAAACTTTGCAATATTTTGAAGTTGCAGCACAATTGTGTTGGAATGGTTCCAGTCAGGGCTCATGATGCTTCTGCGGAATCTGTAATTTCGTCTTTCTGTGATAGATCCACTGTAAGAATTTTGCTCCCCCTTATTAATTCTTCATTTAGACTAGATTGAGGCAATGGAGAATTCGTATGGTTAAAAGGTTTGTTTGTATTTTTGGTTGGCCGATAGTTTGAGGGTTGTTGCTTAGTTGTGGTTTGTTGTTCGAGACACTGAGCTTTTTCTGTATATACAGTTATACAGTAATTTCTGATGTTGGCCGGCTAGTGTTTTATACAATCACTTGCTGCTCCTCATCTTTGGGTATGGGTGATAATTCATGGCCAATTTTGGGTAGGCCATGTTGACTGTTGATATAGCTTTGAGCCTATTTGAGTTATGAATGTCCTTATTTGATGGAGCTCTAATGAACTTGACCTAGTTGGTCCAGGTGCCGTTTGGTCTCTCCTGTATTGCTGCTGCTAACTCCAGCTGCAGAATCTACTTATTTTTAGAAACTTATGCCCTCTACTATGAATGGTAGAGGGCTGATGCAATTGGAGTCTTACACCACACATTTCGTCAACCCTAAGTGTCAACGTCATAGCTATATGTGATGCAACCCCGATAATACGACCTGTTAATGATACGATTTTTAAACAAAGATCGTGAAGGATGGCATCCCAAGATAGACATGACGATGATGTGGGGCGTCACACCGGAAAGGAAAAGGCAATGGTGAGACTTATCTGTTTAAGTTATGCTTATTTCAAGTATTTTAACTTATTTGCATTGTTATTAAAAGATGGAAATGAGATTTATATGATATGTGCCGTCATGGATAGTTTGTATATCACTGAAAAACATATTCTCGCTAATATGTATGGCCTTGGAAAAAGGCAAACAGGCGAATGAAAATCTGAGGGGATTATAACCTAAATAACTTACTGTTAACATGTCGACATGAGGTTATGTTAAGGGCTAATTGAATGTGCATGCTTAAATCAAAGGATACAAATGACTTGCCAAACCAGCCGGCCTACGAGCATAAATGCGTGTTGTACGTACTGGTTTTGGATACTGATGACCCAAAAAGGTCGGGCCCAAAGATTGAATTATGAGAAAGTGTACTGATTTCAAAGTCAATTGCCCTTAATATTTCCCAGCTAATGTAAATTGCATGGAAATAAAAGGTTCTCTCATGTTATTGTTCTCTATAGTTGTTCATAATAGTGCATATGGTACCGTGTTCATGATCATTGATATGTCCTTACATTGTATTGTACTACCTCATAGAAATGATGTTATGTACTTACACAGCTTAATTTTCTTTACTGGCCTGAATTTTAACTGTTATAGCTATATGTAACGTCTCTTGTTTTGTATGTACAGCAGGTTAAAAAGATTTGTTCTCGCTTAGTCTTTAATAAAGACTAATAGTTTCAAATTCTAACATTCTTAGGTACAGGAAAATCACAAACTGGACAATGCTAAGGATATGATTGGGATCTATATATTATGTTTATGCAGATACTTAGCTACTTTTGTTGATAGCATAGTCTAGCCACTTTTGTTGTTATGTACTTATGTTTGTACAGGCTTTTGTTGAAGTTTAAACTTGTAATAAACTCATGTAGTATGTATGTACTTTTATCCAGACCTGTACGTATGTATGTGCTCATTGTGAAATGCTGAATGGATGAAACATTGATTATGGTTTCATGGAATATAGAAAGGTTATTTATGTTAATTGTGGCGGACTACGGGCCGTTACAATTGAGTGGTATCAGAGCCAGATTTCCAAAACATTGGCCACAATGAGTATGTACATATGTAGGCTGGCCAATAGCTAGTGAACATAGCTTACATTTAGGTTCTTTCTCTAACAATTGATCATAACGTGTTTGTTTTAAAGGACCCTGTGCAACAAAATTAGGAGATTATGTCTGAAAGTGGTGATAGTACACATGTCCATCAAGAGCAACTGAGGCAAGAACACATGTTTGTGGAGCAAGCTTTACGTCCATAAGTTGAACAACAGGCCCAACCTCAACTGACAGACCTTGCTCACATTTAAGCAGAAGCTATTAAGATGGTGCGAGATGTTCCTCCTCTTGTTCCTTTAATAGAGCCTATTGTAGCATCACAGCAGAGATATCTTGATGTAGATTTGAAATAGTTTTTAGAATTGAAGCCGCCTATTTTTCGAGGTGGTCTCTCCCCTTTGGAGACAGAAGATTGGATTTCACGTATCGAGACAATATTTGAAGTGATGCTTTGCCCAGATGACCGAAAAGTGAGCTTAGTTAAGTTTCTCCTGGAAGGGGAGGCTAAACGATGGTGGGTTAATGTTCGTGGTCGTTTGGCTAGTCGAGGACAAGTCAGCATACCTTGGACCATGTCTGTGCGAGAGTTTACATGATGGTTTGTACCTGAATCAGAGAAGAAACTGCTATAGGATAAGTTCTTGCGTCTTGTACAGGGTCCCCGCTCTGTCCTTGAGTACGAGACAGAGTTTGCCAATCTGGCATTCTATGCCGAAGCGTTTGTGCCACATGAAAAAGAAAGGTGTCGCAGGTTTCAGGAAGGATTGTGGGATAGTATCCGGTCGATTTTGGTGCCACTTGAAATTCGAGACTATGGAGCTTTAGTTCAAAAAGCTCGCTTGATGGAAATCGATGCAGAGAAGACTCAAAGAAGAAGGTAGTTTGGAAAAAAGAGGTCGCAGTGGAGTCAAAGTAAGGAGTCCTCAGCGAAATCTGGTACGTCTTGGAAGTCTGGTGATTCTGGAAAGTGACCTCGTCCGACAGAGAGTAGTAGCGTGGGGCAGTCACAAATAAAGGAGCAAAAGTGTGGAAAGTGTGGGAGATCCCACAAGGGACAATGTTTAGCTGGAAGTAATGTATGTTATTTGTGCCGCCAGCCTGGGCACCATCAAAGAGAATGCCCAAAGAGAAAGGAAGGAGAGAGCAGTACCAGGAGGTTCCTCGCCCCACAGGGCCAAAAAACTTATCAGATGGGTATTTCTAGAGAAAGTGAATCTCTTGCCTCAAATTCATCCCTAGGTGGAACTTCAGTGGAAGAACGACATATACAGCCTCGTGTGTTTAATCTGAATCAACAACATGTTAAGGTAGATGACATAGTGGTTACAGGTATGATATATGTTTGCGGCAAATTGATGAAAGTTTTATTTGATATTGGTGCTAGGCATTCTTTTATTTTTTTCGAATATCTTGGGTATTATTGCTGAAAAACTGTATTCCACACGGGATATTCTGCATGTCACTCTACCAAATAATCAAGTAGTGTTAACGCAACAACGAATCATAGTTTCGATGGAGTTAAACGAGAAACACTTTGCGGCAGATTTAGTGGTTTTACCACTTATAGAGTTTGATATTATACTGGGTATGGATTGGCTAATCCAACATGCAGTAATAATTGATTGTAAGCGGAAGGAAGTTACAGTTCATTGCGTAGATCAAAGTGTTACGAAGTTCGACGGTTTGGGTGAAGGGTCCAAACTCCTAATATCTACCTTGAAGGCATCAAAGAAGATACAAAAGGGATGTGAAGCGGTGTTGGTATTGGTGAGAGGAATGTCAGAGGAAAAGAAGGATATGAAGGCTGTTCCAGTTGTATGTGAATTTCAGGAACTTTTTCCTGAGGAATTACCAGGGCTTCCTCCTAGAAGAGAAATGGAATTCAAAATTAACTTGGAAGAAGGAGCGAGACCAGTTGCAAAGACACCATATCGGATGGTACCAAAAGAGCTTGTCGAGCTGAAGTGTCAGTTGCAGGAATTGATAGACAAACACGTTATTCGACCCAGTACATCTCCGTGGGGAGCCCCGATGTTGTTTGTAAAAAAGAAAGAGGGGGCATTGCGGTTATGCGTGAATTATCGGGACTTGAATAAATTAACAGTGAAGAACAAATATCCTTTACCAGACATTGAAGATTTATTTGATCAACTTGTAAACGCAAAAGTGTTTTCAAAAATGTATTTACGATCTGGTTATCATCAATTGCGTATTAAAGAGGAGGATATTTTCAAAACCGCTTTTAGTACACGATATGGACATTACGAATTTGTAGTAATTCCATTTGGGTTAACCAATGCTCCTGCAGCATTTATGGATATGATGAACCGCATTTTCCAGGACTATCTGGATAAGTTCATCATTATTTTTATTGATGATATATTACTTTATTCAACATCTGAGGAAGAACACACTCAGCACTTGAGGTTAGCATTACAGAGATTGAAGGAAAGTCAATTGTATGCTAAATTTTCAAAATGCGAGTTCTGGTTGAAGGAAGTGTTCTTTTTGGGACACGTGATATCCGAGCAGGGTTTATCTGTTGATCCAGCAAAGGTTGATTCGGTCCTTAATTGGCCATAACCTACAAATGTGACAGAAGTACGGAGTTTTCTTGGGTTGGCACGGTATTATCAAAGATTTGTTAAAGATTTCTCAAAGATTGTCGTACCATTGACACAGTTAACCCGAAAGAGTATCCCATTTCAATGGAATGAAAATTGTCAGCTCACGTTTGACACACTAAAAGAAAGGCTAACTACAGCGCCTGCGTTAGTACTTCCATCAGGGTCAGAGGGATTTTAAAATTTATAGTGATGCTTCTTATAAGGGTTTGGGTTGCGTATTAATGCAACACAGGCAAGTAATTGCTTATGCTTCACGTCAACTGAAGGACGCAGAAAGGAATTATCTGATTCATGATTTAGAATTGGCCGCATTGATTTTTGCTTTAAAAATCTGGCGACATTATTTGTATGGGGTAAGGTGTGAAATTTTCATCAACCACAAAAGTCTGAAATATATTTTTACCCAGAAAGAATTAAACCTCTATCAACGACGTTGGTTAGAGTTTATCAAGGATTATGATGTCAACATCCAGTATCATTTGGTAAAAGCAAACGTCGTTGTCGATGCTCTGAGCCGCAAAACTGTTGTGGAATCATCAACCTTAAAAGTATATAATATGCAGCTTTTACATGAATTAGAGAAGATGGGGATAGTCCCCATTATGACAGCAGAGGGTAAATGATCTCAATTCTTTCAGATGTAAATTCGGTATTCGGTAAAAGATAGAATTGTAGTAGCAATGCCAAAAGACGCATTTTAACTGCTTTGATGGAAAAGGTGACAAAGGGGGAATTTGAAAGTTTTACTAAACAGAATGGATTGCTGTTGATGAATAATAGGTTATGTATTCTAGATGCAGACAATTTACGAAAAGACATTCTATATGAAGCTCACAACACCCCCTATTCAATCCATCCTGGTCGAAGTAAAATGTATCAAAATCTAAAAGAAGACTTTTGGTGGCATGGAATGAAGAAGGATGTAATTACATACATCGCCTCTTGTCACACTTGCCAAGTGGTAATGGCTGAACATCAAAAGCCTGGAGGTTATTTACACTCGTTACCCATACCAGAATGGAAGTGGGAAGACATTGCCATGGACTTCGTCTTTGGATTGCCTCGTAGTAAATTGGGGCATGATGGTATCTGGGTTATCATCGATAGATTAACCAAGAGCGCACACTTCATAGCAGTATGACAAGATGGACCACCTAAAAATTAAATGAATTATATATTGATGTTATTGTAAAGTTACATAGTATTCCTCGAACAATTATATCTGATCGTTATGGTCGATTCACATCAGGAAATTGGAGACAGATTCATAAACTTTTGGGAACAAAATTACTATTCAGTACCGCTTTTCACCCCCCAAACTGATGGGCAGTCAGAGTGAGCTATCCAATTCTTAGAGGACTTGTTACGTATGGTAGTGCTTGACCAAAAGGGCTCATGGAAGAAATACTTGGCACTGGTCGAGTTTGCCTATAATAATAGCTATCAAGCCTCCATACAAATGGCACCATTTGAAGCATTGTATGGCCGTCGATGTCATACACCGTTAACCTGGGCGGAAGATGGTGAAAGACAGTTATACAATCGCCAGAAAATGGATAAGTGGAACGAGAAAATTGTACTTATCCAACAAAGAATGAAGGTCGCCCAGGATCGACAACAAAAGTATTATAATGCAAAACATCGCCGCATAGAGTTTCAAGTTGGTGATCTCGTGTGTTTAAAGATTAAACCCTTTAAGGGAGTTACACGACAACGACATCTTGGAAAATTAAGTCCACGTTATGTGGGACCATTCCATGTCATGGAACGAGTAGGCGAAGTCACGTACCGCTTAGAATTATCAGAGGATTTGCAAAGATTGCACGATGTTTTTCATGTGTCAGCACTTCGTAAATATATTCGGGATCCTGAGCAGATTATTCCAACTGGAAATATACAAATCGAAGCTGATTTGTCTAGCCTAACGGAACCATACCAGATTATTGATCAGCAAAGCAAGAAATTACGTAATCGAGAAGTAAATTTTGTGCATGTATGGTGGAAGGGGCACCCTCGAGATGAAGAGACATGGGAACGGGAAGACACTACGCGAGATCTTTTCCTTCTCTTATTTAACAAACATGCTGATTCCATTTTCGGGGACGAAAATCTTTAAGGAGAGAAGAATTGTGACGCTCTACATTTTCTCGTAAGTGATTTACACATTCAAATTTTATCCCCGATGATGATAAGTTTAATATCAGTGACGTTGCAACGTATTTTGGTACATATCAAACACATTCAATAATATTTAATGGGCTTGGTGTTACAAATATATGATTAGATTGACCATTGTATATTGAGAAGTAAATACCATTGCTGGAAAAACAAATATTTAATCTTTGTTATTGGTAATGAACATGTGTTTTGTTAGGAAGTAATTTTATATGGATAAGAAGCGGTGGGGGAGGTGAGCATTTAATTGGGGAGTCTTTTATTCCTTCCTTCTTATCACTTGCCGCTAGAGATTCTTCTTACTCTCGGTTGTATCGCGATTAGGGCTCACGAAACCACTCTCCTTCTCTTCTTTCCACATATCTCTTCCTCGATCTTCCAAAACTTTGCAAGATTTTGAAGTTGCTGCACAGTTGTGATGGACTGGTTCCAGTTAGGGCTCATGATGCTTCTGCGGAATCTGTGATTTTGTCTTTCTGTGATAGATCCACTGTAAGAATTTTGGTCCCCCTTATTAATTCTTCATTTAGAATAGATTGAGGCAATGGAGAATTCGTATGGTTAAAAGGTTTGTTTCTATTTTTGGTTGGCCGATAGTTTGAGGGTTGTTGCTTAGTTGTGGTTTGTTGTTTGAGACACTAAGCTTTTTCTGGTTGTGTATATACAATTATACAGTAATTTTTGATGTTGGCCGGCTAGTGTTTTATACAGTCACTTGCTGCTCCTCATCTTTGGGTTTGGGTGATAATTCATGGCCAGTTTTGGGTACTCCATGTTGACTATTTATATAGCTTTGGGCCTGTTTGAGTTATGAATGTCCTTGTTTGATGGAGCTCTAATGAACTTGACCTAGTTGGTCCAGGTGCCGTTTGGTCTCTCCTGTATTGCTGCTGCTAACTCCAGCTGCAGAATCTAATTATTTTTAGCAACTTATGCCCATCTTAATTGAAAATAATATTCAGTTTTCAAATTTAATTTGAGATATATTTGCACTGTTGGACTATGAATGGTAGAGGGCTGATGTAATTGGAGTCTCACACCACACATTTCGGCAACTCTAAGTGTCAACGTCATAGATATATGTGATGCAACCCCGATAATATGACCCGTTAATGATACGATTTTTAAACAGAGATCGTGAAGGATGGCATCCCAAGATAGACATGACGATGATGTGGGGCATGACACCAAAAAGGAAAAGGCAACGGTGAGACTTATCTGTTTAATTTATGCTTATTTCAAGTATTTTAACTTATTTGCATTGTTATTAAAAGATAAAAATAAGATTTATATGACATGTGCCATCATGGATAGTTTGTATATCACTGAAAAACATATTCTCGCTAATATGTATGGCCTTGGAAAAAGGCAAACATTCGAATGAAAATCTGAGGGGATTATAACCTAAATAACTTACTGTTAAAGTGTCGACACGAGGTTATGTTAAGGGCTAATTGAATGTGCATGCTTAAGTCAAAGGATACAGATGACTTGCCAAACCAGTCGGCCTACGGGCATAAACGCGTGTTGTACGTACTGGTTTTGGATATTGATGACCCGAAAAGGTTGGGCCCAAAGATTGAATTATGAGAAAGTGTACTGATTTCAAAGTCAATTGCCCTTAGTATTTCCTAGCTAATGTAAATTACATAGAAATAAAGGATCTCTCATGTTATTGTTCTCTATAGTTGTTCATAATAGTGCATATGGTACCGTGTTCATGATCATTGATATGTCCTTACATTGTATTCTACTACCTCATAGAAATGATGTTATGTACTTACGGCTTAATTTTCTTTACTGGCCTGAATTTTAACTGTTATAGCTATATATAACGTCTCTTGTTTTGCATGTACAGCAGGTTAAAAAGATTTGTTCTCGCTTAGTCTTTAATAAAGACTAATGGTTTCAAATTCTAACATTCGTAGGTACATGCAAATCACAAACTAGACAACGCTAAGGATATGATTGGGATCTATATATTATGTTTATGCAGATACTTAGCTACTTTTGTTGATGGTATAGTCTAGCCACTTTTGTTGTTATGTACTTATGTTTATACAGGCTTTTGTTTAAGTTTAAACTTGTAATAAACTCATATAGTATGTATGTACTTTTATCCGGACCTGTATGTATGTATATGCTCATTGTGAAATGCTAAATGTATGAAACATTGATTATGGTTTCATGGAATATAGAAAGGATATTTATGTTAATTGTGGCGGACTACAGACCGTTACAGCTCATGGCGTAGTAGAGCCCTCCGTAGTGAGGAGACGTGGAAGACGTCATGCAATCCCACTAACTCTGACGGTAGCTACAGTCTATAAGCCAAGGGGTCAATCCGCTCTAGGATCCTGTAGGGCCCCATATATCTTGTACTGAGCTTCTTCCGCCCGTGAACCGGCGAGACCCCATGCATTGGCCGTATCTTCAAGAAGACCCGGTCTCCCACCTGGAACTCCACCTGATGATGCCTCGCATCGTAATATTTGGCCTGCCTGCTTTCGGCTTCCAGCATCTTGTCCCGGATCAACCTAACCTGCGCATCAGTATCCTCCATAAACCCAGAGTCGAGTGCTTGAGGATCTTCATCCTGAATATATGATAGTGGGGTCCTGTACCTCCATCCATACAATGCCTCGTAAGGCGCCATGCCTATACTATACTGATGGTTGTTGTTGTACGAAAAATCGATCAGCGGCAGCAATCTCTCCCAAGGCTCGCTGCAGTCCAGAATACATAGGCACAGAAGATCTTCTAAAGTACGATTGGTGCGCTCCGTCTGTCCATCGGTCTGAGGATGAAAAGCTGTACTGAATGTCAACAGAGAACCCAGATGGGCCTTAACTGTCCTCCACTCCCTGGATGTAAACCACCCATCCCGATCTGAAATGATAGTCCGGGGTACTCCATGATAGCGCACAAATTGCTCGATGAATCTCCGTACTAACACACTGACGGGTGAGTCCTTCGCCACTGTAATAAATCTGGCCACCTTCGTTAGTCTGTCCACTATCACCCAGATCAAGTCATTCCCCGCATGAGATCGGGGAAGCCCATGTATGAGATCCATGGTTATATCCTCAAACTTTCACTCCAGCACCGGAAGTGGCTGTAGTAAACCAGCTGAATTCTTACACTCTGCCTTTACGAGTTGACAAGCCTCGCAATGCGTCACAAAATACGTAATGTACTTATTCATGCCTGGACAATACATCGTCTTCTTCAGGTCCGCTGCCATCTTAGTGATCCCCGGGTGCACTGAGTATCTACTACAGTGTGCCTCCGTCATGATGTCCTCCCGAATCTGGCCTCCTGCCAGTACGTAGACCCTGCCTCTGAAACATAAGAGCCCATCCCTCAAGTAGTGATCCCCTACTGTGCCTTCCTCCAAGGCTCTGAATATCGGCTCAGCCCTCTCATCCAGCCTCTGCCCATCTCTGATGCGGTCCCGAATGTCATCGGTGGCAGTCATCGATGCCAGGTATTCCGTATATAGCTCCGGATCATCCTCGGACACTAGTGATGTCTGCATCTTCTTAAACGACTCGACCAACTCCAAAGTTATCAACTGCAGGCCTACTCCTGACATACTCGCTCTCCAGCTCAGAGTGTCTGCCATCACGTTTGCTTTCCCGGGATGGTAATGCATGGTGTACTGGTAGTCTGACAGAAACTCCACCCAACGTCTCTGCCTGATGTTCAGCTCCTTCTGTGTGTCTACATACTTCAAGTTCTTGTGGTCTGAGAATATATCGCAGTGGACCCCTAATGACTACTTTTAGTCATCATTTTTGGTATAGTTTAGTTTAAGAAATTCCTAAGTTAATTGGTATTTTTTGCTTACTTTATTCCTATTATGCTTTCTTTCATATCTTATTTGTTTGTTATAAATATTTTTTTTTATGTTATGTTATGTTTATGTTATGTTCAATCTTATTTTTATTTTATAGGTACGTTATAATAATTAATGTTTTGATAAAAAATATGTGTTTAATTTGTTATGTTTTATGTTGTTGTGCAGCCCACTTCATCCATATGTGGCCAGCCACTCATTTTCCCCCCTCCCTTATCATTTATTGCATCCATACACCTCTCCAAGAATATGGTCGGCCACCCCTCTTTCTCTCCCTCTTTTATTTCTTTTTTTTCCTTTATTTAATCCACATTCATGCATATCCCCTCTCTCTCCCCTCCTCATTTATTTCCACATGCATGAGTCCCCCATTTCCCATGGCCGGCCACACACTTTCCTCCTCTTTTATTTCTTCTTTTATTATATATTCATCTCCTCTCTCTCTCATTAATTTCTCCATGCATGCACCTTGCCACCATGCATTGAATCATCCTCTCCCTCTCCCTTCATTAAATGAAATGCATGCATGAGTCCCCCATTTCCCATGGCCGGCCACCACCCTTGCCTCCTCCTCTTCATTCCCATCTAGAATCTTCCCTACTCATCTATAAAAGGCACCATGGTCTCATGCTTTAGTGTTGGATTTTGGAGAGCAAGTGACGTACTAGTTCAAGAGAGAGTGCTTTCTTTTATTTTGCTTACATGTTGTTAAGTCTTCATTAGTGTAACCTTTGCTTTTGATAGTATAATCTTTTCTTCGTTAGCATAATCTTGTCTCTTTATTATTTTGTACTTCTCCGTTTTTACATATCAATGAAAATGAATTTCTTTTATCTTTCCATGCTTTCTTTCTTAACTATGCGTAGCTAATCTTCTTTTAGCATTTGATCATGAGGATCCATGATTTGAGATAGGAATTATTTTTACTTCGTAATTTTATTTTTGCTAGTTTTTGCTCGATCCCTCTTTGATTTATTTCGAGCCGACTCCGTATTTCCGGTATACGGTAGTAGGCCTTTGATCTCATTTCATAATAGTCGAGAGACTCATTGATTTGAAAGATCACTCAAAGAGGGAAGGAGTTGCACGCAATCCTAGAGATAGGACGACGTAAATCCTCCGGATTGGAGTCAAATCCAATAGTGCGGATCATCTCGATAATGCAACTTTAGGCCCCTTTGATTTGTAAAGAGATTTCGATCAAAGCGTCTATAAGTTAGGAGACTTAATGCTCTAGCGAGATTTTGTCTTGTTTTCGGATCCGTTACGGTCGAGTTAAGTCGCAATTAGAAAATATTATTTTTGTTTCTCCTATCTCTTTTCATGGTGAATCATCGATCAAGTGCTATCTTTTAATCCATAGTTCCGTTTTAAATTTCGTTTCAGTTTAATTTTAAAAATTCTCAAAACCCACTTTCTTCTGGTAGGATAATAGTTCAAGCGTGAGTAGCAGTACTCGACAACCCCGTGTTTAAATATGACCTTGATACTACAATTCGACAGATACACTTGCCTGTTCGGGTTTTAGCCCATCAACCCCATAGAGGTAGTATCGCCGATCTTTAGGGCAAATATAACTGCCCCCATCTCCAAATCGTGCACCGGGTAGTTCTGCTCATGTTTCTTCAGCTGACGTGAGGCGTAGGCTATCACGTGCCCATTCTGCATCAGAACGGCACCCATTACCTGATAAGAAACATCCATATACACTTGGAATCATTCCTTCCCTGACGGAAGATCAAGGATAGGGGCCGAGGTAAGCCGATCCTTCAGCTCCAGAAAGGCAAATTCGCACTGTGGCGTCCAAATAAAAGGAGACTCCTTCTTCGTCAGAGCCGTAAGAGGAAGGGAAATCTGAGAGAACCCCTATACGAACTTCCGGTAATAACGGGCAAGTCCTAAGAAACTCCGAACATCCGTTGCTGTTTTCAGCATTGGCCAATCTCGCATTGCCTGGACCTTCGTCGGATCTACTGATAAACCCGCTCCACTAATAACATGGCCCAAAAAGGCCACCTCCTTTAGCCAGAATTGGCACTTGTTGAACGTAGCGTACATCTTATGCTCTCGGAGCTTCTCCAACGTCAAGGCTAGATGCCTCGAGTGCTCCTATTCGGTCCTCACATAAATAAGGATGTCGTCAATGAATACAATGACGAAGACATCCAGTTACTCTTCAAACACCCGGTTCGTCAAGGCCATGAATGCGGAGGGTGCATTCGTGAGCCCAAAGGGCATCACGGTAAACTCATACAATCCATATCTGCTGCTGAAGGCCATCTTCAGGATGTCTTCCTCCTGAATGTGTAGCTGATAGTACCCCGATCTCAGGTCCAGCTTCGAGAACCAATGAGCTCCCTCCAGCTGATCAAATAGCTCGTCTATCCTTGGCAATGGATACTTATTCTGGACCGTCAGCCTGTTCAGGGCCCGGTAATCGATACACTACCGAAACATCCCGTCCTTCTTTTTGACAAATAGCACCGGAGCTCCCCATGGTGAAGAGCTAGGCCGTACGTACCCGGCTTCCACTAACTCTTGAAGCTGGCTTCAAAATTCCACCAACTCCTTTGGGGCCATTCAGTGTGGAGCCCTGGATACCGGCTTAGCCCTCGACACGAGCTGAATCTGAAAGTCCTTCTCCCGGTGCAGGGGTAGCCCTGGTAGCTTCTCTAGAAATACATCGGCAAAGTCCCGCACCACTGGAATATCTGATATAGAATCCTTGGCCAAGTCCTTTGATGGAATATTTGTTGGGTACAACAATCATAGCAAAGCCTATTTGATCTACAACTTGAAAAGCAAAGTTGTAAAATAATCAGTTCATGTAGTCTTTGATGAGTCTACTATGATTAACAGTGGGCTGCCTAGCTCCTCATATAGTACTGCATGTACAGAACAGATGATGGACATGCTGACCATTAAGGAAGCATCACCAATTGTCAAAGAAGATCTACCAGGCATACTTGGAATGGATGAAGATCAACCTAAAGCTGCACTTGAATTTGCTACTGAAAGAAGACTACCAACAGCAGTCAGACACATAAGAGAGAATCCAACACACCAGATCATTAGTGAGGCAAGCCATGGAGTAATGACAAGGAGCAAAAGTCAGAACACAGCCATGTACTCAAGCTTTCTGTCACAAGTAGAGCCCAAGAAGTTTGAGGAGGCCAACACAAATAGTATTGGAATGGATCTATACAGGATGAATTGAACTAGTTCAAGAAGTGCAAGGTCTGTAAGCTGGTTCCCAGACCACAAGGACATAATGTCATTGGATTTAAGTGGATCTACAGAAATAAGCTTGAAGAAAGTGGCATTATAATCAAGAACAAAGCCAGACTAGTAGCTAAGGGGTACAGACAAGAAGAAGGAATTGACTTTGATCAAACCTTTGACCCTGTAGTAATATTGGAGGCCATTAGATTGTTCCTTGCATATATTGCACACAAGGGATTCAAGGTCTACCAGATGGATGTGAAGTCAGTCTTCCTGAACGGTGACTTAAAAGAGGAAGTCTATGTTGAGCAGCCTCCAGGTTTTGTAGTTCCTAACACACCTGATTATGTTTATAGACTTAAAAAAGCTTTATATGGGCTGAAGCAAGCACCTAGAGCATGGTATGAGACTTTGTCTAGTTTTCTCATTGAGAACAAATTCTCAAAGGATAAAATAGACAAGTCCCTATTCCTAAGGTAATCTAAGGGTATGATCATCCTAGTTTATATCTATGTATATGACATCATCTTTGAATCTAATGATGACAACCTCTGCAAAAAGTTTGCTAAACTTATGCAGGGGAAATTTGAGATGAGTAGTATGGGTGAACTTAAGTTCTTCTTGGGCCTCCAAGTAAGGCATACTGATGATGGCTTATACATATCCCAATCTAACTTCACCAGGGAGTTGATAAAGAAATTTGGCATGGAGAACTCCTCCACCATGAGAACTCTCATGGGGTCAAGTATGCCTGTAGGCAAAGATGAGGCAGGAAAACCTATTGATGAAGCTTTGTATAGAGGGATAATTGGCTCTCTTCTATATCTGACTGCAAGTAGGCCAGACATCATGTATGCTACATGTGTTTGTGCTAGGTATCAGGCTTTCCCTAAAGAATCTCACTACTCTGCAGCTAAATGAATCTTGAGGTATCTTAAGGGCACTCCAAATCTTGGACTATGGTACCCTAGGAGTGGGGAGTTTGAACTAACATGCTATTTAGATGCAGACTTTGCAGGCTGCAAAGAGGACAGGAAGAGTACATCTGGCACCTGTCGGTTCTTGGGAGGGAGACTAGTATCTTGGAGCGGCAAGAAATATACCAGTGTTGTAATATTAACTGTAGAGTCAGAGTACATCTCAGCAGGTTGTTGTTGTGCTTAGTTTTTGTGGATCCAACACCAACTTCAAGACTACAACCTCCAGATAAGTAGAACTCCTCTATTCTGTAATTTTACTAGTGCAATCTCAATTGCTAGGAATCCTGTCTCCTATAGCAGGACAAAGCATGTAGAGATTAGATATCATTTCAATTGGGAGCATGTAGAATGTGAAGATATCACCATTGAATTTGTTCTAATAGATAAGCAAGTGTCTAACATATTCACTCAGCCACTAGATGAAGCCAAGTTTAACACCTTCAAATTTGAGTTGGGTATGTTAAACTTAGTATAACTTCAGTTGCTCCTCATCTGGTTGCAATATATTTGGTCTTTTACAGATGTTTTTGTTCTTTAAAGAAATGAAGATTCACCAATTGAGGGGGAGCATTTCCAGCACAACTCCAACAGTTCATTGTTGCCTATTTGAGGGGGAACATGTGATAAGGGTCCTCCAACTATTTGCTGAAGTCAAAGATGGGGAGGAAAATATGATCAGAGATGATGATCAGATTATCACGCTCAAATATGGTAGCAGACAAGAGAGTGTGGTAACTATTTGGCAAGAGAGTGTGGTAGCTTTTTTATATATATTTACTTACTGCTGCATAGTACTGTATATGTCAACTCACTCACTTGCTTAAGAGTTTTGACTTCCTCAAATAGGGGGAGATTGTTGGGTCCATTTCCCACAATGTCCAAGATTTGAGGAAGTGAATATTTTCAATGATATACAAATAGTTGTAATTGACAGTGATGGGTTAAGAAGCCTAAGTGGCTGAGTTAGGGAAGCTCTTACCTAAGTGGTGGAATGACAGAAAACTGTCTAAGTCAACAGACGTTGAGTGAAGATCATTCACACAACGTCAAATGACTTATAGGGCTGAGTAAAGCCTATTCATTCAAAGCCATGAAGTGGCAAGCTTAGATTGTGGCTATATCCATAGGCGTTGAGTGAAGTCAACTCACTCAAGGCCATACAACAAAATGTTGTGAGTCAGGCTAATACAGTTAAAGCCTATAGTGAAATAAGCTGAAAAGTGGCAAAGTCCACAGGCGTTTAGTGTAGTTCACTCACTCAATGGCTCAAATTCAAAATTGTTGAATAGCTAAGCTTAGAGTTCGTCGAACTGAGCTATAAAATCATCAAACTAAGCTATTACTTATTCGTCATGCCGAACTATAAAATCGTCTAACTGAATTTTTACTTATTCGTCGAACTGAGCTCAGAGTTTGTCAAACTTAGTTCTAAGTTCTTCGAACTAAAACAAAATTCTAAAATAGAGAATCTGTCTAAGGCAGAAAGCATTGAGTGAGGAGTGGTCACTCAACGCTCTCAATGCCATGATACATAATTATTTAAAGGAAAAAGCGTTGAGTGATGCATGCTCACTCAACGCTCTCAACGCTTATGATGCTAAAGAAGCAGAAATGGCTAAGGCATAATGCGTTGAGTGAGGCATGTTCACTCAATGCTCTCAATGCCTAAAATGCAAAATATGGTTAAGGCAAAAAGGGTTGAGTGGAGCTTACTCACTCAATGCTGTCAACGGCTAGATAGACATATTTGTCTAAGTACTTTGGCGTTGAGTGAAGCTCATTCACTCAACACCTATTCTATTGATGTTCAATTTTGGGCAAGTTCATAGGTGCTGACGTCAGCAAAGTCAGCAAAATTTACAAAGTCAACTAAGTTCAAATCAAGTACGGAGAAGCTACATAACACGACAAACTCTACCGGGAAGCTACTATATGTCTTCTTCCATTAAAGCAAGGTGCAGCTGGAAGCTACTGATGGGACCCAATGAACTGTAAAAGTCGTTGATCAGTAAACTACAAAAGGATGAGATGGTACAAGACACAAGATAAATTTTAAGGGTTCATCTATTTCAAAAAGTTAGCAGCTGACTTCATCTTCCTCGTCATTGCTGCATGTAAAAAGCATGAAGCTCTCCAGCAAGAAAAGTTCAGATAGCTGTGCAGTCTCTATTAGCCACGGCAGAATCAGAAATAGTTCTGAAGGAATAAGAACCTTCAGCCTTTGGCTGTTTCAGTAAGCTGCTTGAAGACTTAAGATCAACATATCTTTAGCCTTCTATAGCAAGTTCAGGAGTCAGCACCTGTGCTCCTCCAACAAAAATTTTCTTTGCTGTGAGGAGAGTTAGAGCAAATATTTCTCTGCTCTAGTTGTTGACACTGAGAAATTTCTCAGTGTCAAAGTGAACAAAATCATTTTTTATTGTAGGATCCTTCTGGATATGAGATGTAGGGCCTTGGGCCTGAGGAAGGGCAAATTTACCTGAGCTGTAGGAGAGGGCTCCTCTCTGAGTGTAGGATCTTGCTGGGATCTGAGGTAGGTGAGTTGTACTCACTAAGAAGTAGGGCAATATTACTTGAGTTGTAGGAGAGTGTATCTCTCTGAGTTGTAAGAGCAAGTTTGCTCTGAGTTAGGGTTATCCTCTATATCCTGAGTGGTAGGGCTTAATTGTCTGAGGGAGGTGATACTTGTATCATTGAGTGTAGGCCCTTGTGGCTGAGGTGTTATTCTTAGAGGAGACTGAGAGATCCTTAGGGATCTGAGGTGTAAGCTCTTTGGAGCATTATTTTGGAGAAGTGACTTGACTAACATGAAGTTAGCAAGGTGGGAGGAGAATGGATGTACCCATAATTTTGGGAACCACTATAAAAATACTTGTGTGCTTTTCTGTGTTTGTTTTCTATTTACAGGTTCTCAAAAAAGCTTTCTTCTATTCAATCACAAAGAAACTCAAGAAGAAACAAAAGAAAATCAAAAGACCTTAATAAAACTATTCACCCCCCCCCCTCAAGGTTGCTAGCTACCTTGAAAACAAGAACTTTCACTACTACCAGTTGAGGAGTAGGTAATGTGACATTCCCAAGACAACATTTGGTACATGCTACGAGCACTATGAGTTGACTGTAATGCCATTTGGGGTAACAAATGCGCCATCGGTATTCATGGACTTAAAGCATCGAACTTTTAGGGAGTACTTGGACATCTTTGCGATCATCTTTATTGACGACATTTTGGTATACTCTCAGTCAGAAGAAGATCATGTGAATCATTTGCAGATGGTTTTGCTGTAACAACCCCATCCGTTCATATGGTATATTCTAGAAGGTCCGGCCGGGGCCCCACAGTATATATCACAAAACAGGCGGTGAAGGTACAGGATGATACCAGAGTAGCGCATCGCACCTATCACAAATCATTCTAGCGGAAGCCTAGACTACAACTTGAACTCCTCATGAATGTCCAAACATAAAACTCCACATTTTATATACTATAGGAATGTCTTACAACAAGTCCAAAGAGTTGGCCTTATGGCCTTACATGGCTTTAATACAATGGCCTAAACAAATTGGCGCGCAGGCCGGCCACAATAAAAGAAAACACATAACAACACAGATAGCCTTCGAGGGCTAGCAGTAGTAGCAGCAACAACAGTAGGAACATCAACCTCTATGCGTCCCGCTCGGCTCTCCAGCACCTGTACAGGGACAATCCACCCAACGGTGGCAAACAAAAGCAATGGTCAGCGTTCAGCTGACCAAATTATAACGACCCTACCCCTTCTCTCGGGGCAGCGGTATTCTTCCCTGCAGGCAGCAAATCACAAGTATGACAATATCTCTATCATTCAAATGTGCTTTCACGCACACAAGCCATCACAACCGTTCGCCACCCGGTCCAACGGTCCGTGCACTCAGGGCACATTCTTGGTGTTCTGGCAAACCTCTTGCCCACCATCGTATCAGGGTCATAACCCAACGGTAAATCTCTTGAGCATTTACTCCATGGCGTGCAGCCGGAGTTAGTCTTCCTACACCGGGATGGCCCGTAGCCCCCCATTGTGTCATGGCGCGTAGGCCGAAGACTCTTGCTATGCGCTCTAACAGACCGTACCTTTTGGTCTCACGTCGGACGGACATAGCGCAGGTCGGATCCTCCACCCCCCGTTGCTCAAATCGCCTTGCCTTCTCCGAGTACAGCGTACTCATGGCTATATCAAAGGAGCGGGTCGGTCTCACCAATCCTATTCTTGGAATTCAAGCCTGGGCCTAAGTATTACACCCATTTTCTCACAACAACAGCGGGTCTTTCCGGGGCACACCAGTACTTCCTGTTACTCTCTTCACAGGTGGACACCGCAAAAGAACAAATGTCAGGGGTCTTTCCTGGCTATCCTGCCAGTACTTCCTGTTACTCGCTTCATAGGTGGACACCCTACGACATCAAGCATCACAAAGGGCATTTCCTGGTCATACCAGTACTTCCTGTGCCTCAATCACAGGTTGGACCCAAAAACATCACATGGCTATTTTCCTGGGCTACCACCCCAGTACTTCCTGCTACTCCTTTTCGCAGGCAAACTACACGTTATCACGGAGTCTTCTCCGGTTCGTATGCAACATCACCAATCTAGACCAACCTGTCCAGATGAGCTTCACACAGCATGCCTATTCCGTACTCCATTTCCGGATCTATTTGCTAACAAAGGGGATTTCAAGCATCCACCCAAAGATTTCCAAAATCAGCCACCTCTTGGTGGGGGAAATCACAAAGCTATGCCAAAAAGAAAGCCTTCACATGGCTAGGAAGAAAAGTCGTTACCCTTGACGACCGCTTCGGTGCCATGACCGTAAAGCTTGCTTGCAAGACTCGCAAGAACGTTTCCTCCGCAACGCCGGCTTCGGATTTCTCTCGTCGGTAAACCGCAGCACCACCAGCAGCAGCCCCCTTTCCCTCTTCCTCCTCGTTTCTCTCTCTCTTTCTGTCTTAACTTGAAGAAAGCTTAAGGCCAAATCAAATGAGAATCACTTCTCAGTTTTCGGCCTTTAAGAAAAAAGAGGAAGAAGCTTCAGCCCTTGGATCCCAGCTGAAGGAATGGACGGCCACGATTCTGCCAAAAACACTGATTTTGACCCGACACGGCCTTTGACACGGCCGTGTGACAGGCCGTGTGCCTCAAGCGGTGGTCAACATACTTATCCAAACCAGTGACACGCCCATGGGACATGCCCGTGTCATGGGCCGTTTCACCAACACACCTTCAGACACGCCCGTGTCTGTGGCCGTGTGCCTGGGCGAAAAAAATCCCAAAACATCCCAAGACTTCACACGGCCTGTGACACGCCCGTGTCCCAGGCTGTGTGCCCAGACACGGCACAAAGACACGCCCTGTCGAAAACCTTCGGCGGGCTGAGTTCGTGGACCCGATTTGACACGCCCTGTGACACGCCCGTGTCACAGGCCGTGTGCAACTTCTCGACACTCGACACCCACGTCTCGACACTCGACGATCATCGAGCAAAAGTCTTCGAGCACACGTCACGGCCTTGGCACGCCCGTGTCCTGGGCCGTGTGCCTCCTCTCAACACATCGTCGAGTGAAAAATCGTCGAGACAAAGCCCGATCGTCGACACAACCTCGACACGCCCTGCGACACGCCCGTATCGCAGGCCGTGTCCTTTGACACGCCCTGGGACACGCCCGTGTCCCAGGCCGTGTCACCCAAAAATTTCCGTTTTAGAAATTTGGACTGTTACAATCCTCCCCTCATACAGGAAATTTCGTCCTCGAAATTCAGACACAGGAAGGCAACAGAAAATAGCAAGAAATATGTTACAACATACAAAAGTTTATGTTACAACATACAAAAGTTTATGTTACAACATACTCTCTCTCAAGATTACAAAAACAGCTCAGGGAACTCTTCGCGCATGGTTTGCTCTCGCTCCCATGACAGTTCTTCACGGCCGCAGTTGTCCCACTGGACTTTCACCATGGCGACCGCCTTGTTCCGCAACTGTTTCTCGGCAAGATCTTCGATCTGAATGGGTCTAACTCTCGTTGTTAGCCCATACTCCACCGGCACTCGATCATCCGCGATCACTTGAGCTGGATCTGTCACGGCCTTCCGAAGCACCGAGATGTGAAAGACATCATGTAATCCACTCAAATCTGCCGACAGAGCTAGTCGATAAGCCGCTTCGCCAACTCGCTCAACCACTTCAAAAGGACCCAAATATCTTGGACTCAACTTTTTCAATCGTCGAATCCTGGAGACACCTTTGAATGGCTTGATCTTCAAGTAGACCCAATCGCCAACCGCAAACTCCACATTCCGGTGCTTGGCGTTGTAGTACTTCACTTGTCGATCTTGAGCAATAAGCAATCTCTCTCGAATAGTCTGTATGGTTGAGTTTGCTTCCTCAACCTCATTTGGTTTAAAAACCCGGGCTTCGCCGCTTCTACCCAAGCCAAGGGAGTACGACACTTCCTTCCATATAGAGCTTCATATGGTGCCATCCCAATACTCGCCTTGTAGCTGTTATTATAAGCAAACTCTACCATATAGAGATGATCTTCCCATCTCTTTCCGAAGTCAAGGGCGCACATTCGGAGCATGTCCTCCATTGTTCTGTTGGTACGTTTAGTTTGGCCATCCGTTTGGGGATGAAAGGCCGTACTAAAAGTCAACTTCGTGCCCAACAGTCGGTGAACTAGCCTCCAATCATTTGACGTGAATCGCCCATCTCGATCACTTACGATGCTCCGAGGAACGCCGTGAAGCCACACAATTTGGTCAACATATAACTTTGCCAAACTTTCCACTGAATCATCCCGTCTGTTCGGGAGAAAATGTGCTACTTTTGTTAGCCGGTCCACAATGACCCAAATGGAATCATTTCCTCGCTGCGATCTTGGCAACCCATGCACAAAATCCATGGAAATATCATCAAATTTCCACTCTGGGATTGGCAATGACTTCAAATAACCGCCCGGCTTTTGGCATTCCGCCTTCACCATCGCACAGGTTTGGTATTTGGCTACATAAAGGGCAACATCTTTCTTGAGTCCTGGCCACCAGAATAGCTTCTTCAGATCGTTGAACATCTTTGTGCTCCCGGGGTGAATGGAATACTTTGTATAATGCGCTTCATACATCAGTTCTTCCCTCAACTTCCCCACATTTGGGAAGCACAAACGACCTTCTTTTCGCAAAAGACCGTCAATCCATGTGAATTTTCCCTCTGGCCCTTCACTCACATAGCATAAGAGATCTTCATCCAACTCCGTTGCCCGTCGAACTCGGTCCGCAAGGTCACATTGCACCTCGGTCCAGTTCAAACATGCAGTGGCAGTGGAACTCTTGTCAACACAATAGATCTCCAATGCCTCCAGTTCCTGGATAAGACGTTCATCATGCCTTTGCAACCAATTCGCTCTAGCCGGAACCCGTCGACTCAAGGCATCCGCGACAACGTTCCCCTTTCTGGGCGTATAGTGAATCTCGAAAGTGTAGTCCCCAAGGAACTCCAACCACCTTCGTTGTCGCATGTTCAAGTCTTTCTGCTCCAAAAGATACTTTAGGCTCTTATGATCGGTATAGATCCCCACCTTCACTCCATAAAGGTAGTGTCGCCACAACTTGAGTGCAAAATTCACCGCCGCTTCTTCCAAATCATGGACGGGATAATGTCGCTCGTGCACCTTCAGCTGGCGTGAGCCATAAGCAATCACCTTTCCATTCTGCAGAAGAACGCAGCCTAAGCCGCTCCCAGAGGCATCACTATAAATCACAAATCCGTCGGTTCCACTGGGCGAAGACAACACCGGCACCGTGGTCAACCGAATCTTCAGCTCGTCAAAAACTCGTGCGCACTCTGGCGTCCAAACGAACTTCTGATCTTTTCGCGTCAAGGTGGTTAGTGGCAAAGCGATCCGCGAGAAATTTTCCACAAATCTTCTATAGTAGCCCGCAAGTCCAAGGAAACTTCGGACCTCGGCCACGGAAGACAAGATTGGCCACTCCTGTATGGCCCTTATCTTTGCTGGATCCACTGCAATGCCCGCTCCACTCACCACATGACCCAAAAATGCCACTGATGATAGCCAAAACTCGCACTTCGAGAACTTGGCATATAGCTGATTTTGCCTCAACGTGTTCAACACCAACCGCAAGTGAATCTCATGTTCAGCTTCCAACTTTGAGTACACCAGGATGTCATCAATGAACACAATCACAAACAGATCCAGGTACTCACGGAAAATACGGTGCATCAAATCCATAAACACCGAGGGCGCATTGCACAGTCCAAATGGCATGACTGTGAACTCATAGTGCCCATAACGCGTTCCAAATGCGGTTTTGGGAATGTCACCTTCCCGAATTCTTAACTGGTAATAACCAGACTTCAGGTCCAACTTCGAAAAGACGGTCGAGCCCACCAGCTGATCGAATAACTCATCAATCCGGGGTATCGGATACTTATTCTTCTCGGTTAGCTTATTCAGTTCACGATAATCGATACACAACCGCAACCCACCGTCTTTCTTCTTTACAAAAAGCACAGGCGCGCTCCAAGGTGACATACTTGGGCGGATATAACCTTGCTCTAGCATTTCTTGTAGTTGAACCTTCAATTCAGCCATCTCTTTTGGCGCAACGCGATATGGCGAGCGGGCCACCGGTTTTGCACCTGGCACCAACTCAATTGTGAAGTCAATCTCCTGCTGGGGTGGTAGCCCAGGGAGATCTGTGGGAAACACATCTGTAAATTCTGCCACAATCGGAACCTCGCACAAACTGCCTTAGGCTCAACAGCCTGAATTAGTGCAAAGTAACATTCCGCACCCTTCCGAACAGCCTTGACTACCTGGAGTGCAGACATCAATGTCCCGCCCACTCCTCGCATACCCGCGAACTTTGTCTCCTGTTCGGTATTCTGGCCCAACGTGATTTCTTTGGACTGGCAATCAATCATAGCATGCTGCTCCGCAAGCCAATCCATCCCAAAAATCACATCGAATTCCGATATTGGCAAAACAAATGCAGTTAAATGAAAATCCCGACTTCCTAACTGAACCGCCACATCGCAAGCTTGATCCGCAAGCATCCAACAGCCATTCGGCAACACCACTCTGACGCTATCTGTCTTTGCACGACTGGGTATCCCAAGCCGCGTCATAAACTCACTAGGCAGAAAAGAATGTGATGCACCTGTATCAAAAAGTGCTCGCGCCAGCGTGTCCCGAATCATAACAAAGCCTATGACAAACATGTCACACATACAAACCGCAAACATAGGGGTACCAAGCAAAGCATACAACCAATAACATATGCAAAACTAAACTCATACCTGTGACCACGTCACTCTGCTTGATGGCCTCTTGCAGGCCAAGATTATAGACCCGGGGTCGCGCCTGCGAGGCAGAGGAATCCACCACCGCCTTTCCTTTTTTCGCATAAGATGCTCCCGCCTTCTTTTCACTCTTTGGCGGCATCCGACAATCGCGCGCAATATGTCCCATCCGGCCACGATTGAAGCAGATACGAGTATCTAGCTTGGAGGTAGCCCCTGACGTTGCTCCCGTTGCCACGGATGAAGGAGCTTGTCCACTAGGCTTGGACTTCTTGCCCCATCTCTTCTTATAAAATGGTTTCCCAGATCGGGGCGCCTTCCACTCCGGTTGCGACACAGCCAAAGCTCTCTTCCCTTGCACCCTTTTCATATCCTTCTCCAGCGCGCTCGCAGTGTCAACCAATGCTTGAAAACCTTGGTTCACAGAACTTGACACAAGGAACCTCAGCTCGTCCCTCAGTCCTTCATAGAACCTGTTGGTCTTCCTCTGTTCATCAGCAAATATCGAACCCGCATACCGCCCCAAGCGAGTAAATTCATGCAAGTATGCGTCAACACTGCCATCACCTTGTGTTAACCGTTGGAATTCATTTTCCATGGTTATCCGCTGAGCCGCAGGAAGGTGCTTTGCGAGGAAGAGCCGGGAGAATTCTTCCATCGATACTTGGGTTAACGGACGACCCGCCAAGTGATGCAACTCCATCTCATCCCACCATAACCGAGCTTCTCCTCCAAGCAAGAAGGTAACTAAGGTAACTTTCTGATGCTCCGCCGTTCCTATCGCTGTCATCACTCGCTTGACGCGTGATAGCCAATCCTCAGCCTGAGTCGGAGTTCCCGCTCCCGAAAACGTAGGCGGATGGAAACTCATAAACAGCGTTAGTTGCTTCTCAGCCGCTCGAGGAGCCATAACCACGACAGGTTCAGGCCTCGCCGCCACCTGTTCTGGCCTCACAGCCGCTTGCTCCTGCCTAAGGGGCTGGCCTTGGATCATGGTAAATAAGGCCTCCGCAACTAAACGCACATGCTCCGCAGACGGTGGAGGTGTAGGTATCGCGGCTGGTGCCGTACTTTCATCAGAACGCTGGGACTCAGACGGCCCAGCTCCACTTCGTGTCACCTAAAGGTGGACAAGATACACTCATTAGCGGTCGTACCCAAGCAATCAACACAAAATAAGAACACGCAGGTTCCTCAAACACATCAAGTTTGCATTCCTATCATGGACATTCAGGAGTTCATTCGTAGACTTTGGTTTGCACAAACACGTGCTCGCCACCTCACAAAAGAAGTCGGCCACGACGTCGAGATGGAAAGACCAAGACAACCGATACCAAAAATGTAACAACTCCATCCGTTCATATGGTATATTCTAGAAGGTCCGGTCGGAGCCCCACAGTATATATCACAAAACAGGCTGTGAAAGTACAGGATGATACCAGAGTAGCGCATCGCACCTATCACAAATCATTCTAGCGGAAGCCTAGACTACAACTTGAACTCCTCATGAATGTCCAAACATAAAACTCCACATTTTATATACTATAGGAATGTCTTACAACAAGTCCAAAGAGTTGGCCTTATGGCCTTACATGGCTTTCATACAGTGGCCTAAACAAATTGGCGCGCAGGCCGACCACAATAAAAGAAAACACATAACAACACAGATAGCCTTCGAGGGCTAGCAGCAGTAGCAGCAACAACAGTAGGAACATCAACCTCTATGCGTCCCGCTCGGCTCTCCAGCACCTGTACAGGGACAATCCACCCAACGGTGGCAAACAAAAGCAACGGTCAGCGTTCAGCTGACCAAATTATAACGACCCTACCCCTTCTCTCGGGGCAGCGGTATTCTTCCCTGCAGGCAGCAAATCACAAGTATGACAATATCTCTATCATTCAAATGTGCTTTCACGCACACAAGCCATCACAACCGTTCGCCACCCGGCCCAACGGTCCGTGCACTCAGGGAACATTCTTGGTGTTCTGGCAAACCTCTTGCCCACAACCGTATCAGGGTCATAACCCAACGGTAAATCTCTTGAGCATTTACTCCATGGCGTGCAGCCGGAGTTAGTCTTCCTACACCGGGATGGCCCGTAGCCCCCCATTGTGTCATGGCGCGCAGGCCGAAGACTCTTGCTATGCGCTCCAACAGACCGCACCTTTTGGTCTCACGTCGGACGGACATAGCGCAGGTCGGATCCTCCACCCCCTGTTGCTCAAATCGCCTTGCCTTCTCCGAGTACAGCGTACTCATGGCTATATCAAAGGCGCGGGTCGGTCTCACCAATCCTGTTCTTGGCATTCAAGCCTGGGCATAAGTCTTACACCCATTTTCTCACAACAACAGCGGGTCTTTCCTGGGCACACCAGTACTTCCTGTTACTCTCTTCACAGGTGGACACCGCAAAAGCACAAATGTCAGGGGTCTTTCCTGGCTATCCTGCCAGTACTTCCTGTTACTCGCTTCACAGGTGGACACCCTACGACATCAAGCATCACAAAGGGCATTTCCTGGTCACACCAGTACATCCTGTGCCTCAATCACAGGTTGGACCCAAAAACATCACATGGCTATTTTCCTGGGCTACCACCCCAGTACTTCCTGCTAATCCTTTTCGCAGGCAAACTACATGTTATCACGGAGTCTTCTCCGGTTCGTATGCAACATCACCAATCTAGACCAACCTGTTCAGATGGGCTTCACACAGCATGCCTATTCCGTACTCCATTTCCGGATCTATATGCTAACAAAGGGGATTTCAAGCATCCACCCAAAGATTTCCAAAATCAGCCACGTCTTGGTGGGGGAAATCACAAATCTATGCCAAAAAGAAAGCCTTCACATGGCTAGGAAGATAAGTCGTTACCCTTGACGACCGCTTCGGTGCCATGACCGCAAAGCTTGCTTGCAAGACTCGCAAGAACGTTTCCTCCGCAACGCCGGCTTCAGATTTCTCTCGTCGGTAAACCGCAGCACCACCAGCAGCAGCCCCCTTTCCCTCTTCCTCCTCCTTTCTCTCTCTCTTTCTCTGTTAACTTGAAGAAAGCTTAAGGCCAAATCAAATGAGAATCACTTCTCAGTTTTCGGCCTTTAAGAAAAAGAGGAAGAAGCTTCAGCCCTTGGATCCCAGCTGAAGGAATGGACGGCCACGATTCTGCCAAAAAACTGATTTTGACCCGACACGGCCTCTGACACGGCCGTGTGCCAGGCCGTGTGCCTCAAGCGGTGGTCAACCGACTTATCCAAACCAGTGACACGCCCATGGGACACGCCCGTGTCATGGGCCGTGTCACCAACACGCCTTCAGACACGCCCGTGTCCGTGGCCGTGTGCCTGGGCGAAAAAAATCCCAAAACATCCCGAGACTTCACACGGCCTGTGACATGCCCATGTCCCAGGCCGTGTGCCCAGACACGGCACAAAGACACGCCCTGTCGAAAACCTTCGGCGGGCTGAGTTCGTCGACCCGATTTGACACGCCCTGTGACACGCCCGTGTCACAGGCCGTGTGCAACTTCTCGACACTCGACACCCACGTCTCGACACTCGACGATCGTCGAGCAAAAGTCATCGAGCACGCGACACGGCCGTGGAAACGCCCGTGTCCTGGGCCGTGTGCCTCCTCTCGACACATCGTCGAGTGAAAAATCGTCGAGACAAAGCCCGATCGTCGACATAACCTCGACACGCCCGTGTCGCAGGCCGTGTCCTTTGACACGCCCTGGGACACGCCCGTGTCCCAGGCCGTGTCACCCAAAAATTTTCGTTTCAGAAATTTGGACTATTACATTTGCATACCCTGAAAGGAAACAAATTGTATGCTAAGTTCTCAAAGTACGAGTTCTGGCTGTCTCCAGTGGCCTTTCTTAGCCATGTGGTTAGTGGAGTGGTATCGCGGTGGATCCATCAAAGATAGTTGCGATATAGTAATGGCATGTGTTATCTACTGTAGCTAAAGTCTGGAGTTTCCTTGGACTTGATGATTACTACAGGCACTTCGTAGAGAACTTTTTACGGATAGCCTTACCTCTTAGTATACTGACGAGGAAGGATCAAATGTTTATTTGGACGCCTGAGTGCTCACGAGCTTTTGAATAGTTAAAGAGTCGTTTAACCACGGTGCCAATTCTTAGTTCGCCATGTGGTAAAAATGGCTATGATGTTTATAGTGATGCATCAGGGAGTGGCTTAGGCTGCGTTCTTCTGCAGTTTAGAAACGTGATAGCTTATGACTCACGCTAGTTGAAAGTGGACGAGCGGAACTATCTAGTCCACGACTTGGAGTTAGCGGTTGTAATCTTTGCACTTACACTATGGCGTCATTACTTGTATGGCGTGAAAGTTGATATATTCACAGACCATAAGAGCCAAAGTACCTTTCAGATCAGTAGGATCTAAATATGCGATAACGGAGGTGGATAGAGTTCCTCGGGGACTGCACCTCGAGATACATTATACTCCTAGGAAGGGCAATACAGTCGTGGATGCCTTGAGTCATAGGTCTCTGGTAAGGGTAAGTTGGTTGCAAATACATGATTAGCGTCTGATCCAGGAGTTGGAGGACTTAAACATTTCTTGTGTTGACAAGAATACCAATGCAAGTGCGTGCCTGAACTGGACGGAGGTTGAGTATGTCCTTGCGGATAGGGTTCTGCAAGCAATAGAACTCGATGAGAGTCTGAAACGTTATTCAGTGGATGGGTCAAATTCCCAATTCTCCTTGGATGACGGTCTTTTGTGAAAGGACGGTTGTTTGTGCATCCCAAATGTGGTTAATCTTCTGGAGGAATTGATGTATAAAGCTCACTTAATGAAATAGTCAATTCTCCCAGGCAGCACAAAGATGTACAGGGATATGAAGAACCTATTCTGGTGCCTAGGGTTGAAGAAAGACACACACTTCATTTGGAGAAGTGCCAGACTTGTGACTTGGTAAAGGCTAAATGTCAAAGACCCGGTGGTTTCTTGAAGTCATTACCGATACCGGAATGGAAGTTTGATGATATAACAATGGATTTCACGCACGGTTTACTGAGATCACAATATGAGAATGATTCCATCTGGGTGATCGTAAACCGGTTGACCAAAGTAGCACACTTCATTCTGAATCGAAGCGACGATTCAGTGGAAAAATTGGCTAAACTTTATGTTGAGCAGATAGTACGATTGCATGGTGTGCCCCGTATCATCGTCAGTTATCGAGATGAGCAATTTATATCGAATGATTGGAAGCTTATTCATCAACTATTGGGTACCAAGCTGAAATTCAGTAGGGACTTTCATCCACAAACGGATGGTTAGAATTAAAGGGTAAACAGAATGATGGAAGATATGTTTTGGATGTGTGCGCTCGATTTTGGGATGAGATGGGAGAACCATCTCTATATGATTGAGTTTGCCTACAATAATAACTATCAAGTTATTATGTAGATGGATCCCTTTGAAGCTTTATACGGTAAGAAATGTCGTAGACCTTTAGCTTGGGCGGAAGCAGGCGAATCAAAGTTGTATAAGCATACGGAGGTCGAAGATGTATATTCGACTATACACGCTATACGTGAGAGGCTGTTAGTGGCCCAAGATAGGCAAGCTAAATACTACAATGCCAAGCCCTGAAACATGGAGTTTGCAGTGGAAGATTGGATATATCTGAAGATAAAACCATTCAAAGGCGTGTCCAGGATTCATCACTTGAAAAAGTTGAGTCTGAGGTATCTTGGTCTGTTTGAAGTGGTGGAGTGAATTGGAGAAGCTGCCTATAGATTAGCTCTTTCAACGGAGCTAAGTGTTTTGCATGATGTGTTTCTCATATCGATGCTGCGGAAAGCTTTGCGGGAGCCTACGCAAGTGATCGCTACTGATCAGGTACCGGTCGATAGTGGGCTGACGATGAGGGTTAGGCCCATTCAGATCAAGGATACAGAGATCAGGTAACTGTGAAACAAAGCAATCAGGATGGTCAAAGTTCGTTGGGATAATTGTGGCCGTAAGGAACATACATGGGAGCATGAGTAAACCATGCGCGATGAGTTTCCCGAGTCATTTTTGTAAAATGTTGTAACATATGTGTTTCTGTTATTCCTTCAGATGAATAAAATTTTGGGATGAAATTTTTGTAAGGAGGGGAGGTTTGTAACACCCCAAAATCTATAAAATAGAAGTCTTTGGTCACTATCATCGGGTGATAGTGATAGCACTCAATGCTCTCAATGCACTCGATGCACTCGACGCTTTCAACAAAGCGTTGGGTAAGCTGTTGGTTTGGCGACAGTGGGTATCGCTAGGCGATATTACCATGTGGTGTTAGATACGTGTCGGATGGCCGGAAAAGCGGTCGAAGAGCGGTGGTTTACTGGAGTCAAAATGGTTAAAGCCAATATCACCAGGCGATAGTTGATATCGCACGGAGATATCATTTAAAATTGACTGGTCTGCTGAAATCGTGGCCTTTGTTTTTTTTTTTTTATTAAATGATCATGTGGTTGGGTTAATCCCGAGACCACTTAGGCAGAGGAGTGAAGAAAAGATAAGTTATTTCTCTTCTTCTCACTCTCTCTCTTCAATTTCATTAACCTCTTGAAAGAAAGTGCTAAGGAAGAGCTAAGGGTTGGATCTAAGCTTGGATTGATTGGTGAAGGAGATTAAGTAATCAAAATCAAGATCCGAGGAAATATCCGCGAAGAGGAAAGTGAGGTGCTCCTTTCCATCCAGATAGAAGCTTCGTCATGGTTCCGAAATGAACAATGAGAGTAACGATCTTCCTTCTTGGGCAAGTGAAGTCCTCTTTTTTGCATAGGCATGGAATCCCCCACCAAAAGGTGGAAAAACAAAGGGAATTCCTATAGGTTGATACTTGTTATCCCAAGTTAGTTTTGCATATAGATCCGGAAATTTATAGTACGGAATAGGCATGTTGTGTAAAGCCCATCCGGATGGGTTGGTTTAGATTGGTGATGTTTTATTTTGCCTGCCAGAGAAGACTTCGAGTATAAACGGGTAGTTTATGGAGTCCGTGGGGTTGTGTCTATGAATAGTGGTAACAGGAAGTACTTGAGATGCTTTCTAGGAAAATACCCACACAGTTTGTACAACTGTTGGATGTCGCCAGACGACAGTGAGTATTGCTGACGGCGATAGCCCTTTTGAGCTATTTATGATATGAAAGACTAGTTTGCTTGGCGTTGTAGTATGCTGGAAAGATTTTTGGAGGTAGATAAAAAAGTCTGTTGCTCAACAACAGGCGATAGTCGATATCGCTGGCGATCTCGCCAAGATTAATGGTACGCCTGTCTCTTGTAGAGTGAGGCTAACATGAGAGTTGTGCACTTGGTGCTCAGGTCTTATGGCCTTAAGTGCCATCATTTGTGGATTACAAGCTCTAATCCTTGGGATGATATGGGCGATAATCCAAGCTATTGAGTCTGTAGTGACCCAACTGATAAGGCCATCGAGATAAACGAGTAAGGGGGAGTCGACCCGCGTGTCCATTAGTAGCTTGGAGATCTTCGACTTTGGCGGTGGATGATGATTTGAGCAACGGGAAAATGGCCGACCTGAACCTGCGTTATGTCACTCCGGGCTCGAATTGACTATGTTATTGGTGATCGTCGTTGGCATATTGTGAGTCTTAGGCCCATTGCTGCAAAGACTATAATGCTCAAGATTAACCATCATGTCATGGACCTCTGAACAGTGGTGGGACCCTGACAATTCGGTACACTGATAATGAGCCCTGAGAGCACGAAGTGTGGGGAAGTTGATGCTGACGTTTGTGATATATTGAATGGTGCTTGAGTGCACTTTCCTATGATATATCTATTTATGAATGCTATGCCTGCAGGGAAGGAATATCGCTGCCCCGGGAATGGGGTATGGTCGTTTTAAATTGGTCAGCTAAAGCTAACCATTGCCTTGTTTGTCACCATCGGGTGGATTGTCCTTGTGCAGGTGTTCGAGAGACGAGCGAGAAATAGCGGGCTGAAGCCCTTGATGCTATGTTAGCCCTTGAAGGACAAACAAAGGCCTTTAATATTTTCATGAGTGACCTCACACAACCCTCATTTTCCCCGCATTTAAATGATATATCAGTGTAAGAGAAAATACGTGTCGTGATGCCAAGCCGTACAAGGGATAATTGCAGACGCTCAGGAAAAACTCCAAACACTACAATTTAAATGAAATTCATAAGTTATAGAGAAGGAATTTCAGTTTAAGGATAGATAGCCATATCCCTCGACTCGGCGGAACAACTACTCCACGAGTGAAAATATAGTTATACGATGCAGAAAATACTTTGATTAGGTTAATTAACACCCTAAATGAGTAACAACATCCCCGAAGGACAACTCATGACATGCAAGACTCTAGATTTATTATAAGTACAAAAATAGTCTTTATGTTAGCTAAAATATAGTAACTTTAGTTTTGAAAAGATGGCATGTATATAGTAGAGAAAGTACTTTTATAGTTAAAATATCTAACATGTAACCTAGCATAAAACATTCCCAGAGAGCAAGTATAACCAACCAAAAAGGCACACTTAGCTGCTTAGTAAAGTATTTAACATTTCAAAAGAAAACGACCCGTGGGCGTCAACAACCTGACACGAACCCACTGAAAGTATGTATGTCTGTACTAAAAAGAAAACAACAAAACAACCTCACAATGGTGAGGAAAACCTCTGCAACATTGCAGCCCACTAGTAAACAACAAACCTAGCCACTCAGCTGGCTACTGCCCTAAGCCTGCGACATTTAAAGAAAGAACACCTCAGCAAGAAAATACAAGTGGCAAATAAACAATTAGATAGTACACAAGAGAAAAAGAAAGCGGTTTACCAAACCCAACCATAAGAAAGGCTGACCACCTTAGCTAACAAGTCAAAATGAAACAGGTAAGAGAATACCCATCAGTAAAATAATGAAAGTACACCAAGTGCGAGTAGTTACCATGCTTCGCTTAAACCTGCAGAAACAAACAACCAACATATGCCAAAAATAAAGAAGGAAAAGGAACTATACAGTTCTAAACATGTGAAACATTGACAATTGTTAAAACCATGGATCTGAGTTGGTGACCAAAACGTCCAACCCAAACTAACAGACCCAAACATCTTAAAGGCACCACAGTGGCAGTCATAAGGTCTAACACAACTAAAACAACCCATAAATAGAGACCAGTACCACCAAATGCAATGATTCACGAAACGGCGTCCAATTGGCGGACCTTTATCCACTGTCGATTTAGCCATAAAAATACAACCTAAAAACCCAGCAAAACCCAAATACCAAAGTCTAAACACTTCCCACGACAAACGGGACAAAAATACCCAAAATAAACCCTAAGGTCCAAACTCGACGAAACAAACAAAATCGGCAAGAAATATTCTAAGTCCGGGCCAATTCGGCGAGTATACCCGGCGAACTACAACAATACTCAACGAATCGTATGACGATACTCGGCGAATCCTACATTACTCAGTGAAATTGATTAAATGATATTCGACAATTCCTGATACTTAACGAATCCCAAAGATACTCGTTGAACTCTTACTTAGGCTAATCTATGCTTTTCGATGGATTCTACCATATGATACTCGCCGAATCTATCATTTATACTCGACGAATCTACAACCTACCAACCCCAAATCTGGCAGATCGGCCGAAACTCCTAAATTCCCTTGGGTTCACCAAGTCCACCACTTACACTACTCCTATATGCTAAGGAGGGAAAAAGGAGAAGGAATACATGAAAGAAAGGAGCAAAGCAAGGGGTGAAAAATCCACTTGCCTCAACTCTGCGAAAAAATGTCGCCCGCTCGCATCGCGACAATGATCGGTAGCCAAAAGATCCTAACAACCCTTCCTGAAACTTTTGGGGGGGAAAAGAGGTCAAAATCGCTAACCCTAACGCCTAAAAATCTAGAAAATGGGGAAAACTTACCACGATCACGTAACACTCATTGATAGCTCTCTGAATCTCTACTCCATCGTCGAAACCAACCACCGGAGCTCGTTCACCTGTCGGCCGAAAGCAGACCAAGTCCGCCGCTCCTCTTCTTTCGCAAAGCTGAGGACGACTCGTTAAGGAAGACGATGAATAGGGTTTCAGTCGCGTCAATTCTATTTATACATATATATAATTATATATATTATTAATTATTTAAATAACGTCAAAACGACCCAAAATCAAACCAAATTGGAATTCTAAGAAAATCGCACCGTAGCTAAATACCAATGTTATGAATCCAACGACGAAGTCGAAATCGAAATCCGACAAACAATACTCGGGTAAACACCTCCCGAAGCCAAAATGCAAACACTCCCAAAATTGCTCCACTGAGTTACCAAAACTGACTAGGGTCGCAAGGGAATCGTGCAAACAGGCTAAAACATAGCCACACCGAAACCTACTGAGCAAAACCATGCTCTAATAATGGCAGTTTCCAAACACACATCAATGTAACGCTATGACGTCATAAACACGCCAATAATAGAAATAACACAAACATCAAAAAAATCAGGGGCGTTATAGCCACTCCCCCAAAAAGAAAGTTTTGCCATGAAACTTTACGCACAAAACTTCTACAATAGAAGAAAAATAACAAAGGGTTATCGAATAGAAATACATACCAAACAAAACTAGGAGAACAGATGAGGATGAGCCTCCCTCATAGCTGATGTAACGGCCTGGCCCACATTCTACCAAATGCCACTACAGGGCTGCATCCCATACAAACCAACGCCTCTTGGGCCTGTTTATTAGCACGGTGCGTTGTTGAGGCAGGGCTCCGATCCCACAACCTCCTTGATAAGGTTCCTTACACCGCAACCCCATCACTAGTTGAGCTGCAGCTCAGCTGGTGATGGGGTTGCGGTGTAAGGCACCTTATTAAGGAGGTCGTGGGATCGAAGCCCCGCCTCAACAACGCACCATGCTGATAAATACGTCGGAGAGGCATTGGTGAGTATGGGATGCATACCTGTAGTGGCACTTAGTAGAATGTGGGCCGGGCCGTTACAAAAAAAGGGTAGTAAATCAGGATGTACCGACGTCATTGATCAAATAGTCCGGTAATTCTCCCCTTTCAGTTCTATTACGAAGGTGTAGTAAATTAGGATCATCCTTTTGATGAAGCCTCGTTAGTGAAATCCATGAATTCTCTGCTACTTCCAAACTACATGACGAGCTACTACTCCCAATTGAAATATTCATCAAAAAAAACTCCTCCACCAGAGATTCCAAGTTGGTGATGAGCTCTGTTGGAGGAGATTCTTATCAAAGTTGTGGGTTCAAAACTCCGTGGCAACAACCTACTATTGCTGAGAAATAGGCTCAGTGATTTGGTTGGGGTGTATGGCCTGCAGGCCTTATAAGATTTCGGCTGTACAACCGGTGGCGCCGTGGGCTTTCCATGGGCTGCCTGGTGGTCTGGATTTTTTGTAACATCCCAGGGAAAGGACCTGGCATAGTGATGCTGAAGATCACGGCAGTGAACCAGTCGCACAAGTAATATAAAATGGGGGTTTTCCAAAGTATTGATCTCACAAGGAACACAGTAAGGTGGATTTAATTTCGAGGAGGACTTGAGATTGAAGTCCTTAGGTCGGAGCTAACTAAAGGGGCTTTGATATTGCGGAAACAGAAAATAAAAGGCTAACAACTACTCTTATGCAACGCCGCTATGCGATGCTTCGCCTGGCGGGATGGAAGACTAGTCGGGCCGCTATTCACCGAATCACTAGGCGGATGGGCGAGAAGGCTAGCAGATGAGGTGGTTAGAACGGCGGAATGAGGGATGTGAGCACCTCTTCGCAACGCACGCCACTAGCAATTGCTAGTGCGACAAGGGTGGATGGAATATGGCGCAACTCAAGCAACTTAGGTAGTAAAATGAAATAGGAATCACATAGACATGAAACACATAACATATACAACCACAGTGCACTTCATCAATAAAAATATGTTTAAAACACCAATATTCAACTAGAAAGCAAGAATAAGTCAAGAGATCGACCGAATCTGAAGTCTTGCTGAGGATTCACGGTTGGAATCATCGAGTTGTCATTCCGCGTCCAAGATTGGTCCTCAACTGCGTCCGGGATAGAGAAGTGTTGTCACCACCTTCCAATGGCCCGTCTTCTTCGTCTCACGATAGCGGACGAAGTTTGCTAGCTTCCCTTTGCTTGATGGCTATGGCGTCAAACCCTACTTGAAGCTCGCGGATTAAGGAGAAGGCCGAGAGGAAGTTCCGGCTTGGATTTGGCGGTGAAAGCTTGCCCAGAGCACCTCCCTAGGGTGGAAGATGAAGGGGAATGGCAGAGAAATGTCGAGCTCCGGATCCTCTCTCGAATTAGGGCGAGACCTGCACTATTTATACAAAGCAAAAATGAACAATGCACATGATCACAGGCGCACGACCAGTAGTCGTGCGCACTGTATCCTATGCTCGTGCGCACTGACATGAAAGATCAGGAAGAAGAACAGGGATAACGCGCACGACCGGTGGTCATGCGCACTAAGTCCAATGGTTGTGCGATTACCCCAGACAGGACTCCAGAAATGAGGAATCAATGCACACGATCAGTGGCGCACGACCGGTGGTCGTGCGTAATATGTCCAGTGGTCGTGCGCTTACCCCAGGCTGATTCTGGAAAATGTAGAGTAGTGCGCACGATCAGGGGCGCATGACCAGTGGTCGTGCGCATTAGATCCCATGATCGTGCGCAGTATTCCTGTTTCACAACCATCCCGGAGCACGCACACGACCCCTGTACCAAAAGGAAAAACCAATCACTGATATGTGCAGACATTCCAGACAATCACAAAAAGGAGTACAAACTATAAAAATAACAAAATACACAACCACGGGCATAAATGTGCACGTCCTATGAAAATAGAGACAAGATGAAATATGAACGATATATAACTAAAAGTGAAGTGCAAACGTGTGAAAACTAGCCCAGATGAGTCCGAAAAACCCTATATAAATCGGACTCATCACACCCCCGGACTTAACTGTTTGCGCGTCCCGAGCAAACAAAATCTAAGAAGATAGGGAAAATTACTAGCTAACAAGGAAATTGAAAAACAAAGTACCATGCGAAGTCGCATGCTCGCGTGCGTAAAAATACAATAGAGAAAATTTCTAAGTATGCAGAATAATTTATATTTTTCACAATGCGTATCAAAATTTTATGACTACTCAAAAATGGAATCACGGTGAATCATCCGGTCACGCGTAGGGAGAAAGTAGACTAATCGCTAGGCGAGCATTGCCAAAGATCGGGGCTCCGGATAACCTCCAAAGAAATCCACCAATGTCAGTGACCATATGCTTGCCCTTTCGCATTCTCTCCACGGCACTGGTTTGGGTCACACACGAATCAGTAGGACTGTAGGTGAAGAGATGGGGCTTGGGTTTCGGTGAGATAAACAAAGATAAACAGGAAGGCTATGCACCTAACCCAAATGAGCTAGTAAAGAAAGAATCCATCAGCTAACCAAAATAAATACGGGTACACCACACCCACAAACTTAACTTTTAACATATGGGTGTTTGCACCGCCTACTCCAAAAATTAGCACATCTCAAATAGGATTTTCAATTTTATTTTTCCTTTTCACTTTTTCACTTTAACATCATTTTTTTTAACTTTTCTTTTTCTTTTTCAAATTACTTTTCTTTTCACAAATTCAGCAAATATAAGCTTTGGAGCACATCCACATTTTCACATGTAATAACACCACATCACATCCCAACATGAAAATATAAAACACTAAACTCGACTTGGGTGTGCGACTAGGATTGGCTATGAGGCTTTGGTGAAATCATGGTGGAGCTGAATCAAAAGGAGGGGTAGGCACAATAGGGCTAGCGAGGATAAGACGTTAGGAATGGTACAAAGCTCAACCGGGCCAAAAGGATGGCCTACATCACGCTCATGCATGACTAACCTATACCCATGCTTCAAGAATAGCTTGGGGCAAGTTCTTAGCCAACGAGAAAGACAATCCATCCTCCCGACTCGAGCAATACGATCCTAACGGCCGTCTATACACATCCCTAAGCTACCGTCGGATTCACACCGGATTCACCAGCTTTTGAGTAGAATAAAAAGTATTTACGCAATTAGAAAAATATAAAACTAAAAGCATACAGAAAAATTAAATCTACTCTAATTTCTACACAAGACGAGAGCAGTTGACTAGAAACACAACAAGGCCAACATTTTACTCCGTCTCACAATCCTAAGCCAGCACCATAATTTTCCCAAATCTAACGAAGAAATGAGTTTAACTCGCGGCACACAAATAACTAAGCACGCGCTCATGTGGGTGCAGTGGTGTGCAGTGCAATGAACTAATCAAAATAAATCAATAAAAGCTTCTAGTATGCACATGAAATGTGCGCGTGAAAAAGGTAACAAAACTGGCTCTCCCACAGACTTAAACTAAACTACACAGCATATGATAGAGAAATTAAAATCATAAAGAGCTAAGGGAAGAGGTTACCCAATGCTCAGCTAGTGAGCATACCAGAAGACGCGTGGAAACCTGAAGCAGGCCCGCCATACAAAGAATCACAACCCTGCCAATGCGATTTACTATGAATACCTACAGGGGTGAGCTCCGCAAAAACAAAACAAAAATATACAAACTACATAGAAATACTAAAACTAAGCTAGACATGAAAAATAAAAATACAGGAAAAGAAAGATAAGTACTGGGGTTATTGTCATCCCATCACAACTTATTCAGCTACGAAAAGGTTCTAGCTAATGGGCCTATGAAAAGAAAAATGCACAGGTAACTGTCCCAATATCTGTTTCGGTAACGGGTACCGATACGGTGATAGAACAGTTATCCCTCTACCTAAATAGTAATACCTGCCCAACACAGGTAGAGGAAATAGGAAGTAAGAAGAGAAGGAGCGCTGGTCCTCACTCTTCTCACCACAAAACACATCCTTGCCTAGCAAGGTTCGTCCACCACAAGTTCACAGGGGGCGAAAGTGACGGCAGGGGCTTCCACTGTGAAGGAGGTAGGAACCTCCTCACACAAGAGGATGCACTCGTCGACAGCCTGAGCGCACGGCTCAACGTCAACCCAACTTACCCGTGGAGATTCAACCTGCACAGGCTCAGAAACGGAAGGGGGGTCAAGAAATAAAAGAGACGAAGAACATAAAGAAATAATCGGGGGAGTGATCCCGGTTTCACTCGCCAAAGGCTGAGGTAGAAAAATATCGTCAGCAATATCGACAATGCTACAAGGCTCAGCCGGATCCATAGATTCCTCCACTAAGACTTGGACTTCCTCCTTTGGTATCAAGGGAGAGTCCTTGAAACCAAGAAGGTTGTCCTCCTCCATGGGAGTGGAAATAACCCATGTATCACAAGCCTCAACTTGTGTTGCATCGTCGAAAATGTCGCCAGAGACGACTGAAGTAGTATGCACAAAAGGCGGAAGAACTTTGCTTGAATAAAAGTCAAGCGCAGGTTCCTCACAAAGAATCGGCTCCACGCTTGGAGATGTATGCACATGAGAGATAGGCTCAGCCACGTCGAAGCCTAGATCAGCCACACATCTGGCGGTTGTGTCCACATTATTCCCTTCAACAAATGAAGGTGACATGGATACATAACCAGAAGATGAAGGTGTGCTACCAAGGGTAGGAGTCGGGATGATCCGGATGTCCAGCTCATCATCTTCTTCCATAACACGGAGGTACTCGGGACAATCCTTCAGGACATGATCTGTTCTACGACAATACAAACACTTTCTCCCATCACACTGCGGTCCTTGTGGGGCTGGAGAGGAATAAGAGAACAGTGTATGTGGCGAGGACGATTGACCATAAGCTCGGGGCACAGTGTTTGAAGGGCTGTACGAATACAACATCTCATACATTGTGCGCTGAGGCTTATGCTCAATATCTCTCGTAGGGCATTCATGACTAGAGTGGGAAGGCTTTCCACACCAACGACATTGGGCATACGAATATCCCCACATGGTGTCAAAACAGCAGATTCAAAATAAATTGTGCAAATTACTAAATCCAACAATATATTACTACAATTGCCTAAACAAACAATAAAAAGGAAGGCAAAACAGAAATAGAACAAAACAAAAGCGATTTACAAAGGAAAAGGAAAGCAATCTCATGTCTCCCTCTCCAAAAACTCACACGACTGTGTTCCCCGGCAACGGCGCCAAAAACTTGATGCAGAAGATCACGGCAGTGAACCGGTCGCACAAGTAATATAAAATGGGGGGTTTTCCCAAGTATCAATCTCACAAGGAACACGGTAAGGTGGAGTTAATTTCGAGGAGGACTTGAGATTGAAGTCCTTAGGTAGGATCTAACTAAAGGGGCTTTGATATTGCGGAAACAGAAAATAAAAGGCTAACAACTACTCCTATGCAACGCCGCTATGCGATGCTTCGCCAAGCGGGATGGAAGACTAGTCGGGCCGCTATGCACCGAATCACTAGGCGGATGGACGAAAAGGCTAGCGGATGAGGTGGTTAGAATGGCGGAATGAGGGTCGTGAGCACCTCTTCGCAACGCACGCCACTAGCAATTACTAGTGCGGCAAGGGTGGATGGATGGTGGATGGAATATGGCGCAACTCAAGCAACTTAGGTAGTAAAATGAAATAGGAATCACATAGACATGAAACACATAACATATACATCCACATTGCACTTCATCAATAAAAATAGGTTTAAAACACCAATATTCAACAAGAAAGCAAGAACAAGACAAGAGATCGACCGAATCCGAAGTCTTGCTGAGGATTCACGGTTGGAATCGTCGGGTTGTCATTCCGCGTCCAAGATCGGTCCTCAACTACGTCCGGGATAGAGAAGGGCTGTCACCACCTTCCAATGGCCCGTCTTCTTCGTCTCACGATAGCGGACGAAGTTTGCTAGCTTCCCTTTGCTTGATGTCTATGGCGTTAAACCCTACTTGAAGCTCACAGATGAAGGAGAAGGCCGAGAGGAAGCTCCGGCTTGGATTTGGCGGTGAAAGCTTGCCCGGAGCACCTCCCTAGGGTGGAAGATGAAGGGGAACGGCGGAGAAGGCGGAAAACGGCGGAGAAATGTCGAGCTCCGGATCCTCTCTCGAATTAGGGCGAGACCTGCACCATTTATACAAAGCAGAAATGAACAATGCGCACGTTCACAGGCGCACGACCAGTGGTCGTGCACATTATGTTCTATGCTCGTGTGCACTGGAATGAAAGATTAGGAAGAAGAACTGGGATAACGCGCACGAGTAGTGGCACACGACCAGTGGTCATGCGCACTAAGTCTAATGGTCATGCGATTACCCCAGACAGGACTCCAGAAATGAGGAATCAATGCACACGATCAGTGGCGCACGACCGGTGGTCGTGCGCAATATGTCCAGTGGTCGTGCGCTTACCCCAGGCTGATTCTGGAAAATGTAGAGTAGCGCGCACGATCAGGGGCGCACGACCAGTGGTCGTGCGCATTTGATCCCATGATCGTGCGCAGTATTCCTGTTTCACAACCATCCCGGAACACGCACACAACCCATGTACTAAAAGGAAAAACCAATCACTGATATGTGAAGACATTCCAGGCAATCACAAAAAGGAGTACAAACTATAAAAATAACAAAATACACAACCACAGGCATAAATGTGCACGTCCTATGAAAATAGAGACAAGATGAAATATGAACGATATATAACTAAAAGTGAAGTGCAAACGTGTGAAAACAAGCCCAGATGAGTCCGAAAACCCTATATAAATCGGACTCATCACATAGCCGCCCCATCGGTGGTGCCATGGGCTTTCTATGGGCTGCCTGGTGGGCCGGAAGCGCCAGGGCCTTTCCCTGGGCTGTTATATGGCCGGCATACAAGCCGATGTCTATAAACAACACCTTTGAAGCATAACTGTAAGGCCTTATGTCGTGACATTTTGTGTATTTTATAAAAATTCATGTATTATTAATATAGTGGACATTCGTATGAATTGAGTTCGGGCAACCTTGAAGCGTACGCTAGAGTGCTCTGAGTTAGGATTCATTTTGGTGTAATTTGATATTTAACCAGTAATGTCTCTGGCTGTTTGTGGAATATGATGTGGAGCCCCGGCCGTAACCTCAGTTATATTCATATGATGGACATAGGTGTTACAGTCTCAACAACATGTCTTTTGGTGTTGTAAACTCTATATTTTTAGAGCACTTATCTATTTAATATTGATAGCCATGCTCATCTTTACATGGATATTTGATTGATGGTATGAATATCTATTTAACAAAATACTAGTTTACTAACTACAAGATTACTACTTGATTTTATGTACTAGATTGTTTAGACATAAATTGCCACATGTTGAGTTTGATATATTTACTCCATGATGTTTCCTAGTAGTTGATATAGTTCTTGTTTATATAGTAAATTGCATAGAGTAAGGATGTTTTACCTTTCTCATGATTATCATACTTAGTACTCATATTTATAACTGTAATAATGTAAAGACATGTTGATGAGTAAAATTTGAGATAAAAATTTATTATTCGAGTTCTACAAACTATAGGCAAGAGCACCTATCATTCATATTATAGGATATTTTAGAACATCAAGTGTCGTATTAGACTCGGGGCATGTTGACTACTTCTGCTCATGCAAATTAATATTATCTTATCTAATAATAAAAAGATTAATTAAAACTATAGCTAAAAAATAAACTAAAAATAGCACTTGATCTAGACTCACTTTGAATTTATATAAACTTTTTATAAAAGACAAACTCTAAATTACCTGCTTCGACCGTGGAGGTTCCCAAATTACAAAAGAGCCTCTCTTGAGAGTACGCTCTCGACTAAACTTAGGTTGATCGATTAAGACCTATTGGCCAGTCGAAACACATAAGCGTCCTTTATGTAGTGAACCCCACTATTGTATTTGAATCCAATCTGGAAGAATGCAACTCATTCTACCTTTGAGTGATCTACTCGTATCCACAACCTCTCCATAAATCTAGGATATGGACCTACAGTCAAAAATATATTCATGAAATATGAATTCGATACAATAAAATGAAAGGTAGATCAAAAGTCATAAATAATAGAGTTTGACAAAAAGAGTTTTATCTTTCAAAGTTCATCACGATCAAATGCTAATGGAAATTAGCTGCTTAACATGATGAAGAAGTAACATGAAAATAAGGGAAAGAAAAACATGATTGCTAAATAGAAAGTACTTGAATTGAAATTAACTAAAGCAAAACTATTTTTTGTAAAAGAAAAGTGCATTTAAGTAATACAAGAAAACAAAAAAACTAAGATACTAAAACATCCTAAAATCTAGTTAAAATCTTCCTCCGACTTGGTTTGGATTGCAGAAACAAAAAAAACTTAATCAACTACTCCCATGCATGCCTCTATGCACTTCTTTGCTCGACAGGATGGAAACTATACAGGCCGCTATGCACTAATTCACACGGAGGATGGATGTGTAGGAAAACAGATGGAATGGTTCATACCAGCAGATGGTTACATGGGCCATTATCACCGCTTAGCTTGGCAGATGGAAGAGCAGTCTCATGGAATGGAGTGGCTATTAGTGGGTTGGAATTCACTTGTGGAATGGAGTGGTGGGAAATGGTGGAATTGGCGCACTTCAAGCCCAATCTAAAAATACAAAGATTTTCACAACCTTGAAAATAGAACCACAAATCACTAATTTAGAATGGCATACATCAACAAGATAAAGAAGATTGCACTAATCAACAACAATCCAAGAGAAGAAAAAGGCAAGAGATACAACAAAATCCAGAGGCTTATTGTAGATTATCGGTAGGAATTGTCGGGTCGTCAATCCATGTCCTAGCTCGGTTCCAACTATTTTCCGGGGTAGAGGAGGGTCGTCACTTCGTACCAATAGACCCATCTTCTTTGGTAAACTACAATCCGTCGACGTCCTATGTGAAGAACTCCATGCTTGGTGATGAAGATGAGTGTAGAAACCTCTTCTTGAAGAACTTGGATGATGTGGAGTGGCCTAAGGCAAAGCCCTAGCGAATGTAGGGAATAAGATGGCGATGGAGCTCCTCCCTTAGGGTTTCAGCGGAAGAAATCGTGGATCCTGAAAGCCTAAAAATAATGCATTGAATAGAAGTCACGTAGAATTTCCTTAATATAGGGGTAAAAATGCACGGGTAGAGACCGCACGTGAAGAAACACACATGGGTAGAAGCCAAACTGCATATTTTACAAAATGATTGCCCACGATCAGCCAGAACCATGTGTGAAAGTAAATACATGACCATGCGATCATAAAAATAACATAAAAATTTTAGACAAAGTAGGTCGCTCGTGGGATTTGTTCTCGCATAGTTGGAATCAATCGTACATGACCAAATAGCATGTGCAGCGGCATGTAACACCCCAAGTCCCAAAATTGGGTTCAGGTTGGGCAACATGGCCTGGGACATGGGCGTGTCCCAAGCCATGTACTGCTCTGTGAACTTGAGTGGGTCTTGAGTGGGTCTCGAGTGTGTCTCGAGTGAGGCACACGGCCTGGGACACGGCCGTATCCTAGGCCATGTCCTCCTCTGGTCGACGAACTCCACTCGACGAAATGCACTCGACGATTCTGGAGAGGCAAGTCGAGTTGGGTACATGGCCTATGACATGGGCATGTCAGAGGCCGTATCCTTCTCTGTTTGTGGCCAAGGCTGAGCACACGGCCTGTGATATGGGTGTGTCTGGCACACGGCCTGTGACACGGGTGTTTCTGACACACGGCCTGCGATACGGGCGTGTCGTGAGGCATGTCTGGCACACGACCTGTGACACGGGCGTGTCAGAATCCGTGTCTAACACACGGCCTGTGACACGGGCCTGTCACATGGTCGTATCCTGGTTGGGTTAAGTCGGTTCCTTTGCTGCTTAAGGAACACGGCCTGTGACACGTGCGTGTCACATGCCGTGTTAGCCCAAAAATAGATATTTCTGGGCAAATTGTGGCCGTTCATTTCCTTCACCTTGGATCTAAGGGTCTAGGACCTTCCCTGCTGTTATAAAGTCGAGAATGGAAGGTTGAACTCTCATTCATCCTGGGCTTTTCTCTTTAGAAAGAGATAGAGGGGGGGGGGGGTGAGAGGAAGGAAGGAAGGAGGAGAAGGATCCGGCCGTTAGTGGACCTTCAGTGTTCCGAATTGAGAGCCGAGTTCAGATTCGTGGAGGCAAGGTCGTGGCGATGATTTCCATCTGGTTGGATTTTCATGGCTCCAAAGCGATCGTCAAGGGTAACGATCTCCTTCTTGGACAAGTGAAGTCCTTCTTTATGCATAAGCATGGAATCCTCCACCAAGCGGTGGAAAGCGTAAGTGATTCCAGCGGGTTAATAGTTGATATCCCGGGTTGAGTCTGCATCTAGAGCACGAAATGTGTAGTACGACATAGGCATGATGTACGAAGCCCATCCAGATGGTTAGTCTGGATTGGTGATGTTTATGTTATGAATCGGAGAAGACTCCATGTATTATATGGATACGGATATCTAGAAAGCTCTGTATGAGCCCTTGTATTGGGTGTGTTGACTGGAATGAACTAGAAAGCGATTTTGCGAGAGCTGTGTGCTAAGCAGGAACGGGAAAGCCGACCTGCGTCAAGATCTACGCTATTGACGAATTGAGCAATGAGAAAGGGCTGACCTGGACCTATGTTGTGAGAGATCGATTGGTGGCAATGCAAATGGGAGGCTGCGGGCGAGACCCGAGTTGTTGCACCACGGGGGTGGGTCGATCTGAAATGCTCAATGGTGGTCGTGAGGTTAGCACCTCTGAGTGGGATGGGAGAGGATGTCCCCAGCATACATGTTGGTAGACTAGGGCCCATAACCAATAAGTTAAAAGCCTCTGATCGGTGGTGGTGCCAAGGAGAATCCGGTATACCGTAAATGTGCCCTGAGTGCACAAAGCGTCTAGCGGAGGTGGGCTCTTGTGATGTTATTGTGCTTGAGAGCACTTGTTGTGATATAGTTATATGTTGTGATTGCGATGCATACAAGGAAGGAACCACTGCACCGGGTAAGGTGTAGGGTCTTTATAATTGGTCAGCTAATGATGACCGTTGCTTTGTTTACCACCATTGGGGTGGATGTCCAACTGCAGGTGCTGACGGGCTGAATTGGATTGAGCGGATTGAAGCCCTTGCTTCTTAAAGGCCCTTAAAGGTCATGCAAAGTTTTATAATTCATGTGTGCCCTGCCTGCGTGCCGATGTATGAAGTCATATTTGTAAAGAGAAATATGTAAGGCCATAAGCCATGAGCGTTTGGGTATTTGTATACATTCCTGGTGATATATATAAATGTGTGGTTTATATATTTAGTGGACATTCATTTTGTTGAGTTCTTACAACTTAAAACATTTTCGCTAGAATGCTCTGAGTTAATATGCGAGTAGAATGTGATTTGATATTCATAAGTAATTCTGCCGTTTGTTTGTGAAATATGGCGTGGGGCCCTAGCCGGACCCACCATTATATTCCATGCAACGAATGGAGGCGTTACACGGCAGAAGCCCGGAATTTTTCACGAAGGTCGCATATAGAAAATGCTCATATGTAAAGGAAAATCGCATGACCGTGTGATTCTCTAGAATTATAAAATAGGATTGGGCATACCCCGAGCCTATCCAAAACTGCAATAATAACTAAACAACACAATAGGCAGCACCATGTTCTTACTCTGAGCAAAGTAGATCGCATTTGCGCTCCAAAACGAACATACCATGCACTTCCTATGAAAGTGAAGATCGAGTGAAATATAAATAATTGTGAGCTATTTGTGGTTTATGTGCGTAAAAACGAGCCCAAATGAGTCTGAAAAACCCTAAAAAATTTGGACCCATCAGTACTCAATCATCGTATCAGATGTGTGGTATAGATAAAACAACTATTGGCATTGTGGACATGATAGAGTTTGACCTGGCTGAGCATGCTCAAATTTATAATATCCTTATTGTGTCAGGTATAATGTCTGAAATCATTCCTGACATGTTTTCAACCACACTAGCGAGAGAGTTTTACAACCACTTAGGAAATCTATCAGATTCATAATTAAATGGAGCCGTGGGATCGAAATTGCAAGGAGAAATAGTTGAAATCACAAACAAGCATTTAAGAAAAGAATTTGGTCTGATAGAGAGAGAACATTATTTGGATGTGGTTGAAAAATATCAAAAAGAGAGAGATTAAACATTAATAAATCTTGCACTTCATGGAAAAAACACAAAAAATTTCATTAAAACTACTTCCACATTGATGCCAGATGAATACATTATACATGATATCTTGAGTCAAACTATTATGCTCAAGTCAGGTGACACAAAGATAATCACTACACAATTGATTTTAGTGACTTATCATATATTAAAGCATGATGAATTTTATATGGCAGACTTGATATTATCAATAATTTGATATACATATAAGATGAAGTCCCCTTTGAGAAAAATGCTTAATACACTCCCATTTGGAGGTATCATACACTGGATCTTTTATTGAAAGTATCGTTGGAATATTCAGAATTTCTATATGAATGATAATGTGTTCGCCATATAGATCATAGGTTTGATACGACTACCACAAGCTCAGAATGTACCATCTACATATACAAGACCCCCACATCCATGAGGAGGATCTCTTTGTGTGTTAATCCATGACCTACACGAGTCTGTTGAAGATCATAAAGTGGAAGTCACAAAGAAGTTGATAGGGATACAAAAGATGCTTACGTTCCATATTTGAGGTTCTAAGAAAAACACTACACCAACAAAAGAAGAAAAGTGGGAGAATCCAATGGTGGATTTTCCTTGACACTCCATTTAATGAACTTGATGATTGAGAGATAGAGGACAAAGTTTGAGTAAAGAACAACCAGAAACCAAGGGAGAAAGTATGGATTTCTGATTCTATGTAGTATGCATGTGATTTAAGTGTATGTGGACATCTGTTTTGTGTTGCCCGACAATATCTCACTATCGTCAGGTATAATTGTTATCCTCTATTTCTATATTTTATGTTCCAAACAATTTATATGCAATCATGTCCTGAGATTTATGTGATTTGCAGTTTTATGTCCTTTTTAGATCTCTACTTTGATGAATTTAGTTTTGGTTTTATTAATAATTTTTCATAGATAGATAGAAATATTTTTGTAAATATGATAAAAATAAAACATAAGAAATATATACATTTTTTAACATAAATTTAACAATTTTAGCTTAAAATATCTAATATTACTAAATCTACTATAAGCACTGTGGAATGTGGATCAGGAAATGGTTTTGTGAAAATATCTACAAGTTCTGAGTTAGTTCCAATAATAATAATTTTTGCAGGATCCTTTTCAATATTATCTCTTATAAAATGATGTCAAACTTCTATGTATTTTGATCTAAATTGATGTACAAGATTGTTTGTTGGGTCACTAGCATTATATTGTCACATTTAATTTTATATTACATTGATGTATTCCAAAGTCTTCTAAAGTTTGTGGCATACATATAGCTTGTACACAACAACTATCTAGTGCAATGTATTTTTCCTCGGTTGTTGAGATGGCAACAGAATTCTATTTTTTACTCGACCAAGATAAAAATGAAGGGCCTAAGAAATGGTAAGTGCCACTAGTATTCCTATGATCTAATGAACATCCCTCATAGTTCGAATCAGAATAACCATGTAGAATAAAATAATAATTATGAGGATACCAAAACCGTAGTATAGATATACCAATAAGATATCTAACAATTTATTTAACCGCTTTTAAATGTGATTCTTTGGGATTAGTCTGAAATCTAGCACAAAAAACAAATGACAAACATAATATTGGGTCTACATATAGTAAAATATAATAATGATCTTATCATTCCTCTATATAAATTTGATCTATAGAAATATAACTTTCATCTTTTTTTAACTTTAATGAGCACTCATAGGAGAATTAGCTTCCTTAAGATTTTAAAATCCAAATCTTTTAATAATATCATGAATATATTTAGATTAACAAATAAAAATACCATCATATCATTGAGTTATTTGAAATCCTAGAAAATAAGTAAGTTATACTACCATGCTCATTTCAAATTCTTTTTCATCACTAAAATAACTTCATTGCATAACTTTTCTTTCATAGCTCCAAAAATAATATCATATACAAAAATTGGCGATATAATCAAATCATCATTAATATTATTAATGAATAGTGTACTATCTGCATTCCCATTTTATAATTGCATTTTAATAAATATATAGTTAATCTTTTATACTAAGCACGCGACGCTTGTTTCAAACCATAAAGCACTTTTTCTAGGTTATAAATATAATCGAAAAATTATTCTTTAATAAAATAGAAGGGGTTGTTAAACATAAACTTTTTTAAATACTCCTTTAAAAGTGCACTTTTAACATTCATTTGAAATAATTTAGATTTTTAAAACTATAAAATGTAAGAAAAATTCTAATGGCCTCAAGATGTGCTACAGGTGCAAAAGTTTCATCAAAATCTACCCCCTCGGTTAGAGCATAACCATGTTCTACAAATATAGCTTTATTCTGTGTAATCATAGATTCACCATCGAAAACTTTTTTGAAAATCCATTTCACCCCCTACAATATGATGATTAGATTGCCTCTTTTTATGTATCCAAACCTTATTACACTCAAATTGATTAAGTTCTTCATTCATAACAAGAAACCAAAATTCATCATTTAAAGTGGTTAAAACGTCTTTTAGTTCTATTTCAAATACAAAACATAGGTTTGAAAATAAATCATGTAAAGAAAAACATAGGTTTGAAAATAAATCATGTAGAGAAGAATGAGTACTAACCCCTTTTGATGGTTCTCCAATAATTAGTTCCTTTGGATGATCTTTTGTTTATCTATGCTCGCTTGAAGGTATGTATTCTTCCATTTCCTCTTAGCTTACCTCCTTTTCCTCTTCTTTCTTTCATAGCAGTTTATCATCATCATGCTCCAAAAGAGGAAGGGGTTCTTCTTCATTTCTTGTAGGATTAGTATCCACACAAGGAACAAACTCATCAAATATTACAAGAATAGAAAATTTAGTCCTCTTATTATAAATTTTATAAACTTTACTAGTTGAAGAAATAACCAATAAAAATTACTTCATCACATTTCTCATCAAATATACCTAATGTATCTTCATTGTTTAAAATCAAACTTTTGTAACAAAAAACTATAAAATAAGATATATTTGATTTCTTTTGGAAGTATTGTTCATAAGGAGTTAATTTTAAAAATGGACGAAGCATGATATGATTAATTATATAACATGAAGTATTTACAGTTTCAACCGAAAATGATCTAGGTAACCTATATTCTGAAACCATAGTACGTGCTAACTCTTGAAGGGTTTTATTTTTCTTCTCCACTACACCATTTTTGTAGTGTGCGGGGAGTAGAAAATTCATGCTTAATTACTATATAAGTGAAAATATAATAAATCTGTCATTGTAAAATTCACCTCTATGATCTGAGCGTATGTACTTGATTTTTAAATCAAGTTCATTTTGTATACAAATACATAATTTAGTAAATTCAAAGAATGTATCGGGTTTGGAAGTTAGAAATATAGTCCAGCAAAATCTAGAAAAATCATATATTAAAACAAAAGTATATTTGTTTACCTCCTAACTTAGTGTGCTAATCAGTCAAAATAAATCCATATGTATTAACTAAGTGGTGTAGTAGTGGAAACAATATTTTTTCTTTTAAAAGAAGATTTTGAAAATTTCCATTTTTGATATAGCGTGCAAAGAATAGATTAATTTCCATTTAATAAATGTAATCATTTAATTATTTTAACTTTTGATAATTTTAAAAGTAGCTTGGTACTAGAGTGACCAAGACGACTTTACTACAATTCTAATTCTTTTAGAAATAAAAAGTTTGAAATAAAAAGTTTGAAATAAAAAGTTTGAAATAAAAAGATTTGTTACCCACTTAATTGAAAAGCAATCATACAAATGTTTTATTTTTAGAAATAAAAAGTTTGAAAAATGACTGTGTAAGATAATGAAAAGCAATCATACAAACATTATGAAATATAGGCATACTGAGAACAGTATTTTTTATTTTAGAATCTCTAATTTTTCAAAGATTTGTTGATGATTTAAATAAAATATTTAAACATTTATCACATAATTGACTTATAAAAATTAAGTTATGTTTTAAACCATCTACAATTAAAATATTTGAAATAGAAGAAGATTTGTTACCCACTTAATTGATGCCCACATTAATCCTTCCTTTCTTATTATCACTGAGCATCACTATCCCTTTTTTATACATTTCAAGGCTAAGGAACTTTATTTATTGCTCATCTTGTTTTTGAACATCATGAGTCCAAGTATCATACATCCTCATTATCATAAGCCTGCCAACATACCTAAAAAGGAGATGAGAGTAGTAATCTGGCTACCTAAGACATTCCTCCCATAGAATAGATGGAACCTTAGGCACCTAAACTTGTTTCATACAACTTTTACCTTTGTTACTATAAGATTCTATGGTGTGACCAAATCTATAACATTTGTCAGCCACAATAAAGGGAGATGAAGCCCTTTTTGTGTTCTTTGAGAAATCTTCTTAGAAAATGAGGTAATAACAAAAAAGTGATTAAAAGTTTGATTATTAATCTTAAATTTTCTAGAATTTTTTATATCACTAGCGGTAGTAGTTATTGTCGGATGATAACTTCCAGAAACATAACGAAACCTGAATTTATCAGATCCAAGACATTGATTGGACAAAATCATGTCAAGGGATTTTTGGCCAAATCTGAACTTTTTAATAGCCATATTTAAGTCATGGATTTTGGGATTTTAATGAAGTATTTTTTGTTACAAGCATAACACACCGATTTGTAAAGGTTTTATTTCCTTTTTCAATTTTAGATTTAGAAGATTTAAGAGATCTTTCTTAGTCCCCCTTTTCATTAGTAAGAGTTTCAACGGAGGAATGTGACTTGGTAAGAGTTTCTTCAAATTCTTTTACCCTTGCCAAAGAGTGATCGTACTCTTGGCAAGTCATCTTCACTTTCCCTGCTAGTTTTACTTCATTAGATAATTTTCTATTTTCTTTTAATAAAAGTTTATTTTCATATTTCAATAAATTAATGTTTTTTAAACTTTTATCAAAATTTTGCATGTTTGTACGAATTTTGAACACAAATCTTCATAAAATGGAGTTACCACATTGTCTCTTTGTACTCTGCATTCGTCATTGGCCGACAAGTTGCTTTTTCCCATTAAGCACATGCTTGCCTCTTCCTTGTTGCTTGAACTTGAATCCTTAGAGGAATAATCTTCCCAAGTCTCTGCCTTCAGCACATTTTTATTTTCTTTTCTCTTGTTCCACTTTTCCTTTTGCTCTTTCAGATATTTAGTGCACTTGCTTCAAAAATGTCCAACTTTTTTGCAAAGATAGTACTTTAGTGGTGCTGATTCCTTATCTTTGTCGTCACTAACTTTTCCTTTTCCTTTCCTTAACAATAATTCCTTCTTGTTAAAGAATTTCCTGAACGTATTTCTTCTTTCCAAGTTTCTTATTAACCCTTTGAATTTCATAATAAATAGACTCCCATCGTATTCACCATCATCCTCATTAGCATCACTAACATTTTACTTTAATTCTACGGGGTTCTTTCAGCTCAACGGTGTACTCTAGTTGTTGGATTCTCAGCTCTATCTCATGGGTTTATAGATTCCCAATAAGGCTTTCTACTTGAAGTTTCTTTAGATCATGTGACTCTGAGTTGACTATCACTTTAAAATTAAAGTTTGGGAGGACCAATCAAAAAATCTTCCACGCCAAGTCGTCATTGGAGAAATGTTTTCCTAGAACTTTGTAATTATTTATGATCTTGGTGAACCAAGTATACATTAAGTCAATATTGTCATCAACATCCATTTTGAACTTCTCAAACTCCAATTCCAGTTAGAATAGCTTTTAATCCTTAGCCTATGAAGTACCTTCATGAGTAAATTTAAGTAAATTCCAAATATCAAAAGCAATTTCGCAACCACAAGTCCTATTAATTATTGTTCTATCTAACGCGCAAAATAATGCATTCATAGCATTAGCATTATTTTTAAATTTTAATTTATCCATGCCATCCCACTTCTCCATAGGCGTTTCAATGGTAATATTTTCAACTATAATTGTAAGTAGAGTGTAGCAGTGTTCTACAATATTCCAAACATCAATATATAAAGTGATTAGAAAACATCGCATTTTATTATTTTCCAGAATTTATAATTAGTGCCAGTGAATAAGTGTTGTCTAATAATCCCTTGCCCCTTAGAAATTTCATGATCATGGTACGCCATTATTCCCGGTGCTAAACCTATTTTGGAATATATTTGCTTTAATACCACGTGTTGGATATTTTGGCGCCCTTGAGAGGGGGGGGGGGGGGTGATTGGGGCTTTTACTGATTTTAATAAAAAACTTAGAATTGTAAAAAGACTATAGTTTTGACAAAAATGATTTTTTTAAAATGTAAACAAATGAAACAGAATATCAGAAATATAGGAATGATGAAAACATTGATTACATTTCATAATATGGAACATACTAACTTTGATTTCAATAGAGCTTGAAATTGAGGCTATCAAAAAAAAACTTTTTGATCCAACACAGGTCCTTCTCCCAAGAACCGGATGATTATAGTCTATCTATCCCATAATATGACCTTTATCCTCCCCTAGATCTAACCTAGACCTAGATGTTGCACATAAGATGGCGAATTACCCCCCTTAGTCGCACAAGGACCTAGTCATCACTCATAAGGCGGGGATTTCTCTATCGTTTACAAAGAATAAAAGAAAAATAGAAAGGGAAATATGAAATTAAAACTCCCACAAATGTAGAGATCAGTAGAAGATGATGGATCATCATGAAGATTGCTAGAGATAAAGTATATGAAAGTCTCCTCTTCGCTCTTGAACTTTGAGTGAAGTTGGGAGTTGTCTGAATTCAGAGAGCAATTGGCAAAAATTATGTTGAATGAATGCTCCAGTTGATGTAACAATAAACACAATAACTTTTTGCCTTTTATAAACATTTGTTGCTATCGCCAGAAATATCTCCTTGTTCTGCAATGTTTTGCACATCGAAGACGTAATTACTAGTAGATTAGTAAATATAAACGATTGTGGAGATATCACATATGATATCTTATATTCACCTGAAGGTTGTGTGATATCCTCTCAACACGATGCTACATCGTAAGGACACAATGCTCGTCGAGATAACACGATGCTCATTGAGATAACACGACGCTCGTTGAGACAAGTAATGATGAGTGTTAGCTCTATCACCAATGATATCTCAATTTTGAGAACTTGACTCCTTTTCTCCGCATCACATCCATAAAAGAATTGTACCTATTATTTTTGCACACTATAAACAAACAATAATCAAATATAATAGGGATTTATCATTCTCCAACCAAGGAATACAGAATGCCTGCTCCAACACTTACTTTCTGGGGAACCTTTATAAAAATCTCTTATCTTCTATATGTTTATCTTACTTTGCTTTCATTTCTTATCTGCCCTAACTATATGCATTAGTTTTTTGATTATTTAATCTCAACTCAAGATCACCCTACAAAAGGGGAGAATATAAGATATTTTCAAAATACCCTATAAGTGGTTTTCTTCTCTATTCACCCTCCCTCAAATGTATTCTAGTATTCCATTCTACACATTCACATAGAGTGTTTACTTGGTTATAAGGATTACATTGAGAGTTCGATCATATTATAATTCAAGTTCATTTATTGAGGATTTATCCTATTCGATTCTTATAAATTTCATCAACTTCATAGAATACTTTAAAAGGACATCATGTAGATAAGTTACTTATCTGAAGCAAAAAAAGTGCATTCTTATGAGATATCTTGACACTTATGACAAGCTCGAATCCAAAATTCCTCTGCATCATATTATGTAATTTTGGTACTTGGTATATACCAAAATTGTCTTTTATCTGATATGTTTTATATATGTTTAATCATATTTTACATTGGTGTTGTTTTTTGAAGTTATTATGCATGTCGTATCTTTTATTTCCATACAAGGTTATTCTTAAAAATTTTTTGGATGTGATCCTTGTAAGTGTATTTAAATATCTATTGATGTACAACCTTGGGCTCGCGAGAGGCGGCTCAAAGTGTGAACATGAGAAGCTGGCGAGAGGAACTGGATAGGAGAGTGGGATGATGTGGTCCACTCGCAGGAGGTGAGACAGAGGGTTCTCTGTAGTAGGCGAGACGCCCTTTGGGTGCGCGAGTAGGCCCTTGAGGTCGAGATGGCTCCCATAATGCGGGAGGCCTGCGAGACGAGTAGGAGGGCTCATCACGCCGCTGGTCATTTCTCCACTCGCCATAGAGAAGGAAAGATGTTTTTACCTTCCTACCCCCAAGGGGGATTTTACTCATCTACCCAGGGTAATTTTACCCTTTTGTCCTTGGTGGTCTGCGTATAGCCCTTCAGAACAACGGAGTTTGGCTGTTGGCAGAACCAACCCAGGGTATTTTGGTAATTTTAGGTCAGCTCAGAATGGCTATTTGCAGATCCAACTCAGAGGCCTATAAATAGACTAATAAGGTGTCTGAAAAAGGGGTTGTTGAACCTTTCTATATTCTTCCTCAGAGGCACCTACCGCTGCATTGGCTATGGAGGAAAAGAACTTCAGTTTCTTCCGGGTAAGAGATGGGACCTCCGAGCTGAGACCTTCGGTCTGTTTTTGTTCTTGTGACTCACGTCAAGAGAGCGGTTCGAGAATAGTAAGTGTGAGCCGCAACTTCAGGTCCAAACTCTAGGTGGAACCGGGCAACTGGTTTCAACATTTTTGGTATGGTTGAGCGTGGACCGCAGCCCACACAGAAGAATCTTGAGTTGCCTCATGGAGGTAGGTCACTGAGAAGGAGATGAAGATGGGTCAGATAACCCAGGAGGATTCGTTGGAAGAGAGGAGTTCATGGCGTCAATTAAAGACATTATGGACATGCTGCAAAGGATCTCGCGGCAGGGAGATTGTTCGACCCCACTGCCTCAGGTGACTGCTCTCGAGCCGTAGGAAGACCTCGTCTCAGCGAGGGTGAGAGAAGATGCCCCAGGGAGGCGACCGGGAAAAGAGGTGATGGTGGAAGGAGGCAGGCGAGACATGGCGGGAAGGGAGCTGTTCCCGAGCCTCGGGAGCGCCGTCTCGCCTGGGGACATCGTCGCGCAAGTGGGGGAGGCGAGACCAGCGCCAAGAGGGTCGTTGTTTTGCAAACTGATCCTGTCAGCTCCCGTCCCGGAAGGGTTCAGAGAACCCGAGATGAATTATTATGTGGGGAAAGATGATCCCCTCCAACACCTGCAATGGTTCGATGATGTGGTTTCGATCAGGATGATGACGGATGCGTTCAAGTGCCGTCTTTTTGCCATTACTCTGAAGGACAAGGCTAGGGACTGGTTTCATCAGCTCCTGACAGGCTCGATATACAACTTCTAGGGCCTGAGCAGGAGCTTTCAGCTGCGTTTCTCAACTTCGAAGAAAAGTAAGAAGAACTCGGAGTCGATCTTTTTGATTAAGTAGAGGGCAGATGAGTCCCTAACTCAGTATGTAGATAGGTTTCAGGAGGAGATCTTGGATATTCATGAGGTTCCTGGATTCACCCTCTAGATGGCCTTTACCATGTGACTACGGGAAGGATTCTTGAAGATGAGCCTCACTCGGAAGGCACCACTGTCATTTGAGGGATTGATGGAGAAGGCTGCGAAGGAAATAGCCATGGAGGCGGCGAATCCAGCTTTTGCAAAGAAGCTAGCAAGACTAACGGAGGTAGAGTCAAGAGAGCCCGGAGGAGGGAGACAGCAAGCGGGGAGGAGGAGAGATGATTCGAGGGCTCCTGCGTACGAGGAGTTAGGATGGAGGCAGTAGGGGGGCCCTGCCCAAGTGCAAGGGAGTGGATTTCCCCAAGGAGGAAGGAACCAACCAGGAGGACCTGTAAGATTTAACCAGTAGTGGTGGGGGTACGGTCATAGACCACCTCTACCCCCGCCGCCGCAAGCTATGGCCATCAGCCGAGGGAGAGGCAGAGGCAGAGAAAGAGGAAGCAGATCAGGAGCTGGAAGGAGGAAAACCCTCAAGAGGGGAGGCAAGGGGAGGAGGTGGCATTGCTGTACTGTGACTTCCACGAGGAGGAGGGTCACGCAATGGCTACCTACACAGAATTCTTGGAAATGAGAAGAGACAGGGGAGCAGGAGAGCAGTAGAGGCCGGTGCGGATATTGGAGGTTACTGGGACTGGGGTGGAAGATTGATGTGTGGATCGAACCGATGTATGGGACCAAGGGGGAATTGGAGTAATCCATGGGGGGTGGGATCGAGGCTGCCCGAAAGGCAAGTCTTCATGCCATGTACCGTCAGAGTGTAGCTTCAACATCACAATCCCCTCCCCCGGATGAGAAGATCACCTTTTCGATAAAAGACATGTCGGTCCATGAAGACCCCTTCTGTGACGCATTGATTATCCGGAGCGCCATTGAGAATTTCACGGTGTCGCGGATCCTGGTTGACAATGGAAGCGCAGTGAATGTTATCTTCAAGAAGGCATTTAACGAGATGAGGGTGGATGCCCGAAGGGTGCTGGCAGTGGATGGACTATTGTTTGGATTCTCAGGAGAGAGGAAAGAAGTTGAGGGCGGAGTGGGACTCCAGGTAACCCTAGGGGGTGGGGGGGCTATCCAGAAACTACCGCTTTGTCATAGTGGATGCCCCTAGCAGTTATAACGCCATTTTCGGGTGCCCCTTGATCAATGCTTTTAGATGCGTATCATCCTCTTTCCAGCAGTGTCTGAAGCTCAATGCCAGAGGTACTCAAATTAGAGTACGGGGAGACCCAAAGGCGGTCAGGGAATGCTACGTGACGGCGGTGAACACCATCTCATGGTAGGGAGAGGCCGAAGAGATGGAGAAGAGGACAGAACAATGACAACAGGAGTTCGGTGGCGAATAAGAAGAGGAGAAAGAAGAAGAAGAGGTCAGAGGAGAGGGAGAACTGGAGAGGGTAGGAGGCATTGCGGTGGAGCCGTAAATAGAGGGAGAGAAGGATGGAGAGACGACGATGGAAGAGGATAAAGAGGAAGAAGAGGTCGGAGGAGAGGGATAAGTGGATATGGTAGGAGGCATTACAGTGGAGCCGAAAATGGCAGGAGAGAAGGATGGAGAGATGGAGGTGGAAGAGGAGAGGGGGTCGAAGGAAGGTGAAGGGAGGAGGAAAGAAAAGAGAAAGATGGGGGAAGCAGGAGGGTCGCCCGGAAGGGAGGACCGGATAGAGAAAAGAAGAATCACACTAGTGGAGGGAAGGAGCACTAGCGAACTGGACATGGAGAGGCCTTGGGAAGAGATGGTGGTGACTGTTACAGAGCACCAGGAAACAGACCAGGAAGCCAAAGAGCAGGGTGAGCTGGGAGAGAAAGAGAAAGAGGAGGAGCCGTCAAGGCTAAAGTCAGTCGTGGTGGTGCTAGAGATGGAGATCCTCACTAGAGAAGGAAGAAAAGAGAAGATAAAGGTCAGCGACGAACTCAACCTAGAACACTAGGAGGAGATCAAGGCATGCGTGCAAAGCAATATCAACGTCTTTGCTTGCAGCACGGATGACATGCCAGGGGTCGATGCGGACGTGGCCTACCACCGTCTCAACCTCGACCCCAACACTTGCCTAGTGCAACAGAAGAAGAGGGTCATCGCGACTAAGATGGTCGGACCCATCAGAGAGGAGGTAGAGAAATTGCTTAAAGAAGGGTTTGTGTCTGCCTGTAAGTATCCGAGGTGGGTGAGCAATGTTGTAATGGTTAAAAAGGGGGAGGGTGTGTATATTTCTCTCTCTTAAATAAAGCATGCCCCAAGGATTGTTATCGTCTACCTCAAATCGACACGCTGGTTGACTCAACCATCGGTTTCTCACTATTGAGTTTTCTAGACACGTTTTCAGGATACCACCAAATACGCATGCACCCTGTGGACGTTAAGGACGTCACCTTCATCATGGAGGATGGATGCTTCTATTTTAACATGATGCCCTTTGGGTTAAAAAATGTGGGGGCAACTTATCAAAGGATTATGGATCGGATCTTATGCAAGCAGAAGGGGAGGAACCTCGAGGTTTATGTGGTTGACCTAATAATCAAAAGTCGGGACCTCAAATCTCATGTCTTGGATCTTGAGGAAACCTTTGGAACCTTAAGAAAATATAAAATGAGGCTCAACCCCCTGAAATGAATTTTTGGAGCTAGTCGGGGAAAGTTCCTCGGGCATCTCCTTACCCTATCTATAGTAGAGCCTAATCCTGATAAGGTGAATGCAATTTTAGAGCTGGAATCTCCCAGGAATACCGAGTAAGTTCAACGCCTCACCGGCAAGCTGTCCGAACTAAGCAGGTTCCTCTCCCGAGCCGGAGAAAAATGCTCACCTTTCTTCCGGACGTTAAGAGGGGGTAAGAAGTTCGAATGGACCCCAAAGTGCATGGAGGCTTTTCAGGCTCTAAAGTAGTAGCTCACCCGGGCACCTCTACTCTAGGTGTCGAGGGAATGGGAGGTCTTATTCTTATACCTAGGGGTGGGGACTGGGGCCGAGAGTTCAGTTCTAGTACGAGAGGAAGGAAAAAACAATTCATGATCTATTATGTGAGTAGGGTACTAAAGAAGACGGAACTCGGGTACCCCATCCTCAAAAAGCTAGCATTTGCCCTCATCATATCGGCTAAGAAGCTTAGGCCATATTTTCAGGCCCATTTGATTCAGGTGGTGACGGATCACCCCCTCCATCGCATCTTGGAGGGGGTGGAACACTCTGGGAGGTTGGCCAAATGGTCAATAGAGCTTAGCGAATTCGACCTCACTTTTATTCCTCAACTTGCCATCAAGGCACAAGTGGTGGCTGATTTCCTAGCGGATTACGTGGTTGAGATCCAAGAGGCCGAAGCACCCCCTCGAGCGGCTTGGAAGATGCTGGTAGATGGAGCGTCATGAAAAATTCCTTTGGAGGAGGAATGATCTTGGTAAGTCCAGTGGGGACCCGAATTGAGCAAGCTTTGAAGATCCACTTTACAATCACCAACAACCAAGCAGAATATGAGGCGATCATCGTAGGGCTCAGGTTTGCTCGGGAGTTGGGCATACAAGACATTAGGGTCTCCACGGACTCTATGGTGGTTGCAGGCCAGATCAAAGGGGAGTTCGAAGCAAGGGATCCCACCCTCTAGCTATACCTGGGAAAGGTCAAAGATATCATCAGGCAGTTCCACAGTTTTCGATTCAGCACATCCCGAGGGATGAAAGCACTCTGGCTGACCAACTCGCCAAATATAGCCCTTGAGCCGGGGGAACGGTGACAGAGCTTTTTTAGGCCGTCCATAGAAGAGGGAGAACTCATGGAGATAAACTAGCAAGGGTCTTGGATGGACCCCTTCATCACTTTCTTGACCTCGGGACAGCTTCCTGAGAGCGATCTTGATAAGAAGAGGGTCAAGTATAAATTAGCGTACTACCTGTTGAAAGATGGAGCACTATACCGTAGGACATTGTCGGGCCTGCTGGCTCGATGCGTATCTGAGGAGGAGGTTCCAAGGGTCCTAGAAGAGAATCAATCAGAAGAATGTGGGAGCCATTTAGGAAGTCAGACTTTAGAGGGGAGAGTGTTGAGGCATGGATACTTCTGGCCCACCCTCAGGAAAGATGCAGAGGAGTTCGCAAAAAGATGTCAAAAGTGCCAGGAGTTTGCCCCCCTCCAACTCCTTCCCGGCGAGAGGCTACGAACAATCACGGCTCCCTGGCCCTTCGCAATATGGGGACTAGACCTGGTGGGTCCTTTTCCCCAGGCTAGTGGTAAGAGGAAGTTTTTGTTGGTCATGGTGGATTACTTTTCAAAATGGCTAGAGGTGAAGGCGTTGGCTAAGGTGACATTACAGGTGGTCAAAAACTTCATGTGGGGAGAGAACATCTGCAGGCATGGGCTACCGCTGGCCATTGTGACTGACAACGAACCACAATTTGCTAGTAGGGAATTCGTTTATTTCTGCATCCGTCTGGGCAAAGATCTCCGTTTTGCCTCGGTTCATCATCCACGGAGCAATGGACAGGTAGAAGCAGCGAACCAGATCATCGTCAATCTTTTGAAGAAGAAAGTGGAAAATCTAAGGGGGGGGGTGTGGTTGGGTGGAACAACTCCCTTAAGTTCTCTGGGCCTTGAGGACCACACCAAACACCACCACAAGAGAGATCCCATTTAAGCTCTCTCATGGCTCGGAGGCTGTCATACCAATAGAGTTCGAGGTCACATCCCGAAGGGCAGTCATTGCAAAGGAAGGAGATGAAGAATGGATGGCAGAAAACGAGGAAGAGCAAAAACTCTCTCTTGATCTCATGGAAGAACTTTGAGAGTTGAAACTAATTCGGCAGGAGGAAGTCAAGCACCGGATGGCGAAGTACTTTGATAAGCATATAAGGTTCAAGCAGTTCCAGAAGGGTGACTTAGTCCTCAAGAAGGTGGATGCAGCGGGCAGAGGGGCATCAATAGGAAAGCTCAATCCCAACTACGAAGGTCCCTTTGTAGTGAAAGATGTCTTGAAGTTGTGAGAGTACCACCTCCAGGATGTGGACGGGGTACCCCTCGATCGTGCCCGAAGTGGCGATGACTTAAAGAGATTTTATCCATAACACCTTTTGTGCATTATATTTTTCATTGTTCAATACTTACAATTTTGATGTGGACTTCTGATATGATGAAAGTGCAGGTGTCCTTATTCATGACATTAAGAGTGAAGTGGGTGCAAGGAGACCCCGAGCAGACCCACTGACCACGCTCTCATCTAGCTGGTCGGACTGTAGGCTCACTCGGTGGTTGGAGATGGATTGGAGAGAAGCCCCAAGAAGACCCGCTGAACAGGCTCCCATCTAGCTGACAGGACTGTAGGCTCACTTGATGGTTGGAGATGGATTGGAGAGGAGACCCTGAGCAGACCCGCTGACCAGGCTCTCATCTAGCTCGCAGGGTTGTAGGCTCACTCGGTGGTTGGAGATGGATTGAAGGGGATACCCCGAGCAGACCCGCTGACCAGGCTCTCATCTAGCTGGCAGGACTGTAGGCTCACTCGGTGGTTGGAGATGGATTGGAGAGGAGACCCCAAGCAGACCCACTGACTAGGCTCTCATCTAGCTGGCAGGACTGTAGGCTCACTCAGTGGTTGGAGATGGATTGGAGAGGAGACCCTGAGCAGGCTCGCTGACTAGGCTCTCATCTAGTTGGCAGGACTGTAGGCTCACTCAGTGGTTGGAGATGGATTGGAGAGGAGACACCGAGCGGACCCGCTGAGCAGACTCTCATCTAGCTGGCAGGACTGTAGGCTCACTCATTGGTTGGAGATGGATTGGAGAGGAGACCCCAAGCAGACCCACTGACCAGGCTCTCATCTAGCTGGCAGGACTATAGACTCACTCGGCAGTTGTAGATGGATTGGAGAGGAGACACCGAGCAGACTCGCTGACCAGGCTCCCATCTAGCTGGCAGGACTGTAGGCTCACTCGGTGGTTTGAGATGGATTAGAGAGGAGACCCTGAGTAGACCCGCTGACCAGGCTCTCATCTAGCTGGCAGGACTATAGACTCACTCGGTGGTTGGAGATGGATTGGAGAGGAGACCATGAGTAGACCCGCTGACCAGGCTCTCACATAGCTGGTAGGATTGTAGGCTCACTCGGTGGTTGGAGCTTGATTGGAGAGGAGACCCCGAGCAAATCCGCTGAACAGGCCCTCATTTAGCAGGCAGGACTGTAGGCTCACTCGGTGGTTGGAGATGGATTGAAGGGGAGACCCCGAGTAGACCCGCTGACCAGGCTCTCATCTAGCTGACAGGGCTGTAGGCTCACTCGGTGGTTGGAGATGATTTGGAGTGGAGACTCCGAGCAGACCCGCTGACCAGGCTCTCATCTAGCTGGCAGGGCTGTAGGTTCACTCGGTGGTTGGAGATAGGTTGGAGTAGGGATCCTGAGTAGACCCACCGACCAGGCTCTCATCTAGCTGGCAGGGCTGTTGGCTCACTCAGAGGCAAGTCAAGTGGTAGGAGATCGCGATGAAAAGTGTATATTTATCTGAGAATTGGTATAAGATTCCCATGAAAAGGAAGGATTGGAGGTAATGCAAGAGAGTATGAGCATTTCAGACTAGCGCTCGGCAAGGAAGGTCTCGCCCACAGCGAGCGGGTATTCACTGTTAAAGGCACATGTCTCGCATAAAAGGGGGGATTTATCGTAAGCAGTCGTTTGGTCTCTGGGCTCTACTCACGCGGGGTGCATCTCACGGTGAGACGAGAGTAAAAGAGCAAACTATCTCGCGCTCGGCAGGGGTGAGGAGAAGGCAAACGGCCAGCGCTATAAGTTAACTTTCATGCGAGGCAGCAATGGATAAAGTGCGATGAAATAAAAAGAGCGAAAGGTTATAATAAAGATCTATTTGTTCATCACAGAAAAAAGAAACATTTCACTATCAGAAAAATTTACAAGTACATGAGACCAAAAAAGAGTGGGGGAGTCCCAAGACTCTGACACCCTTTCACTCCTCGTCACTGGAGGCAGAGCTGTAATCCGTCTCGCCATATAGCTGGGGGACATAGTCGCATATCGTGACCGTCTCAGCATCGTCCCTGACAACCCCCAGCTCATTCATCATCTTTAGGATGAGCTCGGTCGTCCTTATATTGGCATCTCGGCAGATGGCGTCGACCTCGTCTAGAGAGTAGTGAGTTGGCGGGGGAGCTTGGAACGGATCTGGAGGAGCACGGTGATGTCCAAGAGACGGGCGTTCTTAGCTTTCAACTTCTTGTTCTCCCTGTTGAATTCTGTGAAGTGAAAGTGGGTGAATAGAAGGCTTGGGAAACCTATCCGCGCGGACTACGTGGACAGGGTTGGCGGACTGCTAGGTCGGCAGGGATGTTGCAGGCGGTTTGCTCTGTGGAGGCCTGGGCGGTCTGTTTGCGCGGACTACGCAGACAGCAGCAGCGGTCTGACAGGCCAGTGTATGCTCAGCAGGCGGTTGACTCCCAGGAAGTAACCGAGCGGATAGGAATGTTATCCGCGGAGACCGGCATGAAGCAGACTGAGGAACTGGAGCTCGGCAGACCGGTTTGGCAGTTGCCTTGGTCTTGCTCTGGTGCAGCGGGAAGCCGCGGAGACCGCCGGTCAGCGCGGACAGAAACTGGAGGTTGCCCGGTATGGCGGGCTAGATCCAGTGTCCGCCAGTAAGTGCGGACTGGCCCTTGTGGCCAGTGGACTGGACTTGGTGTGATCTGAACCAAGTCCAGGATGGCTCAGTCCGGGGAGATCGCACAGTGGAGCGCGGGCTGGTTCCTCAGTCCGCCAAGTGTAGTAGAAGCGGTTGCCTTGTTTGCTAGCTTGGGGAAATGCGGACTGGAGAATTGCTTGTGCAGGAGCGTGCGGACTGAAGCCAGAGTCCGCTGAGTCCGGTTTAGCCTTGTGATGAGGTTATGGACTCAGGAGTTGCGGACTGGAGTCTGCTATTAGCAGACTGGATTGACGTATCCGCTAAGTCCGGAGGTGTCTTGGCAATGAGGCAATGGACTTGTGATATGCGGACGAAAGCTGGGTGTCCGCTGAGTCCGGCAGGTGCTTTGATGGCGAGACTGCGGGCTCGGGTTTTGCAGGCTGATGCCTTGTCCGCTGAATGGCGGACACGGCTATTGTGGAGTCCGGCTGTGGTGGTCCTGGCTTGGCCTCTGGCAGCAAGGCGGGCTGGATATTGGAGTCCGGCCTTGGAGAAGCTGGGGTGGACTGGCTATCTGCACAGGAGCGGCGAACTGGAATGTGTGTCCGCGGGTTGGCGGACACACTAGTTCTTGCTGCGGGATGTGGCGGTGTTCCTATCGGCTAGGGCGGTGACCATACTCATCGTCGTGCCTATAAATAGGACCCATGTCACATCAGGAAGAAAAAGAGGAACCTAGACCGAAGTAAGTGAACAGTAATTGAGCTCGCGTAAGTTGCTGCGGTCTTGACTTTGGTGTCCGCACGGTTTGAGAGTTGACCCGGTTGTGCTGTGCAGGTTGTGCGGATAGCGCTGGAAAGCCAGGACTTGGCTCTGATTGCGGTCAGGGATAGTGCGGACTCTGCGGTTAAGCAACAGGCGGTAAACAGCAGGTCGCGGATAGCGACCAGGCAGTCTCCTCTTTGGCAACTTGGTTCGGGGTTCAGGAAGTCGCCTGCTTCAGGCGGACTGTTCCATTCGGTGACACAGCTTGTGCGGTCTGGCAGCTAGGCGACCTCGCGGTCAGGCGGCTTGCAGACCGGCGGTGAAGAGCTAAGCATTGGAATAAGAGGTGAGTCCGCGCGGCTTGGGTTGCGGTCTGGCGACCTGGAGGACTGAGCGGACTCCACAGCAGTAGGTCGGCGGCTTGTTGATTGAGTCCGCGCGGCTTGTTTTTGGTTCTTGTCTTTGTAACCGTCTCTGCTCTCCCGGTTTGGTTTTTTGGTGAAGCATGTCGCGCCATGTATGTCTCGCCTTGTAAAGAAGTTTGCTCTTGATCAATAAATAAGCTTGTGCTGCATGTGTTGCTGGTTGTTACTGCTTTGTTGAGATAACCCCTGCTAACTCCACGATCCGGGAAACTTTCAACATTATAAGTGGGCGTATCCTCCTTCGGTTTGTTGAGTTTCAACAGGGTATCCAAGGGGGCGTCTGCGGTTTGTTTAATTTTAACATGATATCAGAGGGAGGTTGTTGGAGTGGTCAAGCAGTGCTCAATGGAAGTAGTTGCTCGTCTGAAGAGGAAACCAGTGGTAGAACCATGGCAGTGGAGGATGCAAGTTGTCTTGGAATTGATCTACTTACAGAGACGAACTGTGAACGGTGGAAGTCCTATATGAAGAGCTTTCTTCTTGGCGAGGACCTTTGGGAGGTTGTATGCGGAGCAGGAAGACAAGAGGATACTTCTGGCAATGTTGAGGCGATGAGAGCTTGGAAGGAGACAAATGCGAAAGCGGAGTCTATTCTCAAGCAGGTGATCTCATCGGAGCTCTTGGACCACATCAGTGGATGTCGGTCAGCTGCGGAGGTTTGGACTTCCCTTGATGGGTTGTTCAGGAAGAAGGTGAAGGTTGCTGCTGAAGATGGTCCCTCTACTTCATATCAGGAAGAAAGGAGTGTTTCTCCTAGGCGTGATAAGAAGAGGAAGGAAGGACCAAGGTGCTATAAATGCAAGCAGCAAGGTCATCTTCGGAAGGAGTGCAAGGTTACCTTGCTCTCGGTGAATGTCGCTCAGGTAGGGAGGAAGGAGAAGAACGTAGTTGGGACATCAACTAGTTCTGGATCTGATCGGAGGAATGCCAGTGATAGTACTGCTATCTGGCCTGAAAGACTGGGGCATGTAGGGATGGACAAGCTGAAAGCAATGGCGGAAAGAAGACTCGTAAGAGGCTTGCCTAGATTGTCATCCTATGGAGATGGTCGGGGGTGTGCGGGATGTCAGGAAAGTGGAGCCTATCGCTTCATGGTTGACAAAGCACAATCCAGATGTAAAGCACCATTGGCGGTTGTCCATTGTGCTCTGGTGGGACCGACCGTCACGACCAGTCTTGGAGGCAGCAGGTTCATGCTGATATTGGTTGATGACTATTCTAGGTATACTTGGGTATACTACATGAAGAAGAAGTCCAACATGGTACGCTTGTTTGTGGAGTTCAAGAAGCTTGTGGAAGGCCAGCTTGGCCGGAGGATCAAGGTGTTGAGGACAAGTCTCGGTGGTGAGTTTGGCTCAACCGAGTTCTCACGCTTTTGCAGGAAGCAAGGGATCCGGAAGGAGCTTTCTTGTGGACATACTTCACAATAAGGTAGTATTGCAGCTCGGATGATCCGTTGGTTAACGGAGACCTACAAGTGTTGGCTTCAGAGTAAAGGCGTTCCGAAGGCTCTTTGGGCGGAAGGAATGGCCTGTGCTGCTCATGTCATCAACTGGATGCCTCTTAGTCCGATCATAGTGAAGACTCCTTATGAGCTGATGTTCGGAGTGAAGACCTCAGTGAAGCACCTTCAGGTATTTGGATCTACCTGCTATATACACTCTCCGGGTGCTCTCAAGACAAAGCTAGTCTTTGTTGGGTATGATGAGCAGAGAAGAAGATGGAGGTGTATGGATCCTACGACGAAGAAACTCATAGTGTCGAGAGACATTGTTTTCGATGAGTTGACGCCGTATTGGGGTAGCTCTTATGTAGAGCTAGAGATAAGCGGGTCAGATGTTGGGCTGAAGGAGGCTGCTGCTAAGGAAGTGGAGTTGCCTGAGTCACCAGGTGCTCCAGGTTGTTCTAGCTCCGGGGCAAAGACGTCAGAGTCAGGAAGTAGGGGGAGCGATGCTCCAGGATCTTCTGGCTCGAAGGCAGAGGCTTCCGGTTCAGGAAGCAGGGGGAGCGATGTTCCAGGCAGTTCTTGTTCAAGAGGAGAGTCTTCTGTTTCAGGTAGCAGGGGGAGCGTTGCTCCAGGTACTCTTGATTCCAGTAAGGAGGCGTCTTGTTCAGGGAGCAAAGGGAGCATTGTTCCGGGTTTGCCCGGGAACGGAGTTGGTTCAGAAGCAGCGGAGGTGGTTAGCTATGATCAGGTTCTTCGGAGATCGAAGAGGATCAGTAAGCCACCAGCTCGATATAGCGAAGGGAACACGGCGGACTTGGTTCCGTGTTTCCATGTTAGCCCTCAGGTCGAGCAAGGTTCTTCTGGCTGTGATGACGCCACTAGAATCAAGGAGGTGTTTGACACCAAGTCTGTAGAGGTGACTTCTCTCAGAGGCAACGAGGCTTGGACTTCAGTGTCCAAGGAAGGTGGTGATACTCCTGTGATGCATGAGTGGAGGTTGAAGCTGAAGAAGGCAGAGGGAAGCATGGCTCTTTTCGGGAGCTGCTGGAGGGCTCCCTCATGGTCCATGATATGCGTGGCAAGGACTATGTCTTGGACATCTCTTCGTAGATGCTATCGGAAGGACCAGGTGCAAGGTTACGGGAGCTGCTGGAGTTATTCACCACTTTTCACTTCAAGGGGGAGTGTTGAATTCTGTGAAGTGAAAGTGGGTGAATGGAAGGCTTGGGAAACCTATCCGCGCGGACTACGCGGACAGGGTTGGCGGACTGCTAGGTCGGCAGGGATGTTGCAGGCGGTTTGCTCTATGGCGGCCTGGGAGGTCTGTTCGCGCGGACTACGCGGACAGCAGCAGCGGTCTGACAGACCAGTGTATGCTCAGCAGGCGGTTGACTCCCAGGAAGTAACCGGGCGGATAGGAATGTTATCCGCGGAGTCCGTCATGAAGCGGACTGAAGAACTGGAGCTCGGCAGACCGGTTTGGCAGTTGCCTTAGTCTTGCTCTGGTGCAGCGGGAAGCCGCGGAGACCGCCGGTCAGCGCGGACAGAAACTGGAGGTCGCCCGGTATGGCGGGCTAGATCCAGTGTCCGCCAGTAAGTGCGGACTGGCCCTTGTGGCCAGTGGACTGGACTTGGTGTGATCTGAACCAAGTCCAGGATGGCTCAGTCCGGGGAGATCGCGCAGTGGAGCGCGGGCTGGTTCCTCAGTCCGCCAAGCGTAGTAGAAGCGGTTGCCTTGTTTGCTAGCTTGGGGAAATGCAGACTGGAGAATTGCTTGTGCAGGAGCGTGCGGACTGAAGCCAGAGTCCGCTGAGTCCGGTTTAGCCTTGTGATGAGGTTATGGACTCAGGAGTTGCGGACTGGAGTCTGCTGTTAGCAGACTGGATTGACGTATCCGCTAAGTCCGGAGGTTCCTTGGCAATGAGGCAATGGACTTGTGATATGCAGACGAAAGCCGGGTGTCCGCTGAGTCCGGCAGGTGCTTTGATGGCGAGACTGCGGGCTCCGGTTTTGCGGGCTGAGGCCTTGTCCGCAGAATGGCGGACACGGCTGTTGTGGAGTCCGGCTGTGGTGGTCCTGGCTTGGCCTCTGGCGGCAAGGCGGGCTGGATATTGGAGTCCGGCCTTGGAGAAGCTGGGGGGACTGGCTATCTGCACAGTAGCGGCGAATTGGAATGTGTGTCCACGGGTTGGCGGACACACTAGTTCTTGCTGCGGGATGTGGCGGTGTTCCTATCGGCTAGGGCGGTGACCATACTCATCGTCGTGCTTATAAATAGGACCCATGTCACATCAGGAAGAAAAAGAGGAACCTAGACCGAAGTAAGTGAACAGTAATTGAGCTCACGTAAGTTGCTGCGGTCTTGACTTTGGTGTCCGCGCGGTTTGAGAGTTGACCCGGTTGTGCTGTGCAGGTTGTGCGGATAGCGCTGGAAAGCCAGGACTTGGCTCTGATTGCGGTCAGGGACAGTGCGGACTCTGCGGTTAAGCAACAGGCGGTAAACAGCAGGTCGCGGATAGCGACCAGGCGGTCTCCTCTTTGGCAACTTGGTTCAGGGTTCAGGAAGTCGCCAGCTTCAGGCGGACTGTTCCATTCGGTGACGCAGCTTGTGCGGTCTGGCGGCTAGGAGACCTCGCGGTCAGGCGGCTTGCAGACCGGCGGTGAAGAGCTAAGCATTGGAATAAGGGGTGAGTCCGCGCGGCTTGGGTTGCGGTCTGGCGACCTGGCGGACTGAGCGGACTCCACAGCAGTAGGTCGGCGGCTTGTTGATTGAGTCCGCGCGGCTTGTTTTTGGTTCTTGTCTTTGTAACTGTCTCTGCTCTCCCGGTTTGGTTTTTTGGTGAAGCATGTCTCGCCATGTATGTCTCGCCTTGTAAAGAAGTTTGCTCTTGATCAATAAAGAAGCTTGTGCTGCATGTGTTGCTGGTTGTTACTGCTTTGTTGAGATAACCCCTGCTAACTCCACGATCCGGGAAACTTTCAACATTATAAGTGGGCGTATCCTCCTTCGGTTTGTTGAGTTTCAACAGGGTATCCAAGGGGGCGTCTGCAGTTTGTTGAATTTGAACACTCCCCCTCCAAAGCCGCAATGCGCGAGTGCATTCGATCAGCCGTCTCGGCATCCTGTGAGAAAGTAATCAGTCTACAAAAGTCCATGCAAGGCTAACAAGTGAAACTGGCGAGGGGCAGTTAAAAAGCTTACCATACTGCCTTGGCTTCAGGAGAGAAGGTTGTCGGCGACGGCCAACCGCTTCTCGAGGTCATTTGACTTATCGCGTTCCGCAGCAAGGCTCATCTCGGTCTCCTTCCACTTCTTGTCATTGAATACAAGGCGGCGCGAGATTCGGTGCGAGTGCTCCATGGAGAGAAATTGGGCGTGAGAAATCTTCAGAACGACATCTCGTGATGGCTCGTTGTCGAAGGGTTCAGCCCCAAGACCCCCATAGAGCCCATAACTAAGGGAGAAGGCATGATTCGTGGGTGGGTCTTGCTCCTTCCAGGAGGGAAGGAGAGTAGACACTGACATGCGGTTGGAGTCCTTCTCCAACAAAAGTACCGGCTCGCTGGCGGCATGATTCGTCACGGGCCCCATGTTGTAATTTGGATGTGAGGAGGGGGTCGGGCGGCTGGAAGAGCCAGCCTCGCGAGGGGGAAGCTCGGTGGGCTGGACTGAGGTAGTAGTGGTCTGGTCAGGTGGTGGCGCCTCGCGGGCAGGCGAGACGGCTTGATGGAGAGGTGAGGGAGATCCTTCCACATAAATGGGGCTAAGGGACCCCGACATTTCCTTCATTTCCTTGGGAACGGCTCCTTTGTTCTCCTTCGGGAATGACACAGCCTTTTTCATCTTCTTCTTTGGGCTATGCCGAAAGGTAGCGACATCGTCCCAAGACCTCTTCTTTGGGGCGGGGGTCAGCGTTTCCTTTGCCGCCTCCGCCGCCATGCTAGCAAGCGCGAGACCCTTGCTACTCTGGTAAGGGGGTGGACAGGGATAGTTCTCTCTCATGAGCAAGAAAATGGTTAGAGTGTAACAATAAGATAAGCATAATATTGAGAGGGCGCGAATATACCTTCACCGGGGAGGACGGGAAGGAGCGAGTCGAGGTCTCGCCGAAGGTAGTTGACCTTGAACTTTTTCCCTGCGAAGAAGTCGTAGAGAGCCTTCTCGGCACCCCCAACCTTAGGGATCTCATAGTATACCTCGACAGGCGACACCAGAGCAAGAGGGATGCCTCCCAAGTTCCCGTAAATGAAGACGAAGCAGGTGAGCTAATGGTTGTTCTTATTAAGCGTCTCGAACACCTTGAGACAATGGCCTGTAAAGTAGGATACGCCATCGTCTTTCGCATGGTAGATGAACATCTTTTGGAAGACAGTCAGACTAAACTCGATGCGCTCACGGCGCAGGTAGCTGGTGAAAACGACCAACATCGAGATGGCGTTTGGGTTGAATTGCGTGGGGACAACGCCGAAGTATTTCAAAGCCTGTTTTACCTCTGGCCAGAGGGGGAGTCTTAGCCCCGCCTCGAAGTGCGATACGGGTAAGGCGAGTTCGCTAGAGTAGAAGGTATTAATCGCCTCGCCAACCTTTGGCCGGCAAGACTCATACCACACAGCCAGGAACTCGCTGGCGAAGCAGCTATAATCCTCTTCAGAGATTCTGCCGGGAGGGAAGTCATGGTCGACAAATCGCCTTCCGCAGCAGCTGCGGCCCTCGCCTTCTTCTGCTCTCTTCTTTCCCATAGCGAGATGACAGAAGCTGAGGAGGAGTAGAAAAGAATGAAGCAGAGGCGGGACGCGAGAAGAGGTAGGCGAGGGGGAGTAGGTGAGAACTCTGGATCTCGACAGCAGCAGGAGACGATAGCGTAAGTATAGAGTTTCTGGATCCGAGGGGAAAAATGGGCGGGAAAATAAAAATGAGGAAGCCGAAGGGGCAACCCGACGTTACATCTTCTCTCTCTCCTAACCTCGAGGCGCGAAACACCGCGACGACTTTTCCTATGAGCCAAAAATAAAATAAAGGAGTAGATTAATTAAACACAACAATAATGAGAATCCAACAGGAAAGAAGTTGACAAAAATATCATAATAAATTATTTCATCCTGCACCAAGCGAGCACCTCGTCCAGGGGACCTAAATAACAAATTAATAATTAAAAAGGTGGGTGGCCGATGGATACATAACAAAGTTACAAGGAGGCATTAAACAGGTGAGATGAATCTAGGACCCCTCAATTCTTGTGCCACTTCCAACGGCCACCGCGAGATCCCGCGCATGGAGGGCGACCCGGTAGATGGAAGCCGCGAACGATGTCTAGACCGCGGCGCGCGAGACGGAGATGTTGGTTAGTCTCGCTTATGATGTCCTAGGGGTCTATCCTATCTATCACAGCATCGACATTGACCTCGGCAGAGAGGGGGGCACATTCAGTTTCCAGCCAGTCATTGCGTCGATCGGTAGCTTGCTTCTCTTATTCCATATCGCGGATGACGTGAGTGTACTTTCGAAACATGTAGGCCGTCCAGCGCTTTATATCCAGAGGGTCCGTAGGATCACCCAGGTAGTCTTTGATCTCATCTGGGCGAGGAATAGGCGAGAGGGGAGATGGCGCAGGTGAATCCTCAGTACCCGAGTCAAACTGGATACATGCACAAGAAAAAAGTGGAAGATCATAATGAAGGGTGGTCTAGCAAGAAGGCTAGCCTAGTGGTCTCGAATGTACCTGAGTGGAATAGGAATCTGGGTGAAGCGAGAGGACATGATGAGTTTACTTACTTGGAATGCGAGAGTTCCCCACCAGGCGCGAGAGGTCTTCTTTCCTCATGATAGGGGGGAGTATTCCTGTGGCGAGTCGAAGCGTTGATAATGTTGGTCAGTAGTGTCAGGGGGATTCACAGGAATGAGAGAGTCAACGAGGTTTCCATGAGAGAGCATAGTCAATAAGCGAGACGATAAAAGAAAAGAGGCGAGAAGGAGGAGTCAAGAATCACCTGTCTCTCCCCGGAAGATGCGGGAGGAAGTGTATCGGCTGCCAAGGGGGGCGAGGAGGTCGCGCCGGCCGAGAGTGGAGGGCCGGCGGTTTTGGCCTTCTTCGGGTGAGATGATGAAGGTGCTGAAGCGGTGGTGCGGATCAAAGACGAGATCAGGGCAGCCACATTGGCTTTATTTGCTTCTGGACCATTGCGAGACGCTCGCGGAAACTCTGGCTGTGAGACATGTTGAGGGTGGAAGAGAGGTGGAAATGAGAAAAGGGGCAGTCTATGATGAGGTGGGGTCTCATATTTATAGACTCCAGGGGGGCCCGCCAAACATTCTCATAAACGAATCCCAACGCCACGAGCCTCGGTTGGACTTTCTTTCCGAGCTTGGGGAAACCTCAAAAAGAGTGGGGATTGTGTACAACCTTCGGCTCGCGAGAGGCAGCTCAAGGAGAGAACAGGAGAAGCTGGCAACAAGAACTGGATAGGCGAGTGGGACCATATGGTCCACTCGCAGGAGGCGAGACGAAGGATTCTCTGCAGTAGGTGAGACGCCCTTTGGGTGCGCGAGCAGGCCCTTGAGGGCGAGATGGCTCCCATAATGTGGGAGGCTTGCGAGACAAGCAGGAGGGCTCATCTCGCCGATGGTCATTTCTCCACTCGCCATAGAGAAGGAAAGATGGTTTTACCTTCCTACCCCCAAGGGGGATTTTACTCTTCTACCCCGGGTAATTTTACCCTTTTTCCCTTGGTGGTCTGCTTATAGCCCTTCAGAACAGCGGAGTTTGACTGTTGGCAGACCCAACCCAGGGTATTTTGGTAATTTTAAGTCAGCTCAGTATGGTTATTTGCAGATCCAACTCAGATGCCTATAAATAGACCGATAAGGTGCCTGGAAAATGAGTTGTTGAACCTTTCTATATTCTTCCTCATAGGCACCTAGCTCAGCATTGGATAGGGAGGGGAAGAACTTCAGTTTCTTCAGGGTAAGAGGTGGGACCTCCGAGCTGAGACCTTCGGTCTCTTTCTGGTCTTGTGACTCACGTCGGGAGAGCGGTTCAAGAAGTAAGTGTGAGCTGCAACTTCAGGTCCAAACTCTAGGTGGAACCGGACAACTGATTTCAACACTTGAGGTTATGGAATGAAATCAAGAATTTATCTCCTTTCTCCTCTTAGTTCCTTTCATATTCTTCTTAGTTATGATTAAGGTTGCGCAAGGCTCCATACTCTTATCTTCTTCTATTTCTCTTTACGATGTGCCAAATTCCCAAGTTGCATATTGTAGGATGAGCTCGACTTCCTTTATATCTCTTCCACACTCTCTACCTAGTCCATTTCTCTGGAGAGATTCTTATCCCATTAAGGGAGGCCCAAAACAATGCTTTTGTTCCCAACATTTAACATCCTACTTTATGTTCTATGCGTCTTCTCTACGTTTACCTATACATGGAACTTTTATGGCGTTATTTTCTCAATTTTTTATACCTTACCAATTCAGAGGAGATCTCTTGAGATCAAAAATAGAGAGTAATGACTAGAGGAAATAAATTCCCTTGAGAGGTATTTGACATGTGAGATGATATCTGTGAGTTGTGCACGTCAATATGAAATTATTAAGTGGTTCAAAGCTTGATCGGTCGCAAAATAGTAAAAAAAAGGTTAAGAGTGGATTAAAACGGCATATTCGCTCATCTAGCAAATGCTCCATGACTTACTCCAAAATATTCAAAAGAGAGGATTTGTGGGTTAGGGAAGTCTATTTTTCAAACAATCATTTCTTGTGTAGTTTGAATGCCTCTACATTTCTTTGAAGTCCTCTATATATTTCCAAAACTAAACATATTATATTCTCTTCAATAATCACATATGAAAAAAAGCTCACTTACCTTATTTCTTATGAATATGATATCATCATCGTCAAAGACGGTAAGAGGATAATGCCTCTTTTAAAGTCCCATATATGAAATAATTTGAAGTAAAGGACCTCAATTATAAAAATATTTTGTATATAAGTGGTAATTTATGAGTCCATTTTATATAGTGTTTTTCGGACTCATCTGGTCTCGTTTTCGAGTTCAAACACTTCACTTTAGATGATTATTCACTCATATTTCAATTAATTATAATTTACACATAAAGTGTACTTTAAGCTCTTTGTAGTGTGTAATTGCGCACTCAATCGTTGGGGGTAAGCACATGGTGCTCATCACCCCTTTTATCTTTCTTTCTTGCAAATGCCTATGTATGTCGGTGGCAAGTAGCCCCGGAGATTTCGTTTAGACACTCTTTGGCAGAGAGAAATCCTCTATTTGAATTCTGAGTATACTGCATAGTCGTGCAATTTTTCTTCGCGCATGGGAGTTTTACCCGTGCGGGACTTCACTTGTGCTGAATTGAAGAAATGATATGATCACACGGTCGTGTGATTTTCCTTTATACACCGGCATTTTACACACGTGATATCAATATCGTTTTGATTGTCGTGATCATTGGGATCATCATGATTATCGGGTTGACACAACCGCTTGATCGCACAATCGTGCAAATCCTTCACCCACAATTTCTGCGACCGTGTGCATTCTTATCGTCAAATTGGCACTCATACCCTGGTTGTGCATTTTCTTAGAGCACAGTTGTCTCAACCGTGCGAGAACAAAATGCACAAGCCACCACTTTTTGTCTAAAATTTTATAATTATTTGTTGCTCGTGTGATTCCTTCTCGCACGATTATTTCAACCATGCGTTAGTAAATTGCACGGGGCGATGTTTTCACGATTTGGAAATTTAACGAAGCAGAAACGCATGTTTCGCACGCACAATTGTGCATTCGAACGTGCGTGACAAATTTTTGCTAAAATTACTATTCAAGTGCAGATTTTTTTCCCTAATTGAGAATCTGAATTCAGTTCCACCTTTCCTCTGCACTGTTGCGCCAAACCTTCAGGAGAGGAGCTTCGGTTCCGTTTACCTTCCCCTTCCACCTAGGGCTTTGTCTGCGGCAGCCTCTCATCATCTAGAGCTTCTAAAAAGGAGATTCTAACCTTCCATTCGTCTCATAGCAAGGAGAAGATTGCACCAAACATGGATATGTTGTGAGACAGAGAAGTCGGGTATTCAGAGGTGGGTGAGAATTCTTTTGGAACCCAGACATTAGTTGGAGACCGAGCTAGGATACAGATTTGCAACCCGATGATTCCTACCGAGAACCTTCAATGAGATTTTATATTTAGTTGTATTCCTTTCTATTTTCTCTGAATAATTAGATGAATGAGGTTGTTTATTCATTTGTATGATGGTGTGTGCAACTTAAACAGGTTGATTCATATGTCTATTTCATTGTTATGAAATCTTGTCATTGTTTGTGGTTTTCTTAAGGTGTGCCCTTACCGCAAATTGTCTTCACCTCCATCCACAAGCTCTTTTATTCATCCACGTTGTGAAGGAGTGCTAATGACCCATATATTCCACTCATGTTATGAAGATTCACTAATGGACCTCGTTCCACATTACTTCCTCACTTGCCCACACACCCACCAAGTTGCAAATCTGTGTCGATGACCTGCAAATCTTTTTTTTTATGTAAGCATCCACAACACCACCACAAACCAACTCAAATTACTATTTTCCCTTTATAATTAATTTTCTAACAATTGATTCACGCCCCCAAATAATATTTCTTAAGAGATCGATACTCGGGGATCACTCCTTGTTTTATATTACATGTAGGACTGGTGCATTTGTCGTAATTATCATTAAGTTTTTGACACCATTGTTGGGAAATGCAGTCAATTATGTGTTTCTTTAGTTAGAAATGTAATTGTATTGTTTTTTCTTTTGAATTGTCTTTTAATCCTTTTTGTCTTTTTTACAAGCATAAGTTACTTGACAAGATATTCTCGGATTTTGTAATTTTTGCAAAATTACATTGAATTGAGTATTTGAATTATTCCCCCTCATCACAGTTGGAGTTTGACTACGTTGACCGGGTCAACTAGTCAGAATTTGTCATTATTAAATGTTGTAGAAATTTTAATGATAGGAGTGAGTAGTTGGGAGTGTCATTTAATGTAGTGCCACTTGGCGGTTTTTGGTTGATTGCTCTTGCCTATAAATAGGCATGTATGTATTACTTTTAGATGTTGTTGAATAGAAGTTTTTCCCTCCTCCATATTTCCGTTTAGAGAGAGAGAGGAGCGTTGCAGCACTGGAGTGTTGCCGGGCGGTTTGAAGTTCTAGCCGGGAGGTTTGGTGGTCTCACCGCGAGTGAGGGACTCGCGGCTTGAGTGCTCGCGGTTTTGGTGTTGATCTCACCTGTGTCAGCTCGCGGGAAGGGGTGCAGCTCGCGGGTTGGTGAGCTCGCCGCGAGAGGTGGTGATCGCGGGTTGAGTGCTCGCGTATGGTGGTCTAGCCGCAAGGAAGGAGCGGTTTCGCCAGTCGGTCTCGCCGGGTTTGAACTCGCCGTGCCCGCTCGCTTAGGTGCTGCTCGCGTAGGGGTGAGCAACCCGCAGCAGCCCGCGTGGTAGTGGCGCAGGTGGCCTGGGAGGAGCTCGCGCGGGTAGACTGGTCGCCTCGCAGGAGGGAGCTCGCGCGGGTAGTGGCAGCTACTGTTGTGGTGTGCGTTTTTTCAAGTAGTGTTGGGTTATTAGTTGAGAAGAGCGGGAGCACATACACATTTCCAACAAGTGGTATCAGAGGTAGGTTCGACCCCCTAGAAGTTTGCTCGGAAGGTCAAGTGGCAAGGAGAAATGGAGATGGGAAGCGCTATGCCAGGGCAAGTCCCCAAGTTGTCAAAAACCAACTACGGGAATTGGAGCATTCAGATGCGAGTGCTACTCGCCTCCAAGGAGTTGTGGGAGATATTAGAGGACGACGTTGAGGAGCTTAGTGCAGAAGCAGAGACGGCATTGACTAACGCTCAGAGAACGACATTGAGGGAGTCCAAGAAGAGGGACAAGAACGCTCTCTTCTTACTATACCAAGACGTGGATGAGGCGGCCTTTGAGAAGATCTCAGATGCGGAGACATCAAAGGAGGAATGGGAGATTTTACAACGCTCCATGCAGGGAGTTGATAAGGCTAAGAAGGTGAAGTTGCAATCCCTTCGGGCTCAATATAAAGTGATGAAGATGTAGAGTGCAGAGAAGGTTGGTGACTATGTGACCCATCTGCGGACGCTCACAAACGAGATGAAGAGGAACAGAGAGGTGACAGATGACGTAAGTTTCATGGAGAAGCTCTTGTGATCTATGTCTAAGAAGTTCAGGCATATGGTGGTGGCGATTGAGGAGTCAAAAGATCTCACCCTGATAGCAGTGGATGAACTTGTTGGCTCACTGCAAGCTCATGAGTACCGCATGTTGCAGGACAATGAGGAGTCGAGTGGCTTGGGTAAAACACTCCAGACTCAGCTAAATTTTGGAGAGAGCTCAAGAAGAGGAGGAGGCCAGCGTGACCGAGGCAACCAAGGAAGAGGTAGAGGAAGAAGAAGAGGAAGAGATCAGGGAAGGAACCAGTACAACTAGAGGGAGGCGGAACAACCTCAAGGTTGGAGACAAGATGCAGGAGGAAGAGGAAGAAGCCAAGGTAGAGGCCAAGGAAGAGGTCAAGGAAGAGGTAGAGGCGATATGTCCCGAATACAATGTTACAACTATAACAAGTTTGGGCATATGAGCTATGATTGTTGGGCTCCAAGGAAGGGAGCAGAAGCTAACCATTATGCTGAAGCAAGCAACACGGGTGGTGAACCGATGATGTTCCTAACCTACAGGGGTGCTGAAGGTGGGAGGAACAAAGTGTGGTACCTGGATACTAGAGCTAGTAACCACATGTGTGGAGAGAAGGAACTGTTCACCAGCCTAGAGCCAAATGGTGGTGAGATCAGTTTTGGAGACGCCTCGAAGATATCAGTGGAAGGAAGAGGAGTCATAGTGGTCACCTTGAATGGGAAGGAGGTGCACCTTAATGACGTGTTCTATGTGTCGGGCTTGAAGAGTAACATCTTAAGCCTTGGGCAGTTGGTCGAGAAGGGTTACTGCGTTCAGATGAAGGATGAGTCCTTGGCCATGAAGGACCATGAAGGAAGGGAAGTAGTAAGAGTAAAGATTACGACAAATCGTCTCTTCACACTGAGGATGGATGCCAAGGAGACAACGTGTCTCGCGAGGACAGAAGAAGAAGAGGAAGCATGGCTGTGGCACCACATGATGGGTCATCTGGGGTTCACTGGGTTGAAGCTCCTATCTCACTCCAAGATGGTGGAAGGACTACCTATGATCTCGCCTCCATAGGAGGTCTGTGAGGCATGCATGAAGGCGAAGCAGAAGAGGTTGACATTTGAAGGAGGCAAGTCCAGAAGGGCGAGAAGACAGCTTGAACTAGCTCACTCGGACATAGCTAGTCCGTTTAAGACTACCTTAGTAGGAGGGAGCAAGTACTACATTACCTTCACCGATGACTTCAGTCGGAAGTGTTGGGTGTATTTCCTGAAAGAGAAGGCTGTAACACCCCGGAGTTTTAATTGCATATGCATGATGGGCGTTACGTTGGCTTTGACCGTTGTTCGAGCATGGTTTTTCCCGCGGGCTTGTGAGTGGCTGTTTTATTAGCCGAGTTGCACGATTCCCCAGCAAACCGGAGTCCAGATGGGGACTCGGTGAGGCCTCTTAGGGAATGCTTGCACTTTTTCGCGCCCAGGGAAGGTTGTTCAAAACGAGTTGCTGGTTCAGGAAACAAAAAAAAGGGTAAAAAGTTCTTAAGGCAAAAATGGTCTCGGACGACACTGAAACATTTTTCAAAACAGGGAAAATAGTCATTTTTGTGCGTGACACGCCCCCCGACACGGGCGTGTCGGGGCGTGACCCAGGGCGTGACCTGGGCGTGACCTCCTTGACTCGACGATTTTCCTGTGTCGAGTTGAGCTTGACGAATGGGGTACACACCCCGTGACACGGGCGTGTCACGGGCCGTGTCCCGTAGTGTCGAGTGTCGAGGGTCGAGTGTCGAGTGTCGAGTGTTGGGTGTCGAGAGAGGGGACACGGCCTGTGACACGGGCGTATCACAGGGCGTGTCAAGCTGTGTCGAGTGTCGACACTTTGTGTCGACAAGGTGTCGACACTTTGTGTCGACAAGGTGTCGAGACACGGGCTACACGCCCTAGGTCACGGGCGTGACCGACCCGTCACGGGCGTGTACCCGGCCGTGTACCGTGGGGATAAACTTGGATTTGCCGACTTTCTGCGCCGCTTAAGGTACACGCCCTCCGTCACGGGCGTGACACAGGGCGTGACCGGCCCGAAAATCGACTTTTTCCAGTTTTTTTGTGCCGTTCATTTCCTTGATTCTGCATCTAACGGTCCAGCTCTGTTCTGGAGAAAATAAGGCCGAAACAGAGTTTCTCCTCCTCACTTCACCTTCTCTTCATCTTCTTCTTCATTCTCAAAGAGAAAGCAAGGGAGAAAGGCTCAAGCAAGGCAAGAAAAGAGAGGAGCAGCCGTCGCGGCATCGTCTCGGTTCAGGCAAGCGGTGTTCTTCACCCTTGCCAAGCTTCTTTCTTGTTTTGATTGTGCAAAATAGCTAGTTTCTCTTTCAAGTTTTCCTAGCTTGTTCTTCTTATTTTGGGTTCTTCCTCACTAGCCTTCTTATGCTCTTAAATTTCCCTATGCTGAATGACTTTGATCTTCCATGCTTAGTTTTGTTTAGTTATCAAGTCTATGCTAGGTTAATTCATGTAGTTCTCTTGTTCATGTAGCTAAGTGGATTCATGTAGCCTTTCAACTTTATGTTCATGTTCATGTAGCCTTTCAAATTTATGTTCATGTTCATGTAGCCTTTCAAATTTATGTGATTCTTCCTTGATCAAAAGCATGTGATTCTTGTTCCAACCATGTGATTTATGGAATTAGCTTAATCAAACTCTTTCATGTGATGAAGTGCATCAAACTCTACGTTGTCAATTTGTAGTCATGTGTGAGGATGAAGGAAGGGAAAGTGTGTACTTGGGTTATGGTGAGATTTGCTTGTGGTGTTACAGTTAGGTTCGTTTATGGTGAGTTTTGCGAGGCGAAATGTGAACCATGGCAGAAGCGTGTGTGTGCGGATTTGGTAAGGGGTGGTGTGGGTTAAGTCTTTGTGGCCACCGGGTTTGGATTTGTGGTGTAGAGCACCCTTTTGCCCCGATTTGGGCTGATTTTTATTGGTGCGTTCCACTTTAGGGCTGCCACCAAAAGACCCTTGCTGAATCGCATTTAACCGCTGCTTATGTTTCACTCGTTTAGTTGTTTCTTGTACTAAGGATGATGGAATGAGCATGTGTTTTGCCTTTTGCTCCTGCGGGTTGAGCAGGATTTGCTGAACCTTATGCGCACTTGGTGCGTTTGGCATGTGTTTTGGTGCATTTTCCACTTGTTTTATTCACTTGTTTTACTTATATGAAACATTGCTACGGGGTCGGTAAGCCCCTTCATGATATTGTATACACATGCTGCTCTTATTTTTATTGTATCTTCGAGGATTGCTGAGGTATACTTTCTTGAATGCCTCAGGTGCAGGTTGTAGCCGGTTGAGCGGCTAGATTTGTTGGTGGCATTTCTTGTGAGCTAGCCGAGCTTACTGAGCGAGGTAGTTCTTTTCTTTGTTGTACAGACATACATGTGCCCCAATGGGTTCGTGTCAGCTTGTTGGTGCCCATTGGTGGCTTACTTTACTTGTGATATATGAATAATAGACTGCTAATGTGACTCATGTGGATGATGTCTTCTTGCTCTTGGGAAGAATTTATGATAGGTTGCATTAGGTATTTTGAAGCTAAACCAAACCTATTAATGTATCCATGCATAACATGTTTTGGTTACCAAACACTTATCTTCCAAATGACGTAAACAAAGATGGTTTCTTGTAGTAGTATCACTATAGACTGCATATAGGAGATCGTCATAAATAAACAAAGTATTTCCACCGCGTACAAATACAGTTTTTGATACCTAAGGCCGAGGGATACGGCCAGTCAATCCAAAGGTTTTCTTGCATTTAACTGTTGAATTTCAACGCATAAAGTAAGCGTCAAGGGTTGCCTGAGCGTGTGCAGTTATCCCCTGCACGACGTAGCATCATAACCCGTAGTTCCTCTTGCTCTGATACAAGTTACTCGTTGAGGAAATGCGGGATGTGACAGTTGGTATCAAAGCCAGGTTTGCTTGACAAGTGGTCGGGCAAACTTTCTTTTTGCATCATCTCATACACACACCGAGGTGCCATCAGTACGTCTTGGCCGCAGCATGAACACTACACTCATGGCATGAACAGAAGTATACAGGGCATATTATGTAGTATGAGATGCATAATATGTGATTGTATATGGATCCACCATAGGGGCAACATGTGAGGGTTATGTAGTATGGGATGCATAACCTCACCACATGGATGCGACTAGCACGTTTTCTTTTATTCGTTGCATGCAATGCTATGTAGTATGGGATGCATAGCATTGTGATGCGTACGACCGCTCATGGCATGCATGAAGGCCTTTTCTAGAATGCATAACACTGCACGCATAACATAACATTGCATGAGCACAACGTGCCAAGCTAAGATTTACATGATGACACCTGTACACTCATGGTTTTGGGTCAAATCAAGTCATGCATTCATCGGTTAGGCACAAGTTAGTGGGATGACGGTGAGTCATCCTTAGGCTAGGCATACCATCATTCTCAAACTCCCAGAGCAAGTTAGCAGTTGATGTTCATATTTCTATCTGTATGGTCTGTACATAGCCGTTGTGTGTTTTGTTGGGTTTGAGTTTGACAAGAGTGAACGTGCTTATAGGATGTCGAAGCGTCCAGTTACAAGGCAAACTACCCAATCCGAGGGCGAGTCTTCGGGCGCGCAGAATAATGCCCTGATGGATAGTCTACGCCAAAGTAATGAGGCTTTGACGAGGCAGGTGCAGGAAGTTCAGTCCCAGCTCCAAGCTATGTCATCAGCGATGTCTGGGCTGGCACCAAGAGGGCAAGAGACGGTCCGAGGCCCCACCATTTCTACTCCTTCCGTGGCAGTGATACTCCCAGTTGTGGTTCCTCCTACGATGACTTTCATCTCGCAGCGACTTGGACCACCGACTTATGATGGAAAAGCGGACTTTGTGATCTTGGATGATTGGGTAATCACGTTGGAAGAAATGTTTGGTTATTCTGGCGTTACAGAGGACCAGAAGGTGATGCTTGCCGCCTATAAACTAAAAGGGTTGGCTAAAGGTTGGTGGTTGCGCGAAAAGGAGAGCTTAGGGGTGGGCTGTTCGTGGGAAGCGTTCAAAGAAATGTTACGGCGCAAGTTTCTGCCGTCCGTTGAAAGGGATCGCCTGATGAATGATTTCTTGTACCTGAAGCAGAGGAAACTCACAGTTAGTGAGTATGAAATTGAGTTTAGCAAGTTAAGTCGGTTCGCTCCGAGCTTGGTGACTACGGAAGCTGACCGCATAAAGAGATTTCTGACTCCGCAGCGACGTGCAGCAGTTCGCAAGTGCTTATGGAGCGACGAGTTACACTACTGTGGTTGAGGCTGCGTTGAAGGTTGAAGCTATCGAAACTGCAAAACAAAGAGGACAGCTGATGAGGAAGGATAAGAGGAAGCTGGTGGGAGGGAAAAGCTCCCAAGACTCAGACGTAAGGAAGAGGAACACAAAGACGTGTAGTTTCTGTGGCCGGCCAGGTCACCCGTTTGAGAAATGTTTCAAGCGATTGGGGATGCAAAAGAAGGAGCAGGTGCACGCCATTCAGAGTGCGCCAACCAGAGCCTTGGAGTGTACAGTTTGTGGGGGAAGAGGTCATGATATGAGCCGCTGCTGGGTCAAGGACAAGGTGTGCTTCCAGTGTGGCAAGCAGGGACATCTCAAGGCAAGGTGCCCACAAAACCAGCCTGTGCTGCAGCCAATGCACTCCAGGCTTTGCCTCCGCCTCCGCGTTTGGACAAAGGAAAAGGGAAGTTAACTGTGATTTCCTCAGGGGAAGCTCAGATGTCACCCCAGGTTATCTCAGGTTCAATTCATTCCTCTGGTTCACGTTTTGTTTATGCCTCTTATGCATAGTGCTTAGCGACATATATACCCTTATAGGAAACTTTAAGGTAAAGAACCGTTGGGCGCGTGTTCTCTTTGATTCTGGCGCGACCCATTCATTTGTGGCTCAAACCTTTCTGGATCGGTATCATTTGACACCAGATCGAGTGGGGAATGCCTTTTTGGTGAAGTTCCCTTCCGGTGCTTCTGTGGTGGCAGACTTGGGTCTTCTTGATTGTCCCATTTTGTTGGGCGATTTCTTAGCGAAGGCTAATTTCAAGGTGATCGATTTGGAGGCTTTTGACGTCATTCTGGGCATGGACTGGTTATCCCGCTATGACGCCGTCATCCAGTGCAAAGGGAAGCGCTTGGATTTTATCAAAGACAATGGTCAGCCGGGAAGTGTTTATGGTGATTCATGCCAGGATAATCCAGGGATTTCGGCGGTATGTGTTCAGACGTTGTTTGTTTCCGACTGTTTTGCTTGTCTAGTCTCAGTTGTGGGGACTAGTGCTGTTTTGCCGCGTTTGGAGGAGATTCCTGTTGTGCGTGAATTTCCAGATGTTTTTCCTACTGATCTTCCTGGTCTTCCCCCTGATCGTGATGTCGAGTTCAATATTGATTTGGAAGCGGATACGCGGCCTATTGCGAAAGCGCCGTACAGAATGGCCCCGCGTGAGCTATCAGAGTTGCGTCTCCAGTTGGATGATTTATTGGCAAAAGGGTTTATCAGGCCGAGTTCATCACCTTGGGGTGCATCGGTGTTATTTGTGAAGAAGAAAGATGGGTCGATGCGACTTTGCATTGATTATCGAGAATTGAACAAGGTGACGATTAAAAACAAGTACCCACTGCCAAGAATCGATGATTTGTTTGATCAACTGCATGGCAGTTCCGTATTTTCGAAGATTGATCTCCGCTCGGGCTATCATCAGCTCAAGGTACGGGAGTCTGATATTCCACGGACTGCATTTCGATCAAGGCATTGCCATTTTGAATTTCTGGTGATGTCGTTTGGTTTGACCAACGCCCCATCAGCCTTCATGGATATGATGAACATGGTGTTCAAGGACTACTTGGATAAGTTTGTGGTGGTTTTTATTGATGACGTGCTTGTCTACTCCCGCAGTGCTGAGGAGCATGAACAGCATCTGCGATTGGTATTGGCCACTTTGCGAGACCAACGGTTATTCACCAAGCTAAGCAAATGTGAGTTTTGGTTGCCGCAAGTTGCCTTTCTGGGTCATGTCATTAATCAACATGACATTTCAGTGGATCCCGAAAAGATTGCTGCAGTCATGGAGTGGAGAAGACCGGAGACACCCAAGGAGATTCGAAGCTTCTTGGGATTGGCCGGCTATTATCGCAGATTTGTCGAAGGTTTTGCTACGTTGCCTGCACCTTTGACTCGCTTAACCCAGAATAATGTGGCATTTGAGTGGAATGACAAGTGTGAGGCGTCCTTCCTGGAACTCAAGAACAGGTTATGTACCGCTCCTGTGTTGATCTTGCCGACAGAAGGGATCGATTATGACGTTTTTGTGGATGCGTCGCACGTTGGACTTGGATGTGTATTAATGCAAGACAAAAAGGTGATTGTGTATGGGTCTCGGCAGTTGAAAAGTCATGAAAAGAACTACCCAACGCATGATTTGGAGTTCGCAGCGGTGATCTTTGCATTGAAGTTGTGGAGACACTTACTTTATGGTGCGCAGTGTAAAATCTTTACGGATCATAAAAGTTTAAAGTACGTCTTTACGCAAAAGGAACTGAATCTGCGCCAACGGCGATGGCTTGAATATGTAGCTGATTATGATGTGGACATTCAGTATCATCCGGGGAAAGCGAATGTTGTGGCCGATGCTTTGAGTCGGAAGACGGGGAAATTATTTCATCTTTCAGTCGACCGTCTTGTGGAGGAATTTCTATTGATGGATATTTTCGCGGGCAAATATGACCCCCAAAGTCATTCGATGGTAGAAGAACCTTCATGGCTGGTGCTTGCAAGACAACATCAAAAGGATGATCCTGATCTTTTACATTTGTTTCTTCGAACTGAACAGAGGGAGTTACCAGATTTTTCTATTGATGAGGGGGGCACGTTAAAGTAAAGTAAGCCACCAATGGGCGCCAACAAGCTGACACGAACCCATTGGGGCACATGTATGTCTGTACAACAAAGAAAAAAACTACCTCGCTCAGTAAGCTCGGCTAGCTCCCAAGAAATGCCACCAACAAACCTAGCCGCTCAACCGGCTACAACCTGCACCTGAGGAATTCAAGAAAGAATACCTCAGCAATCCTCGAAGATACAATAAAAAGAAGAGCAGCATGTGTATACAATATCATGAAGGAGCTTACCGACCCCGTAGCAATGTTTCATATAAGTAAAATAAGTGAATAAAACAAGTGGAAAACGCACCAAAACACATGCCAAATGCACCAAGTGCGTATAAGGTTCAGCAAATCCTCCTCAACCCGCAGGAGCAAAAGGCAAAACACATGCCCATTCCATCATCCTTAGTACAAGAAACAACTAAACGAGTGAAACATAAGCAGCGGTTAAATGCGATTCAGCAAGGGTCTTTTGGTGGCAGCCCTAAAGTGGAACGCACCAATAAAAACCAGCCCAAATCGGGGCAAAAGGGTGCTCTACACCACAAATCCAAACCCGGTGGCCACAAAGACTTAACCCACACCACCCCTTACCAAATCCGCACACACACGCTTCTGCCATGGTTCACATTTCGCCTCGCAAAACTCACCATAAACGAACCTAACCGTAACACCACAAGCAAATCTCACCATAACCCAAGTACACACTTTCCCTTCCTTCATCCTCACACATGACTACAAATTGACAACGTAGAGTTTGATGCACTTCATCACATGAAAGAGTTTGATTAAGCTAATTCCATAAATCACATGGTTGGAACAAGAATCACATGCTTTTGATCAAGGAAGAATCACATAAATTTGAAAGGCTACATGAACATGAACATAAATTTGAAAGGCTACATGAACATGAACATAAAGTTGAAAGGCTACATGAATCCACTTAGCTACATGAACAAGAGAACTACATGAATTAACCTAGCATAGACTTGATAACTAAACAAAACTAAGCATGGAAGATCAAAGTCATTCATCATAGGGAAATTTAAGAGCATAATAAGGCTAGTGAGGAAGAACCCAAAACAAGAAGAACAAGCTAGGAAAACTTGAAAGAGAAACTAGCTATTTTGCACAATCAAAACAAGAAAGAAGCTTGGCAAGGGTGAAGAACACCGCTTGCCTGAACCGAGACGATGCCGCGACGGCTGCTCCTCTCTTTTCTTGCCTTGCTTGAGCCTTTCTCCATTGCTTTCTCTTTGAGAATAAAGAAGAAGATGAAGAGAAGGTGAAGTGAGGAGGAGAAACTCTGTTTCGGCCTTATTTTCTCCAGAACAGAGCTGGACCGTTAGATGCAGAATCAAGGAAATGAACGGCACAAAAAAACTAGAAAAAGTCGATTTTCGGGCCGGTCACGCCCTGTGTCACGCCCGTGACGGAGGGCGTGTACCTTAAGCGGCGCAAAAAGTCGGCAAATCCAAGTTTATCCCCACGGTACACGGCCGGGTACACGCCCGTGACGAGTCGGTCACGCCCGTGACCTAGGGCGTATAGCCCGTGTATCGACACCTTGTCGACACAAAGTGTCAACACCCGACACAGCTTGACACGCCCTGTGACACGCCCATGTCACAGGCCGTGTCCCCTCTCTCAACACCCAACACTCGACACTCGACACTCGACACTGCGGGACACGGCCCGTGACACGCCCGTGTCACGGGGCGTGTACCCCATTCGTCGAGCTCAACTCAACACAGGAAAATCGTCGAGTCAAGGAGGTCACGCCCAGGTCACGCCCTGGGTCACGCCCCGACACTCCCGTGTCGGGGGGCGTGTCACGCACAAAAATGACTATTTTTCCCTGTTTTGAAAAATGTTTCTATGTCGTCCTAGACCATTTTTGCCTTAAGAACTTTTTACCCTTGTTTTTTGTTTCCTGAACCAGCAACTCATTTTGAGCAACCTTCCCTGGGCGCGAAAACGTGCAAGCATTCCCTAAGAGGCCTCACCGAGTCCCCATCTGGACTCCGGTTTGCTGGGGAATCGTGCAACTCGGCTACCAAAACAGCCACTCGCAAGCCCGTGGGAAAAACCATGCTCGAACAACGGTCAAAGCCAACGTAACGCCCATCATACGTACGCAATCAAAAATCCGGGGTGTTACAATCACACCCCCTAACAAAAAGTTTCGCCTCGAAACTTTTCAATCATTTTGATCTCAATCAACTAAGGTAACAAACCAAAAACATCAATGCAACCAAAACGCTAAGTCACATACCAGCTTATTTATGGGAACAAATGAGGGTGAGCCGCCGTCATCGTTGACTCGAGCTCCCACATTGTGCTTTCCACATTCTAATTTTTCCATAGCACCTTGACCATAGGAATCTTCTTTTTCCGCAACACGCGATCTTGGGAGTCCAATATCCGGATGGGCATCTCCACATAAGAAAGGTTTGGCGCCAATTTCGGCACCACATCCAACACTTGCGTGTCGTGTCGCACACACTTGCGAAGTTGGCTAACATGAAACACGTCGTGAACACCAGGAAAGTTCACAGGTAATACTACTTTGTAAGCGGATACACCAGCTCGCGCAAGAATCTTGACGGGACCCACAAATCTTGGGTCTAATTTGCGCTCTTTTCCAAACCTTTTAATCCCAACCATTGGGGAGACTTTCAAGAAAACGGAAGCCCCCACCGCAAACTCTAAGTCCGACCTATTGGGGCACATGTGGATGATGTCTTCTTGCTCTTGGGAAGAATTTATGGTAGGTTGCATTAGGTATTTTGAAGCTAAACCAAACCTATTAATGTATCCATGCATAACATGTTTTGGTTACCAAACACTTATTTTCCAAATGACGTAAACAAAGATGGTTTCTTGTAGTAGTATCACTATAGACTGCATATAGGAGATCGTCATAAATAAACAAAGTATTTCCGCCGCGTACAAATACAGTTTTTGATACCTAAGGCCGAGGGATACGGCCAGTCAATCCAAAGGTTTTCTTGCATTTAACTGTTGAATTTCAACGCATAAAGTAAGCGTCAAGGGTTGCCTGAGCGTGTGCAGTTATCCCCTGCACGATGTGGCATCATAACCCGTAGTTCCTCTTGCTCTGATACGAGGTACTCGTTGAGGAAATGCGGGTTGTGACAAAGGCTGAGGCTCTTGACATGTTCAAGGAGTTCAAGGCAATGACAGGGAAGGAGAGTGGTAAACCTCTGAAGGTGCTGAGGACAGATAGGGGTGGGGAGTACACCTCTAGGCTGTTTGATGATTTTTGTAGAGAGTGTGGGATCTCTCATCAGCTGACGGCGGCGTACTCACCTCAGCAGAACGGAGTTGCGGAAAGAAAGAACTTGACCATCATGAACATGGCAAGGAGCATGATGAAGGTCAAGGGGTTGCCGAAGAAGTTTTGGGCGGAGGCAGTACAAGTGGTTGTGTACTTACTGAACCGATGCCCAATAAAGAGTGTAAAGTTTATGACTCTGTTTGAAGCCTGGAGTGGGTGGAAGCCAAGTGTGAAGCACCTAAGGGTCCTTTGATGTGTAGCTTATGCTCATGTCCCGCACCAGAGAAAGAAGAAGCTGGATGACAAAAGCGAGAAGTGCATCTTTGTAGGCTACGCTCCGATGAGCAAGGCTTACAAGCTGTACAACCCGGTGATGGAGAGAGTAATCATCTCAAGGGACGTGGTGTTTGAGGAAGACAACAACTGGAGTTGGGATGAAACGGTGAGAAACATCAAGGGGTTGTTTTTTTGATGATGATGAAGAGGAGGGTGGTCAGAAAGCAGAAGCTGAGATGGGTGGAGCTGAGCCACCATCACCACCTAGCAGAGAGTCAGGCGGAGCTTTCAACCCCTACTCAAGTGGAGCAAGTACTAGTGGAGACAGATCTGGTGGAGCTAGCACCAGCGGAAGCAAAGACGATCGTTCTCAACCTCGGATGAGGAGGTTGGAGGAGATCTACGAGGAGACGACACCAACTGTTAACAATTTTTCTTTATATTCTCTTAGCAGATGTTGAGCCGTACTCGTACGGGAAAGCTGCCAAAGAAAAAACTTGGAGGAATGCAATGGATGCTGAGAAAGCCTCCATAAAGAAGAATGAAACCTGGAAGTTGGTGGATCCACCTGCAGGCCATAAACCCCTCGGGGTGAAATGGGTCTATAAGATGAATAAGAACAAAGATGGAGGCGTGGAGAAGCATAAGGCGAGGCTAGTCGTGAAGGGATACCGACAAGTCAAAGGAGTGGACTATGAGGAAGTCTTCGCCCTAGTGGCGCGGATAGACACCATCCGATTGATCATTGCTCTGGCTGCCCATCATCAATGGAAGATTATGCAGATGGATGTGGTATCCGCCTACCTAAATGGCCACCTGGAGGAGGGTGTGTACATCAAGCAGCCTCCAGGTTATGTGGTGAAGGGGAAGGAGAGGAAAGTATGCAAGCTTGACAAGGCTTTGTACGGGCTGAAGCAAGGGGCTCGATCCTGGAATGGGAGAATAAATGTTTACCTGCGAAAGCATGGCTACAGGAAGAACCCTTATGAATATGCCCTCTACATGAAGGTTGAGAAGAATGGAGACATGATGATCGTATGTCTATACATAGACGATATGATCTTCACAGGCAACAACTTTTCAATGTACGAGGAGTTCAAGAGAATGATGAAGAAGGAGTTCAAGATGACGGACCTGAGAGAGCTCAACTATTTCTTGGGCGTGGAGGTGAAGCAGAGTGAAGACGGGATTTTCATCTCACAGAAGAAGTATGCGGAGGAGATCCTGAAGAAGTTCAGGATGGAGAACAACAAGCGTATCTCTACTCCTGCCGAACCAGGACTGAAGTTGAGCAAGGAGTCGAAGGAAGGAGTGGTAGACTCAACTTTATTCAAAAGCTTAGTGGGGAGTCTACGCTACTTGACCTTCACCCGACCTGACATCATGTATGCAGTCGGAGTGGTAAGCAGGCACATGAAGGAACCAAAGGAGCATCACTTCACAGCTGCAAAGAGGATCCTGAGATATGTGAACGGGACAAGGGGTCATGGACTGAAGTACTCTACGGGCAAGGAGCTAAAGCTGGTGGGGTACTCAGATAGTGATTATGGTGGAGATGTGAATGACCGGAAGAGCACTTCCGGGTACGCTTTCAACATGGGAACATGAGTGTTCTCATGGAGTTCAAAGAAACAGGAGACGATCAACTTGTCATCTTGTGAAGCAGAGTACATCGCGGCGGCAGCCTGTACCTACCAGGCTATTTGGCTAAGGAACCTCCTGCAGGAGTTGTATCATGAAGTGGATGGGCCTATGATCATGTTTGTGGACAACATGTCGGCCATCCAGCTCGCAAAGAATCCAGTGCTACACGGACGTAGCAAGCATATCGAGATGAGTTATCACTTCCTCCATGAGCAAGTGGAGCTGAAGACGGTTGAAGTAGTGTATTGTCCTACCAGAGAGCAGGTTGCGGATATCTTCACCAAAGCATTAAAGGTGGAGACGTTCTTGAAGTTGAAGGGCAAACTTGGCATGTGCTGCCAAGTTTTATGGGGAGTTTGTTGGAGTTTGACTATGTTGACTGAGTCAACTAGTCAGAATTTGTCATTATTAAATGTTGTAGAAATTTTAATGATAGAAGTGAGTAGTTGGGAGTGGCATTTAATATAGTGCCACTTGACGGTTTTTGATTGGTTGCTCTTGCCTATAAATAGGCATGTATGTATTACTTTTAGATGTTATTGAATAGAAGTTTTTCCCTTCTCCATATTTCCGTTTAGAGAGAGAGAGAGAGAGGAGAGCTGCAGCGCTGGAGTGTTGCCGGGCGGTTTGAAGTTCTAGCCGGGTGGTTTGGGGGTCTCGCCGCGAGTGAGGGACTCGTGGATTGAGTGCTCGCGGTTTTGGTGTTGATCTCACCTGTGCCAGCTCGTGGCAAGGGGTGCAGCTTGTGGGTTGGTGAGCTCGCCGCGAGAGGTGGTGATCGCGGGTTGCGTGCTCGCGTGTGGTGGTCTAGCCGCAAGGAAGGGGCGGTTTCGCCAGTCGTTCTCGCCGGGTTTGAACTCGCTGTGCCCGCTTGCCTAGGTGCTCCTCGCGTAGGGGTGAGCAACCCGCAGCAGCCCGCGTGGTAGTGGATCAGGTCGCCTGGAAGGAGCTCGCATGGGTAGCCTGATCGCCTCGCAGGAGGGAGCTAGCGCGGGTAGTGGCGGCTACTGTTGTGGTGTGCGTTTTTTCAAGTAGTGTTGGGTTATTAGTTGAGAAGAGCGGGAGCCCATACACATTTCCAAAAATCACACCATGTATTTTAATTTATATTCTTGATGCCAATGGTGTGGGAATTATTATCACACCAGTGATGAGTGCAACATAGGAGGCTATAACTATAATTTATATGACACATCATATGGCGCACTATTATCATACGGTGCATCATATGATGAGCCCAATACTTATAGCTTTGCACCCCCACCATAGGTATCCTTTTCTTATTCCTTACTAGGTCCTCTTGGGCCAATGAGAAATGAAAAACAATGCATGTTCTGTCATAGCACGAATCACGTGTTGAAGGATTGGGCTAAATACAAATGCCAAATGGAGGAAGATGATGAACCGGATATCCGGATCATCTCTACCCCCATTCATGGCAGCGTCACTTCATCTTCTAAGGATCTATTTGCATCACAACCATGTTTTGAAGCGAGTGTTATAGATATGCCCAGCCGGGTTATTGCTGATCCATGCCCCAACATGGTCAAGCCTGCATCCCTGGTGGACTTGTCACCATATTTGTATACATTACGTAGCATGGAGTATATGCAAGATTAATTTGATTCTATCGTTAGCACCACTAATTCTATTTCTGTACAATCACCTACTACAGTTGCTTCAGATAATCTGTTTCAGAATGTTATGCAAGTTGAGGTATAGGACTTTTGTGTGGTTCTCTATCCTTTGGAGAAGGATGTTATCCATTGTGAGGAGGTGACTACCTCATCACCTGTGGAGGATATCCAAATCATTGATGAAGCTGCAGATTTCAGGGCTGAGCCCTACTGCAATGTCGATGTTGCTGACAATATTTTATTGTCCAAACTTCTCGAGAGTGAAGCAGGGATAACTACCGCAATTTCAAGATCTTTATGTTTTTCGTCTACTTTATTTCCTACCGGGAGGAACTCATAGGGACGTAAATTCAATCCCAACACTACGAATTCCTCGAGGGAGTTTCTTCAAGTGAATTTTTGCAAACCATTACTAGAACGAGTCGAGCTTACGAAGCTCGTGCAACATATTCTACTCTCATGATCTCGCTTGCGCTCCGCTACGTCCAACACCTCATCAGCCATATCATCAATTCCCGCACAATGAGCCAGAATTTAGTAGGATGGTAGGTGTTAAAGTTGGTAACCGGGCGGTCTGGCGGTCTGGCTTGGCGGGTTGATGACCGCGCGGTTTTACTGTTACCCTTCTGCGGTTTGGTTGCTGTGTGTTGCTGTCTGAGGTCCAAGCGGTCTAGCGGTTTGTCTCTGGCAACTTGGAGACCGGGCGGTCTAGCGGTCTCTCATGGCGATCTCTCTCTCTCTCTCAGGCAGTAGCCGAGCGGTTAGCCCTTCTGTCTAACCGCGCGGCTTGTGCGGTTTGTGTCTGTATAGTCCGCTCGTGTCCTGTAAATTTTTAGTCCCACATCTCTTATTTGTATTCTCTCTTCTCTCCTCCATTCTATATAAGGGAGGTCATACCTTTGTAATAGATACCTTTTTGAGATACTAAAGTTTCTATTAAACCACTTCTGGCTTGTTTTTGTTCATTTCTAACATGGTATCAGAGGAAACGATCTTTTCCTCCTGATTCAGCTTCTTCTTCTATTCGCGTGGGCTACCTTCTAGCCGCTCGACTTCTTTCCCTCCGCTTGATTCTCGGCTTGTTTCTGCTTCCCGCGACCTGTCTTCGCGGCTTGCCTTCTCTTCTGACCGCTGCCCTGTTAGTGCGGCTTGTTTCTCATTGCTTCTCTTCTCTCGCTGCTCCTCTTAGTCGTCGCGACTTGTTTAATAGTCGCCTCGACCTGTTTCCTTCTACCCGCTCGTGCTAACTATTCGTTGCGGCCTCTCTTTTGTCGTCCGACTTGTTTTCGCCTACCTGTGGCTTTCCTAGCCGCGCGGCCTGCTTCTGTCCGTCCGGCTTGTGACTTGTTCTAGCTGCCGCGGCTTGCTGTTCTCTCGCCGTCTCTCTTCAATGGATTCCACTTCCTCTGAGCCGTCCGCCTCGGTGGTCATCTCTTCTGGTAGTGCCCACACTGTTACTTGTGGACGATGGTTGATCGATTCTGGTGCTACAAATCATATGACAGGCAATCCTCAATGTTTCTCTTATCTAGACACCCATGATCGGTGGCCCCCTGTCATAGTTGCGGATGGTTCTCCCTCCCCGGTCAATGGGACGGGCATGGTTCAAGTCACTCCGTCTCTCTGCCTTGCAGATACCCTCTATGTGCCCCAGTTTCCTTGCAATTTGTTATCGGTTACCTCTTTATGCAAGCAACTACAGTGCTCCGTCACATTCACTCCTACCTCTTGTTATTTTCAGGATTCGACCTCCCAACAGACGATTGCTACTGGGACTGAGAGTGGCGGCCTCTACTTGCTCGACAACGTCTCTGCTCTCTCTGCCTTCTCCTCCTCCTCTACATATCTTCTCCAATGGCATCTTCGCCTTGTTCATGCACCCCCTCGCCTTCTTCGCCAACTTCTCCCTCACCTCCCTATACAACCCCGTGTCCGGCGAGCGGGTCCCGCCAGGGAGGTCGAAGCAGACCTAGCCCCGCGACCCGCACCCAAGCGGCAAAACGGATATACGGCAGGAGGGCTGGCCCGCTCCCGCACATTTCAGGCGAGCGAGCCGTGCGAGGCGAGCGAGCGGGTCGCGCGGAGAATCGCTGCCAAAGCGGATGAGTTTGGCGACCCGCAACTAGCGAGCCGATCGGGGGTCGCGGTGGCCACCGGCCAGCCCCCACACGCGACCTGGCCGCAGGTCTGCCCCGGCAGAAGACAGGCAGGTCGCGACGGTCCGGCCCGCGCTCGCCCAGGGAGAATAGGCGGGCAGCTGGAGCCAGGTCGTGCCTGCCTCCCGCGGAAGAGGATTGGAGGCGAGCTGACTCCCCAGGGGTGCGAATAGCCCCTCAGAACAGCGGAGCCACGCTGTTGGCAGACTAGGTTGGACTGTGCATAGCTACTTAGAACAACGGAGTTTGGCTGTTGGCAGACCCAACCAAGGGCTTTTTGAGATTTTCAGGTCAGTTCTCTTGGTTATTGGCAGTTCAGACTCCAAAAAACTATAAATAAGACCCAAGGGGTACCTCAGAGGACACGCTGGAAGTGCCCCCTTACTCTCGTTTTCAAGTGTTCTCTGAGGTGCCTTAGCTCGGCTTCTGGCTAAGGAGGGGAAGCGCTTAGAGATCTTCCGGGTTTGTGGTGGGACCTCCCTGCCGAGCCCTTGGGTCTGTTTCTTCTTGTCTTCTTCGTTGTTTTTCTTGCAGGAGCAAAGTAGGCGCGAGACCACCCCTTCCCCAAGGGTCAAACTCCACAAGAGGCTGGATTCCGGTTTCAACATTTTGGTGAGGTGAGCGTGGACCGTGGTCAGCGTAGAAAAGCTTCGGCGAGCTCAATGACGGGAGGTCAAGGATCTGACAGGCAGGACTCGCCGCCCCTACCGCCTCTTGCAACGGTGGGGATGTTTGAAGACTTCAAGAATGAGGTGCTGACTCTGGTCAAGTTCGCGCTCGGCACGCGGGCCGAGTGCTCGACTCCGGTAATCCAGATTGCGGCCGCCCCCTCCTTGGGCGAGGACGCTCCCGGCAGGCGAGCTGGGAAGGAAGTAGCCGAGGAAGGCCGAGGGAGTGAGCTCCCAGGGCGCGAGCTTTTCCCCGGCTCGGAAAGTCGAGGCAGGTTCGGCGAGCTGGGCCCGCGAGACTCGCCGGCCTGCCAGGTAGGGGGGGGGGAGCCCTTTCAGCGAGCTTGTCTCCTCAGCACCAGTACCAGACGGGTTCAGGGAGCCCGAGATGTCCTACTACACCGGGAAGGGAGACCCGGTTCAGCACGTCCAATGGTTCGAAGACGTGGTCTCCATCCGTCAGATGTCAGACGGATTCAAGTGCCGTCTCTTCGCCATCACCCTCCGAGAGAAGGCAAGGGAATGGTTCCACCAGATCCCGACCAGCTCCATCTACTATTTTGAGGACCTGCACCGAGGATTCATGCTGAGGTTCACTACTTCGAAGAAGAGGAAGGAGTCTAAGTCCTTGTTCCATATTAAGCAAGGAGTGAACGAGACGTTGGGAAGCTATGTGGATCGATTTCAGGAGGAAGTCACCCAGGTCCAAGAGATGCCGGGCCATAGTCTAATGATGGCCTTTACCCTGGGCCCGCAGCAGGGGTTCTTCCGAATGGAGCTGAAGAGAGTTCCCCCTCTCTCCTACGAAGAATTGATGGAGAGGGCGGCGAGAGAAGTCGACGGGGAGGCGTCGAACCCAGAATTTGCAAGGAAACTGGCCAGGTGGGCCACAAAGGAAGAGAAGGAGTCGAAGGGAGGAAGAGCGCAGGAGGAAAGAAGAGGGGAGCCTAGGCAGAGGGAGCAGAGGCAGCTCCAGTGGCAGCAGCAGCCGAGGTGGGGGCACCAGGAGCCCGACCATCGACTAGGCTGGAGACCTGAAGGGCAGGGGCAAGGGCCACAGAGAGGGTACTTCGGAAGGGGTCACTATCAGGGGAGGCAGGACCAATTCCACCCACCGGGCTGGAGGCAGGGTCAGAGGCCCCGGCTCCCCGATCAGGAGGAGGCCATGGCCATAGCTTTGGGAGCAAGGAGGGGGATCATGAGGAGGAGGAGAAGGGAGTTTAGGTTGGAGCTGCCCTATTGCGACTTCCATCAGGAAGAGGGGCACGCAACAGCCACGTGCCCGAAATTCTTGGAGATGAGAGGGAATAGGGAGCGGCAGCAGCAGCAGCAGGAGGCGCGGCAAGAAGTGCGAATCGAGGAGGTCCTGCCTCGGGCGGAGGAGGATCGTTGCGAGGACCGGGTTGATATCGGGACCCGAGGAGGGATCGGAGTGATCCACGGGGGAGTGGGGATCGAGGCTTCCCGCAAGGCAAGCCTCCACACCATGTATCGGCGGAGCGTCGCCTCTACATCCCAAACCCCGCCGCCGGAGGAGAGGATCACCTTCTCCAGAAGTGATATGCCAGACCACGAGGATCCGTTCTGTGATGCATTGGTCATCAAGGCCGCCATCGAGAATTTCACTGTCTCTCGGGTCCTCGTGGACAATGGGAGCTCCGTCAACGTCATCTTCAAAAAGGAGTTTGACGCGATGAAGGTGGAGGCTAAGAGGTTGTTGGCGTCGTACGGGCCCTTGTTCGGGTTCTCGGGGGAAAGGAAGGAAGTAGAGGGAGGAGTTGGCCTCCATGTCACCCTGGGGGGGCAGTCCCGAAACTGCAAGTTCGTCATCGTGGATGCCCCCAGCAGCTACAACGCCATCTTCGGGAGGCCTCTTATCAGCGCCTTCCACTGCGTCCCCTCGTCTTTCCATCAGTGTTTGAAGTTCAACGCTGAGGGGATCCAGGTCAGAGTCAGGGGGGACCCAAAGGTGGCATGGGAGTGCTATGTCACCGCGGTGAACACTATCTCTTGGCAGGAGGGAGCCGAGGAGATGGGTCGGAGGATGGAGGAGGCCGAGCAGGAGGTCGTCAGCGAGGAGTTGGGGATAGAGAGTCGCGCTGAGGAAGCAGCAGGAGAGGATCTGGGGGTAGCCGGAGTGGTGGCTGTGGGGGGGGGGGAGATGGAGGTAGAGGTCCCTGTTCGGGAGGAAGGGGATACTGAGGGATGGGCGGAGCAGTCCAGGCTGGAGGCCGCGGAGGAAGTGGTAGAGCTGGAAGTGCTCACCCGTGGAGGAAGGATGGAGAAGATCCGCGTCAGCGGGGGGCTGACCCCGGAGGACCAGGGCAGGATGCTGGAGTGCATCCAGAAGAACGTGGACATCTTCGCCTGGAACGCCGCGGAGATGCCGGGGGTTGACGCGGATGTGGCTTGCCACCGCCTCAACCTGGACCCAGGAACACGCCCTGTTCAGCAGAAAAATAGATCCACGGCAGACAAGCTGGCGGAACCCATCATGGAGGAGGTGGCGAAGCTTCTCAAGGCCGGCTTTGTGTCCGAGATTCAGTACCCCGGCTGGGTCTCCAACGTTGTGATGGTCAAAAAAGGAGACGGCCGTTGGCGATTGTGCATCAATTTTTCCTTACTCAATAAAGCTTGTCCTAAGGACTGTTATTCTTTGCCTCGGATCGACGCGCTGGTTGACTCAGCCGTCGGCTTTTCTGTAATGCGTTTTTTAGATGCCTTTTCAGGTTACCATCAGATCAGGATGCACCCCCCGGACATCAAGGATGTCTCGTTCATCACAGGGGATGGCTGCTACTGCTACAAGATGATGTCGTTTGGGCTAAAGAACGCTGAGGCCACCTACCAAAAAATGATGGATAGGGTCTTCAAGGAGCAAAGGGGGAGGAATTTGGAGGTATACGTCGACGACCTCATGATCAAAAGCCGGGAGGTAGACTCCCACCTTCGGGACCTGGAGGAGACCTTCGCCACCCTGCGCAGATATAAGATGCGGTTGAATCCCCTTAAGTGTGTCTTTGGGGGGACCAGCCGAGGAAAGTTCTTGGGGCATCTCCTCACCCCCGCGGGGTTGAGCCGAATCCGGACAAGGTCAAGGATATCTTGGAGCTGGGGTTCCCGCGGAACGCAAAGGAGGTCCAACGGTTGACGGGGAAGCTAGCAGGGCTGAGTCGCTTCCATTCTCGGGCAGGGGAGAAGTGCTCCCCCTTCTTCAAAACGCTGAGGGGTGGCCAGAGGTTCGAATGGACCAAGGAATACGAGGAGGCATTCCAGGCCCTCAAGGCGCAGTTGACACAGGCTCCGCTGCTCCAAGGACCGAAGGAGGGGGAGGATTTGTTCTTATATCTCGGAGTCGGGGCAGAGGCTCTGAGCTCCGTCTTGGTTCGTGAAGAAGGGAAGCGACAGCTCCCTATCTACTACGTCAGTCGGGTCCTGAGGAAGGCCGAGCTCCGGTATCCGATCTTGGAGAAGCTTGCATTCGCCGTAATTATCTCGGCCCGACGGCTGCGACCTTACTTCCAGGCTCACTCAATCCGGGTGGTGACCGACCATCCCCTCCGTAACATCTTCGAGGGGGTGGAGCATTCAGGCCGGCTGGCCAAGTGGTCGGTGGAGCTGAGCAAGTTCGATGTCTCCTTCGTTCCACGGCTCTCGATCAAAGCCCAGGCGATGGCCGACTTCCTGGCCGACTACGTGATGGAAGTAGCGGAGGAGGAGCTCACCCGCCCGACTCCTTGGAAGGTGAGGGTGGATGGAGCCTCAGGGAGGCATTCCCTTGGAGTGGGAGTGGTCCTAGAAAGCCCCCAAGGGACTCAGATTGAGCAGATGGTGGTGGTGCACTTTCCCATTACCAACAACCAGGCCGAGTACGAGGCAGTGATAGCGGGGCTGCGCCTGGCCAGGGAGCTGGGGGTGCGGGATGTGGAGGTCCTAACCGACTCCATGGTGGTGACTTCCCAGATCAACGGGGAGTTCAAAGCAAGGGAACCCACTCTGAAGCTGTACTTGGCCAAAGTGAAGGGGGTCATAGGGACCTTCCAGATCTTCTCCATCCGACATGTGCCAAGGGAGGAGAACGAACAAGCCGACCAGTTAGCAAAGCATGGTCCCCGGGCAGGGGGCACCATCACCGACCTGTTCCGCCCCTCCATCGAAGAAGGGGAGCTCATGGAGATCGACCAGCAAGCTTCGTGGATGGATTCAGTAGTAGTTTTCCTCTCCACGGGAGAATATCCGGAGGGGGTAGACAGGAAGAAGCTGAGGCACAAGTCAGCTTACTACCTCCTTAAGGACGGGCAGCTATACAAGAAATCCCTCTCCGGGATGCTGGCTCTCTGCGTAGCCGAGGGTGAGGCACAGAGGATCTTGGAGGAAGTCCACTCCGGGGAGTGCGGGAGTCATTCCGGGAGTCGGACCCTGGAGGGGTGGATAGTCAGGAAAGGGTATTTCTGGCCCACCCTGGGCCGAGACGCCGCGGAGTTCGTAAGGAGATGTCATAAGTGCCAGCTGTTTGCCCCCCTCCAGCTACAGCCGGCCCAACAACTCAAGAGTATCACGCCCCCCTGGCCCTTTGCAATCTGGGGAATGGACTTGGTTGGACCGTTTCCCCAGGCCAGCGGTCAGAGAAGGTTCCTCCTAGTGATGATCGACTACTTCTCGAAGTGGATGGAGGTGAAGGCGTTGGCCAAGGTGACCTCCCAAGTGATCAGGAACTTTGTTTGGGGGGAGATCATCTGTCGCCATGGGCTGCCCCAGGCCATCGTCACCGACAATGGACCCCAGTTCGTCAGTGCCGAGTTCACCAGCTTCTGCGAGCAGCTTGGAATCGACCTCAAGTTCGCCTCGGTCCACCACCCCAGGAGCAACGGGCAGGTGGAGGCCGCGAACAACAGAGCCCCGCCCCCTCTCTCTCTCTCTCTCCGGCCACCGCCCGGGCTAGGGCACGGCCTCCTTCCCTGCTCTCTCCCGTCGCTGGCAAAGCAGCGCAGCCGCCGCCCCCTCTCTCTCTCGGCCAACAACAGAGCCCCGCCCCATCCCTCTCTCTCTCGGCCAACAACAGAGCCCCGCCCCTCTCCCTCTTTTTTCCGACCTGGAGCAGCAACCACAACCCCGACCTCCCTCTTTTTCCAACCGCCTGGAGCAACCCGAGCCCCCTCCCTTTTTCCCAGCCTGGAGCAGCACACCTCGACCTCCCCCTCTCCTGGCAGCAAGCTCGGCCTGGAGCGAGGCTCGGCCTGGAGCGAGGCTCGGCCTGGAGCAAGGCTCGGCCTGGAGCGAGGCTCGGCCTGGAGCGAGGCTCGACCTGGAGCAAGGCTCGGCCTAGAGTGGAGATCGACCGCCGACGCGGCCGCATGTAGTAGGATCGACTCGGAGCTCCTCTCCCGTCCCCGCCGCCAAGCACGCGACAAGGGTAACGATACTTCTATTTGGGCAGGTGAAGCCCTCAGTTTATATGTTTCCATGGAAGCCCCTCTCCACCAATGGGTGGGGGAAGGGAGCTTTCCGACGGGTTGACGTATACGTCCCCGCAGTTAATTGCATTAGTACCCAGAAGCGTAAGTACAGGTTTAGGCATGCTGTGTGAAGCCCATCCGGACGTGTGAGCCGGATTGGTGATGTTCTGGGGTTCCCGGAGAAGACTCCGAGGAAGTTGTTTATTTAGCCGCTTGCAAGGAATGCGCTCCGTAGCCCCCAAAAAAGGGGGTGTGTGCAATATGTTTGGCCCGCTTATGTTAGCCGACCGATGCCTAGTTGGCCGCCGCTCGTCGAGACGATGGCATACATGTGTTGCAGTACCAGGCGAGGAGAACCAACCCTTAAGCCCAAGCTTGTGCCGACCCTCGAAGGCCTTTTTGTTTATATTGCCGGCCTGCGTGCTGAGTATGGAATTCATATTCCTGTAATATTCTTTCATATCTGTGATGCTCTGTGAATATGTGGTTTACTAATGTCTTGGGCGAGCGGCGTGTTCGTGAACCGCTCCCCCCGTGTGGGCCTGTTGGAACACCCTATTACTATTTTGGGTCAGGATCACTATGTCTTTAGGAAACCTATTTTTGACCTCATTGTATAGATCTAAAGGTCAATTAGAATTGAGTCTAAGGGTTAGTAGTTAGGTTTGGAAGCTGCCCTCAAGACCAAGGTTTTTCTATTTGGAGACTAAGTCATTTCGTCGAGCTCAGTACGACGAATCGTCGAACTCCAATCGACGATCGTTGAGCTCACTTCGACGGATCGTCGAACTCCATTCGACGATCGCTGAGCTCAACTTCAACAAATCGTCGAACTCCATTCGACGATCTTCGAGCTCAATTCGAAGATCTTGACTCCAGTATTGATTCTCTATCTCTGAGCTCAGTTCGACGATAGTTGAGCTCAGATCGACGATATCTGTTGCTGTCTAAGTCCAAATCGCTGAGCTCAGTTCGACGATAGTGGAGCTCAGTTCGACGTTTTTCTGAAGAGTCAAATGATTTTCAAGATTCAAATTCAGAACAGTTAAGGAGTTATTGTCAGCAATTAATTCAGAAGATCTTGTAGCCGTTTTCATTTATTCTGGAGCAAGTTTCAAGGGATTATCAAGGAATGTTTCTTTGGACTTTCCCCAGAAGACATTTGCAATTAAGGATGTAATTAATGACATGCCAACGGCTATTCTGGACAGAGGATCATTTCTACTCAAAACAAAAGGAATAAATGACAAGATTTTTGAATCTCTCACAACATGAAAAAGAAAAAGAAAAACAAGAAGAAGAGAGTGCACAAGAAGAAGGAGAACAAAATATTCTCTGAAACAACTCTTCTCTGGAACAACAGCTTTCTCAACAACAATCTCTCAAGAGAAAAAGAAATAGAGCTGTAGACATTCTCTGTCTCAAAGAATTCACACAAGAACACCATCACCAAAAGGAGATCAACAAATCTGAAATCTTCAGATCTCTTTTGATTCAAGTGTTCAAGGCCATCATCATTCAAGACTCCAGACACCTCACATTTCAGCTGTTGCTGAAATCATCAATTGCTGGAGATCAATCTTCTGAAGGCCTATCACCCTACAGCAAAGCTTCATTTCCTGAACATCTCAAGAACTCAGGGGGAGCTTTGACAACATCATATCCACATAGTCTTCTCAGCTGCTTTGAGAAAGAGAAGAATTCCATCACTCTCTCATCCCCACATCTGTAAAGGGTTTTCCAAACTCTCTTCAAAAGTTTGTGTGTGGTTTTTGAGCACCTTCTCAAAAGCTCATTGGTGGCAAGACACCTGATCAAAAAATCTGGTTGGGTTTTTGAGCACCTTATCAAAAGCTCATTGGTGCCCAGGACACCTGATCAACTCATCATGCAGTGGATTCCTACCTAGGGTGGTAGAAGAGTGGATGTACCCAAGTTTAGGGGAAACACTATAGCTCCTTGTGTCTTCTGGTTGCTTGTCTTTATTTTTATTTCTCGCTGTGACTTGTGATTAGTTTCTTTTGTAGACTGTGATTAGATAGTTTCTGTAATTATATTTAATATTTGCTTCCCTGTTCACTCAGATTACAATAACTGTTGTAAAAACTTTTTAAGCACCATACTCTATTCACCCCCTTCTAGAGTATATCAGATCTAACTTGCACTTTCAAATGGTATCAAAGCGAGGTTGGTTAATCATACCACACCTTGGTGGTTGCACAGGCTAACACCTGAACCCAAAGATCCCTCTAGTTAGATCTGTTTTGTTTGATTTTGTTATTAGATTATTTCTTCATAAATCATGACCCAAAACAAAGATTATGCTAGCAACAGACCTCCAGTGTGCAATCTGTCTGAGTTTGCACTTTGGAAAGCAAGGATTAGACTATACATGAATTCTATTGATGATGACATTTTTAATTCTGTTTTGACAGTTTGTCCAAGACCTCCAGAGAACACAAGCACAAATGTTGTTCCACCTCCATCAGGAACAGATGCTGATATCAAGAAATGGAAGGTAGCAGATGCAAAGGCTATGAATATCCTAGCCCAGACCATGTCTGATGATATTTTCCAAAAGGTGGCTGAATGTAATTCAATAAAGGAAATCTGGGATAAGCTCTCTGAAATAGTCTCAGGATCAGCTGATGAAAGAAAGGACAGGAGATCCCACCTCATATCCCAATATGAGAACTTCAAGAAAGGAGAAGCTGAGTCAGTAGCTGAAATGTATAACAGGCTCAGTCTGATAGTCAATGAACTCAAGACTTTGGATAAAGAGATCTCACTGACTGAACTTAATGACAAGATCCTAATGTACTTCCCAAGCACTTGGGACTCAAGGATCTGGCCAATCAAGGATGCTAGAAATCTGAATGAGATTACAACAGAAGCTCTCTTGGGCAAGCTCAAGTCTTATGAGCTGCTCATTAAGAACAGAGAAGAAGAGCAGAAGGCTGCCTCACCAGCCACAAGAAAAGAAAAGACAATAGCTTTCAAAGCAACTGAAGATCAGCCTGAAGACAAAGTCACAGGCAATGATGAGCTGCTCAGTCTACTGGCTAAAAGATTTTACATGATGACCAGAAAGGACTTTATAAAGAGATCATACAAAGAGCATGATAAGCCAAGGTATGATAAGTCAAATAATAAAGAAATTGTCTGCTTTGGTTGCAAGAAACCAGGCCATATTGTTCCTGACTGTCCAGAAAACAAAAACAAGGACAGAAGGGACAAGAAAGAAAGAAGAAAGGACAAAGACTTCAAGAAGAATGGCAATGACAAACCCTCCTCAAGCAAGAACAAACACACAAGGAAGGGGTTTGTTGCTGAATCTTGGAGTGAGACTGAAGAGGAGTCAGAAGCTTCATCCATCTCCAGTGAAGATGAAGATGATGCTGAAGAGAAGGAGTTCTGCATGATGGCAATCAATGCCTCTCAACACACTTTAGATGTAGAAGAGTCAGAGTCAGACTCAGAGACTCAACTTGAAGAGGACTAGGTAATTAGTTCTTTTGATTTCAATTCTGAGGACTTTAAGTCTGAGTTTAAAGCATTATGTTTAGACTTACTAAAATCTGAGAAGGAAATTATTTCTCTCAGAAATCAATTATCTGAACATAGTATCTTAAAGTCAGAAAACCTCAAACTCACTGAGGAGTTGGAGTGCTGTAGGGAGCAGATAGCTTCACTGAAATGTGAGCTATCATAGGCCAAGAAGCTTGAAGAATCCCATAATGGGAGAAGTATCAAGCTGATGGACATCACAAGCATAGTGAACTCCAGATTCAATAGTACACTGGGCTTGGGTGCTTCATCCAACCAACCTATAGTTCTAACAACCACAATTAAGTTTATTTCTGATAAAGGGAAGAGAGTTGTAGAGGTAGCTAGGAAAAATTCTGATCTGCCTAAGAAAACCAAGTTCCAGCAGAAATCGTCGAACGGAGCTCGACGATTGCCGAACGCAGATTGACGATCTCAGGCAAAATTGTCGAACTCAGGTCGACGATCTCTAATTCCTGAACTCTGCCACAGTCAACCGTCGAACGGAGCTCGACGATCTGACCCAAGATCGTCGAACGCAGCTCAACGATCGTCGAACAGAGATCAGAGCTTTGGAAATTCTTTCAAGGGTAAATCAAAATCCAATCCTAGGGGTCCTTCATCCCAAAGCTTTAACCCTTATATTGAATGGATAATACCTCCAAGGAGATATCATCCTGAAGGTTATAAGAGTCAACCAGGGATGTCTTTTATTTCTGAATTTAAAGGTTATCAACCTAAGCCCAAGGTAAACTGGGTCAAAAAACAAGTGAATTATTTTATATGCAGGTGAAGACCTATCCAACATCAAACCAGCAATGGTATTTGGATAGTGGGTGCTCAAAGCACATGACAGGAAACAAGGACAACCTCACATCCTTTAAAGCCAAGCTTGGACCCAAAGTCATATTTGGTGATTTAAACTTTGGACAAACAAAAGGATATGGTGCAGTCCAGATTGGGACAGTCACATTCAAGAAGGTAGCTTATGTGGAAGGACTGAAGCACAATCTGATAAGTATCAGTCAACTATGTGATGAAGGCTACCAGGTGACTTTCAGCAAAGCCTTATGCAAGATCAAGTCAGAGGACAACACAACTGTGTTGACAGGTAAAAGGAAAAGGTAACATCTACTTAGTAGATTTTCTTTCAACAGATGTAGACATTTGCCTGTTTAATTCTGTTAGTAGACCTAATGTTTTATGGCATAATATACTAGGACATTTAAACCTTAGAACCATTGCTAGTCTATCCAAGGACAACCTTGTTAGAGGACTACCTTCTGGCCCCTACAAGAAGGAAGGACTCTGCAGGGCTTGTCAATTAGGCAAGCAAACTAAAAATAGTTTCAGGTCACTTAATAAGAGTGATTTACCTAGGATTTTGTATCTGTTACACATGGATCTGTTTGGACCCATTACAGTACAAAGCTTAGGAGGGAAATCTTACACTTTAGTAGTTGTAGATGAATTCTCTAGATTCACATGGGTGTTCTTTCTGAGGAAGAAGTCTGATAACTTTAAGTGTTTGACAGAGTTTCTCAAATGCATACAGACTGAGTTCAATACTCACATTGCCCTGATCAGAAGTGATCATGGGACAGAGTTTGATTCTCTTCTTATGCAAGAGTTCTGTCAGAGTGAAGGGATCATACATACTTTCTCAGCTCCTAGAACTCCTCAACAAAATGGGGTAGCTGAAAGGAAAAATAGAACCCTTATTGAATCTGCCACTACATTGTTGTCAGATGCCCACCTTCCTCTGTCTTTTTGGGCAGAGGAAGTGAACACCTCCAACTATATGCTGAATAGAAGTTTAATACATAAACTAAAGGGCAAGACTCCCTATGAATTACTCAAAGGGAAGAAACCTAAAGTTGATTATTTTAGAATTTTTTGTTGTATTTGTTATATTCATAATAATGACAAGAGATATTTAGCAAAATTTCAAGCTAAAGCTGATGAAGGAGTGTTTTTGGGATACTCCATGATCAGTAAGGCTTATAGGGTTTATAATAAATCATCTCTTAAAATTGAAGAATCTGTTCACATATCATTTGATGAATCTAACATGTCTTTCAAGGAGAAGAACACTTCTACCATAGAACCTTTGCATGTACATTCTCTTGCTGAAGATTTGAACAGGTTACAGATTACTCAAAAAGAGGAAAGCAGTGAAGATGAAGAAAGCATTCAACATATTGAAGAGAAATAACTTGAAGAGCCAGTTGTTGCACCACAAGAGGAAACAACAACACAGGTTTGTGAACAATCAACACCCCCTGTTGATTTAGTAACATCAAGAGACCATCCAATTTCCCAAGTAATTGGAGACATCTCAGCTGGTGTGCAAACCAGAAATCAGGTCAACCAAAACCTATTGCACACTTGCTTCCTATCTCAAATTGAACCTCAATCCATTCAAGATGCAGAGAAAGATCCACACTGGATCATTGCAATGCAAGAAGAGTTGCATCAATTTGAAAGGAACAAAGTTTGGGAACTAGTGCCAAGGCCTAAGGATCACTCCATTGTTGGAACAAAGTGGGTGTTCAGAAACAAATTGGATGATCAAGGAGTAATTGTAAGGAACAAGGCAAGGCTAGTTGCTCAAGGATACTCTCAAGAAGAAGGCATAGATTATGACCAGACTTTTGCACCAGTTGCAAGATTGGAAGCCATCAGAATCTTCTTAGCTTATGCAGCACACAAAGGCTTCAAGGTATATCAGATGGATGTAAAAAGTGCATTTCTAAATGGAGACATCAAAGAAGAAGTCTATGTCAGACAACCTCCAGGTTTTATCTCTCTAACCCATCCTGATTATGTTTTTAAATTGAAAAAAGCATTATATGGTCTCAAGCAAGCTCCTAGAGCATGGTATGAGACCCTAGCATGCTTCCTTCTGGAAAATGAATTTATAAGGGGTAGAGTAGACCAAAATCTTTTCATTAGAACCCATAAGTCCCATACCATACTAGTACAGATCTATGTAGATGACATTATTTTTGGCTCTACTGATTCAAATTTGTGCAGAAGGTTTTCCAACCTAATGCATTCTAAATTTGAAATGAGTAGCATGGGTGAGCTATCCTTCTTTCTAGGATTGCAAGTCAAACAACATGCTGAAGGCATCTTTATTTCCCAAACCAAGTATGCAAAAGAATTGGTTAAGAAATTTGGTATGTCTGAAGCATCTTGAATGAAAACACCTATGCCTACCAATGATGTATTGGATGCTGATGAACATGGGAAACCTGTTGATCAGACAACATATAGAGCAATGATTGGCTCTTTACTATACCTTACAGCTAGTAGACCAGACATAATGTTTGCTACATGCATATGTGCTAGATTCCAAGTAAGCCCTAGAGAGTCACACCTAACATTAGTAAAAAGGATTCTCAAGTATGTTAAAAGTTGTCCAAATCTAGTTCTCTGGTATCCAAAAGATTCAGCATTTGACTTAACTGGATTTTCTGATGCTGATTATGCTGGATGCAGAATTGACAGGAAAAGCACCAGTGGAACTTGTCAGTTCCTTGGTGACAGACTTGTCTCTTGGTTTTGCAAGAAACAAACATCTGTGTCAACTTCAACTGCTGAAGCTGAATATATGGCTGCAGGTAGTTGTTGTTCACAAATATTGTGGATTCAAAACCAACTCCTAGACTATAGCTACACCTTAGAGAAGTCAAAAATATTTTGTGATAACACCAGTGCTATTTCTATAGCTCAAAATCCAGTCCTCCATAGTAGGACAAAACACATAGAAATTAGGCATCACTTGTTAAGGGATAATGTTGAGAAGAATAAAATTGAACTTCAATATATCCCAACTGATTTGCAAAGGGGAGATATTTTCACCAAACCCTTGGATGAAAAGAAACACACCTTCTTCCTAAATCAGTTAGGAATGTTACATGGAGGAAGTCTAAAATAATATCCAAGATTTTAAAACTTTAAAAATTGACCAAGACTAGGCAAACATCTTGATTTTTCTAGTGTCTATAGTGTATTTTTGGTCTCTGAACTGCGCTCGACGATTTTCCCCCAGATCATCGAACGAAGATCGACGCTTTCCGAAATCGTCTACCGGAGTTCAGCGCTTCTCAGATAGTGTTCAAATATCTTTCAGGTCAGCGATCGTCGAACGGTGCTCGACGATTTAGTTCTCTGAACTATCGTCGAACGGAGCTCGACGCTCTCCAATATTGTCGAACGGAGATCGACGATGTTGATGACCTTTCAGGTTCCTTTAGAAGCCCCGATAGTCGAACTAAGTTCAACGATCTTTCCTTTTCTGCGTCGAACCCTAATATAAAATTCATTTTTCGGCCGTCGTTCTCTCTTTGAGCCTTCATTCTCTCTGCAAAAATTCTCTTTCCCTCCAAACATCTCTACACTTGGTCGTTTGTTTGTTGATTTTTGCAGGTAACAATGGTCGTCTCAGTTGCTGTTCTAGCCGCAATGAAGTTCGATGCTGGATTCGATATAGACATGGAGTCCTTCAGCACCAGTGATCAAATCTTTCAAGACATCCTGGAACTGTTCAAGGAACAAAAGTTGGTTACTATCATGACCACAAGAATCAAATTGGCTGCTGATGAATCAAGGAGTGGGTCTATACTGCCCACAACCAGGACCAAAATACAATTGTTGGATCAATTTCTGGAACTCAGGTACCTCTAACCCCAACGATTATGACAGAGGTTTTTGAATTGAATTCTGGAGAGGATTCTGCTGAGTTGTCAGGAGAAGAATTTTCTGATTTACTTGCTAGAATGGGTCATTCTGATGCCAACCTTAGCAAGTTACTGAAAAAGAACTTAGCTGTGGAATACAGGTTCTTAGCTGATGTAGTGGGAAAAGTCTTGTTGGCCAAGCATTCATCACATGATACCATTTCTAGGTATCAGCTGTGTCTGATGGGTGCTATTGTGGATAAGAAACAGTTAAACTAGGGAGAGGTCTTCTTTGACCTGATTAAGAAAAAAATAAATAAGAACTTTGTCAATTATGGAAGGATACTAGGGCTCTTTCTTCATAACAGATGCCCTGCCCTGCTTGTATCATTTGGAATGCACATCAATGCATCTAAGAGGATGTCCTATGCCCTCTTTGGCAAATGGGACAGACAAATAGTGAAGCCCAGCAGGCCCTCTACAAGAACAACTTCAGGCACAAGGACTGTAACAGTCTCTTCCCCTCAAGTCTCTGCCCCTGCAGAAGACTTGCCTGCTGCTTCTCCTCCTCCTCCTCTTATTCCATCTCCACCAGTCACCTCAACCATTCAAATTTCATCCACCATCATTATTTCCAGCCCATCTCCTACATCAATTCCATCTCCAATCCCTACTCTCACAGAGGAAATCTTCCATCCTTTACATCACTACCCTCACCCAGACATTGACACATCATCCCACATTCCATCCTTCACACTTCTAGATGATTCCTTCATGGATGATTCACCTTCATCCCCTCCTGATCTACCCTCCTCATCCACATCATACCAACAACTTCTGCAAAATATCATTGATCAACCCTCCTTTACACCTTCTATCTCCATACCACTTTCTTCCATTTTCACAATTCCCACACCTCAACCTTCACTTCTACCATCCACCAGCCCTCCAACATCACCAGTTGCTCCACCTTTCTTCTCCATCTCTGCTCCAGTCCCTACTGAGCATGTAGATATTCCAGCCTTAGCTGACAGACTATATGAGCTGATGGCTCCCAGGCTTTCACTTCTGTTGGAGACCTCCTTGGCTCCACTCTTCAAGTCAGTTGCAGACTTATCTGCCAGGATATCCTCCCTCTTTCCTCCTCAGGCAATTCCTTCCTTTGGGTGCCTTGATCCAGCTCTCTCTGAATCTAGGCAGGGGGAGATACCTCATGAAGATGGATTGCCTGCTACTGCTACTGATGTTACCTCAGCTCAAGCTCCAGTTTCACCATCTAAAGTTGCAGTCTTCTCAGTGGACCTCAGGTCCTTATTATCAGTTTTTGATTCAGTTTACTTCAGCTGTCTTCCAGTAAGCAATGCAGTCCAGCCATCTGCAGTCCAGCCATCAAAAGATCTTTCCAAGGCCATTGTGCCCTTCTCAAGCTGTGATACAAGTTTAATTAGCTCCTATATCAATTCCTTATATACTGCTGAGCCTTCTGTTTCCAGTGATGCTGCTGCTACTCCTGCTGACAATAATGTTGTTGTTTCTGTTGCTGCTGCTGATATTGTTGACATTGCTAAGGATATACATATGACAGAGGCATATGACTTTGAGGCTGCTGTCACTGATGATGTTGCCCCTACTGATATTTTTGTGTCTGAAACTGTCTTATCTGAATCTGTTGCTGCCCCAGTTGCTGCTGTTACTAATGCTGCTATATATTCTGAGAGTTTTGCCCATGGAACTTCTGTTTCTGCTGTTACTACTGCTACTGCTACAACTGCTGTCACCACTGCCTCATCTGCTCCAACCCAACTTCAGAAAGATTATCTAAAAAGAATTGATGCTTTATATGATGAGCAAAGCTCTGAAAGTGATGAATATAGGACTGATTCTGATGATTCCTCAGCCACTATTGCAAGAAAAACAAAAGCAAGAAGCAAGGCAATGAAAAGAGTTCCACCAGCTAAAGTCAAAGATACAAATGATATTCCCTATTACATACTTCATGACTACCCTATAACTGAACATTGGATGCAATATTCCAAGAATCAACTTAAGGCTATGAAAAAGAAGAGGAAATATGAGAAAGAATCCTCACAGTTCCATCATCCTCCTCCACCTCCTCCTCCTGATGCAGGTGCAGGTGGTAGCTCTGCTGTTCATCCCTCTACTAGAAGTCAGACCCCCTATCAGCCTCATGCAAGATCTCAATATAGGGGAAGCCACTCCAGAGGTTCTCAATCTAGGAGAGGAAATTATAGAGGAAGCCAAAGGGAACTCCAAGTTTATTCCAAAGGCTATTCTAGATAACATCCATACTCAAGGGAAGGACAAGCTTCATCTGATACAACTTCAGGCCCTTTTCCCTACAAGCTGAAAGAATTGGTTTCATCCAGAGCACCTCAAGATAATCCTTCCAACAGATATGAGCCTCTAGTGCCCTTTGAAGATCCAGAGAATAATCCTACTGCATGGACAACAAGAATGAAAGAGTTAGCTGCCTTGGATCTGATTAAGAAAGCCAGAGAGCAAGGCAAGGACACCTCCAGCATTACTACATTGTCAGAACAAAGAAAGAAGAAACTTGAAAGATATTCCTCCAACAAATTCTTTGATTCTGAAAGATACATGGAGCTGCACCCGGAAGCTGTAGTACCAAGGCCTAAACAACAAACTTCTTTAGGTGCAGCTGATGACAGAAGATCAAAGAAAGAAGCTCTGAATCCAAATAGAGAAATAAAACTTATAAAGAGCAAGGAGAAGGAATAATTTTGTAAGGTGACAATTATTCTGATTTGTGATCTATCTGAGTTATATCTGTGCTTCTGCAATGTCTTGTTTATTGCATTTTTGCTTTGTATATTGTTGCTTTTATTTCAATTTCTGTAAATAGTAATCCTAACCCAAATAGGGGGAGATTGTTGGAACACCCTATTACTAATTTGGGTCAGGATCACTATGTCTTTAGGAAACCTGTTTTTGACCTCATTGTATAGATCTAAAGGTCAATTAGAATTGAGTCTAAGGGTTAGTAGTTAGGTTTGGAAGCTGCCCTCAAGACCAAGGTTTTTCTATTTGGAGACTAAGTCATTTCGTCGAGCTCAGTACGACGAATCGTCGAATTCCAATCGACGATCGTTGAGCTCACTTCGACGGATCGTCGAACTCCATTCGACGATCGCTAAGCTCAACTTCAACAAATCGTCGAACTCCATTCTACGATCTTCGAGCTCAGTTCGACGATCTTGACTCTGGTATTGATTCTCTATCTCTGAGCTCAGTTCGACGATAGTTGAGCTCAGATCGACGATCTCTGTTGCTGTCTAAGTCCAAATCGCTGAGCTCAGTTCGACGATAGTGGAGCTCAGTTCGACGTTTTTTTTTGAAGAGATAAATGATTTTCAAGATTCAAATTCAGAACAGTTAAGGAGTTATTGTCAGCAATTAATTCAGAAGATCTTGTAGCCGTTTTCATTTATTCTGGAGCAAGTTTCAAGAGATTATCAAGGAATGTTTCTTTGGACTTTCCCCCAGAAGACATTTGCAATTAAGGATGTAATTAATGACAGGCCAATGGCTATTCTGAACAGAGGATCATTTCTACTCAGAACAAAAGGAATAAAAGACAAGATTTTTGAATATCTCACAACAAGAAAAAGAAAAAGAAAAACAAGAAGAAGAGAGTGCACAAGAAGAAGAACAAAATATTCTCTGAAACAACTCTTCTCTAGAACAACAGCTTTCTCAACAACAATCTCTCAAGAGAAAAAGAAAGAGAGCTGTAGACATTCTCTGTCTCAAAGAATTCACACAAAAACACCATCACCAAAAGGAGATCAACAAATCTGAAATCTTCAGATATCTTTTGATTCAAGTGTTCAAGGCCATCATCATTCAAGACTCCAGACACCTCACATTTCAGCTGTTGCTGAAATCATCAATTGTTGGAGATCAATCTTCTGAAGGCCTATCACCCTACAACAAAGCTTCATTTCCTGAACATCTCAAGAACTCAGGGGGAGCTTTGACAACATCATATCCACATAGTCTTCTCAGCTGCTTTGAGAAAGAGAAGACTTCCATCACTCTCTCATCTCCACCTCTGTAAAGGGTTTTTCAACATCCCTTCAAAAGTTTGTGTGTTGTTTTTGAGCACCTTATCAAAAGCTCATTGGTGGCAAGACACCTGATCAAAAAATCTGGTTTGGTTTTTGAGCACCTTATCAGAAGCTCATTGGTGCCCAGGACACCTGATCAACTCATCCTGCAGTGGATTCCTACCTAGGGTGGTAGAAGAGTGGATGTACCCAAGTTTAGGGGAACCACTATAGCTTCTTGTGTCTTCTGGTTGCTTGTCTTTATTTTTGTTTCTGGCTGTGGCTTGTGATTAGTTTCTTTTGTAGACTGTGATTAGATAGTTTCTGTAATTAGATTTAATATTTGCTTCCCTGTTCACTCAGATTACAACAACTGTTGTAAAAAGTTTTTAAGCACCATACTCTATTCACCCCCCTCTAGAGTATATCATATCTAGCTTGCACTTTCAGGGCCCCGAGGAATAGATGCCGGGAAGCCCGTGATGGCCTGTTGTCATCCTTTCAGAATAGCGGAGTTCCGCTGTTAGCGGCCCAATTGAGGCTGCGTAGAGTAGGGCTGCTGGGCGGTTTTGCGCCAATAGTAAGACGGGCGTGGAACATTTTACATAGACCCAAGGTGGCACCTTTAGTTAAGGAGTGGATCTTGAGATCCTCCTCAGATGTTCCGGTCGGCCAAGAGAGCCCTCCGAAGGTGCCTTAGCTCAGCCCTTGGCTTGGGAGGGGAAGAGTTAGTTAGTCTTCCGGGTATGCGGCGGGTCCTCCATGCTGAAACCTTGGGTCTGTCCCTTGTGTTCCTAGTCTTGTGCCTAGATCGTTCGCTTGAGGGTAGTAGGTGCGCGGTCACCCCTTCCCCAAGGGTCGAACTCCACATGAGACCGATTTTCGGTTTCAACATTTTGGTGCGGTGAGCGTGGAGAGTGACCAGCACAGAAGAACTCTGGCGAGCGTCATGGCTATAGAAGTGGAACCAGGTGACGACCAGGGTCGTGCGTTGATACTTTGTATGTAAGGTCCTCATACTCAGAGTTGTCCCCTCCCAGAGCTGTAGTTTGAATCCCATAGCATTTGGAGTAGGATTTGCACCTATTTGAAGCGCTTCTACCTATGAAAACCCATGTGTCCCCACTTGTTACATCAATGAGGAATCTGGAGGTTATTATCCTCAGGATCAAGTAAGAGAGCAGGTGAGAGGTATTAGGAGTTGGTGTGATCGGAAAGGGTTCCCTCTCTAGCGGTAATATGTTATCTCTTCCTTGTAATTCAGTAGCGGTCAAGTTTTCTCTTTATTACCAATTCGCCTCGAGCTTCTGAGGGCTTCAAGGGTTAGCCTCGCGATCGACTCCGGAAGCCAAACGTCCAACCCATTCCTTTTAAATAGCCTAGTTCGTACGATGGGACTGTGCCGCGGGACTTTAAGCACTATTGTAAGACCGAGCCTCTGCACTGACGGCCGAGATCAGCTACGCCCTTGCACGTCGGCCTATGTCCTCCCGATCGCACCTCTTCTCCAACTAGGGGAATTATCAGGAACGAGCCTAGACGCTAACCTCCCAGATTTAATAAAGGGCCGATCTCTCCAAGCAATCGCAAGTGACATGGCGGAAAGCGATCTTTGTCATTAGATCAGGATACGAGCCATCGACCTATTCCTTCTAAATAGCCCAGTTCGGATGATGGGACGATGCCTCGGGACTCTAAGCGCTATTATAAGACCGAGCCTCTGCACTGACGGCCGAGATCAGCTCCCCCCTTGCACGTCGGCCTATGTCCCCCTGATTGCATCTCTCTTCCGATTGGAGGAATTATTAGGAACAGGCTCGGACGCCAGCTTCCCGATTTGACGACTTCTAGATCGTCTCTCTTATGAAAGTTATGCGTCCTCCATTTGTAAAAGCGTCGGTGCAATTAGCTCTCCAACACCTCTTAAGTAAACAGGATGTTTCCACCTCGAGCAGATCCCGCTGTCAGGCTCTCACATAGCTGACAGGGCCGGAAGTCACTCGATGGCGATAGTTGTGGACCCCGAGCAGATCCCGCTGTCAGGCACTCACCTAGCTGGCATGGCCGGAAGTCACTCGGTGTCATCCTTGGCCTCGAGCAGATCCCGCTGTCAGGCTCTCACCTAGCTGGCAGGGCCGGAAGTCACTCGATGGAGGTTGTTGTGGACCCCGAGCAGATCCCACTGTCAGGCTCTCACCTAGCTGGCAGGGCCGGAAGTCACTCAGTGTCATCCTTGGCCTCGAGCAGATCCCGCTGTCAGGCTCTCACCTAGCTGGCAGGGTCGGAAGTCACTCGATGGCGGTAGTTGTGGACCCCGAGCAGATCCCACTGTCAGGCTCTCATCTAGCTGGCAGGGCCGGAAGTCACTTGGTGTCATTCGTGGGCCTCGAGCAGATCCCGCTGTCAGGCTCTCACCTAGTTGGCAGGGCCGGAAGTCACTCGATGGCGGTAGTTGTGGACCCCGAGCAGATCCCGCTGTCAGGCTCTCATCTAGCTGGCAGTGCCGGAAGTCACTCGGTGTCATCCGTGTGCCTCGAGCAGATCCCGCTGTCAGGCTCTCAACTAGCTAACAGGGCCGAAAGTTACTCGATGGCTGTAGTTGTGGACCCCGAGCAGATCCCGCTGTCAGGCTCTCATCTAGCTGGCAGGGCTGGAAGTCACTCGGTGTCATCCGTGCGCGTCGAGCATATCCCGCTGTCAGGCTCTCACCTAGCTGGAAGGGCCGAAAGTCACTCGATGGCGGTAGTTGTGGACCCCGAAAAGATCCCGTTGTCAGGATCTCATCTAGCTGGCAGGGCCGAAAGACACGCGGTGTCATCCGTGGGCCTCGAGCAGATCCCGCTGTCAGGCTCTCACCTAGCTGACAGGGCCGGAAGTCACTCGATGACGGTAGTTGTGGACCCCGAGCAGATCCCACTGTCAGGCTCTCATCTAGCTAGTAGGGACGGAAGTCACTCGGTGTCATCCGTGGGCCTCGAGCAGATCCCGCTGTCAGGCTCTCACCTAGCTGGCAGGGCCAGAAGTCACTCGATGGCGGTAGTTGTTGACCCCGAGCAGATCCCGCTGTCAGGCTCCCATCTAGCTGGCAGAGCCGGAAGTCACTCGGTGTCATCCGTGGGCCTCGAGCAGATCCCGCTGTCAGGCTCTCACCTAGCTGGCAGGGCCGGAAGTCACTCGATGGTGGTAGTTTTGGACCCCGAGCAGATCCCGCTGCCAGGCTCTCATCTAGCTGGCAGGGCCGGAAGTCACTCGGTGTCATCCGTGGGCCTCAAGCAGATCCTGCTGTCAGGCTCTCACCTAGCTGGCAGGGCCGGAAGTCACTCGATGGCGGTAGTTTTGGACCCCGAGCAGATCCCGCTGTCAGGCTCTCATCTAGCTGGCAGGGCCGGAAGTCACTCGGTGTCATCCGTGGCCTCGAGCAGATCCCGCTGTCAGTATCTCACCTAGCTGGCAGGGCCGGAAGTCACTTGATGGCGGTAGTAGTGGACCCCGAGCAGATCCCGCTGTCAGGCTCTCACCTAGCTGGCAGGGGCGGAAGTCACTCGGTGTCATCCGTGGGCCTCGAGCAGATCCCGCTGTCAGGCTCTCACCTAGCTGGCAGGGCCGGAAGTCACTCGATGGCGGTAGTAGTGGACCCCGGGTAGACTCGCTGTCAGGCTCTCATTAGCTGGCAGGGCTGTAGGCACACCTGGGGGGAAAGGGTTGGTTCTTTGAGAGTTTTTGCAGGACCCCGAGTGATGCTCGACCCCGGGTAGACCCGCTGCCTGGCTCCTACTAGCTGGCAGGTCCGTAGGCTCGCTTGGGGGTAAGGGACCCCGAGCGCTGCTCAGCCCCGGGTAGACTCGCTGCTCAGGCTCTCATTAGCTGGCAGGGCTGTAGGCACACCAGGGGGGAAAGGATTAACTCAGCGTGTACAAGAGGATACAGAGGACATGGCTTTGTTGTTTCACGATATCACGAGAAATTGTATACTTGTTGTAAGTAATGGTATAAGGCTAATTCAATAGCAGTGAGTCAAAGGGTATCGAGTGATTCAAAAGGTTCAGAAAGGTCATGGAGAGATTGATGCTCCAAGCGCAGATTTCAGTTTCTCTCAAAAACGTTTTTTGGGTCGGCTCCCACTCGCCGGATACGTAGGGTTGGATGATTCTTTCCGAGCTTGTGCCAAGTTCGAAAAGAGCGGGGATTGTTTACAACCCCGTAGCCGGGCGAGTGTGACCCTCCCCAAATATCGGCCTAGGGGCGTGTTATGGGCGATGAGTTGGTGCGATCCCGTTTGAAAACGTGCGGGTCCTCGTGCGTGCGTGCGTGCGTGCGGAGGTTCTATGCGCATAGGTTCATATTATATATATATATATATATATATATTATATATTATATTATAATATATATAATATATTAGATATATTAGATATATAAAATATGAGATGAAAAGGGGGGCAGCACGGGGATAAGGAGAAAGGAAAAAAGGAATTAAGAAAGAAAAAAAGAAGAGAATAAGAGAGGAGGGGGGGGGGGGTACAGCAGGAGGGGAAAAAAGAAGGCATCGGGGGGATTTTTCTTCCGCGCTAGGGCTCGGCCAAGCAGGGCAGCCGCCGCCCCCCCATTCCCGCTCTCTCTCGTCGCCGGCAAAGCAGCGCAGCCGCCGCCCCCTCCCTCTCTCACCCTAGGCCTGGAGCAGCAAGGAGCCGCCCACCCCCACTCTCTCTCCGGCCACCGCCCTGGCTAGGGCACGGCCTCCTTCCCCGCTCTCTCTCATCGCCGGCAAAGCAGCGTAGCCGCCGCCCCCCCTCTCTCTCTCTCGGCCAACAACAGAGCCCCACCCCCCCTCTCTCTCTCTCTCTCCGGCCACCGCCCGGGCTAGGGCGCGGCCTCCTTCCCCGCTCTCTCCCGTCGCCGGAAAAGCAGTCCAGCCGCCAACCCATCTCTCTCTCTCTCTCGGCCAACAACAGAGCCCCGCCCCCTCCCTCTCTCTCTCTCGGCCAACAATAGAGCCCCGCCCCTCTCCCTCTTTTTTCCGACCTGGAGCAGCAACCACAACCCCGACCTCCCTCTTTTTCCAACCGCCTGGAGCAACCCGGCCCCCTCCCTTTTTACCGGCATGGAGCAGCACACCTCGACCTCCCCATCTCCCGGAAGCAAGCTCGGCCTGGAGCGAGGCTCGGCCTGGAGCAAGGCTCGGCCTGGAGCAAGGCTCGGCCTGGAGCGAGGCTCGGCCTAGAGCGAGGCTCGTCCTGGAGCAAGGCTCGGCCTAGAGTGGAGATCGACCACCGACGCGGCCGCATGTAGTAGGATTGACTCGGAGATCCTCTCCCATCCCCGCCTCCAAGCATGCAACAAGGGTAACGATACTTCTACTTGGGCAGGTGAAGCCCTCAGTTTACATGTTTGCATAGAAGCCCCTCTCCACCAATGGGTGGGGGAAGGGAGCTTTCCGACGGGTTGACGTATACGTCCCCGCAGTTAATTGCATTAGTACCCGGAAGCATGAGTACGGGTTTAGGCATGCTGTGTGAAGCCCATCCGGACATGTGAGCCGGATTGGTGATGTTCTGGGGTTCCCGGAGAAGACTCTGAGGAAGTTGTTTATTTAGCCGCTTGCAGGGAATGCGCTCCGTAGCCCCCAAAAAAGGGGGTGTGTGCAATATGTATGGCCCGCTTATGTTAGCCGACCGATGCCTAGTTGGCCGCCGCTCGTCGATACGTTGGCATACAGGTGTTGCAGTACCAGGCGAGGAGAACCAACCCTTAAGCCCAAGCTTGTGCCGGCCCTCGAAGGCCTTTTTGTTTATATTGCCGGCCTGCGTGCTGAGTATGGAATTCATATTCCTGTAATATTCTTTCATATCTGTGATGCTCTGTGAATATGTGGTTTACTCCTGTCTTGGGCGAGCGGCGTGTTCGTGAACCGCTCCCCCCGTGTGGGCCCCGAGGAATAGATGCCGGGAAGCCCGTGATGGCCTGTTGTCATCCTTTCAGAATAGCGGAGTTCCGCTGTTAGCGGCCCAATTGGGGCTGCGTAGAGTAGGGCTGCTGGGCGGTTTTGCGCCAATAGTAAGACGGGCGGGGAACATTTTATATAGACCCGAGGTGGAACCTTTAGTTAAGGAGTGGATCTTGAGATGCTCCTAAGATGTTCCGGTCGGCCAAGAGAGCCCTCCGAAGGTGCCTTAGCTCAGCCCTTGGCTTGGGAGGGGAAGAGTTAGTTAGTCTTCCGGGTATGCGATGGGTCCTCCATGCTGAGACCTTGGGTATGTCCCTTGTGTTCCTAGTCTTGTGCCTAAATCGTTCGCTTGAGGGTAGTAGGTGCGCGGTCACCCCTTCCCCAAGGGTCGAACTCCACATGAGACCGATTTTCAGTTTCAACGCATGACAAACTTAATGAGGATGTCAAGGGTTTCATTCTTTCTCTTTAGGAAGAATACCCAAGAAAACCTGGAAAAGTCATCAACAACCACAAGGGTGTAGACCTTCCTACCAATACTATGAACGTGCATTGGACCAAACAAGTCCATATGCAGGAGCTTAAGGTATCTCACAGAATCCTTGATCCCAATACCCTTGAAGGAAGCTTTTGTCTACTTGCCCTTTTGACAAGTAGAGCAAATGCCATCATTGGAGCACTTCACATTTGGACCATTCCAAACTAACTCTTGACTGAAGAGCTTGCCAATAGTCTTATAATTTATATGGGCTAGCCTCTTGTGCCATAGGACATAATAAGAGACTTTCTCATTTGCCACTAGACAGACAAGAAACTCTGTATTCAAACATACAAAGTTCAAGCAATAAACATTTCCACTTCTAGTGCCTGTCAAGATGACCTCTTGGTCACTTGACCTCCTAATTAGACACACATCCTTGTGGAAGACAATAACATAGCCAAGATCAGAGAGTTGGTTTATACTTATAAGGTTATGTTGCAACCCTTCAACATAAGTTACCTTAGTGATGGTTACTATACCATTAGTGATCTTACCATATTCTATGGTTATTCCTCTTTCTGAACCACCAAAGATTACTTTGGGTCTATCTTTCACTGGAATGTACTCTTTCAAATTACTCCTTATCCCAGTCATGTGCCTGGAACATCCGCTGTCCAAGTACCATATAGGGGTATTGCCACTTGGACTAACATGCAATGTATAGTTTATTTTACCTTAGGACCCAAATATCTATTGGGTCCTAGGTGCATATTGGTCTGAAACTGAACATGTCCACCAGCAAAATTTCTGACTGGTCGACTAACCTTAGCTCTGACCACATTGGGATAGTGCCAACAGTTAATGACATAATGACCTATCTTACCACAGCACCAATAATCATGTATGTTGTATCTCCTCTTCTGTGTAGACCTAGCAGTTAGTTTGACTATAGTCTTGACAGAAGGAAGAGATGCAGCAACCATTTTCTATTTCCTTTCAGTAAGGATTTGGCTGAAGGTTAGTCTGCTTGCTGGCTTGTTTGGCCTATTCTGAATTCTATCAGCAGCACATTTCTTTTCAGATAGTGTGCTCTTGATAGCATCAGAAATAGCCATATCAAGCAAGCTAACAAACTGACCCTTAGTCTTATTCTGTGTTGTCTGGTTCAGAGAACTGACTGCACCCATATTTTTGAGAGGAGGGGCTGTAGCACTAAAGATAAATAGTCCATGATGGGCCATTTGAATTTCATCAAGGGCAGCCTTAAAGGCACTTGCCCTACTATAGCTTCCACAATGGTAGGGATCATATTTTGTTACACTTGTGGATGCTCCATTCATATAGTGACCAAAAATACTTTCTTGGTCATACCTATTTCAAGGGTATATCACCATCTTGAATGGGTTAGGTTGCCTAAATGCCATTGGCACAGCTGCAACTTTCCATTTCCCTTTGGAATGGGTAGGTCTTGTGTTACCCTTGAATCCCAATCCCTTCTTTCCCTTCTGTGAATTGAAGGAATCTATCAAGGGCAACACTGTATTGGGCTGAGAGAATTTGGCCACAATACATTTCTCCCTCTGGAGCGTTTCCTCAAGATCTTCGATGAGACTATTCTTGCTCTTAATAGTCTCCTTATGGATGCATAACAAGATTTTCAGTTCACTATGTTCCCTCATTATCTGATCCAGCACAGCAGCTGTTTCAGCAAGCTGAGAAGCAGCAGGTTGAAGAGACGAAATCTCTTTAGACTGTTTCTTGATCAGTTTTATGCATTTATTGAAGGCATTCAGAAGTTCACTATATCTGTCAATTAATTGATTGACATCACCATCTGATCCAGAATCATCTTCACCATTAGATGAAGAGGCTTCTGTATCAGATCTTATCTCATGCATGGACACAGAATAGGATGGAGAGTATAACTAACTTTGACCAGGATGATCCCGGCTGCTCTCTTCATCAATCATTATCATCAGGCCTCTATAACTGTGGCCATCATCATCCACCTATGTGTCACCATATAATAGTGTTAGAGGGGCCCTGATTCCTGTTGTAACAGCTTTATCTTGAACAGTAGCAGCAGGAACTAGCCCAATATAGGCTCCCTCTTCTTCAGAATCAGTTGTTGAGGAGTTTGTCCAACTCTTTTCTTCCTTAGCCATAAAGGACTTTTCCTTCTTGCCCTTATGCTTCTGGTGAGATTTCTTCTCACCCTCTTCCCTTCTCTTCACAGGGCAATCAACAATGACATGCCCTGAATTGCTGTCCTCCTTGGAGGATTTCTTCCAATGATGGGCTGAGGAGGAGGGTCTGGTCTTCTAGTGCTTATTCTTCATCGACCTTTGGAGCTGCCTGGAGAAAATAAGAAAGTCCTCATCAGACATGCTGTTGTTTGATGCATTTGATTTAGAGCTGTCTGAATCTGCTGGTCTTCTTAGAGGAGAAGGGGTCTTTCTCCTGCTCTTTTTTGTGGCTTCATCTTTGAAAGCCACTAACTTCTCTTTGAGTTAAGACTTATAGTTTGTCTCTTCTTCTTTCCTGACTATTAGCTGCATCTCATAAGAGAGCAACTATCCAAATAGGATGTGAGGTGGAGTTTTACCCAGCTTAGCCATTTCTCCGATGGCACAGATCCTTGTGTCCTAGTCTCTAGTGAGAGACCTGAGGAGCTTATCATTTAATTCATAATGACAAAAGACCCTTTCATAGGTCCTTAGCTCATTCACTATCCTGAAGAATCTTTCATAGCAGGTGACTATGTTCTCCCCCTTGGTCTGTGTGAAGGCCTCATACACCTGGTTGAGCATAGACTTTCTATCATCCCTCACCTCCTCTATGCCTTCCATGTAGATCACCAGAGTATCCCACATCTCCTTTGCAATATCGTAGTGAATCATATTCTAAAGGGTAGAATCATCAATTGCACTGACTATGGCATTTTGAGCCCTCTTGTCCACGGTGGCAAGAATGACTTCATCTTTTGTTATTTCTTCACAAGTCTTGTGTGTCTGAATGTTTGCATCTAGGATAGACACTTTCATGGGGATGAAAGGTCCTTCTTTGACAGTTGCAAATATTCTATGGTCAGTTGCTTCCATGAACAACCTGACCCTCTCCTTCCATATGCTAAAACTCTCTTTCTTGCCGATATGAAGCTTCATTAAACCCAGCTCCCTATAGTTCACTCCTGAACCCATATATAATAACTTTTAGCTAACCTTAGAGGCTTACTCAGACTGTTAGGGACTTTTGAGAAACCTACCTCTGATATCACTTGAAACTTCTTATTTCAAGGTTAGGTGGTCACCTAGAGGGGGGTGAATAGGTGTTTAAATCTTTTTTGTCTTTTTGCTCTCTTATTGCTTTCTTTTATCTTTCAGCTTAGGGTGATCTAGAGCCTGTCCTTAAGACCTGTAATGAATAAAAGGAAAACAAACACACAAACAAACACACAAACAAACACACAAACAAACACACAAAGATTTATAGTGGTTCCCCAAATTATGGGTACGTCCACTATATCTCCTACCTTTCTAACTCTTATTAGACAAGGACAAACTCCTCCAAAATACTCCTCAGATCTTACACCTCAGGCCCTTAACCTTACACTCAAAACATCAGCAAGATCTTACACTCAGTATCCTTTTCAGGACACCTACCTCAGAACCAACATGTTCTTACCTCAGAGCTCTGCAGTGCTCCTACACTCAGTGACCCTCAATCCACATACCTCAGCCAAACACAAAGGCCTATAACTCAGGCTTCTCAGCCCTATAGTTTCAAGAAAACAGCCCTACTCTCAGAGTGCTGCAGCACTCCTACAGCTCAGTACCTTGCAGGTACCGACCTCAATGCCCTTCCAGGCACCTACAGCTCAGTGATTAATTAATCACCTACCTCAGACTTGAAACCAAGTCCTATAGCTCAGATCCAGTTGAATCCTACAACTCAGAGAGCTTCACTCTCCTATAACTCAAGTAATACTGCCCTACCTCAGGCTCGGAGAGCCCTACAACTCAAATCCAAACTTGGATCTCATAGCTCAGTGATTCAACAATCACCTACCTCAAAACACCAAGTGTTTCTATTACACGATCTAAACATATCTAGCACTCAGACTAATTACTTAGGCCTACTCTCAGATTCAGTACACACTAAATCCTAAAGGGTAATTTAAATGAAGTGTTTAAGTAACTGACTCGGAGATTAATCTCTGAGTCTACCTTGCTGGACTGAGCAGATTTCAGCGCAGGTCGCTTGCTGTTGAAGACAAGAGTCCTCTTTGTCAGCTGACTTCTTTGCTTATCAAATTTACTCAGCTATCTGATGTTGAAGGAATGAGTCCTCTTCAACAGCTATTTTCACTCTTGCTGAATCAGAAGAATCAGCAATCTTGTTCTCTCCAGAACTATCCTACTGAAGTGGATGAAGCTTCAGCTATCTTTATCTGCCCTCTAGCTTCAGCTGGACTACTCTTTCAAGTTCGTCAGAGAAGACAATGATGTCCATCCACCTCTTTTCTTTTTAAAACTCTAGAAAAGTTTCTTCTTTTTTTTGTCTTGACCCATTCACTTCCTTTTGTAGTTCGCCGATTAACGATTCTTTTGAAATTAGTGGGGCCCACTTACAGAATCCAGCTCCATCTTGCTTCAACGGAATAAGATGTACAGTAGCTTCACAGTAGGGTTTGTCGTGTTCTGTAGATTCACTGTACTAGACTTGAAATAAGTTGACTTTGTTGATCTTACAGATTTTGCTGACTTCAGCACCTGTGGACTTAGCCAAAATCGATCATTAGTAGAATAGGCATTGAGTGATTGAGCTTTACTCACTGCCAAAGCACTTAGACAATTCTATCTAACTAAGCGTTGACAGCATTGGGTGAGCATGCCTCACGCAATGCCTTTTGCCTTAACTCTTTCTGCAGCCTTTTCTATATGCTTGGCGTTGATAGCGTTGAGTGAGCACACCTCACTCAATGTCTTATGCCTTGACAACATTCTGTAATTTAGGCGTTGAGAGCGTTGAGTGAGCATGCCTCACTCAACGCTTTATGCCTTAACCATTTCTGCTTCTTCAACATCTTAAGTGTTAAGAGCTCGGCTCGACAAACTTAGAACTTAGTTCGACGAACACAGAGCTCAACTCAATGAATAAGTGAAATCTTATTTCGACGAACTTAGAGCCTAGTTCGACGAACTCTGACCTCAGATCGACGAACAAGTGAAAGCTTAGTTTGACGAACTCAGAGCCTAGTTCGACAAACTCAGAGCCCAGTTCGAAGAACTCTGAGCTCAGCTCGATGAATTTCTGTGTCAAGATGAACACTTCCTTTAAGAATTTAGTCAATGTAATATCACATGGCGTTGAGTGAGGTTGCCTCACTCAACGCTTGTGTACTTGGTAAATATTTAGTTTTCTGTGTCGTTGACTGACTGAGCAATACTCAATAATTGTGAAGCTAAGGCATTGAGTGAGTGAACTACACTCAATGCCTGTGGACTTAGCCACTTTTCAGCTAATTTCTCTTTAGGCTTTGACTGTATTAGCCTGTCTTACAGCCTTTTGTTGTATGGCTTTAAGTGAGTTGACTTCACTCAATGCCTGCGGACTTAGCAACATTCTAAGCTTGCCACTTCATAGCTTTGACTGTATAGGCTTCACTCAGCACTATAAGTCATTTGTCGTTGAGTAAATGACCTTCACTCAACGTCTGTGGACTTAGTTAGATTTCTGTCTCCCCACATCTTAGGTAAGGGTTTACCTGACATAGCCACTTAGGCTATCTCTCCCTATATTGGTACTAGGACATCAAATATATTTTTTATGTATATCACTGACAAGATTGACTTCAGTCAAATCTAGGACATTGAGGGCAATGGATCCAACACTTTTCTTTTTGTAAATCTTATGGTGAGGAAAATCGACCGGTGAGGGTCGTCAGAATCCGAGGAGGATTTCATGGATAATCGTCCTGGGTATTGGGACGTCTAGATTGAAGGATCTAGCGGGGCTCTAAGACCCTTCCTTGCGAGGAGGTGAGTAACCAGCTCGAAGACCTTTCTTGGAGGGAAAGTGAGAGAGCCAATCGGTCCGTGGAGCTGATTGGTATAGAAACCAAAAGGATTTTTCTCCTCACCACTTTCGATCTCCGGCGTCACTGAGATCATAGTTTTTTAATCATCTAGAATAATTGGCATCCTAATTCATGAAATGAAATTCCTGTTTTTGTGTTGATTAATTCTGTGATTGTTCTGGTTTTGTTAGGTGAGTGTTTGTGTTGTGTGGTTTTCTCAAGCGTAACTACGCAGAAAAATGAGTTACGAGAGTTACCACCGCACACTAGCTATCTAACGCGCTGCGGTAGGTTTAAAAACTCGATTTTTTGGGTCAAAATATTTTAAATTGTAATAAACGCGAGAAACCTTATTCACCCCCCCTATAATGTTGACCACGAGATCCAACAATCTGTTCTCTTAGTTTCTTCGGTAAGTGTTCTATTCAATACCCTTGGTTATTTTCCTTCTTTAGAAGATTCTATTGTGTATCAAGTTTCGGGACAAAACTTTCTTTTAGGGCGAGAGGTTTTAATTCACCTGATTTTTCGATGTTTATCTTAATTCCTTTAGTGACACATTTTTGACATCAGGGCGTGACGTTGATGCGTAGTTGATATGTACCATTGCTGGATCATGGCTTTTGCTCATTTGATATCTGAGGTTTTGACTTAGAATATTAGCTTGGCTAATTTCTTGTTTGTTTTTGAGTTTTCCCTTGCGAGCTGGGTTTGTTTTGGAATTCGGTGGGGTCTTCTTGTGATGTTTTGGATTTTTGGGCATCAGGGTGTTTTTACTCAAGTTTGGTTTGTTGGATTTCGATTTCGACTTCGCCATTGGATTCGTAACGTCGATATTTAGCTAAAGATCGATTTTCGTAGAATTTTGAGATGGTTTGAGTTTCAGGTCGTTTGGACGTTTATTAAGTAATTAATTATAATATAATATAATATCTTATAAGTATAAATAATTAGCGATATGACGAAAACCATATTCATCTTCTTCCCAAGTCGACGAACTGTTTCACGAAGGGAGAAATCGACGGACACTTCTAGGCCTATAACTGTCGATTGCAGGAGCTTTGGTGCTCGAAATCTTCATCGGAGAGTAGATTCGAACTGCTCCCGCAGAGATCTACATGTGTGCTGTGATTTTTCCCGTTTCTTGAACTTTTGGACATTAGGTTATGCGGTTTTGACCCTCTTTTTCCTTGAAAAGTTTTAGGAAGGGTTGCCAAGGTGTTTTTGTTGCCGGATCCATGAGGAAGGGCACTTGTGTGGCCGAATTTCTGGATTTTGAGGCAAATGGTGATTTCTTCCACTTGTTAAGAGTTTTTCGTGTGCTTTCTTGTTGATTTTCTTTTTCCCTCCTTCGAATTAGGAGCAGTGTATGGATTGGCCAAGTTCAATTTACTGAATAGTGAAAAGTTCCCAGTCAAGTAAAGGTAGGATTCATCGTATAAGATTGTTAGTGTAGGTTAACCCGTCAAGTATATGACTGTTAGTCTAAGTAGGATCCGTCGAGTATATGGAAAATAGTCTATGGTAATTTTGGCATATATGATAGTTTATGTTTATACAAAATTCGTTGAAGATGATCTTTAGTTTAGGTATGAAAATTCGTCGAGTATGGTGGGGTTAGACTGATTGAAAATCCGTCGAGTATGGTCTTGGATTAAGCCTAATTCGTCGAATATTTTAGGAGTTTGGTGAAGTCAAATTCGTCGAGTAATCTCGACAAATTCGCTGAGTATTAGACTTTTCCATTGAGTGTAGTCTTAACGTTGAGTGATTCTTGAGACTAAGGCAAATTTGTCGAGTATTCACGACGAATTCGCAGTATATCGACCTTGGCGTTGAATTAATTGGCCTAGGTGTTGAGAGTGTTGAGTGGTTTGTGAGACTAAGGCAAAAGCATCATGTTAACTCGACGAATTCATCGAGTATAGTCGGTTAAGCATTCAGAGTGTCGAGTGAAGTGTTGAGTGAAGTAAACTTCGCTGAGTTAAAGTCTGAGCATCGAGTGAGACTGCTTTGGTGTTGAGAGCATCGAGTGAATTCAGATTCGTTGAGTATACTCGATGAATTTCTTGTGGAATTATGTTATATTCACTGATTCGTCGAGTATCAAGGTTGTGTTAGCTGAATCGTCAAGTATCATTAAGTTGGCTAGTTTTGCTAAGTTTAATTCGTCGTATGTCTACTGTATTCATTGAGTATACTCGACGAATCAGTGTGGACTTGGTTTTTCTTGCTGAATTGTGCCTAATCATCGAGTTTGGGCCTTGGGTGATTTTTGGGATTTATCTTCCTTTTGCTATTGGAGTAATCCTGTTTCTTTTTTGATGGGGTTTTATCGATGGTTTATGGATGTTTTTGGTGTGGCCCATGGTTGGCAGTGGATAAAAGACCACCAACCTAAGGCCAGCTTATGGGACTTTATCCTGATGGGTTTACCCGATCTGGGTTTGTGACTGGGTGTGTGGAGGAGGAGACCATTACTGCAGGTTTCGGTATTTCGCCTGTTTTGGGTGTGTAAAGAAATACGACCACCTTTCCTTTGATCCTTGTGAAGTTTTATTGTTGATGGTGTGTGTAGGAGGAGACCACCACCGCATGTGTCGGACGTTGCCGGTATTTATGCTCATTCTCCGGAAGTTGCCAATGTTTATGCTCATTCTATGATGAGTTTGCTACTTTTATGAATATTTATTCACTTATATAAATGTTTCTTAAAGCATTGATCTTTATCGCACTTCGTGCAACTTGGGATATCTAACTCTTGTGAGTTCTTCCTTACTGTTTAACTTATGGTTGGTCTTTTTCATTTCAGTTATTTCTGTTTGGGTTGGTAACCCTTTGACTCCTGCATTTTTATTTGAGACTGATTTTTCCTTGCCACTTGTATATTCTTACATAGGTATTCTTTTCATTGGAATTCCTCAGGTTTGGAGCAGTAGCCGATTGAGCGGCAAGGTTTGGTGGTTGCAGGTTTCTGTTGTTGTTGCAGTTGTCTTCTCCTCACCAGTGTGAGGTAGTGTTGTTGTTCTATTTTTAGTTCAGACATACTTGTTTTTCCTTTTGGCGGGTTCGTGTCAGGTTGTTGATGCCCAACAGAGTTTTTAAATTGTTAAGTACTTGCTAGCTGCTAAGTCAATTTCTGATTGTATGATTGGTTTTACTTGCTCTGTGGGAAAGATTTATGCTAATATTGCATGTTAGTTATTTTAAAAGTATAAAGGAATCATTTGACTATCTCATGCTTATCATTGCTTTAAAACCAAATTCACTATATGTTAACTAACGTAAAATCTATTTCCATACTTATATTAAACCTAGAGGTATGCATACCATGACTGTCCTGTGTTGATGTTTATGATCATGTAGGATGTTAATCAATATACACAAAGTATTTTTTGCAGCGTATATTCATGTTTTTGCTTGTGGACTAGTTGATCCACTGAATTCGAGGGATACGGCAACCAAAGCTTAAATTAAATTATAGTTTCTTCACAATAATTTGAGAATTTCATAAAAAGTGTTAAGTTCGAGTTCTTACCTGAGCATCTGCACTTATCCCCTATATGGCGTGGAATCATGACACGTGTTTTCTCTTACTCTGATATTTTGTTTATATGCGGAGAAAATAGGGGTTGTGACACGCGGACAGGTAACTCCTTGGTAGTTGTGGAGGATCTGCTTAATCCTTCTGCGGCAAGTCGAGGATGATCTACTTCCCATTGGAGATAACCACCGCATTCTTCAGTTTCTTCGGCAGTGTGCAGCGAGTCGAGCTAGAACTCGAGAGGTCGGGTGGTTTCTTGCAAAGGGGAGGCTCGACTGATTCCGATTCCATCCGACAGGCTGCTGTGGCAGCTCGATAGCACACAAGTGGGTTAGGGTAGAGTCACGAGTCTACAAAAGATGGATGCTCGGGAATCAGTCTCTCCCCTGCGAAGAATAACTTATCAACATAGAAATTAATTTTGGCGAGCCCCTTAAAGGGAAAGGAAGGAAATTTATACCTTTGTTGGGATAACGAGAGGGAGCGAGTTGAGGCCCCATCGGAGGAAGGAGACCTCGAAGTCCTTGTTGAGGAGGAACTTGTGAAGCTCGACATCATTTCCCGCTACGGTGGGTGGTTGGTATACCTCCTTACTTCGCTGTTGAGATGAGAAGGGAATGTTGCCAAGATCCCCTTTGATGAAGATGAATTTCGAGAAACAATTATGGTTCTTATTGGCCGTCTCGTGAACATTGAGCTCTGCGCCGACGAGGAAGGCGACCCCATCGTTGGTGGCGCGGTATGTAAACATATTCCAGAAGATGGTGTGGTTAAACTCTATATGTTCACGCTGGAGGAAGAAGGCGAATGCCACCATCATGACAATCACATTCAGGTTCAGCTGCGTGGGAATTACCCCATAGCACTTTAGAATCTGGTGGATTTCCGACCAAAGGGGAAGGCGCAATGCCACCTCAAAGTGCGAGATGGGGAAGGCGAGCTCATCAACAAAAAATGTATTGATCACCTCACCCCTCCCGGACCGACAAGCGATGAAGCTGGGTGGAACGTGGTCGGCCACTAAATCAATGTACTCATGCTCGGTAGTGTTCCCATCATAGAAAGTATATTTTAAGAACTGCTTCGCACATTTGGACCTTTCGTCCATGTCGGGTCGCACCTACCCCATTTCGGTAGATCTCTGCGTGAGTACAAGTGGCAAGAAGGGCATAAGGGGAGGGCATATGCAGACAATAAATGTGATACACTAAGGGTAGGTACGTAACATCCCGTGTTACTTATAGACCCCTTACCTTAGATTGGGTTAGACATGGGGTGGGTGATAAGGAAATTAGCTAGGTTTGACCCTAGGAAGTGGGTTGTAGCCATGTGGGGCCCACTAAGGGGCCAAAGTCAAACTAGGTCAAACTAGCCTAAATAGGAACCCTAGCCACACCATGACCCCACCACATTGCCCTAACCATAAAATAATCTAAGTGGACCCAAGGGCATGTCATTAGGTCAACCCTTTGACCGTAGTTGACCAAAGTCAACCATGACCCTAATTTGGTCAAACCTATACCTATAGGCCCAATTAGCCCAAGTAGGGCACCACATTGACCCAACCCAAGTTGGGTGGTGCCATTAGACCCATGAACAACAATTGGGGTCAACCCACTCATCATGGTTGACCAATTTAACTCAAGTCAACCTAATTGACCTAAAGGAGAAAATGAGGGCTAAGCCCACTCTCCTTGGGCCAAGCCCACCAAAATTGACCCATTATCAGCCTAAGTGGTCAAAGACCAGCCCCTACACTCTATTTTTGAATAGAGGGACACATGCAAGCGGCATTTTGGAGAAATTACCCAAAAGAGGAGAGAGAATGTGAGTTTAAAGAAGTGGAGGCCACTTGGCCTTGGCTCCATCAGCCCAAAAGCTTGTTGGCCGGCCACCCAAGGAATTCCAGAGTATTTGGCACCAAGGGTGAAGCCTCCAAAGCCCCAAACCGAACTCACCTTGGGGGTATCTCCCTATACAGCCACTTCTAGCTCAAACCGACCACACCATCAGCTTCAGTGAGTGGAATCGAGTGGAGAACGAGTCCTGGTGCAAAGCTTTTGGTGGAGAATCGGGATTTTGAGCAGGAGATCACCGGAGTAGCTCAACCATGGCCAACCGCCGGCAACCACGCCGTCGTGCCGCCATTTGGGTCCGTTTCGCCTCCCTCTACTCGTACTAGCTTTCTAGATCTTTTAGGAGAGACATCGGGCTCAATTGAGCCCGATACCATGTGAAGTAGTGGAGGATTTTCCAAGTTTTTCTTCTTGCTCAGGTTCGCCAGATGAGCCAATTCCGGCGGCCTCATCGTCGGAAATCGCTAGCCACCACCTCAGTGAAGGTGGTGGCGACATCCGCCGTCGGTGGTGGTGGCTCAGCTGGCCGGAAACAGCCAGCAAAGGTGGACCAGCCGGAATCAATCTAGGACGTTGGATGTTTGGGGACGATGACCAGATCCCGTCCGTTCTACATCAAGATTCGTGCTAAACTGATTTTAAATTAATTAAAATAAAAACTATAGTATTAGTTATATTTTGTCACACTATTTCAGTCATATTGCAAGCTATTTTAGGCCACTTAGATGCAATTCCGGGAATGAACCCTAAATTACATTTGTAGCTTAATGTCTTAACTTTACATTGTCACCTTAAACTTGTAATTTGGTGCAGTATATAGTGTTGTAGGTCATTTTTCCTAGGACTGGTCCTAGGCAAGGACAGAAATTCAAATTGATGCCCAAGCCAAACCATAATCAAAATGCCACCAAATTTTGGGTGCATGTATGTTTAGGGCATATTTAGCCCCTGCAAAAAATTGAGAATTTTTGGGAAAACATTTTCTATAGTTTTATTCATAATACACAAAATTAAATAAATGCAATAGTTGGAGGGTTATGGCTCCAAATGGCCCCAACTTTTGGTGGAATATCCTTGGGGACATTACCTGTGCATGGTAAAAATTTCAGCACATTTGGACAAACTCATGTTGGGTAAACTCACTTGCATGTGTTGATTATACATAGGCTTCGGGTGCAAATAGCCAATTTTGAAATATTGTGTATTAGTCCTATTTGAAACATCCAAAAATCATGGTATTGATTTCAGAGGCTCATTAGGGTGAATTATACCCCACATTGTAATAATGGGATTTTTGGAAGGAAAAATCCCATTATTTGGATTTTTTGGAATAATAGAACTTTTGAAAACAATAAATGTAAAAATAGGTCATCTTTGAGATAAAATCCCCAATTTTTGTCAATGTCAATATAATGTTAGATTTAACTCCTGAAAAGTTTTATGTCTCTGTTTGAAGAATTTTGATAGGAATTATGTGGAAATTACCTTTTTACCCTCATTTTACTTAATTAGCAAATTGGTGAAAATACTCAGTAGAAAATTTTGGAAAATTTCTTGGTGGTATATCGGAGTATGAATAACCTTGTATAATTTTATCAGTATTTTTGGATGAATCAGTAATTTTTAAAACCTTATAATGACATTTTGGTAAATTAATAAGAATTGAAATTGGTAGGACATTACATTATAGAGGTTGATGAAACTCTGCCATTAGTCTTAAATTAATGATATATATGCTCTGTAATTTTCCTATAATATTTAGTAATGTATTCCTTGTACTTCATTTGGAAAATGACAATTGTGTGAATTTGGTATTAATTAAGGAATATATAGAAATAATCGAACGAAAATTATAAATTTGGGTAGACAGCTATATTTTACCAAGATGAAACTCAATAAAAATTCCTTAGGTCAGTGGATTATGATTTGTATTACTTCATGTATTAAATGACCTATGAGATTAATTAAATGATTTAATTAGAGGAGTTAATGACTTAAGAAAATTATGAAAATCAATAGGCTCACTTCATTAGTCCATACCATCCTAGGATAAATAATTAGGGGCAAGTGGACCAAGGAATTGGAAGTTCCATTTCGGGGTGGTATTAGGTCATGGGTTGCGCATAGTGTAAATAGGTCATGTTATAAGGACCACCGGGGGATAGATCAATAAATGAGCTAGAGAATTCAATTGGAATATGACCCTGGTGGGTAGAGTTGTCTCAGTGACGAGAGTAAAGTGCAAACCCTTGTATAACAACTGGAGTGGAGGCCGGCGGAAGACCGTCGTCCTTCTGAGAACATCTTAAGTCATTACGATCACTCAAGAGTAATAACGAGAGCTGGGGGTGAATTTTGGGTAGCCATCAACTAAAGTAAATATCCTTGATAAAGGGAGCTTTGGGCGTAATCCCATCGTAGTTCCTAGTGCCCCCGAGAACCCTTCATCGGGTATACCCTGGGGAGTCCTGGGATTAACCTTAAATCACTAAGTATAAAAATTCGTAGACAAGAGTAGTCTAATAGGTTAAGACATTGTGGTTCATTCTCACCCGTGACGGGTTTGAAGGATTTGTAATAAAGGCAGTATTGTGCGTTCTCACCTAAAATGGGTTGGAGGGATTGTGATAAATGCTCACCCGTGAAGGGTTTGAGGGATTCAGGACAAGTTGGTCCTGCGAGCTGAAGGCTCGGGATGAAATACTTGCATGTGCATAAATATAGTGGCGGGTCATGCGGTACTGGACGATCGTCACACTGATGGAAGTACGGTGAACCAGGCGGGTGTGAGGGTTTGAGGGGCCAATGGGTTATTTTACACTGTGGTCGGGAGGACGATCCCCGATAACGCACACCCGACCCAACAAGACTGACGGGTTGTCAGCAAAGTACGTATGCATGGACTCTAGAGTGCACCTAGGATGTGTATAAAGGCGTATGAGAGGGGTCTAAGGTTTGATAGTGTGCATACCGACCTAGAAGTGGAGATGCTCGCTCCGCTGCTGCCGTAGCCACAGCGGTGGTACCCGAGAGTGAAGCTAGCTCTCAAAAAGTGGGAACTAAAGGTTTGTGATCACAGAGTCGTTGTGTGTGAGTTGCACTTACCTGTGTATAAATTGCATCATAAACATTCATTCATATTAGGTCATACGCTTCATAGATCCTTATCATATAAATTAGTATGGGCTCTTTTATATGATAAGTTAAATTTCCTGGAAACCTTAACTTATAAATTTGTATAGGCATTTTTATAAGTTAAGGTACGATTTGTGATGGTAGAGTAGTGGTAGCATAGTGTTACTTTCCTGCTCTTACTTTCAGTTCTTTACTTACTTTACCATACTGCGTTTTACTTCACTTGTCTTACTTACTTCAGTCTTATACTTTACTTACTGCACTTGTACTTCCTACATAGAACTGCTAGAGTAGAACTACTATTACTCCTCATATACTTGTTATTATAGTGCCACTACCACCTGTTTACACTTGTTACCCCTTGTTGTCCTCCTCTTCATCCTCCCGCACGGTGCCTAGGAGTTGCAGGGCGAGGTGTGGAGAAAATGACTTAGTATTTTTGACTAATGGCCAGTGACTAAACTTTTTTTAGGAGCTCGAGGAGATGGAGCACCAGCACGACCGGCAGGCTGAGATGACAGGACGTGAGGAACTGATACCACCACCACCTACTACTACTACTACAGAGTTGCCTCAGGTGGGATGACATGGTGATGATAGATATCATCCGCTGTTTTGATATTTTGTGAGGATAGTATATTCATATGATGTACTGGGCATAAGCCCTTATTACTCTTCATATTCTTTCTGTACTCATTTGGACTGATGTTTTCCTTTCATATATTTATATATATGTACTGTGACTGTGGACTAGTTGTGGTTTGCTTTTACTGCTATACTTCTATTTCTCATTTTGGCCTACAGGTTATATGATCGTATTAGCCGGCAGAATCGGCGTGTTTCGGTGTCGACTAATTCGTGTGTTAGTGTCACCATAAGACAGCGGTTCTGGGCATAAGACCGGGAGCCTCCTTGGTAAGGGGGAGGGGGGGGGGGGGGGTCTTTTAAACTGGTGTCACTTGACCGAACGATCATATGAGAAAGAAGTCCACAACACTAGACCACCCCGCGCGAGCATTAGTTTGCGGACAAACTATGCGGCGGAAGCAGTGGTGTGCCCATGTATAAAAAGTCACATAAAACAGTCCATTAAGTACAATGAGTTAGGTCAGTTCTGTTTTAACCTTACCTTTATGCAACCTCCACAGGTCGCCGCGCCGCAAAATGTGGTTCCTCCCCCTCCAGCTACCACTCCATTTCTACAGACAAAGATGGGGCAGACTTTGACGACGATCCTGGAAGCCTTCAAATCCCAGCAAGTCCCGACTCCGCAGCCAAATCCGGGGTCAAGCTGGTTGAGTGCCTTCAAGAGCCTGTCCCCACCGATGTACCGTGGGACAGAGGATGCTGTGAAGATGGAGGAATGGCTAGAGGCCATACATGAGATATTAGCAGGCATCAGTTGCCTGGTCTGCCAGGCAGTTCCTCTAGCCACCTCTACACTAGAAGCTCATGCGAAGAGATGGTGGAAGTCTGTACGAGAGTGTACATATGCTAACTGGGAGCTGTCAGACATATCTTGGGAGGAGTTCGGCAATGTATTTTTGGATCACTTCGTATCCACTACAGACAGAGATGCATTGGAGGAGATGTTTCTGAACCTCAGGCAGGGAGGGGAGCAGATCGGTGATTGAATACCAGAGGGAGTTTTCCCACCTTGCCAGGTTCGCAGGGATACATGATACAGATGACAGAAGGTAGGCCAAGAGGTTCTACTGGGGCATCAGAGACGACTTGAGGCAGGCCTTATTGTTCATTTCTCACATCACATTAGCCCAGATCATCGAGATGACAAAGAAGCTGGAGGCTGACCAGCTGATGGTGCAAGGCAGAGGAAAAAAGACTGTATGATGGGTCGACATCAGGAGAGAGCAGCGGGGGCTCTCAGAGAGGCAGGATTATTGGATACAAGAGGGATGGGGGACGTCGTCATCTCAACTTCAGGCAGGAGCAGGGTCCTACTCCAGCATTAGCTCCCCCACCTCTACAGGTGCATGTTCCGAGGATGCAGGATGACCATGGCCACCGGCCGGTAGTTTGTTACGGTTGCTGCCAGCCCGGGCACATCAGATCGGAGTGTCCGCATCAGTTCCATCCTCCTCCTCCTACTCCACTTCCAGTGGCCCCTCCAGTACAGCAGGGCCGAGGCCGAGGCCGAGGACGAGGTCGAGGCCGAGGCCGGGGATATCATGGCCAAGGACGCAACCAGGAGAAGATGTACGCTTTGGACCTCACGGAGCAAAGGAACCCCGAAGAAGTGATTACATGTAATTAAATTGTTTTAATTTAGAAATTTCAACCTTAGTAGTGCCTTGAAAACCATAGAAATAACAAACATTTTAACTCAAACAAATCTCAGACATAGTTATGATCAGCGGCAAGCCCTCTCATACCCTCTTCGACACGGGTGCTTCACACTTATTCGTGTCAGACACTTTTATTGAAGGACTAGAGGGTGTGGACAGATTCCCTGGCATAGAGATGAGGGTTCGTCTTCCTGATGGCTCGGAGCTACAGACCACGGAAAACTGCAACATGGAGGCCGAGATAGTAGGCAAGACATTCGAAGCTCCGGCAGCGGTCTTGAGATTGTCGGACTTTGACTTGATTTTGGGCATGACCTGGCTTTATTGGAACTATGCCCAGATCGACTGCCTCTCTAAGAGGATCACACTCAGGCATGGAGACTCCTACGTTACTATTGAAGGTATCCGACCTATCCCCCATCTATCATTATCTTCTGTACAGGCTGTCAAGGACTCTAAGCAGATGGAGGAGGTGTACCTTGTATGCTTCGAGATGGTGGCAGCATAGAGTTCTATAGTGATATCCCGGTGGTTCGAATTTCTCTGTATTCCCGAGAAATTGCCGGACTACCACCAGCGGCAGAATTAGCGGTCCCGAGCACCTTACAGATCCAGAGAGTCGAACTCAGTCAGCTTGTAGATTTGTGCCGAGCGTCACCGTAGGGAGAACTTCTCTTTGTGAATAAGAAAGACGGTCTGCGGTTGTGCATAGATTACAGGGAGCAGCGGTTGGAATACCTATCCATTTCCTCGTAGACGAGTTATTTGATCGGGCCTTCTGGTCTGCTAGATTTGAGATCGTTACTATCAGTCTCACCGAGAGGAAGACATCCCGAAGACGGCTATCACGGGGTTATACTTGTTCTTTTGGGCTCACGAATCCTGCCACATTCATGGAGTTGAACCGTGTATTCGAACCCTTCTTGAGCGTCATTGTTATCCGATATTCATCTATTCCCAGTCTAACCGCATTTGCGGTTTTGCAGAGGCTGAGGGAGTCGGTTTGCGAAGTTTTCTAAGTGCATTCTGGGTACAGAAGGTGGCCTCTAGGGCATACGATCTGGAGCTTGAGCGGTGGATCCAGCCAAGATGAGACAGTAAATGGCCACGGCCGAAGACAGTTTAGTCCCACATTGTTTGTATTCGTGGAGGGGTTCCCAAGGATAGCACTCCCCCTCATTTGATGAGGAAGGATGTAGAGTTTGCTGGACAGAGTAGTGCGAGACAGTATTTTAGGAGTTGAAGGACCGACTCCATTCTATCCCATCTAGGAGTAGAGGATTTCAGATTTACACGGAGCCTCATACGAAGGGATGGGTGCTGTACATACCTTTGTAACTTCGAGACAGTGAAGAAGCACGAGCATATCTTTACACGATTTGGATAATAAAATTTCTGTATGGGATTCAATTATCACAAGAATCAAAAGAAACGCAGAAGGACCAAACCTGCGATAGAGGAGATATAGAATTTATCTGTGACTTGTTCCAGATTCACTACCACTCGGGGAGGCAAACATAGTAGCAGATGCATTGAGCAGGAGGGTCGCACCTTAGGCCGGAGCCTCGGATGTCTATGGAGCTATATAGGTGATGGACGACATACATTCTATGGTTTTTGACCGAACCAGTGGTACCGAGAATCCTGAGCTCAGCAGAGATGACACATTCGGTTATGGCATTTCCTCCTGAAAGGGCAAGGTTGAGGAGTACACACTGTGGATGATCTCCTTAGATTCCGTGGACGCATTTATATACTGCAGGGGGCGGTTGGGATGATATACTTAGAAAGGCACATTGCTCCAGATATTAAGTGCTCCCAACATCACCAAGATTGGGCTTCGGCTATATATTGTGAAGAGGGAGATCTGCGACTTGATTCGCGGCTTGCCATTGTTATGGACTCACGGACTCTTCTATGATTTCCGCGCGGGTGGCGCACTTGTTTCTATTTTGGTGAGATTATTCGTGGAGCGTTTAGAAGATACGCGGCTTGTTTCTTGTCCGCAGACCTGTTCGCGCCTTCCACCTGGACCGACAGACATTTGCTCCTTCTTGGTTTGGATTTGGGGAAGCTCCTCTCGAGTTCTTCTAACAGCCACCAGGCTCTCTTTGTCGCGCCGACCTGTTTAGTTGTCGCCGCGCCTCTTGTTCTTTCTTGCCTCTCCGACTTCCTAGTCGCTGCGGTCTGTCCCTGTCCGCGTGTGTGTTGTCTCTCTCCACGCGGTTTGCTGCTGTGATCTGCCTGACCGTGCGGGTTGTTCCTTTCTCACCCGCATCTTGGTCGCGGTCGCCAGCTCTTCTCCTCTTTTCTGTTCGCTCGGGCTTCTCAGTTCGTGCGACTTCTTCCCCGCCGTGCCTTTGCCCGCCTTCTTGCCGCTGCTGTGATCTGCCTGACCGTGCGGGTTGTCTCTTTCTTACCCGCATCTTGGTCGCGGTCACCTGCTCTTCTCCTCTCTTCTGTTCGCTCGGCCTTTTCAGTCCGCGCGACCTCTTCCCCGCAGTGCCTCTTTCTAGCCGCTCCTGTTCGCGCGGCTTCCTCTGTTTTTCTAACCGCCTCTGTTCGTGCGGCTTCTTCTGCTTCCGGGTTCTATGACTACCTCCGGTCTCACCACTACTCCTGCAGCTCCTTCTCCTCCTCCTCCTTCGGGTAACCTTGGCACCCTTTCCAAGCTTGTGGGCTCCAACTATCCCGATTGGAGCGTTTCTTTCACCTTTCTCCTTCGTTCTCAACGCAAGCGTCATCACCTCACTGATGACCCTCCTCCTCGCACCTCTCCTGAGTTTGATGACTGGGATGCGAGTGATGCTCTTGTTCGCACCTGGCTGGCCAACAGCCTTTCTGATGAGTGCCTTCCCGTCATTCGCCATGATGAGACGGTCAAGGCCGCATGGCTTCACCTCGCTGCTCTCTATTCTAAGGGGGGCCAGACGTCCCGCATTTATACTCTCTATGCGGACCTCTTCGCCCGCCCTTCCATGTCCCCCGCTGCGGCTTATCAGCAGGTCCAGGCTCTTGGGGCTGAAATCCTCCAGAATCGCCCCTTCTCTGCGGACTTGGCCGACCAGCACAAACACTTCCAGGAACTCCTGGTTGTTTGTTACCTTCTTCGTCTTCCGGACTCTTATGATATGATCCGCCAGCAGATCTTGGGTGAGGCGGAATCTCCTACTTTGGATGCCACTGCGGCCCGCATTGCCGCCGTTACTTCTCTCCTCCAGCGGCCTCTGCTGGCCTCTCCCCCTTCGCAGGACTCCTTTGCACACCAGGCTCAGCGGGGGGGCCCGAGTGGCCGTGGCTCCTCCGGCGGACGGGGTTCCTCCCGGTTCTTCTGCTCTCACTGTGGTCGTACTGGCCATACTGTTGATCGCTGCTGGCAGAAACATCCTCATCTTCGCCCTTCCGGTGATGCTCCTTCGGCCTCCGCCTCTTCTAGGCCGTCTGCCTCTGTGGCCACGACGTCAGGTAGTGCCCACGTCGTTACCCAAGGTAAATGGCTCATTGACTCCGGTGCCACCAATCATATGACGGGCAACCCTCATTGCTTCTCCCGTCTGGAGACCCATGACCGCTTACCCCCAGTTTGTGTGGCGGATGGTTCCCCGTCTCCGGTTCATGGGACGGGCATGGTTCAACTCACTCCATCGCTTTGCTTGGAGGATACCCTCTATGTCCCGAAGTTCCCGTGCAATTTGTTATCAGTTACCACTTTATGCCGGCAACTTCAGTGCTCCGTTTTATTCACTCCCACTACTTGTTCTTTTCAGGACCCGAGGACCCAGCGGACGATTGCTACTGGGACTGAGAGCGGCGGCCTCTACTTCCTCGACGATGTTTCTGCTCTTTCTGCCTACTCCTCCTCTGCTGATCTCCTTCAGTGGCATCTTCGTCTTGGACATCCTCCTCCCCGGCTTATTCGTCAGCTTCTGCCCCACTTACCTCCCACCAGTTCTCCGCTCAACTGTGATGCGTGTCAGCTTGGCAAACATCATCGCTCCTCCTTCCCACCGAAGCAAGGCCGTGGCTCCTCTCGCATTTTTGATATTGTTCATTCTGATGTATGGGGTCCTGCTCCTACCCTCACTATTGGTCGGGGCAGTTCTTATTTTGTAACTTTTATCGATGATTTTACTCGCTGTACCTGGGTGTATCTCTTAAAGGATCGCTCTGAACTATTCTCTGTTTGGCAATCTTTTTACTTTATGATTAAGACTCAGTTTGCTATTTCGATTAAAGTCTTACGTTCTGATAATGCCAAGGAATACCTGTCTCATGAGTTCTCCGCGTTCTTTCACCAACACGGCCTCATTCATCAAACGACTTGTGTTTACACCTCCCAACAGAATGGGGTGGCGGAGCGTAAAAACCGTCACCTGCTTGATGTTGCGCGTACTCTCATGACGCAGATGCACGTCCCTCGCTCCTACTGGGGCTACGCTGTGCTCCTCGCTTGCTATCTCATCAATCGCATTCCCTCCACGGTCCTCCACAGCCGGACTCCCTTCTCCCTTCTCTACCCCCACCAGGAACCTTTTCCTCTTCCTCTCCGTGTCTTTGGCTGTACGGCCTTTGTTCACGCTCCCTCCGCTACCCGCGACAAGCTTTCCCCCCGTTCCACTAAGTGTGTCTTTTTGGGGTACTCTACCACTCAAAAAGGCTATTGCTGCTTTGACCCCCTTCTTCGCAAGCAGTTTGTCTCCGCCGACGTGACCTTTTTTGAAAATGCTTCATATTTCTCTCCTTCCTCTTCTCTTCCTTCTCTTCCTTCTGATATCTCCGTTCATTCCACACCTCTCCCCGTTTTCCCACCTTCGTCTCCTCCTCCACCCACTCCTTCCCAGTCCGTCTCCCCACCTACACCTCCACCCTCCTCTCCGCTGCCGTCTCTCTCTAGTCCCGGGCCAGCCTTCTCCGCCACGGACGCTCCGGTCGCTGACGCTCCCGTCGCCGCCGCTCCCGATGATCTGGATGTTCCCATTGCCCTTCGCAAAGGGGTGCGGGCGTGTACTCAACACCCGCTCACGGCTGTTGTTTCTTATGATCAGCTTTCTCCTTCTCGCAGGTGTTTTGCCTTGGCTATCTCTGCCACTTCTACTCCCCGTACCTACCAGGAGGCTCTCTCTCTCCCTCATTGGAAGTCTGCCATGGATGAGGAGATGGCTACTCTTACTGAACGGGGTACCTGGACCCTGGTTCCTCCTCCCGTGGGCACTGATGTGGTTGGCTGTCGCTGGGTCTTTGTTGTGAAGTTTCGCCCCGACGGCACTGTGGATCGCTACAAAGCCCGGCTGGTGGCCAAGGGCTTTACTCAGACTTATGGCGTTGATTACTTCGATACCTTCTCTCCAGTTGCTCGCCTCAGCACCATCCGGGTTCTCTTTTCTGTGGCTGTTAACCGGGCTTGGGCCATTTCTCAGCTGGATGTGAAGAATGCCTTTCTTTATGGCGATCTTCAGGAGGACGTCTATATGGAGCAACCTACTGGGTATGTTGCTCAGGGGGAGACACGTGTCTGTCATTTGAAGAAGGCCATTTATGGCCTCAAGCAGAGCCCTCGGGCATGGTTCGAAAAGTTTAGTGGTATTGTGGCAACCATCGGTTTTCAAAGGAGTTCGGCCGATCACTCCTTATTCATTCGCAAAACGGCCTCGGGACTGGTGGTTTTGGCCGTATATGTGGATGATATTCTCCTTACTGGTGATGACCGAGATGGGGTGGACTTGACGAAGAAGCACCTCCGTCAGCACTTGGTCACGAAGGATATGGGCCCCCCAAAATACTTTTTGGGGATAGAAATCTCGCGGAAACCTGACTCCTTGGTCCTCTCTCAACGGAAGTATGCCCTTGATCTTCTTCGAGAAGCAGGCTTGACAGGTGCCAAACCAGCTCATCTTCCCATGGCTGTTGGAGAAGACAAAACGTGGACGGATGAATCGCCTCCTCTATCTGATGTCACACGGTACAGACGTTTGGTAGGCAAACTCATCTATCTCACGGTGACTAGACCCGACATCGCCTACGCTGTAGGAAAGGTCAGTCAGTTTATGCAAGCTCCCAGGGAGTGTCATCTTCAGTCCGCCCTGAAGATTTTAGAGTATATCAAAGCAGCACCGGGCAGAGGGTTACTCTTCCAGAAGAATGGCCATCTGAGAGTTGAGGCCTACTCAGACTCAAGTTATGCGGATGACAAAGGCGATCGTAAATCCACGTCAGGTTTCTGTACCTTTGTTGGAGGTAATCTCGTGAGTTGGAAAAGCAAGAAACAGTCTGTTGTTTCCAGATCCAGTGCCGAAGCAGAATACCGGAGTATGGCGTCAACTACGTGTGAGTTAAAGTGGTTGCGGGCTCTCATGCTTGACCTGGGCGAGGTATATGATTGTCCTCTCCCTATGTTCTGTGACAACAAGGCCGCTATACACATATCCAGAAATCCGGTCTTCCATGAGAGAACGAAGCATATAGAGGTTGACTGTCACTTCATTCGGGAGGAGATTTTGAAGAAACAGATTTGTACTCCTTTTGTCACCTCTGACAAGGAGTTGGCAGATATCTTCACCAAGCCGATTTCTACTTCCTTCTTCCGCATTTGTGACAAGCTGGGCATGATTGATATCTATGCTCCAGCTTGAGGGGGAGTGTTGAAGTATTAGACCGGGCGGCTTAGCGGTCTGATCCATCGGTTTGTAGACCGAGCGGCTTAGCGGTCTGATCCAGCGGTTTGTAGACCGGGCGGTCTGGCGGTCTCACTCTACGGCTTGTTCTATCCTGCTGGAGTTGCCGAGCGGTTATCCCATCTGTCTAACCGCGCGGCCTGATCGGTCTCCATTATTCTAGCCGCTCAGCCTGTAAATGTTTAGTCCCACATTGTTTGTATACTCTCTTTCTTATCTCCTCCATTCTATATAAGGGAGGCCATACCTTTGTAAATGATATCTTTTTTGGATAATAAAATTTCAATTATTCAAAAGTTTATTCTCTTGTTCTAGTCTTTTCGCTTCTTGTCTCTACTTTCTAACAAGTTCTATAGCTGATATCCCGGTGGTTCGAGATTTCTCTGATGTATTCCCGAAGAAATTGCCCGGACTACCACCAGCTCGGGATTTGGATTTCAGAATTCAGTTGGTGGCGGGGGCGAGGCCAGTGTCCCGAGCACCTTACAGGATGGCTCCCAGAGAGTTGGCAGAACTCAGGACTCAGCTTCAAGAGCTTGTGGAATCGGGATTTGTGCGGCTGAGCTCGTCACCGTAGGGAGAACCAGTTCTCTTTGTGAATAAGAAAGACGGATCATTGCGGTTGTGCATAGATTACAGGGAGCTGAACCGGTTGACGGTCTGGAATACCTATCCATTTCCTCGGATAGACGAGTTATTTGATCAGCTTCAGGGGCCTTCTGGTTCTCTAAGCTAGATTTGAGATCCGTTACTATCAGCTGCGTATCCGAGAGGAAGACATCCCGAAGACGGCTTTCAGCTCACGATACGGGTTATACGAGTTCACGGTGATGTCTTTTGGGCTCACGAATGCCCCTGCCACATTCATGAGTCTAATGAACCGTGTATTCGAACCCTTCTTGGACTGCTTCGTCATTGTATTCATCGACGATATTCTGATCTATTCCCAGACTCGGGTGGAGCACACAGAGCATTTGACACAGGTTTTGCAGAGGCTGAGGGAGTCCCAGATGTTTGCGAAGTTTTCTAAGTGCTAGTTCTGGGTACAGAAGGTGGCCTTCTTAGGGCATACGATCAGTGGAGCTTGATTGGCGGTGGATCCAGCCAAGATAGAGACAGTGAGAGATTGGCCACGGCCGAAGACAGTGTCCGACAGTCGCAGTTTCTTAGGATTAGCAGGTTACTATCGTAAGTTCGTGGAGGGGTTCCCAAGGATAGCACTCCCCCTCATGACCTTGATGAGGAAGGATGTAGAGTTTGCATGGACAGAGTAGTGCGAGACAGTATTTTAGGAGTTGAAGGACCGACTTACCTCATCCCCTATCCTTGTACTCCCATCTAGGAGTGAGAGGATTTCAGATTTACACGGATGCCTCATACGAAGGGATGGGTGCTGTACTGATGCAGCACATACATGTTATCGCTTATACTTCGAGACAGTTGAAGAAGCACGAGCATAACTATCCGGTACACGATTTGGAGCTCGGGGCTGTAGTATTTGCACTAAAGATATGGAGGCACTATCTGTATGGGATTCATTGTGATATTTTCTTAGATCACAAGAATCTCAAGTACATCGAAACGCAGAAGGACCAAAACCTGCGATAGAGGAGATGGATAGAATTTATCTGTGACTATGATTACCAGATTCACTACCACTCGGGGAAGGCAAACATAGTAGCAGATGCATTGAGCAGGAGGGTCGGCACCTCTAGGCCGGAGCCTCGGATGATGACTATGGAGCTGATATAGGTGATGGACGACATACATATTACTATGGTTTTTGAGGCCGAACCAGTAGGATACCGAGAATACCTGAGCTCATTGATCAGAGATGACGACATTCGGGAGCGCATTATGGCGCATTAGAGGCTAGATGCTACATTGGTGCCGATTTTCAGTGCCCTGGAAAGGGGCAAGGTTGAGGAGTACACACTGTAGGATGATCTCCTTAGATTCCGTGGACGCATTTATATACTAGCAGGGGGCGGTATCCGGGATGATATACTTAGAAAGGCACATTGCTCCAGATATTAAGTGCATCCCAACATCACCAAGATGTGGGCTGATTTACGGAAGACTATATATTGGCCGGGAATGAAGAGGGAGATCACCCACTTTGTGACACATTGTGAGACGTGCCAGCGCGTTAAGGCAGAATGCAAGAGCCCGGAAGGTTTATTACAGCTATTGCCAGTCCCAGAGTTGAAGTTCGAGGACATTGTTATGGACTTTGTGCACGGACTACCTCGCTCCCACCCTGGGCATGATTTCATCTGGGTCATAGTAGACAAACTGACCCAGGTGGCGCACTTTATTTTAGTCAGGAAGGATGCTCCAGTTGCAGTTTTGGTGAGATTATTCGTGGAGCAGTTTAGAAGATACCATGGCATCCCCAGGACGATTGTTTCGCACTGTGATGGTCGGTTCACTTCGAGGGAGTGGAGGGCTGTGCAAGCTTACTTGGGCTCTCGGCTTACTTTTAGTACTGCCTTCCACCTGCAGACCGACAGACATATCGAGTGGACCATCCGGACCATGGAGGATCTACTTCGCCTATGCATATTGGATTTGGGGAAGCCTTGGGAGAGGCTGCTAACTTTGATCGAGTTCTCCTACAATAACAGCCACCAGGCTAGCATCAGGATGGCTCCATATGAGGCACTTTACGGGAGGAAGTGCCGGACACCACTGTCATGGGTTCAGGATGTGGATACCAAGGTTCTTGGTTCTAATTATGTGAAGGATACGGAGGCTCAGGTTCATTTGATCAGGGATCGGCTGCTAGAGGCCCGGAGTAGACAGGCGAAGTATTATGATGCTCGGCACCGAAAGGTGGAGTTCCAGTTGGAGACAGAGTTTTCTTGAAGATACGTCCAGTACATGGTGTCTTTCGGGTGCGGAGGCACACAAAGCTCAGTCCTCGATACATGGGGCCATACTTGATCCTAGAGCGGATCGGCCCCTTAGCTTACCGACTGCAGCTGCCACCGGAGTTGGGTACCCTACACGACGTCTTCCATGTTTCTTCCTTGCGAAGAGCCCTCCTTCGGCAGGAGCAGCACATTACTACTACAGTCGGTCCGATAGCGCCAGATAGATCCGTCAGATTGGAGCCGATCTGGATTGATGATATAAATGTCCGTGTGTTGCGGAAGAAGAAGGTCCCTCTCATGAAGGTGTTGTGGTCCAATCATGGACCGGAGGAGCACACCTGGGAGCCGAGGTATCTAATGTTGGAACGACACTCAGAGCTGTTTACTTCAGGTATGCTGCAAATTATGTTTTGAATTTACTTAAACTGTTATAGATAGAACCCCGTAGACCCGAACTTGAATTTCGGGGACGAAATTATTTTCTTGTTTATTGGGATTTGTAACATCCCATGTTACTTCTAGACCCCTTACCTTAGATTTGGTTAGGCATGGGGTGGGTGATAAGGAAATTAGCTAGGTTTGACCCTAGGAAGTGGGTTGTAGCCTTGTGGGGCCCACTAAGGGGCCAAAGTCAAACTAGGTCAAACTAGCCTAAATAGGAACCCTAGCCACACCATGACCCCACCACATTGCCCTAACCCTAAAATAATCTAAGTGGACCCTAGGGCATGTCATTAGGTCAATCCTTTGACCCTAGTTGACCAAAGTCAACCATGACCCTAATTTGGTCAAACCTATACCTATAGGCCCAATTAGCCCAAGTAGGGCACCATATTGACCCAACCCAAGTTGGGTCGTGCCATTAGACCCATGAACACCAAGTGGGGTCAGCCCACTCATCATGGTTGACCAAGTCAACTCAAGTCAACTTAGTCAACCTAATTGACCTAAAGGAGAAAATGAGGGCTATGCCCACTCTCCTTGGGCCAAGCCCATCAAACTTGACCCATTATCAGCCCAAGTGGTCAAAGACCAGCCCCTACCCTCTAGTTTTGAATATATGGACACATGCAAGGGGCATTTTTGAGAAATTACCAAAAAGAGGAGAGAGAAGGTGAGTTTAAAGAAGTGGAGGCCACTTGGCCTTTGCACCATCAACCCAAAAGCTTGCTGGTCGGCCACCCAAGGAATTCCAAAGAATTTGGGAGCATGGTGGCCACTTGGCACCAAGGGTGAAGCCTCCAAAGCCCCAAACCGAGCTCACCTTGGTTGTATCTCCCAATACAGCCACTTCTAGCTCAAACCGACCATACCATCAGCTTCAGTGAGTGGAATCGAGTGGAGAACGAGTCTGTTGGAACAGCCTATTACTAATTTGGGTCAGGATCACTATGTCTCTAGGAAACCAATGTTTGACCTCCTGTATAGCAAAATAGGTCAATTAGAACTGAGTCTAAGGGTTAAAAGTCTAGGTTTGGAAGCTGCCCTCAAGACCAGGATTTTCTGTTTGGAGACTAAGTCATATCGTCGAGCTCAGCACGACGATTCGTCGAACTCCGATCGACGATCGTCTAGCTCAACTTCGACAGATCGTCGAACTCCATTCGACAATCGCTGAGCTCAACTTCATCATATCGTCGAACTCCATTCGACGATCGGTGAGCTCAGTTCGACGATCTTGACTCCGCTTTGGATCTCTATCTCTGAGCTCAGTTCGACGATCTTTGAGCTCAGATCGACGATATTTTGCTGCTGTATTAGACCATATCGCTGAGCTCAGTTCAACGATAGCAGAGCTCAGTTCGACGTTTTCAGATAACTTCCAGGATGTTTCTAGATTCAAATTCAAATCAGTTAAGGAGTTATTCTGCAATTAATTCTTAAGATTTCCTAGCCGTTTTCATTTATTTCTGGACCAAGTTTCAAGGGATTTTCAAGGAATAATTCTATGGACTTTCCTCCAGAAGACAGTTTTGCAATTAAGGATGCAATTAATGCAGGCCAACGACTATTCTTCTCAGAGAATGTTTTTCCATTCAGTACCAGAGAATAAAAGAGAAGAATTTTTTGAATCTCTAAGACAGATACACAGACACACAGATTACAAAGATACACAGACAGACATCAGTAATCTTCAACAAAATATTCTGTCTCAAATAATTCTCAAGAACACACATCCAAGGAGATCAATCTTCAGATCTCTCTAGTTTTCAAGTGTTCAAGGCCAACATATTTCAAGACTCCAGACATTCAACATTTCAGTTGCTGCTGAAATCATCTTTTGCTGGAGCTCAACTTTTGAAGGCCTATCACCCTACAACAAAGCTTCTTTTCCTGAAGATCTCAAGGACTCAGGGGGAGCTTTGACACCATCAATCCACATAGTCTTCTCAGCTGATCTGAGAAAGAGAAGACTTTCATCACTCTCTCACCCCTCTCTGTAAAGGGTTTCTCAAACTCCCTTCAAAAGTTTGAGCTTGGTTTTTGAGCACCTTGTTAAAAGCTCATTGGTGGCAAAACACCTGATCAAAAAATCTGATTCGGTTTTTGAGCACCTTATCAAAAGCTCATTGGTGCCCAGGACACCTGATCAACTCATCCTGCAGTGGATTCCTACCTAGGGTGGTAGAAGAGTGGATGTACCCAAGTTTAGGGGAACCATTATATTTTCTTGTGTCTTCTGGTTTTGCTTGTCTTTATTTTTGTTTATGGCCATGATTATTCTGTGATTAGCTTTTGTATAGTTTAGTTCTGTGATTAGATTTTCAACTGCTTCCCTGTCCACTCATATTATAACAATTGTTGTAAAAAGTTTTAAAGCACCATATACTCTATTCACCCCCCTCTAGAGTATATTAGATCTAGCTGCACTTTCAATTGGTATCTGAGCGAGGTTGGTTGAACATACCACACCTTGGTGGTTGCACAGGCTAACACCTGAACCCAAAGATTCCTAGTTAGATCTGCTTTTCTTCTGTATTTTATTATTAAATTTTGTTTTCACAAATCATGGCCCAAAACAAAGATTATGCTAGCACCAGACCTCCAGTGTGCAATCTATCCAAGTTTGCACTTTGGAAAGCAAGGATTAGACTATACATGAATTCTATTGACGAAGATATTTTCAACTCTGTTTTGACAGTGTGTCCAAGACCTCCAGAGAACTCCAGTACAAATGCTGTTCCACCTCCATCAGGAACAGATGCTGATATCAAGAGATGGAAGGTAGCTGATGCCAAGGCTATGAACATCTTAGCCCAGACAATGTCTGATGACATATTTCAAAAGGTGGTTGAATACAATTCAGCAAAAGAAATTTGGGACAAACTCTCAGAAATAGTCTCAGGCTCAGCTGATGAGAGAAAGGATAGGAGATCCCATCTCATATCTCAATATGAGAATTTCAAGAAGGGAGAAACTGAGTCAGTGGGAGACATGTACAACAGGCTCAGTCTAATTGTCAGTGAACTCAGGACATTGGACAAAGATATCTCACTAACTGAACTTAATGACAAGATTCTAATGTGCTTCCCTAGCACTTGGGATTCAAGAATCTGGCCAATTAAGGATGCCAGAAGTCTGAATGAGATCACCACTGAAGCTCTATTGGGTAAGCTCAAATATTATGAGCTACTCATCAAAAATATAGAAGAAGAACAGAAGGCTGCCTCACCAGCCACAAGAAAAGAGAAGACCATAGCCTTCAAGGCAACTGAAGATCAAGCTGAAGACAAAGCCACAAGCAATGATGAACTGCTCAGTCTGTTGGCCAAAAGATTTTATAAGATGGCCAGAAAGGACTTTAGAAGGAGATCATACAAGGAACATGATAAGCCAAGGTATGACAAGTCCATTAATAATAATAATAAAGACATTATTTGCTTTGGGTGCAGGAAACCAGGGCACATAGTTCCTGACTGTACAGAAAACAAAAACAAGGATAGAAGGGACAGAAAAGAAAGAAGAAAGGAGAAACACTCCAAAAGGAATGACAATGGCAAACCCTCATCAAGCAAAAATAAACATACAAGAAAGGGGTTTGTTGCTGAATCCTGGAGTGAGACTGAAGAGGAGTCAGAAGCATCATCCAGCTCCAGTGATGATGAAGATGATGCAGAAGAGAAAGAGTTCTGCATGATGGCAATCAATGCCTCACAGCATAATTCAGAAGAAGAGGAGTCAGAGTCAGACTAGGAGACTCAACTTGAAGAAGATCAGGTAATTGGTTCTTTTGATTTTAATTCAGCGGACTTTAAATCTGAATTTAAAGCATTGTTTTTAGACTTGCTAAAATCTGAGAAAGAAATTATCTCTCTCAGAAATCATTTATCTGAACATAATACTTTAAAATCAGAAAACCTCAAACTCTCTCAGGAGTTGGAGTGCTGTAGGGAGCAGATAGCTTCACTGAAAAGTGAGCTGTCTGAGGCCAAGAAGCTTGAAGAATCCCTTAATGGGAGAAGCATCAAGATGATGGACATTACAAGCACAGTGAACTCCAGATTCAATAGTACACTGGGCTTGTGTACTTCATCCAGCCAACCCATAGTTCTAATAACTCCAATCAAATTCATTTCTGATAAAGGAAAGGGAGTTGTAGAGGTAGCTAGGAAAAATTCTGATCTGCCCCAGAAAACCAAGTCACAGCGAAATCGTCGAACGGAGGTCGACGATCGCCAAACGGAGATCGACAATCGCCGAACGCAGATCGACGATCTCAGGCAAAATCCTCGAACTCAGGTCGACGATCTCAAGTACCTGAACTCAGCCATAGTCGACCGTCGAACGGAGCTCGACGATCTGACCCAAGATCGTCGAACGCAGCTCCAAGATCGTCGAACAGAGGTCAGAGGTCTGGAAAATTTTTCAAGGGCAAATCAAAATTCAATCCTAATGGTCCTTCATCCCAAATCTTTAACCCTTATACTGAATGGATTATACCTCCAAGGAGATATCATCCTGAAGGATATAAGAGTCAACCTGGGATGTCCTTTATTTCAGAATTTAAAGGTTATCAACCTAGGCCCAAGGTAAACTGGGTCAAAAACAAATGAATTGTCTTATGTGCAGGTGAAGACCTATCCAACATCTAACCAGCAATGGTACTTGGATAGTTGGTGCTCTAAGCACATGACAGGGAACAAGGACAACCTCACTTCCTTTAGAGCCAAGTTTGGACCCAAAGTTAACTTTGGTGATTCAAACTTTGGACAGACTAAAGGATATGGTGCAGTCCAGATTGGATCAGTAACTTTCAAGAAGGTAGCTTATGTGGAAGGACTGAAGCACAACTTAATAAGCATCAGTTTGCTGTGTGATGAAGGCTACCAGGTGACCTTCAGCAAAGCCTTATGCAAAATCAAGTCAGAGGACAACACAACTGTATTGACAGGTAAAAGGAAAGGTAACATCTATCTAGTAGATTTTCATTCAACTGATGTAGATATTTGCTTGTTTAATTTTGTCTGTAGACCAAATATTTTATGGCATAAGAGACTAGGACACCTAAACCTTAGAACTATTGCTAGGCTATCCAAGGACAACCTTGTTAGAGGACTACCTTCTGGCCCCTACAAGAAGGAAGGACTCTGCAGGGCTTGCCAATTAGGCAAGCAAACTAAAAACAGCTTTAAGTCACTTAATAAGAGTGATTCACCTAGGATATTGTATCTGTTACACATGGATCTTTTTGGACCCATCACAGTACAAAGCCTAGGAGGGAAATCCTACACTTTAGTAGTTGTAGATGACTTCTCTAGATTCACTTGGGTGTTCTTTCTAAGGAAGAAGTCTGATAACTTTAAGTGTCTGACAGAGTTTCTCAAATGTATACAGATTGAGTTCAATACTCACATTGCCCTGATCAGAAGTGATCATGGGACAGAGTTTGATTCTCTTCTTATGCAAGAGTTCTGTCAGAGTGAAGGGATCAGCCATACTTTCTCAGCTTCTAGAACTCCTCAACAAAATGGGTAGCTGAAAGGAAAAATAGAACCCTTATTGAATCTGCCACTACATTGTTGTCAGATGCTCATCTACCTCTATCCTTTTGGGCAGAGGCAGTGAACACCTCCAACTATATGCTGAATAGAAGTTTGATACATAAACTAAAGGGAAATACTCCCTATGAATTACTCAAAGGGAAGAAACCTAAAGTTGATTATTTTAGAGTCTTTGGTTGTATTTGCTATATACATAACAATGACAAGAGATATTTAGCAAAATTTCAAGCTAAAGCTGATGAATGAGTGTTTCTGGGATACTCTATGATCAGCAAGGCTTATAGGGTTTATAATAAATCATCTCTAAAAATTAAGGAATCTATCCATATATCATTTGATGAATCTAACATGTCTTTCAAGGAGAAGATCCCTTCTACCATAGAACCTTTGCAGGAACATTCTCTAGTTGAAGACTTGAACAGGTTACAGGTTACCCAAAGGGAGGAAAGCAGTGAAGATGAAGAAAATGCTCAACATATTGAAGAACAACTTGAAGAGCCAGTTGTTGTACCACAAGAGGAAACAACAACACAGGTTGGTGAACAATCAACACCCCCTGTTGATTTAGTAACATCAAGAGATCATCCAATTTCCCAAATAATTGGAGACATCTCAGTTGGTGTGCAAACCAGAAATCAGGTCAACCAAAACCTATTGCACACCTGCTTCCTATCTCAAATTGAACCTCAGTCCATTCAAGATGCAGAGCAAGATCCACACCAGATCATTGCAATGCAAGAGGAGTTGCATCAATTTGAGAGAAACAAAGTATGGGAACTAGTGCCAAAGCCTAAGGATCACTCCATTGTTGGAACAAAATGGGTATTCAGAAACAAATTGGATGATCAAGGAGTAATTGTAAGAAACAAGGCAAGGCTAGTTGCTCAGGGATACTCTCAAGAAGAAGGAATAGACTACGACCAGACTTTTGCACCAGTTGCAAGATTGGAAGCCATCAGAATATTTTTAGCTTATGCATCACACAAAGGCTTCAAGGTATATCAGATGGATGTCAAAAGTGCATTTCTAAATGGAGACATCAAAGAGGAAGTATATGTCAGACAACCTCCAGGTTTTCTCTCTCCAACTTATCCTGATTATGTTTTTAGATTGAATAAAGCATTATATGGTCTCAAGCAAGCTCCTAGAGCATGATATGAGAGCCTAGCATGCTTTCTCTTGGAAAATGGTTTTATAAGGGGTAGAGTAGACCAAACTCTTTTCATTAGAACCCATAAGTCCCATACCCTACTAGTACAGATTTATGTAGACGATATTATTTTTGGTTCTACTGACTCCAAATTGTGCAGAAGGTTTTCTAACCTGATGCATTCTAAATTTGAGATGAGTAGCATGAGTGAGCTATCCTTCTTCCTAGGATTGCAAGTCAAACAGCATGCTGAAGGCATCTTCATTTCTCAAACCAAGTATGCAAATGAATTGGTTAAGAAATTTGGCATGTCTGAAGCATCTTGTATGAAAACACCCATGCCTACTAATGCTGTATTGGATGCTGATGAACATGGGAAACTTGTTGATCAGACAACATATAGAGCCATGATTGGCTCCTTACTGTACCTTACAGCTAGTAGACCAGATATAATGTTTGCTACATGTATGTGTGCTAGGTTCCAAGTAAGCCCTAGAGAGTCACACCTAACACTAGTAAAGAGGATTCTCAGGTATGTTAAAAGTTGTCCAAATCTAGGTCTCTGGTATCCAAAAGATTCAGCATTTGATTTAACTGGATTCTCTGATGCTGACTATGCTGGATGCAGAATTGACAGGAAAAGCACCAGTGGAACTTGTCAGTTCCTTGGTGACAGACTTGTCTCTTGGTTTTGTAAGAAACAAACTTCTATGTCAACTTCAACTGCTGAAGCTGAATATATGGCTGCAGGTAGTTGTTGTTCACAAATCTTGTGGATTCAAAACCAACTCCTAGACTATGGCTACAACTTAGAGAAGTCTAAAATCTTTTGTGACAACACCAGTGCCATTTCTATAACTCAAAATCCAGTCCTCCATAGTAGGACAAAACACATGGAGATTAGGCATCATTTCTTAAGGGATAATGTTGAAAAGAATAAAATTGAACTACAATATATCCCAACTGATTTACAAAGGGGAGATATTTTCACCAAGCCCTTGTATGAAAAGAAACACACCTTCTTCATAAATCAGTTAGGAATGTTAGATAGAGGAAGTCTTAAATAATATCCAAGATTTTAAAAGCTTAAAAATTGACCAAGACTATGCAAACATCCTGATTTTTCTTAGTGTCTAGAGTTTTTCTAATCTCTGAACTGCGCTCGATGATTTTCCCCCAGATCGTCGAACGGAGATCGACGATATCTGAAATCGTCGACCTGAGTTCAGCGTTTCTCAGATAGTATGAACTATCTCTTCCGGTCAACGATCGTCGAACGACGCTCGACGATTTTGTTCTCTGAACGATCGTCGAACAGAGCTCGACGCTCTCCAATATCGTCGAACGGAGATCGACGATGTTGAAGACTCTTCAGATTCCTTTAGAAGCATCGATCGTCGAACTGAGTTTAACGATCTTTCCAATTCTGCCTCGAACCCTAATATAAAATTCTTTTTTCGTCGTCGTTCTCCTTTGTGCTTTCGATTTCTCTGCAAGAACTTTCTTTCCCTCCAAACAGTTCTGCACTTGGTCGTTTTGTTTGTTGAATTTTTTGCAGGTACCCATGGCTGTGTCTGTTGCTGTTCTCGCCGCCATGAAGTTTGATGCTGGCTTCGACATCGACATGGAATCCTTCAGCACAATCGACCAGGCTTTTCAGGATATCTTGGGGTTATTCAAAGAGCAGAACCTTATAGCAATCATGATTACAAGGATCAAGCTTGCATCTGATGAGATTAAGGAATGGGTCTACACTGCCCACAATCAAGACAACTCCACCATTGTTGGGTCAATATCTGGCACACATATACCTCTAACCCCAGCAATTTTATCAGAGGTTTTTGGGTTGAGAAATGGTGAAGATACTGCTGACTTGTCTGGAGAAGAGTATATTGAATTGCTTGCCAGAATGGGTCATTCTGAGTCCAACCCTAACAAGCTCTTGAAAAAGAACCTGTCTGTGGAATACAGATTCCTGACAGATGTAGTTGGGAAAGTGCTACTGGCTAAGCACTCTGCTCATGATAAAATCTTAAGGTATCAGCTCTGCCTCATAGGAGCCCTAGTAGACAGGAAGAATTTGAATTGAGGAGAAGTATTCTTTGACCTTATCAAGAGGAAGATAAACAAAAGTTTTGTCAACTTTGGAAGAATCTTAGGGGTGTTTCTGCAGCACAGGTGCCCTGCTTTGATGGTCTCTTCTGGAATCCATATCAATGCATCCAAGAGACTGTCTTGTGCCCTGTTTGGTAAATGGGACAGACAAATCATCAAGCCCAGCAGGCCCTCCTCCAGCACTCCTTCAGGCACAAGGACTCTCAGAGTCACTTCCCCACAGGTCTCTGCCCCTGCAGATGACCTGCCTGCTGATGTTGCCTCTCCTCCTCCTCCTCCAATTCCATCCCTTCCCATAACATCTACCATTCCAACTCCATCCACCATCATCATCTCCAGCCCCTCTCCAACATCTACACCATCTCCAGTACCTATTCTTCCAACACCAGAAGAACAATTCCATCCCTTATTCTCCTACCCTCAACCAGATTCCACTTCATCACCCTCCCATCCTTCCTTCACCCTCATTGATGATTCCTTTATGGATGACTCTCCATCCTCTCCTCCTGAGCTACCCTCATCCTCCAATTCCTATCAAGATCTTCTACAACAAATCATTGACCAACCCACATTCACCCCATCTATCTCCATCCCACTGTCCTCCATATCCACCTTACCCACACCTCAGCCATCTCTTCCCCCACTCTCCAGCTCTCCACTCCCAACACCAACAGCTGCTCCTCCATCTTCTACCTCTGCTCCAGTCACCCTTGAGCAAGTAGACATCCCAGCCCTTGCTGACAGGTTGTATGAATTGCTAGCCTCCAGGCTATCTCTTCTTTTGGAGACCTCCTTGGCTCCATTACACCTGTCAGTGGCAGCTCTCTCTACCAGGCTCTCATCTCTCTTCCCTCAGGCAGCCCCTACAGTAGTGTGCCTTGATCCAGCCTTGTCTGAATCTAGGCAGGGGGAGATGCCCTATGAAGTGAATCTTCCTGCTGTTGGTGTTGCTGCTGTTTCTGTGAGCCTGTCTGCTGCTGCTGCTGTGTCTCAAGAACAAATCCCTCCTGCTGCAATCTTTGCACTAGACCTCAGGTATTTGCTTTCAAACTTTGATCAGTTTTATTTCAGCTGTCTGCCAGAGCCAGTTGCTGTCCAGCCCCCAGAGGATCTGTCCAAGGCACTTGTGTCATTCTCTTGCTGTGACCCCATTATCATCACCTCTTTTGTTCACTCAATATATGCTGCTGCTTCTTCTGATGAAAGCATTGTTGTTGCTTCTGATGTTGCTTCCTCTACTGCTGCTGAACCTTTTGATACTGCTGCTGATATTTCTGTTATTGCAGTTGAGCCAATCTCTAAGGAAATTCTTATGTCATAGGCACCTGAGTTTGAGCCTTCTGTAGTTTCTGATGATTTCTCTACTGTTGATGCTGTTGTCAGTGAAACTATTGCTGCTGCTGTTACTTCTCCAGAAACTGTTGTTTCTGTTGTTGTCACTTCTCCAGAACCTGCAATGTCTGCTGCTGTTGTTACTGCTTCTACTTCAATTGTAACACCTTCTGTATCTACTGCTGTCATTTCTGCTACTACTTCAACATCTGCTGCTACACCCTCTGTTGCCTCATCTGCTTCTGTACAGCTCAAGAAGGATTTGATGAAGAAAATTGATGCCCTGTATGATGACAAGAGTTCTGAAAGTGATGAGTACAGAACAGACTCTGATGATTCTTCTGCTACCATTGCCAGGTAAAGAAAGGCAAGGAGTAAAGCCATGAAGAGAGTACCTCCTGCCAAGGTCAAAGATAACAATGATATACCATACTACATTTTTCATGATTGCCCTATCACTGAGCACTGGATGCAGTACTCTAAGAATCAACTGAAAGCAATGAAAAAGAAGAGCAAATATGAAAAAGGGTTCTTCACAATTTCAACACTCTCATCCTCCTCCACCACCTCCTCCTGATGCAGGTGCAGGTGGAAGTTCTGCAGCTCAACCCCCTGCCAGAAGTCAGGCCCCCTATCAGCCTCATGCTAGATCTTACCATAGGGGAAGCCAATCCAGGGATTCTCAATCTAGGAGAGGAGGATACAGAGGCAACCAAAGAGACTTCCAGGTCTACTCCAAAGGATACTCAAGGCAACACCCATACTCCAGGGGAGGACAAATTTCAACTGACACCACATCTGGTCCTTTTCCCTATAAATTAAAAGAAACTGTGTCTTCCAGGCCTCCTCAGGACAATCCTTCTAACAGATATGAGCCACCAGTACCTTTTGAGGACCCTGAGAACAATCCAGCTGCTTGGACTGCAAGAATGAAAGAACTAGCTGCACTGGATCAGATCAAAAAGGCTAAAGAGCAAGGAAGAGATTCCTCCAACATTTCTACAATGTCTGAATAGAGAAAGAAAGAGCTAGAAAGATATGCATCAAGCAAATTTTTTGATTCTGACAGGTACATGGAAGTGCATCCTGAAGCTGTGGTTCCCAGGCCGAAACAGCAAACATCTTTAGGTGCAGCAGATGATACCAGATCAAAGAAGGAAGCCCTCAATCCCAACAGAGAAATCAAACTTGTTAAGGGCAAGGAAAAGAAATGACAATGTAAGGTGATAATCTCTGTGATTTCTGATTATTATCTGGGATGTTATATATCTCTGTGGTTCTGCATGTCTAGCTTGTTGCTTTTCTGTCTTGCTGCTTGTATGTTATTAAATTTTTCCAAAGTCTGTAAATAGTAATCCTAACCCAAATAGGGGGAGATTGTTGGAACAACATATTACTAATTTGGGTCAGGATCACTATGTCTCTAGGAAACCAATGTTTGACCTCCTGTATAGCTAAATAGGTCAATTAGAATTGAGTCTAAAGGTTAGAAGTCTAGGTTTGGAAGCTGTCCTCAAGACCAGGATTTTCTGTTTGGAGACTAAGTCATATCGTCGAGCTTAGCACGACGATTCGTCGAACTCCGATCGACGATCATCTAGCTCAACTTCGACAGATCGTCGAACTCCATTCGACGATCGCTTAGCTCAACTTCATCATATCGTCGAACTCCATTCGACGATCGGTGAGCTCAGTTCGACGATCTTGACTCCGCTTTGGATCTCTATCTCTGAGCTCAGTTCGACGATCTTTGAGCTCAGATCGACGATATTTTGCTGCTGTATTAGACCATATCGCTGAGCTCAGTTCAACGATAGCAGAGCTCAGTTCGACGTTTTCAGATAACTTCCAGGATGTTTCTAGATTCAAATTCAAATCAGTTAAGGAGTTATTCTGCAATTAATTCTGAAGATTTCCTAGCCGTTTTCATTTATTTCGGAACCAAGTTTCAAGGGATTTTCAAGGAATAATTCTATGGACTTTCCTCCAGAAGACAGTTTTGCAATTAAGGATGCAATTAATGCAGGCCAACGGCTATTCTTCTCAAAGAATGTTTTTCCATTCAGTACTAGAGAATAAAAGAGAAGAATTTTTTGAATCTCTAAGACAGATACACAGACACACAGATTACAGAGATACACAGACAGACATCAGTAATCTTCAACAAAATATTCTGTCTCAAAGAATTCTCAAGAACACAAATCAAAGGAGATCAATCTTCAGATCTCTCTAGTTTTCAAGTGTTCAAGGCCAATATATTTCAAGACTCCAGACATTCAACATTTCAGTTGCTGCTGAAATCATCTTTTGCTGGAGCTCAACTTTTGAAGGCCTATCACCCTACAGCAAAGCTTCTTTTCCTGAAGATCTCAAGGACTCAGGGGGAGCTTTGACACCATCAATCCACATAGTCTTCTCAGCTGATCTGAGAAAGAGAAGACTTCCATCACTCTCTCACCCCTCTCTGTAAAGGGTTTCTCAAACTCCCTTCAAAAGTTTGAGCTTGGTTTTTGAGCACCTTGTCAAAAGCTCATTAGTGGCAAGACACCTGACCAAAAAATCTCATTTGGTTTTTGAGCACCTTATCAAAAGCTCGTTGGTGCCCAGGACACCTGATCAACTCATCCTGCAGTGGATTCCTACCTAGGGTGGTAGAAAAGTGGATGTACCCAAGTTTAGGGGAACCACTATATTTCCTTGTGTCTTCTAGTTTTGCTTGTCTTTATTTTTGTTTCTGGCCTTGATTATTCTGTGATTAGCTTTTGTATAGTTTAGTTCTGTGATTAGATTTTTAACTACTTCCCTGTCCACTCATATTACAACAATTGTTGTAAAAAGTTTTAAAGCACCATATACTCTATTCACCCCCATCTAGAGTATATCAGATATAGCTGCACTTTCAGAGTCCTGGAGCAAAGATTTTGGTGGAGAATCGGGATTTTGAGCAGGAGATCGCCGGAGCAGCTCAACCATGGCCAACCGCCGCCAACCTCCCCACCGTGCCTCCATTCGAGTCTGTTTCGCCTCCCATCTACTCGTACTAGCTTTCTAGATCTTTTAGGAGAGACATCGGGCTCAATTGAGCCCGATACCATGTGAGGTAGTGGAGGATTTTCCGAGTTTTTCTTCGTGCTCGGGTTTGCCGGAGGAGCCAATTCCGGCGGCCTCATTGCCGGAAATCGCTAGCCACCACCTCAGTGAAGGTGGTGGCGACATCCGCCGGCAGTGGTGGTGGATCAGCTGGCCGGAAACTGCAAGCAAAGGTGGTGCAGCCGGAATCAATCTGGGCCATTAGCTGTTTGGGGACGATGATCAGATCCTGTCCGTTCTACGTCAAGATTCATGCTAAACTGATTTTAAATTAATTAAAATAAAAGCTATAGTATTAGTTATATTTGTCACACTATTTCAGTCATATTGCAAGCTATGTTTAGGCCTCTTAAGGGCAATTCCAGGACATGAACCCTAAAATACATTTGTAGCTTAATGTCTTAACTTTACATTGCCTCCTTAAACATGTAATTTGGTGCAGTATACAGTGCTGTAGGTCAGTTTTCCTAGGACTAGTCCTAGGCAAGGGCAGAAATTCAAATTGATGCCCAAGCTAAACCATTAATCAAAATGCCCCCACATTTTGGGTGCATGCATGTTTAGGGCATATTTAGGCCTTGACAAAAATTGAGAATTTTTGGGAAAACTTGTTCTACAGTTTTATTCATAATACACAAAATTAAATAAATGCAATATTTGGAGGGTTATGACTCCAAATGACCCAACATTTGGTGGCATGTCCTTGGGGACTATACCTGTGCATGGTAAACATTTCAGCACATTTGGACCACCGCATGTTGGGTAAACTCACTTGCATGTGTTGATTATACATAGGCTTGGGGTGCAAATAGCCAATTTTGAAATATTGTGTATTAGGCCTATTTGGAACATCCAAAAATCATGGTATTGATTTCAGAGGCTCATTAGGGTGAGTTATACCTCACATTGTAATAATGGGATTTTTGGATGCAAAAATCTCATTATTTGGAATTTTTGGAATAATATAACTTTTGAAAAACATAAATGTAAAATAGGTCATCTTTGAGATAAAATCCCCAATTTTTGTCAAGGTCAATATAATGTTAGATTTAACTCCTGAAAATTTTTATGTCTCTGTTTGAAGAATTTTGATAGGAGTTATGCAGAAATTTTCTTTTTACCCTCATTTTACTTAATTAGTAAATTGGTGAAAATACTCAGTAGAAAATTTTGGAAAATTTCTTGGTGGTATATCGGAGTATGAATAACCTTATATAATTTTCTCAGCATTTTTGGATGACGAGTAATTTTTAAAACCTTATAATGGCATTTTGGTAAATTAATAAGAATTGAAATTGGTAGGACATTACATTATAGAGGTTCATGAAACTTTGCCATTAGTCGTAAATTAATGATATGTATGCTCTGTAAGTTTCCTAGAATTTTTAGTAATGTATTCCTTGTACTTCATTAGGAAAATGACAATTGTGTGAATTTAGTATTATTTAAGGAATAAATAGAAATAATCAAAGGAAAATTATAAATTTGGGTAGACAGCTATATTTTACCAAGATGCAACTCAGGAAAAATTCCTTAGGTCAGTGGATTATGATTTGTATTACTTCATGTATTAAATGACCTATGAGATTAATTAAATGATTTAATTAGAGGTCTTAATTACTTAAGAAAATTATGAAAGTCAATAGGCTCACTTCATTAGTCCATACCATCTTAGGATAAATAATTAGGGGCAGGTGGCCCAGGGAATTGGAAGTTCCATTTCGGGGTGGTATTAGGTCATGGGTTGCGCATAGTGTAAGTAGGTCATGTTATAAGGACCACCGGGGGATAGATCAATAAATGAGCTAGAGACTTCAATTGGAATATGACCCTGGTGGGTAGAGTTGTCTCAGTGATGAGAGTAAAGTGCAAACCCTTGGATAGAAACTAGAGTGGAGGACGGCGGAAGACTGTCGCCCTTCTGAGAACATCTTAAGTCATTAGGATCACTCAAGAGTAATAACGAGAGCTGGGGGTGAATTTTGGGTAGCCATCAACTAAAGCAAATATCCTTGAGAAAGGGAGCTTTGGGCGTAATCCCATCGTAGTTCCTAGTGCCCCCGAGAACCCTTCACCGGGTATACCCTGGGCAGTCCTGGGATTAACCTTAAATCACTAAGTATAAAAATCCATAGATAAGAGTAGTCTAATAGGTTAAGACATTGTGGTTCATTCTCTCCCGTGACGGGTTTGAAGGATTTGGAATAAAGGCACTATTGTGCGTTCTCACCCGACATGGGTTGGAGGGATTGTGATAAATGCTCACCCGTGAAGGCTTTGAGGGATTCAGGACAGGTTGGCCTTGCGAGCTGAAGGCTCGGGATGAAATACTTGCATGTGCATAAATATAGTGGCGGGTCATGCGGTACTGGCCGATCATCACACCGACGGTAGTACGGTGAACCAGGAGGGTGTGAGGGTTTGAGGGTCCAGTGGGTTGTTTTACACTGCGGTCTAGAGGACGATCCCTGATAATGCACACCCGACCCAACAAGACTGACGAGTTATCAACAAAGTACGTACGCATGGACTCTAGAGTGCACCTAGGACGTGTACAGAGGCGTATGAGAGGGGTATAATGTTTGGTAGTGTGCATACCAGCCTAGAAGTGGAGATGCCCGCTCCGCTGCTGCCGTAGCCACAGCGGTGGTACCCGAGAGTGAAGCTAGCTCTCAAAAAGTGGGAACTAAAGGTCTGTGATCACAGAGTCATTGTGTGTGAGTTGCACTTTCCTGTGCATAAATTGCATCATAAACATTCATTCATATTAGGTCATACTTTTCATAGATCCTTATCATATAAATTAGTATGAGCTCTTTTATATGGTAAGTTAAATTTCCTGGAAAACTTAACTTATAAATTTGTATGGGTATTTTTATAAGTTAAGGTACGATTTGTGATGGTAGAGTAGTGGTAACATAGTTTTACTTTCCTGCTCTTACTTTCAATTCTTTACTTACTTTACCGTACTGCGTTTTACTTCACTTGTCTTACTTACTTCAGTCTTATACTTTACTTACTGCACTTGTACTTCTTACATAGAACTGTTAGAGTAGAACTACTATTACTCCTCATATACTTGTTAGTATAGTGCCACTGCCACCTGTTTACACTTGTTACCCCTTGTTGTCCTCCGCTTCGTCCTCCCGCACGGTGCCTAGGAGTTGCAGGGCGAGGTGTGGAGGAAATGACTTAGTCTTTTTGACTAATGGTCGGTGACCAAACTATTTTTAGGAGCTCGAGGAGATGGAGCACCAGCATGGCCGGCAAGCTGAGATGACAGGACGCGAGGAGCTGATACCACCACCTACTACTACTACTACTGCAGAGTTGCCTCAGGTGGGATGATAGATATCTTCCGCTATTTTGATATTTTGTGAGGAGAGTTTATTCATATGATGTACTGGGCATAAGCCCTTATTGCTCTTCATATTATTTTTGTACTCATTTGGACTGATGTTTTCCTTTCATATATTTATATATATGTACTGTGACTGTGGACTAGTTGTGTTTTGTTTTTACCGCTATACTTTTGTTTCTCATTTTGGTATTAGCCGGCAGAATCGGCGTGTTGCGGTGTCGACTATCCCGTGCGTTAGTGTCGCCGTAAGATGGCGGTTCTAGGCATAAGACCTGGAGCCTCCTTGGTAAGGGGGAGGGGGTATTACAAGGTAAGGGGGCTATTTATAGAAAGCAAATTAAACCTGCCGAGCCGACGACTCTATCCCAGCTCGCGGGATCCGACTCGCCGAACTTTGCAACTATTCTACCTTAATGTGAGCTGAGTCTATAGTGCAATGTGATTCGCGAGTAACGAGCTTTACAAATTAGATCTAAAAATAGTTAAGTTATTACATAGCCAGGTTAAATGTTCAGAGAATAGTGCAGAAGGGAAACTAGAGTTATTACATGCACAAGCTGGGGGTCTGGGTTCGAGTACCGGTAGGCTCAGCTAGGGAGCCATTTCCATCTACCCTGGCCCCACATCACCATTCCCGGTGGTCGGCGAGGGTTCTTGAACTCACGAACCAGCTTCAGATCCTGATGTAAAAACCTCATGTTCTCGATAATTCGGTCTATGAGTGGACTATGGGAAGTCATCCCACTCGCTAAGCCGCGCTGTTGGGTACATTGGTCAAATGTACCTGATTTGAAGAAGCCTCACCTAACTCAATGATATACATCATAATGTATTTGATGTTTGTTTGAGTTACTTGTGCAGGTTAGGTATTCACTGGACTGAAGCTAAAAGTTTCTAAGTCCATGTGTCGACACCCAGAGGGAAAGTGTCGACACTTGAGAAAGCTTGTGTCGACACCCAGACAAGCAGTGTCGACACTTGGAGTAATTGTGTCGACACCTTAGAAGAAGAGTCGACACCAGACAGAAAGTGTCGACACTTAGAGCTGTGTCGACACTCAGTGAAGAAGAATGCAGAAAAGCTGTGTCGACACTTAGCAGAAGTGTCGACACCTAGAAGAGCTGAGTCTACATCAGAAAGTGTCGACACTTGGAGTTGTGTCGACACTCAGCAAAATTCTGCAGAGACTAAGGACAAGTGTCGACACTCAACACAATGTGTCGACACTCAATCAGCAGAGTCAACATATGAAGAATGTGTCGACACTCAGCACAATGTGTCGACACACACTCAAAGGAGTCAACACTTGAAGTATGTGTCGACACTCAGCACAATGTGTCGACACACAACCAGAAGAGTCAACACTTGAAGAAAGTGTCGACACCCAGCACAATGTGTCGACACTTAGTTGAAGACTCTACACTTGAAGAAAGTGTCGACACAAGGAGCTGTGTCGACACTTAGCAAAGAACAGAAAAGTTTACAAAATATTCTAAGTACAAGTGTCGATACTAAGGGAATATGTCGACACTCAGCTGAAGAAACAAAATTGAAGACTTGTGTCGACACCGAGAAGCAGTGTCGACACTTGACAGTTTCAACACATGAAGATGTGTCGACACAAAGGAGATGTGTCAATACTTAGAAGAATACTACAAGATACAGAAGATCAAGTACTTGTGTCGACACTTAATTTCAGTGTCGACACTTGAAGAAGAATCTGTGTCGAGACATACAAGGAGTTGTGTCGACACCTTGGAGACTTGTGTCGACACTTACACAACATGTGTCGACACTTGGTCTATAAGTGTCGACACTTAAGAACAGAAAGTCTCGACACTATCTGACAGTTAGAGAATTTCAAGAAGTGACTGGTTGACATGACAGCTGCCGATCCAGCCGGTCTACAGCAACTGTCAGGGAAGTCAGAAGTCTGTTATGAACCGGACCAGCCGGTTACCATGAAGAAGGCCTATAAATAGGCACAGACTGTTTACAGAAAGGGATTTTTTTTGATAAGGTGTTAATAAGAAGTTGTTAAAGCTATCTGAAGTAATAGATCAGATTATTCAAGTAATCAGAAAAGTGGTATCAGAGGGAGGTTCCTCAAAAAGGTTTAGGTCACCTATTCACCCCCCCCCCCCCCTCTAGGTGTTTAGGTACCATATCTTTCAAGTGGTATCAGAGCCAGGTTCCTCAAAAAGGACTAACTGTCTGAGGAGATCCAGTTTGGTAGATTCAGTGTAAGTCAGAACACAGTTTCAAGAAAATCAAGAAACATGGGTTCTTCAGAGAATCACAAGGAATTGGGTTCAATGAAACTGCCCATATGCAGAAAAGAGATATTTGGGATCTGGAAAGAAAGGGTTAGGCTATTTATGGAGGCCTCTGACCCTAGAATCTACATCACAGTCAAAGAGGGGCCATATGTGCCCATGAAGGTTTCAGTTTTGGATGCTACACAGAGAACTCCAAAGGATTTCTCTGAGATGACTAAGGATGAAATTGTCCTAGCCACTATGGACAAGAGGGCACAAAACATTATAGTAAGTGCCATTGATGATGCCACTTTTCAGAACTTAATTCACTGTAAAACATCAAAAGAGATGTGGGATACTCTCATTGTCTATATGGAAGGTTCTGAAGAAGTTAGGCAAGATAGGAAGTCCTTGCTTAATCAAGAGTATGAGAGCTTTAGGCAAGGAAGAGGAGATAGCATCACTGAATGCTACAAGAAGTTCTATAGAATTGTTAATGAACTCATGTCCTATGGAAGAGAGTTCACTAACTATGAATTGAATGATAAGTTCTTAAGGTCCCTAACCAAAGATTGAGACACCAAGATCTGTGCCATCAGAGAAATGGCAAAGTTGGGAGAAATTCCTCCTCCCATACTGTTTGGCAAGTTGCTGTCTTATGAGATGCAGCTGTCAGTGAGAAAAGAGGAGGAAAAGTCAACAAGCACTGAGCACAGGGAAAGGACTGTTGCCTTCAAGTCAGAAGTACCTAGAAAGGGCAGGACTAAGTCATCAACTCCTCCTCCAGAGGTAGTTGAATCAGAATCTGATGAGTCTGTTAGCACAAAGTCTACAAGCAGTGAAAGTGATGAAGACTTTGCTGCATTCACCAGACATTTTCAGAAATTCCTGAAGAAGAAACAGTGGAGGTCCAGACCTTCATTTTCCAAAGGGAAAGAAGTCCAGTATCAGGAGAAGAAGCCTTCAAAGAAGGACAAGAAAAAGACAAAGACTAGCAAGGCAACTGGGTCTAAGATAGTGTGTTACTGCTGCAATAGACAGGGTCATGTTATTGCAGATTGTCCTGAGAGAAGAAAAGAATCCAGTGACAAAAAGAAGACACACTTCAAAGGAAAGAAGGAGAAGTCCTTTGTTGCAAAGAATGAGAAGACTCTTTCAGACATTTCTTCTTCAGACACTGAGACAGATGCTGAAGCCTACATAGGGCTATTTGTTGAGGAAGAAGAAGAGTTTATGCAGATCATGGAATCAATCTATGAACAAGAAGAGTGTCAGTGCCAAGGACTGATGGTATTGACTGAAAGTACCAAAATCCTGGAGCAGCCAGGACCTAGTCAGGTACAAAGTCCAACTCAAAGTTCAGATTCCAGTTCTAGTTCAGAGTCAGATTCATCTTCATCAAGTGATGGAAGTGCTTCTGAATCTGAGGGAGATATTCATCAGCTCTTAGATGAATATAAAGTACTGTTGCAAGCCTATAAGAAAAGCAAGACCCTAGCCAAAAGTCAGGCAAAGGAAATTGCTGATCTCAAGGCAGCTGCAACAGATTTTGAGAAGAAATTTGATCAAAAGCTCAATGAGGTAGCTAGGCTGAAATACATTACTGTGATTCAGATGGGAACTATCACCTATAAAAATGATCAAATTAAGAGACTGGAGATCAATCTTCAGAAGGAAAGAGAGCTAGTTGCTAGGTTTTCAAAACCTAAATCAGTGCTACCCTTGATTGATGAGTTTGTTCATCATAAAGGAAAGGCTGGATTGGGTTTTATTAAACCAGCTAGGACTGTTCAGGATCAGTCCAAGTCCAAGGGCAGAGCCCCAACATTCAATAAGCCTGCTGTAGTCAAGACAGCCAAGTCTGTACATAAGCAAAGGTACAACAAGTTTGAATGCTGGTGCTGTGGCAAAGTTGGACACTTTGCCTTGGACTGTTGGCACAATGCAAGTGCCAATGGGAGTAGCAAGCTACCTGGTGGAAAGCCAGTAGGTAGCTATGTCATGTTGCAAACTAACAATCACCAAGGACCCAAGTTTACTTTGGGTTCTAAGGTTCATTAATTTGTTTTGCAGGTGAATCCAAGTGGCCATACCCCAACATGGTACTTGGATAGTGGATGTTCCAGACATATGACTGGAACAAGGGGACTACTGAAGGACTACATTCCAATCAAAAATGGTCCTAAAGTGACCTTTGGTGGTTCTGAAAAAGGAATCATCAAAGGGTTTGGTAACATTTCTTCAAACCTTGTTACCATTACTCATGTGGCTTATGTTAAAGGGTTGAAACACAACCTTATAAGTATAAGTCAATTAAGTGATGTAGGGTATGACATCTCATTTGTTAAAGATGGTTGTCATATCAAGAGGTCAAGTGATCAAGAGATCATTTTGACAGGTTATAGGAAGAGAAATGTCTATTGTCTAGACATTATGGTTGAGAACAATAGTTCTCCAGTTTGTCTTGTAGCTGATGAGACAGTCTCTCAATGTGTCAAATGGCACAAGAGGCTTGCCCATCTTAATTACAAGACTATTAGCAAACTCTTTAGCAAAGAGTTAGTGAGGAATGGTCCTCAAGTTAAGTGTGTTAAAGATGGCATTTGCTCAGCTTGTCAAAAGGGCAAGCAGACCAAATCCACCTTTAAAAGCATTGAGAACAAAGATGCTGTGAGGTGCTTATACCTCTTGCATATGGATCTCTTTGGTCCAATGCCAGTTCACAGCTTAGGTAGGAAGGTCTACACCTTTGTAGTTGTAGATGACTACTCAAGGTTTTCCTGGGTGTTCTTCTTAAGACAGAAATCTGAAACACCTAGTGTTTTCCATAACTTTGTCAAGCAAATTCAGAATGAACTAAACAGTACAGTGGTCAAAATTAGAAGTGACCATGGCACTGAATTTCAGTCTGATAGCATGACAAGACTATGTGAAGACTTTGGGATATTTCAAGAATTTTCTTCACCTAGAACACCTCAGCAAAATGGCATTGCTGAAAGGAAGAATAGGACCTTGATAGAGGCTGGTAGGACCCTATTAAGTGATTCATCACTGCCAGAGTATTTCTGGGCTGAAGCAGTTAACACTGCATGCCATGTGATAAATAGGGCTACCATCACTAAAAGGTTAAATAAGACCCCCTATGAAGTTGTGAAAGGCAGGAAACCAAACCTATCCTATTTCAAGATTTTTGGTTGCAAATGCTTCATACTTAACAATGGAAAGTCTTACTTAACTAAGTTTGCTGCCAAGTCCCAAGAGGGAGTGTTTGTTGGGTACAGCAATAATAGTAAGGCTTATAGAGTCTACAACTTGACTACACAAGTTGTAGAGGAGTCTGTGCATGTAGTTTTTGATGAGACAAAACTTATTAACAATGAGTTGTCTAGTAGTGTGTGCAGCCCCACAAGTCTTACTAAGAAGATGGACAAGCTAACCATAGAAGATGTACCTGCTGCAAGACAGCAAGTAGAAGAAGATGGCTTATGTCCAGGGGGAGAACTACATGTACCAGGAGCTGAAGAAGTACAAGGAACTCAGCATGATGAAGATGCTGTAGAAGTACAACCAGAAGTAAGGATGCCTCCAGCCAACAGGCATCTAAGAGATCATCCAGTAGAGCTGATCATTGGAGATCCAAGACAAGGTGTTCAGACAAGGAGCAGAAATCAGAATGCTGTAGTATATTCAAGTTTTCTGTCTCAAATAGAACCAAAGAAATTTGAAGAAGCTATACAAGATCCACAGTGGACTGAAGCTATGCAAGAAGAACTTAATCAGTTCAAAAGGTGCAAGGTTTGGGAACTGGTTCCTAAACCTAAAGACCACAATATTATAGGAACTAAGTGGATCTACAGAAATAAGTTAGATGAACAAGGGGTCATCATTAAGAATAAAGCAAGACTGGTTGCAAAAGGATATAGGCAAGAAGAAGGTATTGATTTTGATCAAACCTTTGCCCCAGTAGCCAGACTGGAGGCCATAAGGATGTTCTTGGCCTATGCAACCTATCAAGGATTCAAGGTTTACCAGATGGATGTCAAGTCAGCATTCTTAAATGGAAATCTTAAGGAAGAAGTCTATGTGGAGCAGCCTTCAGGTTTTGTTGATCCAACTCAACCTCATTATTTCTATAGACTTAGAAAAGCATTGTATGGGTTAAAGCAAGCTCCTAGAGCTTGGTATGAGACCCTATCTAGTTTTCTCATTGAGAACAAGTTCTCAAGGGGGAAAATAGATAAGACTCTATTTCTTAGGGAATCTAGAGGCAAAGTAATACTTGTCCAAATATATGTAGATGACATTATATTTGGGTCTACTGAAAGTAGCCTTTGCAAAAAGTTTGCAAAGCTTATGCAAAGTCAATTTAAGATGAGTAGTATGGGAGAGCTAAAGTTTTTCTTGGGTCTCCAAGTTAAACAGACTGAAAGTGGTCTATCCATTTGTCAGTCCAAGTTCACCCTAGAACTCATAAGGAAATATGGTATGGATTCATCCAGTACCATGAAGACTCCTATGGGGTCAAGTATGACTCTTAGCAAGGATGATGCAGGGAAACCTGTAGATGAAACCTTGTATAGAGGGATAGTTGGCTCCTTACTATACTTGACTGCAAGTAGGCCTGACATTATGTATGCTACATGTGTTTGTGCCAGGTATCAAGCCTGCCCTAAAGAGTCTCACTTGACTGCAGTCAAGAGAATTTTGAGATATCTAAAGGGCACTCCTTATCTAGGCCTCTGGTACCCTAGGAATGGAGATTTTGATCTAACAGGTTATACAGATGCAGACTTTGCAGGATGCAAAGAGGATAGAAAAATCACAACTGGAACCAGTCAATTCCTAGGTGGAAGAATAATTTCATGGAGCAGCAAAAAGCAGACTAGTGTGGCTATCTCCACAGCTGAGTCAGAATATGTAGCTGCAGGAAGTTGCTGTGCTCAACTTCTGTGGATTCAACATCAGCTAGAAGACTATGGATTTCAGGTAAGTAGAACTCCACTTTTCTGTGATTCTACAAGTGCTATTTCAATAGCTAATTATCCTGTATCACATAGTAGAACTAAACATATTGAGATTAAATATCACTTTCTTAGGGAGCATGTAGAAAGAAATGATATTGCACTTGAATATGTTAAAACTGATAATCAGATAGCTGATATGTTTACTAAGCCCTTAGAAGAAGCTAAGTTCAATAGGTTCAAAATTGAACTAGGTATGATAAATTTAGACTAAGTTTACAGAACTAAAAATTGGCTAAGTAAAAAGGTGCCGACACATAGACAAGTCTATGTCGACACAGAATAGTAAGTGTCGACACTTCAGGAAAATGGTGTCGACACATCTAGGAAGTTGGTGTCGACACTTCAGAATGTTAGTGTCGACACATGTCGAGTTGGTGTCGACACATCCAATAAGGTGTCGACACTTAAGTTTTACTCAGAATTTTCTAAGTAACGTCTCGACTACATGTCGAGTAGTGTGGTGTCGACACATAACCAAGTGTCGAGACATTATAAGTCAGTGTCGACACTTATTGCCAGTGTCGACACATCTTTAGTAATCCATCCCGCCTGTTCGTCTTCAAACCAGAAAGGTATAAATAGGATTCTGTCTTTGTGTGTCGACACGCTTTCAGAGTTTCGAGACCAAACCACTGTGTCGACATTTCTCTTTCCTAAAGACTAATTCTACAAACCCTAATGGCTCCCAAGCTTGAGGAGAACGTCAATGAAGGCTATGAACTGGTTCGTGGCGCGTTCGACGATGGCAATCAAGAAATCAAATTTGTGGTAACCCTAGTCACCGATTCTGGATTGGAGTACTTGGTTTCAGAACCAACCAAAATATGGAAGAAGGAAGTTCTTGAATTCCTTACTGGAGCTTCTGTAGATGACTCAGGTTACAGAATCAAATCACGAGTGCATGGAACAAAGGTCAAGATTTCACCCAAAACTCTGAGAAAGGTACTTCAGCTACCTAAAATTCAAGCAGAAGAGGAAGTGACTACATCTAAGACCAGGGAAGCACTTACCTGGTGTGGTCTAGATCCTAAGATGAAGATAGGATCTGTATTCAACAGGAAAGGAATGAATAACCAAGGCAAATTCCTGTCTGAAATTGTGGGGAAAGTTATACTCAGCAAGACTGGAGGGCATGACAGGGTGTCAGCCTCCATGTTCAGTGTTATGACCAGAATTATCTTCAACCAAAAAACAGACTAGTCAATGGTTGTGTATGAGAAAATTAAGGAGAGTCTGAAGAAGCCCAATCTGGGCAGAATACTAAGTCTCTACCTGGCTGGTACAATACCAGAGGTAATGAGCAATGCTGCTGGTACTAAAATCAATCACATGAGAAGGATGGATCTAAGGATATTTTCCAGGTGGGAAAGAGTACTATCTAAAGAAATACCTACCCCAGAGAAGCAAGTTTCTAAAAAAGATTCACCTCCAAAGAAGAAGAGGAAGATAGCTCCTGTGAAACAGGAGTCCTCCAGCAGTTCAGGTAGTGAAGAACAAGTTGTTTTCACTCCTGAGAGTCAAGTAGAAGTGGCTGCAGAGAAGTCTCCTGCTCCTCTAGAGACGACTGAAATCCAGGGGGAGCTGCCTACAGCTAGCCCCATGCGTAAGGATCCAAGCCAGGGGGAGCCTCCAGCTGTAGAACAACCCTCTACACTGGAGAGTGAGCAAGCTACAATCATTATCCAAGAGGTACTTTCTGACCTCAATACTTTAGACTTTTCTGTAATAGATTCTGATTTGTCTGATGTCCATCAGCACACTCAGCCAGCAAATCAAGAACCAGATGTTGTTCTCCAAGACACATCAGTAGTACAAGAAGTAGTTCCTGATAAAGTAGTTGATGAACCCAGTACTTCTCCTGCACAGTCTCCAGCTGAATACACAATGGAAGATCTATTTCTTAATTTAGATCAAGAGGATTTTGACATGGACAAGCATGCTGCTGCTGAAGAGAAGGGTGCTGCTGCTGAGGGGGAGACACTGCAAGTTCAGGAAAAGCCTATAAGGCAAGAAAGTGAGAAAGCACTTGAGGTGCAAGCTGACCAACCATCAAGCCCTAAGGACAGGGTGAATATAGCCAGTACTTCAGAGTCTGAGGAAGATGAGACTGAACAAGATAAAAAGAAGAAACTCTTTGTATTCAAGAGAAGAAGTCAGAGCTACAAGAAGGCTCTACAAACTGTTGCTAAACAATCCTTAGTCACACAAGCTCCATCTCCTGATTACAGTGCCTTAATGGTAGCCCTGCAAATCAAGCTGGATGAGCAAAGGAAGGCTATAGAGACTTATGTTGATGAAGGGCACAAGACCCTACAATTTGATCTGGCACAGGACATCAAGTCAATAAGGTTTGAAATGAACCTTAATAAAAAGGAGATGAATGAATGCTTCCACAAGGGTGGAAATGCAGTGGTGTTTCTAGCAACACATCAAGAGAAGATAAAGGAAAAAATAGATGATATAGCATTGAAGCAGGGCTATGTGCTGGAAAATCAACTAAGGATGAATGACAATCTGACAGCTTCTCACAATGCTATAGTCACTGAACTAAAGAATAAGACTGCTGAACCTTCAACATCATCTGCTGCTGCAAAGGCTGAATTTGATAAAACTTTTTAAGATGAAATTGCTGCTGTCAAGACTGCAATCAAGGATTCACAGAAGGTCATTTCTGAACAACTTACCAAGCTTAGACCTTACTTTAAGGATGGCATCAGGTACTTGGACAGTCAAATCAGATTCCAAAAGGATGATGTGAGAGACCATGTTGCACAAGAAGTCATAAAGGGGGAGAGGGTGTTAGTCAAAGCTAGCTTTTACCATGCCAAATGGATATCTAACTCCATCAGAGCTACACTGGGATATCCTCCCCTGTGTGATGATGATAATGTTGCTGAATCAGGAATTCAAAGTGCATATCTTGGAGGTGAGCAACAGGAAGTCGCTCAGGTGATCTATCCACCTCCAGATTTTGACATGGTTCATACAGAAGTCAGCACAATGTATAGTCCAACTGCTAGAAAGTCTAATGTTGTTCTGGAAAAGGTTGTTCAACCTGTTACAGCAGCTATGCAAGAGGCTTTGGACAAAGAAGAAGAGACAAGGCTGTCAAAGAAGAAGTTTAGGGAACTAGCTGAGCAAAAACCAGATTTTGAACAATGGAGCCCTGCTTCTAGGAACATCATTCTCACAGCCTGGAAAGCAGCCAAGGACAATGCTCATGAAAGGAACAAATGGTTTTCAGAAGCAGAATGGAGGAAGCATGAGATTAGGCAGGAAGCCATTGTCCAGCATAGAAGGAAGGCTAAGTTAGGAAAGCTACCTCCTACAGCTGTGGAGCCTAGCAAGTACTTTCCTAAGCCCTATCATTACTTTGAGAGGCAAAAGATCAAGGCTGATAAGCAAGATCTCAAAGGAAAGAAGACTGCTGATGCTGAGCCTGCTGCTGCTGCTGTTGTAAAGGCCAAAGTACAAGCTGGGAAAGGAATAGTTATAAAAGAACCTGATCAGAATTAGACTAAGATTAGACTAAGAAACATTGTTGTAATCTTTTACATATGAAATATTGTTGTAAAATAATGGAAATGTATTAAAACAATGTTAGAACAATTTTTGATAAATATATCTCATGATTGTTCAGAAGCATGTGTCTATTTCTTGTTTGTTATGTAATGTTTAATGAGTATACATGTGTGCTTTATTACATGTTTAAGTTTACCCTGTTGACATATACCTGCTTTACATCATTTTTTTTTAATTTTTAATTTTAAGTGGTGTATATCATTGACTAAGGGTTATGACTTCTCCAAATAGGGGGAGATTGTTGGGTACATTGGTCAAATGTACCTGATTTGAAGAAGCCTCACCTAACTCAATGATATACATCATAATGTATTTGATGTTTGTTTGAGTTACTTGTGCAGGTTAGGTATTCACTGGACTGAAGCTAAAAGTTTCTAAGTCCATGTGTCGACACCCAGAGGGAAAGTGTCGACACTTGAGAAAGCTTGTGTCGACACCCAGACAAGCAGTGTCGACACTTGGAGTAATTGTGTCGACACCTGAGAAGAAGAGTCGACACCAGACAGAAAGTGTCGACACTTGGAGCTGTGTCGACACTCAGTGAAGAAGAATGCAGAAAAGCTGTGTCGACACTTAGCAGAAGTGTCGACACCTAGAAGAGCTGAGTCTACATCAGAAAGTGTCGACACTTGGAGTTGTGTCGACACTCAACAAAATTCTGCAGAGACTAAGGACAAGTGTCGACACTCAACACAATGTGTCGACACTCAATCAGCAGAGTCAACATATGAAGAATGTGTCGACACTCAGCACAATGTGTCGACACACACTCAAAGGAGTCAACACTTGAAGTATGTGTCGACACTCAGCACAATGTGTCGACACACAACCAGAAGAGTCAACACTTGAAGAAAGTGTCGACACCCAGCACAATGTGTCGACACTTAGTTGAAGACTCTACACTTGAAGAAAGTGTCGACACAAGGAGCTGTGTCGACACTTAGCAAAGAACAGAAAAGTTTACAAAATATTCTAAGTACAAGTGTCGACACTAAGGGAATATGTCGACACTCAGCTGAAGAAACAAAATTGAAGACTTGTGTCGACACCAAGAAGCAGTGTCGACACTTGACAGTTTCAACACATGAAGATGTGTCGACACAAAGGAGATGTGTCAACACTTAGAAGAATACTACAAGATACAGAAGATCAAGTACTTGTGTCGACACTTAATTTTAGTGTCGACACTTGAAGAAGAATCTTTGTCGAGACATACAAGGAGTTGTGTCGACACCTTGTAGACTTGTGTCGACACTTACACAACATGTGTCAACACTTGGTCTATAAGTGTCGACACTTAAGAACAGAAAGTCTCGACACTATCTGACAGTTAGAGAATTTCAAGAAGTGACTGGTTGACATGACAGCTGCCGATCCAGCCGGTCTACAGCAACTGTCAGGGAAGTCAGAAGTCTGTTATGAACCGGACCAGCCGGTTACCATGAAGAAGGCCTATAAATAGGCACAGACTGTTTACAGAAAGGGATTTTTTTTTAATAAGGTGTTAATAAGAAGTTGTTAAAGCTATCTGAAGTAATAGATCAGATTATTCAAGTAATCAGAAAAGTGGTACACAGAGTATCAACACAAGAAGATCAGGCAGTCCAACTGCAGATCTAAGAAGTTGGAGAGAGAGAGCTCCAATCAAGAAATCAGTCATTGGAACTAAGGCTGAGAAGAAGGATTCAGAATCATCTGGATCTCAAGAAGCAGAGATCAAGGATCAACTGCAGAGGATTCAGACTAATTCAGTTCTACTCAAGAAGCTTTGAAGGAAGCTAAGTTAGTTTGGATCTAGCTGAGTTCTTCCAAGAACTCTTCAAGAAACTCTCAACTCCTCTCTTATTTTCTGAGTTGTAGAGTTAGTTATTGTAATTCAATTTTAACTTGTAGGATCCATTGGATCTGAGTGAATTGTAAGCCTATATTATAAAGGCTGAGGGTAGGGCTTGGTTGCCTGAGTGTAGGAGTTGAAGAACTCTGAGTGTAGGCCTTAATTGGCTGAGTGTAGGCCTTGATTGGCTGAGTGTAGGCCTGGGTGGCTGAGTGTAGGCCTTGGTGGCTGAGTGTAAGGCTTTGGGCCTGAGGTGTAGGAACCTAGTTGGGTTCTGAGATAGTGGAGAAGTTTGGCCGAATCTAGTACACTGCTAGATAGGCGAAGGGGGAAAGTGGATGTACCCAAAGATTGGGGAACCACTATAAATTTGTGTGTCTACTGTGCTGTGCTGTGCTGTGGATTAGCAGTTTATATCTTGTTATTGCTGTTAGCTGTAGAAATCTGTGTGATAACTGTTTTGCTGCCAACAAAGTCTCAAAAAGGTTTAGGTCACCTATTCACCCCCCCCCCCTCTAGGTGTTTAGGTACCATATCTTTCACGCGCTTCACCTCATCTGCCAGCAACACATAGTATCGCTCTAGCACTTGCAGCCTCTGCTCGCCAAGGGCATTCTCCTCCTGGATCCCGTGTAGAATGAGTTTGTACTTCTTAAGGGATCCTACAGTTTGCCTCCTCATCTCGACAGGTTCTAGCGAGGCATCCAAGAAATTTTCCATTGCGTTGGGGAAAGGAGGTGGCGAGTGGCACGCCAATTCATAAGATTCTTCGGCTTCTGATTGGTCAGGTATGTTGATGCACGAAAATGGCACCGCCTAGTTAACACGGAGGGGGGTGTTCGATCTCACAAGCTGGTAGTGGAAGAGGATGAAGGTTGCGGGGAAAGAGGAAGTTTCTGAGTGATCGAGAGTTGAGCAAACGCTTGTCAAAGGGGTTGCGGGGATAAAGGAGAGGGTTGCTGAGAGCATCCGGGAAGGCTGAAGAGCAAGAGAGGAGGATGATCAGGAGCTGTTGAGCAGACGGGTACTTGGACGGTTGTACTTGCAGGTTGGATGCTAAGGGAGCTGAGCAGAGCTAAGAGAGAGAGGGGCCACTAGCAGCGGCAACAACAGATTTCGCCCGCCGCGGCTTAAATGCCACTTTTACGACGGGCTTTCCTTTAATTAATATTGAGAGTTACAACTTGCTAATACACATTTACAAGAAAGCAATAAATGGGTAAAAAGAGGAAGCTGGCGGCTAAGGAAAGGAGTTCCAGAGGAAGCCGCGCGGACTGAGCTTGGAGGCCGGCAAACCGCACGGTTAACGAAAGCAAAGAGACCGCGCGAACTGGAGAACCAGGTTGGCAGGCCGCTCAACTAAGGGCAGAGAGAAGGCAGACTGAGAAAAGGAGTCCGCAGGAATTGAGCTTGTTGTGGGCTGACTTTGAGCGTGATCACCTTGGTGATGATGTGTCCTCCGGGTGTCTGAACCGGACCTCCATGAGAGGTATGTGGGGCTATTTATAGGCCCGAGGAGGTAACAGCTTCCGGTGATGTTACCCCCAGTGAGACAGTAACTGGAGCAAGAAGAGGACGGAGTCGGCCGAGTCCGCAATGTGCCGCACAGACTGGGGCTTGCCTCTGGAGTCGGTGCTACTGATGGCGAACTAGGAGACTAAGTCGCGGACTGCGAGGAGAATCTGCGGAGTTCGCCGCTGCTGAGCTGAGGGATGCTGGAGGCAAAGGAGTGGTGGGCTGCATGGCGAGTCCGCTGAATCCGCCCTGCTAAACTGGGCTTGCGCCAAGGGTTCGAGCTGAGGAGTGCCCGTTGAGTCCGCCGTGTCCGCACGAGGCTGTACGTTTTGGGACTCCCTTGAGGAGGTTCTGCTGCTTGGCGGACTACGAGGAGAATCCGCGGAGTACGCAATAACTGATTGAGCCCGCGCCAAGTCTGTGCGGGCTGAAGAGGTTGGCCCTGCTGCTGGAGAGAAGCGGGTAGAGGCCGAGTAATGACGGGCTGCATGGCGAGTCCGCTGAGTCTACGAGTCCGCATATGCTGACGAGCTGAATCCGCCGAAGATGAGGCCTACTGTTGAGGAGCTAGGGTTCACCAATGTAGGCAGACTTGAAGGCTTGACTGCACTTCTAGTCCGCCCAGCTCGCGAGGAACTGGGTATGGTTGCTGATCTTCGCGGGTAGCCAGAGAGCGAGTTTCCGCGCTCCCTAGGCAGACTGATGAAGTCGGCTGCCCATGCTACTAGAGGACAAGGAATAAGCGACCTGCCAGACAGACGAGGCAGGCCACGTACGTTGGCGAGGTGGAAACTGAGGTAGCTGGCTGGCGGCATGGGGGCAGTTTGCCACCTTGTTTGGCAGTTTGAGTGGTCTGGTCTTGTTAAAGAGTGACCTGCAGGATCGGGCTAAGGGAGCAAGTCCTGTAAGGGACGCGACTTATTGCCGGCCTGGGCAGACAGGGAACCGAGTCCGGCAAAGAGAGGCCTGCGGAGACAAGCTGCGATTAACCTGACAAAGGGTGTGGCCTGCAGGGGCGGAGTGCAAGAGCAGTCTGCGGCCCCTGCCGACCAAAGAAACAGCGCGTGACCTGGGCTGTCACGGCGCTGAGACCTCCCAAGCCGTGCGGATTGAGCGGACAGGGAAACATGTCCACCCAACCTAGGGAAGCGCCCTCCAGGGGGAACTTGGAGCAGGGTGTAACTAGCGGGCTGGCCGCCTTGGGAAGGATCACTGATTTCGGGGTTAACAAAATCCCCACACTTTTTTAAGTTCAGAATAGAACTTAGAAAAAGTAGGGGACCCACAAAAATCGTGATCCACCCCAAAGAAAAAGAAGGGTGCAAGGAGAGATAGAACCTGATGCCTCTCCTTAGGAGGTTGCTAATGCCTGTCTATTTCCTATAAAGGAAAAGTTAATGTAGGCATGTATGGAGGGTACGTCTTGCGTGTACATGGGTTTGATTTTGCAAAACGAAGAAGATGTGTCTTCTGCTGAGTTTTGCAAAATGAAGGTGAGAGGAAAACATAGGAGCATAATAACTTGTAAGTACCTGAAGGAGGCTTGCAAGTACTTGTTATCGTCTGCAAAAAGAAGAGTAAACGATATGCGTGAAAGGAAAAACAAGATGCAAGTACCTGAAGGGAACTTGCAAGTGTTTGCCAGTTTCTGCAAAAGTGAAGTTAGAAACAAATTTGCGAGTAAAGAATGCCGCAAATACCTGAAGGCAACATGCATGTATCTGCTTGTCTCTACAAAAGAAGAGTAAAAGTAGGCACAATATATGAAAGTAACTTGCAAGTGCCTATGAAGAAACTTGCAAGTGTCTGCTGATCTCTGCGAGAAAAGAGTTAGAAGCAAACATAATATGTGAAAGAAGTTTGCAGGTACCTGTGAAGAAACTTGCAAATGTTTGCTGATCTCTGCAAGAAAAAAGTTAGAAGCAAACATAATATGAAAATAGCTTTCAAGTACATGTGAAGAAACTTGCAAGTGTCTGCTGATCTCTGCGAGAAAAGAGTTAGAAGCAGACATAATATGAAAATAGCTTTCAAGTACCTGTGAAGAAACTTGTAAATGTCTGCTGATCTCTGCAAGAAAAAGTTAGAAGCAGACATAATATGAAAATAGCTTGCAAGTACCTGTGAAGAAACTTGCAAGTGTCTACTGATCTCTGCGAGAAAAGAGTTAGAAGCAGACATAATATGAAAATAGCTTGCAAGTACCTGTGCGGAAACTTGCAAGTGTCTGTTGATCTCTGCGAGAAAAGAGTTAGCAGCAGACATAATATGAAAATAGCTTGCAAGTACCTGTGAAGAAACTTGCAAATGTCTGCTGATCTCTGCAAGAAAAAGTTAGAAGCAGACATAATATGAAAATAGCTTGCAAGTACCTGTGAAGAAACTTGCAAGTGTCTGCTGATCTCTGCGAGAAAAGAGTTAGAAGCAGACATAATATGAAAATAGCTTGCAAGTACCTATGAAGAAACTTGCAAATATCTGTTGATATATGCAAGAAAAAAGTTAGAAGCAGACATAATATGAAAATTGCTTTCAACTACCTGTGAAGAAACTTGTAAGTGTCTGCTGATCTCTGCGAGAAAAGAGTTAGAAGCAGACATAATATGAAAAAGTTGCAAGTACCCGTGAAGAAACTTGCAAGCATCTGCTGTTTTATGCAAAATGAGAGTTATAAGCAGATATGATATTTAAAGACTAAGCTGCAAGTACCTGGATATGACCTGTAGGTGCATTCTAACCACTACAAAGAGAAGAGTGAGCAGCAGACATAAAATAATAAGCTAAGCTGCAAGTACCTGAGCTGAGGCTTGCAGGTGTTAACTGTTGATAAGAAAAGGTCGATATGACCAAATAGCAGAGGAAATGCCTGATGAACTTTGCTGATAATTGAATGAAGATCAAACTAAAAAATAGTGATCTTCTTGCTATATTAGAGATGTCTTCAAAATGAAGTCCAGATCAATAAGTCAAGTGTTGACATTTGATAATAGTAGTAAGAGCATATAAGTGATCATTTGATAGAGCTTTGAGCAAGCAATGCATATAAGATGAACATAAGCAAAGTGAATGTTGGAAATCCTTTTGGTAGGTCAGATTAACCTGTTCTCCTGTGAAAGAAGGCAGTTGACAAAAAAGAGGTCTATACTCGGAGAAGACCAAGAAAGACTGGATGTTGCCACAAGAGATCACCCGTGGGCCTTATGCATCACTTGCCTGAGAAAGGTCATCCCGAGTATAGTCCTACTCAAAGCAAGCTGGCTGCGCATCCTTTACAAGGGCACACAAAAGAGAAAAGCACGGGAAATCCTGAGAAGGATTGCTAGATACACTGCTCTCTTGCCTCGGGTACAATCATCACTAGTCAATGAGACTAGTTGTGCCAAGTGGCCTATTGCTTGTCTGTTGAAAGATCAGTGGAATTGTGGGAACCTACGAAGGCATGGATCAAGAGTACCAGAGAGTGTTCAGCCATCACAGTTGTGAGATGATCGAATAGACAAGGCTACGCTTGATCGTCATTGCTTGTCAAGCAAAGATCACCGTAACTGTAATGTATCCTTTGCGAAGCACAACAAAGCTAACACATGGGGAATCCCTAGCACACACTTTCTGTTAGATGCCGGCTAGGATCCAAAGTCCCGTATTCCTCCACATAAGAGTTGGATATCCCCCACTACACATATGCGAAAACTCCTCGCGATATGTGGTCATTGTGGCCTTGTGCCAGAATCCAATCTCGAGGGGGCCTATAGCAAGACTTGGTGATATCTCATTGGTGTAGTGATCTCTTTGGCAAAGAGAAAAGAGAGGAGGAAGCATTACAAGAAGGGAACTGTGTCAGTATGAGATCCCTGAGATAAACTTTATTGAAAAGCAAGAATGAACACCTATAAGTGTTTTGAAATGAAAATGTTTGAAAGGGCAGGAGTAGAGATAACCCATTATGGTTGTGAAAAAATTTGAAGAACTATGAAGTCCTTTGCTGGCTTAGAATAGTCTTCCAAGCACGCCCACGTCATCAACATCGAAGAATTCAACAGTTTTATTAACAACGAGGAGAGGGGGTTCTTCGACTAGGCTCACCCCTCTTGAGCTGCAAGGAATGTCTGCAACTTCTTTACCCTTTGAAGTTGCTGGATTGGGGCGATCTTCTTTGGGAAATAGGTCACGCATCTTACCATGCCGGAGCATCCTTTGCATCAGTTGGCGGAGTGCTCGACAGTTCTCTGTCAGGTGGCCTGTCTCTTTGTTGAATTCGCAATATGGTTTTGAGTCTCTAGACCTTTGATCGGCTGGTCGATAAGGCCTTTTGAAGCTAGCCTTATCTTTCATGATTTGGCTCACCTCTTGCATGACTTCATCCAGTTCGGACTCATGCAAGTCATCATCTTGCTGCTGGTAAACTGCAGCTGTTTACGAAGATGGAGCTGGTGGTAGTAATGGGACTCGAGTGCGATCACGGTCCTGAAAGGGATATTGATGACACTAAAACCTTCTTCCCTTCCTTGAGTAAGTTGGGAAATCATTGCGAGGAGACCTCAGAGGCTGCTTATGAGAAGGATCTTTCTCTGAAATGAGCTTGGAGACGAAGCCTGGGTTGCTCTTTTCCCCTCGAATGTATGAGTTGGCTAAGGCAATAAACTCTTGGTACGTTTTTAGTGCTCGGACATTGGCTTCAAACTTGAGAGTCCCTTCATGGAGACTGTGGATAAGAGCCACTCGGTACATTTCTTGACTAACAATCTCGATGTCCAAAATTTCTCTTTGCAATCGATCAACGAATTGAGACCAAGTTTCATTCTCTCGCTGCTTGATCTCAAAGAGGGCTTCTGGACCTCCCCTTCTCTTAGCGGAAGTAGAGAATTTGAGAAAGAACTCCCTTCGCAGATCAGCAAAGGAAGTGATGGAGTGAGGGCGAAGGACATAGAACCAGTCCCTCACTTGTCCATCAAAGGTTGTGACAAGGTGATTGCACTTAGTTGCATCTTAGAGAGTTTTGAGAGCAACGGCTGATTCAAAGGCTTGAAGATGCTTCACTGGATCAGTCTCTCTGGTGTAGATCGGTAATCTGGGCTCTCTGAAGTTTGCTAGAGTAAGTTCATGACGAACATTCTCTGCAAATGGGGAAGGCACTTCTTGCTCTCCTACATCATAAGGATAAAAAGGAGCATAAGCTGCAGCTGTAAAAGAAACAGGAGGATAAAAGGGAAAAGTTTTTGTAGGAGGAGCAAAGCTAGGAGCTGCAGGGTAAGGATGACTTCCCTAAAAGTTGAGAAATATAGCAGGACTTCCCCGGGCTGCTTCTCGGAATAAGTTTTGGCGAGCAGCAAATTCTTCATCTTGATGTTGCAGAGGGGTTGCAGGCCCTTGCAATAAGGTTATTGTATAAGAAGGAGGATAAACTGGCGGACAAGCAGGAGGACAAGCTTACTGATGCTCCAATGTTGACGCTGTATTGATAGGAGCAGCTGGGGCAGCGGGAGCTGCTGTAGGTTGAGTATCTAATCGCTGCGTGATCATAGCGAGCATTTGGTTGATTGCTTGGAACTACTGAGCATTCTCGCGGCGCGATTGCTCGAAGGCCTCCCAGAGAGAATCATCTCTAGGACTTGGAGCAAAGTTCTCGGCTGGTTGATGGTCTGACATGGCTAACTATCGGTTTTCACCGTCTGTTCGGATCTGAAGGCCGCGTGTTAATTGTTGATGCGCGAAAACAGCACCGCCTAGTTAACACGGAGGGGGGTGTTCGATCTCACAAGCTAGGAGAGGAAGAGGATGAAGGTTGAGGGGAAAGAGGAAGCTTCTGAGTGCTCGAGAGTGGAGCAAACACTTGTCAAAGGGGTTGCAGGGATAGAGGAGAGGTTTTTGAGAGCAGCCGGGAAGGCTGATGAGCAAGAGAGGACGTTGATCAGGAGCTGTCAAGCAGACGGGTACTTGGACGGTTGTGCATGCAGGTTGGATGCTGAGGGAGCTGAGCTGAGCCAAGAGAGAGAGAGAGGGGCTGCTAGCAGCGGCAACAGCAGACTTCGCCCGCTGCGGCTTAAATGCCACTCTTGAGACGAGCTTTCCTTTCATTAATATTGAGAGTTACAGCTTGCTAATACACCTTTACAAGAAATCAATAAAGGGGTAAAAAGTGGAAGCTGGCGACTAAGGAAAGGAGTGCCAGAGGAAGCCGCGCGGATTGAGCTTGGAGGCCGGCAGACCGTACGGTTAAGGGAAGAAAAGAGACCGCGCGGACTGGAGAACCAGGTGGGCAGGCCGCGCGACTAAGGGTAGAGAGAAGGCAGACTGGGAAAAGGAGTCCGCAGGAATTGAGCTTGCTATGGGCTGACTTCAAGCGTAAGCACCTTGGCGATGATGAGTCCTCTGGGTGTCTGAACTTGACCTCCATGAGAGGTATGTGGGGATATTTATAGGCTAGAGGAGGTAACGGCTTCCGGTGACGTTACCCCCAGTGAGAAGAGGATGAAGTCTGCTGAGTCCGCAACTGGCCGCGTGGACTGGGGCTTGCCTCTGGAGCCAGTGCTACTGATGGGGAACTAGGAGAATAAGTCGCGGAATGCGAGCAGAATCCATGGAGTCCGCCGCTACTGAGCTGAGGGATGCTGGAGGCAAAGGAGTGGCGGGCTGCATGGCGAGTCTGCTGAATCCACCCTGCTGAACTGGGCTTGCGCTAAGGGTGCGAGCTAAGGAGTGCCCGCTTAGTATGCCGAGTCCCCACGAGGCTGTGCAGTCTAGGACTGCCTTGAGCAGGTTTTGCTACTTGGCAGACTACGAGGAGAATCCTTGGAGTCCGCAATAACTGATTGAGCCCGTGCCAAGACTATGCAAGCAGAAGAGTTTGGCCATACTGCTGGAGAGAATCAGGTAGAGGCTGAGGTATGGCGGGCTACATGGCGAGTCCACTGAGTCCGCGGAGTCCGTATATGCTGACAAGCTGAGTCCGTCGAAGATGAGGCCTGCTGTTGAGGAGCTAGGGTTCACCAACGTAGGCGGACTAGAAGGCTTGACTGCACTTCGAGTTCGCCCAGCTCACGAGGAACTGGGTAAGGCTGCTGATCTTCGCGTGTAGCCGGAGAGCGAGTGTTCGCACTCCCTAGGTAGACTGATGAAGCCGGCTGCCCATGCTGCTAGAGGACAAGGAATGGGCGACCTACCGGACTGATGAGGCAGGCCGTGCACGTTGGCGAGGTGGTAATTGAGGTAGCTGGCTAGCGGCCTGGGGGCAGGTCGCCACCTTGTTTGGCGGTTTGAGCGGTCGGGTCTTCATAAAGAGCGACCTGCAGGAGCGTTCTAAGGGAGCAATTCCTGCAAGGGACGCGACCTATTGCCGGCCTGGGTGGACAGGGAACCGAGTCTGGAAAAGAGAGGCCTGCAGAGACAAGCTACGATTAAGCTGACAAAGGGCGCGGCCTGCACGGGCGGACTACAGGAGCAGTCTGCGGCCCCTGCCGACCAAAGAGACAGCGCGCGGCCTAGGCGGTCAGACCGCTGAGACTGCCCAAGCCGTGGGGATTGAGTGGACAGGGAAACCTGTCCGCCCAACCTAGGGAAGCGTCCTCCAAGGGGAAGCTGGAGCAGGCCGCGACTAGAGGGCTATCTGCCTTGGGAAGGATCGCCGATTTCAGGGTTAATAAGGTAGGTCTGCGAGGATGATGAACTCAAATGAGAAGTTTGGGGTGTGAAAAAGCAGCGAGTGATTCAGAACAACCTTGCGAGATGGTCTTACTGATGTGGGACTGCCGAGAAAAGCTTGGCTGACCATAGAAAGGGAAAGTAAGAGGAGGTAGAGCGGTCTTGCTGCATCCTGGAGGCTGAGGATTTGGGGAGGTTATCATCTCGAAGATCGGGATAAGGATGTCCCCGATATCTCCCCCTGCGAGTACAGGATCGGGGACAGGTTTCCAAGCTAGTTTGCGAGCTGGCGACTTTAGCCTTTGCGAGTCCAGGCCAGTGGCCCCAAGGGTAGGGGCGAACTTCTTGCACGGTCTTCCAGAGATATTTGGAGGAGCGAGTCCTTCCGTGGAGAATCAACTCGCAATGTTGGAGTTCCAGCATCAGCCTAATTTGGGTCGTGGTCGGCAGAATGGTCAGCAACCTCTTTCCCTTTTTGTTTAGTGTCCAGTTTGGAGGAAGTGCCGAGTTCATGATCTAGGGAGGGGGCCAGATCACGATAGATGGACTCGATAACTTTCGAGGTGGTTTTGGCCTTTTTGTCGAGTTTATTCTCTGGTGACTCATGCAGTAAGGAATTGGAGAGGCAGGGGATCAACTCGGCAGTGTGAGTAGCATTGAGCTCCCAGGCGCGGTTGAGCCTCACTTGAAACTCTTTGGAAAGAGGCATCTCGACAAAATAAGCGTAGGGTGAATGGAAAAGGTCGCCCTGGCGGGAGGGTAAATATATATAGACGCTTGTGGATCCCACCAAAAGATTCCTTTGGGCTCGCTGACCCACTCACCGATCTCTTGGGGTTGGATGTTACTTTCTAGGTTTGAGGCAACCTTGAAAGGAGTGGGGATTGTGTACAACCCCATATCTGGCGAGTGGAATCGATGTGAGTCAGTCTAGCCAAATCAAGCAGTCCAAGTCCTGAGCGAACTAGAAGGGAGGAGAGATCTCTGCAGCTCCCGTCGACTCGCCCATGTGAGGTTGGATGGAAGTGGGGAGAGTGGAGCAAGTAGGCTTGAACTCGCCCCTAGATCTCAGCAATAGTGGGCGAGTGGGGCAGATCGGGCCCGCACTCGCCCAAGGATATAAATTGGCAGTGAGTGCCATCTTCATTGAGCACTCGCCGCCCCAGGCGAGTAGAGGTTTTTAAGGACCACCCTCCCAGTGATGTGTGAGGTATTTTTACCATTCCACCCCCGCTGGCCTCCCATTGCCTTTAAGAACCGCGGAGTTATAATGTTGCAAGGACGACTTGGACTGCATATAACTGTTTAAAATAGTGGAGGTGTATTGGCAGACCGACTTCTAAAAACTATAAATAGACCGAGGGGGTACCTCCGAAGGCATGCTTACTGGTTCTCTGGTCTTCTAGCGCTTTTTGAGGTATCCTTAGCTCAGTACCTGGCTAAGGAGGGGATGCACTTTAAGATCTCCTTGGTGTGTGGTGGGACCTCCATGCTGGAGCACTGGGTCTATTTCTGGTTCTAAGTTTCTAGTGGTCTGAGTTTGTGATGAGAAGTAAGTGTGAGATCATCCATTTCCCAAGGGTTCGATTTTCACAGAAGCTGGTTCTCAGTGTCAATATCTGTGTTTCTTCTTTGAAGATGCTAGGGCAGAACCGATTGGAGTCACTGGACCGAAGGAGATATTGAGGATGGCACCTAGAGATAAATGAACAGATCGCAGAAGAAGCACATGGCTAGGGAAAATCGAGAAGGAGAAAGGAAGTAAAAGCTAGCAAGGGTGCTGACTGAGATTGCAGGGAAACAGTTTGGTGTAGGGAGACAATCTCCCCCAGCTTGTCTCTTGATAAACCTTTTGCTCCATTTTAGAGCATCCAGAGTAGCACCATACTTGTCAATCAATTGATTGACATCCTCTTCAGAGTCTGATCCATCATCCCTACTTGAGGAAGTAGAAGCTTCAAATTCTAAGCCAGACTCATCGATAGAAGAAGTGCTAGGGATATAATGTACCTGATAAGTAAAGATTGGAGATAAGTTGAATTGAAAACTAAGTTGGATTTGTAAATTAAGCGTTTGTGTGTTCTATCATGTTTTACTTATATACTATGAATAATTAAAGTGAACCTACAAGCAATAGTATATTATTTTAAAATATCAAGGTCGTATTTTTCGACAGATCCGTGTCGAGTACTCTACTTTAAAAAATGGAGCTATTATTTCATCGAAATGAGTTAATGTTTTTTTAAAATTGAAAACAAAAGTATTACTTAGAGTTTTGAAAATAGATGTCATAGAGAGCCCTCGATTTTTTACTTACTTTGGAAAATAATTTTTAAACTAGAAAAAAAAAACTCTACTTTTCTATTAATTAAAATAATTAAACACGGAGGTTCCCTTTATATGAGTGCACCTCTATCGAGAATACATCCACCTGAGATTATGTACTTTGACTAAACTTTTGTATCTAATCAAAAATACCTTAATACTCGCTTTACGTTGTGAACCCTACTATTGACCTCCTACTAATATTCGAAGGTTCAACCAGGGAGGTTTACGTTCATCTCTTTCGAGAGTGAGGCGTAGTTTATCTTTACCTGAGAGTGATCAATTCGTGGACACAAACCTTTTAGTTACTGGCTACAGACTACTGAAATGAAAACCATATATCGATTGTATGGTTCCACTTAACTTAATTATGAGGAAAATCTTAAGTTTTTCTTAATTTAAAAAGTAGGGTTTTAAATAGCAGAATTAATATCCTTCCCTAACTCATCTCAATCGAGTGCTAAAAAGTTCTTAGCCTTTCATCAAGATGGGGGGGGGAGGGTTGTAGAAAATTAGCCTCTCAATTGGGATAAGGGCGGTAGTAGAGAATTAAAAGACTTATAAAAGTGCAGAAATAATATCCGTCACAACCATCTTAATCAAGCGCTAAAAATTTCTTAGCCTCTCATCCGAGAGGTGGGTGGTAGTAAAAGAATTTCGAAAAAAGGAATTATGAAAAAGGAAATACGCACACACCCTATCTCAATAGAAATGGAAACTAAGTTAAAAATAATAAGAGTTGAAGAATTACTTGAAAACAAAAATTTTATTACTTAAAAAGTGTTACATACTAGCAAACCCAAACTAGGGTTAGGAAAATATCACTCAAAAGCTACTCCTAAACACTATATAGAACTATGTTGAACTCTACTAGTTCTTCTCGAAAACTTAGCTTTGGCCCTCATTTTATAGCCAAAAAATTTGATGTACACTCTCCCTAGGGCGTGTCGCCAGGGCGTGTTTCCCACTTGGCATATGTTGATAGAATTTCTGAAGGCTTTTGGATCAGTTTGAACAAGTACACATGCATGATATAATGGTCATGGGAGTGTCAGCTAGGCGTGTCTGCGGGCATGGAAGGTAGACATTCTCTAGAGCGTGACAATGAGCTTTTGGCTTGGTCACGGCTGAGGTCACGGTCATGATAGCTGGAACACGGGCGTGTACCAGGGTGTGACTTGAGTTTGATGGCTTCAGGACTTCAGCACGGCGTGACAGCCGGTTCCTTGATGGGCTACGGGTGATGTCACGGGCGTGACATATTAAACACGGGCGTGTAGTCCGAGCATGACTTACCCTGCTGGCCGAAAACTGCCGAATTGCTGGAATTGCTAGTTTTAAAGTTACACGCCCTAGGCCACAGGCATTACCTAGTGGCGTGACTTAGGAAAATTTCCTGAATTGCTCAAAAGTTTCAAAAATACCTATAGGGCACAAAAATAGGTTAAGTTAGAACTGAAAATCAAAAAGAAATAATTTATTTAAGTATGTACATAATATAATTACATTTTTTTTATTAAATCAAAACTAAAATTAACCTAAAAATATGTATATTTTGCTACTCATCAAATACCTTAATACATAAGCTTTGCTATTCCAGAGCAAAAGTATCAGTTGATTATACAAATAGTTATAAAATATCTTATTCAACTATCAATTTATTAAATCAAGGGAATATAGACATAAAGATCTGGAGTATAAATAGTTAAGTCCTACATTATGCAATTGATTTGGACAGAGATAAATGTTCATAGCCATAAGACTTCTTGAGAAAACCAAATATCAAGCAACATTGTAATCATCAGTAACAAGTTAGATTGTAATTATAAAAACCGTACTTTGAAAGAGATATGATGAAAAAGACAACCTATTAATTATGTTCTCTCAAAATTTTATGCAAAATTAGATCAATTTGTAGTGGTTTTATGGGGTACAAACTTGGTGTTTCCCTATACAGTAGGATTTGATGTAGAAGGTGATGAATTTTATCCTCTCACCTTATTCTTGCTTTGTTACAGCTACTTAAGAAAATATTTTCCAAAATAGAAAAAAACATTGCAGAATTAAACTTTATTTTAACCCAATGTATATGTTTAGGAGCACATACTCCACTTCATACAGACTTTTAATAATTATTGTATGTCTAAGTTTATGGAATGAAATCTTATTCTCATTGACATAAGATCTGTTCTTTTCTAGGAGCACATACTCCTAGATGCTTTCCTATGTAATAAAACATGTCAAACAAAAAGTAGATAAGTAGGGTTTTAAAATAATATTCGAATTTTGATAAAAGATTTTGAGAGCAACTGTAATAGCTTGAAAATTCCTATATTTCAATAAGAGTGGTGTTCATATAATTACAGTTTACAAATGTTTAGCAAACATAATACACATGTCTCTATTTATCGTAAACCATTAGTGTTAACCCGAAAATCGGTGATTCATCCCAAGGTAACTAGCTTGCAAGTCGTGACCTGCTCCAGGTTCCCCTAAAGGTCGTGACCTATCCTCTACAAGGGGTGGACAGACTTCCCTATCTGCCCAGGCCGCGCAGCTAAGGCGGTCTCCCAGGACTGAGTGCCCAGGTCGCATAGCAGCCGCTTGTCCTGTAGGGGCTGCGTACTATTTCCTCAGTCTTCCCCTGCAGGCCACACGGTTTGATGAGCTAACCATGCAATGGTTCTCTTCCAACAGGACTACCAAAGTGCCAGACTCGCATATCTATCCGCCCGGACCGCCAGGCAGTCGCATGCTCGGCAGGAGTCACGACCTTCTTTAGCCCACTCTTACAGGTCGCACAACGGGCAAAGCAAACCATCACATTGTTGGGCGACTTGCCTCCAGGTCACCCAACAATATGCGACAAAGTTCCAGGTCGCCCAAAAGGTAACCTTACTCCAGGTCTCCACCCACCAACTACGGCTTGCCACTTCAGTTCGCCAGCAGGTGGCAGACTCGGTCTTGGCCTGCCTCAGACAAGACTCGACAACATGTCCAGCTACTCCTCACCAGACTGCACAACACAATGCAGACTCAACTCTAGCCCGCCAGAAGGTGGAGATCTCACTCACTCCAGCATGGACGATCAGCTCCTTCTACCCATAGGGGGGTAGCGACCTCGCTTCATCCAACAATAAGCACGACCTGTTCTCTTTAGTGCGATAGGTCGTCAAACCCTTATCGCACAGCAGGGGCAACCTCTGGCAGCAGAGGCGGACTCTATCTGTCTGTCGTGGGCTCGACAGATTCACCATATACTCTATCACTCAGCCCTTGAAGTTCCCAACACCGGCCTCTTCCCAGCGGCAGGCGGACTACTCCTCAGCTCACATAGCCCAACGCGAGCTCACTTAGTGAAGTAGAGGCGGACTTACCCTAGTCCACCAATAATATATCAGATCAAGTGGACAATCTCCCTACCCGCTCGACTGGGTGCGGAATCGACAGACTCCTTGTCTACTCGCACCAGCTCACCGACATACCAGGGGTAACATTACCAAGACTGTTACCTCCTCGGGCCTATAAATAACCCCCCATACCTCTCATTAGGGTGGAACATACAGACACAGGGAGGACAATTGACAACAGGGCCAAGACATCAACCCTGCAGACTCAACCTTCTAGTCCGTGCAACCTCTCATGTCCTCTCTTCCTGATTGCGCAGTCCACTCGACTTAGTTTAATGAACTGTGGGATCAGCTAACCGTGCGGTCTGCTGACCTCATTGCTCAGTCTGCGCGGCCTCTGGCAACTTCTTTGCTTAGCCACAAGCTTCCCCTTATACCCTTTATTCTCTAATGTAAAGTACTCTACTCAAGCTATAATACATAATTATAATCAAAGAAAATCCGGTCATAAGAGTGGCATTTAAGTCGTGGCGGGTGAAGTCTGTTGTTGTCGCTGCTAGCGGCCTCCTCTTCTTCTCAGCTACTCACATATCTCTCGGCATCGACTATCAAGCCTAACAATCAAAGTAACTGTCTCCTCGACAGTTCGTCATCAACCTCCCATTATCCCTGCAACCCTTGATCAACGTGTGCTCCACTCTCGAGCATGCAAAGACATTCATAGGCATAATCTGCATCCTCATCAACCTCTACTCTAACCCCGCAACCTCTTCACCTCATCCTAGCCTGTGAGACCGAACACCCATTATATACTGGTGCCCGCGAACCTCCTCATCATTTCCGTGCATCAACAGTTAACACACGGACTTCAGATCTGAATAGACAGTGAAAATCAATGGTTACTCATCTCAGATCATCAACCAGCCGAGAACCTTGCTCCTTCAAGTCCTAATGAAGATCCTCTCTAGGAAGCTTTGGAGAAATCGTGACGGGAAACCGCCAAACAATTCCAGGCAATCAATTGTACTCTTGCTGCAATCATACAACGATTAGAGATGCAATCTACAGTAGCACCAATTCCTTTGGTTAATCCAACACCAACATTGAAGAACCCACAAATCTATCCTTCGGCCTATCCACTGGTCTATCCTCCTGCTTACACACCAGCCTTTCCGTAAGGGACTACAGCCCCATTGCTGTCTCAAAATGATGAGTTTGCACCTCGTCAAAACTTCTTTTGGGAAGCTTCCCGGGGAAGTACAACAAGATTTCTAAACTTTTAGGGAAGTCACCCCTACTCATCAGCTCCTACCTTTGCTCCTCCCATAAAAACCTTTCCTTTATATCCTCCTCTTTCTGCATCTAAAACTTATGCTCCTTACTTTCCTTATACTGTAGGAGAACAGGAAGACTCATTGCCATTTTCAGACAATGTTCGGCATGAACCAACTCTAGCTAACTTCAGAGAGCCGTGGTTACCAATCTACACTGGAGAGACTGATCCGATGAAGCATCTTCAAGCCTTCGAATCAGTCATAGCTCTCAAGACCCTTATAGACGCTACAAAATGCAAACTCCTTGTAACAACCTTTGATGGACAAGTCAGAGATTGGTTCTATGGACTGTGTCCTCAGTCCATCGCTTCCTTTATTAATTTACGAAGGGAGTTTCTGCTCAGGTTTTCTACTTCAACAAAGAGAAAGGGTGGTCCAGAATCCCTCTTTGAAATCAGACAATGAGAGAACAAGACTTGGTCTCATTTTGTGGATTGATTCCAGAAATATATTTTGGATATTGAGATCGTTGATCAGGAAATGTATCGAGTAGCTCTAATACACGGTCTGCATGAAGGGCCACTCAAGTTTGAGGCTAATGTCTGAGCACCAAGTATATATAAAGAGTTTATTGGCTTAGCCAACTCATACATTCGAGGTGAGAAAAGCAATCCCAGCTTCGTCTCCAGGCTCATAGCACAGAAAGATTCTTCTTCTTATTACAATCAACCTCTGAGGTCTCCTCGAAATAATTTCCCATCCCACTCAAGGAAGGGAAGAAGATTCCAACGTCATCAACACTCCTTCCTGGGCCAGGATCGTGCCCGAGATCAACTGTTACCATTACCAGCCCCATCTCCACCAACGACTTCGATTCATCGGCAGCAAGATGATGACTTGCAAGAGTCCGAACTGGATGAGGTCATGTAAAAAGTAAGCCAAGTCATGAATGATAAGGATAATTACAAAAGGCATTATCGACCAGTTGATCAAAGATCAAAAGATTCAGATCCGTTATATGAGTTTATCAAAGAAAGCGGGCATTTACCCGAAAACTGCAGAGCACTTCGTCAGCTAGTGCAGAAGATGCTGAGGCAGGGAAAGATGCGTGACCTGCTTCCAAAGGATGATAACTCTGATCCATCAACTTCAAAAGGCAAATAAGTAGCAGACAATCCATGCTTCTCAAAGGGAGTGAGCCAAATCAACAATTATCCCGTCCTCCATGTCGATGAATGCATCGATGCCGATGATAAAGTGTTGGATCCCTAGTTTGATTTGGGCTAGGTTCACTAAGTTAAGATCTTGTGACCCATCTTGTATAGTCAGGGTCATAGTTGTGTCCTAGAGTCTAGGCCAAGTCCTTAGTTTCAACATCTCATGGACCAACCATCATGAGACTGCCAGAGACTCAAGACTTAGAAAATTTCCAAAGACTCAGTAAGATGAGTTCGACGTTCGTCGAACTCAGGTCAACGATTATCGTGCTCAGCTCGACGATCTTAGAGAAAATTCTCTGAGCTGAGCTCGAAGAACTTGATTCTCAAGTCGACGATCTTTGGACTCTACCTTCAACACTCCAAGTCCAGACTTTATTCTCTAGACTCCAGTCGACGAACTTAGTTCTCTGGTCAACAATTTCTGGATTCTCTACTTCAACTTATTAATCCAGAAGCCTCTCAGTTTCCTAAGTCCAGAATCATCTCCAGTCGATGAATTCAAGATCCTCTGTTCGATGAAACAAATTCTCAGGTCGATGATTTCTGGATACTTCACTTCAACACTTCATTCCTGAAGCATCTAAAATATTTTAAGTCCAGAAATACTTTGCTGAACTTTAGTTGGCGAAACTAGTTATTAGCTCGACGAACTCCATACACAGAATTGTCAAAGTTTCTAATCAATGCAGTTCTACCCTCTGCTCGATGATCTTGGAACTTAGCTCGACGAACAAAAGCCATCTGGTCAACAAACATAGCTTCTAAACTCGATGATCTGTGGACTCAGCTCGACGATTTCTGTTCTCTGTTAGACGAATCCAGACTTAATTTACTTCATTCTGTCCCCTTCCTATTGCAATAATTCCTGAGTAATCAATGCTAAAATATTCTCTGAATATAACCGTTAGATAGAGCATTTATTATGGTCTTCTCCAGGATTATTGCTTGCCATTTTTCCATGGGACAGTTGGCAAAATGAATCAATGAAGTTTATTTTCAAGGCCGTCATTAATTAATGTAGAGGAATTCAAATTTCGAAAGAGAGTTTCTTGACAGGAAATATAAAAGAAATTTCCTCTTCTTTCCTGTAATAGAAAAAAATATAAACACAGACATACAGAGATACACAAACAATATAAATACATAGTTAGTCAGTCTGCAAAAAAAATTTCTCTGATGTTCTCTCTTGACAGAACTCTGATAAAAAGATAGAGAACTCTGATTTAGAAAAAGAAGCCTTAGACCAGAAGAACATCAGATATCTGAAGAAGAAGAACACCAAATCAAGATTAAGACTCTTCATTCTTCAATACTCCAGGACACTTCAAAGGAAAACAACAAATCCATCTGTCAAGAAGTTCCTGAGTACTTTCTGGTCAAGGCTGATAAAGACTGAAGACCTATCACCCTGAAGCAAAGCTCCAGTTTTTCCTGAACCATTCTACATCTTAGGGGGAGCTCTTTGCTAATATCATTTCCACTTAAGTATTCTCAGTTGTATATTGAGAAAGAGAAGACAATATCATCTCTCATCCCCCCACTGTGTAAAAGGTTATAACTCCCTTCAAAAGTTATTCCTGTTTGCCAGTCACCTGACCAAAGGACTTGAGGTTTAGGTTTTGAGCACCTGATCAAAAGCTCATTGGTGTCAGGCACCTGATCAAAAATCTGAGTGGATTCCTACTAGGGTGGTAGAAGAGTGGATGTACCCAGGTTGGGGAACCACTATAATTTCTTGTGTTGTCTGGTTGCCCTTTCTTTTTGTTCTTGCTGTGTTTGTGCCTTTTTAGGATTGCTGTGTTTATACTTTATTAATTTTATTCTGCAATTTTTATTTACATCAAAAGCTGTAAAGGATTTAAGAATACTCTATTCACCCCCCCCCCTCTAGAGTATTTCAGATCTAACACCTCACTTTCAATTGGTATCAGAGCAAGATTCCCTTGGTTGTACAAGCTAACCCTTGAACCAAAGATCCTGAGTTAGATCTGTCTTTACATTCCTATTAGATTTATTCTCACACAGATGACACAAAACAAAAATTATGCAAGCATCAGACCTCCAGTATGCAATATGAATAAGTTTACCATCTAGAAGGCAAGAATCAAATTGTACATGAACTCTATTGATGAGGATATCTTTAGTTCTATTATGACAGGTCCTCCCCAAGCCACTGACTCTACCTCTACAGTAGCTTCAAGCACAAATGCAGTTCCACCACCTGAGTGGACTGAAGCCCAGAAGACGGCTAAAATTGCTGATGCCAAGGCCATAAATATTTTGGCCCAAACAATATCTGATGACATTTTTCAAAAGGTGGCTGAATGCACATCAGCCAAAGCCATCTAGGACTCTCTAAATCAAATGGTGGCTGGATCTACAGATGAAAGGAAGGACAGGAGATCCAATCTCATATCCCTATATGAGAATTTCAAGAAGGAGGAAGCTGAGACAGTAGCTGATATGTACAACAGGTTAAGCTCAATCATCAGTGAGCTAAAAACCTTGGACAAGGACATCACCATCACAGAGGTGAATGATAAGATCCTTGTTGGAACACCCTATTACTAATTTGGGTCAGGATCACTATGTCTCTAGGAAATAATGCTTGACCTCCTGTATAGCTTAATAGGTCAATTAGAATTGAGTCTAAGGGTTAGAAGTCTAGGTTTGGTAGCTGCCTTGAAGACCAGAAGTTTTTCTGTTTGGAGACTAAGTCATATCGTCGAGCTCAGCACGACGATTCGTCGAACTCCGATCGACGATCGTCTAGCACAACTTCGACAGATCGTCGAACTCCATTCGACGATCGCGGATCTCAACTTCATTATATCGTCGAACTCCGTTCGACGATCGGTGAGCTCAGGTCGACGATTTTGACTCTGCTTTGGATCTTTATCTCTGAGCTCAGTTCGACGATCTTTGAGCTCAGATCGACGATAGTTTGCTGCTGTATATTTCCAGATCGCTGAGCTCAGCTCGACGATAGCAGAGCTCAGTTCGACAATTTCAGATAACTTCAAGGATGTTTCTAGATTCAAATTCAAATCAGTTAAGGAGTTATTCTGCAATTAATTCAGAGATTTCTTAGCCATTTTCATTCATTTCTGGACCAAGTTTCAAGGGATTTTTCAAGGAATATTTCTGTGGACTTTCCTCCAGAAGAGATTTTGCAATTAAGGATGCAATTAATGCAGGCTAACGGCTATACTTGACAGAGAATGTTATTCTATTCTGCACCAGAGAATAAAAGACAAAATTTTTTGAGTCTCTAACAGAATACAGAGAGAGACACACAGATTACAGAGATACATTCAAAAATATTTTGTCTCAAGAAATTCTTAAGAACACCCATCCAAGGAGATCAATCTTTTCAGAAATCTTCAGATCTCTTTAGTTTCAAAGTATTCAAGGCCAACATATTTCCAGACTCCAGACATTCAACATTTCAGCTATTGCTGAAATCATCTATTGCTGGAGTTCAATCTTTGAAGGCCTATCACCCTCAGCAAAGCTTTTCTTCCTGAAGATCTCAAGCATTCAGGGGGAGCTTTGACACCAACAATCCACATAGTCTTCTCAGTTGTTTGAGAAAGAGAAGACTTCCATCACTCTCTCACCCCCTCTCTATAAAGGGTTTCTCAAACTCCCTTCAAAAGTTTGAGCTTGGTTTTTGAGCACCTTGTCAAAAGCTCATTGGTGGCAAGACACCTGATCAAAAAATCTGCTTTGATTTTTGAGCACCTTATCAAAAGCTCATTGGTGCCCAGGACACCTGATCAACTCATCCTGCAGTGGATTCCTACCTAGGGTGGTAGAAGAGTGGATGTACCCAAGTTTAGGGCAACCACTATATTTTCTTGTGTCTTCTGGTTTTGCTTGTGTTTATGTTTGTTTCTGTCCTTGATTACTCTGAGATTAGCTTTTGTTTAACTTAGTGTTGTGATTAGATTTATTACTGCTTCCCTGCTCACACATATTACAACAACTGTTGTAAAAAGCTTCAGAGCACCATATACTCTATTCACCCCCCTTTAGAGTATATCAGATCTAGCTGCACTTTCAATTGGTATCAAAGCCAGGTTGGTTAAACATACCATACCTGATTGGTTGTACAGGCTAACACCTGAACCCAAAGATCCCAAGTTAGATCTGTTTTCTTTTGTATTTTATTGTTAGATTTGCTTTCTCAAATTATGGCCCAAAACAAAGATTATGCTAGCACCAGACCTCCAGTGTGCAATCTATCCAAGTTTGCACTTTGGAATGCAAGGATCAGACTGTACATGAATTCTATTGACGAAGATATTTTTAATTCTGTTTTGACAGTATGTCCAAGACCCCCAGAGAACACAAGCACAAATGCTGTTCCACCTCCATCAGGAACAGATGCTGATATCAAGAGATGGAAGGTAGCTGATGCCAAGGCTATGAACATCTTGGCCCAGACAATGTCTGATGACATATTTCAAAAGGTCGCTGAATGTAATTCAGCTAAGGAAATTTGGGACAAACTCTCAGAAATAGTCTCAGGCTCAGCTGATGAGAGAAAGGATAGGAGATCCCATCTCATCTCTCAATATGAGAATTTCAAAAAGGGAGAAACTGAGTCAGTGGGAGACATGTACAACAGGCTAAGTCTAATTATCAGTGAACTCAGGACATTGGACAAAGAGATCTCTCTAACAGAGCTTAATGACAAGATTCTAATGTGTTTCCCTAGCACTTGGGATTCAAGAATCTGGCCAATAAAAGATGCCAGAAGTCTGAATGAAATCACTACTGAAGCTCTATTGGGTAAGCTCAAATCCTATGAGCTACTCATCAAAAATAGAGAGGAAGAACAGAAGGCTGCCTCACCAGCCACAAGAAAAGAGAAGACCATAGCCTTCAAGGCAATTGAAGATCTGCCTGAAGACAGAGCCACAGGCAATGATGAACTGCTCAGTTTGTTGGCCAAGAGATTCTACAAGATGGCTAGAAAGGACATCAGAAGGAGATCATACAAGGAGCAGGATAAGCCAAGGTATGACAAGTCCATTAACAAAAATAAAGATATTATTTGCTTTGGTTGCATGAAACCAGGGCACATAGTTCCTGACTGTCCAGAGAACAAGAACAAGGACAAAAGAGACAGGAAAGAAAGAAGAAAGGAGAAAGACTCCAAGAGGAATGGCAATGACAAACCCTCTTCAAGCAAAAACAAACATACAAGAAAGGGGTTTGTTGCTGAATCCTGGAGTGAGACTGAAGAGGAGTCAGAAGTCTCATCCAGTTCCAGTGATGATGAGGATGATGCAGAAGAAAAAGAGTTCTGCATGATGGCAATCAATGCCTCACAGCATAATTCAGAAGAAGAAGAGTCAGAGTCAGATTCAGAGACTCAACCTGAAGAAGATCAGGTAATTGCTTCTTTTGATTTTAGTTCAGAGGACTTTAAATCTGAATTTAAAGCACTGTGTTTAGACCTGCTAAAGTCTGAGAAAGAAATTATCTCTCTCAGAAATCAATTATCTGAACACAATACTTTAAAGTCAGAAAACCTCAAACTCTCTCAGGAGTTGGAGAGCTGTAGGGAGCAGATAGCTTCACTGAAGAGTGAGCTGTCTGAGGCCAAGAAGCTTGAAGAATCCCTTAATGGGAGAAGCATCAAGCTGATGGACATCACAAGTACAGTGAACTCCAGATTCAACAGTACACTGGGCTTGGGTGCTTCATCCAGCCAACTTATAGTTCTAACAACTCCAATCAAATTCATTTCTTACAAAGGAAAGGGAGTTGTAGAGGTTGCTAGGAAAAATTCTGATCTGCCTCAGGAAACTAAGTCCCAGCAGAAATCGTCGAACGGAGATCGACGATCGCCGAATGAAGATCGATGATCGCCGAACGCAGCTCGACGATCTCAGGCAAAATCGTCGAACGCAGATCGACGATCTCACCCAAAGTCGTCGAACGCAGGTTGACGATCTCAAATACCTGACCTTAGCCATAGTCGACCGTCGAACGGAGCTCGACGATCTGACCCAAGATCTTCGAACGCAGCTCCAAGATCGTCGAACAGAGGTCAGAGCTCTGGAAACTCTTTCAAAGGCAAATCAAAATTGAATCCTAAGGATCCTTCATCCCAAATCTTTAACCCTTATACTGAATGGATTATACCTCCAAGGAGATATCATCCTGAAGGATATAAGAGTCAACCTGGGATGTCTTTCATTTCAGAATTTAAAGGTTATCAAACTAGGCCCAAGGTAAACTGGGTCAAAAACAAATGAATTGTCTTATGTGCAGGTGAAGACCTATCCAACATCTAACCAGCAATGGTACTTGGATAGTGGGTGCTCTAAGCACATGACAGGGAACAAGGACAACCTCACATCCTTCAGAGCCAAGCTTGGACCCAAAGTTATCTTTGGTGATTCAAACTTTGGACAGACTAAAGGATATGGTGCAGTCCAGATTGGATCAGTAACTTTCAAGAAGGTAGCTTATGTGGAAGGACTGAAGCACAACCTAATTAGCATCAGTCAGCTGTGTGATGAAGGCTACCAGGTGACCTTCAGCAAAGCCTTATGCAAAATCAAGTCAGAGGACAACACAACTGTGTTGACAGGTAAAAGGAAAGGTAACATCTACCTTGTAGATTTTCTTTCAACTGATGTAAATATCTACTTGTTCAATTCTGTCTGTAAACCAAATACTTTATGGCATAGGAGATTAGGACACCTAAACCTTAAAACTATTGCTAGGCTATCCAAAGACAACCTTGTTAGAGGACTACCTTCTGGCCCCTACAAGAAGGAATGACTCTACAGGGCTTGTCAATTGGGCAAGCAAACTAAGAACAGCTTTAAGTCACTTAATAAGAGTGATTCACCTAGGATATTGTATCTGTTACACATGGATCTTTTTGGACCCATCACAGTACAAAGCCTAGGAGGGAAATCCTACACTTTAGTAGTTGTAGATGACTTCTCTAGATTCACTTGGGTGTTCTTTCTAAGGAAGAAGTCTGATAACTTTAAGTGTTTGACAGAGTTTCTCAAATGTATACAGATTGAGTTCAATACTCACGTTGCCCTGATCATAAGTGATCATGGGACAGAGTTTGATTCTCTTCTTATGCAAGAGTTCTGTCAGAGTGAAGGGATCAGGCATACTTTCTCAGCTCCTAGAACTCCTCAGCAAAATGGGGTAGCTGAAAGGAAAAATAGAACCCTTATTGAATCTGCCACTACATTGTTGTCAGATGCTCATCTACCTCTATCTTTCTGGGCAGAGGCAGTGAACACCTCCAACTATGTGCTGAATAGAAGTCTGATACATAAACTAAAGGGAAAGACTCCCTATGAATTACTCAAAGGGAAGAAACCTAACGTTGACTATTTTAGAGTCTTTGGTTGTATTTGCTATATTCATAATAATGAAAAGAAATATTTAGCAAAATTTCAAGCCAAAGCTGATGAAGGAGTGTTTCTGGGATACTCCATGATCAGCAAGGCTTATAGGGTCTATAATAAATCATCTTTAAAAATTGAGGAATATGTTCACATTTCATTTGATGAAACTAACATGTCTTTCAAGGAGAAGACTTCTTCTACCATAGAACCTTTGCATGAACATTCTCTAGTTGAAGACTTGAATAAGTTACAGGTTACTCAAGCGGATGAAAGCAGTGGAGATGAAGAAAATGCTCAACATATTGAAGAACAACTTGAAGAGCCAGTTGTTGTACCACAAGAGGAAACAACAACACAGGTTGGTGAACAATCAACACCCCCTGTTGATTTAGTAACATCAAGAGACCATCCAATTTCCCAAATAATTGGAGAAATCTCAGCTGGTGTGCAAACCAGAAATCAGGTAAACCAAAACCTGTTGCACACCTGCTTCCTATCTCAAATTGAACCTCAGTCCATTCAAGATGCAGAGCAAGATCCACACTGGATCATTGCAATGCAAGAAGAGTTGCATCAATTTGAGAGGATCAAAGTATGGGAACTAGTGCCAAAGCCTAAGGATCACTCCATTGTTGGAACAAAATGGGTATTCAGAAACAAACTGGATGAACAAGGAGTAATTGTAAGGAACAAGACAAGACTAGTTGCTCAGGGATACTCTCAAGAAGAAGGAATCGACTACGAGCAGACCTTTGCACCTGTTGCAAGATTAGAAGCCATCAGAATATTTCTAGCTTATGCAGCACACAAAGGCTTCAAGGTATATCAGATGGATGTCAAAAGTGTATTCCTAAATGGAGACATCAAAAAGGAAGTTTATGTCAGACAACCTCCAGGTTTTATCTCTCCTACTTTTCCTGATTATGTTTTTAGACTAAACAAAGCATTATATGGTCTCAAGCAAGCTCCTAGAGCATGGTATGAGACCCTAGCATGCTTTCTTTTGGAAAATGGTTTTATAAGGGGTAGAGTAGACCAAACTCTTTTCATTAGAACCCATAAGTCCCATACCCTACTAGTACAAATTTATGTAGACGATATCATTTTTGGTTCTACTGACTCCAAATTGTGCAGAAGGTTTTCCAACCTGATGCATTCTAAGTTTGAGATGAGTAGCATGGGTGAGCTATCCTTCTTTCTAGGATTGCAAGTCAAACAGCATGCTGAAGGCATCTTTATTTCTCAAACCAAATACGCAAATGAATTGGTTAAGAAATTTGGTATGTCTGAAGCATCTTGTATGAAAACACCCATGCCTACTAATGCTGTATTAGATGCTAATGAACATGGGAAAGCTGTTGATCAGACAACATATAGAGCAATGATTGGCTCTTTACTATATCTTACAGCTAGTATACCAGATATAATGTTTGCTACATGTATATGTGCTAGGTTCCAAGTAAGCCATAGAGAGTCACACCTAACACTAGTAAAGAGGATTCTCAGGTATGTTAAAAGTTGTCCAAATCTAGGTCTCTGGTATCCAAAAGATTCAGCATTTGATTTAACTAGATTCTCTGATGCTGACTATGCTGGATGCAGAATTGACAGGAAAAGCACCAGTGGAACTTGTCAGTTCCTTGGTGACAGACTTGTCTCTTGGTTTTGTAAGAAACAAACTTCTGTGTCAACTTCAACTGCTGAAGCTGAATATATGGCTGCAGGCAGTTGTTGTTCACAAATCTTGTGGATTCAAAACCAACTCCTAGACTATGGCTACAACTTAGAAAAGTCTAAAATCTTTTGTGATAACACTAGTGCTATTTCTATATCTCAAAATCCAGTCCTCCATAGTAGGACAAAACACATAGAGATTAGGCATCATTTCTTAAGAGATAATGTTGAAAAGAATAAAATTGAACTACAATATATCCCAACTGATTTACAAAGGGGAGATATTTTCACCAAGCCATTGGATGAAAAGAAACATACCTTCTTCCTCAATCAGTTAGGAATGTTAGATGGAGGAAGTCTTTAATAATATCCAAGATTTTGAAAGCTTAAAAATTGACCAAGACTAGGCAAACATCTTGATTTTTCTTAGTGTCTAGAGTTTTTCTGGTCTCTAAACTACGCTCGACGATTTTCCCCCAGATCGTCAAACAGAGATCGACGATTTCCGAAATCGTCGAACTAAGTTCAGCGTCTCTCAGATAGTATGAACTATCTCTTCCGGTCAACGATCGTCGAACGACGCTCGACGATTTTGTTCTCTGAACGATCGTCGAACGGAGCTCGACGCTCTCCAATATCGTCGAACGGAGATCGACGATGTTGAAGACTCTTCAGATTCCTTTAGTAGCCTCGATCGTCGAACTGGGTTCAACGATCTTTCCAATTCTGCGTCGAACCCTAATATAAAACTCTTTTTTCGCCGTCGTTCTCCTTTGCGCTTTCGATTTCTCTGCAAGAATTTTCTTTCCCTCCAAACAGTTCTACACTTGGTCGTTTTGTTTGTTGAATTCTTGCAGGTACCCATGGCTGTGTCAGTTGCTGTTCTTGCTGCTATGAAGTTTCATGCTGGTTTTGACATCGATATGGAATCATTCAGCACAACTGACCAGGTTTTTCAAGATATTTTGGGGTTGTTCAAAGACCAGAATCTGACAGAAATAATGACCACCAGGATCAAGCTGGCATCTGATGAGATAAAGGAATGGGTTTATACTGCCCACACTCCAGATAACAACACCATTGTTGGGTCTATATCTGGAACCTAGGTACCCTTAACCCCAACAATTCTATCAGAAGTTTTTGAGTTGAGAAATGGAGAAGATTCTGCTGACTTATCTGGAGAAGAGTATTCTGAACTGCTTGCCAGAATGGGTCATTCAGAGGGAAACCCTAGCAAGCTCTTTAAAAGGAACCTTTCTGTAGAATATAGATTCATGGCAGATGTTGTTGGGAAAGTGCTACTGGCTAAGCACTCTGCACATGATACAATTTCAAGGTATCAGCTCTGCCTCATGGGAGCTCTTGTGGACAAGAAAAATCTGAATTGGGGAGAAATCTTCTTTGACTTCATCAAGAAGAAAATCAACAAAAGCTTTGTCAACTTTGGAAGGATCATTGGGGTGTTTCTGCAGCATAGGTGCCCTGCCTTGCTGGTCTCCTCTAGCATTCATATAAATGTCTCCAAGAGACTGTCCTGTGCCCTCTTTGGAAAGTGGGACAGACAAATCAGCAAGCCCAACAGGCCCTCCTCCAGCACTCCTTCAGGCACAAGGACTCTAAGAGTCACTCCTCCACAGGTCTCTGCCCCTGCAGATGACCTGCCTGCTGTTGTTGCCTCTCCTCTTCCTCCTCCAATTCCATCCCTTCCCATACAATCTACCATCCCAACTCCATCCATCATCATATCCAGCCCCTCTCCATAATCCACACCATCTCTAGTACCTGTTCTTCCAACACCAGAAGAACATTTCCACCCATTATTCTCCTACCCTCCACCAGATGTCACTTCATCACTATCCCATCCATCCTTCACCCTAATTGATGATTCCTTTATGGATGATTCTACATCATCTCCTCCTGAGCTACCCTCCTCCTCCACTTCTTTTCAAGATCTTCTACACCAAATCATTGACCAACCAACATTCACCCCATCTATCTCCATTCCCCTGTCCTCCATATCCACCTTACCAACACCTCAGCCATCCCTTCCACCATTCTCCATCTCTCCTCTACCAGAACCCTCAGATGCTCCTATATCTTCTACCTCTGCTCCAGTCACCCTTGAGCAAGTAGACCTCCCAGCCCTTGCTGATAGGCTGTATGAGTTGCTTGCCCCCAGGCTCTCTCTGCTGTTGGAGACCTCCTTGGCTCCACTACACCTGTCAGTGGCAGCTCTCTCTGCCAGGCTCTCTTCCCTCTTCCCTCAGGCAGCCCTTACAGCAGTGTGCCTTGATCCAGACTTGTCTGAATCTAGGCAGGGGGAGATGCCATATGAAGTGAGTCTTCATGCTGCTGCTGTTGCTGCTGCTGCTTCTGTGACTGCTTCTGTGAGCCTGTCTGCTGCTGCTGTCTTTGCTGCTTCTTCAGCTCCTCCTATTGCTGCTGTTGCTATGCCTCAAGCACAAAGTCCTCCTGCTCCAATCCTTGCAATAGACCTCAGGTCTTTGCTTTCAACTTTTGATTCTGCATACTTCAGCTGTCTGCCAGAGATAAATGCTGTCCAGCCTCCAGAGGATCTATCCATGGCCCTTGTGCCATTTTATTGCTGTGACCCAAGCATTATAACCTCCTTTGTCAACTCAGTGTATGCTACTGCTTCTTCTGAAGAAAGCATTGTTGTTGCTTCTGAGAATGTTGATACTGCTGCTGAAGTGTCTGTCATTACTGATGAACCAATTTCTAAGGAAATTTTGATGTCAGAGGCACCTGAATTTGAGCCTTCTGCAGTTTCTGATGATATTCCTTCTGTTGTTGTTGTTGTTAGTGAAGTTGTTTCTGCTGCCACCTCTCCAGAGCCTACTGTTGCTGATGCTGTTGTTACTGCTTCTACTATATCTGCTGCTGTCATTTCTGCTGTTACTACTTCAACACTTGCTGCTACAACCTCTACCTCATCTGCCTTTGTACAGCTCGAGAAGGACTTAATGAAGAAAATTGATGCTCTCTATGATGACCAGAGTTCTGAAAGTGATGAATTTAGAATAGACTCTGATGACTCTTCTGCTACCATTGCCAGGAAAAGAAAGGCAAGGAGCAAAGCTTTGAAGAGGGTACCTCCTGCCAAAGTTAAGGATAACAATGATATCCCATATTACATTCTACAGGACTGCACTATCACTGAACACTAGATGCAGTACTCCAAAAATCAGCTGAAGGCAATGAAAAATAAAAGAAAATATGAGAAGGGTTCCTCCCAGTTCCAGCACTCTCATCCTCCTCCACCACCTCCTCCTGATGCAGGTGCAGGTGGAAGCTCTGCAGCTCAACCCCCAGCCAGAAGTCAGGCCCCCTATCATCCTCATGCCAGATCTTACAATAGGGGAAGCCAATCCAGGGGATCTCAATCAAGGAGAGGAGGATACAGAGGAAATAAAAGAGATCTTCAAGTCTACTCCAAAGGGTACTCCAGGCAACACCCATATTCTAGGGGAGGACAAACTTCAACTGATACAACATCTGGTTCTTTCCCTTATAAGCTGAAAGAAAATGTGTCTTCCAGGCCTCCTCAGGACAATCCCTCTAACAGATATGAGCCAACTGTACCTTTTGAGGATCCTGAGAACAATCCTGCTGCCTAGACTGCAAGAATGAAGGAACTAGCTGCACTGGATCAGATTAAAAAGGCTAGAGAATAAGGAATAGATTCATCTAACATCTCAACAATGTCTGAACAGAGAAAGAAAGAGCTAGAAAGATATGCATCAAGTAAATTCTTTGATTCTGAAAGGTATATGGAATTACATCCTGAAGCAGATGATTCCAGATCAAAGAAGGAAGCCCTCAATCCCAACAGAGAGATTAAAATGGTTAAGGGCAAGGAAAAGAAATGATATTGTAAGGTGACATTCTCTGATTTCTGATTATCTGGATGCTATATATTTCTGTAGTTCTGCTATGTCTAGCTTGTTGTTTTTCTGTGTTGCTGATTGCTGTTATTTTAATTTTTCCAAAGTTTGTAAATAGTAATCCTAACCCAAATAGGGGGAGATTGTTGGAACACCCTATTACTAATTTGGGTCAGGATCACTATGTCTCTAGGAAATAATGCTTAACCTCCTGTATAGCTTAATAGGTCAATTAGAATTGAGTCTAAGGGTTAGAATTCTAGGTTTGGTAGCTGCCCTGAAGACCAGAAGTTTTTTTGTTTGGAGACTAAGTCATATCGTCGAGCTCAGCACGACGATTCGTCGAACTCCGATCGACGATCGTCTAGCTCAACTTCGACAGATCGTCGAACTCCATTCGACGATCGCTGAGCTCAACTTCATTATATTGTCGAACTCCGTTCGACAATCGGTGAGCTCAGGTCGACGATTTTGACTCTGCTTTGGATCTTTATCTCTGAGCTCAGTTCGACGATCTTTGAGCTCAGATCGACGATAGTTTGCTGCTGTATATTTCCACATCGCTGAGCTCAGCTCGACGATAGTAGAGCTCAGTTCGACGATTTCAGATAACTTCAAGGATGTTTCTAGATTCAAATTCAAATCAGTTAAGGAGTTATTCTGCAATTAATTCAGAGATTTCCTAGCCGTTTTCATTCATTTCTGGACCAAGTTTCAAGGGATTTTTCAAGGAATATTTCTGTGGACTTTCCTCCAGAAGAGATTTTGCAATTAAGGATGCAATTAATGCAGGCTAACGACTATACTTGACAGAGAATGTTATTCTATTCTGCACCAGAGAATAAAAGACAAAATTTTTTGAAGTCTCTAACAGAATACAGAGAGAGACACACAGATTACAGAGATACATTCAAAAATATTCTAAGAAAATCTCAAGAACACCCATCCAAGGAGATCAATCTTTTCAGAAAACTTCAGATCTCTTTAGTTTCAAAGTATTTAAGGCCAACATATTTCCAGACTCCAGACATTCAACATTTCAGCTATTGCTGAAATCATCTATTGCTGGAGTTCAATCTTTGAAGGCCTATCACCCTCAGCAAAGCTTTTCTTCCTGAAGATCTCAAGGATTCAGGGGAGCTTTGACATCAACAATCCACATAGTCTTCTCAGTTATTTGAGAAAGAGAAGACTTCCATCACTCTCTCACCCCCTCTCTGTAAAGGGTTTCTCAAACTCCCTTCAAAAGTTTGAGCTTGGTTTTTGAGCACCTTGTCAAAAGCTCATTGGTGGCAAGACACCTAATCAAAAAATCTGCTTTGGTTTTTGAGCACCTTATCAAAAGCTCATTGGTGCCCAGGACACCTGATCAACTCATCCTGCAGTGGATTCCTACCTAGGGTGGTAGAAGAGTGGATGTACCCAAGTTTAGCGGAACCACTATATTTCCTTGTGTCTTCTGGTTTTGCTTGTGTTTATGTTTGTTTCTGGCCTTGATTACTCTGAGATTAGCTTTTGTTTAACTTAGTGCTGTGATTAGATTTATTACTGCTTCCCTGCTCACACATATTACAACAACTGTTGTAAAAAGTTTCAGAGCACCATATACTCTATTCACCCCCCCTTTAGAGTATATCAGATCTAGCTGCACTTTCAATCCTTATGTGCTTCCCAAGCTCATGAGATACAAGGATCTGGCCCATCAAGGAGGCCAAAGCCTAAATGAGATTTTCAATGAATCTCTTTTAGGAAAGCTTAAGTCCTATGAATAGCTGATCAAATCCAGAGAGGCAGCTGAGCAGAGAACACCTCCTCCAGCAAGAAAAGAGCACATCATTGCTTTCAAGGCTGCTGAGGAGATAGAGACTCCAACCATGAATGAAGAACTGATTTCTCTATTTGCCAAGAGATTTTACAATATGGCAAGGAAAGACTTCAGGAGAAAGTCATCCAGGCAGTATGATCAGCCAAGGTATGACAAAACACCAACTAAATAAGTGGTGTGTTTTGGTTGCAGGAAACCTGGACACTTCATCTCTGAGTGTCCAGAGAATCAGAAGAAGGAGAAAGAAGAGAGAAGGACACAAGAAGACAGCACAACAGCATGCCTTCCTCCAGCAAATACAAGAAGAAGGAGAAAGGTTTTGTGGCTGAATCCTGGAGTGAAACTGAGGATGAATCAACATCTTCCAGCTCTAGTGAAGATGAAGAAGAGGCAAGGGCCAAGGAAGTCTGCCTAATGGTCATTGATGCCTCTAGGGGTCATTCAGAGGAAGAAGATTCAGACAATGAAGCAGTTTCAGATTCTGAAGCTGATAATGTTTATTATCTTCTTTTCATTTTAATTCTGAATCATTTAAATCTGAATTCAAAACCATGTGCATAGATCTAATTAACTCAGAAAAGGAAATTAAAACTCTTAGGAAAAATTAGGAAACCTAGAAACTGTTAACTCTGCAAATAATAGGTTAAAGGATGAATTAATCTTATCTAATAAACAAATTATAATGTTAAAGAATGAGTTATGTGAGGCTAAACAACTTGAGGAGACTCTCAATGGAAGAAGCCTCAAGCTGATGGACATTACAAGCACAGTTAATGCCAGATTGAATGGCAAGCTGGGCTTGGGTGCATCATCAGGTTTGCCCCCATTCTCAAGAAAAACATTTTATCAACCCCCATCAAGTTTGTTTCAGCTAAGGGGAAAGAAATAATGAACAATAAACAAACCTTAGAAGTTGTTCCAAAATCAATAGGTCAAAATAAAAGAAACCTGAAAATAAGTAAAAACAAAGTTCAGAAGATTTCGTCAAACTCAGATCGACAAAATGTGGCCAGTTCGTCGAACTCAACTCGACGAACGCTGAACGCAAATCTTAGATATAATCATTCGTCTAACTGCGATCAAAGAACTCTATATGGTTCGTCGAGCAGAGATCGATCAACTTGGGGCACAAAAATGACTATGTTCATTCTCTGGGCAGAGATCGACGATCTCATCCGAATTCGTCAAACTCTGGTCGACGAACTCACAATAATTCGTTGAACCTAGAAAGACTTAATAGAAATTATAACTATAACAGCAACCTCAATAAATCTAGGAAATCATTTAATCCATTAGCTGATTGGATCATTCCACCTAGAAGATATCATCCACTAGGATACAAATCTCAACCAGAGTTTTCTGTAATATCTAGTTTTTCTTATCAGCAAAATAAGGGACCCAAGGTAACCTGGGTCAAGAACAATTAATTATTTTCATTGCAGGTAAAGCGCTGTCCAGGTGTGAATCAGTCTTGGTACCTGGACAGTGGTTGCTCCAAACATATGACTGGCAGCAAGGATAACCTAATCAACTATGAGTCCAAGCTGGGTCCAAAGGTAATCTTTGATTATTACAAGTGTGGCCAGTCTGAAGCTATGGAGAAGTGAATATTGGAGCAGTCACCTTCAAGAAAGTGACCTATGTAAGTGGACTCAGGCATAACCTCATCTCAATAAGCCAATTATTTGATGAAGATTATCAGGTACATTTCAACTCAACTTCTTGCATTATTTCTAATAAATAAAACCAAAAAGTTTTAATTGGAAATAGGCAAGGAAACTTATACTTAGTTGATTTTCTTTCTGCCAAATCAGACATTTGTTTGCTTAATATTGTTTGCAATCAAAATGAGTTATGGCATAAAAGGCTAGGACATGTTAACATGAAAAATATTGCTAGGCTATCAAAAGACAGTCTTGTAAGAGGCTTACCTTCTGGTCCCTACAAGAAGGAAGGCCTTTGCAGGGCTTGTCAACTAGGCAAGCAAACTAAATCTAGGTTTAAATCAGTAAATAAAAGTGATTCACCTAGGATTTTATATTTGCTACACATGGATCTCTTTGGACCCATTGCTGTACAAAGCCTAGGAGGGAAATCCTATACCTTAGTTATTGTAGATGACTTCTCAAGGTTCACTTGGGTGTCCTTTCTGAGATCTAAGTCAGATACCTTTAAGGTTCTTACAGATTTTCTCAGGACCATACAGATTGAGTACTCTACTCATGTTGCATTGATCAGAAGTGATCATGGTACAGAGTTTGATTCTCTTCTTATGCATGAGTTCTGTGAGAAGGTAGGTATCAGGCACTACTTCTCAGCTCCTAGAAGTCCCCAACAAAATGGGGTAGCTGAAAGAAAAAATAGGACCCTAATTGAAGCTGTAGGTACATTACTTGCAGATGCTTACTTGCCACTAACCTTTTGGGCAGGGGCTGTAAACACTGCAAATTATGTCCTGAACAGAAGCCTAATACATAAACTGAAGAATAGGACTCCCTATGAATTACTTAAAGGGAGGAAACCTAAAATCAACTACTTTAAAGTATTTGGATGTATGTGTTATATACATAACAACAACAAAAACTACATTAGGAAGTTTGAAGCTAATGCTGAAGAGGGAATTTTTCTAGGATATTCCCAAGTAAGCAAAGCTTATAGGGTCTTTAATAAATCAATCCTTAAAAATTGAGGAATTTATTCATGTTACATTTGATGAAACTAACATGTCTTGCAAGGAGAAAGAGATTTCTACCAATAGCACTTTGCAGGTACCTCACTTCTGTGAGAGTTTGGATGGACTTAACCTCACCCAAGAGGTTCCAACACATCCTTCTTCACAAGTCAATGAAGAAAGTGAAGAAGAAGAAAGCACTGAAGGAATTGAATTTCCCTCAACCGCAAACTCAATTCCACAAGAGGAATTAATTCAAAATGTTGTTGTTGAACTAACTCCACGAAATGATCTTGTCACACTAAGGGATCACCCTAGATCTCAAGTGATTGGAGGCATATCAGTGTGTGTACAGACAAGGCATCAACTCAACCAAGATTTGATGCATGCCGGTTTTATCTCCTAGGTTGAACCTCAATCCATAAAAGATGTTGAGCAGGATCCCTACTGGATCATTGCAATGCAAGAGGAAATCAACCAGTTTGAGAGATGTAGAGTTTGGGATTTGGTTCCAAGACCCCAAGACTACCCAGTCATTGGAACCAAATGGGTATACAGAAATAAACTAGATGCCCAAGGTACAATAGTGAGGAACAAAGCTAGGCTTGTTGCTCAAGGATACAGGCAGGAAGAAGACATAGATTATGATCAAACCTTTGCACATGTTGCAAGGTTAGAGGCCATCAGAATATTTTTGGCCTATGCTGCCTACAAGAAATTCAAGGTGTACAAGATGGATGTGAAGAGCGTTTTCTGAATGGAGTACTAAAAGAAGAGGTTTATGTTGAACAACCTCCAGGTTTTATTTCTCCAACTCACCCTTATCATATTTTTAAATTGCATAAATCCCTCTATAGTCTAAAGCAAGCTCCAAGAGCTTGTTATGAGACCTTAGCTAGCTTTTTGATATAGCATAAGTTCATTAGAGGCATAGTAGATAAGACACTTTTCACTAGACATCATAAGGACCAAAAATTGTTAGTACAAATATATGTGGATGACATCATATTTGGGTCTATTGATTCCAAATTATGCAAGAGGTTCTCTGACCTCATCCATTCTAAATTTGAAATGAGTAGCATGGGTGAGCTCTCCTACTTCCTTGGTCTCCAAGTGAAGCAGCTCCCTGATGGCATCTTCATCTCCCAAGCTAAATATGCAAAAGAGCTTATCAAAAGTTTGGGATGGATGATGCCTCAGCAAAGAAAATACATATGGCTACAAATGTTGTAATAGACTCTGATTCACATGGGAAACCTGTTGACCAAAAATTATATAGCGGCATTGTTGGGTCCCTATTATATCTTACAGCTAGCAGACCTGATATCATGTTTGCCACATGCCTTTATACTAGGTTCTAAGTGAACCCTAAAGAATCTCATTTAATTTTCTTAAAAGAATTTTGAGATATATAAAGAGTTGTCCAAGTCTAGGCCTATGGTATCCTACTGAATCAGAATTTGAGTTAACTGGATACTCAAATGCTGATTTTGCTGGATGCAGGGTAGACAGGAAAAGTACTTCAGGAACCTGCCAGTTCCTGGGTATGAGATTAGTGTCCTGGTTTTGTAAGAAACAGTCATCTGTGTTTACCTCAACTGCTGAGGCAGAATACATTGCAGCTGGAAGGTGTTGTTCCCAGATGCTGTGGATTCAAAATCAACTTCTAGACTATGGTCTCAACTTAAATAATTCAACTCTACTATGTGATAACACAAGTGCTATAGCTATAGCACAAAATCCAGTCCATCACAGTAGGACCAAGAATATAGACATTAGGAATCATTTCATAAGAGAGTGTGTAGACAAAAACAAAATTAAACTTGTCTATATCTGCACTGATTTACAAAGAGCTGACATTTTCACCAAACCTCTGGATGAAAGAAACCATCTGTTCTTTATAAATCAACTTGAAATGATCAATGGAGAAGACTTAGTTTAGTTTTTGTCTGCACTCGATGAATTTTCCAGAGTTCGTCGAATGGAGCTCGATGAACTAGGGACAGTTCGGGAGATATTCATCGAATGGAGATCGACAAACTCTCTGTGAGTGAAGTTGTTTTCGTCGAACGGAGATCGACGAATCCACTTCAGAAAACATTCGTTGAACGGAGCTCGACGAAATGTCTTCAAATCTTCAGACTGAGCTCGACGAATTGTTTAACTCTAAATTATTTCATCGAATCCAGATCGAAGAATGTTTTAATTTTTGTGGAACGGAGTTTGTCGATTCATATTCTGGAAAATCTTATATCTAGCTTTTCTTCGACCTCCGTCCCGTGCTTTCTGTTCCTTTGCACTTGATCGTGGTTTTCTCTTATAGGTACTCTCATGGAGATTCCAACAGGAACCATTGCTGCAATGAAGTTCGATATTGGCTTCGATGTCGACTTTGATTCGTTTCACCATTCTGACCCAATATTTCTGGATATTCTGCAACTTTTGGAAGAGCAACAACTGAAGAACCTGATGACAACAAGGATTAAGCTATCTGGAACTGAGATCAGAGAATGGGTTTATACATCTTCAACAATAGAGGAGAACACAATGGTTTGATCAATTGCGGGTAACGCTATCTCTCTCTATCTCGCTGTATTAACTGAAATATTTGGATTGAATAATGGAGAAGAAGAATTAGAGATTGATAGTGAAGGATATGACATGATGCTGAACAAGATGGGTTACTCTGGAGATAACCCTAATAAAGTGCTGAAGAAACACTTGTCTGCAGAATTTAAATTTCTTGCAGATATTGTTGGGAAAGTCTTGCTGGGCAAGCATACTGCACACGATTATATAACCAAGCATCAATTTCTCGTTATGTGTGCAGTAGTCAACAAGAAACAAGTGGACTGGTCTCAGATCATCTTTGATCTGATCAAGAAAAAGAACAACAAAAAGGAAGTGTGTTTTGGAAGAATCCTGTGGATCTTTTTGAAGGAAAAAGCTGCTGAATCACTGGTCTCCCTGACCATATTCATCAATGTCAGCAAAAGGCTTACATGTGCCTTGTTTAGCAGGTGGGAGAGGACAATAACAAAGCCTTCTAAGGCCTCATCCTCTGCCACCAAAGCTTCTGAGAGCACAAGGGCTGTAGAAACCACTCCCCACCCTTCTAAAGAGATCACTCCCTCATCCCCATCTCTTCCAGCACTCCAAACTCAACTACCCTTACACCCAACACAACATTCCCCCACCTCAACATCAGATTCTACAACAACCCTCCTCCACCATCTCCTCTACTCCACAACCACAAGCAACAACCACAACTACAACCATCTATTCATGTTACTACTCCAGCTACTCACCTATCACTTCTCCACCCATAGATCTTACAAACATCCCCTCTTCCCCTATTCAGGCATATCATCAACCCTCCCCTTCTCCAACACCACCTTCATCCCCTCTTCCACCACATTTGTCCTACATACCATCTTTCAATCTATTGTCATCTCCTCCCACTACTCCTTCTCCTCCAAATCAATCCACACAAGGTGACCAAATGCCAGATGCTCCTCCTCCAACCCCACCAACTACTGCCATCCCTCCACCTGTCTCCACTCAACCACCTTATGGAACACCTTCTGCAACTCCACCATTGGACCCCTCCACAATTTCTTCTATCATTGCCCTCATCACACCCCTCCTCAAAACAATAATAGTAGAGGCCATTACACATCTTGCTACTTCTATATCTTCCCTCTCTGCCCAGATTTCTGCCCTCACTGCTGCCCCATATTCAGTAAGGGGCCTGGCTCCAGTTCACACTAAAACCAGGCAGGAGGAGATGCTTGATGAAGAGGCTATAGCAGAACCAGTAGCAGCTACAACAACAGAAGCAGTAACAGATGCAGCAGTAGTAGCAACAGTAGTAGTTCTAGCAGAAGTACCAGCAGATGCAGATGCTGAGCTAGATTTAACTGATTTTATTCGTTTTATTGAAACTGACATGGACATAGATGATTCAGTACCAGAAGAAATAAACCCTGCTGGTGATTTCATCATAAATCCCATAGTAGATTTAGTAAATTAGTTGAAAACTTTTGATACTGCATATTTGAGTTTTCTTCCAGCACACTATACTAAGCCATCTTTGGCTATTGTTCCCTATTCTTCTCCAATAAGTCCTAAAGTTGCCAAACAACTCAAAGACAGTTTTGCTGCTCCAGAGCTTACAGTCATTCCATTCCCTCCAGAAATTTTTCTACACCAAGCTTTGTAATGGATGACTCTCCTATGCCATATCTTGATGCTTTGATCTTGGCTGTTATTGAAGAAGAGAATAAGGCAGTTGCTGAAAGCACTGTCATAGACAGCACTCCAGCTCCAGATTCAATTACAGTTTCTCCTCCAGCTCCATCTCAGACTGAGAAGCCTATCATTTCTACTGAGGCCCGAAAGCTTTGAATGATCTATATGATAATCCTCAAGAGTCTGAAGATGAGGATGATGATGAAGATGAGGATTCTGATGAGGATCCAAAGAAGAAGAAAGTATCTAAGAAGTGGAAATCACCTCCTCCTCCTGCTCCTAAACCAAATCTAGCAAATGACACTCCCTACTACATTCTTCAGAAGATTACTCCTTATAAGGGAATGCCTTCTTGGATATGGTTATCCAAGAATGAACAAAAAGAGAAGTAGAAGATATTCCCCTCCACCAACTCACAGATATATAAAGGACCCTCCTCCACCTCCTCCTCCAGCTGCTGGTGCTTCAGGCACAACTTCTCAAAGGACTACCCAATTTCAAACTTATCAAAGACATCAGGGTAGGTCCTCATCCTTAGAAAGCAGCCAGCATAGAATGTATCCATCTGGCAAGCAACACAAGCTCAATAGCAGCAACAACATCAACAGTAAAAACAGCAAAAACTTCCTGAACATCAACAAGATGAAAGCTCTAACAGACCTACTTCTCCACATGTACCTTTTGAAGATCCAGAAATAGCAACAACTGCTAGGATGGACAGGTTCCAAGAACTTGTTGGCCTTTCTATGATCAACAAAGGCAGAGCTGAAGGAAAGGATCCCTCAGAATATACTACCATATCTAAATACAGGAAGGAAGAGCTCAAAAGGTTTGAAAAACTAACAAATTTTTCAATGTTGATGATTACATGAAATTGCACCCAGAAGCAGTAGTGCCCAGGGCCACATCTTTGAAAATCATAGGGGCTGCTGATATGACAATGACTAAGGTGCAAGCTGCTGATCCCAACAGGGAAATTGTTTTTACCAAGCCTGGAGATAAAGGTAAAGAGGAAAAGCCCAAGGAAAATAAGCAGAAGAAATGATCTCTGAACTATTTAGTTTCTGAAATGTTTTATAACTACTTTCTACTTTTGATACAAAGCTTATGTATATATATATCTGCTGTATGTGTTAATTCTCTCTGCCAGATATATGCTTTCTTGCTTTGCTTATTTTCAGTTTAGTCTGAGTCTATAATTAGTGACCTCACCCAAATAGGGGGATATTGTTGGATCCCTAGTTTGATTTGGGCTAGGTTCACTAAGTTAGGATCTTGTGACACATCTTCTATAGTCAGGTTCATAGTTGTGTCCTAATGTCTAGGCCAATTCCTTAGTTTCAACATCCCATGGACTAGCCATCATCAGACTGCCAGAGACTCAATACTAAGAAAATTTCCAAAGAATCAGTAAAATGAGTTCGACGTTCGTCGAACTCAGGTCGGCGATTGTCATGCTCAGCTCGACGATCTCAGAGAAAATTCTCTGAGCTGAGCTTGATGTTCTTGAGTCTCAGGTCGACGATCGTTGGACTCTACCTTCAGCACTCCAAGTCCAGACTTTATTCTTTAGACTCCAGTCGACGAACTTAGTTCTCTGGTCGACAATTTCTGGATTCTCTACTTCAACTTATTAATCCAAAAGCCTCTCAGTTTCCTAAGTCTAGAATCATCTCCAATCAACGAATTCAAGATCCTCAGCTCGACGAAACAAATTCTCAGTCGATGATTTCTGGATACTTCACTTCAACAGTTCATTCCAGAAGCATCTAAAATATTTAAGTCCAGAAATACTTTGTTGAACTTCAGTCGACGAAACCAGTTATCAGCTCGACAAACTCCATACACAAAATTGTCAAAGTTTCTTATCAATGCAGTTTTACCCTCTGCTCGACGATCTTGGAACTCAGCTCGACGAACAGAAGTAATCTGGTCGACGAACACAGCTTCTCAGCTCGACGATCTGTGGACTCAGCTCGACGATTTCTGTTCTCTGTTCGACGAATCCAGACTTAGTTATTTCCTTCATTCTGTCCCCTTCCTATTGCAATAGTTACTGAGTAATCAATGCTAAAATATTCTCTGAATATAACCGTTAGACAGAGCATTTATTATGGTCTTCTCCAGGATTATTGCTTGTCATTTTTCCATGGGACAGTTGGGGAAATAAATCAATGCAGTTTATTTTCAGGGCTGTCAGCAATTAATGCAGAGGAATTCAAATTTCGAAAGAGAATTTCTTGACAGGAAATATAAAAGAAATTTCCTCTTCTTTCCCGTAATAGAAAAAAATATACACACATACATACAGAGATACACAAACAACATAGATACACAGTTAGTCAGTCTACAACAAAAAATTCTCTGTTGTTCTCTCTTGACAGAACTGTAACGCCCCGAAAATTGCATTTGAGTCGGTCGCGTCAAAAGGGATTTTTGGTGCCTGTATAGGGGTACACAGCCTAGGACACGGGCGTGTCCAAGGCCGTGTCTGGCTGGTGTTTTTGGCCGTTTTCATCCCGAGAAGGACATGGCCAGGAACACGGCTACGTGACACGGGCGTGTCATTGGACACGGGCGTGTGCCTACCCGTATTAGGACCCGTATTCTGTTGGGTCGTGTCCGTTGCCATGGCGGTTATGCGTCACACACCCCCGGATACGGGCGTGTCGAGGGACCCGACACGGGCGTGTCAGGTGGGACATAGGCGTGTTTGAGCCCGTGTGTCGTTTCTTCGTTCGACGATCGTGCCTGGATCGAGGCACATGGCCTGGGACACGGCCGTGTGCCAAGCCATGTTCGGCCCAGGTCTGGAGATTTTTGAGTGGATCTGAGCCATTCGTTTTCTTTAAATAAGATCCAACGGCCCAGATGGTTTCCTGCTCTGATAAGGCCGGGAATAGGGGAGTTAATCCTTCATTTCTCTCCAACCATTCTCTATCTCTCAAGGAGTTGGAAAGAGGAGGAAGAAGGAGGGGTTTTTCGGCCGCCGGCAGAGCATCAGAGCACCGTTTCGAGATCTAAGAGCAGATCCGTGGAGGAAAGTTTGTTACGAAGAGTTCTGTCCGTGTAGTTTTTCCATGGCGCCAAAACGGACTACAAGGGTAACGATTCTCAACTTGAGCATGTGAAGCTCTTCCTTTCTGCATAGGGAATCCTGCTCCCGCGAGTGTGCGGTGAGTGCGTGGTGTTCCTTGGTGTTGATGTGAATAGTCCTCCTTATGTTGCATATAGAGTCCGGAATCGTAAGTACGGGCATAGGCATTGTGTGTGAAGCCTAGCCGGACGTGTATTGTTTGGATCGTGATGTTGCATTTGATATGTTGTGCCGAAGAAGACTCCGTGCTTTGGGTTTTTCGGGTTTCTACGCAGTAGATTGCAGCAGGGATCCTTGGAGGTTAGCTTCAAGGCGCACCCGGAAAACTGAGCGGAAACGTGTTCTGCTAACTTGGCGGTCTGGGAACCGGCCTTGAACATAACTGGGTTATGTGATTGTTTGGAAAATTTTGGGATCCGAGAGAAGCTTGGCCCGCACGTAGGAATTAAATTGTATTTGCGGCGTGAGCAACGGGCAAGTGGAATCAGACCTAGGCTATGTGGTTCGGTGCGAGAGACCCGAAGATGGGGACTGGCCGTTGGCATAGTCGGGAGCCTTAGACGGTGGTCAGAAAGGCTAAATGCTCACATGGTTGCCATCTTTGGGATGGTGGTGAAGATGCTGATTGGTCAGGATTCACCGTTAATGTGCCCTGAGTGCACGGGGTGTTTGGCCGTGCGAGCTTACACCTGTGGCGTAGTATAGTTGCGTTTTATTATTTTATTGGGCTAATGTTATGTAGGGAAAGAGCACCGCCGTCCCGAGTTAGGGGCGGGGTCGTTATAATTTGGTCGGCTTTTGGCTAACCGTTGCTTTGTTTGCCACCGTGCGGTGGAATGTGCTTGCAGGTGCTGCGGAGCCGAGTACCAAATAGCGGGCTGGAGCCCATGTTGCTGTGTTGGCCCGAGAAGGCCAAAGCGAATAGTTGTTTTTATTTTTATCATGTGTGGCCGACCTGCGAGCCGAGGTATGTAAGGCATGTTTTTATTAAGTGAACATTTGTAAGGACATAAGGACATGTACCCTTTTTAGTGTATTTGGGGTTTCATTCCTGTTGTGTGGATGTGGACATTCTTGGATATGGATTTAAGATTTGGGTTCTTTCAACTTTAAAAGCTTCCGCTAGAATGCTCTGTGTAGGACGTGTAGTTTTAATTGGATAGTTTGAATATTTTATGTAACCATTCCGACTGCCTGTGGTATATGACGTCGTGTTCCAGCTGGACCTTTTGTTATATGCCATGCGACGGATGGGAGTGTTACAAGAACTCTGATAAAAAGATAGAGAACTCTGATTTAGAAAAAGAAGCCCTAGACCAGAAGAACATCAGCTATCTGAAGAAGAAGAACACCAAATCAAGATCAAGAGTATTCATTCTTCAACACTCCAGGACACTTCAAAGGACAACAAAAATTCATCTGTCAAGAAGTTCCTGAGTACTTTCTAGTCAAGGATGATAAAGACTGAAGACCTATCACCCTGAAGCAAAGCTCCAATTTTTCTTGAACCATTCTACTTCTCAGGGGGAGCTCTTTGCTAATATCATTTCCACTTAAGTCTTCTCAGTTATATATTGAGAAAGAGAAGACAATATCATATCTCATCCCCCACTGTGTAAAGGGTTATAACTCCCTTCAAAAGTTATTCCTGGTTGCAAGTCACCTGACCAAAAGACTTGAGGTTTGGTTTTTAAGCACCTGATCAAAAGCTCATTGGTGTCAGGCACCTGATCAAAAATCTGAGTGGATTCCTACCAGGGTGGTAGAAGAGTGGATGTACCCACGTTGGGGTACCACTATAATTTTTTGTGTTGTCTGGTTTCCCTTTTATTTTTGTTCTTGTTGTGTTTGTGCCTTTTAGGATTGTTGTGTTTATGCTTTATTAATTTTATTCTGTAGTTTTTATTTACAACAAAAGCTGTAAAGGATTTAAGAATACTCTATTCACCCCCTCCCCTCTAGAGTATTTCAGATCTAACACCTCACTTTCACAAAGGCTCCCTCGGGAGACTATTGTGAAATGAAAGGGACATCGCAGTTCCAAAAGCTCCGCACAATCCTCGCTGGTTACTTCCACTTTACATTTTTCAAACATTTTCTCAAAAACACTTCTAAGTGTTCTTTCATTCATTATTAATAAATTTTACGTCAGAGATCCCGTACTAACACTATTCCCTTTTTATAGTGCTTTCCACCTCTATTTTGTCTTTGCCAAAGAGATCACTGAACCACCGAGACATCGCCGAGTCTTGCTCAGGGCCCCCTCGAGATTGGACTCCGAGATAAGGCGACGATTACCACATATTGTGTGGAGTGTTCACATATGTGCAGTGGGAGCCGTCCAGCTCTCGTGCGGTGGATGACAGGATTTCAGATCCTAACCAGCATCTAACACAAAGTGTGCATCAAGGGAGGTCCCATGTGTTAGCTCTGTTGTGCTTCACTAATGATACATTACAGTTACGATGATCTTTGCTGGGCAAGCAATGGCGATCAAGTATAGCCTTGCCTCCTCGATCATCACATGACTGTAATGGCAGAATACTTTATGGTACTCTCAATCTGTGCTTTTGTAGGGCCCACAACTCCGCTCATCTTTCCAAAGGCGAGCAATGCTATAGACCACTTGGTGCACCTGGCCTAACTGATCAACGATGTTTGCAACCGAGGCATGAGAGCAGTGTATCTAACGATCCTTCTCAGGATTTTTTCTCTTTTATGCCCTTCTAAACGAAGCGCGACCAGGCCACTCTAGGTAGGACTACACTCTTGATGATCTTGCTTAGGCTGGCGATGCATAAGGCCCCGGGGAACACTTGGGCCATGCACGCCCCTTTCTTGGTCATCTTTGGGTATAACACTCCTTTTTTATTCTTCCTTCTTACAGGTTAACAGGTTAAGTCAAACCTATCAAAAGGATCTACGACATCTCTTTGTTTATGATTATCTTATATGATCTACTTGCATGAAGCTCTATCAGATGATAATTAACAATATTTCTATTACTCTTATTGGTTGTTACTGGCACCAATCTTCAATCCGAATATCTGGTTCTCTTTATTGACAAACTATTTAGCTAAAGTCTAGTCAGTGTTTTCATCTTACTAACCTGGACTTCATATTAAAATATCATTTCCGATCACGCAAGGAGATTAATTCTATGACTTGATCTCTACTTGATTTTGCTCATTCGGTTAATAGCAGGGTTTGTCAGATATTCCTCCGGCTATCCAACTATAACTTCCTCATCATATCAACGGTTAACATTCGCAAGTCCTCTGCAGGTACTTGCAACTTAGTTTTCATCTATATCTGCTACTCACTCTTCCTTTTACAGAGATTAATAGATATTTGGAAGTTCCCCTCAGGTACTTGCAACTTCGTTTTCTTTCATATCTGCCGCTTACTCTTCCTTTTGTAGAGATTAACAGATATTTGCAAGTTCCCCTCAGGTACTTGCAACTTCATTTTCTTTCATATCTGCAGCTTACTCTTCCTTTTGCAGAGATTATCAGATATTTGCAAGTTTCCCTCGGGTACTTACAACTTCATTTTCTTCATATCTGCCGCTTACTCTTTCTTTTGCAGAGATTAACAGATACTTGCAAGTTTCCTTCAGGTACTTGCAACTTGGTTTTATTTTTTATCCGCCACTTACTCTTCCCTTTGTAGAGATTAACAGGTGCTTAAAAGCCTCCTTTGGGTACTTTCATGTTATCATTCTTTTATGCTTTCCTCTCATCTTTGTTTTATAGTGTTCCATGGAAGATATTCACGAGTCTTCTTCGCTTTGCAAAGGTAATTCAGGTACACACGAGATGTACATCTTTTCGCATGCATTAACTTTTCCTTTGCAGAAAAAAGATAAACATTAACAAACCTCTTCTGAGGAGAGACATCATGTTCTATCACTCCTTACCTATTTCTTTTCCGAGGGGTGGGTCACGATTTTCATGGCTCTCCTACTTTTTCGAACTTCCCTTTAGGACCTAAAAAAGTGTGGGGATTATGTTAACCTGGAAATCGGTGATCCCTCCCAAGGTAGCTAGCTTGCAAGTCGTGGCCTGCTCTTGGTTCCCTCAGGAGGTTGCGACCTATCCTCTATAAGGGGAGGACAGACTTCCCTATCTACCCAGGCCGTGTGGCTAGGGCGGTCTCCCCGGACTGAGCGCCCAGGTCACGCAGCAACTGCTTGTCCTGCAGGGGCTGCGGACTGTTTCCTCAGTCTGCCGCTAGAGGTCGTGCGGTTTGATCAGCAAACCGCGCAATGGTTCTCTTCCAACAGCACTACCCAAGTGGCAGACTCGCATATCTGTCTGCCCAAACCGCCAGGTAGCTGCATGCTCGTCATGAGTCACGACCTTCTTCAGCCCAATCCTGCAGGCCGCACAGCTGACAAAGCAAACTGCCACATCGCTAGGCGACTTCCCTCCAGGTCGCCCAACAATACACGACAAAGCTCCAGGTCACCCAAAAGGTAACCTTCCTCTAGGTCGCCACCCACCAACTGGGGCCTGCCACTTCAATCCGCCAGCAGGTGGCGGACTCTGTCTCGGCCTGCCTGAGACAGGACTTCGTAGAAAGTCCAGCTACTCTTAACCAGACCGCACAACACAATGCGGACTCGACTCCAGCACAACAGAAGGTGGCGAGCTCACTCCCTCCAACATGGACCATCGGCTCCTTCTACCCTCCGGGGTTAGCGACCTCGCTTCATCCAACAGCAAGCGCGACCTATTCTCTTCAGTTTGACAGGTCGTCAAACCCTTTTCGCCCAGCAGGGGTGACAATCCTCCAGTAGTAGAGACAGAATTTATCTGTCCGTTGAGGGCTCGGTGGATTCACCCTGCAGTCCGCCACTCAGTCCTTCAGGTTCGCAGTACCGGCCTCTTCCCAGCGGCAGGAGGACTACTCCTTAGCTCGCATAGCCCAGCGCGAGCTTGCTTAGTGCAGCAGAGGAGGACTCACCCTAGTTCTCCAACAACATTTAAGATTAAGTGGACAAGCTCCCTACCTGCTCGACTTGGTGCGGACTCGGTGGACTCCTTGTCGACTCGCACCAGATCACGGACATATCAGGGGTAACATTACCAAGACCGTTACCTCCTCGGGCCTATAAATATCCCCCATACCTCTCATTATGGGGGAACACACAGACACATGGAGGACAACTGACGATAGGGCCAAGACATCAACCCTGCGGACTCAACCTTCCCGTCTGTGCGACCTCTCATGTCCTCTATGCCTTATCGCGCAGTCCGCTTGACTTAGTTTAGCGAACTGCGGGATCAGATAACCACGCAGTCTGCCGACCTCTTTGCTCGATCTGCACGGTCTCTGACAACTTCTTTCCTTAGTCATCAGCTTCTCCCTGTACCGTTTATTCTCTAATGTAAAGGACTCTACTCAAGCTGTAGCACAAAATTATAATCAAAGGAAAGTCTGTCGCAAGAGTGGCATTTAAGCTGCGGAGGGCGAAGTCTGTTGTTGCCGCTGCTAGCGGCCTCCTCTTATTCTCAGTTACCCATGTATCTCTCAGCATCGGCCATCAAGACTAAACGTCAAAGTAACCGTCTGCTCGACAGTTCCTCATCAATCTCCTATTATCCGCACAACCCTTGATCAAATGTGTGCACCACTCTCGAGCGTGCAGAGACATTCAGAGGCATAATCATCATCCTCATCAACCTCTATTCTAAACCCGCAACCTCTTCAGCTCATCCTAGCCTATGAGATCGAACACCCATTATCTGTTGGTGCCTGCGAACCCCCTCTCTGTTTTCGAGCATCAATAATTAGTGTTCAAAACAAATCCTATAGAAATAAAATGGTCAAGATATTCTTTAAAATTTTACCCCGGAGATTTAGATCTATCTGTTTATGATAAAAAAATGACTAGTAAATTGAAAATTAGATAACTACGTATACATCAACTCAATCTTTTTATGCTTTTTGAAAAAGAGACAAATGAAGTAGGGGTTTTAATTTTGTTTTGGATGATTGACTAAGCAAAAATATATATATTTTTGGTGGATTTTATTTATTCTATTATTATTATTATTATTATTACTTTAAAACTGAAAAAGAAGATTTTTGAAAAAAAATTTATATCTATAAATGTGGTTTTTAGAAAGAAGATTTTCGAAAATATTTATATATTTAAATGTGGTTTTTGAAAAGAGATGTATACCCCCATACTTATGTTATGCATAAATATGAAGAAAAAGATGATATATACAAAACTTAAAAGACAATAGAGTAAATAGGCTTTTCTGATTTGAGGTCGGGGAGGCAGTAAGCAAAACCTGTATATTTACAAAAAAATATAAAACAGATAACTATGGGGTGTCTCCCACAAGAGGTTTGTTTACCGTCACGTGGCTTGACTTATTTAGTGAGATGATTTATATGTTGTGGAGCGTGTGAGATTCCATTTGTTTATTTAAAGAGTCCCCTATAAGGTAAAGTTTTAAGTTGTGCTTGTTTACTTTAAAAGAGCCTAGTTCATGGTGAGAAATAAGAACAATCTCATATGACCAAACCTCTTTAACAGTAAAGGGGCCGAACCATCTGGATTTTAAGTTTCCCGGAAAGAGTTTAAGGCGTGAGTTATAAAGAAGGACGAGATCGTCCAGTGAAAAAAATATTGTAAATTTTATTTTTCTATCATTATAAAAGTTAGAACGCTCCTTAAAAAAATTATTGCTTTTGTAGGCATTGGCATGCCATTCATCAAGTTCATTTAGTTGAAATTTTCTTTGTTTGGAGGCTAAGTTCATATCCAAGTTTAAAAATTTTAGCACCCAGTATGCACGATGTTTTAATTCTACCGGAAGATCACACGCTTTTCTATAAACTAAGCGAGAAGGCATACAACCGATAGTGGTTTTTGTTCTGGGATAAGCCCAAAGTGCATCGTCAAGTTTAAGCGACCAATCTTTATAATTGATGGCTATAGTTTTCTCAAGTATACTCTTTAGTTCCCTATTAAATACCTCCACTTGTCCACTCGTTTATGGGTGATAAGCGGTGGCGACTTTGTGAGTAACTCCATATTTAGCTAAAATTTTAGCTAATGGGGTGTTATAGAAATGTGTGCTGCGATCACTAACATTTGCACGAGGCGTGCCAAAATGACAAAATAAGTTTTTTAGACATTTCACGATAACTCTCGCTTCATTGGTGGGGAGAGCTTGAGCTTTTGTCCATCTTGAAACATAGTCAATCGATACTAAAATATAACAATTTTTAAAAGATGGAGGTAGAGGGCCTATAAAATCTATTCCCCATAGATCAAATATTTTATATTACATAAACGAATTCTGGGGCATTTCTTCCCAACGAGAAATATTACCTGGCCATTGGCAGCTATTGCAGGTGCTTACCAATTTCTGAGCATCTTTGAATAAAGTGGGCCAAAAGAAGCCTGCTTCAAGCACCTTCCATGCAGTATGGTTTGCATGATAATGTCTGTTGGTTTATCCTTCGTGGTAGTGCCCCAAGATTTTAAAACTTTCCTCCCCTAAAATACATCTCCTAATCACATGGTCCGCACATACTCAGAATAAAAATGGGTCTTCCCAAAAATAGTTTTTTAGATCAGAAAATAATTTCTTCTTTTACTGACTTGAAAAAGTTTTTGGAAGATATCGGGCTACAAAATAGTTAGCCAAGTCTGTGAACCAAGGAGAGGAAGTCATTACCATTTCAATGGCGAGGAGGAGTTCTTAAGGTAATTTATCTTCAATGTCAGCCGCCACTAATGTATATATAGTAGTATTCTCTCGTCGAGAAAGATGATCAGCCGTTAAGTTTTCTATGCCTTTTTTATCTCAGATCTTCAAGTCAAATTCTTGTAGGAGGAGAATCCAGCGTAGTAAACGGGGTTTGACATCTGCTTTACTTAATAGATATTTTAATTAAAATGATCAGTAAAAACTATAACTTTAGATAGCATTATATATGATCGAAACTTATCAAAAGAGAATACAATTGCCAGCAGTTCCTTTTCTATGGTGGTGTAGTTGGCTTGTCTAGATGTGAGCATTTTACTTGCGTAATAAAGATGATGAAAATACTGGTTTATGTGATGTCCTAATACAGCTCCTACTGCATAATCACACATCACACATTACTTCAATCGGAAAGGACCAGTCTGGTGCTACTAGAATGTGAGAATTGATAAGTTTTTCTTTTATAAAGTTGAATGTTGATAAGATTTCGCTATCAAAAATAAAGGGGGATTCTTTTTCGAGGAGGTGGGTCAACGGTTTTGTAATTTTAGAAAATTTTGAATAAACCATATATAAAATCCTGCATGGCCTAAAAAACTTCGTATTACTTTTATGTTTCTAGGTAGGGAAAGTTTTTCAATAATTTCTATTTTGGCCTTATCAACCTAAATTCCCAGGATAGAAATTTTATGACCGGGAACTAAGCCTTCTCGGACCATAAAGTGACATTTATCCCAGTTCAATGCTAAATTCGTGTCTTCGCAGCGTTGAAGAACACGAGCGAGGTTATATTAAGAAATATGGAACGAGTCTCTGAATACGGATTAATCATCCATGAACACCTACATAACGTATTCTACTAACTTGCCAAATATTGCTAGCATACATCTTTGAAATGTAGCCGGCGTATTGCAAAGGACAAACGACATTCTTCTATATGCGAAGGTGCCAAAGGTACAACTAAACGTTATTTTCTCCAGATCTTCAGGGGTGATAGGGATTTGTAAATACCCCGACAGACCATCAAGAAAACAATAATATAAGTGGCCAGAGAGCCGCTCCAAAATTTGATCGATAAATGGTAGTGGAAAGTGATCTTTTCGGGTGACATCATTTAGTTTTCTATAGTCGATGCATATCCTCTAACCCGTAATAGTACGAGTTGGAATTAATTCGTTATTAGCATTTGGCACTACCATTATGCCGCCCTTTTTGGGATGACGTGCACAGGACTAACCCATGTACTGTATGAAATCAGGTAGATAATCCATGGATCTAGAAGTTTTATTACTCAATCTTAATGACATCCTTCATATTAGGATTAAGTCGTCGTTGAGGCTGGATGTACTTGCGAGGATTATCTTCGAGAAAACTTTTATGTGTACTGAATGAGGGATTTATTTCCTGAATATAAGAAATTTGCCATGCAATTGCATGGTGATGTTGTTTTAACACTTCCACCAAATCGGAAGTCTCCGAATCATTTAACTTTGAAGGAATAATAAAAGAGAGTTTTGAATTTTCTTCGAGAAAAATGTATTTTAGATGATCGGGAAGTGGTTTAAGCTCAAGGGTTGGTGGTTCTTCGTATGATGTTTTTATTTTGAAATCGTTAGAAGTAATGGTTTCAAAAGGCAAATTGTTAGATATTTCGTTTGAAAAATGTAAGTTCTCTAAGTCTGTTTCGTCTAAAGTCATAGAAAATAAGTTAGAAATAGAAAAGCCATTTTCCTCAAAAAAGGCTTCCATAGGAAAGAAGGAATTGTCATTTGAAAGCGAACTCTGCATAGAGGGATTTATATTAACAGTAACCTAATCATCTCTACCCGAAGGAGGAGTTTACCATTACTTACATCAATTAAAGCGCGAGAGGTGGCGAGGAAGGGCGACTGAATTTAATGGGTACATCGGCGTCCTCCTTGATGTCGAGGATGACAAAGTCTATCGGGAAAATAAACTTGTCAACCTTGAGCAGAACATCCTCCACTATCCCTATTAGATATTTTATAGAATGATCTACTAATTGGATGCTCATTTTGGTTGGTCTTGGTATACCCAATCCTAATTTTTGAAAAAGAAATTACGAAATTAAGTTAATACTAGTGCCCAAATCTGCTAAGGCATCTTTTATTAATAAATTAGCGAAAAAGCATGGGATTGAAAATCATCCAGGATCATTTAGTTTTCGGGATAATTTATTTAATAAAACTGTCGAACATTCAGCGTTAAGGGAAACTTGCGATATATCCTCGAGTTTATTTTTATTAGAAAGTAAGATCTTAAGATATTTTGCGTATTTTGGCATCCGTGTGATTGCCTCACAAAAAGGGACATTAACTTGTATTTGTTTTAAAATTTGTAAAAATATTTTATACTGCTCATCTTGTCGCTCATTATTTAGTTTAGAAGGATCGGGTAAAGATGGTGGAGAAATATGTGGTGAAATAAAAGAAGAAGAAGAAGAAGAAGAAGAAAGAGGAGGTGAGGTAGAAACTCTTGTCTCGGATTCAGATTCTACTTTATGATGTGATTGTACCTCCTTTCCACTTCGAAGTGTGATAGCGTGGGCATTCTCCCCAGATTTGGCTCCGAATTTCTTGGTAAAGTTCCAGTTGGCGCTCCGACAATTTCTTTGAAAGCTGTCTAATTTGAGTTTCCAAATTTTTAATTGATTCGGTCAGGTTCCGAATATTGGACTCATTTGTGATGACATATTTAGTAAACATGTCTTCTATTGGTGCAGGTCGTAGTGGTTGTGATTGTTGTGTAAACCAAATTTGATTTGCATTAGGTGGGCACTGAGCATTATTGGAGTTGCTCCATGATAGACTTGGATGATTCCTATACCCTGAATTGTAAGTATTATATATGAATTAATATTTGGGCTATATGAAGGAGATATGGAATCCCCATATAATTGACTTGTTCTTCTATTATATTAGTTGAATTCCACGTAGGGGTGGTGGAGACAGCAGACATCCCAGCTACTTGCCTAGTTAGATATTTTACTTGCAATGCTAAATTTGAACAAGCGTCGAGCTCATAATGCCCAGCGGGTTTATTAGGGAGTGACCTAGGCACGTTCCATTAGTAGGCATTCATGGCAATTTCCTCAAAAAATGCTTGAGTAGTGTCCATGGTTTTATTATTTAACATTCCCCCGGTGACAGCATCAAACATTTGCCTGGTTTGGAATTTCAAACCATTATAAAATGTCTGCATTTAGAGCCAAGCCGGCAGTACATGATGTGGACACCAACATAAAAATTCTTTAAAGCATTCCCAAGTCTCATAGAGAGACTCAGACTCTCCTTGAACAAAGAAAGAGATATCTGCACATAATTTAGCAGTTTTAGCAAGCAAAAAATACTTTGTTAAAAAAAAGTCGGTCATCTCATCCCAGGTAGTGATGGATCTTCTAGGTAGAGAACCTAACCACTTCTTGGCTTTCTTACGTAATGAAAAAGGAAATAAACGCAAACGAATGACATCATCAGTGACGCCATTTATTTTAAAGGCGTCGCATATTTCTAGGAAATTTGACAGATAGGTGTCGGGATCTTCATCTAGCAACCCATCCAATTGTACTAAGTTTTGATCATTTGGATTATGCTAGATTTGATTTCAAAATTATTATTATCAACTGTGGGACGAACTGTACTTGACCTGGTGTCATCCAAGTTCAGCCGCGCATAATAAGAAATAGTCCTTTACAAGGCTGCGACTGGAATTTGTTCAATCATAGCTTCAACGTGCATGGTTTTGATAGACTCTTACATATTTAATGCTAAGCTTTGGTCACGAGATCGAAAGCGCCTGTGATAGGTGCGGTCAATTTCTGGATCAAAGTCAAGATTAGGATCAATTGGAGAGCTTCTTCAGGACATGCGCTAAAAAACTATTATATATATATATATATATATATATATATATATATATATATATATATATATATATATATATATGTGTATAACTTTTTTGTTTTTTTTTTATTTTTTATTGTTTTGTTTTGACACAAAATAAAAAGAAAAAAAATAAAAGTGTTGTTAATAAAAAAATAATTTTTATAAAAACAAAGGTTTTGTAATTAATTGATAATCTGTGGTTTGTTTATTTTATAAAAAACATTATTTTTTTATAACAACAATGATAAAAGTAATAGTGATTCCTTTTTATTTCAAATATCAACACAAAATGATCCTCGACAATGACGCAAAAAACATGATAAGTAAAGACTGGAGATAGGTTAAATTGAAAACTAAGTTGGATTTGTAAATTATGTATTTGCGTGTTCTATCTCGTTTTACTTATATATTATAAATAAGACAAGTGTACTATCGAGAAATAGTGTATTATTTTAAAATATCAAGGTCATATTTTTCCACAGATCTGTGTCGAGTACTCTATTTAAAAAATGGAACTATTATTTTACCAAAAAGAGTTAAAAGTTTTTTTAAAATTGAAAAAAAAATGTATTACTAATGGTTTTGAATATAGATGAGGTAGAGAGCCCTCGATTTTGACTTACTTTGGAAAATAATTTTTAAACAAGAAAAAACTCAACTTTTCTATTAATTAGAATACTTGACCTTGGAGGTTCCCTTTATATGAGTGCACCTCTGTCGAGGATACATTCACCTGAGATTACGTACATTGACTGAACTTTCATATCTAATAAAAAAATACCTTAATGCACGCTTTACGTTTTGAACCCCGCTATTGATCTCCTACTAATATTGAAGTTTCAACCAGGGAGGCTTACGTTCATCACTTTCGAGAGAGAAGCGTATTTTCTCTTTACCTGAAAGTGATCAATTCGTGGACAAGAACCTTTTGGTTACTCGCCACGAACTACTGAAGTGAAAATCATATATCGATTGTATAGTTCTACTCAACTTAATTCTGAGGTAAATCCTAAGTTTTTATTAATTTATAAAGTAGCTAGGGTTTTAAATAGCATAATTAATATCCTTTCCAAAGTTCTTCTCAATCGAGTGATAAAAAGTTCTTAGCCTCTCATCGGGATGTGGGGTGGTAGTATAAAATTACAAGACTTATAAAAGTACAGAAATAATATCCTTCCCAAAGTATCTTGGTTGATGCTAAAAAGTTCTTAGTCTCTCAATCGAGATAAGGGTAGTAGTAGAAAATTAAAAGATTTATAAAAGTGTAGAAATAATATTCTTCCCAACCATTTTAATCAAGCGCGAAAAAGTTCTTAGCCTCTCATCCGCGATGGGGGTGGTAGTAAAAGAATTATGAAAAAAGGAAATATGAAAAAGTAAATACGCACACACCTTGTCTCAATAGAAATGGAAACTAAGTTAAAAGCAATAAGAGTTGAAGAATTACTTGAAAACTGATATTTTTTACTTAATAAGTGTTACACAGTAGGAAACCCAAACTAAGGTTAGGAAAATATCACTTAAAAGCTACTCCTAAACACTATACAGAACTATGTGGAACTTTACCATTTCTCCTCTAAAACTTAGCCTTGGCCCTCCTTTTATAGACGAAAAATTTGAGGTACACGCTCCCCTAGGGCATGTCGCCTAGGCGTGTTGCTGAAGTGGCATCTGTGGATAGAATTTCAATATCTTCTGGATCGGTTTGAACAAGTACATGGGCATGACATAATGTCACGGGCGTGTTAGCTAGGTATGTCTACGGGCGTGATAGATAGACATTCTTCGGGGCGTGACATCGAGCTTCTAGCTTGGTCACAACTGAGGTCACGGGCATGACAGCTGAAATCGGGCGTGTACCCGGGCGTGACTTTGGTTTACTTTTTTCAAGACTTCGGCACGGCGTGATAGCGGGTTCCTTGCTTAGTCACCGGTGATGTCACGGGCGTGACATATTAAACACGAGCATGTAGTCCGGGCGTGACTTTGCTTGTTGGCCGAAAACTGCCGAATTATTGGAATTGCTGGTTTTAAAGTTACACGATGCCCTAAGTCACAGGGTGTGACGAAATTTTCCTGAATTGCTCAAAAGTTGCAGAAATACCTATAAGGCGCAAAAATAGGTTAAGTTAGAACTGAAAATAAAAAAGAAATGATTTATTTAAGTATGTACAAAATATAATAAATTTTTTATTAAATCAAAATAAAAATATAACGTACAAAAATATGTATATTTTGCTACTCATCAGTACCTCTTCAGGAATAACATTATCCTGATTTTCTTTTGATAGATCCATGAGACTGAATTCCTCATCCTCTTCACAGCCATTGTCAACTGAGGACATTGGGGCCTTGATGCCAGATAGAGCAGCTAGTTGTTCAGCCTCTTCTTCAATAGACATGAGACCAATGTAGGCCTCCTATTCATCTGATTCTGAAGATTCAGAATCATTGTCACATAGATAGATTTTCTTCTTGGTCAAGAAACTCTTTTCATCCTTCTTGACCTTGTGATGGTTTTTGTCATCAGACTTCATGAACTCCATCCTTTTAACTGGATAGTCAGCAATGACATGTCCACTCCTGTTGCAAAAGTGGTAAACAACATTAGACTTAACATGTTTGTTCTGTTTGGAGTCATATCTTTTCCCAAAGGGGTAATTCCTAGACTTACCTTTGCTGGAGTAGGGTTTTCTTGAGGAAGAGATTGAAGAGCCCCTATTCTTCCACTATCTTCTCCTGCTCAGTATCTTCTTAAACTATTTGGAAAACAGTGTTAGTTCTCCATCTAACAGCTCATTTCCAGAGGAGCTTAGATCTGAGCTCTCTGACTCTGTAACTCTCCTTGGTGGATAAAGACTCTTTTCCGTGCTTCTCTACGTGGCTTTAGCTCTGATGCCCACTGTCTTCTCTTTGCTGAGAGATCTGGCTGCATCCTCTTCAACCTTTTTGGACATTAGTTGCATCTCATGGGATAGTAGCTTCCCAAACAAGTTCTAAGGAAGAGTGTTGGCCATGTTGCCAACTTCTCTAATAAAACAAATCTTGATATCTCATTCCTTATTTAGGGATCTCAAGAACTTGTCATTCATCTCATAACTAGTGAACTGCCTGTCATATGTGATCATACTGTTCACTATTATGAAGAACTTCTCATAGCATTCAACTATGAAGTCCTTTCTCCCTTACTTAAAGGCTTTATATTGTTAATTTAGGATGGATTTCCTAACATCCCTCACCTCCCATGTCCCAACCATGTAGACAATGAGGGAATCCCACATTTCCTTGGCTGTCTTATAGTGGACAAGGTTCTGGAAGGTGGAGTTATTTATGACACTAATAATGATGTTTTGTGCCCTCTTATCCATGGTTGACATGATGACCTCATCCTTGGTCATCTCAGTGTACTTCTTAGAAGTTTGTACATTGGAATCCAAGATAGAGATCCTCATGGGAATGAAGGGTCCATCTTAGATAGTAATGAAAATACTTGTGTCTGAGGCTTCCATGAATAGCCTGACCCTCTCTTTCTAAATTCAAAATTTTCCTTTATGTAGATATGGAGCTTCATGGATCTCAACTCCTTATGGTTCTCACCTGAACCCATGAAGCAAATATTCAGCTACTCTAGTAGATATGTTCAAACTGTTAAGTTCTTTTTGAACAACCTTACTATGATACCACTTGAAAGTCTTTATTTTAAGATTAACCAAACACCTATGGGGGTGAATAGGTCTTTAAGTCTTTGAGGACTATATTTTACTTTGGTGAGTTGAGCGATTGATTTTATGTTAGCTTTCAAGAATTAATACCAGTACACCAGTATTTATAGTGGTTCTCCAAGGTATTGGTATATACACTTTACCTCCCACCTTATAACAGTATGTTAGACAAGGAAAGCTTCAACAAAACTCAGTTCAATGAGCTTACAACATACATCCATTAGGATCTCTCAGATTTCCTCCAAGTCCAACCACAGGCCTTAGACCTACCTCAGAGTAAACCTTACTCCTATAGCTCAGGCTTGGAGGATAGCCTTACACTTTGAGATTTTATCTCCTACAGCCCATATCTAACTCAGATCATACCTCATGCACACAGACCCTACCTTAGATTATTAGCAGAATCCTACCACTCAACCTTTATATTTTAGGCCTATAACTTAGATCAAGATTGATCCTACAGGAAGATATAGTTGTTGATGATGATGGACTCCAGAAAAATGATTCTCTGAGGCTTCTCTTTGGACTGAGTGAGCTCAGCCCTAAGTTCTTCACAGTACCAAGGAAGTAGATCTTCAGGATGGTTCTACTTGTTCTAGGAAGAAACTCAGAAACTAAAGTTTCTGAACTTACTGGTCAATTCAAAAATGAGATTTTTATTCTTTATTTCTTCAACAGTCAACCTTGTCTAAATCTTTCAGACTTGCTATTGAGCACCAGTTGCAAAGCTCTTCTTCTTCATTTCTAGGAAGAAGATGTCCATAAATATTTTTCTCCAAAAAAGTCACTTTTTTAATTTCTTGGAATTCTGGTTTTGTATCCCGCCGATCAGCGTCTCTTTGCGCAGTATGGACTGGCCGAAAATGGCAACTGCACCATGAATTTTGCATTTACAGCTGTATTAAAGGCATGCAACACCATTTGTCAGCTTGCGCATTGATCCCGCAATATTTGAATTTCTGATGATGTCAGCATGAATCAGCACCTATGGACTTAACAAATTTCAAACAATCTACATAGGTATTGACTGTGAAAGTGCAAGTTAGATCTGATATACTCTACATGGGGGGTGAATAGAGTATGGTGCTTGTTAAAAACGTTTTACAACTGTTGTTGTATTCCTAAGTGAACAGGGAAGCAAATGAAATAAAGCAACTAACTAATCAAAAAGCAATCACAAACCACAGCCAGAAAACAAAAGAGAATAAGCAACCAGAAGACACAAGGAGCTATAGTGGTTCCCCAATCAATCTGGGAACATCCACTCTTCTACCACCCTAGGAAGGAATCCACTGCAGGATGAGTTGATCAGGTGTCCTGGGCACCAATGAGCTTTTGATAAGGTACTCAAAAACCAAACCAGATTTTTTGATCAGGTGTCTTGCCACCACTGAGTTTTGACAAGGTCTCAGAAACCAACACAAACTTTTGAAGGGAGTTTGATAAACCGTTTACAGCAGAGAGAGAGAGAGGGATGAGATGATCTTCTCTGTCAACAATCAGAGAGAAGATAATGGATGTTGTCAAAGCTCCCCCTGAGATCTATAGTTATTCAGGAAGTGAAGCTTTGCAGTAGGGTGATAGGCCTTCAGAAGATTTGATCTCCAGCAAAAGATGATTTCAGCAATAGCTGAAATGTGTGGTGTCTGGAGTCTTGAATGATGATGGACTTTGAACACTGGAATCAAGAGAGATCTAAAAATTTCAGTATGTTGATCTCCTTTTGTGATGTGTGTTCTTGTATGAGTTCTAAGACTATGAATATCTGCCACTCTTTCTCTTTCTGGTGTTGTGATTGTTGTAAGAGTTGTTGTTGATGATGTTGTGCTCAGTATTGTTGAAAAGAATAAAAAAACTGATCTTTTATTCCTTAGATCTGAGTAGAATTTTTTTCTGTCTAATATAGCCGTTAGCCTGTCATAAATGACTTCCTTAACTACATTTTGTCTTCTGGAGGAAAGTCCAATAAAAACATTCCTTTGAAAATCCCTTGAAACTTGCTCCCGATTAATTGAAAACGGCTACAAGATCCTTGAAATAAATGCTGGAAATAATTCCATAACTGTCTGAATTTGAATCTTGAAAAACGTCGATCTCTCCAGAAAAACGTCGACCTGAGCTCTACTATCGTTGAACTGAGCTCAGAGACTGGTCTTAGACTGAAACAGAGATCGTCGATCTGAGCTCAACTATCAGCGAACTGAGCTCAGAGATAGAGAAACAAACTGGAGACAAGAACGTCGATCTGATCTCGACGAACATCGAATGGAGTTCGATGACTTGTTGAAGTTGAGCTCAGAGATCGTCGAATGGAGTTCGATGATTCGTCGAAGTGAGCTCAGCGATCGTCGAATGGAGTTCGACGATTCGTCGTACTGAGCTCGACGAAATGACTTAGTCTCCTGAACTGAAATATCTGGTCTTGAGGGCAGCTTCCAAACCTAAATACTAACCCTTAGACTCAATTCTAATTGACATTTAGATCTATACAAGGAGGTCAAAACAGATTTCCTAAAAGACATAGTGATCCTTGCCAAAATCAGTAATCGGGTGTTCCAACAATCTCCCCCTATTTGGGTTAGGATTACTATTTACAGATATTGGAAAAATAAAAACATACAAAGCAGAAATATAACAAACAAGACATTGCAGACACACAGACATTATATCAGATAGTTCAGAAAACAAAATATACTGTCATCTTACAGAATCATTCCTTTTCCTTGCTCTTTATGAGAACTATTTCTCTGTTGGGATTGAGAGCTTCTTTCTTGGATCTTCTATCATCAGCTGCACCTAGAGAGGTTTGTTGCTTTGGCCTGGGCACTACAGCTTCTGGGTGCAACTTCATATAGCTTTATGAATCAGAAACTTTACTGGAGGAGTATCTCTCAAGTTCTTTCTTTCTTTGATCTGATAAAGTAGTGATATTTGAAGTATCTCTTCCTTGTTCTCTAGCTTTCTTGATTTGGTCCAAAGCAGCCAATTCTTTCATTCTTGCTGTCCAAGAGGTGGGGTTATTTTCTAGATCTTCAAATGGAACAGGAGGCTCATATCTATTTGAAGAATTATCTGGAGGAGCTCTGGAAGAGACTAGTTCTTTCAGCTTATAAGGGAAGGGACCAGAAGTAGTGTTAGATGGACCTTGTCCTTCCCTTGGATAAGGATGTTGCCTAGAATATCCTTTAGAGTATACTTTGAGTTCTCTCTGATTTCCTCTGTACTGTCCTCTTCTGGACTGGTAACCTTTAGATTGATTTCCTCTGTACTGGGATCTTCCTTGAGGTTGATATGAAGTTTGGCTTCTGGCAGTAGATTGGAAAGCAGAACTTCAACCTGCACCTGCATCAGGTGAAGGAGGAGGAGGAGGAGGATTAAAATGGGATGATCCGTTGTCATACTTTCTTTTCTTCTTCATAGCTTTCAGTTGATTCCTTGAGTACTGCATCCATGGTTCTGTGATAGGGCAATCATGCAGTATGTAGTATGGAATGTTATTTGTATCTTTCACTTTTTTTGGAGGAACTCTCTTCATGGCTTTGCTTCTGGCTTTCCTTTTCCTTGCAATTGTTGCAGAGGAATCATCTGAGTCAGTCCTAAACTGATCACTATCTGAGCTTTGTGGATTATCATACATTGCATCAATCCTTTTGAGATAATCTTTCTGTTGTTGAGACTGAGCAGAAGAAACAGCAGAAATAGCAATAGTAGCAGCAGCAACAGCAGGAAGTGGAGTAGAAGCAACACTGGCAGAAGGAGCTATGACATCAGATTCAGATACAACAATTTCAGAAACAGAAGCTACAACAGCAGTAATGGAAGCAGTAGAAATAGATGAAACTGGAGAATCAACTTCAGCAGTAACAACAGGCTCAAGAACAAATGCCTCTGTCATATGCATGTCCTCAAAAACAGCAATATCAGAACTAACAGAAACATCAATAACAACAGTAAGAGCAGCAGCAGTAGGAGCAGCAGTAGTAGGAGCAGCAGAAGAAGGAGTGTCAACAGCCTTGAAGGAATTTATATAAGAGCTTATCAAGCTGGGGTCACATCTGGAAATAGGCACAATGGCCTTAGTAATATCTTCAGAATGCTGGACTGGAAGGTAGTTGAAGTACAGAGAATCAAAAACTGACAACAGTGACCTGAGGTCCACTGTGATGAATGCAACTGAAGCTACTGGAGCTTGGACTGAGGATACTACAGCAGGCAATCTTTCAGCTTCATAAGGCATCTTCCCCTGCCTAGATTCAGTGAGAACTGGATCAAGGCACCCATAAGAAGGGATTGCCTGAGGAGGAAGAAAAGAAGAAAGCCTGGCAGACAGTTCCTGAACTGTTTTTAGAAGTGGAGCCAAAGAGGTCTCCAGCAAGAGGGATAGCCTTGGAGCTATTAGCTCATATAACCTGTAACACCCCCATCCGTCACATGGCATATAACAGAAGGTCCAGCTGGAACCCGACGCCATATACCACACACAGTCGGAAGGATTACCAAATGAATATTCAAACCATCCAATTAAGACTACTCGTCCTACACAGAGCATTCTAGCGGAAGTTTTTAAAATTGAAAGAACCCAAACTTAATTCCAAAAAATATGAATGTCCACAACTATGACTACAAGAATGAAACCCAAATACACTAAAAAGGTACATGGCCTTATGGCCTTACAACTATTCACTTAACAAAATAGTGTTTTACGTACATCGGCTCGCAGGCCGGCCACACATGACAATATAAAAACAACTATTCTACGGCCTTCAAGGGCCAGCACAGCAACATGGGCTCCAGCCCGCTATTTGGCGCTCAGCTCCGCAACACCTGCATGCACATACCACCGCACGGTGGCAAACAAGGCAACAGTCAGCTAAAAGCCGACCGAATTATAACGACCCCGCCCCTTACTCGGGATGACGGTGGTCTTTCCCTGCATAGCATTAGTCCAATAAAATAATATAACGCAATTATATTTCGCCACAGGTGTAGGCTCGCACGACCAAACACCCCGTGCACTCAGGGCACATTCATGGTGAACCCTGACCAATCAGTGTATTCACCACCACCCCCAGGATGGCAACAACATGTGAGCATTTAGCCTATCTGACCACAGTCTAAGGCTCCGACTATGCCTACGGCCAGTGCCCGTCTTCGGATTTCTCGCACCGTACCACATAGCCTAGGTCCAATTCCACTTGCTCGTTGCTTACGCCGCATATACAATTTAAGTCCTACGCGCGAGCCAAGCTTCTCTCGGATCCCAAAATTTTCCAAAACAATCTCATAACCCAGTTATGATCAAGGCCGGTTCCCAGACTGCCAAGTTAGCAGAACACATTTCCGCTCAATTTTCCGGGTGCGCCTTGAAGCTAACCACCAAGGATCCCTGCTGCAATCTACCGCGTAGAAACTCGAAAAACCCAAAGCACGGAGTCTGCTCCGGCAAATCATAGCAAATGCAACATCACCAATCCAGACGGTACACGTCCGGGTAGGCTTCACACACAATGCCTATGCCCGTTCTTACGATTCCGGGCTCTATATGCAACACAAGGGGGACTATTCACATCAACCCCAAGGAACACCACGCACTCACCGCACACTTGCGGGAGCGGGGTTCCCTATGCAAAAGAAAGAGCTTCACATGCTCAAGTTGAGAATCGTTACCCTTGTAGTCCGTTTTGGCACCATGGAAAAACTACGCGGACAGAACTCTTCGCAACGACCTTCCCTCCACAGATCCGCTCTCAGACTTCGAAACGGTGCTCCGGTGCTCCGCCGGTGGCCGGAAACCTCCTTCTTCTTCCTCGTCTCTCTCACCTTGGAAGGAGAAAGCTTTGGAGAGAAAATGAGGGATTGACCTCCTATTCCCGGCCTTAACAGAGCAGGACCTCATCTGGGCTGTCAGATCTTAATTAAAGAAAACAAACGGTTCAGATCTACACAAAATTCTCTAGACCTGGGCCGCACACGGCTTGGCACACGTCCGTGTCCCAGGCCGTGTGCCTCGATCCAGGCACGATCGTCGAACTGAGAGACGCACACGGGCCAAGACACGCCCATATCTCAGCTGACACGCCCGTGTCGGGTTCCTCGACACGCTTGTGTTTGGGGGCGTGTCACGCATAACCGCCACGACAACGGACACGACCCAATTGCACACGGGTAGGGACACGGGTTAGCACACGCCTGTGTCGGATGACACGCCCGTGTTATCCGGCCGTTTTCCTGGCCGTGTCCTTCTCGGGATGAAAACGGCCAAAAAAATCACCAGCCAGACACGGCCTTGGACACGCCAGTGTCCTAGGCCGTGTACCCCTATACAGGCACCAAAAACCCTTTTTCGCAACCGACTCGCACACAATATTCGGGGCGTTACAAATCTCCCCCACTTAAGGAATTTCGTCCCGAAATTAAACAAAGGTACACAAAATCTAACTGATACCTGAGTGGAACAACTCGGGGTATTCCTCCAACATAGCTTGCTCTCGCTCCCAAGAAAGCTCCTCACGTCCGCAATTATCCCAACGGACTTTAACCATTCGGACCTCCTTGTTGCGGAGTTGTTTGACTGCAACATCTACAATTCATACTGGCCTGACCCTTGTTGTTAACTCATAATCAACCGGTACCTAATTGTCCGCAATGATCTGCGAAGGCTCTTGCACTGCCTTACGCAACACCGATACGTGGAACACGTCATGCAGCCCACTCAACTCCGTCGACAGCTTCAACCTATACGCCGCCTCGCCAACACGCTTCAGGATTTCAAATGGTCCAAGGTATCTCGGACTCAGCTTCTTCAAGCGTCGAACCCGCGATACACCCTTGAACGGCTTGATTTTTAGATATACCATGTCGCCAACGTTGAACTCCACATTTCTATGTTTGGTGTTGTAATACTTTGACTGTCTATCCTGAGCAATCTTCAGCCTTTCCTGAATTGTCCGTATCATTGAAGTGGCGTCTTCCACCGCTTGACGTTTATACAACTTCGACTTGCCTGCCTCCAACCAAGATAATGACGTACGACACTTCCTCCCGTACAAGGCTTCGAAAGGCACCATTCCAATACTTGCCTGAAAGCTGTTGTTGTACGCGAACTCCACCATGTACAAGTGATCCTCCCAATTCTTCCCAAAATCTAGGGCGCACATGCGAAGCATGTCCTCCATAGTCCTGTTGACTCTCTCAGCTTGGTCATCTGTCTGCGGGTGAAAGGCTGTGCTGAACTTTAGCTTAGTACCCAACAGACCATGCACCAACCTCCAGTCATTCGACGTGAAGCGTCCATCACGATCACTAATAATACTGCGAGGCATGCCATGCAATCGTACAATATTCTCCACATAGAGTTTGGCTAGCTTTTCCACCGGATCTTCTTCCTGACCGGGATAAAGTGTGACACCTTTGTCAACTTTTCTATGACCACCCAAATGGCGTCATTTCCCTTCTGCGACTTCGGCAGACCATGCACAAAATCCATAGATATGTCATCAAATTTCCATCCTGGGATAGGAAGGGATTTCAAGAAACCTCTGGGTTTCTAGCATTCCGCCTTCACCAATGCACATGTACGACACTTGGCCACATAAAGTGCTACGTCTTTCTTCAAACCCGATCACCAGAATAATTTCTTCATGTCTCTATACATCTTCGTGCTTCCCGGGTGGATTGAGTACTTGGTATGATGAGCCTCATACATCAACTCCTCCCGAATATTGTCCGCACTAGGAACGCATAGACGACCGTCCTTCCTTAGCAACCCATCTTCAACCACAAACTGGGAATTTGACCCATCCAAAGATTCATCCAAGATCTGCTTCATGCTGTTATCCTGAACCAAAGCCCACCAACCTCTATCCTCTAGGTCACACTGCACCTCTGTCCAAAATAGTTTTGCCTCGGCACTAGACTGCTTATTCACACAAGATATCTCCAATGCCTCCAACTCTTGGACCAATCTCTCATCATATACCGATAACCAGTTGGCTTGTGCAGGAATCTTACGACTCAACACATCCGCCACTACATTTCCTTTCCCGGGCACATAATGTATCTTGAAGGTGTAGTCCCCTAAGAACTCCATCCACCTCCGCTACCTCATGTTCAGATCCTTTTGTTCCAACAGGTACATCAAACTCTTATGATCGGTGTAAATATCGACCTTCACACCGTACAGATAGTGCCTCCAAAGCTTTAGAGCAAATATCACGGCCGCTAACTCTAAGTCATGGACCGGATAATTCCTCTCATGAACCTTCAGTTGTCGTGAACCATAAGCTATCACTCTCCCATGCTGTAGTAGAACACAACCCAAACCACTGCCCGAAGCATCACTATAAATCTCGAACTCTTCGGTTCCACTTGGCGAACATAAAATAGGCGTCGTGGTCAACCACCTCTTCAACTCTTCAAAAGCCTGTTCGCACTCCGGAGACCACACAAACTTCTGATCCTTTCTTGTCAACGTCATGAGTGGTAGTGCTATCCGCGAGAAGTTCTCTACGAAGCGCCTGTAGTAGCCAACAGGCCCCAGAAAACTCCGGACCTCTGCCACCGTAGTCAAAGTAGGCCACTCCCGTATCGCCACTATCATCGCCGGATCCACAGGTATTCCTTCTCCACCGACACCATGTGTAAATGCTTGTAGTGATCCTCCTCGCACCGCGAATACACCAGGATATCATCGATAAATACTAAAAGTGCAGCTAGATCTGATATACTCTAGAGGGGGGTGAATAGAGTATATGGTGCTTGAAAACTTTTTACAATAATTGTTGTAATCTGAGTGAACAGGGAAGCAACTATTAAATCTAATCACAAAATAACCTACAACAGAATTAATCACAGATCTAAACTAATCACAAAACAATCACAGCCAGAAACAAAAGATAAAGACAAGCAAGGCAGAAGATACAAGGAGCTATAGTGGTTCCCCTAAACTTGGGTACATCCACTCTTCTACCACCCTAGGTAGGAATTCACTACAGGATGAGTTGATCTGGTGTCCTGGGCACCAATGAGCTTTTGATAAGGTGCTCAAAAACCAAATCAGATTTTTTGATCAGGTGTCTTGCCACCAATGAGCTTTTGACAAGGTGCTCAAAAACCAAGCACAAACTTTTGAAGGGAGTTTGAAAAACCCTTTACAGAGATGGGTATGAGAGAGTTATGGAAGTCTTCTCTTTCTCAAAACAGCTGAGAAGACTATGTGGATTTGATGGTGTCAAAGCTCCCCCTGAGTTCTTGAGATGTTCAGGAAATGAAGCTTTGCTGTAGGGTGATAGGCCTTCAGAAGTTGATCTGCAGCAAATGATGATTTCAGCAACAGCTGAAATGTTAGGTGTCTGGAGTCTTGAAAGATGTTGGCCTTGAACACTTAAATCGCCAGAGATCAGAAGATTTTAGAAGGTTTGATCTCCTTGGATATGTGTTCTTGAGAAAATTCTTTGAGACAGAGAATATTTTGTTCTTGTTCTTCTTGTTCTGTGTTCTAAGTGATGGAGAGATTCAAAAATCTTGTATTTTATTCTCTGGTACTGAATAGAAAATCATCCTCTGTCAAGAATAGTTGTTGGTCTGTCATTAATTGCATCCTTAATTGCAAATGTCTTCTGGGGGAAAGTCCAAAGAAACATTCCTAGATAATCCCTTGAAACTTGGTCCAGAATAAATGAAAACGGCTAGAAAATCTTCTGAATTAATTGCTGAATAACTCCTTAACTGTTCTGAATTTGAATCTTGAAAAAATCCTTTAACTCATTAGAAAAACGTCGAACTGAGCTCTGCTATCGTCGAACTGAGCTCAGCGATTTGGATTTAGACAGCAACAAAAATCGTCGATCTGAGCTCAAAGATCGTCGAACTGAGCTTAGAGATAGAGAACCAATACTGAGTCAAGATCATCGAACTGAGCTCGCAGATCGTCGAATGGAGTTCGACGATTTGTTGAAGTTGAGCTCAGCGATCGTCGAATGGAGTTCGACGATTTGTCGAAGTTGAGTTAGATGATCGTCGATTGGAGTTCAACGATTCGTCGTACTGAGCTCGACGATATGACTTAGTCTCAAACTGAAAATCCTTGGTCTTGAGGGAAGCTTCCAAACCTAGACTTCTAACACTTAGAATCAATTCTAATTGACCTTTAGATCTATACAGGAGGTCAAAAACATGTTTCCTAGAGACATAGTGATCCTGGCCCAAATTAGTAATAGGGTGTTCCAACAATCTCCCCCTATGTGGGTTAGGATTACTATTTACAGAACTTGGAAAACTTAAATAACAACATGCAAAGCAGTAATACAGAAAAGCAATAAGCTGGACATAGCAGAACCATAGATATATATCATCCCAGACAGAAATCAGAAGTCAAAATGATTGTCACCTTACATAGTTATTTCTTCTCCTTGCTCTTTATAAGTTTGATTTCTCTATTGGGGTTAAGAGCTTCCTTTTTGGATCTTGTGTCATCTGCTGCACCTAAAGAGGTTTGCTGTTTGGGCCTTGGAACTACAGCTTCAGGATGCAGCTCCATATATCTATCAGAATCAAAGAATTTACTTGAAGCATGTCTTTCCAATTCTTTCTTTCTCTGTTCAGACAATGTAGTGATGTTGGAAGAGTCTCTGCCTTGCTCTTTAGCTTTCTTAATTTGGTTCAGTACAGCAGGCTCTTTCATCCTGGCAGTCCAAGCAGTTGGATTATTTTCAGGATCTTCAAATGGCACTGGTGGCTCATATCTATTGGATGGATTATCCTGAGGAGCTCTGGATGAAACTACTTCCTTTAGCTTATAGGGAAAAGGACCTGAGGTTGTGTCTGATGAGGTTTGTCCTTCCCTGGAGTAAGGATGTTGCCTTGAATAACCTTTTGAATAAACCTAGACTTCCCTTTGATTTCCTTTATAGTTTCCTCTTCTAGATTGAGAACCCCTGGACTGGCTTCCCCTATGATAAGATCTGGCATGAGGCTGATAGGGGGTTTGGCTTTTGGCAGAGGGTTGAGCAGCTGAGCTTCCACCTGCACCTGCATCAGGAGGAGGTGGTAGAGGAGGATGAGAATGATGAAACTGGGAAGATCCTTTTTCATACTTCCTCTTTTTCTTCATAGCTTTAAGTTGGTTCTTTGAATACTGCATCCAGTGCTCAGTTATGGGGCAGTCATGAAGAATGTAATATGGAATGTCATTATTGTCCTTGACTTTGGCTAGAGGTACTCTTTTCATGGCTTTGCTCCTTGCCTTTCTCTTTCTGGCAATAGTGGCAGAGGAGTCATCAGAATCAGTCTTGAATTCATCACTTTCAGAACTTTGTTAATCATATAGAGCATCAATCTTTTTCATCAAGTCTTTCTGTAGTTGAGTTGAAGCAGATGTAGCAGCAGATACAGTACTTGTATCAATTGAAGTTGAAGCAGAAGCAGTAGCAACAGACACATAAGTTGTAGCAGTAATAATAACAGAAGTTGGGGCAGCAGCAGTTTCATATGAAACACTTCCAGATACAACAATATCAGCAACATCAGGAATATCATCAGCAAACACAGAAGGCTCAAAATCATGTGCCTCTGTCATATGGATATCATCAGAAACTGGAACAGCAGTAACATCATTTGTAGCAGCAACAGAAATATCAATAATATCAGTAGGATTAGCAGCAGCATATACTGAATTGACAAAAGAAGTTATAATGCTGGTGTCACAATATGGGAAGGGCACAAGGGCCTTGGAGAGATCCTCTGGGGGCTGGACAACAACTCTCTCTGGAAGATAACTGAAGTACATTGAATCAAACACTAATACTAAGGGCCTGATGTCCACTGGGAAGACTGCAACTGGAGGTGGAACTGGAGCTAGAGGAAGAACAGCAGCAGCAGCAGCAATGACTGAAGAAACAGCAGGCAAGCTCACTTCATAGGGCATCTCCCACTGCCTAGATTCAGATAAGGCTGGATCAAGGCACACTGATTAAGGGATTTCCTGAGGGAATAAGGAGGAGAGCCTAGCAGAAAGAGCTGCCACTGACTGGAGTAATGGAGCTAAGGAGGTCTCCAATAGAAGAGATAGCCTGGGGGCTAGCAATTCATATATCTTGTCAGCTAGGGCTGGAAGATCTATTTGCTCAACAAGGATGTGAGTAGAGGTAGAGGATGGAGGTGGAGCTACTGGTGATGGTAGGAGAGAGCTGGTGGATGGTAGGAGTGATGGTTGAGGTGTGGGTATAGTGGAGATGGAAGACAGAGGGATTGAGAGAAAGGGTGTGAAGGTGGGTTGATCAATAATCTCTTGTAGAAGTTCCTGGTAAGATGTTGATGAGGAGGGTAGCTCAGGTGGAGATGAGGGTGAGTCATCCATGAAGGAATCATCAATAAGATTGAAGGATGAAATTGTGGATGTTTCAATATCTGGTTGAGGGTAGGAATATAATGGATGGAATAGTTCTTCTGTTGTTGGTAGAGTTGGAATTATAGATGGTATAGATGTTGGAGATGGGCTGGAGATGATTATAGTGGATGGAATTTGAATGGTGGATGGAATTGGAGAAGATGGAATTGGAGGAGGAGGAGAGGCAGCAGCAGGAAGGTCATCTGCAGGGGCAGAGACCTGAGGGGAAGTGACATTGACAGTCCTGGTTCCTGAAGGTGTGCTTGCAGAAGGCCTGCTGGGCTTGATGATCTGCCTGTCCCATTTACTAAATAGGGCACATGACAATCTCTTAGATGCATTAATGTGTATCCTAGATGATACAAGCAGAGTAGGGCATGTGTTCTGCAGAAAGAGGCCTAGAATCCTCCCAAAATTCACAAAATTCTTGTTAATTTTCTTTTTAATCAAGTGAAAGAAAACCTCTCCCCAGTTCAAATTCTTCTTGTCCACAATAGCTCCCATTAAGCATAACTGATACCTAGAAATGGTATCATGTGCTGAGTGCTTAGCCAACAAAACTTTACCTACTACATTAGCCAAGAATCTATATTCCACAGACAGGTTCTTCTTCAGCAACTTGCTAGGGTTAGCTTCACAGTGACCCATTCTGGCAAGTAGATCAGCAAATTCCTCTCCAGACAAATCAGCAGAATCCCTTCCAGAGCTTAACTCAAAAACTTCTGTCAGAATAGTTGGAGTCAAGGGTACCTGGGTGCCAGAAATTGATCCAACTATAGTGTTTTGATCCTGGTTGTGGGCAGTGTAAACCCACTCCTTAATTTCATCAGCAGCAAGTTTGATCTTGGTGGTCATGATTGTAGCAAGTTTCTGCTCTTTGAAGAGTTCCAAAATATCTTGAAAGACTTGATCAGTAGTGCTGAAGGATTCCATGTCAATGTCAAAGCCTACATCAAATTTCATTGCGGCAAGAACAGCAACAGAAACGGCCATGGTTACCTGCAAAGAATCAACAAACAAAACGACCAAGTGCAGAAATATTTGGAGGGAAAGAAAGTTTTTGCAGATAAATTGAAAGTGCAAAAGGAGAACGACGGCGAAAAATGAATTTTATATTAGGGTTCGACGCAGAAAAGGAAAGATCGTTGAACTCAGTTCGACGATCGGGGGATTCTAAAGGAATCTGAAGAGTCTTCAATATCGTCGATCTGCGTTCGACGATATTGGAGAGTGTCGAGCTCTGTTCGACGATCGTTTAGAGAACAAAATCATCGAGCGCCGTTCAACGATCATTGACCGAAAGAGATAGTTCATACTATCTGAGAAGCGCTGAACTCAAGTCGACGATTTCGGAAATCGTCGATCTCCGTTCGACGATCTGGGGAAAAATTGTCGAGCGCAGTTCAGAGACCAGAAAAACACTCTAGACACTAAGAAAAATCAAGATGTTTGCCTAGTCTTGGTCAATTTTTAAACTTTTAAAATCTTGGATATTATTTTAGACTTCCTCCATCTAACATTCCCAACTGATTTAGGAAGAAGGTGTGTTTATTTTCATCCAAGGGCTTGGTGAAAATATCTCCCCTTTGTAGATCAGTTGGCATATATTGCAGTTCAATTTTATTCTTTTCAACATTATCCCTTAAGAAGTGATGCCTAATTTCTATGTGTTTTGTACTACTATGGAGGACTGGATTTTGAGCTATAGAAATAACACTGGTGTTATCACAAAAAATTTTAGACTTCTCTAAGTTGTAGCCATAGTCTAGGAGGTGGTTTTGAATCCACAAGATTTGTGAACAACAACTGCCTGCAGCCATATATTCAGCTTCAGCAGTTGAAGTTGACACAAAAGTTTGTTTCTTACAAAACCAAGAGACAAGTCTGTCACCAAGGAACTGACAAGTTCCACTGGTGCTTTTCCTGTTAATTCTGCATCCAGCATAATCAGCATCAGAAAATCCAGTTAAATTAAATGCTGAATCTTTTGGATACCAGAGACCTAGATTTGGACAACTTTTAACATACCTGAGAATCCTCTTTACTAGTGTTAGGTGTGACTCTCTAGGGCTTACTTGGAATCTAGCACATATACATGTAGAAAACATTATATCAGGTCTACTGGCTGTAAGGTACAATAAAGAGCCAATCATTGCTCTATATGTTGTCTGATCAACAGGTTTCCCATGTTCATCAGCATCCAATACAGCATTGGTAGGCATAGGTGTTTTCATGCAAGATGCTTCAGACATACCAAATTTCTTAACCAATTCATTTGCATACTTGGTTTGAGAAATAAAGATGCCTTCAGCATGTTGCTTGACTTGAAATCCTAGGAGGAAAGATAGCTCACACATGCTACTCATTTCAAATTTAGAATGCATTAGGTTGGAGAACCTTCTGCACAATTTTGAATCCGTAGAACCAAAAATAATATCATCTACATAAATCTGTACTAGTAGGGTATGGGACTTATGGGTTCTAATGAAAAGAGTTTGGTCTACTCTACACCTTATAAATCCATTTTCCAAAAGGAAGCATACTAGGGTCTCATACCATGCTCTAGGAGCTTGCTTGAGACCATATAATGCTTTATTCAACCTAAAAACATAATCAGGATAAGTTGGAGAGATAAAACCTGGAGGTTGTCTGACATATACTTTTTCTTTGATGTCTCCATTTAGAAATGCACTTTTGACATTCATCTGATATACCTTGAAGCCTTTATGTGCTTCATAAGCTAAGAAGATTCTGATGGCTTCCAATCTTGCAACTGGTGCAAAAGTCTGGTCATAGTCTATGCCTTCTTCTTGAGAATATCCTTGAGCAACTAGCCTTGCCTTGTTCCTTACAATTACTCCTTGATCATCCAGTTTGTTTCTGAACACCCACTTTGTTCCAACAATGGAGTGATCCTTAGACTTTGGCACTAGTTCCCAAACTTTGTTCCTTTCAAATTGATGCAACTCTTCTTGCATTACAATGATCCAGTGTGGATCTTGCTCTGCATCTTGAATGGACTGAGGTTCAATTTGAGATAGGAAGCAAGGGTGCAACAGGTTTTGGTTGACCTGATTTCTGGTTTGCACACCAGCTGAGATGTCTCCAATTATTTGGGAAATTGGATGGTCTCTTGATGTTACTAAATCAACAGGCGGTGTTGATTATTCACCAACCTGTCTTGTTGTATCCTCTTATGGTACAACAACTGGCTCTTCAAGTTGTTTCTCTTCAATGTGTTGAATATGTTCTTCATCTTCACTGCTTTCCTCTTTTTGAGTAACCTGTAACTTGTTCAAGTCTTCAACAAGAGAATGTTCCTGCAAAGGTTCTATAGTAGAAGTGATCTTCTCCTTGAAAGACATGTTAGATTCATCAAATGATATATGAAAAAATTCCTCAATTTTTAGATATGATTTATTATAGACCCTATAAGCCTTACTGATCATGGAGTATCCCAGAAACACTCCTTCATCAGCTTTAGCTTGAAATTTTTCTAAATATTTCTTGTCATTATTATGTATATAGCAAATACAACCAAAAACTCTAAAATAATCAACTCTAGGTTTCTTCCCTTTGAGTAGTTCATAGGGAGTCTTGCCCTTTAGATTATATATCAAACTTCTATTCAGCACATAGTTGGAGGTGTTCACTGCCTCTGCCCAAAAAGATAGAGGAAGGTGACCATCTGACAACAATGTAGTGGCAGATTCAATAAGGGTTCTATTTTTCCTTTCAGCTACCCCATTTTGTTGAGGAGTTCTAGGAGCTGAGAAAGTGTGCCTGATCCCTTCACTCTGACAGAACTCTTGCATAAGAAGAGAATCAAACTCTGTCCCATGATCACTTCTGATCAGGGCAACGTGAGTATTGAACTTAATCTGTATACATTTGAGAAACTCTGTCAAACACTTAAAGTTATCAGACTTCTTCCTTAGAAAGAACACCCAAGTGAATCTAGAGAAGTCATCTACAACTACTAAAGTGTAGGATTTCCCTCCTAGGCTTTGTACTGTGATGGGTCCAAAAAGATCCATGTGTAACAGATACAATATCCTAGGTGAATCACTCTTATTAAGTGACTTAAAACTATTTTTAGCTGTTTTTAGGGGCCAGAAGGTTTGCTTGCCCAATTGACAAGCCCTGTAGAGCTCTGATCTCGGTTCGACGATCGTGGAGCTGCGTTCGACGATCTTGGGTCAGATCGTTGAGCTCCGTTCGACGGTCGACTGTGGCAGACATAAAATAATTCATTTGTTCAGGAATTTGAGATCGTCTCTTATAACCTTCAGACCTGAGTTCGATAAGGGTTAAAGATTTGGATGAAGGACGATTTTGCCTGAGATCGTCGATTTGCGTTCGGCGATCGTCGAGCTCCGTTCGACGATTTCTGCTGGAACTTAGTTTTCTTGGGCAGATCAGAATTTTTCCTAGCTACCTCTACAACTCCCTTTCCTTTATCAGAAATGAACTTGATTGGAGTTGTTAGAACTATGGGCTGGCTGGATGAAGCACCCAAGCCCAGTGTACTATTAAATCTGGAGTTCACTGTGCTTGTGATGTCCATCAGCTTGATACCTCTCCCATTAAGGGATTCTTCAAGCTTCTTGGCCTCAGATAGCTCACCTTTCAGTGAAGCTATCTGCTCCCTACAGCACTCCAACTCCTGAGAGAGTTTGAGGTTTTCTGACTTTAAGGTATTATGTTCAGATAAATGATTTCTGAGAGAGATAATTTCTTTCTCAAATTTTAGCAGGTCTAAACATAATGCTTTAAACTCAGATTTAAAGTCCTTTGAATTGAAATCAAAAGAACTGATTACCTGATCTTCTTCAAGTTGAGTCTCTGAATCTGACTCTGACTCTTCTTCATCTAAATTATGTTGAGAGGTATTGATTGCCATCATGCAGAACTCCTTCTCTTCTACATCATATTCATCATCACTGGAGCTGGATGAGGCTTCTGACTCCTCTTCAGTTTCACTCCAAGATTCAGCAACAAATCCCTTTCTTGTGTGTTTTTTTTTGCTTGAGGAGGGTTTGCCATTGCCATTCCTCTTGAAGTCTTTCTCCTTTCTTCTTTCTTTCTTGTCCCTTCTGTCCTTGTTCTTGTTCTCTGGACAGTCAGGTACAATGTGCCCTGGTTTCCTGCAACCAAAGCAGACAATTTCCTTATTATTAGACTTATCATACCTTGGCTTATCATGCTCCTTGTATGATCTCTTTTTGAAGTCCTTTCTTGCCATCTTGTAGAATCTTTTGGCCAACAGACTGAGCAGTTCATCATTGCCTGTGACTTTGTCTTCAGGCTGATCTTCAGTTACCTTGAAGGCTATTGTCTTTTCTTTTCTTGAGGCTGGTGAGGCAGCCTTCTGCTCTTCTTCTCTATTTTTGATTAGTAGCTCATAAGATTTGAGCTTGCCCAAAAGAGCTTATGTGGTGATCTCATTCAAACTTCTGGCATCCTTGATTGGCCAGATTCTTGAATCCCAAGTGCTAGGGAAGCACATTAGAATTTTGTCATTATGTTCAGTCAGTGATATCTCCTTATCCAAATTCCTGAGTTCACTGACTATCAGACTAAGTCTATTGTACATATCTCCAACTGATTCAGCTTCTCCCTTCTTGAAATTCTCATATTGAGATATGAGGTGAGATCTCCTGTCCTTTCTCTCATCAGCTGAGCCTGAGAATATTTCAGAGAGTTTATCCCAGATTTCCTTTGCTGAATTGCATTCAGCCACCTTTTGAATGATGTCATCAGACATGGTCTGGGCTAAGATGTTCATAGCCTTGGCATCAGCTACCTTCCATTTCTTGATATCAGCATCTGTTCCTGATGGAGGTGGAACATCATTTGTACTTGAGTTCTCTGGAGGTCTTGGACAAACTGTCAAAACAAAATTAAAAATATCCTCGTCAATAGAATTCATGTATAATCCGATCCTTGCTTTCCAAAGTGCAAACTTGGATAGATTGCACACTGGAGGTCTGGTGCTAGCATAATCTATGTTTTGGGCCATGATTTGTGAAAACAAAATCTAATAATAAACTCAAAAGAAAATAGATCTAACTAGGAATCTTTGGGTTCAGGTGTTAGCCTGTGCAACCACCAAGGTGTAGTATGTTTAACCAACCTGGAAAATGTGGTATTTTTAACCAACCTCGCTTTGATACCAATTGAAAGTGCAGCTAGATCTGATATACTCTAGAGGAGCGTGAATAGAGTATATGGTGCTTGAAAACTTTTTACAACAATTGTTGTAATCTGAGTGAACAGGGAAGCAACTATTAAATCTAATCACAAAATAACCTACAACAGAAATTAATCACAGATCTAAACTAATCACAAAACAATCACAGCCAGAAACAAAAGATAAAGACAAGCAAGCCAGAAGAAACAAGGAGCTATAGTGGATCCCCTAAACTTGGGTACATCCACTCTCCTACCACACTAGGTAGGAATCCACTGCAGGATGAGTTGATCAGGTGTCCTGGGCACCAATGAGCTTTTGATAAGGTGCTCAAAAACCAAATCAGATTTTTTGATCAGGTGTCTTGCAACCAATGAGCTTTTGACAAGGTGCTCAAAAACCAAGCACAAACTTTTGAAGGGAGTTTGAAAAACCCTTTACAGAGATGAGGATGAGAGAGTTATGGAAGTCTTCTCTTTCTCAAAACAGCTGAGAAGACTATGTGGATTTGATGGTGTCAATGCTCCCCCTGAGTTCTTGAAATGTTCAGGAAATGAAGCTTTGCTGTAGGGTGATAGTCCTTCAGAAGTTGATCTCCAGCAAATGATGATTTCAGCAACAACTGAAATGTTAGGTGTCTGGAGTCTTGAAAGATGTTGGCCTTGAACACTTGAATCACCAGAGATCAGAAGATTTCAGAAGGTTTGATCTCCTTGGATATGTGTTCTTGAGAAAATTCTTTGAGACAAAGAATATTTTGTTCTTGTTCTTCTTGTTCTGTGTTCTAAGTGATGGAGAGATTCAAAAATCTTGTATTTTATTCTGTGGTACTGAATAGAAAATCATCCTCTGTCAAGAATAGTCGTTGGCCTGTCATTAATTACATCCTTAATTGCAAATATCTTCTGGGGGAAAGTCCAAAGAAACATTCCTAGATAATCCCTTGAAACTTGGTCCAGAATAAATGAAAACAGCTAGAAAATCTTCTGAATTAATTGCTGAATAACTCCTTAACTGTTCTGAATTTGAATCTTAAAAAAATCCTTTAACTCATCAGAAAAACGTCGAACTGAGCTCTGCTATCGTCGAACTGAGCTCAGCGATTTGGATTTAGACAGCAACAAAAATCGTCGATCTGAGCTCAAAGATCGTCGAACTGAGCTCAGAGATAGAGAACCAATACTGAGTCAAGATCGTCGAACTGAGCTCGCAGATCGTCGAATGGAGTTCGACGATTTGTTGAAGTTGAGCTCAGCGATCGTCGAATGGAGTTCGACGATTCGTCGAAGTTGAGCTAGACGATCGTCGATTGGAGTTCGACGATTCGTCGTACTGAGCTCGACGATATGACTTAGTCTCAAACTGAAAATCCTTGGTCTTGAGGGCAGCTTCCAAACCTAGACTTCTAACCCTTAGACTCAATTCTAATTGACCTTTAGATCTATACAGGAGGTCAAAAACATGTTTCCTAGAGACATAGTGATCCTGACCCAAATTAGTAATAGGGTGTTCCAACAAATACTATCACGAAATGATCCAGGTATTCTATGAACGTCCTATTCATCAGATCCATAAACAAGGATAGCGCATTCGTCAACCCAAACGACATGACCGTGAACTCGTAATGCCCAAACCGCGTACTGAATGCTGTCTTTGGGATGTCTCTCTCCCTTATCCTCTACTGATAGTAACCAGACTTGAAATCTAACTTCGAATATACTATTGATCCAACCAAGTGATCAAACAGATCATCAATCCTCGGGATTGGATATTTGTTCTTCTCCGTAAGTTTGTTCAATTCTCGATAATCGATACAAAGCCGCAATCTCCCAACTTTCTTCTTGACAAAGAGAACTGGTGCGCTCTAAGGCGACGAACTTGGACGCACAACCTTGCTCTAGCAACTCTTGCAGTTGCACCTTCAACTCTGCCATCTCTCTTGGCGCTATCCGATAAGGAGAGCACCACACCGGTTTGGAACCCGGTACCAGCTCAATGGTAAAATCAATCTCCCGCTGGGGACGGGATCCTGGGAGATCATCTGGGAACACATTGGGATACTCGGACACAACAGGTATACTGTCAAGTCTTGGCATAGGCATCGAAGTCTGCACTAATGTGACAAACAGCTCTGCCCCAGACCGAGCTGTCTTGATCACCTGAAGGGCCGACGTCAGGATCTTACCCGACCCCTTCATGCCCATGAACGTCGTCTCCCGATCAGTGTTTTGACTCAACTTAACTTCCTTACGATTGCAATCAATGCATGCGCTAGGCTCCGAGAGCCGATCCATACCGAATATTACGTCGAACTCCACTAACGGTAGAATCAACGCTCGCAAACCAAACCCCTGATCTCCAATCTGAATCTTCACTACGCAGACCCTATCCGTGCGCATTGAGCACTACTAGGCAACAACATGTCCATTATGTATTTTGCCATCGTAAGATGTACTCCGACACGCAATACAATTCTTTTGGGCAAACAGAGATGCGAAGCCCCATTAACGAATGGTGCTCCCGCCAGATAAACGAAATTCAGAACAAAGCTTAGCACAAGTGGTTCTAGGCTAACATGCACAAAGGCAACAAGTGTCTAAAGCTAAATGCTAGAATTTTAAACTTTACCTGTCACCACGACCGCGTGCTTTCTGGCCTCTTGCTGCCCCAGGCTGTACATTTCAGAATTCCTCTGGGACATAAAACGTCCGTTCCAACAGCTACGGGCAAAATGCCCCACTTTTCCGCAGATATAGCAAGCTCCTGGGACTCGACTTATGGTTGCCCCCAACGCACCAGACGAAGGTGCTGAGTTCGAAGTCTTCAGCTTCTTGTTCCATCTGCGGACACCCGACTTTGAACTTGACCCTTTGAACTGTGGTTTCTTAGTACTAGAGTCCTCACCTGCTCCTGACATAGCTTCCTTAATCTTCTGAGCACCATCCCAACATTCTCGGGCAAAGTGCCCTTTCTTGCCACAAGTATGACATTTGTAAGTAACCTTGCTAGTCGATGATCTAACATTTTTCTTCAGCGTTCTGCGAGATGCACCCCTCATAGGACTTACAGAGTTCGATACCCTACTCACTGGTGTCTGGTGAATTTTTCCCATTTCCACTTCCAAAGCTCTGGTCGACTCTACCAAGGCTCGGAATCCCAATAGTTTTGGTCCTAGCAGTAGGATTCGCAGCTCACCACGCAGCCCATTATAGAATCTATCAACTATAGACTGTTCGTTCTCCAATTCAAAGCATGGGTAGCGGCTTATGAAAATGAACGCCTGTAAATACTCATCGACTAAGTGTGTACCCTGCACTAAGGACATGTTCAATTGCTGGCCGGCTGGCCTTCTTAAAGTCCTTTTATCCAACACACCACCCGACATTGAAGTTAGCTCAGTAACAAAAGGTTGCACATTGCTTCCCTGTTGTGCACTAGTCACAGTGAGCACCACTTCAACGATTCTTCTTATGTTTTCAAACGAAAGAGGGGTCTCAAGCGCGCCACTGGGTGCACTATAATCCTCAGAAACCAGATGTTCTGTCGGCTCTGCGCCACTCCCGGTCACCTATAGTCGTACAAAATACCAATAAGTGACACAACAAAATTGCAAAAAGGAACTATAGGAACACGCAGGTTCCTCTAAACAAGTGTATTTTTCATTCCTAAGTGGACATTCATGGGTTCTTTTTGATGTTATAACGACGACGCACACATGTGCTCACCACCCCTTAAAAGAATTCGCCCACGAATTCATTTAAGCCTGACCATAACCAGAAGTCTGATACCAAATTGTAACACCCCCATCCGTCACATGGCATATAACAGAAGGTCTAGCTGGAACCCGACACCATATACCACAGACAGTCGGAAGGATTACCAAATGAATATTCAAACCATCTAATTAAGACTACTCGTCCTACACAGAGCATTCTAGCGGAAGTTTTTAAAATTGAAAGAACCCAAACTTAATTCCAATAAATATGAATGTCCACAACTACGACTACAGGAATGAAACCCAAATACACTAAAAAGGTACATGGCCTTATGGCCTTATAACTGTTCACTTACCAAAATAGTGTTTTACATACATCGGCTCGCAGGCCGGCCACACATAACAATATAAAAACAACTATTCTACGGCCTTCAAGGGCCAGCACAGCAACATGGGCTCCAGCCCGCTATTTGGCGCTCGGCTCCGCAGCACCTGCATGCACATACCACTGTATGGTGGCAAACAAGGCAACGGTCAGCTAAAAGCCGACCAAATTATAACGACCCCGCCCCTTACTCGGGACGGCGGTGCTCTTTCCATGCATAGCATTAGTCCAATAAAATAATATAGCGCAATTTTATTTCGCCACAGGTGTAGGCTCGCACGGCCAAACACCCCGTGCACTCAGGGCACATTCATGGTGAACCCTGACCAATCAGTGCATTCACCACCACCCCCAGGATGGCAACAACATGTGAGCATTTAGCCTATCTGACCACAGTCTAAGGCTCCGACTATGCCTACGGCCAGTGCCCGTCTTCAGATTTCTCGCACCGTACCACATAGCCTAGGTCCAATTCCACTTGCCTGTTGCTCACGCCGCATATACAATTTAAGTCCTACGTGCGGGCAAAGCTTCTCTCGGATCCCAAAATTTTCCAAACCAATCTCATATCCCAGTTATGATCAATGCCGGTTCCCAGACCTCCAAGTTAGCTGAACACGTTTCCGCTCAATTTTCCAGGTGCGCCTTGAAGCTAACCTCCAAGGATCCCTGCTGCAATCTACCGTGTAGAAACCCGAAAAACCCAAAGCACGGAGTCTTCTCAGGCAAATCATAGCAAATGCAACATCACCGATCCAGATGGTACACGTCCGGGTAAGCTTCACACACAATGCCTATGCCCGTAGTTACGATTCCGGGCTCTATATGCAACACAAGAGGGATTATTCACATCAACCCCAAGGAACACCATGCACTCACCGCACACTCGCGGGAGCGGGGTTCCCTATGCAAAAGAAAGAGCTTCACATGCTCAAGTTGAGAATCGTTACCCTTATAGTCCGTTTTGGCGCCATGGAAAAACTACGCGGACAGAACTCTTCGCAACGACCTTCCCTCCACGGATCCGCTCTCAGACTTCGAAACGGTGCTCCGGTGCTCCGCCGGCGGCCGGAAACCTCCTTCTTCTTCCTCTTCTCTCTCACCTTGGAAGGAGAAAGCTTTGGAGAGAAAATGAGGGATTAACCTCCTATTCCCGGCCTTAATAGAGCAGGACCTCATCTGGGCCGTCGGATCTTAATTAAAGAAAACGAACGGTTCAGATCTGCACAAAATTCTCCAGACCTAGGCCGTACACGGCTTGGCACATGGCCGTGTCCCAGGCCATGTGCCTCGATCCAGGCATGATCGTCGAACTGAGAGACGCACATGGGCCTAGACACGCCCGTGTCTCAGCTGACATGCCCGTGTCGGGTTCCTCGATACGCCCGTGTTCGGGGGCATGTCACGCATAACCGCCACGGCAACGGACACGACCCAATTACACACGGGTAGGGACACGGGTTGGCACACGCCCATGTCGGATGATACGACCGTGTCATCCGGCAGTGTTCCTGGTCGTGTCCTTCTCGGGATGAAAATGGACAAAAAATCACCAGCCAGACACAGCCTTGGACACGCCCGTGTCCTAGGCCGTGTACCCCTATACATGCACCAAAAACCCTTTTTCGCGACCGACTTGCACACAATATTCAGGGCGTTACATAACCTGTCTGCAAGAGCTGGAAGATCTACTTGCTCAAGAGGGACTTGAGTAGAGGTAGGGATGGATGAGGTAGAAATGAAGGTTGGAACAGCAGGAGATGTTAGTAGAGAACCTGTGGATGGTGGAAATGATGGTTGGGAAATTGGAATTGTGGAGATGGAAGAGAGTGGAATGGAAATGGATGGTGTGAAGGATGGTTGAGCAATTATGTCCTGAAGGAGTTGTTGATAAGAGGTGGATGAAGATGGTGGCTCAGGAGGGGATGAAGGAGAATCATCCATATAGGAATCATCTATAAGAGTGAAAGATGGAATATGAGAGGATGAATCAATATCCAGATGTTGGTAGAGATGTAGAGGATGGAAGATTTCTTCAGTGAGTAGTGGAGTTGGAGAAGGGACTGAAGTTGGAGATGGGATGGAAATGGGGGATGAAATTGTGACGGTGGATGTGACTGTTGTAGGTGAAACAAGAGGTGGAGGAGGAGGAGACGAAGCAGACAAGTCTTCTGCAGGGGCAGAAACCTGAGGGGAAGAGACAGAAGCAGTCCTTGTGCCTGAAGTAGAAATTGCAGAGGGCCTGCTGGGCTTGACAATTTGCCTGTCCCATTTTCCAAATAGGGCACAGGTGAGCCTCTTAGAGGCATTGATGTGCATCCCACTGGAAACAAGCAGTGCAGGGCATCTGTGCTGAAGGAACAGCCCTAAAATCCTTCCAAAATTAACAAAGTTCTTGTTAATCTTTTTCTTAATCAAATCAAAGAAAACTTCTCCCCAGTTGAGTTGCTTCTTGTCCACTAGGGCACCCATCAGATAGAGCTGATACCTAGATAAGGTATCATGAGCTGAGTGTTTGGCCAACAACACTTTTCCAACAACATCAGCTAGAAATCTGTACTCAACAGATAGATTTTTCTTAAGCAATTTGCTATGGTTTGCTTCTGAGTGTCCCATCTTTTCAAGCATATTAGAAAATTCCTCTCTAGAAAGCTCAACAGAATCTTCTCCAGATTTCAATTGAAAAACCTCTGTCAAAGCAGCAGGTGTTAGAGATACCTGGGTTCCTGAGATGCTTCCAACCACTGTATTCTAATCCAGGTTATGGGAAGTATACACCCATTCCTTTATCTCATCTGCAGCTAATTTGATCCTTGTGGTTATTATGGTAACTAGCTGTTGTTCTTTGAAAAGTTCCAGAATGTCCTTGAATATTTGATCGCTGTTATTGAAAGAATCCATGTCGATGTCAAATCCAGCGTCAAATTTCATTGCGACCAAGATGGCGACTGAAACTGCCATTGATTCCTGCAAAAATGAACAAACAAACGACCAAGTGTAGAGAAGTTTGGAGGGAAAGAGAAAATTTGCAGAGAGTATGAAAGCACAAAGGGAGAATGACGGACGAAAAATTGAGTTTTATATTAGGGTTCAACGCAGAAAAGGAAAGATCGTTGAACTCTGTTCGACGATCTGGGCTTCTAAAGGAAGCTGAAAGGTCATCAACATCGTCGATCTCCGTTCGACGATATTGTAGAGCGTCGAGCTCCGTTCGACGATCGCTGACCTGAAGAAAGATAGTTTAGCACTATCTGAGAAGGCTGAACTTTGGTCGACGATTTCGGAAGTCGTCGATCTCCGTTCGACGATCTGGGGAAAAATCGTCGAGCGTAGTTCAGAGACCACGAACACTCTATACACTAGAAAAAGCACTTTGATTTGCCTAGTCTTGGTCATTTTTATAATTTGAAAATCTTGGATCTTATTTTAGACTTCGTCCATCTAACATTCCTAACTGATTCAGGAAGAATGTATGTTTCTTTTCATCCAAGGGTTTGGTGAAAATATCTCCCCTTTGCAAATCAGTTGGGATATATTGAAGTTCAATTTTATTTTTCTCAACATTATCCCTTAGAAAGTAATGCCTAATTTCTATGTATTTTGTCCTACTATGGAGGACTGGATTTTGTGCTATGGAAATAGCACTGGTATTATCACAAAATATTTTAGACTTCTCTAAGTTGTAGCCATAGTCTAGGAGTTGATTTTGAATCCACAAGATTTGTGAACAACAACTACCTGCAGCCATATATTCAGCTTCAACATTTGAAGTTGACACAAATGTTTGTTTCTTGCAAAACCAGGAGACAAGTCTGTCACCAAGAAACTGGCAAGTTCCACTGGTGCTTTTCCTGTCTATTCTGCATCCAGCATAATCAGCATCTGAAAATCCAGTTAAGTCAAATGCTGAATCTTTTGGATACCAGAGACCTAGATTTGGACAACTTTTGACATACCTAAGAATCCTTTTTACTAAGGTTATGTGTGACTCTCTAGGGCTCACTTGGAATCTAGCACATATGCATGTAGCAAACATTATGTCAGGTCTACTAGCTGTAAGGTACAATAAAGAGCCAATCATTGCTCTATATGTTGTCTGATCAACAGGTTTCCCATGTTCATCAACATCTAATACAGCATTAGTAGGCATAGGTGTTTTCATACATGATGCTTCAGACATACCAAATTTCTTAACCAGTTCTTTTGCATACTTGGATTGAGAAATAAATATGCCTTCAGCATGTTGTTTGATTTGCAATCCTAGAAAGAAGGATAGCTCACCCATGCTACTCATTTCAAATTTAGAATGCATTAGGTTGGAAAACCTTCTGCACAAATTTGAATCAGTAGAACCAAAAATAATATCATCTACATAGATTTGTACTAGTAGGGTATGGGACAAATGGGTTCTAATAAAAAGAGTTTGGTCTACTCTACCCCTTATATACTCATTTTTCAGAAGAAAACATGCTAGGATCTCATACCATGCTCTAGGAGCTTGCTTTAGACCATATAATGCTTTATACAATTTGAAAACATAATCAGGATGAGTTGAAGAGATAAAACCTGGGGGTTGTCTGACATAGACTTCTTCTTTGATATCTCCATTGAGAAAAGCACTCTTTACATCCATCTGGTATACCTTGAATCCTTTGTGTGCTGCATATGCTAAGAAGGTTCTTATGGCCTCTAACCTTGCAACTGGTGCAAAGGTCTGGTCATAATCTATCCCTTCTTCTTGAGAGTACCCTTAAGCAACTAGCCTTGTCTTGTTCCTTAAAATGACTCCTTGATCATCCAATTTATTTCTGAACACCCACTTTGTTCCAACAACGGAGTGATCCTTTGGCCTTGGTACTACTTCCCAAACTTTGTTCCTTTCAAATTGATGCAACTCTTCTTGCATTGCAATGATCCAGTGTGGATCTTGCTCTGCATCTTGAATGCATTGAGGTTCAATTTGAGAAAGAAAGCAAGTGTGCATCAGGTTTTGGTTGACCTGATTTCTGGTTTGCACACCAGCTGAGATGTCTCCAATCACTTAGGAGATTGGATGGTCTCTTGATGTTACTAAATCAACAGGAGATGTTGATTCTTCACCAACCTGTGTTGTTGTTTCCTCTGGTGGTACAACAACTGGCTCTTCAAGATGTTGAATGTCTTCTTCATCTTCACTGCTTTCATCTTTTTGAATGATTTGTAACCTGTCCAAGTCTTCTGCAAGAGAGTGTACCTGCAAAGGTTCTATGGTAGAAGTATTCTTCTTCTTGAAAGATATGTTAGATTCATCAAAAGTTATATGAACAAATTCTTCAATTTTGAGAGTTGATTTATTATATACCCTATACGCTTTACTGATCATGGAGTATCCCATAAACACTCTTTCATCAGCTTTAGCTTGAAATTTTGCTAAGTATTTCTTGTCATTATTATGAATGTAACAAATACAATCCAAAATTTTAAAGTAATCTACTTTAGGTTTCTTCCCTTTGAGTAATTCATAGGGAGTCTTTCCCTTCAGTTTATGTATTAAACTTCTATTCAACACATAGTTGGAGGTGTTCACTGCCTCTACCCAAAAGGATAGAGGAAGGTGAGCATCTGACAACAATGTAGTAGCAGATTCAATAAGGGTTCTATTTTTCCTTTTAGCTACCCCATTTTCTTGAGGAGTTCTAGGAGCTGAGAAAGTGTGCCTGATCCCTTCACCCTGACAGAACTCTTGCATAAGAAGAGAATCAAACTCTGTCCCATGATCACTTTTGATCAGGGCAATGTGAGTATTGAACTCAGTCTGTATGCATTTGAGAAGCTCTATCAAACACTTAAAGTTATCAGACTTCTTCTCAGAAAGAACACCCATGTGAATCTAGAGAAGTCATCTACAACCACTAAAGTATAAGATTTCCCTCCTAAGCTTTGTACTGTAATGGGTCCAAAAAGATCCATGTGTAATAGATACAAAATCCTAGGTGAATCACTCTTATTAAGTGACTTGAAACTATTTTTGGTTTGCTTGCCAAATTGACAAGCCCCGCAGAGTCCTTCCTTCTTGTAGGCGCCAGAAGGTATTCCTCTAACAAGGTTGTCCTTGGATAGCCTAGCAATGGTTCTAAGGTTTATATGCCCTAGTCTCTTATGACATAATTCATTAGGTCTACAAATAGAGTTAAACAAGCAAATATCTACCTTGGTTGAAAGAAAATCTACAAGATAGATGTTACCTTTCCTTTTACCTGTCAACAAAGTTGTGTTGTCCTCTGATTTGATCTTGCATAAGGATTTGCTGAAAGTCACTTGGTAGCCTTCATCACATAGTTGACTGATACTGATCAAGTTGTGCTTCAGTCCTTCCACATAGGCTACTTTCTTGAATGTGACTGTGCCAATCTGGACTGCACCATATCCTTTTGTTAGTCCAAAGTTTGAATCACCAAATATTACTTTGGGTCCAAACTTGGCTTTGAAGGATGTGAAATTGTCCTTGTTTCCTGTCATGTGCTTTGAGCACCCACTATCCAGATACCATTGCTGGTTTGATGTTGGATAGGTCTTCACCTGCACATAAAACAATTTATTTATTTTTGACCCAGTTTACCTTGGGCCTAGGTTGATAACCTTTGAATTCAGAAATAAAAGACATCCCTGGTTGGATCTTATAGCCTTCAGGATGATATCTCCTTGGAGGTATTATCCATTCAGTATAAGGGTTAAATCTTTGGGATGAAGGACCCCTAGGTTTGGAATTTGATTTACCTTTGAAAAAGTTTTCAAAGCTCTGATCTCTGCTCGATGATAACTGAGCTGAGTTCGACGATCTTGGGTTAGATCGTCGAGCTCCGTTCGAAGATCGACTGTGGCAGAGTTCAGGGTTTAGAGATCTTCGACCTGAGTTCGATGATTTTGTCTGAGATCGTTGATCTGCATTCGACGATCGTCTAGCTCCGTTCGACGATTTCTATTGAACTCTTGTTTTCTTGGGTAAGTCAGAATTCTTCCTAGCTACCTCTACAACTCCCTTACCTTTATCAGAGATAAATTTAATTGGGGTTGTTAGTACTATAGGTTGGCTAGATGAAGCACCCAAGCCCAGTGTACTATTGAATCTTGAGTTCACTGTGCTTGTGATGTCCATTAGCTTGATACTTCTCCCATTGAGGGATTCTTCAAGCTTCTTGGCCTATGATAGTTCACTTTTCAGTGAAGCTATCTACTTCCTACATCATTCCAACTCCTCAGAGAGTTTGAGGTTTTTTTATTTTAAAGTACTGTATTCAGATAATTGATTTCTGAGAGAAATGATTTCCTTCTCAGATTTAAATAAATCTAAACATAGTGCTTTAAACTCACACTTGAAGTCCTCAGAATTGAAATCAAAGGAACTTATTACCTGGTCCTCTTTAGATTGAGTCTCTGATTCTGACTCTGACTCTTCTGCATCAGAATTGTATTGTGAGGCATTGATAGCCATCATGCAGAATTCTTTTTTATCAGTATCATCTTCATCATCACTAGAGCTGGATGAAGCTTCTGATTCTTCTTCTGTCTCACTCCAAGTTTCAGCAACAAATCTCTTCCTTGTATGTTTGTTCTTGCTGGAGGAGGGTTTGCCATTACTGTTCTTCTTGAAGTCTTTTTCTTTTCTTCTTTCTTTCCTGTCCTTTTTGTCCTTGTTTTTTGTTTTCTGGATAGTCAGGCACAATGTGGCCTGGTTTCCTGCAACCAAAACAGATAATCTCTTTGTTATTTGATTTGTCATACCTTGGCTTGTCATGCTCTCTGTGTGATCTTTTCCTGAAATCCTTGATGGCCATTTTGTAAAACCTTTTGGCCAGAAGGCTTAGCAGCTCTTCATTGCCTGTGAATTTGTCTTCAGGCTGATCTTCAGTGGCTTTGAAAGCTATTGACTTCTCTTTTCTGACTGCTGGTTAAGCAGCCTTCTGCTCTTCTTCTCTATTCTTGATGAGCAGCTCATAAGACTTGAGCTTGCCCAAGAGAGCTTCAGTTGTGATCTCATTTAGGCTTCTGGCATCCTTGATTGGCCAGATCCTTGAGTCCCAAGTGCTTGGGAAGCACATTAGGATTTTATCATTGAGCTCAGTCAATGAGATCTCTTTGTCCAAAGTCTTCAGTTCATTGACTATAAGGCAGAGTCTATTATACATGTCTGCTACTGACTCAGCTTCTTCTTTCTTGAAGTTCTCATACTGGGTTATGAGATGAGATCTTTTATCTTTTCTCTCATCAGCAGATCCTGAGACTATCTCAGATAACTTGTCCCAGATGTTGTTTGCTGAGTTGCATTCAACTACTTTTTGGAATATCTCATCAGACATAGTCTGGGCTAGAATGTTCATAGCTTTTGCATCAACCAATTTTCATTTCTTTATTTCTGCATCTGTTCCTGAAGGAGGTGGAACAACACTTGTACTTGTATTCTCTGGAGCTCTTGGACACACTGTCAAAACATAATTGAAAATGTACTCATCAATAGAGTTCATGTACAGTCTAATCCTTGCCTTCCAAAGTGCAAACTTAGATAGATTGCACACTGGAGGTCTGGTGCTAGCATAATCTTTATTTTGGGCCATGTTTTGTGAAGAAATTATTCTAATAACAAAATCAAAACAAGCAGATCTAACTAGAGGGATCTTTGGGTTCAGGTGTTAGCCTGTGCAACCACTAAGGTGTGGTATTTTTAACCAACCTGAAAGATGTGGTATTTTTAACCAACATCCCTCTGATACCAATTGAAAGTGCAAGTTAGATTTGATATACTCTAGAGGGGTGGTGAATAGAGTATGGTGCTTGCTAAAAACTTTTTACAACTGTTGTTATATTCCTAAGTGAACAGGGAAGCAAATGAAATAAAGCAACTAACTAATCAAAAAGCAATCACAAACCACAGCCAAAAAATAAAAGAGAATAAGCAACTAGAAGACACAAGGAGCTATAGTGGTTCCCCAATCAATCTGGGTACATCCACTCTTCTACCACCCTAGGTAGGAATCCACTGCAGGATGAGTTGATCAGGTGTCCTGGGCACCAATGAGCTTTTGATAAGGTACTCAAAAACTAAACCAGATTTTTTGATCAGGTGTCTTACCACCACTGAGTTTTGACAAGGTCTCAGAAACCAACACAAACTTTTGAAGGGAGTTTGATAAACCATTTACAGCAGAGAGAGAGAGAGAGAGAGAGAGGGATGAGATGATCTTCTCTGTCAACAATCAGAGAGAAGATAATGGATGTTGTCAAAGCTCCCCCTGAGATCTATAGTTGTTCAGGAAATGAAGCTTTGCAGTAGGGTGATAGGCCTTCAGAAGATTTGATCTCCAGCAAAAGATGATTTCAGCAACAGCTGAAATGTGTGGTGTTTGGAGTCTTGAATGATGATGGCCTTTGAACACTGGAATCAAGAGAGATCTGAAAATTTCAGTATGTTGATCTCCTTTTGTGATGTGTGTTCTTGTATGAGTTCTAAGACTGTGAATATCTGCTGCTCTTTCTCTTTCTGGTGTTGTGATTGTTGTAAGAGTTGTTGATGATGTTGTGCTCAGTGTTGTTGAAAAGAATAAAAAAACTGATCTTTTATTCCTTAGATCTGAATAGAATATTTTTCTGTCCAAGATAGTCGTTAGCCTGTTATAAATGACTTCCTTAAATGCATTTTGTCTTCTGAAGGAAAGTCCAATAAAATATTCCTTTGAAAATCTCTTGAAACTTGCTCCAGATTAATTGAAAACGGCTACACGATCCTTGAAATAAATGCTGGAAATAATTCCACAACTGTCTGAATTTGAATCTTGAAAAACGTCGATCTCTCCAGAAAAACATCGACCTGAGCACTACTATCGTTGAACTGAGCTCAGAGACTGGTCTTAGACTGAAACACAGATCGTCGATCTGAGCTCAACTATCGTCGAACTGAGCTCAGAGATAGAGAAACAAACTGGAGACAAGAATGTCGATCTGAGCTCGAAGATCGTCGAATGGAGTTCGACGACTTGTTGAAGTTGAGCTCAGAGATCGTCGAATGGAGTTCGATGATTCGTCGAAGTGAGCTCAGCGATCATCGAATGGAGTTCGACGATTCGTCGTACTGAGCTCGACGAAATGACTTAGTCTCCTGAACTGAAATATCTGGTCTTGAGGGCAGCTTCCAAACTGAAATACTAACCCTTAGACTTAATTCTAATTGACCTTTAGATCTATACAAGGAGGTCAAAACAGATTTCCTAAAAGACATAGTGATCCTTGCCCAAATCAGTAATAAGGTGTTCTAACAGACTGAACCCTTATCACTTAAGGCAGAAACACTTAGCAGATTTTTGTACCTTGAGTCATCGAGTGAATCTTCAACAATCAATGCTTTTGACTTTTATAGTCTAACTGTTAAGGCGTTGAGTGATCCTTCATCACTCACCGCTTCTGGATTTGGTTGAAATTACTCTGCATTAAGGCATCGAGTAAACCTTCTACACTCAATGCTTTTGTCCTTAGACAGATTCATTAGATTACAATACACGAGCTTTGACTGCATGGAGTTCTGTCAACGCTTTTGTCATTTGCCATTCAGTAAACTGTATTCACTTGATGCTTCTGGACTTAGATTTCATTTCTACACCTCCGAGGCTTTGACTGCTTGAGCTTCTGTCAATGCTTTTAACCACTTGGAGTTGAGTGAACTGTCTTCACTCAACGCTTCTAGACTTAGTCAAATTTCTACTTTGCAAACGTCCTGTCTTGAGTCCATCTGTCATTATGACTGGGACTACCTGTCCAATCAGTGCAACAGAAAATAACCTGCATACATTGAACTTAGAACATGCATCATATACAATCATGTGTATACCATTGTCCTGTGGGCCTTCTTCAAATATAGGACATTATGATCAATGGACTCAACAATGTTGCATCCTGATCATGCTTCTTTTAGGGGAAAGGAATCAGTAGACCACCCTTATTTACTAGATTAGATTATAATTTTTGAAAATAAGGATGCATTGTTTTTAAAATTCATTAAACATAAATATTTGGAATATGGTGGAACAATGCTACACTCCACCTACAATGGTAGTTGGAAGTGTCACCATAGAGAAAACAAAAGATAAATGGGATGATTTAGATATGTTTAGGTACAAAAATAATGGTAAGCATATGAATGCATTATTTTGTGCATTAGATAAAACTCAGTTTAATAGGACTTGCGCTTGCGAAACTTCTTTTGATATTTGGAATTAACTTGAAATTACTCATAAAGGTACTTTGTAGATGAAGGATTCGAAGCCATTTCAACTGGAGTCTGAATTTGAAAAGTTTAGAATGGAAGTTGATAAAGAAGTTGATTCAATGTACACAAGGTTTACAAAGATCGTCAATGACTCCAAAGTACTTGGAAAGAACGACTCCAATGATGACTTGGTTAGGAAGCTTCTTAAATCGCTTCTGTAATGCCCCAAAAATGGGAAAACAGACGTCTCGGGTGGCTATCGACTAGAGATAGTGAGTATCGCTGGCGATAGCGCTTGACGCACTCAACGCCTACAAAGCATTGAGTAAACTCGATGAACTAAATGCCTACAAAACATTGAGTCGAATATCGCGCGGCGACTGTCAGTATAGCACGGCAATACCTCTACTCGATGCTTTCAACCAAGCGTTGAGTACACTCAATGCCCTCAACGCACTTAACTCACTCGACCCATTCAATGAATCATCGAGTGAGATATCGGAGTGGCGATAGTGGGTATCGCTGGGCGATACTACCACATGTTAGATGGCCGATCGGCGGCTGAAGAGCGGTGGTGGAGTAGGGTCAAGGCGGTTATGGTCACTATCGTCAGGTGATAGCTGATATCGCGTGACGATATAATTTTCTTTGACTATTCAGCTGAAATCGTGACATTTACTTCCTGTTTATGAAGTGATCATGTTCCTGGGATTAATCCTGAGACCACTTAAGTAGAGGAGGGGTAAAAGAGAAGTCATATCTCTTCTTCTTTCTCTCTCTTCTCATTTCATTATCATCTTAAGAGAAAAGAGCTAAGGAAGATGGTAGAGGATGAGGTTGAGCTTGAAAAGCTTGGTGAAGGAGATCCAGTAGACATAATCAAAATCCGAGGCAAGATCCATGAAGAGGAAAGTGTGGTGCTCCTTTCCAACCGGGTATAAAGCTTCGCCATGGCTTCAAAACAAATTCATAGGGTAATGATCTTCCTTCTTAGACAAATGAAGTCCTCCTATTTGCATAGGCATGGAATCCCCCACCAAAAGGTGGAGAATCGAGGGAATTCTGATGGGTTGATACATGATATCCACTGTAGTTTTGCATATAGATCCAGAAATCACAGTACGGAATAGGCATGTTGTGTGAAACACATCTAGACAGGTTGGTTTGTAATGGCGATGCTTTATTTTGCGTACCGGAGAAGACTCCGTATATAAACGAGTAGTTTACGGGGTTTGTGGGTTATGCCAGTGAATTGAGAGTAGCAAGAAGTACTGGAGGTGTGCCCAAGGAAAATACACAGAAAATAGCACAGTTTAAATAATTGTTGGATATTGTCATGTGACAGTTAGTATCGCCGGCAATAGCTTCCAGAGAGCAACTTGTGTAAGTGTCCTATCTAAATGAGACCTGAGGGCCTTTACTTAATATCTGTGTATGATATGTGTGTGTGGACTTAAAAAGTTCTATGGTATATAAGCGAGGACTTAAAATGTTCTACATGGGCAAGGGGGACGCTGAACCTGCGTCATGTCACGACCATGAAGGTTTTGGCTTTCGGTGCATAACGGTTTGAGCAACGGGATTCGGCTAACCTGTACCCACCTTATGATGATTTACTTAGAGTAAGTCACTGGATTGAATCTTTGAGAGCTCCTTTGACTTTGTTGACTTATTGGAAGAGAAGAGAGAAATGCTCAAGTTTGACCATCAAGTCTAGGACTGTGGATGGTGGTGGTACCCGGGAAATTTGGTACACCGAGAATGTTCCCTGAGTGCTTGAGGCGCGTGGACAATCGAGCCTAAGTCTATGGTGAATGGTGCTTAAATTGCACGTTCTATGGCCAAGATATTATATATGCTATGCATACAGGGAAGGAATACCGATGCCCTAGGCATGGGGTATGGTCTTAATAATTTGTTCAGCTAAAACTGACTGTTGCTTTGTTTGCCACCCTCATGGTGGAATGTCCCTGTGCAGGTGCTGGAGAGCCAAGGGGGAAATAGCGGGTTGTTGCCCTATTGCTATGTCATCCCTCAAAGGACAAGCGAATAGTTATTAGAGTTTTCATGTGTGGTCAGCCTGCGTGCCACTGTATGAAAGTACTTGTGTAAAGAAAATAGTTGTAAGGCATTAAGGCCATAATATTTTGTGTATTTTTGTAAGATATTCCTGTTTTATTTTTATATAGTGGACTTTCGTATGTAGTGAGTTCAAGTAACCCTAAAGCTTCACATAGAATGCTCAAAGTTAGGACTCATTCAGTACTTTCATATTGACATGTAACCTCACTGACTGTCTATAGAATATGGCATGGTGTAACACCCCAGTTTTTCAAGAGGCTCAGTGTGCAGTTCAGAAAAATTTTTGGGTTTCTGGCCGGAGGCACACGGCCTGCGATACGGGCGTGTCGCAGGGCGTGTCGAGGCCGTGTCGACACTCGGCCCAAGTGTCGACACTTTCGCTCGACAGAGTGTCAAGAGTGGAGAACACGACCTGCGACACGGGCGTGTCGCAGGACGTGTCGAGGCCGTGTCGACACTCGGCCCAAGTGTCGACACTTTCGCTCGAAAAAGTGTCGAGAGGGTGGCACACGGCCTGCGACACGGGCGTGTCGCATGGCGTGTCGCGGCCGTGTCGACACTCGTCCCAAGTGTCAACACTTTTGCTCGACAAGGTGTCGAGACTGGGGCACACGGCCTGTGACACGTGTGTGTCACAGGGCGTGTCCCGCTTGGTCTACGATCTTCGCTCGACGTTTTTCCGCGGTGTCGACACAAATCCTGTCGACGGGTGTCGAGACTTGGCACACGGCTTGGGACACGGGCGTGTCCCAGGCCGTGTCACCTCTCAGGTTGGTGTTGGGGCCGTGTCGTTGGAGACACACGGCAGGCCACACGGCCGTGTCGCTGGGGACACGGGCGTGTCGGATTGAACACGGGCGTATCGAATGGCCGTGTCTGATTCCAGGCGCGTCGATTTGAGACGGCGAATGAGGCACACGGCCCTGGACACGGGCGTGTGCCAGGCCGTGTTCGGCCCAGGTCTTCTATTTTCCAGGCGAATCGCGGCCATTCTTTTTCTGGTTTTAGGATCTAACGGTTCAGGCCATCTCCTGGGAAGTTAAGTCCGAAGTTAGGGTTGCAGATCCTCATTTTTTTCAAGTCTTCTCTTTCTAAGTTCTTGAGAGAAACTAGAGCAAGGAGGAAGAAGAAGAAGGTCTTGGGCTGTAGGAAGGGTTTCGGTGCTCCAAATCGCGAGCCGAGTCCGGATCCGTGAAGCTTAGACCGCTGCGAAGATTTCCATCTGGCCATTTTGCCATGGCAAGGAAGAGGAGTCGGAAGGTAACGACATCTCTCCTCTCGGTCTTTAGGATGCATGTTTTTAGCATCGTTTTCTTATAGATTTTTGGGCACCAAACTCTCAAATGAGAGGGGCTTTGTTTTGCCAAGGTTCAAGAGGAACCTCCGGGTTGATTGAGTCCGTCCCCGGCATATTTTGCATTAGAGATCAGCTTTGCTAGTGGATTAGGCATGGTAGTTGAAGCTGTAGTCGCGACCGTTAGTCCGACTCGGTGATGTTGCATACGAACTTAGGGATTCGTAGAGATTTTCGTTGCGGCAAGATGTCGTTTGTGTTGTGGTGGTGATTGTCCAGTTTGCTTGAAAAGGTACGTGTAGTCAAACCCGGACAAGGTTAGCTCCTCGTGGAGGTAGATGGTTTCCTTGAGGGACAAGGTTAGCTCCGTATGAGAATGGAGATGGTTTCCTTGGTGGACAAGGTTAGCTCCGCACGAGTTGGAGATGTTTTCCTTGGTGCGCGGGAACGCTGCGGTACAAAGAGGGATTGCAATGTGTTTAGTCTTGGTTGTGTTGTGCCAAGGCGTGGCTATGTCTCCGTGGTCGGCTGGCTATCCCGTGATATGTGCGTCATGTGTGGAGAGTGTCCCGGCGAGACTAGTCCCCTTCTGTGAGACTGACGAGAATGCCAAGCTTGGGGCAAGCCCAGGCAAAGAGGCCATGAGCGGGTGGGGTCCAGCAAGGCTTCTTAGAATCGGTCAGTCTGTGGTTGTTGGAATCCTGACATGAGATGTCAGAGCTTGCAGGCAAGCCCGGGGCTAGGCCCACGAGCGGGTGGGGCCTTGGCAAGAATTCCATGTGGCGGCCTGTGCGCCGTGTGAGGGAATTGTGTCTCCCTCAATGTTTACGGCTTTATGCCAATTGGGGAAATGTGAGTACCCAAATGATGTGTTGTTGTGCTAGATGCATACGCTGTAGGGTACCTTGGGTGAAGCCCGGGTGTTGCATCCATGTTGCATAGTAGGCCCTTTCTTTATATGCTCAACCAATAGAGAACATGTTTGATGATTGAGACATCCAAGCCTGTTTTAATGCTTTTCTATTTATAGATATTTATTTGCATATGAAGTGCTGACTTGCAGGTTGGAGGGTTCCCCGGGGTCCGTTAGGGGCGGCCGGGAGGAGATGTGTTGTTACACAGTTTGAGGTCAGCCTTTGCTGACCCACGTTACTAATAATTTTTACAGGGCAAGGATCGCACGCAGGAGCTAGCACGTCGGCCAAAAAGGCCTAAGCCCCATGAAGTGTTTTTCCCTCTTTTGTAGCACTACAGTTATGATGATGTTGTTTGAGACTATTTTGTCCGGCTTGCATGCCGAGGTAGACTAGGAGTGCTGAGCACATTCATGTTTGATTGTACTATTTACTTTTGGACTTTTGTGGTAGGCCTTAAGGCCATAGTTGTAACTCTTTTGGTTAGTGGATAACTTCTAGTTGTGCTTGGTTTTCCGCTGTGTTGTGCAAGTGTTTTGAGTTTGGGTAGCTATATCAACTTATAATACTAAAGCTGTGGCGTTCGTATGTTGTGGGGCCCCGGCCGGACCCATATTATACGTCCACTACAGGGGAGGTGTTACAATTTGGTATCAGAGGGAGGTTAGATTCAAGGTCAGTGCGTAGAGAAGTTATCCACATAAGAGTAACGCGGGACCATGAGTGTCCTTATGTTTTAGTCTTGAGATTGGAGACTAATCCCTTATTTCTTGTCTTCCTGAAGAGTGCAAGCAACGAGGCGGGCACTTCAAGAGCAAGGGATGATCTCTTGGCGAGCAGTGCTACTGCTGCTCCAGGTCTTTTGGGCACGGGTGTAGACCCGGCCGACTTCTGCCGCATGCTTGCAGAAGCAATGGTGGCAGCTCAAGCTGCAGCAGCGGCTCAGGTGGCAACCCCTGCCACACCAGATACGGCAACGGCCGTGCCAGGAGGAGAAGCCAGGCGAGTGGAGCCTTTGGCGGAGAGGGTAGTTGTCGGACATGGAGATCGACACATGAAGTACTTCCTGAGTTTCCATCCCCCGTCTTGCAAGGGTGTTGGAACGCCAACGGATGCGGAGGATTGGTGGGTTCGTATTCAAGAACTACTAAGGGCGGCAGAGACGCCACAGGAAAAGAAAGCGGAGTATGCGGCGTTCATGTTGGAAGGAGACGCCAAGTTGTGGTGGGTGAGCCATAGCGGCCGCCTATTCCCGGGACGCACCCCGTCAGTGGAAGAGTTTGGGGACGCTTTTCTTAAGAGGTATATCCCAGTTTCAACACGATTGGCCCTGCAGAGGCAGTTTCTGCATCTAATGCAGCGAGACAAGACAGTGGATGAGTACGTGCAAGAGTTCACCCGATTGGGTCGTTATGCGGGAACGACAATGGCGGATGATGTAGAGAGGGATAACCTCTTCTACCAAGGGTTGAGGGAAAATCTGAGACAACCCCTCATCTCCATGAAGAGGGCGGGATTTAATGAGCTAGTTGAAGCCGCCAGGAGTTTGGAGAATGATCTGGAGCGAACCCAGCGTCGAAAGGGTTTTACTCCCAAGAGCGGGGAAGGGAAGCCCTCCCAATCTCATGTAAAGTCTGATGGGAGTAGGTGGAGGAAGAAGCCTTACACTTCCAGATCTGGTGAGAGGAGCAACTGGACGCCTGGGGGTTCCCACTCTAGGGGACCGCCGACGTGCTACAACTGCGGGAAGGTTGGGCACATAGCCCGTGCTTGTCAGCAAGGGGGAGCGGGGCAAGAGTCAAAGCAGGAGCAGTCTGTGCGCTCGGGCCCCAGTGCTGCAGAGAAAGGGAAGATGGCGGAGTCGAGCGCTTCTCGGTTCCAACCGGTGCAACCAAGGGCCTACAACCTTGGACAGCAAGAAGCGATCCGCCAGAATGATGTGGTGACAGGTATGAAGAGAATTTAAGTTTAAATTTTGTGCTTCATCCTTTTAGACTTTTGTGTAATGTCTATGTTGTAGGCTTCGTGTTAGTTTCTGGATACCCCGCTAGGGTATTGTTTGATACGGGAGCATCGCACTCCTTTCTTGCGGAGAGCTTCATCCGGAGAATAGGAGTTGAGTCTTTCTCGTCGGGAGCAGAGCTGAGAGTGCGCATGCCCAATGGGTCATCTATGACCACCGGGGCTAAAGGGCGCATTTGTTGGGAGCTAGACGGAGTTGTCTTCGCTCTGGAAGCAGCAGTGTTACCATTAGTAGAGTTCGATGTCATTTTGGGCATGGACTGGCTTGCAGAGCAGTGCGCCAGCATTGATTGTTTATCCAAGGTAGTGACTCTAAAGAGTAAAGGGCAAGCAGAAGTCAAATTTGAGGGCCTTTGTGGAGTGGCCTGTTCCCTGATTTCGGCCATGCAGTTGGTGCGGGCGGTTAACCAGGGTGGTGTAGCGCTTGTAGCGTTATTGGAGGTTCGTCTCTCCCAACTGTCTATTAGGGAAGTGCCTATGGTGGCAGAGTTCAAGGATGTGTTTCCGGATGAACTTCCTGGAGCGCCTCCTCGGCGGGAGATCGACTTCTCGATCGAGTTAGTGCCGGAGGCTAGACCGGTGTCACGTCCTCCATTTAGGATGGCACCAAAGGAGTTGGCGGAACTTAAGGTACAGTTACAGGAACTGTTGGAGCAAGGGTATATTAGACCCAGTTCTTCACCGTGGAGCGCACCGGTGTTGTTTGTAAAGAAGAAAGACGGTAGCATGCGCCTGTGCATAGACTACCGAGAGCTCAATAAGTTGACCGTTAAGAATAAGTATCCGATCCCTCGGATAGACGATCTGTTTGACCAATTGGTGGGGTCAGTGGTATATTCGAAGTTGGACTTGAAGTCGGGATACTATCAGCTACGAATTCGAGATGAGGACATACCCAAAACTGCCTTTGGTACAAGGTATGGACACTTTGAGTTTACAGTGATGCCGTTCGGGTTGACGAACGCACCATCGGTGTTCATGGATCTGATGAATCGAGTATTTCAGGATTACTTGGATTCGTTTGTGGTTGTCTTCATTGATGACATCTTGGTGTACTCCAAGTCGGAAGTGGAGCATGAGACCCACTTGAGAATGGTTTTGCAAGTGTTGAGGGAGAATGCGTTGTATGCAAAATTCTCCAAATGCGAGTTCTGGTTGGAGAAGGTGGCATTTTTGGGCCACGTGATTAGTGGTGATGGGGTGGCAGTGGATCCAGCGAAAGTGGAGGCCATCAGAGATTGGCCGGTGTTGAGGACCGTGGCGGAAGTCCGAAGTTTTCTTGGACTAGCCGGGTATTATAGGAGATTCGTGGAGAATTTCTCGAAGATAGCTCTACCCCTCACCTCTCTCACTCGCAAAGACCATAGGTTTGTGTGGACCCAAGAGTGCAGTCAAGCATTTGAGGCCCTGAAGGAGAGGCTTATGATGGCTCCGATCCTGAGTTTACCGCAAGGGACCGATGGATTTCAAATTTTCAGTGACGCATCGGGATGCGGCTTGGGTTGCGTGTTAGTGCAGCATGGCAAGGTGATAGCTTTTGGGTCTAGACAGCTGAAACCTCATGAGAGGAATTACCCCGTCCATGATTTGGAGCTGGCGGCGGTAATCTTCGCGTTGAAAATATGGCGACACTATGTGTATGGCGCAAGGGTGGAGATCTTCACGGACCATAAAAGCCTGAAGTATCTCTTGGATCAGAAGGACTTGAATATGCGGCAATGCAGATGGGTTGAGTTTCTTGGAGACTACGAAGTGGTGATTCAGTACACGTCGGGTAAAGCCAATGTGGTGGCGGATGCGTTGAGTAGAAAGTACTCGGGGCAAGGAAATTGGATCGAAGCTCACGATGAGCGGTTGGTACGGGAATGGGAGTCCCTTGGATTGGAATGTGTTGCGAGAGGTGAGTCTAGCGTGGCTCGGTTGAACTGGATTGAAGTGCAAAACGACTTGTCTGATCGTATTCCGGAAGCGACTCGATTAGATGTGGAGTTTCAACCTTTTGTGTTGGAGGCTCAAATGGGCGAGAGCAGCACCTGGGAGATGATCGGGGGAATCTTGAGAAAGGATGGAAGGGTTTGTGTACCGCAGTTTGGCAATCTCCGTGAGGAGTTGATGTTTGAGGCTCACTTCTCAAAGTACTCCATTCACCCGGGCAGTACAAAGATGTACTTGGATATGAAGAAATCCTTTTGGTGGCCGGGGTTGAAGCGAGATGTAGCTTTGTATGTGAGTCGTTGCCAAACATGTGCCTTGGTGAAGGCCGAATGTCAGAAACCGGGCGGGTTCCTGAAGCCCCTTCCAATTCCTGAGTGGAAATTTGAGGACATCTCCATGGACTTTGTGCATGGTTTGCCTAGATCGCAGCATGGTAATGATGCTATTTGGGTGATCGTGGATCGCCTAACCAAGGTGGCTCACTTCATCCCAAATCGGAAAGAGGACAGCGTGGAGAAGCTGGTGGAGTTGTATGTTCGCAACATTGTGCGACTGCACGGAGTTCCTAAGAGCATAGTCAGTGATCGAGATGGGCGATTTACGTCCAAGGACTGGAGATTGGTTCAGAAGAGCTTGGGCACGAAGCTAAAGTTTAGTACGGCGTTCCATCCTCAAACTGATGGGCAAACGGAGAGAACGAACCGTACTATGGAGGACATGTTGAGGATGTGCGTTCTTGATTTTGGCAAGAGGTGGGAGGATCACCTCTTCATGGTAGAATTTGCGTACAACAACAGTTTTCAAGCTAGTATAAAGATGGCACCATACGAAGCTTTGTATGGGAGGCGGTGTCGAACGCCGATGTCTTGGGCAGAGGCGGGAGACACCAAACTTTTGGGAAAGGATGTGGTAGTTGGCGCTTGTGAGTTGGTACGGACCATCCAAGAGCGTATGAAGGTGGCGCAAGATAGGCAAGCAAAATATTTTAATGCTCGTCACCGGAAGTTAGAATTTGCAGTTGGTGATTGGGTCTATCGGAAGGTCAAGCCGTTCAAAGGCGTCTCGCGGATTCGCCGACTCAAGAAGTTGAGCCCAAGGTTTTTGGGGCCTTTTGAAATTGTTGAGCGGATAGGAGAAGCAGCCTATCGGTTGGCGTTGTCCGCAGATTTGAGTGGATTACATGACGTCTTCCACGTCTCCGTTTTGAGGAAAGCCTTGGTGGAGGCTAGCGTGGTGATTGAGCCGACATCGGTGCCGATTGAGGAAGACTTGAGGACGCGAGTCCTTCCAATCGCTATAGAAGATTCGGAGACTCGGCAGTTGCGGAATAAAGAAGTTAAACTTGTGAAAGTTCGATGGGACAACTGCGGTCGTGAGGAGTTCTCTTGGGAACGAGAACAGGCCATGCTAGAAGACTACCCAGAACTATTTTTGTCAGGTACAATTTAAGTTTTGTACATATTTTGTTTTGAAATTTCGGAACGAAATTCTGTTAAGTGGGGGAGAGTTGTAACACCCCAGTTTTTCAAGAGGCTCAGTGTGCAGTTCAGAAAAATTTTTGGGTTTCTGGCAGGAGGCACACGGCCTGCGACACGGGCGTGTCGCAGGGCGTGTCGAGGCCGTGTCGACAATCGGCCCAAGTGTCGACACTTTCGCTCGACAGAGTGTCGAGAGTGGAGAACACGGCCTGCGACACGGGCGTGTCGCAGGGCGTGTCGAGGCCGTGTCGACACTCGGCCCAAGTGTCGACACTTTCGCTCGACAAAGTGTCGAGAGGGTGGCACACGGCCTGCGACACGGGCGTGTCGCAGGGCGTGTCGCGGCTGTGTCGACACTCGTCCCAAGTGTCGACACTTTTGCTCGACAAGGTGTCGAGACTAGGGCACACGGCCTGTGACACGGGCGTGTCACAGGGCGTGTCCCGCTTGGTCGACGATCTTCGCTCGACATTTTTCCGCGGTGTCGACACAAAGCCTGTCGACGGGTGTCGAGACTTGGCACACGGCTTGGGACACGGGCGTGTCCCAGGCCGTGTCACCTCTCGGGTTGGTGTTGGGGCCGTGTCGTTGGAGACACACGGCAGGCCACACGGCCGTGTCGCTGGGGACACGGGCGTGTCGGATTGAACACGGGCGTGTCGAATGCCCGTGTCTGATTCCAGGCGCATCGATTTGAGACGGCGAATGAGGCACACGGCCCTGGACACGGGCGTGTGCCAGGCCGTGTTCGGCCCAGGTCTTCTATTTTCCAGGCGAATCGCGGCCATTCTTTTTCTGGTTTTAGGATCTAACGGTTCAGGCCATCTCCTGGGAAGTTAAGTCCGAAGTTAGGGTTGCAGATCCTCATTTTTTTCAAGTCTTCTCTTTCTAAGTTCTTGAGAGAAACTAGAGCAAGGAGGAAGAAGAAGAAGGTCTTGGGCTGTAGGAAGGGTTTCGGTGCTCCAAATCGCGAGCCGAGTCCGGATCCGTGAAGCTTAGACCGCTGCGAAGATTTCCATCCGGCCATTTTGCCATGGCAAGGAAGAGGAGTCGGAAGGTAACGACATCTCTCCTCTCGGTCTTTAGGATGCACGTTTTTAGCATCGTTTTCTTATAGATTTGTGGGCACCAAACTCTCAAATGAGAGGGGCTTTGGTTTGCCAAGGTTCAAGAGGAACCTCCGGGTTGATTGAGTCCGTCCCCGGCATATTTTGCATTAGAGATCCGCTTCGCTAGTGGATTAGGCATGGTGGTTGAAGCCGTAGTCGCGACCGTTAGTCCGACTCAGTGATGTTGCATACGAACTTAGGGATTCGTAGAGATTTCCGTTGCGGCAAGATGTCGTTTGTGTTGTGGTGGTGATTGTCCCGTTTGCTTGAAAAGGTACGTGTAGTCGAACCCGGACAAGGTTAGCTCCTCGTGGCGGTAGATGGTTTCCTTGAGGGACAAGGTTAGCTCCGTATGGGAATGGAGATGGTTTCCTTGGTGGACAAGGTTAGCTCCGCACGAGTTGGAGATGTTTTCCTTGGTGCGCGGGAACGCTGCGGTACAAAGAGGGATTGCAATGTGTTTAGTCTTGGTTGTGTTGTGCCAAGGCGTGGCTATGTCTCCGTGGTCGGCTGGCTATCCCGTGACATGTGCATCATGTGTGGAGAGTGTCCCGGCGAGACTAGTCCCCTTCTGTGAGACTGACGAGAATGCCAAGCTTGGGGCAAGCCCGGGCAAAGAGGCCATGAGCGGGTGGGGTCCAGCAAGGCTTCTTAGAATCGGTCAGTCTGTGGTTGTTGGAATCCTGACATGAGACGTCAGAGCTTGCAGGCAAGCCCGGGGCTAGGCCCACGAGCGGGTGGGGCCTTGGCAAGAATTCCATGTGGCGGCCTGTGCGCTGTGTGAGGGAATTGTGTCTCCCTCAATGTTTGCGGCTTTATGCCAATTGGGGAAATGTGAGTACCCAAATGATGTGTTGTTGTGCTAGATGCATACGCTGTAGGGTACCTTGGGTGAAGCCCGGGTGTTGCATCCATGTTGCATAGTAGGCCCTTTCTTTATATGCTCAACCAATAGAGAACATGTTTGATGATTGAGACATCCAAGCCTGTTTTAATGCTTTTCTATTTATAGATGTTTATTTGCATATGAAGTGCTGACTTGCAGGTTGGAGGTTTCCCCGGGGTCCGTTAGGGGCGGCCGGGAGGAGATGTGTTGTTACACAGTTTGAGGTCAGCCTTTGCTGACCCACGTTACTAATAATTTTTACAGGGCAAGGATCGCACGCAGGAGCTAGCACGCCGGCCAAAAAGGCCTAAGCCCCATGAAGTGTTTTTCCCTCTTTTGTAGCACTACAGTTATGATGATGTTGTTTGAGACTATTTTGTCCGGCTTGCATGCCGAGGTAGACTAGGAGTGCTGAGCACATTCATGTTTGATTGTACTATTTACTTTTGGACTTTTGTGGTAGGCCTTAAGGCCATAGTTGTAACTCTTTTGGTTAGTGGATAACTTCTAGTTGTGCTTGGTTTTCCGCTGTGTTGTGCAAGTGTTTTGAGTTTGGGTAGCTATATCAACTTATAATACTAAAGCTGTGGCGTTCGTATGTTGTGGGGCCCCGGCCGGACCCATATTATACGTCCACTACAGGGGAGGTGTTACACATGGGGCCTGTACAACCCCGTGTCCGACGAGCAAGAATCACCAGGGGCGAGCAGACCAGACCAGGAGCAGCAGGCGAGCTCGGCAGCGGCAGGGGCGAGACTGAACTCGGCAAGCGTCGGCCAGAGATCGTCGATCGGCGACCCCGAGCTCGGCATTCGCCGAGCGGGCTGCAACTCGCGCCCTCGCAGTGGAGCTCGGCAATAATGAGCGAGTAGTGCATGCCAAGGTGGCCAGAGCTCCCAGCTCGCCTGGGTGTCTGAGGTACTTTTTACTATTTTACCCCCGCTGGTCTGCCCATAGCCCTTCAAAACAGCGGAGTTTGGCTGTTGGCAGACCCAACCAAGGGTTTTCTGGTAATTTCAGGTCAGTTCTTTTGGTTATTGGCAGTCCGGATTTAAAAAACTATAAATAGTACCCAAGGGGTACCCCAGAAAGCAGGTTCTTACCTGTGCTCTTCTCCCCAAAATCTTCAAGTGCTTTCTGAAGGTGCCTTAGCACGGCTTCAGGCTAAGGAGGGGAAGCGCTCTGAGATCTTCCGGGTTTGTGGTGGGACCTCCCTGCCGATCCCTTGGGTCTGTTTCTCCTTGTTTGTCTTTTTTCTTGCAGGAACGAAGTAGGCGCGAGACCACCCCCTTCCCCAAGGGCGAGCTCCACAGGAAGCCGGGTTCCGGTTTCAACATTTTGGTGCGGTGAGCGTGGAACAGTGGTCAGCGCAGAAAAGTTTCTGCAAGCTCAATGACGGGACAAGGATCCGACAGGCCGAGCTCGCCGCCCCCCCCCCCCCCCCCGCCTCTCGCAACGGTGGGAATGTTCGAAGATTTCAGAAACGAGGTGTTGACTCTGGTCAAGTTCGCACTCGGCACGCGGGCTGAGTGCTCGACCCCGGCGATCCAGATCGCGGCTGCCCCCTCCTTGGGCGAGGACGCTCCCGGCAGGCGAGCTGGGAAGGAAGTGGCTGAGGAAGGCCGAGGCTGCGAGCTCCCTGGACGCGAGCTCTTCCCCGGCTCGGCAGGCCGAGGTCGCTTCGGCGAGCTGGGCTCGCAAGACTCGCCAGCTCACCTAGTGGGGGGAGGGATCCCTTTCAGCGAGCTAGTCTCTTCAGCTCCAGTTCCAGACGGGTTCAGGGAGCCCGAGATGTCCTATTACACCGGGAAGGGAGACCCGGTCCAGCATGTACAATGGTTCGAGGACGTGGTCTCCATCCGTCAGATGTCGGACGGATTCAAGTGCTGGCTCTTCGCCATCACCCTCCGGGAAAAAGCGAGAGAATGGTTCCACCAGCTACCGGCCAGCTCCATCTATTGCTTCGAGGACTTGCACCGAGGATTCATGCTAAGGTTCACTACTTCGAAAAAGAGGAAGAAGGAGTCTGAGTCCTTGTTCCACATTAAGGAAGGAGTGAACGAGACGTTGGGGAGCCACGTGGACCGATTTCAGGAGGAGGTTACTCAGGTCCAGGAGATGCCGGGCCATAGTCTGATGATGGCCTTTACCCTGGGCCTGCAGCAGGGTTTCTTTCGGATGGAGCTGAAGAGAGTTCCCCCCTCTCCTACGAGGAGTTGATGGAGAGGGCGGCGAGAGAGGTCGACGGGGAGGCGTCGAACCCGGAATTTTCAAGAAAACAGGCCAGGTGGGCCACAGAGGAAGAGAAAGAGTCGAGAGGAGTGAAGGCACAAGAGGAGAGAAGAGGGGAACCGAGGCAGAGGGAGCAGAGGCAGCTCCAAGGGCTGCAGCAGCCGGGGTGGGGGCGTCAGGAGCCCGACCGTCGGTTAGGCTGGAGGCCAGAGTGGCAGGGGCATGGGCCGCAGAGGGGGAACTTCGGAAGGGGTCACTTTCAGGGGAGGCAAGACCAATTCCACCCCCCAGGCTGGAGGCAGGGCCAGAGGCCCCGGCTCCCCGATCAAGAGGAGGCCATGGCCATAGCCTTGGGGGCCAGGAGAGGAGTGTGGAGGAGAAGAAGGAGGGAGGTCAGGGTGGAGCTGCCCTATTGCGACTTCCATCAGGAAGAGGGGCACGCAACAGCCACGTGCACGGAATTCTTGGAGATGAGGGGGAACAGGGAGCGGCAGCAGCAGCAGCAGGAGGTGCGGTAGGAAGTGAGGGTCGAGGAGGTCCTGCCTCAGGCGGAGGAGGATCGCTGTGAAGACCGGGTGGATGTGGGGACCCGAGGAGGAATCAGAGTGATCCACGGGGGAGTGGGGATCGAGGCTTCCCGCAAGGCAAGCCTCCATACCATGTACCAGCGGAGCGTCGCCTCTACATCCCAAACCCCGCCCCCGGAGGAGAGGATCACTTTATCCAGGAGCGACATGCCAGACCACGAGGATCCATTCTGTGATGCGCTGGTCATTAAGGCCGCCATCGAGAATTTCACTGTCTCCCGGATCCTCGTGGACAACGGGAGTTCCGTAAACGTCGTCTTCAAAAAGGCGTTTGACGCGATGAAGGTGGAGGCCAAGAGGGTGCTGGCCTCGGACGGGCCCTTGTTCGGGTTCTCGGGAGAAAGAGAGGAAGTAGAGGGAGGAGTTGGCCTCCATGTCACCCTGGGGGGGGCAGTCCCGAAATTGCAAGTTCGTCATTGTGGATGCCCCCAGCAGCTACAGCGCCATCGTCGGGAGGCCTCTCATCAGCGCCATCCGCTGCGTCCCCTCGTCTTTCCATCAGTGTTTGAAGTTCAACGCCGAGGGGGTCCAGGTCAGGGTCAGGGGGGACCCGAAGGTGGCGCGGGAGTGTTATGTCACCGCGGTGAACACCATCTCCTGGCAGGAGGGAGCCGAGGAGATGGGGCGAAGGATGGAGGAGAGCGAGCAGGAAGCAGAAGGAGAGGAGCTGGGAGTGAAGGACTGCGCAGAGAAGGCGGCAAGAGGAGATCTGGAGGAGGTGGCCGAAGTGAGGGCCGTTGGAGGAGAGCTGGAGGTAGAGGTCCCCGTTCCGGAGGAAGGGGATGCCGAAGGATGGGCAGAGCAATCCAGGCTGAATGCAGCAGAGGAGGTGGTGGAGCTGGAGGTGCTCACCCGAGGAGGAAGGATGGAGAAGATCCGCGTCAGTGGGGGGCTGACCCCGGAGGACCAGGGCAGGATGCTGGAGTGCATCCAGAAGAACGTGGACATCTTCACCTGGAACGCCGCGGAGATGCCGGGGGTTGACGCGGATGTGGCTTGCCACCGCCTCAACCTGGACCCGGGAACACGCCCCGTTCAGCAGAAGAAGAGGTCCACTGCCGACAGGCTGGCGGAGCCCATCAGGGAGGAGGTGGCAAAACTCCTCAAGGCCGACTTCGTGTCTGAGATTCAGTACCCCGGCTGGGTCTCCAACGTGGTTATGGTAAAAAAAGGAGATGGCCGGTGGAGGATGTGTATCGAATTTTCCTTATTTAATAATGCTTATCCTAAGGATTGTTATCCTTTGCCTCAAATCGACGCGCTGGTTGACTCAGCCGTCGGTTTTTCTGTAATGAGTTTTTTAGATGCCTTTTCAGGTTACCATCAGATCAGGATGCACCCCCCGGACATTAAGGATGTCTCGTTCATCACAGGGGACGGCTGCTACTGCTACAAGATGATGCCATTCGGGCTGAAGAACGCTGGGGCCACCTACCAAAAAATGATGGATAGGATCTTTAAGGAGCAGAGGGGAAGGAATTTGGAGGTGTACGTGGACGACCTCATGATCAAGAGCCGGGATGTGGACTCCCACCTCCGGGACCTGGAGGAGACCTTCGCCACCCTGCGCAGATACAAGATGCGGCTGAATCCCCTTAAGTGCGTTTTTGGGGCCAGCCGGGGGAAGTTCTTGGGGCATCTCCTCACCCCCGCGGGGGTCGAGCCGAATCCAGACAAGGTCAAGGCTATCCTGGAGTTGGGGTCCCCGCGGAATACAAAGGAGGTCCAATGGTTGACAGGGAAGCTAGCAGGGTTGAGTCGCTTCCTTTCTCGGGCAGGGGAGAAGTGCTCCCCCTTCTTCAAAATGCTGAGGGGAGGTCAGAGGTTCGAATGGACCAAGGAATGCGAGGAGGCGTTCCAGGCCCTCAAGGTGCAGTTGACACAGGCTCCGCTGCTCCAAGGGCCGAAGGAGGGGGAGGACCTGTTCCTATATCTCGGTGTCGGGGCAGAGGCCTTGAGCTCCGTCTTGGTTCGTGAAGCAGGGAAGAGGCAGCTCCCTATTTATTACATGAGCCGGGTCCTGAGGAAGGCCGAGCTCCGGTATCCGATCTTGGAGAAGCTTGCGTTCGCCCTAATCATCTCGACTCGAAGGCTGCAACCTTACTTCCAGGCACACTCAATCCGGGTGGTGACCGACCACCCTCTCCGCAACGTCTTCGAGGGGGTGGAGCATTCAGGCCGGCTGGCCAAGTGGTCGGTGGAGCTGAGCCAGTTCGATGTCTCCTTCGTCCCGCGGCTCTCAATCAAGGCTCAGGCGATGGCCGACTTTCTAGCTAGCCAACTACGTGGTGGAGGTAGCGGAGGAAGAGCTTACCCGACTGACTCCTTGGAGGGTGAGGGTGGATGGAGCCTCAGGGAGGCATTCCCTTGGAGTGGGGGTGATCCCGGAAAGCCCTCAGGGGACTCGTATTGAGCAAACGGTGGTGGTGCACTTTCCCATTACCAACAACCAGGCCGAGTACGAGGCCGTGATAGCAGGGCTGCGCCTGGCCAGGGAGCTGGGGGTATCAGATGTGGAGGTCCTTACCGACTCCATGGTAGTGGCTTCTCAGATTAACGGGGAGTTTGAGGCAAGGGAGCCCACCCTGAGATCGTACTTGGCCAAGGTGAAGGGGGTCATTGGCACTTTTCAAACTTTCACCATCCGACACGTGCCCAGGGAAGAGAATGAACAAGCCGATCAATTGGCTAAGAATGGTCCCCAGGTGGGGGGCACCATCACCGACCTGTTTCGCCCCTCCATCGAAGAAGGAGAGCTCATGGAAATCGATCAGGAAGCTTCATGGATGGATCCAGTGATTGTTTTTCTCTCCACAGGAGAGTATCCGGAGGGGGTGGACAAGAAGAAGCTGAGGCACAAGTCAGCATACTACCTCCTCCAGGACGGGCAGCTATACAGGAAGACCCTCTCAGGGATGCTAGCCTGATGCGTAACCGAGGAAGAAGCGCGAAGGATCTTGGAGGAAGTCCACTCCGGGGAATGTGGAAGTCACTCCGGGAGTCGGACCCTGGAAGGGATAATAATCAGGCAAGGTTATTTCTGGCCCACCCTGGGCCGAGATGCGGCAGAGTTCGCGAGAAGATGTCACAAGTGCCAACTGTTTGCCCCTCTCCAGCTGCAGCCGGCCCAGCGGCTCCGAAGTATCACGGCCCCATGGCCCTTCGCAATTTGGGGAATGGATTTAGTTGGGCCGTTCCCCCAAGCCAGCGGCCAGAGAAGGTTCCTCCTAGTGATGATTGACTACTTCTCAAAGTGGATGGAGTTGAAAGCGTTGGCCAAAGTGACCTCCCAGGTGATCAGGAACTTTGTTTGGGGGCAGATCATCTGTCGCCATGGGCTGCCCCAGGCCATCGTCACAGATAATGGGCCCCAGTTCGCTAGTGCCGAGTTCACCAGCTTCTGCGAACAGCTTGGGATCGATCTCAGGTTCTCCTCGGTCCATCACCCCAGGAGTAACGTGCAGGTGGAGGCCGCAAACAAGATCATCGTCAACCTCCTCAAAAAGAAGGTGGAGAACCTGAAAGGGAGTTGGGTGGAGCAGCTTCCCGCGGTTCTTTGGGCCCTGAGAACCACCCCCAACACAGCTACAGGAGAGAACCCCTTCAAACTCTCCCACGGGTGCGAGGCCGTGCTCCCCATTGAATTCAAAGTCCAAACACCGCGAGTCGTGGCAACAAAAGAAGGCCGTGAGGAATGGCAAGCAGAGAATGAGGAGGAACTAAGGCTTTCCTTTGACATGGTGGAAGAGGTAAGAGACCTTTCCGCTATCCGGCAGGAGGAGGTAAAAAGAAGAATGGCCAAGTACTTTGACAAGCACGTCAGGGTCAAGCAGTTCGTGGAAGGGGACTTGGTGCTGAAGAAAGTAGATGCGGCAGGGAGGTCAGCATCCGTAGGGAAGCTCAATCCCAGCTGGGAGGGACCATTCATTGTAAAGGTAGCCTTGGGGTCAGGGTGCTACCGACTCCAGAATGCAGAGGGAGAAACCCTGAATCTCACCTGGAGTGGTGACGACCTCAAGCGATTTTTCCCCTGAAACATGTAAGCAGCACTTTGATTATAATAAATTCCTTCAAGCTCTCTGATAATGTTGTAACTAGCCTGCGTGGTAGAATGAGATGTGAAACGGACCCCGAGCAGATCCCGCTGTCAGGCTCTCAACTAGCTGGCAGGGCTGGAAGTCACTCGATGGTCGTAGTAACGGAACCCGAGCAGATCCCGCTGTCAGGCTCTCACCTAGCTGGCAGGGCTGGAAGTCACTCGGTGTCATCCTTGGCCTCGAGCAGATCCCGCTGTCAGGCTCTCAACTAGCTGGCAGGGCTGGAAGTCACTCGATGGTGGTAGTAACGGACCCCGAGCAGATCCCGCTGTCAGGCTCTCACCTAGCTCGCAGGGCTGGAAGTCACTCGGTATCATCCTTGGCCTCGAGCAGATCCCGCTGTAAGGCTCTCAACTAGCTGGCAGGGCTGGAAGTCACTCGATGGTGGTAGTAATGGACCCCGAGCAGATCCCGCTGTCAGGCTCTCACCTAGCTGGCAGGGCTGGAAGTCACTCGGTGTCATCCTTGGCCTCGAGCAGATCCCGCTGTCAGGCTCTCAACTAGCTGGTAGGGCTGGAAGTCACTCGATGATGGTAGTAACGGACCCCAAGCAGATCCCGCTATCAGGCTCTCACCTAGCTGGCAGGGCTGGAAGTCACTCGGTGTCATCCTTGGCCTCGAGCAGATCCTGCTGTCAGGCTCTCAACTAGCTGGCAGGGCTGGAAGTCACTCGATGGTGGTAGTAATGGACCCCGAGCAGATCCCGCTGTCAGGCTCTCACCTAGCTGGCAGGGCTGGAAGTCACTCGGTGTCATCCTTGGCCTCAAGCAGATCCCGCTGTCGGGCTCTCAACTAGCTGGCAGGGCTAGAAGTCACTCGATGGTTGTAGTAACGGACCCCGAGCAGATCCCGCTGTCAGGCTCTCACCTAGCTGGCAGGGCTGGAAGTCACTCGGTGTCATCCTTGGCCTCGAGCGGATCCCGCTGTCAGGCTCTCACCTAGCGGGAAGGGCTGGAGGTCACTCGATGGTGTCAGCCTGGAGATCGTCAAATACGGGTCAAAGTCTAAGTGCCAGGGAGCAAAGGGGAAAAGGTTCTGTCGGGACGAGCTCGGGCTCGGCAAACCCAGCTCGGCACAATCAGGAAGGCAGGCCGGGCTGGATGGCTCTGCATGGGCGAGTTCGGGCTCGTCATCTCCGACCCGGCATTGGCGGGGAGGCCGCAAGCACGGGCCTCGCCAAAGGAAGCAAGCCAGATCGGGACACCTCGCCCCCTTCACCCATTACACTTGAAAAATTTCTTCTTCGACGGGCACAACCTGGATGGCTCGCATACGAGTAAAGGTAGGCGGATAGAAGGGTGGAGGCCGCGTGCGAGTAATAGTGGCGTGATAAGGGCGGAGAGCAACTCGCCGCGAAATCGTTTGGGGCTCGGCGAACGCCCCAAGCGCGTCTCGCTCGCATGCGCGCTCTCATAATTACTCTACTCGCGGAACCTGTCCCTGCGAGGTCGCGGGAGGAAGCACTCACATACATTCATAACACAACAAGCATAGTAAAGGAGCACCGGTATGATCAAAAAACTTTCATTGATTATTCACAAATGTACAGGGAGCTCGCCACGGCGAGTAGTCAAAAAAGGAAAGAAAGAAAAAGGAAAAAATACAAGGCTGTCAGCTGTCCTCGCCCCCTCCGCCGGACTGGTCCTCGCCGTCGCCTGAATGGTCCTGGAAGCTCTTCCCGAACATTGCGTCCAGGCTATCTTCCTTCTCGTTGGGCGGCGTCGTCGAAAACAGACTCGGCATCAGGTCCCGAGTAGAGATCTCCCCGCATCCTTCCACCAGCACCCCGGAGTCCTTCATCATCGCGAGGGTGCACTCAGCGCTCTGGATTGAGTTGATCTGCAGTCTCTCGATGAGGTCGGCCTCGCCGAAGATGCGCGGGCTCTTGTAGGGGAGTGTGGGATCGATGTCGTGCGACGGGAAGAAGATCTCCGCATAGCGACGCACCTCGTCGAGACGGTGCTGGTTCTCCCCCTTCAGCTTCGTGTTCGCACCCTCCAGCTCGCCAAGGCGTGCGCGCAGTCGGCCGATCTCCTCCCCTTGCTCGGCGTTGCGAGCCTGGAGCTCCCCAGCAGCGTCGGCATCCGCGGCCAGTTGCGCGCGCAGCCGGCTGACCTCCTCCCCCAGCTCAGTGTTGCGAGCCTGGAGCTCGCCCGCCGCCTTGGCATCCTGGAAAAAAGCCCATTTAGCAGCAGCACAAATCTTTCTAAGTAAAAGAGAGCGGTGCGTAACACTTACCAGCCCGCCAGCAGTTTGGGCGAGAAGACTATCCGCGATGCCCAGCCGCCTCGCCTGATCGGCGACCTGCTCCTTGGCGAGGTCGCGAGCCTGCTCGGCCTTTTCGAGCTGGTGGCTGAGGGCGAAGCTGCGGCGCGCCAGCAAGTGGTGCAGCTCCAGAGTCCGCAGGTGGGACTGCAGACCCTCATGGCCGAGCTGCCGGAGGGTCATCCTCTTGTAGGCCTCGGCATCCTCCCGGCCATAAAGGCCGAAGCCGAGGGCGTAGGTATGACCGGTGGTGGGCTCGCGGTCGTGCCAGGACGGGTGCAGAGTGGAGACAGAGACTCGATGAGCGAGCTCGTCCCACTACAGCATGGGCTCACCCGCGGAATCCTTCCAGCGCGCGCCGAAGTTGAAGAGGGGGTGCTGCTTCTGCAGCGCGCGCTCGCGGGCAGCCCTCTTCGCCGAAGGAGGAGGGGAGATCGCAGCCGAGGTAGAAGGGCCCCTGCCGCCCTTCCGGCCCTTGCTGGTCGTCTCCTTCAGCGGGCTCCCCGGTGACGCGTCGAGAGGAGTATCCGACGAGCTGATGTACTTGGGGTTGGGCTGATGTTGTTGTTGTTGTTGCCCCCGCAGAGCCAGCAGGGCCCTCCGCATCTTTTTCATCTGAGTGGGGCCGGATGGCGGGTTCGACCCCGCGTCCTCAGATCGCCTCTTGCTGGAGGAGGGCTGCGAGAGGGGCGCATCATCTCGGAAGGCCGCCGCTGCCGCCCTCTCGCGAGCAAGAGGGTCAGTGTCGAGCCCCGGGCCCGCGAACGGTGGGTTCGCGGGGATTATTCGCACCCCTGCATGAAAATACTTGGAAAGATTAGGAATTCAGATATGGTGATGTGCCGAGTTCGGCGAGTAAGCGAGCTCGGCAAGATGAGGAGAGTATACCTTCGCCGGGCAGAACCGGGGGAAGCGCGTCGAGGCCCCTCCGCAGGAAGGCGACCTCGAAATCTTTGTGGAGAAAGAATTTGTGGAGCTCGGCATCGTTGCCGGACACGGCCGGCGGGCGATACACCTCCTCGCCTTTTTGTTGCGGCGAGTAGGGGATGTTGCCAAGATCGCCCTTGATGAAGGCGATCTTGGTCATCTAGGTATGGTGCTTGTTCGCGATCTCGCGAAATTTGATCAAGGAGTCGCCGAAGTAGGCGACCCCGTCCGTCGTCGCCTTATAGGAGAAGAGTTTCCTGAACACCGTCAGGTTGAACTCGATCCTCTCCCGCCGGAGGTAGCTCGCGAACGCCACCATCATGGCGATGGCGTTTGAGTTCAGCTGCGCGGGGACGGCCCCGTAGTATTTCAGGATCTGCCGGATCTCCGGCCACAAGGGAAGTCGCAGCCCCACCTCGAAGTGCGAGATGGGGAATGCGAGCTCGTTCTCATAGAACGTGTTGATGGCCTCGCCCGGCCCCGGCCTGCGCGCCTCAAAGCCCGGCGGCACATACGCGGCCTTGAATTCCGCGAGCTCCTCCTCGCTGGTGTGGCCGTCGAAGAAGCAGTAATCTGCGAAGTGTTGCGCGCATTTGGAGCGACCGTCGACGTCCTGGTTGGTCTTTCCCATGATCACAGAAGAGAAACACGGCGCAAGCAGGGAAGGGAGAAAGCAAAGAAAGGGAAGAAGAGCAATAAAGACAGTACGGGGGTAGGTGAGGTGGGGGGCTATTTATAGGAAAGGGAATCTGAGACAGGCTGTCACATATGCGCAGCTCGCTGCCCCAGCTCGCCACCCCAGCTCGTCACCCCAGCTCGCCGACTTCCGACGCGTCCCCATTAAGGCTAAGTCACATTACATCATTTTATTTTAGTAACATAATTAAGAATGTTCTAAGCATTATTCATCACAGATGTAAAGAGTTCAGAATGGAAAACGGGGCACGCGGGCAGGAAGGGCACCGGGATGCGAGCGCCGGTCGGCTCGGCAGAGGAGCCCACAAACTTACCTACCCCGGCCTCGCGACCCCCGCCCCCCAAGCTGCCGCATGCGGAGTAGCTCGCGGATCCTTCCAGAATTCCTTTGCACAACCAAGAGACCGTCGTCTATCTCGTTCAGGAGTCGGGAGGGGGACATCATCTCGCCAGCTTGGACGAGGCGCACCTCCTCAGCAAGACGCGCGTAGTCGCGCTGCAGTGTCTCGTTGACCCCCTGCACCTCGCGCAGTCCGCACACCAGCTTCTTGAGGAGCTTGACCTCCCTCCTCATCAGCTCGTCTTGATCCACCTCCGAACCCAGGTAAGAGTCCAGCGAGCTCGGAGACGGGAGGGGAGAGTGGTGGGCTGCCCGCGAGGACTCCTCAGCAGCTGACTGACTGGGAAGAGCTGTAGAGGCAGATATCAGCGGAGCAAAAACTTATGAAGCAAAGGGTTGAGCAAGGCTGACCTGAAGAGCTCGGTGGTTCGAAGGAAATGCGAGGAGGGATGAACCTCAGGTCCTTCCCGCGACCTGGGCCGCGAGCCCCCGGCGAGATGAGCTCGAAGCCCGGGGTGGGAATGGACACCAGACCTTCCCCGGCAGCAGCGTCAATTTGCCGAGGAGGGGAGCCCGGTGGTGAAGTTGGCCTCTGCGAGCTCACAGGCAGGATCCCGAAGAGGGGCGGCGGATCCCGGGGTTGGCTGTCTAGTGCCGAGAGCCACGAAGTGGCGAACGTGACCTCGCCTCGCGGCGTGGGGACCCGCGGCACGGTGTCCTCGCCATCTGGTTGGCTATCATGATCGTCGACGACTACGACGACCTCCCCATCCTTCTCCGGAATAGTTCGGGTAGAAGAGCCGGTCTCCCGAGCCAGGGTGGCCCTCAGGTCGCGGAAAATGGGCTCGGCCGCCTCGGGGAATGGCTTTGTCCTCTTGGAGCTCGGCTCTGCAGAATCATTTTGGGGAACTTTCGTGGGGACCGCCGTCAGCGCGGCAACGCGAGCCGCGGAAGCCTGGCGAGCTCGGTCTATGCGCTCTTGAATCTCCTTAGGAAGGGGCATCTTGGCAAGGTAACAGGGGGAATGGCAAGAGCCAGGCAGCAGAGCAGGTGCATATATATAGCCGCAGGTGGCCCCCACCAGAAGATTCCCTCCAACTCGCCAGCCAGAGCTCGTCGCACACTTCAGGTTGGATGTTTCTTTCCGAGCTTTTTGACAAGCTCGAAAAGAGCGGGGATTGTGTACAACCCCGTGTCCGGCGAGCAAGAATCACCAGGGGCGAGCAGACTAGACCAGGAGCAGCAGGCGAGCTCGGCAGCAGCAGGTGCGAGACTGAACTCGGCAAGCGTCGGCCAGAGATCGTCGATCGGCGACCCCGAGCTCGGCATTCGCCGAGCGGGCTGCAACTCGCGCCCTCGCAGTGGAGCTCGGCAACAATGGGCGAGTAGTGCATGCCGAGGTGGCCAGAGCTCCCAGCTCGCCTGGGTGTCTGAGGTACTTTTTACTATTTTACCCCCGCTGGTCTGCCCATAGCCCTTCAAAACAGCGGAGTTTGGCTGTTGGCAGACCCAACCAAGGGTTTTTTGGTAATTTCAGGTCAGTTCTTTTGGTTATTGGCAGTCCGGATTTCAAAAACTATAAATAGGACCCAAGGGGTACCCCAGAAAGCAGGTTCTTCCCTGTGCTCTTCTCCCCAAAATCTTCAAGTGCTTTCTGAGGGTGCCTTAGCTCGGCTTCAGGCTAAGGAGGGGAAGCGCTCTGAGATCTTCCGGGTTTGTGGTGGGACCTCCCTGCCGAGCCCTTGGGTCTGTTTCTCCTTCTTTGTCTTTTTTCTTGCAGGAACGAAGTAGGCGCGAGACCACCCCCTTCCCCAAGGGCGAGCTCCATAGGAAGCCGGGTTCCGGTTTCAACAGGGCCCTGGCCGGACCCTCAGTTATATTCTATTTGACAAAAGGAGGTGTTATAATTTTGGTATCAGCTTGTCTCGGTCTTCCTTCTCCGAATTTATGGTCGAATTCTTTCAAGGGGTGGCGAGCACGTGTGTCTGCTTACCGTTATAATAAGAAGGAACTCATGAATGTCCACTTAGGAATGAAAATACACATGTTGAAGGAACTTGTATGTTTCTTTACTTTCGGCAATATTGTGTGTTGCTTAATTGTGTATTTCACGATTATAGGCAACTAAAAGTGGTGTGGGGCAGCAGGAACCCTAACGCTCAGTAGAGAGTAATGCACCAACTGAGGTGCCAACGCCTCCTCCTTCTGTGGAAACTATACAGTTGGTTGATGAAACCGTGTTAGCTTTAATCAATGTGCAACTAGGAGGGAGAGTACAACCTACTACTCCTACAGTGGTTCAATAATTAGTTGGCGCAGTTGAACTTGTGGCGGTAAGACAAGTGGTCATTGAGCCAGTGACCGTAAGGTGAGCAACGAAAAAGCAATTGAAACATGTAATGAGTTTCAATCCTCCTTTATTTGTGGGTACTGGAACCCCTACACAAACTGAAGATTAGATCTCAAGAGTAAATAGAATCCTGATGGCAACTGAAATGGAGGAGTGACAGAAAGTCATTGTAGCCACATTCTTATTGGATGGTGAGGCAAGGCTATGGTGGGATGAGTTAGAGCTGAACTAGTTTACTGGTCGGTTATTGATTCAGATCTCGATTGAGGAATTCTCAAGGTGTTTCCTGGGGAGATATATTCCATCTGCATAGCAGATTTCAATGGAAAATCAAATTTTAAGGCTAACTCAAGGTGAGAGTTCTGTGGATGACTACTTACATGAGTTTAAGAGATTGGGAAGGTATGCAAGCTTTACTTTTGCAGATGAGGAATGGAAAATGAACCTGTTCTTTGAAGGGTTGATAGATAACTTGCGATTGCTGCTCTCAGGACCAATGACGCAAGGTTTTCTTACCTTGGTTAATACGGCCCGTCCCCTTGAGCAAGATATGAAACGTGTGCAATGTAAGAATAACTTGGTGGTGAAGAAGCCCGAGTTCAAAGTCTGGGTATCGATGGTGGAATAAGAAGGCAAGAACTTATGTGTCGTCTCCTTCTTTTAAGTTTGGAGTGACGTCTGGGCAAGGTCCGCTCACATGTTACACATGTGGCAAGGTGGGACACATGGCCCGAGAATGTCAGAGTGTCCCTCCAAATATGGAGAAAAAGACGGGTGTGACTTATGCCAAAAAAGGAAAAGCAGTGGTGGAGTCAACTACATCTCAAGCGCAACCCCGAGTCTATAATCTTGGCCAACAGGGTACCATAAAACACAGTGACATCATGACAGGTATGAGTTAAGAGACAGTTTTTATTACTTTCCATACTTAGAACCTTGTACATTGCTTGTGTATGATTTGTTTGAATTAGGCTTTGTCCTGATATCGGAACATCCGGCGAGTGCACTGTTCAATATTGGTGCTTCTCATTCATTTCTATCTAAGGACTTCGTATCGAGGATCAGAGTGCCTACTTTTATGTCAACAGATAGCATAAAGGTGTTGCTACCTAATGGATGTGTGATGCATACAGATAGGTCCTGCTGTGTTGAGGTACGGAAAGGAAGTCATGACTTTTGTTTGGAAGCATCTGTGCTGTCGATATTGGAGTTTGATGTAATCTTTGTCATGGATTTTCTCTCGGAGCAGCATGCCTATATAGATTGCAACTCTAAGGAATACATATTGGGCAGAATACCGAACAAGAGACTAAGTTCGTTGGCATGCAAGAATCGAGAAAGATATTAATGTATTCTTTCCCGGTAGTCAAGGCTGTTCGGAAAGGCGCTGAATTATTCTTCATGTTGTTGGAGACTGTTGAGCTGAAGCCCAGTTTGAGTGGCATTCCTATTGTGTCGGAGTATGCAGATGTGTTTCCTAAGGATCTCCCTAGGTTACCGCCCTAGTGGGAGATTGACTTTGCTATTGAGTTGTTGTCAGGTGCGAAACCTGTGGCCCGCTCACCGTACCGAGTAGAGCCAAAAGATATGGCGGAAATAAAAGTTCAACTACATGAATTGCTAGACCAAGGCTATATACGTCCAAGCATGTCACCTTGGAGTGCACCAGTTGTCTTTGTTAAGAAGAAGGACGGAAGGTTCCATCTATGGATTGATTATAGAGAACTGAACAAGCTGACGGAGAAGAATAATTATCTGATACCACAGATTGATGACTTATTCGATCAGCTGGTGGGATCAACAGTTTACTCGAAGTTAGATTTAAAGTTTGGCTATTACCAGTTGAGGATTCGGGAATACGACATTCCCAAGACAGCATTTGGAACACGCTACGGTCATTATGAGTTCACTGTAATGTCATTTGGGCTAACAAATGCACCATCGGTATTCATGGGCTTAATGCATCAGACTTTTAGTGAGTTCTTAGATCTATTTGTGATCATCTTTATTGATGACATATTGGTGTACTCTCAGTCCGAAGAAGATGATGTAAATCACTTAAGGATGGTTTTGCATACCCTGAGAAGAAATAGATTTTTTGCTAAGTTCTCAAAATACGAGTTTTGGCTATTGTCAGTGGCTTTTCTTGGCCATGCGGTTAGTGGAGAAGGTATTGTGGTGGATCCGACAAAGATAGTTGTAATATAGGAGTGGCCTGTATTGTCTACTGTAACAGAGGTCAGGAGTTTCCTTGGACTTCCTGGCTACTATAGGCGCTTTAAAAAGAACTTTTTGCGGATATCTTTACCTCTCACCACACTGACGTGAAAAGATCAGAAGTTCGTTTGCAAGCCTAAGTGTGCACGGGCTTTTGAAGAGTTAAAGAGTCGTTTCACTACGGCGCCTATTTTGAGTTCGCCATGTCATACAGACAGCTACGAGATTTACAGTGATGCATCAAGGAGCGGCTTAGACTGCGTTCTTCTTCAATTCAAAAAAGTGATAGCTTATGGCTCACACCAGGTGAAGGTGCGTGAGCGGAACTATCCAGTACATGACTTGGAGTTGGCGGTTGTGATTTTTGCACTTAAGTTATGGTGTCATTACTTGTATGGCGTGAAAGTTGATATATTCACAGACCACGAGAGCCAAAAATACTTGTTAGATCAAAAAGATCTGAACATGCGGCAACGAAGGTGGATGAAGTTTCTTGGGGACTACATATTCCAGATACACTACACTCCCAGGAAGGGAAATGTAGTCGCAGATGCCTTGTGTCGTATGACTCCGGTACGAGCAAATTGGCTGTAGATGCATGATGAGCGTCTAATATAGGAATTGGAGGCCTTAAACATTTCTTGTGTTGATAAGAATGCCACTACAAATGTGTGCCTGAATTGGACGGAGGTACAATATGACCTCGCGGATAGGGTTCAACGAGCAACAGAACTTGATGAGAGTATGAAACGTTATGCAGCGGAAGGGCCAAATTCCTAATTCTCCAAGGAAGACGGCCTTTTGCAAAAAGGCGGTCTTTTGTGCCTCCCGAATGTGGGTAAGTTACGAGAGGAATTGATGTATGAAGCTCACTTCATAAAGTACTCAATTCACTCAGTGAGCACAAAGATATATAAGGACATGAAAAAGATGTTCTGGCGGTCAGTTTTGAAGAAAGACGTAGCTCTTTACATGGCAAAGTACCAAACTTGTGCCTTAGTAAAAGCTGAATGTTAGAAGCCTGGAGGTTTCTTGAAGTCATTACCAATTCCGGTGTGGAAGTTTGATGTTATCTCTATGGATTTCGTGCATGGGTTGCAGAGATCACAAAGCAGACACGATGTTGTGTGGGTGATCATTGACCGATTGACAAAGGTATCACACTTCATACCGAACAAGAAGGATGACTCAGTGGAAAAGTTGGCTAAGTTGTACGTGGATAACATAGTACGGTTACATGGTGTGCCCCGTAGCATCGTCAATGACTGTGATGGGTGCTTTACTTCTACTTATTAGAGGCTAATCCACCAGATTTTGGGTGCTCAATTAAAATTCAGTACAACCTTTCATCCTCAGACGAATGGTCAAATTGAGAGGACCAACAGGATAATGGAGGATAAGCTTCGTATGTGTTCGTTGGATTTCGGGAAGAGGTGGGAGGACCATCTCTATATAATCGAGTACGCCTATAATAATAGCTATCAAGCTAGCATTCAGATGACGCCCTTTGAAGCTTCATACGGTAGGAAGTGTCGTACTCCTCTAGCTTGGGCAGAAACAGGCGAATCGAAGCTGTTTAAGCGTAAAGAAGTCAAAGATGCAAATTTGAGTACCATTCGAGAGAGGGTATTAGTAGCCCAAGATAGGTAAGCAAAGTACTACAATGCCAAGCATCGAAATGTGGAGTTTGCGGTTGACGATTAGGTATATTTGAAGATCAAACCATTCAAAGGCGTGTCCAGGATTCGACGCTTGAAAAATTTGAGTATGAGGTATCTTGGTCTGTTTGAAGTGGTTGAACGAGTTGCAGAAGCTGCCTACCGGCTAGCTTGTTTGGCAGACTTAAGTGGCTTGCACGATATATTTCACATATCTGTGCTACGAAAAGCTGTGAATAAGCCAAGCAAGTGATTGTGAATGATCGAGTACCGGTCGATCATGGGCTGACGAAGAAGGTTAGACCTATTTGGATCGTGGATGCAAAGATCAAGCAGCTATGGAATAAGGCAATCGGTATGGTCAAAGTCCGTTGGGACAATTGTGGCCGAGAAGAAGTGACATGGGAGCGTGAGCAAACCATGCGCGATGAGTTTCCCGAGTTGTTTGTAAATTGATGTTGGAACATTTTTTGAATGTTGTAACATATTTGTGATGTATTTCTTTATATAGATGAATAAAATTTTGGGATGAAATTTATGTAAGGAGGGGAGGTTTGTAATGCCCCAAAAATGGGAAAATAGAGGTCTCGGGTGGCTATCGCCTGGAGACTATGAGTATCGCTGGCTATAGCACTCGACACACTCAATGCCTATAAAGCGTTTAGTGGGCTCGATGCACTCAACGCCTGCAAAGCGTTGAGTTAACTGTCGCGCGGCGACAGTCAGTATCGGGCGGCGATACCGCTACTCGATGCTTTCAACCAAGCGTTGAGTACACTCAACGTACTCAACACACTCGACGCATTCAACAAATTGTTGAGTGAGCTATCAGAGTGGATAGTGGGTATCGCTGGGTGATACTACCATGTGTTGGATGGCCGGTCGGCAGCTGAATAACGGTGGTTAACTAGGTCAAGGTGGTTATGGTTGCTATCACTAGGCGATAGCCGGTATCGCGCGACGATATCGTTTTGTTTGACTATTCAGCTGAAATTGTGGCATTTGCTTCCCTTTTATGAAGTGATCATATGGCTGGGATTAATCCCGAGACCACTTAAGCAGAGGTGGGGTAAAAGAGAAGTCATTTCTCTTCTTCTTTCTCTCTGTCCTCCTTTCATTATCATTTTAAGTGCTAAGGAAGAAGGCTGAGGCTGCAATATCCCTCAAACAACTAGACCCTTAGGATGGTTTTGTCATGACTCGGTCATGACAAAACCCTACGAAGCATAAGGAAGCAAGTGAGCTTAGGCATGAAGGTGAAAATCACCTTGGTCATCAAATAATAAATTTCAAATACCAAACTCAGGGTTTAACTTTAGGGAACCTTTGATCCTACCATAACATCTTTAACCCATTAGGATGTCCATTGGAGCCATTAAAGATCCATTGGGGTCAACCTAAGCGGTCAACTTAGCCAAGGTTAAACCTAGCCTTAGTTAGGTCTAATTGCCCTAGTTGGACCTAAGTGGTTTACACCAAGCCACAAGGGACTTGGGTGGTGGCAAGGGACCCTAGACACTAAGTTGACCAGTCAACCCACTTTGTTGACCAAGTCAACTCCCCCAAGTCAAAATTGGTCAAACCAAGCTCAAATGGCGAGAAAGGCTAAGCCCAACTCTAATCCAATTGGGCTAGGCCCAATTAGAATGGCCCACTATCTATAGCCAATAGAAATCAGCTGGAATACCACTCAAATTCTGGAGGTGGTGACTAGGAGAGAGAAAATGGGAGTTTTCATTAAGGGAGGAGAGAGAGAGGGGAGAGTAATGGAGAATGCAAAGAGGCTCCCCATTCCTCCCCCTTAAGCCTTTATTCATCTCCCGTGAACCTTGGGAGGAGATTGCCATCAATTACAGCCAAGCCAGCACATTAAAGGGCACCAACTCACCATAGCCGAACCCTCCCCCCCCCCCTCCATGGCCATTAATGGCTATTCTGTGTAGCCTCTTCCACCCCCAATTCAATCTCCCCATCAGCTTTAAAACCTCCCAAGCAATCAAAATGAATGTTTACTTCACTATTTTAGGAGAACAGTGGATTTGGAAAGGAAAAAAGATTGGTGTGGTCGGCCATGGCATATCACCATCACACACGCCGCCAAGCTCGCCTACAGGTCTTGTCCTTCTCCTTCTCTCATGTGCTAGATCTTTAGATCATTAGGAGAAGAAATCGGGCTCATTTGAGCCCGATCGGTGAGAAAAAAAATCAGAGTTTCCATGAAAACACAACCTATCGGGTTCGCCGGAAATAGTCCCCCCTCCCCCCTGTGGTTGTGCCGCCGCCAGGAGATATCCACCACCTCAACGGAGGTGGTGGTTCCGGTTGCCGGCTAGGGAGGCGGCCAAATGGCCTGGAATAAGCGTTGGAATAGCTACAGGACAGAGTAATCCCAGTCGCTGGCTCATTGAGGACGATGACAGCGGGCCGTTGGATCAAGCTTGATCTGATAAGCTCCGGCCTATATAATGATTTATAATAATTAATATATTTTATTCTGTCACACATTTATAGCCATTTTGTTTTAAATATTAAAAATACCGAGAGGCATTTCCTAAAATTATGTCCATCATAGAAAACCTATCGCTTTGGGTCTAGTTTAATAAAAATTAAAATCAACCCATTTGGACCACTCGATCTCCCTCAGCACACGTTTTGGTGCAATGTGTCCAAAGGCTAATCAAACATTCAAATGGGTTCCCCCACTGCTCTTATTGTCCAAATGATCTAAAATTTGGGCCATGAGCTTGCTTGATAGGTACTAGGTCTTATCCAAAAAATTGGAATTTTTGGAGATAATTTTCCTAAGGTTTTTGTAGAAGTTAAATAAATCAAAAGGGATTTATTTATTGTTGTAAATTACTTTAAAATTCACCAAATTGATGGCAGGAAGAAGGAACGACTTTGAATTAGTTGATGAGAGGATGCCCAAAGAATGCGCTATAGCAGCTTGATGTGTCGACGATGACGAAGCGGCGTCAGAATGAAGTTACGCCCACGGTGACCAGAAGGTCCACCCCTCCTTCCACCTCCTTATTCTCTCCCGAGAAGCCAAAGAGGGGTCTATCCGCAGCTTAGACTCTGGAAGCTTCCACCTGAAGCCTGACGAAGGTTCTTTTGAATATCACATTCACCGAACACCCATTGTCCACCAGAATTCGGTCGACGATGAAGTCCTCTATGGCTGATTGAATGACCAGGGCATCATGGAAGGGGTTTCCATTCCCTAGCATGTCCTCCTCAGAGAAGGTGATGTCTTCCAACGACGGCGGGTTCTGTGAGGTCGAGGTGACGCTCTGCGAGGAGACGCTCTTCCGATAAATCTGGTGGAGACTACCCTTGCGGGAAGCTCCGAGTCCGGCCCCACCGTTGATCATGCCAACCTGCCTGCCTCATGGGTCGTGAATCAATTCTCCATAACCTCCCAGGTCAACACGATCCTCATTCCTCCTCCTTGATGGAGCTTGATATGCCACCTACCCCACTAGGGCCTCCTGCCTCTGCTGCTCTCTCTCTAGTACACCAGCCTCCAACCTCCTCCTTGCTTCCCAGAACTCCGGACATGCTAATGTCACATGCCCCTCTACCCGATGAATATCACAGTAGAGGGGAATCTCCTCCTCCTGACGCATCGCTCGTTGCTCCTTCCAGCGACGCTTGTTCCCCTGACGGGCGATGGGCATCGATTCTCTTCTTCCTCCTCCTCGGCCTTCCTCCTACCGGTTGTCGTTCCTCCTCTCCTCTGGCTGGAAACGTGGTCGAACAGGTGGCCTCCACTGGGGACGATTCTTGGGATATTGTAATCGTCTTTCTTCTCCTCTCCTTATCGGAGCCTCCTTGGGCCTCCTTTCTTCAACTCTCGAGGCCTTTCCAGCCTCCTCTGCTCCTCTGCTCTCCTAGGCTCTTCCCTCCTCAGTTACTCTCTCATCGACTCTCTTCTCCTTGGTTCCTCCTTTCTCCTCTCGATCTGCTTCTCTGACGGCCTTCCACCTCTTGCCTCTGAAGGTCCCTCTCTCCCTTTCCCCAACGGTATCCCCATCCAGTCGTGCCAAGAAATCCTTATTCTTCTCCTCTCCCTGTGTGAACGTAATCGCCCACTCCACCATCTTCTCGAAGGACCTCGGGGGTTTGGTACCCATCTCCGTGCTGAAGAGCCCCTGCTTGAGACCGAACTTCGGGGCTACCATCAGGGTGAAGTTGTCTACCTCCTCCACCTCTGAGATCTCTTCCTGGAAGCGATTTATCTAATTGCCTAAGCTCTCATGTTGTCCTTGGGTAATCTTGAAGAGTGTCGTTGCCTCCTTCTTCCTCTTCTTGGATGTCGCGAACCTTTCCATGAGCCCCCGATGTAGATCAGCGAAGTAGTAAATGGATCCGGCTGGCAACTGGTGGAACCAATCTCTTGTGTTGCCCTTGAAGGTCATGGAGAAGAATCTACATATGAAGGCGTCAGACATATGGAGGATCGATACCATGTCCTCAATCCATTGGAGATGCGTAACTAGGTTATCTCTACCAGAGTAGTAGGTGCGGACGGGCTCTCGGAACCCCTCAGGAATTGGGGCCGCAAGGATCTCATCAGAAAAGGGGCTCCTCTCCCCCTGACGATGATGAAAGTAAGGGTTAGATCTGAAATACTCTAGGGGGGTGAATAGAGTATCTTGAAAACTTAAAAACTTTTTACTGAAAATAAAAATAGACCTAAGATATATTAATCTAGCACTATCATATGCACAACAAAACCAAATATCACAAACACAACACCTAGCTAGCATAGCCACAGCAAGAACAAAAGAAAAAGTGCAACCAGACAACACAAGAATTTTATAGTGGTTCCCCAACTTGGGTACATCCACTCTTCTACCACCCTGGTAGGAATCCACTCAGGTTTTCGATCAAGTGACTGCCACAATGAGCTTTTGATCAGGTGCTCAAAAACCAACCCCAAGTCTTTTGATCAGGAGACTTGCAACCAAGAATAACTTTTGAAGGGAGTTAAAGAACCCTTTTTACAGTGGGGGTGAGAGAGTGATTATGTCTTCTCTTTCTCAAAATACAATTGAGAAAACTTTAGTGGATATTTGATGTTAGCAAAAGCTCCCCCTGAGCTATTGAACTCAGGAAGATTTGAGCCTTACTGCAGGGTGAGTAGGTCTTCAATGTTTCAGCCTTGACCAGCAGGTATCCAGGAGATTCTTGACAAATAGAGTGTTTGTTGTCCTTTGAAGAATCCTGAGTTTGAGAAGGAAGAAGACTCTTGATTTGAATGTATGTTCTTCTTCTTCAGCTTGATGTAATTTCTCTGGTCAAGGGCTAGGGCTTCTTGTATCTTTACTATGTTATTACCCTGTGTATATTGTTCTCTGTGTTCAGACGGGAAGGAAGAAGAAAAGCCTTATGCACTGTCTTGTTGTTTTTAGAAGAAAGAGGAAAAATCCTTTTTATATTTTCCATGAAATCTTCCTTCTGAATTTTGAATTTCTTCCTTCATTCAATGCTGATGGCCTGGAGAATATTTGCATTTATTGATTTCCCCAACTGTCCCATTGAAAAACGACAAGCAATAATCTTGATGAAGTCCATTATCAATGCTGCGTCTAACGGTAATATTCAGAGAATGTTAAACATTGATTACTCAGGAATTATCGCAATAAACTGAGGGACAGAGGAGAGGAAAAGTCCATGTATGGAACAACACAGAAATCGTCGAGTGAAGAACAAAATTCGTCAACCTGGGTCCAAAGTTCATTGAGCAGAGAAATCACGTTCGTCGACCTGATAATAGTTGTTTGTCGAACTGAGATCCAAGATCGTCGACCTGAGAACAGATAACTGCTTTCTCTGAAACCTTGCCAACTCTGTGCATCAAGATCGTCGAGCTAAGATTCTGACTTCGTCGACTAGTGTTCAGCTAACTGCTACTTGATAAAACTTGTCAATGTTATGGTCCAAGTTCGTCGAGCGGAGAACATGAATTCGTCAACTGGAGTATGATTCCGTACTTAGAATATTTTAGAGGTTTTTGGACTTTAGAATGTTGATGTAAACCATCCAGAAATCGTCGACCTGAGAATTAAGTTCGTCAAGCTGAGAACTGCTAACTACTACTTGCTATTGAGGTCTAAGTTTGTCGAGCTGAGAATACGAATTCGTCGACTGAAGAATGATTCTAAACTTAGAATATTTAATTGTTTCTGGTCTTATAATGCTGAAGTAGATGATTCAGAAATCGTCGACCTAAGATCCAAGTTCGTAGAGCTGATATTCTAACTTCGACGACTGTAGTTCAGTGAGAAGAATTCTGGACTTGGAATGTTAAAGTATAGTGTCCAGAGATCGTCGACCTGAGAACCAAGTTCATCGAGCTCAGCTCAGAGAATTATCTCTAAGTTCGTCAAGCTGAGCACGACTATCGTCGACCTGAGTTCGACGAATGTTGAACTCATTTTTTGAGTCTTTGAAATTTCTCTATGTCTTGAGTCTTCTACAGTCTATTGATGTCTGGTCCATGTAGTGTTGCCTTTAAGGACATGGCCTAGACTCTAGGACTCATACATGACCCTAACTATACATGTTGGGTCAAACATCCTAATTTAGTGAATCTAGCACAAATCCAACTAGGGATCCAACAATCTCCCACTATTTGTGTAAGGTCACTAATTACAGACTTACATTAACAACAAAGCAAGAAAAATATATCTGGTAGGAATTTTAACATATGCAGTAGAGATATATATACAGAGAGCTTTGTATCAAGATATAAATAAGCAGTTCTAAAATAATCAAAGAGACTTAAACAGTTTAATGTTTATTTCTTGTTCTTGGGCTCCTTGTGTTTCTCCTCTTTAGCTTTTTCACCTGGTTGAGTAAACTTGATCTCCCTTTTTGGATTAGCTGCTTGTGTCTTTTTCATTATCATGTCAGCAGCACCAATGATATTAAGGGAGGTAGCCCTTGGCACTACGACTTCAGGATGCAGTTTCATATAGTAATCAACATTAAAAATTTTGTTAGCCTTAGCAAACGTGTTAAGTTCTTCCTTCGTGTATTTGAACATGGTTGAATATTAAGAAGGATCCTTTCCTTCAGCTTTTGCCTTGTTGATCATGGATAGGCCAACCAACTCTTGGAACCTGGCCATCCTTGCAGTTGTTGCTGTCTCTGGATCTTCAAAGGGTATAGGAGCGGAGGCAGGTCTCTTTGGGCTTTCAGCTTCTTTATGTTCAGAGATTTGTTATTGTTGATGTTGTTGATGTTGTTGTTGATGTTGCTGTTTACCTGATGAGTAATTCCTCTGTTGGATTCTTCCTGAAGAGGAGGACCTACCCTGATGTCTCTGATAGGTTTGATACAGGGTAGTCCTCTGAGTTGAAGAACTTGAAGCACCAATAGCAGGTGGAGGAGGAGGAGGAGGATCCTTTTTATATCTCTGAGGAGGTGGGGAGTACTTCCTGCTTTTCTTTCTTTCTTTTTGCTGGTTCTTGGACAACCACATCCATGCTGACATGCCCTTATATGTTGTGATCTTCTGCAGTATATAATATGGAGTGTCATTTGCTGGATTTGGTTTTGGGGCAGGAGGTGGAGGAGCCTTTCTTTTCTTAGAGACTTTCTTTTTCTTATGCTCATCATCAGAGTCCTCATCATCATCATCATCATCACCAGAAGAATCTTGAGGATTATCATATAAAGCATAAATAGCTTTTAGTATAGTTTTATCAATGGGCTTTTCAGCCTGAGTAGGAGCTGGAGAAGGAGCTGGAGCTGGAACAAGAGAACTGCATATATCAGTGCTTTCAGCAACTAATCTACTCTCTTCTTCTATATCAACCACGATCAATTCATTAAGATCAGGAATTGGAGTTTCATCCATTATGAAGGTTGGAGCAGAAATAACTTTTGGAGGGGATGCAATAATGGGGGAAGCAGCTTTGGGAGGACATGGCAGGACTGGAACTTCTGGAACAACGAAAGTAGCCTTAAGTTGCTTGGCAACCTTGGGGCTTATTGGTGAGGTATAAGGGACTATAGCCAAAGATGGCTTTGTACTATACTCTGGAAGTCCACTCAAATAAACTGTATCAAAAACTTTCAACAGATTCATCAGATCAACTGTGGGATTTATAATGTAATCACCACTAGTTGTTATTTCCTTTGGGACTTGCTCATCCAGATCCATATCAGACTCAATAAAATTAAGTAAATCAAATAATGCTTTATCAGCATCTGCATCTACTGTTGCTTCTGCTTCTTCTTTTGCTGCAAATAATTCTTTATCAGCATTTGCATCAAATAATTCTTTATCAACATCTGCATCTGTTATTGCTTCTGCTTCTGCTGCTTCTTTTTCTGCTGTTACTGTTGCTGCTATTACTGCTGCTTTTGTTGTTATTGTTGTTGTTGTTACTGCTGCTTCTGTTGTTACTGTTGCTTCTGCTGCTAATTCTTCATAGAGCATCTCCCCCTGCCTGGTTTCAGTGGGAACTGGAGCCAGGCCCCTGACTGAAGATGGAGGAGCAGAGAGAGAAGATATTTTATCAGCAAGAGAGGAGATGGAAGAAGCAAAAAGTGTAATAGCCTCTGTTATAATGCTTTTGAGGAGGGGAGTGAGAAGTGTAATGAGAGATGGAATAATGGAGGGGTCCAATGGCAGAGATGCAGAGGGTGTGGCAGAAGGTGTTTTAATGGAAACAGAGGGAGGGATGTAAGATGATGGTGGAAGAGGAGGGAAAGCATCTATAATTTGAGCATCTTGAGAGGAAGAAGTTTGAATAGGGGAAGTGGGCAGAGTGAAGGATGGGAGGTTGGCCAGATGATGGGGTAAGGGAGAGGAAGGTGGGGAGTTAGTTGGTGTACCATGGGGAGAGGGAGTGGGAGTGTTGTAGGGAATGTGTGTACCATGTTGGGTGGAAGGGGATGTATGGAAGTGAATATGAGTGGGGGATGTATGTATTTGGGAGGATGGAGGTGTGGGAGTATGGACTGTAATAGGAACTTGGGAGGGGAGTTGGTGTGCCATCGGAGGATGAGTTTGGATGGTTGGAGGTGATGGAGGTGGAGGAGGGATATCTTCAGCAGGTTGGGAAGTGGCTGGAGCAGCCCGAGTGCTCTCAGAAGGCCTGGTGGAAGAGGAAGAAGCATTGGAGGACTTGGTGATGGTCCTCTCTCACCTGCCAAAGAGGGCACAGGTGAGCCTCTTGGAGGCATTGATGAATATAGTCGTGGACACCAGGGATTCAGCAACCTTTTCTTAAAGGAAGATTCCCAAAATTTTTCCAAAACAAACCTCTTTCTTTGTGTTCTTTTTCTTGATTAAGTCAAACATAATCAGAGCCCAGTTCACTGGTTTCTTGTTCACCACAACACACATTACCAGGAATTGGTGCCTGGTGATGTAATCATGGGCAGTGTGTTTGCCCAGCAGTACTTTTCCCACAACATCTGCTAGAAATTTGTACTCAGCAGAGAGGTGTTTCTTCAGCAGTTTATTAGGGATTTCTAAAGAATAATCCATCTTACTGAGCATCTCATCAAATACATCACTAGCAATTTCTAGTTCCTCTTCACCATTAGTTAATCCAAAGATTTCAGTCAGAACGGCGGAGGTAAGAGAAATAGCATTACCCGATATGGTGCCTGTCATGATGTTATCATCTGTGGTTGAGGAAGTATAGACCCACTCTCTGATTTCTGCGCCAGCTATCATGATCCTGGTAGTCATCAAAGTTTTTAAATGCTGATCTTCAAGCAGTTGCAAGATGTCCGAGAATATGGGATCTGAGTGTTGGAAGGAATCAAAGTCTACATCAAATCCTGTATAGAATTCGACGCTACAATACTGCACGCTGGAATCGACATTAGTTCACCAGCGAAAGAAAAACGAAGATCAAGTGCAAGGGAACTGAAAGCGCAGGACGAATTTCGAAGAAAACCTAGATATAAGATTTTTTGGAATATGAATCAACAAACTCCGTTCCACAAAAAATAAATAATTCTTCGATCTGAGATCTACGAAATAATTGGTAGTTAAATAATTCGTCGAGCTCAGTCTGAAGATTTGAAAACATTTCGTCGAGCTCCGTTAAACGAAAGTTTTCTGAAGCAGATTCGTCAATCTCCGTTCGACGAAAACAACTTCACTCACCAAGAGTTAGTCGATCTCCGTTCGACGAATATCTCAAGAACTTTTCCCAGTTCGTCGAGCTCCGTTTGACGAACTTTGAAAAATTCATCGAGTGCAGACAGAAGTTAAATCAAAGCTTCTCCATTAATCATGCACAACTAATTTATAAAGAACAAGTGATTCCTTTCATCCAAGGGTTTGGTGAAAATATCAGCTCTTTGTAAATCAATGTAGATATAGACAATTTTGATTTTGTTTTTGTCTACACACTCTCTAATGAAATGATGCTTAATGTCTATATGCTTAGTCCTACTGTGATGGACTGGATTTTTTGCTATGGATATAGCACTTGTGTTATCACATAGTAAAGTTGAATTATTTAAGTTGAAACCATAGTTTAGGAGTTGGTTTTGAATCCACAACATCTGGGAACAACAACTGCCAGCTGCAATTTATTCTGCTTCTGTAGTTGATGTTGACACATATGATTGTTTCTTGCAGAACCAAGACACTAGTCTCATACCAAGGAACTAGCAAGTTCCTGTGGTACTTTTCTTGTCAACCCTGCATCCAGCAAAGTCAGCATCTGAATATCCAGTTAAATCAAATTCTGACTAAGTAGGATACCAAAGGCCTAGACTAGGACAACTCTTTATATATCTCAAAATTCTTTTTAGAAAAACTAGGTGAGATTCTTTAGGCTTTACTTGGAACCTAGCACAAAGACATGTGGCAAATATTATATCAGGTCTGTTAGCTATAAGATATAATAGGGACCCAACAATTCCCCTATATAGTTTATGATCAACTGGTTTCTCATGTTCATCAGTGTCTATTACAGCATTAGTAGCCATAGGTGTTTTCTTTGTTGAGGCATCAACCATCCCAAACTTTTTAAGAAGCTCTTTAGCATATTTAGCCTGGGAGAAGAAGTTGCCATCCGGTAGTTGCTGCACTTGGAGACCAAGGAAGTATGAGAGCTCACCCATGCTACTTATTTCAAACTTTGAATGCATGAGGTCAGAAAACCTCTTGTATAGCTTGGAATCAGTAGACCCAAATATAATGCCATCTATATATATTTGTACTAATAAAGTTTGATCCTTACGGTTCCTAGTGAATAATGTTTTATCTACTATGCCACTAGTGAATTTATACTCTATCAAAGAGCTAGCTAAGGTCTCATACCAAGCTCTTGGAGCTTTCTTTAAACCATAAAGAGCTTTATGCAATTTAAATACATAAGAAGGATGGGTTGGAGAGATAAAACCTGGAGGTTGTTCAACATAAACCTCTTCTTTTATTACTCCATTTAGAAAGGCACTTTTCACATCCATCTGGTAGACTTTAAACTTCTTGTAGGCAGCATAGGCAAGGAAGGTTCTGATTGCTTCTAACCTTGCAACTGGTGCAAATGTTTGGTCATAGTCTATACCCTCTTCTTGCCTGTAACCTTGAGCAATAAGCCTAGCCTTGTTCCTCACAATTGCACTATGGGGATCAAGCTTGTTTCTATATACCCATTTGGTTCCAATGACTGGGTAGTCTTTGGGTCTTGGAACCAAATCCCAAACTCTACATCTCTCAAACTGGTTGAGTTTCTCTTGCATTGCAATGATCCAGTGGGGATTTTGCTCAGCATCTTTTATGGATTGAGGTTCAACTTGAGAGAGGAAACAGACATGCATCACATCTTGGTTGAGTTGATGCCTTGTCTGTACACCTGCTGATATGTCTCCAATAACTTGTGATCTGGGGTGATCCCTTAGTGTGATAAAATCAGTGGGTGGAGTTAGTTCAGCAACAACATTTGGAATTAATTTCTCTTGTGGAATTATGTTTACTGTTGAATGAGGTTCAACCTCTTCCAATGGTTCATCTTCACTATATTCAACAACTTGTGGAGGAGAGGGTGCTATAGCTTCTTGTGGAATGTTTAATTCATCCATTTTCTCACACAAGTGAGGTACCTGCAAAGTGTTACTGGTAGAAATCTCTTTCTCCTTATAAAACATGTTAGTTTCATCAAAAGTTACATGTATAGATTCCTTAATTTTTAAAGATGAGTTATTAAACACCCTATAGGCTTTGCTTACTTGGGAATACCCTAGAAAAATTCCCTCTTAAGGCTTAGCTTCAAAATTTCTAATATATTTCTTGTTATTATTATGTATATAGCATACGCATCCAAATACTTTAAAGTAAGTGATTTTAGGTTTCTTCCATTTAAGTAATTCATAGGGAGTCTTATTCTTAAGTTTATGTATCAAACTTCTATTCAGTACATAATTTGTTGTGCTTACAACCTCTGCCCAAAATGATAGTGGCATGTAAGCATCTGCAAGTAATGTGCCTGCAGCTTCAATCAAGGTTCTATTCTTCCTTTCAGCTACCCCATTTTATTGGGGAGTTCAAGGAGCTGAGAAGCAGTGCCTGATACCTTCCTTCTCACAAAACTCGGGCATAAGAAGAGACTCAAACTCTGTACCATGATCACTTTTGATTAATGCAACATGAGTAGAGTACTCAATTTGTATGGTCCTGAGAAAATATGTAAGAACTTTAAAGGTATCTGACTTAGATCTCAGAGAGAATACCCAAGTGAATCTTGAGAAGTCATCTACAATGACTAGAGTATAGGATTTCCCTCCTAGGCTTTGTACAACAATAGGTCCAAATAGGTCCATGTGTAGCAAGGATAAAATCCTAGGTGAATCACTTTTATTAACTGATTTAAAACTAGATTTAGTTTGCTTGCCTAGTTGACAAGCCCTGTAAAGGCCTTCCTTCTTATAAAGACCAGAAGGTAAGCCTCTTACAAGGCTGTCTTTAGATAGCCTAACAATATTTTTCATGTTTACATGTCCTAGTATTCTATGTCATAATTCATTTTGATTGCAAACAATATTAAGTAGATAAATGTCTGAAGGTGCAGAATGAAAATCAACTAAGTATATGTTTCCTTGTCTATTTCCAATTAAAACTTTTTGTTTTTCTTTATTAGAAATAATACAGGATTTTGCATTGAAGTGTACCTGATAACCTTCATCACATAGTTGGCTTATGGAGATGAGGTTATGCTTGAGCCCACTTACATATGTCACTTTCTTGAATGTGACTGCTCCAATCTTTACTTCTCCAAACCCTTCTAACTGGCCCCAATTTGAATCACCAAAGATAACCTTTGGTCCCAGCTTGGACTTGCAATTTATAAGTCGTCCTTGCTGCCAGTCATGTGCTTGGAGCATCCACTGTCTAGATACCATAGTTGATTAACAACTGGACAACTCTTCACCTGTAGAGAAAATAATTAATTGTTCTCGACCTAGGTTACCTTGGGTCCTTTGTTTTGCTGATAGAAAAAACTTGAAATCACAGAAAATTCAGGTTGTGATTTATATCCTAATGGGTGATATCTTCTAGGTGGAGTTATCCAATCAGCAAGTGGGTTAAATGGTTTCCTAGTTTGATTAGAGTTGTTATCATAATTATGATTTTTACTAAGTCTGACTGGGTTCGACGAATAGTTGTGAGTTCGTCGATCAGAGTTTGACGAAATGGGATGAGATCGTCAATCTCTGCTTAGAGAATGAACATAGTCATTTTCTGTACCACAAGTTCGTCGACCTCTGCTCGACGAATCATACACAGTTCGTCGATCGCAGTAAGATGAATAATTATTATATAGATCTGCGTTCAGAGTTCGTTGACTTGAGTTCGACGAACTGGCCATATTTTGTCGATCTGAGTTCGACGAAATCTCCTGAACATTATTTTGCATATTAATTTTCTTATCCTTTCTTCTTTCCTTATGTTTGTGTTTAATTTCAGGTTGATTGGAATTGTTACTATCTACTTTTTCTTTACCCTTAGTAGATACAAATTTTATTGGTGTGGATAATATGTTTTTCTTGAGAATGGGGGCAAACTTGATGTTGCACCCAATCCTAATTTGTCATTCAGTCTGGCATTGACTGTGCTTGTGATGTCCATCAGCTTAAGACTTCTCCCATTGAGAGATTCCTCAAGTTGTTTGGCCTCACATAGCTTTGTTTTTAAAGAATTAATTTGTTCATTAGCTATAGTGAGTTCATCTTTTAGCTTAGTGTTTTTAGAAATTATATCTTCTTGATTAGCTAGTCTTTCCCTAAGTATTTTGATTTCCTTTTCAGAGCTTATTAATCAATACACATGATTTTAAATTCAAATTTGAAAGCATCAGGATTATAGTCAAAAGATAAAAGTATCTGATCAACTTCTGTTTCTGAAGCTTCTTCATTTTCAGATTCTTCTTCATCTGATTGACTTTTAGAGGCATCAATGGCCATAAGGCGGACTTTCTTGGCCCTTGCCTCTTCTTCTTCTTCACTGGAGCTGGAGGATGTGGATTCATCTTCAGTTTCACTCCAGGATTCTGCTACAAATCCCTTCTCCTTCTTCTTGTATTTGCTGGAAGAAGGCCTGCTGCTTTGCTGTCTTCTTGAATCCTTCTCTCTTCTTCTTTCTTTCTTTTAATTCTCTGGACACTCTGAGATGAAGTGTCCAAGTTTCTTGCAACCAAAGCATACTACTTCTTTAGTAGGGGTCTTATCATACCTTAGCTTATCATCCTGCCTGGATGATCTCTTCCTGAAGTCTTTCCTTGCCATTTTATAAAATCTTTTGGCAAGCAGACTCATTAACTCTTCATTCACTGTTGAAGTTTCTATCTCTTCAGCAGCCTTGAATGCCAGGTTGTGTTCCTTCCTTGCTGGTGGAGGTGTCCTTTGCTCTGCTGCTTTTCTGGATTTAATGAGCTGCTCATAGGACTTGAGCTTTCCTAAAAGAGATTCAGTGGAAATCTCATTTAAGCTTCTGGCCTCCTTGATTGGCCAGATCCTTGAATCCCATGAGCTTGGGAGGCACATAAGGATTTTGTCATTCACCTCAGTGAGGGTGATGTCCTTATCCAAGATCTTCAGCACATTGATGATTGAGCTTAGCTTGTTGTACATATCTGCAACAGATTCTGCTTCCTCGTTCTTGAAGTTCTCATATTGGGATATGAGATTGAATCTTCTATCTTTCCTCTCATTAGCTGATCCAACTACCATTTGGTTGAGAGAGTCCCAAATGGCCTTAGATGATGTGCATTCTGCCACTTTTTGGTAAATGTCATCAGACATTGTTTGGGCTAGAATGTTCATGGCCTTGGCATCAACAACCTTGGCTTTCTTTTGTGCTTCAGTCCACTCAGGTGGTGGAACTGCATTAGTGCTTGAAGCTGATATAGATGTAGAGGCAGTTGCTTAAGGAGGACCTGTCAAAATAGAGTTGTAGATGTCCTCATCAATAAAATTCATATATAATTTTATTCTTGCCTTCCAGATGGCAAACCTATTTAGGTTGCACACTGGAGGACTTGTGCTTGCATAGTATTTGTTCTGTGCCATGCTGTGAATATACACTTAATAGAAGTAAAGGTCAGATCTAACACAGGATCTTTTGGTTCAAGGGGTTAACTTGTATAACCAAATAAAACTTACTCTGATACTAATTGAAAGTAAGGGTTAGATCCGAAATACTCTAGAGGGGGGTGAATAGAGTATCTTGAAAACTTAAATATTTTTTGCTGTAAATAAAAACAGACTAAGACAAATTAATCTAGCACTATCACATGCACAACAAAACCAAATATCACAAACACAGCACCTAGCTAGCACAGCCACAACAAGAACAAAAGAAAAAGTGGAACCAGACAACACAAGAATTTTATAGTGGTTCCCCAACCTGGGTACATCCACTCTTCTACCACCCTGGTAGGAATCCACTCATGTTTTTGATCAGGTGACTGCCACAAATGAGCTTTTGATCAGGTGCTCAAAAACCAACCTCAAGTCTTTTGATCAGGATACTTGCAACCAAGAATAACTTTTGAAGGGAGTTAAAGAACCCTCTTTAGAGTGGGGGTGAGAGAGTGATTATGTCTTCTCTTTATCAAAATACAACTGATAAGATTTTAATGGATATATGATGTTAGCAAAAGCTCCCCTTGAGATATTGAACTCAGCAAGATTTGAGCCTTGCTGCAGGGTGAGTAGGTCTTCAATGTTTCAGCCTTGACCAGCAGGTATCCAGGAGCTTCTCGACAGATAGAGTGTTTGTTGTCCTTTGAAGAATCCTGAGATTGAGAAGGAAGAAGACTCTTGATTTGAATGTATGTTCTTCTTCTTCTTCAGCTTGCTGTAATTTCTCTGGTCAAGGGCTAGGGCTTCTTGTACCTTTACTATGTTATTGACCTGTGTATATTGTTCTCTGTGTTCAGATGAGAAGGAAGAAGAAAAGCCTTATGCACTGTCTTGTTGTTTTTAGAAGAAAGAGGAAAAATCCTTTTTTATATTTTCCATGAAATCTTCCTTCTGAATTTTGAATTTCTTCCGTCATTCAATGCTGACGGCCTGGAGAATATTTGCATTTATTGATTTCCCCAACTGTCCCATTGAAAAACAACAAGCAATAATCCTGATGAAGTCCATAATCAATGCTACGTCAAACGGTAATATTCAGAGAATGTTAAGCATTGATTACTCAGGAATTATCGCAATAAACTAAGGGACAGAGAAGAGGAAAAGTCCATGTCTGAAACAACACAGAAATCATCGAGTGAAGAATAGAATTCGTCGACCTGGGTCCAGAGTTCTTCGAGCAGAGAAATCATGTTCGTCGACCTGATAATAGTTGTTCGTCGAACTGAGATCCAAGATCGTCGACCTGCGAACAGATAACTGGTTTCTCTAAAACCTTGCCAACTCTGTGCATCAAGATCGTCGAGATGAGATTCTGACTTCGTCGACTAGTGTTCAGCTAACTGCTACTTGATAAAACTTGTCAATGCTGTGGTCCAAGTTCGTCAAGCGGAGAACATGAATTCGTCAACTGGAGTATGATTCTGGACTTAGAATATTTTAGATGTTTTTGGACTTTAGAATGTTGATGTAGACCATCCAAAAATTGTCGACCTGAGAATTAAGTTCATCGAGCTGAGAACTTCTAACTGCTACTTGCTATTGAGGTCTAAGTTCGCCGAGCTGAGAATACGAATTTGTCGACTGAAGAATGATTCTGAACTTAGAATATTTAAGTGCTTCTGGTCTTAAAATGTTGAAGTAGATGATTCAGAAATTGTCGACCTAAGATCCAAGTTCGTAGAGCTGATATTCTAACTTCGACGACTGAAGTTCAGTGAGAAGAATTATGGACTTGAAATGTTGAAGTATAGTGTCCAGAGATCGTCGACCTGAGAACCAAGTTCGTCGAGCTCAGCTCAGAGAATTGTCTCTGAGTTCGTCGAGCTGAGCACGACTATCGTCGACCTGAGTTCGACAAACGTCGAACTCATTTTCTGAGTTTTTGAAATTTCTCTAAGTCTTGAGTCTTCTGCAGTCTGTTGATGGCTGGTCCATGTAGTGTTGACTCTAAGGATGAGGCTAGACTCTAGGACTCATACATGACCCTAGCTATACATGTTGGGTCAAACATCCTATTTTAGTGAACCTATTCCAAATCCAACTAGGGATCCAACAGATGATGAGTTTCATCCTCGCTAGAATCATCATACTCGCTCCAACGACGAGTATCGCGGTATCTTGGCGACTTTCGATCTCGAAATCTGATACCCTGATTGTCCGTCGGATAATGTTGCGACTGCATCTGTCGCACTTCCCCCGCCCATGCGGGCTCCTTACCAGCTCGCCTCGGCGAAACTTCCTCATCCGGCAGTGTCACGCATTGAGGGGAGGTCGCCGTGGCATCGAGGCGATGAGGAAGTCCGACGAGTAATGTCATCTTGATCTTCTTGACAAAGTCCTCAAATGTCGCTATAGTCATGAACTCGCTACCTCGCTCTGGGTTACCAGCACCTGCCGAGTTGCAGACTAACTCTTCATGCCCAATGTTGGAACCAGCTTTCTGATTCCCCCTAAAGTTTGAAACAGCATGTAGCCCACACGTACTCTGCCTGAGCTACCCCCCTGACGAGAGTCAGAGACCTAAAAAACTTACCGAGGGGTCTCAGCTCGGAGGTCCCACCTCTTTCCCGGAAGATCTAAAAATCTTCCCCTCCATAGCCAATGCTGAGCTAGGTGCCTATGAGAAAGATAGTGGAAAGGTTCAACAACCTTCTCAGGCACCTTATCGGTCTATTTATAGGCCTGTCAATCTGATCTGCAAATAACATTTCTGAATCAACCTGAAATGACTAAAACACCCTGGGCTGGGTCTGCAAAGAGCCAAACTCCGCTGTTCTGGAGGGCTATACGCAGACCCCCAGGGGTAGAAGTGTAAAATTACCTAGGGCACAAAGGTAAAATCCCCCTTTGGGGGTAAAAGGGTAAAGGCATCTTTTCTCCCATGCGGCGAGTGGGGTAGGCACTGTCGGGCGAGACGACCGCCCTGTCTGTCTCGACTCCCTCTCGGCCTGCGGGCTCTCTCGCCTCCTAGAATGATCTCGCCCACTAGGAGGTCTCGCCCACTTTAGAGGATCCCCCTCTCGCCAGTCTCTCCTTCTCTCTCTTGGACCACCTCTCGCGAGCCTAAGATTGTACACAATCCCCGCTCTTTTCGAGGTTGCCTTAACCTCAGAAACATAAGTCCAACCATGGCTCGCGATGCTAGGATTCACTTATGAGAATATTTGGTGCCCCCCATGGGGCCTATAAATATGGGATCCCAGCCTTCATTAGGGTCCCTTTTTCCTTCCTTCATTTCCTCATTCTTCAGAATGTCTCACAACCAGAGTTTTCACGAGCGCCTCGCGATGGTGCGAAGGCGAAATAAAACCAACACGGACGCCCTATTCCCGGATCTGGGGCGTATTCCTCCCTCGGCCCCTCTGTCCTCTCGCCTGAAAAAGATGAAGTCCGCCTGCCCTACCTTCTCGGCGGGCGCGACCTCCTCTGCCCCTTCAACAGACAATCCTTTCGCCTCTCCCAGGGAGAAACAGGTAATTTCTCATTCTTCTCTCTCTTCTTTCGTCCCGCCTATTGATCATGCTTTTCCAGGGAAGCTTTGTTGATTCCCCGATGCCCGCCAATGCTCCTGATAATATCAACCAAGCTTATCAGCGCACTGACTCGCCTGATGCATCCTCCCCACCCCTCTCGCGGAAAGAAAACCTCTCGCGGTTTGTGGGGGAACCCTCGCATCCCCAGTAAGAGATTTCTCTTCTCGCTTTTCCTTTAATTCGCCTTCTTTTACCCAATTCATGCGTGCTCATCCTTGTTTTTGATTTCTCGCTCTTTGTGCAGGCATCCAATTTGATTCTGACACTGAAGACGCTCCCGCGTCTCGCCCCTCTCTCCTCTTCTGCGTTCTGACGAGATCGAGGACTACTTGGGTGAACTCATGGATACTCTGGAGCTGAAGTAGAGGACCGCTAGTGTAACATCCCATGTTACTTCTGGACCCCTCAACTTAGATTGGGTTAGGCATGGGGTGAGACTTAAGGAGATCAACTAGGTTTGACCCTAGGTAGTGGGTGGTAGCCATGTGGGGCCCACTATAAGACCTTAGTCAAACTAGGTCAAACTAGCCTAATTAGGGACCCTAGCCACACCATGACCCCACCACATTGCCCTAACCCTAAAGACAATCTAAGTGGACCCTAGGGTGTGTCACTGAGTCAACATTTTGACCCCAATTGACCAAAGTCAACCTTGGGCTTAATTTGGTCAAACCCACACTCATAGGCCTAATTAACCTAAGTAGGGCACCCCCTTGACCCAAACCAAGTTAGGTGGTGCCACTAGACTCATTTCCACCAAGTGGGGTCAGTCCACCCACCATGGTTGACCAAGTCAACTCCCTAAGTCAATTTGGTCAACAATTTGACCTAAGGAATGAAATGAAGGCCAAGCCATTTCCCCTTGGACCAAGCCCACCAAAATTGGCCCATAGTCAGCCCAAGTGAACAAGACCAGTCCTACCCCTCTAAATCAGGAGAGAGAGTACATGCAAGGGGTAAAATTGAGATTTTTAGGAAAAGAGGAGAGAGAAAGAGGAATGAAGGAAATGGTGGCCACATGGCCACCCCATCAGCTGGCTTAGGCTGCCCAAAACCAGGTGGCCGACCTCCCCTCTTCATTTCCAGCAGAATACCAGAGCTGAGAGCCACATGGCACCATGGGTGAAGCCTCCAATGCTCAAACCGAGCTCACCTTGGAGTTAACTCCACTTATAGGCCACCTCAGTCCAAACAGAGCTCACCATTAGCTTCAGAAGGCCGAGAGGAGTGGAATTCGACTGCTTAATCATGGAGAACGGTGGAGATTTGAGCTTTCGGGGTGGAGCTCGCCGGCGCACCACCACCGCGACAAACCGCCGCCTGACCCGCAGCCAAGCCTCGATTCAGGTGCGTTTCACTTCACCTCTACCCGTACTAGCATCTTAGATCAAATAGGAGAGATATCGGGCTCAACTGAGCCCGATGCCATGTGAGAAAATCGAGAGAATTCCAAGCTTTTGAAACCGCTCGGGATCGCCGTCGCCGCCGTCTCCCGCCGCCCCATCGCCGGGAAATGATAGCCACCACCACCGTGAAGGTGATGGCACCGTTGGCCGGAGGTGGCGCCGTCTCAGCTGGCCGGAAACCGCCGGCAAAGTTTCTCCAGGTCGGCTCGATCTCAGCCGTTGGCTGGAGGTAGACGATGACCAGATCCCGTCGGATGAGCTTTAAGATTCGTGCGCAGATATTAAAATGAATTAATTTAATGTATTGAATAGTATGATTTCTGTCACACTTTTTCAGTTACTTTGCATGTTAAATGTAGGCCTCTTAGAGGCATTTCCAGAACTTAGTCCCTTAATGCAAAATGTAGACTAGGGTCTTACCTTTAATATGCCACCCTAAACATACATTTTGGTGTAGTGTACAGTCCTGTAGGACTTTTCTCCTAGGACTGGTCCTAGTGTAGGGCAGAAATTAAATTGGATGCCCAGGTCAAACTATTAGTCACCATGGCCCCAAATTTTGGGCACATGCATGATTAGGGCATACCTATCTCATGCCAAAAGTTAGGAATTTTTAGAGAATAGTTTTCTATAGTATTTGCTAAAATATCAAAATATAGATAAATGACATATATGGAGTTCTACTCCTCCCCATGACCCCAAACTTTGGTGGTAGGTCAGTGGGGTCATCCTTGGTGCATGATAAAATTTTCAGCACCTTGGATTCACTGCATGTTGGAGAATCCACTTGCATGTGCTAGCCTATGTTAAGCCTTGGTGTGCAAATAGCAAAAATGCAAATTGGTGTATTTAACCCAATGGTGACATGCAAGGGTCATGAAATTATTTATAGTTGTTCATTAGGGTAAATTTCATCCCTCAAATTAATAATGGAATTTTTGGAATCAAAATTCTATTTATTGGAATTTATTTTAAATATAGCTATTTTGGAAATAAAATTGGAAAATAGGGTTTCTTCAAGTACAAATTCAAACAATTTTGCCAAGGCATAGATGAGATCACATTGGACTTAGGAAAAATATGATTTCTCTGTTTTGAAGAACTTTTGGAGTAGATACCCTAAATTCCCCATTTTACCCTTATCTTGTAAATTCTTGAAATGATGGATATATACTTCTGAAAAATTTGGAATTTATTCTATTGTTATAAAATGTTATTATTAGTCTTGCATAAATTTCTCAGAATTTAATGGATGCATTATTTGTGTTAAGTTAGTACAATGGCATTTTGGTAAATATCTTATAATGGAATCCTATAGGCCATCTTACAATAAATGTTGATGATTCTCTGCCAATAGTCATAAATTAGTGTCCTAAAAGCTTTGTAATTTTTCTGGAATGTTTGAGTACATAATGCCTATACATCATTTGGAAAATTGAATTTGTGTGGAATTGATATTAAATTGAAAATGATAATAAATAATTTAAGGAAAATTATGAAATTCTGTAGGCAGCAATATTTTGTCAATATACATCTCAGGAAAAATTCCCTAGGTCAGTGGATACTTAATCAAACTACTTCATGTGTAAAGTGACCTAACATTTAAATTAAAAGAATTAATTAAAGGACTATTTGACCAAGGAAAATTACGAGAATTCTTAGGGTAGTTCCCTTAGTCCATAACACCTTAGGATAAATATTTAGAGGCAAGATGCCTTAAGTTTTGGAAGATCGCATTTCTAGGGTAATCATAGGTCATGGTCTGCATATAACACAAATAGGTCCTACCTTAGGGGATTACCAGGGGATTGATTATCGGCAGAAATAAGAGAGAGTGCAACATGAGTAACCCTAGTGGGTAGAGTTGTCTTAGTGAGGGATTAAAGTGCAAGTCTTAGCTAGCAACTGGAGTGGGGATCAGCGGAAGACCGTCGGTTTTCCCGGTAATACCTTAAGTCACTAGGGTTGTACTAAAGCAATAAGGAGAGCTGGGGAGATACATGGGTAGCCATCAACTAAAATAAATATCCTTGCAAAAGGGAATGCTGGGCATAATCCCAACACAGTTCCTAGTGCCCCTTGAGAGCCCTTCACAGGGAATACCAGGGGCAGTCCTGGGATTAACCTTAAATCTCTAAGTATAATAAACTGTAGACAAGAGTAGTATAATAGGTTAGGACATTGTCGTACCTTCTCGCCCGTGTGGGGTTGGAGAGATTCATGATATATGCTCACCCGTTTGGGGTTTGAGGGAGTTGGTATAAAGGCACTAATGTGCGTTCTCACCCGGGTTTGGGTTTGAGGGATTCAGGACGGGTTTTGGTCCTGCGAGTGGAAGGTTCGGTATGAATTACTTGCATGTGCATAAATATCGTGGCGGGGCATGCGGTACTGGCCGTTCGTCACACCGATGGCAGTACGGTGCACCAGGCGGTTGTGGGAGTTAGAGGGGCCAGTGGGTTGTTTTACACTGCGGTCTGGAGGACGACCCTCGATAACACACATCCGACCCAACAAGACTGACGGGTTTGTCAGCAAAGTACGTACGCGAGACTCTAGAGTGCACCTTGGATGTGTACAGAGGCGTATGAGAGGGGTCTAAGGCTTGGTAGTGTGCATACCGGTCTAGAAGCGGAGACGCCCGCTCCGCTGCTGCCGTAGCCATAGCGGTGGTACCCGAGAGTGATGCTAGCTCTCAAAAAGTGGGAACTAAAGGTCTGTGATCACAGAGTCGTTGTGTGTGAGTTGCACTTGCCTGCGCATAAAATTGCATCATATCATTCATTCATATTAGGTCATACGCTTCATAGATCCTTATCATATAAATTAGTATGGGCTCTTTTATATGATAAGTTAAATTTCCTGGAAACCCTAACTTATATATTTGTATGGGCATTTATATAAGTTAGGGTACGTTTGTGATGATAGCTTAGTGGTAGCTTAGCTTATTTACTTGTTCATACTGCTGTTTCTTTACTTTCCTTTACTGCACCGCTCTTACTTACTACTTGTACTGTACTTAGCATTGCTAGAGTAGAATTTCATTACTTAGTACCACTCTAGATAGATATTGTCACCTGCTTCCATTTTGCTACCCCTTGTTGTCCTCCGCTTCATCCTTCCGCTCGGTGCCTAGGAGCTGCGGGGCGAGGTGCGGAGGAAACGACTTAGTCCTTTTGACTAATGGTCGGTGACCAACTATTTTTAGGAGCCCGTGGAGATGGAGCACCAGCACGTCGAGGAGGTAGGACATGAGGAGCAGATACCACTTCAGCAGGCTACTACCACTACTGTGCGTCCTCAGGTGGGACGAGATCTGATGTTCTAGCATAGCTTCCGCATTTATGATTTTGTGAGAGAGAGATTTGATGTACTGGGCATAAGCCCTTTTTACTCTTTCATTTGTACTTTGTAGTGGACTATTATGCTGTACTATTCATTTCTTTTACATGATTGTACTGTGACTTGTGGACTGATGGTTTTTATATACAGTTTACTTCTTCTTCTCATATTGGCCTACAGGTTAATGATCGTATTAGCCGGCAGGATCGGTGTGTTGCGGTGTCGACTAACCCGTGAGTTAGTGCCACCGTAAGACGGCGGTTCTGGGCATAAGATCCGGTAGCCCTCCTTGGTAAGGGGGAGGGGGGTCTTACAAACTGGTATCACTTGAACAACGATCATATGAGAAAGAAGTCCACAACATGGGACCACCCCCGCCCCAGCATTAGTTTGCGGACAAACTATACAGCGGAAGCAGTGGTGTGCCCATGTGTAAAGTCACATAAATGGTCCACAAAGTACAATATTTTAGGCCAACTTTGCTTTAACCTTACCTTTATGCAACCTCCACAGGTCGCAGCGCCGCAAAATGTGGCTCCTCCCCCTCCAGCTGCCACTCCATTCCTACATACGGAGATGGGGCAGACCCTGACGGCGATTTTGGATGCCTTTAGAGCCCAGCAAGTCCCGGCTCCACAGCCAAATCCGGGGTCGAGCTGGCTGAGTGCATTCAAGAGCCTGTCCCCACCGACGTACCGTGGGACAGAGGATGCGGTGAAGACGGAAGAATGGCTGGAGGCCATACACGAGATCTTAGCGGGCATCAGCTGACCAGTCGGCCAGGCAGTACCTCTATCCACCTCTGTGCTAGAGGCTCATGCAAGAGATGGTGGAAATCAGTCCGGGCGTCTACTTATGCGGACTTTGAGCTGTCAGAGATATCTTGGGAGGAGTTTGGCGATGTGTTTCTGGAGCACTTCATTTCTACTACGGACAGGGATGCTTTGGAGGAGAGGTTTTTGAACCTCAAGCAGGGGACTAGATCAGTGATAGAGTACCAGAGAGAGTTCTCCCACTTGGCCAGGTTCGCGGGGATTCAGGACACCGACGATAGGAGGTATGCGAAGAGGTTCTACCGGGGCCTCAGGGATGATTTGAGGCAGGCTTTGCTATTCATTTCTCATGGCACATCCAGGCAGATCATCGAGATGGCGAAGAAGCTGGAGGCTGACCAGCTGATGGTGCGAGCCGGAGGGAAGAGACCATTTGATGGATCGACATCAGGTGAGAGCAGTAGGGGCTCTCAGAGAGGCAGGACCATCAGATACAGGAGGGGTGGGGGACGTCGTCGTCCCAACTTCAGGCAGGAGCAGGGGCCTCCTCCAGCATTGGCTCCCCCACCTCTACAGATGCATGATCCGAGGAGACAGGATGACCGAGGCCACCGACAAGTGGTTTGTTACGGATGCCGCCAGCCTGGGCACATCAGGTCGGAGTGCCCGCACCGATTCCATCCCCCTCCTCCTCCTCCACCTCCAGTAGCCCCAGTACAGCAGGGCCGAGGACGAGGCCGAGGACGAGGCCGAGGTCGGGGATATCACGGCAGGAGACGCGAGCAGGAGCAGATATACGCCTTGGACCTCACAGAGCCGAGGAATCCCGAGGAGGTTATCACAGGTACCTGAAGTTAATTATGAATTTTCTTGGATTTCAATGATATATATATAGTACCTGGAACTATAGGATAACAATTAACTTTCGCATAAACAAACCTCAGGCATAGTTATGATCAGCGGCAAGCCCGCTCATACTCTTTTCGACACGGGTGCTTCACACTCGTTCGTATCCGAGGCCTTCATCGACGGACTCGAAGGCATGGAGAGGTTCCCTGGGCTAGAGATGAGGGTGCGTCTACCCGATGGGTCGGAGCTGCGGACCACTGCACATTGTGATATGGAGGCCGAGATTGGCGGCAAGGCATTTGAGGCGCCGACAACTATTCTGAAGCTGCAGGACTTTGACTTGATCTTGGGCATGGCCTGGTTGCATCAGAACCATGCCCAGATAGATTGCCCGTCCAGGAGGATCACGCTAAGACATGGCGACTCTCATGTTATCGTTGAAGGTATCCAGCCTATCTGCCACCTACTGTTATCTTCTATACAGGCTGTGAAGGCCCATGAGCAGGGTGAAGAAGTCTATATTGTCTGCTTCGAGATGGTGGGAACAGAGGCGACTATCTCAGATATTCCGGTGGTTCAGGATTTCGCCGACGTATTCCCGGAGAAATTGCCCGGGCTACCGCCTGCTAGAGATTTGGATTTCATGATTCAGCTAGTACCGGGAGCGAGGCCGGTGTCCAGGGCACCCTACAGGATGGCTCCTAGGGAGTTAGCAGAGTTCATGACTCAACTACAGGAGCTAGTCGAGTCAGGATTTGTGCGGCCTAGTTCATCGCCATGGGGAGCGCCAGTTCTCTTTGTGAAGAAGAAGGACAGATCACTGCGATTATGTATAGATTACCGGGAGCTGAACCGGTTGACGGTCCGCAACACCTATCCACTTCCTCGGATAGATGAGCTATTTGACCAGCTACAGGGAGCATTCTGGTTCTCCAAGTTAGATTTGCGATCCGGCTACTATCAGCTCCGTATCAGGGAAGAGGACATACCAAAGACGGCATTCAGTTCGCGCTATGGACTATACGAGTTCACGGTGATGCCTTTTGGGCTCACGAATGCTCCTGCTGTATTCATGAGTCTAATGAACCGTGTATTCGAGCCTTTCTTAGACCTCTTCGTGATTGTGTTCATCGACGACATCCTTATATATTCTCGGACTCAGGAGGAGCATACGGAGCACTTGGCACAGGTCCTGCAGAGGTTGAGGGAGACACAAATGTACGCAAAATTTTCGAAGTGCCAGTTCTGGTTGCAGGAGGTGGCTTTCCTGGGGCACACGATCAGTGGGGCTGGGTTAGCTGTAGACCCAGCCAAGATAGAGACGGTGAGGGATTGGCCACGGCCGAAGACCGCATCTGACATCCGCAGTTTCTTGGGACTAGCAGGGTATAACCGCAAGTTCGTGGAGGGGTTCTCGAGGATAGCACTCCCCCTCACGTCCTTGACGAAGAAGGACACAGATTTTGTTTGGTCAGAGCGGTGTGAGACTGCTTTTCAGGAGCTGAAGGACCGACTCATCTCATCCCCCATTCTTGCGCTTCCATCAGGGAGCGAAGGATTCCAGATCTACACGGACGCCTCTTATCAGGGGATGGGTGCAGTCCTAATGCAGCATGGACACGTTATTGCTTATGCTTCGAGACAGTTGAAGAAGCATGAGCATAACTATCCAGTACATGATCTAGAGCTCGGGGCTGTGGTTTTCGCCCTAAAGATATGGAGGCATTATTTATACGGGATTCATTGTGACATCTTTTCAGATCACAAGAATCTCAAGTATATCGATACGCAGAAGGACCTAAACCTGAGACAGAGGAGGTGGCTGGAGTTCCTCTGTGATTATGATTACAAGATCCACTATCACCCGGGGAAGGCGAACACGGTTGCGGATGCTTTGAGCAGGAGGGCCGGCACTTCTGGACCGGAGCCCCGATTGATGTCTTTAGAGCTGCTACAGATGATGGAGGACATGCACATCACCATGGTGTCCGAGACCGAGCCAGTCGTATATAGAGAGTATTTGAGCTCAGTGATCAGCGGCGATGATATACAGGAGCGCATCCGAGCACATCAGAGGCTGGATGCTGCGTTACAACCGATTTTCAGTGCCTTAGAGAGGGGCAGGGTCGAGGACTACATGCTACAGGATGATCTTCTTAGGTTCCGGGGACGCATCTACATAGCAGCAGGAGGCAGTATCCGGGAGGACATACTCCGAGAGGCACATTGATCGAGATATTCAGTGCACCCCGGCATCACCAAGATGTGGGCAGATTTGCGGAGATCTATGTATTGGCCCGAGATGAAGAGGGAGATCACGGACTTTGTGACCCATTGCGAGACCTGCCAGCGTGTGAAGGCGGAATGCAAGAGCCTGGGAGGTTTACTACAGCCACTGCCGGTTCCATAGTGGAAGTTCGAGGACATTGCTATGGACTTTCTATACGGATTGCCTCGCTCCCACTCTGGGCATGATTCTATATGGGTTATAGTGGATAGATTGACCAAGGTAGTGCGGTTTATTCCAGTTCGGAAGGATGCCCCAGTTGCAGTCCTGGTGAGACTATTTGTGGAGCAGTACATCAGATATCATGGTATCCCCAGGACTATTGTTTCGGACCGTGATGGTCGGTTCACTTCGAGCGAGTGGAGGGCCGTGCATGCTTATTTGGGATCTCGGCTTACCTTTAGTACCGCCTTCCACCCACAGACCGACGGTCAGACCGAGCGGACCATCCGAACCATGGAGGACCTGCTCAGATTATGCATATTGGATACGGGGAGGCCTTGGGAGAGGCTGCTGCCATTGATCGAGTTCTCGTATAATAAAAGCCACCAGGCTAGCATCAGGATGGCTCCATACGAGGCGCTTTATGGGAGGAGATGCCGGACACCGCTGTCATGGGTTCAGGATGTGGATACCAGGGCTCTGGGATCTGATTATATAGAGGACACTGAGGCTCAGATTCGATTGATCAGGGATCGGCTACTGGAGGCCCAGAGCAGGCAGGTAAAGTATTATGATGCTCGGCACCGGAAGGTGGAGTTCCAGGTTGGAGACAGGGTATTCTTGAAGGTACGTCCAGTACACGGTGTTTCTCGAGTGCGGAGGCACAAGAAGCTCAGTCCACGATACATGGGGCCATACCTGATCCTGGAGCGGATCGGCCCCTTGGCTTACCGACTGTAGCTGCCACCGGAGTTGGGTGCATTACATGACGTCTTCCATGTCTCTTCCTTGCGAAGAGCTCTCCTTCGGCCGGAGCAGCACATCACTACTACAGCCGGACCAGTAGAGCCTGACAGATCAGTGAGATTGGAGCCGATCCGGATTGACGATACAGCCATCAGAGTGTTGCGGAAAAAGAAGGTCCCTCTTGTGAAGGTGCTGTGGTCCAACCATGGACGGGAGGAGCACACTTGGGAGCCGAGGGATCTGATGCTGGAGCAACACCCGGAGCTATTCGCATCAGGTACATTTAAGTTAGGTCTTTAATTTCTTGATGATTCTTGCAAATAGAACCCCGTAGACCCGAACTTAAATTTCGGGGACGAAATTATTTTCTTGTTTATTGGAATTTGTAACATCCCATGTTACTTCTGGACCCCTCAACTTAGATTGGGTTAGGCATGGGGTGAGACTTAAGGAGATCAACTAGGTTTGACCCTAGGTAGTGGGTGGTAGCCATGTGGGGCCCACTATAAGACCTTAGTCAAACTAGGTCAAACTAGCCTAATTAGGGACCCTAGCCACACCATGACCCCACCACATTGCCCTAACCCTAAAGACAATCTAAGTGGACCCTAGGGTGTGTCACTGAGTCAACATTTTGACCCCAATTGACCAAAGTCAACCTTGGGCTTAATTTGGTCAAACCCACTGTAACATCCCATTTCCAACTAGACCCCTAAGAATGGTTTTAGCCATGACTAGGTCATGACAAACCCTAGGAAGCCAGAAATGGGCTAGGAGATAGGGGACAAAAAGGTGGAGACCATCATGGTCTGCAAATAGTAGAACTCTAAACAATGGCTTAGGATGACCATGGGCTACACCTTAACCCCAAGACCCTACCACAACACCCCTAATGCTTGGGAGACCCATTAGAGCCAAAAGGACCCATTAGGGTCAACCCAAGAGGCCCAGTTGACCAAGGTCAACCCTAGCCCTAAATGGGTCAAACTAGCCTACTTAGGGCCAACTGACCTACTCCTAGCCTAAAGGACCCCTCCTATGCCCTCCTAACCCTAAAGTTAGGTCAAATGGTCACTCAGGACACATTGGGGACAACCCTAGAGGCCAGGTCGACCCAAGTCAACTCAAGCCCTAACCTGGTCAAAGTACCCTTACTAAGGGTATGTGACCTCCCAAGTACAGGGTAACCCTACATAACCCTACCTAGACCCTAAGGGAAGCCAATGGGTCACCCAGGACACAATGGGATCAACCTAGATGGTCAAATTGACCAGGTCAACCCTCATTTGGGTCAAGTCAAACTTAGCCCAAAAAGGGCTAACCCAAGCCCAAGCCACTTCTCCCTTAGGCTAAACCCATTCCCATGACCATCATAATCAAGTGGGCTGCATTTAGTTTGTGAGGCTGACTAGTCAACCAGAGGTGACTAGGAGAGAGAAAGGAGTTCCTCTCCATGATAATGGAGGAGAGAGAAAATGAGGAAGAAGAAGGGGGAAGTGAGAGGCCGGTCAAGGGAGACTAACAGCCACCAATTATGGCTGCAATCAACTCCTCTAGTAGAGAGGAGTTGATTCCAGCCGTTTCCCGGCCACCAAGGGGTGGGTTCAGCCCCCCTCCACACAACCCGAGCCACACCTTTAATGGTGTTAATGGCCATTGAAGAACCAGCCTCCCCTCTCCCCCATTTGCCATTTAAACACCTTCAGGGAGCCGAGGGGATCATTTTAGAGCGTTTACCTGGAGGAGACGAGCCATTCCACTGTGCAGTTGCAGAAGCCGAGCGCCGCCGCCGTCGTCAATGGCGTCCCGCCGCTCCTCTCGCATCCAGGCCGCCAGGAAGGTCCTCCTCCTCTCCTTAACCCGCGGGTAGATCTTAGGATTAATTAGGCTTGAGTTTCGGGCTCAATTGAGCCCGATCCAATCCGGGATTTTTCCTGGTTTCGGCAAGAAAACCTCTTGCTATATCCGCCGGAAAACGCCTCTCCGGCGGCGGAGCCGCCGCCTGGCGATAGCCACCACCTCAACGGAGGTGTTGGTGGCGGTGGCCGGCCGGGGAAGGGGCTGGATCGCCGGCGGCAGGGCTTGGAAATCGCTCCAGGCGGGACGAATCTCAGCCGTCGGCTCAATGAAGACGATGACCAGATGCCGTTGATCCTTGCGCCAAGATTCGTGCTGCATCAGTATTAAACTATAGGAAATTAATTTCATTTATTTCATTCTGTCACACTTTTGACATCTAATGTCTTAAATTTTTAAAAATAGTTAGAGGCTCTGTATAAGAAAATGATCAACACATGATTTGTAGCCCTTTCTGTCTACTTTATTTTAAAATTGGTTTGAACCCATTTAGGCTTCTGGTTTGACCAGGGCACCCATTTTGGTGGGACATACCCTTAGGGCTAGGCAGTCATTAAATTGAGTGCCCACTCTTCACCCCTAGCCAAAATTAGCTGAAATTTGGGCAGAGAGTCTATCCTAGATATACCTAGGGCCTGCCCAAAAATGGGAATTTTTGGAGAAAATATGTCTATAGTTTTTGTAAATATTTAATAATTATTAGATAAATTAAATAGGTGCCCTAAACCCCTCCAAACCCTCTCAAATTTTGGTGAGTGGTCCCTGGGTTCCAATTAGGTACCTGTATAAAATTTTATTTAATTTGGATGTGTTTTGAATAGGTTTTGACCCAACCCTAACTATACCTTTATAAGGGCATTTTGGTCAAAAGTTGCACTTTTGGTTTTGAGTGACCAAATCACCTCAACAGAGGCTGAAATTTGGGCCACTGGCTTGTTATAGCACTTATCACCTCCCCATGGAATATGGGGTAGGGAGGAATAGATTTGCCCTAAGTTCCTAGGTCAAACCCTAAGGAGGGACCGTTTGGGCTTGTGAAGGGTATGAGTCCTAAACACCTTGGATGAACTCCAAATTTTGCAAGGTGTTTCCTAGGATATATAGAACCCACTGATTAAAAATATTAGCTAATTTTGAAAAGGATAGGGGCCCCAAAACCCTAACCCTAGCTTAGGACCTAAAATTTGTAGTGTAAGTTTAGGTTAGCTAAACATCTTGAAACTTAACCAAATTTGGGTAGTGAGGGGATTTGGGTATGTTGAGCCTCTGATAATTTACGTGAGGAATTTTGGACAACATTTTTAGCACTTCATTTGTAATCAATAGTAATGCCCTAATAATTATTTTGGCTAATGTGGTCTCACTGCCCATAGAGAGGGTATGAAACATTAGAAGAGTTGGTTTTAGGTTATAATAAGCTTGTATGAATTTTGTTAGAATTTTTGGGTATCTATTTAGGGCAACTACTTCACAAGTGCTTTATTTTGATTACATATTAATAATTCTTGTCAGAGGCCATTACTTACTGAAAGATCATGAAACTTCCTGCATAGTATTTTTAGCTCAATGTTATCATATGGAAATTTTTGTGGAATTATTTGATGACTGATTAGCATACTTTGTTCATTAACCCTTAAATTAGAGAGTTCATAAGAAAATCAAATATAGCCTTATTTCCAAATGATAAATTATGAAACTTTTTCTAGGGTACTTGTAGTCCATCACAATCATCTTTGAATTTTCTCTGAATTTTTGGAAGTGTTATTACTATAGAATCTTTTAAAATGACTTTTTATGGGGCATTTTGAAATTAAAATTAAAGGCCTAAACCTTGCTAAAAAATTGGAAGACTTAGGATTTAGAGTTGATTAGACATTTTTTAATTATCCTAAATTTAGTGGATTATTATCTTGTCTGAAAATGGTACTTCATGTTCAAACCTGGGCCTTTTGGGGCACTAGAATAAATAAATTAATTATCAGACAAATTAGGAAAATTATGGATTTCTGGATTTATGCTTCAAATGTCCCTTTAGACCTCTAATAATTATCATAAGGGTACTGGATGAGTATTTCATGTACTTCCCTCTTTACGGGTCATGTAGCTTAAGTGGTCTGCATATAGCAAAACTGCAGGATTTCATTTGGATGTGAATTAGGGCAAGTATGATGGGTCCTGATGGTTTGTTGTAAGGACAAGTGGAATGGGCTGCATCTTTGCAAGATGAGTGAGTAGGGTGTGGTTTTGTCTAGGGTTTATAGGCGTTCGGGTCCGACGAAAGATCGTCCTACCCAAGGAGAGTTGGAGTCAAATTACCCTAGGGTTAGCATATCGAAATATGAGAAAATAAAGGGTAAGGGAATCAACCAATAATAAAATAAGTACCTTGCGAAAGGGAACGCTGGGCGTAATCCCAACACAGTTCCTAGTGCCCCTTGAGAGCCCTTCACAGGGAATACCGGGGGCAGTCCTGGGTTAACGTAAACTGTTTTAACAAGCTGAAAAGAGTAACTTAGTAATTAGGGTTGCACATTTCACAAACACTGAGGGCACCGGGAGTTGGTTAGGAGCTTCGGCTCGGATGGTTAAAAGGCGGACTTTGGGTCCGGGGAGCTTCGGCTCGATTGTTTGAGTCGGACGTGTTGGTCCGGGGAGCTTCGACTCGATTCTTGTTTACGCTAAAATTGCATGTGCATAACAGGAAAGGAAATTAAGGTGGTGGGTCTTCGGTATTGGAGGGTCGATGCACCGACGCCAATACGTTGACTCGGCAGGTGTGGTTAGCACTTCGCCAACAGAAGTCCGGTGCGCCAGCCGGCAAGAGTACGCAGGAGTCCGCTTCGTGCACCAAGCGTTGAGGCATACGATAGGTCTGACCGGTAGTGCTTTACTGGTTTAGAGGTGGGCGAGGCCCAACCCACCGCTTCCGTCTGCCACTACGGAGGTATCCTGGGAGGTTACGGCTCCAAAAAGGGGGAACTAAAGGTCTGTGTGCACAGAGTCGGGTGTGTGTGTTGCACTTGCATGTCCATCATACCCACTTGCATGTCATAGCATAACCGTTACCCTTAACCTTGACACCTAAAGTATAAGTGGAATGGGACGCTTATACTTTAGGACCTGCAAAACGACCCCTTAGTCTATAAGCTTGTGTGGGCAAGTTTATAAATTAAGGTTAATTTTGATATATTTAGTTACTGCTGTTTGACCACCGACATCCCAACGTATAAATCGGTATGGGACTTTTTATACGATGGGAGCCTTGCAAAAGACCCCTTGGCTTATGTGTTTTTCACATAAGTGAAGGTTACATTTCATATTACAGCTTATTGTCTTTATATGCTATAGAACTTGCTAGAATAGGACCGCTGCCATCTGCTTTTGATATTCTCCACCTTCAAGTCCTCCCCTTTCTTCCTCTCCGCTCGGTGCCTAGGAGCCGTGGGGGAAGGGGTGGGGGATGATAGGACTTAGTCTTTTAGACTAACGGTTTTCGAACCGCATCATTTAGGGGATCGCGGAGACCAGCATGGAGGAGCAGCCCCAGAGACCGATGCGCTTGGAGGTGGGGCAGTCTAGCTCCGGAGTTCACACAGCCGGGACCGTGAGTCTCGACCCTGAGCAGTTTTCTACTTTTGTTTCTCCATGAGAGATCTTGTAGCGAGGATGTGATGTACCGGGCATAAGCCCGTTTGCTACTCTGATGTTATTTTCTGTGGACACTCCCTTCGTGGAGTTATATTTATTATGTCATGTGATTCTCTGTGGACAGATAGTTTACATTTACTTCATTATTTTGCTACTTTTATTGGATCGAAATGGCCGACAGAATCGGCGCTTTGTGGTGATGACTCTTCAGGGCGTGAAGGAGTCACCGCAAAACGGCGGTTCTGGGCCTAAGACCCCGGTGTCCAAAAAGAAAAAAAAGGGGGTCTTACAAGTGGTATCAGAGGAGACCTCGATCGAAAAGTAGCCGTCCACAACCCTGGGTCACCCCCGCGCGGGTTTAGTTTGGGGACAAACTAAGCAGTGGAAGCAATGGTTTGCCCATATGGGGGGAATCACATGTAAATTGTCCACTTTCATTAGGCATTGAGTCGATTACCTACTAATGTAGTTCGTTTTGCAGCCCCCAGCTCAGCCCACCCCACAAGGTGGAGCTCAGCAGACTCCAGACATTGCACCACCTCCCATAGTCCCCACACCTTTCCTCCAGTCAGACATGGGGCAGACCCTTACAGCTATCCTTGAGGCCTTCCGGGCTCAGCAAGCTCCAGCCCAGCAGCCAAACCCAGGGGCCAACTGGATGAGCAACTTCCGAGGACTCTCCCCCCCATCATACTTAGGGACAGAGTCGGCAGTACGGACAGAGGAGTGGCTGGATGTTATGTACGAGATGTTGACTGGGATACGATGCCCTTGGGAGGAGAGGGTGGCCCTAGTGGTATATTGCTTGGAGTCACATGCTAAGCGGTGGTGGAAGACGCTGTTGGACACGGCTTTTGCTGATAGGGAGATTGCAGAAATTACTTCGGAAGAATTCAGGGCCACGCTGCTGGAGCACTTTGTTCCTCAGTCGGCCAGGGACGAGTTGGAGGAGCGGTTCTTGCAGCTGAGGCAGGGCACCAGGACAGTGGTGGAGTACCACCGAGAGTTCGATCATTTGGCCCGATATGCGGGCTCCTATCAGCTGGACGAAGCAGGTTACGTCAAGAGGTTTTATAAGGGCCTAAAAGAGGAGTTGAGGGAGGCCTTGCTTTTTGTCTCTGACGGGCCCATCTCCCGGATTTTGGAGATGGCGAAGAGGATTGAGGCCGACTGGCACACCACTCGGGGCCGGAAACGGCAAGCGGAGGACCAGGGCCGGAGGGCCCGAAATGATCAGCGGCGAGGCACCATACCAGATGGAAGGAGGGCAGAGGAGCAGCCTCGTCAGGAGTTGAGGCAGGAGCCGAGAGAGCAGGTGGTTTTGGCCCCTCAACCTCTCCGGATCCAGGAGATGCAGAGACCCCGGGGTATGGCGTATCCCCCGCCGGAGTGCTTCCATTGTCACCAGGTGGGACATCTCCGGAGAGACTGCCCTATGAGGGGGGCACCACCTCCAGCACCACGGGGTGGCCCACCGGCCCAGCATTTCGGAGGCCGAGGACGCGGCCGAGGACGTGGTTACCAGGGAGGCGACCGCAGGCAGAATGGGGAGCAGATTTACGCTTTGGACTTAGCACAGCCCCGGAACCCGGACAGGGTTATTGCAGGTATGAGAGTAATCTTAATTTGGATTCATTCATTACTCATATTAAGTGTTAATAGAACTACTAAACGACCTAGGTTTAGAAAACCTTACACCAGAGTTTCTTTCAAACTGATTTAGGAATGGTGATGGTGTGCGGCAAGCCTGCCCATACCCTGTTCGACACGGGGGCATCGCACAACTTTGTGTCGGAGGATTTCGTCAAGGACCTGGATCAGATTCGTTGTTATACGGGACTACCCTGGAGGGTGCGCCTCCCCAATGGGATGGAGATCCAGTCCACAGAAAAGTGCCTCCTGGAGGTTACCATAGACGGGTTGACACTCGAGGCCCCGACGACGATCCTGAGGATGCCGGACTTCGACCTCGTCTTGGGCATGACATGGCTTGTCTGGAACCATGCCCAGATTGATTGCCCAGCAAGGAGGGTCGTGCTGAGCCACGGCGATACTTATGCGACATTCGAAGGTACTACACCGGTCTCTCGTCGCCTGCTTTCATCTATTCAGGCCGTTAAGGCTCATATGCAAGGGGACGAGGTATATCAAGTATTATTCGAGATGACTGAGGAGAAGGACCTGATTGCTAACATTCCGGTGGTTCGTGACTACGCCGATATTTTTCCGGATAAGCTGCCAGGACTACCTCCGCATAGGGAGAAGGACTTCCAGATTCAGTTGGTACCAGGGGCTAAACCGGTATCCAAGGCCCCTTATCAGATGGCCCCAAAGGAGTTGGCGGAGTTTCGGACACAGTTGCAGGAGCTGGTGGAAGCAGGATTTGTTAGGCCGAGCTCCTCATCATGGGGAGCTCCTGTCCTATTCGTGAAGAAGAAGGACGGCACTTTACGCCTGTGCATCGACTATCGAGCACTAAACAGGCTGACCATCCGAAATACCTATCCGCTCCCCAGGATAGACGAGTTGTTCGATCAGCTGGAGGGAGCCCATTATTTTTCGAAGCTGGACTTGAGGTCAGGCTACTACCAGCTGCGGATCCAGGAGGAGGATATTCCGAAGACGGCCTTTAGTAGCCGATATGGATTGTATGAGTTCATCGTGATGCCCTTCGGGCTCACGAATGCTCCGTCGGCGTTTATGGGCCTCATGAACCGGGTCTTCGAGGCTTATTTGGATGTGTTCGTCATAGTGTTCATAGACGACATCCTTATCTATTCTAAGACGGAGGAGGAGCACCCACGACATCTGGCACTGACCTTGGAGAGACTGCGGGAGCATCGCCTTTATGCGAAGTTCAGTAAGTGTCAGTTCTGGCTGAAGGAGGTGGCTTTCTTAGGCCACATTATCAGCGGAGCCGGGCTGGCAGTGGACCCGACAAAGATTCAAGCTATTTCGGAGTGGCCGCAGCTGAAAACAGCCACTGACGTACGGAGTTTTCTAGGACTTGTCGGTTACTATCGGAAGTTCGTGGAGGGATTCTCTCGAATCGCCCTCCCGCTCACATCCTTGATGAAGAAGGAGGCACCGTTCGTGTGGACCCCGCAGTGCCAGACAGCTTTCCAGGAGCTGAAGGATCGGCTGACCTCGGCTCCCATTCTTACTCTCCCCTCGGGGAGGGAGGGATTTCAGGTCTACACCGACGCATCATATCAGGGGATGGGAGCAGTACTGATGCAGAACGGACACGTCATAGCTTATGCTTCCCGCCAGCTGAAGACCCATGAGAAGAACTACCCAGTGCACGACCTGGAGATGGGAGCAGTTGTATTCGCACTAAAAATATGGCGGCACTACCTTTATGGAGTCCACTGTGACATATACTCCGATCATAAGAACCTTAAGTACGTGGACACGCAGAAGGAACTAAACATCAGGCAGAGGTGGTGGGTGGAGTTCCTTTCTGACTATCAGTATGAGATGCATTACCACCCGGGGAAGGCGAACGTGGTAGCGGATGCACTGAGTAGTAGAGCTGCCACAGCAGGAGCAGAGCCTCAGTTGATGTCTATGGAGCTGCTGCAGAGACTAGAGGACATGCACATTACTCTGGTATCGTCTGATGATCCTGAGCTCTATGAGGAGTACTTTGCCACAATAGGCGCTACCGATGACATCAGAGACCGGGTTAGAGAGGGACAGAGGCAGGATGCCAAGTTGGAACCCATCTTCCAAGCTGTGGAGGCAGGCACTGCAGGAGACTACACACTGAGGGACGACCTGGTGTGCTTCAGAGGACGGGTGTACATACCAGAGGGAGGCCAGATCCGGGAGGATATTATGACGGAGGCGCACTGCAGCCGGTATTCTGTACACCCGGGGATCACAAAGATGACGGCTGATTTGAAGAAGACGATGTACTGGCCGGGCATGAAGAAGGATGTCTCACACTTCGTGACCCATTGTGAGGCATGTCAGCTAGTGAAGGCGGAGTGCAGGAACCCCGCAGGATTATTGCAGCCACTCCTAGTGCCGGAGTGGAAGTTTGATGACATAGCCATGGACTTCATACATGGGTTTCCCCGGTCTCGGACAGGGAATGACTCGATCTGGGTAATCGTTGATCGGTTGACCAAGGTGGCTCGATTTATACCGATCAGGAAGGATGATTCAGTAGGAGTACTGGTGCGGAAGTTTGTGGAACAGTTCATTCGTTATCATGGCGTGCCCAGGACGATAGTGTCGGATCGGGATGGCCGGTTCACCTCCAGGGAGTGGAGATCCGTGCAAGCTTACTTAGGCACGTGATTGACCTTCAGCACTGCATTCCACCCCCAGACAGACGGACATACAGAACGCACCAACCGGACGCTGGAGGACCTTTTGAGGCTATGCATCTTGGACCGCGGGGAAATGTGGGAGAAACTCTTACCCCTTGTCGAGTTCTCCTATAACAACAGCCACCAGTCCAGCATTAGGATGGCGCCTTACGAAGCCTTGTACGGGAGGAGATGCCGGACCCCGCTTTCTTGGGTGCAGAACGAAGATCCGAAAGTGTTGGGGTCAGAGTTTGTTGAAGACACCGAGGCACAGGTGAGGCTGATCAGGGACAGGATGCTCGAGGCACAGAGTAGACAGGCTAAGTACTATGACGCCCGGCATCGGCAGGTGGAGTTCTAGGTGGGGGACCGGGTGTTTCTGAAGATCCGGCCCATGCATGGAGTCTCGCGGGTGCGTGGTCGGAGGAAGAAGCTCAGCCCTAGGTACATGGGCCCTTACAGGATCCTGGAGCGGATCGGACCCCTAGCCTACCGGCTGGAGTTACCACCAGAGCTGGAAGCGCTGCACGACGTCTTCCATATTTCTTCTTTGAGGAGGGCTCTGCTACGCCCGGAGCAGCAGATTTTGACCACCGAAGGGCCGGTAGCTTCAGACCGGTCGGTTCGTTTGGAGCCTGTGAGGATCGACGACCGAGGAGTGCGGGTCTTGCGACGCAAGAAGGTCCCACTTGTCAAGGTCCTGTGGAGGAATCACGGCCAGGAGGAGCATACCTGGGAGCCACAGGACCAGATGCGACAAAGATACCCCGAGCTATTCAGTCAGGTATACCTCTCAGACCCCTCAAGATGTTAATTTATTTTTCCTGCTATAAGTATACTAAGGGCTGCTCTAGGCACATAGAGGCTTATCTTTTGTTTATTGGGGGCTTATCCTTGTTTATTGGGATTTTGGCTTGCCGATTGGGCGAAAGGGTCTTAGATCTAAGTTTTCCCGTAAAATCTAATTTAACAAACAAGGCGTCATAATGGGATGTTACAAGACTCTTTCCTTCGGTAGTAAGACCCGTAGGCCCAACCTTGATTTCGGGGACGAAATCTTTGTTTTGTTTATTGGGATTTGTAACATCCCATTTCCAACTAGACCCCTAAGAATGGTTTTAGCCATGACTAGGTCATGACAAACCCTAGGAAGCCAGAAATGGGCTAGGAGATAGGGGACAAAAAGGTGGAGACCATCATGGTCTGCAAATAGTAGAACTCTAAACAATGGCTTAGGATGACCATGGGCTACACCTTAACCCCAAGACCCTACCACAACACCCCTAATGCTTGGGAGACCCATTAGAGCCAAAAGGACCCATTAGGGTCAACCCAAGAGGCCCAGTTGACCAAGGTTAACCCTAGCCCTAAATGGGTCAAACTAGCCTACTTAGGGCCAACTGACCTACTCCTAGCCTAAAGGACCCCTCCTATGCCCTCCTAACCCTAAAGTGAGGTCAAATGGTCACTCAGGACACATTGGGGACAGCCCTAGAGGCCAGGTCGACCCAAGTCAACTCAAGCCCTAACCTGGTCAAAGTACCCTTACTAAGGGTATGCGACCTCCCAAGTACAGGGTAACCCTACATAACCCTACCTAGACCCTAAGGGAAGCCAATGGGTCACCCAAGACCCAATGGGGTCAACCTAGATGGTCAAATTGACTAGGTCAACCCTCATTTGGGTCAAGTCAAACTTAGCCCAAAAAGGGCTAACCCAAGCCCAAGCCACTTCTCCCTTAGGCTAAACCCATTCCCATGACCATCATAATCAAGTGGGCTGCATTTAGTTTGTGAGGCTAACTAGTCAACCAGAGGTGACTAGGAGAGAGAAAGGAGCTCCTCTCCATGATAATGGAGGAGAGAGAAAATGAGGAAGAAGAAGGGGGAAGTGAGAGGCCGGCCAAGGGAGACTAACAGCCACCAATTATGGCTGCAATCAACTCCTCTAGGAGAGAGGAGTTGATTCCAGCCGTTTCCCGGCCACCAAGGGGTGGGTTCAGCCCCCCTCCACACAACCCGAGCCACACCTTTAATGGTGTTAATGGCCATTGAAGAACGAGCCTCCCCTCTCCCCCATTTGCCATTTAAACACCTTCAGGGAGCCGAGGGGATCATTTTAGAGCGTTTACCTGGAGGAGACGAGCCATTCCACTGTGCAGTTGCAGAAGCCAAGCGCCACCGCCATCATCAATGGCGTCCCGCCGCTCCTCTCGCATCCAGGCCGCCAGGAAGGTCCTCCTCCTCTCCTTAACCCGCGGGTAGATCTTAGGATTAATTAGGCTTGAGTTTCGGGCTCAATTGAGCCCGATCCAATCCGGGATTTTTCCTGGTTTCGGCAAGAAAACCTCTTGCTATATCCGTCGGAAAACGCCTCTCCGGCGGCGGAGCCGCCGCCTGGCGATAGCCACCACCTCAATGGAGGTGTTGGTGGCGGTGGCCGGCCGGGGAAGGGGCTAGATCGCCGGCGGCAGGGCTTGGAAATCGCTCCAGGCGGGACGAATCTCAGCCGTCGGCTCAATGAAGATGATGACCAGATGCCGTTGATCCTTGCGCCAAGATTCGTGCTGCATCAGTATTAAACTATAGGAAATTAATTTCATTTATTTCATTCTGTCACACTTTTGACATCTAATGTCTTAAATTTTTAAAAATAGTTAGAGGCTCTGTATGAGAAAATGATCAACACAGGATTTGTAGCCCTTTCTGTCTACTTTATTTTAAAATTGGTTTGAACCCATTTAGGCTTCTGGTTTGACCAGGGCACCCATTTTGGTGGGACATACCCTTAGGGCTAGGCAGTCATTAAATTGAGTGCCCACTCTTCACCCCTAGCCCAAATTAGCTGAAATTTGGGCAGAGAGTCTATCCTAGATATACCTAGTGCCTGCCCAAAAATGGGAATTTTGGGAGAAAATATTTCTATAGTTTTTGTAAATATTTAATAATTATTAGATAAATTAAATAGGTGCCCTAAACCCCTCCAAACCCTCTCAAATTTTGGTGAGTGGTCCCTGGGTTCCAATTAGGTACCTGTATAAAATTTCATTTAATTTGGATGTGTTTTGAATAGGTTTTGACCCAACCCTAACTATACCTTTATAAGGGCATTTTGGTCAAAAGTTGCACTTTTGGTTTTGAGTGACCAAATCACCGCAACAGAGGCTGAAATTTGGGCCACTGGCTTGTTATAACACTTATCACCTCCCCATGGAATATGGGGTAGGGAGGAATAGATTTGCCCTAAGTTCCTAGGTCAAACCCTAAGGAGGGACCTTTTGGGCTTGTGAAGGGTATGAGTCCTAAACACCTTGAATGAATTCCAAATTTTGCAAGGTGGTTCCTAGGATATATAGAACCCACTGATTAAAAATATTAGCTAATTTTGAAAAGGATAGGTGCCCCAAAACCCTAACCCTAGCTTAGGACCTAAAATTTGTAGTGTAAGTTTAGGTTAGCTAAACATCTTGAAACTTAACCAAATTTGGGTAGTGAGGGGATTTGGGTATGTTGAGCCTCTGATAATTTACTTGAGGAATTTTGGACAACATTTTTAGCACTTCATTTGTAATCAATAGTAATGCCCTAATAATTATTTTAGCTATTGTGGTCTCACTGCCCATAGAGAGGGTATGAAACATGAGCAGAGTTGGTTTTAGGTTATAATAAGCTTGTATGAATTTTGTTAGAATTTTTGGGTATCTATTTAGGGCATCTACTTCACAAGTGCTTTATTTTGATTACATATTAATAATTCTTGTCAGAGGCCATTACTTACTGAAAGATCATGAAACTTCCTGCATATTATTTTTAGCTCAATGTTATCATATAGAAATTTTTGTGGAATTATTTGATGACAGATTAGCATACTTTGTTCATTAACCCTTAAATTAGAGAGTTCATAAGAAAATCAAATATAGCCTTATTTCCAAATGATAAATTATGAAACTTTTTCTAGGGTACTTGTAGTCCATCACAATCATCTCTGAATTTTCTCTGAATTTTTGGAAGTGTTATTACTATAGAATCTTTTAAAATGACTTTTTATGGGGCATTTTGAAATTAAATTTAAAGGCCTAAACCTTACTGAAAAATTGGAATACTTAGGATTTAGAGTTGATTAGGCATTTTGTAATTATCATAAATTTAGTGGATTATTATCTTGTCTGAAAATGGTACTTCATGTTCAAACCTGGGCCTTTTGTGGCACTAGAATAAATAAATTAATTATCAGACAAATTAGGAAAATTATGGATTTCTGGATTTATGCTTCAAATGTCCCTTTAGACCTCTAATAATTATCATAAGGGTACTGGATGAGTATTTCATGTACTTCCCTCTTTACGGGTCATGTAGCTTAAGTGGTCTGCATATAGCAAAACTGCAGGATTTCATTTGGATGTGAATTAGGGCAAGTATGATGGGTCCTGATGGTTTGTTGTAAGGACAAGTGGAATGGGCTGCATCTTTGCAAGATGAGTGAGTAGGGTGTGGTTTTGTGTAGGGTTTATAGGCGTTTGGGTCCGACGAAAGATCGTCCTACCCAAGAAGAGTTGGAGTCAAATTACCCTAGGGTTAGCATATCGAAATATGAGAAAATAAAGGGTAAGGGAATCAACCAATAATAAAATAAGTACCTTGCGAAAGGGAATGCTGGGCGTAATCCCAACACAGTTCCTAGTGCCCCTTGAGAGCCCTTCACAGGGAATACCGGGGGCAGTCCTGGGTTAACGTAAAATGTTTTAACAAGCTGAAAAGAGTAACTTATTAATTAGGGTTGCACATTTCACAAACACTGAGGGCACCGGGAGTTGGTTAGGAGCTTCGGCTCGGATGGTTAAAAGGCGGACTTTGGGTCCGGGGAGCTTCGGCTCGATTGTTTGAGTCGGACGTGTTGGTCCGGGGAGCTTCGGCTTGATTCTTGTTTACGCTAAAATTGCATGTGCATAACAGGAAAGGAAATTAAGGTGGTGGGTCTTCGGTATTGGAGGGTCGATGCACCGACGCCAATACGTTGACTCGGCAGGTGTGGTTAGCACTTCGCCAACAGAAGTCCGGTGCGCCAGCCGGCAAGAGTACGTAGGAGTCCGCTTCGTGCCCCAAGCGTTGAGGCGTACGATAGGTATGACCGGTAGTGCTTTACTGGTTTAGAGGTGGGCGAGGCCCAACCCACCGCTTCCGTCTGCCACTACGGAGGTATCCTGGGAGGTTACGACTCCAAAAAGGGGGAACTAAAAGTCTGTGTGCACAGAGTCGGGTGTGTGTGTTGCACTTGCATGTCCATCATACCCACTTGCATGTCATAGCATAACCGTTACCCTTAACCTTGACACCTAAAGTATAAGTGGAATGGGACGCTTATACTTTAGGACCTGCAAAACGACCCCTTAGTCTATAAGCTTGTGTGGGCAAGTTTATAAATTAAGGTTAATTTTGATATATTTAGTTACTACTGTTTGACCACCGACACCCCAACGTATAAATCGGTATGAGACTTTTTATACGATGGGAGCCTTGCAAAAGACCCCTTGGCTTATGTGTTTTTCACATAAGTGAAGGTTACATTTCATATTACAGCTTATTGTCTTTATATGCTATAGAACTTGCTAGAATAGGACCGCTGCCATCTGCTTTTGATATTCTCCACCTTCAAGTCCTCCCCTTTCTTCCTCTCCGCTCGGTGCCTAGGAGCCGTGGGGGAAGGGGTGGGGATGATAGGACTTAGTCTTTTAGACTAACGGTTTTCGAACAGCATCATTTAGGGGATCGCGGAGACCAGCATGGAGGAGCAGCCCCAGAGACCGGTGCTCTTGGAGGTGGGGCAGTCTAGCTCCGGAGTTCACACAGCCGGGACCGTGAGTCTCGACCCTGAGCAGTTTTCTACTTTTGTTTTTGCATGAGAGATCTTGTAGCGAGGATTTGATGTACCGGGCATAAGCCCGTTTGCTACTCTGATGTTATTTTCTGTGGACACTCCATTCGTGGAGTTATATTTATTATGTCATGTGATTCTCTGTGGACAGATAGTTTACATTTACTTCATTATTTTGCTACTTTTATGTGATTGAAATGGCCGGCAGAATCGGCGCTTTGTGGTGATGACTCTTCAGGGCGTGAAGGAGTCACCGCAAAACGACGGTTCTGGGCCTAAGACCCCGGTGTCCAAAAAGAAAAAAAAAGGGGGTCTTACACCCACACTCATAGGCCTAATTAACCTAAGTAGGGCACCCCCTTGACCCAAACCAAGTTGGGTGGTGCCACTAGACCCATTTCCACCAAGTGGGGTCAGTCCACCCACCATGGTTGACCAAGTCAACTCCCTAAGTCAATTTGGTCAACAATTTGACCTAAGGAATGAAATGAAGGCCAAGCCATTTCCCCTTGGACCAAGCCCACCAAAATTGGCCCATAGTCAGCTCAAGTGAACAAGACCAGTCCTACCCCTCTAAATCAGGAGAGAGAGTACATGCAAGGGGGTAAAATTGAGATTTTTAGGAAAAGGGGAGAGAGAAAGAGGAATGAAGGAAATGGTGGCCACATGGCCACCCCATCAGCTGGCTTAGGCTGCCCAAAACTAGGTGGCCGACCTCCCCTCTTCATTTCCAACAGAATACCAGAGCTGAGAGCCACATGGCACCATGGGTGAAGCCTCCAATGCTCAAACCAAGCTCACCTTGGAGTTAACTCCACTTATAGGCCACCTCAGTCCAAACAGAGCTCACCATTAGCTTCAGAAGGCCGAGAGGAGTGGAATTCGACTGCTTAATCATGGAGAACGGTGGAGATTTGAGCTTTCGGGGTGGAGTTCGCCGGCGCACCACCACCGCGGCAAACCGCCGCCTGACCCGCAGCCAAGCCTCGATTCAGGTGCGTTTCACTTCACCTCTACCCGTACTAGCATCTTAGATCAAATAGGAGAGATATCGCGCTCAACTGAGCCCGATGCCATGTGAGAAAATCGAGAGAATTCCAAGCTTTTGAAACCGCTCGGGATCGCCGTCGCCGCCGTCTCCCGCCGCCCCATCGCCGGGAAATGATAGCCACCACCACCGTGGAGGTGATGACACCGTTGGCCGGAGGTGGCGCCGTCTCAGCTGGCCGGAAACCGCCGGCAAAGTTGCTCCAGGTCGGCTCGATCTCAGCCGTTGGCTGGAGGTAGACGATGACCAGATCCCGTCGGATGAGCTTTAAGATTCGTGCGCAGATATTAAAATGAATTAATTTAATGTATTGAATAGTATGATTTCTGTCACACTTTTTCAGTTACTTTGCATGTTAACTTTAGGCCTCTTAGAAGCATTTCCAGAACTTAGTCCCTTAATGAACAATGTAGCCTCGGGTCTTACCTTTAATATGCCACCCTAAACATACATTTTGGTGTAGTGTACAGTCCTGTAGGACGTTTCTCCTAGGACTGGTCCTAGTGTAGGGCAGAAATTAAATTGGATGCCCAGGTCAAAATATTAGTCACCATGGCCCCAAATTTTGGGCACATGCATGATTATGGCATACTCATCTCCTGCCAAAATTTAGGAATTTTTAGAGAAACGTTTTCTATAGTGTTTGCTAAAATATCAAAATATAAATAAATGACATATATGAAGTTCTACTCCTCCCCATGGCCCCAAACTTTGGTGGTAGGTCAGTGGGGTCATCTTTGGTGCATGATAAAATTTTCAGCACCTTGGGTTCACTGCATGTTGGAGAATCCACTTGCATGTGCTAGCCTATGTTAAGCCTTGGTGTGCAAATAGCAAAAATGCAAATTGGTGTATTTAGCCCAATGGTGACATGCAAGGGTCATGAAATTATTTATAGTGGTTCATTAGGGTAAATTTAATCCCTCAAATTAATAATGGAATTTTGTGAATCAAAATTCTATTTATTGGAATTTATTTTAAATATAGCTATTTTGGAAATAAAATTGGAAAATAGGGTTTCTTCAAGTACAAATTCAAACAATTTTGCCAAGGCATAGATGAGATCACATTGGACTTAGGAAAAATATGATTTCTCTGTTTTGAAGAACTTTTGGAGTAGATACCCTAAATTCCCCATTTTACCCTTATCTTGTAAATTCTTGAAATGATGGATATATACTTCTGAAAAATTTGGAATTTATTCTATTGCTAAAAAATGTTATTATTAGTCTTGCATAAATTTCTCAGAATTTAATGGATGCATTATTTGTGTTAAGTTAGTACAATGGCATTTTGGTAAATATATTATAATGGAATCCTATAGGCCATCTTACAATAAATGTTGATGATTCTCTGCCAATAGTCATAAATTAGTGTCCTAAAAGCTTTGTAATGTTTCTGGAATTTTTGAGTACATAATGCCTATACATCATTTGGAAAATGGAATTTGTGTGGAATTGATATTAAATTGAAAATGATAATAAATAATTTAAGGAAAATTATGAAATTCTGTAGGCAGCAATATTTTGTCAATATACATCTCAGGAAAAATTCCCTAGGTCAGTGGATACTTAATCAAACTACTTCATGTGTAAAGTGACCTAACATTTAAATTAAAAGAATTAATTAAAGGACTATTTGACCAAGGAAAATTACGAGAATTCATAGGGTAGTTCCCTTAGTCCATAACACCTTAGGATAAATATTTAGAGGCAAGATGCCTTAAGTTTTGGAAGATCGCATTTCTAGGGTAATCATAGGTCATGGTCTGCATATAACACAAATAGGTCCTGCCTTAGGGGATTACCTGGGGATTGATTATCGGTAGAAATAAGAGAGAGTGCAACATGAGTAACCCTGGTGGGTAGAGTTGTCTTAGTGAGGGATTAAAGTGCAAGTCTTAGCTAGCAACTGGAGTGGGGATCGGCAGAAGACCGTCGGTTTTCCCGGTAATACCTTAAGTCACTAGGGTTGTACTAAAGCAATAAGGAGAGCTGGGGAGATACATGGGTAGCCATCAACTAAAATAAATATCCTTGCGAAAGGGAACGCTGGGCGTAATCCCAACACAGTTCCTAGTGCCCCTTGAGAGCCCTTCACAGGGAATACCGGGGGCAGTCCTGGGATTAACCTTAAATCTCTAAGTATAATAAACTGTAGACAAGAGTAGTATAATAGGTTAGGACATTGTCGTACCTTCTCGCCCGTGTGGGGTTGGAGAGATTCATGATATATGCTCACCCGTTTGGGGTTTGAGATAGTTGGTATAAAGGCACTAATGTGCGTTCTCACCCGGGTTTGGGTTTGAGGGATTCAGGACGGATTTTGGTCCTGCGAGCGGAAGGCTCGGTATGAATTACTTGCATGTGCATAAATATCGTGGCGGGGCATGCGGTACTGGCCATTCGTCACACCGATGGCAGTACGGTGCACCAGGCGGTTGTGGGAGTTAGAGGGGCCAGTGGGTTGTTTTACACTGCGGTCTGGAGGACGACCCCCGATAACACACATCCGACCCAACAAGACTGATGGGTTTGTCAGCAAAGTACGTACGCGAGACTCTAGAGTGCACCTTGGATGTGTACAGAGGCGTATGAGAGGGGTCTAAGGCTTGGTAGTGTGCATACCGGTCTAGAAGCGGAGACGCCCGCTCCGCTGCTGCCGTAGCCACAGCGGTGGTACCCGAGAGTGATGCTAGCTCTCAAAAAGTGGGAACTAAAGGTCTGTGATCACAGAGTCGTTGTGTGTGAGTTGCACTTGCCTGCGCATAAAATTGCATCATATCATTCATTCATATTAGGTCATACGCTTCATAGATCCTTATCATTTAAATTAGTATGGGCTCTTTTATATGATAAGTTAAATTTCCTGGAAACCCTAACTTATATATTTGTATGGGCATTTATATAAGTTAGGGTATGTTTGTGATGATAGCTTAGTGGTAGCTTAGCTTATTTACTTGTTCATACTGCTGTTTCTTTACTTTCCTTTACTGCACCGCTCTTACTTACTACTTGTACTGTACTTAGCATTGCTAGAGTAGAATTTCATTACTTAGTACCACTCTAGATAGATATTGTCACCTGCTTCCATTTTGCTACCCCTTGTTGTCCTCCGCTTCATCCTTCCGCTCGGTGCCTAGGAGCTGCGGGGCGAGGTGCGGAGGAAACGACTTAGTCCTTTTGACTAATGGTCGGTGACCAACTATTTTTAGGAGCCCGTGGAGATGGAGCACCAGCACATCAAGGAGGTAGGACATGAGGAGCAGATACCACTTCAGCAGGCTACTACCACTACTGTGCGTCCTCAGGTGGGACGAGATCTGATGTTCTAGCATAGCTTCCGCATTTATGATTTTGTGAGAGAGAGATTTGATGTACTGGGCATAAGCCCTTTTTACTCTTTCATTTGTACTTTGTAGTGGACTATTATGATGTACTATTCATTTCTTTTACATGATTGTACTGTGACTTGTGGACTGATGGTTTTTATATACAGTTTACTTCTTCTTCTCATATTGACCTACAGGTTAATGATCGTATTAGCCGGCAGGATCGGCGTGTTGCGGTGTCGACTAACCCTTGAGTTAGTGCCACCGTAAGACGGCGGTTCTGGGCATAAGATCTGGTAGCCCTCCTTGGTAAGAGGGAGGGGGGTCTTACAGCTAGGATGTTTCACAAATACACGCATATAATCCGCGAGATGTAGCTGGAGAAGCAGGCCTCTGACCGGCGCATGGACTGGCTAGAAACAGAGTGTCACCGCCTTTCTGCCGAGATGGAAGCTGGCGGCGCAATAGACGGGACAGATCCCAAAGCCATCCTAAACGAGACAGACGAACATCTCCGTCTCGCGCGCCGCGGCGTGGTTGCTGCTCGCGCCTTCCATCTTCCCGGCCGCCCTCCTTCGCGGGAGGTCAAGAGGGCCGCTGGAAATGGGTACGGAACTAAGCTGTCGCGGTCCCGTCTCGCCTTCTCTAGGCCCTCCTATATCATCATCGCCAGTTTAATTATGTTTAATTAGTAATGCGTTGTATAAAAACTTTTCTGGGCGGGATGCCCCCCTCTGCGGGATGGACTATTTTATCATTTCGGTACTATGCCTGGCATATCATGCTAAGTTTTTCATCATTACCATGATTAGCTCCTTTTTCAATTAGTAGGTTTATAATGATAGCTTTTACCTCGAAAAAACCATTGTGGCGCCTCCGCCCCTTGGGTTCTTGAGAGAGGGAGAGAGAGAGAAAGAGAGAGAGATGAAGCGTCGGGGTGCCTCTTCATTTCCCGCCGCTTGATTTTCCCTCTCAATCTCCTCTCTCCCTCATTCCTTATAAATACCTCAAATCCAGATATTCCCCTACTTCTGTTATTCTTGGTCGTCTTTTTGGTTGGAGCTTCCGCCTACCTCTCCTCTTCTTCACTCATCTCGCGTCCCGCTCTCCTAAGTCGTTCTCTTCCCCTTTACTACCTTCTCGCCTGCCATGGGAAAGAAGAAGGTGGAAGAAGGCGAGGTCCGCAGCCGCAGCGGAAAGCAGTTTGTGGATCATGACTTTCCTCTCGGCAGACTGCCAGAGGAAGAATATGCTCGCTTCGCCATCGAGTATCTCGCTGATGGTTACTTATCCGGCCCGCCCAAAGTTGGCCAATGCATCAACACTTTCTAACCCAACGAACTGGCCTTCCCCGTCTCGCACTTCGAGGCGGGGCTGCGACTTCCCCTTTGGCCAGAGGTCAAGTTAGTTCTTAAGTACTTCAGGGTTGTCCCCGCCCAATTCAACCCCAATGCCACCTCCATGCTGATTGCTTTCTCCTGCTACCTGCGGAGAGAGGGCATCGAATTTAGCTTGACCGCCTTTCGTAAGCTGTTCAACTACCACGCAAAAGACGACGGCGTTTCTTACTTCACAGGCCAAGGCTTGAAGGTGTGCGAGACACCGAATAAAAACCACCAGTGGCTGACTCGCTTTGTCTTCATTCGCGTGGATTTATGAGGCATTCCTCTCGCCACGGTGTCTCCTGCTGAATGTTATTATGAAACCCCCAAGGTGGGTGTGCCGAGAAGGATCTTTGCGACTTCTTCGCAGGTAAGAATTTCGAGGTCAATTACCTCTGGCGAGACCTCGACTCGCTTCCAGCCGTCTTCCCTGGCGAAGGTATACTCCTGTCCCCCCTTTAGCCTTGTAAATTTTTGTTCTATGTTGATTGTCATCTCGTCTAGGAGATAGAACCATCCCCGTTCATCCCCCTTATCAGAGTAACCGAGCTCTCGCCTTAGCGAGTATGGCGGCGGAGGCCGCGAAGGACACGCTGACCCCCACCCCAAAGAAGAGGCTCGGGGACGAGGGTGCTTCTCGGTACAGCCCAAAGAAGAAGGTGAAGAAATCCGTGTCTTTCAAAAAAGAGAAAAAGACCGCCAATGAAAGGAAAGAGCCATCGGGATCCCTGTCCCCCATTTCTTTAGGGTCTCCTTCCCCTCCCCGGCTACCCATCTCGCATGCCCGCGAGACGGTCTTGTCAGAGCCAGCTGTCGCCACCAATGTTCAGCCTGCCAAGCACATTTCCGACGAGGTTGGCTCCTCCAGCCGGCCAGTTCCTGCCTTGCACCCAAATTACAACATGGGGCCTGTGACAGATGATGCTGCCGGCGAGCCGGTGCTCCTATGGGATAAGGACGCTAACTGCGTGTCGGTGTCCACCCTCCTTCCCTCCTGGAAAGAGCAGGACCCCCCACCAGTCACGCCTTCTCCCTAGGGTTCGGGCTATACGGTGGCCTTGGCTCTGAGCCAGCAGACAATGAGGCGTCGCGAGATCTCATTCTGAAGAGTGCCCACTCTCAATTTCGCTCCCTGGAACTCGCGCACCGGGTCTCGCGCCGCCTGGTCTTCAACAACAGGAAATGGAAGGAAGCGGAGGCCGGACTCGCCGCGGAACAGGAGAAAACCAATGACCTGGAGAAGCGGTTGGTCATTGCCGACAACCTCCTCGCGCAGAGCCAGTACGGTGTGGTAAGTTTTCTTACCGCCCCTTCGCTAGCCCTACTCGTCGCCCATATTGGCCCTTCATTTATTAAGTCTTCTTGTAGGATGCAAAGACTGTCGACCGGATGCGCTCGCACATAGAGGAGTTGGAGGGAGAGAACAAGAAACTGAAAGCTGAAAATCTCCGCCTTCGGAACAGCGCGGCACCCCCCTCAGAACAATTTCCCGTTCCTTCCCGCTACTCTGTAGACGAGGTGGATGCCCTCTGTCGAGATTCAAATATCAAGACAGCGGAGCTTGTTCTTAAAATGATGAAGGAGTTTGGGGTGGTGCGTGATGATGTCGAGATGGTTACTGCCCGCGACCTGGTCCCCCGCTTATACGGCGAGATGGACGACAGCTCTACTTCAGGCAGCGAGGACTAGAGAAACATCAGCGCTAGTGCCTTCTCTCCCCCCCCCCCCCCCCCCCCCCCCGCTTTTTCTTTTTTATCTTGTATGGTACTTGTAATTTCGATAGACTATTCCTCGAAAATAGCGAGGTGTTCTTCTTTCTTTATGGTCCAAGGAAATTTTGTTAACCCTTTTATATGTTAATTGCTGCTTTATGTTTGGCTGTTTCGCTTAATAGTTAGCCAAAAACGCGAGACCTCGGATCTCTCTTAGCCCATACCACCCGCGAGATCATCTGACCATTAGCATTCGCCTCGGCGTAGGATTAACATGCGTTGAAGCCTCTGGAGACCAGCCGCCCCGCTTGGCAGGCCCCGCCTTTTTACGCTAGGCTTGCGACTTGAACAAGGAAGGCCCACTCACTATGGGCGAGACCACCCATGCCGAGTGCCGGCCAGAGACCCTCCTCCCTAGCCTGATCCCCGATCCTTCCTTTTTCTAGGGATTTTCCACCAATCTTCTGATGAATATGGACCTTTCTCCACGTGAACTCTTACCACTAGACTTGCCCTCAAGTGAGCCTATGGCTCTGCCAGCTAGATGAGGGCCTGGTCAGCTGGTCCGCTCGGGGTCTCCTCTCCAAACCATCTCCAACCACCGAGTGAGCCTACAGCCCTGCCAGCTTGATGAGAGCCTGGTCAGCGGGTCTGCTCGGGGTCTCCTCTCCAAACCATCTCCAACCACCGAGTAAGCCTACAACCCTGCCAGCTGGATGAGAGCCTATTCAGCGGGTCTGCTCGGGGTCTCCTCTCCAAACCATCTCCAACCACCGAGTGAGCCTACAGCCCTGCTAGCTAGATGAGAGCCTGGTCAGCGGGTCTGCTCGGGGTCTCCTCTCCAAACCATCTCCAACTGCCGAGTGAGCATACAGCCCTGCCAGCTAGATGAGAGCCTAGTCAGCGGGTCTGCTCGGGGTCTCCTCTCCAAACCATCTCCAACCACCGAGTGATCCTACAGCCCTGCCTGCTAGATGAGAGCCTAGTCAGCGGGTTTGCTCGGGGTCTCCTCTCCAAACCATCTCCAACCGCCGAGTGAGCCTACAGCCCTGCCAGCTAGATGAGAGCCTCGTCAGTGGGTCTGCTCGGGGTCTCCTCTCCAAACCATCTCCAACCATTGAGTGAGCCTACAGCCCTGCCAGCTAGATGAGAGCCTGGTCAGCGGCTCTGCTCGGGGTCTCCTCTCCAAACCATCTCCAACCACCAAGTGAGCCTACAGCCCTGCCAGCTGGATGAGAGCCTGGTCAGCAGGTCTGCTCGGGGTCTCCTCTCCAAACCATCTCTAACCACCGAGTGAGCCTACAGCCCTGCCAGCTAGATGAGAGCCTGGTCAGCGGGTCTGCTCGGGGTCTCCTCTCCAAACCATCTCCAACCGCCGAGTGAGCCTACAACCCTGCCAGCTAGATGAGAGCCTGGTTAGCGGGTCTGCTCGGGGTCTCCTCTCCAAACAATCTCCAACCACCGAGTGAGCCTACAGCCCTGCCATCTAGATGAGAGCCTGGTCAGCGGGTCTGCTCGGGGTCTCCTCTCCAAACCATCTCCAACTACTGATTGAGCCTACAGCCCTGCCAGCTGGATGAGAGCCTGGTCAGCAGGTCTGCTCGGGGTCTCCTCTCCAAACCATATCCAACCACCGAGTGAGCCTACAACCCTGCCAGCTAGATGAGAGCCTGGTTAGCGGGTCTGCTCGGGGTCTCCTCTCTAAATCATCTCCAACCACCGAGTGAGCCTACAGCCTTGCCAGCTAGATGAGAGCCTGGTCAGCGGGTCTGCTCGGGGTCTTCTCTCCAAACCATCTCCAACCTTGGTGCCATAAAAAAGGTTACCCACACTACCATCACATCAAAAGAGCACATCAAAATTGCAAAAAATGAGCGCGAAAAGTGCTACGGGTAAAATCTCTTTAAATCATCACCACTTCGAGCGCGATCGAGGGATACCCCGTCCACATCCTGGAGGTGGTACCCTCCCGACTTCAAGACCTCTTTTACTACAAAAGGACCCTCCCAATTGTGATTGAGCTTCCCTACGGAGGCTCCTCTACCTGCTGCATCTACCTTTTTTAGGACCAAATCTCCCTTCTCGAACTGTCTGACCCTTATATGCTTGTCGAAGTACCTCGCCATCCGGTGCTTGACCTCCTCCTGCCGAACCATCGCCAAATACCTGAGCTCCTCCACGAGATCTAGAGAGAGTCTCTTCTCTTCCAAGTTCTCCGCTCTCCATCCTTCGCCTCCTTCCCTTGTAACTGCAACTCTTGGTGATGCGACTTCAAACTCGATAGGTATGACAGCCTCCGAGCCACGAGAGAACTTAAATGGGGTCTCTCCCATGGCAGTGTTTGGTGTGGTTCTCAAGGCCCACAGGACTCAAGGTAGTTGCTCCACCCAGCTCCCCCTCAAATTCTCCACTTTCTTTTTCAATAGATTGACAATAACCTTATTGGCTGCTTCCACCTGCCCATTACTTCGTGGATGATGAATAGAGGCAAAGCGGAGATCTATTCCCAAGCGGATGCAGAAATCAACGAACTCTCTACTTGCAAATTGTGGTCTGTTATCTGTTACAATGGCTAGGGGTAACCCATGCCGGCAGATGATCTCCCCCCATACAAAATTCTTAACCACCTGCGATGTTACCTTAGCCAGCGCATTTACCTCCAGCCATTTTGAAAAGTATTCCACCATGACTAGCAGGAATTTCCTCTGGCCACTCGCTTGGGGAAAAGGACCCACTAGATATAGCCCCCATATAGCAAAAGGCCAGGGGGCTGTGATTGTCCGCAACCTCTGGGCCGGAAGGAGCTAGAGGGGGGCGAACTCCTGGCATTTTTGACACCTTTTCATGAATTCCTCCGCATCTTTCCTGAGGGTAGGCCAGAAGTACCCTTGTCTCAGTACCCTCCCCTCTAATGTCCGGCTCCCTGAGTGACTCCCACATTCTCTCGAGTGAATCTCTTGTAGAACCTTTGGAACCTCTTCCTCTGACACACATCTGGCCAGCAAACCCGACAGCGTCTTGCGATATAAAACCCCATATTTCAGCAGGTAGTAAGCCGATTTGTATCTGGTATGCTTCTTGTCGAGTTCTTTCGCAGGTAACTGCCCCGTCACTAAAAAGGTGATGAAGGGGTCCATCCAAGACCTCTGCTGGCATATCTCCATGAGTTCCCCTTCTTCTATAGATGTCCTGAAGAGCTTCGTCATTATTCCTCCAGCTCGAGGGCCATACTTGGCGAGTTGGTCAGCCTGAGTGCTCTCCCCCCTTGGGACGTGCTGAATTGAAAAGCTTCAGAACTGTCCGACGATGCTCTTGACCTTTCCCAGATACAACTAGAGTGTGGGTTCCCTTGCCTCAAACTCCCCTTTGATTTGACCTACCACCACCATGGAGTCGGTCGAGTCCTCGATGTCTTGTATGCCCAAATCCCAGGCTAACCTGAGTCCCGTGATGATCGCCTCATATTCCGCTTGATTGTTGGTGATCGTGAAATGAATCTTCAAAGCCTGTTCAATCCTGGTCCCCTCCGGACTGATCAAGACCATTTCCCCTCCAAAGGAATTTCTTCCCGATGCACCATCTACTAACAACTTCCAGGTTGCTCGAGGGGACACTTCCGTCTCCTGGACCTCAACCATGTAGTCCACCAGGAAATCGACCACCGCATGTGCCTTAATGGCGTGCCGAGGAACAAAAGCGAGGTCAAATTCACTGAGCTCTATTGACCACTTGGCCAGCCTCCCGGAATGTTCTACCCCATCCAAGATCCGACGGAGGGGGTGATCCGTTACCACCTGAATAGAATGAGCCTGAAAATACGGTCTGAGCTTTTGGGCCGAGACGATGAGGGCAAACGCTAACTTTTCAAGAATGGGGTACCCGTGCTCCGCTTTCTTTAGGACCCTGCACACGTAGTAGATCAGAAATTACTTCTTTCCTTCTTCTCGCACAAGGACCGAGCTCACTGCCCCAGTCACCACCCCAAGTATAAAAACAAGACCTCTCCATCCCTTGGCCCCTGGAGTAAAGGCGTCTGGGTGAGCTGTTGCTTTATAGCCTGGAAAGCCTTCTCCCACTCTGGGGTCCACTCGAACATCTTGCCTCCCCACAGTGTCCGGAAGAAAGGCGAGCATCTCTCTCCGGCTCGAGAGAGAAACCTGCTTAGCCCAGCCAACTTGCTGGTGAGACGCTGAACTTCCTTAGCATTTCTAGGGGACTCCAATTCCAGGATTGCTTTCACTTTTTTGGGGTTGGGTTCCACTCCCGATGGGGTGAGAAGATGTCCGAGGAACTTTCCCCTATTGGCTCCAAAAACACATTTCAGGGGGTTGAGTCTCATTTTATACTTCCTTAGGGTCTCAAAGGTCTCCTCAAGATCTAGGATATGAGCTTCGAGGTCCTTGCTTTTGATTATCAAGTCGTCCACATACACCTCGAGGTTCCTCCCTCTCTGTTTTCGGAAGATCCGATCCATCATTATTTGGTAGGTTGCTCCCGCATTTTTCAAACCGAAAGGCATCATATTAAAATAGAAGCATCCATCCTCCGTGACGAAGGTGACGTCCTTAACGTACAGATGACGCATGCGTATTTGGGGATAACCGGAAAACGCATCCAAGAAACTCATAAAAGGAAAGCCGACGGCTGAGTCAACCAGCGCGTTGATTCGGGGCAGCGGGTAACAATCCTTGGGGCATGCTTTATTTAAAAGAGAAAAATCCACACACATTCTCCATCTACCCTCCCCTTTTTAAACCATTACAACATTACTCACCCACCCCGGATACTTACAGGCAGATACAAACCCCGCCTTAAGTAATTTCCCTACTTCCTCTCTAATAGGTCCGGCCATCTTGGAGGCGATGACCCTCTTCTTCTGCTGTATGGGGCGACTGTTGGGTTCGAGATTGAGGCGGTGACAAGCGACGTCCGCATCAACTCCGGGCATGTCTGCGGCGCTCCACGCAAAGACGTCAATATTTTTCTGCACGCAGGCCTTGATCGTTTCTCTGTCTTCTAGGCTGAGCTCGCCGCTGATCTTTATCTTCTCCTCTCTGCCTTCCTTGGTACGGATCTCTACCTCGAGTACCTCGACGACCGACTTCAGCCTTGATGGCTCTTCCTCTCCATCCTGCTTTTCCAGCGCGTCCTGCTCTCTGGCTTCGTCTTCCGTGATAGCCATCACCATTTCTTCACCAAGCTTTCCCATCTCCCACTTGCTTGCGTCCTCTCCTCCCTGTAGTGAGGCTCTTCTTTTCTCCATCTGGTCCCCCCTCCTTGGCGACCCTCCCGCTTCCTCCATCATCCTCTTCCCTTTTCTCACTTCCCCTTCTTTCGGATCCCTTTCCTCTACCACCTCCATCTCTCCTCCCTCCTTTTCAGCCATCTCTAGCTCCCCCGCAATGCCACCAACAATCACTACTTCTCCCTATCCACCGACATCTTCTTCCTCTCTCCCTCCTACTATCCCCTTCTCTCCATGCTTCTCTCCCGCCATTTCTGGCTCCTCCGTAATGCCATCAACCATCACTACTTCTCCCTCTCCACCAACATCTTCTTCCTCTCTCTCTTCTACTTTCCTCTCAAGCTCCTGTTGCCGTTGTTCCATCCTCTTTTCCATTTCTTCAGCATCCTCCTGCCAGGAGATGGTGTTTACTACCATCATGTAGCATTCCCTTGTAGCCTTTGGATCCCCCCTCACCCTGATTTGGGTACCTCCTGAGTTCAGTTCCAAGCACTGGTGAAACGATGAGGGAACGCATCTAAAAGCACTGATCAAGGGGCGCCCAAAAATGGCGTTGTAACTACTGGGGGCATCCACTATGACGAAGCGGCAGTTTCGAGATAGCCCTCCCAGGGTTACTTGGAGTCCCACTCCCCCTCGACTTCTTTCCTCTCTCCTAAGAACCCAAACAAAGGTCCATCTGCCGCCAGCACCCTCCGGGCCTCCACCCTCATCGCATTGAATGCTTTTTTGAAAATCACGTTCACCGAACTCTCATTGTCTACTAGGATCCATGACACCGTAAAGTTCTCGATGGCGGTTCGTATCACCAGCGCGTCACAGAAAGGGTCTTCATGATCTGACATGTCCTTCCTTAAAAAAGTGATCTTTTCATCTGGGGGAGGGGATTGTGACGTCGAGGCTATGCTTCGGCGGTACATAGTGTGAAGGCTCTCCTTTCGTGCCGCCTCTATCCCCACCCCTCCATGGATTACTCCAATTCCTCCGCGATCTCCTTCATCCGTTCGATCTACACATCGATCCTCTTCTCCTGTACCTGTCACTTCCTCTATCCGTACCGGTCTTTATTGTTCTCCCGCTCCTCTAGTTCTCCTCATTTCCAAGAAATCTGGGCAGGAAGCCATTGCGTGACCCTCCTCCTCGTGGAAGTCACAATATGGCAACACCCCCTCCCCCCTTGCCTTCCTTCCTGAGGGTTTCTTATTCTCCCAGCTCCCGCACCTCTTCTTCTCTCTCGGCCTCTTCCTCTGCCTCGGCTGATAGCCATAGCCTGCTGCGGAGGGGGCAGGGGTGGTCTATGACCATACGGCCACCCTTGCTGGTCAAATCTTTCCGGTCCTCCTTGTTGGTTCCTGTTGGGAATTTCATCCACATGAACCCAGATTTGATGAAGTCACCCTGGAACTAAGATGAATTAAGTTGTATTTGATGCTTGGTTTGAGCTATATGTTTGCAGGAGTTTCACTGAGAAGTGTAGGCCAATGTCAGCCCACAGTGGGTCACCAAACACAGGAACTGTGCAATGTAATCCCTCATTGCATATTCTAAGGTGTTGACTCATGTGTGGTCTCTCTATTGTGATACACTTCATACTCAAGCTATTGGACTATGGGAAAGACATTGGAAGTTGGCTACTCTAGAAGAATCAATTTTTCCAACATCAGAAAAATTCTAAGTGTTTTACTCGAGTAGTGCTTTCACCTACTCGAGTACTCTGGGTATAAGTTACTCGAGTAAAGGAATCTTGTACTCGAGTAGACATAGTCATATACTCGAGTAGCTAATTCACCTACTTGAGTAGACCAAGTCATATACTCGAGTAGCATGCTTATATACTCGAGTAGATCACTCTTTATACCCGAGTGCCATAAGGGTTTTCTCATCTAAATTTCTCTAAGTCATATACTCGAGTAAGTTTACTCACATACTCGAGTAGATAGAAACATACTCGAGTAGTTCATTTTACCTACTCGAGTAGTTGTTGTGTCACCCGTGTACCTTGCAATTTCCCTTCTCCAGAATTTTTCTAAGTCTTTTACTCGAGTAGAACCTTCACCTACTCGAGTAGGTTACTTCCTCTCGAGTAGTTTAGTTCAACTACTCGAGTAGTTGCCAGCAGACCTCTTCAGAATTTTTCTAAGTATTCCACTCGAGTAGTACTTCATGTACTCGAGTAGGTTATGTAATATACTCGAGTAGCTCTTCCAGTACTCGAGTAGATCCTCTATATACTCGAGTAGGTCTCTTAGTATACTCGAGTAGTTCTGTCTATATACTCGAGTAGTTGATCTCTATATACTCGAGTAGTCTGTTTATACTTACCCGAGTATGTTTCCCATCATATACTCGAGTAGCTATTCAACTACTCGAGTAGTTATTGACTTACTCGTGTAGTTGGCTAAATAATTTCGAAAATTTTCTAAGTCATTTTTCTGACGGGATTTTTCAAATCACGCGACATGATTGGTCCACGTGTACATCATTAAGACCGATTATGACCGTTAGTCTCTCCTATATAAAGTCCTATCAGAAAATGACAAACCCTAAGTTTTCTCAAAGCTTTCTTGTAATCTCTTTTTCGAGAAAGATTCTTCAGCCGCCTCTTTCTGACTCTCGCGAAACGGAAGCCGCCGCCGCCGCCTTCTTCTCCGGCCAAAGCTTCTACTTTCAGAGGTTTATTCTGAAGAAAAGTTACAGATCGAGATCGACTTAACTGATCATTTTTTTCTCTCGATTTCTGTAAAAGGAAGTAGATCCAGATCGAGGTCGAGACCTTCTTCACCGATTTCTGAAAAAGCTGCTAAGTTGAAAAGAAGAAGATCCTGGCCATTTCCTTCAGATCTGAGTGATTTACTGTTTATATTCTTGTAAACACTTTATTAATTTTGTAGGAGAAATCTTCTCCGAGTGTAGGAGTTTGTTTTCACTCCGAGTGTGTAGGAAGTGCTGTCTTCCGAGGTGTAGATCCGTTTTGTTTGGATCAAGTTTGTAGGAACTTTGTTCCGAGGGTAGGATCGATTTTTGATCCGAGATAGTGGAGTAGCCGAGTCTAGTTGATTGCTAGATCGGTGAGGGAAAGTGGATGTACCCAAGGTTGGGGAACCACTATACATCTTGTGTCGTCTGTGGTATTGGTAGATATTTCTGTGCAGTGCTCTAATTAATTATTTATTCCGCAAAATACGCACAAACCACCTATTCACCCCCTCTAGGTGATTTAGGTCGACATCAGTTTTCTTTCAATTGGTATCATAGCCAGGTTGATCGTTAAAAGGTTAACACCTTGATCAGATCCAGATTTGTTGTCTGAAAGATTCAACCATAAAATGGACAAGGGCAAAGATTTCGCCAAGCTTCCTCTGTGCAACAAAAACAACTTTCCCATGTGGAAAGAAAGGATAAAATTTTTCATGGAATCTGTGGATCCAAGGATCTTCATGATCGTTGAATAAGGTCCTAACATTCCCATGACTATGTCCACTATCGACTCTACCAAGAGAGTTCCCAAGAAGATAATGGATCTCGACAAAGATGAGATTGCACTTGTCTCTCTCGACAAGAAAGCTAAAAACATAATAGCAAGTGCAGTCGATGACTCGATGCTGCAGAATTTGGTTCACTGTCAATCAGCTAAGGAGATGTGGCACTCCTTAGTCACTTTGATGGAAGGGACTGAAGAAGTAAGGGATGATCGAAGATCCCTCCTCAATCAAAAATATGAAGCATTCCGACAAGGGAACAAGGAAACAATTGCCGACACCTTTGAGAACTTCTTCAAGATTGTAAATAGCCTAAGGGTGTATGGCCGTGTCTTCACAAACGGAGAACTGAATGACAAATTCTTGAGATCCCTAACCAAGGAATGAGATAACAAGGTATGTGCCATCAGGGAGTTCGGGAAGCTAGCTGAAACGGACCCGCAAAATCTCTTCGGAAAGCTTATGTCCTATGAACTCCAAATCAATACAAGAAAAGCTGAAGAAGAGAAGGGCAGTTCTGCTCTAAAGGAGAAATCTGTCGCTCTGAAGGCAGACACCTCCCGAAAGACTAAGGCTGCCTCCCCCGCTCCAGCTCCAGAAGTTGATGAAGAAGAAGAAACATCAGAGCCCAGCACCTCAGTCTCTGAACAATCTGAAGGGGAGTTTTCCTTGCTCTCAAAGCAATTCAAGAAGTTTTTTAATAAAAAGAAACAATGGAAAAGCAAGGATGCCTCACACAGAAGATCGCAACGCGATGACGATCGACAAAGAAAAGGCTCAAGCAGCCATGACAGGTATAACACTAAACAGAACAAATACGTTTCAACTGACATCATTTGCTACTGTTGCAATAAGCCAGGTCACGTCATTGCTGACTGCCCCCACAACAAGAAGGAGGGTGGCAGAAGGGAAGATAAGAAATCCTCACACAACAGAAAGAGGAAAGAGAAGAGCCTCATAGCCAAAAGGAGCAAGACTCTTAGCGATTCCGACTCCTCAGAGTCAAGCTAAGAAGAAGAAGCTTACATTGGGCTAATGGCTCAAACAGATGATGAACAAGAGCCCCAGTTCACTGGGAAGGTAACCTCTCACACCCCTCTCTCAGAGTCTGAAGTCTCTGAACATGATTGCGAGAGTAGCTCCTCTGACGATGAGTCAGAATTGATGCCCAGTATAAGGAGTTAATCATGGCTTACGACAAATGTTGTCGAGTCGTGAAGACTAAGGCTAAAGAGATCAAATCTCTAAAAGCCGAAGAGAGCAACTTGAGAGAGAAAGTCGCAAAGACTGACTCCCTCGAAGAAAACTTCAATAATGCTATTGAAGAATACAACAAGGCTCTCGAGCACCTTGACCTGAAGGAGAAGATCATCAAAGGTTTGGAAGCTGAACTTACGGCTGAAAGGAAACTTGTTGATAGTTTCTCTAAGCCCAAGACGGTTCTTCCATTCATTGCTGAATTCTCAGCAAAGGCCAAGGGAGCTGGACTAGGCCATGAAGAAGCTCCTAGTAAATCCTCTAGGAGAAACAAGAATCAACGGAAAAATAAGGCCGCCAAAAAGGCCTCAGCCGAAGAAATGGGAAAAGCCCCTCAAAATCAAACCACATTCAGAAAGGTCATCTTTCCAACAAATGAGTTTGATTTTGACTCATCATACGGGCACTTTGCTAGGCCTACTCATGTAGAGCCAAAGTCCCGCTATCAAGGATGGGCTCGACCCCGAAACTTTGGCGAAAGTGTCTTTAAGGCACCTTATGAAGAAGTTGTTCTTCAGAGCTATGGCCCTTTAAATCATGGGCATAACTTCAAGAACGCACCAAAGACAAATCCTGCTGTAGAAAAGCCTATAAAGGAGAAGAAGCCATGTGATTGCCATCACCATGAGGCATCTTCCTCCAAGAATGCTACCCCTGCTAGACCAAAGTTCCAAAAGGTCAAGCAGGAGACTTTGAGGCAAAGGTACAACAGATTTGACTGTTGGTGCTGTGGCAAGGTTGGTCACTTCGCCATAGATTGCTGGTTCAATTCCAGAAACGCTGCAACCCCTCATGTCAGCAATATGAGAAAGACCGCTCATAATGCCAACACTCGTAGGGGGAGCACTCTAACCCGAGACCAAGGACCCAAACGTGTTTGGGTTCCTAAGGCGGATTGATTGTGATTGCAGGGATGTCCAAAGGCCAAAAAAATGCCTATCTGGTATTTGGACAGCGGATGCTCTCAGCATATGACCGGGACGAGAAGCCTCATTCAGAACTTTACTCCAGTCGTGAACGGACCAAAGGTCATCTTTGGAGGTTCAGACCGTGGAATTACTAGAGGCTATGGTACGATTACTAACAACAATGTATCCTTCTCGGATGTGGCCTATGTTGAAGGATTGGAACACAATCTCATTAGCATAATCCAACTCTGCGTTAAAGGATACATAGTTGAGTTCCATGCTAATAAGTGCTTGATAAAATCCGTTGACAATATGGAAACGATTCTATCCGGCACTCGAAGCAGGAATATTTTTTGTTTAAATTTCATCTGTATAGATTCCTCCACACCAGTGTGTCTTTTGGCAAAAGATAGTGCGTATCTTGGTGACCAATGACACATGAGACTAGCACATATTAATTTCAAAATAATTAATAAACTATTTTCAATGAACTTGGTACGTGATGCCCCAAATGTCAAATGCGTCAAAGACAGACCTTGTCATGCATGCGTAAAAGGCAAGCAAACAAGGGCTACCTTTAAAAGCATTGTTGGCAAAGACTTTAATAGATGTCTCCATCTATTGCACATGGACTTGTTTGGTCCACTGCAGATTAGAATTTTGGGAGGCAAGGAATAAACATTGGTAATTGTTGATGACAACTCGTGCTTTGCGTGGGTGTTCTTTCTGAAACACAAGTCAGATACCTTCGATATCTTTACCAATTTTGTCAGGCAAGTCCAGAATGAATACAACTGCTCCATAGTCAAAATCAGAAGTGACAACGGAACAGAGTTCAAATATGGGGCCATGACAGAATTCTGTGAAAGCTTAGGTATCTTTCATGAGTTTTCCTCTCCTCGTACTCCACAACAAAATGGAGTGGCTGAGAGAAGTAACAGAACACTCATAGAGGCCTGCAGGACCATGTTGAGTGATGCTTCACTACCGGAGTACTTCTGGGCTGAGGCCGTCAACACTGCATGCCACGTGCAAAATCAAGCACTCATAAACAAAGACCACAATAATACTCCTTACGAACTTCTGAAAGGCAGAAAACCAACAGTCGCTTACTTTAGAATCTTTGGCTGCAAATGCTTCGTACTTAACAATGGCAAGTATCATACCACCAAGTTCAGCGAAAAGAGCTTTGAAGGTACTTTTATAGGATATAGTAGCCATAGTAAGGCATATAGGATTTTTAATAGAAAAACCCTGGTGGTGGAAGAATCGATACATGTTGTATTTGATGAGACGAGCTTGCTGCAAAGCAATCCGTTTAGTGTGCTCATTGAAGATGCAGGTGAAAAGTTGAAAGAAACCAGCTTGGATGATCCGTCCGAAGAAGAAGGCAAGAAGTTCATTAAGATCACCACTCCCACTCCTATTGGAGAGGCTGATGATCAAAATGAAGAAGTCATCCAGGATGAAGAAATCACTGCGGTGCTTGAAGATAATCCAGATGCAAGGACTCTAGAGCTCAGACATCTGAAGGATCACCCCATGGACCAGATCATAGGAGATCCCCGGGATGGTGTCAGAACTCGGAGAGGTACAACTAATGAGAATCTTCATTTGAGTTTTCTCTCACAGGTTGAACCAAAGAAATTTGAGGAAGCAAACTCAGACGCATCGTGGATAATAGCAATAGAAGAAGAGCTAAATCAGTTCAAGCGCTGCAATGTGTGGATACTGGTTCCAAGACCCAAGGGAAAGAACATCATTAGAACAAAATGGGTCTTCAGGAACAAGATGGATGAAGACGGGACTATCATAAAGAACAAGGCCAGACTCGTCGCTAAAGGATATCATCAAGAAGAAGGAATCGACTTCGACCAGACCTATGCTCCAGTGGCCAGGCTGGAGGCAATAAGGTTGTTCCTAGCATATGCTGCCTTCAAAGGCTTCACCGTCTATCAGATGGACGTGAAGTCTGCCTTCCTGAATGGTAACTTAAAGGAGGAAGTGTATGTGGAACAACCTCCAGGTTTCGTTGATCCTAACTTTCCCGATCATGTCTATTTTCTGCACAAGGCCCTATATGGTCTGAAACAAGCTCCTCAAGCTTGGTATGAAACGCTGTCTACCTTTCTACTTGAGTACAAGTTCACAAGGGAAAAGATAGACAAGACATTATTTCTTAGGGAAATACAAGGCAAGATTTTTCTAGTGCAAATCTATGTCGATGACATTATCTTTGGCTCTACAGACAACAACCTCTGCAAAAAGTTCTCAAAACTTATGCAAGGGAAGTTTGAAATGAGTAGTATGGGCGAGCTGAAGTATTTCTTAGGGCTTCAAGTGAAACAATCTGAAGTTGGAATTTTCATCTCACAGACCAAATTCACCAAAGAGCTAATTAAGAAATTCGGAATGGAGAACGCAACCTCTATGAGGACTCCAATGGGTTCAACTATGTCTCTGGACAAGGATGAGAAAGGGAAACCTTTTGATGAAACCAAGTACAGAAGCATAATTGGATCCTTGCTCTACCTTACTGCCAGTAGGCCTGACATAATGTTCTCAACATGTGTCTGTGCTAGATTTCAGGTGAACTCTAAGGAATCTCATTACGCTGCTGCAAAGTGGAACCTGAGATACCTTAAAGGTACACCAAATCTTGGCTTATGGTACCCAAGAAGTAATGACAGCGAACTAATTGGATTCTCAGATGCAGATTTTGCAGGTAGCAAAGACGACCGGAAAAGCACCTCAGGGACTTGCCAATTCTTCGGAAGAAGGCTAATTTCCTGGAGTAGCAAGAAGCAGAACTGTGTCGCAATCTCAACGGCCGAGTCAGAGTACATCTCTGCACGCAGTTGTTGCGCACAGTTGCTATGGATAAAGAATCAGTTCGAGGACTACAACATGCAGTTCAAGGATATACCCTTGTACTGTGACTCCTCCAGCGCAATTGCAATAGCCAACAATCTAGTCTCTCACAGCCGGACAAAGCACATTGAGCTAAGGTACCACTTCATCCGGGAACATGTGGAGCATGGAGACATAGATCTCCAATATGTGCCTATAGATAGGCAAGTTGCAGATATCTTCACCAAGCCGCTGGACGAGACCAAGTTCCCGTTCTTCAAGACAGAGCTTGGGATGCTCAACAAGGAGGACTAAAGAACGCTGAATGACTAAGAAGCAAGTAATTGCAAAGGGTTAGTCACAAAATCCACTCTTTCTCAACTTTTTCAAAATTCCACTCGAGAAGTATGAGACATACTCGAGTAACTAAAGACCTACTCGAGTATATGAAAGAACCTACTCGAGTATGTGTACTGATCTACTCGAGTACCTAAAGATCTACTCGAGTGCGTTTCTGACCTACTCGAGTAAGTCAAGATCTACTCGAGTAAGTTTCTGACCTACTCGAGTAAGTCAATACCTACTCGAGTAAGTCTCTCACCTACTCGAGTAAGTCCTTTTCTACTCGGGTAGTTTTTCTTACATACTCGAGTAGCTCCAGTCAACCTACTCGAGTAGCTCCTTTATCTACTCGAGTAGCCTGTCTCTCTCTCGTGTCCTGATTTCCAGTTTTTCAAAATTTGTTCTATCCGCCACCCAAGGCTATATGCCGCCTCTTTCTTAAACTTAATTAGCGGAAATTAAGAGTTATATATATATGAAATTCCGAAACATCAAACCTACTCGACTTCATTTCTATCTCTCGAGTACCCTCCCTGTCTCTTCGCCTACCATGTCGACTCGCCTCCGCCGAAGTTACAGAGCTCTCTCTCTAATTTCCTCACGGCATTCGCATCCATGGCGACTTCTCACAAGGTTGGCGTCGGCTCCGAACTCGTCACCGACGGTATTGCAGAACGTTCCGACGATTTCCACAACCTCATCATCCTCCTCGACACCGCCGGCCTCTCTTTCATACTCCAAGAACCCTGTCGCGTCCTCTTCCCCGCTGTTGCAGAATTCTTCACCAATCTCAAGGTTCGACGGAATGGCCAAGTTCTCAAATCTACAGTACAGGGGTTGCAACTCAAGTTCACCAAGACCTCTGTCTCTCAACTTCTCCGTTTACCTATAGTTGATGAAGAAGATGATCTGGATGATGAAGATTCTGACTGAACATCACTCTTCTGTGGCATTTCTCCTGACGCTCAGTATATTAAGAGGTCCGACATGAATGCTGAAGGAAAATTCTTTGTTGATATCATTGGCAAGATTCTCCTGTGCAAGACTCACTCCATCAGATAAATTCCCCTATATTTCTTCGATATAATGCAAGCCATTGTATGCCACAAGAAGTACCAATTTGGCATGTTAATTCTGGACAAGATAAAGGATAGCATGAAATCTCCCAACTACGCAAGAATTATATCTCTGCTCCTTCATGCCACCAATCCTGAAGTATTCAACTTCTCAAAAGGGACTCCGCTTCACCACATGAAGAAGGTCTCCATCTCTTCAATTCAGAGATGGGATCTCAAGCTCAAGAACTCTGCCCAAGCTGCACAAGTTTCAGAAATTCCAGCAGTTCCAGATGCAAAGGACAGGACTCCATCTCCCTCTCCTCATCATGTGGCCAGCTCCTCTGGTGCACCAAGTGAGGGGGAGCTTGCTCCTTCTCACCCAGTCCGGCAACCCTCTCCTCAGTCAGAGATTCCATCCCTACCTTATACTCCAAAGAGTCCAGCCACTTCCTCAGATCAAGTACCTCAAGAAACTCTTCTGTCCACAGCTGCTGCCATAGATGCCATGATTGCAGAGCTAACTGAAGATGTGCTTCCCCCTCCTCCTCTATCTCCTCCAGCTCCAACCACTGAACTTCACAAAGACTTGTCTCCAGCACAGTCCCCTGCCCATTCTCCAGCCAGAACTCCAACACCTTCTCCTCCTCCTCCAGCAGATAAGCCAGACACCATCTTCATTTCTGATGAGCCATCTCCTGAGCCAGCTAAGACCCCTCTACGAAACCTTGATTTCTCCATTCCCCATGGTACATAAGAATTGGATGCTGTCATTCCTACCACCAGAGCTCTCACCTCAGTAGTTATTGAAGAAATAGCTCCCTGGGTAACTCCTCCTCTCCCTACTACTGCTCCCTCTACTACTGCTGCTACAGTTTCCTCCTCCTCAGATCTGCTGTAAAGTATTACCATTCTTCTTCAAGAACAAAGACATTATTTTGACACCTCTCTAAAGGTGGTCACTGACAAGGTCACTGCTCTTGAAACTGAGATGAGCAGAGGTTTTGCTAAAATTCAACATAAGACTGACACGCTAAAGTACCTGTTCCAACTTGGTGGTAAAGCTCTTGACCATACTATCACTAGTATTGGCAATGTCATGGAACAAGGTGTAACCTTGGCAAACAATCAGATTGAGCTAGACAAGAGGACTGACGCCAACAAGATGACAATCTGTGAAGAAGTTGGGACCTTCAAAGATGACACCATAGAGAAAGTATCTATTGAAATCAGAAATGGGGAGGGCTTGATAAAAGAACTCAAAGAACAAGTAGAAAAATCTAATGCTCAGAAGACAGTTGAATGGGAAGCTCATATAAAGACCATTCATGATGATGTGCTTGCCCAGATACAGAGTGTCAAATTTCACACCTATGACACTGCTGTCTGGATGCACAACCAAATCTTGCCAGATCTTACAGTTGACCCAAACCTCATTCCCCATCATCTCAATCCTCTGGCCACAGATGTTACTGCTCTAGATGTTCCTCAACAACCCACCTTCTCTCCCATGCCTGGAGACTCAGTTGCTCCACCAGATACTTATGTTCCAGGATGGGAAGACGATCCTGCTGATATATTCCTTCAAGCTCCTCCAGAGATCAGAACCAAGAAGAAAAGGAAATATGGTGAAGGCCCCTCTGCCAGCAGGACAGCTCCTCCTAAAGCCCCTGAACATGCTGAAGCCTGGTCTCCAACTTCAAAGTCTCTCATCTGGATTACAATGAGAACAGGAACATGCACTACAGTTCCCAAGAATGGGAGTTATATGAGAAGTCTATGCTGAAAAGGAAGATCCATGATAGAGAATTTGGGAGAAATAACCCTGCTGCTCCTCCAAGGCCTCCTAAGTACTTCCCTAAGCCTTTCAGCTACCTAAGGAGACAACAAGAGAAGATGGATAAGCAGCAATCCCAAGCCCAAACCTAAAAAGATGATGAGAAATTGAAATGACAATTGTAGACTTGATGTTTTTGGAAACTTATATATATACAATTCTTCGTTCTGTCTAATTATCTTTTTCATTATCCTTTGCTTACCTGCTCATATTTTTCTACTTAGTTTCTTTTATGTCCATAATTCACCTTAGTGTAAAGGGTTCTGACTTCAACAAATAGGGGGAGATTGTTGGGTATTTCATCCACATGAACCCAGATTTGATGAAGTCACCCTTGAAAGTCCACCTAGTGTCAACAAATTTCACCTATGGGGGGGGGGGGGGAATAGGTGACGTGCAACGCTTTTGCGGAATTTACGACGGTACCTGCACAATAAAAATAAAAAGCACAGCACACAGAATACACATGCAATTTATAGTGGTTCCCCGACTTGGGTACATCCACTTTCCCCCTTCGACCTATCTCCCAACAAGGGACGACTCGGTCTCTTCTCCAACAGGATTGAAATCCAATCCCTGCACTAACGGAAGGAACCCTTCCACACGTAGGAGTCAACACTCCCACAAAGCGGGTTGCACCCAACCCTTACAACACGGAACAAACGTTCCCTTTAAAACAAAAGTAAATCTAGAATGTACACGAGATACAAACTTCGTTTGGAGACTACGATGTTCCTCTTCGTTCGACGACGTGTTCGTGAAGTCAACGAAGAGTCTACAACCCTAGATCTCTCTTGGAGAGGATCTCCCCGGAACCGGCGGCGGCAATACAAACGGCGGCTTGGTTCGGGATCGGCGGCGACGACGATGTGTGGCTGCACTTCTTTAGAGATCCAAACTTCGTAGCGAAGCTAGCTAGGTCTACCAACGGTCACAATAGGATCAATCGTCTTGATCGATTCGGATGGGGAAGACTTTCCCGATCTACAAATCGAGAGACAAGAGATCTCCGATTAGACACGTGAGACGCTGAGCTTAGCTAGGCTTCTATCGACCGGAGATCTGGAAGAAAACACGATCACGACCGGCGATCTACACTCTCGCGCGGCGACGGAGGCGGCGGCGGAAAATCGCGAACTAGGTCAAGTCGCGGCTCTGCTTTGTATATCTTTTTCCGTGCTTTTACTGTTCAAAAATACCCGTGTATTTATACACTGTAGATACTAACAATATGACCGTTGTGGGTCCCACAAGTAGAAACCCGAAATCCGGTTCAAAATAGTCCAGCGGCAGAATCCGGTCCAGCAGCATCCAGAGAAAACGCCAAGTAAAATTCGTCGAGAATCATTGGTGATTCTCGACGAATCGACGAGAATTAGTTAACGATTCTCGACGATTCGTCGAGAATCACTAGTGATTCTCGACGATTCCCTTGTTGATTCTCAACGATTTTCACTTGGTATTCATGACCTGCTCAGCGACGGGTTCGGCGAGAATCATTAGTGATTCTCGCCGAATCTTACTTGGCACCATTTTGAGGTAGCCGGAAGGAGTCGGCGAGAATCACTAATGATTCTTGACGATTCGGCGAGAATCACTAGTGATTCTCGCCGAATCGGCGAGAATCACTTGGTGATTCTCGTCGACTTTCACTTAGACGAATTTTCGTCTTTCCACCCAAGAGCTACCCCTTGACCCATCCTTGCTCCTTGTCTTCTCTTGCATAAACACGGCCCTGTACTTGAAAGTAAGTGCACTCCAATAGAGAGAGTACACGTAGGCCAACACACTGATCTGCTCAACGAGGGATTACGTCGTGTAGACCCGTGTATATTGACCTACTGCACCCTGACATTGGTGTGCACTTAGCGTGGAAGAACTGCAAGCACAACTTAAGAAGTTTCATCAAATACATTGTGAATTCATCTTAGCCTGACAGGTGGCTTCCTCAAATCCAGGTGATTGTGGATACAATGCCCAACAATCTCCCCCTATTTGACGAAGCCAAAACCCTACTAGCTAAGATGAATAACACTAATCAAATAATAAAAAATAGCATTCAGAAGTTAAACATGCAGCACAAGAGAATATAAACAACCAGATCAGGACTTGAGTAATTCACATATTCAAATACAAATGTATATATGTATATATATATATATATATATAATCTCAGAATTGTTCATATCATAACAATAAGCATTAAATGTTCTTAGGAGAGAATGACAAGCTACAAGTTGTTGACTATCTTTCCTTAGCTAAGTCATCCTTGAGTTTTTGCGCCAAAAACTTCTTCCTTTGTCTCTCCATGTACTCTTTAGGCTTCGGGTAATATCTGGGAGGAGGAACTTTATCTGCATCCGTGTTGTTTCTGAAGAAGATGTTTCGTTTCGCTTCATACGTATTATGCATCTCCCATTCATACTGGCTGTATACCTCCTTTCGATTGATTTCCCCCTGTTCCTGTAGCCAGAAAGTGTCCAAGATGATATTCTTTGAAACTGGACTCCACTTTTCATTTCTTATTTCCTCCTCACTCAGTCGAGTTCTCTTTTCAGCCTGTGTCTCCTTAGAGGTCCCTTCTTGAGCTTTTCGCTTGCCCCTGGCTTTTGCTAGGGCCTCTTGGTCAAACATGCTCATCAGTTTAGCTTTGGAAATAGCCCTAGCATCAGCTTCACTTATGGGAACATCTGCAGCACTTACACCTATTCCCTCAGCAGCACTTACTCCCGCAGCAGCCATAGAAGTCTCAGGAGCATGAATACCTGCAGGGTTGTCAGGCAAAACGATGCCTAACGCGCCTAACGCCTGTTGGAGCATCCACTAGCAGCTCTCATAGACGTACTTGTTTGACTGTTCGAAGTTATTGATCATGACTTCTCGGAGTTCAGCCATCTTAGCAATATAGTCCTTCTCCCCCTTTTTGGCTTCGACAGCGATGAAGTTTTCATAGGAGTGCAGGGAGTCATCAATATGTTTGGTGGTCCGGGAGAATTCAGTGACCAAGGTCTGCTGATTGGCGTTGAGAGTGACCATATTACCGTCAAACTTTTGAATGTTGTTAGCTACAACATGTGCATTCTGATTTACTACAGCAAGAGTATCAGTGTTCTTTTTCAATCCGGCCATGAGAAGTGTGACAGCTTGGCCGGCCTCGGTGTACTTTTCGTCAAACTTCTTCTCCATCTCGTCCAGTTTATGGTTGATCTCCACCATATTCTTGAGCATGAGATTTTCAGATGTCTTAATCCTTTTCAGCAGTTTATTCTGAGCTTCATCAAAGGAGGCTTTGAGTTCATTCACAATGCCCTGAATGACATTTACAGTGTGAGTGGCTAGCTCATCTCGTAATGGAAGAGCCGGAGGCACTTGTGGGCCTTGCCCTTCAGCAGACACATCTGTAGAGCTGGATACAAGCACAGTCTCTAATGGAGGAATGCTGGCGGCCTCTGTAGATTTATCTGACTCCGCCTCCACTGGTGCATGCTTGTCAGATGGAGGTTCAAAAAGATCCGGAGCCTCCAATACTTCATGTCCCTCATTCCCGTCTTCCTCTCCGTCATCATCCAAGAAATCATCTATATCAGCAGCGTCTTCCAACTCGTTGTCAGCAGTCTCCAGTCCAGTAGCTTTGGCTCCTTGCTCGTTTCGGTTCGGGGCCTCCCCACTCTCCAGCTCAGGTTCACTTCCTTCGTGTAGATCTGCCACAGCATCTCTGGCCAGCTGGGAGATGTCAGATACTACATCAGTATGAGGGGGTAGAGGCTCCCCCTCAATTCCTGCAGTCAAGGTATCAGGAACTTCATTGGGGGTGACTGCTGGAGATACTCCCTGTTGTTCTTCCACGGCAGTCTGCCCAATACGCCTCTCCCATCGGTCAAACACACTTGAGTCCATCTTCTTTAAGTAGTGTAGAGGAACACCTTTGCTCATGTCAAACCTGTCTCCATTTAGCTGATTTAGATACAGACTTATGATACGGCCAAAACTCGGAGAGCCCAAGGTGTCCTTGATCTTCTCGAACAGCAACTCCCCCCCAGTTGAACCTCTTACGGCAGACAACAGCTATCAGGATCTTGAACATATCCGCTGAGATATGGTCATGAGAGCCCGACTTGCAGATGAGCACCTTTCCAATAATGTCAGACAGGAGCTTCCCTTCTTCATTCATATCCTTTCTCTTTATTGACCGAGTTCCTCGTGGGAGACCGCAGAATAAGAGAGTTCTGGTTTTGTCATCGTCCTCCAGATAGTCCTCATGCTCCGAGCTAGAAAGCTGCAGGAAGCGAGTCAGCTTGCTGGCAGACAGCTTGACCTTTGCCCCAGCCACCTTACTTTTGATTAGTGAGTCGCCATTTCGGAGTCTTGCGGTAGCGAAGAACTCCAGCACCTCTTTGTCCAAGATTTTCCAAGGGTGCTCCAGGACGAATGTTAGCCCAGCCTCTTCCAACATCAGAATGATGTTGCGGAATTCGTCCGAGGCATGAGAGAACCCAGTCCGAACAATCTCGCAACCAGTGACCAACCCAGCAGTTGTCCTTGGAGCCATTGCAGATCTAGAGAGAGAAGCCCTACTCTAAGCTTTAATGAACAGTCAAAAGGAAAGCGTCACTAGTGATAACGTCCAAGTATGGGTGAGGAAGAGGTTACCTAAAGGCGTAGACGGAAGAGAGTTGGAGAGCTTCCTGCAAGAAATCTTCCTTGAGCGTCCTTTGGGAAGACCTTCGGTGGAGACCTAGCGGGAAACAGCGATGGAGACCTTCGGTGAGTAGGAGAGTTTTCTGCGGGGTTCGGTGGGATTCGTCGGGAGCCTGTGAGATTTGACGAGAACCTTGCGAGAACCTTGCGGGAACTTGCGGGAAGACGATGGAGAACCTGGTGCGATTCCTAAAGGAGAAACCTTGCGGGAACCTTGAGAAGATGATTCGACGAGCTTCCTTGCGGGATCCGACGAGAACCTTGCGGGAACTTTGAGAAGATGATTCGACGAGCTTCCTGCAGTTCGGCGGAAAAGACCTTGTGCGATTCCTAAGGAATGTGAAGAGTCGGCGAGAGAAATCTAGGGTCGCCTGTGAAGTTCGGCGGGATTCGTATAGTGTGCTCCTTCGGCAGGATTCGTATGGAAGGTGAAAGGTCGGCGGGAATTCTTCCTCAAATGTGATTCTTCTTGATCCCTCGGCGAGAATGGGATTCTCCTTAAATGCCAAACTCAAGTCCGTTAAATGGGATTCTTACGGTTTCCGTTTGTCTAAGTTAATTTGAAAGTCTACTAACTATATAGATACTCCAGAAAGCCAAGCTATTAGGGTTTGAGCCGGCTTTTCCATACACACATTGAGTCAGTGGAATTAATTTAACGACGTAAGTTAATTTGAAAGTCTTCCAACGACGCATCTTTGTTAGTTTTCAGTGAATTGATATACGCCTGCAGATGTTAGTTCTCGAATCTATCAGTGGAAGTTCCGATAACTCTTTAATGATGTATCTAAGGTTTATATTCATCGTGTTATCCTATCCTTGGATGTTCATACATACACGTATATACAAAGATGTATCTGTATATAAAGATATATACATATGTAACTGTCAATGGAAAACGACTCAAGTCTTGGAACTGATCAAGAGTACCTGGGATTTTGAGAGTCATCGTTTAGTCCCACAGGTAGAACATATTAGGAGCTCAATGTGAGTAAGCTCAAGTCAATATCACATCTGTTATAGCAGACGCTTGTTCCAATTTAGTCTTGAGCCACCTACTGTCTGGTTCCCATCATGTTTGCGGGAACCTAGACTACCCTGCAAGAAAGAATTACCTTACCTTAGGAACACAAATCATATTGGGTCCTAGGTTCCTGTTAGCATAAGCACTTGACTGCCTTCCTTCAGAGAGCCTGTCAGGAAGACTACCTCTGTCCCGTGAATGTGGATAAGCCCTTTCAATTGGCACAGAGGGGTTGTACCAACAGTCGATGGCAAAGTGCCCCACTCTGCCACAGCACCAACACGGGTGAATGTTGTATCGCCGTTTCTGAACTGATCTAGTGACTGAGGAAGTCTCGGTCCTAGGTCTAACCGGGATAGAGCATGATCGCCTCACAAAATTTTCTCTTCCATCGTGACACGTGGAAGGGTGGAATGAATGCATGTTGTGAGCATCAAGAGGCCGGGAAGGTGGTGCCTTTCTCATAGGCATCCCCCTTCCAGAGGCCCCATGAAAACTAACACCATGACTTCTATCCTCCCTATTCTGTGTCCTCGGGTGGTGAGAAGTCTTCTGTGAGCAGGGACATGCAGATTCACACTGAGTTGAGGCTGTGGCAGTGAATACAAAGGGCTCAGAGTGAGCCTTAGGTATTCTCTCGTGGGTTGCCACGACGGCCCTTGCACTATGGGTGTCTCCACATGGGGACAGATCACCCTTGCAGTGACCACGACTATTCCTGTGGTCATACCTGAAGGCATGATGAGTTTCCTTCCTGCTTGGAGTGGGGGGTCGGAACACCGTTTCCCCATTTCTCCACGCATTGATAATCCGGGAGATCCACCCGTTTTCTTGCTTTCTCTTTATAGCATCAACTTTGGAAAAGTTTGATAATATTCGTTTGTCATTCTCTAGACTTCTCTCTAGAGCTGAGATCTTAGAGTCCTTAACCTTGTTGGACGCCAATTTGAGAACCAACAAGAGCTTCAGTCGAGCAATCTCTTGAGCTTGCTCCTCAGCAAGTAGGTTGCTTGACTGAAGGGCTCTCTTCAGAGAATCAGAATCTTTTGGAGGAAAGCAGTTCCTGTCTTCAGAAAGTTCAAAAGAGATGGGGCAGGATGAGGAAGTTACCTGCTCTTCAGTGTTATTGTCATTCGATCCAGTGACCATTGCATCATCCTCATCAGAGCTGCTTTCCTCACTGGTCTCTTCAGTCTCAAACACGGACACTGGAGCTCTGATGCTGTCCGAGAGATGCTTGCCTTCATCTTCAGAGGTGAGGACCCCCACATAGGCTTCCTCCTCTGGTTGACAGCAAATTCCAGCTTTCTATGACTCCCCCATCAACTCTGAGATCATCACCCACATGGATTTAGCCGTCCTACATTTTGCTAATCTAGAGCGAGAGGCTCCAGACCAGATATCCAAAATGATTTGATGAATCCTCTCGTCCAAGTTAAATAGTGACAGTTCCGTCTCTAACATCTCAGCAATGCACATGGGCACTTGGATCCCAGAGTCGGAGGTCTTCATGGGAATAAACGGACCCTCTTCTAGGATGAAGGATGCTCGAGGATCGATAGCATCAAGGTGAAATGACACTCTCATTCTCCAGATGGGATAATAATCCTTTGTGCATGCGGGGAGTTTGAGTGGCGATATCTCATAATCCAGCTCCATGCTTTTGACACTGGTGGCAGGATACTACTCAAGGTGTTAACCTTTTTGATGAGCAACCTGGCTCTGATACCACTTGAAAGTCCACCTAGTGTCAACAAAGTTCACCTATGGGGGGGGGGGGGGGAATAGGTGACGTGCAACGCTTTTGCGGAATTTACGACGGTACCTGCACAATAAAAATAAAAAGCATAGCACACAGAATACACAGGCAATTTATAGTGGTTTCCCGACTTGGGTACATCCAATTTCCCCCTTCGACCTATCTCCCAACAAGGGACGACTCGGTCTCTTCTCCAACAGGATTGAAATCCAATCCCTGCACTAACGGAAGGAACCCTTCCACACGTAGGAGTCAACACTCCCACAAAGCGGGTTGCACCCAACCCTTACAACACGGAACAAACGTTCCCTTTACAACAAAAGTAAATCTAGAATGTACACGAGATACAAACTTCGTTTGGAGACTACGGTGTTCCTCTTCGTTCGACGACGTGTTCGTGAAGTCAACGAAGAGTCTACAACCCTAGATCTCTCTTGGAGAGGATCTCCCCGGAACCGGCGGCGGCAATACAAACGGCGGATTGGTTCGGGATCGGCGGCGACGATGATGTGCGGCTGCACTTCTTTAGAGATCCAAACTTCGTAGCGAAGCTAGCTAGGTCTACCAACGGTCACACTAGGATCAATCGTCTCGATCGATTCGGATGGGGAAGACTTTCCTGATCTACAAATCGAGAGACAAGAGATCTCCGGTTAGACACGTGAGACGCTGAGCTTAGCTAGGCTTCTATCGACCGGAGATCTGGAAGAAAACACGATCACGACCGGCGATCTACACTCTCGCGCGGCGACGGAGGCGGCGGCGAAAAATCGCGAACTAGGTCAAGTCGCGGCTCTGCTTTGTATATCTTTTTCCGTGCTTTTACTGTTCAAAAATACCCGTGTATTTATACACTGTAGATACTAACAATATGACCGTTGTGGGTCCCACAAGTAGAAACCCGAAATCCGGTTCAAAATAGTCCACCGGCAGAATCCGGTCCAGCAGCATCCAGAGAAAACGCCAAGTAAAATTCGTCGAGAATCATTGGTGATTCTCGACGAATCGGCGAGAATTAGTTAACGATTCTCGACGATTCGTCGAGAATCACTAGTGATTCTCGACGATTCCCTTGTTGATTCTCAACGATTTTCACTTGGTATTCATGACCTGCTCAGCGACGGGTTTGGCGAGAATCATTAGTGATTCTCGCCGAATCTTACTTGGCACCATTTTGAGGTAGCCGGAAGGAGTCGGCGAGAATCACTAATGATTCTCGCCGAATCGGCGAGAATCACTTGGTGATTCTCGTCGACTTTCACTTAGACGAATTTTCGTCTTTCCACCCAAGAGCTGCCCCTTGACCCATCCTTGCTCCTAGTCTTCTCTTGCATAAACACGGCACTGTACTTGAAAGTAAGTGCACTCCAATAGAGAGAGTACACGTAGGCCAACACACTGATCTGCTCAACGAGGGATTACGTCGTGCAGACCCGTGTATATTGACATACTGCACCCTGACATTGGTGTGCACTTAGCATGGAAGAACTGCATGCACAACTTAAGAAGTTTCATCAAATACATTTTGAATTCATCTTAGCCTGACAGGTGGCTTCCTCAAATCCAGGTGATTGTGGATACAATACCCAACAACCCTGGAACTAAGATGAATTAAGTTGTATTTGATGCTTGGTTTGAGCTATATGTTTGCAGGAGTTTCACTGAGAAGTGTAGGCCAATGTCAGCCCACAGTGGGTCACCAAACACAGGAACTGTGCAATGTAATCCCTCATTGCATATTCCAAGGTGTTGACTCATGTGTGGTCTCTCTATTGGGATACACTTCATACTCAAGCTATTGGACTATGGAAAAGACATTGGAAGTTGGCTACTCTAGAAGAATCAATTTTTCCAACATCAGAAAAATTCTAAGTGTTTTACTCGAGTAGTGCTTTCACCTACTCGAGTAGTCTGGGTATAAGTTACTCGAGTAAAGGAATCGTGTACTCGAGTAGACATAGTCATATACTCGAGTAGCTAAGTCACCTACTCGAGTAGACCAAGTCATATACTCGAGTAGCATGCTTATATACTCGAGTAGATCACTCTTTATACCCGAGTGCCATAAGGGTTTTCTCATCTAAATTTCTCTAAGTCATATACTCGAGTAAGTTTACTCACATACTCGAGTAGATAGAAACATACTCGAGTAGTTCATTTTACCTACTCGAGTAGTTCCTGTGTCACCCGTGTACCTTGCAATTTCCCTTCTCCAGAATTTTTCTAAGTCTTTTACTCGAGTAGAACCTTCACCTACTCGAGTAGGTTACTTCCTCTCGAGTAGTTTAGTTCAACTACTCGAGTAGTTGCCAGCAGACCTCTTCAGAATTTTTCTAAGTATTCCACTCGAGTAGTACTTCATGTACTCGAGTAGGTTATGTAATATACTCGAGTAGCTCTTCTAGTACTCGAGTAGATCCTCTATATACTCGAGTACGTCTCTTAGTATACTCGAGTAGTTCTATCTATATACTCGAGTAATTGATCTCTATATACTCGAGTAGTCTGTTTATACTTACCCGAGTATGTTTCCCATCATATACTCGAGTAGCTATTCAACTACTCGAGTAGTTATTGACTTACTCGTGTAGTTGGCTAAATAATTCCGAAAATTTTCTAAATCATTTTTCTGACGGGATTTTTCAAATCACGCGACATGATTGGTCCACGTGTACATCATTAAGACCGATTATGACAGTTAGTCTCTCCTATATAAAGTCCTATCAGAAAATGACAAACCCTAAGTTTTCTCAAAGCTTTCTTGTAATCTCTTTTTCGAGAAATATTCTTCAGCCGCCTCTTTTTGACTCTCGCGAAACGGAAGCCGCCGCCGCCACATTCTTCTCCGGCCAAAGCTTCTACTTTCAGAGGTTTATTCTGAAGAAAAGTTACATATCGAGATCGACTTCACTGATCATTTTTTTCTCTCGATTTCTGTAAAAGGAAGTAGATCCAGATCGAGGCCGAGACCTTCTTCACCGATTTCTGAAAAAGCTGCTAAGTTGAAAAGAAGAAGATCCTGGCCATTTCCTTCAGATCTGAGTGATTTACTGTTTGTATTCTTGTAAACACTTTATTAATTTTATAGGAGAAATCTTCTCCGAGTGTAGGAGTTTGTTTTCACTCCGAGTGTGTAGGAAGTGCTGTCTTCCGAGGTTTAGATCCGTTTTGTTTGGATCGAGTTTGTAGGAACTTTGTTCCGAGGGTAGGATCGATTTTTGATCCGAGATAGTGGAGTAGCCGAGTCTAGTTGATTGCTAGATCGGTGAGGGAAAGTGGATGTACCCAAGGTTGGGGAACCACTATACATCTTGTGTCGTCTGTGACATTGGTAGATATTTCTGTGCAGTGCTCTAATTAATTTTTAATTCCGCAAAAGACGCAGAAACCGCCTATTCACCCCCTCTAGGTGATTTAGGTCGACATCAGTTTTCTTTCAGTTCCTCCCCCCATGGGGAAATCCTCTACCCTGTCCTGGGGCCGGGCCTCCCTGCTGCCTCCATCCCAGCTCTTGATGTGCTGGCGCCCTCGGCACTTCTCTTCTCCTCGCTTCCTGCTGTCTCCCCCCTGACTCCCTCGACTCCACCTCCATAAGACTTGCCAACATTTTTTGCAAAAGCGGGATTTGCCGCCTCCATCGCTATTTCCTTCGCCGCCTTCTCCATCAAACCCTCAACAGATAGCGGCGCCTTCCGGGTGAGGCTCATTTTGAAGAAACCTTCCCGCAGTCCCATGTTAAAGGCCATCTGGAGGGCAAACCCCGGCACCTCCTGTATATCCAAGATCTCCTCTTGGAACCTATCCACGTACTGAGCCAGTGATTCATCTGCTCTCTGCTTAATCAAAAAGATTGACTCCGGGTTCTTCTTTCTCTTCTTAGAAGTGGAGAACCGTAACCGGAAGCTCCTGCTTAGGTCGACGAAGCTGTATATCGAGCCTGTCGGGAGCTGATGAAACAAATCTCTAGCTTTGTCCTTCAGAGTGATAGAGAAAAGATGGCATTTAAACGCGTCTATCATGGTCCTGATCGAAACTGCGTCCTCGAACCATTGCAAGTGATGAAGGGGGACATCCTTCCCCACATAGTAGTTCATCTCGGGTTCCTGGAACCCTTCCGGGACGGGGCTGACAGGATCAGCTCACAAAAAGATGACCCTCTCGCCACCGGTCACGCCCCCCTATTCGCGTGACGACCTCTCCGGGCAAGATGGTACCTGCCGGGCTTGGGAACAGCTCCCTTCCTGCCATGTCCCTCCCGCTTCCCTCCGCCATCACCTCCTTCCTAGGTCTCCTGCCCGGGGCATCTTCCCCCACTCGTGCCGAGACGAGCTCTTCCTGCGGCGTGAGAGCAGGCACTTAAGGCAGTGGGGTTGAACAGTCTCCCTGCCGCGAGATCCCTTGCAGCAAATCCATGATCCCCTTGATTGAGGCCATAAACTCCTCTCTTCCGACAAACCATCCTGGGTTATCTGACCCCTCTCCTTCTCCTCCTCCGTGATCCCCCGCCATGTGGTTGCCCAAGATTCTTCTCTTAGGGCTGCGATCCACGCTCACCGCACGAAAAATGTTGGAACCAGCTTTTTGATTCCCCCTAAAGTTCGAAACAGGATGTAGCCCACACGTACTCTTCCTGAGCTACCCCCATGACGAGAGTCGGAGACCTAAAATACTGACCGAGGGGTCTCAGCTAGGAGGTCCCATCTCTTTCCCGGAAGAACTAAAAATCTTCCCCTCCATAGCCAATGCTGAGCTAGGTACCTGTGAGGAAGATAGTGGAAAGGTTCAACAACCTTCTCAGGCACCTTATCGGTCTATTTATAGGCCTCTGAATCTGATCTATAAATAACACTTCTGAATCAACCTGAAATGACTAAAACACCCTGGGCTGGGTCTGCCAAGAGCCAAACTCCGCTGTTCTGGAGGGCTATACGCAGACCCCCAGGGGTAGAAGTGTAAAATTACCTAGGGCACAAAGGTACCTTTGGGGGTAAAAGGGTAAAGGCATCCTTTCTCCCATGCGGCAAGTGGGGTAGGCACTGTCGGGCGAGACGACCGCCCTGTCTGTCTTGCTGCCCTCTCGACATGCGGGCTCTCTCGCCTCCTAGAATGATCTCGCCCACTTCAGAGGATCCCCCCTCTCGCCAGTCTCCCCTTCTCGCTCTTGGACCGCCTCTCGCGAGCCGAAGGTTGTACACCCACCACCATTCACCATCTCGTCAAACCATGAAACTTTCTTCCTTGCCTGCTATCCATGCTCACCGCACCAAGTGTTGATGCTAGGAAAATTTTCAACCTCAGAATTCGGATTAAGGCAGCCTAACGTTACTGGCCTCATAGCAAGGCTAGGTATCCGAAATGACTAGGATGTAGAAAAGCAACAAATAAGACCTCAAATGCTGCGGCAGGAAGGTCATGCCACGCACCCGGATACTTGAAAGAAGCAACCCCTCCACAACCAATATTTTCCGAGATGGATACGAGGGAAACTGGCTGGTAACAAAGTCGCGAGGTTGCGACCTGGTCCTTAAGGAAAAAGAATCCAAAGGCTCGGCTAGTATCCAAAAATTAGAGCACTCGAGATCCTTGCCGGGATATTTCGTGTCTCACCTCGTACCCCCGGGGTCCTATTTAAAGGGAAATCCTGAGAAGGGGGGTATATTTATACCCCACACCATTGACGACTTGGAGATTCTCTAGGGAAGCTCGCATGACAGGGCGAGTATCGCACCTATTCGCCTACCTGGAAAGTATGCGAGGGGAGCTCGTCATACTCGCCCAGGCCTTTGGTATGTTGGTGCGTTGACGATGACCTCCATCTTGACTCGTTGACTATGATTTGTGCTGACATGGCCTTAGTGGGGCCCCTCCTCGACGAATATGGGTTGTACAAACATTACACTGCAATTCGACCTATCACCCTCAATCAGACGGGTTGATGGAACAGACTAATAGGTCCTTGCAATAATACTTACGATTATACACACATAAGCAACCAATAAATGGGCAAACAACTTAATTTTTGCAAAATTCCATTTTAATACCATACTTAACAACTCGACTAGCATGACCACATTCGAGGTCGTGTTTGGTCGACCAGCCCTCGGTCTTTTGACTTATTGTGAAGGTAGCACGAAGAATGAAGTAGTGGAGCTCACACTACGGACCATAAATGAACTGATACATCAACTGCGGGGACATTTACAGACAACACAACAACGCATGAAAGTGTATGCAGACAGGAAGAGGACAGACAAAAGTTTCCAGAAAGCTGATTAGGTACTACTCAAACTGCACCCATACTGGGAGCTTACGCTACATAGGACCCAGTGCAAAAAGCTTGCTCTCCGATATTACAGGCCCTTCCAGATAACGAAAATCATGGGAGAAACATGTAGGTTGGAGCTTCCAGAAGGGTGTAAAATACACCCTGTATTTCACATCTCCCTGCTTAAACCCTACAAAGGCAATGAAGAGTTCCATATAACACCCTTGCCAACACAAAGTTACAACAACATGACACGACATGTTCCTTTAGCCGCGGTCGGACTCAGACATATTAAACAAAATAATCTGACTGTTACACAGGGGTTAGCCTAGTGGAAGGACCTTCCACCTGAAGTCAGTACTTGGGAAGATCTAAACTCTCTACCAACTGACCTCAAACAACAAGTTCTAGACAGTGATTTTCATCTTAATGAAGCAGAACTCTCAGATCTACTTCCCACGGGATGCATTCACAAGAAGAAACACTCTCGACTCAACAAACACCCAAAAACACAGTGATAGGAGGTTATACTGTCAGCGCCAGCAAGATATTAGTGTTGAGCGCCTACAACTATTCTCGGGAACCTTTCTCCTTGCATCATTTAGGCTCATGTCATGAAGAAATATGATACTAGATCCCTGGCTGCTCCGCCGTTCTCCTCCGGTCCAGTGCTGATGATGAAGGCAAACCCTAAAAACAAAATAAAATGGGTAAGGCAATGATGAGAGAATCGTTTTAAAGGCAGAGAGTATTTGTTATGATATAGACATGTGGCTTCCCTCAAAACAGCAAGTAAACAACGACGAGGATCATTTCAGAACTTTTTGATGTCAACACGTTGTAAGAGCAACTCCAACCGTCCGGCATTTCTTAGAAATGTCGGACGGTTTCCCTCCAACGCTTCGACATTGCCGCCTCTATATTTAGAGGCGGCTGCATTTTTCCTCTCTCCTCCTCTAAATTTAGAGGAGGAAGAGCTGGGCTGCATTTTTTTTAATGTTTTTTTTTTAAAAAATTTAATTATTTAATTTAAGAAACTTTGATAATAATTTATAATTCCTATAGTGATTAAAATAATTTTTCAATTATAACATATAATATATCAATAAAATCACCTTTTCGAGACCTACAAAACGAGCCTAATATTGAATACATTATAATTATTATTTGTCATACAAAAAGAAGGAGAAGACATTTTTACTGATTAAACTCGCGTAAAAATAAAACTACATTCAAAATATTATGCATAAAATATTCAAAATTACATTGGTTCATTGTCATGTTGTTCCTACAAATGTTCAACTAGTGCATCTCGAAGTGCAAAATGCGCATCTCTGTCTTTGATTTTTTTATGCCGATTTAGGAACTACTGAAATCGTTCGGCTTCACTTGTATTCAACTCTTCAACATTTTGAGTTGGTGATGGAGTAGAAATAGTGACATAGTCATTTTCATCCCGCTCGTCTTCGACGATCATGTTGTGCATTATAACACAAGCAGTCATGATATCGTGTAAAACATGATTATCCCAAAAATGGGCTGGCCCCTTAATTATCGCAAATCTTGATTGAAGAACTCCAAATGCCCGCTCTACATCTTTTCGACATGCTTCTTGCATCATTGCAAAGTGTTGTTTTTTTTTGTCATGTGAATGAGAAATAGTCTGAACTAGTGTTGACCACTTCAGATATATTCCGTCGGCTAAATAATAACCAACTTCATATTTTTTCCCCAAAATTTCATAATTAGTAGGAGGCGTAATACCTTGTGCTAAGTTAACAAACAAATGAGATGATTACAGGACATTGATATCATTGTTCGAGCCTGGTAAACCAAAATATGCGTGTCATATCCATAAGTTATAAGATGATACTGCCTCGAGAATAATTGTTGGCCCTCCATGTCGTCCTGAATGTTGTCCTGCCCATGCTGTTGGGCAGTTCTTCCACTGCCAATGTATGCAATCTATACTTCCCAACATCCCTGGAAATCCTCATTCTTCACCTTTCCGTAACAATCTAGCAACATCATTGGCATTGGGATATCTCAAATATTCTTCTTTGTACACTTGTATAATTACCCTGCAAAATCTTTTCAAACATTGAATCACGGTTGACTCACCGATTCAAATATATTCATCGCAGCTATCAGTTGCTGTTCCATATGCCAACATACGGAATGTTGCCGTAATTTTTTGTAAAGTTGACAATCCAAGCTTTCCAAGACCATACTTTTTTTAATGAAGAAATTATCGTGCTCCAGCATCGCGGAAATAATACGAAGGAATAAATTCTTTCTCATGCAAAATCTTCTTCGAAAATATATTTCCCCATATATGGGATGATCAGAGAAGTAGTCATTCCACAATCTAGTATCACCTTCAATCCTGCCCCTGTTGATTACCGCATGACCAGGTGTTGATCCTCTGTGCCTCGGAAGTTCATCTCCATGAAGTTGAGCTGCAATTTTGGCTTTGTTTGACTCAAAAACACAAGCCAAAATTTCCTTTTCTTGCTCCCATTCAGCTGTGTCTTCTTCCCACTGTTGAATTTGTTGAGAAAATAATTCATCATCTAGAAACGATGAAGATCGCAAATGAGATGACCCTGCATCGCAGTTCATTTTTTGTATGAGGGAAATATAGTTAGTTAGCCGGAAGATGATAAGGGAAGTGATGATTATATAGGATTTTTGGATTCTCATCACTAGCATTGGATTCTCTTCACCTGCATTGGATTCCCCACCAGCATCGGATTCTCCACCAACATTAGATTCTTATCACCAACATTGGATTCTCTCCACCCGCATTAGATTCCCCACCAGCATTGGATTTATCACCAGCATTGGATTCTTATCAACAACATTGGATTCTCTTCACCCGCATTGGATTCCCCACCAGCATCGGATTCTCCACCAGCATTGGATTCTTATCACCAGGATTTGATTCTCTTCACCCGCATTGAATAAAAATGTAAAACAATCCTTGTTTAGAGGATCATCATCACTCGAAGCAACCGGGTATAGAGGAGGCATGTATGGAGGTAGTGGTGATGGAGGAAGCCATTATAGAGGAAACCAACATGGAGGACCTCAGTTTGGAGGAGGTTGGCATGGAGAAGGCCAATATGGAGGAAGCCATTATGGAGGAGACTCATATGAAAGACCTCAATTTGGAGGGTCTCAATTTGGTGGACCTCAATTTGGAGGGTCTCAATTTGGTGGACCTCAATTTGGAGGACCTCAGTATGGAGGAAGCCAGTAACGAGAAAGCCAATATGGAGGAAGCGACTATGGAGTACCCGGGTATAGAGGAGAACAACAAGGGGGAAGCGCACACGGAAGTCTTAGCGAACCCGATGAGGAGCTCCCCGAATTTTAAAATTATTTCCAAATCTAATTTTTTATTTTGAATTATGTTATGCGTGTTCTATTTTAGTTATGTAATGAAATTTGAAATTAAAAAAAAACTTTAAAATTAATATAATAAAATAAGATAAGAAAAAAAATATCATAATAATATTATATTTATTTATTTATACATATTAATATATAAATATAATATAAATATTATATATATATATATATATATATATATATATATATATATATATATATTAAAATAACATGTTCTCTAAATATAGAGAACATGGTTGGAGTTGCTCTACCCATGTTCTCTATATTTAGAGAACAAGGTACAATGGAGATCTCTAAATATAGAGATCCCCATTGGAGTTGCTCTAAGCCTCTTCCTGCATCAGCCGAGCACATCGTGTGAATAAGCTATGCCAGCTGTACCCAGTTGTCATATTTAATTAAAATGTTTTTAATTGTGCAACAGATAATTGTAATGGTCAGATAGTTTCCAACCATATTATATAAACTGATTTGTTTGTAATTAGAATTATGGTTGGATTGAATAAGATATTGATGGGGATGAAGTACCGTTTATAGGCTTGGCTGTGCACTTAACCATCTCCCCATGATCCCTCATATTATGGAGATTATGGGTTTGATTGGTCAACCCACTCCCCCATGATCTCCATCACAATATGAGGGGTCATGATGCCTCTGTTGGGTCTATTGATCCCAATATCCCAGATTTGTAAGAATTAAAATGGGTCAATGACATACTCACATAATGTATTTGATGTGTTCCTTTAGTTCTTGCTTGCAGGTAGTCCATGATTGGACATGTGAAGAAAAATGAGTTTGGTAGTAAACTCATTTTTTGTCAAGCTCAGCTCACAGTTCGTCGAACTCAGCTCGCTGGTTGTCGAGCTCAGCTCAACATTCATTTGGATAAGCTCAAGAACTCAGCCATCAAAATTTGTCTATCTCAGCTCGATGTTCGTCTAGCTCAGTTTGCAGTTCGTCGATCTCAACTTACAGATCGTCGAGCTCAACTCAACACTTGTCTTGTTAAAGCCAGAAAAATTGACTAAGACAAAAAAGCGTTGAGACCGCTGAGAAGATCAAAGTTTGTCGAGCTCAGCACAAAGATTGTCGAACGCAGCTAAAGCCAGAAAAACTGACTAAGGCAAAAAGCACTGAGACAGCTGAGAAAGGTGAGAAGAAAGCATTGAGTCCGCTGAGAAGAAAGCGTAGAGACACCTGAGAAGAAAGCGTTGAGATAGAAGGTTGTCTCAGCAGTTAGGAGTAAAGCACTAAGACCGCTGAGAAGAAGGTGTTGAGACAGAAACTTGTCTCAGTTATTAGAAGGAAGCGCTGAGACCTCTGTGAAGAAACCGCTGAGAAAGAAACTTGTCTCAGCTAATAAGGAAAAAGCATTGAGACAAATGCTTGCTACAGCTATTAATAAAAAACCGCTGAGACCGCTGAGAAAGAATCGTTGAGACAAATCCAGAGAAAATTCACAAGTCCAGAAGTGCTGAGAGCCAAGACAGATGGAATTGAGTGACTTAACCTCACTCAACGCTTTATGGATTTCTGAAATATTTTCTAAATCCAGATGGTGATGACAATTACTGACATCATCAAAGTCAAACTTACATGTAGCCGTTGCAGGAAAGCTGCGGTGGCGCCGAAAGCTGATTTATCCTTTTTTGAAGGTAGTGGGGCTCACCAATCCTTGGTTGGGGCCCACACACATTTGTGTTGTTAATTCAAATCAGCACATATAAAAAGGAAAAAAGAAAAGGGACTAGGGAAACAATGAAAAATAGGAACAAATGCAGAAAATATAGGGGGCTGGACATCTTCTTCTTCAACAAGCTTGAAAGCAAAAGTCCAGAAGAGATAGCTAGAGGGCAAAGGAAGATAGCTGAAGCACTTCCTGCTCAGCAAGATAGTTCTCTCCAGAACAAAGAGGCTGTTCGATCCATTCGACAGCAGAAAGCTGCTCTCCCTTGCAGCAAGAGAAGAGTTAGCTGTAGAAGAAGACTCATTCCTTCTACATCAAGAGAGCTGTACTGTTATCTGCTCAGTCCAGCAAGGTAGACTCAGAGATTTTTCTCTGAGTCAGTAGTTTTATTTTCTTAGACATTTTGTATTTATTTCCTGTAGGATTCAGTTTATCTGAATCTGAGTATAGGGTACTTTGTGCCTCAGTGGTAGGTGACTAATTAGTCACTGAGGTAGGTGCCCTGTTGGGGCGCTAGGATAGGATCCAAAAGTAGATCTGAGATGTTGGAAGAATTATCTGCCTGAGGTAGGAGAGTGTTACTCTCTGTGGTAGGATCCAAGTATGGATCTGAGGTAAGTCTTTCCTCCCAGCCTGAGTGTAGGGCCTTGTGCCTGAGGTAGGTGACTGGAGAGTCACTGAGCTGTAGGTGACAAAAGTGTCACTGAGTTGTAGGCATTGGAGGCGGCTGAGTTATAGGTACCTGGAAGGGTACTGAGTGTAGGAGTGCTGCAGAACTCTGAGAGTAGGGCTGTGTGCCTGAAGCTATAGGGCTGAAGAGCCTAAGTTATAGGCCTTAGAAATAGGGTTGAGGTAGGTGATTAGTGGATCACTGAGTCGTAGGAGCTCCGCAAGGCTCTGAGGTAGGAACCTTTCTGATTCTGAGTTTGGGTTCTTAAGTTAACCTATGCGTAAGGCTGAGGGCCTAAGGTGTAAGCTCTGAGGAGCATATTGGTGGAGTTTGTGCCTTGTCCAACAAATAAGTTGGAAAGGTCGGAGGGAAAGTGGATGTACCCAATTGGGGAACCACTACAAATCATTGTGTGTTTGTTGTATGATTGTTTCTCTGTTTCTTATTGCAGGATCTAAGGACAAGCTCTAGGAAGATTAATTAGTAATCAGTAAAAGAAGTTATAAAACTTCAAAGACCTATTCACCCCCCTGTAGGTTTTTAACTAACCTTCAAGTAAGCAACTTTCAAGTGGTATTAGAGCGAGGTTACTCAAAAAGGATTTAATAATTTGAGTATTCCTATAAGGTTAGCTACAAGTAATAAGGATGGGGTCTGGTGTAAACTACAAAGAACTGGGGGCCATGAAGTTACCAATCTGAAGAAAGGAAGGGTTTGGCCTCTAGAAGGAAAGGGTCAGACTATTCATGGAAGCTGCTGACCCTAGGATCTACATCACAGTCAGAGAGGGACCTTTCATCCCTATGAAGATCCCAGTCCTAAATCCCAACATCCAGACTCCAAAATCTTATGAAGAAATGAACAAAGATGAGCTCCTCCTTGCCTCCATGGACAAGAGAGCTCAAAATATCATTGCCAGTGCAGTAGATGATTCTACATCCCAGAATCTGGTGCACTACAAGACCTCAAAGGAGATGCGGGACACCATAGTTGTGTTCATGGAGGGTTCGAAAGAGGTGAGGGATGATAGAAAATCCATGCTCAACCAGGAGTATGAGGCCTTCAGACAAGGAAAGTCTGAGGGCATTGCTGAAAGTTTTGAAAGATTTTTCAGAATTGTTAATGAACTGAGAACATATAGAAGGGTCTTCAGCACCTATGAGCTGAATGACAAATTTCTTAGGTCCCTTACTAAGGATTGGGACATAAAGATTTGTGCCATCAGGGATATGGGCAAGCTAGTTGACACTCCACCTCCAACCGTGTTTGGAAAGCTACTGTCTTATGAGATGCAGCTTGCAGCAAGAAAGGAAGAAGAAGAGAAGAGCAGAAAGTCACAGAGCAAGGAGAAATCTGTGGCCCTCAAAGTTGATGCTTCAAACAGGAGTAGAAGGAAGATCTCTTCAGTTAGGAGACCTGCTGAGTCAGAATCTGAGAGCTCAAGGTACAGCTCCTCTGACAACCATACATATGATGAGGACCTTACTGCCTTCTGCAGGAAATTCCAAAAATTCATGAAGAAGGGGCATTAGAAGAACAGAAGGCCATCCTCCTCCTCACAGCACAAAAGGAAATTCTCTAAAGAGGAGAGGTATGCTCCAAACTCCAATAAACAATCTTCCTCTAATATTATTTATGTAGCAAACCTGGGCATGTAGTTGCTGACTGCGCAGTAAAGGGAAAAGAAGAAGTGAAAAAGCACCACAAGGGAAAGAAAAAAGAGAAGCCACTTATGGCTAAGAAGGAAAAGACCTGGTCTGACTCCTCCTCTGAGTCAGACAGTGAAGAAGAAGAAGCCTATATTGGGCTAATGGATGTTGCTGAACAAGAACCTGAAGAACACTCTGCTGCTAAAATAGGGCTCAGGGCCCCTCTGTCTCACTCAGATAGTGACTTAGAGGTGGATGAAGATGTAGAAGAATATGCTCTATGCCATGGATTGATGGCAATGATAGATGAAGAAAGCAGCCAGGAACTTCCTGGTCAGACTCAGGTAAATGCTAAATCACAATATCTTATTTCAAGTCATGATGCTGGCTCAAACTCTGAACCTCAATCATCAAGAGATGAAGGGGATTCAGACTCTGAGGATGATGTCAACTCCATAATTTCCATGTATGGAGAACTTCTTGAAGCATTCAAGAGGTGCAAGCTACTTGCCAAGAGCCAGGCAAAAGAGCTTCTTAGTCTAAAAAGCAAGTGTGAAGACCAAGAAGAAGCCCTCACTAATATAGCTGCACAAGCAGCCCAGCTCAAGGAGATCATTGATAGTGAGTCTGTGGTAAGAGTATCAAATGAAAAACTTATCTAGAAACTTGAAAATGATCTCTTAAATGAGAAATTGCTAGTGACCAAATTTTCTAAGCCAAACACTATACTGCCCTTAATTGACATCCACCTAACCCAAGCTGGTAAGAAAGGGTTGGGATTTTAGTGACCTGCTAGACCCTCCAATCCAAAAGGAAATGGAATGGGGAAGGCACCAGTTGTGCCTCTAACCTCATTGACTAAAATTCCTTTTCAGAGAGTGTTGTTGCCTTCTAACAGGTATGACCATGAAAGTTATTATGTTCACTGGGAGAATGGCAGATCCACAGGTATGGACCAATGTGGCCCTAGCCAAGGTAGAAGATACAACCATATGAGATCCTTTAAGGCTGCCCATGAGGAAATTCAAATGGCCCATCCTGGACCATTTGTTTTTGGTGCCCGAGCCCCAAAACTCAAGGATAATGCTGCTGTAGTGAATCTAATTCATCCAGCAAAAGTAATGATTCAAGGTGAGTCTTCTGGCATGCCTGGAATGACAATCTCAGATGCTATCAGATGCATGTTAGCTGAAAAGAGACATGCAACTGGTGGTTTTCAGAAAGCACCAAAACAGCCAGCTGAAAGACTGTCCTTCAGTCAAATAACCGCTGAAAGAAGACAGAAGCATAGAGTAGCATATCTCCCCACTGTTCAGAGAGCAGTACAGCCTAAAGTTGTTCCCAAACAGAAAAGGAGATACAATATCTATGAGTGCTGGTGTTGTGGTAAAGTGGGCCACTATGCTGTAGATTGCTATCACAATCCTTCAATGTCCAAAGGTAGCCAACCTGTCAGAAATTCTGCAGGAAGGCATGGTTATTTTTAGACTAATGCGAACCTAGGACCCAATAAAAATTGGGGTCCTATGTTAAGGTGATTTGTGTTCTTTTCAGGGTAGTTCAAGTACCAATCTCCCTCAATGGTACTTGGACAGTGGATGCTCCAGGAACATGACTGGAACAAAGGAGCTATTGAAGGAATACACTCCAGTAAAGAATGGACCCAAGGTTATCTTTGGAGACTCTGACAAGGGGATAACCAGAGGCTATGGTAATATCTCAAATGGCATAATCACTATCACAAAGATAGCTTATGTAGAGGGGTTGCAACACAACCTCATAAGCATAAGCCAACTTATGATCTGGGTTATGACATTTCCTTCCACAAGGATAAGTGCCACATCAAGAGGTTAAGTGACCAGAGTGTTATCTTAACAGGCACTAGAAGTGGGAATGTCTATTGCTTAAATTTTTCTTGCTTAGATAATAGTTCCCCGATATGCCTAGTTGCAAATGACAAGGTCTCATATTGTGTCCAATGGAACAAGAGACTGGCTCATTTGAATTATAAGATCATTGGTCAACTCTTCAGTGATGAGCTAGTCAGGAATGGTCCCAAAATAAAATTCTCCAAGGAGTGTATTTGTGCTGCTTGCCAAAAGGTAAGCAGACTACGACCTCTTTCAAGACCATTGGGGCCAAGGACTCAGTGAGATGCTTGTATCTCCTGTATGTGGACTTGTTTGGTCTTATGTCTGTTCATAGTATAGGTATGAAGGTATACACCCTTGTGGTGGTTTATGACTATTCCAAGTTTATTTGGGTGTTCTTACTTAGAAGAAAGGATGAAACCCTGGAAATCTTCATGAATTTTGTCAGGAAAATTCAGAATGAGCTTGCATGCTCTGTGGTCAAAATGAGAAGTGAACATGGAACTGAGTTTCAGTCTACTGCCATGACTAAATTATGTGAAGAGCATGGGATTCATCAAGAATTCTCCTCTCTAAGAACACCCCAGCAAAATGGGTTAGCTGAGAGGAAAAATAGGAGTCTCATAGAAGTTGGGAGAATATTATTGAGTGACACTTCTCTCACTGAATACTTTTGGGTTGAGGCAGTTAATACTGCATGTCATGTGCTAAATAGGGCTTCAATCATCAAAGGCCACAAAAAGACTCCCTATGAGAACTTGAAGGACAGAAAACCAAACATATCCTATTTCAGGATCTATGGTTGCAAGTGTTTCATCCTGAACAATGGTAAGTCAAAAGTGACTAAGTTTGCCGCCAAATCTCATGAGGGGATCTTTGTTGGGTACATCAATAATAGTAGGGCATATAAAGTATATAACTTGACAAATCATGTTGTAGAAGAATCTGTTCATGTTATGTTTAATGAGTCATGCATGAATAACAGTGAGTTGTCAAGCTCTTTGCCTAGCTCTGCAGGTACAAAAACAATGATGGAAAAGCTCTCCATAAAAGATAAAGACCAAGCTTTGCAAGAAGAATGTGAAGAGGGATGCTGTCCAGAGGAAGCACAAGACAGTCAAGCTGGAAATGAAGACCAACCTGCTGAAGAAAATGGTAATCAGCAGGAAGCAGTCAGGCTGCCCCCAGTAGTCAAATATCTGAGAGATCATCCTCCAGATCAGATAATAGGTAAGGCCAACCAAGGTGTACAAACCAGAAGCCGAAGTCTCAGCACAACTCTCTATTCCAGCTTCCTATCACAAGAAGAGCCCAAGAACTTTGAAGAAGCAAATCAAGACCAATTCTAGATTGGTGCAATGCAAGAAGAACTGAATAAGTTCAAAAGGTGCAAGGTCTGGAAGCTGGTTCCCAGACCAGATGGACACAATGTCATTTGAGTCAAGTGGATTTTCAAAAATAAACTTGACAAAAATGGAATTGTAATAAAGAATAAAGCTAGATTAGTGGTCAAAGGTTATAGACAGGAAGATGTGATTGATTATGATCTGACTTTTTCCCCAGTTGCAAGGTTGGAAGCAATCAGACAGTTCCTTGCATTTACAGCCTTCTAGAGATTTAAGGTATTCCAAATGGATATCAAGTCTGCATACCTGAATGGAGACTTGAAGGAAGAGATTTATGTAGAGCAGTCTCCAGGTTTTGTAGATTCTAACTCTCCTACTGTTGTATATAGACTTAGGAAAGCTCTTTATGGGCTCAAGCAAGCCCCAAGAGCAAGGTATGAGACATTGTCTACCTTCCTTATTGAGAATAAATTCTCAAGGAGGAAGATCGACAAGACCTTATTCATATGGGAATCTAAGGGCAAGACCATCCTAGTCCAGATTTTTGTTGATGACATAATATTTGGCTCTACTGATGACAACCTTTGCAGGAAGTTTGCAAAACTTATGTAGGGGAAGTTTGAGATGAGTAGTATGGGTGAATTGAAGTTTTTCTTGGGACTCCAAGTAAAACAGACTGATGATGGTATATCCATATCCCAGTCAAAGTTCACCAGGGAGATAATCAAGAAATATAGCATGGAGAATGCTTCCACCATAAGAACTCCCATAAGCTCAATTATGCCTGTAGGCAAAGATTATCCAGGGAAGCCTGTAGATCAAACTATGTATAGAGGTATAGTTGGGTCCCTTCTCTACCTCACAACAAGTAGGTCTGACATTATGTATGCAACATGTGTCAGTACTAGGTATCAGGCATGCCCTAAAGAGTCTCACTACACTGTTGTGAAAAGAATCTTGAGATATCTTAAGAGCACCCCAGATCTTGGCCTATGGTACCCCAGGAATGGGGAATTTGAACTAACAGACTATTCCAATGCAGATTTTGCAGGCTGCAAGGAGGACAGGAAGAGAACATCTTGCTCCTGTCAATTTCTAGGTGAAAGGCTTGTCTCTTAGAACAGCAAGAAACAAACAAGTGTTGTCATATAACCAATAAAGTTAGAGTATATTTAAGCTGGAAGCTATTATGCTCATTTGCTGTGGATCCAGCATCAACTTCATGACTACAATATTCAAATAAGTAGAACTCCACTCTTTTGTGATTCTACTAGTGCAATTTCTATAACTAGGAATTCTATCTCTCATAGCAGGACTAAGCATATAGAAATTAGGTATCATTTCATTAGAGAACATGTGGAAAGGGAATACATCTCCCTTGAGTTTATCTCCACAGAAAAGCAAGTGTCTGATATCTTCACTAAGGCACTAGATGAAGCCAAGTTCAACACCTTCAAATTTGAATTGGGTATGTTGAATCTTATGTAGCTTCAATTCTCTCTTCTACCAAATGTTGTACTGTTTATTTTGCAGGTAGAACATACTCTTCCTCCAGATTATGAAGATAGTGTGCAACTGTTGAGGGTGAGCTAGACCAACAGAACATGAAGAGAGCTGAACTGGATTGTGTCAAAGTGGAAGATCTACTCCAGACGGATAGGGGGAGAAAAACCCCACAGAATGCTCCTTATTGTAGAAGTCAAAAGGGCGAGGATAGAGTAAAGGGGGTAAGAAGGGGGTAAGAAGAACATACATGTGAAATAGTATGGATGGCAGCATACCAGGGGGAGTAAGTAATTCTCCACGGGATGGAGAAATATAGTAACATTTCTACACTCTACTAATGTTAAATTTTGTCTATGATGAATATGTTGTGTTGTCAATGACCTGTATTTTTTTGACTTCTTCAAATAGGGGGAGATTGTTGGGTCTATTGATCCCAATATCCCAGATTTGTAAGAAGTCAAACGGATCAATGGCATACACATATAATGTATTTGATGTGTGTCTTTAGTTCTTGCTTGCAGGTAGTCCATGATTGCACAGGTGAAGAAAAATGAGTTAGGTAGTAAACTCATTTTTCATCGAGCTCAGCTCACAGTTTGTCGAGCTCAAATCGTTGGTCGTCGAGCTCATCTCAACATTCCTTTGGATAAGCTCAAGAACTCAGCAATCAAAATTTGTCGAGCTCAGCTCGAAGTTCATCGAGATCAGTTTACAGTTCATCGAGATCAGCTTACAGATCGTCGAGCTCAACTCAACACTTTTCTCGCTAAAGCCAGAAAAATTGACTAAAGCAAAAAGCGCTGAGACTGCTGAGAAGATCAAAGTTCATCGAGCTCAGCACAAAGTTCGTTGAACGCAACTAAAGCTAGAAAAACTGACTAAGGCAAAATGCGCTGAGAAAGCTGAGAAAGCTGAGAAGAAAGCATTGAGTCCACTGAGAAGAAAGCGTTGAGACACTAAGAAGAAAGCACTGAGATAGAAGGTTGTTTCAGCAGTTAAGAGTAAAGTACTGAGACCGCTGAGAAGAAGGCGCTGAGATAGAAACTTGTCTCAGTTGTTAAGAAGGAAGCGCAAAGACCGCTGTGAAGAAGCCACTGAGAAAGAAACTTGTCTCAACTAATAAGGAAAAAGTGTTGAGACAAATTCTTATCACAGCTGTTAAGAAGAAACCACTGAGACCGCTAACAAAGAACCGCTGAGACAAATCTAGAGAAAATTCGCAAGTCCAGAAGCACTGAGAGCCAAGACAGATGACGTTAAGTGACTTAACCTCACTCAACGATTTATGGATTTCTGAAATATTTTCCAAGTCCAGATGGTGATGACCAATGCTGACGTCATCAATGTCAAACTTACATGTAGCCATTACAAGAAAGCTGCAGTGGCGCCAAAAGCTGATTTGTCCTTTTCTAAAGGCAGTGGGGCTCACCAATCCTTGGCTGGGGCCCACACATATTTATGTTGTTAATTCAAATCAGCGCATATAAACAGAAAAAAGAAAAAGGATTAGGGCAACAACGAAAAAGAGGAACAAACGCAGAAAATATAGGCGGCTGGACATCTTCTTCTTCATCAAGCTTGAAAGCAAAAGTCCAGAAGAGATAGCTAGAGGGCAAAGGAAGATAGCTGAAGCACTTCCTTCTCAGCAAGATAGTTCTCTCCAGAACAAAGAGGCTGTTTGATCCATTCAACAGCAGAAAGCTTCTTACCCTTGCAACAAGTGAAGAGTTAGTTGTAGAAGAAGACTCATCCCTTCTACAGCAAGAGAGATGGACTGATATCTGCTCAGTCCAGCAAGGTAGACTCAAAGATTTTTCTCTGAGTTAGTAGTTTAATTTTCTTAAATATTTTGTATCTATTTTCTGTAGGATTCAGTTTATCTGAATCTGAGTGTAGGGCACTTTGTGCCTGAGTAGTAGGTGACTAATTAGTCACTGAGGTAGGTGCCCTATTGAGGCACTGAGGTAGGATCCAAAAGTGGATCTGGGCTGTTGAAAGGCTTATCAGCCTGAGGCATGAGAGTGTTGCTCGCTGTGGTAGGATCCAAGTGTGGATCTGAGGTAGGGCTATCCTCCCAGCCTGAGTGTAGGGACTTATGCCTGAGGTAGGTGACTGGAGAGTCACAGAGTTGTCGGTGACAAGAGTGTCACTGAGTTGTAGGCCTTGGAGGAGGCTGAGCTATAGGTACTTGGAAGGGTACTGAGTGTAGTAGTGTTGCAGCACTCTGAGAGTGGGGTTGTGTGCATGAAGCTATAGGGCTGAAGAGTCGGAGTTGTAGTCCTTAGAAATAAGGCTGAGGTAGGTGATCAGTGGATCACTAAGCTGTAGGAGCTTTGCAGGGCTCTGAGGTAGGAACATTAGTGGTTCTGAGTTTGGGTTCTTAAGTGAACCTATATGTAAGGCTGAGGGCCTGAGGTTTATGCTCTAAGGAGCATATTGGTGGAGTCTGTGCCTTGTCCAACAAATAAGTTGGAAACGTGGGAGGGAAAGTGGATGTACCCAATTAGGGAACCACTATAAATCATTGTATGTTTGTTTCTTTTTTTTATTGCAGGATCTAAGGACAAGCTCTACGAAGATTAATTAGTAATCAGCAAAAGAAGTTATAAAACTTCAAAGACCTATTCACCCCCCCCCCCCCCCCTTCTAGGTGATTAGATAACCTTCAGTTAAGCAACTTTAAGCCTCCCATTAAACAAACTACCGCTGTCCACAGTCGCCGGCAGCCGCCGCTCGCCGCCGGCCACACTCGCTGGCCGCGGCCACCATCGCCGACCGCCACTGCCGGCCGCCTCCGCCGGTCGTCATCGCCTCTGTCGCCGCCCGCCGCCACCCGCCACCGTCGTCGCCGCTTTCCCCCGCCACCACCGTGGGACGCCGCCGCCCGCCACCGGTCCCCGCCGTCAACCGCAGCCGACGCATGCAAATCGGGCATTGTCTGATCGTTACTGAGCATCCGTTGTCGTCTGATCTGCAGGTAACCACACACTAAGCCACTAAGTTAGTGGGGGCGCCATGACCGCCTCCTGGGGCTATAAAAGGAGCCTTAGACCTCCTCATTTCTCACATTTTTGCTTCGGAATCTTCTTCTTCCTCAGGTCAGAGCTCTGCCGAACTCCACCCTCGGGTCATCTTCAAGTAGCCTACGAGCCAAGTCGCCAAGTGTGCGGAGAAGGGAAGAAGACAACCACCTCCAATGCTTAAGTACACTAGCCACCAAGTTAGTAACAAGCACTCCATCGACGCAGCCTGTTTCCCGTTGCGAGTCAGAAATTCTCTCTCACCTCCAAGTTGTAACGAGGAGCGGCATGTTGCCCTCGATTCTCCAAACACATTGTAACCGTATTTTGATAGTGGATTTTGATCGGCACAGATCTGGTCACGTGGTTTTTTACCCAATTGAGGGGTTTTCCACGTTAAAACCACCTATGTCAACTCTCTGTTTTCATTGACTGTGTGCGCGCTCGACCATCCCAAGAGCTAAAGCGGTCCAGTTTATTCCGGTCCAACCAGGACGCCGAGTTAGTCCGCAACAGTTTGTCCTCATCTGTGGGAACCACGATTCCAAACATCCTTCAGAGGCCAAGATCTTTCTCCCTGCAACATCCAAGCTCTGCTTTAATGACGAAAAGAAGTGCTTGCGCTGCTGAAGGATTTGTCCTCGTTGTACGCACTGAACTAACACACACCCACTCACTTGTGAGCGTACCGTTGGAGGAAGAAGCTGCATTCATGCCGGTTACCGCCCTCGAGAGGCGTGTTCACCAGATGGAGGAGCAGCAGACCGAAATGCTCACTCTGCTTAGAAATTTAGCAGGACCCCCCGCTCCTCCTCTACCACCAGGACCAGCCATTCCCCTTCCTCTGCCAAATCATGGCCCGACATAAGAAGTTCTGTAAAGAGAAGAACAAACTCTCATGGGACAAGAAGAACGACGTCAGGCTGAGCGCCGTAGCGGCAACCGTCGATGTGACCCTCCAAGGAATGGGGGGCAACATCCACTTCAAGAATACTCCCCTCTGAATACCACCAGCACTAACATGATGTACGGAATTCAGAATGATCTGGCATTCCACCGGCCAAGAATTCCCCAGCAATTCAAGCAAGCTAATTCACCGCCATTAGGAGAACTCTCCGCTTCAACCAAACGTTGTCTGCACAAGGAGTACGACATAGAGAATTAATTCTCAAGTACAGGTAGCTCCCGTGCGCCCGCAGCATTACTCCAAGAGATGCATGCTCGCCACCTTGCCAATCCTCATTATGAAGAGAACTTTGGAAACATGATGGGTCCTGATGCCTCGGCCACGAATCGGGAACTAAGTTAACACCTACCTAACTACAACTCACCTGACTCCTGGGAAGGCCCGGGTTCAGAAGATGGCTTTGAAATCCATAGTTTCGGCGGAACTGGCAACCCGATGGTACACGTGGAGCATTTCTAAGCAATCATGAACGCTCGCAACATGTCAGATCAACTCGTGGTCCTGGCGTTTCCGACAACACTAAATGGAAAAGCTCGAACTTGGTTTCACTCTCTGCAAGAAGGGAGGATAAACAGCTACATTGAACTTGCATCTCTCTTTATCAAAAGTTTCATGACGGTCAGAGAGCCTACACCTGAAAGTCCAACCCCGTATAAAGTCTAGAAGAGGACTCTAGAGAATAGTGAGAACCCTGAGCATAAGAGAAACTGCGGCCAACGCACAAATATATACCAAAAGCGAGAGTAGCGTCAGTTTGTGGCGCTCAACGCCCTCCAGGGCAAGATCTTTGAAGCAATTCGTAACCACCGGGCCTTGTGCAGGCCCAGGCCACTCCCCCTTAGCCGAGGAGATTTGTCAAAATATTGTGAGTATCATCAGGGTCATGGCCACAGCACCAACAGGTGCAATCGGCTAAAGGAAGAGATTCAGCGACTGACCAGTCTCAGGGTGGTTGATCAATTTCTAACAAGAAGGGGCAGCCTCCTAACCAGAACATGAGATGTACAACCATCAAAATTGTCGAGCCCTCCATCAAGTTGAACTAGCGCACATGTTTTGGAGAACGCCCCAGTACCAGTCATCAGCACCATTACTCTTCCGGTCACTCTTAGAGAAGCACCTGGGAAAGCAACATAGGACGCACAGTTCGTTGTCATCCAAGCTGATTCTGACTACACCACAATACTCCAACAATCCCCCTGGATGTTTTTCAATCCCATGTCCGCCACTTCCATCCTTGAGCTGTTTCCTTTTCTGCTCATTTATTTATTTGCTATTGTAAAAACTGCAAGCTCCGGCTTGCGTAAACTATCTTTTTGCTATTCATTTTATTAATGCCTAACTGAGAAATAGTTTAGCCATGCTAGCTCGCGTGACCAGATTGAGTACATACATTCTCTGGTGGTCGGATTGAGTACTTATATTCTCCGTCGTTACTGCAAACCAGCGCCTTGTCTTCGCCAGGGCCTGCCCCCTCGCGATTGCAACCAGATTGAGTACTCACATTCTCCGGCGGTCGGATTGAGTATTTACATTCTCCGTCATTACTGCAAACCAACGCCTTGCCTTCGATAGGGCCTGCCCCCTCGTGATTGCAAGCAGATTAAGTAACCACATTCTTCGGCGGTCAGATTGAGTACTTACATTCTCCTCCATGACTGCAAACCAACGTCTCGTCGTTATCAGGGCATGCCCCCCTCCCGATTGTAACCAGATTGAGTACCCACATTCTCTGGCGGTCAGATTGAGTACTTACATTCTCTGCCGTGATAGAAAACTAATGCCTTGTCGTCATCAGGGCCTGCCCCCCTCGTGATTGCAATCGGATTGAGTACCCACATTCTCTGGCGGTCGGATTGAGTACTTACATTCTCTGGCAAACTATGCCGCGAGCAACCCTCGCGCAAACTCCCTGTGGGGGCCTGCCCCCCGCACGACAATGCCGTGAGCAACCATCGTGCAAACAAAGGCACGAGTAACCCTCGTGCAAACTAAGCTGCGAGCAACCCTCGTGCAAACAATGTCTCGAGCAACCCTCTTGCAAACAAATCCGCAAGCAACCCTCGTGCAAACAAAGCCGTGAGTAACTCTCATGCATACTAATCCACGAGCAACCCTTGTGCAAACTAAGCCACGAACATCTCTCATGCATACTAAGCCGTGAGCAACCCTCGTGCAAACTAAGCCACGAGCAACCCTCCTGCAAACTAAGCCGCGAGCAACCCTCGTGCAAACAAAGCCGCGAGCTGCCGTCGTGCAAACTAAGCCGCGAGCAACCCTCACACAAACCAAGACGCGAGTAACCCTCGCGAAACCAAGCCGCGAGCAACCCTCGCGCAAACTCCCCGTGGGGACTGCACTTCTCACGGCCAAGCCACGAGCAACCCTCGTGCCAGCTATGTCGCAGGCAACCCTCGTGCAAACTGAGCTGCATAATAGAACTATACGAACGAAGTTGCAAATCTGGTTTGCGTAGGATACTCTATCGAGACGCTCTCCCACACGACAAGCTTACAAAAACAGTACTCAAAAGATGCAAAACAAAAAACAAAACAACTAAATGACATAAAAAAACAATGATCGGCGTGCGAGAATGCCCACTACAACTGCAAAGAAAAAACAACACACGACGCAAGTAGCTGAAGGAAGAATACAAAGCATACAAGAGGCCGCTACTCCTCGATGGCATCAACATCAGAGCTCTCATCCTCAGAAATGTCATCGAAGCTAAAGCCCAATATGTCGCATCCGAGACGCCGGGCGACAAAATGGAAGGCCTTCGCCACTCCACGCCTTAGGGCTAACTCCCGGGCATCTTCCACCTGAGGCACCACCACCTGGGACTAGATCTCGTCACGCAACTCCTCCGCAATCTGGCTACGGTCCCGCATGTAGTCCAGTGACTGCAAGTACTCCGCAAGCCCAGCAACCTGCAGCTTCGACACGTAGCTCTCAGAAGATAGAATAACCACTTGTGCCCGCGCCGCTTGAAGCCGAGACTCTAAACTGGTAGTATCCTCTTGGGAATGCCTTAACGTCTGGGTGGTTCTCTCTACCAGTGTCTTCTCCACCTCCAATGACGCACGTGCATTCTCCAACTTGGACTTCAGCGTGGACCCCATCTGGCAGAATCGTGAAACGTCACAGACATGCTCCTCCCTCGAAGAGGCAAACAAACTCGTAGTCGATCTGAGCTTCTCCTCAAGGGCCGAGTACCCGTCCTTCAAGCTCACAAAATAGTCGTGCCAAGTAGCGATAGTCAGGTACTGGGTCTCAACCTGCACAAAGGAAAAATGAAAATTAGCATGGCGAGGCAAAAAGTAAAAAATTCACGCAAATGAGAATACTTACCACACCACTGTCGGCTGCTGCCTCTGCAGGGGTAGCCTGGGGGGCCTTCAAGAACCTGAACCTCCGGGGTGGTGTCATCTCGGGCAGCCAAAGAAGTCGTCCCGTCCGTCACCTCAACACCACTGGAAGAAGCTGCACTAGTTTTTCTCTTACGACTGCCACCGGAATGCACCTCAATACTCAGCAAAGGATCCGAGGAAATGCAACACTGCAGCAAGCGCTTCTCCTCCACAAATGGGAAAATGTTGAACAAACGATTGGCCAACTCGCGGGGCTCCGAAAACCCCAACACAGGGGAAAATTCCCGTCGTTTCCCCTTCTGGCAGCGGCAGCGATTGGGAAGCGAATTCCACACCTCCGGTAAGCCGCAAGGGTTCCTAATGTAGCCAAAGAGAGTGTTCCCATGGCGGCGGTCTACCCGAGCCTCAAATTCAAGCCAACTCTTGTTGCTGAGAGTCTTCATACGCTCCCCACCATCGGAGCGGACATTGCACAACTCTCGGAAGCAGTCCAAAGTAAGCCTCCCACCGTGCTCACGGAAGAAAACAACCAAGCCCATGAGGCGCACTACTCCCAACGAGGTGAACTGAGAGCTGGGCACCCCGTAAAATTTCAAAATCTCAGTCACCTCCTCGCAAGGCGGGAATCGAAAGCCAGACCTCAAAGTGCTCTCACAAACAGTCAGCCAGCCTCGGGGGTGGGGGGGATTCTGCACTCTCTCCTCAACATGCGGAATTCTCACTTCCAAATCAGCAGATAGCCCGAACCTCTTCCTCCAATTTACAGTTTGGTCCTCAGTAAGAGTAGACCACAAACGTAGTGGTCTCGCGGAACGCTTCAAGACCTGTCACCGAAAAGGAAAAGTCAGACATAATGTGAGGAGCAAAAAACGCAGCAGTAAGACCCTCAAAGAAGACCGAGGGATGCCCACGTGCACATCATACGCATCAGGTTTGGATCATACGGAACCTGGAAAGGGGCACACTCACATACACGCACGCGCCCCACAGGAACGCATGTGCACGACAGCAGGTAAAAGCCGTGCGCGCCCAGTGCGCTACACCGCGCGCCCCGCACGCTACACCGCGCGCGCCGCGCGAAACAGCGCGGGCGTCGCGCGCTCCGTCACACGCCTCGAGAGCATCGCGTGCGCCGCGCGCTCCGTCACCCGCCTCGAGCGCATCGCGCGCACCTCCGTGCATGCACTGCACGCACGTCGCACGCGCACTATGGAGCTGCTCCCCGCACAATTCGGTCCGCGCGCCGCGCGTTGACCCTTGTGGGCGCGTCGTGCCCCCCCCCCCCCCCCCCCCCCGTGTAGGTTTCTTAACCTATCATTACCAGGGCTGACCGGGCGCCACTCGCGGATGTTTCTGGCTTATCGATGGGCGCCGTCATGGTCAGAGAGGGTCGGAGAAAATCCTTGCTCTCTCGCTCGTACCAACCTTCGACAGCAGAGGATTTGTGCGGCAATTGATGGGGATGAAGCCTCATTTATAGACTTGGGTGTGCACTTAACCATCTCCCCATAATGCCTCCTATTGTGGAGATCATGGGTTTGACTGGTCAACCCACTGCCCCATGATCTCCACCACAATATGAGGGATCATGATGGCCTCCAATTCAACAAACTACTGTCGGTCGCCGCCGGCCGCCACCATCGTCGCCCGCCGGCCGCCGCCGCCGCCCTCCGCCGCCCGCCGCCCGCCGCCCGCCATCGCCTCTGTCGCGGGCCGCCACCGCCCTCCACCGGCCGTCGCCACCATCGCCGCCGCCCGCCACCGTTCACCGCCGTCAACCGTCGTCGCCGCTTGCAAATCGGGCACCGTCCGATCATTACTGGGCATCCGTTGCAGTCCGATCTGCAGGTAACCACCCACTAAGCCACTAAGATAGTGGGGGGCCCTCCATGACCACCTCCTGGGGGCTATAAAAGGATCTCCAGATCTCCTCATTTCTCACCTTTTTGCTCCGGAGTCTTCTTATTCCTCAGGCCAGAGCTCTGCCAAACTCCACCCTCGGGTCATCTTCAAGCAGCCTACGAGCCAAGTCGCGAAGTGCGCGGAGAAGGAAAGATGACAACCACCTTCAACGCTCAAGCACAAAAACCACAAAGTTAGCAACTAGCACTCCATCGGCGCATACTATTGTTCGTTGCGAGTCAGAAATTCTCTCATACCTCCAAGTTGTAATGAGGAGCGGTCTGTCGCCCTCGATTCTCCAAACACATTGTAACCACAATCTGATAGTGGATTTTGACCGGCATAGATCCGGTCACGTGGTTTTTTACCCAGTTGAGGGGTTTTTACATGTTAAAACCTCCTGTGTCAACTATCGGTTTTCATTGACTATGTGCGCTTGAGCGTCCCGAGAGCTAAGGCGGTCCAGTTTATTCCGGTCCGATCAGGATGCCCAGTTAGTACGCAACAGATATGATTGTCTTTCTTCTTCTCTCTCTATCTCTTCCCACTCTCTTTCTCTCCCTTTCTCTCTTCCTCTCTTCTTTGTTCATCCTTTTGTCTCCGGCATCTCGGTCGGAGGATATCGACTCAATCTCGTGCATCCAGAGCTCTTACAGTTAGTTGATGGAATCAGGAAGAACCTAGGAACAGAAGAAGTAAATGCTCGGCTGTTTAGGAATACAAAGGATTTCAATCAGAGGAAATGGAAAATCTAGGACAAGAAGTAAGAAGCCAAGAACTAGAACTTGATTTCTTGTTATACATACCCGCTCCTCACCTGCAACACTACATCGATTCCTCTGGCCTCTGCTCATCCGGCGAGTTGCGATAACCTCTTGCTTGTTAGGCCGCTCGGGGATGGGAAAGAACGAAGAAGCACGGGCCCAAATCACGATTCGTGAAAGCCTCACAATCGCTGAGACGTTGCTCACTGCAAGCTACCTAATCCCTAGCGAGAGGAGGAAGGAAGACAGACTTGGCGAGGAGGGAGCACGAGGGTTTTGTGGCGGGTGAGGATCGGGAATGAAGAGGCGGGAAGGGGGCCTGCGGGGTTTGAGTTGTTGGAAACGTGTATGGCTTCCCGCGTAATCCCAACTCCACAAATAATTTCACTTGACACACAAACTCAACACCAAAGCCGAGACCGCCACCACAAATCGCGCGACCTCCCTCCTACTGGGCGAGTACCAACTCGCGCGATCGAGCTCCCGCCTACACGCGCGAATCAACCAAGCGAGCTTGCCTACAACACCTCGCGCCTAGACCACCAGGCGAGACCGCACATCACTCGCGGCTATACCCGTCTAATCGCGCGACCACGACGCCAACGAGCCCCTACTCGCTTGGCGAGTATCCTAGTGAGTTCCCTCTCGCGAGCTGCACTTCTCTGCTCGCTCGGCAGGCTTCGCCGGTCTGCTCGCACTCCGGCTTGTGCGGTTAGGAAACAAACCGCACGGACACCCCTTAGCGCTGCGGCGCTCTCTTTCTATCTCTAAGGTAGGAATAAGGAAATTTCGGAGTTTATCTCTCTATTCTCATCAATCTTTACAAGTGATACAACATGCCTATTTATAGGCTAAGGAAAAACTTTCCAACTACCCCATATAAATGCAATCTCTCTCTCCTATTGAATACAACTTCTCAACTAACCCATTTAATACAACCTCTCTCCTATTCATTACATACTCTCTCTCCTATTCATTAACACATAAAATAATATCAAACATAAGTTTGACTTGGTCAAACAAAAACCAAATCCAACACACTCCCCCTCAAACTTGGCAGACCATGCCGAGTTTGCTTTTCAACTTCAGGAACGTCTCTACTTTCAATGCCTTTGTGAAGATGTCCGCAACCTGCTCTCCGGTTGGGCAATACACCACCTCTACAGTCTTCTGCTCCACTTGTTCACGGAGGAAATGATACCTTGTCTCGATGTGCTTACTCCTCCTATGCAGCACCGGGTTCTTCGCGAGCTGGATGGCTGACATGTTGTCCACAAACATGGTCATAGGCCCATCCACTTCCAGATGCAACTCCTGCAGGAGATTCCTTAGCCAAATGGCCTGGCAGGTACAGGTCGCCGCTGCGATGTACTCTGCCTCACAAGATGATAGGGCGATCATTGACTGCTTCTTTGAACTCCATGAGAACACACCCGTTCCCATATTGAAAGCGTACCCGGAAGTGCTCTTCCAGTCATTGACATCTCCACCATAATCACTATCTGAGTACCCAACCAGCTTCAGCTCCTTGCCCTTAGAGTATTTCAGTCCATGACCTCTTGTCCCGTTTATGTATCTCAGGATTCTCTTTGCGGTTGTGAAGTGATCCTCCTTTGACTCCTCCATATGTCTGCTTACCACTCCGACTGCATACATGTTGTCCGGTCGGGTGAAGGTCAAGTAGCGTAGACTCCCCACCAAACTTTTGAATAACGTGGAGTCTGTTGCGCCTTCCTTCGACTCCTTGCTCAACTTCAGTCCAGGGTCGGCAGGAGTAGAGATAGGCTTGTTGTTCTCCATCCTAAACTTCTTCAGGATCTCCTCCGCATACTTCTTTTGTGAGATGAAGGTCCCGTCTTCACTCTGCTTTACCTCCACCCCCAAAAAATTGTTGAGCTCTCACAGGTCCGTCATCTCGAACTCTTTCTTCATCATTCTCTTGAACTCCTCGTACATCGAAGGGTTGTTGCCTGTGAAGATCATATCGTCCACGTATAGACATATGATCATCATGTTTCCATTCTTCTCAACCTTCGTGTAGAGGGCATATTCATGAGGGTTCTTCTTGTAGCCATGCTTCTGCAGGTAAGCATCTATTCTCCCATTCCAGGCTCGAGCTCCTTGCTTCAGCCCGTACAAAGCCTTGTCCAGCTTGCAGAATTTTCTCTCCTGCCCCTTCACCACATAACCTGGAGGCTGCTCGATGTACACATCCTCCTCTAGGTAGCCATTCAGGTAGGCAAATACCACATCCATCTGCATGATCTTCCATCCATGATGGGCAGCCAGAGCGATGATCAACCAGATAGTGTCTATCCGCGCCACTGGGGCGAAGACTTCACCATAGTCCACTCATTGGACTTGTCGGTAGCCCTTTACGACTAGCCGCGCCTTGTGCTTCTCCACGCCCCCATCTTCGTTCCTCTTCACCTTATAGACCCATTTCACCCCGAGGGGCTTGTGGCCTGCAGGTGGATCCACCAGCTTCCAGGTGTCGTTCTTCTTGATGGAGGCGATCTCCACATCCATCGCCTTTCTCCAAGCTTTTTCTTTTGCGGCTTCTTCATAAGAGCACGGCTCAACATCTGCAAATAGACAGTATAAAGAAAAATTGTTAAATACCGGCGCCGTCTCCTCATAGATATCATCCAACCTCCTCATCCGAGGTTGAGGACGGTTATCTTTACTTTCAATGGTGCTAGCTCCACCTGAGCTGCCACCACTTGTACTTGCTCCACTTGAGTAAGGGGTGAGAGCTCCCCCTGAACCTCTGCTAGGAGGTGATGGTGGCTCAACTCCACCCATCTCGGCTTCAGCCTCTTCTCCACCTTCCTCATCATTATCCTCGTAGAACATCCCCTTGATTACTTTCGCTGCTTCATCCCAGCTCCAGCTGCTTCCTTCTTCAAACACCACATCCCTTGAGATGATGGCCTTCTCCGTCACCGGGTTATACAACCTGTAAGCCTTGCTCGCAGGAGCGTAGCCTACAAAGATACACTTCTCGCTCCGGTCATCCAGCTTCTTCCTCCTCTGGTCCGGGACGTGGGCATAAGCCACACACCCGAAAACCCTTAGGTGCTTCATACTGGGCTTCCACCCACTCCAAGTTTCAAATGGAGTCTTGAACTTCACACCCTTTGTTGGACAGCAGTTCAGTACGTACACTGCCACCTGCACCGCTACCGCCCAGAACTTCTTCGGCAACCCCTTGCCCTTCACCACACTCCTAGCTATGTTCATGATGGTAAGGTTCTTCCTCTCTGCCATGCCATTCTGCTGAGGCGAGTATGCCGCCGTCAGCTGATGAGAGATCCCCCATTGCTTACAGTACACGTCAAACAGCCTAGAGGTGTACTCCCCACCCCTATCCGTTCTGAGCACCTTCAACGGTTGACTACTCTCCTTCTCAGCCATCGCCTGGAACTCCTTGAACTTGTCAAGTGCCTCAGCCTTCTCCCTTAGGAAATAAACCCAACACTTCCTGCTGAAGTCGTCAGTGAAGGTAATGTAGTACTTGCTTCCACCTATTGAAGTAGTCTCAAACGGACCAGCAATGTCCGAGTGAACTAAGTCCAACAGCCTTGTTGCTCTCCGGGACTTGCCACCCTCAAAAGTTTCTCTCCTGTGCTTTCCCTTCGTGCATGCCTCACAGACCATATGAGGAGGTGTGATCATCGGCAGCCCATCCACCATCTTGGAACCTGACAGTAGCTTCAGGACTGTGAACCCCAGGTGTCCCATCCGGTGGTGCCACAGCCAAGCTTCCTCTACTTCTCCTGTCTTCGCAAGACATGTCGTCTCCTTGGCATCCATACTTAGAGGAAAGAGGCGATTCGTCGCCATCTTCACTCTCACCACTTCTTTTCCTTGACTATCCTTCATAGCTAAGGTATTATCCCTCAATAGGACACGATAGCCCTTCTCTACCAGCTGCCCAAGACTTAGGATGTTGCTCCTCAAGCCTGGCACATAGAAGACATCGTTGATCTGTACCTCCTTCCCATTCATTGTGACCGCTATCACTCCTCTTCCTTCCATAGATATCTTTGAGGCGTCGCCAAAACTGACTTCACCACCATTTACCTCAAGGCTGGTGAACAGTTACTGACTTCACCACCAATTTGGAGGACAGCTGCCAACATCAAGCGTGCGAACCTACCGCCGGGTGCTAGCCTTACCGCTGGCGGTAGCCTACTTTCACAAAGACATATATAAAGGGGCCCCATTTTCTGTGTTCCTTACCCAGACGAAAAGAGTCAGAGTTTTGTGATTCCAAGGGTTCGGTCGCCTCTCTCGTGTCCGTTCTTCCATCTTCGTCAAAGGAAAAGAAGACCGCCTCCCCCCGTTCGTGCACGAAGAACTCCGCTGATTCAAGGACTACATCGACTATGAAGAGTCGACCGGTTGTAAGCACACGAAGATCTCAATCACATGTCGCGGATTGCTTGACGGAGGAATCATCAAGAGAGAGATTTTAATCGTTTTAAATCCTTTATACTTTTATCTTATTCTTTCACTTTCTCAATTTTGCTTGTTGTACAACCCCATGTTTGCCGAGTAGGTCCACTAGGCCAGGCGAGCGGACTAGGGCAACTAGTCCGCACCAGAATAACATGCGGGCGATCTCGGAATGATGAGCTCGCTCTCGCCAAAGCAAGGCGGGTGAGCTGCGCGAACCAGCCCAGCCAGCCTGCACCCGCTAGAGTTTGTCGAACGGAGCTCGACTTTCATCGAATAGAGTTCAGCGCTATACGAGCCGACCGGTTCGACCCGCCTTCCCATAGGCGACCTGGTCGCCAGCCCTCCTCAGAATAAGGGGCTCGCAGACTGCCGTGGCCTGGCTCTCACTCACCTAAGTTTGACAGGCGAGCTGCTGGAGCCAGCCCGAGTCCGCCCCAACACGATGGCGAGTTGGGGAGAGCCGACCCCATGTTTGGAAAACCTGCCTAGTAGGGTCCAGAGGCAAAATTACCGGGATGCTCTTACTGGGGGTGCAAATAGTCTATTAGAATAGCGGAGTTACGCTGTTGGCAGACCCACGTTTGGCTGCACATAACTGTTCAAAACAACGGAGGTTGGCTATTTGCAGGCCATTTTCAGAAATATATAAATAGACCTAAGTGGTACCTCAGAAGATGCGCTTTTTTGGGGAAAGATACTTGTTCCCAGATCTTCTTGCACTTTCTGAGGTAGCCTTAGCTCAGTTCTTGGCAAATGGAGGGGAAGCACTCTAAGATCTTCCGGGTGTGTGGTCGGACCTCCGCGCCGAGCCCTGGGGTCAGTTTCCTTTCTTTTCCTTTATTGTTTGGATTGCAGGAGAGAAGTAGGTGTGCAATCACCCCCTTCCCAAAGGGGAACTCCACAGAGACCGAATTTTCGATTTCAACACTTGTAGTGAAGGAAATCGACTAGGGAAGGTCATCAGAATTCGGGAAGGATTCTGTGAGAAATCATCCCGGGGAAGGAACGTCTAGATCAGGTGATCTAGCAGTGCTCTAAGACCCTTCCTTGCATGGAGGTGAAGAGCCAACTAAAAGACCTTTCTTGGAGGGAAAGGGAGAGAGTCAACCAGTCCAGGGATCAGGTCAGTGTAGAAAACCAAAAAGCTTTTTCACTCACCACCTTCGATCTCCGGTGTCACAAAGATTAAGTTTTGTAATCTTTAAAAATAATTGTTGATTTTACTTTGGAATGAAATTCATTTTCTACGTATTCTCCTGCATATTATGTTTTGTGTGTTAGCCTGTACTTCTCTGAAAGGTGCATAGATTTCCAAGGAGGAATCTGCCTAGAAAAATGAGTTCTGTAACATACTGATGCGTGTTAGATACCTAACGCCATGCAATATCTTCTAGTATTTGGTTTTCTGGGCCAAAATAATTTCAATTTCTAATCAATGTGTTAAACCTTATTCACCCCCCTAAGGTTGGCCACTAGATCCTACAATTGGTATCAGAGCCAGGTTACTTCAAAAAGTCTTAAAATCCTGAAGTAAGATGGCCAACACGGTTCATGCTTTTCCTGAGAGACAAGGTGTGAGTAGACCTCCATGGTTTATGGGGAGTGATTACATCCACTGGAGAACACACATAAAATTTTTCTTAATGACGCAGAACATGGAAGTGTGGGCCATGATCGAAACGAAATACACTGCACCCACTATCACTGTAGGTGATCAAGTTGTGGAGAAATCATGTGACAAATGGAATGATTCTAACAAGTTGAAATGTACTAACAACGCAAAGGCCATGAACTCTTTATTTTGTACGTTAGACAAAATTGAATTTAATTGTATTTGCAATTGTGAAACTGTGTTTGATATATGGAGATTATTAGAGCTAACACATGAAGGTACTTCTCAGGTAAAGGAGTCAAAGCTATTTCGACTTGAGTCCGAATATGAACAATTCCGGATGGAGATCGACGAGAAGGTGGATAGCATGTATACACGCTTCACGAAGATCGTCAATGCCTCTAGATCTCTCGGAAAGACATTCTCAAATGGAGACTTGGTATGAAAAATCTTGCGATCTCTTCCTCCGCGGTTCAACCCAAAAGTGACTGCCATTACTGAGTCACAAAATATTAACACCTTGAAGATTGAAAGCCTCATTGAGAATCTGAAGACCCACGAACTAAAGATGAAGATACAAAGTGAAGAATATTCTAAGGAGCCAAATAAGAAAGCTCTGGCACTTTAAGAAGAAGAGTTTGATGTTGAAGATGAAAAAAGCTTTTATGTTCGGAAATTTAGGAGATTTCTGAAAAATCCCAAGAGGCAAGAGAAGTACAAAAGCTTTTTAAAAAGGGGTGAAGTAAAGAAGAGTAGATGGACTAGATCGTCAATGGGATTCGAGTGCGACGAAGAAAAACTCATTCCTAATTGCTTCCACTGTCATAAGTCTGGGCACATAAAGAGAGATTGCCCAAAACTCCAAAGAAAAGAAAATGATAGGTGAGGCAGAGATAAAGGAATGAGGAAAGTGATCAAAACATTGACATGAGATGATGATATGTTTGACAAATAGAGAACCCCCAGCTCAAGCAGTGAATACGAGGCGAATCTATGTCTAATGGGGGAACATCACAACGACTAAGATGGCGAATCCAATGTCCATAATGACACTGAGGTCATGCCTCCCACTTACTTAGAACTCCTTGAATTATATTAAACACTTTATGATAAATTAGATGATGTGGCTAATAAGAATAGCATCTTGAAAATTGAAAGTAAACAACTGAAAAAGAAGTTGATATGTGTGAATAATGAATTAGTGAAATATGGAAAAGAGAATGTTGTGTGCCAAGAGTGCTCTCACTCCTTAAACACAATAAAAGAATTATAAGAGAACCTCTCCAATACTTCCTCCAAAATTGACACTCTCTTTAAGGAGAGGAAGGACTTGGAAAGGAAGCTTCAAATTTCTCATGGCCACATTGAGGATGGTAAGGAGCAATTCGAAAACCGGTGTCTGAGGGTGGTTACAGAAAACACTGAGTTAAAGCCGAAGATCCATGACCTGAACCTTGTCATCCAAAAGTTTGGAATAGGCCAAAAATCTCTGAACATGCTATTGAGTTATCAGTGTCAAGGATCTAGAAGATTCGGTCTGGGAAACAAACATGGTGAGCTAATGTCTGACAATATCTCTACAGCCGATAATAGATAGTTTCCTACAAATCCAGCCAAATGGTTTATGAAACATAACACTAATCATGTTAAATCTAAAAACTCACATACTTCGTCTAGATGGAGCCCTAGTGCCTTGCAAAAGGCAATATCCACTACCTAGGTTGAAAGTGCAGTTAGATCTGATATACTCTAGAGGTGGGGTGAATAGAGTATATGGTGCTTTGAAACCTTTTTACAATAATTATTGTAATAAGAGTGAGCAGGGAAGCAGTTAAAAATCTATTCACAGAACTAAGTTAAACAAAAGCTAATCACAGAAAAATCAAGGCCAGAAACAAACATAAACACAAGCAAAACCAGAAGACACAAGGAAATATAGTGGTTCCCCTAAACTTGGGTACATCCACTCTTCTACCACCCTAGGTAGGAATCCACTGCAGGATGAGTTGATCAGGTGTCCTGGGCACCAATGAGCTTTTGATAAGGTGCTCAAAAACCAAAGCAGATTTTTTGATCAGGTGTCTTGCCACCAATGAGCTTTTGACAAGGTGCTCAAAAACCAAGCTCAAACTTTTGAAGGGAGTTTGAGAAACCCTTTACAGAGAGGGGGTGAGAGAGTGATGGAAGTCTTCTCTTTCTCAAACAACTGAGAAGACTAAGTGGATTGTTGATGTCAAAGCTCCCCCTGAATCCTTGAGATCTTCAGGAAGAAAAGCTTTGCTGAGGGTGATAGGCCTTCAAAGATTGAACTCCAGCAATAGATGATTTCAGCAATAGCTGAAATGTTGAATGTCTGGAGTCTGGAAATATGTTGGCCTTGAACACTTTGAAACTAAAGAGATCTGAATATTTTAGAAAGCTTGATCTCCTTGGATGTGTGTGTGTTCTTGAGAATTCTTTTAGACAGAATATTTTTGAATGTATCTCAGTGATCTGTGTGTCTCTCTCTGTCTCTTCTTTAGACTCCAAAAATTCTATCTTTTACTCTCTGGTGCAGAATAGAGTAACATCCTCTATCAAGTATAGTCGTTACCCTGCATTAATTGCATCCTTAATTGCAGAATATCTTCTGGAGGAAAGTCCATAGAAATATTTCTTGAAAAATCCCTTGAAACTTGGTCCAGAAATGAATGAAAACGGCTAGGAAATCTCTGAATTAATTGCAGAATAACTCCTTAACTGATTTCAATTTGAATCTAGAAACATCCTTGAAGATATCCAAGATCATCGAACTGAGCTCTGCTATCGTCGAGCTGAGCTCAGCGATCTAGAAGTATACAGCAGCAAAATGTCGTCGATCTGAGCTCACAGATCGTCGAACTGAGCTCAGAGATAGAGATCCAAAGCAGAGTCAAAATCGTCGACCTGAGCTCACCGATCGTCGAACGGAGTTCGACAATATAATGAAGTTGAGCTCAGCGATCGTCGAATGGAGTTCGACGATCTGTCGAAGTTGAGCTAGACGATTGTCGATCGGAGTTCGACGAATCATCGTGCTGAGCTCGACGATCAGACTTAGTCTCCAAACAGAAAATCCTGTTCTTCAGGGCAGCTTCCAAACCTAGACTTCTAACCCTTAGACTCAATCCTAATTGACCTATTGAGCTATACAGGAGGTCAAGTAAAGATTTCCTAGAGACATAGTGATCGTGACCCAAATTAGTAATAGGGTGTTCCAACAATCTCCCCCTATTTTGGTTAGGATTACTATTTACAGACTTTGGAAAAATTTAATAACAACATGCAATCAGTAAAACAGAAAAATAACAAGCTAGTCAATGCAGAACCACAGAGATATATATCATCCAGATAGTAATCAAAAATCTCAGAGAATGTCACCTTACAATATCATTTCTTTTCATTGCCCTTAACCATTTTAATCTCTCTGTTGGGATTGAGGGCTTCCTTCCTTGACCTGGTATCATCTGCTGCACCTAAAGATGTTTGCTGTTTAAGCCTGAGAACCACTACTTCAGGATGTAATTGCATATACCTCTCAGAATCAAAGAATTTACTTGAAGCATATCTCTCTAGCTCTTTCTGTCTCTATTCAGACATAGTTGAAATGTTGGATGAGTGTTTTCCTTGTTCTCTAGACTTTTTAATCTGATCCAGTGCAGCTAGTTCCTTCATTCTTGCAGTCCAGGCAGCAGGATTGTTTTTAGGGTCCTCAAAAGGTATAGGAGGCTCATATCTGTTAGAGGGATTGTCTTGAGGAGGCCTGGCAGACACTGTTTCTTTCAGCTTATAAGGGAAAGGACCAGATGTTGTTTCAGTAGAAATTTGTCCTCCCCTAGAATATGGGTGTTGCCTGGAGTACCCTTTGGAGTAAAATTGAAGATCTCTTTGATTTCCTCTGTATCCTCCTCTCCTAGAATGAGAACCCCTGGATTGGCTTCCCCTATTGTAAGACCTGGCATGAGGCTAATAGGGAGCCTGACTTCTGGCTGGGGGTTGAGCAGCAGAGCTTCCACCTACACCTGCATCAGGAGGAGGTGGTGGAGGAGGATGAGAGTGCTGGAATTGGGATGAACCCTTCTCATATTTCCTCTTCTTTTTCATTGCTTTCAGCTGGTTCTTGGAGTATTGTATCCAGTGTTCAGTAATAGGGCAGTCATATAGAATGTAATATGGAATGTCATTGTTATCCTTAACTTTGGAAGGAGGTACCCTTTTCATTGCTTTGCTCCTTGCCTTTCTTTTCCTAGCAATGGTAGCAGAAGAGTCATCAGAGTCTGTTCTAAATTCGTCACTTTCAGAACTCTGGTCATCATAGAGAGCATCTATTTTCTTCATCATAGGAAGCAGTAACAATAACAGCAGCAACAGTAGGCTCTGGAGAGGTGGCAGCAGCAACAACTTCACTAACAACAGCAGAAACAGAAGGAATATCATCAAAGACTGCAGAAGGCTCAAATTCAGGTGCCTCTGACATAAGAATATCCTTGGAAATAGGTTCATCAGCAATGACTGAAACTTCAGCAGTAGTATAAACAATAGCAGAAGCAACCACAACGCTTTCTTCAGAAGAAGCAGCAGTATCAACATTTTCAGTAGCAGCAAACACTGAATTGACAAAGGAGGAGATAATGCTTGGGTCACAGCAAGAAAATGGCACAAGGGCCTTGGATAAATCTTCTGGAGGCTGGACAACATTGACCTCTAGCAGACAGCTGAAGTAGAACTGATCAAAATCTGATAGCAAAGACCTGAGGTCTATTGCAAGGACTGCAATAGGAGGACTTTATGCTTGAGGCACAGTAACAGCAGTAAGAGAAGGAGCTGAAGAAGCAGCAAAGACAGCAGCAGCAGCAGACAGGCTTGCAGAAGCAGTCATAGAAGCAGCAGCAACAACAGCAGCAGCATGAAGACTCACTTCATATGGCATCTCCCCCTGCCTAGATGCAGACAAGTCTGGATCAAGGCACACTACTGTAGGAGCTGCCTGAGGGAAGAGGGAAGAGAGCCTGGCAGAGAGGGCTGCCACTAACAGGTGTAGTGGAGCCAAGGAGGTCTCCAACAGCAGAGTTAGCCTGGGGGCAAGCAACTCATACAGCCTGTCAGCAAGGGCTGAGATATCTACTTGCTCAAGGATGACTTGAGCAGAGGTAGAAGATATAGGAGCAGCTGAGGGTTCTGGTAGAGGAGAGCTGGAGAATGGTGGAAGGGATGGCTGAGGTGTTGGTAAGGTGGATATGGAGGACAGGGGAATGGAGATAGATGGGGTGAATGTTGGTTGGTCTATGATTTCCTGTAGAAGGTCTTGGTATGAAGTGGAGGAAGAGGGTAACTCAGGAGGAGATGATGGGGAATCATCCATAAAGGAATCATCAAGTAGGGTGAAGGATGGAATTGAGGGTGATGAGGTGACATCTGGTGGAGGGTAGGAGAATAATGGATGGAAGTGGTCTTTTTGTGTTGGAAGAGTAGGGACTGGAGATGGTGTGGATGTTGGAGAGGGGCTGGATATGATGATGGTGGATGGTGCTGGGATGGTAGATGGTATGGGAAGGGATGGAATTGGAGGAGGAGGAGGAGAGGCAACAACAGCAGCCATGTCATCTGCAGGGGCAGAGACCTGTGGAGGAGTGACTCTTAGAGTCCTTGTGCCTGAAGGAGTACTGGAGGAGGGCCTGCTAGGCTTGCTGATTTGTCTGTCCCACTTTCCAAAGAGGGCACAAGACAGTTTCTTGGAGGCATTTATATGAATTCCAGAGGAGACCAGCAAGGCAGGGCACCTGTGCTGCAGAAACACTCCAATGATCCTCCCAAAGTTTACAAAGCTTTTGTTGATTTTCTTTTTGATGAGGTCAAAGAAAACCTCTCCCCAATTCAGATTCTTCTTATCTACAAGAGCTCCCATAAGGCAGAGCTGATACCTTGAAATTGTATCATGGGCAGAGTGCTTAGCCAGTAACACTTTCCCAACAACATCTGCCATGAATCTATATTCTACAGACATGTTCCTTTTGAAGAGCTTGCTAGGGTTTCCCTCTGAATGACCTATTCTGGCAAGCAGTTCAGAATACTCATCTCCAGATAATTCAGCAGTATCTTCTCCATTTCTCAACTCAAAGACTTCTGTTAAAATTGTTGGGGTTAAGGGTACCTGAGTTCCAGATATAGACCCAACAATGGTGGAGTTATCTTGATTATGGGCAGTATAAACCCATTCTTTTATCTCATCAGAAGCCAGCTTTATCCTTGTGGTCATTATTGCTGTCAGATTCTGGTCTTTGAACAATCCCAATATATCTTGAAAAACCTGGTCAGTTGTGCTGAATGATTCCATATCGATATCAAAACCAGCATCAAACTTCATAGCAGCAAGAACAGCAACTGACACATCCATTGGTACCTTCAAAAATTCAACAAACAAAACGACCAAGTGTAGAACTATTTGGAGGGAAAGAAAATTCTTGCAGAGAAATCGAAAGCGCAAAAGAGAACGACGGCGAAAAAAGAGTTTTATATTAGGGTTCGACGCAGAATTGGAAAGATCGTTGAACTCAGTTCGACGATCGAGGATTCTAAAGGAATCTGAAGAGTCTTCAACATCATCGATCTCCGTTCGACGATATTGGAGAGCGTCGAGCTCCGTTCGACGATCGTTCAGAGAACAAAATCGTCGAGCGCCGTTCGACAGTCATTGACCGGAAGAGGTAGTTCATACTATCTAAGAGACGCTGAACTTAGTTCGACGATTTAGGAAATCGTCGATCTCCGTTCGAAGATCTTGGGGCAAATCGTCGAGCGCAGTTCAGAGATCAGAAAAATTCTAGACACTAAGAAAAATCAGAATGTTTGCATAGTCTTGGTCAATTTTAAGCTTTCAAAATCTTGGATATTATTTAAGACTTCCTCCATCTAACATTCCTAACTTATTTAGGAAGAAGGTGTGTTTCTTTTCATCCAAAGGCTTGGTGAAAATATCTCCCATTTGTAAATCAGTTGGGATATATTGTAGTTCAATTTTATTTTTTTCAACATTATCCCTTAAAAAGTGATGTCTAATCTCTATATGTTTTGTCCTACTATGGAGGGCTGGATTTTGAGCTATAGAAATAGCACTGGTGTTGTCACAAAAGATTTTAGACTTCTCTAAGTTGTAGCCATAGTCTAGGAGTTAGTTTTGAATCCACAAGATTTGTGAACAACAACTGCCTGCAGCCATGTATTCAGCTTCAACAGTTGAAGTTGACACAGATGTTTGTTTCTTACAAAACTAAGAGACAAGTCTATCACCAAGGAACTGACAAGTTCCACTGGTGCTTTTCCTGTCAATTCTGCATCCCGCATAGTCAGCATCAGAGAATCTAGTTAAATCAAATGCTGAATCTTTTGGATACCAGAGACCTAGATTTGGACAACTTTTAACATACCTGAGAATCCTCTTTACTAGTGTTAGGTGTGACTCTCTAGGGCTTACTTGGAACCTAGCACAAATACATGTAGCAAACATTATATCTGGTCTACTAGCTGTAAGATATAGTAAAGAGCAAATCATTGCTCTATATGTAGTCTGATCAACAGTTTTCCCATGTTCATCAGCATCCAATACAGCATTAGTAGGCATGGGTGTTTTCATACAAGATGCTTCAGACATACCAAATTTCTTAACCAATTCATTTGCATACTTGGTTTGAGAAATGAAGATGCCTTCAGCATGTTGCTTGACTTGCAATCCTAGGAAGAAGGATAGCTCACCCATGCTACTCATCTCAAATTTAGAATGCATAAGGTTGGAAAACCTTCTGCATAATTTGGAGTCAGTAGAACCAAAAATGATATCGTCTACATAAATTTGTACTAGTAGGGTATGAGACTTATGGGTTCTAATGAAAAGAGTTTTGTCTACTCTACCCCTTATAAAATCGTTTTCCAAGAGAAAGCATTCTAGGGTCTCATACCATGCTCTAGGAGCTTGCTTGAGACCATATAATGCTTTATTCAATCTAAAAACATAATTAGGAAAAGTAGGAGAGATAAAACCTGGAGGTTGTCTAACATATACTTCCTCTTTGATGTATCCATTTAGGAATGCACTCTTGACATCCATCTGATATACCTTGAAGCCTTTGTGAGCTGCATAAGCTAGAAATATTCTGATGGCTTCTAATCTTGCAACTGGTGCAAAGGTCTGGTCGTAGTCGATTCCTTCTTCTTGAGAGTATCCCTGAGCAACTAGCCTTGCCTTGTTCCTTATAATTACTCCTTGATCATCCAGTTTGTTTTTGAATACCCATTTTGTTACAACAATGGAATGATCCTTAGGCTTTGGCACTAGTTCCCATACTTTGTTTCTCTCAAATTGATGCAACTCCTCTTGCATTGCAATGATCCAGTGTGGATCTTTCTCTGCATCTTGAATGGGCTGAGGTTCAATTTGAGATAGGAAGCAGGTGTGCAATAGGTTTTGGTTGACCTGATTTCTAGTTTGCACACCAGCTGAGATTTCTCCAATTATTTGGGAAATTGGATGGTCTCTTGATGTTACTAAATCAACAGGGGGTGTTGATTGTTCACCAACCTGTGTTGTTGTTTCCTTTGGTGGTACAACAACTGGCCCTTCAAGTTGTTCTTTAATATGTGGAGCATTTTCTTCATCTCCACTGCTTTCATCCTCTTGAGTAACCTGTAACTTGTTCAAGTCTTCAACTAGAGAATGTTCCTGCAAAGGTTCTATGGTAGAAGAAATCTTCTCCTTGAAAGACATGTTAGTTTCATCAAATGAAATATGAACAGATTCCTCAATTTTTAAAGATGATTTATTATAGACCCTATAAGTCTTGCTGATCATGGAGTATCCCAGAAACGCTCCTTCATCAGCTTTGGCCTGAAATTTTGCTAGATATTTCTTGTCATTATTATGAATATAGCAAATGCAACCAAAGACTCTAAAATAATCAAATTTAGGTTTCTTCCCTTTGAGTAATTCATAGGGAGTCTTTCCCTTTAGTTTATGCATCAAACTTCTATTCAGCACATAGTTGGAGGTGTTCACTGCCTCTGCCCAAAAGGATAGAGGAAGGTGAGCATCTGACAATAATGTAGTGGCAGATTCAATAAGGTTTCTATTTTTCCTTTCAGCTACCCCATTTTGTTGAGGAGTTCTAGGAGCTGAGAAAGTATGCCTGATCCCTTCACTCTGACAGAACTCTTGCATAAGAAGAGAATCAAACTCTGTCCCATGATCACATCTTATCAGGGCAATGTGAGTATTGAACTCAATCTGTATACATTTGAGAAACTCTGTCAGACACTTGAAGTTATCAGACTTCTTCCTTAGAAAGAACACCCAAGTGAATCTAGAGAAGTCATCTACAACTACTAAAGTGTAGGATTTCCCTCCTAGGCTTTGTACTGTGATGGGTCCAAAGATATCCATGTGTAACAGATACAATATCCTAGGTGAATCACTCTTATTAAGTGACTTAAAGCTATTTTTAGTTTGCTTGCCTAATTGACAAGCCCTGCAGAGTCCTTCCTTCTTGTATTGGCCAGAAGGTAGTCCTCTAACAAGATTGTCCTTGGATATCCTAGCAATAGTTCTAAGGTTTAGGTGTCCTAATCTCTTATGCCATAAAATATTTGGTCTACAGACAGAATTAAACAAGCAGATATCTACATCAGTTGAAAGAAAATCAAGTAGATAGATGTTACCTTTCCTTTTACCTGTCAACACAGTTGTGTTATCCTCTGACTTGATTTTGCATAAGACTTTGCTGAAGGTCACCTGGTAGCCTTCATCTCATAGATGACTGATGCTAATTAGGTTGTGCTTCAGTCATTCCACATAAGCTACCTTCTTGAAAGTTACTGATCCAATCTTGACTGCACCATATCCTTTAGTCTGTGCAAAATTTGAATAACCAAAGATAACTTTGGGTCCAAGCTTGGCTCTGAAGGATGTGAGGTTGTCCTTGTTCCCTGTCATGTGCTTAGAGCACCCACTATCCAAATACCATTGCTGGTTAGATGTTGGATAGGTCTTCACCTGCATATAAGACAATTCATTTGTTTTTGACCCAGTTTACCTTGGGCCTAGGGTGATAACCTTTATATTCTGAAATGAAAGTCATCCCAGGTTGACTCTTATATCCTTCAGGGTGATATCTCCTTAGAGGTATAATCCATTCAGTATAAGGGTTAAAGATTTGCGATGAAGGACCCTTAGGATTCAATTTTGATTTGCCTTTGAAAAATTTTCCAGAGCTCTGACCTCTGTTCGACGATCTTGGAGCTGCGTTTGACGATCTTGGGTCAGATCGTCGAGCTCCGTTCGACGGTCGACTATGCCTGAGGTCAGGTATTTGAGATCGTCGACCTGCGTTCGACGACTTTTCTTGAGATCGTCGATCTTCGTTCGATGATTTTGCTTGAGATCGTCGATCTGCGTTCGGCGATCGTCGAGCTCCGTTCGACAATTTCTGCTGGGACTTAATTTTCTGAGGCAGATCAGAATTTTTCCTAGCAACCTCTACAACTCCCTTTCCTTTGTCAGAAATGAATTTGATTGGAGTTGTTAGAACTATGGGTTGGCTGGATGAAGCACCCTAGCCCAGTGTACTGTTAAATCTGGAGTTCACTGTACTTGTGATGTCCATCAGCTTGATCCTTCTCCCATTAATGGATTCTTCAAGCTTTTTGGCCTCAGAGAGCTCACTTTTCAGTGAAGCTATCTGTTCCCTACAGCACTCCAACTCCTGAGTGAGTTTGAGGTTTTCTGACTTTAAAGTATTGTGTTCAGATAATTGATTTCTGAGAGAGATAGTTTCTTTCTCAGACTTTAGCAGGTCTAAACACAGTGCTTTAAATTCAGATTTAAAATCCTCTGAACTAAAATCAAAAGAACCAATTACCTGATCTTCTTCAGGTTGAGTCTCTGAATCTGACTCTGACTCTTCTTCTTCTGAATTGTGCTGTGAGGCATTGATTGCCATCATGCAGAACTCTTTTTCTTCTGCATCATCCTCATCATCACTAGAACTGGATGAGGCTTCTGACTCCTCTTCAGTCTCACTCCAGGATTCAGCAACAAACCCCTTTCTTGTATGTTTGTTTTTGCTTGATGAGGGTTTGCCATTGCCAGTCCTTTTGGAGTCTTTCTCCTTTCTTCTTTCTTTCCTGTCCCTTCTGTCCTTGTTCTTGTTCTCTGGACAGTCAGGAACTATGTGCCCTGGTTTCCTGCAACCAAAGCAAATAATGTCTTTATTGTAATTATTAGTGGACTTGTCATACCTTGGCTTATCATGTTCCTTGTATGATTTCCTTCTGAAGTCCTTTCTGGCCATCTTGTAAAATCTTTTGGCCAACAGATTAAGTAGTTCATCATTGCCTGTGGCTTTGTCTTCAGGCAGATCCTCAGTTGCCTTGAAGGCTATGGTCTTCTCTTTTCTTGTTGCTGGTGAGGCAGCCTTCTGTTCTTCTTCTCTATTTTTGATGAGTAGCTCACAGGATTTGAGCTTACCCAATAGAGCTTCAGTAGTGATCTCATTCAGACTTCTGACATCTTTAATTGGCCAGATTCTTGAATCCCAAGTGCTAGGGAAGCACATTAGGATCTTGTCATTAAGCTTTGTTAGAGAGATCTCTTTGTCCAATGTCCTGAGTTCACTGACAATTAGACTTAGTCTGTTGTACATGTCTCCCACTGACTCAGTTTCTCCCTTTTTGAAATTCTCATATTGAGAGATGAGATGGGATCTCCTATCCTTTCTCTCATCAGCTGAGCCTGAGACTATTTCTGAGAGTTTGTCCCAAATTTCCTTTGCTGAATTACATTCAGCCACCTTTTGGAATATGTCATCAGACATTGTCTGGGCCAAGATGTTCATAGCCTTGGCATCAACTACCTTCCATCTCCTGATGTCAGCATCTGTTCCTGATGGAGGTGGAACAGCATTTGTACTGGAATTCTCTGGGGGTCTTGGACACACTGTCAAAACAGAGTTAAAAATGTCTTCGTCAATAGAATTCATGTACAGTTTGATCCTTGCTTTCCAAAGTACAAACTTGGATAGATTGCACACTGGAGGTCTGGTGCTAGCATAATCTTTGTTTTGGGCCATGATTTGTGAAAGCAAATCTAATAATAAAATACAAAAGAAAGCAGATCTAGCTTGGGATTTTTGGGTTCAGGTGTTAGCCTGTACAACCAATCAGGTATGGTATGTTTAACCAACCTCGCTTTGATACCAATTGAAAGTGCAGTTAGATCTGATATACTCTAGAGGGGGGGGGTGAATAGAGTATTTGGTGCTTTGAAACCTTTTTACAACAATTGTTGTAATAAGAGTGAGCAGGGAAGCAGTTAAAAATCTAATCACAGAACTAAGTTAAAAAAAGCTAATCACAAAAAAATCAAGGCCAGAAACAAACATAAACACAAGCAAAACCAGAAGACACAAGGAAATATAGTGGTTCCCCTAAACTTGGGTACATCCACTCTTCTACCACCCTAGGTAGGAATCCACTGCAGGATGAGTTGATCAGGTGTCCTGGGCACCAATGAGCTTTTGATAAGGTGCTCAAAAACCAAAGCAGATTTTTTGATCAGGTGTCTTGCCACCAATGAGCTTTTGACAAGGTGCTCAAAAACCAAGCTCAAACTTTTGAAGGGAGTTTGAGAAACCCTTTACAGAGAGGGGGTGAGAGAGTGATGGAAGTCTTCTCTTTCTCAAACAACTGAGAAGACTAAGTGGATTATTGATGTCAAAGCTCCCCCTGAATCCTTGAGATCTTCAGGAAGAAATGCTTTGCTGAGGGTGATAGGCCTTCAAAGATTGAACTCCAGCAATAGATGATTTCAGCAATAGCTGAAATGTTGAATGTCTGGAGTCTGGAAATATGTTGGCCTTGAACACTTTGAAACTAAAGAGATCTGAATATTTTAGAAAGCTTGATCTCCTTGGATGTGTGTGCGTTCTTGAGAATTCTTTTAGACAGAATATTTTTGAATGTATCTCTGTGATCTGTGTGTCTCTCTTTGTCTCTTTTTTAGACTCCAAAAATTCTATCTGGAGGAAACATCCTCTGTCAAGTATAGCCGTTGCCCTGCATTAATTGCATCCTTAATTGCAGAATCTCTTCTGGGGGAAAGTCAATAGAAATATTCCTTGAAAAATCCCTTGAAACTTGGTCCAGAAATGAATGAAAACGGCTAGGAAATCTGTGAATTAATTGCAGAATAACTCCTTAACTGATTTGAATTTGAATTTAGAAACATCCTTGAAGATATCCAAGATCGTCGAACTGAGCTCTGCTATCATCGAGCAGAGCTCAGCGATCTGGAAGTATACAGCAGCAAAATGTCGTCGATCTGAGCTCACAGATCGTCGAACTGAGCTCAGAGATAGAGATCCAAAGCAGAGTCAAAATCGTCGACCTGAGCTCATAGATCGTCGAACGGAGTTCGACGATATAATGAAGTTTAGCTCAGCGATCGTCGAATGGAGTTCGATGATCTGTCGAAGTTGAGCTAGACGATCGTCGATCGGAGCTCGACGATCAGACTTACTCTCCAAACAGAAAATCCTGGTCTTCAGGGCAGCTTCCAAACCTAGACTTCTAACCCTTAGACTCAATCCTAATTGACCTATTGAGCTATACGGGAGGTCAAGCAAAGATTTCCTAGAGACATAATGATCCTGACCTAAATTAGTAATAGGGTGTTCCAACATAGGTGAAGTGTGCCAAATGTCATAAGTTTGGTCGCACCTCTGTCCTTTGCTTGAAGAGAGGCTTAAATAAAATAACACAAGTCTGGATGCCGAAGTCGACTACCTACACTCTGGGTGGAACAACTTGGGTAACCTGATCTTTACCCTCATCCTCTTGTTGAGTGTGTTGGCATGTTAACGATAGGAAAAATGTATGGTACTTGAAGACAAGTTCATTAGCTTGGAGAAGAATAAAGAAGACATGATGATCTTTGCAGACAACTGCAGATGACATATTCTTGATGTCGACAATATGGGTAACATACTATTTTCTATTTCAAATGTTATATTTGTAGAAGGTTAAAATTAAAATTTAATTTTTACTAGTCAACTTTGTGTTAAGATTGAATGCGCTGTTTTGAAACCTCTACAAATACATGCAATGTTATAGACCCTAATTAGAACAACATGTTGCTCACTATATATAAAAATCATTGTTCTATATTTGTATCCTTAGAAACAAATGCATAAGCATGTACACGATCATTTACTCACTGTGATGTGCCTCACAGTAGCGGGGGTGTAGGTTTGTGTGCACTTGGAATGCTAACATGTAATTCACGTTGTGTCCTTAACCAGGGAAGGGTTCCAGTAGGTCCTTGTGTGACGCAGGGGAAAAGAGTGTTAGGTTGAGCAGGTTCTTGTGCGGGCATATGGGATTAATACCCCACCCTACGACACTTGTGTAGCTTCTCATGCTCATCCATCACTTAGTACGAGGCTAGATTTATGACACATTGCTTGGGTGAATTGTTCTTTGAGCAATCTCATGGGTGCTGACATACTTTTGGGTCATTTGTGTCTCGAGTATCCTCTTATTGGTCCATATGCATAGCATAGACAATATTTCATGTCCCATTCTCATGTTCGTCAATACCCTACATTCTACCCTATTGTGATGTTCTTTGTTTTTTTTACTGCCAATTTGGTGTACTTGCTTTGAGTGTATTTTTTGTTTGGATGTGTTTAAGTATTTCTTTTGAAATATCTTTATTTGTTTATTCTGTCTTGCTTGTGATATTTATTTTTGTTATATAAAAAAATCAAAAAAATTATAAAACCCAAAAAATAACAAAAAATGTGGATTGATCATTCTTATGACACACATGGCTAGAACTTAGAGCATATTGATTACGTACAATGTTGGACTTAGGTATGATAATACTTGTGAACATTGTCTATATATATCATGATATGTTGAATCTATAGGTGATTTGCTACTGAGTGTGAGTAGATATGTTAGTGTTCATTGAATATGTATCTAGATATGTGTGAGTATTTAGATAGTGGAATGACGTTACACTATTGACACATCCCTAGACGAAGAACTCTTATAGAAAGTATATGCTTACATGTTATAACTTGTGATGTTGTGTCTACCACGTTAGAAATAACTTGAAGAATCAATGTCACGATACATATGCATTTTTTATAAATGGTAGAATTTTGGGGAAAATCTCTAGTGGTAAAGTCCTATGTATATAAGTTAAAGTGTATCTATCTATATAGATAGATTTCAATTGATTTGGGGTCCTTGAAATCCAAACTAAACAATTTTTTGATTTTGATAGCTCAACGCATATACATAAAAAACAATGCATGTTATCAAGCCTTGAGTCAAGGATACCCCCCCAAATACTACTCACTCCTCTTGATAAGTATTTATGAGCATTGTGAGGACGAGCACCTTGGTCTAAAAATCATTTTGATCTTGTGCACAAACTAGTACCTTAAGCTTATGTCAGCTAGTTTTAGTCATGATATCTCGTAGATAGCACCGTGATGTGAATTTTCACCTTATTTCTCTCGTGATATCATTTTTACTTACTGAGATAAACCATGTAATGAATGTTCATTCTACTTGGTATTTGTCTTCTGATGTTATACGCTCACATGTCATTGCTCTATCTAATGCTTCCATGCATAATAATTGTACTGACAAGGCACTGTATATTTATAGCACACAAGTTCATGCACACAATTTCTATTCATGACTTATACAATGTTCTTCTATATTCATTCTATAACTCTTGTTGCATTGTACTTTACATCGTTATATGCTTAGTCTACTTGTGTTGTCCAATCTTTTGTAACTCTGAACGGTTATTTTAAAACTATTTCTACATACAGCACTCATCCGTGTGACCTCTATGCTTAATATTCTCTGATTTCATGTTTGGTCACCCCTACTATTTTTGCCACTTGCTTCACCTTCTATAACTTACACTGTTTACTCTCTTTCTCATGCTCATTATATACTGCATTTCATTTCTCCCGTGCATGCGTATGTTTGTTTGTGGTCTAGCTCATCCCCTGTCGATAATATCAAAGGGGGGAGAATAGATGGTTCATGAGTCATGGGTTAGTGTAGATCACATATAGGGGGAGATTAGTTCACTATGTGCACGTAGATAGGGGGAGCATGTAGAACATATATATAGGGGGAGCGCGCGTGTAGGGGAGCTATATAGAACCTGAAACCTGAGCTTTCAAAACAATCATATATATATATATATATATATATATATATATATATATATATATATATATATATATATATATATATATATATATATATATATATATATATATATATATATATATACACGACATGAGCTTCATTATTACATCTCATGAATGGGACTTGATATTATCAAAAGAGGGAGATTTTTGGAGCTGACGGCTAACATATCCTCAGTTTAATAGCAATTCTCATGTTGTATTTGATTATATATTGTGTTTGGTAGAGTATACAGGTTTACAGGTTCAAGAGATGAGGGAAGCTCTCCTATGGCACTTACCGCCGTACGGTAGGAGTTACCGCCAGACGGCGGCCTGAATTAAATTACCAAGGTGCTCAGAAACATACTACGCCGGGCTAGTCCTATCGCTCTCGCTAGCTCGAGGAATTAATTTGTCCAGGATCTCGGGAACCTACCACGCAGGCGGAAGCTTGGTACCGCGCCTCAGTAACACACTCAATGCTCGTTGAGATAGAGGCGTTGAGTGCGTTGAGATAGAAGCATCGAGAGCGTCGAGACATAGCTACCGTCAGGCGATATCTAGGTACCGTGTCATGGTAACACACTCAACGCTCGTCGAGATAGAGGCATTGAGAGTGTTGAGATAGAGGTGTAAGGCGTTGAGACAGCTAGCCTTTCGCAGGGCGCTACCTACCTACCGTATCGTGCTAGCATTGTAAAAAGGAAAATATTCGTTTTGAATATTTTTCCAAATTTGGAGGACAACTGTCAACATCAAGCACGCGAACCTACCCCCGGGTGCTATGCTTACCGCCCGCGGTTGCCTATTTTCATAAATACATATATAAATGCACCTTATTTTCTGTGTTCCTTACCTAGATGAAAAGAGAGAGAGTTCTGTGATTCCTAGGGTTTGACCGCTTCACTCATGTCCATTCTGCTATCTTCGTCGATGGAAAAGAATACCACCTCCCTCCTGTTAGCGCATGAAGAACTCCGACGAGCCATGGACTACATCGACTACGACGAGTCGACTAGTTGTAAGCACATGAAGATCTCAAGCACCGACTATGGATCGCTCTACGGAGGAATTATCAAGAGGGAGATTTTAATCATTTTAAATACTTTAAACTTTTATTGTATTCTTTCTCTTTCTCTATTTTGCTTGAGGTGAAGGAAATCGACCGGGGAAGGTCGTCAGAATCCGGGAAGGATTCAGTGAGAAATTGTCCCAGGGAAGGGACGTCTAGATCAAGTGATCTAGCCGGGCTCTAAGACCCTTCCTTGCATGGAGGTGAAGAGCCAGCTCGAAGATATTTATTGGATGGAAAGGGAGAGAGCCAACCGGTCCTGGGAGCGTGTCGGTATAAAAAACAAAAAGCTTTTTTCACTCACTGCCTTCGATCTTCGACATCACGGAGATCAAGTTTTATAATCTTTAAAAATAATTGTTGATTTTACTTCGGAATGAAATTCATTTTCTGCGAATTCTCCTGCATATTATGTTGTGTGTGTTAGCCTATACTTCTCTAAAAGGTGCATAGATTTCTAAGGAGGAATGTGCCTAGAAAAATGAGTTCTGTAACATACCGTCGAGCGTTAGCTACCTAATGCCTCACAGTTGCTTCCATTACTTGGTTTGCTGGGCCAAAATAATTTGAATTTCTAATCAATGCATAAAACCTTATGCACCCCCCTCTAAGGTTGGCCACTAGATCCAACAGGAGTGGCTTATCACCCTTGGTTCTCTAAAAACTCTGTAAACAACCGCTAATAGTAAAATTTGACCAACACCATTCCGGTCAAGTTTTTTTTTACCTATTTAAGGTTGTTTTCCACGCTAAAATATTCGTGTGTGCTTCTGCTCAGTCTGTGACTATGCGCACGCTCGACTGTTCCACGGGCTAAGGCAGTCAAGTTTAGTCCGGTCTACCAGGAGGGTTGAGTTGTCCACAATAGTTTGGCAGCTTCTGTGGGAACTTGTACCCCTGATTTTCCTCAAAGTTTTCCGAAAGGACAGAGGACGATACCTTATACTCAATGGTACGCGTGACTAAAAAACCATGATAAGAAGAAGCACACACACTACGCAGGGATCCACCCAGAAAGATCTTGATAGAGCAGGGCCCTCAAATTCCTATATAAATGCACCGCGCCAAAATGAAACTATAAGCTTCAATGAGAGAGACTTGGATGGATTGCTCATTCTGCATAAAGACCCACTGGTTATCAGCTCTAGGATCAGAGATCCCAATTTTCGTTTCAAGAGAATCCTTGTGGACAATTGAAGCATAGTGAACATAATATTCTTGGCTATGCTTTACAACATGAACCTCTCTGAAGATAAGCTCTAGCCAGCCTTTGGCCCGATCTATAGATTCGATGATAGAGCTGTCTCGGTAAAAGGCATCATTGAACAACCGGTCACCTTGGGAGAATTCCCAAAACAAGCCTCTCACACCATCCAATTGGTAGCCGTCGAGATAGAGTCACCATACAATGCGATCTTTGGATGACCTCTTTAAGTGGCCTTTAAGGCAATTCCATCCATCCCCCATTTGGCAATAAAGTTCATCACTCACATAGGAGTTGGGGTCGAATGTGGAAATCAGGAAGCTGCACGCGCATGCTATCTACAATTGACAAAACCAAGACCGGAAGTAGCCATAAGACCAGGGCCCATTAACATCTAGGTACCGCCAAGAAGAAAAAGTCAGGAATCGGGTGGAAAAACCTTACTATGTTTCAGCTTCTAAAACTTTATCGTTGATTCACCTGCTACAAGATAAAAATACAAAGATACTGTTATATTTGCACACATACATTATATTTTAATCTAATCACTTTTGTTTGCTTCTGATCCTGCCATCATAGGAACACTCAGAGCATATCTACTCAACCACAAATAGTTAGCATCACAACTGTCCTTATTTACACAAGTTCGAAGGTTCTCCCCTCTCCCCCCCCCCCCCCCCCCCGCAACAAGAATACGTTGTAGGGCCACACCCCAAATGACCTCACACCGCCCTGGGTCGAAGGTGCACCCTTCCCCCAGCGGTAGGTCCCGGTAATGCCAGGTAATGCCCCCTCATGTACGCCACAATGGCTTGAAGGGTCTATCCCTCGCCGTCTCCAAGTGGCTTTGCACCGCCGTAGATCAAAGATTCTCCATTATCCCCTTCGGTAGGTTACAGTTCCGTCAGGGCATGCGCCCATCACTGTTTCCTCGGTCAAAAGTTGGCACTTCACCATTAAAATCAATAAATGGCTAGCATTGTCTACCCCTCGTTGTCATAAACTGACCTCGCACCACCATGGATCGAAGACAAGCCCTTCTTACCCATAGTAGGTCACTACAATCGGCGGCACCCCCTCCCAATCCGAATATCTTAATCTTCATCTGGCCAGTAAGTTAAGATGTCACTGTACCTCACCCTTCAACAAACAACCAATCATTTATTGGGTTTTCTATACAAGAGTGGAACAACACATCATATGCGCTCAATAGAATAAACATACAAGAACAACCAAAAAGAGTAAAATATCTTGTGATCTCCATAAATCAAGAAATAAAACTATACAACAAGACATTGCACTCGAGAGGGATTGAGTCTTTACTCAACCAAGATACTCCAAAGACTGAGTTGAGAAACAAGTGGTTGAGTCCACATAAAAAATATATTGTGACTCTATAGGTATCTACACGAGCGGTGGAGAACCTCGAGGGCTTGTCCCATAAGAACTGGGTTGGAGAAGGACTGTTCTCTACTTCTCCATGAATTGCTAGTTTCGTTTTCAGGAGATGCGGCGACAAGGAGTCACGATGGGATTTAGGGTAAGTGACGACTGTTGGAGCCTACAATTCACATCTCTTTTGTTTGAAAATATCAATTCCCATATTGTATTTGATCACAATTGTGTTTGGCATTCTGTGCTGGTTTACAGGTTCAAAAGAAGCGAAGAACTCATCCCTGTGACCTGCAGCCGCGCGTTAAGTTCCTACTGTAACACCCCGAAAATCGTAATCGAACTGGTTGCATCTTAAGGAATTTTTAGTGCCTTAATAGGGGTACACGGCCGGGGACACGGGCCTGTCTAAGGCTGTGTCTTTCTCTGTGTTGGCCGGCTGTGTCCAGAAAAGGACACGGCAGTAACACGGGCGTGTCAAGCGTGACACGGGCGTGTCAAGCATGACACGGGCGTGTGCATACCCGTGTCACCACTCGTGTTCCCAAGGGACATGATGGTTGGCGTGGCAGTTATCTGTGACACGCCCCTAGGTCACGGGCATGTCAGGACATGACACGAGAGTGTTAGGTTGTGACACAGGCATGTCTTGACCCGTGTACTTTTCTGTGCTTGATGATTGTGCCTGGATCGGGGCACATGGCCTGGGACACGGCCGTGTGTAAGGCCGTGTTTGGCCAAGGATTGAGGAATTTTGGGCGGATCTGAGCCGTTCATTTTCTTTAAATAAGATCTAACGACCCAGGTGTGTTCCTACTTTGTTAAGGCCGGGAATTGAGGAATAAATCCTCATTTTCTCTTAAGCCTTCTCTTTCTAAGGAGTTAGAGAGCGGAGAAAGCAAGGAGGAAGGAAGTGGAGGATTCCGGCCGCCGACGGAGCATCAGAGCACCAAATCGAGAATCGAGACCGGATCTGCGAAGGAAATTCCCGTGCGAAGCTTTCCATATGGATATATTCCCATGACGCAAAAGCAAACTACAAGGGTAATGATTCTCTACTTGAGCATATGAAGCTCTCTTTCTTCTACATAAGGAAACCCGCTCCCGCGAGTGTGCGGTGTTCCTTGGGGTTGACGTGAATAGTCCCCCTTGTGTGCATATAGAGTCCGGAACCAAAGTACGGACATAGACATTGTGTGTGAAGCCTACCCGGACATGTTGGTCTGGATCGGTGATGTTGTGTAACACCCCAAAATTCGAAAGAAGGACGAGTAGCATCGTGAACCAAGTTTGGGTCTTGGTAAGGGTCACAAGGCTTAGGACACGGGCGTGTCCATGGTCATGTCATGCCAGGTTCGTCGAGAGCCCAAGAAGTCGACAATTTTCGCTCGACGATGTGTCGAGACAGGGAACACGGCCTAAGACACGGACATGTCCATGGCCGTGTCGTGCTGGGTTCGTCGAGAGCCCGGGTGGTCAACAAACTACACTCGACGATGTGTCGAGACAGTGAACACGGCCTGGGACATGGGCTGTCCAAGGCCGTGTCGAGCGTGTTCGACGAATTTTTCTGTGAAGTCGATGAGAGGCAGTTGACGATCGTCGAGACTTCAAACACGGTCTGAGATACAGGCGTGTCCAAAGTCGTGTCCTTCTCGGGTTGTGAGTGGTCCTGTGTCGATGGAGGAACACGCCCAGGAACACGGGCGTGTACTGCATGACACGGGCCTGTCAGCTCTGACACGGGCATGTTCAGAGCCCGTGTCCTGCTTTGGGTGCGACGGTTTCGGCATCGATTGGGGAAAACAGCCTTGGACATGGGCGTGTCACAAGTTGTGTTCGGCCTAGGTGTTTTGATTTTCAATTCGGATCATGGCCGTTCGTTTCCTTCTTTTGGGATCTGATGGTCTAGGGTTTCCTTTGCTGAGTTAAGTCTGGGAATAGGGTATGAAAACCCTCATTCTTCTTCAAACACTCTCTTTCTAAGATCTAGAGAGAAGGGAGAGCAAGGAAGAAGGTGAAGGAGAGATCCAGCTGCCAGAGAAGCTTCAGTGCTCTAAATCGCGAGCCGAGTCCAGATCCGTGGAGGCACGACCGCTGCAAAGGTTTTCATCCGGCTAAGTTTCCATGGCTAGGAAGAGAGGTTGGAAGGTAATGACACTTCTCCTCTTGGTTTTAGGATGCATGTTTAGCATCTTTTACTTTCTAGTTTTTGGGCACCAAACTCTCAAATGAGAGGGCTTTGGGTTGCCAAGGTTCAAGAGGGACCTCCGGGTCGATTGAGTCCGTCCCTGACATGTTTTTGCATTAGAGATCTGTTTCGTTAGTGGATTAGGCATGGTGGGTGAATCCGTAGTAGCGATGGTTATTTTGACTCGATGATGTTGTATACGAGCTTTAAGGATTCATAGAGATCCGTTTCGGCAAGATGCCATTTGTGATGTTTGTGATGCTTTCCCCCTTCTCTCGAGTTAGTATGTGTAGTCAGAACCGGATAAGGTTAGCTCCTCAATGGCGGTAGGTGGTTTCCTTGGTGGACAAGGTTAGCTCCGCATTGGCGGTAGATAGTTTCCTTAGTGTGGGGGACGTTGCAGTACGAATGAGGGATTATGGTGGGAATGGTTTTTGGATTGTAATGTGCTAAGGCATGGCTTTGTCTCCGTGGTCGGCTAGCTATCCCGTGACGTGAAAGTCATATGTGGAGAGTGTCCCGGCGAGACTACTCCCCTTCTGTGAGACTGACGAGAATGTCAAGCATGGGGTAAGCCCGGGAAATGAGGCCATGAGCGGGTGAGGTCCAGCAAGGCTTATTAGAATTGGTCAGCGTGTTAGATGGAATCCTGGCATGAGAAGTCAGAGCTTGCAGGTAAGCCCGGGTCTAAGACCATGAGTGGGTGGGGCCATGGCAAGAGTTCCGTGTGGCGGCTTGCATGCCGTTGGGGGAATTGCAGTGCCCGCTTTGTTTGTGGCTTAATGACAATGGGGAAATGATGAGTACCCAGATGATGTGATGATGTGCTAGATGCATACGCATTAGGGTGCCTTGGGTGAAGCCCGAGTTTTGCATTCATGCTGCATAGTAGACCCCTTTTCTTTATATGCTCAACAGTAGAGAACGTGCATGTTGTTTGAGACATCCAAGCCTGTTCATTAGTGCTATACTTATTTTTGTATATTGTATACGAAGTGTTGACTTGCAGGTTGGAGGGGTACCCCGAGGTCCGTTAGGGGCGGCCAGGAGGAGATGTGTTTGTTACATAGTTTGAGGTCAGCCTTTGCTGACCTACGTTACAACAAAATTTTACAGGGCAAGGATCGCAAGCAGGAACTAGCTCGCCGGCCAGAAAGACCTAAGCCTCATGAAGTGTTACTATCCTTGCTATGGCTTTACTTTTGTGATTTTGTATGCTTGATGTTGTTGTCTTCTGGCTTGCATGCCGAGGTAGCTTAGGAGTCCATATGCACTTTGATGTTTATGTATTGTTGGAGATTTGGACTCTCTTTTGTTGTAAGGTCATAAGGCCATTTCGAGACTCTTGTGAATATGGATAACTTCTAGTCTTGGTTGATGTTTCCACTGTGTTTTGCTTATGAGTTTTGAGTTTGGGTAGTTATATCATCTTATAATACGAAAGCTGTGGCGTCTATATATTGTGGGGCCCCGGCAGGACCCATATTATACGGTCATTACAGGGGAGGTGTTACATGTTGCATATTATATGGTTTACCGAAGAAGACTCTATGCTTTGTGTTTTCGGGTTTCTACACGGTAGATTGCAACAGGGATCCTTGGGGATTAACTCCAAGGCGCACTCGGAAATCTGAGCGGAAACGTTGTTCTGCTAACTTGGCGGCCAAGGAGCCAGCCTTGAATATAACTGGGTATTGTGATGTTTGGAATGTTTTGGGATCCGAGAGAAGCTTGGCCCGTGCATACGTCTTAAGGTGACTATGCGGAGTGAGCAACAGGCAAGTGGAATCGGACTTAGGCTATGTGGTCCGGTGCGAGATTACCAAAGAGGGACTGGCCATTGGCATAGCCGGGAGTCTTAGACAGTGGTCAGAAAGACTAAAAAATGCTCACGATTTTGTCATCCCGGGGATGGTGGTGAAGCCACGGAATTGACCGGATTCACTGATGATGTCCCTTCAGTGCACGGGGTGTTTGGTTGTGTGAGCCTACACCTGTGGTGTAGTACGTTCGCACTTTATTGTTTATCTGGGCTAATGAAATGCAGGAAAGGAGCACCGTCATCCCGAGTAAGGGGCGGGGTCGTTATAATTTGGTCGGCTTTGGCTGATCGTTACTTTATTTGCCACCGTGCAGTGGAATGTTGCTTGCAGGTGATGTGGAGCCAAGTACCAAATAGCGGGCTGAAACCCATGTTGCTGAGTTGGACCTCGAAGGCCAACGAGAATTGTTGTTTTTATTTTTGTCATGTGTGGCCGGCCTGCGAGTCGATGTATGTAAATCATTAATTTGTTAAGTAAACTCTTGTAAGGCCATAAGGCCAAGTACTTTCAGTGTATTTGTTATTTCATTCCTATGGTAGTATGTGGACAATCATGATACTAATTATTCAATTATGGGTTTTTTCCAACTGTTTAAAAACTTCCACTAGAATGCTCTGTGTTAGGGCGAATAGTCATAGTTGGATTTTTAATATTCTTATATAACCCTTCTGATTGTCTGTGGTATATGGCGTTGGGTTCCAGATGGACCTTCTGTTATATGCCATTCGATAGATGAAAGTGTTACAATTTGGTATCAGACTTCTGGTTTCAGCCTTCTTTATTTGAATTCGTGGGCGAATTCTTTTAAGGGGTGGTGAGCACATGTATGTGCGTCATCGTTATAACATAAAAGAACCCATGAATGTCCACTTAGGAATGAAAAATACACTTGTTTTGAGGAACCTGAGTGTTCCAATGATTGCTTTTAGCAATCGATTTGTCGCCTAATCGAGGGTTTATGCTATTATATGCAGCTAGGAGCGGTGCTGGGCAATCGGAACGTCTGCGATCGGCGGAAAGTAGTGCACCAAATGACGTGCCTACAACACCTCCTTCAGCAGAAACCATCAGATTGGTCGCTAAAGAAGTCTTTGCTATGATAAATGCCCAATCTGTAGGGCAAATGCACCATGCACCACCTGTTAATGAGCAAGAACCGATTAGGGTGGTAGAGCCGGGAGTGGTAGAATGCGTGACAGTTGATCAAGTAGCACCAAGGAGGGCTACAAATAAGCAGCTCAAGCATGTAATGAGCTTTAATCCTCCAAGGTTCGACGAGATTGGATCGCCAACTCAAGCTGAGGATTCGCTCTCTACGATAAAGAGAGTCTTGAAGGCCACGTTAACTGAGGAGTGGCAGAAAACCACCATAGCGACCTTCTTATTGGCTGGTGAGACGAGGCTGCGGTGGGACGAGTTAGAGGTTCACCTCTTAGTGGGAATGCAACTTGTAGATGTGCCTATGGAGGAATTCTCATGATTGTTCTTGGCCAGGTATCTATCCCCTGCTCAGAAGCCTGAGGTGGAGAATCAGTACCTTGGTTTGACTCTGGGAGGCAGAACCGTGGACGAGTATCTCCACGAGTTTACTCGGTTGGGTTGTTATGTTGGTGCTACGTTTACTGAGGAGGAGTGGAAGACCAACCGATTCTATGAGGGTCTACGTGGCGACCTACAACTACTCCTTGCTGGGCCTAAGGCGCAGGGCTTCCTAGCCTTGGTCAATTCGGCCCGATCATTGGAAAAGGTCGTGAATAAAGTGCAAGAGAAGAAGGACCCAGGGGAAAAGAAGTCAGAGTTCAAAGTGCCAAATGTAAAGTCGGGTTTCCGCAGATGGAAAAAGAAGTCGAAGACTTCGAGCTCAGTCCCTTCGTCTGGTGCGACAGGGGCAACCACAAGTTGAGTCCCAGGAGCTTGCTACAATTAGGAAAGATGGGGAATTTTGCTCGTGAATGTGGGAGCGGACGTGCAAAGTCCGAGAGGAAACTTGGAGCAACATATGAAGAGAAAGGGAAGGTGGTGAAGTCAACCGCATCCCACCATGCTCCAGCCCAGCCTAGAGTATATAATCTTGGTCTGCAAGAGGCCATAAAACAAGCTGACGTGGTGATAGGTATGAGTTAAGTTATAGCAGTTTACTTTATGTAGTTGTTACCTTTTTATATGTTAGCTTATAAATGTTGGTGCTATGCTTTGTGTTAATTTTCGATTGTCCGGCGAGAGCCCTGTTTGGTACGGGAGCTTCGCACTCCTTCTTGTCCGAAAAATTCGTATCGCGTATCAGAGTCCCTTCCTCGATGGTAAAGGACAAGTTGGATGTGTTGTTTCCCAATGGGTGCTCAATACGCGTGGATAGAATCTGTGTGGTAAAGATATGGATTGGGGACCAGGAGTTTGATTTGCGAGTGTCGTTACTGCTGATAGTGGAGTTCGACGTAATCTTTGGTATGGACTAGCTCTCGGAGCAGCGAGCATGTATTGATTGGAACCGAAAGGAGGTTATGTTGGGACTGAATACTGATCGGGAGACTACGTTTGCGGGCATGAATTGGTTGAGTAAGATTTTGATGTCGGCCCTTCAGGTGATCAAGGCAGTTCGGTCTGGGGCAGAGCTATTTATTATATTAGTGCAGACTTCAAAGCCTAAGACAAGTATGGGCAGTATTCCAGTTTTGTCCGAGTATCCTGATGTGTTCCCAGATGATCTCCTAGGAGCCCCTCCTTAGCGGGATATTGATTTCACTATTGAGCTGGTGTCGGGTGCTAAATCAGTGTCACGCTCTCCGTATCGGATAGCGCCAAGAGAGATGGCGGAGTTGAAGGTGCAACTACAAGAGTTGTTGGAGCAAGGGTATGCGCGTCCAAGTTCGTCGCCTTGGAGCGCACCGGTCCTCTTTGTTAAGAAGATGGATGGGAGCTTGCGACTCTGTATCGACTATCGGGAGTTGAACAAGCTTACGGAAAAGAATAAGTATCTGATCCGGAGGATTGATGATCTATTTGATCAGTTGGTCTGGTCAACAATCTATTGAAAGTTAGATCTGAAATCCGGCTACTACCAATTAAGGATAAGGGAAAGTGACATCCCAAAGACAGCGTTCAGCACGTGGTTTGGGCATTACGAGTTCACGGTCATGCCGTTTGGATTGACAAATGCGCCATCCGTGTTTATGGATCTGATGAACAGGACGTTCAGAGAGTACCTGGACCGTTTCGTGATAGTATTTATCGATGATCTCTTGGTGTACTCGTAGTGTGAGGATGATCAATACAAGCATCTGCATATGGTGTTAGAGACATTGAGAAGGAATCAGTTGTATGCTAAGTTCTCCAAGTGTGAGTTCTGTTTATCATCGGTAGAGTTCCTTGGTCATATTGTTAGTGGAGAGGGGATAGCGGTGGATCCGGCGAAGATAGTGGCGATACGGGAGTGGCCTGTGTTGTCTACAGTGGCGGAAGTCCGGAGCTTTCTGAGGCTTGCCGGCTACTACAGGCGCTTCGTAGAGAACTTCTCGTGGATAGCGCTATCACTCACGACATTGACAAGGAAGGATCAAAAGTTTGTGTGGTCGTTGGACTGCGAGCAAGATTTTGAAGAATTGAAGAGGCGGTTAACCACAGCGCCTATTTTATATTCGCCGAGTGGGACCGAAGGGTTTGAAATCTATAGTGATACTTCGGGCAGTGGTTTGGGTTGTGCTCTGCTACAATATGGGATCGTGATAGCCTATGGTTCATGACAATTGAAGGTTCACGAGAGGAATTATCCGGTTCACGACATAGAGTTAGCAGCCGTGATATTTGCTCTAAAGCTGTGGAGACACTACTTGTACGGTGTGAAGGTCGATATCTACACCGATCATAAGAGCCTGAAGTACTTGTTAGATCAGAAGGACCTGAACATGAGGCAGCGGAGGTGGATGGAGTTCCTGGGGGACTACACCTTCGAGATACATTATGTGCCTGGGAAAGGAAATACAGTGGCAGATGCATTGAGTCACAGGGCTCCTGCGCAGGCCAGCTGGTTATCGGTACATGATGAGATTTTGGTCTGTGATTTGGAGGCATTAGAGATCTCTTGCATCGACAAGCAGACTAGTGCCGAGGCGAAATTATTTTGGACAGATGTGCAGTATGGCCTAGCTGATAGGGTTCAGCAGGCTTTGGTTTAGGATAACAGCAAGAAGTAGATCTTAGATGAATCTTTGGATGTGTCAAATTCCCAATTTGCTGTTGAGGATGGACTGTTATGGATGAACGGTCACCTATGCGTCCCTAGTGCGGATAATCTTCGGGAGGAGTTGATGTATGAGGCTCATCATACCAAGTACTCAATCCACCCGGGGAGCACGAAGATGTATAAAGACATGAGGAAGTTATTCTGGTGGCCAGGATTAAAGATGGATGTAGCACTTTATGTGGCCAAGTGCCAAACATGTGCCTTGGTGAAGACGGAGTGCCAGAAGCCCGGAGGTTTTGTGAAGTCCTTGCCTATTCAGGAGTGGAAGTTCGACGACATTTTTATGGATTTTGTGCATGGTTTGCCAAAGTCGCAGAGGGGAAATGACGCCATATGGGTGGTCGTTGATAGATTGACAAAAGTGTCGCACTTCATCCCAAACAGGAAGGAAGATCTGGTGGAAAAGTTAGTCAAACTCTATGTGGATAATATTGTTCGATTGCTTGGTGTGCCCCGCAGTATTGTTAGTGACCAAGATGGATGCTTCACGTCAAATGACTGGAGGCTGGTGTATAGTGTGTTGGGAACTAAGTTGAGTTTCAGCACAACCGTTCATCCACAGATGGATGGTCAGACCGAGAGGGTCAACAGGATGATGGAGGACATGCTTCGCATGTGTGTCCTGGATTTCGAAAGCAGTGGGAAGATCACCTGTAAATGGTGGAGTTTGTATATAACAACAACAATCAAGCGAGTATCGGAATGGCGCGTTTAGAGGACTTGTATGGGATAAACTGTCGCACGCCATTGTCTTGGTTGGAGACAGGGGAGTCGAAGTTATTCAAACGTCAAGCGGTGGAAGACGCCACTTCAATGATACATACAATTTAGGAACGGTTGAAGATCGCTCAGGACAGGCAGGAAAAATACTATAATGCCAAGAATAGAAACATGGAGTTCGGTGTTGGCGACTGGGTGTATTTGAAAATCAATCCGTTCAAGGGTGTCTCGCGGGTTCGATGCTTGAAGAAGTTGAGTCCGAGATACCTTAGATCGTTTGAAATTATGGAGCGGGTTGGCGAAGCAGCGTATCGATTGAAGGTGTCGGTGGAGTTGAGTGGGTTACACGATGTGTTCCACATATCAGTGTTGTGGAAGGCGGTGCAAGAGCCTTCGCAGGTCATTGTGGTCACTCAAGTGCCAGTTGATTACGGGTTGATGACAAAGGTCAAGCCAGTATGCATTGAAGACTTTGAAGTTAAATGACTCCGCAATAAGGAAATCCGAATGGTTAAAGTCCGTTAGGTTAACTGTGGACGTGAGGAGCTTTCATGGGAGCTACAGCAGACTATGTTGGAGGAATACCCCGAGTTATTACACTCAGGTAACATTTAAATATTGTGTACCTTTACATAATTTCATGACGAAATTCTTTAAGGGGGGGGGGGAGATATGTAACACCTCGCAAATCGTAATAGAACCGGTCGCGTCTTAAGGAATTTTTGGTGTCTTAATAGGGGTACAGGGCCTAGGACACGGGCATGTCCAAGGCCGTGTATTTCTCTGTATTGGCTGGATGTGTCCAGAAAAGGACACAACAGAAAACATGGCAGCTACACGGGCGTGTCAAGTGTGACACGGGTGTGTGCATACCCGTGTCACCACCCGTGTTCCCAAGGGACATGACGGTTGGCATGGCGGTTATCTACGACGCGCCCCTAGGTCACGGGCATGTCAGGACACGACACGGGCGTGTCAGGTTGAGATACGGGGTTGTCTTGACCCATGTCCTTTTCTATGCTCGACGATCGTGCTTGGATCGGGGCACAGGGCCTGGGACACGGCCGTGTGCAAGGCCGTGTTCGGCCCAGTGAAAGAAATAGTACCTAATCACCTAGAGGGGGGTGAATAGGTGAACTTAATCTTTTTAAATTTACAGGCAGAATTAATCACAGATTTCACAGAACTCTACACAGCAATCACAGAAACATTCACACACAGAGTACATACAGATTTTATAGTGGTTCCCCAAGATCTGGGTACATCCACTTTCCCCCTTCGCCTATCTAGTAGTGTACTAGATTCGGCCTAACTTCTTCACTTCTCCTCAGATCCTCAGATCTTATAGCTCAGAACCCCAAATAGGTTCCTACAACTCAGAGTGATCCCACTCCTACAAATCAGGCACACAACCCTACCACCCAGTCTTCACAAACACCTACACTCAACCTTCAACAAGGCCTACACTCAGCCCTCAACCAGGCCTACACTTAGAGAAAAGTATCTCCTACACTCAGGCACACAAGCCCTACCACTCAGCCTTTATAATATAGGCTTACAACTCAGATACCTTAGGATCCTACAAGAAATTTAAAATTACAAAGAATATAACCACAACTCTGATTGAGAGAGAAGAGTTGTCCGGTTTCTTGAAGAGTTCTTGAAAGAACTTTGCTGAGATCAACCTCCCTTGGCTTTCTTCAAAGCTTCTTGAATTAGAACACAGTAGGGTTGATTCTCTATGCAGATGATCTTCAATCACTGCTGACTTAAGAATCAGATCTCAATCTGAAACTTTCTTCACAGCCTGGTTCAACAGCTGTCTTCTTAGAAGGAGCTCTCTCTCTCCAACTTCTTAGATCTTCTGATCACTTCAATTGATTGATGTCAATCGTCTCACTGATCATCATCCTTCTGTTGAAGGTATAAGCCTTTATATAAGCTTTCTTCATAGTGACCGGCTGATCCGGTTTCTAACAGTCTTCTGACAGCTCTGACAGTATCAGTTGACCGGTTGAAATGGCAGCTGTAAAGTCATCCAGTCACTTCTTGAATTCTCTGTCACTGTCTGAAAGTGTCGAGACAGATAGTCTTTAAGTGTCGACACAAATAGACCAAGTGTCGACACAAGTAGACTAAGTGTCGACACTAGCCTTCATGGTGTCGACACAACTCCTTGTGTTGTAGAAACTGCATCTCGACACTGCTTCTTCAGAATGTGTCGACACTGATTCTGTGTGTCGACACAAGTCCTTCTTCTTCAATACTTAGTTGAATTCTGCTAAGTGTCGACACAACTCCTTTGTGTCAACACATCTTCTTGTGTTGATACTTGCTAAGTGTCGACACATCTTCTTTGTGTCGACACATTCTTCATGTGTTGAGACTTTGCTGAGTGTCGACACCTCTCCTTGTGTCGACACTTGTACTTGAACATTGCTGAAATTTGCTGAGTGTCGACACAGCCTCCTAGTGTCGACACTTGTACTTGAACTTTGTTGATGTTTTGCTGAGTGTCGACACAGCCTCCTAGTTTCGACACTTTTGATGTCGACAAAGTTCCTCAGGGTGTCGACACTGCTTCTAAGTGTCGACACTGATTCTTTAGACAATTCTTCACTGTGTGTCGACACTTCCTGTATGTGTCGACACTTTCCTTCTGGTGTCGACTCTGCATTCCTGGTGTCGACACAATTACTCCAAGTGTCGACACAGCTTCTCTAGGTGTCGACACAAGTCTTCTTAAGTGTCGACACTTTGCTTCTAGGTGTCGATACATAGACTTAGAATCTTTTATGCTTTCCCTGCAATTACTTATCCTGCATACAGAAACTCAAAACACATCAAATACACCTTGATGTATATCATTGAGTAGGGTGAAGCTTCTTCAAATCAGGTACATATATTCCAATGTACCCAACAATCTCCCCCTATTTGGAGAAGTCATAACCCTTAGTCAATGATATACACCATACATAACAAATTTTCAGTATGATGTAAAACAGTAATAAATGACAGGGAAAATACTTAAACATGCATGAACAGAACATGTATATACCATTAGCTCAGAATAATTAATGTAATGGATGAACATATAACATTGTTCTTATAAATTCCAACATTTACATTAATCAAAAGTTTACATAGAGTTTACTACAAATTTCAACTTGTAAACTTAAGAAAATGCTATCCTATTGCTGCTCAGGTTCCTTGATTACAATCCCCTTTCTAGATTGAATCTTTGCTTGAACTGGGGCTTCAGTGTCATCAGCAGCAGCAGGCTTCTTCCCTTTAAGATCTTTCTTTTTCAACTCTTCAGCTTTGATCTTCTGCCTTTCAAAATAATGATAAGGCTTGGGGAAGTACTTGCTAGGATCCTATGCAGTAGGAGGTAGATTTCCCATTTTAGCCTTTCTTCTATATTGTACAATGGCCTCTTGCCTATTCTCATGCTTCCTCCACTCTAGGTCAGAATACCACTTGCCTATATCCAAGACATTGTCCTTAGCAGCCTTCCATGCAGTCAAGATGATATTCCTGGAAGTGGGGCTCCATTGTTCAATATCAGGCATCAATTCAGCTTGCTCTCTGAATCTTTTCTTAGATAATTGAGCTTCTTGTTCTTTTAGCAAAGCCTCTTGTTCTTTCAGTATTGCCTCTGACACAGGCTGGATAGCTTTCTCTATGATGACATTCTGATTTCCCTCAGGAGGACTGTACATAGTCTGTATCTCTTGATGTATCATGTCAAAGTTTGGTGGAGGGTATATCACTTGAGCTACTTCAGCTTGCTCTCCTCCAAGGTATGCAGGATTGATCCCAGACTCTGCCACATTGTCATCATCACATAAGGGTGGATATCCAAGGGTGGCTCTGATGGAATTTGAAATCCATTTGGTATGATCAGAGCCTACCTTGACTAATACCCTCTCTCCCTTTATGACTTCTGAAAGTGCAGCTAGATCTGATATACTCTAGAGGGGGGGGGGGGTGAATAGAGTATATGGTGCTTTGAAACTTTTTACAACAATTGTTGTAATAAGAGTGAGCAGGGAAGCAATTAAAAATTTAATCACAGAACTAAACTAAACAAAAGCTAATCACAGAAAAATCAAGGCCAGAAACAAAAATAGAAACAAGCAAAACCAGAAGACACAAGGAAATATAGTGGTTCCCCTAAACTTGGGTACATCCACTCTTCTACCACCCTAGGTAGGAATCCACTGCAGGATGAGTTGATCAGGTGTCCTGGGCACCAATGAGCTTTTGATAAGGTGCTCAAAAACCAAATCAGATTTTTTGATTAGGTGTCTTGCCACCAATGAGCTTTTGACAAGGTGCTCAAAAACCAAGCTCAAACTTTTGAAGGAAGTTTGAGAAACCCTTTACAGAGAGGGGGTGAGAGAGTGATGGAAGTCTTCTCTTTCTCAAACAACTGAGAAGACTATTTGGATTGTTGATGTCAAAGCTCCCCCTGAATCCTTGAGATCTTCAGGAAGAAAAGCTTTGCTGAGGGTGATAGGCCTTCAAAGATTGAACTCCAGCAATAGATGATTTCAGCAATAGCTGAAATGTTGAATGTCTGGAGTCTTGAAATATGTTGGCCTTGAATACTTTGAAACTAAAGAGATCTGAAGATTTCTGAAAAGATTGATCTCCTTGGATGAGTGTTCTTGAGAATTCTTTGAGACAGAATATTTTTTTTGTTGAAGATTATGATGTCTGTCTGTGTATCTGTAAAACTGTAATCTATCTCAGAGATTCAAAAAAAAAAATTTTCTTTTATTCTCTGATACAGAATAGAATAACATTCTCTGAGAAGAATAGCCGTTGGCCAGCATTAATGGCATCCTTAATTGCAGAATCTCTTTAAGAGGAAAGTCCATAGAAATATTCCTTGAAACTTGGTCCAGAAATGAATGAAAACGGCTGGGAAATCTCTGAATTAATTGCAGAATAACTCCTTAACTGATTTGAATTTGAATCTAGAAACATCCTTGAAGTTATCTGAAAACGTCGAACTGAGCTCTGCTATCGTCGAACTGAGCTCAGCGATCTGGAAATATATAGCAACAAAATATCATCGATCTGAGCTCAAAGATCGTCGAACTGAGCTCAGAGATAGAAATCCAAAGCAGAGTCAAAATCGTCGACCTGAGCTCACCGATCGTCGAACTGAGTTCGACGATATGATGAAGTTGAGCTCAGCGATCGTCGAATGGAGTTCGACAATCTGTCGAAGTTGAGATAGGCGATCGTCGATCGGAGTTCGACGAATCGTCGTGCTGAGCTCGACGATATGACTTAGTCTCCAAACAGAAAATCTTGGTCTTCAGGGTAGCTTCCAAACCTAGACTTCTAACCCTTAGACTCAATTCTAATTGACCTATTGAGCTATACAGGAGGTCAAGTATATGTTTCCTAGAGACATAGTGATCTTGACCCAAATTAGTAATAGGGTGTTCCAACAATCTCCCCCTATTTGGGTTAGGATTACTATTTACAAACTTTGGAAAAAAAATTTAATAACAACATACAAGCAGCAAAACAGAAAAACAACAAGCTAGACATTGCAGAACCACAGAGATATATAGCATCCAGATAGTAATCAGAAATCACAGAGAATGTCACCTTACAATATCATTTCTTTTCCTTGCCCTTAACAAGTTTGATCTCTCCGTTAGGATTGAGGGCTTCTTTGTTTGATCTGGTATCATCTGCTGCACCTAAATATGTTTGTTTTTTAGGCCTGGGAACTACAGCTTCAGGATGTAATTCCATATACCTGTCAGCATCAAAGAACTTGCTTGATGCATATCTTTCTAGCTCTTTCTGTCTCTGTTCAGACATTGTTGAGATGTTGGATGAATCTATTCCTTGCTCTCTAGCCTTTTTGATCTGATCCAGTGCAGCTAGTTCTTTTAATCTGGCAGTACAAGCAGCTGGATTGTTCTCAGGATCCTCAAAAGGTACAGGTGGCTCACATCTATTAGAGGGATTGTCTTGAGAGGGCCTGGAAGGCACAGTTTCTTTCAGCTTATAAGGGAAATGACCAGATGTTGTATCAGATGAAATTTGTCCTCCCCTGGAATATGGGTGTTGCCTGGAGTAACCTTTGGAGTAGACTTGGATATCTCTTTGATTTCCTCTGTATCCTCCTCTCCTGGATTGAGATCCCCTGGATTGGCTTCCACTATTATAAGATCTAGCATGAGGCTGATAGGGAGCCTGACTTCTGGCTGGGGGTTGAGCTGCAGAGCTTCCACCTACACCTGCATCAGGAGGAGGTGGTGGAGGAGGATGAGAGTGTTGGAATTGGGAGGAGCCCTTCTCATATTTTCTCTTCTTTTTGATTGCCTTCAGCTGATTCTTAGAGTATTGCATCCAGTGCTCAGAAATAGGGCAATCATGTAGAATGTAGTATGGAATATCATTGTTGTCCTTAACCTTGGCAGGAGGTACCCTCTTCATGGCTTTGCTCCTTGCCTTTCTTTTCCTGGCAATGGTAGCAGAAGAGTCATCAGAGTCTGTTCTAAACTCATCACTTTCAGAACTCTGGTCATCATAGAGAGCATCAATTTTCTTCATCAAGTCCTTCTTGAGCTGTACAGAAGCAGATGAGGAAACAGATGGTGTAGCAGCAGTTGTTGAAGCAGAAGCAGAAATGACAGCAGTAGATACAGTAGAGGCAGTAACAATAACAGCAGTAATAGTAGGCTCTGGAGAGGTGGCAGCAGCAACAACTTCACTAACAACATCATTAATAGGAGGAATATCATCAGAATTTGCAGAAGGCTCAAATTCAGGTGCCTTTGACATAAGAATTTCCTTGGAAATAGGCTCAATAGCAATGACAGAAACTTCAGCAGCAATATCAGAAGGTTCAGCAGCAGTATCAACATTTTCAGCAACAGCATACACTGAATTGACAAAAGAGGTGATAATGCTTGGGTCACAACAAGAAAATGGCACAAGTGCCTTGGATAGATCCTCTGGAGGATGGACAGCATTGACCTCTGGCAGACAGCTGAAGTAAAACTGATCAAAATTTGATAGCAAAGACCTGAGGTCTATTGCAAGGACTGCAGTAGGAGAACTTTGTGCTTGAGTCACAGCAACAGCAGTAAGAGCAGAAGCAGAAGAAGCAGCAGTAACAGCAGTAGTAGTAGCAGACAGGCTTACAGAAACAGCAGCAGCAGCAGCATGAGACTCACTTCATAGGGCATCTCCCCCTGCCTGGATTCAGACAAGTCTGGATCAAGGCACCCTGCTGTAGGGGCTGCCTGAGGGAATATAGAAGAGAGCCTGGCAGAGAGAGCTGCCACTGACAGGTGTAGTGGAGCCAAGGAGGTCTCCAACAGAAGAGAGAGCCTGGGGGCAAGAAACTCATACAACCTGTCAGCAAGGGCTGGGAGGTCTACTTGCTCAATGGTGACTGGAGCAGAGGTAGAAGATGTAGGAGCAGCTGAGGGTGAGGGTAGTGGAGAGCTGGTGAATGGTGGAAGGGATGGCTGAGGTGTTGGTAAGGTGGAGATGGAGGACAGGGGAATGGAGATAGATGGGGTAAATGTGGGTTGGCCAATGATTTGGTGTAGAAGGTCTTGAAAGGAAGTGGAGGAGGAGGGTAGCTCAGGAGGAGATGATGGTGAATCATCCATAAAGGAATCATCAATGAGGGTGAAGGATGGAATGGAGGGTGATGAAGTGACATCTGGTGGAGGGTAGGAGAATAATGGATGGAATTGATTTTCTGGTGTTGGAAGAATAGGTACTGGAGATGGTGTGGATGTTGGAGAGGGGCTGGATATGATGATGGTGGATGGAGTTGGGATGGTAGATGGTATGGGAAGGGATTGAATTGGAGGAGGAGGAGGAGAGGAAACAACAGCAGGCAGGTCATCTGTAGGGGCAGAGACCTGTGGAGAAGTGACTCTTAGATTCCTTGTGCCTGAAGGAGTGCTGGAGGAGGGCCTGCTGGGCTTGCTGATTTGTTTGTCCCACTTTCCAAAGAGGGCACAAGACAGTCTCTTGGAAGCATTTATATGGATTCCAGAGGAGACCAGCAAAGCAGGGCACCTGTGCTGCAGAAACACCCCAATGATCCTTCCAAAGTTTACAAAACTTTTGTTGATTTTCTTTTTGATAAGGTCAAAGAACACTTCTCCCCAATTCAGATTTTTTCTGTCCACAAGAGCTCCCATGAGGCAGAGCTGATACCTTGAAATTGTATCATGGGCGGAGTGCTTAGCCAGTAGCACTTTCCCAACAATATCTGCCATAAATCTGTATTCCACAGATAGGTTCCTTTTGAAGAGCTTGCTAGGGTTGCCCTCTGAATGACCCATTCTGGCAAGCAGTTCAGAATACTCTTCTCCAAATAAGTCAGCAGTATCTTCACCATTCCTCAACTCAAAAACTTCTGTTAAAATTGCTGGGGTTAAGGGTACCTGAGTTCCAGATATAGACCCAACAATGGTGTTGTTATCTTGATTGTGGGCAGTATAGACCCACTCCTTTATCTCATCAGATGCCAGCTTGATCCTTGTAGTCATTATTGCAGTCAGGTTCTGCTCTTTGAATAACCCCAGGATATCTTGAAAAGCCTGGTCAGTTGTGCTGAATGATTCCATGTCAATATCGAAACCAACATCAAACTTCATGGCAGCAAGAACAGCAACAGACACGGCCATGAGTACCTGCAAAAATTCAACAAACAAAACGACCAAGTGTAGAACTGTTTGGAGGGAAAGAAAATTCCTGCAGAGAAATCGAAAGCGCAAAGGAGAACGACGGTGAAAAATGAATTTTATATTAGGGTTCGACGCAGAATTGGAAAGATCGTTGAACTCAGTTCGACGATCGAGGCTTCTAAAGGAATCTGAAGAGTCTTCAACATCGTCGATCTCCGTTCGACGATATTGGAGAGCGTCGAGCTCCGTTCGACGATCGTTCAGAGAACAAAATCGTCGAGCGCCGTTCGACGATCGTTGACGGAAGAGATAGTTCATACTATCTGAGAGACGCTGAACCCAGTTCGACGATTTCGAAAATCGTCGATCTCCGTTCGACGATCTTGGGGCAAATCGTCGAGCGCAGTTCAGAGACCAGAAATACACTCTAGACACTAAGAAAAATCAGAATGTTTGCCTAGTCTTGGTCAATTTTTAAGCTTTCAAAATCTTGGATATTATTTAAGACTTCCTCCATCTAACATTCCTAACTGATTTAGGAAGAAGGTGTGTTTCTTTTCATCCAATGGCTTGGTGAAAATATCTCCCCTTTGTAAATCAGTTGGGATATATTGTAGTTCAATTTTATTCTTTTCAACATTATCCCTTAAGAAATGATGCCTAATCTCTATGTGTTTTGTCCTACTATGGAGGACTGGATTTTGAGCTATAGAAATAGCACTGGTGTTGTCACATAAGATTTTAGACTTCTCTAAGTTGTAGCTATAGTCTAGGAGTTGGTTTTGAATCCACAAGATTTTTGAACAACAACTGCCTGCAGCCATATATTCAGCTTCAGCAGTTGAAGTTGACACATATGTTTGTTTCTTACAAACCAAGAGACAAGTCTGTCACCAAGGAACTGACAAGTTTCACTGGTGCTTTTCCTGTCAATTCTACATCCAGCATAGTCAGTATCAGAGAATCAAGTTAAATCAAATGCTGAATCTTTTGGATACTAGAGACCTAGATTTGGACAACTTTTAACATACCTAAGAATCCTCTTAACTAGTGTTAGGTGGGACTCTCTAGGGCTTACTTGGAACCTAGCACATATACATGTGGCAAACATTATATCTGGTCTACTAGCTGTAAGATACAGTAAAGAGCCAATCATTGCTCTATATGTTGTCTGATCAACAGGTTTCCCATGTTCATCAGCATCCAATATAACATTAGTAGGCATGGCTGTTTTCATACAAGATGCTTCAGACATACCAAATTTCTTAACCAATTCATTTGCATACTTGGTTTGAGAAATGAAGATGCCTTCAGCATGCTGTTTGACTTGCAATCCTAGGAAGAAGGATAGCTCACCCATGCTACTCATCTCAAATTTAGAATGCATTAGGTTGGAAAACCTTCTGCACAATTTGGAGTCAGTAGAACCAAAAATAATATCGTCTACATAAATCTGTACTAGTAGGGTATGGGACTTATGGGTTCTAATGAAAAGAGTTTGGTCTACTCTACCCCTTATAAAACCATTTTCCAAGAGAAAGCATGCTAGGGTCTCATACCATGCTCTAGGAGTTTGCTTGAGACCATATAATGCTTTATTCAATCTAAAAACATAATCAGGAAAAGTAGGAGAGATAAAACCTGGAGGTTGTCTGACATAAACTTCCTCTTTGATGTCTCCATTTAGAAAGGCACTTTTGACATCCATCTGATATACCTTGAAGCTTTTATGTACTGTATAAGCTAAGAATATTCTGATGGCTTCTAATCTTGCAACTGGTGCAAAAGTCTCATCGTAGTCTATTCCTTCTTCTTGAGAATATCCCTGAGCAACTAGCCTTGCCTTGTTCCTTATAATTACTCCTTGATCATCCAATTTATTTTTGAATACCCATTTTGTTCCAACAATGGAGTGATCATTAGGCTTTGGCACTAGTTCCCATACTTTGTTTCTCTCAAATTGATGCAACTCCTCTTGCATTGCAATGATCCAGTGTGGATCTTGCTCTGCATCTTGAATAGACTGAGGTTCAATTTGAGATAGGAAGCAGGTGTGCAACAAGTTTTGGTTGACCTGATTTCTGGTTTGCACACCAGCTGAGATTTCTCCAATTATTTAGGAAATTGGATGGTCTCTTGATGTTACTAAATCAACCGGGGGTGTTGATTGTTCACCAACCTGTGTTGTTGTTTCCTCTTGTGGTACAACAAGTGGCTCTTCAAGTTGTTCTTCAATATGTTGAGCATTTCCTTCATCTTCACTGCTTTCATCCTCTTGAGTAACCTGTAACTTGTTCAAGTCTTCAACTAGAGAATGTTCCTGCAAAGGTTCTATGGTAGAAGAAATCTTCTCCTTGAAAGACATGTTAGATTCATCAAAAGATATATGAACAGATTCCTCAATTTTTAAAGATGATTTATTATAGACCCTATAAGCTTTGCTGATCATGGAGTATACCAGAAACACTCCTTCATCAGCTTTAGCTTGAAATTTTGCTAAATATTTCTTGTCATTGTTATGAATGTAGCAAATACAACCAAAGACTCTAAAATAATCAACTTTAGGTTTCTTCCCTTTGGGTAATTCATAGGGAGTCTTTCCCTTTAGTTTATGTACCAGACTTCTATTCAGCACATAGTTGGAGGTGTTCACTGCCTCTGCCCAAAAGGATGGAGGAAGGTGAGCATCTGACAACAATGTAGTGGCAGATTCAATAAGGGTTCTATTTTTCCTTTCAGCTACCCCATTTTGTTGAGTAGTTCTAGGAGCTCAGAAAGTATGTCTGATCCCTTCACTCTGACAGAACTCTTGCATAAGAAGAGAATCAAACTCTATCCCATGATCACTTCTGATCAGGGCAATGTGAGTATTGAACTCAATCTGTATACATTTGAGAAACTCTGTCAGACACTTAAAGTTATCAGACTTCTTCCTTAGAAAGAACACCCAAGTGAATCTAGAGAAGTCATCTACAACTACTAAAGTGTAGGATTTCCCTCCTAGGCTTTGTACTGGGATGGGTCCAAAAAGGTCCATGTGTAACAGATACAATATCCTAGGTGAATCACTCTTATTAAGTGACTTAAAGCTATTTTTAGTTTGCTTGCCTAATTGACAAGCCCTGCAGAGTCCTTCCTTCTTGTAGGGGCCAGAAGGTATTCCTCTAACAAGGTTATCCTTGGATAGCCTAGCAATAGTTCTAAGGTTTAGGTGTCCTAGTCTCTTATGCCATAAAATATTTGGTCTACAGACAGAATTGAACAAGCAAATATCTACATCAGTTGAAAGAAAATCTACTAGATAGATGTTACCTTTTCTTTTACCTGTCAACACAGTTGTGTTGTCCTCTGACTTGATTTTGCATAAGGCTTTGCTGAAGGTCACCTGGTAGCCTTCATCACACAGCTGACTGATGCTAATTAGGTTGTGCTTCAGTCCTTCCACATAAGCTACCTTCTTGAAAGTTACTGATCCAATCTGGACTGCACCACATCCTTTAGTCTGTCCAAAGTTTGAATCACCAAAGATAACTTTGGGTCCAAGCTTGTCTCTAAAGGAAGTGAGGTTATCCTTGTTCCCTGTCATGTGCTTAGAGCACCCACTATCCAAATACCATTGCTGGTTAGATGTTGGATAGGTCTTCACCTACACATAAGACAATTCATTTGTTTTTGACCCAGTTTACCTTGGGCCTAGGTTGATAACCTTTAAATTCTGAAATGAATGACATCCCAGGTTGACTCTTATATCCTACAGGATGATATCTCCTTGGAGGTATAATCCATTCAGTATAAGGGTTAAAGATTTGGGATGAAGGACCCTTAGGATTGGATTTTGATTTGCCTTTGAAAAATTTTCCAGAGCTCTGATCTCTGTTCGACGATCTTAGAGCTGCGTTCGACGATCTTGGGTCAGATCGTCGAGCTCCGTTCGACGGTCGACTATGGCAGAGGTCAGGTATTTGAGATCGTCGACCTGCGTTCGACGACTTTGGCTGAGATCGTCGATCTGCGTTTGACGATTTTGCCTGAGATCGTCGAGCTGCGTTCGGCGATCGTCGATCTTCATTCGGCGATCGTCGATCTCCGTTCGACGATTTCTACTGGGACTTAGTTTTCTGGGGCAGATCAGAATTTTTCCTAGCAAACTCTACAACTCCCTTTCCTTTGTCAGAAATGAATTTGATTGGAGTTGCTAGAACTATGGGTTGGCTGGATGAAGCACCCAAGCCCAGTGTACTGTTGAATCTGGAGTTCACTGTGCTTGTGATGTCCATCAGCTTTATGCTTCTCCCATTGAGGGATTCTTCAAGCTTCTTGGCCTCAGAGAGCTCACTTTTCAGTGAAGCTATCTATTCCCCACAGCACTCCAACTCCTGAGAGAGTTTGAGGTTTTCTGACTTTAAAGTATTGTGTTCAGATAATTGATTTCTGAGAGAGATAATTTCTTTCTCAGACTTTAGCAGGTCTAAACACAATGCTTTAAATTCAGATTTAAAATCCTCTGAACTAAAATCAAAAGAACCAATTACCTGATCTTCTTCAGGTTGAGTCTCTGAATCTGACTCTGACTCTTCTTCTTCTTCTGAATTATGCTGTAAGGCATTGATTGCCATCATGCAGAACTCTTTCTCTTCTGCATCATCTTCATCATCACTAGAGCTGGATGATGCTTCTAACTCTTCTTCAGTCTCACTCCAGGATTCAGCAACAAACCCTTTTCTTGTATGTTTGTTTTTGCTTGATGAGGGTTTGCCATTGCCATTCCTTTTGGAGTCTTTCTCCTTTCTTCTTTCTTTCATGTCCCTTCTGTCCTTGTTTTTGTTCTCTGGATAGTCAGGAACTATGTGCCCTGATTTCCTGCAACCAAAGCAAATAATGTCTTTATTATTATTATTAGTGGACTTGTCATACCTTGGCTTATCCTGCTCCTTGTATGATCTTCTTCTAAAGTCCTTTCTGGCCATTTTGTAGAATCTTTTGGGCAACAAACTGAGTAGTTCATCATTTCCTGTGGCTTTGTCTTCAGGCAGATCTTCAGTTGCCTTGAAGGCTATGGTCTTCTCTTTTCTTGTGGCTGGTGAGGCAGCCTTCTGTTCTTCCTCTCTATTTTTGATGAGTAGCTCACAAGATTTGAGCTTACCCAATAGAGCTTCAGTGGTGATCTCATCCAGACTTCTGGCATCCTTAATTGGCCAGATTCTTGAATCCCAAGTGCTAGGGAAGCACATTAGGATCTTTTCATTGAGTTCATTTAGAGAGATCTCTTTGTCCAATGTCCTGAGTTCACTGACAATTATACTTAGCCTGTTGTACATGTCTCCCACTGACTCAGTTTCTCCCTTCTTGAAATTCTCATATTGAGAGATGAGATGGGATCTCCTATCCTTTCTCTCATCAGCTGAGCCTGAGACTATTTCTGAGAGTTTGTCCCAAATTTCCTTTGCTGAATTGCATTCAGCCACCTTTTGAAATATGTCATCAGACATTGTCTAGGCCAAGATGTTCATAGCCTTGGCATCAGCTACCTTCCATCTCTTGATATCAGCATTTGTTCCTGATGGAGATGGAACAACATTTGTACTGGTGTTCTCTAGGGGTCTTGGACACACTGTCAAAACAGAGTTAAAAATATCTTCGTCAATAGAATTCATGTACAGTCTGATCCTTGCTTTCCAAAGTGCAAACTTGGATAGATTGCACACTGGAGGTCTGGTGCTAGCATAATCTTTGTTTTGGGCCATGATTTGTGAAAGCAAAATCTAATAATAAAATACAAAAGAAAGCAGATCTAACTTGGGATCTTTGGGTTCAGGTGTTAGCCTGTACAACCAATCAGGTATGGTATGTTTAACCAACCTCCCTCTGATACCAATTGAAAGTGCAGCTAGATCTGATATACTCTAGAGGGGGAGTGAATAGAGTATATGGTGCTTTGAAACTTTTTACAACAATTGTTGTAATAAGAGTGAGCAGGGAAGCAATTAAAAATCTAATCACAGAACTAAACTAAACAAAAGCTAATCACAGAAAAATCAAGGCCAGAAACAAAAATAGAAACAAGCAAAACCAGAAGACACAAGGAAATATAGTGGTTCCCCTAAACTTGCGTACATCCACTCTTCTACCACCCTAGGTAGGAATCCACTGCAGGATGAGTTGATCAGGTGTCCTGGGCACCAATGAGATTTTGATAAGGTGCTCAAAAACCAAATCAGATTTTTTGATTAGGTGTCTTGCCACCAATGAGCTTTTGACAAGGTGCTCAAAAACCAAGCTCAAACTTTTGAAGGGAGTTTGAGAAACCCTTTACAGAGAGGGGGTGAGAGAGTGATGGAAGTCTTCTCTTTCTCAAACAACTGAGAAGACTATGTGGATTGTTGATGTCAAAGCTCCCCCTGAATCCTTGAGATCTTCAGGAAGAAAAGCTTTGCTGAGGGTGATAGGCCTTCAAAGATTGAACTCCAGCAATAGATGATTTCAGCAATAGCTGAAATGTTGAATGTCTGGAGTCTTGAAATATGTTGGCCTTGAACACTTTGAAACTAAAGATATCTGAAGATTTCTGAAAAGATTGATCTCCTTGGATGAGTGTTCTTGAGAATTCTTTGAGACAGAATATTTTTTTGTTGAAGATTATGATGTCTGTCTGTGTATCTGTAAAACTGTAATCTATCTCAGAGATTCAAAAAAAAAAATTTCTTTTATTCTCTGATACAGAATAGAATAACATTCTCTGAGAAGAATAGCCGTTGTCCAGCATTAATGGCATCCTTAATTGCAGAATCTCTTCAAGAGGAAAGTCCATAGAAATATTCCTTGAAACTTGGTCCAGAAATGAATGAAAACGGCTAGGAAATCTCTGAATTAATTGCAGAATAACTCCTTAACTGATTTGAATTTGAATCTAGAAACATCCTTGAAGTTATATGAAAACGTCGAACTGAGCTCTGCTATCGTCGAACTGAGCTCAGTGATCTGGAAATATACAGCAGCAAAATATCGTCGATCTGAGCTCAAAGATCGTCGAACTGAGCTCAGAGATAGAAATCCAAAGCAGAGTCAAAATCGTCGACCTAAGCTCACTGATCGTCGAACTGAGTTCGACGATATGATGAAGTTGAGCTCAGCGATCGTTGAATGGAGTTCGACGATCTGTCGAAGTTGAGCTAGGTGATCGTCGATCGGAGTTCGACGAATCGTCGTGCTGAGCTCGACGATATGACTTAGTCTCCAAACAGAAAATCTTGGTCTTCAGGGCAGCTTCCAAACCTAGACTTCTAACCCTCAGACTCAATTCTAATTGACCTATTGAGCTATACAGGAGGTCAAGCATATGTTTCCTAGAGACATAGTGATCCTGACCCAAATTAGTAATAGGGTGTTCCAACAACTTCTCTCTCTATGTGATCCCTAAGATCATCTTTCTGAAACCTTATCTGTGCATTCAAATAGTTGACTCCATCTTTGTAGAAAGGTTTTAACCTTTGGAGCTTTTCAGTTATGAGCTTCTGTGAATCCTGGAGTGCAGAAGTAACAGCAGTGAGACCTTCTTGTAATGCCTTATCAAAGTCTGCCTTGGCTATAGTACTTGTTGTAGTTTGAGTAGTAGCCATATTCTTCATTTCAGTTACTATGGCATTATGAGAGGCTGTCAAATTATCATTCATCCTGATCTGGTTTTCTAGGACATAGCCTTGCTTCACTTCTAGCTTATCAAGTTTTGTCTTTAGTTTCTCTTGATGCGTGGCCAGATAGACTACTGCATTTCCTCCCTTATGGAAGCAGTCAGTCATTTCCTTTCTGTTGAGATTGACTTCAAATCTAATTGACTTGATGTCTTGTGCAAGATCAAATTGCAGTGACTTATGTCCTTCATCCATATACTTTTCTAGAGCTTGTCTTTGCTCATCCAGCTTGATCTGTAAAGCCACCATCAATGAACTGTAATCAGTAGATGGGGCAGGCTGTGGTGCAATGGTCTGTAGTGCTTTCTTATAGTTCTGGATTCTTCTCTTGAAGACCTGGAACTTCCTCTTCTTGGCTCTAGCAGCCTCCTCATCCTCTGAAGCAGAAGTGCTAGCTATATCCACTCTATCCTTAGGACTAGGATGTGAATCCTTCTCAGTCATTGGTATCCCTTCAGCATCTCTTGGCTCCTCACTCTCCTTGCTTGCAGTTTCTTCTACAATCTCCACATGCTCCCCCTGAATATGGGCCTTCTCCCCCCTCAACTGCAGCTATATCTTTCTCAAGATCTGTCTGGACAAGATCAGGGAATAACTCTTCTAAAGTAAATTCTTGTTGAGAAGGGGCTGGAGAATCTCTTATCTCATCAACCACTTGATTAGCAACAGATGTGTCCTCCATGACAACATCTTGGGGTTGAGATTGTATCTGTGTTTGCTGATGAATATCAGGCAATAAATCAGTCAAAACTTCTTCGTCAATAGTGAAATCTAATTTATTAATTTCAGTGATTACCTCTAGTATGGTTTGAGTAGCTTGTTCACTCTCTAGTGGAGTTGGCTCTTCCACAAGTAGAGGCTCCCCCTGGAGTGATTCTATGTGAATTGGGCTAGCTGAGGGTAGATCCCCCTGCCTCTGAGCTTCTTCTTGTCTAGCTGGAGACTGTCCAGCATTTCTTCCTTGTTCATCATCAGAACTAAACACTACTTGTTCTTCAGAGCTGCTAGAGGATTCTTGAGCCACTATGACTTTCTTCTTCTTCTTATGTGGTGTAACCTTTTCTGGGGTTGGTAGTTCTTTGGTCATGACTTTATCCCACCTAGAGAAAATTCTTAAATCCATTCTCCTCATGTGGTTTATCTTAGATCCAGCTGCTTGATTCATCACCTCAGGAACACTTCCAACTAGGTATAGACTCAGTATTCTACCCAGATTAGGCTTCTTTATACTTTCTTTTATCTTCTCAAACACAACTACAGACCAATCAGTATTTAGTTTGAAGATGATTCTATTCATCAAACTGAACATATAAGCTGAAATTCTGTCATGTCCTCCAGGCTTGCTCAGGATGACCTTGCCAACTATTTCAGACAGAAATTTTCCTTGGATGTTCATCCTTTTTCTGTTGAATACAAATCCTATCTTCAGGTTAGAATCAAGTCCACACCATGTTAGTGCCTCCCTTGTCTTAGAAGCAGACACATCTTCTTCCTTCTTTGTTCTTGGTAGTTGAAGTACTTTTCTTAGACTTTTAGGAGAGACCTTCACCTTTTCCCCCATGAACTCTGGACTTAATCTTGAGTCCTGATTCATCTAGAGTTGCTCCATTCAGAAATTCGAGGACTTCCTTCTTCCATATCTTGATCGGTTCTGATACAAGAAATTCTAACCCAGTCTCGACAATTAGGGTTACCACACCTTTGATTTCAGGTTCCGCGTCATCAAAGGCATGTCGCACGAGTTCATATCCTTCATTAACATTCTCTTCTAGCTTGGGCGCCATTAGGGTTTGAAGAAATTTGAATTTAGAGAAGAGAGATGTCGACACACAAGTTTGGCCTCGAAACTTTGGTGAGCGTGTTGACAAACAATGGCGAAAACCTGTTTATACCTTTCTAGAATCGAAGGTGAAAAGACGCGTCAAAATACTTGAATTGTGTTGACACTGTTGTAAAGTGTCGACACTTACTTATAATGTCTCGACAACTATGTGTCGACATAAGTATAGTCGACAGAATATATGCGTCGACACTTGTATATGTGTCGACAACACTTAGCTCTACACTTAGTCGAGACTCTACTAGACTAAATCTGTGTAAAGCCTAAGTGTCGACACAACCTTGGATGTGTCGACACCTACCCTGCATGTGTCGACACTAATTCTCTGATGTGTCGACACAGACTTTCTAGATGTGTCGACACCATTTCTCTGAAATGTCGACACCACTTTTATGCCACTTTTATGTGTCGACACAGACAACTCTGTGTGTCGACACCATTTTACTTAGCCAATTTTTTTTGTTTGTAAACTATTCCAAGTTTATCATCCCTAATTCAATTTTAAATTTATTGAATTTGGTTTCATCTAAGGGCTTAGTATACATATCAGCTAGCTGATTATCTGTATTTATATACTCTAGTGAAATATCTCCTTTTCCACATGTTCTCTTAGAAAATGGTATTTTATTTCTATGTGCTTAGTCCTACTATGGGAGACAGGATTATTTGCAATAGAAATAGCACTAGTCGAATCACAAAATAAAGGTGCTCTACTTACTTGAATACCATAATCTTCTAGCTGGTGTTGTATCCATAGTAGTTATGCACAGCAGCTTCCTGCAGCAACATACTCTGACTCAGCTGTGGAAATAGCCACACTGGTCTGCTTCTTGCTGCTCCATGACACCAGCCTTCCACCAAGGAATTGACAGATACCTGTTGTACTTTTCCTATCTTCTTTGCAGCCTGCAAAATCTGTATCTGAATAACCTGTCAGTTCAAAGTCTCCATTCCTAGGGTACCAAAGGCCTAGATAAGGAGTGCCCTTTAGATATCTCAAAATTCTTTTGATTGCTGTCAAATGAGATTATTTAGGGCAAGCTTGGTACCTAGCATAGACACATATAGCATACATGATATCTGGTCTACTAGCAGTCAAATATAGTAGGGAGCCAACTATCCCTCTATACAAAGTTTCATCTACAGGTTTCCCTGCATCATCTTTGCTTAGAGACATGCTTGACCCCATAGGAGTTTTCATTGTACTGGATGAGTCCATACCATACTTCCTTATCAACTCTAGGGTGAACTTAGACTGGCATATGGATAAACCATCCTCAGTCTGTCTAACTTGGAGACCCAAGAAGAACTTAAGTTCCCCCATACTGCTCATTTCAAATTGTCCTTGCATTAGTTTTGCAAATTTTTTGCAAAGACTACTTTCTGTAGACCCAAATATTATGTCATCTACATATATTTGGACTAAGATAATCTTGCCTCTGGATTCCCTAAGGAATAGAGTCTTGTCTATTTTCCCCCTTGTGAATTTATTCTCAATGAGGAAACTAGACAGGGTTTCATACCAAGCCCTAGGGGCTTGTTTTAACCTATACAAAGCCTTCCTAAGTCTATAAACATAATTAGGTTTAGTAGAATCAACAAAACCTGATGGCTGTTCTACATAGACTTCTTCCTTCAGATTTCCATTCAGAAAGGCTGACTTAACATCCATTTTGTATACTTTAAATCCTTGTAATGTTGCATAGACAAGGAACATCCTTATTGCTTCCAGTCTGGCTACTGGAGCAAAGGTTTGATAAAAATCAATACCTTCTTCCTGCATATATCCTTTAACAACTAGTCTAGCTTTGTTCTTTATAATTACTCCATTTTCATCCAGCTTGTTCCTAAAGATCCACTTAGATCCAATTATGTTGTGATCTTTTGGTTTAGGAACTAGCTCTCAGACTTTGCATCTTTTGAACTGGTTCAGCTCCTCTTGTATAGCCTCAATCCAATGAGGATCTAGGATAGCTTTTTCAAATTTCTTTGGCTCTACTTGGGATAGAAAGCTGGAGTAGAGAACTGAACTTAGATTTCTGCTCCTTATTTGTACCCCTTGTCTGAGATCTCCAATAATTTGATTAGCTGGATGATATTTTAATTGTCTATTTGCTGGAGGCAGCCTGTCTTCTGGTTGTACACCTTCAGCTTCTTCATTCAGCAGCTCCTCTTGGTCTTCTTCAGCAACAGGAGTATCTGGTACTCCACCTGGACAGCAGCCACTATCATCCACTTGCTGACTTGCAGTAGGACCTTCTACAATAGTAAGATTGTCCATCCTCTTAGTTACACCTGTAGAGCTGCAAACACTTCTAGGTAATTCATTGTTAATGAGTCTAGTTTCATCAAAAACTACATGAACTGACTCTTCTACAACTTGAGTAGTCAAGTTGTAGACCCTATAAGCCTTACTGTTGTTGCTGTACCCAACAAAGATCCACTCTTGGAATTTGGCAGCAAACTTAGTTAGATAAGACTTACCATTGTTAAATATATAGCATTTACAACCAAAGATCCTGAAATAAGATAGATTTGGTTTTCTGCCCTTCACAATCTCATAGGGGGTCTTTTTGTGGCTCTTGGTGATAGTAGACCTATTGATTACATGACATGCAGTGTTTACTACCTCAGCCCAGAAATATTCTAGAAGAGATGTGTCACTCAATAGGGTTCTACCAGCCTCTATCAAGTTTCTATTTTTCCTTTCAACAATACCATTTTGCTGAGGTGTTCTTGGTGAGGAAAATTCCTGAAATATCCCAAATTCTTCACATAGCTTTGTCATACTATCAGACTGGAATTCAGTACCATGGTCACTTCTAATTTTGACCACTGTACTGTCTAACTCATTCTGAATTTGTTTGACAAAACTATAAAAGTCACTAGGAGTTTCAGATTTTTGCCTTAGGAAGAACACCCAGGAAAACCTTAAGTAATCATCTACAACCACAAAAGTGTAGACCTTCCTACCTAGGCTGTGAACTGGCATAGGACCAAAAAGATCCATATGCAAGAGGTATAGGCACCTCACAGCATCTTTTTTCTCAATGATATTAAAGGTGGATCTGGTCTGCTTGCCCTTTTGACAAGCTGAGCAAATCCCAACCTTAATACACTTAACCTGAGGATCATTCGTCAATAACTCTTTGCTAAAGAGTTGACCAATTGTCTTATAGTTAAGATGATCCAGTCTCTTGTGCCATTTAACACAATGTGAGACTTTCTCATCAGCTACAAGACAAACAGGAAAAACATTATTCTCACACATAATGTCTAGACAATAGACATTTCTCTTCCTATAACCTGTCAGAATGATCTTTTGATCACTTGACCTACTGATATGACAACCATCTTTGATAAATGAGATGTCATATCCTAAATCACTCAGCTGACTTATGCTAATGGGGTTATGTTTCAAACCCTTAACATAATCCACTTGAGTAATTGTAATAAGGTTGCTAGAAATGTTACCAAACCCTTTGATGATTCCTTTTTCAGAACCACCAAAGGTAATTTTAGGACCATCCTTGATTGGTGTATAGTCCTTCAGCAATCCCCTAGTTCCAGTCATGTGCCTGGAACTTCCACTGTCCAAGTACCATATTGGGGCATGGCCACTTGGACTCACCTGCAAAACAGATTACTTAACCTTAGAACCCAAATAATTCTTGGGTCCTTGGTGCAAGTTAGTCTGATTCTTAACAAAACTACCTGTAGCTTTTCTAGCAGGCAGTTTGCTACTTACCTTGGCACTTGAATTATGCAAACAATCTAAGGCAAAGTGGCCTACCTTGCCACAACACCAGCACTCAAATCTGTTGTACCTTTATTTAGGTACAACCCTGGCTGTTTTGTCTACAACAGGCTTCTTGTTGAGTACTGGGTATTTGCCCTTAGACTTGGACTTTACAGTCCATGCAGTTTTTGTAAACCCCAATCCAGTTTTACCCTTATGAGGTACAAACTCATCTATTAAAGGTAGAACATATTTTGGTTTAGAAAAACTTGCTACAATATTTCTCTCTTTCTGAAGACTAATCTCCAGATTTCTAATTTGATCATTTTTAAATGTTATAGTCCCCATCTGAATAACAGTAATGTGCTTCAGTCTGGCTATTTCATTTAATTTCTGATCAAGCAACTTGTCAAAATCTGTTGCAGCAACTTTAAGACTGACAATCTCCTTAGCCTGAGTTTTGGCCAAGAGTTTGCTTTTCTTCAAAGCCTGCAACACTACTCTATATTCATCAATCAACTGATGAATGTCTCCTTCAGATTCAGATCCACTAACATCACTTGATGCTGATGTATCTGAATCTGACTCAGTACCTGACTTGGTCCAGGCTGATCCTGGATTTAGTCTCCTTCTGATAAGGCCATCAGTCCCTAGCACTGATTGTCCTCATGCTCATATATTGAGTTCATTAATTGTATGAACTCATCTTCCTCTTCTTCAGCAAATAGTCCAATATAAGCTTCAGCTTCTGAATCAGTTTCTAAAGATGACATATCAGACAGACTTTTGTCCTTCTTAGCAACAAAGGATCTTTCCTTTTTGCCCTTGAACTGAGTCTTCTTCTTGTCTGTTGACTCTTTCCTCTTTTCTGGACAATCAGCAACTACATGTCCGTGTCTATTGCAACAATAGCAAACTATCTTTGAGGATGTAGTTTTACTTGGCTTGGACTTTCTTCTTTCATTCTCTGATGACTTCTGTGAAGTGGAAGGCTTAGACCTCCACTGTTTCTTCTTTAGAAACTTCTGAAAATGTCTAGTGAAAGCTATAAAGTCTTCATCACTCTCATTGCTTTCAGAATTCTTGCTTTCTGACTCATTTGTCTCAGCCTCAGCAACTTTTTGAGGTGGAGATGGAGACTTACTTTTATTTTTCCTAGTGCCTTCTGTCTTGAAAGCCACAGCTCTTTCTTTGTGCTCAACTCTGGTAGTATTCTCTTCCTCCTTTCTTACCATTAACTACATCTCATAAGATAACAGTTTTCCAAACAAAGTTGGAGGAGGAATGTCTGCTAATTTGGTCATTTCCCTAATGGCACAGATCTTAGTATCCTAGTCTTTAGTTAGGGATCTCAAGAACTTATCATTCAGCTCATAATTGCTGAATTCTCTTCCATAGTACATTAACTCATTAACAATCCTATAGAATTTCTTATAACACTAAGTAATGCTCTCAGACCTGCCTTGTCTGAAGCTTTCATACTCTTGGTTTAACAAAGACTTCCTGTCTTGTCTTACCTCTTCTGATCCTTCCATATATACTATCAGTGTGTCCCACATTTCTTTTGATGTTTTACAATGAATCAGATTCTGAAATGTGGCATCATCTATTGCACTTACAATAATATTCTGAGCCCTCTTGTCCATAGTGGCCAGAATAATTTCATCTTTAGTCATCTCTGAATAGTCCTTAGGAGTTCTCTGATTTGCTTCCAAAACAGATATTTTCATTGGCACATATGGCCCTTCTTTGACTGTGATGTAGATTCTAGGGTCAGAGGCTTCCATAAAGAGTCTAACCCTTTCTTTCCAAATGCCAAAGATCTCCTATCTGCAGATTGGCAACTTCATGGATCCTAGCTCTTTGTGATTCTCAGTTGAACCCATTTTCTTGATTCTTGATTATGCTGATACTGCCTACAGGATCTTTACTCAGACAGTTATGTCCCTTTTTGAGGAACCTCGCTCTGATACCACTTGAAAGAAATTGTACCTAATCACCTAGAGGGGGGGGGGGTGAATAGGTGAACTTAATATTTTTAAATTTATAGGCAAAATTAATCACAGATTTCACAGAACTCTACACAGCAATCACAGAAACATTCACACACAGAGTACACACAGATTTTATAGTGGTTCCCCAAGGTCTGGGTACATCCACTTCCCCCTTCGCCTATCTAGTAGTGTACTAGATTCAGCCTAACTTCTTCACTTCTCCTCAGATCCTCAGATCTTACAGCTCAGAACCCCAAATAGGTTCCTACAACCCAGAGTGATCCCACTCCTACAACTCAGGCACACAGCCCTACCACTCAGTCTTCACAAAGACCTACACTCAGCCTTCAACAAGGCCTACACTCAGACCTCAACCAGGCCTACACTCAGAGAAAAGTATCTCCTACACTCAGGCACACAAGCCCTACCACTCAGCCTTTATAATATAGGCTTACAACTCAGATCCCTTAGGATCCTACAAGAAATTTAAAATTACAAAGAATATAACCACAACTCTGATTGAGAGAGAAGAGTTGTCTGGTTTCTTGAAGAGTTCTTGAAAGAACTTTGCTGAGATCAACCTCCCCTGGCTTTCTTCAAAGCTTCTTGAATTAGAACATAGTAGGGTTGATTCTCTATGCAGATGATCTTCAATCACTGCTGACTTAAGAATCAGATCTCAATCTGAAACTTTCTTCACAGCCTGGTTCAACAACTGTCTTCTTAGAAGGAGCTCTCTCTCTCCAACTTCTTAAATCTTCTGATCACTTCAATTGATTGATGCCAATCGTCTCACTGATCATCATCCTTCTGTTGAAGGTATCAGCCTTTATATAAGCTTTCTTCATGGTGACCGACTGATCCAGTTTCTAACAGTCTTCTGACAGCTCTGACAGTATCAGTTGACCGGTTGAAATGGCAGCTGTCAAGTCATCTAGTCACTTCTTGAATTCTCTGTCACTGTCTGAAAGTGTCGAGACAGATAGTCTTTAAGTGTCGACACAAATAGACCAAGTGTCGACACAAGTAGACTAAGTGTCGACACTAGCCTTCATGGTGTCGACACAACTCCTTTTGTTGTAGAAACTGCATCTCGACACTGCTTCTTCAGAATGTGTCGACACTGATCCAGTGTGTCACCACAAGTCCTTCTTCTTCAATACTTAGTTGAATTCTGCTAAGTATCGACACAACTCCTTTGTGTCGACACATCTTCTAGTGTTGATACTTGCTAAGTGTCGACACATCTTCTTTGTGTCGACACATTCTTCATGTGTTGAGACTTTGCTGAGTATCGACACATCTCCTTGCGTCGACACTTGTACTTGAACATTGCTGAAATTTGCTGAGTGTCGACACAGCCTACTAGTGTCGACACTTGTACTTGAACTTTGTTGATGTTTTGTTGAGTGTCGACACAGCCTCCTAGTGTCGACACTTTTGATGTCGACAAAGTTCCTCAGGGTGTCGACACTGCTTCTAAGTATCGACACTGATTCTTTAGACAATTCTTCACTGTGTGTCGACACTTCCTGTATGTGTCGACACTTTCCTTCTAGTGTCGACTCTGCATTACTGGTGTCGACACAATTACTCCAAGTGTCGACACAGCTTCTCTAGGTTTCGACACAAGTCTTCTTAAGTGTCGACACTTTTCTTCTAGGTGTCGACACATGGACTTAGAATCTTTTATGCTTTCCCTGCAATTACTTATCCTGCACACAGAAACTCAAAACACATCAAATACACCTTGATGTATATCATTGAGTAGGGTGAAGCTTCTTCAAATCAGGTACATATATTCCAATGTACCCAACACCCAGGATTGAGGAATTTTGGGCGGATCTGAGCAGTTCATTTTCTTTAAATAAGATCTGACGGCGTAGGTGTGTTCCTGCTTTATTAAGGCTAGGAATTGAGGATTAATTTCTCATTTCTCTTAAGCCTTCTCTTTCTAAGGAGTTAGAGAGAGGAGAAAACAAGGAGGAAGGAAGAGGAGGATTCCGGCCGCTGGTGGAGCATCGGAGCACCGAATCAAGAACCGAGACCGGATCCGCGGAGGAAATTCCCTTGCGAAGCTTTCCATCCGGATAGATTCCCATGGCGCAAAAGCGAACTACAAGGGTAACGATTCTCAACTTGAGCATGTGAAGCTCTCTTTCTTCTGCATAAGGAAACCCACTCCCACAAGTGTGTGGTGTTCCTTGGGGTTGACGTGAATAGACCCCTTGTGTGCATATAGAGTCCGGAACCGAAGTACGGACATAGGCATTATGTGGGAAGGCTACCCGAACATGTTGGTCTGGATCGGTGATGTTGCATATATGGTTTGCCGGAGAAGACTCTGTGCTTTGTGTTTTTGGGTTTCTACATAGTAGATTACAATAGGGATCCTTGGGGATTAACTCCAAGGCGCACTCGGAAATCTAAGAGGAAACGTTTTTCTGCTAACTTGGCAGCCGGGGAGCCAGCCTTGAACCTAACTGGGTTATGTGATGTTTGGAATGTTTTGGGATCCGAGAGAAGCTTGGCTCGTGCATACGTCTTAAGGTGACTATGCGGAGTAAGCAACGGGCAAGTGGAATCGGACCTAGGCTATGTGGTTCGGTGCGAGAGACCCAAAGAGGGACTGGCCATTGGTATAGCCAGGAGTCTTAGACAGTGGTCAGAAAGACTGAGATGGTGGTGAAGCCACGGAATTGACCGGATTCACCGATAATGTGCCCTGCGTGCACGGGTTGTTTGACCGTATGAGCCTACACCTGTGGCGTAGTACGTTTGCACTTTATTGTTTATCTGGGCTAATGAAATGCAGGAAAGGAGCACCGCCATCCCGTGTAAGGGGCGGGGTCGTTATAATTTGGTCGGCTTTGGCTGACCGTTACTTTGTTTGCCACCGTGCGGTGAAATGTTGCTTGCAGGTGCTGCGGAGACAAGTACCAAATAGTGGGTTGAAGCCCATGTTGCTGAGCTGGCCCTCGAAAGCCAAAGCGAATTGTTGTTTTTATTTTTGTCATGTGTGGCCGGCCTGCGAGCCGATGTATGTAAATCATTAATTTGTTAAGTAAACTCTTGAAAGGCCATAAGACCAAGTACTTTCAGTGTATTTGTTATTTCATTCCTATGGTAGTATGTGGACATTCATGATAGTGGCTATTCAATTATGAGTTCTTTCCAACTGTTTAAAAGCTTCCGCTAAAATGCTCTGTGTTAGCGCGAGTAGTCCTTTTGAAATTCTTATATAACCCTTCCGACTGTCCGTGGTATATGGAGTTGGGTTCCAGCTGGACCTTCTGTTATATGCCATTTGACAGATGGGGGTGTTATACCTACCACCGAGTGCTAGACTGAATTTAGCCTGTACGGTCACTCTGGAATGGACCGTGCCATGCTAGTGCTACCGCCCACGCTAGCCTCAAGATTTATTGTGGACAGGCGCTCAGGTACCTACTATGTAGCGCTAGCTTCCTACCATGCAGCGCTAGCTCACTCAACGAATGTCGAGATGGATTTGTTGATAAGATTGAGCTACCACCAGGTGATAGCGTGGTACTAAGCTGCGCCAGCACGAAAAAGCGAAAAAATATCATTTTCGAATATTTACCAAATCTGCAGGACAGCTGACACATCGACCTAGTACTGGGTGCTAGTCTTATCGCCTATTTATTATTCTTAATTATGCATGTATCATCGTGGGTGTTAGTCGGTGGATCTCTGAAGGGTGCATACATCTCCAAGGAGAAATTTGCCCAGGAAAATGAGATTTGTGACCTACCGCTGCGCGCGAGCAAGCTAGCGCCCCTCTGTAGTTTCCAGAACTAGTTTTCCCTAGAAAAAAATATTCAAATTTTTAATTAACTCGTAAAACCTTATTAACCCCTTCCCTCTCTAAGGTTGGCCACTAGATCCAACAAGTGGTAACAAAGCTGGTTACTTCAAAAAAGGGATTAAAATCATGAAGTAAGATGGCCAATGCGGTTCACGCTTTCCCTGAGGGACAAGGTGTGAGTAGACCTCCACTATTTATGGGTAGTGACTATAGTCACTGGAGAATGTGGATGAAAATCTTCTTAATGACACAAAATATAGACATATGGGCCATGATCAAAACAAAATACACAGTACCCACTATTATTATAGGTGACACAATATTAATCAAACCGCATGATAAATGGGATGACACCGACAAGCTGAAATGTACTAACAATACAAAAGCATGAACTATTTATTTTGTGCATGGGATAAAACTGAATTTAATAGAATCTGCAATTGTGAAACTGTTTATAATATCTAGCATTTACTTGAACTTACTCACGAAGGTACCTAGTAGGTGAAGGAGTCGAAACTGTTTGGACTTGAATTTGAATACGAACAGTTCCGGATGGAGATCGATGAGGAGGTTGACATCATGTACACTCCCTTCACCAAGATCATCAACGCCTCTAGATCTCTCGGGAAGAGTTACTCAAATAGAGATCTGGTGAGGCAGATCATGTGATATCTGTCTCCTCGATTCAACCCGAAGGTCACAACGATTGCTAAATCATACGATATCAGTACCCTGGAGATAGAGAGCCTCATTGGAAACCTGAAGATACATGATATTGAAATAAAGATACAAGCTGAGGAATATCCTAGGGAGATGAAAAAGAAGGAGCTGGCACTGAAGGCTGTAATGGTGAGGAAGGCTGCTGAAGAATCTGAGGACGGCGATGAAGAAAGCCTCTTTGTTCAAGAGTTCAGAAGGTTCGTGAGGAATCCCAAGAGGTAGGGAAGGTTTAAAATGTTTCTGAAGAGAGGTGATGAAGAAATAAAGAGGTGGAATAAATCATCAAAGGAGATAGAGAGTGATGATGAGAAGTCTCTACCAGAGTGCTACCACTGCCACAAGCCTAGACACATCAAGAAGTAATGTTTAAGGCTCCAGAAGGAGGAAAAGGAGAAACAGAGCTGACAAAAGGGAAAGAAGAAAGTGCTGAAGGAGATAATATGGGACAAAGATGGATCTGACGTGTCAAGCACTTTCGGCTCAAGTACGTAGTGAAGATGAGGCAAATCTATGCCTCATATGGAAGAATCAGGATGATTCTGACAATGAGTCCAGTGTCCAGAGCAACACTGAGGTAACCCCACCTTCTTATAATGAACTCCTTGATATTTATGAACATCTATGCGATAAGCTAGATAGTGTAATTCTTGAGAAACAGTCCGTTAAAACTGAAAATAAGAAAATGAAAAAGGACTTGGAAAATATGAGGAATGATTTTATTTAATGCGACAAAAAGAAGATCGAGTGCCAAGAGTGCCCTCACTCGATGGCAATGATCGAGGAGATAAAAGTAAGTCTCTCCAAGGCATCTTTGAAAATAAACAATCTTATTAATGAAAGGAATGTCTTGGAGAAAAGGCCTAATATCTCTTGCTAAAATAGAAGAGGGTAAAAAGCAATTCGCAAATCGGTGTGTAATGTTAGTCACAGAAAATGTCGCCCTAAAGGAGAGGATCCATGATCTTGACTGTGCTGTCCAGAAATTTAGAATAGGGTAAAAATCTCTGAATATGCTGCTGGGAGCATAGTATCATGGCTCTGGAAAGTTTGGACTAGGGTACATAAGCCCAACGCTACCACCGAGCGGTAATTGATCTCTAGCAAAGTCTAAAAGTTTTTATAAAAAATCACCAAATGAAATCAATAATTTTGAAAGGCTATCCCCATCCTCTAGCATGAGCACTAGGAACACGAAAAATGCTACATCCACTACTATTACCTTATGTGCAAACTATCAAAAGTTTGGTCACACATCCGGCTTGTGTATGAGAAATGGTGCCAAGAAAACTATGCAAGTATGGCTACCGAAGTCTTCTACCTATCATTTCGATGTGATAACTTGGGTGACTAGATCTTACCCTCATCTTCATTTTAGGTGTGTTGGTAGGATAAGGACAAGGAGAACCTGTGGTACTTGGACTCTAGGTGTTCCAATCACATGACATGAATTAAAGACAAGTTCCTTAGCTTAGAGAAAAAGAAGAAGGGGGCATGGTGACATTCGGTGACAGCAATAAAAGAGCGATTCTAGGAATCGACACTATAGGTAACAAAGTATTTTCAATTTCAAATGTATAGCTTGTAGATGGACTTGAGCATAACTTAATTTCAATTAGTTAATCTGTGATAAAGGCTTGAACATACTATTTGCATCCCCTACAAACAACTGCAATATTATAGAGGCTAAAACTAATAGTTTTTGTTTACAGCTCATAGGACTCGTAATGTTTACACTGTTATTTTTGAAGATATATCTACTTCTAATTTGAAATGCTTGGTTGCCAAGAATGAGGAATTAGATCTTTGGAATAGGAGACTAAGACATTCATGGAGTAAACTAATTGTCCAACTAGCGAAACATAAACTTGTTCATGAACTTCCAAAATTAAGCGGTAGTTTGAACTCCTCATACGCTCCATGTCAAAAAGGGAAATTTGTCAAAATTTCATTCAAAAGCAAAAATGACATTTCCACGTTTAGACAACTTGAACTCATTCACATGGATGTATTTGGCCCTCATAGTACAAGTAGTCTAGGTGGAAAACGATACACGCTTGCTGTCATAGATGACTACTCCCGTTTTTGCTGGACAAACTTTCTTACAAATAAATTTGAGACATTCGTTGAATTCACAAATCTATGCACTTGACTTAAAAATGATAAGGAACTGAAAATAAAATGCATAAGGTAAGATCATGGGGGGAGAATTTGAGAATGAAAATTTCACAAACTTCTGTAATAATTTAGGAATTAAGCACGAATTCCATACCCCACACACTCCATAACAGAATGGAGTAGTTGAAAGAAAGAACCATACACTTCAAGAACTAGCATTCATAATGCTCACCGAGTTTTGCTTTCCTCGATATTTTTGGGCTGAAGCGGTTAACACAACAAGCTATATGATGAACCGAGTCATGCTTAGCCCCATTATTAAGCAAACTCCATATGAGCTTTACTTCGATAAGAAGCCCTCTGTATCTTATTTTAGAGTCTTTGGTTGTTCGTGCTTCATTCTAAACACTAAGGATCACATAGTAAAATTCGACAAAAAATCAGACCATTGCTTCCTCTTAAGATACTCAAGTATGAGTCATGCCTATAGGGTCTATAATAAAAGAAACATGGTTATTGAAGAATCGGTTCACGTACACTTTAACGAAAATACACCAACTGATGAATCTAGGCTGAATGAAGAGGAAGTTGATGACGATGAGCAGTTAGGAGATAAGGGTGGGAAGTGATAAGTGGTGGTTGATGTTCTAACTCATGTAGAAGGATATATGCCTGCAAGCACTCTAAACTTTTTTAAAAAAAACATCCACGAGAACTAGTGATAGGAGAGCCATCGCATGGAGTTAGAACTCGGTCGGCCCTACACAAATCCTTCTCGAACCTATGCTTTATAGCTGAAATTGAACCCAAGAATATCTAAGAAGCTCTAAAGGATGAATCGTGGTTCTTGGTTATGAATGAAAAACTGAATCAATTCGAGAGAAGTAAGGTTTGGGTATTAGTGGAGCGTCCAAATAGTCATCCAGTTATTGGGTTGAAATGGGTGTACAAAAATAAACTTGATGGTGAGTATAAGATAAGTAGGAATAAGGCCGGGTTTATGGCATAAGAATACTCACAAATAGAAGGTGTGGACTTTGAGGAATCATTTCCACCGGTTGCACATCTTGAATCTATTCGTATGTTTTTGTCATTTGCAAGTTATAAGCAAATTAATTTATATCAAATGGATGTTAAGAGTGTATTTTTAAATGGATATATCAAGTAAGAGGTGTATGTCGAGCAACCACCCGGATTCAAGAATGCTGACTACCCAAATCAGTTGTACAAATTAGTGAAAGCCATGTACGGATTGAAACAAGCACCCCATGCTTGGTATGATAGGCTCATGACTTTTCTCCTAGAGTATGGTTTTAGAATGGGTAGTGTAGACACTACATTGTTTGTGAAGCACGAGAATCTCGATCTAATTCTACTATAAATTTATGTTGATGATATCATATTTGTTGCCACAAATGAAAATCTATGCAATGAAATTATCATCTTAATGCAATCTGAATTTGAAATGAGCATAGTTGGACAGTTAACAAATTTTTTAGGGTTTCAGATTTCTCAATGAAATGATGGAAATTTTATAAGTCAATTGATATATATAAAAGATATGCAGGTGTGATTCATCTTTGAAAATCTGAAATAAGTAAAAAACACAAATGAGTGCATCTCTAAAACTAGGAAAGGATGAAAGTGGCATTTCGGTAGACCAAACTTGATTTAGAGGAATGATTGGATCACTTCTTTACTTAAGTTCTTCTAGACCAGATATTATATTCGTGGTGTGTCTTTCTGCTAGATATCAAGCCTATCCAAAATAATCTCATTTAAAATATGTTAAACACATCTTTAGGTATCGTATAGGCACCTAAAATCTTGGTCTTTGGTACCTGCACACTACTGAATTCATGCTCCATGGGTATTTCGACTCTGACTACACTGGATGTTCACTCGATCGTAAGAGCACAAGTGGTACCTGCCACTTCCTAGGTCTAACACTAGTTTCATGGTCAAGTAGGAAATAAAACTAAGTTTCCTTTTCCACTACTGAAATCGAGTATATTGCCTTAGATAGTTGTTGTATACAAGCACTTTGGATGTCACAAACGTTAGAGGACTTCGTCCTAAAATTTAAGAACGTTAACCTTAGGTGCGAAGACAAGAGTTCCATAGACTTGACGAATAATCCATTACACTACACTCGTTCGAAATATAATGACATTCGTCATCATTTCATCCGGGATCACATAGAACAAGAGAATGTGAGAGCGAGCTTCATCGGGACTGACGATCAACTTGTTGATATCTTTACCAAACCCCTCCCCGATGCTCGTTTTTCATTACAACGACTCGAGCTGGGCATTTTGGATCTCACTACTTAATCATGCTGCATTATCTACCGATATCGGGGCGTCTTTACATTATTTTTAATTTTTGTGAGTTACCGTCGTGCGGTAGCCCTAGCACTGGCGGTAAGTTGGCTGGATTTGTTTTGGCTTGTTTTATGTGTTTCTGCTTTTTGTTTTTCTTGGTTCTTTCATTTATCTTATAATAAAAAATATAAAAATTTGAAAAATCATAAAACTCCAAAAACACGTGTTTTCTTTCAGTTTGCTTTGTTTAATTTTGTTGTTTTAAAAAAACAAAAAAAATATATAAAACCACAATGAATAAAAAATTGTAGATCATTCTTTCTTAGGACACACTTTACTAGAAACTAGAACATAACGATTACGTTCAGTGTTCGATTTAGGATTGTTGGTCCCCGTGAACATTGTCTGATTATGTCATGATGTGTCGAATCTATAGGTGCTGAGCTACTGAGTGCAACTAGACAGTGTAGTGTATGTTGAATATGGCTCTAGGTATATGTGAGGATTTAAGTAGTGTAATGAGCTTACACTGGTCACACATCCCTAGATAAAGCACTCATGTAGAAATTCTATGCTTACATGTTATAACTCGTGATATTGTGTCTAACACGTTAGGAATAGCTTGAACAATCAATGTCACGGTGTTCACTTTTTTTATAAAGGTTAGAACTTTGGGCCAAATCTCTAGTGATCATGTCTTGTGTATACATGTTAAAGTGCATCTATTTATGTGGGTAGATTTCGATTGATTAGGGGACCTTGAAATAACTGATTTAATAATGATAGCACAAAAATGAGAAAAAATAAGCTATGCTTGCTATCGAATCATGTGTCTAAGATACCCACAAGCACTACTCACTGCTTCTAATAAGTCTTCACGAGCATTGTGAGGATGAGCACCTTGGTCAAAAGAATCATGTCGTTCTTGTGCAAAGACTAAAACTTAATTTTAGTGCCCCTTGGTCTAGCCTTGGTAAGAAGTAGATAAAAACGTGACATGATTTTTCACTATATTTATCTTGTGATATCATATTGAATTACCGAGATAAAACATGTACTAACAACAATTTCTACTTGATGTTTTTTCCTTTAATGCTACACTTACACATGTCTTTGTTCTATCTAACGCTTCCATGCATAAGAATTGGACTGAAACTATATTATCTGTCTATCACACATAGGTACTAGTACACAATTTCAATTATTGACTCTTATAATGTTACACTGTGTTAACGTTATAAATCTCTTAGAATTGTACTCCAAATCATTGTGTACTTGGTTTCACCTATGTTGTCCTATTCTTTTTTACTCTGAAAACTCATATGATTTGCTTTTGTGTACTCCGCTTGTATGTTTGACCCATACGCATTATATTCTATGATGTATGTTTGGTCACCCCTATTGTGTTTGCTTTTAGATTCACTCTATAACGTGCATTATTAACTATGTTTCACACTTATTTTGATTGCATTTTTTCCCGTATATGCGCATAGTCTTTTTTGATCTTACCCACCCCTTTCGATAATATAAAAGGGAGAAAATAGAATGTTCATGAGTTAGGGAAGATCACATATAGGGGAAGCTTGTTGAACTGTGTGCACGTAGATAGGGGGAGAGTGCGTAGAGCACATATATAGGGGGAGCTCGTGTGTAGGGGGAGTTATAGGTAACCTGAAAGCTAACTATTTAAAGATTTTTTTTCTTATGAGCACTTTATCATGCATTTCAAGTATTATATCTCATGAATGAGATTTGATATTATCAAAAGGCGGAGGTTGTTAGAGCCTATGGTTCACATCTCTTTAGTTTGAAAATAGCAAATCCCTTATTGTATTTGATCAAACTTGTGTTTGGTGTAGTTTACAGGTTCATAAGAAGAGAAGAACTCATCTCTGTGACCTACTACCGCGCGCTAAGTTCCTATCTCCGAGCTCTAGCCAGAATTTAGCCTGTATGGGAGCTCTGGAACCTACAACATTGTGATAATGCAATCGCCTATGCTAGCCTCGGGATTTATTTTGGATAGGTGCTCAGGGACCTACCGCGTGCACTAACTCGCTCAACGATTATCGAGATGGCTTCATCATGAAGATTGAGATTCCGCCATTTGATAGCCGAGTACCGCGCCGCATTAGTACAAATAAGTGGAAAAATATCTTTTTCAAATAATTTTCCAAATCTGTGCGATAGCTAGCACATCAGCGTGCATCAACTTACTATCGTGCGCTTGTCTTACCATCAATGGCAGGCTATTTTTCGAAGACGTATATAAGGCTTTCATTTTTTGATCCTTGTACGAATTAATATAGATAGGATTTCATTCTAGGGTTAGGGAGTCACATCTGAGCACCATTCCACCATCTCCATCAAAGAAAGAAAATCCTGTCTTCCTCCCATTCGTGCACGAAGATCTCTGGCGAGCCAAGGAATACAACAACCAGGAGGAGTTGATCAGTTGCAACCAAATAAGGATCATTAGCACTGGACATGTATCACTCAATGAAGGAATCATCTTGAGAGAATCAATCTTAAATCTTCTTTATTCTTTTTTTACTTTTCTCTTTTATGTGTGATTGTGGTGAGGAAAATCAATCGGTGAAGGTCGTCGGAATCCGGGGAGGATTCTGTAAGAAATCGTCCCGGGGAAGGGACGTCTAGATCAGGGGATCTTGTGGGGCTCTAAGGCACTTCCTTGTGTGAAGGTGAAGAGCCGTCTCGAAGACCTTTCTTGGAGGGAAGTGGAGAGAGCCAACTAGTCCGAGTAGTGGGTCGGTGTTGAAAACCAAATGAGATTTGAAATTTACTATCACAACCCGCATTTTCTCAGAATTTAAATGTATATTAGAGTAAGAGAAAACACGTGTTGTGATGCCACACCGTGCTGGTGATATCTGCAGACGTTCAGGCAAACACCAATCCTAACACAGTTTGTGAAAGTACTAAGTTATGGAGTGAGAAAATCATATTTTAAGTTAAGTTTGGATGGTCGTATCACTCAGCACAGTGGATTAACTAGTTCATAAGTGAAATTATAATTATACGCTGGGAAAAATAGTTGTTTATATTATTTGACATCTTACATGAGCAAAAACATCCATTTAGTACAACTCATGGTATGCAAGACTCTAGATTTAGTATAAGTATAAAACTTAATTCGTACATTCAATAAGATATAGTGACTTTAGCTTTTAGAAAATGATATGCATGAGATAAAAGTAATACTTTTATAATTTAAAATATCTAACATGCAACCTAGCATAAAACCTTCCCAGAGAGCAAGTAAAACAACACAATCATAAAGTAGAGGCTTAGCATCTAGCAATACTTAACATTAAATAAAATCCTGTGGGCATCAACAACCTGACACGAACCCACTAAAATATATGTATGTCTGAATAAGAGTAAAACAACACACATCCTCACAGTCGGTGAGGAAAAGAGACAACTGTAGCCACCACTAAAAAACCAAAACTAGCCGCTCAACCAACTAATTCTTCAAACCTAAGGCATTCAAAGAAAGAACACCTCGGTAAGAATAAAAATACAAGTGGCAAACAAGATTAAAGAGGTTAGCAATAACCAAAAAAGAAATAAAGGGTTACCAACCCACCATGAGGATACTGACAAAACTCAGCAAATTAATCATATAACTAAGGTAAATGATTACTTATTGAGTTCAAAAGTAATAAAGTTGCACCAAGTGCGAAACGAAGTCATGCTTCGAGAATATCTACAAAAGTAAGCAGAAAGACATATATATGTACAATATGAGGAACGAGACTTAATAAATTATACTCATGTGAATCATTAACACTAGAAAGAAATGGTCCTGAGTCGGTGGCCACATTGTCCAACCCGAACTTACAGACCCAAAATATTTTAAGAAGGTACTGTAGTGGTGGCAACATTGTCCAACAAAACCAAGCAGTCCAATTTTCTCAATAAGACACTAGGGTGGTGGCCTTAATATCCAACTCAACCCATTAGTCCAAACATATAAACAACATACTACGGTGATGGCTACTTAGTCCAACTTAACCCCACAGTCCAAAAATAACTCTAGTAGTGTATTAATTCACAATTTGGCACTAGCTTAGTGGTCCTTTATCCATTGCCAACCTAAAGGCCACAATTAAACTCCCATAAACATCAATAAAACTCTAACGAAAATACTATATCTCTGCACATAACAAAAGGAAAGAAAGAATCCTAAAAGAAAACCATCCTAAGCCATACTCGACAAATTAGACCCAATTCGGCGAAATTTTTCTAAGTTCACACTGATTCGTCGAGTATACTCGACGAATATAGTAGATATACGATGAATTTCACTTCGCAACATTAATTATCATAATATACGATGAATCGGCAAAATTATCCCAAGTCCACGGAAAAGCGTCGAGTCAACTCGATGTCGCGTTGAGTGCATTCAACGCACTCGACGCCAAATATCTAAACTCAACGATTCTGCCTTCACTGAACGCCGCGTTGAGTTCACTCAATGCCATGTTTGAGTACACTCAATGCTTTTGTCTTAGCACCAAAACATCACTCTACGCACTCAACGCCAATCTAGCATTAATCAACGATTTCGTCGAGATAACTTAACGAATCAAACTTTGACTCAAATCTCACTCAACACCAAGGCTTCACTCAATGCCAAGGCTTCACTCAACGCGACTGGCATACTCGACGTTTTCGTCGAGGTGACTCGACGAATTTGACTTAAACTTAAGATCAATCAATGCTAATTCTGATTCACTCAACGCTCTCAGCGCCACACTAGCATATATGACGATTTTGTCGAGATAACACGATGAATTTTACTTAATCTCACAGACCACTCGTCTCTCTCAACGTCAAGCCTAAAAGACTAAATGACTTAAGAATCACTCAACGCCAAGCATTACCCGGTGAAATAACTTCGGATACTCAAAAAATTTGACTATGCTCATACTGGTACTCGCTGAAATTTACTTGGACAATTCTCAGCCTATAGCTCACAACTCTAATCACACATAATCGACGAAATTTAGATTTACATCAACTAATTTGACGGATTAATCTTAATCCCTTATATACGATGAGATTTCCTTAGATTTAACAAGCATAAGCTCGACAGGTTTTGCCTAGAATATTCAGTCAAATAGGACGTAATTAACTTAGATTTGCTGATATACAATGAAAATTAGACTTCAGTCAACTGCCATGTACTCGACGTGATATCCTAGTCCATCTGCAAAAAACTTGACGTATTAATCTAACCAGATTGATTCCATAATCAACGAATATTACTTGGCAATCTCTTATAGAATCGACTAAGTTGACCTGGCCGGAAAACCTACACCACCAGCAAATCGGCATCGACCGAATCCTACTCTACTCCTAAATGCTATGTAAAGTAAGATGGCAATAGAAGATACACAAATGAAAAGATAACTTGGCAAGGGGAAAAAAGACACCACTTGCCTCGATCTTGACGAAATCCAGCCGCACAACCACTTCTCTTCACGAATCTGGACGCAAGAACACCTAAACAACAAATCTTGAAACTTTTCAGGACGAAGGAGGGTTAAAACGAAATTCCTAACACCAAAAAATTCACGAAATGAGAAAAACTCACCGTTGAAATGTAGATCTTGGTGAGAGCTATCCGGGTCTACTCTCCGACGACGATTTTGAGCACCAAAGCTCTTGCAATCGGCGACCGAAAGCCTAGAAGTGTCCGCCGTTCTCGCTCTTTCAAAAACAGGCCGACGGTTTCGGGAAGAAAATGATGAATTGGGTTATGTCTAATCGTAAGGCTATTTATAGTGGCTAGAATATAATATATTATTATTATAATTAAAACGTCTGATTGACCAAAACTTGCAATAACTCAGATTTCTACAAAAATCATACCGTAGCTAAATATCGACGCTACAAATCCAACGGTGAAGTCAAAATCAAAATCTGACAAAGCAAACTTAGTTAAACATTCTTCGAAGTTAAAACAAACATTCCCAAAAAGGCTCTGCCGTGTTCCAAAACGAACCTCGGCTCGCAAGGGAATATCAAAACTCACAAGAAATTAGCTATAGCCATGCTAACATTCTAAGTTAAAACCCCGGATACCAATGAACAAAAAACCAAGTTCCAACAACCGCACCCATTAAACAAGCGTCAAAGTAACGCCCTGACGTGAAAATATGGCAGTAAAGAATTTAAATAAATCTTGAAAAAATCAGAAGGGGTTATAACCACTCCCCCTAAAAGAAAGTTTCGTCCCGAAACTTTACGTATCAAAAGATTCCACTATGGAAGAAAATAATCAAAGAATATAGAATGGAAACACATACCGAAAGAAACTAGGAGAACAGATAAGGATGAGCCTCCCTCATATCTGACTCCAACTCCCAGGTCGCGCTCTCCACATCTTGGTTCCGCCACAAAACTTTAACCATTGGTATGGTCTTCCTTCGCAACACTCGATCTTGAGTATCCAGAATGCGAATATGCACATCGACATAAGAAAGATTAGGCTCAAACTGGGGTATAGAATCAAGGACCTATCGGTCGCTAAGCATACACTTCCACAATTGGCTTACGTGAAACACATTGCAAACCGGGAAAACTTGTAGGAAAATTCAGCCTATAGGTTGACATTCCAATACATTCAACAATTTTGAAGGGTCCCACATACTAGGATCCAACATATGGTTCTTACCAAACCCCTTGATGTCAGACATCGGGGAAACTTTAATAAACACCATGTCCCTAATTGCAAATTCCAAATCAGTCCTTCCCCGATTAGCGTTCTTTTCATAACTCTCTTGAACTAGTCGAAATTTCTCTCGAATATTTCGCGCAGAAATATCCATTTCTTCTAAGGCTTCCGGACCCAACAACGGTTTTTTGCAAACCTCGACCCAAAATAAGTGAGTTCTGCAACGTCTCACATATAAAGCCTCAAATGGGGTCATCTGCAAACTCTCTTGATAACTATTATTGTATGCAAATTCCATCATCCTCAAATGCTCGTCCCACGCTCCTCCATTGTCCAAAATATAACATCTGATCATATCCTCCAAAATCTAATTTACCCTTTCAGTTTGACCATTTGTCTGTGGATGATAAGCGGTGGAATACCTCAGATCGATACCCAATCCTACTTGTAAACTTTTCCAAAAGTAAGACGTAAACCTGGAGTCTCGATCCGACACAATACTAATAGGTACTCCATGTAACCTGATAACCTCATCCCAGTATAACTCTGTTATTTTCTTCATGGAGTAATCTATCTTGAACGATACAAAGTGAGCACACTTCATCAGTCTATCTACTATAACCCATACAGAATCATGTCCCTTGGGAGATCTCGACAAACTAGTAATAAAATCCATGGAAATACTCTCTCATTTCCAACTTGAAATCTCTAATAGCGTCAACTTGCCAACACGCCTTCCATAATCGACCTTAACTCGCTTACAAGTGAAGAACTCAAGCACGAACTTGGCTATATCCTTCTTCATACCATACCACAAAATGATCTGCTTCAGATTTCTGTACATCTTTATAGAACCAGGGTGGTAGGCAACACTAGAACCATGCACCTCGTTGCACAACTTAACTCAAATATCCTCAACAGCAGAGATACAATATCTACCGCGGTACTTCAAGATACCTGCGTCATCAATAGAAAAGTCTGGTAAATCCCCTTTCTCAGTTCTATTGTAGAGGTGCAGCATATAAGGATCATCCTTTTGATGTATCCTTGTAAGAGTAATCCATGAAGGCTCTGCCACCTCCAAACTGCTCGATGAGTCACTACTTCCGACCGAGATACCCATTAACAGAAACTCTTTGACCAAGGATTCCACTGAAATTCCAAAGACTTACGCGGTCTTCCTACTCAGGGCATCAACTACCACATTAACTTTGCCCAGATGGTATGGATCTCAACATCATAATCCACGACATATTCTAACCATCTCCGCTGGCACAAATTCAACTCCTTCTGAGTGAAAACGTACTTCAAACTCTTTTGGTCTGTATATTTTGGGTACATTGGAAACTGTGTACCTTATTTGGAGAAGCCTCACTTAACTCAATAATATACATCGTTGTGTATTTGATGAGTTGTTGAGTTTCAATGTGCAGGTTAAGGAAATGCAGAAAAATCTTCTAAGTACAAGTGTTGACACTTGATAAGAATGGTGTCGACACCAGGAACCAGATTGTGTCGACACACAGGACTTGTGTCGACACACAGAAATTCTGTCAACAGCAATTGTGTCGACACACAAGACTTGTGTCGACACACATCAGAATTCTGTCAATAATAATTATGTCGACACACAGGACTTATGTTGACACACACCAGAATTCTGTCGACAATAATTATGTCGACACATAGGACTTTGTGTCGACACGCACCAGAATTCTGTCAACACCAACTTTGTCGAGACTACAAGCTATTGTGTCGACACACAGGACTTTTGTTGACACATTCCACAGAAGCTGTGTTGAAAAGATAAAGAAGGGTTGTGTCGATATTATGAGAGCTGTGTCGACATCATCAAGAATTGTGTCGACACATGGTCTATTTATGTTGACACATTTGAAGTATTATCTCGACACTTTTCTGCTGAGACAGAGTACAATGAGGTATCAGGTGTCACGACTGAAGACTTGATAGTTGTCATAACTAACAAAGCTGTTGCATCTGTCAGAGCTGTCAGAAGGCTGTTATAAACCGAATCAGCCAGTAACCTCAGATGGATCTATATAAAGACCTGTTTTATCATCAAACGAGAGAGATCTAACAAGAGAGAAGTTCTGATCCTGAAATCAACAAATCTCTATATTAAGGGCAGATTCTGAACTAGTCTGTAAGAAGAATTTAGAGCTACTTCTGAAAGAAGAGGAAGCTGGATTGAGCATCATCTCCAACTTCACAAGAAGATAAACCTTACTTTGTTCAGATTCAAGAAGCTTAGAAGAAGCTAAGACAGGTTGAATCTTAAGCAGTCAGATCTATCAAGAACTGATCAAGAAGCCTTCAACCCTTTCTCTCTCTACCTGGGTGGAGGATTTATCTCTTTTATAATCAATTTTTCTATAAGATCTTTTATAGATCTGAGTGTAAGAGAGTTATCTCTCTGAGTTGCAAGACTAAGTTTATAAATGTTGAGGTAGGGCTGAGTGCCTGAGGTAGGAGATTGATTTCTCTGACCTGTAGGCCTGGTGGAAGAGGCTGAGGTAGGGCTTGATTGCTTGAGTGATAGGAGTGTGGATTCACTCTGAGGTACGATTCTCTGATAGAATCTAAGTTATAGGACTTTCTGAAGTCTGAGCTGTAGGAACCATTCTGGTTTCTGAGTTGTAAGATCTGAGGATCTGAGAAGGAAGAAGGATGTTAGGCCGAATCTAGTATACTGCTAGATAGGAGAAGGGGGAAAGTGGATGTACCCATCTCTTGGGGAACCACTATAAATCTGTGTGTATGCTGTGTTTGGCTGTGTTTGTTTTAATCTGTGCTGTGATAAATATTACATAATTGTTCTAACAGTGATACAATTGAACTGTCTTAATTAAAAGGAGTTGAACATATTCACCCCCACTCTAGTTGTTTAGGATATCTTGAAACCAATTCTTTCAAGTGGTATCAGAGCCAGGTTACTCAAAAAAATACTTGACAATCTGAGTTGATCTATAAGACATTTATCAGTTAGACAAATGGGTTCAGGTGAAAATCACAAGAAACTTTGATCCATCAAACTACCTATATATAGAAAGGAAATTTTTGGCATATGGAAATAAAGAGTCAGATTGTTCATGGAAGCTTCTGACCCAAGAATCTACATTACAGTTAAAGAAGGGTCATTCATTCTTATGAACATCTCAGTTCTTGAGGCCAACCTAAGGACTCCAAAAAGTTATTCTGAAATGATAAAGGATGAGATCAACTTAGCCACTATGGATAAGAGAGCATAGAACATAATAGTTAGTGTTATAGATGACTCAACTTTCCAAAACTTGGTTCACTACAAAGCATCCAAGGAGATGTGGGACACCTTGATTGTCTACATGGTGGGATTAGAAGAAGTAAGAGAGGACAGAAAATCTATGCTAAATCAAGAATATGAAAGTTTTAGACAAACTAAAACAGACAACATAACTGAGTGCTACAAGAAGTTTTATAGAATTGTTAATAAGCTAATGTCATATGGAAGAGTCTTTAGCACATATGAGCTCAATGATAAGTTTCTCAAATCACTAACCATGGACTGGGATACCAAGATATGTGCCATCAGGGAAGTGGCTAGACTTGCAGACACCTCTCCTCCAACCCTATTTGGAAAATTGCTATCATATGAGATGCAGCTTATGGCCAGAAAGGAGGTGGAGAAAAGCAACAGGCCTGAGTACAAAGAGATATCTGTGGCCTTCAAGGTTGAAGCCACATAGAAGGACAGGAGGATGTCTCCATCTCCTCCTAGGAAAGCTGCTGAAGTTATCTCAGATAAGTCTGACAATAACACATCAGAAAGCCCTAATTCTGATGAAGACTTTGCTGCCTTCACAAGGCAATTCCAAAGATTCATGAAAAAAATAGTGGAGAACCAAGCCGTCCTCCTCACAGTCCAAGGATGAATATTACCAGAAAAAGAAATCTTCTAAGAAAGACAGGTATGACACTAAACCTAGCAAAATAACTTCTTCTAAGATTGTTTGTTATTGTTGCAATAGGTCTGGACATGTTGTAGCTGACTGCCCTGATAAAAGAAAGGAATCTAATGACAAGAATAAGCATCAAAATAAGGGCAAGAAGGAGAGATCATTTGTTGTAAAAAAGCAAAAAAGTTGGACTGACTCCTCATCATCAGGTTCAGGAGAAGAGGCTGATGCTGAAGCCTATATTGGATTGTTCACTACTGAAGAAGATTCTGTAGAATCTGAATTCTTGCAAATGCTGGACTCTATAAATGGGATTGAAGATCATCATTGCAGGGGGCTGATGGCTTTGACTGAAGAAGATTAGTGCCAGGATCAGCCTGGTCCTAGTAAGGTAAACAACCTATCTTCAGTTTATGATTATTATACTGGATTAGAATCAGAAGCATCTGCATCAAAAGATGAGGATTGTTCTGAATCTGAAGGGGATGTCCATCAACTAATTGATGAGTATGGTGATCTGTTGCAAGATCTTAAAGAAGCGGAATCCTTATCAAAAAATAGGCAAAGGAAATTGCCTCTCTTAAATTGGCTGCATCAGATTCAACAAAAATGCTGGATCTGAAGTTGAATGAAGTTGCCAAACTGAAAAACATAGCTTTTATTCAGATGGCTACAATTACCTTCAAAAATGATCACATCAAGAGTCTGGAAGTCAGACTTCAAAGAGAGAAGGATCTTGTGGCAAAATTCTCAAAGCAAAAGACAGTATTACCCTTAATTGATAACTTCATCCTCCAAAAGGGTAAGATAGGATTAGGCTTCAAGGGAAGAATAAGTGCAGCTAATTCCAAAAGAAAAGGCAAAGCCCCAGTTCAGCCACTAGCCTCCAAACCCCCCTATTTCTTTAAGGAAAGTGTTGCAGCCTACTAACAGGTATGACCATGACATCACTCATGGTCACTGTAAGCATGGTGATCAGAATGACAAGGGTGAAAATGCCAGTAGGGCAGCCCATGAACAAACACACAATGTTCTTCAGGAATCATCAGTGTTTGATGCACCAACCCCAACACTCAATAAAAGGACCACTGTACCTATAGTTTTAAGGACTGCTGATAGCAATGCTGTTAAGACTGTACTTAAAAGAAGATACAATAGATATGAGTGCTGGTGTTGTGGCAAAGTGGGTCATTATGCCATTGATTGTTGGCACAACACTGCTGTCAGGAAAAATGCCAGCTTACCTGTCAGAAAGGCTGCAGGCAAGCATGTCAAGTTTTAGTCTAACCTGAACCTAGAACCCAATAATTATTGGGGTTCTAAGGTTAAGTAATTTTATTTGATGCAGGTGAGTCCAAGTGGCCATACCCCAATATGGTACTTGGATATTGGATATTCCAGGCACATGACTGGAACAAGAAGGATGCTGGAGGATTACTCTCCCATAGAAAATGGACCCAAAGTGATTTTGGTGGATCTGAAAAGGGGGTCATCAAAGGGTTTGGTAATATTTCCAATAGCTCTATCACTATCACTCAAGTGTCTTATGTGAAAGGTATGAAATAAAACCTAATAAGCATAAGCCAACTAAGTGATCTTGGTTATGAAACTTCTTTCATTAAGAATGTGTGTCAAATTAGAAGAACAAGTGATCAAGAGGTCATCTTGTCAGGCTATAGAAAAGGAAATATTTATTATCTAAATTTTGTGAGTGAGAATAAAGATTCACCTGTTTGCCTAGTTGTAGATGAGAAAGCTTCTCATTGTGTCAAATGGCACATGAGGCTTGCTCACCTTAACTACAAGACTATAGGTCAACTCTTTAGTAAAGAGTTAGTGATAAATGGTCCTCAAGTCAAGTGCATCAAGGAGGGTGTATGTTCAGCTTTTCAAAAAGGCAAATAGACCAAGACGTCCTTCCAAAGTCTTGATACCAAAGATTCATTGAGGTGTTTGTTCCTCCTGCATATGGATCTATTTGATCCTATGCCAGTTCATAGTCTAGGTAGGAAAGTCTATACATTTGTGGTTGTGGATGACTATTCTAGATTTACATGGGTTTTCTTCCTGAGGCAGAAATCTAAAACCCCTACTGTCTTCCACAATTTTGTTAGGCAAATTCAGAATGAACTTAACAATTCAGTGGTCAAAATTAGAAGTGACCATGAGACTAAATTTCAGTCTGAATGCATGACAAGATTTTGTGAAGAACTTGGGATTCATCAAGAGTTCTCCTCACCTAAAACTCCCCAGCAAAATGGGATTGCTGAAAGAAAGAATAGGACTCTTATTGAGGCTGGTAGACACTACTAAGTGACACTTCTCTCCCAGAATATTTTTGGGTTGAGGCAGTAAACACTGCATGTCATGTTCTCAACAGAGCTTCCATCACCAAAAGCCATAAGAAGACACCCTATGAGATTATGAAAGACAGAAAACCAAATATATCCTATTTTAGGATCTTTGGTAGCAAGTGTTATGTACTTAACATTGGCAAGTCTTATTTAACTAAGTTTGCTGCCAAATCCCAAGAAGGGATATTTGTTGGGTATAACAACAGCAGTAAGGCATACAGGATCTACAACTTGACTACTCAAGTTATAGAATAATCTGTCCATGTAGTCTTTGATGAATCTAAGCTAATTAACTATGAGCTATCTAGCACTTCTTGTAGCTCTACAGGTTTGAAGTAAAAGATGGACAAGTTAACCATTAGTGAAGACCAACCTGCAAGACAGGATGAGGAAAATGATGGATGCTATCCAGGGGGAGTACAAGAGCCACAAGTTGATGATGAAGACAATGAAGTACAACTTGATGGGGAGATTGGAGGAAATCAAGTTGTGGATAGATTGCCTCCAGTAGTAATACATCTAACGGATCATTCAGCACACCAAATCATTGGTGATCAAAGACATGGTGTTCTGACCAGAAGCAATGTAACATCCCTCAAACAACTAGACCCCTAGGAGTGGTTTTGTCATGACTAGGTCATGTCAAAACTCTAGGAAGCCCAAGAAGGCTCAGTGAACCTAGGAATGTAGGTGAGGCCACTATGGTCTACAAATAATAATTTTTTGAACCCTAGTTTAAGATGATCATGGGGCTTCACCAAGATTTTAAAACCCCACCATGGTTTCACCAACCCATTGTACGGTCCATTAGAGCCCTAGGGGTCCATTGGAGTCGACCAGGGTGGCCAAGTTGACCTAGAACCACTCTAGGCCTAAATTGGGCAAGCTGCCCTAACTAAGGGCAGTGTACCCTAGTGAAGCCCAACTAACCCTACCAGGGTCTTCCTAGACCCTAGGTGAGGTTAATGGGCCACCAAAGACCCATTGGGGTCAACTAACAGTTTGGGTTGACCAAAGTCAACCCTAACCTTAATTTGGGCAAGTACCCTTCCTAAGGGCAGGTGAACTCCAAAGTGTCAAGTAAACCCTACCCATCCCTACCTAGACCCTAGGGGAGCCCAATAGGTCACCAAGGATCCAATGATGGTAACAGAAAAGGTTAATTTGACCTAGGTCAACTCTAGTCAAGGTTAGGTCAAACTTAGCCCAAATGGGCTAACCCAAGCTCAAGCCCTCTTTCCAATTGGGCTAGCCCTATTATCATGAAAATTATGAGTTAGTGGGTTGCCAATAGGCTGGAGTGGTCAGCATGGTCAACCTAGATGACTATGAGAGAGAAAACCTCAACCTCACCTTCATGGAGGAGAGAGAGAAAGGTGAAAGGGTGCCATTCATGGCCAAGGAGGCCAAAGGCCATACCCTATTGGATGTTCCAGCTCCACACTCACTTCAAGAAGACCCGGGGGACAGATTGGAGGCTGTTCATGGCCAGAATAGTGCCACCATGCCATGGCCGAAATGTGCCTTCAATGGCCATTACTGACCATTGAAGCATTGGCCCTTCCCTCCACCTCTAAATGACTAGATTCAACTCCTCTGGGGAAGGGGAGTAATTTCCAGCCATTTCCCGGCTGGATTGAGCCCAGATTCACCCCCCCCCCCCCCACACCATGGCCGAGAGCCACCTTAAGAGCCCATTAATGTCCACCACCAGCTAGATCCCTCCCCTCCCTCTTCTTATTGTCTTAAAAGCTTCCCTAGGATCCAGGCTTTCGGTTCCACATCTTGCCCGAAGGAGACGACCAACTTCGTACTGTTGTTGCAGAGCGTCGGCGACATCTCCTCCACCAATGGCTTCCCGGCGATCGACGTGTCTCCAGACTGCAAACAAGGTCCTCCTCCACTCCTTTTCCATGGGTAGATCTTAACAATACTTAGGGCCATGTTTCGGGCTCAATTGAGCCCGATCGGGAGAGCTTCTCTCCAAGCTTTTCCGCAAAATTCTTCTCGTTGGGTTCGCCAGAATTGGCCTCTCTGGCGGCTGAGCCGCCGCCTGGCGATAACCACCACCTCAACGGAGGTGGTGGTGGCGGTGGCCGGCCAGGGAGGTGGCCGGATGGCCGGCGACAACGTGTGGAAGATGCTCCAGGAAAATCAAATCCAGGCCGTTGACACGCGGGGACGATGACGGGATGTCGTTCATTAGTGTGCCAAGATTCGTGCAGATTAAAAATTAAACTATAGGTTTATATTATATATTTAAAAAATTCTGTCACACTTTTCCTAATTAATGTTTTTAATTTTTAAAAATACTTAGAAGCTAATTCACAGAATGTGATCAAAATAAATATTATATCCTGGAGATTCTAGTTTACTGTAAAATTAGTTTGAACCAATTTGGGTGCCTGGTTTGACCAGGGCATTAATTTTGGTGGGGTTTATACCCAAGGCTAGCCAGAAATTAAAGTTGGTTCCCACACTTCATCTCTGGTCTAAATGACTTGAAATTTGGACAGGGAGTCACCCTAGACCATATCTAGGTACTGCCCAAAAAGGACAATTTTTGGGGACAATTTGTCTATAGTTTTGGAAATTATTTAATTTCTCTAGGGTAAATTAGTTTAGGGACCTAATGACACCCAACTCACCCAAATTTTGGTGAGTGGTTCTTGGGATCATTATAAAGCTCTGGTTAAAAATTCATCTCATTTGGGGGTGGTTTGAATAGAAATCATGCAAACCCTAGCTTTGCCTTTAAAAGGGTATTTTGGTCAAAAAGTGCACCTTGGGTTTTGAGTGACCAAATACATCAACAGAGGTTAATATTGGGGCCACTGACTTGGCATGGCTATTAGCATCTTCCCATGCAAGATGGAGTAGATTAGAATAGTTTTGCCCTAAGATCTAAGATCAAACCATAAGGAAGGACTTTTGTATCTTGTGAAGGACATGAGGCCAAAAGACCTTGAATGAGCTTAAAATTTGGTAGGGAGGGTGCTAGGATAGACAAAGCCCTCTGGTAAAAATATTAGGGGATTTGGGAATGGGTAGGCCCCACAAAAACCGAACCCTAGTTTAGGGCACTAAATTTTAGTGCTAGAAAAGGTTAACAAAACTCCTTGAACAACAATTAAATTTGGGTGGTGTGGTCATAAGGGTAGAATGAACCTCTGGTAATTTAATTGAGAATTTTGGGTCATAGATTGTGGTACTTCCTTTATAAATGCGTGATTTAGCCCAAATTATTTATCTAGATTTTTGATACCACTGCCCATTTGAAGTTCATGAAAATTAGGCAGAGTGAGTTTCAGACCTTATTTCTTATGTATGAATTTTATTAGAATTTGTGGGTACATATTTGCAGTACTTACTTCACAAGCTCATTAATGTGGAAAATAATTCAATATTTTGCTTAGAGCTCATTACTTGCTAATAAATTATGAGTCTTAATCTAGAGCTATTATATTTCCTTACAATCATCCGTGAATTTTCTCAGAAGTTTTGGAAGTATTATGGCTGTATTTATCTCTTAAAATGATTTTTTGTAGGAGATATTTAAAATTTGAATTAGGGGCTTAAACATTCCTAAAAAATTGGGAGACATTGGGTTTTATGTTAAAAAGTCATATTAAATTTATCATAAATTTTGTAGAGCATTTGATTGTATAAAATGGGAACTTCATGTTCAAACTTGGATTTTTGAATTACTAGATTAATTAAATAATTTAACAGATAAAATTGGAAAATTATAAATTTCTGGGTCTAGGCTAAAAATGTCATGACAGCCCTCCAGTAATTACTATAGGGGTACTGGGTGATTATTTTGTGTACCTCCCATTTTACATGTCATATGGCTTAACATAGTCTGCATTCAGTAAAACTGTAGAAATAATGTCAGATTGTGGATTTGGGCACATGTGTTGGGGATAGTGGTTTGCTGGTTTGGATAAGTATAAAATGAGTTCGTCATTGAAAGTTACTATGGTTGGAGTGTTGGATTGGCTAGTGTTAGGTGGTCCTCGGGATCGACGAAAAATCGTCTTCCCGTGAGGAGGAAGTGTCAAATACTCTAGGGTTAGGTCCAGTACAACAAGCAAGGGTTTGGGAAATCTGATAGCAACCAATAAAAGTAAGTGACTTGTGAAAGAGATCTTTGGGCGTAATCCCATCATAGTTCCTAGTGCCTTCGAGAGCCATTCACGGGGTATACCTTGGGCAGTCCTGGGCTAACCTAAACTTTAGGTAAAACTAAATTACAAGAGTAACTAGTATATCTAGGGTTGCACCTTCACTCATCTCGATGTCTCGGGTGGTAGGTTGGGTCACACGGGCTATAGGCTCGGTGGAATTGATGGTGGGCAGGTTGGCCCGGCGAGCTTTGGCTCGGTTGTTGTTGGTGATGGGCAGGTTGGCCCGGCAAGCTTTGGCTCGGTTGTTGTTCGTGATGGACGGTTTGGTCCGGGGAGCTTTAGCTCGGTGGCTATACATCAAGGTTGCACATCTATAAGGAAAAGGTGGTGGGTCTTTGGTGTTGGAGGGTCGATGTACCGATGATAATACATTGACTCGACAAGTGTGGTTTAGCACTTGGCCAAATAAAGTCCGGTGCGCCGGCCGCAAGAGTACGCAGGAGCTCCGCTTAGTGCACCAGCGTCAAGGCGTACGAAAGGTCTGACTGGTAGTGCAATTACCGGTTTAGAGGTGGGCGAGGCCCAACCCACCGCTTCCGTTTGCCACTACGGAGGTATCCGGGGAGGTTCGGCTCCAGAAAGGGGGAACTAAAGGTCTGTGTACACAGAGTCAAGTGGGTGAGTTTCACTTGCATGATCACATCATGGCATAACTGTATTTCATTGCATAATCATTGCACATAACCTGACCCCTATTGTATAAGTGGTATGGGACGCTTATACAATAGGCCCTGCAAAACGACCCCTTAGTTTATAAGTTCATAGTAGCGTGCGTATATGTCAAGGTTTTATTCAGTAAATATATATATGGTTGTTAGGAAACTGACACCCTATCATATAAATTGGTATGAGACTTTTTATAAGATAGGAGCCCTGCAAAAGATCATTTGGCTTATGTGTTTTCATATAAGTTAAGGTTACTTTTCTTGTCCAGTCTTCTTACCTTCATTCTACCTTATATACTATAGAACTGCTAGTTTAGTTTCACCGCCATCTGCTTATTTGTTATTCTCCACCTTCATGTCCTCTCCTTTCCTTCTCCCCGCTCGGTGCCTAGGCGCCATGGGGGAAGGGGCGGGGGATGATAGGGCTTAGTCTTTTAGACTAACGGTTTTCGAACCACATCATTTTAGGGGACCCTGGAGCCCAGCATGGAGGAGCAGCCCCGGAGGTCGGCATGCTTGGAGATGGGGCTGTCTAGCATCGTAGTTCAGATAGCAGGGAATGTGAGTCCTGATCGCCAGTAGTTATATTTATTTTTCTTCCGCGATGAGAGACATGTAGTGAGGATTTGATGTACTAGGCATGAGCCCAAGATTTAGTACTTTTATTATTTTTGTGGACACTCCCTTCGTGGTGTTTATTTACTATATATGTAATTTACGTGGACTTGCTTGATTATTTTGCTACAGATGTGATCGATTTGGCCGATAGAATCGGCGTTTTGTAGTGATGACCTTCCCGGGCGCAAAGGTGTCACCGCAAAGCGGCGGTTCTGGGCCTAAGACCCCGGTGATTCAAAAGGGGGGGGGGGTCTTACAAGTGGTATCAAAGTAGACCTCGATCGAAAAGTAGCAGTCCACAACCCCCGGGTCACCCCCGCGCAAGTTTAGTTTGGGGACAAACTAAGCAGTAGAAGCAGTGTTGTGCCCATATGGGGGATTGCATGTAAATTATCCACTGTTAATTAGGTTTGAGCGGATTACTTACTATTGGATTTTGTTACACAGCCCCCAGCACAGCCTACACCATAGTGCGGAGTCCAGCAGACTCCGATTATTGCACCACCTCCCCCGGTCCCCACTCCGTTCTTACAGTCAGAGATGGGGCAGACTCTGACAGCTATCTTGGAGGCGTTTAGGGCACAACAGGTTCCGGCTGCCCAGCCAAACCTGGTGGCCAACTGGCTGAGTATTTTTCGAGGACTCTCTTCCCCATCCTACTTGGGGATAGATTCGGCCGTTCGGACGGAGGAGTGGTTGGACATTATGTATGAGATGTTGACAGGGATCTGTTGCCCGTAGGAGGAGAGAGTGCCCTTGATTATCTATTGCTTAGAGTCCCATGCCAGGAGGTTGTGGAAGACACGACGTTTGCTGACAGAGAGGTTGCTGAGATAGCTTGGGGGGAATTTAGGGCCGCACTATTAGAGCATTTTGTTCCGCAGTCGGACAGACATGAGTTGGAGGATAGATTTCTACAGTTGAGACAGGATAACAAGACAATGGTGGAGTATCATCGGGAGTTCAACCACCTAGCCCGGTTTGCGGATTTGTATCACTTGGATGAGTCAGGTTATACTAAGAGGTTCTATAAGGGCATGCGTGAGGATTTGAGGGAGGCTCTGTTGTTCGTGTCTGATGGTCCTATTCCTCGGATATTGGAGATGGCAAAAAGGATCGAGGCAGATTGGCACACTACCCGAGGCCGGAAGCGGCCAACTGAGGATCAGGGTCAGGGAACCAGAAATAATTAGAGGCAGGGCCGCATCATAGATGGAAGAAGAGTAGAAGATCAGCCTCGTCAGGAGGTGAGACAAGAGTAGAGGGAATCGGCAGTGGTGGCCCCTCAGCCACCCTAGATGCGGGAGGTGCAGAGACCCGGGGGTATGACATATCTGTTGGGTACATTAGAAAATGTGTACCAGAATTAGAGAAGCCCCACCTAACTCAATGATATTCATCAAGGTGTATTTGATGTTGTGTTGAGTTTGTATGTGCAGGTTAAGGAAATGCAAAACAAGTTTCTAAGTACAAGTGTCGACACATGGGAGGAATTGTGTCGACACTTGAGGAGAAATGTGTCGACATATGAGAAAGGCTGTGTCGACACCAGGAGACAGATTGTGTCGACACACAGAGCTTGTGTCGACACACAGAAAATCTGTCGACAACAACTGTGTCGACACACAGGACTTGTGTCGACATATTCCAGAATTCTGTCGATAACACTTGTGTCGACACACAGGACTTGTGTCGACATACTCTAGAATTCTATCGACATCAACTTTGTCGAGACTAGTAGCTGTTGTGTCGACATACAAGACTTGTGTCGACACATTCCACAGAAGATGTGTCAAGAAGAAAAAGAAGAGCTGTGTCGACATATAGGACTTGTGTCGACACATGACACTGAAGCTGTGTCAAGAAGTTAAAGAGAAGCTGTGTCGACATTGTGAAAGCTGCGTCGACATCATCAAGAGTTATGTCGACACATGGTCTATTTGTGTCGACACATTTGAAGTATTGTCTCGACACTTTGCTGCTGAGTTGAAGTTCAATGAAGGATCAAGTATCACGACTGAAGACTTGACAACTGTCATAACTAACAATGTTGTTGCATCTGTCAGAGCTGTCAGAAGGCCATTAGGAACCGGATCAGCCGGTAACCTCGGATGAAGCCTATATAAAGACATGTTCTATCATCAGATAGATGTATTGAAGTAATCAATCAGAAGTATCCAGTGCTGGAACAATCCAAAGGATTGAACAAGATGAGACATACAACAACTAAGAGGAAGAAGAGAAGTCTTCATCCAAAAAGAAACAAGTCTCTAAGGGCAGATCCTGAACAAGTCTGCCAGAAGAATTCAGAGTCACATTTGAAAAGGAGAGTGCTGGAAGTATCCAAGAGAGAGGAACAACCAACACGAAGAAGAGAAGTCGTCATCCAAAAATCAACAAGGGCAGATCCTGAACAAGTCTGCAAGAAGAATTCAGATTAAATTCTGAATAGAAGAAGGAAGCTGGATTGAGGATCATCTCCAACTTCAAGAAGATCAACCTTACTTTCTTCAGATTCAAGAAGCTTTGAAGAAGCTAAGACAGGTTGATTCTAAAGCAGTCAGATCTATCAAGAACTGACCAAGAAACCTTCTACCCATTCTCTCTCTACTTGGGTGAAGGAATTACTCTTTTTAATATCAATTTTTCTGTAGGATCTATTACAGATCTGAGTGTAGGAGGGTTATCCCTCTAAGTTGTAAGCCTAAATCTATAAAGGTTGAGGTAGGGCTGAGTGCTTGAGGTAGGAGAGTTTTCTCTCTGAGTTGTAGGCCTTATGGAGGAGGCTGAGGTAGGGCTTGATTGCTTGAGTTATAGGCCTTGTGAAAGAGTCTGAGGTAGGGCTTGATTGCCTCCGTTGTAGGCCTTATGAAAGAGGCTGAGGTAGGGTTTGATTGCCTGAGTTTTAGGCCTATTGAAGAGGCTGAGGTAGGGCTTAATTGCCTGAGTTTTAGGAGTGTGGACTCACTCTGAGGTAGGATTCTCTGAGAGGATCTGAGCTGTAGGACTTGCTGAAGTCTGAGTTGTAGGAACCTTTCAAGGTTCTGAGTTGTAAGATCTGAGGATCTGAGGAAGAAGAAGGAAGTTGGGCCGAATCTAGTATACTGCTAGATATGCGAAGGAGAAAAGTGGATGTACCCATCACTTGGGGAACCACTATAAAACTCTGTGTATTCTGTGTTGGTGTTGGCTGTGTTTTTTTTATACTGTGCTGTGTAAATTGTTGAATAAGTGATCTAACAGTAAAAATATTATCTGCCTTAAGGAAAAAGAATTGAACCTATTCAACCATCCTCCCCCTCTAGGTGTTTAGGACATCTTGAAACCAATTCTTTCAAGTGGTATCAGAGGGAGGTTGCTCAAGAATAGACTTAACAGTCTGAGTTAATCTATAAGGAAGTTATCAGTTAGATAAAGTGGGTTCAGGTGAGAATCAGAAGGAACTTGGATCCATGAAGCTTCCTATCTGTAGGAAAGAAAACTTTGACATATGGAAAGAGAGGGTCAGATTGTTCATGGAAGCATCTGATCGAAGAATTTATATCACAGTGCTAGAAGGGCCATTTATTCCTATGAATATATCAGTTCTTGATGCTAACCTCAAGACTTTAAAGAGTTATTCAAAAATGACTAAGGAAGAGATCATTCTAGCAACCTTATACAAGAGGGTACAAAATAGAATTGTGAGTGCCATAGATGACTCTACATTCCAGAATCTAGTCCATTGCAAAACCTCCAAGGAGGTGTGGGACACTTTTATTGTCTATATGTAGGGAACAGAGGAAGTGAGAGAGGATAGGAAGTCCATGCTAATTCAAGAATATGAAAGCTTTAGACAAGCTAAGACAGATAGCATAGCTGAATGCTATAAGAAATTCTTCAGAATTGTTAATGAGCTAATGTCATATGGAAGAGTCTGAAAGTGCAACTAGATCTGATATACTCTAGAGGGGGGTGAATAGAGTATATGGTGTTTTAGTACTTTTAAAAACTTTTACAACAATTGTTGTAATAAGTGTGAACAGGGAAGCAAATATAAATCTAATCACAGAACTAAACTATGCAAAAACTAAGCACAGACAAATCAAGGCCAGAAACAAAAAGTAAACAAGCAGAACCAGATGACACAAGGAAATATAGTGGTTCCCCAAACTTGGGTACATCCACTCTTCTACCACCCTAGGTAGGAATCCACTGCAGGATGAGTTGATCAGGTGTCCTGGGCACCAATGAGCTTTTGATAAGGTGCTCAAAAACCAAATCAGATTTTTTGATCAGGTGTCTTGCCACCAATGATCTTTTGACAAGGTGCTCAAAAACCAAATTCAAACTTTTAAAGGGAGTTTGAAGAACCCTTTACAGAGTGGGGGTGAGAGAGTGATGGCTGTCTTCTCTTTCTCAAACAATTGAGAAGACTATGTGGATTGATGTCAAAGCTCCCCCTGAATCGTTGAAATCTTCAGGAAGAAAAGCTTTGCTGAGGGTGATAGGCCTTCAAAGATAGATCTCCAGCAATAGATGATTTCAGCAAGCTGAAATGTTGAGTGTCTGGAGTCTTGAAATGATGTTGGCCTTGAACACTTTGAAAGCTGAAGAGATCTGATGATTTTTGAAAACTTGATCTCTTTGATGAGTGTTCTTCAGAATTCTTTTTGACAGAAGTTTTTGAGAGAGTCTCTGTATTCTGTGTTGTGTGTCCTCTTCTTGTTAATCTCTGTATCTCATCTATCCTCATTCAAAAACATTCTGTCTTTTATTCTCTGTGCCAGAATAGAATATTACTCTGTCAAAGATAGCCGTTGGTCTGCATTGATTGCATCCTTAATTGCATAATCTCTTCTAGAGGAAAGTCCACAGAATTATTCCTTGAAAAATCCCTTGAAACTTGGTCCAGAAGTAAATGAAAACGGCTAGCAAATCTCTGAATTAAATGCAGAATAACTTCTAACTGATTTGAATTTGAATTCTGGAAGTTAACTGAAATCGTCGAACTGAGCTCTGCTATCGTTGATCTGAGCTCAGCGATCTGGAAAACTTAAGCAGCAAAATAATCGTCGATCTGAGCTCAAAGATCATCGAACTGAGCTCAGAGATAAGGATCCAATGCAGAGTCAAAATCGTCGAACTGAGCTCACCGATCGTCGAATGGAGTTCGACGATATTATGAAGTTGAGCTCAGCGATCGTCGAGTGGAGCTCGACGATCTGCCGAAGTTGAGCTCGACGATCGTCGATCTGAGTTCGACGAATCGTCGTGCTGAGCTCGACGATCAGACTTGGTCTCCAGACAGAAAAACTTGGTCTTCAGGGCAGCTTCCAATCCTAGACTTCTAACCCTTAGACTCAATTCTAATTGACATATTAAGCTATACAGAAGGTCAAACACAGATTCCTAGAGACATAGTGATCCTGACCCAAATTAGTAATAGGGTTTTCCAACAATCTCCCCCTATTTGGGTTAGGATTACTATTTACAGACTTTGGAAATTCAAATAACAACATATAATCAGAAAAGCATAAAAACAACAGCAGCTAGACATTGCAGAAACATCACAGATATATATATATATATATATATATATATATATATATATATATATATATATATATATATATATATATATATATATATGTGGCATCCAGATAGCAGTCAGAAAATCCAAAGATTGTCACCTTACAGAGTTACTTCTTCTCTTTGCCTTTAACCATTTTGATTTCTCTGTTTGGATTTAAGGCTTCCTTGTTGGACCTGGTGTCATCAGCTGCACCCAAGTATGTTTACTTTGAAGTCCTGGGAACCACAGCAGCAGGATGCAACTCCATATATCTGTCTACATCAAAGAATTTGCTGGAGGCATATCTTTCTAGCTCTTTTTGTCTTTGCTCTGACATAGTAGAAATATTGGAAGTGTCTAGCCCTTGTTCTTTGGCCTTCTTTATCTGATCTAATGCAGCCAACTCCTTCATCCTAGCAGTCCAAGCAACAGGATTCTTCTCAGGGTCCTCAAATGGTACAGGTGGCTCATACCTGTTGGAAGAATTATCTTGAGGAGGCCTAGCAGACACTGTCTCTCTTAGCTTGTAGGGGAATGGACCAGAAGTAGTGTCAGCTGAAACATGTCCTCCCCTGGAGTATGGGTGCTACCTGGAATGCCCTTTATAATAAACCTGAATATCTCTTTGACTACCCCTGTATCCTCCTCTCCTAGAGTAAGAACCCCTAGACTGGCTTTCCCTTTGGTATGATCTGGCATGGGGTTGGTAGGGAGCCTGGCTTCTAGATGGGGCTTGACTTACAGAGCTGCCACCTGCACCTGGATCAGGAGGAGGTGGTGGAGGAGGATAAGGGTGCTGGAACTGGGAGGAGCCCTTCTCATACTTTCTCTTCTTTTTCATTGCTTTTAGCTGATTTTTGGAATACTGCATCCAATGTTCAGTAATTTGGCAGTTATGCAGAATATAATAAGGAATATCATTATCATCTTTTACTTTTGCAGGAGGAACCCTTTTCATAGCCTTGCTTCTAGCCTTCCTCTTCCTGGCAATAGTGGCAGCAGAGTCATCAGAGTCTGTCTTGAACTCATCAGACTCAGAACTCTGGTCATCATATACAGCATCTATTTTCTTCATCAATTCTTTCTTCAACTGAGCAGCAGCAGATGAGGCAAAAGCAGAAGGAGCAGCAGCAGGGACAGCAGATTCAGCATCAGATACAGTAACAGATTCAGCAGCAGATACAGAAACAGGTTCAGCAGCAGATACAGAAGCAGATTCAGCAGCAGATACAGAAGGAGAAGCAGAAACAACAACAGTAACTTCAGGAGTGATGGCAGCAGCAACTTCAGTAACATCAACAGAATCTGCAGCAGGCTCAAACTCAGTGGCCTCTGTCATCAGAAAATCCTTGGATGTTGGCTCATCAGAGCCAGTTGGGATTTCAGCAGCAGCAAAAATAGTTTCAGAAGCAGATTCAGTCTTTTCTTCAACAGCAGCAGCAGCAGCAGTTACTGAGAGTACAAAGGAGGATATAATGCTGGGGTCACAGCCAGAGAAAGGCACTAGTGCCTTGGACAAATCTTCTGGGGGCTGGACAGCATTAGGCTCTTGGAGATAACTGAAGTATGCAGTATCAAAGGCAGAAAGCAAAGACCTTAGGTCTATTGCCAAGACTGCAGTAGGAGCCACAGGAATAGCAGATACAAAAACAATAGCAGCAGCAGCAGTATCATGAACAGCAGGAGCAGAAGCAGCAACAACAACAGCATGAAGGCTTGCTTCATATGGCATCTCCCCCTGCCTGGATGCAGATGCATCTGTATCAAGGCACACTGCTGGAGGTGCTGCCCGAGGAAGGAGGGAGGAAAGCCTGGCAGAGAGAGCTGCCACTGACTGTCATAGAGGAGCTAAGGAGGCCTCCATGAGAAGAGAGAGCCTGGGGGCAAGTAGCTCATACAACTTGTCAGCTAAGGCTGGGAGATCTACATGCTCAATAGCAGGAGCAGAGGTAGATGGAATAGGGATGGCTGAGGATGCTGGAAGTGGAGGGCTGGAGAGTGGAGGGATGGATGGCTGTGGTGTGGGGATGGTGGAGATGGAGGACAAGGGTATGGATATGGATGGAGTGAATGATGGTTGGTCAATGATGTGGAGGAGGAGATCTTGGAATGAGGTTGAGGAGGAGGGTAATTCTGGAGGAGATGAGGGGGAATCATCCATGTAGGAGTCATCCAGAAGGGTGAAAGATGGTATGGATGGTGAAGAAGTGACATCTGGTGGAGGGTATGAAAACAATGGGTGGAATTGGTCTACTGGAGGTGATGAAATGGTTGCTGGAGATGGAATTGATGTGGGAGAAGGGCTAGAGATGGTAATGGTGGATGGAACTGGGATGGTGGATGGAAGAGGTAGGGTTGGACTTGGAGGAGGAGGAGAGGCAGCAACAGCAGCAGCCAGGTCTTCTGCAGGAGCAGAGACCTGTGGGAGAGTGACTCTGTGAGTCCTGGTGCCTGAAGGAGCACTAGATGATGGCCTGCTTGGCTTACTGATTTGCCTGTCCCACTTGCCAAAGAGGGCACAGGTGAGTCTCTTGGAGGCATTGATGTGCACTCCAGAGGAGACCAGCAAGGTAGGGCACTTGTTCTGCAGGAAGACTCCAATAATCCTTCCAAAATTTACAAAGCTTTTATTTATTTTCTTCTTTATTAGGTCAAAGAAGACCTCTCCCCAGTTCAGACTTTTCTTATCTACCAGAGCTCCCATGAGGCAGAGCTGATGTCTGGAGATAGTGTCATGTGCAGAGTGCTTTGCCAACAGCACTTTTCCTACAACATCTGCTAGGAACCTGTACTCAACAGACAAGTTCCTTTTGAATAACTTGCTAGGGTTTCCCTCAGGATGACCCATCCTGGCAAGTATGTCAGAAAACTCTTCCCCAGATAATTCAGCAGTTTCTTCTCCATTTCTCAAACCGAAAACCTCTGTTAAACCTGTGGGGGGTCAGAGGTACCTGAGTTCCAGCAATAGAGCCAACTATAGTAGAGTTTTCCAGATTGTGAGCAGTATAGACCCATTCCTTTATTTCATCTGAGGCAAGCTTGATTCTAGTGGTCATGAGGGCAGACAAGTTCTGATCCTTGAATAAATTCAGAATGTCTTGGAATATTTGATCAGTGGTGTTGAACGATTCCAGATCAATGTCGAAGCCTGCATCAAACTTCATTGCAGCTAGGACAGCAACTGATACGGCCATTGTACCTGCAAAAACTTAACAAACAAAACGAACAAGCGTAGAACTGTTTGGAGGGACGAAAATTCTTGCAGAGAAATTGAAAGCGCAAGAGAGAACGACGGCGAAAAATGAGTTTTATATTAGGGTTCGACGCAGAATTGGAAAGATCGTTGAACTCAGTTCGACGATCGAGGCTGCTAAAGGAATCTGAAGAGACTCCAACATCGTCGATCTCCGTTCGACGATCTGGAAAGGCGTCGAGCTCCGTTCGACGATCGTTCAGGGAACAAAATCGTCGAGCGCCGTTCGACGATCGTTGACCGGAAGAGATAGTTCATACTATCTGAGAGGCGCTGAACTCAGTTCGACGATTCTGGAAATCGTCGATCTCCGTTCGACGATCTGTGTGGAAATCGTCGAGCGCAGTTCAGAGATCAGAAAAATTCTAGACACTAAGAAAAATCAGAATTTTTGCCTAGTCTTGGTCAATTTTTAGCTTTCAAAATCTTGGAGATTATTTAAGACTTCCTCCATCTAACATTCCTAACTGATTTAGGAAGAAGGTGTGTTTATTTTCATCCAAAGGCTTGGTGAAAATATCTCCCCTTTGGAAATCAGTTGGGATATATTGTAATTCAATTTTATTCTTTTCAACATTGTCCCTTAAGAAGTGATGCCTAATCTCTATGTGTTTTGTCCTACTATGGAGGACTGGATTTTTAGCTATGGAAATAGCACTTATATTGTCACAAAAGATTTTTGACTTCTCTAAGTTGTAACCATAGTCTAGGAGTTGGTTTTGAATCCACAGTATTTGTGAACAACAACTGCCTGCAGCCATATATTCAGCTTCAGCAGTTGAAGTTGACACAGATGTTTGTTTCTTGCAAAACCAAGAGACAAGTCTGTCACCAAGGAACTGACAAGTTCCACTGGTGCTTTTCCTGTCAATTCTGCATCCAGCATAATCAGCATCGGAGAATCTAGTTAACTCAAATGCTGAATCTTTTGGATACCAGAGATCTAGATTTGGACAACTTTTAACATACCTGAGAATCCTCTTTACTAATGTTAGGTGTGACTCTCTAGGGCTTACTTGGAACCTAGCACATATACATGTAGCAAACATTATATCTGGTCTACTAGCTGTAGATACAGTAAAGAGCCAATCATTGCTCTATATGTTGTCTGATCAACAGGTTTCCCATGTTCATCAGCATCCAATACAGCATTGGTAGGCATGGGTGTTTTCATACAAGATGCCTCAGATATACCAAATTTCTTAACCAGTTCATTAGCATATTTGGTTTGAGAAATAAAGATGCCTTTAGCATGTTGTTTGACTTGTAATCCTAGAAAGAAGGATAGCTCACCCATACTACTCATCTCAAATTTAGAATGCATCAGGTTAGAAAACCTTCTGCCCAATTTTGAGTCAGTAGAACCAAAAATGATATCGTCTACATAAATTTGTACTAGTAGGGTATGGGACTTATGGGTTCTAATAAAAAGAGTTTGGTCTACTCTACCCCTTATAAAACTATTTTCCAAGAGAGAGCATGCTAGGATCTCATACCATTCTCTAGGAGCTTGCTTGAGACCATATAATGCTTTATTTAGTCTAAAAACATAATCAGGATAAGTTGGAGAGATAAAACCTGGAGGTTGTCTGACATAGACTTCCTCTTTAATGTCTCCATTTAAGAAGGCACTCTTGACATCCATCTGATAAACCTTGAAGCCTTTGTGAGCTGCAAAAGCTAGAAATATTCTGATGGCTTCCAATCTTGCAACAGGTGCAAAGGTCTGATCGTAGTCAATTCCTTCTTCTTGAGAATATCCCTGGGCAACTAGGCTTGCCTTGTTCCTTATTATTACTCCTTGATCATCAAGTTTATTTCTGAATACCCATTTTGTTCCAACAATGGAATGATCCTTTGGCTTTGGCACTAGTTCCCATACTTTGTTCCTCTCAAATTGATGCAACTCCTCTTGCATTGCAATGATCCAGTGTGGATCTTGCTCTGTATCTTGAATGGACTGAGGTTCAATTTGAGAAAGGAAGCAGGTGTGCAACAGGTTTTGGTTGACCTGATTTCTGGTTTGCACACCAGCTGAGAGTTCTCCAATTATTTGGGTAATTGGATGGTCTCTTGATGTTACTAGATCAACAGGGGGTGTTGATTGTTCACCAACCTGTGTTGTTGTTTCCTCTTGTGGTACAACAACTGGCTCTTCAAGTTTAGCTTCAATGTGTTGAGCATTGCTTTCATCTTCACTGCTTTCTTCTTCTTGAGCAACCTGTAGCTTGTTCATATCTTCAACTAGAGAGTGTTACTGCAAAGGTTCTATGGTAGAAGAAATCTTCTCCTTGAAGGACATGTTAGTTTCATCAAAAGAAATATGAACAGATTCCTCAATTTTCAAAGATGATTTATTATAGACCCTATAGGCCTTGCTGATCATGGAGTATCCCAGAAACACTCCTTCATCAGCTTTGGCTTGAAATTTTGCTAAGTATTTCTTGTCATTATTGTGAATATAGCAAATACAACCAAAAATTCTGAAATAGTCAACTTTAGCTTTCTTCCCTTTGAGTAATTCATAGGGAGTCTTTCCCTTCAGTTTATGTATCAGACTTCTGTTCAGCACATAGTTGGAGGTGTTCACTGTCTCTTCCCAAAAGGATAGAGGTAGATGAGCATCTGACAACAATATAGTGGCAGATTCAATAAGGGTTCTATTTTTCCTTTCAGCTACCCCATTTTGTTGAGGAGTTCTAGGAGCTGAGAAAGTATGCCTGATCCCTTCACTCTGACAGAACTCTTGCATAAGAAGAGAATCAAACTCTGTCCCATGATCACTTCTGATCAGGGCAATGTGAGTATTGAACTCAATCTGTATACATTTGAGAAACTCTGTCAGACACTTAAAGTTATCAGACTTCTTCCTTAGAAAGAACACCCAAGTGAATCTAGAGAAGTCATCTACAATTACTAAAGTGTAGGATTTCCCTCCTAGGCTTTGTACTGTGATGGGTCCAAATAGATCCATGTGTAACAGATACAATATCCTAGGTGAATCACTCTTATTAAGTGACTTAAAACTGTTTTTAGTTTGCTTGCCTAATTGACAAGCCTTGCAGAGTCCTTCCTTCTTGTAGGGACCAGAAGGTAGTCCTCTAAAAAGGTTGTCCTTGGATAGCCTAGTAATAGTTCTAAGGTTTAGGTGTCCTAATCTCTTATGCCATAACACATTTGGTCTACAGACTGAGTTAAACAGGCAAATATCTATATCAGTTGAAAGAAAATCTACTAAGTAGATGTTACCTTTCCTTATACCTGTCAACACAGTTGTGTTGTCCTCTGACTTGATTTTGCATAAGGTTTTGCTGAAGGTCACCTGGTAGCCTTCATCACATAGCTGACTGATGCTGATCAGGTTGTGCTTCAGTCCTTCCACATATGCTACCTTCTTGAAGGTTACTGATCCAATCTGTACTGCACCATATCCCTTAGTTTGTCCAAAGTTGGAGTCACCAAAGATAACTTTGGGTCCAAGCTTGGCTCTAAAGGAAGTGAGATTGTCCTTATTCCCTGTCATGTGCTTAGATCACCCACTATCCAAATACCATTGCTGGTTAGATGTTGGATAGGTCTTCACCTGCACATGAAACAATTTACTTGTTTTTGACCCAGTTTACCTTGGGCCTAGGTTGATAACCTCTAAATTCAGAAATAAAAGACATACCTGGCTGACTCTTATATCCTTCAGGATGATATCTCCTTGGAGGTAAAATCCATTCAGTATAAGGGTTGAAGGTTTGGGATGAGGAACCCTTAGGATTCAATTTTGATTTGCATTTGAAAAAGTTTCCAGAGTTCTGACCTCTGTTCGACGATCTTGGAGCTGCATTCGACGATCGTGGGTCAGATCGTCGATCTCCGTTCGACGGTCGACTATGGCTGAGGTCAGGTATATGAGATCGTCGACCTGCGTTCGACGACTTTGGCTGAGATCGTCGACCTGGGTTCGACGATTTTTCCTGAGATCGTCGAGCTGCGTTCGGCGATCGTCGATCTTCATTCGGCGATCGTCGATCTCCGTTCGACGATTTTTGCTGGGACTTAGTTTTCTGAGGCAGATCAGAATTTTTCCTAGCAACCTCTACAACTCCCTTTCCCTTGTCAGAAATGAACTTGATGGGAGTTGTCAGAACAATAGGTTGGCTGGATGAGGCACCCAAGCCCAGTGTACTGTTGAATCTTGAGTTCACTGTGCTTGTGATGTCCATCAGCTTGATGCTTCTCCCATTAAGGGATTCTTCAAGCTTCTTGGCCTCAGAGAGCTCACTTTTCAGTGTAGCTATCTGTTCCCTACAGTTCTCCAACTCCTGAGAGAGTTTGAGGTTTTCTGACTTTAAACCATTGTGTTCAGATAATTGATTTCTGAGAGAGATAATCTCTTTCTCAGACTTTAGCAGGTCTAAACACAGTGTTTTAAATTCAGATTTAAAATCTTCTGAAGTAAAATCAAAGGAACTAATTACCTGATCTTCTTCAGGTTGAGTCTCTGAGTCTGACTCTGACTCTTCTTCCTCTGAATTGTGCTGTGAGGCATTGATTGCCATCATGCAGAACTCCTTTTCTTCTGCATCATCCTCATCATCACTGGAGCTGGATGAGGCTTCTGACTCCTCTTCAGTCTCACTCCAGGATTCAGCAACAAACCCTTTTCTTGTATGCTTATTCCTGCTTGAAGAAGGTTTGCCACTTCCATTCCTTTTGGGGTCCTTCTCCTTTCTTCTTTCTTTTCTGTCCCTTCTGTCCTTGTTCTTGTTCTCTGGACAGTCAGGAACTATGTGCCCTGGTTTCCTGCAACCAAAGCAGATAATGTCTTTGTTATTGCCAATGGACTTGTCATACCTTGGCCTATCCTGCTCCTTGTATGATCTTCTTCTGAAGTCCTTTCTGGCCATCTTATAGAATCTTTTGGCCAACAAGCTGAGAAGTTCATCATTGCCTGTAGCTTTTTCTTCAGGCAGATCCTCAGTTGCCTTGAATGCTATGGTCTTCTCTTTTCTTGTGGCTGGTGAAGCAGCCTTCTGTTCTTCCTCTCTGTTCTTGATGAGTAGCTCATAAGATTTGAGCTTACCCAACAAGGATTCAGTGGTGATCTCATTTAGACTTCTGGCATCTTTAATTGGCCAGATTCTTGAATCCCAAGTGCTGGGGAAGCACATTAGGATCTTGTCATTAAGTTCTGTCAGAGAGATCTCTTTGTCTAATGTCCTCAGTTCACTGACAATTAGACTCAGTCTGTTATACATGTCTCCTACTGACTCAGTCTCTCCCTTCTTGAAGTTCTCATATTGGGAGATGAGATGGGATCTTCTGTCCTTTCTCTCATCAGCTGAGTCTGAGACAATTTCTGAGAGCTTGTCCCAAATCTCCTTGGCTGAGTTGCATTCAGCTACCTTTTGGAATATATCATCTGACATTGTCTGGGCTAGGATGTTCATAGCCTTGGCATCAGCTACTTTCCACTTTTTGATGTCAGCATCTGTTCCTGATGGAGGTGGAACAACATTTGTACTTGTGCTTTCTGGGGGTCTTGGACACACTGTCAAAACAGAATTGAAAATATCTTCGTCAATGGAATTCATGTAAAGTCTAATCCTTGCCTTCCAAAGTGCAAACTTTGACAGATTGCACACTGGAGGTCTGGTGCTGGCATAGTCTTTGTTTTGGGCCATGATTTGTGCAAACAGAATCTAATAATAAAATACAAAAGAAAAACAGATCTAGTTTAGGATCTTGGGGTTCAGGTGTTAGCCTGTACAACCAATCAGGTATGGTATGTTTAACCAACCTCCCTCTGATACCAATTGAAAGTGCAACTAGATCTGATATACTCTAGAGGGGGGTGAATAGAGTATATGGTGTTTTAGTACTTTTAAAAACTTTTACAACAATTGTTATAATAAGTGTGAACAGGGAAGCAAATATAAATCTAATCACAGAACTAAACTATGCAAAAACTAAGCACAGACAAATCAAGGCCAGAAACAAAAAGTAAACAAGCAGAACCAGATGACACAAGGAAATATAGTGGTTCCCCAAACTTGGGTACATCCACTCTTCTACCACCCTAGGTAGGAATCCACTGCAGGATGAGTTGATCAGGTGTCCTGGGCACCAATGAGCTTTTGATAAGGTGCTCAAAAATCAAATCAGATTTTTTGATCAGGTGTCTTGCCACCAATGAGCTTTTGACAAGGTGCTCAAAAACCAGATTCAAACTTTTGAAGGGAGTTTGAAGAACCCTTTACAGAGTGGGGGTGAGAGAGTGATGGCTGTCTTCTCTTTCTCAAACAACTGAGAAGACTATGTTGATTGATGTCAAAGCTCCCCCTGAATCCTTGAAATCTTCAGGAAGAAAAGCTTTGCTGAGGGTGATAGGCCTTCAAAGATAGATCTCCAGCAATAGATGATTTCAGCAAGCTGAAATGTTGAGTGTCTGGAGTCTTGAAATGATGTTGGCCTTGAACACTTTGAAAGCTGAAGAGATCTGATGATTTTTGAAAACTTGATCTCTTTGATGAGTGTTCTTCAGAATTCTTTTTGACAGAAGTTTTTGAGAGAGTCTCTGTATTCTGTGTTGTGTGTCCTCTTCTTGTTAATCTCTGTATCTCATCTATCCTCATTCAAAAACATTCTGTCTTTTATTCTCTGTGCCAGAATAGAATATTACTCTGTCAAAGATAGTCGTTGTTCTGCATTGATTGCATCCTTAATTGCATAATCTCTTCTAGAGGAAAGTCCACAGAATTATTCCTTGAAAAATCCCTTGAAACTTGATCCAGAAGTAAATGAAAACGGCTAGCAAATCTCTGAATTAAATGCAGAATAACTTCTAACTGATTTGAATTTGAATTCTGGAAGTTAACTGAAATCGTCGAACTGAGCTCTGCTATCGTCGATCTGAGCTCAGCGATCTGGAAAACTTAAGCAGCAAAATAATCATCGATCTGAGCTCAAAGATCGTCGAACTGAGCTCAGAGATAAGGATCCAATGCAGAGCCAAAATCGTCGAACTGAGCTCACCGATCGTCGAATGGAGTTCGACGATATTATGAAGTTGAGCTCAGCGATCGTCGAGTGGAGCTCGACGATCTACCGAAGTTGAGCTCGACGATCGTCTATCTGAGTTCGACGAATCGTCGTGCTGAGCTCGACGATCAGACTTGGTCTCCAGACAGAAAAACTTGGTCTTCAGGGCAGCTTCCAATCCTAGACTTCTAACCCTTAGACTCAATTCTAATTGACCTATTAAGCTATACAGAAGGTCAAACACAGATTCCTAGAGACATAGTGATCCTGACCCAAATTAGTAATAGGGTGTTCCAACAAGTCTTTAGCACATATAAATTAAATGACAAGTTTCTTAGATCCCTAACCAAGGATTGGGATACTAAAATATGTGCCATCAGAGAGGTGGCCAGGCTTGCAGATACACCTCCATCAACCTTATTTGGAAAACTGCTATCCTATGAGATGCAGCTCACTGCCAGAAAGGAAGAGGAGAAAAGCAACAAGTCAAAATACAGAGAAAAGTCAGTTTCCTTTAAGGCTGAAGCTACAAGAAAGGGAAGGAGAAAGTCACCATCTCCTCCAAGGAGAATGACCGAAGTTGAATCAGAAAATACTGACATCAACACTTCAGACAGTCATAATTCTGATGAAGATTTTGCTTCCTTCACAAGGCAGTTTCAAAGGCTCCTGAAGAAGAAGAAATGGAGAACAAAGCCATCTTCATCCTACTCCAAGGATGACTATTACAAGAAGAAGAAAGCATCCAAGGATGACAGGTATGGATCGAATCCCAGTAAACAAATTTCTTCTAGAGTTGTTTGTTATTGCTGCAACAGGCCAGAGCATGTCATAGCTGATTGTCCTAATAAAAGAAAGGAATCTAAAGATAAAAAGAAGCAGCAAAATAAGGGCAAAAAGGAGAGATCTTTTGTTGTAAAGAAACAAAAATGCTGGACTGATTCCTCATCATCAGATTCAGGAGAAGAGACAGAAGATGAAGCTTATATAGGATTGTTTACTACTGAAGAGGATTCTGTAGAATCTGAGTTCTTGCAAATGCTGGACTCAATAAATGGGGTTGAAGATCTTCATTGCAAAGGGCTGATTACTTTGACTGAGGAAGATCAATGCCAGAATCAGCCTGGTCGAAGCAAGGTACACAACCTATCTACAGTTTCTGATTATACTGGATCAGAATCAGAAGCATCTGCATCAAGATATGTGCACGGTTCTGAATCTGAAGGGGATGTTCATCAACTAATTGATGAGTATGGTGATTTGTTGCAAGCTCTTAGGAGAAGCATAATCCTTAACAAGGAACGGGCTAAGGAAATTGCTGCACTTAAGTTGGCTGCATCTGATTCAGAAAAATTGCTGGATCAGAAGATGAATGAGGTTGCTAAGCTGAAAAACATAACTGTTATTCAGTTGGGAATAATTACATTCAAAAATGATCATATCAAGGGTCTGGAAGTCAGACTACAAAGAGAGAAGGAACTTGTGGCTAAGTTCTCAAAGCCAAAGTCAGTCTTACCCTTAATTGATGACTTCATTCACCAAAAGGGTAAGACAGGATTAGGTTTCAAGGGATGAACTAGGGCAGCTAATTCCAAAAGAAAAGGCAAAGCCCTAATTCAGCCACTATCCTTCAAACCCCCTATTTCTTTCAGAAAAGTGGTGCAGCCTACTAACAGGTATGACCATGACATTACACATGATCACAGTAAGGCTGGTATTCTGAATGACAATGGTGCAAATGTCAATAGGGCAGCCCATGTACAAACACACCATGTTCTTCAGGAATCATTAGTATTTGATGCACCATCCCCAGCACTAAACAAAAGGACAGCTGACTGCAAGGCTGTTAAGACTATATCTAAAAGAAGATATAATAGATATGAGTGCTGGTGCTGTGGCAAGGTTGGGTATTATGTCATAGATTGTTGGCACAACAACAGTGTTAGGAAAAATGTCAGCTTACCTGTTAGAAAGACTGCAGGGAAAACAGTCAAGTTTCAGACAAACCTGAACCTAGAACCCAATACTCATTGGGGTTCTAAGGTTAAGTAATTTTATTTGATACAGGTGAGTCCAAGTGGCCATACCCCAATATGGTACTTGGATAGTGGATGTTCTAGGCACATGACTGGAACAAGAAGGATACTAAAGCATTATACTCTCATAGAGAATGGACCCAAAGTGATCTTTGGTGGATCTAAAAAAGGGGTCATCAAAAGGTTTGCTCTATAGTTCTGAAGGAAAAGATGGACAAGCTAACCATTAGTGAAGACCAACCTGTAAGGTAGGATGAAGAAAATGATGGATGCTGTCCAGGGGGAGTACAAGACCCACAAGCTGATGATGAAGAAAATGTAGTACAACTTGATGTGGAGATTGGAGAAAATCAAGGTTTCTGTCCCAGATGGAACCCAAGAAATTTGAAGAAGCTATTGGTGTCATAGGGCAGCAAAGAGCAGACAAGTGTGGTTATTTCCACTGTTGAGTCTGAATATGTTGCTGCAGGCTGCTGCTGTGCTCAGCTATTATGGATTCAACATCAACTTGAAGATTATGGAATCCAGGTAAGTAGAACTCCATTATTTTGTGATTCTACTAGTGTCATTTCTATTGCTAGAAATCCTGTTTCTCATAGCAGAACTAAGCACATAGAAATAAGATTTCATTTCCTTAGAGATCATGTTGAAAAGGAAGATATAAGTTTAGAATTTATCAATACTAATTTTTAAATTGCTGACATGTTCACCAAACCACTGGATGAAACTAAATTCAATTATTTTAAAATTGAATTAGGCATGCTGAACTTAGAATAAGAATGACAAATTTGACTAAGTAAATTTGTGTCGATATATAAAGACATCTGTGTCGACACTTAGTAGATGGTGTCGACACATAAGAAAAATTATGTCAATACATCAAGAAGATTGTGTCGACACTCAGAATTTGTTGTCGACACATAGCTATCCTGACACTTAAATGTTGGTGTCGACACATACAGTCATTTGTGTTGACAAGCAGAGATTAGTGTAAGCTCTTAAGATTATTTGTGTCGACACATCACAATTGGTATCGACACATAAAATAGTAATTCTCTATCGAAACTTTAGTAGTCTGTGTCGACACAATCCCAATAGTGTCGACACAATCGGTTTATTTCAACCCGCCTTTTGACCTTCTTTATTTAGAAACGTATAAATAGGTGAGAGTAAAACCCTATCGACTACGCTCTCAACATTCTCGAGACCTAATACTTTTTGTCGACAGACCTTCATCTCTCTTCTTCTCTCTCTCATCCCGAATGGCGCCAAAGCTGGAAGAAAACATTAACGAGGGCTATGAACTAGTTCGCGATGCGTTTGTGAGTGGATCTAGAGAAATCAAAGCTGTGATTACCCTAATCAAAGAGAATGGCTTAGAATACTTGGTCTCAGAACCTGCCAAGATTTGGAAGAAGGAGGTTCTTGAATTCTACACAGCAGCAACACTGGATTCAACGGGCCTGAAAATTAAGTCATCCGTTCAAGGAACCAATGTCAAACTCACCCTGAAGAGTTTGAGGAAGACACTACAACTGCCAAGGGTTCAAGAAGAAGATGAAGTCGTATCTTCCATGACCAGAGAAGCTCTCCAATAGTGTGGACTGGATCCCACCACCAAGACTGGATCTTTTATGCATAGAAAGGGAATGAACTCCCAGGGAAAATTTCTTTCTGAAATTATAGGAAATGTAATTCTGTGCAAAACAGGATGACATGATAGGATATCTGCCTATATGTTCAATCTAATGACCATAATGATCTTCAAGGTCAAAACCAACTGGTCTGCTGTGATATTTGAAAAGATCAAAGAAAGTTTAAAGAAACCAAACCTGGGCAAAATACTAAGCCTATATCTGACTGTGAATATTCTTGAAATGATGAATCACACAGCAGGATCAAAGATAAACCATATGAGAAGAATGGATTTAAGAATACTATCCAGATAGGAAAGTGTCCTGACTAAGGATGTTTCTATTCCACAGAAACAAACAAAACAGATACAGCAAAAGAAAAAACCAATCCACAAGACAACTGAATCTTCCAGTGATTCAGAAGAAGAAGTGGCCTTCAGCTTAGATGAAGAAAGACCAGAGAATGCTAGGAAATCACATGTTCTAGAGACTGTAGATGATGGTCAGGTGCAGGGGGAGCAGATTCCTGCCACCAACATCTCAGAAGTTCAGGTACAGGAAGAGCCTCATCAAGGGGGAGCCAATGATCTTTCTCCAGCTTCAGCTCAACAAGAGGCATTACCTTCTGGGGGAGCTCATGAACAAGAGCCACCTATCAACACAGCTGTATTGGATAGTGAAGCAGTTACACAATCTATACTTGAGGTACTACTGGATATAAATTAAGCTGCTCTCAATTCAGAAAATACTACACTGACTGTACATATGAATGATGTTGAACAGACTAACCAAGAAAGTGTCCCAGCACATGACACTACAATGGAGGAAACTTTTGCATTTGATGACACTCCATCTACTACACAAGAGAAAGATATTCTTCGTGTTCAAATGCAGCAAGAGTTCACCCTAGAAGAGTTATTTTTTGACATACAAGATGCAAGGACTGAAGGGGAGCAGCCATGGACTGAGGGGGAGTAGCCAAGGACTGAGAAGGAGTTGCCCTCTAGTCCAAAAGACACAGTGGACATAACAAGTTCATCTGATTATTCTGAAAATGAAGAAGTTTCCAGGGCCAAGAAGAGGAAACTGATGGTCATCAGAAAGAAGAGCTTAGGCTATAAGAAAGCCTTGCAGACTGTCTCCCAACCACCAGCTCCAGCAGTTGACTTCAGCTCACTGTTAGTGGCACTGTAAGTTAAGATGGATGAGTAGAGAATAGCTCTTGAGAAGTATGTAGATGAAATTCATAAGGAACTCCAATCTACATTGGCCCAAGATATCAAGTCCATCAGATTGGAAGTGAATTTACATAAAAAGGAGATGACAGATTGCTTCCATAAGGGAGGTAATGTTGTAGTATATTTAGCAAAGCAACAAGTAGAGGTCAAAGCTCAAATAGATGACATAGCAGTAAAACAAGGCTATGTTTTGGAAAATCAACTCAGAATGAATGACAATCTGACAGAATCACATATTGTTATTGTCACAGGACTTAAGAATACAATAACTGCTTTCACTACAAATATTGCTAAAGAAAAGGCTGAGTTTGACAAACATCTCAAAGCAAATTTGACAGATATTAGCACTGCTATCCAAGAATCTCAAAAGGTAATTGCTAATCAGCTGCTGAAGTTCAGATCATTCTACAAAGAAGGAACAAATTATCTTGCTAATCAGATAAGGTTTCAAATGGATGATCTAAGAGACCATGTTGAACGAGAAGTCATAAAGGGGGAGAGAGTCTTAGTCAATGCAGGCTCTGAACATGTTAAATGGATAACTAATGCTATCAGAGCAACTCTTGTTTATCCTCTCATGTGTTATGATGATAACACTACTGAATCAGGCATTCAACCGGCTTACAATGAAGGAGTTTAGCAGGAAGTAGCTCAGATTATTTATCCACCTGCTGATTTTGATGGTATTCAATCTGCTGTTCAACAAATGTATAGTCCTCCAAAGGAGGTACAAAATGTAATTATTAAAAAAGTTGAAATGTCTGAAACTGCTTTGAAAAGAGAGCAAGAAGCTCAACTTTCCAACAAAAGGTTTAGAGAGCGGGCTGAATTAAAGCCAGATTTTGAAAGATGGAGTCCCACTTCCAGTAACATTATTCTTACTGCCTGGCAAGCTATTAAAGCTAACATGCATGATATGGGCAAGTGGTACTCTGAACAAGAATGGAGCAAGTATCAGAAACGGCAAGATGCCATTTATTAGTTTAAAAGAGACATCAAAGCTGGGAAGATACCTGCTACTTCTATGGAGCCAAGCAAGTACTTTCCAAAGCCTTATCATTATTTTGAAAGGCAAAAGGTCAAGACTGAAGAGCTCAAGAAAAATGATCTTAAAGGAAAGAAGCCAGCTGAAGACACTGAAGCTAATATACCAGCAAGGATTCAGTCTGGCAAAGGCATTGTTATCAAGGAGCCTGATCAATCCTAAGATTAGATTGAATAGATTTTAGAAATATGTAATCTTTTTAAAATCTATGTCATCTGTTGTTCAGAAACTTCTTGTAGTTCAACAAAACATTGATTCATGTTCATTATATTTTATCATATTATGTGATGATATAATATGCTAGTTTTGTTTATGTATTACCCTATCAAATAATGCTCTTATACATCATGTTCTGTGTTTTATTATAAAGTGATGTATATCATTGACTAAGGGTTATGACTTCTCCAAATAGGGGGAGATTGTTGGGTACATTGGAAAATGTGTACTAGATTTGGAGAAGCCTCACCTAACTCAATGATATTCATCAAGGTGTATTTGATGTTGTGTTGAGTTTGTATGTGCAGGTTAAGGAAATGCAGAAAAAGTTTCTAAGTACAAGTGTCGACACTTGGGAAGAATTGTGTCGACACTTGAGAAGAATTGTGTCAACACATGGGAAAGGATGTGTCGACACCAGGAGCCAGATTGTGTCGACACACAGAACTTGTGTCGACACATAAAAAATTTGTCGACAACAACTGTGTCGACACACAGGACTTGTGTCGACACATTCTAGAATTCTATCGACAACACTTGTGTCGACACACATGACTTGTGTTGACACACTCCAGAATTCTATTGACATCAACTTTGTCGAGACTAGAAGCTGTTGTGTCGACACATAGGACTTGTGTCGACACATTCCACAGAAGCTGTGTCAAGAAGAAAAAGAAGAGCTGTGTCGACACACAGGACTTGTGTCGACACATGCTACTGAAGCTGTGTCAAGAAGTTAAAGAGAAGTTGTGTCGACATTGTGAAAGTTGTGTCGAAATCATCAAGAGTTGTGTCGACACATGGTCTATTTATGTCGACACATTTGAAGTATTGTCTCGACACTTTGCTACTGAGTTGAAGTTCAATAAAGGATCAAGTATCACGACTGAAGACTTGACAGCTGTCATAACTGACAATGTTGTTGCATCTGTCAGAGGTATTAGAAGGCCGTTAGGAACCGGATCAGCCGGTAACCTCGGATGAAGCCTATATAAAGACATGTTTTATCATCAGATAAATGTATTGAAGTAATCAATCAGAAGTATCCAGTGCTAGAACAATGCAAAGGATTGAACAAGAAGAGACATACAACAACTAAGAGGAAGAAGCGAAGTCTTCATCCAGAAAGAAACAAGTCTCTAAGGGCAGATCCAGGACAAGTCTGCTAGAAGAATTCAGAGTCATATCTGAAAAGGAGAGTGCTGGAAGTATCCAAGAGAGAGGAACAACCAAGAAGAAGAAGAGAAGTCTTCATCCAAAAATCAGCAAGGGAAGATCCTGAACAAGTCTGCAAGAAGAATTCAGATTAATTTCTGAATAGAAGAAGGAAGTTGGATTGGGGATCATCTCCAACTTCAAGAAGATCAACCTTACTTTGTTCAGATTCAAGAAACTTTGAAGAAGCTAAGACAGGTTGATTCTAAAATAGTTAGATCTATCAAGAACTGACCAAGAAACCTTCTACCCATTCTTTTTCTACTTGGGTGATGGAATTACTCTTTTTAATATCAATGTTTCTGTACGATCTATTACAGATCTGAGTGTAAGAGGGTTATCCCTCTTAGTTGTAAGCTTAAATCTATAAAGGCTGAGATAGGGCTGAGTGCCTGAGGTAGGAGAGTTTTCTCTCTGAGTTGTAGGCCTTGTGGAGTAGGCTGAGGTAGGGCTTGATTGCCTGAGTTGTAGGCCTTGTGAATGAGGCTGAGGTAGGTCTTGATTGCCTAATTTGTAGGCCTTGTGAAAGAGGCTGAGGTAGGGTTTGATTGCCTGAGTTGTAGGCCTGTTGAAGAGGCTGAGGTAGGGCTTAATTGCCTGAGTTGTGGGAGTGTGGACTCACTCTGAGGTAGAATTCTCTGAGAGGATCTGAGCTGTAGGGCTTGCTGAAGTCTGAGTTGTAGGAACCTTTCAAGGTTCTGAGTTGTAAGATCCGAGGATCTGAGGAAGAAGAAGGATGTTGGGCCGAATCTAGTATACTGCTAGATAGGCGAAGTGGGAAAGTGGATGTACCCATCACTTGGGGAACCACTATAAAACTGTGTGTATTCTGTGTTGGTGTTGGCTGTGTTTTCTTTTATACTGTGCTGTGTAAATTGCTGAATAAGTTATCTAACAGTAAAAATATTATCTGCCTTAAGGAAAAAGAATTGAACTTATTCACCCCCCTCCCCCTCTAGGTGTTTAGGATATCTTGAAATCAATTCTTTCAATATCCCCCGCCAGAGTGCTTCAACTGTCACTAGGTTGGGCATATCAGGAGGAACTGCCCCGTGAGGGGGGCACCACAACCAACACCACCGGCTGCCCCGCCAGCTCAGTATTTTGGTGGCTGAGGACGTGGCCGAGGTCGTGGTTACCAAGGCAGAGACCACAGAGAGGAGAGGGAGCAAGTGTATGCCCTAGATCTGACTCAACAATGGAATCTGGAACAAGTGATCACAGGTACGCCAGTTAATTTTTTTTAACTCTTCTCTTTCCTAGATAATTAAAGTTATGGATATAGAACTGATAAACTAGGAAAGAAAACCACAATTAGATTTCCAAGACTTTAAGTAACCCCCCCCCCCAGGCATAGTCTTCATCAGCGGCAAGCCCACCTATATACTGTTCGATACGGGTGCTTCACACTCGTTCGTGTTGGAAGCCTTTGTGGAAGGGCTGGAAGGCGTGGAGCGATTCATAGTCCTGATGATGAGGATATGACTACCTGACGGATCAGAGTTATTCACCACCGCCCACTACAATATGGAGGCAGAGATCGGCGAAAGGATATTTGAAGCACCAGCGACGATCATGAAGATTCCAGTCTTTGATTTGATCCTGGGAATGACATGGTTGTGCTGGAACCATGCTCAGATTGACTGCATGCCCAAGAGGATTACTGTGAGGCATGAGGATTCCTACATCATCATCGAAGGTATTAGATATATTACCCCTCTCTTGCTATCATCCGTGCAGGTCGTCAAGGCCCACTTGTAGGGGGAAGAAGTCTATGAAGTGTTGTATGAAATGACCGAGGCTAAGGGTTCCATCTCGGATATTCCCGTGGTGCGAGATTTTGGCCGACGTATTTCCAGAGAAGCTGTCATGGCTACCCCCGCACTAGGAGCAGGATTTACGGATACAGCTGGTGCCAGGGGCCAAACCAGCATCTAGAGCCCCTTACCGAATGGCCCCGAAGGAGCTGACAGAGTTTCGGAGCCAGCTGCAGGAGCTAGTGGAGTCCGGATTTGTCCGACCAAGCTCTTCACCATGGGGAACCCCGGTGTTATTCGTCAAGAAGAAGGACGGGACACTCAGATGGTGCATTGACTACAGGGCACTGAACCGACTGACATTCCGAAATACCTATCCACTGCCAAGGATAGATGAGCTGTTTGATCAGCTGGAGGGCGCACATCACTTTTCAAAATTGGATTTGAGGTCGGGCTACTATCAGCTGCGGATCCAGGAGGAGGATATACCGAAGACTGCCTTCAGTATCAGATATGGGCTGTTCGAGTTTACTGTGATGCCCTTCGGGCTCACGAATGCACCATCGGCATTCATGAGCCTCATGAATCGGGTGTTCGAGGCGTATATGGATGTGTTCGTCATTGTATTTATTGACGACATCCTCATCTACTCGATGACAGAGGAGGAGCATACACGACATCTGACGCTGACCCTGGAAAGACTGCGGGAGCACCAGCTTTATGCAAAGTTCAGCAAATGCCAGTTCTGGTTGAGGGAGGTGGCTTTCCTAGGCCATATTATCAGTAGTGCTAGGTTGGCAGTGGACCCAGCCAAGATTCAGGCAGTTCGGGATTGGCCGCAGCTGAAGTCGGCCTCAGATGTGCGGAGTTTCCTAGGACTTGCCGGTTACTACCAGAAGTTTGTAGAGGGATTTTCTCGTATTGCCCTTCCACTCACATCCCTGACGAGGAAAGATATGCCCTTTGTCTGGACCCCGCAGTGCGAGGTGGCTTTTCAGGAGCTGAAGGATCGACTCACCTCGGCTCCTATACGTGCCCTCCCTTCGGGGAAAGAAGGATTCCAGGTCTACACTGACGCTTCTTACCAAGGCATGGGTGTGGTGCTGATGCAGAATGGTCATGTGATAGCATATGCTTCTCGGCAGCTGAAGAAGCATGAGCAGAACTACCCAATTCATGACTTAGAAATGGGAGCGGTCATTTTTGCTCTGAAAGTCTGGCGACACTATCTGTACGGTGTCCACTGCGACATTTACTCCGATCACAAGTGTTGGGTACATTGGAAAATGTGTACCAGATTTGAAGAAGCCGCACCTTACTCAATATATCCATCAAGGTGTATTTGATGTTGTTTTGAGTTTATATGTGCAGGTTAAGAAAATGGAGGAATGCAGGAAAAGTTTCTAAGTCCATGAGTCGACACCAGAAGAAGCTGTGTCGACACTTATGAAGGCTTGTGTCGACACTGGAGAAAAACTGTGTCGACACCTGGAGTCAATTATATCGACGCTTGGAAAGGCTGTGTCGACACCAGAAGAAACTGTGTCGACACACACAGGCAGTATCGACACACAGAAAAGCTTAGTCGACATCAACTATGTCGACACACAGAGGCAGTGTCGACACATAGAAGAATTTGTCGACATCAACTGTGTAGACACACAGGACTTGTGTCGACACATAGTAGAGTTTCAACAAAGTTGATTTTTTGTGAAGAGAAGAAGTGACTGTGTCGACACACAGAACTAGTGTCGACACATTCTACAGAAGCTGTGTCGAGAAGCAGTGTCAACACCAAGGCTTGTGTCAACACTTGGTCTAATTGTGTCGACACATGATGAAGTTCAGTCGCGACACTTTGCTGATAGAGACAGAGTTTCAAGAAGTGACTGAAGACTTGACAGCTGTGATATTCAACAAGTCTTCTGAAGCTGTCAGAGCTGTCAGAAGTTCGTTAGAAACCGGATCAGCCGGTTACCATGGAGGAAGTATATATAAAGACATTCTCTTTCAACAGAAGATATATATGAGATAAAAAAAATAAACACGAAAAACATAAGAAGATTTTCAACAGAAGATCTAAGAAGACATTCTTAAGTGGTGATCTACTCAGAGTTTGTCAAGAGAATTCAAAGAAGAATTCAGAAGAATCTTCAGAAGAATTTGGAGAGAGAGAGCTCCATCTATTCAAGTGAAGAAAGGGACTTACATCAACAAGACTCTTAAGTGTAGATTCTGAACCAGTCTGCTAAGAAGAATTCAGATTGATTTCTGAATTTCAAGAAAGAAGCTGATTGAAGATCAACTTCAAAGGAGATCAACCCTACTGTATTCAGATTCAAGAAGCTTTGAAGAAAGCTAAGACAGGTTGATCTCTAACATCAGATTATTTCAAGAACTGATCAAGAAACCTTCCATCCTTTCTCTCTCAACCAGGGTGGTGGTAAATTTCAAATTTACATCTATTTTCAGTAGGATCTTTTTAAGATCTGAGTTGTAAGCCTGATTTATAAAGGCTGAGTTGTAGGAGATTAAATTCTCTGAGTGGTAGGCCTTGTTGAAGGCTGAGGTAGGGCTGAGAGCCTGAGTTGTAGGAGATTTTCATCTCTGAGTTGTAGGCCTTGTTGAAGGCTGAGGTAGGGCAGATTGCCTGAGCTGTAGGAGTGTGGACTCACTCTGAGTTGTAGGAGCCTTGTTTGGATTCTGAGCTGTAAGATCTGCGGATCTGAGGAGAAGGAAAGAAGTTAGGCTAAATCTAGCATACTGCTTGATAGACGAAGGGGGAAAGTGGATGTACCCAGACCTTGGGAAACCACTATAAATCAGTCTGCCATCTATGATTGTGTGTGGTATTGTTATTTCTGTGCTGTGATAGCTGTAGAACTATATGTTTCTATTAATTAACTAAATTAATATTCTACCTTAGAGAAAAAAGGAATTGAACCTATTCACCCCCCCCCTCTGGGTGTTTAGGAACCAATTCTTTCAAGTGGTATCAGAGGGAGGTTCCTCAAAGAAAGACTTAACATTCTGAGTAAGATCTGTAAGGCAAAAGTAAGTTAAAGAAGATGGATTCAGGAGAAAACCATAAAGAACTTTGTTCAATGAAGTTGCCTATCTGCAGGAAGAAAATCTTTGGAATATGGAAGGAAAGGGTCAGACTATTTATGGAGGCATCTGATCCTAGAATTTATATAACAGTTAAGGAAGGACCATATATTCCAATGAAGGTTTCTGTTCTTGATGCTAATCAAAGGATTCCTAAGGATTTTTCAGAAATGACTAAGGATGAGATCATCTTGGTTACAACGGATAAAAGAGCACAGAATATTATAGTGAGTGTCGTAGATGAATCAACATTCCAGAATCTGATTCACTTCAAAATTTCCAAGGAGATGTGGGACACATTGATTGTCTACATGGAGGGTTTTGAAGAGGTTAGGCAAGATAGAAAGTCTATGCTTAATCAAGAATATGAGAGTTTCAGACAAGCCAAGTCTGATAGCATAACTGAATGTTATAAGAAGTTCTACAGAATTGTAAATGAACTAATGTCCTATGGAAGAATTTTTAGTACATATGAGCTGAATGACAAATTCCATAGGTCTTTGACTAAGGATTGGGATACAAAGATCTGTGTCGTAAGGGAAGTGGCCAGACTTGCAGAAATTTCACCTCCAACACTGTTTGGCAAATTACTGTCTTATGAGATGCAGCTGTTGGCCAGAAAGGAGGAAGAGAAAAATACAAAGGTTGACTATAGAGAAAATTCAGTGGCCTTCAAGGTAGAAACCACAAGGAAGAATAGGAGGATGTCTCCAACTTCTCCTAAGAAAGCTGCAGAAGTGATCTCAGAAAATTCTGATAATCACAGTTGAGACAGTAGTAATTCTGATGAAGACTTTGCTGCTTTCACAAGGCAGTTTCAGAGATTCTTAAAGAAGAAGTAGTGGAAATCTAAGCCATCCTCATCTCAGTCCAAGGATGACTATTATCAGAAGAGGAAATCATCTAGGAAGGACAGGAGTGGGACAAAGCCTAGCAAGTCAACTACATCAAAGATTATTTGTTATTACTGCAACGGACCTGGACATGTTGTGGCTGACTGTACAGACAAAAGGAAGGAGTCTGCTGATAAAAAGAAGTCCCAGCACAAGAGCAAGAAGGAAAAATCGTTGGTAGCTAAGAAAGAGAAAAGTTGGACAGATCAATCAACTTCAGAGTCTGAATCTGAGGCTGAGGCCTATATTGGTTTGTTTGCAACAGAAGAAGAGGATGAGTTCTTGAAATTACTGGACTCTATCAATGAGCAAGAAGACCATCAGTGTAAAGGACTGATGGCTGTGTCTGAAGAAGACCAGTGTCAGGATCAACCTGGTCCCAGTAAGGTAAAAAGTTTATCTATAGATTCTGATTACTACATTGGGTCAGAATCAGATGCATCTGCATCAAGATATGTGGATGAGTCTGAATCTGAAGGAGATATTCATCAGCTTATAGATGAATATGGGGATTTGTTGCAGACACTCAAGAGAAGCAAAAACCTGGCCAAAAATCAGGCTAAGGAAATTGCAGCTCTTAAGTTTGCTGCATCTGATTCAGAAAAGTTGCTGGATCAGAAGATGAATGAGATTGCCAAGCTGAAAAACATAACTGTTATTCTGTTGGGTACAATCATATTTAAAAATGATCATATCAAAAGTCTGGAAGACAGACTTTAGAAAGAGAAGGAAATAGTGGCTAGTTTCTCTAAGCCAAAATCTGTCCTACCCTTAATTGATGACTTTGTGTCTTAAAAGGGTAAGACAGGATTAGGCTTTAAGGGAACTGCATGGGCTGCCCAGTCCAATAATAAAGGCAAAGCCCTAGCACAAAACAAAAGATCTGCTGCCAACAATAGAGCTAAGATTGTACCTAAAAAGGGGTATAATAAGTATGAGTGCTGGTGCTGTGGCAAGATAGACCATTATGCCATAGACTGTTGGCACAACACCAGTGTCAGGAAGAATAGCAGTCTACCTGTTAGAAGAGCTGCAGGCAGATTTTTCAAGTTTCAGGCTAACTTGAACCAAGGAACCAAAAGTTATTTGGGTTCTAAGGTTAAGTAATCTTTGTTGTAGGTGAGTCCAAGTTGCCATGCCCCTATATGGTACTTGGATGGTGGATTTTCCATGTACATGAATGGAAGAAGAGGATTGCTGATGGACTATTCACCAATATTGAATGGGCCTAAAGCAATCTTTGGTGGTTCTGAAAAAGGAGTCATCAAAGGGTTTGGTAACATTTCTAATAACTTAATCACTATCACTCAAGTAGCTTATGTGAAGGGTTTAAAACACAACCTAATAAGCATAAGACAGTTGAGCGATCTTTGATATGACATTTCATTTATCAAGAATGGCTGTCATATCAAGAGGTCAAGTGATCAAAAAGTCATATTGACTGGCTATAGAAAAAGAAATGTGTATTGCCTAAACTTTGAGAGTGGGAATAAAAATTCTCCTATCTGTCTTATGGCTGATGAGAAAGCCTCTCATTGTGTCAAATGGCAGAAGAGGCTAGCTCATCTTAACTATAAGACTATTAGACAACTCTTTAGTAAAGAGTTAGTGAGGAATGATCCTCAAGTTAAGTGCTTTAAGGATGGAATATGCTCAGCTTGTCAAAAAGGCAAGCAGATCAGATCCTCCTTTCATAGCCTAGAAACCAAAGACTCAGTGAGGTGCTTATACCTCTTGCATATGGATTTATTTGGTCCTTTGCCAGTTCATAGTCTACGTAGGAAGGTCTGCACTTTTGTGGTTGTAGATGACTATTCTAGATTTTCATGGGTATTCTTTCTGAGGCAGAAATCTGAAACCCCAAATGTCTTCTGCAATTTTGTCAAACAAATTTAGAATGAATTAGATAGTTCAGTGGTCAAAATTAGAAGTGACCATGGAACTGAATTCCAATCTGAAAGTATGACAAGGTTGTGTGAAGAATTTGGGATTCATCAGGAATTCTCCTCACCTATAACACCTTAGCAAAATGGCATTGCTGAAAGAAACAATAGAACATTGATTGAGGCTGGAAGAATACTATTGAGTGACACTACTCTCCCAGAATATTTCTGGGCTGAGGCAGTAAACACTGCATGTCATGTGCTCAATAGGGCTTCTATCACAAAAAGCCACAAAAAGACACCCTATAAGGTTATGAAAGGCAGAAAACCAAACATATCCTATTTTAGGATCTTTGGTTGCAAGTGCTATGTGCTTAACAATGGCAAGTCTCACCTAACTAAGTTTGCTGCCAAATCCCAAGATGAGATATTTGTTGGGTACAACAACAATAGTAAGGCTTATAGGGTCTACAATTTGGCTACTCAAGTTGTAGAAGAGTCTGTTGATATCATATTTGATGAATCTAGACTTATTAACAGTGAGTTGCCTAGTAGTTCTTGTAGCTCTACAGGTATACAACAGAAGATGGACCAGCTTACTATCAGAGAAGATCCAACTGCAAAGCAGGATGAGGAAAATGGTAGTTGTTGTCTAGGGGGACTACAAGACACTTAAGAGGCTGATGAAGACCATGAGGTGCAGCATAATAAAGAGATTGAAGAAGGTCAAACTGTTGATAGATTACCTCCAGTAGTTAGATATTTAAAGGATCATCCTGCACACCAGATCATTGGTGATCCAAGACATGGAGTACAAACAAGAAGCAGGAACTTAAACACAGTTCTTTGCTCAAGATTCTTATCTCAACTGGAAACCAAGAGATTTGAAGAAGCTATTCAAGACCCACACTGGATTGATGCTATGCAGAAGGAGTTAAATCAATTCAGAAGGTGCAAGGTCTGGGAGTTGGTTCCAAAAACAAACGGCCACAATGTTATAGGGACAATGTGGATTTATAGAAACAAGCTTGATGAGACTGGGATCATAGTGAATAACAAGGCAAGACTAGTTGTCAAAGGATACATACAGGAAGAGGGCATAGACTTTGATCAGACTTTTTCTCCAGTGGCAAGGTTGGAAGCAATAAGGTTATTCCTTGCCTATGCAGCATATCAAGGCTTCAAAGTATTCCAAATGGATGTTAAGTCAGCATTCTTAAATGGAGACTTAAAAGAGGAGGTCTATGTAGTACAGCCCTCAGGTTTTGTTGATCCACTCAATCCTAATTATGTTTATAAACTTAGGAAAGCTTTATATGGGTTGAAACAAGCCCCAAGGGCTTGGTATGAAACCCTATCTACTTTCCTCATTGGGAACAAATTCTCAAGGGGGAAAATAGATAAGACTCTATTCCTTAGAGAATCCAAAGGAAAGATCATCCTAGTCTAAATATATGTTGATGACATAATATTTGGTTCTAATTAAAACAACCTTTGTAGAAAGTTTGCAAAACTTATGCAAGGGAAGTTTGAGATGAGCAGTATGGGAGAACTTAAGTTCTTCTTGGGCCTCCAAGTAAGACAGACTAATGATGGCTTGTCCATATCCCAGTCTAAGTTCACCCAGGAGTTAATTAAGAAGTATGGTATGGAGTCATCCACTACCATGAGAACTCCAATGGGGACAAGTATGTCTATAAGCAAAGATGATGCAGAAAAACCTGTAGATGAGTCTTTATATAGAGGAATAGTTGGCTCCCTCTTTTATCTGACTGCTAGTAGACCTGACATCATGTATGCTACATGTGTTTGTGCTAGGTACCAATCCTGCCCTAAAGAATCTCATTATACTGCTGTCAAAAGGATTTTAAGGGCACACCTAATCTAGGTCTTTGGTATCCTAGGAATAGAGATTTTCTACTAATAAGCTATTCAGATGCAGATTTTGCAGGATGCAAAGTAGATAGGAAAAGCACAACAGGCACCAGTCAATTTCTAGGAGGAAGATTGGTGTCATGGAGCTGTAAGAAGCAGACTAGTGTGGCAATTTCCACAGTTGAGTCTGAGTATGTTGCTGCAGGAAGTTGCTATGCACAGTTGTTGTGATACATCATCAGTTAGAAGATTATGGTATTCAGGTAAGTAGAACTCCATTATTATGTGATTCTACTAGTGCTATTTCTATTACTCATAATCCTATTTCTCATAGTAGAACAAAGCATATAGAAATAAGATACCAGTTTCTTAGAGATCATGTAGAAAAAGAAGATATTTCTTTAGAATTTGTTAATACAGATTTACAAATTGCTGACATGTTCACTAAGCCATTAGATGAAACTAAATTCAATAATTTCAAAATTGAATTAGGAATGTTGAACATAAATTAGTTTAACAAATTTGGCTAAGTAAAATTGTGTCGACACAAAAAGTTGTCTATGTCGACACATAGTAGGTTGTATCGACACTCCAGGAAAGTGGTGTCGACACATCTAGAAAATTAGTGTCGACACTTCAGAGCAGTTGTGTCGACACATCCAGACGTTGTGTCGACACTTCGAATTAGAGTCGACACAGAATTTCTGTCGAACTGATAAGAATGTCTGTGTCGACACATCATCAATTGGTGTCGACACATAGAAGTCAATACCTCCGTCGAGACATTAGAAGTCTGTATCGACACATTTCAACTATGTCGATACATTAAGAGAATTTTGATGTGACTTTTGACCTTCATTATTTAGAAGGTTATAAATAGGTCAACAACATACTCTGTCGGCACACTCTCTATATTTTCGAGAACAAAACCTTGTGTAGACAAATTCTCTCTTCTCAATCCAAGATTTCTCTCAACCCCAATGGCGCCAAAGCTTGAAGATAACGTCAACGAAGGCTATGAGCTTGTTTGCAATGCTTTTGATAATGCAGAACCCGAGATTAAAACAGTAATTACCCTAATTACTGTGAATGGTTTGGAATTTCTGGTATCCGAACCTACTAAGATATGGAAGAAGGAAATCCTTGAGTTCTATGGAGCTGCAACTCAGGATTCTACTGGATTAAAGATTAGGTCTTCAATCTAGGGTAATAAAATCAAACTCACCATGAAGAGCATACGAAAAACTCTTCATCTCCCAAAACTCAAGAAGATGAAGAAGTTACCTCTACCAAGACCAGGGAAGCACTCTAGTGGTGTGGATTGGATCCCACCATGAAGATTGGATCTGCAATGAACATGAAAGGGATGAATCTGCAAGGAAAATTCCTTTCTGAAGTGGTTGGAAAGGTCATTCTCTACAAGACAGGGGGACATGATAGGGTTTCAGCCTATATGTTTAGCCTGATGACCAGGATTATCTTCAGACTGAACACAGATTGGTCTGCAGTAATCTTTGAAAAGATTAAGGAAGGCATCAAGAAGCCAAATCTGGGAAGAATCATGAGTCTATACTTGGCTGGAACAATTCTAGAAGTAATTGAACAGACTACTGGTTCTAAGATAAACCACATGAGAAGAATGGATATAAGGATAATCTCCAGATGGGATAGAGTCCTAACAAAGGACATGCCTGATGAAGAGAGGCCAGAGATTGCTGAAAAATCTCCTGCACAAGACATTACAGATGGTGCTCAGGTGCAGGGGGAGCCTCATCTTGAGGAAGAGCCAACACACTTAGATAGTGAAATGGTAAATCAAAATATTCTTGAGACAACTCACCTCAACACTCAAGCACAGGATGTTATCATGGAGGATACATCTACAGCTGCTGATGCTCCTGAGTTGGTGGTGCCTCAAGTCCCAACTCAACAAGAGTTTACCCTTGAAGAGTTGTTCCCTAATATAGTGCAAGCTAGGACTGAGGGGGAACAAGCTGAAATTGAGGGGGAGCAAGCTGAAATTGAGGGGGAGCAAGTCAGGACTGAGGGGGAGCAGCAAGGGACTCAGGGGGAGTTACATAGATCTGACAAAGAGCTATCCACAAGTCCAAAGGACACTATGAATCTAGAAAGTACTTCTGATTTTGATGATGGTGAAGCTCTAAGAGCAAAGAAGAGAAAGATGATGGTTTTCAAAAGAAGAAGCCAAAGCTATAAAAGGGCATTGCAAACTGCTCCACAACCTGCCCCAGCCACTGATTATAGCTGCTTACTGGTATCATTGCAAGTCAAATTAGATGAACAAAGAATAGCCATGGAAAAGTATATGGATGAGAGATATAATGAATTGTAGTTATCATTATCTCAAGATATTAAATCCATAAGATTTGAAGTAAATCAGAACAAGAAGGAAATGACAGATTGCTTCCACAAAGGTGGCAATGTTGTAGTCTATCTTACAAAGCAACAACAAGAAATAAAGACTCAAGTTGATGATATTGTTGCTAAACAAGGTTATGTCCTTGAGAATAAGATCAGGATGAATGACAATCTGATAGAATCTCACAATATAATTGTCACAGAAGTTCACAAACAAGCTCCCATTGGGACTGAACATTTTGTTCAATTGAAGTCAGATTTTGATAAACAATTACAGGAAGAACTAGCTGTTGTACAAACAGCTATTAAGAATTCTCAAAATATCATTTCTGATCAGCTACTGAAACTAAGTTCATTTTATAAAGATGGTGTTAATTATCTAGATGACAAGGTAAGATTTCAGAAAGATGACCTCAGAGCTCATATTGAGAGAGAAGTCATAAAGGGGGAGAGAGTGTTAGTTAAAGCAGACTCAGATCATGCTAAATGGATATCTAATAGCATCAGAGCCACCCTTGGATATCCACCCCTATGTGATGATGATAATGTAGCTGAGTCAGGTGTGCAACCTGCTTATTTTGAAGGTGATCAACCTGAAGTTGCTTAGGTCATTTACCCTCCAGCAGATTTTGATATGATTCAGCAAGAAGTACAGTCAATGTACAGTCCTCCATAGGAGGTTGACAATATTATTATAGAGAAAGTGGAAATGTCAGAGGCTGCCAAGGAAGCTCAGAAGGAAGCTCTATTGTCTAAGAAAAGATCCAGAGAACAGGCTGAGTTGAAGCCTAATTTTGAGCAATGGAGCCTAACTTGCAGGAATATTATATTGACTGCCTGGAAGGCTGTGAAGGATAAGACCCATGAAAGGGGTAAATGGTATGCTGAGCAAGAATGGAATAAGCATGAAGCTAGGCAGGAAGCCATTCTACAATATAGAAGAAAGACAAAATCTGGGAAGCTACCTCCTAATGCTCAGGAGCCTAGCAAGTACTTCCCAAAGCCTTTTCACTATTTAGAAAGGTAAAGGATAAAGGCTGAAGAACAAAAGCATAAAGTTTTGAAAGGAAAGAAACCTGTTGATGATGTTGAACCTACTTTGCAGGTTCAGATCAAATCAGGAAAAGGCATAGTCCTCAAGGAGCCTGATTAGCTTTAGAATAGATTAACTAAATTTTACAAAATTGTAATCTTTAGTTTTAAAAATCTATGTAAACTATTGTTAAGAAACTTTTGAAAGTTTAAACAAAATAATGATTAATGCTCATTATGTCTGCATCATTATTCTGTGATGACATTTTATACATGTTTTGTTTATAAGTTACCCTGTCATGTAATGTTTTTATACATCATAATGTGTGTTTATTATGAATGGTGTATATCATTGACTAAGAGTTATGACTTCTCCAAATAGGGGGAGATTGCTGGGAACATTGGAAAATGTGTACCAGATTTGAAGAAGCCTCACCTTACTCAATGATATGCATCAAGGTGTATTTAATGTTGTTTTGAGTTTATATGTGTAGGTTAAGAAAATGCAGGAATGCAGGAAAAGTTTCTAAGTCCATGAGTCGACACCAGAAGAAGTTGTGTCGACACTTATGAAGGCTTGTGTCGACACTGGAGAAAAGCTGTGTCAACAACTGGTGTCAATTGTGTCGACACTTGGAAAGGCTGTGTCGACACCAGAAGAAACTATGTCGACACACAGAGACAGTGTCGACACACAGAAAAGCTTAGTCGACATCAACTGTGTCGACACATAGAGGTAGTGTCGACACACAGAAGACTTTGTCGACATCAACTGTATAGACACACAGGACTTGTGTCGACACATAGCAGAGTTTCAACAAAGTTGATTTTTTGTGAAGAGAAGAAGTGACTGTGTCGACACACAGAACTAGTGTCGACACATTCTATAGAAGCTGTGTCGAGAATCAGTGTCGACACAAAGGCTTGTGTCGACACTTAGTCTACTTATGTCGACACATGATGAAGTTCAGTCTCGATACTTTGCTGAAAGAGACAGAGTTTCAAGAAGTGACTGAAGACTTGACAGATGTGATATTCAACAAGTCTACTGAAGTTGTCAGAGCTGTCAGAAGTTCGTTAGAAATTGGATCAGCTGGTTACCATGGAGGAAGTCTATATAAAGACATTCTCTATCAACAGAAGATATATATGAGATAAAAAAGAAATAAACACGAAAAATAGAAGAAGATTTTCAACAGAAGATCTAAGAAGACATTCTTAAGTGGTGATCTACTCAAAGTTTGTTAAGAGAATTCAAAGAAGAATTCAGAAGAATCTTCAGAAGAATTTGGAGAGAGAGAGCTCCATCTATTCAAGTGAAGAAAGGGACTTACATCAACAAGTCTCTTAAGTGCAGATTCTGAACCAGTCTGCCAAGAAGAATTCAGATTGATTTCTGAATTTCAATAAAGAAGCTGATTGAAGATCAACTTCAAAGGAGATTAACCCTACTGTGTTCAGATTCAAGAAGATTTGAAGAAAGCTAAGACATGTTGATCTCTAACATCAGATTCTTTCAAGAACTGATCAAGAAACCTTCCATCTTTTCTCTCTCAACCAGGGTGGTGGTAAATTTCAAATTTATATCTATTTTCAGTAGGATCTTTTTAAGATCTAAGTTGTAAGCCTGATTTATAAAGGCTGAGTTGTAGGAGATTAAGTTCTCTGAGTGGTAGGCCTTGTTGAAGGCTGAGGTAGGGCTGAGAGCCTGAGTTGTAGGAGATTTTTATCTCTGAGTTGTAGGCCTTGTTGAAGGCTGAGGTAGGGCAGATTGCCTGAGTTGTAGGAGTGTGGACTCACTCTGAGTTTTAGGAGCCTTGTTTGGGTTCTGAGCTGTAAGATCTGCGGATCTGAGGAGAAGGAAAGAAGTTAGGCCGAATCTAGCACACTGCTAGATAGGCGAAGGGGGAAAGTGGATCTACCCAAACTTTGGGGAACCACTATAAATCAGTGTGCCATTTGTGATTGTGTGTGGTATGTTGAATTCTGTGAAGTGAAAGTGAGTGAATGGAAGGCTTGGGAAACCTATCCGTGCGGACTACGCGGACTGGGTTGGCGGACTGCTAGGTCGGTAGGGATGTTGCAGGCGGTTTGCTCTGTGGCGGCCTGGGCGGTCTGTTCGCGCGGACTACGCGGACAGCAGCGGCGGTCTGACAGGCCAGTGTATGCTCAGCAGGCGGTTTACTCCCAGGAAGTAACCGGGCGGATAGGACTGTTATCCGCGGAGTCCGGCTTGAAGCGGACTGAAGAACTGGAGCTCGGCAGACCGGTTTGGCAGATGCCTTGGTCTTGCTCTAGTGAAGCGGCAAGTGGAAGCCGCGGAGACCGCCGGTCAGCGCGGACAGGAACTGGAGGTCGCCCGGTATGGCGGGCTAGATCCAGTGTCCGCCAGTAAGTGCGGACTGGCCCTTGTGGCCAGCGGACTGGACTTGGTGGGAATTGAACCAAGTCCAGGAGGCTCAGTCCGGGGAGATCGCGCAGTGGAGCGCGGGCTGGTTTCTCAGTCCGCCAAGCGTAGTAGAAGTGCAGTTGCCTTGTTTGCTAGCTTGGGGATATGCGGATTGGAGGATTGCTTGTGCAGGAGCGTGCGGACTGGAGCCGAAGTCCGCTGAGTCCGGTTGAGCCTTGTGATGAGGTTATGGACTCAGGGAAGCGTACTGGAGTTCGCTGTGAACGCGGACTGGATTGGCGTGTCCGCTAAGTCCGGAGGTGCCTTGGCAATGAGGTAATGGACTTGGGATATGCGGACGGAAGCCGGGTGTCCGCTGAGTCCGGCAGGTGCCTTGATGGCGAGGCTGCGGGCTCGGGGTTTGCGGGCTGATGCCTTGTCCACAGATTGGCGGACACGGCTGTTGTGGAGTCCGGCTGTTGTCCTGGCTTGGCCTCTGGCGGCAAGGCAGGCTGGATATTGGAGTCCGGCCTTGGAGAAGCTGGGGCGGACTGGCTATCTGCACAGGGTGGCGAACTGGCATGTGTGTCCGCGGGCTGGCGGACACATAAGTTCTTGCTGCGGGATGTGGCGGTGATCCTATCGACTAGGGCGGTGACCATACTCATCGTCGTGCCTAAATAGGACCCATGTCACATCAGGATGTAACAAGCAACCTGGACCGAAGTAAGTGAACAGTAATTGAGCTCGCGTAAGTTGCTGCGGCCTGGACTTTGTGTCCGCGCGGATAGAGTTTACCCGGTTGTGCTGTGCAGGTTGTGCGGATAGCGCTGGAAAGCCAGGACTTGGCTCTGATTGCGGTCAGGGACAGTGCGGACTCTGCGGTTAAGCAACAGGCGGTAAACAGCAGGTCGCGGATAGCGACCAGGCGGTCTTCTCTTTGGCGACATGGTTCGGGGTTCAGGAAGTCGCCTACTTCAGGCGGACTGTTCCATTCGGTGTCGCAGCTTGTGCGGTCTGGCGGCGTGCAGACCGGCGGTGAAGAGCTAAGCATTGGAGCAAGGGTGAGTCCGCGCGGCTTGGGTTGCGGTCTGGCGACCTGGCGGACTGAGCGGACTCCACAGCAGTAGGTCGGCGGCTTGATTGTTTGAGTCCGCGCGGCTTGTTTTTTTTTGTTCTTGTCTTTGTAACTGTCTCTGCTCTCCCGGTGTTGGGTTTTGGTGAAGCATGTCTCGCCATGTATGTCTCGCCTTATAAAGAAGTTTGCTCTTGATCAATAAAGAAGCTTGTGCTGCATGTGTTGCTGGTTGTTACTGCTTTGTTGAGATAATCTCTGCTAACTCCACGATCCGGGAAAACTTTCAACATATAAGTGGGCGTATTCTCCTTCGGTTTGTTGAGTTTTCAGCAGGGTATCCAAGGGGGCGTCTGCGGTTTGTTGAATTTTAACATGGTATCAGAGCGAAGTTGTTGGAGTGGTCAAGCAGTCCTCAATGGAAGTAGTTGCTCGTCTGTCGAGGAAACCAGTGGTAGAACCATGGCAGTGGAGGATGCAAGTTGTCTTGGTATTGATCTTCTTACAGAGACGAACTGTGAACGGTGGAAGTCCTGTATGAAGAGCTTTCTTCTTGGCGAGGACCTTTGGGAGGTTGTATGCGGAGCATGAAGACAAGAGGATACTGCTGGTAATGCTGAGGCATGAGAGCTTGGAAGGAGGCAAATGCGAAAGCGGAGTCTATTCTCAGGCAGGTGATCTCATCGGAGCTCTTGGACCACATCAGTGGATGTCGGTCAGCTGCGGAGGTCTGGACTTCCCTTGATGGGTTGTTCAGGAAGAAGGTGAAGGAGGTTGCTGCTGATGATGGTCCCTCTACTTCATATCAGGAAGAAAGGAGTGTTTCTCCTAGGCGTGATAGGAAGAGGAAGGAAGGACCACGGTGCTATAAATGCAAGCAGCAAGGTCATCTTCGGAAGGAGTGCAAGGTTGTCTTGCTCTCGGCGAACGTAGCTCTGGTAGGGAGGAAGGAGAAGAACGTAGTTGGGATTTCAACTAGTTCTGGATTTGATCGGAGGAATGCCAGTGATAGTGCAGCTATCTGGCATGAAAGACTGGGGCATGTAGGGATGGACAAGCTGAAAGCAATGGCGGAAAGAAGACTCGTAAGAGGCTTGCCTAGATTGTCATCCTATGGCGATGGTCGGGGGTGTGCGGGATGTCAGGAAAGTGAAGCCTATCGCTTCATGGTCGACAAAGCACAATCCAGGAGTAATGCACCATTGGCGGTTGTCCATTGTGCTCTGGTGGGACCGACCGTCACGGCCAGTCTTGGAGGCAGCAGGTTCATGCTGATATTGGTTGATGACTATTCTGGGTATACTTGGGTATACTTTATGAAGACGAAGTCCAGCATGGTACGCTTGTTTGTGGAGTTCAAGAAGCTTGTCGAAGGCCAGCTTGGCCGGAGGATCAAGGTGTTGAGGACAGGTTTCGGTGGTGAGTTTGGCTCAACCGAGTTCTCACGCTTTTGCAGGAAGCAAGGGATCCGGATGGAGCTTTCTTGTGGACATACTTCACAACAGGGTAGTATTGCAGCTCGGATGATCCGTTGGTTAACGGAGACCTGCAAGTGTTGGCTTCGGAGTAAAGGCGTTCCGAAGGCTCTTTGGGCGGAGGGAATAGCCTGTGCTGCTCATGTCATCAACCGGATGCCTCTTAGTCCGATCATAATGAAGACTCCTTATGAGCTAATGTTCGGAGTGAAGCCCTCAGTGAAGCACCTTCGGGTGTTTGGATCTACCTGCTATATACATTCTCCGGGTGCTCTCAAAACAAAGCTAGTCTTTGTTGGGTATGATGAGCAGAGAAGAAGATGGAGGTGTATGGATCCTGCGACGAAGAAACTCATAGTGTCGAGTGACATTGTTTTTGATGAGTTAACGCCGTATTGGGGTAGCTCTTATGTGGAGCTAGAGATAAGCAGGTCAGATGATGGGCTGAAGGAGGCTGCTGCTAAGGAAGTGGAGTTGCCTGAGTCACCAGGTGCTCCAGGTTGTTCTAGCTCCGGGGCAAAGGCGTCAGAGTCAGGAAGAAGGGGGAGCGATGCTCCAGGACCTTCTGGCTCGAAGGCGGAGGCTTCCGGTTCAGGAAGCAGGGGGAGCGATGTTCCAGGCCGTTCTTGTTCAAGAGGGGAGTCTTCTGGTTCAGGTAGCAGGGGGAGCGTTGCTCCAGTTGCTTTTGGTTCCAGTAAGGAGGCGTCTTGTTCAGGGAACAAAGGGAGCATTGTTCCGGGTTTGCCCGGGAACGGAGCTGGTTCAATACCAGCGGAGGTGGTTAGCCATGATCAGGTTCTTCAGAGATCGAAGAGGATCAGTAAGCCACCAGCTCGATATAGCGAAGGGAACACGGCGGACTTGGTCCCGTGTTTCATTGTTAGCCCTCAGGTCGAGCAAGGGACTTCTGGCTGTGATGACCCCACTAGAATCAAGGAGGTGGTTGACACCAAGTCTGAAGAGGTGACTTCTCTCAGAGGCAACAAGGCTTGGGCTTCTGGGTCCAAGGAAGTTGGTAATACTCCTGTGATGCATGAGTGGAGGTTGAAGCTGAAGAAGGCAGAGGGAAGCATGGCTCCTTTCAGGAGATGCTGGAGGGCTCCCTCATGGTCCATGATATGCGGGGCGAGGACTATGTCTTGGACATCTCTTCGTAGATGTTATCGGAAGGACCAGGTGCAAGGTTACAGGAGCTGCTGGAGTTATTCACCACTTCTCACTTCAAGGGGGAGTGTTGAATTCTGTGAAGTGAAAGTGAGTGAATGGAAGGCTTGGGAAACCTATCCGTGCGGACTACGCGGACTGGGTTGGCGGACTGCTAGGTCGGCAGGGATGTTGCAGGCAGTTTGCTCTGTGGCGGCCTGGGCGGTCTGTTCGCGCGGACTACGCGGACAGCAGCGGTGGTCTGACAGGCCAGTGTATGCTCAGCAGGCGGTTTACTCCCAGGAAGTAACCGGGCGGATAGGACTGTTATCCGCGGAGTCCGGCTTGAAGCGGACTGAAGAACTGGAGCTCGGCAGACCGGTTTGGCAGATGCCTTGGTCTTGCTCTAGTGAAGCGGCAAGTGGAAGCCGCGGAGACCGCCGGTCAGCGCGGACAGGAACTGGAGGTCGCCCGGTATGGCGGGCTAGATCCAGTGTCCGCCAGTAAGTGCGGACTGGCCCTTGTGGCCAGCGGACTGGACTTGGTGGGAATTGAACCAAGTCCAGGAGGCTCAGTCCGGGGAGATCGCGCAGTGGAGCGCGGGCTGGTTTCTCAGTCCGCCAAGCGTAGTAGAAGTGCAGTTGCCTTGTTTGCTAGCTTGGGGATATGCGGACTGGAGGATTGCTTGTGCAGGAGCGTGCGGACTGGAGCCGGAGTCCGCTGAGTCCGGTTGAGCCTTGTGATGAGGTTATGGACTCAGGGAAGCGGACTGGAGTTCGCTGTGAACGCGGACTGGATTGGCGTGTCCGCTAAGTCCGGAGGTGCCTTGGCAATGAGGTAATGGACTTGGGATATGCGGACGGAAGCCGGGTGTCCGCTGAGTCCGGCAGGTGCCTTGATGGCGAGGCTGCGGGCTCGGGGTTTGCGGGCTGATGCCTTGTCCGCAGATTGGCGGACATGGCTGTTGTGGAGTCCGGCTGTTGTCCTGGCTTGGCCTCTGGCGGCAAGGCGGGCTGGATATTGGAGTCCGGCCTTGGAGAAGCTGGGGCGGACTGGCTATCTGCACAGGGCGGCGAACTGGCATGTGTGTCCGCGGGCTGGCGGACACATAAGTTCTTGCTGCGGGATGTGGCGGTGATCCTATCGACTAGGGCGGTGACCATACTCATCGTCGTGCCTATAAATAGGACCCATGTCACATCAGGATGTAACAAGCAACCTGGACCGAAGTAAGTGAACAGTAATTGAGCTCGCGTAAGTTGCTGCGGCCTGGACTTTGTGTCCGCGCGGATAGAGTTGACTCGGTTGTGTTGTGTAGGTTGTGCGGATAGCACTGGAAAGCCAGGACTTGGCTCTGATTGCGGTCAGGGACAGTGCGGACTCTGCGGTTAAGCAACAGGCGGTAAACAGCAGGTCGCGGATAGCGACCAGGCGGTCTTCTCTTTGGCGACTTGGTTCGGGGTTCAGGAAGTCGCCTGCTTCAGGCGGACTGTTCCATTCGGTGTCGCAGCTTGTGCGGTCTTGGAGGCGTGCAGACCGGCGGTGAAGAGCTAAGCATTGGAGCAAGGGTGAGTCCGCGCGGCTTGGGTTGCGGTCTGGCGACCTGGCGGACTGAGCGGACTCCACAGCAGTAGGTCGGCGGCTTGATTGTTTGAGTCCGCGCGGCTTGTTTTTTTTGTTCTTGTCTTTGTAACTGTCTCTGCTCTCCCGGTGTTGGGTTTTGGTGAAGCATGTCTCGCCATGTATGTCTCGCCTTGTAAAGAAGTTTGCTCTTGATCAATAAAGAAGCTTGTGCTGCATGTGTTGCTGGTTGTTACTGCTTTGTTGAGATAATCTCTGCTAACTCCACGATCCGGGAAAACTTTCAACATATAAGTGGGCGTATTCTCCTTCGGTTTGTTGAGTTTTCAGCAGGGTATCCAAGGGGGCGTCTGCGGTTTGTTGAATTTTAACATGGTATTGTTATTTCTGTGTTGTGATAGCTGTAGAACTATATGTTTCCATTAATTAAATGAATTAATATTCTGCCTTAGAGAAAAAAAAGAATTGAACCTATTCACCCCCCCCCCCTCTAGGTGTTTAGGAACCAATTCTTTCAACAAGAACTTGAGGTATGTGTACACGCAGGAGCTGAATATCAGGCAGAGGCAATGGGTTGATTTTCTAGCAGATTACCAGTACGAGATGCACTACCACCCAGGGAAGGCGAATGTGGTGGCAGATGCATTGAGCCGGAAGACCAAAAACTCTGGAGCAGGTACGCAGTTGATGGCCTGGGAGTTAGTTCAGATGTTAGAAAAGATGTAGATATCATTGGTGTCCGAGGATCACCCAGAGCTGTAGCGGGAGTACCTAGCATCATTGGTTGCCCCACATGATATTCGAGACCGAGTCAAAGATGGGCAGAGGCAGGATGCCCAGCTAGAACCGATATTCTGGGCCTTAGAAGCAGGCATAGCTGGAGATTACTCGCTGAGGGATGGTCTAGAATGTTTCATAGGATGGATTTACATACTAGAGGGAGGTCAGTTCCTGGAAGATATCATGTTGGAAGCTCATTGCAGTCGGTATTCAGTATACCTGGGAGTTACGAAGGTGACTGCAGATCTGAAGAAGACCATGTACTAGCCAGGCATGAAGAAGGATATCACCTACTTTGTGACTCATTGCGAGGCATGCCAGTTGGTGAAGGCAGAGTGCAGAAACCCCGAAGGATTACTGCAGCCACTCCCAGTGCCGGAGTAGAAGTTCGATGATGTCGGTATGAACTTCATACGTGGGCTTCCCCTATCGCGGACAGGAAATCATTCGATCTGGTTGATCGTCGACCGGTTGACAAAGGTAGCCAGATTTATTCCGATTAGGAAGGATGACTCGGTTGGTGTGTTGGTTCGGAAGTTTGTGGAGCAGTTCATCCGTTATCATGGCGTACCCAAGTCGATTGTATCAGATCGAGATGGACGATTTACGTCCAGGGAGTGGAGATCAGTGCAGACTTACTAGGGCACTCGACTAACATTCAGTACAACGTTTCATCCCCAGACTAATGACAGACAGAACACACTAATCAGACCTTGGAAAATCTGCTATGACTTTGCATATTGGATCGCGGTGAGCCCTGGGAGAAGCTGTTACCACTGATCGAGTTCTCATATAATAACAACTACCAGTCCAGCATAAGGATGGCTCCTTATGAGGCCCTATACGGATGGAGGTGTTGGACTCCGCTATCATGGATACAGGACGAGGATCCGAGGGCTTTGGGTTCGGAGTTTATTGAGCACACCGAGGCTCAAGTGAGATTGATAAGGATAGGATGCTAGAGGCACAGAGCCGACAGGCTATGTATTACGACGCTCGGCTTTCGGTTCCACATCTTGCCCGAAGGAGACGACCAACTTTGTAGTGCTGTTGTAGAGCACCGACGACATCTCCTCCACCAATGGATTCCCGGCGATCGACGCGTCTCCAGACCGCAAACAAGGTCCTCCTCCACTCCTTTTTCCATGGGTAGATCTTAGCAATCCTTAGGGCCATGTTTCAGGCCTAATTGAGCCCGATCGGGAGAGCTTCTCTCCAAGCTTTTCCGCAAAATTCTTCTCGTCGGGTTCGCCGGAATTGGCCTCTTTGCCGGCTGTGCCGCTGCCTGGCGACATCCACCTCCTTAACGGAGGTGGTGGTGGCGGTGGCCGGCCAGGGAGGTGGTCGGATGGCCGGCGGAAACGTGTGGAAGATACTCCAAGAAAATCAAATCCAGGCCGTTGACACACGAGGACGATGACGGGATGCCTTTAATTAGTGCGCCAAGATTCGTTCAGATTAGAAATTAAACTATAGGTTTATATTATATATTTAAATATTTCGGTCACACTTTTTCTAATTAATGTTTTTAATTTTTAAAAATACTTAGATGCTAATTCACAGAATGTGGTCAACATAAAAATTTTAGTCTAGAGAGTCTAGTTTACTGCAAATTTAGTTTGAACCAATTTGGGTTCCTGGTTTGACCAGTGCACTCATTTTGGTGGGGTCTATACCTAGGGCTAGACGGAAATTAAAGTGGGTGCCACACTTCATCTCTGGTACAAATGACTTGAAATTTGGAGGAGTCACCCTAGACCATATCTAGGTCCTGCCAAAAAATGAGAATTTTTGGGGACAATTTTTCTATAGTTGTGGAAATTATTTAATTTCTCTAGGGTAAATTAGTTTATGGACCAAATGACACCCAAACTCACCCAAATTTTGGTGAGTGGTGCTTGGGGTCATTATAAAGCTCTGGTTAAAAATTCATCTCATTTGTAGGTTGTTTGAATTGAAACCATGCAAACCCTAGCTTTGCCTTTAAAAGGGTATTTTGGTCAAAAAGTGCACTGAAAGAACTAGTTCCTAAACACCTAGAGGGGGGGGGGGTGAATAGGTGCACTTAATCTTTTTAACTTTAAAGGCAGAAACTCTGAATTATTAGACCTGTTTATGCAATTCTCTACAGCAATTCAGCACATATAACACAACAATCACAGAATGAATCACACACAGAGTACACACAGCTTTTATAGTGGTTCCCCAAGGTCTGGGTACATCCACTTTCCCCCTTCGCCTATCTAGTAGTATACTAGATTTGGCCTAACTTCTCCACTTCTCCTCAGATCCTCAGATCTTACAACTCAGAACCCCAAATAGGTTCCTACAACTCAGAGTGATCCCACTCCTACAACTCAGGCACAAAGCCCTACCACTCAGTCTTCACCAAGACCTACACTCAGCCTTTAACAAGGCCTACACTCAGCCTTCAACAAGGCCTACACTCAGAGAAATGTATCTCCTACACCCAGGCACAAAAGCCCTACCACTCAGCCTTTATAAATATAGGCTTACAACTCAGATCCCTTAGGATCCTATAGAAAATAAAGAGTACAAAGATTAATAGCCACAACTCTGATTGAGAAAGATGAGTTGACTGGCTTCTTGATGAGTTCTTGATAGAACTTTGCAGAGATCAACCTCCTTTGGCTTTCTTCAAAGCTTCTTGAATTAGAGCACAGTAGGGTTGTATCTCTATGCAGATGATCTTCAATCAACTGCTGACTTGAGAATCAGATCTCAATCTGAAACTTACTTATCAGCCTGGTTCAATAGCTGGACTTCTTAGAAGGAGCTTTCTCTCTCCAACTTCTTAGATCTTCTCTTGAAGGTCTTCTTCTTGTTGTGTTGTTTTTCGCTTCAATGATTGCTTCATACCATCCCCTTCTGTTGAAGGAATAAGCCTTTATATAAGCTTTCTTCATGGTGACCGGCTGATCCGGTTTCTAACAATCTTCTGACAGCTCTGACAGTAGCAGTTGACCGGTTGAAATGGCAGCTGTCAAGTCATCCAGTCACTTCTTGAATTCTCTGTCACTGTCTGAAAGTGTCGAGATAGATAGTCTTTATGTGTCGACACAAATAGACCAAGTGTCGACACAAGTAGACTAAGTGTCGACACTAGCCTTCATGGTGTCGACACAACTCCTTGTGTTGTAGAAACTGCTTCTCGACACTGCTTCTTCAGAATGTGTCGACACTGATCATGTGTGTCGACACAAGTCCTTCTTCTTCAATACTTAGTTTATTTCTGCTAAGTGTCGACACAACTTCTTTGTGTCGACACATATTCTTGTGTTGAAACTTGCTAAGTGTCGACATATCTTCTTTTGTGTCGACACATGTCTTCTGTGTTGAAACTTTTGCTGAGTGTCGACACATCTCCTTTGTGTCAACACATTCTTCATCTGTTGAGACTTTTGCTGAGTGTCGACACATCTCCTTTGTGTCGATACATTCTTCATGTGTTGAGACTTTGCTGGGTGTCGACACATCTCCTTTGTGTCGATACATTATTCATGTGTTGAGACTTTGCTGAGTGTCGACACATCTCCTTTGTGTCCACACTTGTGCTTGAACTTTGTTGAAGTTTGCTGAGTGTCGACACAGCCTCCTTGTGTCGACACTTTTGATGTCGATAAAGTTCCTCTGGGTGTCGAAACTGCTTCTAAGTGTCGACACTGATACTTTAGACAATTCTTCACTCTGTGTAGACACTGCCTGTATGTGTCGACACTTTGCTTCTAGTGTCGACTCTGCCTCTCTGGTGTCGACACAATTACTCCAAGTGTCGACACAGCTCCTCTAGGTGTCGACACAAGCCTTCTTATGTGTCGACACTTTGCTTCTAGGTGTCGACACATGGACTTAGAAACTTTTATGCTTTCCCTGTAATTACTTAACCTGCACACATAAACTCAAAACACATCAAATACACCTTGATGTATATCATTGAGTAGGGTGAGGCTTCTTCAAATCAGGTACATATATTCCAATGTACCCAACAATCTCCCCCTATTTGGAGAAGTCATAACCCTTAGTCAATGATATACACCATACATAACAAATTCTCAGTATGATGTACAACAATATTAAATGACAGGGAAAATACTTAAACTTGCATGAACAGAACATGTATATACAATTAGCTCAGAATAATTAATGTAATATTTTTGAACCATGACACAATGTTTTTACAAATTCCAATATTTTCATTAATCTAAAGTTTACATAGAGTTTTAATGCAAAAGATTACAATTTGTAAACTTAAGAAAATGTTATCCTATGGCTGCTCTGGTTCTTTGATTACAATCCCCTTTACAGATTGAATCTTTGCTTGAACTGGAGCTTCATTATCATCAGCAGCAGCAGGCTTCTTCCCTTTGAGATCTTTCTTTTTCAGCTCTTCAGCCTTTATCTTCTGCCTTTCGAAATAGTGATAAGGCTTAGGGAAATACTTGCTAGGCTCCTGTGCATTAGGAGGTAGCTTTCCCAGTTTAGCCTTTCTTCTATATTGCACAATGGCTTCTTGCCTATTCTCATGTTTCCTCCACTACACGTCAGAATACCACTTTCCACTATCGAGGACATTGTCCTTAGCAGCCTTCCAAGCATTCAAGATGATATTCCTGGAAGTGGGGCTCCATTGTTCAAAGTTTGGCCTGAGTTCAGCTTGCTCTCTGAACCTTTTCTTAGATAATTGGGCCTCTTGTTCTTTTAACAAAGCCTCTTGTTCTTTTAGTATTGCCTCTGGCACAGGCTGGACAACTTTCCCAAGAATGATATTCTGATTTCCCTCAGGAGGACTATACATAGACTGTATCTCTTGATGTATCATGTCAAAGTCTGGTGGAGGGTATATCACTTGAGCTACTTCAGCTTGCTCTCCTCCAAGATATACAGGATTGATTCCAGACTCTGCAATATTGTCATCATCACATAAGGGTGGATATCCAAGGGTGGCTCTGATGGAATTTGAAATCCATTTGGCATGATCAGAGCCTGCCTTGACTAATACCGTCTCCCCATTTATGACTTCTCTAACTATATGATTCTTAAGATCATCTTTCTGGAATCTTATTTGATGATTCAGATAGTTAACTCCATCCTTATAGAAAGGTTTAAACTTCTGAAGCTATTCAGTAATAGCCTTCTATGAATCTTCAAGCACAGTTTTAAAGCAGCAAGGCTCTCTTGTAACTTCTTATCAAAATCTTCTTTGGCAGTTGCACTTTCTGCAGGTTGTGCAGTGGCTATGGTTTTCAGTTCAGTGACAATGGAATTATGAGAAGCAGTCAGATTATCATTCATTCTCAGCTGATTCTCCAGGACATAGCCTTGTTTGAGTGCCAGATCATCAAGTTGTTTCTTGAGATTCTCTTGATGTGTAGCCAGATAGACCACTGCATTTCCTCCCTTATGGAAGCAGTCAGTCATTTCCTTTTTGTTTGGATTGACTTCAAATCTGATAGACTTGATGTCTTGTGCCAGATTAAATTGCAGGGATTTATGCCCTTCATCCATATACTTTTCTATAGCTTTCCTTTTCTCATCCATCTTAATCTGCAAAGCTACCATCAGTGAACTATAATCAGTAGATGGGGCAGGCTGTGGAGCAATTGTATGTAGGGCTTTCTTATAGTTCTGGCTCCTTCTTTTGAAGACTTGGAACTTCCTATTCTTGGCTCTAGCAGCCTCTTCATCTTCTGAAGCAGAAGTGCTGACTATGTTCACTCTATCCTTAGGACTAGGAGGTAACTCCTTCTCAGTCCTTTGTGGTTCCTCAGCATCCTTTGGCTGCTCAGTCTCTTGTGTAGCAGTTTCCTCTACATTCTCCATATGCTCCCCCTCAATATGGGCCTTCTCCCCCTCAACAACAGCTATTTCTCTCTCAAGATCTGTCTGTACAAGATCAGGGAATAACTCCTCTAAGGTAAATTCCTGTTGACAATGGGAATGAGAATCTCTGATCTCATCAACCACTTTATCAGCAACAGATGTGTCCTCCATGACAACATCTTGTGGTTGAGGTTGTATCTGTGTTTGCTGATGAACATCAGGTAATGAATCAGTCAAAACTTCATCCTCAATAGGGAAATCTAATTGATTAATTTCAGTGATTACCTCTAGAATGGTTTGGGTAGCCCTTTCACTCTCTAGAGGAGTTGGCTCTTCCACAAGTAGAGGCTCCCCCTGGAGTGGATCCAGTTGAATTGGGCTTGCTGAGGGTAGCTCCCCCTGCCTCTGTGCATCTTCTTGTCTTGCGGGTGACTGTCCAGCATTTCTTCCCTCTTCTTCATCAGAACTAAACACCACTTGCTCTTCAGAGCTGCTGGAGGATTCTTGAGCCACAATGGCTGTCTTCTTCTTCTTCTGAGGTGTGTCCTTTACTAGAGATGGCAGTTCCTTTGTCAGCACCCTATCCCATCTTGAGAAGATTCTGACATCCATTCTCCGCATGTGGTTTATCTTTGAACCAGCAGCTTGATTCATCACCTCAGGTATACTTCCTGCTAAGTATAGACTCAGAATTGTACCCAGATTGGGTTTCTTCATACTTTCTTTTATCTTATCAAACAGAACTACAGACCAATCAGTATTAAGTTTGAAAATTATTCTTGTCATCAGACTGAACATATGAGCAGATATTCTATCATGCCCTCCAGGCTTGCTCAAGATGACCTTGCCAACTATTTCAGACAAGAATTTTCCTTGGATGTTCATCCCTTTTCTATTGAAAACTGAGCCAATTTTCAGGTTTGAATCCAGTCCACACCATCTCAATGCCTCTCTAGTCTTAGAAGCAGATACATCTGCTTCCTCTTTTGTTCTTGGTAGTTGAAGTACCTTCCTTAGACTTTTCTGTGTGACCTTGACTTTGGACTCATGAACTCTTGACTTAATCTTGAGTCCAGAATCATCAAGTGAAGCTGCATTCAAAAATTCAAGGACCTCCTTCTTCCAAATCTTGATCGGTTCTGATACAAGATATTCCAATCCAGTCTCGGTAATTAGGGTTACCACACCTTTGATTTCGGGTTCTGTGTCATCAAAGGCGTGTCGCACGAGCTCATATCCTTCATTAATGTTCTCTTCTAGCTTGGGCGCCATTAGGGTTTGAAGAGATTTTGATTTTAGAGAAGAGAGATGTCGACACACAAGTTTGGTCTCGAAACTTTGGTGAGCGTGTCGACAAACAATGGCGAAAACCTATTTATACCTTTCTATAATCGAAGATGAAAAGGCGCGTCAAAATACTTGAATTGTGTCGACACTGTTGAAAAGTATCGACACTTGCTTATAATGTCTCGACCACTATGTGTCGACACAAGTATAGTCGACAGAATATATATGTCGACACTTATATATGTGTCGACACTACTCAGCTCTACATTTAGTCGAGACTCTACTAGTCTAATTCTGTGTAAATCCTAAGTGTCGACACCACCCTGTATGTGTCGACACCTACACTGCATGTGTCGACACGAATTCTCTGAAGTGTTGACACAGACTTCCTAGATGTGTCGACACCATTTCTCTGAAATGTCGACACCATTCCTATGTGTCGACACAGACAACTCTGTGTGTCGACACCATTTTACTTAGCCAATTTTGTAAACTATTCTAAGTTTATCATCCCTAATTCAATTTTAAATTTATTGAATTTGGTTTCATCTAAGGGCTTAGTATACATATCAGCTAGCTGATTATCTGTATTTATATAATCTAAGGAAATGTCTCCTTTTTCTACATGTTCTCTTAGAAAATGGTATTTTATTTCTATGTGCTTAGTCCTACTATGGGAGACAAGATTATTTGCAATAGAAATAGCACTTATATAATCACAAAATAAAGGTGTTCTACTTACATGAAAACCATAATCTTCTAGCTGGTGTTGCATCCATAGTAGTTGTGTACAGCAGCTTCCTGTAGCAACATACTCTGACTCAGCTGTGGAGATAGCCACACTGGTTTGCTTCTTGCTACTCCATGACACCAGCCTTCCACCTAGAAATTGACAAGTTCCTGTGGTACTTTTCTTATCTTCCTTGAAGCCTACAAAATCTGCATCTAAATAACCTGTCAGTTCAAAATCTCCATTCCTAGGGTACCAAAGGCCTAGATAAGGAGTGCCCTTAAGATATCTCAAAATTATTTTGACTGCTGTCAAATGAGATTCTTTAGGGCAAGCTTGGTACCTAGCACAGACACATGTAGCATACATGATATCTGGTCTACTAGCAGTCAAATATAGTAGGGAGCCAACTATCCCTCTATACAAAGTTTCATCTACAGGTTTCCCTGCATCATCTTTGCTTAGAGACATGCTTGACCCCATAGGAGTTTTCATGGTACTGGATGACTCCATACCATACTTCCTTATCAACTATAGGGTGAACTTAGACTGGCATATGGATAAACCATCTTCAGTCTTTCTAACTTGGAGACCCAAGAAGAACTTAAGTTCCTCCATACTGCTCATTTCAAATTGTCCTTGCATTAGTTTTGCAAACTTTTTGCAAAGACTACTTTCTGTAGACCCAAATATTATGTCATCTACATATATTTGGACTAAGATAATCTTGCCTCTGGATTACCTAAGGAATAGAGTCTTGTCTATTTTCCCCCTTGTGAATTTATTCTCAATGAGGAAACTAGACAGGGTTTCATACCAAGCCCTAGGGGCTTGTTTTAACCCATACAAAGCCTTCCTAAGTCTATAAACATAATTAGGTTTAGTAGAATCAACAAAACCTGATGGCTGTTCTACATAGACTTCTTCCTTCAGATTTCCATTCAGAAAAGCTGACTTAACATCCATTTGGTATACCTTGAACCCTTGAAATGTTGCATAGGCAAGGAACATCCTTATTGCTTCCAGTCTTGCTACTAGAGCAAAGGTCTCATCAAAATCAATACCTTCTTCCTACCTATATCCTTTTGCAACAAGTCTAGCTTTGTTGTTTATAATTACTCCATTCTCATCCAACTTGTTCCTAAAGATCCACTTAGTCCCAATAATGTTGTGGTCTTTTGGTTTAGGAACTAGCTCCCAGACTTTGCATCTTTTGAACTGGTTCAGCTCCTCTTGCATAGCCTCAATCCAATGAGGATCTAGGATGGCTTCTTCAAATTTCTTTGGCTCTACTTGGGATAGAAAGCTGGAGTAGAGAACTGAACTTAGATTTCTGCTCCTTGTTTGTACCCCTTGTCTGAGATCTCCAATAATTTGATTGTCTGGATGATCTTTTAAATGCCTATTTGCTGGAGGCAGCCTGTTTACTTGTTGTACACCTTCAGCTTCTTCATTCAGCAGCTCCTCTTGATCTTCTTCAGCAACAGGAGTATCTTGTACTCCCCCTGGATAGCAGCCACTATCATCCACTTGCTGACTTGCAGTAGAACCTTCTATTAAGGTAAGCTTGTCTATCTTCTCAGTTATACCTGTAGAGCTGCAAACACTTATAGGCAATTCATTGTTAATGAGTCTAGCTTCATCAAAAACTACATGAACTGACTCTTCTACAACTTGAGTAATCAATTTGTAGACCCTATAAGCCTTATTATTATTGCTGTACCCAACAAAGATCCCCTCTTAGGATTTGACAGCAAACTTAGTTATATAAGACTTACCATTGTTAAGTATATAGCATTTACAACCAAAGATCCTGAAATAGGATAGATTTGGTTTTCTGCCCTTCACAATCTCATAGGGGGTCTTTTTGTGGCTCTTGGTGATAGTAGCCCTATTGATTACATGACATGCAGTGTTTACTGCCTCAGCCCAGAAATATTCTGGGAGAGATGTGTCACTCAATAGGGTTCTACCACCCTCTATCAAAGTTCTATTTTTCCTTTCAGCAATACCATTTTGCTGAGGTGTTTTGGTAAGGAAAATTCCTGAAAAATACCAAACTCTTCACACAGTTTTGTCATACTTTCAGAATGAACTTCAGTACCATGGTCACTTCTGATTTTGACCACTAAACTGTTCAATTCATTCTGAATTTGTTTAACAAAACTATACAAGATACTTGGTGTTTCAGATTTTTGCCTTAGGAAGAACACCCAGAAAAACCTTGAATAATCATCTACAACCACAAATGTGTAGACCTTCCTACCTAGGCTGTGAACTGGTATAGGACCAAAAAGATCCATATGCAAGAGGTATAGGCACCTCACAGCATCTTTGTTCTTAATGCTATTAAAGGTGGATCTGGTCTGCTTGCCCTTTTGACAAGCTGAGCATATCCCATCTTTAATACACTTAACCTGAGGACCATTCCTCACTAACTCTTTGCTAAAGAGTTGGCCAATTGTCTTATAGTTAAGATGAGCCAGCCTCTTGTGCCATTTAACATAATGTGAGACTTTCTCATCAGCTACAAGATAAATAGGAGAAACAAAGTTCTCACACATAATGTCTAGACAATAGACATTTCTCTTCCTATATCCTATCAGAATGATCTTTTGATCACTTGACCTACTGATATGACAACCATACTTGACAAATGAGATGTCATATCCTAAATCACTCAGCTGACTTATGCTAATGAGGTTATGTTTCAAACCCTTTACATAAGCCACTTGAGTGATTGTAATAAGGTTGCTAGAAATGTTACCAAAACCTTTGATGATTCCTTTTTCTGAATCACCAAAGGTAACTTTAGGATCATCCTTGATTGGTGTATAGTCCTTCAGCAATCCCCTAGTTCCAGTCATGTGCCTGGAACATCCACTGTCCAAGTACCATATTGGGGCATGGCCACTTGGACTCACCTGCAAAACAGATTACTTAACCTTAGAACCCAAATAATTCTTGGGTCCTTGGTGCAAGTTAGTCTGACTCTTAACAAAACTACCTGTAGCCTTTCTAGCAGGCAATTTGCTACTCACCGTGGCACTTGAATTATGCCAACAATCTATGGCAAAGTGGCCTACCTTGCCACAACACCAGCACTCAAATCTGTTGTACCTTTGTTTAGGTACATCCCTGGCTGTTTTATCTACAGCAGGCTTCTTGTTGAGTACTGGGGCTTTGCCTTTAGACATGGACTTTACTGTCCATGCAGGTTTTGTAAACCCCAATCCAGTTTTACCCTTATGAGGTACAAACTCATCTATCAAAGATAGAACAGATTTTGGTTTAGAAAAACTTGCAACAATATCTCTCTCCTTCTGAAGTCTAGCCTCCAGATTTCTAATTTGATCATTCTTGAATGTAATAGTACCCATCTGAATGATAGTAATGTTCTTCAGCCTGGCTATTTCATTTAGTTTCTGATCAAGCAACTTGTCAAAATCTATTGCAGCCACTTTGAGACTAGCAATCTCCTTAGCCTGAGTTTTGGCCAAGAGTTTGCTTTTCTTCAAAGCCTGCAACAATACTCTATATTCATCAATCAACTGATGAATGTCTCCTTCAGATTCAGATCCACTCTTATCACTTGATGCTGATGTATCTGATTCTGATCCAGTACAAGAAATTGAACTTGAAGAACAATTTTGTACCTGACTTGGTCCAGGCTGATCCTGGATTTTGTCTCCTTCTGATAAGGTCATCAGTCCCTTACACTGAATGTCCTCATGCTCATATATTGAGTTCATTAGCTGCATGAACTCATTTTCTTCTTCTTCAGCATACAAGCCAATACAGGCTTCAGCTTCTGAATCTGTTTCTGAAGATGTCATATCAGTCAGACTTTTATCCTTCTTGGCAACAAAAGACCTTTCCTTTTTGCCCTTGAACTGTGTCTTCTTCTTGTCAGTGGACTCTTTCCTCTTTTCTGGACAATCAACTATTACATGTCCTTGTCTATTGCAACAATAGCATACTATCTTTGAGGATATAGTTTTACTAGACTTGGACTTTCTCATGTCATTCCTTGATGACTTCCTGTTCTGATAATAGTCATCTTTTCTCTGTGAAGTGGATGGCTTGGACCTCCACTGCTTCTTCTTTAGAAACTTCTGAAAGTGCCTAGTAAATGTAGCAAAGTCTTCATCACTTTCACTGCTTTCTGACTTCTTGCTATCTGAAGTATCTGTCTCAGCCTCAACAACGTTTTGAGGTGGAGATGGAGACTTGCTTTTATATTTCCTAGTGGCTTCAGTCTTGAAGGCCACAACTCTTTCTTTGTGCTCAACTCTTGTAGTCTTCTCTTCCTCCTTTCTAACCATTAACTGCATCTCATAAGATAATAGTTTTCCAAACAAGGTTGGAGGAGGTATGTCAGCAAATTTGGCCATTTCCCTAATGTCACAGATCTTGGTATCCCAGTCCTTTGTCAGGGATCTCAAAAACTTATCATTCAACTCATAATTGCGGAAATCTCTTCCATAGGACATCAATTCATTGACTATCCTATAGAATTTCTTGTAGCATTCAGTTATGCTATCAGACCTGCCTTGTCTGAAGCTTTCATACTACTGATTTAACAAAGACTTTCTGTCTTGTCTTATCTCTTCAGATCCCTCCATATAGACTATCAGTGTGTCCCACATTTCTTTTGATGTTTTACAATGAATCAGATTTTGAAACGTGGCATCATCAATTGCAGTTACAATAATATTCTGGGCCCTTTGGTCCATAGTGGCCAGAATAATTTCATCCTTGGTCATTTCTGAATAGTCTTTGGGAGTTCTCTGATTTGCATCCAGAACAGATACTTTCATTGGCACATATGGCCCTTTTTTGACTGTGATGTATATTCTTGGGTCAGAGGCTTCCTTAAAAGTCTAACCCTTTCTTTCCAAATGCCAAAAATCTCCTTTCTGCAGATTGACAATTTCATGGATCCTAGCTCTTTGTGATTCTCAGTTGAACCCATTTTCTTGATTCTTGATTATACTGATTCTGCCTACAGGATGTTTACTCAGACTGTTATGTCCTTTTTGAGTAACCTGGCTTTGATACCAGTTGAAAGAACTAGTGCCTAAACACCTAGAGGGGGGGGGGTGAATAGGTGCACTTAATCTTTTTAACTTTAAAGGCAGAAACTCTGAATTATTAGACCTGTTTATGCAATTCTCTACAGCAATTCAGCACATATAACACAGCAGTCACAGAATGAATCACACACAGAGTACATACAGCTTTTATAGTGGTTCCCCAAGGTCTGGGTACATCCACTTTTCCCCTTCGCCTATCTAGTAGTATACTAGATTCGGCCTAACTTCTCCACTTCTCCTCAGATCCTCAGATCTTACAACTCAGAACCCCAAATAGGTTCCTATAACTCAGAGTGATCCCACTCCTATAACTCAGGCACAAAGCCCTACCACTCAGTCTTCACCAAGACCTACACTCAGCCTTCAACAAGGCCTACACTCAGCCTTCAACAAGGCCTACACTCAGAGAAATGTATCTCCTACACTCAGGCACAAAAGCCCTACCACTCAGCCATTATAAATATAGGCTTACAACTCAGATCCCTTAGGATCCTACAGAAAATAAAGAGTACAAAGATTAATAGCCACAACTCTGATTGAGAAAGATGAGTTGACTGGCTTCTTGATGAGTTCTTGAAAGAACTTTGCAGAGATCTACCTCCCTTGGCTTTCTTCAAAGCTTCTTGAATTAGAACACAGTAGGGTTGTATCTCTATGCAGATGATCTTCAATCAACTGCTGACTTGAGAATCAGATCTCAATCTAAAACTTACTTATCAGCCTGGTTCAATAGTTGGACTTCTTAGAAGGAGCTTTCTCTCTCCAACTTCTTAGATCTTCTCTTGAAGGTCTTCTTTTTGTTGTGTTATTTTTCACTTCAATGATTGCTTCATACCATCCCCTTCTGTTGAAGGAATAAGCCTTTATATAAGCTTTCTTTATGGTGACCGGCTGATCCGGTTTCTAACAATCTTCTGACAGCTCTGACAGTAGCAGTTGACCGGTTGAAATGGCAGCTGTCAAGTCATCCAGTCACTTCTTGAATTCTTTGTCACTGTCTGAAAGTGTCGAGACAGATAGCCTTTATGTGTCGACACAAATAGACCAAGTGTCGACACAAGTAGACTAAGTGTTGACACTAGCCTTCATGGTGTCGACATAACTCCTTGTGTTGTAGAAACTGCTTCTCGACACTGCTTCTTCAGAATGTGTCGACACTGATCATGTGTGTCGACACAAGTCCTTCTTCTTCAATACTTAGTTGATTTCTGCTAAGTGTCGACACAACTCCTTTGTGTCGACACATCTTCTTGTGTTGAAACTTGCTAAGTGTCAACACATCTTCTTTTGTGTCGACACATGCCTTCTGTGTTGAAACTTTTGCTGAGTGTCGACACATCTCCTTTGTGTCGACACATTCTTCATGTGTTGAGACTTTTGCTGATTGTCGACACATCTCCTTTGTGTCGATACATTCTTCATGTGTTGAGACTTTGCTGAGTGTCGACACATCTCCTTTGTGTCGATACATTCTTCATGTGTTGAGACTTTGCTAAGTGTCGACACATCTCCTTTGTGTCGACACTTGTACTTGAACTTTGTTGAAGTTTGCTGAGTGTCGACACAGCCTCCTAGTGTCGACACTTTTGATGTCGACAAAGTTCCTCTGGGTGTCGACACTGCTTCTAAGTGTCGACACTGATACTTTAGACAATTCTTCACTCTGTGTCGACACTGCCTGTATGTGTCGACACTTTACTTCTGGTGTCGACTCTGCCTCTCTAGTGTCGACACAATTACTCCAAGTGTCGACACAGCTCCTCTAGGTGTCGAAATAAGCCTTCTTAAGTGTCGACACTTTGCTTCTAGGTGTCGACACATGGACTTAGAAACTTTTATGCTTTCCCTGTAATTACTTAACCTGCACACATAAACTCAAAACACATCAAATACACCTTGATGTATATCATTGAGTAGGGTGAGGCTTCTTCAAATCAGGTACATATATTCCAATGTACCCAACATGCACCTTGAGTTTTGAGTGACCAAATCACCTCAACAGAGGTTGATATTGGGGCCACTGACTTGGAATGTTTATTAGCACCTTCCCATGCAAGATGGGGTAGATTAGAATAGTTTTGCCCTAAGATCTAAGACCAAACCCTAAGAAAGGACTTTTGTGCCTTGTGAAGGACATGAGGCTAAAAGACCTTGAATGAACTTAAAATTTGGTAGGGAGGGTGTTTGGGTATACAAAGCCCTCTGGTAAAAATATTAGGGGATTTGGGAATGAGTAGGCAATACAAAACCCTAACCCTAGTTTAGGGCACTAACTTTGTAGTGCTAGAAAAGGTTAGTAAAACTCCTTGAACAACAATGAAATTTGGGTGGTGTGGTCATAGACAAAGAATGAACCTCTGGTAATTTAATTGAGAATTTTGGGTCAAAGATTTTGGTACTTCCTTTATAAATGCATGAGTTAGCCCAAATTATTTATCTGGATTTTTGATCCCACTGCCCATTGGAAGTTCACGAAAATTAGGCAGAGGGAGTTTCAGACCTTATTTCTTATGTATGAATTTTATTAGAATTTATGGGTACATATTTGTAGTACTTACTTCACAAGCTCAGTAATGTGGAAAATTGTTCAATATTTTGCTTAGAGCTCATTACTTGCTAATAAATTATGTGTCTTGACCTAGAGCTTTTATAAGTCCTTACAATTATCCTTGAAGTTTTTGAGAATTTTTGGAAGTATTATGGATGTATTTATCTCTTAAAATGATTTGTTGTAGGAGATATTTAAAATTGGAATTAGGGGCTTAAACCTTGCTGAAAAATTGGGAGACATTGGGTTTTATGTTAAAAAGTCATTTTGAATTTATAATAAATTTTGTAGAGCATTTGCTTGTATAAAATGGGTACTTTATGTTCAAACTTGGATTTTTGGATTACTAGATTAATTAAATAAATTACCAGATAAAATTAGAAAATTATAAATTTCTGGGTTTAGGCTAAAAATGTCATGACAGCCCTCCAGTAATTACTATAGGGGTACTGGGTGACTATTTTATTTACCTCCCATTTTACATGTCATTTGGCTTAACATGGTCTGCATTCAGTAAAACTGCAGAAATAATTCCGGATTATGGATTTGGGCACATGTGTTGGGGATAGTGGTTTGCTGGTTTGGATAAGTAGAAAATGAGTTCATCATTGAAAGTTACTATGGTTGGAGTGTTGAATTGGCTAGTGTTAGGTGGTGCTCGGGATCAACGAAAGATCGTCTTCCCGTGAGGAGGAAGTGTCAAATACTCTAGGGTTAGGTCCAGTACAACAAGCAAGGGTTTGGGAAATCTGATAGCAACCAATAAAAGTAAGTGCCTTGCAAAAGGGAGCTTTGGGCATAATCCCATCATAGTTTCTAGTGCCTTCGAGAGCCCTTCCCGGGGTATACCTTGGGCAGTCCTGGGCTAACCTAAACTGTAGGTAAAACTAAATTACAAGAGTAACTAGTAAATCTAGGGTTGCACCTTCACTCATCTCGATGTCTCGGGTGGTAGGTTGGGTCACATGGGCTGTAGGCTCGGTGGAATTGATGGTGGGCAGGTTTGCCCGCCGAGCTTTGGCTCGGTTGTTGTTGGTGATGGGCAGGTTGGCCCGACAAGCTTTGGCTCGGTTGTTGTTCGTGACGGACGTGTTGGTCCGGGGAGCTTTAACTCAGTGGCTATACATCAAGGTTGAATGTGCATAAGGAAAAGGTGGTGGGTCTTCGGTATTGGAGGGTCGATGCACCGACGCCGATACGTTGACTCGGAAAGTGTGGTTTAGCACTTGGCCAAATAAACTCCGGTGCGCAAGCTGGCAAGAGTACACAGGAGCTCCTCTTAGTGCACCAGCGTCGAGGTATACGATAAGTCTGACTGGTAGTGCAATTACTGGTTTAGAGGTGGGCGAGGCCCAACCCACCGCTTCCATTTGCCACTATGGAGGTATCCTGGGAGGTTCGGCTCCAGAAAGGGGTAACTAAAGGTCTGTGTACACAGAGTCGAATTGGTGAGTTGCACTTGCATGATCACATCATGGCATAATTTTATTTCATAGCATAATCATTGCATATAACCCGACACCTATTGTATAAGTGGTATGGGACGCTTATACAATAGGCCCTGCAAAACGACCCCTTGGTTTATAAGTTCGTGCGAGCGTGCGTATAAGTCAAGGTTTTATTCAGTAAATATAAATATGATTGTTAGGAAACTGACACCCTATCGTATAAATTGGTATGAGACTTTTTATACGATAGGAGCCATGCAAAAGATCCCTTGGCTTATGTGTTTTCATATAAGTACAGTTACTTTTCTTGTTCAGTTTTTTTACCTTCATTCTACCTTATATACTATAGAACTGCTAGTTTAGTTTCGCCGCCATCTGCTTATTTGTTATTCTCCACCTTCATGTCCTCTCCTTTCCTTCTCCTACTCGGTTCCTAGGAGCCATGGGGGAAGGGCGAGGGATGATAGAGCTTAGTCTTTTAGACTAACGGTTTTCAAACCACATCATTTTAGGGGACCATGGAGCCCAATATGGAGGAGCAGCCCCAAAGGTCAGCATGCTTGGAGATGGGGCAGTCTAGCACAGGAGTTCAGACATCAGGGACTCTGATTCCTGATCGCCAGTATTTATATTTATTTTGCTTCCGCGATGAGAGATATGTAATGAGGATTTGATGTACTGGGCATGAGCCCAAGATTTAGTACTTTTATTATTTCTGTGAACACTCCCTTCGTGGAGTTTATTTATTATATATGTGATTTACGTGGACTTGCTTGATTATTTTGCTGCAGAAGTGATCGATTTTCCGACAGAATCGCCGTTTTGTAGTGATAACCTTCCCGGGCACGAAGGTGTCACCACAAAGAGGTGATTCTTGTCCTAAGACCCCAGTGTTTCAAAAATAAATGGGGGGGGGGGGGTGGGGGTATTACAAGCAAGAACTTGAACACAGTTCTATGCTCAAGTTTCCTGTCTCAGATAGAACCCAAGAAATTTGAAGAGGCCATACAAGACCTAAATTAGATTGATGTCATGCAGGAAGAACTAAATCAATTCAGAAGATGTAAAGACTTGAAGTTGGTTCCTAAATCAAAGAATCACAATGTCATAGGGACTAAGTGGATCTACAGGAACAAGTTAGATGAAAATTACATCATAGTCAAGAACAAAGCAAGACTGGTGTCAAAATGCTACAGACAGGAAGAAGGAATTGACTTTGACCAAACATTTGCCCCAGTGGCAAGGTTGGAAGCAAAAAGGCTATTTCTAGCCTATGCAGCTTATCAAGGGTTCAAGGTATTCCAGATGAATGTAAAGTCAACATTTTTGAATGGTGACTTAAAAGAGGAAGTTTATGTAGAACAACCCTCAGGTTTTGTAGATCCTCTTAATCCTAATTATGTTTATAGGCTTAAGAAAGCTCTATATGGATTGAAATAAGCCCCTAGGGCTTGGTATAAACATTGTCTACCTTCCTTATTGAGAACAAATTCTCAAGGGGGAAAATACACAAAACTCTATTCCTAAGGGAATCAAAAGGCAAGATCATCCTAGTCTAGATATATGTTGATGACATTATCTTTGGATCAACTGAAAACAACCTTTGTAGAATGTTTGCTAAACTTATGCAAGGGAAATTTGAGATGAGCAGCATGGGTGAGCTGAAATTCTTCTTGGTACTCCAAGTTAGACAGACTGATGATGGCTTGTCTATATCCAGTCTAAGTTCACCAAGGCGTTAACTAAGAAATATGGCATGGAGTCATCCTACACAATGAGAACTCCAATGGGGCCAGGTATGCCTATAGGCAAAGGTGATGCAGGAAAACCTGTAGACGAGTCTTTGTATACAGGGATAATTAGCTCCCTTCTTTACTTAACTGCTAGTAGACCAGACATCATGTATGTTACATGTGTCTGTGCTAGGTATCAAGCTTGCCCAAAAGAATCTCATTATACTGCTGTCAAAAGAATTTTGAGATATCTTAAGGGAACACCAAATCTTGGCCTTTGGTACCCTAAGAATAGAGATTTTCTACTAACAGGTTATTCAGATGCAGACTTTGCAGGAAGGAAAGAAGATAGGAAAAGCACCACTGGCATATATCAGTTCCTAGGTGGAAGATTACTGTCATGGAGTAGCAAAAAGCAGACAAGTGTGGCTATATCCACTGCTGAGTCTGAATATGTAGCTGCAGGCAGTTGTTGTGCTCAGCTGCTATGGATACAACATCAACCTGAAGACTATGACATCAAGGTAAGTAGAACTCCATTATATTGTGATTCTACAATTGCCATTTCTATTGCTAGAAATCCTGTTTCACATAGCAGACTAAGCACATAGAAATCAGATTTCATTTCATTAGAGATCATGTTGAAAAAGAAGACATAAGTTTAGAATTTGTCAACACTAATTATCAAATTGCTGACATGTTCACCAAACCACTGGATGAAACTAAATTCAATTACTTTAAAATTGAATTGGGCATGCTAATCTTGGAATAGAATTGTAAATATGACTAAGTAATTCTGTGTCAATACATAAAGAAATCTGTGTCGACACTTAGTAGCTGGTATCGACACATAAGGAAAATTTTGTCGACACATCAAGAAGATTGTGTCGACACTCAGAATTTGGTGTTGACACATAGCTCTCCCGACACTTAGATATTGGTGTCGATACATACAGTCGTATGTGTCGACATGCAGAAATTAATGTATACTCTTAAGATTATCTGTGTCGACACGTCACAATTGGTGTCGACACATAGTATTATAATACCTTTAAGTTCTCTGTCGAGACTTTAGTAGTCTGTGTTGACACCATCCCAATTGTGTCGACACCATAAGCAAATTTCCGCCCTCCTTTTGGCCTTCTTTAGAAATGTATAAATAGGTGGAAACAAGACCTTGTCGACCACACTCTGAGAATTCTCGACACCAAACCATTTGTGTCGACAAGCCCTTCATCTCTCTTCTCCTCAATCTCTCATCCCTAACGGCGCCAAAAATGGATGAGAACATCAACGAGGGGTCTGAACTAGTTCGCAATGCGTTTGAGAGTGCAGCGCCAGAAATCCAAGCCGTGATTACCCGAATCGCCGATAATGGATTGGAGTACTTAGTCTCAGAACCTACCAGGATATAGAAGAAGGAGGTTCTTGAATTTTACTCGTCGGCATCACTGGATTCGAAGGGCATCAAAATTAAATCATCTGTCCAAGGAACTAAGGTAAAACTCACACAAAAGAGTTTAAGTAAGACACTTCAGCTTCCCAGGGTTAAGGAAGAAGATGACATAGCATCTTCCATGACAAAATATGCTCTCCAATGGTGTGGACTAGATCCCACTACCGTGATTGGATCATCAATGAACAGGAAGGGAATGAATTCCCAGGGCAAATTCTTGTCTGAGATAATAGGCAAGGATATTCTGTGCAAATCAGGAGGACATGATAGGATTTCAGCCTATATGTTCAATCTCATGACCAGGGTTATATTCAAGGTGAAAACTAATTGGTTTGCTATTGTCTTTGAAAAGATCAAAGAAAGTGTCAAGAAACCTAATCTGGGCAGAATACTAAGCTTGTATTTAACTTTGAATATTCCAGGGGTGATGAATCAGACTACAGGTTCTAAGATTAATCATATGAGGAGAATGGACATAAGAATACTATCCAGATGGGATAGGGTATTGACAAAGTATGTCTCTACACCTCAAAAACACCAAAAACTAGTTCAAAAAAAGAAGAAAACTCCACATAAGCCAGTTGAATCTTCTAGTGATTCAGAAGAAGAATTTGTTTTCAGCTCAGATAATGATGGATCAGAAATGACTCGAAAATCACCTGCTCTAGAAACTGTAACTAATGATCAGGTGTAGGGGGAGCAGATTCCTGCAAGCAACATCCCAGTGGATCAGGTCCAAGATGAGCCTCCTCAAGGGGGAGCTAATGAGTCTTTTCCAGTTCCAACAAAACATATGTCGTCACCTTTAGGGGGAGCTAATGAGCAAGAGCCAAATGTCCAAACAGCTTCATAAGACAGTGAAGCAGCACTCAATCTATAATTGAAGTAATACAGGATATAAATCAAGCTGCTATATGCACTAAGAATGATGTACCAGACGTGCATATGAATGAAGTTGATAAAACTAACCAAGACAATGTCCCTGAGCATGAAATTATCACAGAAGACACTTTTGAATTTGAAGGAGGACCATCTGCTGTGAAAGAGAAAGTTATTCCTCCAGTTCAACTACAACAAGAGGTCACATTAGAAGAATTATTTCCTAATTTACTAGGAGCAAGAACTGAGGGGGAGCTGCAAAGAATTGAGGGAGAGCTGCTCATCATTGCATCTACACCAAAGGATACTGTGATATTGCTACATCATCTGATTCCTCTAATGATGAAGAAGCCTCCAGGGCTAAGAAAAGGAAACTTGTAGAGCTTAGGAAGAGGAGCTTAATCTATAAGAAAACCATGAAAAATGCCCCACAAATACAAGCTCTTACAGTAGACTTCAGCTCACTCTTACTGTCACTACAACTGAAATTGGATGAGCAAAGAGTAGCTCTTGAGAAATATGTGGATGAGAGTCATAAAGAACTGCAATCTACCTTGGCCCAAGATATCAAATCCATCGGATTTGAAGTCAACCTGCACAAAAAGGAAATGACTGAATGCTTCCAAAAGGGAGGTCATGATGTTGTCTACCTGGCCAAACAACAAAAGGAGGCCAAGACTCAGATAGATGACATTGCAATAAAACAAGGATATGTTCTGGAGAATCAAATTAGAATGAATGACAATCTCACAGAATCTCATAATGTTATTGTCACAGAACTCAAGAATAAAGCCACTGCTTTCACTAAAAACATGGTTAAAGAAAAGTCTGAGTTTGATAAACAACTCAAAGTAGATTTGGCTAATGTCCACACTACTATTCAGGACTCTCAAAAGGTAATTGTTGATCAGCTACTTAAGTTCAAAGCCTACTATAAAGAAAGAACAAATTACCTAGCTAATCAGATAAGATTTCAAAAGGATGATCTACGAGACCATATCGAAAGAGAAGTCATAAAGGGGGAGAGAGTATTAGTCAATGCAGGCTCAGATCATGCTAAATGGATAACTAATGCTATCAGAGCAACTCTTGGTTATCAACTCCTTTGTGATGATGATAACACTACTGAATTAGGAATTCAACCTGCTTACAATGAAGGGGTTCAGGAGGATGTAGCCCAAATTATCTATCCACCTCCAGATTTTGAGGGAATTCACTATGCAGTACAAAAAATGTACAGTCCTCCACAGGAGGTACAGAATGTGATTATTGAAAAGGTAGAAATGTCTAAAGCAGTATTACAAAGAGCTATGGATGCTCAGGAAGAAGCTTAACTCTCTAAGAAAAGGTTCAGAGAACAGGCAGAATTAAAGCCTGATTTTGAACAATGGAGTCCCACCTCCAAGACTATCATTCTCACTACTTGGCAAGTTGTTAAAGACAATATGCATGATAGAAGCAAGTGGTATTCTGAATAGTAATGGAACAAATATCAGAAGTGACAAGATGTCATATACTAGTTCAGAAAAGACCTCAAAGCTGGGAAAATACCTGCTAAATCTGTGGAGTCTTGCAAATATTTTCCAAATCCTTATCATTACTTTGAAAGGCAATTGACCAAGGCTGAAGAGCTCAAGAAGAAGGATCTGAAAGAAAAGAAGCCGGCTGATGATATAGAAGCTAATATACAATCTAGAATTCAGTCTGGCAAATGAATTGTCATCAAGGAGCCTGATCAATCCTAGGGATAGATTGACTAGGTATAGAACTATATAATCTTCTGTTCTAAAATCCTTGTAATGTAATAAAAAAACTGATTCCTATTCACTTTATTTTATCATATTTTGTGACAATATTACATTCTGTTTCTGTTTATGAGTTACCCTGTCTGAGTAATGTTTTTATACATCATAATCTTTATTTTTATTTTAAGTGATGTATATCATTGACTAAGGGTTATGACTTCTCCAAATAGGGGGAGATTGTTGGGTACATTGGAAACTTGAAATTCCACCTAGTGTCGGCTATGTGCACCTATGGGGGGGGAATAGGTGACGTGGGGTTCTTTTGCGGAATTTACAGATGTACCTGCACAATAAAAACAACAAACACAGCACACAGAATACACAGTAAATTTATAGTGGTTCCCCGACTTGGGTACATCCACTTTCCCCCTTCGACCTATCTCCCCAACAAGGGACGACTCGGTCACTTCACCAACGGGATTGAAATCCAATCCCTGCACTAACGGAAGGAGCCCTTCCACACGTGAGAGTCAACACTCCCACAAATCGGGTTGCACCCAACCCTTACAACACGGAACAAAAGTTCCTTTACAATAAAATAAAAGTAGAATGTACACGTGATACAAACTTCTCTTGGAGACTCTGGTGTTCCTCTTTGTTCGACGACGTGTTCTTGAAGTCGATGAAGAGTCTACGACCTTGGTCTCTCTTGGAGAGGATTTCCCCGGAACCGGCGGCGGCACACGAGCGGCGGCTAGCTTCGGGATCGGCGGCTACGATGAAGAGCAGCTGCTGAACTTGGAGATCCAAACTTCGTTGCGAAGCAAGCTCGGTCTACCAATGGTCACACGAGGATCGGTCGTCTCGATCGATTCGGATGGGAAGTGTTTCCGATCAACAAATAGAGAGACAAAGGATCTCTGGATAGATGCGTGAGACACAAGCCTTGCTAAGCTACTGTCGCCGGAGATCGGGAAGAAGATCTATCAGTGGCGGCGACGGACTTGCGCGAGCGGCGACGGAGGCGGCGGAAGGATTTCGCGATCTTAGGGTTTCCGTGAGCTCGGCGTATTTTTCTGTCTATTTTTCTTGTTCAAAAATACCCGAGTATAAATACTGTAGCTACCCCCAATAAGACCGTTTGTGGGACCCACAGAAGTAGCCCCCAAGTCCCGGTCCAGATATTAAACAGCGGCAGAATCCGGTTCAGGAAATTAGCTGAGACAGAATCCGGTTCAGGAAATTAACTGAGAAAACGCAAGGAAAAATCGGCGAGAATCGCAGACGATTCTCGACGAATCGGCGAGAATCACAAGTGATTCTCGATGATTCGTCGAGAATCGATTGTGATTCTCGTCGAATTACTTGTCGATTCTCAACGAATTCAACTTGTATTCATGGGCTGCATGACCACTGGTTCGGCGGGAATTACAAGTGATTCTCGCCGAATCTTACTTGGCACCATATTGAGATGGCCAGAAGGAGTCGGCGAGAATCACTGATGATTCTCATCGATTCGGCGAGAATCACTTGGTGATTCTCGTCGAATTTGCCTTGGACGATTTTTCGTCTTCCACCTAGGAGCTGCTCCTTGATCCTCCATGCTCCTTGTCTTCTCTTGCATATGAGCGGCCCTGTACTTGAAAGTAAGTGCACTCCAATAGAGAGAGTACACATAGGCCAACACACTGATCTGCTCAACGAGGGATTACGTCGTGCAGATCCGTGTATATTGACCTACTGCACCCTGACAATGGTGTGCACTTAGAGTGGAGAAACTGCAAGTACAACTTGAAAAAGTTTATCAAATACATAGTCTATTGACCTTAGCTTGTCCAGGGGCTTCTTCAAATCAGGTACATTGTGGATACAATACCCAACAATCTCCCCCTATTTGAAGAAGCCTAAACCCTACAAGCTAAGGTGAATAGAGCAAATGAAAAGGAAAGCAGCTGAAGACCATAAACTTAACATCATTAAGTGGGGACATCCCTTACCAATACCGAGTGCTTGGGAGCAAGCTGGAGCCACCTTAGCCTTGACCCGAGAGGGTTATCTCCCCCTTTTCGGCTTCGACAAATCGGGGTCAGGAACCTTTGGCCCTTAGCTCCCCCTCAGTTCTTGCATCTGTACTCACGCTGGAGTTCCCGGCTCCCCCTCAGATTATGCACGAGTTGGGAGCCTCTGTAGTCTTCATTCTTCATAATTGAGCATCCCCAATTCTGTCTTGAAAAGATTGAACTTTGCCTCGTCTAGGGGCTTTGTGAATATATCAGCAATCTGCTTGTCCGTGGGGACATAACAGAGAGAGATATCCTTGTTCTCCACGTGCTCCCGAATGAAGTGGTAGCGTACTTCAATATGCTTCGTTCTGCTGTGCGACACCGGATTGTTGGCAATGGCAATTGCACTGGAGGAGTCGCAGTACATTGGAACTTCCTTGAACTGAAGGTTGTAGTCGGCCAACTGATTTCTGATCCAAAGGAGTTGTGCGCAACAGCTTCCTGCCGAGATATACTCGGACTCTGCTGTGGAGGTTGCAACACAATTTTGTTTCTTGCTGTTCCATGAGATAAGCCTCCTGCCGAGGAATTGACACGTCCCGGAGGTGCTTTTCCTGTCATCCCTGCTCCCTGCAAAATCAGCATCTGGGGGTTGAGCGACGTATACTTCCTCTTTCAGGTCTCCGTTCAGGAATGCCGATTTCACATCCATTTGGTACACAGTGAATCCTTTGTGTGAAGCATATGCCAGGAACAACCGGATTGCCTCGAGCCTTGCGACTGGTGCGAAGGTTTGGTCGAAGTCAATCCCTTCCTCCTGTCTGTAACCTTGAGCCACCAGCCTGGCCTTGTTCTTTATGATGACACCATGTTCATCCAGCTTGTTTCTGAAAATCCACTTCGTGCCAATGACATTCTGCTTGTATGGTCTGGGAACCAGCGTCCAAACCTTGCAACGTTCGAATTGATGTAGTTCCTCTTGCATGGCCAGAATCCATGCCGCATCCTTGTTCGCCTCATCGAACTTCTTTGGCTCAACCTGAGACAGGAAGCTGAGATGCAATACTTCGTTAGTTGTACCTCTTCGAGTTCTGATGCCTACACGAGGATCTCCGATGATCTGTTCTCTAGGATGATCCCTCACGTGACGGAGCTCTAGAAGTCTGGCGTCTGGAGCTTCAGCTACTTCTTGTGCTTCACTTTCTTCTAAAAGATTTGTTCCATCTTGATCTTCAACATTTTCAGATGACGTGGAGGTGGAAACTTTGACGTACTTGGGTGCGTCATCTTTAGGGGTCTCATCCAGATTCAGCTGGTCAAGTCTAGCACCTGCATCTTCAAGAATACAACTGGAAGAATTGCTGTTAAGCAAGCTTCCTTCATCAAATACAACATTTATTGATTCTTCTACCACTAAGGTTTTCTTATTGAAGACCCTATATGCCCGACTATGGGAACTATATCCCATGAATATGCCTTCGAAGCATTTTTCACCGAATTTAGTACGCGGATACTTCCCATTATTTAGTACATAGCATCTGCAACCAAAGATCCTCAAGTAGGACATGGTTGGTTTCCTGCCTTTCAGTAGCTCGTAGGGCGTCTTACGATGATGTTTGTTGATCAAAGCTCGGTTTTGTACATGACATGCCGTATTGACACCCTCTGCCCAGAAGTATTCCGGGAGAGAAGCATCTTTCAACATAGTCGTGCAGGCTTCAATGAGAGTTCTATTTCTCCTCTCCGCAACTCCATTTTGCTGAGGAGTGCGCGGGGAGGAAAACTCATGAAAGATACCTTATTCTTCACAAAATTCTGTCATAGCACTATATTCGAATTCTGTTCCATGGTCACTTCGGATTTTGACCACGGAGCAGTTAAATTCGTTCTGAACTTGCTTGACAAAATTAGTGAAGATGTCAAAAGTATCTGACTTTCGTTTCAAAAAGAACACCCATGTAAATCGTGAGTGATCATCAACTATCACTAGCGTATATAACTTGCCTCCCAAGCTATGAACTTGCATTGGGCCAAACAAGTCCATATGTAGCAGGTAAAGACATCTGGAAGAGTCTTTGTCTGCAATGCTCTTAAAGGTAGCCCGTGTCTGTTTGCCCATCTGGAATGCATGACAGGGGCTATCCTTGATGCACTTGATACTGGGAGCATCTCTTACTAAATTCTTAGAAAATAGCATACTAATTGTCTTATAATTAATATGTGACAATCTCTTGTGCCATTGTTCACAAAGAGAAGCACTGCCTGTTGCCATAAGGCATACGGGGGTAGATGAATCTATACTAAGAAAATCTAAGCAGAAGATATTTCTGCTCCTAATGCCTGATAATACCGTCTCAGAGGAGGTACGTGAAATTATCAGACATTTATCCTTGCAGAACTTAACGTCATAACCTTTATCACATAACTGACTTACACTGATCAGGTTATGGTTTAACCCTTCAACATAAGCCACGTCGGTGATAGAGATTATACCGTTGGAAATCATACCATAACCTCTGGTGACTCCTCGATCTGACCCTCCAAAGATGACTTTGGGTCCATTCTCGACTGGAGTGTAATCACGCAGCAGGCTTCTTGTCCCGGTCATATGCCGGGAGCATCCACTGTCCAAATACCAGATTGGCGTTTTGGTGGCCTTTGGACATTCCTGCAAAACAAAATTAATTTGCCTTAGGAACCCAATCGAACTTGGTCCTAGATTCCTGGTTAGCACACTCCCCCTCGGTTGGTTAACCCTACGAGTGGTCGGTCTCGCATTGTTAACATGGGGAGTCTCGTAGTTCCTTGGATTAAACCAACAATCCACGGCAAAGTGACCGACTTTGCCACAACACCAACAGTCGAACCTGTTGTATCTCTTCCGAGGCTCCTGCCTTACCCTGGGAACAACGGTTACAGCTGGGGCCTTGGATCTGGAGGTGGAGGCCTCATGGTGACGGCAGTCACATGACTTTGTCACCTTCTGAAGAACAGGCTTGACTTTTGGCGCCTGCTTTCCATTATGGCCGCTAGAGAACGGACCATAATTTTCTATGTGGATCTCCTCATAAGGTGCCTTGAAGGCACTCTCACCAAAGTTCCGGGGAAAGTTCCAACCGTCATACCGGCTCTTAGGCTTTGTAACCGAGGGCCGGAAATGATGCCCAAATGTTGACTCAAAGTCATGCCGGTTGCAAGGAAAGCCAGGCTTTCTGAACGCAACAGGACTAATAGGAGCCTTCCCTTTTCATCAGCAGAGGCCTTCTTGGCGGCCTTATTCTTCCTCTGGTTCTTGTTCCTCCTAGATGAAGAACCAGATGCCCCAATATGCCCCAAGCCAGCTCCTTTGGCCTGAGCAGAGAAGGTGTCAACGACTGGAAGCACTGTTTTTGGCATAGAGAAGCTCTGTATGATCTTCCTTTCTGCCGCAAGTAGTTCTTCCAATTTGTTGACTTCCTCCTGCTTGAGATCAAGGAGCTGCAAAGACTCTGAGTGCTTTGAAGTCAGGTCAAGGTGTTCCTGCCGGAGAGAAATCAAACTAGTGACCTCTTCCCTTAGGGATACACACTCACCCTTAAGGAATTTTACTTCCTTCTTCTCAGCCCTCAGTCTCTTATGGCACTCGTCGAAAGTGTTGAGCAGAAGCTCATACTTCTCGAGGAGTTCAGCTTCGCGGGCCGAAGGGCCATCCTCAGGTTCATCATCCTGAGACTCAGGATCAGAGTCGGAGTCGGAGAGAGGGGTGTGAGCTTTTACCTTCCCAGTAAATGGGGGACATTCTCCTTCTGAGTCTGAGCGACCCACCAGCCCGAAGTAGGCTTCCTCATCATCACTGGAGTCTGAGGAATCAGACTCACTTAGTGTCTTTGGTCTTCTTGCGATGTAGCTCCGCTCCTTCTTATCTCTGGAGGATTTGAGCTCCTCTCCTTTCCCTTTATCTCTTTTGCTTTGATGGCAGTCGGCCACGACGTGACCTGGCTTATTGCATCCAAAGCAAATAATATCAGAAGAACGATGTTTGTTAGGTTTAGATGCATACCTGTCAGAAGAGTAGTTTTTCTTCTGATGTCTGGATGATGAGCCGTCTCTCTTCCTTTGATTCCTCAACTTGAGGAATTTCTTGAACTCTCGAGTGATGAGGGAGAAATCCTCTTCCGACAGTTCTGAGCTGGAGGAGCATGGATCGGAGTCCTCCTCTTCTTCCTTATTCCTGGCACGGTACGACACCGCACCCTTCCCTTTTCTGGAGTGACTGGCTTTTAGGGCCACAGTCTTTTCTTTTGCAGCAGCCTTCTCTGCTTCTTCTTCAGCCTTCCTGGTGTTCAGCTGAAGTTCATAGGACATCAGCTTCCCGAACAGGATTTGTGGATCAGTTTCTGCTAATCTGCCAAATTCTCTGATGGCGCAGATCTTTGTGTCTCATTCCTTAGTAAGGGACCTAAGGAATTTGTCATTGAGTTCACCATTGGTGAACACTCTTCCATAGCCCTTGAGGGCGTTGACAATCTTCAGGAAGTTCTCGTATGTGACTCCGATCTCTTCCTTAGGCCCTTGCCGGAAGGCCTCATACTTCTGGTTCAGGAGGGATCTCCGATCATCCCTCACTTCATCCGTGCCCTCCATTAGGATGATCAGGCACTGCCAAATCTCCTGAGCAGTCCTGCAGTTGCTGAAGTTTTGCATCATAGAGTCGTCAACCGCGCTGACCAGGATGTTTCTTGCCTTCATGTCAAGGCCCACTAGGACCATCTCATCCTTGTCCATTTCAGAGAGTGTCTTTGGCACTTTCTTGGTGGGATCAATGGTGGAGGCCTTAGTGGGTACATAAGGTCCCTCCAGCGCGATCATGAACAGTCGAGGGTCCACTGCTTCCATATAGAACCTGATCCTTTCCTTCCAGATAGGAAAGTTGAGTCTGTTGCACAGTGGGATCTTGCCGGAGTACTTGAGCCCGTCCATAGTAGCTGTATGTCTCCTTGTTGACACTAGTGGCAGGATTCACCTCAAGGTGTTAGCCTTTTTGTTGAGTAACCTCGCTCTGATACCACTTGAAAGTCCACCTAGTGTCGGCTATGTGCACCTATGGGGGGGGGGGAATAGGTGACGTGGGGTTCTTTTGCGGAATTTACAGATGTACCTGCACAATAAAAACAACAAACACAGCACACAGAATACACAGCAAATTTATAGTGGTTCCCCGACTTGGGTACATCCACTTTCCCCCTTCGACCTATCTCCCCAACAAGGGACGACTCGGTCACTTCACCAACGGGATTGAAATCCAATCCCTGCACTAACGGAAGGAGCCCTTCCACACGTGAGAGTCAACACTCCCACAAATCGGGTTGCACCCAACCCTTACAACACGGAACAAAAGTTCCTTTACAATAAAATAAAAGTAGAATGTACACGTGATACAAACTTCTCTTGGAGACTCCGGTGTTCCTCTTTGTTCGACGACGTGTTCTTGAAGTCGATGAAGAGTCTACGACCTTGGTCTCTCTTGGAGAGGATTTCCCCGGAACCGGCGGCGGCACACGAGCGGCGGCTAGCTTCGGGATCGGCGGCTACGATGAAGAGCAGCTGCTGAACTTGGAGATCCAAACTTCGTTACGAAGCAAGCTCGGTCTACCAACGGTCACACGAGGATCGGTCGTCTCGATCGATTCGGATGGGAAGTGTTTCCGATCAACAAATCGAGAGACAAAGGATCTCTGGATAGACGCGTGAGACACAAGCCTTGCTAAGCTACTGTCGCCGGAGATCGGGAAGAAGATCTATCAGTGGCGGCGACGGACTTGCGCGAGCGGCGACGGAGGCGGCGGAAGGATTTCGCGATCTTAGGGTTTCCGTGAGCTCGGCGTATTTTTCTGTCTATTTTTCTTGTTCAAAATACCCGAGTATAAATACTGTAGCTACCCCCAATAAGACCGTTTGTGGGACCCACAAAAGTAGCCCCAAGTCCCGGTCCAGATATTAAACAGCGGCAGAATCCGGTTCAGGAAATTAGCTGAGACAGAATCCGGTTCAGGAAATTAACTGAGAAAACGCCAAGGAAAAATCGGCGAGAATCGCAGACGATTCTCGACGAATCGGCGAGAATCACAAGTGATTCTCGACGATTCGTCGAGAATCGATTGTGATTCTCGTCGAATTACTTGTCGATTCTCAACGAATTCAACTTGTATTCATGGGCTGCATGACCACTGGTTCGGCGGGAATTACAAGTGATTCTCGCCGAATCTTACTTGGCACCATATTGAGATGGCCAGAAGGAGTCGGCGAGAATCACTGATGATTCTCGTCGATTCGGCGAGAATCACCAAGTGATTCTCGCCGATTCGGCGAGAATCACTTGGTGATTCTCGTCGAATTTGCCTTGGACGATTTTTCGTCCTCCACCTAGGAGCTGCTCCTTGATCCTCCATGCTCCTTGTCTTCTCTTGCATATGAGCGGCCCTGTACTTGAATGTAAGTGCACTCCAATAGAGAGAGTACACATAGGCCAACACACTGATCTGCTCAACGAGGGATTACGTCGTGCAGATCCGTGTATATTGACCTACTGCACCCTGACATTGGTGTGCACTTAGCGTGGAGAAACTGCAAGTACAACTTGAAAAAGTTTATCAAATACATAGTCTATTGACCTTAGCTTGTCCAGGGGCTTCTTCAAATCAGGTACATTGTGGATACAATACCCAACAACTGTGTACCTGATTTGGAGAAGCCTCACTTAACTCAATAATATACATTATTGTGTATTTGATGGGTTATTGAGTTTCAATGTGCAGGTTAAGGAAATGCAGAAAAAGTTTCTAAGTGCAAGTGTTGACACTTAAGAAGAATGGTGTCGACACCAGGATCCAGATTGTGTCGACACACAGGACTTGTGTCAACATACAGAAATTCTGTCAACAGCAATTATGTCGACATACAGGATTTGTGTCGATACACACCAGAATTCTATCGACAACAATTGTGTCGACACACAGGACTTGTGTCGACACACACCAGAATTCTGTCGACAACAATTGTGTCGACACACAGGACTTGTGTTGACACACACCAGAATTCTGTCAACACCAACTTTATAGAGACTAGAAGCTATTGTGTCGACACACAGGACTTGTATCGACACATTCCACAGAAGCTGTGTTGAGAAGATAAAGAAGGGTTGTGTCGACATTATGAGAGCTGTGTCGACATCATCAAGAATTGTGTCGACACATGGTCTATTTGTGTTGACACATTTGAAGTATTGTCTCGACACTTTTCTGTTGAGAGAGAGTACAATGAGGTATCACGTGTCACGACTGAAGACTTGACAGCTGTCATAACTAACAAAGCAGTTGCATCTGTCAGAGCTATCAGAAGGCCGTTATAAATCGGATCAGCTGGTAACCTCAGATGGATCTATATAAGACATGTTCTATCATCAAATGAGAGAGATCTAACAAGAGAGAAGTTCTGATCCTGAAATCCACAAGTTTCTATATTAAGGTCAGATTCTAAACAAGTCTGCAAGAAGAATTTAGAGCTACATCTGAAAGAAGAGGAAGCTAGATTGAGGATCATCTCCAACTTCACAAGAAGATCAACCTTACTTTGTTCAGATTCAAGAAGCTTTGAAGAAGCTAAGATGGGTTGAATCTTAAGCAGTCAGATCTATCAAGAACTGATCAAGAAGCCTTCAACCCTTTCTCTCTCTACATGGGGGAAGGATTTATCTCTTTTATAATCAATTTTTCTGTAAGATCTTTTATAGATATGAGTGTAAGATAGTTATCTCTCTGAGTTGTAAGCCTAAGTTTATAAAGGCTGAGGTAGGGCTGAGTGCCTGAGGTAGGAGATTGATTTCTCTAAGTTGTAGGCTTGGTGGAAGAGGCTGAGGTAGGGCTTGATTTCCTGAGTGGTAGGAGTGTGGATTCACTCTGAGGTAGGATTCTCTGATAGAATCTGAGTTGTAGGACTTTCTGAAGTCTGAGCTGTAGAAACCATTCTCGGTTCTGAGTTGTAAGATCTGAGGATCTGAGAAGGAAGAAGGAAGTTTGGCCGAATCTAGTATACAACTAGATAGGCGAAGGGGGAAAGTGGATGTACCCATCTCTTAGGGAACCACTATAAATCTGTGTGTATGTTGTGTTTGGATGTGTTTGTTTTAATCTGTGCTGTGATAGATATTGCATAAGTGTTCTAACAGTGATATAATTGAACTGTCTTAATTAAAAGGAATTGAACCTATTCACCCCCCCCCTCTAGGTGTTTAGGATATCTTGAAACCAATTCTTTCAGTATAGATCTTACACAAGGCACTATACAACATATGCCTCCACAACTTCAAAGAATAAATCACAGCGGCAAACTCTAAATCATGTGTATGGTAATTTATTTCATGACTCCTTAACTTCCTTGACCCATATGCAATCACTTTGCCTTCTTGCATCAAAACGCAGCCAAGTCTAACGTGTGATGCATCTACATAAACAGCATACTCTATCCCCTCGGTGGGTAAGGTCAACACCAGAGCAGTGCACAATCTCCTCTTCATTTCCTGAAAATCTTCTTCGCACTTATTGCTCCAAATGAATGCCACATTCTTCTGCGTAAGCTTAGTCAACGACGCAAACAATGAAGAAAAACCTTCCACAAACCTCCTATAATATCCTGCTAACCCTAGGAAACTCCTTATCTCTTTGGGTGTGGTAGGTCTATTCCAATCCATTACAGCAGAAATCTTTTCCGGGTCAATAGAAATTCCATCCTTATTAACCACAAGACCCAAAAAGGAAACCTGAGGAAGCCAAAACTCACAGTTGCTCAACTTCGCAAATATCTTATTCTCCCTTAAGGCACACAGAACCAAACATAAGTGTTGGGCATACTCCTCAACACTGCAGAAATAGACTAGAACATCGACTATAAACACGACCACAAAACGGTCCAGAAAATCCTTGAGCACACTATTCATCATGTCCATGAAGGCAGCGTGCATTAGTCAAACCAAAGGACATCACCAAGAACTCAAAATATCCATGCCGAGAATGGAAAGCAGTCCGTAGAATATCTATTTCATAAATCCTCAACTGATGGTAGCCTGAACGAAGGTCAATCTTCAAAAACACAGTACTACCACACAACTGATCAGATAAATCATCTATTCGTGGCACGGGATACTTGTTCTTGATAGTCATCTTATTCAGTTCCCTATAGTCAATGCACAACCTCATGGATACATCCTTTTTCTTTACATATAACACAGGAGCACCCTAAGCAAAGAACTCAGCCTAATAAATCTACACTACAATAACGCATCTAGCTGGGTACGCAACTCTTCCAGCTCACTAGGGGCCATATGGTACGGTGCCTTAGCAATAGGATGAGTACCTGACTCAAGATCTATAACAAACTCTACATCTATCTCAGGTCAAAGATCGGGAAGATTATTTGGGAAAACATCAGGAAACTCGTGCACCACCAGAACATCGTCGACATATGACAAACTACTAACGGTTCCCAAAACAAAAACCAAATAAGCAAAATAGTTGGAATCTAAAATCTTCCGAGCACATACCACTGAAATAGTCGGGGAATCCTGGCGTGGATAACTATAAACACTCCTGGGGTGACCGTTGTCCTTCTTAAAATCCAAACCCTTGACCTTGCACTGAATGACCGCATCATATCTTGACAACCAGTCCATGCCCAAGATCACATCTATGTCTTCCAGGTCTATCACCTTCAAATCAACAACAGCTAGGAAATCACCTAAAAGAATCGGACAACCAAAGATAGCCTTGTACGACACCACTAAGTCACTAGAGGGAAACTTGATATGAAACGCATCACCAACTTGATCAAGAATCAAACAATGACACTTTACAAAGGTCCTAGCCACGAACTAGTGGGTAGCACCAGAATCGAAAAGAACACGCGTCCAATAGTTCTTTACCTTAAACCTCCCTATAAAATCGCTTACATAACTAATCGAACAGCATGAAAACTATAGCTACGAACTAAAAAGGAATAAAACTAGGTTAGAAACTAACCCGAGATCACTTGGGTAGACATATGAGCTTCCTCCAAGGTTACCACATTCATCTTGCCCTTCCCTTTGTCCAAATACAATGGCGGAGGCAAAGCCTGAAGTGGCTCTGGCTGCAACATAGGCTAAGATTGTGGGCACATTGACTTAATATGCCCCTTCTGTCCATACTGAAAGAAGACCTTATCCTTAAACCAGCAATGGGCAACATCATGCCCCTTTATCTTGCACAGAATACATACCAGATCTCGCCTTGAATAACATGCACTTGGTCCTTATTCTGAGCTCATATTCTCTTAAAACATTTCTCAAACGGGTGGCCTGACTGGCCACAGAAATTGCACACCTCCTTATTTCTCTTCCTTGAAGCAGGACCAGATTCTTTAGAATTCTTACCCTCTTTTGATTTCATCTTATCTTTACTCATTTGCTTGCTTCGATTTTTAGCGTTGTAGATCACATCGACTTTTAGAGCGGCTTCTTCCACCTCAGCATAACTTTCTGATACATAAGTACTGGTCAGCTGCTGGATGTCATTCCTCAGACCATCCAAAAAATGTTTGACCCTACTAGATTCTGAGGATACCAAATCAGGGGAAAACCGGCTCAATTTGCTAAATTCCACTTCATACTCTGTAACGACTCCATCCGTTCATATAGTTTATACTAGATGGTCCAGCTGGGGCCCCATATCATATACCACAAAATAGGCGGCGAAGTCACGGAATGATACCAGAGTTGCTCATCCTAACATAAAATCATTCTTGCAGAAGCTTATAACACGAGGTAGAACTCTAAACATGAATGTCCACCATATAAAGATCCATATTTGTATATAACTGGAATGTTCACCAAATACAAATCAGTTGGCCTTATGGCCTTACAAGTCTTTTCATAACAATGACCTTAAACATTGGCGTGCAGGCCGGCCACTTATAAACAAATATAGCATTTTAGGCTTAGCCTTCAAGGGCTAGCGGCAGCAACAACAACAGCAAGTACTTCAGCCTGTATGTGTCCCGCTTGATTCTCCAGCACCTGGACAAGGACATTCCACTCAACAGTGGCAAACAAGGCAACAGTCAGCGTTCATCTGACCAATTTTATAATGACCCTACCCCTTTCCCGGGGCCGTGGTATTCCTTCCCTGCAGGCATAGCATTTTACAGGCAGATATATATATATATTCATACAATGTGCTCTCAGGCACATACATTCCATCACAACCGTCAGCCACGCGGCCCGACATCCGTGCACTCAGTTCACATTCTTGGTGTACAGGCGAACCAGGGTCCCACCACCGTATCAGGGTCGCAACCCAACGGTAAAGTTGAGCACTTTGCTCCATGGCGTGCAGTCGGAGACTTTAGTCCTAACGACCCAAGATTGGCCCGTAGCCCCCCATTGTGTCATGGCGCGCAGGCCTAAGGCTCTTGCTATGCGGTCCAACAGACCGTACCTTCAGGTCTTACGTCGGACGAACATAGCACAGGTCGGATCATCCACCCCCCGTTGCTCCAGTCGCCTTGCCATCACCGAGTACGTCGTACTCGCGATAATATAAAAGACGCAGGTCGGTTTTACCTTACCTATTTCCTTTAGGTGAGCTCATCAGTTCACTCATAACCAGCCCATTCTCACGGAACTAGCTTCACATTCATCGGTTACCTAGGAGCCACGCCTCGCGTTAGCGACAGAACTCAATTTCCATCCCTAGGCTTAACCGTACATCATAGCATCCACTTAAGGGTATTTTCCTGGACTGCAAAGCCAGTACCTCCTGCTACTCCCCTTCACAGGCACAACCCACCAAGCATTCCAAGCATCAAGGGTATTTTCCTGGCTTACCACGCCAGTACTTCCTGCTACTGTCCTTCACAGGTACAACCCAACAACACAAGCATTATACGGGTATCTTCCTGGACTACCACTCTAGTACTTCCTGCTACTGCCCTTCGCAGGTCTAACCCGTCGACTCCTTAAACTATAAGTTTCAATCACGGAGTCTTCTCGGGTGCGTATATGCAACATCACCAATCCAGACCAACCTATCCGGATGGGCTTCACACAACATGTCTATTCAGTACTCCATTTCTGGATCTATATGCCAAATGATTGGGGATTCCATGAATCAACCCAAGGGACTCCCACAACAAACCACCCTCTGGTGGGGGAATCATATGCACATGCCAAAAAGGAAGCTTTCACATGGCTAGGAAGAAAGGTCATTACCCTTGAAGAACGCTTCATAGCCATGAATTCCTAGTTGACTGAACAACAGCGCAACGGCTTTGCCTCCACAACACTGGCCTCGGTTCTCTAACCGGAACTCCGCAGCTCCACCGGTGGTCGGCTCCTCTTCCTCCTCCTTCTTCCTCTCTTTCTCTTTAGGCTTGTAGAAAGATGAAGGCTAAAACAAATGAGCATTTCCTTCTCAAGTCTCGACCTTAAGGAAGCAGCGAGGAACCTCAGCCATTGGATCCCTGTTGAGGAAATTGACGGCCACGATTTTACCACAAAAGGATAAAGCTTGCCTGACACGGCCTGTGACATGCCCGTGTCATAGGCCGTGTACCTTAAGCGGCACACAACCGACTCATCCAGACCAGTACATGCCCCTGTGACACGCCCGTGTCATGGGTCGTGTCACCTGATACGCCTTCAGACACGCCCATGTCTTTCTCCATGTACAGCAGGCTGTACAAAATCAATCTCAACCCGATCAGGACACGGCTAGTGAAACGCCTGCGTCATAGGCTGTATACCCTAAGACACACCCGTGTCGTCCCGTGTTCACTCGGCCTCAATACCTTGGGCACATCCCGTAAAGGACACGGCCTGTGATACGCCCGTGTCCCAGGCCGTGTGCCCATACATGGCAGCAGGCACGCGCCAGCTCAATTTCGTCGAGCTGAAGTTCGTCGTGCAGAAGAGGACACGGCCTCTGGGATGCCCGTGTTAGAGGGCGTGTTCCCTCATTTCTTCGTCGAACGAATTTTCGTCGACCACTCGCCGACTGCTCACCTGAGCAGGACACGCCCTAGGACATGCCCTTGTCCCAGGCCGTGTCACCCAACTTTTCCCAATCCTGGGATTTGGGGTGTTACAACCCTCCCCTCCTTATAAGAAATTTCGTCCCCAAAATTTGCACATAGGAAGGTAATCAACCACAAGTTATTTTATTCCATAAACGTTCAATACAACTCGATATACACTGCATACACTGTATCACTGTTACACAAAGAGTTTGGGAAATTCAGCTCGCATGGTCTGCTCTCGCTCCCATGTTAGCTCTTCACGGTCGCAATTGTCCCACCGAACTTTGACCATCCCGATCGTCTTATTCCGCAACTATTTATTGGCACGATCCTCGATCCGAATGGGCCGAACTTTCGTCGTTATCCCATACTCCACTGGCACCCGATCAGTCTCGATCACTTGGGTTGGATCTTTGATGTCTTTTCGAAGTACCGAGATGTGAAACACATCATGTAAGCCACCCAAGTCTGCCGAAAGAGCTAGCCGATATGCATCTTCCCCAACTCGCTCTACCACTTCGAACGGACCAAGATATCTCGGACTCAACTTTTTCAGTCGCCGAATCCTGGACACGCCTTTGAAGGGTTTGATCTTCAAGTATACCCAATCGCCCACCGCGAACACCACATTCCCGTGCTTGGAATTGTAGTATTTCGCTTGACGATCCTGGGCTATCAGTAGCCTTTCTTGAATAGTGCGTATCATCGAGTTCGCTTCATCTACTTCGTTACGCCTATACACTTTGGATTCGCCTGCTTCTGCCCAAGCTAACGGCGTACAACACTTTCGACCATACAGAGCTTCAAACGGTGCCATACCGATGCTCACTTTGTAGCTGTTGTTGTAGGCAAACTCCACTAAATAGAGATGATCTTCCCATCTCTTCCCAACGTCCAGGGCGCACATGCGGAGCATATCCTCCATCGTTCTGTTGGTCCTCTCAGTCTGGCCATCCGTTTGGGGATGAAAGGTCGTACTGAACATCAACTTCATGCCCAACAGCTGATGGACTAGCGTCCAATCATTCTAAGTAAAGCGCCCATCCCGATCGCTCACAATGCTCTGAGGAACACCATGTAGCCATACAATCTATTCAACATACATCTTTTCCAAACTTTCTACGGAATCGTCACGTTTGTTCGGAAGGAAGTGCGCCACTTTTGTTAGCCAGTCTACAATCACCCAGATGGAATCATTCCTGCGCTGATATCTCGGTAACCCATGCAATAAATCCATAGAAATATCATCGAACTTCCATTCCGGAATCGGTAACGACTTGAAGAAACCACCCGGATTCTGGCATTCCTCCTTCACCAAAGCGCAAGTTTGGCATTTGGCCACATAATGAGCGACATCTTTCTTCAGTCCTGGGCAACAGAACAGCTTCTTCATGTCTCTGAACATCTTTGTGCTCCTAGGGTGAATTAATTCTTCTCGTAACTTACCCAAACTCGGGACGCACAAACGGCCGTCCTTCCGCAAAAGGCCGTCATACTAGAAGAATTTGCCCTCTGGCCCATCTTTGGCATAGCGTTGGAGACTCTCATCTAGCTCCATTGCTCGTCGAACCCTGTATGCAAGGTCACACTGCACCTCCATCCAGTTAAAACATGCATCGGTTGTAGAATTCTTGTCAACACAAGAAATCTCTAACGCTTCCAACTCCTGGATTAGACGTTCATTGTGCCTCTGCAACCAACTTGCCCTTGTCGGAGCCCTCCTACTCAAGGCATCAACAACCATATTTCCCTTCCCGGGGGTATAATGAATCACAAAGGTGTAGTCCCCAAAGAACTCCAGCCGCCTTCGTTGTCGCATATTCAGGTCCTTCTGCTCCAACAAATACTTTAGGCTCTTATGGTCCGTATAGATTTCCACTTTCGCGCCATACAGATAATCCCTCCATAACTTTAGTTCAAAGATCACCGCCGCCAACTCTAAGTCATGGACGGGATAATTTCGTTCATGCACCTTCAACTAGCGAGAGCCATAAGCAATAATGTTTCCATTTGTAGAAGAACGCGGCCTAAGCCGCTTCCTGAAGCATCACTATAGATCTTGAATCCGTCATTACCACATGGCGATGTCAACACAGGCGTCGTGGTCAACCGACTCTTCAGTTCTTCAAAAGCTCGCACGCATTTTGCCGTCCAAACGAACTTCTGATCCTTTCTTGTTAGTGTGGTTTGAGGCAAAGCGATCTGCGAGAAGTTTTCCGCAAATCGTCTAGAGTAGCCCGCCAGTCCAAGGAAGCTCCTGACTTCGGCCACTGAAGACAATACTGGCCATTCTTGTATGGCCCTGATCTTTGCCGGATCCACTGCTATTCCTTCTCCGCTTACCATATGGCCAAGAAAAGCCACTGACGATAGCCAAAACTTGCACTTCAAGAACTTGGCATAGAGCTTATTCGTCCTCAAGGTCTGCAACACCAACTGCAACTGGTTTTCATGATCGGCTTCTGATTTCGAGTACACCAGAATATCATTAATGAATACAATCATGAACAAGTACTTGTACTCTCGGAACATTCAGTGCATCAGGTCCATAAACGCTGATGGTGCATTGCACAGCCCAAACGACATTACCGTGAACTCATAATGCCTGTAATGTGTTCCAAATGTGGTCTTGGGAATGTCACCTTCTCGAATCCTCAACTGGTAATAACCAGACTTCAAATCCAACTTAGAGTAGACGATTGATCCCACCAGCTGATCGAATAACTCATCAATCCGTGGAATCAGATACTTATTCTTCTCGGTCAGCTTATTCAGTTCACGGTAGTCAATACATAACCGCAAACCACCGTCTTTATTTTTCACAAACAGAACAGGCACGCTCCAAGGTGACATGCTTGGGCATATATAACCCTGCTCCAGTAACTCTTACAGTTGGACATTCAACTCCGCCATTTCCTTTGGCGTGACGCGATATGGAGAGCGGTCCACATGTTTCGCACCTGGCACCAACTCGATCGTGAAGTCAATCTCTCGCTAGGGTGGTAGCCTAGGGAGATCTTTTGGAAACACATCTGTAAATTCCGATACAACCGGAACATCGCTCACACTGGCCTTGGGCTCAACAGCCTGAATCAGCATGAAGTAGCACTCCGCGCCCTTCCGAACAGCCTTGACCACTTGGAGTGCAGACATCAACGTTCCGCCCACTCCTTGCATACTCGCAAACTTCATCTCCTGCTCGGTATTCTGGCCCAACGTGATCTCTTTGGCATTGCAATCAATCAAGGCATGTTACTCCGCGAGCCAATCCATACCAAAGATCACATCGAATTCCGATATCGGCAAAACAAATGCAGTCAAATAGAAATCACGACTTCCTATTTGCACCGCCACATCGCAAGCTCGATCAGTGAGCATCAAACAACCATTCGATAACACTACCCTGACGCTATCTGTCTTCACACGACTAGGTATCCCAATTCGCGGTAGGGAGTCTTTAGACAGAAAAGAATGTGAAGCACCCGTATCAAACAGTGCTCGCGCTAGCGTGTTCCAAATCATCACAAATCCTGTGGCAACCGTGTCACACACAATCCACATCCAAATCACACAATAAACAAAACATGCATTAAGCAAAACAAAGCAATAACTTAACTCGTACCTGTGACAACGTCACTCTACTTAATGGCCTCCTGTAGGCCAAGATTGTAGACTTGGGGCTGCGCCTGGAAGGCAGAGGACTCCACCACTGCCTTTCCTTTCTCTGCATAGGACGTTCCCGCCTTATTTTCTCCCTTCGGTGGAACCACCCGACAATCACGGGCTATATGCCCCACCCGTCCACAACTAAATCACGTACGAGTCTCCGGCCTCGAAGTGGCCCCCGACGTTGCTCCCGATGCAACCATAGAAGGAGCTTGTCCAGCCAACATGGACCTCTTTCCCCATCTCTTTTTATAGTAAGATTTCCCAGGTCGGGGTTCTCTGAACTCCGGCTGTGCCACAGCCAAGGCCCTCTTCCCTTGCACCCTCTTCATGTCCTTTTCCAGCGGGCACTCAGTGTCAACCAATGCCTGAAAGCCTTAGTTCACGGAACTAGAGAGAAGGAACCACAATTTATCCCGCAATTCTTCGTAGAACCTGTAAGTCTTCCTCTGCTCATCAGCGAAGATTAAACCCGCATAGCGTCCCAATCTCATGAACTCATGCAGGTACGTTTCAACACTGTCCTCTCTTTGCGTCAGCCTTTGGAATTTGTTCTCCATGGCAATACGTTGTGCCGCCGGGAGGTGCTTTGCCAGGAAGAGTCGGGAGAATTCCTCAATCATCACTTATGTTAACAGCCTCCCCGCTAAGTGGTGTAGTTCCATCTCATCCCACCATAAACGCGCCTCTTCTTCTAGTAAGAAGGAGGCTAAGCTGACCTTCTGATCATCCACCGTCCCAATCGCCGTCATTATCTGCTTGACACGCGACAACCAGTCCTCCGCCTGCGTAGGGGATCCCACTCCCGCAAACGTAGGCGGGTTAAAGCTCATAAAATTCTTCAATTGCCTTGTAGCTGCTCGAGGTTCCATAGCCTCAACAGGTTCTGCCCTCGCCGCAACCTGTTCGGGCCTCAAGGCCGGCTGTGCCTGCCTAATTGGCTGTGCTTGAATCATGGCAAACTATGCCTCAATAACTAATCACACAGTTTCTGTAGAAGGAGGAGGTGTAGGCACCTCAACTGGTGATGTACTTTCATCAGAACGCTGGGGCTCTGATTTGCCCAGCACTACTCCGGGTCACCTATAGGTGAACAAGACACACACATTAGTGACTGCACACAAGCAAAAACAACAAGATAGGAACGCGCAGGTTTCTCAAACACATGTATTTGCATTCCTAAGGTGGACATTCATGAGTTCATTAGTGTTAACATGGTTCGCACAGACACGTGTTCGCCACCCCAAAAAAGAATTCAACGACTAATTCGAAAGGGAAAGACCGTGACAGCTGATACCAAAAATGTAACGACTCCATCCGTTCATATAGTATATACTAGAATGTCCGGCCGGGGCCCCACAACATATACCAAAAAACAGGCGGCGAAGTCACAGAATGATACCAGAGTTGCGCATACTAACACAAAATCATTCTAGCGGAAGCTTATAACACGAGGTTGAACTCTAAACATGAATGTCCACCATATAAAGATCCACATTTGTATATAACAGGAATGTTCACCAAATACAAATCAGTTGGCCTTATGGCCTTACAAGTCTTTCAACAACAATGGCCTTAAATATTGGTGCGCAAGCCGGCCACGTATAAACAAATATAGCATTTTCGGCTTAGCCTTCAAGGGCTAGCGGTGGTAGCAGCAACAATAGCAGGGACTTCAGCCTTTATGTGTCCCGCTTGGTTCTCCAGCACCTGGACAAGGACATTCCACCCAACGGTGGCAAACAAGGCAACGGTCAACATTCAGCTGGCCAATTTTATAACGACCTACCCCTTTACCGAGGCAGTGGTATTCCTTCCCTACAGGCATAGCATTTCACAGGCAGATATATATAGATATTCATACAATGTGCTCTCACGTACATACATTCCATCACAACTGTCAGCCACACGGCCCGACGATCCGTGCACTTAGGGCACATTCTTGGTGTACCGGCGAACCAGGGTCCCACCACCGTATCAGGGTCGCAACCCAACATTAAAGTTGAGCATTTTGCTCTATGACCTACAGCCGGAGACTTTAGTCTTAATGACCCGGGATTGGCTCGTATCCCCCCATTTTGTCATGGCGCACAGGCCTAAGACTCTTGCTATGTGCTCCAACTGATCGCACCTTCAGGTCTCACGTCGGACGGACATAGCGCAGGTCGGATCATCCACAACCCGTTGCTCAAGTCGCCTTGCCATCACCAAGTACGGCGTACTCGCGGCTACATAAAAGGCGCAGGTCAGTTTCACCTTACCTGTTTCATTTAGGTGAGCTCATCAGTTCACACATAACCAACCCATTCTCACGAAACTGGCTTCACATTCATCAGTTACCTAGGAGCTACGCCTCGCCTTAGCGACAGAACTCAATTTCCATCCCTAGGCTTAACCGTACATCATAGCATCCACATGAGGGTATTTTCCTGGACTGCCAAGCCAGTACGTCCTGCTACTCCCCTTCATAGGCACAACCCACCAAGCATTCCAAGAATTAAGGGTATTTTCCTAGCTTACCACAACACTACTTACTGATACTGTCCTTCATAGGTACAACCCAACAGCACAAACAATACGAGTATCTTCCTGGACTACCACTCCAGTACTTCCTGCTACTGCCATTCGCAGGTCTAACCCGTTGACTCCTTAAACTACACGTTTCAATCACGGAGTCTTCTCTGGTGCGTATATGCAACATCACCAATCCAGACCAACCCGTCTGGATGGGATTCACACAGCATGCCTATTCCGTACTCCATTTCTGGATCTATATGCCAAATTATTGGGGATTCTAGGAATCAACCCAAGAGTCTCCCACAACAAACCACCCTCTGGTGGGGGAATCATATGAACATGCCAAAAAGGAAGCCTTCACATGGCTAGGAAGAAAGGTCATTACCCTTGAAGAATGCTTTAGAGCCATGGATTCCTAGTAAGCTGAACAGCACCGCAACGGCTTCGCCTCCACAACGCTGGCCTCAGTTCTCTAACCGGAACTCCGCAGCTCCACCGGTGGCCGGCTCCTATTCCTCCTCCTCCTTCTTCCTCTCCTTCTCTCTCTAGGCTTGTAGAAAGATGAAGGCCAAAACAAATGAGGATTTACTTATCAAGTCTCGACCTTAAGGAAGCAGGGAGGAACCTCAGTCATTGGATCCCAGTTGAGGAAAATGGCGGCCATGATTTTGCCACAAAAGGATAAAGCTTGCCTGACACGACTTGTGACACGCCCGTATCACAGGCCATGTACCTTAAGCGGCACACAACCGACTCATACAGACCAGTACACGCCCCTGTGACACGCCCGTATCACGGGTCGTATCACCTGACACGCCTTCAAACACTCCCGTGTCTTTGGCCATGTACAGTAGGCTGCACTTAATCAATCTCAACCCGACCGGGACACGGCCAGTGACATGCCTGTGTCACAGGCCGTATACCCTAAGACACACCCATGTCATGCCCGTGTTCACCCGGCCTCAATGCCTTGGGCACATCCCGCAAAGGATACGACCTGTGACACGCCCGTGTCCTAGACCGTATGCCCATACACGTCAGCAGACACGCCCCAACTCAATTTTGTCGAGCTGAAGTTCGTTGAGCAGAGGAGGACATGACCTTTGACATGCCCATGTCAGAGGGCGTGTTCCCTCATTTCTTCGTCGAACGAATTTTCGTCGACCACTCGCTGGCTGCTCACCTGAGCAAGACATGGGACACGCCCGTGTCCAAGGCCGTGTCACCCAAATTATCCCAATCATGGGATTTGGGGTATTACATACTCACTCACCGTGAGTTGTCTTTGCTTCGGATGAAGGAAATTATTCATCAAACGGTCTTGCTCGACCAATGGCAGAAACTTTCTCAGCAATAACTTCTTGAAGGCTTCCCATTAATATCTGTCCTTCAAGTTCTCCTTTTCTCTCAACCACCAGCTCTTAGCCAGACCCTTCAAGTTTTCCTTCTCTCTCTTTGAAAGTGAAGGGATATATCTGCTTTGCACAAGAGGGGGGGTGAATAGTGTATATTAAAAACTTTTAATTTCCTTTTAGATCTATCTAGAAAATAAGTGATATATATAGATTGACAAATTAAAAATCATAGCACATAAATAAAAAGGGAGTGAGGCAATCACAGACGACACAAGGAATTTTATAGTAGTTCCCCAATAAATCTGGGTACGTCTACTCTTCTATCACCAAGGTAGGAATCCACTACAGGTTTTTGATCAGATGCCCTACACCCAGAAGATCTATTTTCTAAGGGAGATCTAGCAACCCTTTAATATTTTGATCAGGTGCCAAAAAACCAAGCTTAAGTTTTTTGATCAGGTGACTTAGGAACCAAGAGTTAACTTTTGAAGGGAGTTAAAACCATGTACACAATTTAAGAATAAACTAAAAGTGTTAGCTGTTGTCTTCTCTTTCAAGGGTCTCTGAGAAGACTTTAGTGGATGATGATTGCAAAAAGCTCCCCCTGAGTTGAATAGAATTTGTGATCAAGGGAGAAGAGCTTTTTTTCAGGGTATAGGCCTTCTTGTTTCTAATTTAATGAAGATTTTGCACTGGAAGACTTTGAAGCAGAATATCTGTATCTCTATATATGTTGATCTATATTGATCTTCTCTAACCCTTAAATCTCTAACCCAAAAATCTCTAACCCCATTAAGCAGCAATCTTATAATTATATATTCTCTGAGAAGAATTCAAACCCTTGAATAAAACCATTCTAAAATGCATGAAGAATCTTTAAGAATTGTAACTGCCCAAGGAATTAATTAGAATTAAAAACTCTGTGATAGATCCATATTTAATACTGTCTTAAACAGCTATATTCAATTAGAATATTTAGCATTAAATATCAGAGTTGTAACTGATTGTAATTAAACTTTCGAAATCATTCTGTCTTTGTATATAGAAACTGCCTGAACGTCGAACACGACAAAGAATTCGTCTAACTGAGCATGACCTTCGTCAAACAGAGCTTGGCAGAACCGAGCAATATATTCGTCTAGCTGAGCACACATTTCCTTGAACTGAGCCTGGAGTTTGTCGAACAGGGGTTGTCTTTCATCGAGCTAAGCTTCTGAGCTGAGAACAAAGTTCATCAAACGGAGCTCAGTGATCCTTGAGTTAAACTCAGAGTTAAGAATCTGAGTTCGTCAAACTGACCTTGAAATTCGTCGAACTGAGCTCGACGTTCATCAATCTTAATTCTGTATTCGTCGAACTGGACTTCTTTAGAATTACTCTGAAGTAACAACCCTGGAAATAATCCTATATCCTAGTCTATACATGTTGGGTCAAACTAATCATCATAAATATATAATAGTGATCCGAGCCCAAATCAGTAAGAGAGTGTTCCAACAATCTCCCCCTATTTAGGTGAGGATACTATTAAACAACAAAAACATAAAGCAAAAATATCTAGTAGAAATAAAATTTTCAGCAGATATATAAAAGGTGCTTTGAGAAAGTTTATAAACAACAACAAAGTTTAAAATCAAAACTAAGAATCCTTCTATGGAGCAGCTAGAGAATCTGAAGATGATTTGGTAAAAACTAGCTTCCTAGTAGGATCTTCAGCTTCTCTTTTACTCATTTTGAGAACTTGAGAACCAATGATTTTCAGGGATGTGGTTCTTGGAACAACTGCTTCATGGTGCAAACTCAGATACTCATCAACATTGAACATAAATTTTTTTTTCTGATATCTTTCAAGTTCTTGCTGCATGTAAGAGGACATAGTAGAGAATTGTGAGGTGTCCTTACCTTCTGTCCCTACTTTCCTTATCTGAGCAAGAGCAACTTGCTCATTGAATCTTGCCATTCTGTAAACTGGATCACGCTCTGGATCATATACAAGAGAAGCAGGCCTTTCTTGGCTAGAGTGCTGCTTGCTGCCTTGACTGTTGTAAGTATCAGACCTTGTGGGTCTATTATTCCTGTGTTGAGCTGGTATTGAGTGATGAGAAGAAGCCCTCTGAGAAGAAGATAAACTTCTTGCAGATCCCGCTGCTGGAGGAGGAGTAGGTCCTCTCCAAGACTTTGGTGGAGAATGATATCTCTTCATTTTCTTTCTATTCTTCTACTCATTTTTTGAGTACATCATCCATTGTGGAAGGTCTGGAGTAAGAGGTGTTCCATGCAGAATGTAGTAAGGGATGTCTGTTGTTGATGAAGGTTGAGGAGCAACCTTAATTGGAGCCTTCTTCCTAGCTTTTTTTTTCTTAGAAGCCGAATCTTCTAACTCATCGGACTCTAAGTGATCATCATATTCTTCCTCTGACTGATCATATAAAGCATCAATATGATCATCAAACTGATCCTCTGTCTGTTTATAAACATTATCTACGTTAGCTGTCTCTTCTATATCTTCATTAAGAAGATCATCAAAATTTGGCATAGGGGATTCATCCCAAGCAAAAGTAGGAGGGGAATGAATCTGCTTCATAATATTCATTATATTATCAGCTACTATAGGCTGTGAGACAGGAGTAGAACTAGTAGAAACAACTAGCAAACTAGATCGAAGCTCTTCAAAAACTGAAGCATCAACGGGAGCAGAGTAGCAAACTACTGCTCTTGAGAGATCTTCTTTATAAGCTGGTAATAAAGAATAACTATAAAGTAAATCAAAAACTGATAATAAAGAATGTAAATCAACTATGGGATGAATAGTGATATCACCAACAGAATGAACTTCTAGCACTGCTGATAACTCATCCTCAGTTGCACTTATCATCTCTGAATCATGAATTTCATCAAAAACTGCTACTTCTGTAACTGGAGCTGAAACTAGAGATTCTGCTACTATTAAAACTAGAACATCTTTATGAAGCATCTGCCCCTACCTAGATCCAGGGAAAGCTAAATCTAGGCCCCCAAAAGAAGGGACAGATTGGAGAGAGTCAAATCTAGAAGAAAGTTTAGAAATAGAAGCTATTATAAGAGTTAAAGAATCATCTAGGAGTTTTTTGAGGGTTGGAGTGATGAATTCTGAAAGGCTAGTGACAATGGAAGATAAATCCAAATACATAAACTCAGGTGGATTCTGAGTAGATACATAGGATGGAATGGAAGTAGAGGGAATAGAACTGTTAGCATAGTTTGAACAGATATAGAAGGCTTGAGGAATAGGTGTATGAGTGATGATAGGGGGAGTGTCATCAGGAATTATTTCCTGGATGGTTGAGTGAGGTGGAGATAATTGTTGTGGAGATGAATATGGTGGAGATGAGTGAAGTAGAGAGAAGTGAGGTGGTGACTAACGGATGGGGGAATGTGTATGGAAGGATATGGATGGAATATCTTCAAATAAATTAGGCTATTGAGGAGGTGACAGAGGAATTAGAGAATAAACATGGAAAGTTGATTGTGGAACTTCTTCAGATAAAATGGGTTGTTGAGAAGGAGGTGTGGAAGGTTTCAGTGAAAGTTGCGGAGAATGTTGAGTGGAAGAAACAAGAGGAGCAGAAACCTCTTCTGTGGTAGGGAGAGTGGCTAGAACATCACTGGTCCTTTCAAAAGCTTCCCTAGAGGGAGCTGCCCTTGGAGGCTTAGGAATCATGCTCTCCCATTTTCCAAATAGGGCATAGGTTAGCCTCTTGGAAGCATTGATGTGTATGGACTGGGTGACCAATACTTCTAGACATTTGGCCTGTAAGAAGATGCCCAGGATTCTGCCATACCCTCCAGACTTGTTGGAGATCTTCTTCTTAATATAACTAAATAAAATTGACCCCCGGTTAATGTTTTTCTGATCCACCAGAGCACACATCAAAAGGAATTGGTGCCTGATAACATAGTCTTGGGCAGAGTGTTTGCCCAATAGAACCTTCCCGACCACATCAACCAAAAAGTTATATTGTATAGAAAAGTTCTTTTTCAAGAGATGGTTAGTGTTTCCTTGAGATTGACCCATTATATCTAGCAAAACTTTAAATTCTGTACTAGATAGTTCTATATCGTCTTCTCCATTAACAAAACCAAAAATTTCAGATAAAATTTTAGGTGTTAGAGGAACCTGATTTCCAGAGATTGAACTAGTGATGGTTGAGTTATGCTGAATTTTGGCAGTATGAATCCATTCTTTGATCTCCGCGACAAGGAGTTTAATCCTTGTAGTCATAAAGCATCACATATGTTGTGCCTCAAACAGTTACAAAATATCCTGGAAAATTTGGTCTGAATGACTGAATGAGTCCATGTCTTTATCAAAGCCTACATCAAATTTCATTGCAGAGAGGACTGCTTGTGAAATCATCATTATCCTGCAAAATAGAAAGATCAAGTGCACGAGAAGGGAAATGGAGAATGTATGGGATAGTGTTCGATGAAAACCTAAATATAAGTTTTCTGAAGTTGAAAATACAAACTCCGACCGACGAAAAACAAAATATTGAACTCTGTTCAACGAAAATTTCACAAAAGAAATATAGTTTGTCGATCTTTGTTTGACGAAAGGTTTACAAAAGGATTACAAATTGTCGAGCTCCGTTCGACGAAAGGTTGAAATTCGTCGATCGACGAAAGGTTCGCAACTAGTCGATCTCCGTTTGACGAAAAGTTCACAATTCATAGATCTCCATTCGACGAAAAGTTGAAGTTCGTCGATCTCAGAACAAAAATCAATTTAAAGACTCACCATTAATAATTCCTAAATGATTTAATTAGAAAATATGTTTCTTTTCATCTAAAGGTTTGGTGAATATGTCAGCTTTTTGTAAATCAGTAGAAATTAATTCTAGGCTAGTTTTGTTTTTCTCTATATTGTCTCTGATAAAATGTTGCCTAATTTCTATATGCTTAGTCCTACTATGAAGGTCTGGATTCTATACAATAGAAATTGTACTTGTATTATCACAAAATATGGTCAGATTATTTAAGTTATAACCATAGTCTAGAAGTTAATTTTGAATCAACAAAATCTGTGAACAGCAACTACCTACTGCAATATATTCAGCTTCAGCAGTTGAAGTAGAAATAGATGTTTGTTTCTTACAAAACCATGACACAAGCCTATCACCAAGAAATTTACAAGTTCCTGATGTGATTTTTCTATCAACTCTCCATCCAGCATAGTCAGCATCTGTGAATCTAATTAATTCAAATCTTGACTCAATATGATACTAGAGTCCTAGATTAGGGCAACCCATTATATATCTTAAAATTCTCTTTACTAAAATTAAGTGAGATTCTTTAGGATTAACTTGGAACCTAGCACAAATACATGTTGCAAACATAATATCATGTTTACTTGCCATTAAATATAATAAAAACCCAATAATAGTCCTATATGTTTTTTGATCAACAGGTTTGCCCTGTTCATCATTATCAACTACAGCATTGGAGGGCTTGGGTGTTTTCATAGCTGAGGCATCTCACATCCCTAATCTTTTAATTAGCTCTTTAATATATTTATATTGAGATATGAAAATGCCATCAGGTGTTTGCTTCACTTGTAAACCAAGGAAGTAGGATAATTCACTCATGCAACAAATTTCAAACCTTAAACGCATTAGGTAGAGAACCTTTTGCATAGTTTGGAATTTGTAGAGCAAAGAATTATATCGTCAACATATATTTGAACTAGTAAAATTGTAGATTTATGATGTCTAAATAATAAGGTTTTATCTAACATGCCTCTACTAAATTTATTTTCTAAAATAAAACTAGCAAGGGTTTCATACCATGCTCTTGGAGCTTGTTTAAGACCATAAAGTGCTCTATTAAGTTTAAAGACATGAGTAAAAATAGTTAAAGAGATAAAACCTGGAGGTTATTCTACATAAACATTCTCTTTGAGATCTCCATTCAGGAATGCACTCTTCACATCCATCTGATATACCTTGAATTTCTTGAATGCTGCAAATGCAAGAAATATTTTTATAGCTTCTAATCTTACAACAGGAGCAAAAGTCTGATCATAGTCTATTCATTCCTCCTGTCAGTATCCTTGAGCTACCAATCTAGCTTTATTTCTTACTATAACTACTTGAGCATCCAACTTATTTCTGAAGACCCATTTGGTTCCAATGACTGGATAGTTTTTGGGTCTTGGAACTAAGTCCCAATCTCTACATCTCTCAAACTGATTTAGTTCCTCTTGCATTGTAATGATCCAATGAGGATCTTGTTCTGTATCTTTTATGGATTGAGGTTCAATCTGAGAAAGAAAGCATGTATGCATCTGATCTTGATTGAGTTGATGTCTTGTTTGCACACCAGCTGATATATCTCCAATCACTTGAGATGTAGGATGATCTCTAAGTGTGATAAAATCAACAGGTGGAGTTGGTTCTTCAATTATTTATGTTGCTAATTCCTCTTGTGGAATTTCATTAGTTGTAACCTTTTCAACATAAGCTTCAGAATCATCTTCATCATTGTCTTCATTATTTTGTTGAGAAGCATGCAATGTATCCTCTTGTTTAAGGTTCAATTCCTCTAACTTCTCACACAAAATTGGTACCTGAAAAGAGTCTATGGTAGAAGTGTTCTTCTCCTTCTAAAACATGTTAGTTTCAACAGAAGAGGCAAGTAAAGATTCTTCTATCTTAAGGGTAGATTTATTAAAGACCCTATAAGCCTTACTGACTTGAGAATATCCAAGAACTTTTCCTTCTGCAACCTTGGCTTCAAATTTTCTTAAGTATTTCTTATCATTATTTTGAATATAACATCTACACCCAAAAACTCCGAAATAATTTACTTTAGGTTTCTTATTCTTAAGTAATTCATATGGAGTCTTACCCTTCAGTTTATGAATCAAACTTCTGTTAAGAACATAGTTTGTTGTGCTTACTGTCTCTGCCAAAAAAGATAAGGGTAAGTGAGCATCTACAAGTAATGTTGCAGCAGATTCAATTAGAGTTTTATTTTTCCTTTCTGTAACCTCATTTTATTGAGGAGTTCTAAGAGCGGAGAAATACTGCTTGATACCCTCTTTCCCACATAATTGTCTCATTAGAAGAGATTCAAACTTAGTGCCATGATCACTTCTGATTAATGCAATCTGATTAGAGTACTCAATCTTGATGTTCCTGAGAAAGTTTGTAAGAACTTTGAAAGTATCTGACTTGTTTTTAAGAAAGAACATCCATGTGAATCTAGAGAAATCATCAACAATCACTAAAGTGTAAGACTTTCCTCCAAAACTTTCTATTGCAATAGGTCCAAAAAGGTCCATATGTAGCAAATACAAAATTCTGGGTGAATCACTTTTAGATATGGATTTAAAACTATTTTTAGTTTGCTTAGCTAATTGATAAGCCCTGCAAAGAACTTCCTTCTTATAAGAACTAGAAGGTAGTCCTCTGACAAGGTTGTCTTTTGATAATTTAACAATAGTTCTAAGGTTTATATGTCCTAATCTTTTATATCAAAACTCACTTGTTTTACTAATCTGGTTAAATAAACATATTTCTGATTTAGCAGATTTAAAATTAACTTAGTATATATTACCTTATCTAACCCAGTTAAAACAATTTTGTTAGTATTGGATGTAATAGAACATAAAGATTTGTTAAAGGATACATGATAACCTTCATCACAAAGTTGACTGATGGAGATAAGGTTATGCTTGAGACCTTTTACATAGGCTACCTTTCTGAAGGTAACTGCTCCAACCTTGACATTTCGATAGCCCTCTTTCTAGCCACAGTTGGAGTCTCCAAATATAACCTTTGGTCCAAGCTTTGCTTTGAAGTCACTTAGGTTAGCTTTTTTACCTGTCATGTGTTTTGAGCATCCACTATCCAAATACTACTATTCCTCTATGATAGGATAGTTCTTTTCCTGTAATAAAAATTAGGTATTTTTGACCCAAATTAACTTGGGTCCTATTTTTCTTTCATAATAATTAGAAATATAAGAACATTCAGGATGATCCTTATAACCAAGTGCATGATATCTCATAGGAGGGATGATCCACCGTGTAAAAGGATTTTTTAATCTTTATGTTTGATTATTCTTTTGAAAAGGACTAAAATTTCTGTTGGAAAAATTTGAGTTCGACGAATTATAATGATTTCATCGAGCTTCGTTCGACAAATTATAGTGTGTTCATCGAGCTCCATTCACAGAATAGTAATGTTCATTTTCTGTTTTCATCGTTCGTTGAGCTCTGTTTGACGAATCATAGTGAGTTCGTCGAGCTCCATTCACAGAATAGTTATACTCAAATCCTGTGTTTAGAGTTCGTCGATCGTTGTTCGACAAATAATGTTGATTTCGTCGATCTCGGTTCGACGAATTTTTTTGAACATAGTTTTTGTGGATTTTTATTTTGTTTTGATTTTTTCTGTTGTAAAACTTCAGTAACTTTATCAATATCTTTTAATTTCTCTTTTCCTTTAGCAGAAATAAATTTGATAGGGGTAGTTAAAATATTTTTCTAAATGAGTTGAGGTTGACTGGATGAAGCTCGCAAGCCAAGTTTGTCTATGCTTGTGATATTCATCAGTTTGATACTTCTCCCATTAAGAGATTCTTCAAACATTTTGGCCTCAAATAATTTGGTTTCTAAAGACACTATTTGCTCATTAGCAATTTTCAAATCTTCTTTAAGTTTAAAGTTTTCTGAAGATAAATTGTTTTGTTCTTTTAATTTTTCTCTGAGAAGTTGTATTTCCTTCTCAGATTGTATCAAATCATTACATAGTAATTTAAAATCTATTTTAAATTGTTCTAAAGTAAAATCAAAAGTAAAGATTACCTGATCCTCTTCAGACTCAGATTCAGCATCAGAATTGCTGCATGATGCATTGTTTGCCATCAGACAGACTTCTTTAGCCTTTGTTTCTTCTTCATCTTCACTTGAACTGGATGGAGATTCAGTTTCTGTATCACTCTAAATTTCAGCTACAAAACCTTTCTCCTTCTGCTTGTGTTTACCAGAAGAGGGTTTGTTGGAGTGCTTCTTGTAGTCTTTCTCATTCTTCTTTTCTTTCTTTTAATTTTCAGGACAATCTGGAAGAATGTGTCATGGTTTCCTGCAACCTTAACGAACAATTTCTTTAGTTGGTGTTTTATTATACCTTGGTTTATCCTTGGCTCTGGAAAATCTTTTCCTGAAATCCTCCCTGGCCATCTTGTAGAATCTCTTAGCTAGTAGACTCAAGAGTTCTTCATTCTCAGGAAGTTGCTCTTCCTCTTCAGTTGCTTGAAAAGCAATACTCTTTTCTTTCTTTACTGAAAGTAAGGTCTTTTGTTCTGCTTCTCTAGTTTTGATGAGATGCTCATAAGATTTGAGCTTGCCCAACAATTTTTCAGTTGAGATTTCATTTACACTTTTGGCTTCTCTGATTGGCCAGATTCTTGAATCCCATGTGCTAGGGAAACACATGAGGATTTTGTCATTGACATCCATCAATTTAATGTCCTTCTCCAAGGTCTTCAGATCATTAATTATGAGATTGAGTCTTATGTATTGTTCAACAATAGATTCAATTTCACCCTTTATGAAATTCTCATATTGGGAAATCAGGTGAGATCTTCTGTCTTTTCTCTCATCTGCTGACCCAGCAACCATTGCTGTGAGGGAATCCCAGATGTCTTTTGCTGAGGTGCATTCAGCAACTTTCTGGAAGATGTCATCAGGCATTGTTTGGGCTAATTTTTTCATACCAGTAGAAATTTTTGCCTTTTTCTATGCTTCTGTCCATTTTAGAGGTGGTACAACATTGGTGCTTGTTGTTGCAAGTGGTAGAGGTGGACTTGTAAAAATAAAATTGTAGATATCTTCATCAATAGAATTCATATACAATCCAATCCTTGCTTTCCATAATGCAAACTTCTTAAGATTGTATATGGGAGGTCTAGTGCTTGCATACTCTTTATTTTGTGCCATCAAAAAATCAAACTCTAAGTAAAATAAGATCAGGATCTTATTAGTTCAGTTGTTAGCCTGTAATACAACCAATCTCCCTCTGATACCAATTGAAAGTGAAGGGATAGATCTGCTTTGCACTAGAGGGGGGGATGAATAGTGTATATTAAAAACTTTTAATTTTCTTTTAAATCTGTTTAGAAAATAAGTAATACATATATATATATATATATATATATATATATATATATATATATATATATATATATATATATATATATATATAGAATGACAGATTAAAAATCACAGCACACAAATAAAAATAGTGTAAGGAAATCACAGTCGACACAAGGAATTTATAGTAGTTCCCCAATAAATCTGGGTACATCTACACTTCTACCACCTTGGTAGGAATCCACTATAGGTTTTTGATAAGGTTCTCTGTCACCAGAAGATCTATTTTGTAAGGGAGATCTAGCAACCCTTTGAGATTTTGATCAGGTGCCCAAAAACCAAGCTTAAGTCTTTTGATATGGTGACTTAGGAACCAACAGTTAACTTTTGAAGGGAGTTAAAACCCTGTACACAGTTTAAGAATAAAATAAAAGAGTTAGTTTTTGTCTTCCCTTTCAAGGATCTCTGAGAAAACTTTAGTGGATGATGATTACAAAAAGCTCACCCTGAGTTGAATAGAATTTGTCATCAAGGGAGAAGAGCTTTTCTTCAGGGTGTAGGCCTTCTTATTTCTGATTGAATGAAGATTTTTCACTGGAAGACTTTGAAGCAGAATATATATATCTCTACATATGTTGATCTATATTAATCTTCGCTAACCCTTAAATCTCAAACACAAAAATCTCTAACCCCATTAAGTAGTAATCTTCTGAATACATATTATCTGAGAAGAATTCAAACATTTGAATTAAAACAATTCTGAAATGCTTGAAGAATCTCTGAGAATTGTAAATGCCTTGGGAATTAATTAGAATAAAAAACTCTGTGATAAATTCATATTTAATGCTACCTAAAATGACTATATTCAATTAGAATATTTAGCATTAAATATCAGAGTTGTAAATGATTGTAATTAATCCTTAGAAATCATTCTACCTCTGAATATAAAAACTGCCCGAATGTCGAACACAACAAGGAATTCATCGAACTGAGCCTGACCTTTGTCAAACAAAGCTTAGCGGAACTGAGCAATACATTCGTCGAGCTGAGCTCAGCTTTCATCGAACTGAGCTTGGAGTTCGTCGAACTAAGGTTGGCTTTGGTCGAGCTAAGCTTCTGAGCCGAGAACAAAGTTCGTCGAATGGAGATCAGTGATCGTCAAGCTAAACTCAGATTTAGGAATCTGAGTTCGTCGAATAGAGCTCAGCATTCGTCGAATAGAGCTCAGCGTTCGTCGAACTGATCTCGAGATTCGTCGATCTGAATTCTACGTTCGTCATATTGGACTTCTCTGGAATTCCTCAGAAGTAATAACCCTGGAAATAATCCTATGACCATAGTCTATACAAGTTAGGTCAAACTAATCATCCTAAATATATAATAGTGATCCTAGCCCAAATCAGTAAAAAGGTGTTCCAATAGCGAACATCACTCTCTGGTCCGCTGAAACTCCTGAGTAAGAGAACATCTCCTCGATAGCTATAATCCAGTCATCCAAAGCCATGAAGTCAGCCTACCATCGTAGGTACGAGGTCCTAATCACTAGAAATGCGAGATGAAGTTCATCTCTGGTGGAAACACAGCTGGGGGAACCAGAGGAGCCGGGTTGTACAACCCAATATTCGTTGGGTAGGACAAAGGTCCCCTCAAGGACCCGGATTGGGCTAGTTTCGAGCATACAATTCGGTCAAGTAAGAAAACAAGCGGAAGGGCTCTCGCCGTGAGTAGGTGGCAAGGCTCTTGTCTGTGGAGTTAATAAGCACTGTTCGCCGAGCTCATTTTTTCGAACTGAGGGCACAGTTTGTCGAGCGTAGGTTGTAGGCTTAGTCCATGGCTGAACTTGGGCAGGCGAAAGGGCTCGCGCCTCAGACCGGCAGAAACCCCTTGGCGCTGAGTAAGGCTTCTCCACTCGACGCTCCCGCCAGCCCTTTGGGCGTTGATTGATGCTTCTGGTTCCGCCCAGGTTAGGTGGAAACCTCGCACCTAGAGCAAGTAGGATTCTCGTAGAGCTCAGCAGGAAGGGCTCTCGCCTGGTGGGACCCAGACCTAAAATTACCTAAATACCCCTAGTTCGCATTTAACTCTTCAGAATAGCAGAGTTTGGCTATTAACAGGCCAGATCAGGGGTATTTTAGTAATTCTAGGGTAACAGGAATGCACTTTTTGTAGATCAGTAGTTGGAAAACTATAAATAGACCCACAGGATACCTCAGAAGGTGATTTTTTGCTCATACTCTCATTTTAGCCCTCTAGAGTTTTCTGAGGTACTCCTAGCCCAATAATTGGCCTTGGAGGGGAAGTGTTAAGAGAGCTTCCGGGATAGTGGATGGTCCTCCCAGCTAGGGTTTCGGGTCAGTTCCTGGTTCTTTATCGCTGGTCTTTGGTTGAGATCTAGGAGAAGTACGTGCTGGCTACTCCCCAAGGTTCGAATGTTCGTTGAGGCCAGTTTTTGGCTTCAAAATTTTAGGTACGATGAGCGTGGACCGTAGCTGATACAAGAAAATCTCAAGTCAAGTCTCATGGCCGGAGGTGGAGGAGAAGGAGCTAGCTCGGGAGGTTCTCCCTCTCGGGAGAGTTGGGTGACATTGGGAATGTTGGAGGACTTCAGGCGGTAGGCCTTGTAGACTATCCACTTGGCTTTCTCGGCTAGAGGCGAGTGGGAGACTCCGCATGTCCCGGTGGCGGCTACTCCATCATTGGGCGAGAACGCTCCCGGACATCATCCCGGGAAGGAGATTTTGGTTGAGGCGCCAGAATGGAACATCCCCAGGCGGGAGATGTTCCCGGGCAGGCAAGTGCAGATAGGGCCAGCGAGCCGAGGTCGCGGGAGGAGCCTTCTCGGCAGGTTGTAAGCGGGAGCCCCTTTAGTGAGCTTATTATTTTAGACCCAGTTCTGGAAGGATTTAGGGAGTCGGACATGTCATACTACACCAGGAGGGATGACCCTACATAGCATGTGCAGTGGTTCGAAGATGCCGTTTTCATAAGGAAAATGTCGGATGCCTTCAAGTGACAGCTCTTTGCCATCACGTTGAAGGAAAAGCGAGGGACCGGTTCCACCAGTTAACCACAAGCTCGATTTACTGCTTTGAAGATCTGGGACGCAGATTCTTGCTGAGGTTCTCAACATCCAAGAAGAGAAAGAAGGGGGCAGAGTGCCTGTTTGCCATCAAGCAGAGGTCGGAGGTGACGCTGGGACACTATGTCGACATGTTCCAGGAAGAGATTATGCAGGTATAGGATATGCCGGGGTACACAGTGATGCTTGTCTTCACTTTGGGGTTAAGGATCAACTTCTTTAGCATGGAGGTGAATAGAGTTCCCCCCCTCTCATTGTGCAGTGGCTCAAGTCATCTACCCTCCTCCAGATTTTGAGATGATACATGCTGATATCCAGACCATGTATAGTGTAAGACCCCCCCCCCCCCTTTTTTTTTTCTTTTCGGACACCGGGGTCTTAGGCCCAGAACCGTCATTTTGCGGTGACTCCTTCACGCCCTGAAGAGTCATCACCACAAAGCGCCGATTCTGCCGGCCATTTCGATCACATAAAAGTAGCAAAATAATGAAGTAAATGTAAACTATCTATCCACAGAGGATCACATGACATAATAAATATAACTCCACGAAGGGAGTGTCCACAGCAAATAACATCTGAGTAGCAAAATAGGCTTATGCCCGGTACATCAAATCCTCACTACAAGATCTCTCATGTAGAAACAAAAGTAGAAAACTACTCAGGGTCGAGACTCACGGTCCCAGCTGTGTGAACTCCGGAGCTAGACTGCCCCACCTCCAAGCGCACCGGTCTCTGGGGCTGCTCCTCCATGCTGGTCTCCGCGATCCCCTAAATGATGCGGTTCGAAAACCGTTAGTCTAAAAGACTAAGTCCTATCATCCCCCACCCCTTCCCCCACGGCTCCTAGGCACCGAGCGGAGAGGAAGAAAGGGGAGGACTTGAAGGTGGAGAATATCAAAAGTAGATGGCAGCGGTCCTAATCTAGCAAGTTCTATAGTATATAAAGACAATAAGCTGTAATATGAAATGTAACCTTCACTTATGTGAAAAACACATAAGCCAAAGGGGTCTTTTGCAAGGCTCTCATCGTATAAAAAGTCCCATACCGATTTATACGTTGGGGTGTCGGTGGACAAACAGCAGTAACTAAATATATCAAAATTAACCTTAATTTATAAACTTGCCCACACAAGCTTATAGACTAAGGGGTCGTTTTGCAGGTCCTAAAGTATAAGCGTCCCATTCCACTTATACTTTAGGTGTCAAGGTTTAAGGTAACGATTATGCTATGACATGCAAGTGGGTATGATGGACATGCAAGTGCAACACACACACCCGACTCTGTGCACACAGACCTTTAGTTCCCCCTTTCTGGAGCCGTAACCTCCCAGGATACCTCTGTAGTGGCAGACGGAAGCGGTGGGTTGGGCCTCGCCCACCTCTAAACCAGTAAAGCACTACTGGTCAGACCTATCGTATGCCTCAACGCTTGGTGCACGAAGCGGACTCCTGCGTACTCTTGCCGGCTGGCGCACCGGACTTCTGTTGGCGAAGTGCTAACCACACTTGCCGAGTCAACGTATTGGCGTCGGTGCATCGACCCTCCAATACCGAAGACCCACCACCTTAATTTCCTTTCCTGTTATGCACATGCAAATTAGCGTAATCAAGAATCGAGCCGAAGCTCCCCGGACCAACACGTCCGACTCAAGCAATCGAGCCGAAGCTCCCCGGACCCAAAGTCCGCCTTTTAACCATCCGAGCCGAAGCTCCTAACCAACCTCTGGTGCCATCAGTGTTGTGGAGTGTGAAACCCTAATTACTAAGTTACTCTTTTCAGCTTGTTAAACAGTTTACGTTAACCCAGGACTGCCCCCGGTATTCCCTGTGAAGGGCTCTCAAGGGGCACTAGGAACTGTGTTGGGATTACGCCCAGCGTTCCCTTTCGCAAGGTACTTATTTATTATTGGTTGATTCCCTTACCCATTATTTTCTCATGTTCTGGTAAGCTAATCCTGGGGTGATTTGACTCCACTCACCTCGGGTAGGACGATCTTTCGTCGGACCCGAGCGCCTATAAACCCTAGACAAAACCACACCCTACTCACTCATCTTCCAAAGATGCAGCCCATTCCACTTGTCCTTACAACAAACCATCAGGACTCATCATACTTGCCCTAATTCACATCCAAATGAAATCCTGCAGTTTTGCTATATGCAGACCACTTAAGCTAAATGACCCGTAAAAAGGGAAGTACATGAAATACTCATCCAGTACCCTTATGATAATTATTAGAGGTCTAAAAGGGCATTTGAAGCATAAATCCAGAAATCCATAATTTTCCTAATTTGTCTGATAATTAATTTATTTATTCTAATGTCCCAAAAGGCCCAGGTTTGAACATGAAGTACCATAATCAGACAAGATATTATTCCACTAAATTTATGATAAATACAAAATGCCTAATCAACTCTAAATCCTAAGTCTCCCAATTTTTCAGCAAGGTTTAGGCCTTTAAATTTAATTTCAAAGATGCCCCATAAAAAGTCATATTAAAATATTCTATAGTAATAACACCTCCAAAAATTCAGAGAAATTCAGGGATGATTGTGATGGACTACAAGTACCCTAGAAAAAGTTTCATAATTTATCATTTGGAAATAAAGCTATATTTGATTTTCTTATGAACTCTCTAATTTAAGGGTTAATGAACAAAGTATGCTAATCAACCATCAAATAATTCCACAAAAATTTCCATATGATAACATTTAGCTAAAAACACTATGCAGGAAGTTTCATGATTTTTCAGTAAGTAATGGCCTCTGACAAGAATTATTAATCTGTAATCAAAATAAACCACTTGTGAAGTAGATGCCCTAAATAGATATCCACAAATTCTAACAAAATTCATACAAGATTATTATAGCCTAAAACTGACTCTGCCCATGTTTCATACCCTCTCTATGGGCAGTGAGGCCACAATAGCCAAAATATTAATTAGGGCATTAATATTGATTATAAATGAAGTGCTATAAATATTGTCCAAAATTCCTCAAGTAAATTATCAGAGGCTCAAAATACCCTAATCCCCTCACTACCCAAATTTGGTTAAGTTTCAAGATGTTTAGCTAACCTAAACCTACACTACAAGTTTTAGGACCTAAGCTAGGGTTAGGGTTTTGGGGCCCCTATCCTTTTCAAAATTAGCTAATATTTTTAACAGAGGGTTCTATATATCCTAGGAACCTCCTTGCAAAATTTGGAGTTCATCCAAGGTGTTTAGGACTCATACCCTTCACAAGGCCAAAAGGTCCCTCCTTAGGGTTTGACCTAGGAACTTAGGGCAAATCTATTCCTACCTACCCCATATTCCATGGGGAGGTGATAAGTGCTATAACAAGCCAGTGGCCCAAATTTCAGCCTCTATTGAGGTGATTTGATCACTCAAAACAAAAAGTGCAGCTTTTGACCAAAATGCCCTTTTTAGGGTATAGTTAGGGTTGGGTCAAAACCTATTCAAAACACATCCAACTTAAATGAAATTTTATACAGATACCTAAAATGAACCCAGGGACCACTCACCAAAATTTTGGAGTGTTTGGAGGTGTTTAGGGCACCTAGTTAATTTATGTAATAATTATTAAATGTTTACAAAAACTATAGAAATATTTTCTCCAAAAATTCCCATTTTTGGACAGGCCCTAGGTATAGCTAGAATAGACTCTCTGCCAAAATTTCAACTAAGTTGGGCTAGGGGTGAAGAGTGGGCACTCAATTTAGTGACTGCCTATCCCTAAGGGTATGTCCCACCAACATGGGTGCCCTGGTCAAACCAGAAGCCTAAATGGGTTCAAACAAATTTTAAAATAAAGTAGATAGGAAGGACTACAAATCATGTGTTGATCATTTTCTCATACAGAGCCTCTAGCTATTTTTAAAAATTTAAACCATTAAATGTCAAAAGTGTGACAGAATGAAATAAATATCATTAATTTCCTATAGTTTGATATTGATGCAGCGCGAATCTTGGCGCAAGGATCAACGGCATCTGGTCATCGTCTTCATTGAGCCGACGGCTGAGATTCGTCCCGCCTGGAGCGATTTTCAAGCCCTGCCACCGGCGATCCAGCCCCTTCCCCGGCCGGCCACCGCCACCAACACCTCCGTTGAGGTGGCGGCTATCGTCAGGCGGCGGCACCGCCGCCGGAGAGGCGTTTTCCGGCGGATATAGCAAGAGATTTTCTTGCCGAAACCAGGAGAAATCCCGGATTGGATCGGGCTCAATTGAGCCCGAAACGCAAGACTAATTAATCCTAAGATCTACCCGCGGGTTAAGGAGAGGAGGACCTTCCTGGCGACCTGGATGCGAGAGGAGCGGCGGGATGCCATTGACGACGGCGGCGGCGCTCGGCTTCTGCAACTGCACAGTGGAATGGCTCATCTACTTCAGGTAAACGCTCTAAAATGATCCCCTCGGCTCCCTGAAGGTGTTTAAATGGCAAATGGGGGAGAGGAGAGGCTGGTTCTTCAATGGCCATTAACACCATTAAAGGTGTGGCTCGGGTTGTGTGGAGGGGGGCTGAACCCACCCCTTGGTGGCCGGGAAACGGCTGGAATCAACTCCTCTCTCCTAGAGGAGTTGATTGCAGCCATAATTGGTGGCTATTAGTCTCCCTTGGCCGGCCTCTCACTTCCCCCTTCTTCTTCCTCATTTTCTCTCTCCTCCATTATCATGGAGAGGAGCTCCTTTCTCTCTCCTAGTCACCTCTGGTTGACTAGTCAACCTCACAAACTAAATGCAGCCCACTTGATTATGATGGTCATGGGAATGGGTTTAGCCTAAGGGAGAAGTGGCTTGGGCTTGGGTTAGCCCTTTTGGGTTAAGTTTGACTTGACCTAAATGAGGGTTGACTTGGGTCAACATGACTAATTGGGTTGACCCCTATGGGTTCTGGGTGACCCATTGGCTTCCCTTAGGGTCTAGGTAGGGTTATGTAGGGTTACCCTGTACTTTGGAGGTCACATACCCTTAGTAAGGGTACTTTGACCAGGTTAGGGCTTGAGTTGACTTGGGTCAACCTGGCCTCTAGGGCTGACCCCAATGTGTCCTTAGTGACCATTTGACCTCACTTTAGGGTTAGGAGGGCATAGGAGGGGTCCTTTAGGCTAGGAGTAGGTCAGTTGGCCCTAAGTAGGCTAGTTTGACCCATTTAGGGCTAGGGTTGACCTTGGTCAACTGGGCCTCTTGGGTTGACCCTAATGGGTCCTTTTGGCTCTAATGGGGCTCCCAAAATGTTTGGGAGTGTTGTGGTAGGGTCTTGGGGCCATGGTGAAGCCCCATTATCATTCTAAACCATTGTTCAAAATTCTACTATTAGCAGACCATGGTGATCCTCACCTTGGCCTCCTATCTCTTGGCCCATTTCTGGCTTTCTAGGGTTTGTCATGACCTAGTCATGGCCAAAACCACTCTTAGGGGTCTAGTTGGAAATGGGATGTTACAAATCCCAATAAACAAAACAAAGATTTCGTCCTCGAAATCAAGGTTAAGCCTACGGGTCTCACTACCGAAGGAAAGAGTCTGGTAACATCCCATTATGACGCCTTGTTTGTTAAATTAGATTCTACGGGAAAACTTAGATCTAAGACGCTTTCGCCCAATCGGCAAACCAAAATCCCAATAAACAAGGATAAGCCCCCAATAAACAAAAGATAAGCCTCTATCTGCCTAGAGCAGCCCTTAGTATACTTGAAGCAGGAAAAATAAATTAACATCTTGAGGGGTCCGAGAGGTATACCTGACTGAATAGCTCGGGGTATCTTTGTCGCATCAGGTCCTGTGGCTCCCAGGTATGCTCCTCCTGGCCGTGGTTCCTCCACAGGACCTTGACTAGTGGGACCTTCTTGCGTCGCAAGACCCGCACTCCTCGGTCGTCGATCCTCACAGGCTCCAAACGAACCGACCGGTCTGAAGCTACCGGCCCTTCGGTGGTCAAAATCTGCTGCTCCGGGCGTAGCAGAGCCCTCCTCAAAGAAGAAATGTGGTAGACGTCGTGCAGCGCTTCCAGCTCTGGTGGTAACTCCAGCCGATAGGCTAGGGGTCCGATCCGCTCCAGGATCCTGTAAGGGCCCATGTACCTAGGGCTGAGCTTCTTCCTCCGACCACGCACCCGCGAGACTCCATGCATGGGCCGGATCTTCAGAAACACCTGGTCCCCCACCTGGAACTCCACCTGCCGATGTCGGGCGTCATAGTACTTAGCCTGTCTACTCTGTGCCTCGAGCATCCTGTCCCTGATCAGCCTCACCTGTGCCTCGGTGTCTTCAACAAACTCTGACCCCAACACTTTCGGATCTTCGTTCTGCACCCAAGAAAGCGGGGTCCGGCATCTCCTCCCGTACAAGGCTTCGTAAGGCGCCATCCTGATGCTGGACTGGTGGCTGTTGTTATAGGAGAACTCGACAAGGGGTAAGAGTTTCTCCCACGGTTCCCCATGGTCCAAGATGCATAGCCTCAAGAGGTCCTCCAGCGTCCGGTTGGTGTGTTCTGTCTGCCCGTCTGTCTGAGGGTGGAATGCAGTGCTGAAGGTCAATCGCGTGCCTAAGTAAGCTTGCACGGATCTCCACTCCCTGGAGGTGAACCGGCCATCCCGATCCGACACTATCGTCCTGGGCACGCCATGATAACGAATGAACTGTTCCACAAACTTCCGCACCAGTACTCCTACTGAATCATCCTTCCTGATCGGTATAAATCGAGCCACCTTGGTCAACCGATCAACGATTACCCAGATCGAGTCATTCCCTGTCCGAGACCGGGGAAACCCATGTATGAAGTCCATGGCTATGTCGTCAAACTTCCACTCCGGCACCGGGTGTGGCTGCAATAATCCTGCGGGGTTCCTGCACTCCGCCTTCACTAGCTGACATGCCTCACAATGGGTCACGAAGTGTGAGACATCCTTCTTCATGCCCGGCCAGTACATCGTCTTCTTCAAATCAGCCGTCATCTTTGTGATCCCCGGGTGTACAGAATACCGGCTGCAGTGTGCCTCCGTCATAATATCCTCCCGGATCTGGCCTCCCTCCGGTATGTACACCCATCCTCTGAAGCACACCAGGTCGTCCCTCAGTGTATAGTCTCCGGCAGTGCCTGCCTCCAGAGCTTGGAAGATGGGTTCCAACTTGGCATCCTGCCTCTATCCCTCTCTGACCCGGTCTCTGATGTCATCGGTAGCGCCTATCGCGGCCAAGTACTCCTCATAGAGCTCAGGATCATCAGACGATACCAGAGTAATGTGCATGTCCTCTAGTCTCTGCAGTAGCTCCATAGACATCAACTGAGGCTCTGCTCCTGCTGTGGCAGCTCTCCTACTCAGTGCATCCGCTACCACGTTCGCCTTCCCCGGGTGGTAATGCATCTCATACTGATAGTCAGAAAGGAACTCCACCCACCGCCTCTGCCTGATGTTTAGTTCCTTCTGCGTGTCCACGTACTTAAGGTTCTTATGATCGGAGTATATGTCACAGTGGACTCCATAAAGGTAGTGCCGCCATATTTTTAGTGCGAATACAACTGCTCCCATCTCCAGGTCGTGCACTGGGCAGTTCTTCTCATGGGTCTTCAGCTGGCGGGAAGCATAAGCTATGACGTGTCCGTTCTGCATCAGTACTGCTCCCATCCCATGATATGATGCCTCGGTGTAGACCTGAAATCCCTCCCTCCCCGAGGGGAGAGTAAGAATGGGAGTCGAGGTCAGCCGATCCTTCAGCTCCTGGAAAGCTGTCTGGCACTGCGGGGTCCACACGAACGGTGCCTCCTTCTTCGTCAAGGATGTGAGCGGGAGGGCGATTCGAGAGAATCCCTCCCCGAACTTCCGATAGTAACCGGCAAGTCCTAGAAAACTCCGTACGTCAGTGGCTGTTTTCAGCTGCGGCCACTCCGAAATAGCTTGAATCTTTGCCGGGTCCACTGCCAGCCCGGCTCCGCTGATAATGTGGCCTAAGAAAGCCACCTCCTTCAGCCAGAACTGACACTTACTGAACTTCGCATAAAGGCGATGCTCCCGCAATCTCTCCAAGGTCAGTGCCAGATGTCGTGTGTGCTCCTCCTCCGTCTTAGAATAGATAAGGATGTCGTCTATGAACACTATGACGAACACATCCAAATAAGCCTCGAAGACCCGGTTCATGAGGCTCATAAACGCCGACGGAGCATTCGTGAGCCCGAAGGGCATCACGATGAACTCATACAATCCATATCGGCTACTAAAGGCCGTCTTCGGAATATCCTCCTCCTGGATCCGCAGCTGGTAATAGCCTGACCTCAAGTCCAGCTTCGAAAAATAATGGGCTCCGTCCAGCTGATCGAACAACTCGTCTATCCTGGGGAGCGGATAGGTATTTCGGACGGTCAGCCTGTTTAGTGCTCGATAGTCGATGCACAGGGGTAAAGTGTCGTCCTTCTTCTTCACGAATAGGACAGGAGCTCCCCATGATGAGGAGCTCGGCCTAACAAATCCTGCTTCCACCAGCTCCTCCAACTATGTCCGAAACTCCGCCAACTCCTTTGGGGCCATCCGATAAGGGGCCTTGGATACCGGCTTAGCCCCTGGTACCAACTGAATCTGGAAGTGCTTCTCCCTATGCGGAGGTAGTCCTGTCAGCTTATCCGGAAAAATATCGGCGTAGTCACGAACCACCGGAATGTTAGCAATCAGGTCCTTCTCCTCAGTCATCTCGAATAATACTTGATATACCTCGTCCCCTTGCATATGAGCCTTAACGGCCTGAATAGATGAAAGCAGGCGACGAGAGACCGGTGTAGTACCTTCGAATGTCGCATAAGTATCGCCGTGGCTCAGCACGACCCTCCTTGCTGGGCAATCAATCTGGGCATGGTTCAGACAAGCCATGTCATGCCCAAGACGAGGTCGAAGTCCGGCATCCTCAGGATCGTCGTCGGGGCCTCGAGTGTCAACCCGTCTATGGTAACCTCCAGGAGGCACTTTTCTGTGGACTGGATCTCCATCCCATTGGGGAGGCACACCCTCCTGGGTAGTCCCGTATAACAACGAATCTGATCCAGGTCCTTGACGAAATCCTCCGACACAAAGTTGTGCGATGCCCCCGTGTCAACAGGGTATGGGCAGGCTTGCCGCACACCATCACCATTCCTAAATCAGTTTGAAAGAAACTCTGGTGTAAGGTTTTCTAACCTAGGTCGTTTAGTAGTTCTATTAACACTTAATATGAGTAATGAATGAATCCAAAATTAAGATTACTCTCATACCTGCAATAACCCTGTCCGGGTTCCGGGGCTGTGCTAAGTCCAAAGCGTAAATCTGCTCCCCATTCTGCCTGCGGTCGCCTCCCTGGTAACCACGTCCTCGGCCGCGTCCTCGGCCTCCGAAATGCTGGGCCGGTGGGCCACCCCGTGGTGCTGGAGGTGGTTCCCCCCTCATAGGGCAGTCTCTCCGGAGGTGTCCCACCTGGTGACAATGGAAGCACTCCGGCGGGGGATACGCCATACCCCGGGGTCTCTGCATCTCCTGGATCCGGAGAGGTTGAGGGGCCAAAACCACCTGCTCTCTCGGCTCCTGCCTCAACTCCTGACGAGGCTGCTCCTCTGCCCTCCTTCCATCTGGTATGGTGCCTCGCCGCTGATCATTTCGGGCCCTCCGGCCCTGGTCCTTCGCTTGCCGTTTCCGGCCCCGAGTGGTGTGCCAGTCGGCCTCAATCCTCTTCGCCATCTCCAAAATCCGGGAGATGGGCCCGTCAGAGACAAAAAGCAAGGCCTCCCTCAACTCCTCTTTTAAGCCGTTATAAAACCTCTTGACGTAACCTGCTTCATCCAGCTGATAGGATCCCGCATATCGGGCCAAATGATCGAACTCTCGGTGGTACTCCACCACTGTCCTGGTGCCCTGCCTCACCTGCAAGAATCGCTCCTCCAACTCGTCCCTGGCCGACTGAGGAACAAAGTGCTCCAGCAGCGTGGCCCTGAATTCTTCCCAAGTGATTTCTGCAATCTCCCTATCAGCAAATTTCGTGTCCAACAGCGTCTTCCACCACCGCTTAGCATGTGACTCCAAGCAAGATACCACTAGGGCCACCCTCTCCTCCCAAGGGCATCGTATCCCGGTCAACATCTCGTACATAACATCCAGCCACTCCTCTGTCCGTACTGCCGACTCTGTCCCTAAGTATGATGGGGGAGAGAGTCCTCGGAAGGTGCTCATCCAGTTGGCCCTTGGGTTTGGCTGTTGGGCTGGAGCTTGCTGAGCCCGGAAGGCCTCAAGGATAGCTATAAGGGTCTGCCCCATGTGTGACTGGAGGAAAGGTGTGGGGACCATGGGAGGTGGTGCAATGTCTGGAGTCTGCTGAGCTCCACCTTATGGGGTGGGCTGAGCTGGGGGCTGCAAAACGAACTACATTAGTAGGTAATCGACTCAATGCCTAATGAAGGTGGACAATTTACATGTGATTCCCCCCATATGGGCACACCACTGCTTCCGCTGCTTAGTTTGTCCCCAAACTAAACCCGCGCGGGGGTGACCCAGGGTTGTGGACGGCTACTTTTCGATCGAGGTCTCCTCTGATACCACTTGTAAGACCCCCCCCCCCCCCCCCGTTTTTTTTTCTTTTCGGACACCGGGGTCTTAGGCCCAGAACCGTCGTTTTGCGGTGACTCCTTCACGCCCTGAAGAGTCATCACCACAAAGCGCCGAATCTGCCGGCCATTTCGATCACATAAAAGTAGCAAAATAATGAAGTAAATGTAAACTATCTGTCCACAGAGGATCACATGACATAATAAATATAACTCCACGAAGGGAGTGACCACAACAAATAACACCAGAGTAGCAAAACGGGCTTATGCCCGGTACATCAAATCCTCACTACAAGATCTCTCATGCAGAAACAAAAGTAGAAAACTACTCAGGGTCGAGACTCACGGTCCCGGCTGTGTGAACTCCGGAGCTAGACTTCCCCACCTCCAAGCGCACCGGTCTCTGGGGCTGCTCCTCCATGCTGGTCTCCGCGATCCCCTAAATGATGGGGTTCGAAAACCGTTAGTCTAAAAGACTAAGTCCTATCATCCCCCACCCCTTCCCCCACGGCTCCTAGGCACCGAGCGGAGAGGAAGAAAGGGGAGGACTTGAAGGTGGAGAATATCAAAAGTAGATGCCAGCGGTCCTAATCTAGCAAGTTCTATAGCATATAAAGACAATAAGCTGTAATATGAAATGTAACCTTCACTTATGTGAAAAACACATAAGCCAAAGGGGTCTTTTGCAAGGCTCCCATCGTATAAAAAGTCTCATACCGATTTATACGTTGGGGTGTCGGTGGACAAACAGCAGTAACTAAATATATCAAAATTAACCTTAATTTATAAACTTGCACACACAAGCTTATAGAATAAGGGGTCGTTTTGCAGGTCCTAAAGTATAAGCGTCCCATTCCACTTATACTTTAGGTGTCAAGGTTTAAGGTAACGATTATGCTATGACATGCAAGTGGGTATGATGGACATGCAAGTGCAACACACACACCCGACTCTGTGCACACAGACCTTTAGTTCCCCCTTTATGGAGCCGTAACCTCCCAGGATACCTCCGTAGTGGCAGACGGAAGAGGTGGGTTGGGCCTCGCCCACCTCTAAATCAGTAAAGCACTACTGGTCAGACCTATCGTACGCCTCAACGCTTGGTGCACGAAGCGGACTCCTGCGTACTCTTGCCGGCTGGCGCACCGGACTTTTGTTGGCGAAGTGCTAACCACACTTGCCGAGTCAACGTATTGGCGTCGGTGCATCGACCCTCCAATACCGAAGACCCACCACCTTAATTTCCTTTCCTATTATGCACATGCAAATTAGCGTAATCAAGAATCGAGCCGAAGCTCCCCGGACCAACACGTCCGACTCAAGCAATCGAGCCGAAGCTCCCCGGACCCAAAGTCCGCCTTTTAACCATCCGAGCCGAAGCTCCTAACCAACCTCTGGTGCCATCAGTGTTGTGGAGTGTGCAACCCTAATTACCAAGTTACTCTTTTCAGCTTGTTAAACAGTTTACGTTAACCCAGGACTGCCCCCGGTATTTCCTGTGAAGGGCTCTCAAGGGGCACTAGGAACTGTGTTGGGATTACGCCCAGCGTTCCCTTTCGCAAGGTACTTATTTATTATTGGTTGATTCTCTTACCCATTATTTTCTCATGTTCCGGTAAGCTAATCCTGGGGTGATTTGACTCCACTCACCTCGGGTAGGACGATCTTTCGTCGGACCCGAGCGCCTATAAACCCTAGACAAAACCACACCCTACTCACTCATCTTCCAAAGATGCAGCCCATTCCACTTGTCCTTACAACAAACCATCAGGACTCATCATACTTGCCCTAATTCACATCCAAATGAAATCCTGCAGTTTTGCTATATGCAGACCACTTAAGCTAAATGACCCGTAAAAAGGGAAGTACATGAAATACTCATCCAGTACCCTTATGATAATTATTAGAGGTCTAAAAGGGCATTTGAAGCATAAATACAGAAATCCATAATTTTCCTAATTTGTCTGATAATTAATTTATTTATTCTAATGTCCCAAAAGGCCCAGGTTTGAACATGAAGTACCATAATCAGACAAGATATTATTCCACTAAATTTATGATAAATACAAAATGCCTAATCAACTCGAAATCCTAAGTCTCCCAATTTTTCAGCAAGGTTTAGGCCTTTAAATTTAATTTCAAAGATGCCCCATAAAAAGTCATATTAAAAGATTCTATAGTAATAACACCTCCAAAAATTCAGAGAAAATTCAGGGATGATTGTGATGGACTACAAGTACCCTAGAAAAAGTTTCATAATTTATCATTTGGAAATAAAGCTATATTTGATTTTCTTATGAACTCTCTAATTTAAGGGTTAATGAACAAAGTATGCTAATCAACCATCAAATAATTCCACAAAAATTTCCATATGATAACATTTAGCTAAAAATACTATGCAGGACGTTTCATGATTTTTCAGTAAGTAATGGCCTCTGACAAGAATTATTAATATGTAATCAAAATAAAGCACTTGTGAAGTAGATGCCCTAAATAGATATCCACAAATTCTAACAAAATTCATACAAGATTATTATAGCCTAAAACTGACTCTGCCCATGTTTCATACCCTCTCTATGGGCAGTGAGGCCACAATAGCCAAAATATTAATTAGGGCATTAATATTGATTATAAATGAAGTGCTATAAATATTGTCCAAAATTCCTCAAATAACTTATCAGAGGCTCAAAATACCCTAATCCCCTCACTACCCAAATTTGGTTAAGTTTCAAGATGTTTAGCTAACCTAAACCTACACTACAAGTTTTAGGACCTAAGCTAGGGTTAGGGTTTTGGGGTCCCTATCCTTTTCAAAATTAGCTAGTATTTTTAACAGAGGGTTCTATATATCCTAGGAACCGCCTTGCAAAATTTGGAGTTCATCCAAGGTGTTTAGGACTCATACCCTTCACAAGGCCAAAAGGTCCCTCCTTAGGGTTTGACCTAGGAACTTAGGGAAAATCTATTCCTCCCTACCCCATATTCCATGGGGAGGTGATAAGTGCTATAACAAGACAGTGGACCAAATTTCAGCCTCTGTTGAGGTGATTTGGTCACTCAAAACCAAAAGTGCAACTTTTGACCAAAATGCCCTTTTTAGGGTATAGTTAGGGTTGGGTCAAAACCTATTCAAAACATATCCAACTTAAATGAAATTTTATACAGATACCTAAAATGAACCCAGGGACCACTCACCAAAATTTGGGATGGTTTGGAGGTGATTAGGGCACCTAGTTAATTTATTTAATAATTATTAAATGTTTACAAAAACTATAGAAATAGTTTCTCCAAAAATTTCCATTTTTGGACAGGCCCTAGGTATAGCTAGAATAGACTCTCTGCCAAAATTTCAACTAATTTGGGCTAGGGGTGAAGAGTGGGCACTCAATTTAGTGACTGCCTAGCCCTAAGGGTATGTCCCACCAAAATGGGTGCACTGGTCAAACCAGAAACCTAAATGGGTTCAAACAAATTTTAAAATAAAGTAGACAGGAAGGGCTACAAATCATGTGTTGATCATTGTCTCATACAGAGCCTCTAGCTATTTTTAAAAATTTAAAACATTAAATATCAAAAGTGTGACAGAATGAAATAAATATCATTAATTTCCTATAGTTTGATATTGATGCAGCGCGAATCTTGGAGCAAGGATCAACGGCATCTGGTCATCGTCTTCATTGAGCCGACGGCTGAGATTCGTCCCGCCTGGAGCGATTTCCAAGCCCTGCCGCCGGCGATCCAGCCCCTTCCCCGGCCGGCCACCGCCACCAACACCTCCGTTGAGGTGGCGGCTATCGTCAGGCGGCGGCACCGCCGCCGGAGAGGCATTTTCCGGCGGATATAGCAAGAGATTTTCTTGCCGAAACCAGGAGAAATCCCGGATTGGATCGGGCTCAATTGAGCCCGAAACTCAAGCCTAATTAATCCTAAGATCTACCCGCGGGTTAAGGAGAGGAGGACCTTCCTGGCGGCCTGGATGCGAGAGGAGCGGCGGGATGCCATTGACGACGGCGGCGGCGCTCGGCTTCTGCAACTGCACAGTGGAATGGCTCGTCTCCTCCAGGTAAACGCTCTAAAATGATCCCCTCGGCTCCCTGAAGGTGTTTAAATGGCAAATGGGGGAGAGGAGAGGCTGGTTCTTCAATGGCCATTAACACCATTAAAGGTGTGGCTCGGGTTGTGTGGAGGGGGGCTGAACCCACCCCTTGGTGGCCGGGAAATGGCTGGAATCAACTCCTCTCTCCTAGAGGAGTTGTTTGCAGCCATAATTGGTGGCTATTAGTCTCCCTTGGCCGGCCTCTCACTTCCCCCTTCTTCTTCCTCATTTTCTCTCTCCTCCATTATCATGGAGAGGAGCTCCATTCTCTCTCCTAGTCACCTCTGGTTGACTAGTCAACCTCACAAACTAAATGCACCCCACTTGATTATGATGGTCATGGGAATGGGTTTAGCCTAAGGGAGAAGTGGCTTGGGCTTGGGTTAGCCCTTTTGAGACCTGAAATGCCTCCCTCCCCGAGGGGAGAGTAAGAATGGGAGCCGAGGTCAGCCGATCCTTCAGCTCCTGGAAAGCTGTCTGGCACTGCGGGGTCCACACGAACGGTGCCTCCTTCTTCGTCAAGGATGTGAGCGGGAGGGCGATTCGAGAGAATCCCTCCACGAACTTCCGATAGTAACCGGCAAGTCCTAGAAAACTCCGTACGTCAGTGGCTGTTTTCAGCTGCGGCCACTCCAAAATAGCTTGAATCTTTGCCGGGTCCACTGCCAGCCCGGCTCCGCTGATAATGTGGCCTAAGAAAGCCACCTCCTTCAGCCAGAACTGACACTTACTGAACTTCGCATAAAGGCGATGCTCCCGCAGTCTCTCCAAGGTCAGTGCCAGATGTCGTGTGTGCTCCTCCTCCGTCTTAGAATAGATAAGGATGTCTTCTATGAACACTATGACGAACACATCCAAATAAGCCTCGAAGACCCGGTTCATGAGGCTCATAAACGCCGACGGAGCATTCGTGAGCCCGAAGGGCATCACGATGAACTCATACAATCCATATCGGCTACTAAAGGCCGTCTTCAGAATATCCTCCTCCTGGATCTGCAGCTGGTAATAGTCTGACCTCAAGTCCAGCTTCAAAAATAATGGGCTCCCTCCAGCTGATCGAACAACTCGTCTATCCTGGGGAGCGGATAGGTATTTCGGACGGTCAGCCTGTTTAGTGCTCGATAGTCGATGCACAGGCGTAAAGTGATGTCCTTCTTCTTCACGAATAGGACAGGAGCTCCCCATGATGAGGAGCTCGGCCTAACAAATCCTGCTTCCACCAGCTCCTGCAACTGTGTCCGAAACTCCGCCAACTCCTTTGGGGCCATCCGATAAGGGGCCTTGGATACTGGCTTAGCCCCTGGTACCAACTGAATCTGGAAGTCCTTCTCCCTATGCGGAGGTAGTCCTGGCAGCTTATCCAGAAAAATATCGGCGTAGTCACGAACCACCAAAATGTTAGCAATCAGGTCCTTATCCTCAGTCATCTCGAATAATACTTGATATACCTCGTACCCTTGCATATGAGCCTTAACGGCCTGAATAGATGAGAGCAGGCGACGAGAGACCGGTGTAGTACCTTCGAATGTCGCATAAGTATCGCCGTGGCTCAGCACGACCCTCCTTGCTGGGCAATCAATCTGGGCATGGTTCCAGACAAGCCATGTCATGCCTAAGACGAGGTCGAAGTCCGGCATCCTCAGGATCGTCGTCGGGGCCTCAAGTGTCAACCCGTCTATGGTAACCTCCAGGAGGCACTTTTCTGTGGACTGGATCTCCATCCCATTGGGGAGGCGCACCCTCCTGGGTAGTCTCGTATAACAACGAATCTGATCCAGGTCCTTGACGAAATCCTCCGACACAAAGTTATGCGATGCCCCCGTGTCGAACAGGGTATGGGCAGGCTTGCCGCACACCATCACCATTCCTAAATCAGTTTGAAAGAAACTCTGGTGTAAGGTTTTCTAACCTAGGTCGTTTAGTAGTTCTATTAACACTTAATATGAGTAATGAATGAATCCAAAATTAAGATTACTCTCATACCTGCAATAACCCTGTCCGGGTTCCGGGGCTGTGCTAAGTCCAAAGCGTAAATCTGCTCCCCATTCTGCCTGCGGTCGCCTCCCTGGTAACCACGTCCTCGGCCGCGTCCTCGGCCTCCGAAATGCTGGGCCGGTGGGCCACCCCGTGGTGTTGGAGGTGGTGCCCCCCTCATAGGGCAGTCTCTCCGGAGGTGTCCCACCTGGTGACAATGGAAGCACTCCGGCGGGGGATACGCCATACCCCGGGGTCTCTGCATCTCCTGGATCCGGAGAGGTTGAGGGGCCAAAACCACCTGCTCTCTCGGCTCCTGCCTCAACTTCTGACGAGGCTGCTCCTCTGCCCTCCTTCCATCTGGTATGGTGCCTCGCCGCTGATCATTTCGGGCCCTCCGGCCCTGGTCCTCCGCTTGCCGTTTCCGGCCCCGAGTGGTGTGCCAGTCGGCCTCAATCCTCTTCGCCATCTCCAAAATCCGGGAGATGGGCCCGTCAGAGACAAAAAGCAAGGCCTCCCTCAACTCCTCTTTTAGGCCCTTATAAAACCTCTTGACGTAACCTGCTTCATCCAGCTGATAGGAGCCCGCATATCGGGCCAAATGATCGAACTCTCGGTGGTACTCCACCACTGTCCTGTTGCCCTGCCTCAGCTGCAAGAACCGCTCCTCCAACTCATCCCTGGCCGACTGAGGAACAAAGTGCTCCAGCAGCGTGGCCCTGAATTCTTCCCAAGTGATTTCTGCAATCTCCATATCAGCAAATGTCGTGTCCAACAGCGTCTTCCACCACCGCTTAGCATGTGACTCCAAGCAAGATACCACTAGGACCACCCTCTCCTCCCAAGGGCATTGTATCCCGGTCAACATCTCGTACATAACATCCAGCCACTCCTCTGTCCGTACTGCCGACTCTGTCCCTAAGTATGATGGGGGAGAGAGTCCTCGGAAGGTGCTCATCCAGTTGGCCCCTCGGTTTGGCTGCTGGGCTGGAGCTTGCTGAGCCCGGAAGGCCTCAAGGATAGCTGTAAGGGTCTGCCCCATGTCTGACTGGAGGAAAGGTGTGGGGACCATGGGAGGTGGTGTAATGTTTGGAGTCTGCTGAGCTCCACCTTGTGGGGTGGGCTGAGCTGGGGGCTGCAAAACGAACTACATTAGTAGGTAATCGACTCAATGCCTAATGAAGGTGGACAATTTACATGTGATTCCCCCTATATGGGCACACCACTGCTTCCGCTGCTTAGTTTGTCCCCAAACTAAACCCACGCGGGGGTGACCCAGGGTTGTGGACGGCTACTTTTCGATCGAGGTCTCCTCTGATACCCCTTGTAAGACCCCCCCCCCCCCCCCTTTTTTTTTTCTTTTCGGACACCGGGGTCTTAGGCCCAGAACCGTCATTTTGCGGTGACTCCTTCACGCCCTGAAGAGTCATCACCACAAAGCGTCGATTCTGCCGGCCATTTCGATCACATAAAAGTAGCAAAATAATGAAGTAAATGTAAACTATCTGTCCACAGAGGATCACATGACATAATAAATATAACTCCACGAAGGGAGTGTCCACAGCAAATAACATCAGAGTAGCAAAACGGGCTTATGCCCGGTACATCAAATCCTCACTACAAGATCTCTCATGCAGAAACAAAAGTAGAAAACTGCTCAGGGTCGAGACTCACGGTCCCGGCTGTGTGAACTCCGGAGCTAGACTGCCCCACCTCCAAGCGCACCGGTCTCTGGGGCTGCTACTCCATGCTGGTCTCCGCGATCCCCTAAATGACGCGGTTCGAAAACCGTTAGTCTAAAAGACTAAGTCCTATCATCCCCCACCCCTTCCCCCACGGCTCCTAGGCACCGAGCGGAGAGGAAGAAAGGGGAGGACTTGAAGGTGGAGAATATCAAAAGCAGATGGCAGCGGTCCTAATCTAGCAAGTTCTATATCATATAAAGACAATAAGCTGTAATATGAAATGTAACCTTCACTTATGTGAAAAACACATAAGTCAAAGGGGTCTTTTGCAAGGCTCCCATCGTATAAAAAGTCTCATACCGATTTATACGTTGGGGTGTCGGTGGACAAATAGCAGTAACTAAATATATCAAAATTAACCTTAATTTATAAACTTGCCCACACAAGCTTATAGACTAAGGGGTCGTTTTGCAGGTCCTAAAGTATAAGCGTCCCATTCCACTTATACTTTAGGTGTCAAGGTTTAAGGTAACGATTATGCTATGACATGCAAGTGGGTATGATGGACATGCAAGTGCAACACACACACCCGACTCTGTGCACACAGACCTTTAGTTCCCCCTTTCTGGAGCCGTAACCTCCCAGGATACCTCCGTAGTGGCAGACGGAAGCGGTGGGTTGGGCCTCGCCCACCTCTAAACCAGTAAAGCACTACTGGTCAGACCTATCGTACGCCTCAACGCTTGGTGCACGAAGCGGACTCCTGTGTACTCTTGCCGGCTGGCGCACCGGACTTCTGTTGGCGAAGTGCTAACCACACTTGCCGAGTCAACGTATTGGCGTCGGTGCATCGACCCTCCAATACCGAAGACCCACCACCTTAATTTCCTTTCCTGTTATGCACATGCAAATTAGCGTAATCAAGAATCGAGCCGAAGCTCCCCGGACCAACACGTCCGACTCAAGCAATCGAGCCGAAGCTCCCCGGACCCAAAGTCCGCCTTTTAACCATCCGAGCCGAAGCTCCTAACCAACCTCTGGTGCCATCAGTGTTGTGGAGTGTGCAATCCTAATTACTAAGTTACTCTTTTCAGCTTGTTAAACAGTTTACGTTAACCCAGGACTGCCCCCGGTATTCCCTGTGAAGGGCTCTCAAGGGGCACTAGGAACTGTGTTGGGATTACGCCCAGCGTTCCCTTTCGCAAGGTACTTATTTATTATTGGTTGATTCCCTTACCCATTATTTTCTCATGTTCCGGTAAGCTAATCCTGGGGTGATTTGACTCCACTCACCTCGGGTAGGACGATCTTTCGTCGGACCCGAGCGCCTATAAACCCTAGACAAAACCACACCCTACTCACTCATCTTCCAAAGATGCAGCCCATTCCACTTGTCCTTACAACAAACCATCAGTACTCATCATACTTGCCCTAATTCACATCCAAATGAAATCCTGCAGTTTTGCTATATGCAGACCACTTAAGCTAAATGACCCGTAAAAAAGGGAAGTACATGAAATACTCATCCAGTACCCTTATGATAATTATTAGAGGTCTAAAAGGGCATTTGAAGCATAAATCCAGAAATCCATAATTTTCCTAATTTGTCTGATAATTAATTTATTTATTCTAATGTCCCAAAAGGCCCAGGTTTGAACATGAAGTACCATAATCAGACAAGATATTATTCCACTAAATTTATGATAAATACAAAATGCCTAATCAACTCTAAATCCTAAGTCTCCCAATTTTTCAGCAAGGTTTAGGCCTTTAAATTTAATTTCAAAGATGCCCCATAAAAAGTCATATTAAAAGATTCTATAGTAATAACACCTCCACAAATTCAGAGAAAATTCAGGAATGATTGTGATGGACTACAAGTACCCTAGAAAAAGTTTCATAATTTATCATTTGGAAATAAAGCTATATTTGATTTTCTTATGAACTCTCTAATTTAAGGGTTAATGAACAAAGTATGCTAATCATCCATCAAATAATTCCACAAAAATTTCCATATGATAACATTTAGATAAAAACACTATGCAGGAAGTTTCATGACTTTTCAGTAAGTAATGGCCTCTGACAAGAATTATTAATATGTAATCAAAATAAAGCACTTGTGAAGTAGATGCCCTAAATAGATATCCACAAATTCTAACAAAATTCATACAAGATTATTATAGCCTAAAACTGACTCTGCCCATGTTTCATACCCTCTCTATGGGCAGTGAGGCCACAATAGCCAAAATATTAATTAGGGCATTACTATTGATTATAAATGAAGTGATATAAATATTGTTCAAAATTCCTCAAGTAAATTATCAGAGGCTCAAAATGCCCTAATCCCCTCACTACCCAAATTTGGTTAAGTTTCAAGATGTTTAGCTAACCTAAACCTACACTACAAGTTTTAGGACCTAAGCTAGGGTTAGGGTTTTGGGGCCCCTATCCTACACTACATCCTACTGCTCAGGAGCCTAGCAAGTACTTTCCCAAGCCATATCATTATTTTGAGAGGCAAAAGATTAAAGCAGAAGAGCTAAAGAAGAAGGAGCTGAAAGGGAAGAAACCTGTTGATACTGAAGCTGCTGAAGCCCCGATGTCAGGGGCAGTATCAAGGTTGGGGGCCGCGGGAGCCGAACAATAGGTTGGGATGGAGGCCCCAAGATGGTCACCCTCAAGGACAAGGTGGTGTATTCCCAGGAAGGGACAACCACTGGGAGCAAAGGTGGATCAACCAGCAGGCTTGGAGGTAGGGGCAGAGGGTCCCTCTCTAGCTGCAATAGGAAGTAGTGAAGATAGTGAGGGGAAGAGGAGGAAGGAGAGGAGCTCGGGGAGGAGCGATGAGGAGAGAATATAGGGTGGCATTGCCCTTCTGTGACTTTCACCAAGAGGCGGGCCACGCGACGGCCACCTGCCCAGAATTTTTGGAGATAAGGGCAGCAAGGGGGCAGTCTCAGCAGCAACCCCCCATGAGGATTGAGGAAGTTCTACAAGGAGGAGGATGAGATGATAGATGTGAAGACCGGGTAGATGTGGGGACCCGAGGAGGGATCGGGTTGATCCACGGAGGTGTGGGGATCGAGGCTACCTGTAAGGGGAGTTTCCAAACCATGTATCGAAGGAGCGTCGCCTCGACATCCCAGACCCCCCCACCAGAGGAGAAGATCACTTTCTCAGTGAAAGACATGCTGGATTACGAGGATCCATTCTGCAATGCCTTGGTGATCCAGACAGTGATAGAGAATTTCACGGTCTCCCGGATACTGGTGGACAACGGGAGTTCCGTGAACGTGATCGTCAAGAAATCCTTTGATGAGATGAAGGTGGATGCTCGGAGGGTGATAGCATCTGATGGACCGCTGTTTGGGTTCTCGAGGGAGCGGAAGGAAGTGGAAGGAGGGGTAGTGCTGCATGTGACGTGGGGGGGTATCGAGGAATTGTCGGTTCATCATCATTGACGCTCCGAGCAGCTACAACGCAATATTCGGGCGGCCTCTTATCAGCGCCTTTCGTTGCGTACCCTCCACATTCCTTCAGTTCCTAAAGTTCAATAGAGGAGGGGGTACAGGTTAGGATCAGGGGAGATCCGAGAGTGGCGAGGCAGTGCTACATGACTGCCATCAACACTATATGCTGGATGGAGGAAGCGGAGTAGCTGGAAAAGGAGATGCAAGTGCATAGGAAGCTGAGGGGGAAGGAGAGGTGAGTCTGGATGAGGGGGAGGAGAAGGTCAAAGAGGGGGCTACGAGGAAGGAAGTAGTGAGCCTAGGCGAGGTTGGGAGAGAGTCTGAGGAGGAGGTTGTGGATAAGGAAGGAGCAAGCCTAAGTGAGGCGATAGGGGAACAACAAAGGAGCAGAGGATGGAGGGAGAGATGGAGGGGGAGGCCCAGAGGGGCTGGGAGATGGAGCTGCCTGAGGAAGGTTGGTTGGAAGCAATGGAGGTGGAGAGGCTAGGCGGTGAGGAGTGGGGAGAACGGGAGGAGAGGGTCAGCGGGGAGCAGACTTGGCTGGAGCTGGCAGAGGAAGTTGTGGAGATGGAGGTAGTCAGCAGGGCAAGGAAGGTGGAGAAGGTGAGGGTCAGCAGAGTCTTGGGCCAAGAAGACCAGGCGAGGATGCGGTAGTACATCTAAAAGAACGTTGACATCTTTGTCTGGAGCGCGACAGACATGCCGGGCATTGACGCTGATGTGGCTTGCCACCGCATGAACCTGGACCCCAAGACACGCCCCATCCGCCAGAAGATGAGGACCATCTCCACAAAGCTGGAGGATCCCATCCGTGAAGAGGTGAAGAAGCTTCTCGATGCAAGTTTCATTTCAGAGATGCAGTACCCAAGCTGGGTCTCCAATGTGGTGATGGTAAAGAAGTGTGATGGGAGGTGGAGAATGTGTGTAGACTTTTCTTTATTAAATAAATCGTGCCTTAAGGATTGCTACCCCCTGCCTCGGATCGATGCGCTAGTTCATTCAGCTGTTGGTTTTTCTATGATGAGTTTTTTGGATGCTTTTTCAGGTTATAAACAGATCCGCATACATCACCCCGACGTCAAGGACATCTCCTTCATCATGAGGTTCAGCGCTTGACAGGTAAGCTGGCTGGGCTATGTCATTTTCTCTCTCGATACAGAGAGAAGTGCTCGCCTTTCTTCAAAGCGCTTCGGGGGAGTAAACAGTTCGAGTGGACGAAGGAATGTGAGGAAGCTTTTCAGGCGTTGAAGACTCAGTTGACCCAAGCGCCACTCCTACAGAGTCCGAAGGAGGGAGAAGACTTAGCCTTGTACCTTGGGGTAGGGGCTGAGGCTGTGAGCTCTGTGTTGGTAAGGGAGGAAAGAAAAAGGCAGCTTCCCATTTATTATGTCAGTAGAGTCCTAAAGAAGGCCGAACTACGCTACCCCCATCTTAGAAAAGTTGGATTTCTCCCTGATTGTCTCGGCCTGGAAGCTCAGGTCGTACTTCCAAGCTCATTCAATCAAGGTAGTGACGACCACCCATTACGCAAGGTCTTTGAAGGGGTAGAACACTCAGGGTAGTTGGCCAAGTGGTCCATTGAGCTCAGCGAATTCAACGTCTCTTTTGTACCTAGGCTCTCCATCAAGGCACAGGCAGTGACTGACTTCTTGGCTGACTACGTCACAGAGCTGGGAGAGGGGGAAGTGCAACCTATGGAGGCATGGAAGATATATGTTGATGGGGACTCAAGGAAGCATTCCTTGGGGGTGGGGTAGTGCTGGTATGCCCCCAGGGGGTCGCCATAGAGCAGACAGTGGCGCTACACTTCCTGGTCACCAACAACCAGGCAAAGTATGAGGCCGTCATAGCTGGGTTGCGGTTGGCTAAGGAGCTCGAGGTTCACGGCGTGGAAGTGTTCACAGATTCACTAGTGGCGGCGTCCCAAATCAGGGGAGAGTATGAAGCTCGGGAACCAACCCTCCAAAGATACTTAGCCAAAGCGAGGGGGATAATAGGGGGTTCCGAACCTTCTCAATGCAGCATCTCCCTAGGGAAGAGAATGAGGCGGCTGACCGATTTGCCATGTTTGGACCCCGAGGGGGGGGGGGAACCTTGACTGATCTGTTTCATCCAGCGATCGAGGAATGGGAGCTAATGTAAGTAGATCAGCGACCCTCATGGGTGGATCCCTTCGTGACCTTCTTCATCACGGGAAACCTCCCTGAGGGGATCAAGGAGGCAAAGAGCTTTCGGCATAAGGTACCCCACTATCTCATGTATGAAGGAATCTTACATTGGAAGATGCTTTCGGGCCTTCTGGCGCGATGCGTGACGGAAGAGGAGACCCGACTGATTCTGGAGGAGTTACACTCTGGGAATGTGGTAGCCATTCTGGAGGTAGGACGTTCCAGGCAAGGGTGGTCAGGAAGGGGTACTTTTGGACCACCCTGAGAAAGGATGCTGCAGAGTTTGCGAGGAGGTGCCAAAAATGCCAGCTATACGCCCCCTCCAGCTCTTGCCCGCTCAACGGCTTTGAAGCAACACGACGTCATGGCCTTTTGCCATTTGGGGGATGGATCTAGTCGAGCCGTTTCCCCCGGCGAGCGGACAAAGAAGGTTTCTCTTGGTTATCATTGACTACTTCTCTAAATGGTTGTAGGTTAAGGCGTTGGCCAAACTAACCTCCCAAATCATCAGGAACTTTGTTTGGGGGGAGATCATCTGTAGGCACGGGCTGCATTAGGCCATTATCAAGGACAATGGTCCTCAGTTTGCAAGTGAGGAGTTTATAAGTTTCTGCACTCAGCTGGGCATCGACCTCAGGTTTGCCTCCGTCCACCACCCCAGGAGCAATGGTTTGGTGGAGGTGGCGAACAAAATTATAGTGAACCTGCTCAAGAAGAAGGTGGAAAACTTGAGGGGGAGTTGGGTGGAGCAGCTTCCCTCGGTGTTATGGTCTTTGCATACAACCACAAACAAAGCCACTGGCGAGACCCCTTTTAAAGTCTCACATGGATGTGAGGCGGTCTTACCAGTTGAATTTGAGGTCCAGTCACCATGGGTGGCGGCCACAGGCAAGGGTGCGAGACATGGAGGGAAGGAAATGAGGAGAAGCTATGACTCTCGTTGGACATGGTGGAGGAACTTCGCGACGTGACCACTGTCAGGCAGGAGGAGATAAACCAAAGGATGGCCAACTATTTCGATAAGCATGTGAGGATAAAGCAGTTCAAGGAAGGGGACTCGGTCCTAAAGAAGGTCGACACCGCAGGAAGGTCGGCAGCAGTTGGTAAGCTCAACCCCAATTGGGAGTGGCCCTATATCGAAGAAAAGGTCCTGGGGTCAGGGGGATACCACCTCCAGAATGTGGAAGGAGTATCTGTCAGTCATGCATGGAGCGGAGACGACCCGAAGCGCTTCTACCCTTAGTGGGGGCAAGGTTGTAAATCCTACTTGTAATAAAATTTTTGAGTTTTTTTCATGATTGGTTTCTTTCTAGTTCTTGGAGATTTTTGCATTACCCCGAGCCTGGCTCAGCCCCAGGTAGACCTGCTGCGCAGGCTCCCACTAGCTGGCAGGTCCGAAGGCTCGCCTGTAGGGGTAAGGGACCCCGAGTGCTGCTCGGCCCCGGGTAGATTTGCTGCTCAGGCTCTCATTAGCTATGCAAGGCTGTAGGCACACCTAGAGGGAAAGGATTGGTTCTTGGAGATTTTTGCACTACCCTGAGCCTGGCTCGGCCCCAGGTAGACCCACTGCATAGGCTCCCACTAGATGGCAGGTCTGAAGGCTCGCCTATGGGGGTAAGGAACCCAGAGCCTGGCTTGGCCTCAGGTAGACTCGCTACGCAGGCTCTCACTAGCTGGCAGGTTCGAAGGCTCACTTGTGGGGGTAGGGGACCCCGAGTGCTGCTCGGCCCCGGGTAGACTCGCCTCTTAGGCTCTCATTAGCTGTGCAGGGTTGTAGGCACACCTGGGGGGAAGGATTGGTTCTTGGAGATTTTTGCACTACCCCGAGGCTGGCTTGGCCGCAGGTAGACCCGTTGCGTAGGCTCCCACTAGCTGGCAGGTCCGAAGGCTCGCCTATTGGGGTAAGGGACCCCGAGTGCTGCTCGGCCTCGGGTAGACTCGCTGCTCAGGCTCTCATTAGCTGGGCAGGGCTTTAGGCACACCTGGGGGGAAAAGATTGGTTCTTGGAGATTTTTGCACTACCCCGAGCCTGGCTCGGCCCCAGGTAGACCCGCTACACAGGCTCCCACTAGCTAGCAAGTCCGAAGGCTCGCCTGTGGGGGTAAGGGACCCTGAGTGCTGCTCGGCCTCAGGTAGACTCGCTGCTCAGGCTCTCATTAGCTCGGCAGGGCTGTAGGCACACCTAGGGGGAAAGGATTGATTCTTGGAGATTTTTGCACTACCCCGAGCCTTGCTCGACCCCAGGTAGACCCACTGTGTAGGCTCCCACTAGCTGGCAGGTCTGAAGGCTCGCTTGTGGGGGTAAGGGACCCCGAGTGCTGCTTGGCCCCGGGTAGACTCGCTGCTCAAGCTCTCATTAGCTGGGCAGGGCTGTAGGCACACCTGTGGGGAAAGGATTGGTTCTTGGAGATTTTTGCACTACCCCGAGCCTGACTCGGTCGCAGGTAGACCCGCTGCGCACACTCTCGCTAGCTGACAGGTCCGAAGGCTCGCCTGTGGGGGTAGGGGAGCCCGAGTGCTGCTCGGCCCCGAGTAGACTCGCTGCTCAGGCTCTCATTAGCTCGGCAGGGCTGTAGGCATACCTGGGGGGAAAGGATTGGTTCTTAGAGATTTTTGCACTACCCCGAGCCTGGCGCGGCCCTAAGTAGACCAGCTGCGCAGGCTCTCACTAGCTGGCAGGTCTGAAGGCTCGCCTCTCGTGGTAAGGGACCCCGAGTGCTTCTCGGCCCCGGGTAGACTCGCTGATCAGGCTCTCATTAGCTCGGCAGGGTTGTAGGCACACCTGGGGGGAAATGATTGGTTTTTGGAGATTTTTGCACTACCCCGAACCTGGCTCGGCCCCAGCTAGACTCGCTACGCAGGCTCTCACTAGCTGGCAGGTCTGAAGGCTCGTCTGTGGGGGTAAGGGACCCCGAGTGCTGCTCGACCCCGGGTAGACTTGCTGATCAGGCTCTCATTAGCTGTGCAGGGTTGTAGGCAAACCTAGGGGGAAAGGATTGGTTCTTAGAGATTTTTGCACTACCCCGAGCTTGGCTCGGCCCCAAGTAGACCCGCTATGTAGGCTCTGATTAGCTGGCAGGTTTGAAAGCTCACTTGTGTGGGTAAGGGACCCCGGGTGCTGCTCGGTCCCTAGTAGACTCACTGCTCAGGCTCTCATTAGCTAGGCAGGGCTGTAAGCACACCTGGGGGAAACGAGGAGAGTTGGAAGAAAAGTTGGAAGGGATAAACAGGACCCCGAGTAAACCTATTATAGGTTCCCACTAGCTGACAGGGCCGAAGGATCTCTCGGGGGGAAGAAGGAAAGGGGAGATTATTTGTTTAAGTGGTCTCGGGAGGACCAGATGGCTGGGTTTACGTCAAGCATACAGGGCAGTTGAAATCATGACGGAGTCATGAATCCCTTTGTCAACAGGTTTAGAATTGAACACTTTCAAGTCCTAAGTATGGAGGGAATGACCCAGACCCCTCCCGGTATGGCTCTCGATACAACCCTCCCGACAGGTCTCTCGACACAAATCTCCCGGTAAGGGTTTCAGCCGGGTCCTCGGCAAGGCTCTCGGCACGATCATTTGGCCGGGGACCCCGGCAAGCATGACTCAATAGGGATTCCGGGCGCAACCTTTAAGGCAAGGTTCTCGTCATACCCTTTCCAACAGATCCCACTAAGCCAACTCTTTGAATGGAAGGCAGTTGTCACCTAAGAGCCTAAGGTTCGCGTAAAGATGACAAGCATTCCAGCGACAAAGCAAACTTTTCCACATTCAAAAAGGAGTTAGGAAACAATGAGGGGGTTCCTCCCCTGTACAAAGATTACAGTAACTCAGTTCATAAAAGTTAATTGTAAAAACTCAAAACAAGGTTACAATAAGCAGGTCAACAGACGCAGAGGCTATTGAGCCGATTCGCCGGAGGATCCGCTGGAGCTACCGCTATTACTACCGCTGGAGGTCCCGCCGGAGGGTCTGCTAGGGGAGTAGCCGGAGGACTCGCCGAGGGAGCAGCCACCATTTCCCGCAAGCTCCGCTGCGTCATCGGCCGGAGAGCCGTCCTCTCCCGCAGGTCGGGTGATGGGCTCGAACAACCAAGGCAGGATCCCTCACGCAGTGAGGATCTCACCTCCTTTGTTCAGAAGCTACGACTCTAGCAAAACCTCGATTAACATCTTCGCGGTCGCCTGCGCACTCTCTTGGACGAGCACGTCCATCTCATAGGCAGAGTAATGGTGGCGCTCTACTCTTTACTCCCAAGATGGCCGATCCTTGGCCAAGGCTAGGGCCTCCTCCAGACGCTTCGTAACACCCCCTATCTGTCGCATAGCATATAGTAGTAGGTCCGGCCGGGGCTCGACGCCATATACTACAGACAGACCGGGTGGTTACTTATGGAAACCATCCAACCAATCTCAACGTCCTACACAGAGCATTCTAGCGGAAGCAGTTTATAAAAGTTGTAACAAAGAACCCAACATTTAATCACGAATGTCCACTAATACAAAATAGGAATGTTATACAAAATACCCAAAAATAAGCCTTAAGGCTTTACAAGATGTTTCACTTCAAATTACATGTTTTACAAACCACGGCACGCAGGCCGGTCACACATGAATAAAGCAGTAAACATTTCCAATTAGGCCTTCAAGGGACAGCTTCGCATTCGGGCTTTAGCCCGCTATTGACCGCTTTGTCCAGCTGCACCTACAAGCAACAAACCACCGCACGGTGGCAAAACAAGGCAACGGTCAGCAATGCTGACCAAATTATAACGATCCCGCCCCCAACTCGGGGCGGCGATGCTCCTTCCCTGCATTTCATTAGCATAAGCGAGCAATTTATCTCAATAGCCATTTCATCACAGACGTTGGCTCGCACGGCCACACGCCCCGTGCTCTCAGGGCACATTCTCGGTGAACCGGTCGATGTCACGTCAATTAAAGCCATAGACATTCCCGACTCACCACCGCCACTTGGACGGCCAAACCTATGAGCATTTTGTCTTCCTGGCCTGGGTCACGACAATTTAAGCCATTGACCGCCGAAGACCCTAATCTATGCCAACGGTAAGTGTCACGTGCCTTTAGGTCTCTTTAACCGAACGACATAGAACGGGTACGGTTCCATCTAACCCGTGCTCACATCGCAACGACAATTTAAGCCATTTGCGCGGGTCAAACTTCCACCGAGCCCCATTTCCATCACAAGTCACATAACCCAGTTATGTTCAAGTTGGCTCTCAGGCCACCAAGTCGGCAAGATCTCGTATCCGCCCAGTTTTCCGGGTGCACCTTTGGGTTAGTCCCCAAGGCTCCCTGCTGCAATCTACCGCGTAGAAAACCCGAAAAACAACCAATAGCACGGAGTCTTCTCCGGCATTATGCAATGCAACATCACCGATCCAGACCAACATGTCCGGGTAGGCTTCACACATCATGTCTATGTCCGTTCTCGCTTACGGACTCTAAACAACGGGGACTTCACATATCTACCTGAAGGAACGCCTCCAACTCTCCGCAAACTCGCGAGAGCGGGCTTCCTATGCAAAGAAAGAGAGCTACTCATGCTCAAGATGAGGATCGTTACCCAAGCGTTCCTCTTTGGCGCCATTGAAAAGTAATCGGATGAAAAGCACCGCACTAGCTTTGCCTCCGTGGATCCGGAGTCGCCTCGCGATTCGGAGCTCCGAAGCTCCTCCAATGGCGGGATCTAGCTCCTTCTTCCTCCCTTGGCTCTCCTCTCTCTCTAAGGAATTAGAAAGAGAACACTTAAGAAAAGTGAGGGTTTTGGAAGCCCAAACCCGGGTATATCCCTTCAGAAACAACCCCCAGCCGTTGGATCTCAAAATAAGGAAACGAACGGCTTTGATTCGGGACTGAAATGCCCAATCTGGACCGAACACGGCCTGGCACATGCCCGTTTCCAGGGTCGTGTGCCTCATTCGCCGTAAAAATCGAATCACCTGGAACCTCACACGGGTATCGAACATGCCCGTGTTCGAGCTGACAAGCCCGTGTTCCACCGGACACGGCCGTGTGGCCGGCCGTGTACCCCATGATTTTTCCCCAAAATCAACCCGAGCACTGCACGGGTTCTAGGACACGCCCGTGTCTCTACCCGTGTCACCTCAACATGCCTGGACCCCAGGCCGTGTACACGGTCTCGACACTCGACACTTCGTCGAGTGAAGATCGTCGACCTGATGACACGGCCTTGGACACGCCCGTGTCCTAGGCCGTGTGCCTTGTCTCGACGATCGTCGAGAAAATCTCGTCGACTCCCCGGGACGATCGTCGAGACAGGTCGACACGCCCTGCGACACGCCCGTATCACAGGCCGTGTGCCTTGTCTCGACACATCGTCGAGCAAATCTCATCGACTTCGCGGCTAAGTGTCGACATGGGTCGACACGCCCTGCGACACGCCCGTGTCGCAGGCCGTGTGCCCAGTCTCGACACAATGTCGAGACCAAAGTGTCGACTTCCCGGCTCAGTGTCGATACAGGCTTGACATGCCCTGGGACACGCCCGTGTCCCAGGCCGTGTGCCTGCAGCCAGAACCGAAATTGGCCCAAAATGTCCCCCTTCGCTCCTTTGAGTTTCGGGGCGTTACAACTCTCCCCCTCTTAAAAGAATTTCGCCCACGAAATTACATAAAGGAAAGACATGTACAAAACCAAAATTTGTACCTGAGCGGAACAACTCTGGATACTCGTCAAGCATAGTCTGCTCTCGCTCCCAAGAGAGCTCCTCACGACCGCAATTGTCCCACCGGACCTTGACCATCCTGATCTCTTTATTGCGTAGCCTCTTGACCTCCGAGTCCTCGATCCGCACGGGCTTGACCTTTGTCATTAGCCCACTATCCACCGGCACTCGATCAACCGCGATCACTTGCGTAGGCTCTTGCACCGCCTTCTGAAGTACCGAAATGTGGAATACATCATGTAAACCACTAAGCTCCACTGAAAGCTTCAACCGATAGGCCGCTTCACCAACTCGCTCCAGAACCTCAAACGGTCCAAGGTATCTTGGGCTTAGCTTTTTCAATCGCCGCACCCGCGAGACACCCTTGAACGGCTTGATCTTTAAGTATACATAATCGCCCACAGCGAACTCCACATTCCTGTGCTTGGCATTATAGTACTTTGCTTGCCGGTCCTGGCGATAAGCAACCTCTCCCGAATGGTTCTCACCAAAGAAGTAGCATCATCCACTTTCGATCGCTTATACAACTTTGACTCACCCATTTCTAACCAAGACAACGGCGTGCGACATTTCCTACCATATAGGGCCTCGAAAGGCGCCATCTGAATACTCGCTTGGTAGCTGTCGTTGTATGCGAACTCCACCAAATATAGGTGGTATTCCCATTGCTTTCCAAAATCCAAGACACACATGCGAAGCATGTCTTCCATGGTTCTATTGACCCTCTCGGTCTGCCCATCCGTTTGTGGATGGAAGGCTGTGCTGAATTTCAGCTTTGTTCCCAACATTTGCTGCACCAGCCTCCAATCATTGGATGTGAACCGCCCACCTCGGTCACTCATGATGCTGCGGGGCACACCATGAAGCCGCACTATGTTATCCACATAAAGCTTTGCCAACTTCTCCACCAGATCATCCTTCTTATGCAGAATAAAATGCGACACCTTCGTTAATCGATCAGCAACCACCCAAATGGCATCGTTTCCCTTTTGCGACCTTGGAAAACCGTGCACAAAGTCCATAGAGATGTCGTCGAATTTCCACTCCGGAATAGGCAAGGACTTAAGAAATCCTCCCGGCTTTTGGCACTCCGCCTTTACCAAGGCGTAGGTTTGGCACTTCGCTACGTATCGCGCCACATCCTTTTTCAAACCCGGCCACCAAAACAGTTTCTTCACATCACGGTACATCTTCGTGCTCCCCAGGTGAATCGAGTACTTGGTATGGTGTGCCTCGTACAACAACTCCACCCGCAAATTACCCACACTTGGGACGCACAGACGACCGTCTTTCCAAAGTAATCCGTCCTCCACGACGAATCGGGAATTTGACCCATCCAGAGCCTCTACCATGAACTACTTCATATGAGCATCCATATCCAAAGCCTGCCGAATACGATCAGCCAGGTCATATTGGACTTCAGTCCAATTCAGAACTGCTTCAGCACTTGATTGTCTATCCACGCAAACAATCTCCAACGCCTCCAACTCTCGCACCAACCGCTCATCATGCACCGATAGCCAATTGGCTTGAGCTGGGGCACGGCGACTCAACGCGTCCGCAACCGCATTCCCTTTGCCAGGCACGTAGTGGATCTTGAACGTATAGTCCCCCAGGAACTCCATCCATCTACGCTGCCGCATATTCAGATCCTTCTGATCAATAAGGTACTTCAGGCTATTGTGATTGGTGTAGATATCAATCTTCACACCGTACAAATAGTGTCTCCACAGCTTCAAGGCAAAAATCACGGCCGCTAACTCCAAGTCATGGACCGGATAATTCCTCTCATGCACTTTTAGCTGTCTCGAGCCATAAGCTATTACACTTCCGTGTTGCAGTAGCACGCAACCCAAACCGCTGCCCGAAGCATCGCTATAAATCTCATAGCCTTCGGTCCCACATGGCGAACTCAGCACAGGCGCCGTGGTCAACCGACACTTCAACTCCTCAAAAGCTCGTGCGCACTCCGGCGTCCAAACGAACTTATGCTCCTTCCTCGTCAATGTAGTGAGAGGTAACGCTATCCGCGAGAAGTTCTCTACGAAGCGCCTATAATAGCCGACAAGCCCCAGAAAACTCCGGACTTCCGCTACAGTAGCAAGCTCAGGCCACTCCCGTATCGCAACAATTTTCGCCGGATCCACAGCAATACCCTCTCCACTTACTATATGCCCGAGGAACGCCACTGAGGATAGCCAAAACTCGCACTTCGAGAACTTGGCATACAACTGATTTCTCCTTAGCGTCTCCAACACCAAATGAAGATGCTTGAAGTGATCTTCCGCACTTTGCGAGTACACTAAAATATCGTCGATGAAGACGATCACGAAATGGTCCAAGTAGTCCCTGAAAGTCCTGTTCATCAAATCCATGAACACTGACGGCGCATTAGTCAGCCCAAACGGCATGACCGTAAACTCATAATGCCCGTATCTCATACTAAACGCTGTCTTCGGGATATCACTCTCCCTTATTCGCAGCTGATAGTACCCAGCCTTGAGATCCAACTTCGAGTACACCGTCGACCCGACTAACTGATCAAAGAGATCATCAATCCGGGGGATCGGGTACATGTTATTCTCTGTCAGCTTGTTTAGCTCCCGATAATCAATACATAGCCTCAAGCTTTCGTCCTTCTTCTTAACAAAGAGGACCGGTGCGCTCCAAGGCGAAGAACTCGGGCGCACATACCCTTGCTCCATCAACTCTTGCAGTTGAACTTTCAGCTCCGCCATTTCCTTAGGCGCTAGCCGATACGGAGATCGTGACACAGGCTTTGCACCTGGCAGTAGCTCGATCGTAAAATCTATCTCCCGCTGAGGAGGGGCTCCAGGAAGTTCTGCGGGGAACACATTAGGGTATTCCGATACCACCGAAATACAATCCAACGCGGGCTTCGGCTCTGCAACCTCCACTAGTGTAAAGAACAGTTCTGCACCAGCACGAACCGCCTTCACCACCTGAAGAGCAGACATCAATGTCTTGCTCGACCCCTTTAAGCCCATAAAAGTCGTTTCACGACTTGCTCCCAGCTTGACTTCCTTGCTACCGCAATCTATATGGGCCTGCTGCTCCGAGAGCCAGTCCATGCCAAATATGACATCGAACTCCACTAACGGAAGTAAAGACGCCCGCAGGTCGAACTCCTGCTCCCCAATACGAATCTTACCATCGCAGATCCTATCCGCTCGCATCGAACACCCATTGGGCAACAACACATCCAACTTATCCTTCGCCATCGAAGAAGGGACTCCGATGCGTGATATAAATCCTTCGGACAAGAAGGAGTGTGAATCTCCCGTATCGAAGAGTGCTCGTGCCGGATTTTCACAAATCAATACAAATCCTAAACAATAGTGGTAAGGTAACATGTGCATAACAAGTATTTATGGAAATTGACTTGCTATAAATTAAATCGTACTTGTCACCACATCGGCCTGTTTGATGGCCTCATGTTGGCCAAGATTATAGACCCTTGGTTGGGCCGGAGCATAATGGGATGCGGTCGACTCCACCGCCTTTCCCTTCTCTTCATAAGTAGCTCCCGGCCTTCTCTCGGACTTAGGACGTCCGCTCCAACAATCACGGGCGAAATGCCCCGTCTTTCCACATGTAAAACACGCGCCCGGGGTCCGACCCGTAGTCGCCCCAGAAGCGCTAGAAGGAGCTGGACCCAAAGTCGTATGCTTCTTGAAAGACCTCCGATAGCCGGACTTTGAAGTAGTCGGCACTTTGTATTCAGATTTCTTCTCACCCAAGCTTTTCTTTGCTTGTACATTTTTCATGTCCTTCTCCAAGGACCGGGCAGTATTGACCAAGGTTAAGAAACCCTGCGTCATCGGCCCCGACAGTAGTAGTCTCAACTCATCCCTCAAGCCTTCATAAAAGCGATTAGTCTTGTGCTCCTCATCCATGATGGTGGAGCTATCATATCGACTCAAACGAGTGAACTCATGGAGATATTCATCCACGCTCTTCTCACCCTGAACCAACTTCAGAAATTCGTTCTCCATCGAAATCCTCTGAGTAGAAGGGAGGTATCTTGCTAAGAACAATTCTGAGAACTCTTCCATCGGAACGTCTATCAGTTGTCTACCTCTCAAATGATGCAGCTTCAATCCTTCCCACCACATCCTCGCTTCACCGTCCAGAAAGAACGTAGCGATGGTGGTCATTTGCCACTCCTCCGTCTTCGTTGCTGTCATGACTCTCCTCACCCTGGAGAGCCAGTTTTCAGCCTGAGATGGGGTTCCCAACCCCGAGAATAACGGAGGGTTAAAGATCATTACATGCTTAAGCAGCCTCTCAGTTGCCCTCCTTGGCACTATTGGTTCCACAACCACTTGCTCCACTCTCCTCGGCTCAGCCTCTTGAAGAGGTTCTTGCTCCATCGCAGGAGCGGGCTGCTGCGCTTGCCTTGCAGGCTGCGCATTTATCACGGCCAACACCGCTTCAGCCACCAATCGTATGTTCTCAGCCGACAGAGGTGTTGCGGGAGCACCTTCCGGTGCACTACTAGCCTCAGAAACTTGGCGTTCTGACGGCCCAACACCACTTCTGGTCACCTATAGTGGTACAAAACACCGTTAAGCGACCAAATAAATTGCAAACAGCAATTATAGGAACACGCAGGTTCCTCAAACACGAGTATTTTCATTCCTAAGTGGACATTCATGGGTTATTTTTACTGTTATTACGATGACGCACACAATGTGCTCACCACCCCTTAAAAAGAATTCGCCCACGAATTCAGTTTAAGCCCAACCAAAACCAGTAGTCTGATACCAAATTGTAACACCCCCTATCCGTCGCATAGCATATAGCAGTAGGTCCGGCCGGGGCCCGATGCCATATACTACAGACAGACCGGGTGGTTACTTATGGAAACCATCCAACCAATCTCAACGTCCTACACAGAGCATTCTAGCGGAAGCAGTTTATAAAGTTGTAACAAAGAACCCAGTATTTAATCACGAATGTCCACTAATACAAAATAGTTATGTTATACAAAATACCCAAAAATAAGCCTTAAGGTTTTACAAGATGTTTCACTTTAAATTACATGTTTTACAAACCACGGCACGCAGGCCGGTCACACATGAATAAAGCAGTAAACATTTCCAATTAGGCCTTCAAGGGCCAGCTTCGCATTCGGGCTTTAGCCCGCTATTGACCGCTTGGTCCAGCTGCACCTGCAAGCAACAAACCACCGCACGGTGGCAAAACAAGACAACGGTCAGCAATGCTGACCAAATTATAACGATCCCTCCCCCAACTCGGGGCGGCGATGCTCCTTCCCTGCATTTCATTAGCATAAGCGAGCAATTTATCTCAATATCCATTTCATCACAGACGTTGGCTCGCACGGCCACACGCCCCGTGCTCTCAGGGCACATTCTCGGTGAATCGGTCAATGTCACGTCAATTAAAGCCATAGACATTCCCGACTCACCACCGCCACTTGGACGGCCAAACCTATGAGCAATTTGTCTTCCTGGCCTGGGTCATGACAATTTAAGCCATTGACCGCCGAAGACCCTAATCTATGCCAACGGTAAGTGCCACGTGCCTTTAGGTCTCTTTAACCGAATGACATAGAACGGGAATGGTTCCATCTAACCCGTGCTCACATCGCAACGACAATTTAAGCCATTTGCGCGGGTCAAACTTCCACCGAGTCCCATTTCCATCACAAGTCACATAACCCAGTTATGTTAAAGTTGGCTCTCAGGCCACCAAGTCGGCAAGATCTCGTATCCGCCCAGTTTTCCGGGTGCACCTTTGGGTTAGTCCCCAAGGCTCCCTGCTGCAATCTACCGCGTAGAAAACCCGAAAAACAACCAATAGCACGGAGTCTTCTCCGGCATTATGCAATGCAACATCACCGATCCGGACCAACATGTCCGGGTAGGCTTCACACATCATGCCTATGTCCGTTCTCGCTTACGGACTCTAAACAATGGGGACTTCACATATCTACCCGAAGGAACGCCTCCAACTCTCCGCAAACTCGCGAGAGCGGGCTTCCTATGCAAAGAAAGAGAGCTACTCATGCTCAAGTTGAGGATCGTTACCCTAGCGTTACTCTTTGGCGCCATTGAAAAGTAATCGGATGAAAAGCACCGCACTAGCTTTGCCTCCGTGGATCCAGAGTCGACTCGCGATTCGGAGCTCCGAAGCTCCTCCAATGGCGGGATCTAGCTCCTTCTTCCTCCCTTGGCTCTCCTCTCTCTCTAAGGATTTATAAAGAGAACACTTAAGAAAAGTGAGGGTTTTGGAAGCCCAAACCCGGGTATATCCCTTCAGGAACAACCCCCAGCCGTTGGATCTCAAAATAAGGAAACGAACGGCTTTGATTCGGGACTGAAATGCCCAATCTGGACCGAACACGGCCTGGCACACGCCCGTGTCCAGGGCCGTGTGCCTCATTCGTCATCAAAATCGAATCACCTGGAAGCTCACACGGGTATCGAACACGGCCGTGTTCGAGCTGACACGCCCGTGTTCCACCGGACACGGTCGTGTGTCCGGTCGTGTACCCCATGATTTTTCCCCAAAATCATCCCGAGCACTGCACGGGTTCTAGGACACGCCCGTGTCCCTACCCGTATCAACTCAACATGCCTGGACCCCAGGCCGTGTACACGGTCTCGACACTCGACACTTCGTCGAGTGAAGATCGTCGACCTGATGACACGGCCTTGGACACGCCCGTGTCCTAGGCCGTGTGCCTTGTCTCGACGATCATTGAGAAAATCTCGTCGACTCCCTGCGACGATCGTCGAGACAGGTCGACATGCCCTGCGACACGCCCGTGTCGCAGGCCATGTGCCTTGTCTCGATGCATCGTCGAGCAAATCTCGTCGACTTCGCGGCTAAGTGTCGACATCGGTCGACACGCCCTGCGACACGCCCGTGTCGCAGGCCGTGTGCCCAGTCTCGACACAATGTCGAGACCAAAGTGTCGACTTCCCGGCTCAGTGTCGACACAGGCTTGACACGCCCTGGGACACGCCCGTGTCCCAGGCCGTGTGCCTACAGCCAGAACCCAAACTGGCCCAAAACATCCCCCTTCGCTCCTTTGTGTTTCGGGGCGTTACACGCTTCACCTCGGCCCGCAATACCTGGTTCTCACCCTCGGTACGGGCAACTCGCGTGAGACAGCTCAGTTTCCCCGAGCTCCTGCGAGGCGATCCATTCAGGCAAAAGGCGTAAACGTATGGAAGGGCGAGAAATGTTGGAAGGTCCTACTTACCTCGGGGGCCGGGCGAGTGGAGAGGAGTTGTTGGGTGGCAGCCAACTCGGCCTTCAGGGTGGAAGCTTCCGCCACCGAGGCATCCCTCGCCCTAAGAAAATCGACGAAGTTCCGCTCTATGGCAAGGGTGTGGCGTCCGGCCATGTGTGAAAGATAGACCGTGCGAAGCTGGGCCTGGGTGGCGTTGAAAATAAGAGGCTTGGTCGATGTCCTGTCGAAGGAGTCGGCATCTTCCCGGCTGTAGAGGCCATAGCCCAGCGCGAGGGCCTAGATGGTGACATCGTCTCCATCCCTCCATGAGGGGAGAAGGGTGGAAACAGCTATGCAGTTATCGGTAGGGTCCCACTGAAGCAAAGGAAAGCCCCCCATGTCCTTATACTTGTCACCGAAGCCGAAGTTCCGGTGCCCTCTCGGCATCGGACCGTGAGAGGGCTCGGCCGGAATCTCCACGGCAGGCAGGCCAACATCCGCCTCACTGGTAACGGAGGAGGTCTCGGCGGGAGTCTCTGCGGCAGGCCGGCCTGCATCTGCCTTGGCGGTAGCGGAAGGGGTCACGATGGGGGTCTCGTCGGATGCCGATATCACGGTTTTGCCTTTTTCCGCGGTGGTCAGTTTTTGATTTTTTGGAAAGGGGGGCTGGGAGGGAGCTTGGTCTCCGCTTCGAAATGCTTGGTGTAGAGGATGCTCCCGACTCCTTCCGGCAGGCGACAGCTGCCGCCTTGGCGAGAGCCATGGTGTCGGTGAGCAACCTGATCTCATCGAAGGGCTGGTGGATGGGAAGAACTCGCTCACCTGCAAAGCCCGCAGTATTTTAGTCTTTCCTTTGAAATAAGCTTTAGGAAGTTAAATCCAGAAAGTTACCTTCGCCTGGGGGTACCAGTTGGAGGGCTCCCAGGTCTCGCCGGAGGAAGGGAACGTCGAAACCTTTGAGCCGAAGAATTTGACAAGAGAGCCCTCTCGCTCCCCGAGAGTGGGGGGCTTGTAAGTCGCGTCGTCGTACTGAATGGTGGTGAGAGGGATGTTGCCGAAAGGTCCCGCGATGAAGACGAACCTTTCCGCGAAGTGGTGGTGCTTGTTAGCAAGACCCACCGTTTTCACCGACTGGCCGGAAAGGAAGACCGACCCTCCCTTGGATCGGAAATTGAACAGCTTCCGGAAGATCGATAAATTGAACTCGATCCTTTCCGCCCGCATGTAGCAGGTGAAAGACACAAGGAGGGCGATGGAGTTGGGATTGAGCTGGGCGGGCACCACCCCGTGGTAGCGCAGGGCCTGACATACCTCAGGCCAGAGGGGGAGTCGGAAGCCCACTTCGAAATGCTCCAGGGGAATGGCGAGCTCCCCTTCCGGCATAAGGTTCACCCTGTCCTCACACCCAGTGTTTCGCGCGGTGAACCCAAGCGGGATGAAGTTCTTGGTTATGGTGACGAATTCCGCTTGTGTGAGCCGGCAAGGAGGGAAGGCATGATCAAGGAAAGACTGTGCGCACTTGGAGTGGCCCTTGCTCTCGCTTGACATCTCGGAGGAAGGAGAGAAAAGCGGGGGGATGCGAAGACGAGAGCCTTTGCGCTGCAAGGAAGGGCGAAAGCAATTGACAGGTAGACAGAGTTTTGGAATAAATGCAGTAAATGGGGTAGGTGGATTGACCTATTTATAGAAAGCAAGGTAATTATGAGTTCTTAAGAAATACGGCAGAGGAAAAGTCAATGAGTCAACGACTCCGGACGCTTTGACTCCTCGATTTTCGTCCTATTGCTTCAGCTCTCCTTGGTTTGGCTGGAAGTAATAGCCTCCAGGGGCGGCTGGGAAAAAGGCAAACGACCTTAGTACGCGTGAAGCAGTGAGCGAGATGTATGAATCAGGCATTCACAAGGTATTAAAGACAGCATGCAAAAGGGAGCTGGAAAAACACAGATATAGATAGCGTCTCGCTGGGCGAGAATCGCAGGCAACAATAGTAAAAAATAATAATAACAACAGTAACACGCAATGCTTATAAGAAATTATCCTACGCTAAAAAGAGAAAAGGGTACAAAGGGAAGAGGTAGGCCAAGAAGATGGGTAAAGAAGGGGATCACCCTAGAGATTAGTATGGCACCCACCTCCAACGACCTAGTTCTCCCCGGCTAGACCTGGTAGGGTCTCGAGGGTCGAAGAAGGCCATCAGGGTGGTCAGCCCTAGGTTGGCCAGGTGGAGCTGATCTCGAATCCTCGCGATGTGCCTCCCAGGTGAGGTTTCACCGGAAGACGTATCATGGTATCCCGCCCCGCCAAGAAGGTCTGCGCAGTCCCGCTCAACAATCGCCAGTCACCGCTCCATCGTTTTGTGGGTCCTCTTCACCGCTGCGGAGTTGGCCTTTTGCTGTCGCTCGAGCTTCGACAAGACTATTGCGATCCTCTGCCTTTGCGCCTTTCCGCTCATGGGCCCCTCGAGAAAGTCTTCCATCTCGCCAGCGAAAGGGAGGGGCGAGTCTTCCCTTGTTTCTTTTTCTTCTTCTACTTCCTCTTCATTTTCATCCCTTTCATCCCCTTGGTCTTTTGACTCTGAAGAAACGGAGAACGGTCAGAATAAGAGGAGGGGGGTGATTGAAGAGTGGGGAGGCTCTCGCTTGCCTGGGGAGTGAGGGATGTCTTTCCCCGACGGATAGCGAGAGGAGCCGGGCTAATCCTCTGCCTTTTTCGAAAAGTAGATGGAGCGGTTTGCCCCGACCCGGGCAAAAGGTCCTGCGCTCCGGTGGGCTGGTCTCGCCAAGTGGGGGAATAGGGGCTCCCTCTATTGCCAGAGGTTGAGGTCTCAGCGCGAGAGCAGACAGCTCGGGGTTAACCCCTCCGGCAGGGAGGGTGAGTTCAGGTAATAGATTGTTTCGACAAGCTGGGGGATTGGGAGGAGCAGCCCCTGAAGCAGAAGGCGGATCCTCATTGCAGAGGCCGACCGCTTCTGAGTCCGCAGACGGAAAGCCGGCGGCATCCTTAGGCACCAACCCCTGCGAAAGGAGTGGTTTTCCAACATACAGCTATGATCAAACTCTCGATATGTTCGCGCTAATGGGAAGTGCGAAAGGATCGAAAAATACCTCCGGAAGAGAAGCGAGGATATCGACATGGCTTGGAGTTGGGGTAGGCGGGGCTCGGTTCTCTTTCAGCAGGTCGTGCCTCACTGATTTAGCCTTCTTCTTCTTTTTAGGGCGGGAACTCTCGCCAGCTGGCTCCTCGGCTGCTGGCCTCTCGCTGGTTGGCTTCTCTCCAGCGGGCTTCTCACCAATAGGTTTCTCGCCCAGCGCTCTCTTACCAGCAAGCCTCTTGCCCATCAACCAGGGGCAACCCTATCACATTTGGCGCGAGCTCACGCCTGGGCAGCCGCGAGACGAGCCTGAAGCTCTTTTGAGAGCGGCTTTTCGGTGGGTTTGGCATGCATCTTCACAGATTGGCGGAGGCTCACGCTAGGAGTACGGACAATAGAGATGGCATGAGGGACCAACTCAGCGGCATATTTATAGGGCAAAGGTGGGGTCTACTGAAAGATTCTCTGCCAGGTCAGCATATACCCACCGAATATTTGGGGTTGGATGAGTCTTTCCGAGCGCAAGGCTATCTCCCAAAGAGCGGGGATTGTGTACAACCTCATATTCATTGGGTACGACCAAGGTCCCTTCAAGGACCTGGATTGGGCTAGTTTCGGGCATACAATTGGGTCAAGTAAGAAAACAGGCGGGAGGGCTCTCGCCGTGAGTAGGTGGGAAGGCTCTCGCCCGTTGGGTTAAGAAGCATAGTTCGTCGAGCTCGATTTGTCGAACTGAGGGCACAGTTTGTCGAGCGCAGATTGTAGGCTTAGGCTATAGCTAAACTTGGGCAGGCGAAAGGTCTCGCGCCTTGGACCGGCGGAAACCCCTTGGAGCTGAGTGAGGTTTCTCCACTCGACTCTCCTGCCAGCCCTTTGGGCGTTGAGTGATGCTTCTAGTTCCGCCCAGGGTAGGAGGGAAGGCTCGCGCCTAGAATAGCAGAGTTTGACTATTGGCATACCAGCTCAGGGGCATTTTAGTAATTCTAGGGTAACAGGAATACACTTTTTGTAGACCAGTAGTTGGAAAACTATAAATAGACCCACAAGATACCTCAGAAGGCAATTTTTTCCGCATACTCTCATTTTAGCACTCTAGAGTTTTCTGAGGTACTCCTAGCCCAATAATTAGCCTTGGAGGGGAAGTGTTAAGAGAGCTTCCGGGATAGTGGAGGGACCTCCCAACTGGGGTTTTGGGTCAGTTCCTGGTTCTTTGTCGCTAGACTTGGGTTGAGATCTGGGAGAAGTAGGTGATGGCTACTCACCAAGGTCCGAACGTTCGTTGAGGCCAGTTTTTGGCTTCAACAAGGGGGACAGGAATAACTTGAACCAATGTAGGGTCTTGCATTCCAATCGGTTGGCCGGAAACAACAGACAACAAGGCATGGATCTGCGACTACATCTCTAACATTTGCGTAGATATGGCCTCATTGCTCTGTCGCATTCCTTCTATCACGACCTCATTCTGATCTCCAGACGACTCGCCCTCGTATTGGGGAGTCGACCTCGGCGCAGGACGTATCGACATTCTAATCTCGACATTCTAATAACACAATTAATAACTAATCAAGACCTAGCGTACCGCTAGAACTACACAACTTAGTTCAGACTATACATGTACAAATACTTGCTTAAGCTGTTAAATTTCTCTGGGAATTTCATTAATGATGTCATGCCTAAACTTAGGATGATATACCGTCATCCTACTGACTCATGTGCCTAAACCATAAATGCATGAATTCTTATTCTTTTTTGACTTAAAACCATGCGTGTACATATGTTATCATGTAAATCTTTAGCTTGGCACGTGTGCTAATGCAATGCTATATCATGCATTTTGTGCTATGCAATCTAATAAAGGCCTTAGTGTATGTTATGAGCAGTGTACATATGAAATATTATGCATCCCATACTACATAATATCGCATGCAACAAAAAGTAAAAAAATCTAATGTGCATTTATGTGATGATTGTTATGCATCCCATACAACATAACAGTCACATGTTGTCTCCTATGAGGATTCATATACAAATACATATTATGCATCACATACTACATAATATACCATATATACTTCTTTTCATGCTTATGAGTGCAATGCTCATGCTTCAACCAAGACATACTGATGACACATCGGTGTGTGTATGCAATGGAATAAGACAACTAAAAATAACATGAGATGGTTGCTCGACCAATTGTCAAACATCTCATCCCTCTGATACCAACTATCACAACCCGCATTTTCCCTGAATTTAAATGTATATCAGAGTAAGAGAAAACACGTGTCGTGATGCCGCGCCATGCAGGGGATATCTGCAAACGTTCAGGGAAACACCAATCCTAACACAGTTTATGAAAGTACTAAGTTATGAGGTGAGAAAATCATGTTTTAAGTAAAGTTTTGGATGGCCCTATCCCTCGGCTTAGTGGATCAACTAGTCCACAAGTGAAATTACAATTTTGCGCTGCAGAAAATAGTTTGTTTATATTATTTGACATCCTACATGAGCAAAAACATCTATTTAGGACAACTCATGGTATGCAAGACTCTAGATTTAGTATAAGTATAGAACTTAGTTTGTACGTTCAATAAGATATAGTGACTTTAGCTTTTAGAAAATGATATGCATGAGATAGAAGTAATACTTTTATAATTTAAAATATCTAACATGCAACCTAGCATAAAACGTTCCCAAAGAGCAAGTAAAACAACACAATCATATAGAAGAGGCTTAGCAGCTAGAAAGTAATTAACATTAAACAAAATCCAATGGGCATCAACAACCTGACACGAACCCACTAAAATATATGTGTGTCTGAACAAGAGTAAAACAACACACTACCTCACAATCAGTGAAGAAAAGAGACAACTGCAGTCACCAGTCAAAAACCAACACTAGTTGCTCAACCGGCTACTTCTCCAAACCAGAGGCATTCAAAGAAAGAACACCTCAGAAAAAGTAAAAATACAAGTGGCGAATAAGAGTAAAGAGGTTAGCAATAACCAAAAAAGAAATAAAGTCTTACCAACCCATCATGAGGAAACTGACAAAACTCTGCAAATTAATTATATGACTAAGATAAAAGATTACTTATTGAGTTCAAAAGTAAAAAAGTTGCACCAAGTGCGAAACGAAGCCATGCTTCAAGAATATCTGCAAAAGTAAGCAGAAACACATATACCTGTAAAATATGAGGAAACATACTTAATAAATTCTACTCATGTGAATCATTAACACTGGTAAAAAATGGTGCTGAGTCGGTGGCCACCTTATCCAACCCAAACTTACAGAGCCAAAATATTTCAAGAAGGTACAATGGTGGTGGCAACATTGTCCAACACAGTCAAGCAGTCCGTCTCAATAAGACACTATGGTGGTGTCCTCAATATCCAACTCAACCCATCAGTCCAAACATATAAATAAGGTACTATGGTGATGACCAATTTGTCCAACTTAACCCCACAGTCCAAAAATAACTCTAGTAGTGTATTGATTCAAAATTTGGCACTAGGTTAATGGTCCTTTATCCATTGCCAACCCAAAGGCCACAACTAAACTCCAATAAACATCAATAAAACTCTAGCCAAAACAATAGATCTCTCCCCATTACAAAAGGAAAGAAAGAATCCTAAAGGAAAACCATCCTAAGCCATACTCGACGAATTAGACACAATTCAACGAAAGTTTTCGAAGTCCACACTGATTTGTCGAGTATACTCGATGAATATAGTAGATACATGATGAATTTCACTTGGAATCATTAATTATCTTAATATACGATGAATCAACAAAATTATCCCAAGTCCACGGAATAGCATCGAGTCAACTCGACGCCGTGTTGAGTGCATTCAACGCACTCGACGCCAAATAGCTAAGCTCAATGATTCTGCCTTCACTCAACGCCGTATTGAGTTTACTCAACGCCACGTTGAGTACACTCAATGCTTTTGCATTAGCGCCAAAACATCACTCGACGCACTCAATTCCAAACTAGCATTACTCGACGATTTCGTCGAGATAACTCGACGAATCAAACCTAGACTCAAATCCCACTGAACATCATGGCTTCACTCAATGCCAAGGATTCGCTCAATGCCACTAGTATTACTCGATGAAATCATCAAGATGACTCGACAAATTTGACTTAAACTTAAGATCACTCAACGCTAAGTCTGATTCACTCAATTCTCTCAGCACCACACTGGCATATTCGATGATTTCGTCGAGATAACACGATGAATTTTACTTAGTCTCACAGACCACTTGTATCTCTAAACGACACGCCTAAAACACTCAATGACTTAAGAATCACTCAATGCCAAGCACTACCCGATGAAATTACTTTGGATGCTCGTTGAATTTGACTATGCTCATACTGATACTCGCCAAAATTTACTTGGACAATTCTCAGCCTGTAGCTGACAACTCAAATCACTCATAATTGATGAAATTTAGATTTACAGTCACTAATTTGACGGATTAATCTTAATCCCTCATATACGACGAAATTTCCTTACATTTAACTAGCATAAGCTCGACTGGTTTTGCCTAGACTAATCAGTCAAATAGGACGAAATTAACTTAGATTTGTTGATATACAATGAAAATTACACTCAAGTCAACTGCCTTGTGCTCGACGTGATATCCTAGGCTATTAGCTATAAACTTGACGTATTAATCTAACCAGATTGATTCCATAATCAACAAATCTTACTCGGCTATCTCTAACAGAATCGACTAAGTTGACCTGGCTGGAAAACCTACACCACCATCAAATCGGCATCGGCCGAACCCTACTATACTCTTAAATGCTAAGGAAAGGAAGATGGCAACAGAAGATACATAAAGGAAAAGAAAACTTGGTAAGGGAAAAGAAGTCACCACTTGCCTCGACCTTGCCGAAATCCCACTGCACAACCACTCCTCTTTACAGATCTGGCCGTAAGAACACCTAAACAACAAATCCTGAAACTTTTCAAACGAAGGAGGCTCAAAACGAAATTCCTAACACCAAAAATTTCACAAAGCAGGAAAAACTCACCGTTGAAGCGTAGATCTTGGTGAGAGCTATCAGGGTCTACTCTCCGACAATGATTTTGAGCACCAAAGCTCCTACAATCGGCGGCCGAAATCCTATAAGTGTCTGCCGTTCTCGCTCTTTCGCAAACAGGCTGACGGTTTCAGGAAGAAGACAATGAATATGGTTACGTCTAATCACAAGGCTATTTATAGTGGCTAAGCAATATAATATATATTATTATTAAAACGTCTGATTGACCAAAACTCGCAGTAACTAAGATTTCTACGAAAATCATACCCTAGCTAAATACCGACATTGTAAATCCAACAGTGAAGTCGAAATCAAAATCCGACAAACAAAACTTGGGTAAAATATTTTGAAGTTAAAACACAACATTCCCAAAAAGGCTCCGCTGTGTTCCAAAACGAACCCAGGTTAGCAAGGGAATATCAAAACTCGCAAAAAATTAGCCATGCTAACATTCTAAGTCAAAACCTCGGGTACCAATGAGCAAAATGTCATGCTCCAACAACGACACCTATTAAACAAGCGTCAAAGTAATGCCCTGACGTTAAAATACATCACTAAAGAATTTAAATAAATTTTGAAAAATCGGGGGCGTTATATTTACAGCCTCCGATCTCCGGTGTCATGGAGATCAAGCACTTGTAATTGTAAAACACTTTTGATTCTATTTGAATAAAATCATTTATTATTCTTAATTCTTTGTATATCATCGTGGGTGTTAGCTGGTGGATCTCTTAAGGGTGTGTGCATCTTTAAGGAGAAATTTGCCCTGGAAAATGAGGTATGTGACCTACCGCCATGCGCTAGCAAGCTAGCGCCCCGCGGTAGCTTCCAGAACTAGTTTTCCCTAGGCAAAAATATTCGAATTTTTATTTAACTAGTAAAACTTTATTCACCCCCTCTAAGGCTGACCACTAGATCCAACAATGGCTTCAGAAGCACACACTTCAGTTACACACATAGGAAAACTCTTTTCCAAGTCAATGCACATAAATATCCATGTGATGACTTGATATCACAATATCATGACCTGTGAGAACTGGTCATCCGTCATGTACGTACTAGTCTTAATGTATAATCATCACCGTTAACTTCTAAGATGATATGACCTTTTAAGAATGAAGCTTCTAATAAACATAGGACCTCACATTCAAGTCATGCAATTGAATTCCAATGGAAGAAAACATTCTAAGGGCATTTATTATGTTATTCAATATATCATATAAAAATAATTTACATAATAAAAGAACTTGTCTTAAACATTGTTGAAACTAGTAACCCGGTTCCACCTAGAGTTTGGACTAGAAATTGCAGCACACACCTGCTCTTCTTGAACCACCATCTCGACGTGATTCACAGGATGAAACAGACCGAGGGACTCAGCTCAGATATCCCACCTCTCACTCGGAAGAATCAGATGTTATTACCCTCCCTAGCTAATGCTAAGCTAGGTGCCTCTGAGGAAGAAGATGGAAAGGTTCAACAACCAGTTCAAGGCACCTTATCGGTCTATTTATAGGCCTCTGAGTTTTATCTGCTAATAACCATACTGAACCGACCTGAAATTACCAAAATACCCTGGGTTGGGTTAGCCAACAGCCAAACTCCGCTGTTCTGAAGGGTTATATGCAGACTACCAGGGGCAAAAGGATAAAATTACATGTGGTAGAAGAGTAAAATTACCCTTGGGGGTTAGATGGTAAAAACACCCGTCTCTTATATGATGAGTGGGGAAGAGACCAGCAGTAGGGACGAGCCCATCTACTCGTCTCGCAGGTCTCCCGCCCTACGAGAGCCTTCTCGCACTCAAGGACCAGCCCGTGCCGCGAGATACATCTCGCCTACCCAGCCGAACCTCGTCTTGCCTACGGCGAGTGGACCGCATGGTCCCACTCGCCTCTTCAATTCTGCTCGCCACCTTCTTTACTCTGCTACTTGAGCCACCCCCCGGGAGCCCAAGGTTATACACAATCCCCACTCTTTTTGAGGTTGCCCCAAGATCGGAAAGAAAGTCCAACCGAGGCTCGTGGAGTTGGGATTCATTTATGGGAATCTTTGGCGGGCCCTCCCCCAGGAGCCTATAAATATGAGACCCCATCTCATCATGGAGTGCCCCCTCTCTCATTTCAACCTCTCTTCTACTGTTATCATGTCTCATAGTCAGAGTTTCGGCTAGCGCCTCACGATGGTTCGCATGCAAAATAAGGCCAACGTGGCTGCCCTAGTCCCAGCTCTAATCCGCACCCCTGCTTCTGCACCTTCATCATCTCGGCTGAAGAAGGAAAAAACCGTCGGCCTTCCATTCCCGGCTGGCGCGACCACTTCGGCACCCTCGGGAGCCGATGCACTTCCTCCCACACCCTTTGGGGAGAGACAGGTGATTCTCGACTCCTCCTCTTGCATGTCTTTTCCATCTTCTTTTATCGTCTCGTTCATTGGCCGTGTTTTTTCAGGGAGACCTCTCCAATCGCCCCATGCATGTGAATCCCCCTGATGCTACCGACAATCAATACCAAAACTCTAACTCGCCTTAGCAATCCTCACCTCCTATCGCGAAGAATGACAACCTCACACGTCTTGTGGGGAACCCTCGCATCCCCAGTAAATGAACTAACCTCGCCCACTTATCCACGCATCTCGTGGACTCCAAACCTTATTGCGAGACCATCATATATTCTGACCTTCAAATTTTTCTGTACAGGTATCCAGATCGACTCGGCCGCAGAGAACTTCTCCTCGCCACTGCCGAGTACAAGACTGTCTAGCCTTTTACTCTCGTCTCGCCGCAAGATGAACCCAGCATGGGTTGACCCTGGAGATCAAACTCTTACGATAAGTCACCTTTTTTTATGCGAGACCTGTGTTTTTGTCGGTGAGTGCCCGCTCGCTATGGGCGAGACCCCCATCGCCGAGCTCCAGTCTTAAATGCTCATCCTCACTTGTATTGCTCTAACCCTTCTCATAGGAATCATCTACCAATTCCTTGATAAGTATAGACACCCTTCTTTGATAGCTATTACCACCTAACTTGCCTTCGAGTGAGCCTACAGCCCTGCTAGCTAAATGAGAGCCTGGTAAGCTGGTCTGCTCGGTGTCTCCACTCCAAATCATATCCAACCACTGAGTGAGCCTACAGCCCTGCAAGCTAGATGAGAGCCTGGTCAGCGGGTCTGCTCGGGGTCTCCACTCCAAACCATCTCCAACCACCGAGTGAGGCTACAACCCTGCCAGCTCGATGAGAGCCTGGTCAACGGGTCTGCTCGGGGTCTCCTCTCCAAATCACCTCCAACCACCGAGTGAGCCAATAGTCCTGTCAGCTAGATGAGAGCCTGGTCAGTGGGTCTGCTCGGGGTCTCCTCTCTAAATCACCTCCAACCACCAAGTGAGCCTACAGCCATGCTAGCTGGATGAGAGCATAATCAGCGGGTCTGCTCAGGGTCTCCTCTCCAAATCACCTACAACCACTCAGTGAGCCTATAGCCCTGCCAGCTAGATGAGAGCCTGGTCAGCAGGTCTGCTCGGGGTATCCACTCCAAACCATATCCAACCACAGAGTGAGCCTACAGCCCTGTCAGCTAGATGAGAGTCTGGACAGCGGGTTTACTCGGGGTCTCCTCTCCAAATCACCTCCAACCACCGAGTGAGCATACAACCCTGCCAGCTAGATGAGAGCCTGGTCAGCAGGTCTACTCAGAGTCTCATCTCCAAATCATCTCCAACCATCGAGTGAGCCTACAACCCTGCCAGTTAGATGATAGTCTGATTAGCGGGTCTGCTCGGGGTCTCCTCTCCAAACCATCTCCAACCATCGAGTGAGCCTACAGCCCTACTAGCTAGATGAGATCCTAATCAGTGGGTTTGGTCGGGGTCTCCTCTCCAAATTTCCTCCAACCACCTAGTGAGCCTACAGCCCTGCCAGTTAGATGAGAGCTTGGTCAGCGGGTCTTCTCGGGGTCTCCTCTCAAAATCACCTCCAACCACCGAGTGAGCCTACAACCCTGCCAGCTAGATTAGAGCCTTGTCAGTGGGTCTGCTCGGCATCTTCTCTCCAAATCATCTCCAACCACCGAGTGGCCTACAGCCCTGCCAGCTAGATGAGAGCCTGGTCAGCGGGTCTGCTCGGGGTCTCCTCTCTAAATCATCTCCAACCACCGAGTGAGCCTATAGCCTGCCATCTAGAAGAGAGCCTTGTCAGCGGGTCTGCTCAGATTCTCCACTCCAAACCATCTCCAACCACCGAGTGAGCCTATAGCCCTGCCAGCTTGATGAGAGCCTGGTCGTCGGGTATTCTCAGGGTCTCCCCTCCAAATCATCTCCAACCACCGAGTGTACGTACATCCCTGCCAGTTAGATAAGAGCCTGGTCAGTGGGTCTACTCGGGGTCTCCACTCCAAACAATCTCCAACCACCGAGTGAGCCTACAGCCATGCCAGCTAGATAAGATCCTGGTCAGCGGGTCTACTTGGGGTCTCCTCTCCAAATCATCTCCAACCACCGAGTGAGCCTAAAGCCCTGCCAGCTAGGTGAGAGCCTGGTTAGCGGGTCTGCTCGGGGTGTCCCCTCCAAATCATCTCCAACCACCGAGTGAGCCTACAGCCCTTCCAGCTATATGAGAGCCTGTTCAGCAGGTCTACTCAGGGTCTCCACTCCAAACCATCTCCAACCACCGAGTGAGCCTACAACCCAGCCAGCTAGATGAGAGTCTGGTCAGCGGGTCTGCTCGGGGTCTCCTCTCCAAATCATCTTTACACACCAAGTGAGACTACATCCCTGCCAGCTAGGTGAGAGACTGGTCAACGGGTCTGCTCGGGGTCTCCATACACCCATTTCACCCTTAATGCCATGAAAAAGGACACCTGCGATTTCATCATATCAGAAGGCCATATCAAAATTGCAAGTATTGAATGATAAGAAATGTAATGGATAAAGAGTGCTATAGATAAAATCTCTTTAAGTCATCACCGCTTCGGGCATGATCGAGGGATACCCCATCCACATCCTGGAGGTGGTACCCTCTCGACTTCAAGATCTCCATTACTACAAAAGGACCTTCCCAATTGGGATTGAGCTTTCCTACTAAGGCTCTTCTTCCTGCTGCATCCACCTTTTTGAGGACCAAGTCGACCTTCTGGAACTGCTTGATCCTTATATACTTATAAAAATACTTTACCATTCGGCGCTTGACTTCCTCCTGCCGGATCAGCGCTAAGTCCCGGAGTTCTTCCACGAGATCAAGGGAGAGTTTTTGCTTTCCCTCGTTCTCTGTCATCCATCCTTCATCTCCCTCCCTTGCAACGGCTACTCTTTGAGAAGTGACTTTGAATTCTATAGGTATGATGGCCTTTGAGCCATGGGAGAGTTTAAACGGAGTCGCCCCCATGGCGGTATTTGGTGTGGTCCTCAAGGCCCAGAGAACTGAAGGGAGCTGTTCCACCCAGCTTCCCCTTAGGTTCTCCACTTTCTTTTTTCAAAAGATTCATGATAATTTTGTTCGCCGCTTCGACCTGTCCATTGCTCCGAGGATGGTGAACCGAGGCGAAACAGAGGTTCATGCCCAGCCGGATGCAAAAATCGATGAATTCCTTGCTAGCAAATTACGGTCCGTTATCAGTGATGATTGCCAGCGGTAGCCCATGTCTGCAGATGATCTCTCCCAATACGAAAGTTTTGACCACCTGTGATGTCACCTTAGCGAACGCCTTCACCTCCAGCCATTTTGAAAAGTAATCCACCATGACCAGCAAAAACTTCCTCTGGCCGCTAGCCTGGGGAAAGGGACCCACAATGTCTAGCCCCCATATCACGAAGGGCTAGGGAGCCGTGATTGTACGTAGCCTCTGGGAGGGAAGGAGTTGGAGGGGGTGAACTCTTGACACTTTTGACACCTTTTTGCGAATTTTCTGCATCTTTCCTAAGGGTAGGTCAGAAGTATCCCTGCCTCAACACTCTCCCCTCTAAAGTCTGACTCCCTGAGTGACTTCCACATTCCCCTGAATGAATTTCTTGCAGGACCCTTGGAACCTCCTCCTCAGACACGCATCAAGCCAGCAGACCCGATAGCATCTTACGGTACAATGCCCCATCTTTCAGCAGGTAGTATGATGATTTAAACCTGACCCACTTCTTATTGAGATCACTCTAGGGAATTTGTCCCGAGGTCAAAAAGGTGATGAAGGGGTCAATCCAAGAACCTTGCGGGTTTATCTCCATTAGCTCTCCCTCTTCTATGGATGGCCTGAAAAGTTCTGTCACCGTTCCTCCGGCTCGAGGGAAGTATCTGGCAAGTTGGTCAGCCTGAGCACTTTCATCCCTCGGGACGTGCTGAAGGGTGGGCTCCCTCACTTCAAACTCCCCTTTGATCTGGCCTGCAACAACCATAGAGTCCGTGGAGACCCAAACGCCTTGTTTGCTTAGCTCTTGAGCTAACCTGAGCCCTGCGATGATCTACTCATACTCTACTTGGTTGTTGGTGATCGCGAAGTGGATCTTCAAAGTCTGCTCAATTCTGGTCCCCTCTAGACTTACCAAGATCATCCCTCCTCCAAAAGAATTTCTTACTGACACTCCATCTACAAGCATTTCCCAAGCCGCTTGAGAGGGTGCTTTAGCCTATTGGATCTCAACCACGTAGTCTGCTAGGAAGTTGGCCACTGCTTGTGCCTTGATGGCAAGCTGAGGAGTAAAAGTGAGGTCGAACTCACTGAGATCTATCAACCATTTGGCCAACCTCCCAGAGTGCTCCACCCCTCCAAGATGTGACGGAGGGGGTGATTGGTCACTACCTGAATTGGATGGGCCTAAAAGTATGACCTAAGCTTCCTGGCCGATATGATGAGACCAAATGCCAGCTTTTCAAGGATGGGGTACCCGAGTTCCGCCTTCTTTAGGACCTTGCTCATGTAATAGATTGGGAACTGCCTTTTTCCTTCCTCTCGTATGAGAACCGAACTCATAGCTCTGATCCCTACTCCCAGGTACAAGAACAAGACATCCCCTTCCCTTGGCGCCTGGAGTAGAGGCGCCCAGGTGAGATGTTTCTTTAGAGTCTAAAAAGCTTCCTCGCATTAAGGGGTCCATTCAAATTTCTTGCCTCCTCTTAATGTCTGAAAGAAAGGCGAGCATTTTTCCTCGGCTCGAGAGAGGAACCTGCTTAGTCCGGTCAGCTTGCCGGTGAGATGTTGAACTTCCTTGGTGTTTCTGGGAGATTCCAGTTCTAGGATTGCCTTTACCTTATCGGGATTGGGTTCTACTCTGGATGGGGTAAGGAGATGCCCTAGGAACTTTCCCCTATTGGCTCCAAAGACACATTTCAGGGGGTTGAGTCTCATTTTATATTTTCTTAAGGTTCCAAAGGTTTCCTCAAGATCCAAGACATGAGATCTGAGATCTCGGCTTTTGATCATCACGTCATCCACATAAACTTCGAGGTTCCGCCCTTTCTGCTCTCGGAAGATCTGATCCATCATTCTTTGATAAGTTGTCCCCGCATTTTTCAATGCAAAGGGCATCATGTTGAAATAGAAGCATCCATCCTCCACGATGAAGGTGACATCCTTGACTTCCGTAGGGTGCATGCATATTTGGTGGTATCCTAAAAATGCATCTAGAAAACTCATCAGTGACAAACAGACGACTGAGTCAACCAGCGCGTCAATTTGAGGCAGAGGATAACAATCCTTAGGGCATGCTTTATTCATAAGAGAGAAATCTACAAACATTCTCCACTTACCCTCCCCATTTTTTACCATTACAATGTTGGGTCGAGGTTGAGATGGTGGCATGTAATATATGCATCGACCCCTGGCATGTCAGTCGCGCTACAGGCGAAGATGTCAATATTCCTCTATACACATGCCTTTATCTCCTCCTGGTCTTCTGAACTGAGCTCACAGCCGACTTTTATCTTCTATTTCCTTCCTTCTTTAGTGAGGATCTCTGTAACCCCCCAAAACTTGGAAATGATCTGGAAGCATCTTAAGGCCAATCTGGGGCCTGACAAGGGTTATACGGCCCGGGACACGGGCATGTCCAGAGCCGTGTCCTACTCTGTGTCAGCAGGGTTGTGTTGAGTGAGGCACATGGCCTAGGACACGGGCTTGTCCCGGTCGGACACGTATGTGTCCAGGTCGGACACGGGCGTGTCCAGGGTCGTGTCCTTCTCTGTGTTAGATGGGCTGTGTCAGGTGAGGGACACAGTATTTAACACAGGCATGTACAGGTCGATACGGGCGTGTCAAATGTTGACACAGGCATGTCTAAGCCCATGTCCTGGTCGGGACGTGACGGTTTCCTGTGTCGCTTGAGGGACACGCCCCATGACACGAGTGTGTCATAAGCTGACACCGGCGTGTCAAACAGTACACGAGCATGTCTAAGCCCGTGTCCTGTTCTGCATTCGATGATCGTGTTCAGATCGTGAGACACGGCCTGTGACATGGGTGTGTCACACGTCGTGTTCGGCCCAGGAAAGTATTTTTAAATGCGAGTCGTGGATGTTCATTTCCTTCAAATGGGATCCAACGACCCAGAGATCTCCCTGCTGTTATAAGGTCGGAAGTTGAGGGTTAAACCCTCATTTTATCTTAGTTTTTCTCTTTCTAAAGTGTTAGAGAGAGGGGAGAGCAAGGAAGAAGCATAAGGAGAGATCTGACCGCCGTTGGAGCTTCGTAGCCCCAAATCGCGTGCCGAGTCCAGATCCGTTTAGGCGAGGCTGTTGCAGGGCTTTCCATCCGGCTAGTTTTCCATGGCGCCAAAGTGAACCTCTAGGGTAACAATTCTCTTTTTGGACATGTGAAGTCCTCTTTCTTTCTGAAAAGGAAACCCGCTGATGAATTGTAAATATACCTATTTTTGTGTACATTAATTTAGTTGTTTTCATTTATTTTTGTCGTTTTTACTTATTTTTATTCAATAAAATGCTCTTATTTTTGTAAATATTATACTAACTTGTTTTATTTTTATTTTTCAGAAAATATCAAAATCTACCAAAAATTGACATGTCACGCCCGTGACATATTGGTCACGCTCGTGACTAGTGCGTGACACGTCAAATTCCCGTCAATCAGCAAATTTTGAAGAACAAAGCTTGACACGCCCCCTGTCACGCCCGTGTCACCCGATACGAGGCGTGACCCAAGCCCGTGTCACTCCACTCGACGAATTCATCTCGACGATCGTCGAGTGTCGACACTAGCCGACACGCCTAGAGTCACGCCCGTGACCTAGGGCGTGACACCTCTTTCCGCTCGACGATTTTCAACTCGACACTTTAAGCTCGACATTCGTCGAGTATCGACACCAGCCAACACGCCCAGAGTCACGCCCGTGACCTGGGGCGTGACCACTGCGCCTGGCCGACAAGACCTGCCCGAAGACTTTCGGCGCGCACCGCGCCCAGATCCACCTGCTTGACACGCCCAGAGTCACGCCCGTGACCTGGGGCATGACCACTGCGAGACCGACACGTGTCCAGCCCGAAGTCCACTTTCCCGTCAAATCGCCGGCTACCTTCTCAAATAGTACTGTCACGCCCCCTGTCACGCCCGTGACCAAGGGCGTGACCCATGTAAATTTTTTCTATAAATTCAAAGGTTCTGCTTTGGATTTCTGTTCCCTTTTTTGAACCACTTTGCTTAGGGTAGGTGCTGCCGAATTACCTTCTTATGCTATGTAAGGGATTTTCTCCCCCCTCTCTTAGTGTTTGTTTTTAGCTTTCTTGTAATCAATTTTTCATTAATAAAATGTGTTAGTTTTTTCTCTCTTTGCATAGCTTGGAATCCATTCATGCGCCCTACTCGAAGTGATTTTTTATGTTTGTTCTTATTTTGTTTTTCTTTTATGTCTTCTAAAATATTTTTAGCTTTTAACTTTTGTCTAATTTCTAGCCGTTATAATCGCAATTTTATTTTCATGCAAATACTTGTTTAGGTTTACTTTATTATTTTTATTTTGTTTTCATTCCTATAAGTTTATAAAACAATGTTTTAAAAGGTGATTTTTAATTTTCTTTTAACTTAGGCTCTTTAGGATTGTAAAACTTTTCGTTCTCTTTTAGTCTTATTTCCACTTTTTAGGCATTTCTATAAAATTATAAGAATGAAAACATAATCGTTTTAATTTTTCAAGCATTTTCGTTTCTAATTTTATTTCAAAAACTTTTTGCTCTTTTAATTTTTTCGTTGTCTTTTTATGCATTTCTACCGCATTCTAGCGGTAGAAATATATTCGTTTTCATTTTTCGAGCACTTGCGTTTTCATTTTTATTTGCAAAACTTTCTTCCCGTTTACTTTTTATTTTCGCTTTTTATGCATTTCAACCGCATTTTAGCGGTAGAAATGCTGTTGTTTTCATTTTTAGACAACTTAGTTTTTGTTACATTTTTCTGTACTTGTGCGCATTTATTTCCGCCTACTCGTTAAGAGTTAAATGGCGCTCGCTTATTTTACTTTCTGTAGAGTGCGTGAGTTTGTAATTTTCTTTCTTTCCGCCTACTCACTTGAGTTAAATGGCTGGATTTTATTTCGCTAGAGTGTGTTTACTTTCTTGTAGAGTGTGTGTGTTTTTCAGTTATGTCGAGAGAGAGTGTGCGTGCGTTGCATTTATTTTGTCCTACTCGGTTGAGTAGGACCCGTATTTATTTTCTCCTACTCATTTGAGTAGGACTTGCGTGTGTGCGTTTTACTGCTTTCATTTCTCCCGCCCACGCGCTTGCGCCGGGACTCGCAATTTACAGCTTTCTTCAGTCCTACTCGTTTGTGTAGGACTTGTAATTTTCAGCTTTCCTTTACTGCTTTATTTTATCGCTTTCATTTACTGCTTTCCGTTACTGCTTTCTTTTCTGCTTTTTCCGCAAGTCGTCCCCATTCCGATGAGTGGCTAATCATTTTTAGCCCACGGCATCGAAGAGCATTGGGACAGATAAAATAGCTTAAAATAATTAAAGGTCATATCTTTCTAATTAATTAAAAGTACTTAAGGTTTGCCCGGGGTTAACGACGCGTAGGACCACATATCGATGTGTGGGACCTATTTCCGTTTTCCATACGCTCGCCAAGAGGCCGTGCGTATGGACAGATCACCCCTTGGCAAAGAGAGGTCCGCACTAACCCTCGAGAGAGGAGGCGCGCCAACTCTACCGGATTGGGTTCCCCACCCAATAGCGGGGTTCTTAGTGTAATGCAGGCGTTAAGAGAAATCCTTCGTCGGACGAGAGCCCGGTCGAATAGTCTTAGCGTTCAGGTGAGCGATAGCCCTATAGCTAGGTGAGCTCATTTTAGTGGAACCTCCACGGCCAAGTCTCCGCCTTAATTAATTAGAAATTTAGGAGCTCTTTTTATTTAAAGTTTATTTTAGTTCAATTGTTTTTTCGGTGCCATCGAGCTAAGCTCTTTATCGGCACCACCTTCATGCTTTCATTTTTCTTTCTGCCATTTTCTGCTTTTTATTATATATAAAATATCCCGACAAGATAATTATCCGTAAAATAATAGTTCCCTCCAGGGAAGAGTAGAAATAATCGAACCGGACCCGAGAACAATACGACCTCGATATTCCACCCGGAATATCCTGTACTACTCACGATAGGTGCACTTGCCTCCTTTCGTTAAAACTCGATCTAAACCGTTTTATATCCAAATAAATAAATACGCGCGCCCCGTTTTCTTAAATAAAATCACTTCGCCTTTTTCTCAAATAAAACCGCCGGGTCGCCGCGTGACCGTAAATAATTTTGGAGTTTTAACCATCAAGTTTTTGGCGCCGTTGCCGGGGAGGTTTTCGGTTTGTTATTTTGAACCTTGGAGTTCTATTAATTTTACCTATATATATATATTTATATAAAAAAAAATAGTTTGGCCAACTAACAAAAAAAATATAATAATAATAATAATAATAATAATAATAAATACCAAAAAATATATATTTACAAATTTATAAAACAAAAAAAATTTTGAAAAGCTTACAAAACAAAAATTTTTGAAAAACCTTAAAAATTAAAAATTTGAAATAACTATAAAACTAAAAAAAACTAAATAAAAAACAACTAAAACCCAAAAAAAATGAACAAAAAAAAACTTAACAAAAAATTTTTTTTATTTTCATTCTTTTAATAATAAAAAAAAACAACAAAAAAACTATAAAACAAACAAAACTAAAAAAATTCGAAAAAAAAATGAAAAAACGTAACAAAAAAAAAAGAAAAAAAAAAACGTCCTTAAAAAAAACTACAAGTGTATATATTTTGTCTTTTTATTTTAACTTGTTCTGTTTTGTTTCGCTTCGGCGTGCTTCCATTCTTGTGCTCGTTAGGGGTGCGCATTTCCATCACACTCACGTAGCTAAGGCCTTAGTTACCTTCGAGTCCCCCACGCACTTGCCCCCCCCTACCGCCCGCACTCTTTAGGCCGAGTTTATCCTTTTTTGTTTTTTCTGTTATCTTTTTGCTTTTTCTTCTAAATAATGCAGGGTTTCAACCTGCGCCTTCCCGGACTCGTCTAAGGGAAGCTCCTTCCCTCCCTTTTTCTTTTTGTACTTATTTTATTTTGTATATTATCTATTCCGCATACTTAGATTGCAACATTGGGAACAATGTTGGGTTTAAGTATGGGGGTGTTTTCCTATACTGCATTTTTTATTCTGTACTCATCAAAAATACAAAAAAAATTTGCAAAACATAAAACCTAAAAATTTTTTCCCTTTTTTTATTTTCATAAAACTTCAAAAAAAAAATCCCTTTCCCCCCATCTTCTTATTTGTAAAAGCTTGCATTATGCCTACCCGCGACGTTTGACTCATCGAACCAACCATTCAAATAAGAGTCTGTTCGCGGGGGCTGCATTCGAGTTTTCACTTTGTTCATTTTTTGTAAAAATCTCTCTTTCCCCCCTATCTTCTTTAAATAACACTTCTTTCTCTCCTCTTTCTTGTAAATTACTTATCAAAATACACTAAAAATCAAAAAAAAAATAGAAAAACCCAAAATACCAAAAAAATATAATAACTCTAAAAATCTTAAAAAGATAATAATTAAAACACAAAAAAATGATAAAATCCCTAAAAAAATCAAAAAAAAAATGTTTTATTAATTATATAACAAAATAAATCGAATATACCATTTCTTAACCCTTTTTTGCTTTCCAAAAATCTAGTTCCGAGTTAATTTATAAGCGAATTCTTTTTATTCTTTGCTTACTATTCGTTTATTAATTAAAGTTTGATAGATTTAAGTGTCTGGGGTTAAGATTTAAAGAATTTTTTATGTCTTTTCCTTATAATATGGAACTTGTTTTTCACCACCACTTCTAATTTTATAAATAGAAGCTCGTTTTTTATGTTAGAAAATAACATCCATGCATTTCAATTATTTCTACTTCATGCTTTTAGAAACATTGGAACGTTCATTTTAAAAAGGTTGCTCTCAAAACTTTTTTATTAAAATCTAGTTTTCTTTTTGAAAAAAATAAACCCACTTCCTTTTTTTCATGTCTTACTTGACATGTTTACCCCTATCCCTTTAAAAGATCTTATGTCAATGGGAATAAGATTTCATTCCGTAAACATAGGCACCCAATATTTAAAAAAAAAAGATTATATATGGAGTAAGAGGATAAAATTCATTACTCCTACAAATATACATTGGGTTAATTTTATTCTTATGAAGTTGAAAAACAAAAATCATATTAGGAAAATAAGATTTCATTTTCCTAATAATCCAAAAAAAAAAATGGAGGTTCGAGAAAAAATTACCTCGCCTCAATATTCAAGCCTTCTTCATAAACCACCAAACCACTTAGCATATTTCAATAATTCTAGAATTAATTTAAAATTTTTTGAGATCATAATTTTTAAATTGCATTATTTCCTTTAACTTCTTTTAAGCTAAAGTTTTTTTTATATAAATCCAATCCATCTTTGTTAAACTAACAAAAATGAATTTTTGCTTTCTATTTTATTTTATGTAGAAGTCTTTTTGAAACTCTTCCTCTATTCATAACATTTCATAAATTAGGATTTAATTCTTTAACCCCGGATGTTTATTTTGATCTTCCTTTTAATTAAGTCAAGCGGTAGCTAAACTTAGGATTTCTTTTATTCCTTATAAGTTCATCTCCAACTTTTGCTCTAGAATAGCAAAAGCTTAAGTATGGGGGTATTTGATGAATTGTAAATATACCTATTTTTGTGTACATTAATTTAGTTGTTTTCATTTATTTTTGTCGTTTTTACTTATTTTTATTCAATAAAATGCTCTTATTTTTGTAAATATTATACTAACTTGTTTTATTTTTATTTTTCAGAAAATATCAAAATCTGCCAAAAATTGACATGTCACGCCCGTGACATATTGGTCACGCCCGTGACCAGGGCGTGACACGTCAAATTCCCGTCAATCAGCAAATTTTGAAGAACAAAGCTTGACACGCCCCATGTCACGCCCGTGTCACCCGACACGAGGCGTGACCCATGCCCGTGTCACTCCACTCGACGAATTCATCTCGACGATCGTCGAGTGTCGACACTAGCCGACACGCCTAGAGTCACGCCCGTGACCTAGGGCGTGACACCTCTTTCCGCTCGACGATTTTCAACTCGACACTTTCAGCTCGACATTCGTCGAGTGTCGACACCAGCCAACACGCCCAGAGTCACGCCCGTGACCTGGGGCGTGACCACTGCGCCTGGCCGACAAGACCTGCCCGAAGACTTTCGGCGCGCACCGCGCCCAGATCCACCTGCTTGATACGCCCAGAGTCACGCCCGTGACCTGGGGCTTGACCACTGCGAGACCGACACGTGTCCAGCCCGAAGTCCACTTTCCCGTCAAATCGCCGGCCGCCTTCTCAAATAGTACTGTCACGCCCCCTGTCACGCCCGTGACCAAGGGCGTGACCCATGTAAATTTTTTCTATAAATTCAAAGGTTCTGCTTTGGATTTCTGTTCCCTTTTTTGAACCACTTTACTTAGGGTAGGTGCTGCTGAATTGCCTTCTTATGCTATGTAAAGGGATTTTCTCCCCCCTCTCTTAGTGTTTGTTTTTAGCTTTCTTGTAATCACTTTTTCATTAATAAAATGTGTTAGTTTTTTCTCTCTTTGCATAGCTTGGAATCCATTCATGCGCCCTACTCGAAGTGATTTTTTATGTTTGTTCTTATTTTGTTTTTCTTTTATGTCTTCTAAAATCTTTTTAGCTTTTAACTTTTGTCTAATTTCTAGCCGTTATAATCGCAATTTTATTTTCATGCAAATACTTGTTTAGGTTTACTTTATTATTTTTACTTTGTTTTCATTTCTATAAGTTTATAAAACAATGTTTTAAATGGTGATTTTTAATTTTCTTTTAACTTAGGCTCTTTAGGATTGTAAAACTTTTCGTTCTCTTTTAGTCTTATTTCCACTTTTTAGGCATTTCTATAAAATTATAAGAATGAAAACATAATCGTTTTAATTTTTCAAGCATTTTCGTTTCTAATTTTATTTCAAAAACTTTTTGCTCTTTTAATTTTTTCGTTGTCTTTTTATGCATTTCTACCGCATTCTAGCGGTAGAAATGTATTCGTTTTCATTTTTCGAGCACTTGCGTTTTCATTTTTGTTTGCAAAACTTTCTTCCTGTTTAATTTTTATTTTCGCTTTTTATGCATTTCAACCGCATTTTAGCGGTAGAAATGCAGTTGTTTTCATTTTTAGACAACTTAGTTTTTGTTACATTTTTCTGTACTTGTGCGCATTTATTTCCGCCTACTCGTTAAGAGTTAAATGGCGCTCGCTTATTTTACTTTCTATAGAGTGCGTGAGTTTATAATTTTCTTTCTTTCCGCCTACTCACTTGAGTTAAATGGCTGGATTTTATTTCGTTAGAGTGTGTTTACTTTCTTGTAGAGTGTGTGTGTTTTTCAGTTATGTCGAGAGAGAGTGTGCGTGCGTTGCATTTATTTTGTCCTACTCGGTTGAGTAGGACCCGTATTTATTTTCTCCTACTCATTTGAGTAGGACTTGCGTGTGTGCGTTTTACTGCTTTCATTTCTCCCGCCCACGCGCTTGCGCCGGGACTCGCAATTTACAGCTTTCTTCAGTCCTACTCGTTTGGGTAGGACTTGCAATTTTCAGCTTTCCTTTACTGCTTTATTTTATCGCTTTCATTTACTGCTTTCCTTTACTGCTTTCTTTTCTGCTTTTTCCGCAAGCCGTCCTCATTCCGATGAGTGGCTAATCGTTCTTAGCCCACGACATCGAAGAGCATTGGGACAGATAAAATAGCTTAAAATAATTAAAGGTCATATCTTTCTAATTAATTAAAAGTACTTAAGGTTTGCCCGGGGTTAACGACGCGTAGGACCACATATCGATGTGTGGGCCCTATTTTCGTTTTCCATACGCTCGCCAAGAGGCCGTGCGTATGGACAGATCACCCCTTGGCAAAGAGAGTTCCGCACTAACCCTCGAGAGAGGAGGCGCGCCAACTCTACTGGATTGGGTTCCCCACCCAATAGCGGGGTTCTTAGCATAATGCGGGCGTTAAGAGGAATCCTTCGTCGGACGAGAGCCCGGTCGAATAGTCTTAGCGTTCAGGTGAGCGATAGCCCTATAGCTAGGTGAGCTCATTTTAGTGGAACCTCCACGGCCAAGTCTCCTCCTTAATTAATTAGAAATTTAGGAGCTCTTTTTATTTAAAGTTTATTTTAGTTCAATTGTTTTTTCGGTGCCATCGAGCTAAGCTCTTCATCGGCACCACCTTCATGCTTTCATTTTTCTTTCTTCCATTTTCTACTTTTTATTATATATAAAATATCCCGACAAGATAATTATCGGTAAAATAATAGTTCCCTCCAGAGAAGAGTAGAAATAATCGAACCGGACCCGAGAACAATACGACCTCGATATTCCACCCGGAATATCCTGTACTACTCACGATAGGTGCACTTGCCTCCTTTCGTTAAAACTCGATCTAAACCGTTTTATATCCAAATAAATAAATACGCGCGCCCCGTTTTCTTAAATAAAATCACTTCGTCTTTTTCTCAAATAAAACCGCCGGGTCGCCGCGTGACCGTAAATAATTTTGGAGTTTTAACCATCACCCGCTCTCGCGAGTATGCGGTGAGTGTGAGGTGTTCCTTTAGGTGGATATGAATAGTCCCCCTAGTTTTGCATGTAGAGTCCGAAATTGAAGTACAGACATAGGCATGGTGTGTGAAGCCTACCCGGACAAGTTGGTCTAGATCAGTGATGTTTCATTATGCATGAATAGTGAGAGAGGACTCCGTGCAAATGGTTGTTTTCGGGTTTTTCTACATGGTAGATTGCAACAGGGATCCTTGGGGATTAACTCCAAGGTGCACCCAAAAATCTGGGCAGAAGCGAATTTTTGCCGTATCGGTGGCCTGGGAGCTAGCTGTGTACATAACCGGGTTTTGTACGATTGTTTGATCGATACTTTGGGACTGGCGGAAACATGGCCAGCGCCAATGGCTAAATTGTTGTGGCGAAGTGAGCGAGGGGCAGGTGGAAATCTACCCACTCCATTTGCTTCGGTTACAGCGACTTAAGGTATATGGGACTTACCGATAACTTGGAGAGCAAGTCTAGGCTGCGGCTGAAGGAATAAATGCTCAAGTTGTTTACCGTCCTATGGGCAGTGGTGGACTGCGGAATGAGCTGGGTTCAGACTGGGTTCACCGAGTAAGTGCCCTGAGAGCACGGGGTGTGAGTCCTTGCGGGCCTACACCTGTGGTGAAGTGTGCTGGTGTTGTACTTTCACTTTAATGTTTTGTTATGCTAATAAAGTGCAGGGAAGGAGCATCGCCGCCCCGAATTAAGGGACGGGATCGTTATAATTTGGTCAGCTTTAGGTGACCGTTAATTTTGTTTGCCACCGCTGCGGTGGAATGTTGATTGCAGGTGCTGCGGAGCCTAGTGGCAAGTAGCGGGTTGAAGCCCTGGTTGCTGTGCAGGCCCTCGATGGCCAAAGTAAATATTTACTTTTATGCTCATGTGTGGCCGGCCTGCGTGCCGATGTTTGGAAGACATTTATTATTTAAGTAAACTCTTGTAAGGCCATAAGGCCAAGTACTTTGTGTATTTGTACGCTCATTCATACTTTGGGTTTTTAGTGGACATTCATGCTATGGCTTGGGTTCTTATAACTGTTTTAAAAAGCTTCCGCTAGAATGCTCTGAGTTAGGACGCGTGTTTCTTTGACAGTAATTTGGTATTAATACGTAACTCCACTAGCTGTCCATGGTATATGGTGTGGGGCCCCGACCGAACCTTCTATTATATCTCATGTGACGGATGGGGGTGTTACAATTTGGTATCAGACTATGGCTTCGGTCTTGCTTATTTGAATTCGTGGGCGAATTATTTTAAGGGGTGGTGAGCACATATATATGCGTCATCGTTATAACATGAAAAGAACTCATGAATGTCCACTTAGGAAAGAAAATACATATGTTTGAGGAACCTGCGTGTTCCTTGTTGAAGCCAAAAATGACCTCAACGGGAGTTCAAAAAAGCGGTGCAGCCAACACCTACTTCTCTCGAGCCTCGACCCTCGACTAGTTGCAAAGGACCTAAGACTGACCCAAAGCCTCAGCAGGGAGGTCCTACCTCACACCCGGAAGATCTCTGAGAACTTCCCCTCCAAAGCCAAAAGCTGGGCTAGGAGCTCCTTAGAAAGCACTAGAGATTTGGAGGATAATGAGAGCTTGCTTTCCAAGGAGCCCTTATGGGTCTATTTATAGTTTTCTGAGTTGGATCTGCAAATAACCATACTGGGTTGACCGGAAAATACCAGAATACCCCTGATTGAGTCTGCCAACAACCAAACTCCGTTGTTCTGAGGAGTTATACGCAGACCACTAAGGGCAAATGGGTAAAATTACCCAGGGTACAAGAGTAAAAACACCCTTGGGCATAGAAATGTCAAAATGGCCTTTCTATATGGCGAGTGGGGGAGAAACTATCGGCGAGATGAACCTTCCTCCCGTCTCGCCTACTGTAGACGCAGTGAGTCCTTCTCGCGGCCGAAGGTCTTCTCGCGCCCTTAGGAGGGGCGTCTCGCCTAATGTAGGGACCTCATATCTCGCCAACTGCGAGTAGACCACATGGTCCCACTCACCCATCAATTCCACTCTCCCTGCCTCGTCTATCTCGTGCTTTCGAGGTCCTCTCGCGAGCCCAAGGTTGTACACAATCCCCGCTCTTTTCGAGATTAATCTAAGCTCGGAAAGAACATACAACCGCGGCTCGCTATTAATACGTATTTATTGACGTATTTATGAGAGAATCTTCTGAGTCCCCTCACCTGAACCTATAAATATGGGATTACTATCTCGAATGGAGGTTGCCCCTTTGAACATCCCCTCCTTCCTTGCCACACTGTTCATCATGTCTCAAAGCCAGAGCTTTCGCGAGCGCCTTGCCAAAGTGCGTAAGCAGAAAACCGTGGCTGCTTACACCTCAACCTTAGTTTGCTCCCTACCTTCTGTTCCATCCTCTCCCTCACACCTAAAGGGGGTAAAAATTGGTGGCCCCTCTTCCCCTATCGAGGGGCCTTCTCGCGTGGTGCTGGAGACCTGCCCCACCCCTCCTCCCTCATCTCCTAAAGAGAAAGGGGTGAGTTCTCGCTTCTATCCTTATTACTCCTTCAATATTTGTATCTGTTTTCTTAACGGTTTCTCTGCAGGGAGCTCCCGCGGCTATACATCTACTGGAAAACCAGCGAGATGACTCTGTCAGCCACTGCGAAGATTCTGACTCGCAGTTACCTTCCACTCCTCTATCTACTCCTCCCTGCGAGAGGAGAGACGATCCCTCCCAGGCCGCCGGGACCTCTCGTCCCCCTAGTAAGGAATCCATCCTCTCGCTTCTCTGTCCCACTCGCTACTCCCACACACTCCTGCGGGATCTTCTCTCAACCTGCTCCTTTACTTCTTCTGCAGGCGCCCAGACCGACTCGCCAGCTGAGGAGCACCCTGGGCAATCTGTCGTCCTGCCTCTAACTCCTCTTGACGGGATTGAAGATTTTCTTGGTGACCCTGCGAACCCGTTGGAAATGAGGCGCAATACTGCAGAGCTGTTTAGGAAGCACGCGGGCATTATCCACTCGCTGGCACTGGATAAGCAGGCGGCGGATCGACGCATCGAATGGCTGGAGAATGAATGCGCTCGTCTATCCTTCGAGGCTAATGTTGAGTTAGATGTTGATGGCACCAACCGGACGCCATCATCAATGAGACTGACATGCAGCTCCGTCTCGCGCACCGTGGGCTTGAGTCCGTTCGCGCCTTCCACTCGCGTAGTAGACCTCCCTGCGCGGTAGTTCGTGGTGGCCGCTGGCAATGACACCTGTACTGAAGGTCGTCCGTCTCGCCCCTTCTCTTCTATTTTCTCTGAATGATGTAATAATCAAATAATCGTTGTGTGCTGCTTGCTGTCTCGCTGGTATTATCAGAACTTGATATCCGCTGTTTGCGGGGAGGTATAATATATATTTTTTATTGCTGGTTTAAATACTCTTTAATTTCTTTTAATCACTGTCTCATGATTGCGACTGACGACGCTAATCGTGGTTTTTTAGGTGAGAGAGTGTAAAACACCAGTCGACCCTCCCTCTCCCTCTGTACCTTTTCTCGCGCATTAATCATTTCACCATATTTGCTATAAATATCTCGTCCCTGGATAAGATGGATATCCGCGTCTATTACTCTTGCTGCCCAAGTTCTTGCTTCCTTGCTTTAGCCGTCTCGCCGATTCTTCTCGTGTTTCTCTCCCAACCTTTTTATCAGTGTTTTTTCTTGTTACTCCATTCTCTCCCCTTCTTGCCTAAAGCCATCTCGCCAACACCGTCTCGCCAAGGATGGAAAAGAAGAGAGTTGAGGAAGGCGAGGGGCGCAGCCGCTGCGGGAAGCGGTTCACTGACCATGACTTCCCGCTAGGCAGGCTTCCTGAAGAAGACTACCGCGGGTTCGTCCGCGAGTACCTGGCGGAGGGGACCGTCTCGTGGCCTCCCAAAGTTGGCGAGTCCATCAGCACTTACTAACCGGGAGAGCTCGCTTTCCCCGTCTCGCACTTTGAAGCGGGGTTGAGGCTGCCTCTACGGCCTAAGGTAAAACAAGTTTTCAAATACTTCGGCGTCGTCCCGGCGCAGTTCAACCCGTATGCTATTTCGGTATTGATCGCCTTTGCCTGCTATACGCGTCGGGAGCGCATCGAGTTCAGCTTGACGGTATTCTGCAAGCTCTTTATCTACCACGCCAGCGCTGATGGTGTCTCGTACTTCACCGGCCAAGGGCTCAAGGTGTGCAAGACGCCCCACAAAAATCACCACTAGCTCACGCAGTTCATTTTCATCCGCGGCGACCGTGGTTACTTCGGGGGCATCCCGCTCGCGCCGGTGTCTCTCCTAGAAAGCTTCTATGCCACACCGTAGGTCAGCGGCCTAGAGAAGCTGCTGTATGAATATTTCGTCGGTAAGAACTTCGAGGTAAACTACCTATGGCGAGGCCTCGACTCGCTGCCTCCGGTACTCCCTGGTGAAGGTACTCTTTCTTTTCTATCTCGCTGTGTCTGATTGCTTCTCCGTCTCGGCTTCTTACCGCCTTTGTTTGTCTTTCAGGGGAGCGAGTAGTGCCAGCCCGTCCTCCATACAAAAGTAACATCCACCCTTCCAAAGGCCTCGATCTCGCAAACGCGGCAGCTGAGGCGCCGAGAGAGTCCCTGACTCATGCCCCTCTCAAGAGGCCTCCAGGCGACACAGCGCCCTCTCGCTCCAGCCATCCAAAGAGAATGAAGAAGGCTTTGGTGGTCTCCAAGGGGAAGAAGAAGGTGACCCCAAAGGAGAAGGAGATAGTGGGGTCTCTGAGCCCCATCTCTGTGGACGGGTCTCCGTCGCCCTGCTCGCCTCGCCAATAGGCCGTCTCTCCAACTTGCGAGACGGCACTCCCCAATCAACCTGCTGCCACCTCCAATCAACCAGCCGCTACCATCAATCAACCGGCTACTACTGCCTCTCGCGAAGGCACTTCCTTCAGCCGTCCCGCCCCGTCGTCCCACATGAATTATAACTTGGGCCTGTGGTTTCCGATGCAGCTGGGGACCATGTTCTGTTGTGTGGACGGGACGCCAACCGCGTCTCCATTTCTACCCTCCTTCCCCCTTGGAATGAGCAGGAGGAGCCCACCAGCCATGCCTTTACCGTGGGATACGGCCTCTACGGTGGTCTCGACGCAGTCTCCCCTGAGAGCGAGTCTACGCAAGACCTCGTTATGAAGTCCTCCCATATCCAGATGCGGGATTTGGAGTTCTCGCACCGTGCCGCGTGCCGTCTAATATATATCAACAAAAAATGTCAGAGAGTGAGACGAGCCTGGAGGCGGAGCGGGAGCGGTCAGAAGATCTCGCCAAGAGGTTGTTTGATGCCGAGAGCCTCCTCGCCAAAGCCCAAGGCGGAGTGGTAAAGCGCTATCCTTACCCTTATTCTTTTTCTTTAGGAGCTTCCAACTAAAAACCTTACATCTCGTAGGATGCCGAGACGGCGGAGTGGCTGCGCTGGTGAGCAGCGGCCCTGGAGGAGGAGGTCAAGGACTTAAAAGCCCAGAATACTCGCCTCCAGGCCTACGTTGCGTCATCGTATCGCCGCGAGCCCTTTCGGACACCTCCGCCGCACTATTCTTTTGACGAGGTCGAGGAGCAGTGCCGATATGCTCGCATCAGGGTCGCGGAGCTAATCCTGAAGATGATGAAGGACTTAGGGGTTGTGAAGGACGATTCAAAAATGGTGACTGTTCGCGACCTGGTCACCCAGCTCTTTGGCGAGGAGAGGGAGGATTCTTCATCCGGCGAGGAGGAATGACGTGCCACCTCCACAATCCAGAATCCTGCTCTCCTCTTCCTTCTGCTGCTGCTTGTAATGTAACACCTCCCCTATAATGACCGTATAATATGGGTCCGGCCGGTGCCCCACAACATACGAACGCCACAGCTTTAGTATTATAAGATGATATAGCTACCCAAACTCAAAACACTAGCACAACATAGCGGAAACAAAGCACGACTAGAAGTTATCCACTAACCATAAGAGTTACAACATTAGCCTTAAGGCCTACAACAAAAGTCCAAATTCAAGAAAATAACAGTCATGAATGTGCATAGCACTCCTAGTCTACCTCGGCATGCAAGCCGGACAAAAGAGTCTCAAACATACATCATCATAAATGTAGCGCTACAAAAGAGGAAACAATTCATGGGGCTTAGGCCTTTCTGGCCGGCGCGCTAGCTCCTGCATGCGATCCTTTCCCTGTAAAAGTTATTAGTAACGTGGGTCAGCAAAGGCTGAGCTCAAACTGTGTAACAACACATCTCCTCCCGGCCATCCCTAACGGACCCCAGGGAACCCTCCAACCTGCAAGTCAGCACTTCATATGCAATATAAATATCTATAAACTGAAAAGCATTAAAACAGGCTTGGATGTCTCAATCATCAAACATGTTCGCTATTGGTTGAGCATATAATAAGAGGGCCTACTATACAACATGAATGCAACACTCGGGCTTCACCCAAGGCACCCTACTGCGTATGCATCTAGCACAACATCACATCATTTGGGTACTCACATTTCCCCATTGGCATAAAGCCGCAAACAATGAGGGAGACGCAACTCCCTCAAACGGCGCACAGGCTGCCACATGAAATTCTTGCCAAGGCCGCACCCGCTCGTGGGCTTAGCCCCGGGCTTGCTTGCATGCTCTGACGTCTCATGTCAGGATTCCAACAAACACAGACTGACCGATTCTAAGAAGCCTCGCTGGACCCCACCCGCTCATGGCCTCATTGCACGGGCTTGCCCCGAGCTTGGCATTCTCGTCAGTCTCACAGAAGGGGACTAGTCTCGCCGGGACACTCTCCACACATGACGCACATGTCACGGGATAGCCAGCCGACCACAGAGACATAGCCACGCCTTGGCACATCACAATCCAAGACTAAAAACACCATAATTCCTCATTTGTACTGCAGCGTTCCCGCGCACCAAGGAAACCATCTCCAACTCGTGCGGAGCTAACCTTGTCCACCAAGGAAACCATCTCCAACTCATACGGAGCTAACCTTGTCCCTCAAGGAAACCATCTACCGCCACGAGGAGCTAACCTTGACCGGTTCCGACTACACGTACCTTTTCAAACAAAAGGGAATTCACCACCACAACACAAACGGCATCTTGCCGCAACGGAATCTCTATGAATCCCTAAGTTTGTATGCAACATCACCGAGTCGGACTAACGGTCGTGACTACGGCTTCACCCACCATGCCTAATCCACTAGAGGAGCGGATCTCTAATGCATAAATATGTCGGGGACGGACTCAATCGACCCGGAGGTTCCTCTTGAACCTTGGCAACCAAAACCCCTCTCATTTGGGTGGTTGGTGCCCAAAATCTAGAAGAAAATGATGCTAAAAACATGCATCCTAAAGACCGAGAGGAGAGTTGTCGTTACCTTCTGACTCCTCTTCCTTGCCATGGTAAAATAGTCGGATGAAAACCTTCGCAACGATCTAAGCTCCACGGATCTGGACTCGGTTCGCGATTTGGAGCACCGAAACCCTTCCTATAGCCCAAGACCTTCTTCTCCTTCCTCCTTGCTCTAGCTTCTCTTTAGAACTTTGAAAGAGAAGACTTGGAAAACCATGAGGGTTTCCAAACCTCAAATCGGACTTAACTTCCCAAGAGATGGCCTGAACCGTTAGATCCCAAAACCAGAAAAGAATGGCCACGATTCGCCTGGAAAATAGAAAATCTGGGCCGAACACGGCCTGGCACACGCCCGTGTCCAGGGCCGTGTGCCTCATTCGCCGTCTCAAATCGACGCGCCTGGAACCGCACACGGGCATCCGACACGCCCGTGTCCCCAGTGGCACGGCTGTGTGGCCGGACGTGTGCCTCCAACGACACAGTCGTGAAACCAACCCGAGAGGTGACACGGCCTGGGACACGCCCGTGTCCCAAGCCGTGTACCAAGTCTCGACACCCGTCGACAGGCTTTGTGTCGACACCGCGGAAAAACGTCGAGCGAAGATCGTCGACCAAGCGGGACACGCCCTGTGACACGCCCGTGTCACAGGCCGTGTGCCCCAGTCTCGACACGCTGTCGAGCGAAAGTGTCGGCACTTGGGCCGAGTGTCGACACAGCCTCGACACGCCCTGCGACACGCCCGTGTTGCAGGTCATGTGCCCTACTCTCGACACTTTGTCGAGCGAAAGTGTCGACACTTGGGCCGAGTGTCGACACGGCCTCGACACGCCCTGCGACACGCCCGTGTTGCAGGCCGTGTGCCCTACTCTCGACACTTTGTCGAGCGAAAGTGTCGACACTTGGGCCGAGTGTCGACACGGCCTCGACACGCCCTGCGACACGCCCGTGTTGCAGGCCGTGTGCCCTACTATCGACACTTTGTCGAGTGAAAGTGTCGACACTTGGGCCGAGTGTCGACACGGCCTCGACACGCCCTATGACACGGCAGTGTTGCAGGCTGTTTGCCCTACTGCCAGAAACCCAAAATTTTTCCAGAACTGCACACTGACTCTCTTGCAAAACTGGGGTGTTACAACTCTCCCCCACTTAACAGAATTTCTTCCCGAAATTTCAAAACAAAAGAGGTACAAAACTTAAATTGTACCTGACAAAAAGAGTTCTGGATAGTCTTCTAGTATGGCCTATTCTCGCTCCCAAGAGAACTCCTCACGACCGTAGTTGTCCCATCGAACTTTCACGAGTCTAACTTCTTTATTTCGCAACTGTCGAGTCTCTGAATCCTCTATAGCAATTGGGAGGACTCGCGTCCTCAAGTCTTCCTCAATCGGCACCGATGCCGGCTCAATCACTACGCTAGCCTCCACCAAGGCCTTCCTCAAAACGGAGATGTGGAAGACGTCATGTAATCCACTCAAATCTGCGGACAACGCCAACCGATATGCTGCTTCTCCTACCCGCTCAACAATTTCAAAAGGCCCCAAAAACCTTGGACTCAACTTCTTGAGTCGGCAAATCCGTGAGACGCCTTTGAACGGCTTGACCTTCAGATAAACCCAATCACCAACTACAAATTCCAACTTCCGGTGACGAGCATTAAAATATTTTGCTTGCCTGTCTAGCGCCACCTTCATACGCTCTTGGATGGTCCGTACCAACTCACAAGCGTCAACTACCACATCCTTTCCCAAAAGTTTGGTGTCTCCCGCCTCTGCCCAAGACATTGGCATTCGACACCGCCTCCCATACAAAGCTTCGTATGGCGCCATTTTTATGCTTGCTTGAAAACTATTGTTGTACGCGAATTCTACCATGAAGAGGTGATCCTCTCACCTCTTACCAAAATCAAGAACGCACATCCTCAACATATCCTCCATAGTACGGTTCGTTCTTTCAGTTTGCCCATCATTTGAGGATGGAACGCTGTACTGAACTTTAGCTTCGTGCCCAAGCTCTTCTGAACCAATCTCCTGTCCTTGGACGTAAACCGTCCATCGTGATCACTGACTATGCTTTTAGGAATTCCGTGCAGTCGCACGATGTTGCGAACATACAACTCCACCAGCTTCTCTACGATGTCCTCTTTCCGATTTGGGATGAAGTGAGCCACCTTGGTTAGGCGATCCACGATCACCCAAATAGCATCATTACCATGCTGCGATCTAGGCAAACCATGCACAAAGTCCATGAAGATGTCCTCAAATTTCCACTCAGGAATTGGAAGGGGCTTCAGGAACCCGCCCGGTTTCTGACATTCGGCCTTCACCAAGGCACATGTTTGGCAACGATTCACATACAAAGCTACATCTCACTTCAACCCCGGCCACCAAAAGGATTTCTTCATATCCAAGTACATCTTTGTACTGCCCGGGTGAATGGAGTAATTTGAGAAGTGAGCCTCAAACATCAACTGCTCACGGAGATTGTCAAACTGCGGTACACAAACCCTTCCATCCTTTCTCAAGATTCCACCAATCATCTCCTAGGCGCTGGTCTCGCCCTTTTGAGCCTCCAACACAAAAGGTTGAAACTCCACATCCAATCGAGTCGCTTCTAGAATACGATCGGACAAGTCATTTTGCACTTCAATCCAGTTCAACAAAACCACGCTAGACTCGCCTCTCGCAACACATTCCAATCCAAGGGACTCCCATTCCCGTACCAACCGCTCATCATGAGCTTCGATCCAATTTCCTTGCCCCGAGTACTTCCTACTCAAGGCATCCGCCACCACATTGGCTTTACCCGGCGTATACTGAATCGTCACTTCGTAGTCTCCAAGAAACTCAACCCATCTGTGTTGCCGCATGTTCAAGTCCTTTTGGTCCAGAAGGTACTTCAGACTTTTGTGATCCGTGAAGATCTCCACCCTTGCGCCATACACATAGTGTCGCCATATTTTCAACGCGAAGATTACGGCCGCCAACTCCAAGTCATGGACGGGGTAATTCCTCTCATGAGGTTTCAGCTGTCTAGACCCAAAAGCTATCACCTTGCCATGTTGTACCAAAACGCAACCCAAACCGCATCCTGATGCGTCACTGAAAATCTGAAATTCATCGGTCCCTTGCAGTAAACTCAGGATTGGAGCCATCATAAGCCTCTCCTTCAGTGCCTCAAATTCTTGACTGCACTCTTGGGTCCATTCAAACTTATGGTCTTTACGAGTGAGAGAGGTGAGGGGTAGAGCTATCTTCGGGAAATTCTCTACGAATCTCCTATAATACCCGGCTAGTCCAAGAAAACTTCTGACTTCCGCCACGCTCCTCAACACCGGCCAATCTCTGATGGCTTCCACTTTCGCTGGATCCACTGCCACCACATCACCACTAATCACGTGGCCCAAAAACGCCACCTTGGCTAACCAGAACTCGCACTTTGAGAACTTTGCAAAAAATTGGTTCTCCCTCAACACTTGCAGGACCACTATCAAGTGGGTCTCATGCTCCACTACAGACTTGGAGTACACCAAGATTGTTGAAATTTGTGAAGTGGAAGTGGGTGACGGGACAGGCCGGGCGGCCTGGGGCGGATAGCTTTGGCGGACTAGGCGGACTGTGGTGTGCGGCCTGGTGGAAGGCCTAGTGAGAAGTCGGCTGTCTTCTGAGCGGATTGTTGCATGGAGTCCGCGGACTATGCGGCATGTTTCTGCGGATAGGGTGTTTGTTGTTTGGCTTTGCCAAGGAGCGGCCTGAGCGGATAGAGGCCTGCGGACTGGTGCATTGCTCAGTGGCCACGGATGCAAGCTTGTGCTGGTAGGCGGATTGGCTCATGTCCGCGGGAAGCTTGCAGACGGATGTGTCCGCGGTATTGGCTGTTGCGGACTGGGCTTAGAGCTTGGCTGAGGCCTTGTCAAGTTCTGGTGTTACAGCAGATGTCTTGCTGTGGAGACCGGTTGGCGGACTGGTGTTTGGAGTCCGGGAGGAGGCTGCTGCGTTGGACAGGAGTGCGAGGTACTCAAGGTCTGGTGGCGGTCTGTGCTAGGGTGTTTGGCGGACGGGAGTTTGTGTCCGCCATGCTCGCACTGGCCCTTGATGGTTTTGGACTTGGTCACACTTTGTGTCAAGTTCATGGTGTCCTCTGTATCTGCCAAGTCCGCTGTGACCGGGCGGACTGTTGTGTCTGCCTTTGGTCGTGGACTTGTGGCGGATTGAGGTGTGAGTCTTGCGGACTGCCTCGGGTTGGTGCGGACTGCCATTGACGGGGGTTGCTGTCCTACAGCGGTTGGAGCTTTGCGGGCTGATGCCTTGTCCGCATAGCCTGGGCGGACTGGATAGAGTTCGCCAATGGTTGCCTGCTCTTGGCGGTTTTCCTTGATATCCGGCTAAGTCCTTGCGGACTCAGCGGACGGAGGTTTGCTATCGCGCGGGCTGGGGCGGTGTCGCTATCTCTTGGGCGGTGACCACACTCCTCACCCTGCCTATAAATAGGACCCCCCTGGCACATCTACAAAAAAACTAAGTAACTTGAGTGAACAGTAAGTTGGGGTGTGCAAGGAGCTGCGGTCTGTGTTTTCCAGTCCGCGCGGATTGTTTAAGGCTGACGGTTTGCTGTGTGCAGGTCGCGCGGATAGCTTCAAGGAACCAGGAGTTTGGCTATGACTTCGGTCAAGTGCTTGGAAGTGTGCGGTCTCTGCGGACTCAGCAGGAGGTCGCTCTGCGGCTTGTCAGCTCTGTTTCAACTTTGCCAGCTTCAATAACCTGTCCGCCGGTTTCAGGCGGGTAGGGGTGTTCCTCAGTTCAGGTTCAGCAGGAGGCGAATAACGGTGTGTCCGCGCGGCCTCGCGGCTTTGGCGGACTCCGTGGCTTTTCGGCGGATTGCAGCATAGCTTGGGCGATTTCAGCGGATTCGGCGACCTCGACGACCTCGCGGTCTCGGCGGACTCCGGTGCTGTCCTCCCGGCTTGTTTTTTGGTGCTTTCTGTTTACAGCTGTTATACTAGCGAAATCATGTCTCGCTATGTATGCCTCGGATTGTAAAGAAGTGAATGTATAAAAGACCTGCTTGTGCTTCCATTGTTTGTTGGGTGTAACCTCTGATCCTTGGGTTCCGCTGGTTCAACGTGAGAACTGGGTAGTTCCGAAGATATTAATTTGGCATTTGGGCTATCTTGCTGACCACGTTGAGAAAATTTAACATGGTATCAGAGCGAGGTTACCGAGATTCAGTTGCGTGAGCGGAAGTCAGCCAGTGTTGTTACTCAGTGATTGAGTGGTGATCAACCTGTGTTGTTGCTCGGAGCTTCTGAAAGGTTGCCAACAGGTGTTACAATGGAAGGGAGCTTTGCAAGAGGTCTGGGCATTGAACTCTTAATGCCGACTAACTTCAAGAAGTGGAAGTCGTGCATGAAGAGTTATCTTCTTGGCGAGGAGCTGTGGGAAGTCGTCGGTGGTGACGACAGACAGGAAGTTACTGCTGCTTTCGGTACTGCTGAGCAGGTTAGGCTCTAGAGAAGAACAAATGCTAAGGCGGAGTTCATTCTGAAGAGAGCCGTGTCTCCGGAACTGTTTGATCACATCATAGGGTGTGAGTCGGCTGCTGATATTTGGACAACCATTGATGAGTGGTTCAATAGGAAGAATGTGGCGCGGCTTCAGTTCCTGGAAAATGAGTTGGCCAGGGCAACTCAGGGAGACCTTTCCATCTCCAAGTACTTCTTAAAGATGAAGAGCTTGTGCGCTGAGCTATCGTCACTGGATCCTGATGAGCCTATCTCTGAGGCAAAGATGAAAAGGCACATTATCCGCGGATTGCGGAAGGAGTATGTGGCATTTGTTATATCTGTTTAAGGGTGGGCTACTCAACCATCGTTGCTGGAGCTGGAGAATCTGCTTGCCTCGCAGGAGAGCTTAGCAAGGCAGATGGCTGGAGTGAACCTGAATCAGGAAGGCAGCGAGGCTCTCCTCTCAGGCAAGAAGAAAGGATGGGAAGGGAAGAAGAAGAAGAAGGTGCAGGCCGCTGGTGAGGAGACTTCAACTTCATATCCACCGGAGAGGAGCAATGCTCCTAAGGACTGGAAGAAGAACCTGAAGTGCTACCAGTGTCATCAGCGAGGGCACTTCAAGCGGGACTGCAAGGTCAAACTGCAGCCTGGGCTTGCTGCGGGAAAGGAGGAAGCTTGCTCAAGAAGTGAAGAAGCAGAATGGGGTGGAGCTTTTATGACGGGCACTTGTGTCCGGGCCTTGTCTGCTGAGGACTTCAACAGCGAGTGGATCGTGGACTCCGTGTGTGGTCATCACCTCACCGGAGATAAATCGAAGTTCACCTCCATGCAGGCATACTCAGGTAATGAAGCTATTATCACTGCTGATAATACTGTTTATGCAGTAGAGAAGGAGGGGGTCGTGTCTTTGGGTAGTGATCAGGGGCCACTCACGTTAAGGAGTGTGTATCACGTGTCGGGCATGAAGAAGAACCTCTTCTCGGTGAACAATGCGGTGGACGCTGGGTATCACGTTCTGTTTGGGCCAACAGACGTGAGGTTCCTTCGCAACGTATCAGCAGTGAAGGCTGATGTTGCTCATGTTGGGAGGAGGGTGAAGAACTTGTTTGTTCTTTCCACCAGTGCTTATGTTAATAGAATGAGAGCCAATGATAGTGCTGCTATCTGGCATGCGAGGCTGGGGCATGTTGGCATGGACAAGCTGAAGGCGATGGCTAATAGAAGTCTGGTGAGGGGGTTGCCAAAGTTGTCCTCCTTTGGTGATGGGCATGTTTGCGCGGGCTGTCAATACCGTAAGGCACATCGCCTTCCGTTTGATAAATCACAAACAAGAAGCAAGAAACCATTGGAGTGTATTCATGGCGACCTGATGGGACCGACGGTTACTGCCAGCCTTGGTGGAAGCAGATACATGCTTGTCTTGGTTGATGACTACTCAAGGTATACTTGGGTGTACTTCTTAAAGGAGAAGTCGGAAGCCTTCTGTTTGTTCGTGGAGTTCAAGGAGTTGGTAGAAGGCCGGCTTGGCTTGCAGATTAAGAAGTTTAGAACTGATAACGGGGGTGAGTTTGTCTCCTCCGAGTTCTCTATCTTCTGCAGGAAGCACGGGATCCAACGGGAGCTTACTTGTTCTCACACTCCACAACAAAATGGGGTAGCGGAGCGGAAGATCCGTCATCTGACGGAGACCTGCAAATGCTGGCTTCATGCGAGAGATATCCCAAGGTCCTTTTGGGCGGAGGGAATGTCTTGTGCTGCTTATGTTATCAACCGGATGCCACTCAGCCCTATCAACATGAAGACTCCTGTTGAGCTGTTGCTGAAAGAGAAGCCGAGTGTGGGACACCTTCGGGTGTTCGGTTCAACTTGCTACGTGCATGTCCCGGATGCTTCACGAACAAAGCTGGATGCGAAGGCAAGGAAACTTGTCTTTGTTGGCTATGATGAGCGGAAGAAGGGATGGAAATGCATGGACCCTGTGACGAAAAAGTTTGTGGAGTCAAGAGACGTTGTCTTTGACGATCTGACGTCATATGGAGGTGGCTCGGTGGAGCTTACCGGAAGTAGCAAGGTTGATGAAGCACTGGTGGTGGCTGCTGAAGGCTTGGACGAGGAGCTTGCTGTTTCACCAGCAGCTCCTGTTGCTTCGAACTCCGAGGCTGAGCCTTCTGGCTCAGGAAGCAGGGGGAGCACTGCTCAATGCTTGCCCCAGGTAGGAGTGGAACCCGAAGAAGCAACGAAAGCCGTGAGCAAGGAGCCGTGTCTTCGGAGATCGAAGAGGGTGGTTAAGCCACCGGCTCGGTACTGTGATGGGAATGCAGTGAGCTTTGTCTCCTGCTTCTTTGCAGGTCCTCTGGATGAGCGAGAGCCTGCAAGCTTCAACGAGGCCACTGGAGAGAAGGAGTGGGAAGGTGACATGAAGGAAGAGATTGATGCTCTGAAGAAGAATGAAACCTGGGACCTCATGCCCAAGGTTGATGACATTACTCCGGTTACTTGCAAGTGGGTGTATAAGTTGAAGAAGAAGGCTGATGGGAGCATTGATCGGTTCAAGGCTCGCCTGGTCGCTAGAGGATTCTCACAGCAGTATGGAGAAGACTATGAGGAGACATTCAGTCCAGTTGCGAAGATGACTTCTGTAAGAGTGGTGATCGCCTTGGCTGCTAGCAAGGGATGGAGGTTGTGGCAACTCGATGTGAAGAATGCCTTTCTTTACGGAGAGATTGACAAGGATATCTTCATGGATAAGCCGCTTGGTTTTGTCTCTGAAAAGCATCCGGACTATGTCTGCAAACTCAGGAAGGCTCTCTATGGGTTGAAGCAAGCTCCTAGAGCGTGGTATGGGAAGATTGCAGAATACTTGCAATTCTGTGGATACCTTGCTTCCAACTTGGATTCAAGCTTGTTCGTCAAGAAGAAGGGAGAGCTACGAGTCTTGGTCCTGATGTATGTGGATGACATGATCATCACAGGGAATTCGGAGGAGGAAGTAGCAAGGCTCAGGGCAGAGCTTGCTATACGCTTCGAGATGAAAGACCTGGGAGAGTTGCATCACTTTCTTGGTATTGAAGTGGAGAGGAAGGAGTGCGGGGTTCTCATTAGCCAGAAAGGATATGCTGATCGTATTGTGAAGCGGTTCGGCATGGGCGAAGGGAAGAAGTGCTCTACTCCACTGGAATCTGGGCTGAAGCTTCGACGAGATGAGGGAAGGGTTCTTCATGATCCCTTGGTGTTCAGGGCTCTTATTGGGAGCTTGATTTATCTGACAATTACAAGGCCGGATATAGCTTATGCTGTTGGCCGAGTAAGTCAGTATATGGCTGAACCAAGGCAATCTCATCTAGTGGCGGCAAAGGGGATTCTGAAGTATGTCAAGGCTTCTTCTGACATGGGACTCCTCTATAGAAGGGACGCGGAGTTTGCGTTGCTCGGGTACACGGATGGTGACTATGGCGGTGATTCAGATGATCGAAGGTCTACTTCAGGATATGTGTTCACTTGTAGTTCAGCTAGCATCTCGTGGCGTAGCAAGAAGCAGGACTCGGTGTCGGTTTCAACCACGGAGGCGGAGTATAAGGCTTCGGCCTTGGCTGCTCGAGAAGCCGTTTGGTTGAGGAGACTTATAGAGGATGTTCATGAAGAAGTGCAAGGGCCTACTTTACTCCGGGGTGACAATGAGAGTGCTCTCAAATTGGTAAACAATCCAGTGTGTCACGCCAGGACCAAGCATATAGAGATTGATCACCACTTCATCAGGGAGAAGGTGTTGGAGGGATCTCTGTTGGTCGGACATGTTCGAAGTGAAGATAATCTTGCTGACATCTTCACGAAGCCACTGTCGAAGGGCCCTTTGAACGCTTGCGCAGCTTGCTGGGCTTGGTCACCACTTCCCACTTCAAGGGGGAGTGTTGAAATTTGTGAAGTGGAAGTGGGTGACGGGACAGGTCGGGCGGCCTGGGGCGGACAGCTTTGGCGGACTAGGCGGACTGGGCGGACTGTGGTGTGCGGCCTGGTGGAAGTCTAGTGAGAAGCCGGCTGTCTTCTGAGCGGATTGTTGTATGGAGTCCGCGGACTATGCGGCATGTTTCTGCGGATAGGGTGTTTGCTGTTTGGCTTTGCCAAGGAGCGGCCCGAGCGGATGGAGGCCTGCGGACTGGTGCATTGCTCAGTGGCCACGGATGCAAGCTTGTGCTGGTAGGCGGATTGGCTCATGTCCGCGGGAAGCTTGCGGACTGATGTGTCCGCGGTATTGGCTGTTGCGGACTGGGCTTAGAGCTTGGCTGAGGCCTTGTCAAGTTCTGGTGTTACAATAGATGTCTTGCTGTGGAGACCGGTTGGCGGACTGGTGTTTGGAGTCCGGGAGGAGGCTGCTGTGTTGGACAGGAGTGCGAGGTGCTCGCGGACTGGTGGCGGTCTGTGCTAGGGTGTTTGGCGGACGGGAGTTTGTGTCCGCCATGCTCGCACTGGCCCTTGATGGTTTTGGACTTGGTCACACTTTGTGTCAAGTTCATGGTGTCCGCCGTATCCACCAAGTCCGTTGTGACCGGGCGGACTGTTGTTGTCTACCTTTGGTCGTGGACTTGTGGAGGATTGAGGTGTGAGTCTTGCGGACTGCCTCGGGTTGGTGCGGACTGCCATTGACGGGGGTTGCTGTCCTGCAGTGGTTGGAGCTTTGCGGGCTGATGCCTTGTCCGCATAGCTTGGGCGGACTGGAGAGAGTTCGCCAATGGTTGCCTGCTCCTGACGGTTTTCCTTGATATCCGGCTAAGTCCTTGCGGACTCAGCGGACGGAGGTTTGCTATCGCGCGGGCTGGGGCGGTGTCGCTATCTCTTGGGCGGTGACCACACTCCTCACCCTGCCTATAAATAGGACCCCCCTGGCACATCTACAAAAAACCTAAGTAACTTGAGTGAACAGTAAGTTGGGGTGTGCAAGGAGCTGCAGTCTGTGTTTTCCAGTCTGCGCGGATTGTTTCAGGCTGACGGTTTGCTGTGTGCAGGTCGCGCGGATAGCTTCAAGGAGCCAGGAGTTTGGCTGTGACTTCGGTCAAGTGCTTGGAAGTGTGCGGTCTCTGCGGACTCAGCAGGAGGTCGCTCTGCGGCTTGTCAGCTCTGTTTCAACTTTGCCAGCTTCAATAACCTGTCCGCCAGTTTCAGGCGGGTAGGGGTGTTCCTTAGTTCAGGTTCAGCATGAGGCGAATAACGGTGTGTCCGCGCGGCCTCGTGGCTTCGGCGGACTCCGTAGCTTTTCGGCGGATTGCAGCATAGCTTGGGCGATTTCAGCGGACTCGGCGACCTCGCGGTCTCGGCGGACTCTGGTGCTGTCCGCCCGGCTTGTTTTTTAGTGCTTTCTGTTTACAGCTGTTATACTAGCGAAATCATGTCTCGCTATGTATGCCTCGGATTGTAAAGAAGTGAATGTATAAAAGACCTGCTTGTGCTTCCATTGTTTGTTGGGTGTAACCTTTGATCCTTGGGTTCCGCTGGTTCAACGTGAGAACTGGGTAGTTCCGAAGATATTAATTTGGCGTTTGGGCTATCTTGCTGACCACGTTGAGAAAATTTTAATAAAGATGTCATCAATGAAGACAACCACAAACGAATCCAAGTAATCCCGAAATACTCGATTCATCAGATCCATGAACACCGATGGTGCGTTCGTCAACCCGAACGGCATCACCGTAAACTCAAAGTGTCCATACCTTGTACCAAAGGCAGTTTTGGGTATGTCCTCATCTCGAATTCGCAGTTGATAGTAGCCTGACTTCAAGTCCAGTTTTGAATATACCACTGACCCCACCAATTGGTCGAACAAATCGTCTATCCGAGGGATCAGATACTTATTCTTGACGGTCAATTTATTCAGCTCTCGGTAGTCTATGCATAGGCGCATGCTACCGTCTTTCTTCTTTACAAACAACACCGGTGCGCTCCACGGTGAAGAACTGGGTCTAATATACCCTTGCTCCAACAGTTCCTGTAACTGTACCTTAAGTTCCGCCAACTCCTTTGGTGTCATCCTAAATGGAGGACGCGACACCGGTCTAGCCTCCGGCACTAACTCGATCGAAAAGTCGATCTCCCGCCGAGGAGGCGCTCCAGAAAGTTCATCCGGAAACACATCCTTGAACTCTGCCACCACAGGCACTTCCTCAAAAGATAGCTGGGAGAGACGAACCTCCAACAACGCTACCAGCGCCACACCTCCCTGGTTAACCGCCCGCATCATTTGTATGGCCGTAATTAGGGAATGGGCTACTCCACAAAGGCCCACAAATTTGACTTCCCTTGCCCCTTACTCTTTAGGGTCACTACCTTGGATAAACAATCAATGCTGGCGCGCTGCTCTGCAAGCCAGTCCATGCCCAAAATGACATCGAACTCTACTAACGGCAACACTGTTGCTTCCAAAACGAAGTCAACTCCGTCTAGCTCCCAACAGATGCGCCCTTTAGCCCCGGTGGTCATAGATGACCCATTGGGCATGCGCACTTTCAGTTCTGCGTCCGCCGAAAAAGACTCAACTCCTACCCTTCGGATGAAACTCTCCGCAAGAAAAGAGTGCGAAGCTCCCGTATCGAACAATACCCTAACGGGGCATCCAGAAACTAACACGAAGCCTACAACAAGACATCTCACAAAAGGGGTCTAAAAAGTATGGAGCACAAATGCAAACTTAAATTTTCTTCATACCTGTCACCACATTGGTTTGACGGATCGCTTCTTACTGTCCAAGGTTGTAAGCCCTTGGTTGCACCGGTTGGAACCGAGAAGCGCTCGACTCCGCCATCTTTCCTTTCTCTGCAGCACTGGGGCCCGAGCGCACAGACTGCTCCTGCTTTGTATCTTGCCCCACTCCCCCTTGCTGACAAGCACAGGCTATGTGCCCAACCTTTCCGCAGTTGTAAAACGTCGGCGGTCCCCTAGAGTGAGAACCCCCAGGCATCCAATTGCTCCTCTCACCCGATCTGGAAGTGTGAGGCTTCCTCCTCCACCTACTCCCATCAGACTTTACATGAGATTGGGAGGGCTTCCCTTCCCCATGCTTGGGAGTAAAACCCTTTCGACGCTGGGTTCGCTCCAGATCATTCTCCAAACTCCTGGCGGCTTCAACTAGTTCATTAAATCCCGCCCTCGTCATGGAGATGAGGGGTTGTCTCAGATTCTCCCTCAACCCTTGGTAGAAGAGGTTATCCCTCTCTACATCATCCGCCATTGTCGTTCCCGCATAACGACCCAAACGGGTGAACTCTTGCACGTATTCGTCCACCGTCTTGTCTCGCTGCATTTGATGCAGAAACTGCCTCTGCAGGGCCAACCGCGTAGAAACTGGAATTTATCTCTTTAGAAAAGCATCCCCAAATTCCTCCACCGACGGGGTGCGTCCAGGGAATTGGCGGCCGCTAAGGCTCACCCACCACAACTTGGCGTCTCCTTCCAACATGAACGCCACATAATCAGATTTCTTTTCCTCTGGCGTCTCCGCCTCCCTCAAAAGTTCTTGAATACGAACCCACCAATCCTCCGCATCCGTTGGCGTTCCAACACCCTTGAAAGACGGGGGATGGAAACTCAGGAAATACTTCATGTGTCGGTCTCCATGTCCTACCACCACCGTTTATGCCAACGGCTCCACTCACCTGGCTTCTCCTCCTGGCACAGCCGTCGCCGTGTCCGGTGTAGCAGGGGTTGCGACCTGGGCTGCAGCCGCCGCTTGGGCTGCCGCCATCGCTTCTGCAAGCATACGGCAGAAGTCGGCCGGGTTTACACCCGTGCCCAAAAGGCCTGGAGCAGTAGCACTGCTCGCCGAGAGATCATCCCTTGCTCTTGAAGTGCCCGCCTCGTTGCTTGCACTCTTCAGGAAAACAAGAAATAAGGGATTAGTCTCCAATCTCAAGACTAAAACATAAGGACACTCACGGTCCCGCGTTACTCTTATGTGGATAACTTCTCTACGCACTGACCTTGAATCTAACCTGGCTCTGATACCAAATTGTAACACCTCCCCTGTAATGACCGTATAATATGGGTCCGGCCGGGGCCCCACAACATACGAACGCCACAGCTTTAGTATTATAAGATGATATAGCTACCCAAACTCAAAACACTAGCACAACACAGCGGAAACAAAGCACGACTAGAAGTTATCCACTAACCATAAGAGTTACAACATTAGCCCTAAGGCCTACAACAAAAGTCCAAATTCAAGAAAATAACAGTCATGAATGTGCATAGCACTCCTAGTCTACCTCGGCATGCAAGCCGGACAAAAGAGTCTCAAACATACATCATCATAAATGTAGTGCTACAAAAGAGGAAACACTTCATGGGGCTTAGGCCTTTCTGGCTGGCGCGCTAGCTCCTGCATGCGATCCTTGCCCTGTAAAAGTTATTAGTAACGTGGGTCAGCAAAGGCTGACCTCAAACTGTGTAACAACACATCTCCTCCCGGCCATCCCTAACGGACCCCAGGGAACCCTCCAACCTGCAAGTCAGCACTTCATATGCAATATAAATATCTATAAACTGAAAAGCATTAAAACAGGCTTGGATGTCTCAATCATCAAACATGTTCTCTATTGGTTGAGCATATAATAAGAGGGCCTACTATGCAACATGAATGCAACACCCGGGCTTCACCCAAGGCACCCTACTGCGTATGCATCTAGCGCAACATCACATCATTTGGGTACTCACATTTCCCCATTGGCATAAAGCCGCAAACAATGAGGGAGACACAACTCCCTCAAACGGCGCACAGGCCGCCACATGGAATTCTTGCCAAGGCCCCACCCGCTCGTGGGCTTAGCCCCGGGCTTGCTTGCAAGCTCTGACGTCTCATGTCAGGATTCCAACAAACACAGACTGACCGATTCTAAGAAGCCTTGCTGGACCCCACCCGCTCATGGCCTCATTGCCCGGGCTTGCCCCGAGCTTGGCATTCTCGTCAGTCTCACAGAAGGGGACTAGTCTCGCTGGGACACTCTCCACACATGACGCACATGTCACGGGATAGCCAGCCGACCACGGAGACCTAGCCACGCCTTGGCACATCACAATCCAAGACTAAAAACACCATAATTCCTCATTTGTACTACAGCGTTCCCGCGCACCAAGGAAACCATCTCCAACTCGTGCGGAGCTAACCTTGTCCACCAAGGAAACCATCTCCAACTCATACGGAGCTAACCTTGTCCCTCAAGGAAACCATCTACCGCCATGAGGAGCTAACCTTGCCCGGTTACGACTACACGTATCTTTTCAAACAAAAGGGAATTCACCACCACAACACAAACGGCATCTTGCCGCAACGGAATCTCTACGAATCCCTAAGTTCGTATGCAACATCACCGAGTCGGACTAATGGTCGTGACTACGGCTTCACCCACCATGCCTAATCCACTAGCGGAGCGGATCTCTAATGCATAAATATGTCGGGGACGGACTCAATCGACCCGGAGGTTCCTCTTGAACCTTGGCAACCAAAACCCCTCTCATTTGGGTGGTTGGTGCCCAAAATCTAGAAGAAAACGATGCTAAAAACATGCATCCTAAAGACAGAGAGGAGAGATGTCGTTACCTTCCAGCTCCTCTTCCTTGCCATGGTAAAATAGCCGGATGAAAACCTTCGCAACGATCTAAGCTCCACGGATCTGGACTCGGTTCGCGATTTGGAGCATCGAAACTCTTCCTACAGCCCAATACCTTCTTCTCCTTCCTCCTTGCTCTAGCTTCTCTTTAGAACTTTGAAAGAGAAGACTTGGAAAACCATGAGGGTTTCCAACCCTCAAATCGGACTTAACTTCCCAAGAGATGGCCTGAACCGTTAGATCCCAAAACCAGAAAAGAATGGCCACGATTCGCCTGGAAAATAGAAAATCTGGGCCGAACACGGCCTGGCACACGCCCGTGTCCAGGGCCGTGTGCCTCATTCGCCGTATCAAATTGACGCGCCTGGAACCGCAGACGGGCATCCGACATGCTCGTGTTCAATCGGACACGCCCGTGTCCCCAGTGACACGGCCGTGTGGCCGGACGTGTGCCTCCAACGACACGGCCCCGAAACCAACCCGAGAGGTGACACGGCCTGGGACACGCCCGTGTCCCACGCCGTGTGCCAAGTCTCGACACCCGTCGACAGGCTTTGTGTCGACACCGCGGAAAAACATTGAGCGAAGATCGTCGACCAAGCGGGACATGCCCTGTGACACGCCCGTGTCACAGGCCGTGTGCCCCAGTCTCGACACGCTGTCGAGCGAAAGTGTCGGCACTTGGGCCGAGTGTCGACACGGCCTCGACACGCCCTGTGACATGCCCGTGTTGCAGGCCGTGTGCCCTACTCTCGACACTATGTCGATCGAAAGTGTCGACACTTGGGCCGAGTGTCGACACGGCCTCGACACGCCCTGCGACACGCCCGTGTTGCAGGCCGTATGCCCTACTCTCGACACTTTGTCGAGCGAAAGTGTCGACACTTGGGAGGAGTGTCGACACGGCCTCGACACGCCCTGCGACACGCCCGTGTTGCAGGCCGTGTGCCCTACTCTCGACACTTTGTCGAGCGAAAGTGTCGACACTTGGGCCGAGTGTGTACACGGCCTCGACACGCCCTGCGACACGCCCGTGTTGCAGGCCGTGTGCCCTACTGCCAGAAACCCAAAATTTTTCCAGAACTGCACACTGACTCTCTTGCAAAACTGGGGTGTTACATGTAAAATTAAGACAAATATTGTTTGAGCCTTTTTGTGATGCATAATGATGATCAAAAGTACATTTTTGTTGTTTTGCCCTTTATTATGCGAAATGAATTTCTGGTTTGCCTCGGCCTGCGAGACTGTGCTACCCATCCGTCTCGCAACCTTGCCCTTATTCTTTATTTTGTTTTACTATGCTTATTGCGAGACGTTCCTCTGATGTGCTTACGCACGCGAGATGATGCTACTTCTTATCTCGCGGCTTTGCCGGAGAGTTGTCCCTGGTCGCGGGTTGTCACTTCCTTTACCTTTGCGTGAGATTCAAATGACACAACCTTCTCGGCTCTCCTCAGGGTACTCCCGACGCGAGTGACTCTTGGTAATGCGATCTGCCCACTATTAGAGCGAGCCTTTCGCCTCGCGCGAGTGCCCGCTTGCCAAGCGAGACCATCCATGTAACTGGCAGCTGCGAGTGACCCCACTCGCACTACTTCAAATTTTTGCCCTAGTTTATTTCTTTTCTTCTAAGTTTAAGCTGGCATGTCGTTTTAAGAAGCCTTTCCCAACCATTCCATCATCGAGTGAGTTTACCGACTAGCTAGCTTGGTGAACCCGGGCAACAAGTCCACCGGGGACCGGGCCGAGCTCTAAGTGGTGTAGAATTTCCCATGTTTAGACCTGTTCCCAAGAACTTTGGACCGAACCTTCAAGAACCTGACCTCTCCCCCACAGGTAAGCCTTCAGACCTGCCAGCTAATGAGAGCCTGCATAGTGGATCTACATGGGGCCGAGACGCGCATGGGGTAGTGTAGAACCAAGAACTAAGAACCTGACCTCTCCCCCACAGGCGAGCCTTCGGACCTGCCAGCTAGATGAGAACCTGCGCAGCGAGTCTACCTGGGGCCGAGCCGCGCTCGAGGTAGTGCAGAACCAAGAACCAAGAACTTGACCTCTCCCCCACAGGCGAGCCTTCGGCCCTACCATCTAGATGAGAGCCTGCGCAGTGGGTCTACCTAGGGCTGAGCCTAGCTCGGGGTAGTGCAGAACCAAGAACTAAGAACCTGACCTCTCCCCCACAGGCGAGCCTTCGGACCTGCTAGCTAGATGAGAGCCTGCGCAGCGGGTCAACCTGGGGCCGAGCCGCACTCGGGGTAGTGCAGAACCAAGAAATAAGATCCTGACCTCTCCCCCACAGGAGAGCCTTCAGACCTGCCAGCTAGATGAGAGCCTTCACAGCGGGTCTACCTGGGGCCGAGCCGTGCTTGGGGTAGTGCAGAACCAAGAACCTGACCTCTCCCCCACAGGCGAGCCTTCAGACCTGCCAGCTAGATGTAAGCCTGCGCATCGGGTCTACCTGGGGCCGAGCCGCGCTCAGGGTAGTACAGAACCAAGAACTAAGTACCCGACCTCTCCCCCACAAGCGAGCCTTCGGACCTGCCAGCTAGATGAGAGCCTACGCAGCGGGTCTACCTGGGGCCGAGCTACACTTGGGATAGTGCGGGACCAAGAACCAAGGACCTGACCTCTCCCCCACAAGCGAGCCTTCGGCGCTGCCAGCTAGATGAGAGCCTGCGCAGCGGGTCTACCTAGGGCCGAGTCTAGCTCGGGGTAGTGCAGAACCAAGAACTAAGAACCTGACCTCTCCCCCATAGGCGAGCCTTCGGACCTGCCAGCTAGATGAGAGCCTGTGCAGCGGGGCTACCTGGGGCCGAGTCATGCTCGGGGTAGTGTAGAACCAAGAACCAAGGACCTGACCTCTCCCCCACAGGCGAGCCTTTGGCCCTGCCAGCTAGATGAGATCCTGCGCAGCGGGTCTACCTAGGGCCGAGCCTAGCTCGGGTTGTCGATGAAGTTTCCACAAACAAGACCTATCCCCCACAGGCGAGCCTTCGTACTTGCCAGCTAGATGAGAGTCGGCGCAGCGGGTCTACCTGGGGCCGAGCCTAGCTCGGGCTGTCGATGAAGTTTCCATAAATAAGGCCTATCCCACACAGGCGAGCCTTCGGACCTGCCAGCTACATGAGAGCCTGCGCAGCGGGTCTACCTGGGGTCGAGCCTAGCTCGGGGTGACGATGAAGTTTCCACAAACAAGACCTATCCCCCACAGGCGAGACTTCGGACCTGCCAGCTAGATGAGAGCCTATGCAGCGGGTCTACCTGGGGCCGAGCCTAGCTCAGTGTGTCAATGAAGTTTCCACAAACAAGGGCTATCCCCCACAGGCGAGCCTTCGGACCTGCCAGCTAGATGAGAGCCTGCGCAGCGGGTCAACCTGGTGTCGAGCCTAGCTCGGGGTGTCGATGAAGTTTCCACAAACAAAACCTATCCCCCATAGGCGAGCCTTCAGACCTGCCAGCTAGCTGAGAGCCTACGCAGCGGGTCTACCTGGGGCCGAGCCTAGCTCGGGGTATTGATGAAGTTTCCACAAACAAGACCTATCCCCCACAGGCGAGCCTTCGGTCCTGCCAGCTAGATGAGAGCGTACGCAGCGGGTCTACCTGGGGCCGAGCCTAGCTCGGGGTGTCGATGAAGTTTCCACAAACAAGACCTATCCCCCGCAGGTGAGCCTTCAGACCTGCCAGCTAGATGAGAACCTACGCAGCGGGTCTACCTGGGGTCGAGCCTAGCTTGGGGTGTCGATGAAGTTTCCACAAACAAGACCTATCCCCCACAGGCGAGCCTTCGGACCTGCCAGCTAGATGAGAGCCTGCGCAGCGGGTCTACCTGGGTCGAGCCTAGTGCGAGGTGTCGATGAAGTTTCCACAAACAAGACCTATCCCCCACAGGCGAGCCTTCGGACCTGCCAGCTAGATGAGAGCCTGCGCAGCGGGTCTACCTGGGGCCGAGCAGAGCTCGGGGTGTTGCAAAACACATAAATACATCCTATCATAAGAATTTTACAACAGGCAAGAGGAAAATAAGTTGATTGATGTAGTATTACAAGCTTGATTTTGGATACATAATTACACCTTCCCCCTCTCACGGGTAGAAGCGTTTTAGGTCATCGCTGCTCCAGGTGTGGCTCATGGTCCTCCCCTCCACGTCCTGGAGGTAGTAACCTTCTGTTTCAAGGACTTCCTTCACTATGTAAGGCCCTTCCCAGTTTGGGTTGAGCTTGCTCACGGGGGCTGACCTTCCTGCCGCGTCAACCTTTTTCAGCACCAGATCTCCTTCGGCGAACTGCTTGACCCTGATATGCTTATAGAAATATTTAGCCATCCGCCGTTTGATCTCTTCTTTCCTGATGGCTGCCACGTCCCGCAGCTCTTCGACCATGTCTAGTGAGAGACGTAACCCCTCCTCGTTCTCCAACCTCCAAGTCTCATCCCCTTTGCCCGCATCTGTGACCCGCGGGGACCGAACCTCGAACTCCACTGGTAGGACCGCCTCACACCCGTGAGAAAGCTTGAAGGGGGTCTCACTAGTGGCCGTGTTCGGAGTCGTTCGCAAGGCCCACAGGACCGAGGGGAGCTGCTCCACCCAATTTCCTCTCAAGTTCTCCATTTTTTCTTGAGTAGGTTCACAATAATTTTGTTTGCCGCCTCCACCTGGTCGTTGCTCCGGGGGTGATGGACAGAGGCAAATCTGAGATCTATCCCCAGCTGGGCGCAGAAGCTGATGAACTCTTCACTGGCGAATTGGGGTCCGTTATCTGTCACTATCGCTTGAGGCAGCTCGTTCCTGCATATGATCTCGCCCCAGATGAAGATCCTTATGACTTGCGAAGTGACTTTGGCCAAGACATTAACCTCCAGCCACTTTGAGAAGTAATTGACCATGACCTGGAGGAACCTTCTCTGCCCACTAGCCGGAGGGAAAGGCCCGACCAAGTCCATCCCCCAGATGGAGAAAGGCCATGACGATGTTATGCTTCTAAGTCTTTGAGCAGGCAAGAGTTGGAGGGGGGCGTACAACTGGCACTTTTGGCACCTTTTTGCGAACTCTGCTGCATCCTTCCTCCGGGTCTGCCAGAAATATCCCTACCTTATTACCCTTGCCTCCAATGTCCTTTCTCCCGAGTGGCTGCCGCACTCGCCCGAATGTACCTCCCCTAGGATCCTTGGGATCTATTCTTCAGTTACACATCTTGCGAGGAGCCCTGACAACATCTTATGATGCAATCCCCCTTCCATTATTCGGTAATGAGCTGCCTTGCGCCTGAAGCTCTTTGCATCCTTAACCTAGTACGTGGATCACCCCGATCCCTCCCCGGGTTCCCACATCTACCCAGTCCTCACATCTATCTTCTCCTTCCCACTACTGCACTTCCACGATCCTAACCGGCGGATGCTACCTCCCTGCTACTCTTGCTTCTCTCATCTCTAAGAACTCAGGGAGGTGGCCGTCGCGTGACCTTCCTCCTGGTGGAAGTCACAAAAGAGCAACGCCGCCCAACCACTTCTTCCTACTCCTCCTCGTCTTCTCCCAGCTCCTCGAACTCCTCTCCTTGCTCCTCTTCCTCTGCCCAACTCCATTGCCTCTTGCGGTGGCGGGAGGTGACCCCTTGGCCCCTGCCTCCACGCTGGTTGGTCGAACCTCCTGGATTCTCGTAAGTTATCTCTTCCCTGGTAGCCTCCTCCTTGGCCCTGGGGGAGACCCTCCTGGGGCCTCCAACCCAACCGGTTGTTCGGCTCCCGGGCCCCCATCCCTGTTGCTGCCCCTGCCCTCGGGGTTCTTCCCTCCTTCTTTCTTCTCTCTGCTCCCTCTGTTATCTCGGCTCCCTTTGCCTTCCTGCTGCAGGCTCCTTCACATCATCTTCCGCCAGCCTGGCCAACTTTCTGGCGAACGCTGAATTTGCCCTCTCGAAGTCTATCTCTTTCGCCTCCCTCTCCATGAGCTCCTCAAAGGAGAGGGGGCACTCTCTTCAAATCCATAATGAAGAATCCCGGCCTCAGCCCCAGGGTCAAGGCAAGCATTAGCGCGTACCCTGGGACCTCCTGGACCAGGAGGATATCTTCCTGAAACCGGTCAACGCAATGTCCTAGTGTCTCGTCCTACTTCTGCCTCACTGCAAACAAGAACCCCGCCTCCTTCTTCCGCCTCTTAGAAGTTGAGAACCTTAACAGAAACCCTCGGCACAGATCTTCAAAGCGGTATATCGAGCTCGCCGACAACTGGTGGAACCAGTCCTAGGCCTTCTCCTTCAATGTGATGGCAAACAACCGACACTTGAAGGCATCTGTCATCTGCCTTATCGAAATCACGTCTTCAAACCACTGCACATGTTGTACAGGGTCATCTTTCCCTGAGTAATAGGACATGTTCGGCTCCCGGAACCCCTCTGGCATTGAAGCTGAGATGATGAGCTCGCTGAAAGGGCTATCGCCTCCTGCCTGGCGAGAGGGCATGTCCCGCGGCCTCGGCTTGCTGGCCCGATTCGCGAGACCGTGACCAGGGAAGAGCTCTCGCACAGCCGCCTCTCTCTTGCCCAAACCTGCCAAAGTCTCCTTGCCTGTGCGCTGGCCTGGGAAGAGCTCCCGCGTGGCCACATCCCTCTCGCCAGCCTCCGCCAGGACCTCCTTCCCCGGGCGCTGTCCAGGGGCGTTCTCGCCCAAGAGCAGGACCTCCTCTATCGGAACCTGAGGTGTGGCCCACTCGCTTCTGGCCGAGAAGGCCAAGCTGATGGTCTGCAGGACTTCTCGCCTGAAGTCCTCCAACATCTTCCTCGTCTCCTCCTCTCCCCGGGTGTGGGAGCCTCCAGAACCATACCCGTCACCTTCACCTCCAGCCATGGCACCAAACTCAGGGCTTTCTTGTATCAGCTGCCTTCCACGCTCACCACACCAGAACTGTTGAAGCCAAAAATGACCTCAACGAGATTTCAAAAAAGGGGTGCAGCCAACACCTACTTCTCTCGAGCCTCGACCCTCAACTAGTTGCAAAGGACCTAAGACTGACCCAAAGCCTCAGTAGGGAGGTCCCACCTCACACCCGGAAGATCTCTGATAGCTTCCCCTCCAAAGCCAAAAGCTGGGCTAGAAGCTCCTCAGAAAGCACTAGAGATTTGAGGGATAATGAGAGTTTGCTTTCCAAGAAGCCCTTATGGGTCTATTTGTAGTTTTCTGAGTTGGATCTGCAAATAACCATACTGGGTTGACCTGAAAATACCAGAATATCCCTGATTGGGTCTGCCAACAGCCAAACTCCGCTGTTCTGAGGAGTTATACGCAGACCACTAAGGGCAAAAAGGTAAAATTTCCCAGGGTAGAAGAGTAAAAACACCCTTGGGCATAGAAATGTCAAAATGACCTTTCTGTATGGCGAGTGGGGGAGAATCTATCGGCGAGACAAACCTTCCTCCCGTCTCGCCTACTGTAGACGCCGTGAGTCCTTCTCGCGGCCAAAGGTCTTCTCGCGCCCTTAGGAGGGGCGTCTCGCCTTCTGTAGGGATCTCTTATCTCGCCAACTACGAGTAGACGACATGGTCCCACTCGCCTATCAATTCCACTCGCACTGCCTCGTCTATCTCACGCTTTTGAGGTCCTCTTGTGAGCCCGAGGTTGTACATTCCTATAATTGCTTTTTGCAATTTTGTTTGGTCACTTAATGCTGTGTTGTACGACTATAGGTGACTAGGAGTGGCCCAAGACAGTCAGAGCACCCGCTTTCGGAGGCAAGCAGTGCGCCTAATGACATGCCTGTAACCTCGCCTTTAGCAGAAACTATAAGACTTGTAGCGGAAGCGGTGTTTGCAATGATAAACGCCCAGCCAGCAAGGCAGTTGCAGCACCCAGCCCTTGTAATGGAATGAGAACCGCTTCGAGCGGCAGAGCCTAGAGTTGTGGAACGCATGGCGGAAGAACCTTTGCCTCTAAGAGGAGCGACAGAAAGACAACTTAAACATGTGATGAGTTTTAGTCCTCCAATATTTACACGGACTGGAACCCCAACTCAAGCCGAGGATTGGCTCGCTAGAGTTAAGACAATCTTGTGAACAACGGAAATGGAGGAATGGCATAAGACCACCGTAGCCACTTTCCTTCTAGATGGCGAGGCAAGGTTATGGTGGGAAGATCTGGAGTAGCATCACTTAGTTGGGAGACAACTCGTCGATGTCTCGATCGAGGAATTCGCAAGGTTGTTCTTGGCTAGATACCTACCCTCCGCTGAGAGAATTGAGATGGAGAATCAGTTTCTGATGTTGAAGCAAGGAGTCAGTAGCGTGGATGAGTACCTCCACGAATTCACACGGTTGGGTCGTTACGCTGTGTTGGAACACCCTATTAATAATTTGAGTCAGGATCACTATGTCTCTAGGAAACCTGTTTTTGACCTCCTGTATAGATCTAAAGGTCAATTAAAATTGAGTCTAAGGGTTAGAAGTCTAGGTTTGGAAGCTGTCCTCAAGACAAAGGATTTTCAATTTGGAGACTAAGTCATATCGTCGAGCTCAGCACGACGAATCGTCGAACTCCAATCGACGATCGTCTAGCTCCACTTCGACGGATCGTCGAACTCCATTTGACGATCGCTGAGCTCAACTTCAACAAATCGCCGAACTCCATTCGACGATCTGCGAGCTCAGTTCGACGATCTTGACTCAGTATTGATTCTTTTTCTCTGAGCTCAGTTCGACGATAGTTGAGCTTAGATCGACGATTTTTTGTTGTTGTCTAAGTCCAAATCGTTGAGCTCAGTTCGACGATAACAGAGCTCAGTTCGACGTTTTTCTGAAGACTTCAAGGATTTTCAAGATTCAAATTCAGGACAGTTAAGGAGTTGTTCAGCAATTAATTCAGAAGATTTTCTAGCCGTTTTCATTTATTCTGGACCAAGTTTCAAGGGATTATCAAGGAATGTTTCTTTGGACTTTCCCCCAGAAAACATTTGCAATTAAGGATGCAATTAATGTCAGGCCAACGGCAATTCTTGACAGAGGATGATTTTCTATTCAGAACCAGAGAATAAAACTCAAGATTTTTGATCTCTGAGATCATCAGTAAACATAGATCAGAACAGACAACACAGACAAGCAGAACAAGAACAAAACATTCTCTATCTCAAAGAATTCATACAAGAACACACATCCAAGTAGATCAACCTTCTGAAACCTTCAGATCTCTTGTGATTCAAGTGTTCAAGGCCAACATAATTTAAAGACTCCAGATACCTAACATTTCAGCTGTTGCTGAAATTATCATTTGCTGGAGATCAAATTCTGAATGCCTATCACCCTACAGCAAAGCTTCATTTCCTGAACATCTCAAGAACTCAGGGGGAGCTTTGACAACATCAAATCCACATAGTCTTCTCAGCTGATTTGAGAAAGAGAAGACTTCCATAACTCTCTCATCCCCATCTCTGTAAAGGGTTTTTCAAACTCCCTTCAAAAGTTTGAGCTTGGTTTTTGAGCAGCTTGTCAAAAGCTCATTGGTGGCAAGACACCTGATCAAAAAATCTGATTTGGTTTTTGAGCACCTTATCAAAAGCTCATTGGTGCCCAGGACACCTGATCAACTCATCCTGCAGTGGATTCCTACCTAGGGTGGTAGAAGAGTGGATGTACCCAAGTTTAGGGGAACCACTATAGCTCCTTGTGTCTTCTGGCTTGCTTGTCTTTATTTTTGTTTCTGGCTGTGATTGATCTGTGATTGTCTTGTGATTAGTTAGGATCTGTGATTAATTTTTGTTGTAGATTATTTTGTGATTAGATTTAATAATTGCTTCCCTGTTCACTCAGATTACAACAATTGTTGTAAAAAGTTTTCAAGCACCATATACTCTATTCACCCCCCTCTAGAGTATATCAGATCTAGCTGCACTTTCAATTGGTATCAGAGGGAGGTTGGTTAAACATACCACACCTTGGTGGTTGCACAGACTAACACCTGAACCCAAAGATTCCTAGTTAGATCTGTTTTCTTTTGAGTTTATTATTAGATTATTCCTTCACAAATCATGGCCCAAAACAAAGATTATGCTAGCACCAGACCTTCAGTGTGCAATCTATCCAAGTTTGCACTTTGAAAAGCAAGGATTAGATTATACATGAATTCTATTGACGAGGATATTTTTAATTCTGTTTTGACAGTCTGTCCAAGACCTCCAGAGAACACAAGCACAAATGCTGTTCCACATCCATCACGAACAGATGCTGATATCAAGAAGTGGAAGGTAGCTGATGCAAAGGCTATGAATATCTTAGCCCAGACCATGTTTGATGACATCTTTCAAAAGGTGGCTGAATGTAATTCAGCAAAGGAAATCTGGGATAAACTCTCTGAAATAGTCTCCGGCTCAGCTGATGAGAGAAAGGACAGGAGATCCCACCTCATATCTCAATATGAGAATTTCAAGAAGGGAGAAGCTGAATCAGTTGGAGATATGTACAATAGACTTAGTCTGATAGTCAGTGAACTCAGGACTTTGGATAAGGAGATATCACTGACTGAACTTAATGACAAAATTCTAATGTGCTTCCCTAGCACTTGGGATTCAAGAATCTAGCCAATCAAGGATGCCAGAAGTTTGAATGAGATCACCACAGAAGCTCTTCTGGGCAAGCTCAAATCTTATGAGCTGCTCATCAAGAACAGAGAAGAAGAGCAGAAGGCTGCCTCACCAGCCACAAGAAAAGAGAAAACAATAGCCTTCAAAGCAACTGAAGATCAGCCTGAAGACAAAGTCACGGGAAATGATGAGTTGCTCAGTCTGTTGGCCAAAAGATTTTACAAGATGACCAGGAAGGCCTTCAGAAGGAGATCATATAAGGAGCATGATATGCCAAGGTATGAGAAGTCAAATAATAAGGAAATTGTCTGCTTTGGTTGCAGAAAACCAGGGCACATTGTACCTGACTGTCCAGAAAACAAAAACAAGGACAGAAGGGACAAGAAAGAAAGAAGAAAGGAGAAAGACTTCAAGAGGAATGGAAATGACAAACCCTCCTCAAGCAAAAACAAACACACAAGGAAGGGATTTGTTGCTGAATCCTAGAGTGAAACTGAAGAGGAATCAGAAGCCTCATCCAGCTCCAGTGATGATGAAGATGATACAAAAGAGAAGGAGTTTTGCATGATGGCAATCAATGCCTCACAACATAATTCAGATGAAGAAGAGTCAGAGTCAGACTCAGAGACTCAACTTGAAGAGGAACAGGTAATTAGTTCATTTGATTTCAATTCAGAGGACTTTAAATCATTATGTTTAGACCTGCTAAAATCTGAGAAGGAAATTATTTCTCTCAGAAATCATTTATCTGAACATAATACCTTAAAGTCAGAAAACCTCAAACTCTCTCAGGAGTTGGAGTGCTGTAGGGAGCAGATAGCTTCACTGAAAGGTGAGCTATCTGAGGCCAAGAAGCTTGAAGAATCCCTTAATGGGAGAAGTATCAAGCTGATGGACATCACAAGTACAGTGAACTCCAGATTTAATAGTACACTGGGCTTGGGTGCTTCATCCAGCCAACCCATAGTTCTAACAACCCCAATCAAGTTCATTTCTGATAAAAGAAAGAGAGTGCAGAGGTAGCTAGGAAAAATTCTGATCTGCCCAAGAAAACTAAGTTCCAGCAGAAATCGTCGAACGGAGCTCGACGATCGCCGAATGCAGATAGACGATCTCAGGCAAAATCGTCGAACTCAGGTCGACGATCTCAAAATCCTGAACTCTGCCACAGTCGACCGTCGAATGGAGCTCGACGATCTGACCCAAGATCGTCGAATGCAGCTCCATGATCATCGAACATAGATCAGAGCTCTGGAAATTCCTTCAAGGGCAAATCAAAATCCAATCCTAGGGGTCCTACATCCGAAATCTTTAACCCTTATACTGAATGGATAAAACCTCCAAGGAGATATCATCCTGAAGGTTATAAGAGTCAACCTGGGATGTCTTTCATTTATGAGTTTAAAGGTTATCAACCTAGGCCCAAGGTAAACTAGGTCAAAAACAAATGAATTATTTTATGTGTAGGTGAAGACCTATCCAACATCAAACCAGCAATGGTACTTGGATAGTGGGTGCTCTAAGCACATGACAGGAAACAAGGACAACCTCACATCCATTAGAGCCAAGCTTGGACCCAAAGTTATCTTTGGTGATTCAAACTTTGGACAAACTAAAGGATATGGTGCTGTCCAGATTGGATCAGTAACATTCAAGAAGGTAGCTTATGTGGAAGGACTGAAGCACAATTTAATAAGCATCAGTCAGCTATGTGATGAAGGCTACCAGGTGACCTTCAACAAAGTATTATGCAAGATTAAGTCAGAGGACAACACAACTGTGTTGACAGGTAAAAGGAAAGGTAACATCTATCTAGTAGATTTTCTTTCAACAGATGCAGATATTTGTCTGTTCAATTCTATTTGTAGACCAAATGTTTTATGACATAAAAGACTAGGACACTTAAACCTTAGAACTATTGTTAGGCTATCCAAGGACAACCTTATTAGAGGATTACCTTCTGGCTCCTACAAGAAGGAAGGACTCTGCAGGGCTTGTCAATTAGGCAAGCAAACTAAAAATAGTTTTTAGTCACTTAATAAGAGTGATTCACCTAGGATATTGTATCTGTTACACATGGACGTTTTTGGACCCATTACAGTACAAAGCCTAGGAGGGAAATCTTACACCTTAGTAGTTGTAGATGACTTCTCTAGATTCACATGGGTGTTCTTTCTGAGGAAGAAGTCTGATAACTTCAAGTGTTTGACAGAGTTTCTCAAATGTATACATATTGAGTTCAATACTCACATTGCCCTGATCAGAAGTGATCATGGGACAGAGTTTGATTCTCTTCTTATGCAAGAGTTCTGCCAGAGTGAAGGGATCAGGCATACTTTCTCAGCTCCTAGAACTCCTCAACAAAATGGGGTAGCTGAAAGGAAAAATAGAACCCTTATTGAATCTGCCACTACATTGTTGTCAGATGCTCACCTTCCTCTATCTTTTTGGGCAGAGGCAGTGAACACCTCCAACTATGTGTTGAATAGAAGTTTGATACATAAACTAAAGGGCAAGACTCCCTATGAATTACTCAAAGGGAAGAAACCTAAAGTTGATTATTTTAGAGTTTTTGGCTGCATTTGTTATATACACAATAATGATAAGAGATATTTAGCAAAACTTCAAGCTAAAGCTGATGAAGGAGTGTTTCTGGGATACTCCATGATCAGTAAGGCTTATAGGGTTTATAATAAATCATCTCTTAAAATTGAGGAATCTGTTCATATATCATTTGATGAATTTAACATGTCTTTCAAGGAGAAGAACACTTCTACCATAGCACCATTGCAGGAACATTCTCTTGTTGAAGATTTGAACAAGTTACAGGTTACTCAAAAAGAGGAAAACAGTGAAGATGAAGAAAGCATTCAACATATTGAAGAACAACTTGAAGAGCCAGTTGTTGTATCACAAGAGGAAACAACAACACAAGTTGGTGAACAATCAACACCCCCTGTTGATTTAGTAACATCAAGAGACCATCCAATTTCCCAAATAATTGGAGACATCTCAGCTGGTGTGCAAACCAGAAATCAGGTCAACCAAAACCTGTTGCACACTTGCTTTGTAACACCCCCTATCCGTCGCATAGTATATCGCAGTAGGTCCGGCCGGGGCCCGACGCCATATACCACAGACAGACCGGGTGGTTACGAATGGAAACCATCCAACCAATCTTAACGTCCTACACAGAGCATTCTAGCGGAAGCAGTTTATATAGGTTGTAAACAAGAACCCAGCATTAGAGCACAAATGTCCACTATTACATAATTAGGAATGTATACAAAATACCCAAAATCGGCCTTAAGGCCTTACAGAATGTTTCACTTGGATAATACATGATTTACAAACCTCGCCACGCAGGCCGGTCATACATGAATAAAACAGAAAACATTTCCACTTGGGCCTTCGAGGGCCAGCTTCGCAAAAAGGGCTTTAGCCTGCTATTGACCGCTTGGTCCAGCTGTACCTGCAAGCAACAAACCACCGCACGGTGGCAAACAAGGCAACGGTCAGCAATGCTGACCAAATTATAACGATCCCGCCCCCAACTCGGGGCGGCGATGCTCCTTCCCTGCATTTCATTAGCACAAGCGAGCAATGCATATAACCATAGCCATTTCATCACAGACGTTGGCTCGTACGGCCACACGTCCCGTGCACTCAGGGCACATTCTCGGTGAACCGGTCGATGTTACGTCAATTAAAGCCATTAACATTCCGGACTCACCACCGCCACTTAGACGGCTATTTCTATGAGCAATTTGTCTTCCTGGCCTGGGTCACGTCAATTAAAGCCATTGACCGCCGAAGACTCCCATCTATGCCAACGGCGAGTGCCATGTAACTTTAGGTCTCTCTAACCCGAACGACATAGAGCGGGTACGGTTCCATCTAACCCGTGCTCACATCGCAACGACAATTTAAGCCATATGCGCGGGTCAAACTTTCACTGAATCCCATTCTACCGCAAATCACATAACCACGTTATATTCAAGTTGGCTCTCAGGCCACCAAGTTGGCAAGATCTCGTATCCGCCCAATTTTCCGGGTGCACCTTTGGGTTAGTCCCCAAGGCTCCCTGCTGCAATCTACCGCGTAGAAAAACCCGAAAACACCCAATAGCACGGAGTCTTCTCCGGCCTTAAGCAATGCAACATCATCGATCCGGACTAACATGTTCGAGTAGGCTTCAACCAAAATGCCTACGTCCGTTCTCGCATACGGACTCTAAACAACGGGGACTTTACATATCTACCCGAAGGAACGCCTCCAACTCTCCGCAAACTCGCGAGAGCGGGCTTCCTATGCTAAGAAAAGGAGCGATTCATGCTCAAGATGAGGATCGTTACCCTTGAGTTCCTCTTTGGCGCCATCGAAAAGTAATCGGATAGAAATCACCGCACTTGCGTTGCCTCCGTGGATCCGGAGTCGGCTTGCGATTCGGAGCTCCGAAGCTCCTCCAATGGCGGATCTAGCTCTTCTTCCTATTGCCTTAGCTCTTCTTTCTCCAAGGGTTTAGAAAGAGGATAAGTGAAGAAAAGTGATGGATTTTCTAAGTCAAACCCGGGTATATCCTCTCAGGAACCATCCCCAGCCATCGGATCTCAACCTAAGAAAACGAACGGCTTTGATTCGGGGCTGAAATGCCCAATCTGGACCGAACACGGCCTGGCACACGCCCGTGTCCAGGGCCGTGTGCCGCATTCGGCGTCAAAATCGAATCTGCTGGACACGCACACGGGTATCGAACACGCCCGTGTTCGAGCTGATACGCCCGTGTTCCAGCTGACACGGCCGTGTAGCCGGCCGTGTACCCCATGATTTTTCCCCCGTTTCCAACCCGAGCACTGCACGGGTTCTAGGACACGCCCGTGTCCTTGCCCGTGTCACTTTCACACGCCTGGGCCCCCAGGCCGTGTACACGGGACATTTCGTCGAGTGGAGATCGACGACTCGATGACACGGCCTTGGACACGCCCGTGTCCTAGGCCGTGTGCCTTGACTCGACGATCGTCGAGTGAATCTCGATGATTTCACCTTGACGATCGTCGACACGGGTCGACACGCCCTGCGACACGCCCGTGTCGCAGGCCGTGTGCCCATTCTCGACGAATCGTCGAGTATAACTCGACGATTTCACGGCTAAGTGTCGACACGGGTCGACACGCCACGCCCTGCGATACGCCCCTTTCGCAGGCCGTGTGCCCATTCTCGACGAATCGTCGAGAATAACTCGACGACTTCGCGGCTAAGTGTCGACACACGCTTGACACGCCCTGGGACACGCCCGTGTCCCAGGCCGTGTGCCTTCAGCCAGAAACCAAAACTGGCCCAAAACGTCCCCCTTTGCTCCTTTGAGTTTCGGGGCGTTACAACTCTCCCCCTCTTAAAAGAATTTCGCCCACGAAATTACATAAAGGAAAGATATACAAAAACAACATTTGTACCTGAGCGGAATAACTCCGGATACTCGTCAAGCATAGTCTGCTCTCGCTCCCAAGAGAGCTCCTCACGACCGCAATTGTCCCACCGGACTTTGACCATCCTGATCTCTTTATTGCGTAGCCGCTTGACCTCCGAGTCCTCGATCCGCACGGGCTTGACCTTTGTCGTTAGCCCACTATCCACCGGCACTTGATCGACCGCGATCACCTGCGTAGGCTCTTGCACCGCCTTCCGAAGCACCGAAATGTGGAATACATCGTGTAAACCACTTAGCTCCACTGAAAGCTTCAACCTGTAGGCCGCTTCTCCAACTCGCTCCAAAACCTCAAACGGTCCAAGGTACCTCGGGCTTAGCTTTTTCAACCGTCGCACCCGCGAGACACCCTTGAACGGCTTGATCTTTAGGTACACATAATCACCCACAGCGAACTCCACGTTCCTGTGCTTGGCATTATAGTACTTTGCTTGCCGGTCCTGAGCGATGAGTAATCTCTCCCGAATGGTTCTCACCAAAGAAGTAGCATCATCCACTTCTGATCGCTTATACAACTTCGACTCGCCCGTTTCTAACCAAGACAATGGCGTGTGACATCTTCTACCATATAGGTCCTCGAAAGGCGCCATCTGAATACTTGCTTGGTAGCTGTTGTTGTATGCGAACTCCGCCAAATAAAGGTGGTCCTCCCATTGCTTTCCAAAGTCCAAGACACACATGCGAAGCATGTCTTCCATGGTTCTATTGACCCTCTCGGTCTGCCCATCCGTTTGCGGGTGGAAGGCTGTGCTAAACTTCAGCTTTGTTCCCAACATTTGCTGCACCAGCCTCCAATCATTGGACGTAAACCGCCCATCTCGGTCACTCACGATGCTGTGGGGCACACCATGAAGCCGTACTATGTTATCCACATATAGCTTTGCCAGCTTCTCCACCGGATCATCCTTCCTATGCGGAATAAAATGCGACACCTTCATTAATCGATCCACGACCACCCAAATGGCGTCGTTCCCCTTTTGCGACCTTGGCAAACCGTGCACAAAGTCCATAGAGATGTCGTCAAATTTCCACTCCGGAATAGGCAAGGACTTAAGAAATCCTCCCGGCTTTTGGCACTCTGCCTTTACCAAGGCGCAGGTTTGGCACTTCGCTACGTATAGCGCCACATCCTTTTTCAAACCCGGCCACCAAAATAGCTTCTTGACGTCGCGGTACATCTTCGTGCTCCCCGGGTGAATCGAGTACTTGGTATGGTGTGCCTCGTACAACAACTCCACCCGTAAATTGCCCACGCTTGGGACGCACAGACGACCGTCTTTCCACAGCAATCCGTCCTCCACGACGAATTGGGAATTTGACCCATCCAGAGCCTCTATCATGAACTGCTTCATATGAGCATCCATATCCAAAGCCTGCCGAATCCGATCAGCCAGGTCATATTGGACTTCAGTCCAATTCAGAACTGCTTCAGCACTTGCTTGCTTATCCACACAAACAATCTCCAACGCCTCCAACTCCCGCACCAACCGCTCATCATGCACCGATAGCCAATTGGCTTGAGCTGGGGCTCGGCGACTCAACGCGTCCGCAACCGCATTCCCTTTGCCAGGCACGTAGTGGATCTTGAATGTATAGTCCCCCAGGAACTCCATCCATCTACGCTGCCGCATATTCAGATCCTTCTGATCTATCAGGTACTTTAGGCTCTTGTGATCGGTGTAGATATCAATCTTCACACCGTACAAATAGTGTCTCCACAGCTTCAAGGCAAAAATCACGGCCGCTAACTCCAAGTCATGGACCGGATAATTCCTCTCGTGCACTTTTAGCTGTCTCGAGCCATAAGCTATCACGCTTCCGTGCTGCAGTAGCACGCAACCCAAACCGCTGCCCGAAGCATCGCTATATATCTCATAGCCTTCGGTCCCAACCGGCGAACTCAGCACAGGCGCCGTGGTCAACCGACACTTCAGTTCCTCAAAAGCTCGCGCGCACTCCGGCGTCCAAACGAAATTATGCTCCTTCCTCGTCAAAGTAGTGAGAGGTAGCGCTATCCGCGAGAAGTTCTCTACGAAGCGCCTATAATAACCGGCAAGCCCCAAAAAGCTCCGGACTTCTGCTACCGTAGCAAACTCAGGCCACTCCCGTATCGCAACAATCTTCGCCGGATCCACCGCAATACCCTCTCCACTCACTATATGCCCAAGGAACGCCACTGAGGATAGCCAAAACTCGCACTTCGAGAACTTGGCATATAACTGATTTCTCCTTAGCGTCTCCAACACCAAATGAAGATGCTTGAAGTGATCTTCCTCACTTTGAGAGTACACCAAAATATCATCGATGAAGACGATCACGAAATGGTCCAAGTACTCCCTGAACGTCCTGTTCATCAAATCCATGAATACTGACGGCGCATTAGTCAGCCCAAACGGCATGACCGTAAACTCATAATGCCCGTATCTCGTACTAAACGCTGTCTTCGGGATATCACTCTCCCTTATCCGCAGCTGATAGTACCCAGACTTGAGATCTAACTTCGAGTACACCGTCGACCCGACTAACTGATCAAAGAGATCATCAATCCTAGGGATCGGGTACTTGTTCTTCTCAGTCAGCTTGTTTAGCTCCTGATAATCAATACACAACCTCAAGCTTCCGTCCTTCTTCTTAACAAAGAGGACCGGTGCGCTCCAAGGCGAAGAACTCGGGCGCACATACCCTTGCTCCAACAACTCTTGCAGTTGAACTTTCAGCTCCGCCATTTCCTTAGGCGCTAGCCGATACGGAGATCGTGACACAGGCTTTGCACCTGGCACTAGCTCGATCGTAAAATCTATCTCCCGTTGAGGCGGGGCTCCAGGAAGATCTGCGGGGAACACATCAGGGTATTCCGATACCACTGAAATACAATCCAAAGCGGGCTTCGGCTTTACAACCTCCACTAGTGTAAAGAACAGTTCTGCTCCAGCACGAACCGCCTTCACCACCTGAAGAGCAGACATCAACGTCTTGCTCGACCCCTTTAAGCCCGTAAACGTCGTCTCACGACTCGCTCCCAGCTTAACTTCCTTGCTACCGCAATCTATATGGGCCTGCTGCTCCGAGAGCCAGTCCATGCCAAATATGACGTCGAACTCCACTAACGGAAGTAAAGACGCTCGCAGGTCGAACTCCTGCTCCCCAATACAAATCTTAACATCGCAGATCCTATCCGCTCGCATCGAACACCCACGTTGGGCAACAACACATCCAACTTATCCTTCACCATCGAGGAAGGGACCCCGATGCGTAATATAAATCCTTCGGACAAGAAGGAGTGTGAAGCTCCCGTATTGAAGAGTGCTCGTGCCGGATTTTCGCAAATCAATACAAATCCTAAACAAGTAGTGGTAAGGTAACATGTGCATAACAAGCATATAAAGGAAATTGACTTGCTATAAATTAAATCGTACCTGTCACCACATCAGCTTGTTTAATGGCCTCCTGTTGGCCAAGATTGTAGACCCTTGGTTGGGCAGGAGCATAATGGGATGCAGTCGACTCCACCGCCTTTCCCTTCTCTTCATAAGTGGCTCCCGGCCTCCTCTCGGACTTAGGACCTCCGCTCCAACAATCACGGGCAAAGTGCCCCGTCTTTCCGCATGTAAAACACGCGCCCGGGGTCCGACTCGTAGTCGCCCCAGAAGCACCAGAAGGAGCTGGACCCGAAGTCCTATGCTTCTTGAAAGACCTCCGATAGCCGGACTTTGAAGTAGTCGGCACTCTGAACTCAGATTTCTTATCAGCCAAGCCTTTCTTCGCTTGTACATTCTTCATGTCCTTCTCCAAGGACCGTGCAGTATTGACCAAGGTTAGGAAACCCTGCGTCATCGGCCCCGACAGTAATAGTCTCAGCTCATCCCTCAAGCCTTCATAAAAATGATTAGTCTTGCGCTCCTCATCCATGATGGTGGAGCTAGCATAACGACTCAACCGCGTAAACTCGTGGAGATATTCATCCATGCTCCTCTCACCCTGCACCAACTTCAGGAACTCATTCTCCATTGAAATCCTCTGAGTAGAAGGGAGGTATCTTGCTAAGAACAATCCCGAGAACTCTTCCATCGGAACGTCTATCAGTTATCTACCTCTCAAATGATGCAGCTCCAATCCTTCCCACCACATCCTCGCTTCACCGTCCAGCAGGAACGTAGCGATGGTGGTCATTTGCCACTCCTCCGTCTCCGTCGCCGTCATGACTCTCTTCACCCTAGAGAGCCAGTCTTCAGCCTGAGATGGGGTTCCCAACCCCGAGAATAACGGAGGGTTAAAGCTCATTACATGCTTCAACTGCCTCTCAGTTGCCCTCCTTGGCACTATTGGTTCCGCAACCACTTGCTCCACCCTCCTCGGCTCCGCCTCTTGAAGAGGTACTTGCTCCATCACAGGAGCGGGTTGCTGCGCATGCCTCCCAGGCTGCGCATTTATCACGGCCAACACCGCTTCAGCCACTAAACGTATATTCTCAGCCGACAGAGGTGTTGCGGGAGCAACATCCGGTGCACTGCTAGCCTCAGAAACTCGGCGTTCTGACGGCCCAACACCACTTCGGGTCACCTATAGTGGTACAAAACACCGTTAAGCGACCACAAAACATTGCAAACAGCAAATATAGGAACACGCAGGTTCCTCAAACACGAGTATTTTCATTCCTAAGTGGACATTCATGGGTTCTTTTACCGTTATAACGATGACGCACACAATGTGCTCACCACCCCTTAAAAAGAATTCGCCCACGAATTCACTTTAAGCCCGACCAAAACCAGTAGTCTGATACCAAATTGTAACACCCCCTATCCGTCGCATAGTATATCGCAGTAGGTCCGGTCGGGGCCCGACGCCATATACCACAGACAGACCGGGTGGTTACGAATGGAAACCATCCAACCAATCTTAACGTCCTACACAGAGCATTCTAGCGGAAGCAGTTTATATAGGTTGTAAACAAGAACCCAGCATTAGAGCACGAATGTCCACTATTACATAATTAGGAATGTATACAAAATACCCAAAATTGGCCTTAAGGCCTTACAGAATGTTTCACTTGGATAATACATGATTTACAAACCTCGGCACGCAGGCCGGTCATACATGAATAAAACAGAAAACATTTCCACTTGGGCCTTCGAGGGCCAGCTTCGCAAAAAGGGCATTAGCCCGCTATTGACCGCTTGGTCCAGCTACACCTGCAAGCAACAAACCACCGCACGGTGGCAAACAAGGCAACGGTCAGCAATGTTGACCAAATTATAACGATCCCGCCCCCAACTCGGGGCGGCGATGCTCCTTCCCTGCATTTCATTAGCACAAGCGAGCAATGCATATAACCATAGCCATTTCATCACAGACGTTGGCTCGTACGGCCACACGTCCCGTGCACTCAGGGCACATTCTCGGTGAACCGGTCGATGTTACTTCAATTAAAGCCATTAACATTCCGGACTCACCACCGCCACTTAGAAGGCCATTCCTATGAGCAATTTGTCTTCCTGGCCTGGGTCACGTCAATTAAAGCCATTGACCGCCGAAGACTCCCATCTATGCCAACGGCGAGTGCCATGTAACTTTAGGTCTCTCTAACCCGAACGACATAGAGCGGGTACGGTTCCATCTAACCCGTGCTCACATCACAACGACAATTTAAGCCATATGCGCGGGTCAAACTTTCACCGAATCCCATTCTACCGCAAATCACATAACCACGTTATGTTCAAGTTGGCTCTCAGGCCACCAAGTTGGCAAGATCTCGTATCCGCCCAGTTTTTCGGGTGCACCTTTGGGTTAGTCCCCAAGGCTCCCTGCTGCAATCTACCGCGTAGAAAAACCCGAAAACACCCAATAGCACGGAGTCTTCTCCGGCCTTAAGCAATGCAACATCACCGATCCAGACTAACATGTTCGGGTAGGCTTCAACCAAAATGCCTACGTCCGTTCTCGCATACGGACTCTAAACAACGGGGACTTTACATATCTACCCGAAGGAACGCCTCCAACTCTCCGCAAACTCGCGAGAGCGGGCTTCCTATGCTAAGAAAAGGAGCGATTCATGCTCAAGATGAGGATCGTTACCCTTGAGTTCCTCTTTGGCGCCATCGAAAAGTAATCGGATAGAAATCACCGCACTTGCGTTGCCTCCGTGGATCCGGAGTCGGCTTGCGATTCGGAGCTCCGAAGCTCCTCCAATGGCGGATCTAGCTCTTCTTCCTCTTGCCTTAGCTCTTCTTTCTCCAAGGGTTTAGAAAGAGGATAAGTGAAGAAAAGTGATGGATTTTCTAAGTCAAACCTGGGTATATCCTCTCAGGAACCATCCCCAGCCGTCGGATCTCAACCTAAGAAAACAAACGGCTTTGATTCGGGGCTGAAATGCCCAATCTGGACCGAACACGGCCTGGCACACGCCCGTGTCCAGGGCCGTGTGCCGCATTCGCCGTCAAAATCGAATCTCCTGGACACGTACACGGGTATCGAGCACGCCCGTGTTCGAGCTGATACGCCCGTGTTCCAGCTGACACGGCCGTGTAGCCGGCCGTGTACCCCATGATTTTTCCCCCGTTTCCAACCCGAGCACTGCACGGGTTTTAGGACATGCCCGTGTCCTTTCCCGTGTCACTTTGACACGCCTGGGCCCCAAGGCCGTGTACACGGGACATTTCGTCGAGTGGAGATCGACGACTCGATGACACGGCCTTGGACACGCCCGTGTCCTAGGCCGTGTGCCTTGACTCGACGATCGTCGAGTGAATCTCGACGATTTCACCTTGACGATCGTCGACACGGGTCGACACGCCCTGCGACACGCCCGTGTCGCAGGCCGTGTGCCCATTCTCGACGAATCATCGAGTATAACTCGACGATTTCACGGCTAAGTGTCGACACGGGTCGACACGCCCTGCGACACGCCCGTGTCGCAGGCCGTGTGCCCATTCTCGACGAATCGTCGAGAATAACTCGACGACTTCGCGGCTAAGTGTCGACACACGCTTGACACGCCCTGGGACACGCCCGTGTCCCAGGCCGTGTGCCTTCAGCCAGAAACCAAAACTGGCCCAAAACGTCCCCCTTTGCTCCTTTGAGTTTCGTGGCGTTACATGCTTCCTATCTCAAATTGAACCTCAATCCATTCAAGATGCAGAGCAAGATCCACACTGGATCATTGCAATGCAAGAAGAGTTACATCAATTTGAAAGGAACAAAGTTTGGGAACTAGTGCCAAAACCTAAGGATCACTCCATTGTTGGAACAAAGTGGGTGTTCAGAAACAAATTGGATGATCAAGGAGTAATAGTAAGGAACAAGGCAAGGCTAGTTGCTCAAGGATACTCTCAAGAAGAAAGCATAGACTATGACCAGACTTTTGCACCAGTTGCAAGATTGGAAGCCATCAGAATCTTCTTAGCTTATACAGCACATAAAGGCTTCAAGGTATATCAGATGGACGTCAAAAGTGCATTTCTCAATGGAGACATCAAAGAAGAAGTCTATGTCAGACAACCTCCAGGTTTTATCTCTCCAACCTATCCTGATTATATTTTTAGGTTGAACAAAGCATTATATAGTCTCAAGTAAGCTCCTAGAGCATGGTATGAGACCCTAGCATGCTTCCTTTTGGAAAATGGATTTATAAGGGGTAGAGTAGACCAAACTCTTTTCATTAGAACTCATAAGTCTCATACCCTACTTGTACAGATTTATGTAGATGATATTATTTTTGGTTCTACTGATTCACATTTATGCAGAAGGTTTTCCAACCTAATACATTCTAAATTTGAAATGAGTAGCATGGGTGAGCTATCCTTCTTTCTAGGATTATAAGTCAAACAACATGTTGAAGGCATCTTTATTTCTCAAACCAAGTATGCAAATGAATTGGTTAATAAATTTGGTATGTCTGAAGCATCTTGCATGAAAACACTTATGCCTACTAATGCTGTATTGGATGCTGATGAACATGGGAAACCTGTTGATCAGACAACATATAGAGCAATGATTGGCTCTTTACTGTACCTTACAGCTAGTAGACCAGATATAATGTTTGCTACATGTATATATGCTATGTTCCAAGTAAGCCCTAGAGAGTCACACCTAACATTAGTAAAGAGGATTCTCAGGTATGTTAAAAGTTGTCCAAATCTAGGTCTATGGTATCCAAAAGATTCAGCATTTGAATTAACTGGATTTTCTGATGCTGATTATGCTGGATGCAGAATAGACAGGAAAAGCACCAGTGGAACTTGTCAGTTCCTTGGTGACAGACTTGTCTCTTGGTTTTGCAAGAAACAAACTTCTGTGTCAACTTCAACTGCTGAAGCTGAATATATGGTTGCAGGCAGTTGTTGTTCACAAATCTTGTGGATTCAAAACCAACTCCTAGACTATGACTACAACTTAGAGAAGTCAAAAATATATTGTGATAACACAAGTGCTATTTCTATAGCTCAAAATCCAGTCCTCCATAGTAGGACAAAACACATAGAAATTAGGCATCACTTTTTAAGGGATAATGTTGAGAAGAATAAAATTGAACTTCAATATATCCCAACTGATTTACAAAGGGAGATATTTTCACCAAACCCTTGGATGAAAAGAAACACACCTTCTTCCTAAATCAGTTAGGAATGCTATATGGAGGAAGTCTAAAATAAGTTCCAAGATTTTAAAAGTTCAAAATTGACCAAGACTAGGAAAACATCTTGATTTTTCTTAGTGTCTAGAGTGTTTTTTTCTGGTCTCTGAACTGCGCTCGACGATTTTCCCCCAGATCGTCGAACGGAGATCGACGATTTCCGAAATCGTCGACCTGAGTTCAGCGCTTCTCAGATAGTCTGAACTATCTCTTCCGGTCAACGATCGTCGAACGACGCTCGACGATTTCATTCTCTGAACGATCGTCGAACAGAGCTCGACGCTCTCCAACATCGTCGAACGGAGATCGACGATATTGAAGACTCTTCAGATTCCTTTAGAAGCCCTGATCGTCGAACTGAGTTCAACGATCTTTCCTTTTCTGCGTCGAACCCTAATATAAAATTCATTTTTCGCCGTCGTTCTCCTTTTGCGCTTTCGATTTCTCTGCAAAAACTCTCTTTCCCTCCAAACATTTCTGCACTTGGTCGTTTTGTTTGTTGATTTTTGCAGGTAACCATGGCGGTTTCTGTTGCTGTTCTTGCCGCAATGAAATTTGATGCTGGCTTTGACATTGACATGGAATCCTTCAGCACTACTGATCAAGTTTTTCAAGATATTTTGGAACTCTTCAAGGAGCAGAAACTTGCTACCATCATGACCACCAGAATCAAACTTGCTGCTGATGAGATTAAGGAGTGGGTCTACACTGCCCACAACCAGGATCAAAACGCAATAGTTGGTTCAATCTCTGGAACCCAGGTACCCTTGACTCCAACCATTCTGACAGAAGTTTTTGAGTTAAGTTCTGGTAGAGATTCTGCTGATTTGTCTGGAGAGGAATTTGTTGATCTACTTGTAAGAATGGGTCACTCTGAAGCTAACCCTAGCAAGTTGCTGAAGAAGAACCTAGCTGTGGAGTACAGGTTCTTGGCTGATGTCGTGGGCAAGGTTTTGCTGGCCAAGCACTCAGCACATGATACCATTTCTAGGTATCAGCTATGCTTAATGGGAGCCATAGTGGACAAGAAACAATTGTACTGCGGAGAGGTCTTCTTTGACCTGATTAAAAAGAAAATTAACAAGAATTTTGTGAATTTTGGGAGGATTCTAGGCCTCTTTCTGCAGAACAGATGCCCTGCTCTGCTTGTATTTCTGGGATCCATATTAATGCATCAAAAAGATTATCCTGTGCCCTATTTGGAAAATGGGACAGGCAAATCATCAAGCCCAGCAGGCCTTCTGAAAGCACATCTTCAGGCACCAGGACTGTAATAGTGACTTCCCCTCAGGTCTCTGCCCCTGCAGATGACTTGCTTGTTGCTGCCTTCCTCCTCCTATTCCATCTCCTCCAGCTCCATCTACCATTCAAACTCCATCCACAATCATCATCTCCAGCCCTTCTCCAACATCAATACCATCTCCAATTCCAACTCTACCAACAACAGAAGAACCATTCCATCCATTATATTCCTACCCTCAACCAGATATTGAAATATCATCCACCATTCCATCCTTCAATCTTCTTGATGATTCCTTCATGGATGACTCACCCTCCTCTCCTTCTGAGCTACCCTCCTCATCAACATCTTACCAGGAACTTCTACAAGAAATTATTGATCAACCCACCTTCACACCCTCTATCTCAATCCCCCTGTCTTCCATCTCCACAATACCCTCACCTCAACCATCACTTCCCCAATACACTAGCTTTCCTCTATCATCACCAGTTGCTCCATCCCTCTCTAACTCTGCTCCAGTCCCTGCTGAGCAAGTAGATCTTCCAGCCCTAGCTGACAAGATATATGAATTGTTAGCCCCTAGGCTATCTCTTCTATTGGAGACCTCCTTGGCTCCATTATTTCAGTCAGTGGCAGCTCTTTCTGCCAGGCTATCCTCCTTATTTCCTTAGGCAATCCCTTCATCAGTGTGCCTTGATCTAGCCTTATCTGAATCCAGGTAGGGGGAGATGCCTAATGAAGTTAGCTTGCCTGCTGTTTCACCAGTTGTTGTTGTTGTTGCTGCTGCTGTTGTTCCTCAAGCTCCAGTTCCACCTCCAGTTGCAGTCTTCCCAGTGGACATCAGGTCCTTACTATCAGTGTTTGATTCAATGTATTTCAGTTGTCTTCCAGAGAAAGCTTATCTTCTAGAGACAGTTGCAGTCCACCCCTCAAAAGATCTTTCCAAGGCCATTGTACCCTTCTCTAGCTGTGACACCAGCATTATTTATTCTTCTGTCAATTCAGTATATGCTACTGCTACTCCTGCTGAGAATATGGTTGTTATTCCTGTTGCTGCTGCTGTTAGTAATGATGCTGTTGTTGTTCCAATTTCTGAGGATATGCAGATGATAGAGGCACATGATTTTGAGCCTTCTGTTTTTGCTGATGATATTCCTACTGTTGCCGATGTTGTTGTATCTGAAAGTGTTTTATCTAAAACTCCTGCTGTCCCAACTTCTGCTGATATTACTGATGTTATAACTTCTAAGAGTGCTAGGATGAAAGAGCTTGCTGCACTGGATCAAATTAAGAAAGCTAAAGAGCAAGGCAGAGATTCTTCCAACATCACTACATTGTCTGAACAAAGAAAGAAAGAATTGGAAAGATATGGCTCAAGCAAATTCTTTGACTCTGATAGATATATGGAGCTGCATCCTGAAGATGTAGTACCAAGGCCCAAACAACAAACTTCTTTAGGTGCAGCAGATGACAGAAGGTCAAAGAAAGAAGCTCTTAACCCCAATAGAGAAATCAAACTCATAAATAGCAAGGAGAAAGAATAATTATGTAAGGTGACAATTATTCTGAATTCTGTCTGGGATAATATATATCTGTGGTTCTGCAATGTCCTGCTTATTGCTTTTCTGTATTGTTGCTCTGTATGTTGTTATTTAATTTTTCCAAGTTCTGTAAATAGTAATCCTAACCCAAATAGGGGGAGATTGTTGGAATACCTTATTACTAATTTGGGTCAGGATCACTATGTCTCTAGGAAACTTGTTTTTGACCTCCTGTATAGATCTAAAGGTCAACTAGAATTGAGTCTAAGGGTTAGAAGTCTAGGTTTGGAAGCTGCCCTCAAGACCAAGGATTTTCATTTTGGAGACTAAGTCATATCGTCGAGCTCAGCACGACGAATCATCGAACTCCAATCGACGATTGTCTAGCTCAACTTCGACGGATCGTCGAACACCATTCGACGATCGCTGAGCTCAACTTCAACAAATCGTCGAACTCCATTCGACGATCTGCGAGCTCAGTTCGACGATCTTGACTCAGTATTGATTCTTTTTCTCTGAGCTCAGTTCGACGATAGTTGAGCTCAGATCGACGGTTTTTTGTTGCTGTCTAAGTCCAAATCGCTGAGCTCAGTTCGACGATCACAGAGCTCAGTTCGACGTTTTTTTGAAGACTTCAAGGATTTTCAAGATTCAAATTCAGGACAGTTAAGGAGTTTTTCAGCAATTAATTCAAAAGATTTTCTAGCCGTTTTAATTTATTCTGGACCAAGTTTCAAGGGATTATCAAGGAATGTTTCTTTGGACTTTCGCCCAGAAGACATTTGCAATTAAGGATGCAATTAATGTCAGGCCAACAGCTATTCTTGACAGAGGATGATTTTCTATTCAGAACCAGAGAATAAAACCCAAGATTTTTGATCTCTGAGATCATCAGTAAACATAGATCAGAACAGACAACACAGACAAGCAGAACAAGAACAAAACATTCTCTGTCTCAAAGAATCCATACAAGAACACACATCCAAGGAGATCAACCTTCTAATACCTTCAGATCTCTTGTGATTCAAGTGTTCAAGGCCAACATAATTCAAAGACTCCAGACACCTAACATTTCAGCTGTTGCTGAAATTATCATTTGCTGTAGATCAACTTCTGAAGGCCTATCACCCTACAGCAAAGCTTCATTTCCTGAACATCTCAAGAACTCAGGGGGAGCTTTGACAACATCAAATCCACATAGTCTTCTCAGCTGATTTGAGAAAGAGAAGACTTCCATAACTCTCTCATTCCCATCTCTGTAAAGGGTTTTTCAAACTCCCTTCAAAAGTTTGAGCTTGGTTTTTGAGCACCTTGTCAAAAGCTCATTGGTGGCAAGACACCTGATCAAAAAATCTGATTTGGTTTTTGAGCACCTTATCAAAAGCTCATTGGTGTAACATCCCATTTCCAACTAGACCCCTAAGAGTGGTTTTGGCCATGATTAGGTCATGACAAACCCTAGAAAGCCAGAAATGGGCCAAGAGATAGGAGGCCAAGGTGAGGATCACCATGGTTTGCAAATAGTAGAATTTTGAACAATGGTTTAAAATGACAATGGGGCTTCACCATGGCCCCAAGACCCTACCACAACACTCCCAAACATTTTGGGAGCCCCATTAGAGCCAAAAGGACCCATTAGGGTCAACCCAAGAGGCCCAGTTGACCAAGGTCAACCCTAGCCCTAAATGGGTCAAACTAGCCTACTTAGGGCCAACTGACCTACTCCTAGCCTAAAGGACCCCTCCTATGCCCTCCTAACCCTAAAGTGAGGTCAAATGTTCACTAAGGACACATTGGGGTCAGCCCTAGAGGCCAGGTTGACCCAAGTCAACTCAAGCCCTAACCTGGTCAAAGTACCCTTACTAAGGGTATGTGACCTCCAAAGTACAGGGTAACCCTACATAACCCTAACTAGACCCTAAGGGAAGCCAATGGGTCACCCAGAACCCATAGGGGTCAACCCAATTAGTCATGTTGACCCAAGTCAACCCTCATTTAGGTCAAGTCAAACCTTAACCCAAAAGGGCTAACCCAAGCCCAAGCCACTTCTCCCTTAGGCTAAACTCATTCCCATGACCATCATAATCAAGTGGGTTGCATTTAGTTTGTGAGGTTGACTAGTCAACCAGAGGTGACTAGGAGAGAGAAAGGAGCTCCTCTCCATGATAATGGAGGAGAGAGAAAATGAGGAAGAAGAAGGGGGAAGTGAGAGGCCGGCCAAGGGATACTAACAGCCACCAATTATGGCTGCAATCAACTCCTCTAGGAGAGAGGAGTTGATTCCAGCCATTTCCCGGCCACCAAGGGGTGGGTTCAGCCCCCCTCCACACAACCCGAGCAACACCTTTAATGGTGTTAATGGCCATTGAAGAACCAGCCTCTCCTCTCCCCCATTTGCCATTTAAACACCTTCAGGGAGCCGAGGGGATCATTTTAGAGCGTTTACCTGGAGGAGACGAGCCATTCCACTGTGCAGTTGCAGAAGCCGAGCGCCGCCGCCGTCGTCAATGGCATCCCGCCGCTCCTCTCGCATCCAGGCCGCCAGGAAGGTCCTCCCCCTCTCCTTAACCCATGGTTAGATCATAGCAATCGTTAGGACCAAGGTTCGGGCTCAATTGAGCCCGATCCAATTCGGTTTTCATGGATTTTTCTGAAGAAAACTCACCTCTCGGGATCGCCGGAAAAGGGGTTTCCGGCGGCCAAGCCGCCGCCTGGGGATGGCCACCACCTCAACGGAGGTGGTGGAGCCGGTGGCCGGCCGGGGAGGTGGTCGGGTCGCCGGCAGTGGCGTTTGGAAGTGGCTCCAGGCGGGATGAATCCTGGCCGTCGGCTCAAGGAAGAAGATGAAGGGATTCCGTCCCTTTTGCTTCAAGATTCGTGCGGGCCCGATTTTAAACTATAGGAATTAATTCATATTAATGCAATTCTGTCACAGTTTTTGATATTAATGGTTTTAAACTTTAAAAATACTTAGGATCTCCTGGTGGAAAATACTTCAACATGAAAGTTGTAGTTCCTTGAGTCTACTTTATTTTAAAATTAGTTTGAACCCTTTTGGGTGTAAGGTCTGACCAGGGCACCCATTTTGGTGGGACATACCCTTAGGGCTAGGCAGTCATTAAATTGAGTGCCCACTCTTCACCCCTAGCCCAAATTAGTTGAAATTTTGGCAGAGAGTCTATTCTAGATATACCTAGGGCCTGTCCAAAAATGGGAATTTTTGGAGAAACTATTTCTATAGTTTTTGTAAACATTTAATAATTATTAAATAAATTAACTAGGTGCCCTAAACACCTCCAAACCCTCCCAAATTTTGGTGAGTGGTCCCTGGGTTCATTTTAGGTATCTGTATAAAATTTCATTTAAGTTGGATGTGTTTTGAATAGGTTTTGACCCAACCCTAACTATACCCTAAAAAGGGCATTTTGGTCAAAAGCTACACTAGTGGTTTTGAGTGACCAAATCACCTCAACAGAGGCTGAAATTTGGGTCACTGGCTTGTTATAGCACTTATCACCTCCCCATGGAATATGGGGTAGGGAGGAATAGATTTGCCCTAAGTTCCTAGGTCAAACCCTAAGGAGGGACCTTTTGGCCTTGTGAAGGGTATGAGTCCTAAACACCTTGGATGAACTCCAAATTTTGCAAGGAGGTTCCTAGGATATATAGAACCCTCTGTTAAAAATACTAGCTAACTTTGAAAAGGATAGGGGCCCCAAAACCCTAACCCTATCTTAGGTCCTAAAACTTGTAGTGTAGGTTTAGGTTAACTAAACATCTTGAAACTTAACCAAATTTGGGTAGTGAGGGGATTAGGGCATTTTGAGCCTCTGATAATTTACTTGAGGAATTTTGGACGATATTTATAGCACTTCATTTATAATCAATAGTAATGCCCTAATTAATATTTTGTCTATTGTGGCCTCACTGCCCATAGAGAGGGTATGAAACATGGGCAGAGTCAGTTTTAGGCTATAATAATCTTGTATGAATTTTGTTAGAATTTGTGGATATCTATTTAGGGCATCTACTTCACAAGTGCTTTATTTTGATTACATATTAATAATTCTTGTCAGAGGCCATTACTTACTGAAAAATCATGAAACTTCCTGCATAGTGTTTTTAGCTAAATGTTATCATATGGAAAGTTTTGTGGAATTATTTGATGGCTGATTAGCATACTTTGTTCATTAACCCTTAAATTAGAGAGTTCATAAGAAAATCAAATATATATTTATTTCCAAATGATAAATTATGAAACTTTTTCTAGGGTACTTGTAGTCCATCACAATCATCCTTGAATTTTCTCTGAATTTTTGGAGGTGTTATTACTATAGAATCTTTTAATATGACTTTTTATGGGGCATCTTTGAAATTAAATTTAAAGGCCTAAACCTTGCTGAAAAATTGGGAGACTTAGGATTTAGAGTTGATTAGGAATTTTGTATTTATCATAAATTTAGTGGAATAATATCTTGTCTGATTATGGTACTTCATGTTCAAACCTGGGCCTTTTGGGACATTAGAATAAATAACTTAATTATCAGACAAATTAGGAAAATTATGGATTTCTGGATTTATGCTTCAAATGCCCTTTTAGACCTCTAATAATTATCATAAGGGTACTGGATGAGTATTTCATGTACTTCCCTTTTTACGGGTCATGTAGCTTAAGTGGTCTGCATATAGCAAAACTGCAGGATTTCATTTGGATGTGAATTAGGGCAAGTATGATGAGTCCTGATGGTTTGTTGTAAGGACAAGTGGAATGGGCTGCATCTTTGGAAGATGAGTGAGTAGGGTGTGGTTTTGTCTAGGGTTTATAGGCGCTCGGGTCCGACGAAAGATCGTCCTACCCGAGGTGAGTGGAGTCAAATCACCCCAGGATTAGCTTACCGGAACATGAGAAAATAATGGGTAAGGGAATCAACCAATAATAAATAAGTACCTTGCGAAAGGGAACGCTGGGCGTAATCCCAACACAGTTCCTAGTGCCCCTTGAGAGCCCTTCACAGGGAATACCGGGGGCAGTCCTGGGTTAACGTAAACTGTTTAACAAGCTGAAAAGAGTAACTTAGTAATTAGGGTTGCACACTCCACAACACTGATGGCACCAGAGGTTGGTTAGGAGCTTCGGCTCGGATGGTTAAAAGGCGGACTTTGGGTCCGGGGAGCTTCGGCTCGATTGCTTGAGTCGGACGTGTTGGTCCGGGGAGCTTCGGCTCGATTCTTGATTACGCTAATTTGCATGTGCATAACAGGAAAGGAAATTAAGGTGGTGGGTCTTCGGTATTGGAGGGTCGATGCACCGACGCCAATACGTTGACTCGGCAAGTGTGGTTAGCACTTCGCCAACAGAAGTCCGGTGCGCCAGCCGACAAGAGTACGCAGGAGTCCGCTTCGTGCACCAAGCGTTGAGGCGTACGATAGGTCTGACCAGTAGTGCTTTACTGGTTTAGAGGTGGGCGAGGCCCAACCCACCGCTTCCGTCTGCCACTACGGAGTTATCCTGGGAGGTTACGGCTCCAAAAAGGGGGAACTAAAGGTCTGTGTGCACAGAGTCGGGTGTGTGTGTTGCACTTGCATGTCCATCATACCCACTTGCATGTCATAGCATAATCGTTACCTTAAACCTTGACACCTAAAGTATAAGTGGAATGGGACGCTTATACTTTAGGACCTGCAAAACGACCCCTTAGTCTATAAGCTTGTGTGGGCAAGTTTATAAATTAAGGTTAATTTTGATATATTTAGTTACTGTTGTTTGTCCACCGACACTCCAACGTATAAATCGGTATGGGACTTTTTATACGATGGGAGCCTTGCAAAAGACCCCTTTGGCTTATGTGTTTTTCACATAAGTGAAGGTTACATTTCATATTACAGCTTATTGTCTTTATATGCTATAGAACTTGCTAGATTAGGACCGCTGCCATCTGCTTTTGATATTCTCCACCTTCAAGTCCTCCCCTTTCTTCCTCTCCGCTCGGTGCCTAGGAGCCGTGGGGGAAGGGGTGGGGGATGATAGGACTTAGTCTTTTAGACTAACGGTTTTCGAACCGCATCATTTAGGGGATCGCGGAGACCAGCATGGAGGAGCAGCCCCAAAGACCGGTGCGCTTGGAGGTGGGGCAGTCTAGCTCCGGAGTTCACACAGCCGGGACCGTGAGTCTCGACCCTGAGCAGTTTTCTACTTTTGTTTCTGCATGAGAGATCTTGTAGTGAGGATTTGATGTACCGGGCATAAGCCCGTTTTGCTACTCTGATGTTATTTGCTGTGGACACTCCCTTCGTGGAGTTATATTTATTATGTCATGTGATCCTCTATGGACAGATAGTTTACATTTACTTCATTATTTTGCTACTTTTATGTGATCGAAATGGCCGGCAGAATCGGCGCTTTGTGGTGATGACTCTTCAGGGCGTGAAGGAGTCACCGCAAAACGGCGGTTCTGGGCCTAAGACCCCGGTGTCCGAAAAGAAAAAAAAAGGGGGGGGGGGGGGGGGGTCTTACAAGTGGTATCAAAGCAGACCTCGATCGAAAAGTACCCGTCCACAACCCTGGGTCACCCCGCGCGGGTTTAGTTTGGGGACAAACTAAGCAGCGGAAGCAGTGGTGTGCCCATATGGGGGGAATCACATGTAAATTGTCCACTTTCTTTAGGCATTGAGTCGATTACCTACTAATGTAGTTCGTTTTGCAGCCCCCAGCTCAGCCCACCCCACAAGGTGGAGCTCAGCAGACTCCAGACATTGCACCACCTCCCATGGTCCCCACACCTTTCCTCCAGTCAGACATGGGGCAGACCCTTACAGCTATCCTTGAGGCCTTCCGGGCTCAGCAAGCTCCAGCCTAGCAGCCAAACCCAGGGGCCAACTGGATGAGCACCTTCCGAGGACTCTCTCCCCATCATACTTAGGGACAGAGTCGGCAGTACGGACAGAGGAGTGGCTGGATGTTATGTACGAGATGTTGACCGGGATACGATGCCCTTGGGAGGAGAGGGTGGCCCTAGTGGTATCTTGCTTGGAGTCACATGCTAAGCGGTGGTGGAAGACGCTGTTGGACACGACATTTGCTGATAGGGAGATTGCAGAAATCACTTGGGAAGAATTCAGGGCCACGCTGCTGGAGCACTTTGTTCCTCAGTCGGCTAGGGACGAGTTGGAGGAGCGGTTCTTGCAGCTGAGGCAGGGCACCAGGACAGTGGTGGAGTACCACCGAGAGTTCGATCATTTGGCCCGATATGCGGGCTCCTATCAGCTGGACGAAGCAGGTTACGTCAAGAGGTTTTATAAGGGCCTAAAAGAGGAGTTGAGGGAGGCCTTGCTTTTTGTCTCTGACGGGCCCATCTCCCGGATTTTGGAGATGGCGAAGAGGATTGAGGCCGACTGGCACACCACTCGGGGCCGGAAATGGCAAGCGGAGGACCAGGGCCGGAGGGCCCGAAATGATCAGCGGCGAGGCACCATACCAGATGGAAGGAGGGCAGAGGAGCAGCCTCGTCAGGAGTTGAGGCAGGAGCCGAGAGAGCAGGTGGTTTTGGCCCCTCAACCTCTCCGGATCCAGGAGATGCAGAGACCCCGGGGTATGGCGTATCCCCCGCCGGAGTGCTTCTATTGTCACCAGGTGGGACATCTCCGGAGAGACTGCCCTATGAGGGGGCACCACCTCCAGCACCACGGGGTGGCCCACCGGCCCAGCATTTCGGAGGCCGAGGACGCGTCCGAGGACGTGGTTACCAGGGAGGCGACCGCAGGCAGAATGGGGAGCAGATTTACGCTTTGGACTTGGCACAGCCCCGGAACCCGGACAGGGTTATCGCAGGTATGAGAGTAATCTTAATTTTGGATTCATTCATTACTCATATTAAGTGTTAATAGAACTACTAAACGACCTAGGTTAGAAAACCTTACACCAGAGTTTCTTTCAAACTGATTTAGGAATGGTGATGGTGTGCGGCAAGCCTGCCCATACCCTGTTCGACACGGGGCATCGCACAACTTTGTGTCGGAGGATTTCGTCAAGGACCTGGATCAGATTCGTTGTTATACGGGACTACCCAGGAGGGTGCGCCTCCCCAATGGGATGGAGATCCAGTCCATAGAAAAGTGCCTCCTGGAGGTTACCATAGACGGGTTGACACTCGAGGCCCCGACGACGATCCTGAGGATGCCGGACTTCGACCTCGTCTTGGGCATGACATGGCTTGTCTGGAACCATGCCCAGATTGATTGCCCAGCAAGGAGGGACGTGCTGAGCCACGGCGATACTTATGCGACATTCGAAGGTACTACACCGGTCTCTCGTCGCCTGCTTTCATCTATTCAGGCCGTTAAGGCTCATATGCAAGGGGACGAGGTATATCAAGTATTATTCGAGATGACTGAGGAAAAGGACCTGATTGCTAACATTCCGGTGGTTCGTGACTATGCCGATATTTTTCCGGATAAGCTGCCAGGACTACCTCCGCATAGGGAGAAGGACTTCCAGATTCAGTTGGTACCAGGGGCTAAGCCGGTATCCAAGGCCCCTTATCGGATGGCCCCAAAGGAGTTGGCAGAGTTTCGGACACAGTTGTAGGAGCTGGTGGAAGCAGGATTTGTTAGGCCGAGCTCCTCATCATGGGGAGTGTTGGAACACCCTATTACTAATTTGGGTCAGGATCACTATGTCTCTAGGATTCTATGTCTTGACCTCCTGTATAGATTATAGGTCAATTAGAATTGAGTCTAAGGGATCAGGAGTCTAGGTTTGAAAGCTGCTCTGAAGACCCAAGTTGTTCTGGAGACTAAGTCCAAATCGTCGAGCTCAGCTCGACGTTTCGTCGAACTCCGGTCGACGATCGTCCAGCTCAAACTTTGGCAGATCGTCGAGCTCCATTCGACGATCGCTGAGCTCAAGCTTCTCAATATCGTCGAACTCCATTCGACGATCGCTGAGCTCAGGTCGACGTTTTTGACTCTGTACTAGATCTTTATCTCTGAGCTCAGTTCGACGATCTTTGAGCTCAGATCGACGATTCCATTGCTGCTTGCTTTTCCCAGTTCGCTGAGCTCAGCTCGACGATAGCAGAGCTCAGTTCGACGATTTCAGTTGTTCTTCAGAATTCAAATTCAAATCAAGATAGAAATTATTCTGCATTTAAGTCTAAAGATCTGCCAGCCGTTTTCATTTAATTCTGGAGCAAGTTTCAAGGGATTTTTCAAGGAATAATTCAATGGACTTTCCTTCAGAACATTTTATGCAATTAAGGCTGTAATTAATTCAGACCAACGGCTATCTTGGATAGAGCTTCTTCCTATTGAGATTCAGAGAATAAAAGAGAGAATGTTTTTGAACCAGATATACAGTTAATACAGATTAACAAGAATAGGACATCTCTCCATCTCTCTTCAGCTCTCAAGTGTTCAAGGCCAACATCTTCTCAAGACTCCAGACACTCAACATTTCAGCTTGCTGAAATCATCATCTGCTGGAGATCTATCTTTGAAGGCCTATCACCCTCAGCAAAGCTCATCTTCCTGAAGACTTCAAGGACTCAGGGGGAGCTTTGACAACATCACTGAATCCACATAGTCTTCTCAGCTGCTTGAGAAAGAGAAGACTGCCATAACTCTCTCAACCCCCTCTCTCTGTAAAGGGTTTTTCAAACTCCCTTCAAAAGTTTGAAGTTGGTTTTTGAGCACCTTGTCAAAAGCTCATTGGTGGCAAGACACCTGATCAAAAAATCTGTTTTGGTTTTTGAGCACCTTATCAAAAGCTCATTGGTGCCCAGGACACCTGATCAACTCATCCTGCAGTGGATTCCTACCTAGGGTGGTAGAAGAGTGGATGTACCCAAGTTGGGGAACCACTATATTTCCTTGTGTTTTCTGGTTGTGCATATTTTTCTTTTGTTTCTGGCCTAGATTTTCCAGTGCTTAGTTTCTGCATAGATTAGTTTTGTGGTTTATTTTAATTCTGCTTCCCTGCTTACACTCACTACAACAATTGTTGTAAAGCTTTGCAAAAGTTGTCTTTGTGTTTTAAAAAGCACCATATACTCTATTCACCCCCCCCTTTAGAGTATATCAGATCTAGTTTCCCCTTTCAATTGGTATCAGAGGCAGGTTGGTTAAACATACCATATCTGTTTGGTTGTACAGGCTAACACCTGAACCCCAAAGATCCCAAACTAGATCCTTCCTTTTATTTTGTATTATTAGATTCAGCTTGCACAAATCATGGCCCAGAACAAAGATTATGCTAGCACCAGACCTCCAGTGTGCAATCTATCAAAGTTTGCACTTTGGAAGGCAAGGATTAAACTCTACATGAATTCAATTGACGAAGATATTTTTAATTCTATTTTGACAGTGTGCCCAAGACCTCCAGAGAGCACAAGCACAAATGCAGTCCCACCTCCATCAGGAACAGATGCTGATATTAAAAGATGGAAGGTAGCTGATGCCAAGGCAATGAACATTCTAGCTCAGACAATGTCAGATGACATCTTTCAGAAGGTAGCTGAATGTAATTCAGCCAAGGAGATCTGGGACAAGCTCTCAGAAATTGTCTCTGGCTCAGCTGATGAGAGAAAGGACAGAAGATCTCATCTCATCTCCCAATATGAGAACTTCAAGAAGGGAGAAACTGAGTCAGTGGGAGACATGTACAATAGATTGAGTCTAATTGTCAGTGAACTGAGGACATTAGATAAAGAAATCTCACTGACAGAACTCAATGACAAGATCCTAATGTGCTTCCCCAGCACTTGGGATTCAAGAATCTGGCCAATTAAAGATGCCAGAAGCCTAAATGAGATTACCACTGAAGCCTTGTTGGGAAAGCTCAAATCTTATGAGCTACTCATCAAGAACAGAGAAGAAGAACAGAAGGCTGCTTCTCCAGCCACAAGAAAGGAGAAGACTATTGCATTCAAGGCAGCTGAGGATCTGCCTGAAGAAAAGGTCACAAGCAATGATGAACTTCTCAGCCTACTGGCCAAAAGATTCTATAAGATGGCCAGGAAGGACCTCAGAAGAAGATCATACAAGGAGCAAGACAAGCCAAGGTATGACAAGTCCACTGGAAATAACAAAGATATCATCTGCTTTGGTTGCAGGAAACCAGGGCATATAGTTCATGACTGTCCAGAGAATAAGAACAAGGACAGAAGGGAAGAAAAGAAAGAAGAAAGGAGAAGGACTCTAAAAGGCATGGAAACAACAAACCTTCCACCAGCAAAAATAAGCACACAAGGAAAGGATTTGTTGCTGAATCCTGGAGTGAGACTGAAGAAGAGTCAGAGACCTCTTCCAGCTCAAGTGATGATGAGGATGATGCAGAGGAAAAGGAGTTTTGCATGATGGCAATCAATGCCTCACAGAACAACTCAGAAGAAGAGGAGTCAGAGTCAGACTCAGAGACTCAACCAGAAGAAGATCAGGTAATCAGCTCTTTTGATTTTACCTCAGAAGATTTTAAGCTTGAATTTAAAACACTATGTTTAGATCTGCTAAAATCTGAGAAAGAGATCATCTCTCTCAGAAATCAATTATCTGAACAAAGTGGTTTAAAATCAGAAAATCTCAAACTCTCTCAGGAGTTGGAGAACTATAGGGAACAGATAGCTTCACTGAAGAGTGAGCTCTCTGAGGCCAAGAAGCTTGAAGAATCTCTCAATGGGAGAAGCATCAAGCTGATGGACATCACAAGCACAGTGAACTCAAGATTCAACAGTACACTGGGCTTGGGTGCCTCATCCAGCCAACCTATTGTTCTAACAACCCCTATCAAGTTCATTTCTGACAAGGGAAAGGGAGTTGTAGAGGTTGCCAGGAAGAATTCTGATCTGCCTCAGAAAACTAAAGTCCAACACAAATCGTCGAACGGAGATCGACGATCGCCGAATGAAGCTCGACGATCGCCGAACGCAGCTCGACGATCTCAGGAAATATCGTCGAACGCAGGTCGACGATCTCAGCCAAGATCGTCGAACGCTGCTCGACGATCCCAAATACCTGACCTCAGCCATAGTCGACCGTCGAATGGAGCTCGACGATCTGACCCAAGATCGTCGAACTCAGCTCCAAGATCGTCGAACAGAGGTCAGAACAGTGAAAAAAGTTTCAAGGGCAAGTCAAAATTGAATCCTGAGGGTTCTTCATCCCAAACATTTAACCCTTATTCTGAATGGATTTTACCTCCAAGGAGATATCATCCTGAAGGATATAAGAGTCAGCCAGGGATATCTTTTATTTCTGAGTTTAAAGGTTATCAACCTAGGCCCAAGGTAAACTGGGTCAAAAACAAGTGAATTGCTTTATGTGCAGATGAAGACCTATCCAACATCTAACCAGCAATGGTATCTGGATAGTGGGTGCTCCAAGCACATGACAGGGAACAAGGACAACCTCAATTCCTTTAGAGCCAAGCTTGGACCCAAGGTTATCTTTGGTGATTCCAACTTTGGACAAACTAAAGGATATGGAGCAGTCCAGATTGGTTCTGTAACCTTCAAGAAGGTAGCATATGTGGAAGGACTGAAGCACAACCTAATCAGCATCAGTCAGCTGTGTGATGAAGGCTACCAAGTGAACTTCAGCAAAACTTCATGCAAAATCAAATCAGAGGACAACACAACTGTGTTAACAGGTAAAAGGAAAGGCAACATCTACTTAGTAGATTTTCTTTCAACTACTGTAGACATCTGCTTATTCAATTCAGTTTATAGACCAAATGTTTTATGGCATAAGAGATTAGGACATCTAAACCTTAGAACTATTGCTAGGCTATCCAAGGACAACCTTGTTAGAGGACTACCTTCTGGTCCCTACAAGAAGGAAGGACTCTGCAAGGCTTGTCAATTAGGCAAGCAAACTAAAAACAGCTTTAAGTCACTTAATAAGAGTGATTCACCTAGGATATTGTATCTGTTACACATGGATCTATTTGGACCCATCACAGTACAAAGCCTAGGAGGGAAATCCTACACTTTAGTGATTGTAGATGACTTCTCCAGATTCACTTGGGTGTTCTTTCTAAGGAAGAAGTCTGATAACTTTAAGTGTCTGACAGAGTTTCTCAAATGTATAAAGATTGAGTTCAATACTCACATTGCCCTGATCAGAAGTGATCATGGGACAGAGTTTGATTCTCTTCTTATGCAAGAGTTCTGTCAGAGTGAAGGGATCAGGCACACTTTCTCAGCTCCTAGAACTCCTCAACAAAATGGGGTAGCTGAAAGGAAAAATAGAACCCTTATTGAATCTGCCACCACACTGTTGTCAGATGCTCATCTACCTCTATCCTTTTGGGCAGAGGCAGTAAACACCTCCAACTATGTGCTGAACAGGAGTCTGATACATAAACTGAAGGGAAAGACTCCCTATGAATTACTCAAAGGGAAGAAACCTAAAGTTGACTATTTCAAAATTTTTGGTTGCATTTGTTATATTCACAATAATGATAAGAAACATCTAGCAAAATTTCAAGCCAAAGCTGATGAAGGAGTGTTTCTGGGATACTCCATGATCAGCAAGGCATATAGGGTTTATAATAAATCATCATTGAAAATTGAGGAATCTGTTCATGTCTCTTTTGATGAAACTAACATGTCTTTCAAGGAGAAGCTTTCTTCTACCATAGAACCTTTACAGGAACACTCTCTAGCTGAAGATATGAACAAGCTACAGGTTGCTCAAGAGGATGAAAGCAGTGAAGATGAAAGCAATGCTCAACATATTGAAGCTCAGCTTGAAGAGCCAGTTGTTGTACCACAAGAGGAAACAACAACACAGGTTGATGAACAATCAACAACCCCTGTTGATTTAGTAACATCCAGAGACCATCCAATTACCCAAATAATTGGAGAACTCTCAGCTGGTGTGCAAACCAGAAATCAGGTCAACCAAAACCTGTTGCACACCTGCTTCCTTTCTCAAATTGAACCTCAGTCCATTCAAGATGCAGAGCAAGATCCACACTGGATCATTGCCATGCAAGAGGAGCTGCATCAATTTGAGAGAAACAAAGTATGGGAACTAGTGCCAAAGCCTAAGGATCATTCCATTGTTGGAACAAAATGGGTATTCAGAAACAAACTGGATGATCAAGGAGTAATAGTAAGGAACAAGGCAAGGCTAGTTGCCCAAGGATATTCTCAAGAAGAAGGAATTGACTACGACCAGACCTTTGCACCTGTTGCAAGATTAGAAGCCATCAGGATTTTCTTAGCCTATGCAGCTCACAAAGGCTTCAAAGTTTATCAAATGGATGTCAAGAGTGCCTTCTTAAATGGAGACATCAAAGAGGAAGTCTATGTCAGACAACCTCCAGGTTTTATCTCTCCAACTCATCCTGATTTTGTTTTTAAATTGAACAAAGCATTATATGGTCTCAAGCAAGCTCCCAGAGCATGGTATGAGACCCTAGCATGCTTTCTCTTGAAAAATGATTTTATAAGGGGTAGAGTAGACCAAACTCTTTTCATTAGAACCCATAAGTCCCATACCCTACTAGTACAAATCTATGTAGACGATATCATTTTTGGCTCTACTGACTCAAAATTGTGCAGAAGATTTTCTAATTTAATGCACTCTAAATTTGAGATGAGTAGCATGGGTGAGCTATCCTTCTTCCTAGGATTGCAAGTCAAACAACATGCTGAAGGCATCTTTATTTCTCAAACCAAATATGCTAATGAGCTGGTTAAGAAATTTGGCATGTCTGAGGCATCTTGCATGAAAACACCCATGCCTACCAATGCTGTATTGGATGCTGATGAACATGGGAAACCTGTTGATCAGACAACATATAGAGCAATGATTGGCTCCTTACTGTATCTTACAGCCAGTAGACCAGATATAATGTTTGCTACATGTATATGTGCTAGATTCCAAGTTAGCCCTAGAGAGTCACACCTCACATTAGTAAAGAGGATTCTCAGGTATGTGAAGAGTTGTCCAAATCTAGGACTCTGGTATCCAAAAGATTCAGCATTTGAGTTAACTGGATTCTCTGATGCTGATTATGCTGGATGCAGAATTGACAGGAAAAGCACCAGTGGAACTTGTCAGTTCCTTGGTGATAGACTTGTCTCCTAGTTTTGCAAGAAACAAACATCTGTGTCAACTTCCACTGCTGAAGCTGAATACATGGCTGCAGGCAGTTGTTGTTCACAAATATTGTGGATTCAAAATCAACTCCTAGACTATGGTTACAACTTAGAGAAGTCAAAAATATTTTGTGACAATACAAGTGCTATCTCCATAGCTCAAAATCCAGTCCTCCATAGTAGGACAAAACATATAGAAATTAGGCATCATTTCTTAAGGGATAATGTTGAGAAGAATAAAATTGAATTGCAGTATATCCCAACTGATTTACAAAGGGGAGATATTTTCACCAAGCCCTTGGATGAAAAGAAACATACCTTCTTCCTAAATCAGTTAGGAATGTTAGATGGAGGAAGTCTTAAATAAAACCCAAGATTTTGAAAGCTAAAAATTGACCAAGACTAGGCAAAATTTCTGATTTTTCTTAGTATCTAGAAATTCTCTGATCTCTGAACTGCGCTCGACGATTTCCCCAAAGATCGTCGAACGGAGTTCGACGATTTCCAGAATCGTCGAACTGAGTTCAGCGCCCCTCTGATAGTATGGACTATCTCTTTCGGTCAACGATCGTCGAACGGCGCTCGACGATTTTGTTCACTGAACGATCGTCGAACGGAGCTCGACGCCTTTCCAAATCGTCGAACGGAGATCGACGATTTTGGAGTCTCTTCAGATTCCTTTAGGAGACTCGATCGTCGAACTGAGTTCAACGATCTTTCCTTTTCTGCGTCGAACCCTAATATAAAACTCTTTTTTCGCCGTCGTTCTCTCTTGCGCTTTCAATTTCTCTGCAAACTTTTCTTCCCTCCAAGCAGTTCTACCTTGGTCGTTTTGTTTGTTGATTTTCTGCAGGTACCATGGCCGTTTCAGTTGCTGTACTCTCTGCAATGAAATTTGATGCCGGCTTTGACATCGATTTTGATTCCTTCAACACCACAGATCAAATCTTCCAAGACATTCTCAACTTATTCAAAGATCAGCAATTAACTGCCTTGATGTCCACCAGAATCAAACTAGCATCAGATGAGATTAAAGAATGGGTTTATACTGCTCACAACCTGGACAACAACACAATAGTTGGCTCCATCAGTGGCACCCAGGTACCTCTGACTCCAACAATACTCACAGAGGTATTTGGCTTCAGGAATGGTGAAGACTCTGCTGACCTGTCTGGAGAAGAGTTTGCTGCTGTTCTTGCCAGGATGGGTCATCCTGAGGGGAACCCTAGCAAACTGTTTAAAAGAAACCTGTCTGTGGAATACAGGTTTTTGGCTGATGTTGTAGGCAAGGTTCTTTTAGCCAAGCATTCTGCTCATGATACTATCTCCAGATTCCAGCTCTGCCTTATGGGAGCTCTGGTAGACAGAAAAAGCCTGAACTGGGGAGAAGTGTTCTTTGATCTGCTGAAGAAAAAGATCAACAAGACCTTTGTCAACTTTGGAAGAATTCTGGGAATCTTCCTCCAGGCTCAGTGCCCTGCCCTGCTAGTCTCCTCTGGAGTGCACATCAATGCCTCCAAGAGACTCACCTGTGCCCTTTTTGGCAAATGGGACAGGCACATCTCCAAGCCCAGCAGGCCCTCCTCTTCTGGCCCTTCAGGCACAAGGACTCTTAGAGTCACTCCACCCCAGGTCTCTGCCCCTGCAGAAGACCTGCCTGCTGCCAGTGCTGCTGCTTCCCCTCCTCCAGCTCCATCCACCTCTCCAGCAACCTCCACCATTACCCTTTCCAGCCCATCTCCAACCCAAATTTCATCCCCAGCACCAATTTCATCCCCTCCAGCAGACCTCTTCCATCCCCTTTTCTCCTATCCACCTCCAGATGTCACCTCCTCTACATCCATTCCATCCTTTACTCTCTTGGATGAATCCTACATGGATGATTCCCCCTCCTCTCCTCCAGATTTCCCCACCACCTCAACCACTTTCCAAGACCTTCTCCATCAACTTATTGATCAACCCACCTTCACTCCCTCCATTTCCATTCCTGTCCCCTCCATTTCTACCATACCCTCCCCTGAGCCCACTCTTCCACCCTTCAGCCAACCTCCTCCTGCTCCCTCAGTCACCCCTGTCCCCTCTACCTCTGCTCCCCTTGAGCATGTAGATCTCCCAGCCCTTGCTGATATGTTGTATGAGCTCCTTGCTCCTAGGCTTTCCCTTCTTATGGAAGCCAGCTTAGCTCCTCTGCACCAATCAGTGGCAGCTCTCTCTGCCAGGCTGTCCTCCTTCCTTCTCCCTGCAGCAGCACCCCCAGCAGTGTGCCTTGATGCACCTATTTCTGCATCCAGGCAGGGGGAGATGCCTTATGAAGCTGTTGCTGCTGCTGCTCCTCCTGCTGCTGCCCCTGCTGTGTCTGCTTCTGTTGCTGCTGCTACACCAGTAATAGCAATAGACCTAAGGTCTTTGCTGTCTACTTTTGATTCTGCTCACTTCTGCTGCCTCCCAGAGCCATATGCTATCCAGCCCCCAGAGGTCCCTGCTGCCCAGCCAGAAGACTTGTCCAGGGCTCTAGTGCCCTTCTCCTGCTGTGACCCCAGAATCCTCTCTGACTTTATTCAGTCAGTGACTGCTGCCTATGATGCTGCTGCTGCTGCTGCTGAAGACAATACTGTGACCACCTCTGAAGTAATCTCTGCTGCTGTTGAGCCCTTGTCACAGGATTTTCTGATGACAGAGGCTGTTGATGTTGAGCCTGCTGTTGAAGTTGCTATCTCTGAAGTTGCTACTGCTGTAGAAGTTATTATCTCTGAAGCTGCTGCTACTCCTGTAATTGATGTAACATCTGCTGCTGCTCCTGTTGTTCCTCCTGTTCCTGTCTCTTCTGCCCCTTCAGCTGCTGTCCAGTTAAAAGAGGATTTGATGAAGAAGCTTGATGCACTGTATGATGAACAAAGCTCTGATTCTGAGGATTATGCTACTGCTTCTGATGACTCATCTGCTACAATTGCAAGGAAAAGAAAGGCAAGAAGTAAGGCCTTGAAGAGAGTTCCTCCTGCCAAAGTCAGAGATGATAATGATGTTCCATACTACATTCTGCATAATTGCCCAATCACTGAGCATTGGATGCAATTCTCCAGGAACCAGTTAAAGGCAATGAAGAAGAAGAGGAAGTTTGATAAAGACTCTTCCCAGTCCAAGCACCCTCATCCTCCTCCACCACCTCCACCTGATGCAGGTGCAGGTGGCAGCTCTGCAAGATCAGGCCCTGCTAGAAGCCAGGCTCCCTACCAGCCTCATGCAAGAACATATCAAAGGGAAAGCCAATCTAGGGGGTCCTACTCTAGAAGGGGAGGATACAGGGGAAACCAAAGAGAAACTCAGGTTTACTCCAAAGGACACTCCAGGCAGCACCCTTATTCCAGGGGTGGACATGTTTCTTCTGATACATCTTCAGGTCCATTCCCTTATAAGCTTAGAGAAAGTGTGACTGTCAGGACTCCTCAGGAAACTTCTTCCAACAGGTATGAGCCACCTGTTCCTTTTGAGGACCCTGAGAAAAATCCTATGGCCTGGACTGCAAGGATGAAAGAACTGGCTGCTTTGGATCAAATAAAGAAAGCAAAGGAACAAGGGCTAGACACCTCCAACATATCCACTATGTCAGAGCAAAGACAGAAAGAGCTAGAAAGGTATGCCTCCAGTAAATTTTTTGATGCAGACAGATACATGGAGTTGCATCCAGCTGCAGTGGTTCCCAGGGCTTCAAAGCAAATCTACTTGGGTGCAGCTGATGATACCAGATCAAAACAACAAGCATTAAATCCTAACAGGGAAATCAAGATGGTAAAAGGCAAGGAAAAGGAATAACTCTGTAAGGTGATTATTCTTGACTTCTGTGACTGCCCTCTGGATATCACATATATAATATATCTCTGTGATGGTTCTGCTCTGTGTCTTGTTATTGTTGTTTTATGTTTTTCTGTCTGAATGATGTTGTTTGTTTTTCAAAAGTTTGTAAATAGTTTTCCTAACCCAAATAGGGGGAGATTGTTGGAACACCCTATTACTAATTTGGGTCAGGATCACTATGTCTCTAGGATTCTATGTCTTGACCTCCTGTATAGATTATAGGTCAATTAGAATTGAGTCTAAGGGATCAGGAGTCTAGGTTTGAAAGCTGCTCTGAAGACCCAAGTTGTTCTGGAGACTAAGTCCAAATCGTCGAGCTCAGCTCGACGTTTCGTCGAACTCCGGTCGACGATCGTCCAGCTCAAACTTTGGCAGATCGTCAAGCTCCATTCGACGATCGCTGAGCTCAAGCTTCTCAATATCGTCGAACTCCATTCGACGATCGCTGAGCTCAGGTCGACGTTTTTGACTCTGTACTAGATCTTTATCTCTGAGCTCAGTTCGACGATCTTTGAGCTCAGATCGACGATTCCATTGCTGCTTGCTTTTCCCAGTTCGCTGAGCTCAGCTCGACGATAGCAGAGCTCAGTTCGACGATTTCAGTTGTTCTTCAGAATTCAAATTCAAATCAAGATAGAAATTATTCTGCATTTAAGTCTAAAGATCTGCCAGCCGTTTTCATTTAATTCTGGAGCAAGTTTCAAGGGATTTTTCAAGGAATAATTCAATGGACTTTCCTTCAGAACATTTTATGCAATTAAGGCTGTAATTAATTCAGACCAACGGCTATCTTGGATAGAGCTTCTTCCTATTGAGATTCAGAGAATAAAAGAGAGAATGTTTTTGAACCAGATATACAGTTAATACAGATTAACAAGAATAGGACATCTCTCCATCTCTCTTCAGCTCTCAAGTGTTCAAGGCCAACATCTTCTCAAGACTCCAGACACTCAACATTTCAGCTTGCTGAAATCATCATCTGCTGGAGATCTATCTTTGAAGGCCTATCACCCTCAGCAAAGCTCATCTTCCTGAAGACTTCAAGGACTCAGGGGGAGCTTTGACAACATCACTGAATCCACATAGTCTTCTCAGCTGCTTGAGAAAGAGAAGACTGCCATAACTCTCTCAACCCCCTCTCTCTGTAAAGGGTTTTTCAAACTCCCTTCAAAAGTTTGAAGTTGGTTTTTGAGCACCTTGTCAAAAGCTCATTGGTGGCAAGACACCTGATCAAAAAATCTGTTTTGGTTTTTGAGCACCTTATCAAAAGCTCATTGGTGCCCAGGACACCTGATCAACTCATCCTGCAGTGGATTCCTACCTAGGGTGGTAGAAGAGTGGATGTACCCAAGTTGGGGAACCACTATATTTCCTTGTGTTTTCTGGTTGTGCATATTTTTCTTTTGTTTCTGGCCTAGATTTTCCAGTGCTTAGTTTCTGCATAGATTAGTTTTGTGGTTTATTTTAATTCTGCTTCCCTGCTTACACTCACTACAACAATTGTTGTAAAGCTTTGCAAAAGTTGTCTTTGTGTTTTAAAAAGCACCATATACTCTATTCACCCCCCCCCTTTAGAGTATATCAGATCTAGTTTCCCCTTTCAGGGAGCTCCTGTCCTATTCGTGAAGAAGAAGGACGGCACTTTACGCCTGTGCATCGACTACCGAGCACTAAACAGGCTGACCGTCCGAAATACCTATTCGCTCCCCAGGATAGACGAGTTGTTCGATCAGCTGGAGGGAGCCCATTATTTTTCAAAGCTGGACTTGAGGTCAGGCTACTACCAGCTGCGGATCCAGGAGGAGGATATTCTGAAGACGGCCTTTAGTAGCCGATATGGATTGTATGAGTTCATCGTGATGCCCTTCGGGCTCACGAATGCTCCGTCGGCGTTTATGAGCCTCATGAACCGGGTCTTCGAGGCTTATTTGGATGTGTTCGTCATAGTGTTCATAGACGACATCCTTATCTATTCTAAGACGGAGGAGGAGCACACACGACATCTGGCACTGACCTTGGAGAGACTGCGGGAGCATCGCCTTTATGCGAAGTTCAGTAAGTGTCAGTTCTGGTTGAAGGAGGTGGCTTTCTTAGGCCACATTATCAGCGGAGCCGGGCTGGCAGTGGACCCGGCAAAGATTCAAGCTATTTCGGAGTGGCCGCAGCTGAAAACAGCCACTGACGTACGGAGTTTTCTAGGACTTGCCGGTTACTATCGGAAGTTCGTGGAGGGATTCTCTCGAATCGCCCTCCCGCTCACATCCTTGACGAAGAAGGAGGCACCGTTCGTGTGGACCCCGCAGTGCCAGACAGCTTTCCAGGAGCTGAAGGATCGGCTGACCTCGGCTCCCATTCTTACTCTCCCCTCGGGGAGGGAGGGATTTCAGGTCTACACCGACGCATCATATCAGGGGATGGGAGCAGTACTGATGCAGAACGGACACGTCATAGCTTATGCTTCCCGCCAGCTGAAGACCCATGAGAAGAACTACCCAGTGCACGACCTGGAGATGGGAGCAGTTGTATTCGCACTAAAAATATGGCGGCACTATCTTTATGGAGTCCACTGTGACATATACTCCGATCATAAGAACCTTAAGTACGTGGACACGCAGAAGGAACTAAACATCAGGCAGAGGCGGTGGGTGGAGTTCCTTTCTGACTATCAGTATGAGATGCATTACCACCCAGGGAAGGCGAACGTGGTAGCGGATGCACTGAGTAGGAGAGCTTCCACAGCAGGAGCAGAGCCTCAGTTGATGTCTATGGAGCTGCTGTAGAGACTAGAGGACATGCACATTACTCTGGTATCGTCTGATGATCCTGAGCTCTATGAGGAGTACTTGGCCGCGATAGGCGCTACCGATGACATCAGAAACCGGGTCAGAGAGGGACAGAGGCAGGATGCCAAGTTGGAACCCATCTTCCAAGCTCTGGAGGCAGGCACTGCAGGAGACTACACACTGAGGGACGACCTGGTGTGCTTCAGAGGACGGGTGTACATACCGGAGGGAGGCCAGATCCGGGAGGATATTATGATGGAGGCGCACTGCAGCCGGTATTCTGTACACCCGGGGATCACAAAGATGACGGCTGATTTGAAGAAGATGATGTACTGGCCGGGCATGAAGAAGGATGTCTCACACTTCGTGACCCATTGTGAGGCATGTCAGCTAGTGAAGGCGGAGTGCAGGAACCCCGCAGGATTATTGCAGCCACTCCCGGTGCCGGAGTGGAAGTTTGACGACATAGCCATGGACTTCATACATGGGTTTCCCCAGTCTCGGACAGGGAATGACTCGATCTGGGTAATCGTTGATCGGTTGACCAAGGTGGCTCGATTTATACCGATCAGGAAGGATGATTCAGTAGGAGTACTGGTGCGGAAGTTTGTGGAACAGTTCATTCGTTATCATGGCGTGCCCAGGACGATAGTGTCGGATCGGGATGGCCGGTTCACCTCCAGGGAGTGGAGATCCGTGCAAGCTTACTTAGGCACGCGATTGACCTTCAGCACTGCATTCCACCCCCAGACAGACGGGCAGACAGAACGCACCAACCGGACGCTGGAGGACCTCTTGAGGTTGTGCATCTTGGACCGCGGGGAACCGTGGGAGAAACTCTTACCCCTTGTCGAGTTCTCCTATAATAACAGCCACCAGTCCAGCATCAGGATGGCGCCTTACGAAGCCTTGTACGTGAGGAGATGCCGGACCCCGCTTTCTTGGGTGCAGAACGAAGATCCGAAAGTGTTGGGGTCAGAGTTTGTTGAAGACACCGAGGCACAGGTGAGGGTGATCAGGGACAGGATGCTCGAGGCACAGAGTAGACAGGCTAAGTACTATGACGCCCGGCATCGGCAGGTGGAGTTCCAGGTGGGGGACCGGGTGTTTCTGAAGATCCGGCCCATGCATGGAGTCTCGCGGGTGCGTGGTCGGAGGAAGAAGCTCAGCCCTAGGTACATGGGCCCTTACAGGATCCTGGAGCGGATCGGACCCCTAGCCTATCGGCTGGAGTTACCACCAGAGCTGGAAGCCCTGCACGACGTCTTCCACATTTCTTCTTTGAGGAGGGCTCTGCTATGCCCGGAGCAGCAGATTTTGACCACCGAAGGGCCGGTAGCTTCAGACCGGTCGGTTCGTTTGGAGCCTGTGAGGATCGACGACCGAGGAGTGTGGGTCTTGCGACGCAAGAAGGTCCCACTAGTAAAGGTCCTGTGGAGGAACCACGGCCAGGAGGAGCATACCTGGGAGCCACAGGACCTGATGCGACAAAGATACCCCGAGCTATTCAGTCAGGTATACCTCTCGGACCCCTCAAGATGTTAATTCATTTTTCCTGCTTTAAGTATACTAAGGGCTGCTCTAGGCAGATAGAGGCTTATCTTTTGTTTATTGGGGGCTTATCCTTGTTTATTGGGATTTTGGTTTGCCGATTGGGCGAAAGGGTCTTAGATCTAAGTTTTCCCGTAAAATCTAATTTAACAAACAAGGCGTCATAATGGGATGTTACAAGACTCTTTCCTTCGGTAGTAAGACCCGTAGGCCCAACCTTGATTTCGAGGACGAAATCTTTGTTTTGTTTATTGGGATTTGTAACATCCCATTTCCAACTAGACCCCTAAGAGTGGTTTTGGCCATGATTAGGTCATGACAAACCCTAGAAAGCCAGAAATGGGCCAAGAGATAGGAGGCCAAGGTGAGGATCACCATGGTATGCAAATAGTAGAATTTTGAACAATGGTTTAGAATGACAATGGGGCTTCACCATGGCCCCAAGACCCTACCACAACACTCCCAAACATTTTGAGAGCCCCATTAGAGCCAAAAGGACCCATTAGGGTCAACCCAAGAGGCCCAGTTGACCAAGGTCAACCCTAGCCCTAAATGGGTCAAACTAGCCTACTTAGGGCCAACTGACCTACTCCTAGCCTAAAGGACCCCTCCTATGCCCTCCTAACCCTAAAGTGAGGTCAAATGGTCACTAAGGACACATTGGGGTCAGCCCTAGATGCCAGGTTGACCCAAGTCAACTCAAGCCCTAACCTGGTCAAAGTACCCTTACTAAGGGTATGTGACCTCCAAAGTACAGGGTAACCCTACATAACCCTACCTAGACCCTAAGGGAAGCCAATGGGTCACCCAGAACCCATAGGGGTCCACCCAATTAGTCATGTTGACCCAAGTCAACCCTCATTTAGGTCAAGTCAAACCTTAACCCAAAAGGGCTAACCCAAGCCCAAGCCACTTCTCCCTTAGGCTAAACCCATTCCCATGACCATCATAATCAAGTGGGCTGCATTTAGTTTGTGAGGTTGACTAGTCAACCAGAGGTGACTAGGAGAGAGAAAGGAGCTCCTCTCCATGATAATGGAGGATAAAGAAAATGAGGAAGAAGAAGGGGGAAGTGAGAGGCCGGCCAAGGGATACTAACAGCCACCAATTATGGCTGCAATCAACTCCTCTAGGAGAGAGGAGTTGATTCCAGCCGTTTCCCGGCCACCAAAGGGTGGGTTCAGCCCCCCCTCCACACAACCCGAGCCACACCTTTAATGGTGTTAATGGCCATTGAAGAACCAGCCTCTCCTCTCCCCCATTTGCCATTTAAACACCTTCAGGGAGCCGAGGGGATCATTTTAGAGCATTTACCTGGAGGAGACGAGCCATTCCACTGTGCAGTTGCAGAATCCGAGCGCCGCCGCCGTCGTCAATGGCATCCCGCCGCTCCTCTCGCATCCAGGCCGCCAGGAAGGTCCTCCCCCTCTCCTTAACCCATGGTTAGATCATAGCAATCGTTAGGACCAAGGTTCGGGCTCAATTAAGCCCGATCCAATTCGGTTTTCATGGATTTTTCTGAAGAAAACTCACCTCTCGGGATCGCCGGAAAAGGGGTTTCCGGCGGCCAATCCGCCGCCTGGGGATGGCCACCACCTCAACGGAGGTGGTGGAGCCGGTGGCCGGCCGGGGAGGTGGTCGGGTCGCCGGCAGTGGCGTTTGGAAGTGGCTCCAGGCGGGATGAATCCTGGCCGTCGGCTCAAGGAAGAAGATGAAGGGATTCCGTCCCTTTTGCTTCAAGATTCGTGCGGGCCCGATTTTAAACTATAGGAATTAATTCATATTAATGCAATTCTGTCACAGTTTTTGATATTAATGGTTTTAAACTTTAAAAATACTTAGGTCTCCTGGTGGAAAATACTTCAACATGAAAGTTGTAGTTCCTTGAGTCTACTTTATTTTAAAATTAGTTTGAACCCTTTTGGGTGTAAGGTCTGACCAGGGCACCCATTTTGGTGGGACATACCCTTAGGGCTAGGCAGTCATTAAATTGAGTGCCCACTCTTCACCCCTAGCCCAAATTAGTTGAAATTTTGGCAGAGAGTCTATTCTAGCTATACCTAGGGCCTGTCCAAAAATGGGAATTTTTGGATAAAATATTTCTATAGTTTTTGTAAACATTTAATAATTATTAAATAAATTAACTAGGTGCCCTAAACACCTCCAAACCCTCCCAAATTTTGGTGAGTGGTCCCTGGGTTCATTTTAGGTATCTGTATAAAATTTCATTTAAGTTGGATGTGTTTTGAATAGGTTTTGACCCAACCCTAACTATACCCTAAAAAGGGCATTTTGGTCAAAAGTTGCACTTTTGGTTTTGAGTGACCAAATCACCTCAACAGAGGCTGAAATTTGGGCCACTGGCTTGTTATAGCACTTATCACCTCCCCATGGAATATGGGGTAGGGAGGAATAGATTTGCCCTAAGTTCCTAGGTCAAACCCTAAGGAGGGACCTTTTGGCCTTGTGAAGGGTATGAGTCCTAAACACCTTGGATGAACTCCAAATTTTGCAAGAGGTTCCTAGGATATATAGAACCCTCTGTTAAAAATACTAGCTAATTTTGAAAAGGATAGGGGCCCCAAAACCCTAACCCTAGCTTAGGTCCTAAAACTTATAGTGTAGGTTTAGGTTAGCTAAACATCTTGAAACTTAACCAAATTTGGGTAGTGAGGGGATTAGGGCATTTTGAGCCTCTGATAATTTACTTGAGGAATTTTGGACAATATTTATAGCACTTCATTTATAATCAATAGTAATGCCCTAATTAATATTTTGGCTATTGTGGCCTCACTGCCCATAGAGAGGGTATGAAACATGGGCAGAGTCAGTTTTAGGCTATAATAATCTTGTATGAATTTTTTTAGAATTTGTGGATATCTATTTAGGGCATCTACTTCACAAGTGCTTTATTTTGATTACATATTAATAATTCTTGTCAGAGGCCATTACTTACTGAAAAATCATGAAACTTCCTGCATAGTGTTTTTAGCTAATTGTTATCATATGGAAATTTTTGTGGAATTATTTGATGGTTGATTAGCATACTTTGTTCATTAACCCTTAAATTAGAGAGTTCATAAGAAAATCAAATATAGCTTTATTTCCAAATGATAAATTATGAAACTTTTTCTAGGGTACTTGTAGTCCATCACAATCATCCCTGAATTTTCTCTGAATTTTTGGAGGTGTTATTACTATAGAATCTTTTAATATGACTTTTTATGGGGCATCTTTGAAATTAACTTTAAAGGCCTAAACCTTGCTGAAAAATTGGGAGACTTAGGATTTAGAGTTGATTAGGCATTATTTATTTATCATAAATTTAGTGGAATAATATCTTGTCTGATTATGGTACTTCATGTTCAAACCTTGGCCTTTTGGGACATTAAAATAAATAAATTAATTATCAGACAAATTAGGAAAATTATGGATTTCTGGATTTATGCTTCAAATGCCCTTTTAGACCTCTAATAATTATCATAAGGGTACTGGATGAGTATTTCATGTACTTCCCTTTTTACGGGTCATGTAGCTTAAGTGGTCTGCATATAGCAAAACTGCAGGATTTCATTTGGATGTGAATTAGGGCAAGTATGATGAGTCCTGATGGTTTGTTGTAAGGACAAGTGGAATGGGCTGCATCTTTGGAAGATGAGTGAGTAGGGTGTGGTTTTGTCTAGAGTTTATAGGCGCTCGGGTCCGACGAAAGATCGTCCTACCCGAGGTGAGTGGAGTCAAATCACCCCAGGATTAGCTTACCGGAACATGAGAAAATAATGGGTAAGGGAATGAACCAATAATAAATAAGTACCTTGCAAAAGGGAACGCTGGGCGTAATCCCAACACAGTTCCTAGTGCCCCTTGAGAGCCCTTCACAGGGAATACCGGGGCCAGACCTGGGTTAACGTAAACTGTTTAACAAGCTGAAAAGAGTAACTTAGTAATTAGGGTTGCACACTCCACAACACTGATGGCACCAGAGGTTGGTTAGGAGCTTCGGCTCGGATGGTTAAAAGGCGGACTTTGGGTCCGGGGAGCTTCGGCTCGATTGCTTGAGTCGGACGTGTTGGTCCGGGGAGCTTCGGCTCGATTCTTGATTACGCTAATTTGCATGTGCATAACAGGAAAGGAAATTAAGGTGGTGGGTATTCGGTATTGGAGGGTCGATGCACCGACGCCAATACGTTGACTCGGCAAGTGTGGTTAGCACTTCGCCAACAGAAGTCCGGTGCGCCAGCCGGCAAGAGTACGCAGGAGTCCGCTTCGTGCACCAAGCGTTGAGGCGTACGATAGGTCTGACCAGTAGTGCTTTACTGGTTTAGAGGTGGGCGAGGCCCAACCCACCGCTTCCGTCTGCCACTACGGAGGTATCCTGGGAGGTTACGGCTCCAGAAAGGGGGAACTAAAGGTCTGTGTGCACAGAGTCGGGTGTGTGTGTTGCACTTGCATGTCCATCATACCCACTTGCATGTCATAGCATAATCGTTACCTTAAACCTTGACACCTAAAGTATAAGTGGAATGAGACGCTTATACTTTAGGACCTGCAAAACGACCCCTTAGTCTATAAGCCTGTGTGGGCAAGTTTATAAATTAAGGTTAATTTTGATATATTTAGTTACTGCTGTTTGTCCACCGACACCCCAACGTATAAATCGGTATGGGACTTTTTATACGATGGGAGTCTTGCAAAAGACCCCTTTGGCTTATGTGTTTTTCACATAAGTGAAGGTTACATTTCATATTACAGCTTATTGTCTTTATATGCTATAGAACTTGCTAGATTATGACCGCTGCCATCTACTTTTGATATTCTCCACCTTCAAGTCCTCCCCTTTCTTCCTCTCCGCTCGGTGCCTAGGAGCCGTGGGGGAAGGGGTGGGGGATGATAGGACTTAGTCTTTTAGACTAACGGTTTTCGAACCGCATCATTTAGGGGATCGCGGAGACCAGCATGGAGGAGCAGCCCCAGAGACCGGTGCGCTTAGAGGTGGGGCAGTCTAGCTCCGGAGTTCACACAGCCGGGACCGTGAGTCTCGACCCTGAGCAGTTTTCTACTTTTGTTTCTACATGAGAGATCTTGTAGTGAGGATTTGATGTACCGGTCATAAGCCCGTTTTGCTACTCTGATGTTATTTGCTGTGGACACTCCCTTCGTGGAGTTATATTTATTATGTCATGTGATCCTCTGTGGACAGATAGTTTACATTTACTTCATTATTTTGCTACTTTTATGTGATCGAAATGGCCGGCAGAATCGGCGCTTTGTGGTGATGACTCTTCAGGGCGTGAAGGAGTCACCGCAAAACGGCGGTTCTGGGCCTAAGACCCCGGTGTCCGAAAAGAAAAAAAAAAGGGGGGGTCTTACAATTGGTGTCCAGGACACCTGATCAAATCATCCTGCAGTGGATTCCTACCTAGGGTGGTAGAAGAGTGGATGTACCCAAGTTTAGGGGAACTACTATAGCTCCTTGTGTCTTCTGGCTTGCTTGTCTTTATTTTTGTCTCTGGCTGTGATTGATCTGTGATTGTCTTGTGATTAGTTAGGATCTGTGATTAATTTCTATTGTAGGTTATTTTGTGATTAGATTTAATAATTGCTTCCCTGTTCACTCAGATTACAACAATTATTGTAAAAAGTTTTCAAGCACCATATACTCTATTCACCCCCCCCCCTCTAGAGTATATCAGATCTAGCTGCACTTTTAATTCACACGGAAAGGTTATGGTGGGAAGATCTGGAGCAGCATCACTTAGTTGGGAGACAACTCGTCGATGTCTCGATCGAGGAATTCTCAAGGTTATTCTTGGCTAGATACCTACCCTCCGCTGAGAGAATTGAGATGGAGAATCAGTTTCTGATGTTGAAGCAAGGAGTCAGTAGCGTGGATGAGTACCTCCACGAATTCACACGGTTGGGTCGTTACGCTGCCCCTACATTTGGCTATGAGGAGCGTAAGACCAGCCGGTTCTTTGAGGGTCTACGCGATGACTTGAGGGTACTACTCGCTGGGCCCGTGACGCAAGGTTTCCCAACCTTGGTCAGTTTGGCACGATCAATGGAAAGAGATCTGAGGAGAATCCAAGGGAGCAAATACTTGGGTGTGCAGAAGACAGAGTTCAAGGTACCGAACTCCTCAAAGTCTAAGTTCCATAAGTGGAACAAGAAGGCTAGGACTTCGAATCCAGCCCCTTCTTCTGGTAGGTTTGGGGCAACCACAGGCCGAGCTAATGGTGCTTGCAACAACTGTGGAAAGTCGGCGTATTTTGCTCGAGAGTTTTGGAGCGGACGTCCAAAGTCCGAGAGGAAGCCTGGAGTAACATACGAGGACAAGGGGAAGGCTGTGGAGTCAACCGTATCCCACTATACTCCAGCTCAGCCTAGAGTGTACAATCTTGGCCTTCAAGAGGCCATAAAGCAGACTGACGTGGTGATAGGTATGAGTTAATTAAAAGCAGATTAACTTTATATATTTGTTACCCTTTTGCGTGTTAGCTTATGACTGCTTGTGCTAGGCTTTGTTTTGATTTTCGATTATCCGGCGAGGGCACTATTCGATACGGGAGATTCACCTTCCTTTTTGTCCGAAGTATTTATATCGTGCATCGGAGTACCTTCCTCGATGGCAAGGGACAAATTGGATGTGTTGTTGTCTAATGGGTGTTCAATGCGCGCGGATAGAGTTTGTTGCATAAAGATACAGATTGGGAGTCAAGAGTTTGACTTGCAAGTGTCGCTACTGCCGTTAGTGGAGTTCGACGTGATCTTTGGGATGGACTGGCTCTCGGAGCAGCATGCATACATTGATTGCAACCGCAAGGAGGTCAAATTGGGAACTGATCGTGAGACGCCATTTGCGGGCATGAAAGGGTCGAGCAAGACCAAATATTTTAAAATAGTCTACTTTAGGTTTTGGATAGCAACATGAAGTAGATCATGGATGAGGCTTTGGATGGGTCAAATTCCCAATTTGTTGTTGTTGATGGACTATTATGGAGTGATAGTCGTCTGTGCGTCCAAAATGTAGGTAAATTGTGGGAGGAATTGATGTACGAAGCTCATCATACCAAGTACCTGATTCACCCAGGGAGCACAAAAATGTATTGTGATATGCAAAAGTTGTTCTGGTGGCCAGGACTTAAGAAGGAAGTGGCACTTTATGTGGCGAAGTGTCAAACATGCGCCTTGGTGAAGGCGGAGTGCCAGAAGCCCGGAGGTTTCTTGAAGTCCTTATCTATCTCGGAGTGGACGTTCGACTATATTTCAATGGATTTTGTGCATGGGTTTCCAAAGTTACAGAAGGGAAACGACGCCATGTGGGTGATCATAGATCGATTGACAAAATGCCGCACTTCATTTTGAATATGAAGGATGATTCGGTGGATAAGCTAGCAAAACTTTATGTATATAACATTGTTTGACTGCACGGTGTGCCCTACAACATCCTGAGTGACCGAGATTGGCGCTTCACATCCAATAATAGGATGTTGGTGCAACATATATTGGGAACCATACTAAGTTTCAGTACGGCCTTTCATCCGCAGACGGATGGTCAGACCGAGAGGGTCAACGGGACGATGGAGGACATACTTCGCATGTGCATCTTGGATTTCGGAAAGCGGTGGGAAGATCACTTGTACATGGTGCAGTTTGCTTATAATAAAAGCTACCAAGAGAGTATTCAAATGGCGCCCTTCAAGGCCCTTTACGGAAGAAAATGTCACACGTCATTGTCTTGGTTGGAGACGGGTGAGTCGAAGCTGTACAAGCGACAAGAAGTAGAATGTGCCACTTCATTGGTACAAACAATACGAGAACGATTGCTGATAACTCAGGACAGGCAGCCTAAATACTATAATGCCAAGCATAGGAATGTTGAGTTCGCTGTTGGTGACTGAGTATATTTGAAAATTAAGCCGTTCAAGGTTGTCTCTCTGGTACGACGTATAACACCCCAAAAATAGATTTGGGTTTCAGGTGGGGTGACACGGCCTGGGACACGGGCGTGTCCCAGGGCGTGTCGTGCCTGGCTTGAAGAGTAGGGTGTCTGGTCGACGAAGTGTTTGGGTGGTCATGCCCTGTAACACGGGCGTGACAGGGGGCGTGTCCCCTCGGTTCGACGATTTTTCTTGTCGATTGTCGAACGTCGATCGTCAAGCATCGATCATAAAGCGGCGATCGTCGAGTAGGGGTACACGGCCTGTGACACGAGCGTGTCGCAGGGCGTGTCCCGCTGTGTCGAGTATCGAGTCTAGAGGATATGGCCTGTGACACGGGCGTGTCACAGGGCGTGTCAGCGCGGTCGACGAACTCAGCCCGACGACTTTGAGCTGGGGCATGTCTGGTGCCGTGTCATGGGCACACGGCTTGGGACATGGGCGTGTCCCAGGGCCGTGTGAGTCTCGAGTGATTTTGAGGTTGTGTAGCCTGATGAACACGACCACAGACATGGGTGTGTATGAAGGTGTGTAAGGGGACACGGCCCGTGATACGGGCGTGTCACACGGCCGTGTATTGGCTAGCTTTAAGTCGGTTGACTACTGCTTAAGGGACACGGCCTGTGATACGGGCATGTCACAGGGCGTGTCAGGCTGTGTTCATGCTTTTCTAGACAATTCTGAGCCATTTGATTCCCTATTCCTGGATCCAATGGATAGGCTCTGTCCATGTGTTGCTAAGGCCGGGGAAAAGGGGATTTAAACCCCTCCACTTCATCTTCTTCTTCTTCTTCTCATTTCAAGAGAGAGAAAGAAGAGTGGAGTGTAAGGGAAGGAAGGAGGAAGAAAAGCCAGCAGCTGGAGGAGCTGCGGTGTGCGGAGCAAAGATCCGAGAGCGGATTCGTGAAGGCTAAGTCAAGGCGGTGACTTCCGTCCGGCTACTTCAAGGCACCAAAGCGATCTTCAAGGGTAATGATCTCCTTCTTGGACATCGAAGTACTTTCTTTATGCATATGCATGTAATCCTCCACCAAAAGGTGCATCGCGACGTGATTCCGTGGTTGAGTCTGCATCTAGAGCTGGAATTGTGGAGTATGGCATAGGCATGCTGTGTGAAGCCCATCTGGACCGTTCTTCTGGATTGGTGATGATCATGGGTAAACCGGAGAAGACTCCGTGGGTTTGCAAAGATGAGCTATATGCTTTGTATCTTGGATGAATGAATGTTATGTGTGGATGGTATGCTCATGCGTGAGCTAGCCCTGGATATGATCTTGGATGCTTTGCGTAAGCTCCTTGTGATGTGAGCGTTGCGTGTGCTCGTTTGCTCTGCGAGAGCGGAAAGCTGCGGCTACCCAGTAAGGGAAGGTCGACCCGTGTCACGGTGCGCCTAGTGACGATATGAGCACGGGCAAGGCTAACCTGTACCTGGGAATGTTGGAGAGATCGATTGGTGGCAGTGTTCGGGAGCGTGCGATAGCCCGACTTGCTACACCGAAATAAAAACGGGTAGATCTGATGGATTAATGCTCATGTTTGCCATGTTGTACCTACCTCTGCTTGGTTTGGGCGGAATGCAACCAGCATGCGTGTTGGGGTGACTAGGACCGGCCAGCCATCAAGTTAATTACTGTTCGTTGGTGGTTTTACCACGGGTTTCCGGTACACCGTAAGGTTCCCTGAGTGCACGAAGCGTCTGGCTGCGGTCGGTGTTTGTGATGTGATGTGTGTGCTTGTTAGCTATTATACTTGTAAATGCATACAGGGAAGGAACCGCTTCCCCGGACATGGGGTAGGGTCGTTATAATTGGTCAGCTGTCGCTGACCGTTACTTTGTTTGCCGCTCTTTGGTGGATGTCTACTTGCAGGTGCTACGGCTTGAAATGAAATGAGCGGATTAAAAGCTTGCTGTTAAGTCCCTTGAAGGCTAAGTGAATCGTGGTTGGATTTCAACTGTGGCCGGCCTGCGTGACGATGTACGAACCTGTTATATGTATAAAGAGAAACCTATAAGGCCTTAAGGTCATGTGTGTGTGGGTTGTATACATTCCTGGTTTGGTTATATATATAAATGTGAAATTTATGTATTAGTGGACATTCCTGGAGTTGAGTTCATACAACTTAAAATTGCTGCGCTAGAATGGATTGAGTTAAGGATGTGAATAGAATGTGATAGCCACAAGTAATTCCGCCACCTGTCTGTGACCTATGGTGTGGGGCCCCGGCCGGACCCACCGTTATATGCCATGTGATGAGTGGGGGTGTTACAAAGTGGTATCAGAGCCAGGTTGAGATTATTTGGGAGGAGAGAACATAATTGAACTCACGAATGTCCACTAGTAATGTATTTCATGCACGTGACGTGCGTGAGTGTGTAGTCAATGGATAAGTACCGTTATGATATGAATTATTAATGGTGTTCTGTACATTCATAGGTGGAGAGGAGTGGAGCTGTGTCGTCTGAGCTCCAGCGGTCTGATGAGAGTGTAGCACTAGTTGAAGCGCCTACGCCTCTCTTGGCGAAGACGATTCGGGTGGTGACGGAAACAGTGCTCCCAGTATTGCAGACACAACCTGCAAGGCCTGCAGTGGTACCTGTGCATCTTGGTGTTTGGCAAGAGCCTGTTGATGAGCAGTTGAAAATAATTATGGAGTTTCATCCACCCACATTTGGCGGAGAGGTTTATCCAACGCAGGCGAAAGATTGGCTTGCGAGAGTAAAACGAATCATGACTGCAATCAGGACGACGGAGGAGCAGAAAGTGACTTTAGCCACTTTTCTTTTGGAAGGAGACGCGAGATTATGGTGGGATGAGATGGAGGTGCATTACTTGGCCGGTCGAGGGTTAGCGGAGGTGTCCATGGAAGAATTCTCCTGCTTGTTTTTAGCCAAGTACTTGCCAGTGTCCCAGCGGATTGCTATGGAGAATGAGTTTTTACGTCTGGTGCAGGGTGAGACAGATATTAATATGTACCTGCATGAATTTACCAGACTGGGGCGGTATGCGGGATCTACTTTCGCCGAGGAAGCCCGAAAGACGAATCGATTTTATGAGGGCCTTCGGGATGAGTTAAGGTTGGCACTCCCGAGTTCGGTGAGCCAAGGATTCCAAGCGTTGGTAGACACAGCCCGTACATTGGAGAAGGATATGAAGCGAGTGCAGGAAACGAGGAGACTGGCGGTGGAGAAGCCAGAATTCAAAGTTCCACAGTCTGAACAATTGGATTTTCAGGAACGAGAGAAGAAGAGGTTCAAGCCCGCGGAACAAACCTCTTCGAATGTTGCGTCAGAAGCAATGTATGGACAAAGACGTGTTGAGACACGTACCTGTTTTAAATGCAGAAAACAGGGGCATATAGCCTCTAATTGTCGAAGCGGCCCTCCTAGAAGTGAGAAAACGACGGGTGTATCTTATGAGGATAAGGGTAAAGCAGTAGCTGAGTCATCTGCATCCCGAACGTAGCCTCGATTGCATAATATGGAAGTGCAAGAGCCGCAAAGTGCACTTGGTGAAGTTCAACCTCGTGTTTTCAATTTGGCCTTTACCGAAGAATTTAAACGCTATCTGCAAAATAATACGGATGAGCGGAAATAAGTGTGTCCCGTCGTCTATGTGTGTATGTGAATGTTATGTATCTGTATCTGTGACATATGATATGTGCCATAGTGGAAAATGGTGGGTTAGATGGATATATGACTGTGTTGTTCTTCGGTTTGATTGTGCTATCGTCTGAATGATGTGTTTGTTCTATTGAGCACTTTTGTTGTGGCTACTTGGAGTGAGACAAATTTCGAGGACGAAATTCTTTGAAGGAGGGGAGGATTGTAACACCCCAAAAATAGATTTGGGTTTCAGGTGGGGTGACACGGAATGGGACACGGGCGTGTCCCAGGGAGTGTCGTGCCTGGCTTGAAGAGTGGGGTGTCTGGTCGACGAAGTGTTTGGGTGGTCACGCCCTGTAACACGGGCATGTCCCCTCAGTTCGACGATTTTTCTTGTCGATCGTCGAACGTCGATCGTCGAGTGTCGATCGTCGAGCGGCTATCGTCGAGTAGGGGTACACGGCCTGTGACACGGGCGTGTCATAGGGCGTGTCCCGCTGTGTCTAGTATCGAGTGTGGAGGACACGTCCTGTGACACGGGCGTGTCACAGGGCATGTCAGCGCGATCGACGAACTCAGCCTGCCGACTTTGAGCTGGAGCATGCCTGGTGTCGTGTCAAGGGCACACGGCTTGGGACACGGGCGTGTCCCAGGGCCGTGTGAGTCTTGGGTGATTTTGAGGTTGTGCAGCCTGATGAACACGACCACAGACACGGGCATGCCTGAAGGCGTGTCAGGGGACACGGCCCGTGACACGGGCATGTCACACGGCTGTGTATTGGCTGGTTTTAAGTCAGTTGACTGCCGCTTAAGGGACACGGCCTGTGACACGGGCGTGTCACAGGGCGTGTCAGGCCGTGTTCATGCTTTTCTGGACAATTATGAGCCATTTGATTCCCTATTCCTGGATCCAATGGATAGGCTCTATCCATGTGTTGCTAAGGCCGGGGAAAAGGGGATTTAAACCATTCCTCTTCATCTTTTTCTTCTTCTTCTCATTTCAAGAGAGAGAAAAAAGAGGGGAGTGCAAGGGAAGGAAGGAGGAAGAGAAGCCAGCTGCTGGAGGAGCTGCGGAGTGCGGAGCGAAGATCCGAGAGCGGATTCGTGAAGGCTAAGTCAAGGCGGTGACTTCCGTCCGGCTACTTCATGGCACCGAAGTGATCTTCAAGGGTAATGATCTCCTTCTTGGACATCGAAGTCCTTTCTTTATGCATATGCGTGGAATCCTCCACCAAAAGGTGGATCGCGAAGTGATTCCGTGGTTGAGTCTGCATCTAAAGCCGGAATTGTGGAGTACGGCATAGGCATGCTGTGTGAAGCCCATCTAGACCGTTCATCTGGATTGGTGATGATCATGGGTAAACCAGAGAAGACTCCGTGGGTTTGCAAAGATGAGCTATATGCTTTGTATCTTGGATGAATGAATGTTATGTGTTGATGGTATGCTCATGCGTGAGCTAGCCATGGATATGTTCTTGGATGCTTTGCGTAAGCTCCTTGTGATGTGAGCACTGCGTGTGCTCGTTTGCTCTGCGAGAGCGGAAAGCTGCGGCTACCCAGGAAGGGAAGGCCGACCGGCGTCACGGTGCGCCTAGTGACGATATGAGCACGGGCAAGGCTAACCTGTACCTGGGCATGTTGGAGAGATCGATTGGTGGTAGTGTTCGGGAGCGTGCGATAGCCCGACTTGCTACACCGAAATAAAAGCGGGTTGATCTGATGGATTAATGCTCATGTTTGCCATGCAGTACCTACCTCTGCTTGGTTTGGGTGGAATGCAACCAGCATGCGTGTTGGGGTGACTAGGACCGGCCAGCCATCAAGTTAATTACCGTTCGTTGGTGGTGTTACCACGGGTTTTCGGTACACCGTAAGGTGCCCTAAGTGCACGAAGCGTCTGGCTGCGGTCGGCGTTTGTGATGTGATCTGTGTGCTTGTTAGTTATTATACTTGCAAATGCATACAAGGAAGGAACCATTGCCATAGGCATGGGATAGGGTTGTTATAATTGGTCAGTTGTCGCTGACTGTTACTTTGTTTGCCTCTCTTTAGTGGATGTCTACTTGCAGGTGCTGCGGCTTGAAATGAAATGAGCGGATTAAAAGCTTGCTGCTAAGGCCCTTGAAGGCCAAGTGAATCGTGGTTGGATTTCATGTGGCCGGCCTGCGTTCCGATGTATGAACCTGTGATGTGTATAAAGAGAAACCTGAAAGGCCATAAGGCCATGTGTGTGTGGGTTGTATACATTCCTGGTTTGGTTATATATATACATGTGGAATTTATGTATTAGTGGACATTCCTGGAGTTGAGTTCATAGAACTTAAAATTGCTGCGCTAGAATGGATTGAGTTAAGGATGCGAATAGAATGTGATAGCCACAAGTAATTCTGCCACCTGTCTGTGACCTATGGCGTGGGGCCCCGGCCAGACCCACCGTTATGCTTGAAGAAGCCGAGTCCGAGGTACCTTGGACTGTTTGAGATTCTAGAGCGAATTGGTGAAGCGGCTTATCGACTGAAGTTATCAGTGGAATTGAGTGGTCTACACGACGTATTCCACATATCGGTGTTGCGGAAGGCGGTGCAAGAGCTTTCACAAGTGATTGCGGTCGATCAGGTACCTGTTGATAGTGGATTGACGATGAAGGTCAAGACCACTCGCATTAAGGACTTTGAAGTCAAGCGACTTCGTAACAAAGACATCTGGATGGTCAAAGTCCGATGAGACAACTTCGGTCGTGAGGAGCTATCGTGGGAGCCAGAGCAGACCATGCTTGAGGAGTATCCCGAGCTCTTCTACTCAGGTACTATTTAACTTTGAGTACTTTCTATTCCATAATTTCGGGACGAAATTCTGTTAAGGGGGGAGAATTATAACGCCCCAAAACTCGAAAATGATCTGGTAGCGTCTTAAGTCCAATCTGGGGCCTGACAAGGGTCACACAGACTGGGACATGGACTTGTCCAGGGCTGTGTCCTACTCTGTATCAGGTGGGCGGTGTTGAGTGAGGCACACGACCTAGGACACGGGCGTGTTCCGGTCGGAGATGGGCGTGTCCAGGTCCGACACGAGCATGTCCAGGGCTGTGTCCTTCTCTGTGTTAGAGGGGCTGTGTCGAGTGAGGGACACGACCTGGAACGCGGGCGTGTATAGGTCGACACAGGAGTATCGAATGTTGACATGGGAGTGTCTAAGCCCATGTCCTGGTCGGGACATGACGGTTTCCTGTGTCGCTTAAGGGACATGCCCCGTGGCACGGGCATGTCATAAGCTGACACGGGTGTGTCAAACAGTACACGAGCATTTCTGAGCCCGTGTCTTGTTCTGCATTCGACGATCGTGAAAGATATGGTACCTAAACACCTAGAGGGGGGGGGGTAAATAGGTGACCTAATCCTTTTCTTTATTCTTTGTTGGCAGTCAACAGTTTATAACACAGATTTCTGAATAAGTAATCACAGCACACAGCAATTCTCAACACAGTACAATCACAGCACAGAATACACAAGATTTTATAGTGGTTCCCCAATCTTTGGGTACATCCACTTTCCCCCTTCGCCTATCTAGCAGTGTACTAGATTCGGCCAAACTTCTCCACTAGCTCAGAACCCAACAAGGTTCCTACCTCAGGCCCAAGGCCTTACACTCAGCCAAAAGGCCTACACTCAGCCACCCAGGCCTACACTCAGCCAATCAAGGCTTACACTCAGCCAATTAAAGGCCTACACTCAGAGTTCTTCAACTCCTACACTCAGGCACCAAGCCCTACCCTCAGCCTTTATAAAATAGGCTTACAATCACTCAGATCCTATGGATCTTACAAGTTTAAAATAGAAATTACAAATGCTAACTCTACAACTCAGAAAGGATGAGAGGAGTTGAGAGCTTCTTGAAGAGTTCTTGGAAGAACTCAGCTTGATCCAAACTGACTTAGCTTTCTTCAAAGCTTCTTGAGTAGAACTGAATTAGTCTGAATCTTCTGCAGTTGATCCTTGATCTCTGCTTCTTGAAATCCAGATGACTCTGAATTGTTCTTCTCAGCCTTAGTTCCAAAGACTGAATCCTTAGTTGGAGCTCTCTCTCTCCAACTACTTAGATCTGCAGTTGGACTGCCTGATCTTCTTGTGTTGATCCTCTATGTATCACTTCTTGATTTAATCTGATCAACCACTTCAATTATTCTCACAACAAGTAATGATTGTGAACAACTTGACCACTTAACAACTTAACTTCACTTGTCTATTCTGTAAACTGTGGGTGCCTATATATAGGCTTCCTTTATGGTAACCGGCTGATCCGGTTTATAACAGAATTTTGAATTCTTTGACAGTTGCTGTAGACCGGCTGGATTGGCGGCTGTCATGTCAACCAGTCACTTCTTGAAATCTCACTAACTGTCAGATAGTGTCGAGACTTTCTGTTCTTAAGTGTCGACACTTATAGACCAAGTGTCGACACATGTTGTGTAAGTGTCGACACAAGTCTACAAGGTGTCGACACAATTCCTTGTATGTCTCGACACAGTTTCTTCTGCATGTGTCGACACTGAAATTGAGTGTCGACACAAGTACTTATACTTCATTCTTTATCTGTATTCTTCTAAGTGTCGACACATCTCCTTTGTGTCGACACATCTTCATGTGTTGAAACTGTCAAGTGTCGATACTGATTCTTGGTGTCGACACAAGTCTTCATTCTTGATTCTTCAGCTGAGTGTCGACACATTCCCTTAGTGTCGACACTTATACTTAGAATAATTTACAGCTTTTCTGTTCTTTGCTAAGTGTCGACACATCTCCTTGTGTCGACACTTCCTTCTAGTGTTGAGTCTTCTGGTTATGTGTCGACACATTGTGCTGAGTGTCGACACATTCTTCAAGTGTTGACTTCTTTGAGTGTGTGTCGACACATTGTGCTGAGTGTCGACACATTCTTCAAGTGTTGACTTCTTTGAGTGTGTGTCGACACATTGTGCTGAGTGTCGACACATTCTTCATATATTGACTCTGCTGATTGAGTGTCGACACATTGTGTTGAGTGTCGACACTTGTACTTAGTCTCTGCAGAATTTTGCTGGGTGTCGACACAACTCCAAGTGTCGACACTTTCTGATGTTGACTCAGCTCTTCTAGGTGTCGACACTTCTGCTAAGTGTCGTCACAGCTTTTCTGCATCCTTCTGCACTGAGTGTCGACACAGCTCCAAGTGTCGACACTTTCTGACTGGTGTCGACTCTTCTTCCCAGGTGTCGACACAATGACTCCAAGTGTCGACACTGCATGTCTGGGTGTCGACACAAGCTTTCTCAAGTGTCGACACTTGCCCTCTGGGTGTCGACACATGGACTTAGAATTTTTAGCTTCAGTCCAGTGTATTCCTAACCTGCACAAGTAACTCAAACAAACATCAAATACATTCTGATGTATATCATTGAGTTAGGTGAGGCTTCTTCAAATCAGGTACATTTGACCAATGTACCCAACAATCTCCCCCTATTTGGAGAAGTCATAACCCTTAGTCAATGATATACACCACTCATAATTAAAAATTACAAAATGATGTAAAGCATATAAATGACAACAGGGTAAACTTGAACATGTAATAAAGCACACATGTATACTTATTAAACATTGCAGAACAATTAAGAAACACACATATTTCAGAACATTCATACTATATTTATCATATACTGTTCCAATAATGTTCCTTATACATTTTCAATGAAGTATTACAATGTTTTTCACTCAACAGATTACAACAAGCATCAAGTTAATTCCTAATCTAGTGCTGATCAGGTTCTTTAATAACAATGCCTTTTCCAGCTTTAACTTGAGCTTTCACAGCAGCAGCAGCAGCAGGCTCAGCTTCAGCAGTCTTCTTCCCTTTAGAGTCCTTCTTCTTCTGTTCTTCAGCCTTGATCTTTTGTCTTTCAAAATAATGATAGGGCTTAGGAAAGTACTTGCTAGGCTCCACAGCTGTTGGAGGTAGCTTTCCTAACTTAGCCTTCCTTCTAAATTGGACAATTGCTTCCTGCCTACTCTCATGCTTTCTCCATTCAGCCTCTGAGAACCACTTGTTCCTCTCATGGGCATTGTCCTTGGCAGCTTTCCAGGCTGTGAGAATTATGTTTCTAGAAGTAGGGCTCCATTGTTCAAAATCTGGCTTTTGCTCAGCAATTTCCCTAAACTTCTTCTTTGACAGCCTAGTTTCTTCTTCCTTGTCCAAAGCCTCTTGCATTGCAGCTGTGATAGGTTGAACAACCTTTTCCAGAATAATATTAGGCTTGCCAGCAGGTGGACTATACATTGTGCTAATATCTGCATGAATCATTTCAAAGTCTGGAGGTGGATAGATTACATCAGCCACTGCTTGTTGCTCACCTCCAAGATATGTGCCTTGTATACCAGATTCAGCTACTTCATTGTCATCACACAGGGGAGGATATCCAAGTGTAGCCCTGATAGAATTTGAAATCCATTTTGCATGCTCAGAACTGGCCTTGACTAACACTCTCTCCCCCTTTATGACTTCTTGGGCCACATGATCTCTCACATCATCTTTCTGGAATCTGATTTGGCTATCCAAATACCTTATGCCCTCTTTAAAGAAAGGTCTAAGCTTTGTAAGCTGTTCTGAAATGACCTTCTGTGAGTCTTTGATTGCAGTCTGTACAGCAGCAATCTCTGCTTGAAATATCTTATCAAAAGCAGCTTTGGCAGCAGCAGAGGAAGTTGAAGGTTCATTTGACTTATTCTTGAGTTCTGTGACTATTGCATTATGAGATGCAGTCAGATTATCATTCATCCTTAACTGATTCTCCAGCACATAGCCTTGCTTGAGTGCTATATCATCCACTTTCTCTTTAATTGTTTCTTGATGTTTAGCCAGATATACCACAGCATTAGCACCCTTGGTAAAACAATCAGTCATTTCCCTTTTATTAAGGTTCATTTCAAACCTTATGGACTTGAGTTCCTGGCCTAGATCAGATTGTAGTGCCTTATGCCCTTCATCAACATAAGTTTCTAAGGCTTTCCTTTGTTCATCCATCTTGATTTGCATTGCAAGCAGTAGAGCACTATAATCAGTGGATGGAGCTTGTTGGACCAGTGAGTGTTGAGCAACTGTTTGAAGAGCCTTCTTGTAGCTCTGGCTTCTTCTTTTAAAAACAAAGAACTTCTTTTTCTTAGCTTGCTCAGCTTCCTCATCTTCAGATTCTGATGTACTGGCTATATCCACCCTATCTTTAGGGCTGGATTGTTTTTCAGTTTGCACATCCTGTGCCTTCTCAGTATCTAGCCTTATAGGCTCTTCCACAACTTCAATGTTCTCCCCCTCAGCAGCAGCATTCTTTACTGTATCAGCATCATTCTTTTCCATATCAAAATCTTCTTGATCCAAGTTCAAAAACAGATCTTCCATTGTATATTCTGCTGGAGACTGGGCAGGAGATGTACTTGGTTCTTCAACCACTGTATCAGGTATCACAACAGATGTGTCTGGAAGAACAACATCTGGTTCTTGGTTTGCTGGCTGATTTTGCTGATGGACATCAGACAATTCAGAATCTATTACAGAAAAATCTAATGTATTAAGGTCAGAAAGTACCTCTTGGATGATAAGAGTAGCCTGCTCACTATCCAGTGTAGATGGATGTTCTACAGCTGGAGGCTCCCCCTGGATATCAGCTGGCTCCTGAGGAGCAGGTGACTTTTCTGCAGTCACATCTACTGGACTGTCAGGAGTGAAGACCACATGTTCTTCACTGCCTGAGCTGCTTGAGGACTCTTGAGGCACAGCAGCAGTCTTCCTCTTCTTCCTGGGAGGAGAGTCTCTCTTAGAAGCTTGTTTCTCAGGGGTGGCCAAGTCCTTTGACACCAGCACCCTTTCCCATCTAGAGAATATCCTTGAGTCCATTCTCCTCATATGATTGATCTTAGATCCTGCAGCAGTGCTCATTACCTCTGGAATTGATCCAGCCAGGTAGAGACTTAGTATCCTGCCCAGATTGGGCTTCTTCAGGCTTTCTTTTACTTTCTCATAAACCACCATTGACCAGTCTGTTTTCAGATTGAAGATGATTCTGGTCATGACTTCAAACATGGAGGCAGACACCCTGTCATGCCCTCCTGGCTTGCTCAGTATAACCTTGCCTACTACTTCAGACAAGAACTTGCCTTGAATATTCATACCTTTCCTGTGAAAGACTGATCCCACTTTCATCTTTGAATCCAGTCCACACCAAGTAAGAGCTTCCTTGGTCTTAGAAGCAGTTACTTCCTCTTCAACTTGAACTTTAGGTAGCTGAAGTACCTTTCTCAGTGACTTAGGTGAAATCTTGACCTTGGTGCCATGCACCCTTGACTTAATCCTGAAACCTGAGTCATCTATAGACGCGCCAGAAAGGAATTCAATGACTTCCTTCTTCCAGATTTTCGTTGGTTCTGAAACCAAGAACTCCAATCCAGAATTGACAATTAGGGTTAGCACTGATTTGATTTCTTGGTCGCTGTCGTCAAATGCGCCTCGCACAAGCTCATAGCCTTCGTTTACGTTCTCTTCCAGCTTGGGAGCCATTAGGGTTTTGAGAATTAGTCTTGAGATGAGAGAAATGTCGACACAAGAGTTTAGGTCTCGAAACTTTGAAAGCGTGTCGACAATCAGAGACAGAACCCTATTTATACCTTTCTTGTTTGAAGACGAACAGGCGGGATGAATTTCTAATGATGTGTCGACACTGTCAATAAGTGTCGACACTGACTTATAATGTCTCGACACTCATGTGTCGACACAAATTTAGTCAACAGATTTTATGTGTCGACACTTGGTTAAGTGTCGACACCACTATACTCGACATGTGTCGAGACTTTACTTAGAAAAATTCTGAGTAAAACTTAAGTGTCGACACTTTATTGGATGTGTCGACACCTACTCGACATGTGTCGACACTAACATTCTGAAGTGTCGACACTAACTTCCTAGATGTGTCGACACCATTTTCCTGAAGTGTCGACACTTACTATTCTGTGTCGACATAGACTTGTCTATGTGTCGACACTTTTTACTTAGCCAATTTCTGTTCTGTATACTTAGTCTAAGTTTATCATACCTAGTTCAATTTTGAACCTATTAAACTTAGCTTCTTCTAAGGGCTTAGTAAACATATCAGCTATCTGATTATCTGTTTTAACATATTCAAGTGCAATATCATTTCTTTCTACATGCTCCCTAAGAAAGTGATATTTTATCTCAATATGTTTAGTTCTACTATGTGATACAGGGTTATTAGCTATGGAAATAGCACTTGTAGAATCACAATAAAGTGGAGTTCTACTTACCTGACATCCATAGTCTTCTAGCTGATGTTGAATCCACAGAAGTTGAGCACAGCAACTTCCTGCAGCTACATATTCTGACTCAGCTGTGGAGATGGCCACACTGGTTTGCTTCTTACTACTCCATGAAATGAGTCTTCCACCTAAGAATTGACAGGATCCAGTTGTGCTCTTTCTATCTTCTTTGCATCCTGCAAAGTCTGCATCTGAATAACCTGTTAGATCAAAATCTCCATTCCTAGGGTACCAGAGGCCTAGATAAGGTGTGCCCTTTAGATATCTCAAGATTCTCTTGACTGCAGTCAAGTGAGACTCTTTAGGGCAGGCTTGATACCTGGCACAAACACATGTAGCATACATAATGTCAGGTCTACTTGCAGTCAAGTAAAGTAGTGAGCCAACTATCCCTCTATACAAGGTTTCATCCACAGGTTTCCCTGCATCATCCTTGCTTAGAGACATACTTGACCCCATAGGAGTCTTCATGGTACTGGAGGAATCCATACCATATTTCCTTATGAGTTCTAGGGTGAACTTAGACTGACATATGGATAATCCACTTTCAGTCTGTTTAACTTGGAGACCCAAGAAAAACTTCAGTTCTCCCATACTACTCATTTCAAATTGACTCTGCATAAGCTTTGCAAACTTTTTGCAAAGGCTACTTTCAGTAGACCCAAATATAATGTCATCTACATATATTTGGACAAGTATTACTTTGCCTCTAGATTCCCTAAGGAATAGAGTCTTATCTATTTTCCCCCTTGTGAACTTGTTCTCAATGAGGAAACTAGATAGGGTTTCATACCAAGCTCTAGGAGCTTGCTTTAACACATACAATGCTTTCCTAAGTCTATAGACATAATGAGGAAGAGTAGGATCAACAAAACCTGAAGGCTGCTCCACATATACTTCTTCTTTTAAATTACCATTAAGGAATGCTGACTTCACATCCATTTGGTATACTTTGAATCCTTGGTAGGTTGCATAGGCCAAGAACATCCTGATGGCTTCCAGTCTGGCTACTGGAGCAAAGGTTTGATCAAAATCAATACCTTCTTCTTGCCTATATCCTTTTGCAACCAGTCTTGCCTTATTCTTAATGATGACTCCTTGTTCATCTAACTTGTTTCTGTAGATCCACTTTGTTCCTATCACATTGTGATCTTTAGGCTTAGGAACTAAGTCCCAAACCTTGCACCTCTTGAACTGGTTTAGCTCTTCCTGCATAGCTTCAGTCCACTGTGGATCTTGTATTGCTTCTTCAAATTTCTTTGGTTCTATTTGAGACAGAAAACTTGAATATACTGCAGCATTCTGATTTCTGCTCCTTGTCTGAACACCTTGTCTTGGATCTCCAATGATCAGCTCCACTGGATGATCTCTTAGATGCCTGTTGGCTGGAGGCATCCTTACTTCTGGTTGTACTTCTTCAGCATCTTCATCATGCTGAGTTCCTTGAACTTCTTCAGCTCCTGGTACATGTAATTCTCCCCTGGACATAAGCCATCTTCTTCTACTTGCTGTCTTGCAGCAGGTACATCTTCCATGGTTAGCTTGTCCATCTTCTTAATAAGACCTGAGGGGCTGCACACACTACTAGACAACTCATTGTTAATTAGTTGTGACTCATCAAAAACTACATGCACAGATTCCTCTACAACTTGTGTAGTCAAGTTGTAGACTCTATAAGCCTTACTATTACTGCTGTACCCAACAAACACTCCCTCTTGGGATTTGGCAGCAAACTTAGTTAAGTAAGACTTCCCATTGTTAAGTATGAAGCATTTACAACCAAAAATCCTAAAATAGGATAGATTTGGTTTCCTGCCTTTCACTACTTCATAGGGGGTCTTGTTTAACCTTTTAGTGATGGTAGCCCTATTTATCACATGGCATGCAGTGTTTACTGCTTCAGCCCAGAAATATTCTGGCAGTGATGAATCACTTAATAGGGTTCTACCAGCCTCTATCAAGGTTCTATTTTTCCTTTCAGCAATGCCATTTTGCTGAGGTGTTCTAGGTGAAGAGAATTCTTGAAATATCCCATAGTCTTCACATAATTTTGTCATGCTTTCAGATTGAAACTCTGTACCATGGTCACTTCTAATTTTGACCACTGTACAGTTCAATTCATTCTGAATTTGCCTAACAAAACTGTGGAAGACACTAGGTGTTTCAGATTTCTGCTTTAAGAAGAACACCCAGGAAAACCTTGAGTAGTCATCAACAACTACAAAGGTGTAGACCTTCCTACCTAAGCTGTGAACTGGCATTGGACCAAATAGATCCATATGCAAGAGGTATAAACACCTCACAGCATCCTTGTTGTCAATGCTTCTAAAGGTGGATTTAGTCTGCTTGCCCTTTTGACAAGCTGAGCAAATGCCATCTTTGACACACTTAACTTGAGGACCATTCCTCACTAACTCTTTACTAAAGAGTTTGCCAATAGTCTTGTAATTAAGATGAGCAAGCCTCTTGTGCCACTTGACACATTGAGAGACTGTCTCATCAGCTACAAGACAAACTGGAGAACTATTGTTCTCAACCATAATGTCTAAACAATAGACATTTCTCTTCCTATAACCTGTCAAAATGATCTTTTGATCACTTGACCTCTTGATATGACAACCATTTTTAACAAATGAGATGTCATACCCTACATCACTTAATTGACTTATACTAATGAGGTTATGTTTCAAACCTTTAACATAAGCCACTTGAGTAATGGTAACAAGGTTAGAAGAAATGTTACCAAACCCTTTGATGATTCCTTTTTCAGAACCACCAAAGGTCACCTTTGGACCATTTTTGATTGGGATGTAGTCCTTCAGTAGTCCCCTAGTTCCAGTCATGTGTCTGGAACATCCACTATCCAAGTACCATGTAGGGGTATGGCCACTTGGATTCTCCTGCAAAACAAATTAATGAACCTTAGAACCCAAAGTAAACTTGGGTCCTTGGTGATTGTTAGTTTGCAAATTGACATAGCTACCTGCTGTCTTTCCAACAGGTAACTTGCTACTCAACTTGGCACTGGCATTGTGCCAACAATCCAAAGCAAAGTGGCCAACCTTGCCACAGCACCAACATTCAAATTTGTTGTACCTTTGCTTAGGTTCAGACTTAGCTGTCTTAACTACAGCAGTCTTGTTGAATGTTGGGGCTTTGCCCTTGGACTTGGACTGATCCTGAACAGTCCTAGCTGGATTAACAAAACCCAGTCCAGTCTTTCCTTTATGATGAACAAAATCATCAATCAAGGGTAGCACTGATTTAGGTTTTGAATACCTAGCTGCTAGCTCTTTCTCCTTCTGAAGATTAATCTCCAGTTTCTTAATTTGATCATTCTTAAATGTAATAGTACCCATCTGAATCACAGTAATGTGTTTCAGCCTGGCCACTTCATTCAGTTTTTGATCATAATTCTTCTCATAATCTATTGCAGCTGCCTTGAGATCAGCAATTTCCTTGGCCAAATTTTTGGCTATGGTCTTGCTTTTCTTATAGGCTTGCAATAGTACTTGATATTCATCTAGGAGTTGATGAATATCTCCCTCAGACTCAGATATATTCTCATCACTTGATGAAGAATAATCTGACTCTGAACTAGAACTGGAATCAGAACTTTGAGTTAAACCTTGTACCTGACTGGGTCCTGGCTGCTCCAGGTTTTTGGTACTTTCAGTCAAAGCCATCAGTCCTTGGCTTTGACAGTCTTCTTGCTCATAGATAGATTCCATGATCTGCATAAACTCTTCTTCTTCCTCAGCAAATAGCCCAATATAGGCTTCAGCATCTGTCTCAGTGTCTGAAGAAGACATATCTGAAAGAGTCTTCTCATTCTTTGCAACAAAGGACTTCTCCTTCTTTCCTTTGAAGTGTGTTTTCTTTTTGTCACTGTATTCTTTCCTTCTTTCAGGACAGTCTGCAATAACATGGCCCTGTCTATTGCAGCAGTAACAAATTATCTTGGATCCAGTTGCCTTACTAGTCTTGGTCCTTTTCTTGTCCTTCTTTGAAGGCTTCTTTTCCTGATACTGAACCTCTTTCCCTTTGGAAGATGAAGGTCTAGACCTCCACTGTTTCTTCTTAAGGAACTTCTGAAAATGTCTGGTGAATGCAGCAAAGTCTTCATCACTTTCACTGCTTGTAGATTTTGTACTTTCTGACTCTTCAGATTCTGATTCAACTATCTCAGGAGGAGGAGTTGATGACTTGGTCCTGCTCTTTCTGGGTACATCTGACTTAAAGGCAACAGTCTTTTCTCTGTATTCAGTCCTTGTTGACTTTTCTTCTTCTTTTCTTACTGACAATTGCATCTCATAAGATAACAACTTGCCAAAAAGTGTGGGAGGAGGAATTTCTCCCAACTTTGCCATTTCTCTGATGGCACAGATCTTGGTGTCCCAGTCTTTGGTGAGGGACCTCAAGAATTTATCATTCAACTCATAGTTTGTGAACTCTCTTCCATATGACATGAGTTCATTTACAATTCTATAAAATTTCTTGTAGCATTCAGTGATGCTATCCCCTCTTCCTTGCCTAAAGCTTTCATATTCTTGATTAAGCAAGGACTTCCTATCTTGCCTTACTTCTTCAGAACCTTCCATATAGACAATGAGGGTGTCCCACATTTCTTTTGCAGTTTTACAGTGAATAAGGTTCTGGAAGGTGGCATCATCAATTGCACTAACTATTATATTCTGTGCTCTTTTGTCCATGGTTGCTAGGACAATCTCATCCTTGGTCATTTCAAAGAAATCCTTTGGAGTCCTCTGATTTGCATCCAATACTGAAATCTTCATGGGCACATATGGCCCTTCTCTGACTGTGATGTATATCCTAGGGTCAGAGGCTTCCATAAAAAGCCTAACCCTCTCTTTCCAGATCCCAAAGATCTCTTTTCTGCATATAGGTAGTTTCATTGAACCCAACTCCTTATGATTCTCTAAAGAACCCATGTTCTTGATTTTCTTGAAACTGTTTCCTGTTTCCTGACTTATACTGAATCTGCCAAACTGGATCTCCTCAGACAGTTAGTCCTGATTTTGAGGAACCTCGCTTTGATACCACTTGAAAGATATGGTACCTAAACACCTAGAGGGGGGGTGAATAGGTGACCTAATCCTTTTCTTTATTCTTTGTTGGCAGTCAACAGTTTATAACACAGATTTCTGAATAAGTAATCACAGCACACAGCAATTCTCAACACAGTACAATCACAGCACAGAATACACAAGATTTTATAGTGGTTCCCCAATCTTTGGGTACATCCACTTTCCCCCTTCGCATATCTAGCAGTGTACTAGATTCGGCCAAACTTCTCCACTAGCTCAGAACCCAACAAGGTTCCTACCTCAGGCCCAAGGCCTTACACTCAGCCAAAAGGCCTACACTCAGCCACCCAGGCCTACACTCAGCCAATCAAGGCTTACACTCAGCCAATTAAAGGCCTACACTCAGAGTTCTTCAACTCCTACACTCAGGCACCAAGCCCTACCCTCAGCCTTTATAAAATAGGCTTACAATCACTCAGATCCTATGGATCTTACAAGTTTAAAATAGAAATTACAAATGCTAACTCTACAACTCAGAAAGGATGAGAGGAGTTGAGAGCTTCTTGAAGAGTTCTTGGAAGAACTCAGCTTGATCCAAACTGACTTAGCTTTCTTCAAAGCTTCTTGAGTAGAACTGAATTAGTCTGAATCTTCTGCAGTTGATCCTTGATCTCTGCTTCTTGAAATCCAGATGACTCTGAATTGTTCTTCTCAGCCTTAGTTCCAAAGACTGAATCCTTAGTTGGAGCTCTCTCTCTCCAACTACTTAGATCTGCAGTTGGACTGCCTGATCTTCTTGTGTTGATCCTCTATGTATCACTTCTTGATTTAATCTGATCAACCACTTCAATTATTCTCACAACAAGTAATGATTGTGAACAACTTGACCACTTAACAACTTAACTTCACTTCTCTATTCTGTAAACTGTGGGTGCCTATATATAGGCTTCCTTTATGGTAACCGGCTGATCCGGTTTATAACAGAATTTTGAATTCTTTGACAGTTGCTGTAGACCGGCTGGATTGGAGGCTGTCATGTCAACCAGTCACTTCTTGAAATCTCACTAACTGACAGATAGTGTCGAGACTTTCTGTTCTTAAGTGTCGACACTTATAGACCAAGTGTCGACACATGTTGTGTAAATGTCGACACAAGTCTACAAGGTGTCGACACAATTCCTTGTATGTCTCGACACAGTTTCTTCTGCATGTATCGACACTGAAATTGAGTGTCGACACAAGTACTTATACTTCATTCTTTATCTGTATTCTTCTAAGTGTCGACACATCTCCTTTGTGTCGACACATCTTCATGTGTTGAAACTGTCAAGTGTCGATACTGATTCTTGGTGTCGACACAAGTCTTCATTCTTGATTCTTCAGCTGAGTGTCGACACATTCCCTTAGTGTCGACACTTATACTTAGAATAATTTACAGCTTTTCTGTTCTTTGCTAAGTGTCGACACATCTCCTTGTGTCGACACTTCCTTCTAGTGTTGAGTCTTCTGGTTATGTGTCGACACATTGTGCTGAGTGTCGACACATTCTTCAAGTGTTGACTTCTTTGAGTGTGTGTCGACACATTGTGCTGAGTGTCGACACATTCTTCAAGTGTTGACTTCTTTGAGTGTGTGTCGACACATTGTGCTGAGTGTCGACACATTCTTCATATGTTGACTCTGCTGATTGAGTGTCGACACATTGTGTTGAGTGTCGACACTTGTACTTAGTCTCTGCAGAATTTTGCTGGGTGTCGACACAACTCCAAGTGTCGACACTTTCTGATGTTGACTCAGCACTTCTAGGTGTCGACACTTCTGCTAAGTGTCGTCACAGCTTTTCTGCATCCTTCTGCACTGAGTGTCGACACAGCTCCAAGTGTCGACACTTTCTGACTGGTGTCGACTCTTCTTCCCAGGTGTCGACACAATGACTCCAAGTGTCGACACTGCATGTCTGGGTGTCGACACAAGCTTTCTCAAGTGTCGACACTTGCCCTCTGGGTGTCGACACATGGACTTAGAATTTTTAGCTTCAGTCCAGTGTATTCCTAACCTGCACAAGTAACTCAAACAAACATCAAATACATTCTGATGTATATCATTGAGTTAGGTGAGGCTTCTTCAAATCAGGTACATTTGACCAATGTACCCAACAGATCGTGTTCAGATCGTGAGATACGGCCTGTTATACGGGCGTGTCATATGCCGTGTTCGGCCTAGGAAAGTGTTTTTAAGTGTGAATCATGGTTATTCATTTCCTTCAAATAGGATCCAACGGCCCATAGATCTCCCTGTTATTATAAGGCTGGGAGTTGAGGGTTAAACCCTCATTTTCTCTTAGGATTTCTCTTTCTAAAGTGTTAGAGAGAGGGGAGAGCAAGGAAGAAGGAGAAGGAGAGATCCGACCGCCGGTGGAGCTTCAGAGCCCCAAATCGCGTGCTGAGTCCAGATCCGTGGAGGCGAGGTTGTTGCGGTGTTTTCCATCCAACTAGTTTTCCATGGCGCCAAAGCGAACCTCTAGGATAATGATTCTCTTCTTGGACATGTGAAGTACTCTTTCTTTCGGCATAGGAAACCCGCTCTCTCGAGTATGCGGTGACTATGAGGTGTTCCTTCGGGTGGATATGAATAGTCCCCCTAGTTTTTCATGTAGAGTCAGGAATCGAAGTACATACATAGGCATGGTGTGTGAAGCCTACACGGACAAGTTGCTCTAGATCGGTGATGTTTCATTCTGCATGAATAGTCGGAGAAGGCTCTGTGCTAATGGTTGTTTTCGGGTTTTTCTACGTGGTAGATTGCAACAGGGATCCTTGTGGATTAACTCCAAGGTGCACCCTGAAATCAGAAGTGGAGATGGAGGGAGGCGTTGCGGCGGAGCCGAAAACAACAGGGGAGAAAGATGGAGAGATGGAGGTAGAAGTGGAGAAAGAAGGAAGGGAGGACAGAGTAGAAAGAGAAGTAGTGATGGAGGGAGGCATTGCGGCGGAGCCGGAAATGGTGGGAGAGAAAGATGGAGAGATGGAGGTAGAAGTGGAGAAAGAAAGAAGGGAGGATGTAGGAGAAAGAGAAGTTGTGATGGAGGGAGGCATTGCGGTGGAGCCGGAAACGGCAGGAGAGAAAGAAGGAGAGATGGGGGTTGAGAGAGAGCAAGGAGGAGTGAAGGAGTCGAAGGAAGGTGGAGGGAGGAGGAAATAAAAAAGAAAGATGGAGGAAGCAGGAGGGTCATCCAGGAGGGAAGCCCGGTTGGAGAAGAGGAGAAGTTCACTACTGGAAAGAGGAAGCACCGGCGAGGTAGGGGTGGAGGAGTTTTGGGAAGGAATGGTTGTGGCTGTTACAGAGCACAAGGCAACGAACCAGGAAGCCAGAGGACAAGATATGCTGGGGGAGCAGGAGAAAGAGGAGGAGCCTTCAAGGCTGAAGGTAGTCATGGAGTTACTAGAGATGGAGATTGTAACACCCCCATCCGTCACATGGGATATAACAGATGGTTCGGTCGGGGCCCCACGCCATATACCACATACATCTAGTGGAGTTACGTATTAATATTAAATTATTGCCAAAGAAACATGCGTCCTAACTCAAAGCATTCTAGCGGAAGCTTTTTAAAACAGTTATAAGGACCCAAGTCACAACATGAATGTCCACTAAAAACCCAAAGTAGGAATGAGCGTACAAATACACAAAGTACCTGGCCTTATGGCCTTACAAGAGTTTACTTAAATAATAAATGTCTTCCAAACATCGGCACGCAGGTCGGCTACACATGAGCATAAAAGTAAACATTTGCTTTGGCCTTTGAGGGCCTGCACAGCAACCAGGGCTTCAGCCCGCTACTTGCCACTATGCTCTGCAGCACCTGCAATCAACATTCCACTTCAACGGTGACAAACAAAAGCAACGGTTAGCTAAAGCTGACCAAATTATAACGATCCCGCCCTTTAATTAGGGGCGGCGATGCTCCTTCCCTGCACTTTATTAGCATATCAAAACATTAAAGTGAAAGTAAAACACCAGCACACTTCACCACAGGTGTAGGCCCGCACGGCCTCACACCCTGTGCCCTCAGGACACTTACTCGATGAACCCAATTTGAACCCAGCTCATTCTGTAGTCCACCACCTGCCCTAGGATGACAAACACCGTGAGTATTTAGTCCTTTCAGCCGCAGCTAGACTCTCTCTCCAAGTTATCGGTAAGTCCCATGTACCATAGGTCACTTTAACCGAAGTAAATGGAGTGTGTAGAGTTCCACCTGCCCGTTGCTCACTTCGCCACAGCAATTTAGCCATTGACACGGGCCAAGTTTCCCCCAGTCCCAAATATCGATCAAACAATCGTACATAACCCGGTTATGTACACGATTGGCTTCCAGGCCATCGATACGGCAGAAATTCGCTTTTGCCAAGAGTGCTTTTCTATTTCATCGTCTCAACCCCTCATTGTAATTGCTTTTAGTAGCTCTCTATTTAACTGCAAGTAGTTCTCTTTTTAGCGCAATAATTTTTTTATTAATCTCAATTAGCTTTCTCTTAAACACTAAAACAATCCTTCGATAAGATAATAGTCTTCGTGTGAGTAAGATTACTCAACAGTTCCCGGATCTTAATACGACAATTGTGTCCACTAGCAACAATTCGATAGGTATACTTGCCTGGTTGGATTGTTATTTCGGTTTTTATTCTCTTCACGATTAGCAGACACCAAGTTTTTGGAGTCGTTGCCGGGGACCAACTTTTGTTGATAATTCAAAAACACGAACCTATTACTTTTATCACTTCTCTTTCTCACCCTCTTTCTTTAAAAAATTAAAAATTCAAAAAACTATTACCGCTCTTAATAGATACCCACATCACAATTTTTCTACACCACCTAACTCTCTCGAAAAGGGCAATGTGGCTTTAAATGCCACTATCTTGTCTAGTACCTTGAGAACCCTTCATCGGGTAGCCCTTGGGATGTAACACCCCCTATCCGTCGCATAGCATATAGCAGTAGGTCCGGCCGGGGCCCGACGCCATATACCACAGACAGACCGGGAGGTTACTAAATGGAAACCAAACTTCTAAGAACCAACGTCCTACACAGAGTACAGTCTAGCGGAAGCAATATTAAAAGGTTGCCGAACAAAGAACCCAGCATAAGCATGAATGTCCACTACAAAACCCAATAGGAATGAACGTACAATACACAAGTACAATGGCCTTAAGGCCTTACAATTGTTTACTCAAATTACAGTGTTTTCCAAACCTCGGCACGCAGGCTGGTCACACATGAATAAAGCAAGTAAACACTCAATAATTAGGCCTTCGAGGGCCGGCACACCAACATGGGCTTTTGCCCGCTATTTACCACTTGGCTCCACGGCACCTGCAAACAATAATCCACCGCATGGTGGCAAACAAAAGCAACGGTCAGCTATGCTGACCAAATTATAACGATCCCGTCCCAAACTCGGGGCGGCGATGGTCCTTCCCTGCACTTTGTTAGCATAACCAAACAGTATAGTGTAAAAACACTTCATCACAGGCATGGGCACGCATGACCACACATCCCGTGCTCTCAGGGCACATTCTCGGTGAACCGGTCAACGTCATGTCAAATTAAGCCATAGACATTTCAGTCTCACCACCGCCACTTGGACGGCGAATCTTGCGAGCATTTTTGTCTTCCCGGCATGGGTCACGTCAATTTAAGTCATAGACCGTCAAAGACCCTCCATCTATGCCAACGGCTCCCACCGAATGACATAGAACGGGTACGGTTCCGCCTGACCCGTTTCTCACATCGCAACGTCAATTTAAGCCATATGCGCGGGTAAAACCTCCCCGAGTCCCGTTTCCATCACACACTTCACATAACCCTATTATGTTCAAGTTGGGTCCCAGGCCACCATGTTGGCAGAATCACGCATCCGCCCAGTTTTCCTGGTATACCTTAGAGTTAGTCCCCAAGGCTCCCTGTTGCAATATACCGCATAGAAGACCCGAAAAACAATCATTCGCACGGAGTCTTCTCCAGCTTTTCATGCAATGCAACATCACCAATCCAGACCAACTTGTCCGGGTAAGCTCACACATCATGCATATGTCCGTTCTCGATTACGGACTCTACATGTACACAACAAGAACTATTCATGTCTACCCGAAGGAACGCCTCAACTCATCGCAAACGCACGAGTGCGTGCATCCTATGCAAAGGAAAGGAGGACGTTACATGTCCTAGGATGAGAATCGTTACCCTAGCATTTTTCCTTGGCGCCATGGAAATCTATGCTGATGAAAAGCACCGCGTTGTCCTCGCCTCCGTAGATCCGAAGTCGGCTTGTGATTTGGAGCTCCGAAGCTCCGCCGGTGACCGGATCTAGCCTCCTTCTTCTTCATTGCTTTCCCTTCTCTCTAGAACTTTAGAAAGAGATTGAGTAAGAGAAATGAGGGATTTGAAACCCTATTCCCAGGTATATCCCAGAAGGAATAACCCCCAACCGTCGGATCCCAAAATAAGGAAACAGACGGCCACGATCCGGACTTGAAATCCAAAATCTGGGTCGAACACAGCCTGTGACATGCCCGTGTCCAGGGCCGTGTTCCCCATTCGCCATCAAAACTGACGTGTCCAGAAAAGAACACGGGCACCTGACACGCCCATGTTTGACCTGACACGCCCGTGTCATCCAGTACACGGCCGTGTAGTGTGTCGTGTTACTCCATCGACATAGGACCGAAAACGATCGAAAGGGACACGGGTACTCGACATGCCTGTGTCGTATTTTGGCATGCCCGTGTCTACCCGACATGGCATGTGTGCTGACCCCGTGTATCACCCCCACCACGGCCCGACTTCATCCCATGAAGGACACGGCCTGGGACACGCCCGTGTCTCAGGCCGTGTTCGTTGCTCGATGATCGTCGACTCCAAATTCATCGACCACTCGACCAGATCGTCGACCCGAGCACGACACGCCCCGGGGACACACCCGTGTCCCAGGCCGTGTGCCCCCTGCCAAGTTCCAAACTTAGCCCAAAATGCCACCCGTCGCTCTTTTGAGTTTCGGGGCGTTACAACTCTCTCCCTCTTAAAAGAATTTCGTCCCGAAATTACATAAAGGAAAGATAAACACAAAACTTAAATGGTACCTGAGTGGAATAACTCCGGGTACTCCTCAAGCATGGTCTGCTCTCGCTCCCACGAGTGCTCCTCCCGACCGCAGTTGTCCCAACAGACCTTGACCATTCTGATCTCTTTGTTACGTAGCCTGAAAGTGCAGCTAGATCTGATATACTCTAGAGGGGGGGTTGAATAGAGTATGGTACTTTAAAACTTTTTACAACAATTGTTGTAATCTGAGTGAACAGGGAATCAAATATTAAATCTAATCATAGAGTTACCTACAGAAGAAATTAATCACAGATCCTAACTAATCACAGAACAATCACAGCCAGAAACAAAAATAAAGACAAGCAAGCCAGAAGACACAAGGAGCTATAGTGGTTCCCCTAAAATTGGGTACATCCACTCTTCTACCACCCTAGGTAGGAATCCACTGCAGGATGAGTTGATCAGGTGTCCTTGGCACCAATGAGCTTTTGATAAGATGCTCAAAAACCAAATCAGATTTTTTGATCAGGTGTCTTGCCACCAATGAGCTTTTGACAAGGTGCTCAAAAACCAAACAAAAACTTTTGAAGGGAGTTTGAAAAACCCTTTACAGAGATGGGGATGAGAGAATGATGGAAGTCTTCTCTTTCTCAAAGCATCTGATAAGACTATGTGGATTTTGATGTTGTCAAAGCTCCCCCGGAGTTCTTGAGATGTTCAGGAAATGAAGCTTTGCTGTAGGGTGATAGGCCTTCAGAAGTTGATCTCCAGCAATTGATGATTTCAGCAACAGCTAAAATGTTAGGTTTCTGGAGTCTTTTAATGATGTTGGCCTTGAACGCTTGAATCAAAGGGGATTTGAAGATTTCAGATTGTTGATCTCCTTGGTTGTGTTCTTGTATGAATTCTTTTAGACAGAGAATGTCTACAGCTCTTTCTCTTGTGAACAGTTGGTGTTGAGAATGATGTTGTTCCAGAGAATATTATTTCTTGTTCTTCTTGTCTGTGTTGTCTATATTGATAGATTCAAAAATCTTGAGTTTTATTCCCTGGTTCTGAATAGAAAATCATCCTCTGTCAAGAATAGCGGTTGGCCTGTCATTAATTGCATCCTTAATTGCAAATGTCTTCTGGGGGAAAGTACAAAGAAACATTCCTTGATAATCCCTTGAAACTTGGTCCAGAATAAATGAGAACGGCTAGAAAATCTTTTGAATTAATTGCTGAATAACTCCTTAACTGTTCTGAATTTGAATCTTGAAAATCCTTTAACTCTTAACAAAAACGTCGAACTGAGCTCCACTATCGTCGAACTGAGCTCAGCGATTTGGACTTAGACAGCAATAGAGATCGTCGATCTGAGCTCAACTATCGTGGAACTGAGCTCAGAGATAAAGAATCAAAATTGAAGTCAAGATCGTCGAACTGAGCTCGAAGATCGTCGAATGGAGTTCGACGATTTGTTGAAGTTGAGCTCAGCGATCGTCGAATGGAGTTCGACGATCTGTCGAAGTTGAGCTAGACGATCGTCGATTGGAGTTCGACGATTCGTCGTACTGAGCTCGACGATATGACTTAGTCTTCAAACTAAAAATCCTTGGTCTTGAGGGCAGCTTCCAAACCTAACTACTAACCCTTAGACTCAATTCTAATTGACCTTTAGAGCTATACAGGAGGTCAAAACAGGTTTCCTAAAGACATAGTGATCCTGACCCAAATTAGTAATAGGGTGTTCCAACAATCTCCCCCTATTTGGGTTAGTATTACTATTTACAGAATTTGGAAAAATTAAATAACAACATAAAAAGCAACAATACAGAAAAGCAATAAGCAGGACATTGCAGAAGCACAGATATATATTATCCCAGACAGAAATCAGAAATCAGAATAATTGTTACCTTACATAATTATTCTTTCTCCTTGCACTTTATAAGTTTAATTTCTCTATTAGGATTGAGAGCCTCTTTCTTTGACCTTCTGTCATCTGCTGCACCTAAAGAAGTTTGCTATTTGGGCCTTGGAACCACAGCTTCAGGATGCAGCTCCATATATCTTTCAGAGTCAAAGAATTTGCTTGAGGCATATCTTTCCAATTCCTTCTTTCTTTGTTCAGATAGGGTAGTAATGTTGGAGGAATCTCTGCCTTGCTCTTTAGCTTTCTTAATTTGATCCAGTGCAGCTAGCTCTTTCATCCTGGCAGTCCAAGCAGTTGGATTATTTTCAGGATCCTCAAAGGGCACTGGAGGCTCATATCTGTTAGATGGATTATCTTGAGGAGCTCTGGATGAGACTACTTCTTTTAACTTATAGGGAAAAGGACCTGAAGTTGTGTCTGATGAAGCTTGTCCTTCCCTAGAGTAAGGATGTTGCCTTGAATAGCCTTTTGAATAGACTTGGAATTCCCTTTGGCTTCCTCTGTAGCTTCCTCTTCTAGATTGAGAACCTCTGGACTGGCTTCCCCTATAATAAGATCTTGTATGAGGCTGATATGGGGTTTGGCTTTTGGCAGAGGGTTGAGCAGCTGAGCTTCCACCTGCACCTGCATCAGGAGGAGGTGGTGGAGGAGGATGAGAATTATGAAACTGGGAAGATCCTTTCTCATACTTCCTCTTCTTCTTCATGGCTTTAAGTTAGTTCTTGGAATACTGCATCCAATGCTCAGTTATGGGGCAGTCATGAAGAATGTAATAGGGTACGTCATTAGTGTCCTTTACTTTGGCTGGAGGCACCCTTTTCATAGCTTTGCTCCTTGCCTTCCTTTTCCTGGCTATGGTGGCAGAGGAGTCATCAGAATCAGTCATGAATTCATCACTTTCAGAACTTTGCTCATCATATAGAGCATCAATCTTTTTCAAATATTCTTTCTGAAGTTGAGTTGGAGCAGATGAAACAGCAGTGGTGATAGCAGCAGATACAGCACTAATAGCAACAGAAGTTGTAGCAGCAGTTGTAACAACAGATAAAGAGCTTTCTGGAGCAACACTCTTAGAAGGTATAGCAGCAGTAATATCAGTAGCAGTTAGTGCAGCAACAGTTTCAGATAGAACACTTTCAGATACAACAACATCAGTAACAGCAGTTTCAGATATAATAGGTTTAGTAGCATCAATATCATCAGCAATAGCAGCAGGCTCAAATTCATATGCCTCTGTCTGCATATCCTCAGGAACTGGAACAACAACATCATCATTACTGACAGTAGCAGCAACAGATTCAGCAACAATATTTGCAGCATAAACTGAATTGACAAAAGAAGTTATAATCCTGGTGTCACAACTAGAGAAGGGCACAATGGCCTTGGAAAGATCCTCTGATGGCTGGACATCAACTCTCTCTGGAAGACCAACTTTCTCTGGAAGAAAACTGAAATACATTGAATCAAAATCTGAGAGCAGGGACCTGAGGTCTACTGAAAAGATTGCAACTGGAGGTGGAACTGGAGCTTGAGTAACAGCAGCAGCAGTAGTAGGAGCTGAAGAAATAGCAGCAGGCAATCTCACAACTTCATTAGGCATCTCCACCTGCCTAGATTCAGATAAGGCTGGATTAAGGCACACTAATTAATGGATTGCCTGAGGAAATAGGGAGGATAGCCTGGTAGAAAGGGCTGCCACTGACTGAAGTAATGGAGCCAAGGAGGTCTCCAATAGAAGAGATAGTCTGGGGGCTAGCAGTTCATATAACTGGTCAGCTAGGGCTGGAATATCTACTTGCTCAGCAGGCAATTGAGCAGAGGTAAAGGATGGAGGTGGAGCAACAGGTGATGGTAATGGAGAGCTGGTGTAAGGGGGAAGTGATTGTTGAGGTGAGGGTATTATGGTGATGGAAGACAATGGTATTGAGATGGAGGGTGTGAAGGTGGGTTGATCAATAATTTCTTGCAGAAGTTGTTGATAGGATGTTGATGAGGAGGGTAGCTCAGGAGGAGATGAGGGTGAATCATCCATGAAGGAATCATCTAAAATTTTGAATGAGGGAATGGTGGATGATGTTTCAGTATCTGGTTGAGAGTAGGAATATAATGGATGGAAGATTTCTTCTGTGACTGGTAGAGTTGGAATTGGAGATGGTATTGATGTTGGAGATGGGCTGGAGATGATGATAGTGGATGGAGTTTGAATGGTGGATGGAACTGGAGGAGATGAAATTCGAGTTGGAGGAGGAGAAGCAGTAGCAGGCAAGTCATCTGCAGGGGCAGTGACTTGAGGGGAAGTGACTGGTACAGTCCTGGTGCCTGAAGTTGTGCTTGTAGAAGGCCTGCTGGGCTTTATTATCTGCCTGTCCCATTTGCCAAAGAGGGCACAAGACAATCTCTTAGATGCATTAATATGTATCCCATAGGATACTAGCAGAGTAGGGCATCTGTTCTGAAGAAAGAGCCCTAGGATCCTCCCAAAATTCACAAAGTTCTTATTGATTTTCTTTTTAATCAGGTCAAAGAAGACCTCTCCCCAGTTCAATTGCTTCTTGTCCACAATGGCTCTCATCAAGCACAGCTGATACCTAGAAATAGTATAATGTGCTGAATGCTTGGCCAGCAAAACCTTGCCCACTACATCAGCTAAGAACCTGTATTCCACAGCTAGGTTCTTCTTCAGCAACTTGCTAGGGTTAGCATCAGAATGACCCATTCTTGCAAGCAGATCAGCAAATTCCTCTCCAGATAAATCAGCAGAGTCTCTTCCAGAACTTAACTCAAAAACCTCTGTCAGAATGGCTGGAGTCAATGGTACCTGGGTTCCAGAAATTGAACCAACTATTGTGTTTTGATCCTGGTTGTGGGCAGTGTAGACCCACTCCTTAATCTCATCAGTAGACAGCTTGATCCTGGTGGACATGATGGTAGAAAGCTTCTGCTCCTTAAATAGTTCCAAAATATCCTGAAAAACTTGATCAGTAGTGCTGAAGGACTCCATGTTAATGTCAAATCCAGCATCGAATTTCATTGCGGCAAGAACAGCAACAGAGACGGCAATAGTTACCTGCAAAAATCAACAAACAAAACGACCAAGTGTAGAGGTGTTTGGAGGGAAAGAGAAATTTTTGCAGAGAAATTGAAAGCGCAAAAGGAGAACGACGGCGAAAAAAGAATTTTATATTAGGGTTCGAGGCAGAAAAGGAAAGATTGTTGAACTCAGTTCGACGATCGGGGCTTCTAAAGTAATTTGAAAGGTCTTCAATATCGTCGATCTCCGTTCGATGATATTGGAGAGCGTCGAGCTCTGTTCGACGATCGTTCATAGAACAAAATCGTCGAGCGTCGTTCGACGATCGTTGACCAGAAGAGATAGTTCAGACTATCTGAGAAGCGCTGAACTCAGGTCGACGATTTCAAAAATCGTCGATCTCCGTTCAACGATCTGGGGGAAAATCGTCGAGCGCAGTTCAGAGACCAGAAATACACTAAACAATAAGAAAAATCAAGATTTTTGCCTAGTCTTGGTCAATTTTTAAACTTTTTAAAATCTTGGAAATTATTTTAGACTTCCTCCATCTAACATTCCTAACTGATTTAGGAAGAAGGTGTGTTTCTTTTCATCCAAGGGTTTGGTGAAAATATCTCCTCTTTGCAAATCAGTTGGGATATATTGAAGTTCAATTTTATTCTTCTCAACATTATCCCTTAAAAAGTGATGTCTAATTTCTGTGTTTTGTCCTACTATGGAGGACTGGATTTTGAGCTATAGAGATAGCACTGGTGTTATCACAAAAGATTTTAGACTTCTCTAAGTTGTAGTCATAGTCTAGGAGTTGGTTTTGAATCCACAATATTTGTGAACAACAAATGCCTGCAGCCATATATTCAGCTTCAGCAGTTGAAGTTGACACAGAGGTTTGTTTCTTGCAAAACCAAGAGACAAGTCTGTCACCAAGGAACTGACAAGTTCCACTGGTGCTTTTCCTGTCAATTCTGCATCCAGCATAATCAGCATCAAAAAATCCAGTTAAGTCAAATACTGAGTCTTTTAGATACCAGAGACCTAGATTTGGACAACTTTTAACATACCGGAGAATCCTTTTTACTAATGTTAGGTGTGACTCTTTAGGGCTTACTTGGAATCTAGCACATATGCATGTAGCAAACATTATATCAGGTCTACTAGCTGTAAGGTACAGTAAAGAGCCAATCATTGCTCTATATGTTGTCTGATCAACAGGTTTCCCATGTTCGTCAGCGTCCAATACAGCATTAGTAGGCATAGGTGTTTTCATGCAAGATGCTTCAGACATACCAAATTTCTTAATCAATTCATTTGCATACTTGGTTTGAGAAATAAAGATGCCTTCAGCATGTTGTTTGACTTGCAATCCTAGGAAGAAGGATAGCTCACCCATGCTACTCATTTCAAATTTAGAATGCATTAGGTTGGAAAACCTTCTACACAAATTTGAGTCAGTAGAACCAAAGATAATATCATCTACATAAATCTGTACTAGTAGGGTATGGGACTTATGGGTTCTAATGAAAAGAGTTTGGTCTACTCTACCCCTAATAAATCCATTTTCCAGAAGGAAGCATGCTAGGGTCTCATACCATGCTCTAGGAGCTTGCTTGAGACCATATAATTCTTTGTTCAACTTAAAAACATAATCAGGATAAGTTGGAGAGATAAAACCTAAAGGTTGCCTGACATATACTTCTTCTTTGATGTCTCCATTTAGAAATGCACTTTTTACATCCATCTGATATAACTTGAAGCCTTTATGTGCTGCATAAGCTAAGGAGATTCTGATGGCTTCCAATCTTGCAACTGGTGCAAAAGTCTGGTCATAGTCTATGCCTTCTTCTTGTGAATATCCTTGAGGAACTAGCCTTGCCTTGTTCCATACTATTACTCCTTGATCATCCAATTTGTTTCTAAACACCCACTTTGTTCCAACAATGGAGTGATCCTTAGGCTTTGGCACTAGTTCCCAAACTTTGTTCCTTTCAAATTGATGCAACTCTTCTTGCATTACAATGATCCAGTGTGGATCTTGCTCTACATCTTGAATGGATTGAGGTTCAATTTGAGATAGGAAGCAAGTGTGCAACAGGTTTTGGTTGACCTGATTTCTGGTTTGCACACCAGCTAAGATGTCTCCAATTACTTGGTAAATTGGATGGTCTCTTGATGTTACTAAATCAACAGGGTGTGTTGATTGTTCACCAACCTGTGTTGTTGTTTCCTCTTGTGGTACAACAACTGGCTCTTCAAGTTGTTTCTCCTCAATATGTTGAATGCTTTCTTCATCTTCAATGCTTTCCTATTTTTGAGTAATCTGTAACTTGTTTAAGTCTTCAACAAGAGAATGTACCTGCAAAGGTTCTATGGTAGAAGTTGTTGGGTATTGTATCCACAACGTACCTGATTTGAAGAAGCCCCTGGACAAGCTAAGGTAAATAGACAATGTATTTGACAAAATATTTCAAGTTGTGCTTGCAGTTATTCCACGCTAAGTGCACACCAATGTCAGGGTGCAGTAGGTCAATATACACGGGTCTACACAACGTAATCCCTCGTTGAGCAGATCAATGTGTTGGCCTACGTGTACTCTCTCTATTAGAGTGCACTTACTTTCAAGTACAGGGTTGTAGCTATGCAAGAGCAGACAAGGAGCAAGGATGGGTCAAGGAGCAGCTCTTGGGTGGAAAGACGAAAAATCGTCTAAGTATAAATCGACGAGAATCACCAAGTGATTCTCGCCGATTCGGCGAGAATCACTAGTGATTCTCGCCGAATGATCGAGAATCATTAGTGATTCTCGCCGACTCTATCCGGCTACCTCAAAGCGGTGTCAAGTAAGATTCGGCGAGAATCACTAGTGATTCTCGCCGAACCCATCGTTGAGCAGATCATGGCCAAGTAATATTCGTCGAGAATCAACAAGTGATTCGGCGAGAATCACTAGTGATTCTCGACGAATCATCGAGAATCACTAACTGATTCTCGCCGATTCGTCGAGAATCACCTTCGATTCTCGCCGATTTTGACTTGGGCGATTTTCTAGAAACTGCTGGACCGGATTCTGCCGCTGGCACTGTGTTGAACCGGAACTAGGGTTTTCTTCAGGTGGGACCCACAACGGTCTTTAAGGTGTTTACTTGTGTATATATATATACGGGTATTTTTGAACAGTAGATACACATAGAAAGAGGCAGCCGACCTTGACCTAGAATCGCGAAACAGCTCCGCCGTCGTCGCCCTCGTGGAAGTCGATCGCCGGTCGTTTGATCGTGGTTTCCTCCAGATCTCCCGGCGATAGAAGCTTAGCCAAGCTTAGAGTCTCACGCGTCTATCCAGAGATCCCTTGTCTCTCGATTTGTTGATCGGGAAAAACCTCCCCGTCCGAATCGATCGAGACGATCGATCCTAGAGTGACCGTTGGAAGACCTAGCTAGCTTCGCTATGAAGTTTGGATCTCCAAAGTACAGCAGCCGCACACCATTGTCGTCGCCGTTCCCGTGAACCAAGCCGCCGCCCCTCTTTGCCGCCGCCGGTTCCGGGGAGATTCTCTCCAAGAGAGATCTAGGGTTGTTGGACTCTTTGTGGACTTCAAGAACACGTTGTCAACAAAGAGGGACACCTTAGTCTCCAAACGTAGTTTGTATCTCTTGTACATTCTAGTTTTACTTTTGTTATAAAGGAACGTTGGTTCCTATTTGTAAGGGTTGAGTGCAACCCGTGTGTGGGAGTGTTGACTCCTACGTGTGGAAGGGTTCCTTCCGATAGTGCAAGGATTGGATTTCAATCCTGTTGGTGAAGAGACCGAGTAGTCCCTTGTTGGGAGATAGGTCGAAGGGGGGAAAGTGGATGTACCCAAATCGGGGAACCACTATAAATTGCTTGTGTACCTTCTGTGCTGTGGTGTTTTGTTTTCTTGTGCATGTACAATTTTAAATTCCGCAAAAACGCTGCACGTCACCTATTCCCCCCCCCCATAGGTGAAGATAGTTGACACTAGGTGTACTTTCAAGTGGTATCAAAGCGAGGTTACTCATCAAAAAGGTTAACACCTTGAGTTGAATGCTGCCGCTAGTGTCAAGTAGAAGGCAATCATCTACTATGGACGGGCTCAAGTTCACAGGCAAGATCCCAGTGTGCACCAGGCTCAACTTTCCTATCTGGAAGGAAAGGATCAGGTTTTACATGGAAGCAGTTGATCCTCGACTCTTCATGATCGTGGAGGAGGGACCTTATGTCCCCACTAAGGTCTCCACCATAGATCCTACCAAGAAAGTGCCGAAGAAACTTTCTGAAATGGACAAGGATGAGATGGCGCTAGTGGGACTTGACAAGAAGGCGCAGAACATTCTGGTCAGCGCGGTCGATGACTCAATGATGCAGAACTTCAGCAACTGCAGGACATCAAAGGAGATCTGGCACTGCCTGATTATCCTAATGGAGGGCACTGATGAAGTGAGGGATGATCGGAGATCCCTTCTGAACCAGAAATATGAGGCCGTCAGACAAGGGCCTAAGGAACAGATCGGAGTCACCTTCGAGAACTTCCTCAAGATTGTCAATGCGCTCAAGGGATATGGAAGAGTGTTCACTGATGGTGAACTTAATGACAAATTCCTTAGGTCCCTCACTAAGGAATGGGACACAAAGATCTGCGCCATCCGAGAGTTTGGCAAACTAGCTGAAACAGACCCGAAAATTCTGTTCGGGAAGCTGATGTCCTATGAGCTTCAACTGAACACCAGGAAAGCAGAGAAGGCTGCAGCCAAAGAAAAGACTGTGGCTCTAAAAGCCAGTCACTCCAGAAAAGGCAAGGGTGCGGTTTCATACCATGCCAGGAAAAAGGATGAGGAGGAGGACTCCGAGCCATGCTCCTCCAGCTCAGAGTTGTCGGAGGAGGATTTCTCCCTCATCACCCGAGAGTTCAAGAAGTTCCTCAAAATGAGGAATCAAAGAAAGAAAGACGGCTCCTCCTCCAGGCATCAAAAGAAAAATTATTCTTCTGACAGGTATGCTTCTAAACCGAACAAGCATCGCTCCTCTGACATTATTTGCTTTGGATGCAATAAGCGAGGACACGTCGTGGTCGACTGCTATTAAGGCAAGAGAGAAAAAGGGAAAGGATAGGAGCACAAATCCTCTAGAGATAAGAAGAAAGAGCGGAGCTACATCGCCAAAAGGCCAAAGACACTGAGTGAGTCTGATTCCTCAGACTCCAGTGATGATGAGGAAGCCTACTTCGGGCTGGTGGGTCGCTCCGACTCAGAAGGAGAATGCCCCCCATTTATTGGGAAGGTAAAAGCTCACACCCCTCTCTCCGACTCTGAATCTGATCCTGAGTCTCAGGATGATGAACCTGAATATAGCCTTTCGGCCCGTGAAGTGGAGCTCCTCGAGAAGTATGAGCTTCTGCTCAACACTTTCGAGGAGTGTCGTAAGAGATTGAAGGCTGAGAAAAAGGAAGTGAAATTCCTTAAGGGTGAGTGTGTCTCCCTAAGGGAAGAGGTCACCAGTTTGATTTCTCTCCGACAGGAGCACCTTGACCTAACTTCAAAGCATTCAGAGTCTCTCAAACTCCTTGATCTTAAGCAGGAGGAAGTCGACAAGTTGGAAGAACAACTTGCGGTAGAAAGGAAGATCGTCAAGAGCTTCTCTATGCCAAAAACTGTTCTTCCAGTTGTTGATACCTTCTCTGCTCAGGCCAAAGGAGCTGGCTTGGGGCATGTAGGGGTATCTGGTTCCTCATCCAGGAGAAACAGGAACCAGAGGAAGAATAAGGCCGTCAAGAAGGCCTCTGCTGATGAAAAGGGAAAGGCTCTGCTTAGTCCTGTTGCGTTCAGAAAGCCTAGCTTTCCTTGCAACCAACATGACTTTGAATCATCCTTTGGTCATCATTTCCGGCCCTCGGTTACAAAGCTAAAGAGCCGATATGATGGTTGGACCTTTCCCCGGAACTTCGGTGAGAGTGCCCTCAAGGCACCTTATGAGGAAATCCACATGGGAAATTATGGTCAATTCTCTAGCGGCCATAATGGAAAGCAGACACCAAAAGCCAAGCCTGTTATACAGAAGGTGAAGAAGTCTTGTGACTGCAATCACTGTGAGGCCCCCACCTGCAGATCCAAATCCCCGGTTGTACCCACCGTTCCCAGGGTAAGGCAGGAGCCTAGGAAGAGGTACAACATATTTGACTGTTGGTGTTGTGGCAAAGTTGGTCACTTTGCCGTGGATTGTTGGTTTAACCCGAGGTATAACGAGACTCCCTATGTTAGCACTGCGAGGTCGACCACTCGTAAGGTTAACCAACCGAGGGGGAGTATGCTAACCAGGAATCTAGGACCCAAGTTCGATTGGGTTCCTAAGGGAAATTAATTTTGTTTTGCAGGAATGTCCAAAGGCCACCAAAATGCCAATCTGGTACTTGGACAGTGGATGCTCCCGGCACATGACTGGGACAAGAAGCCTGCTGCGTGATTACACTCCTGTCGAGAACGGACCCAAAGTCATCTTTGGAGGGTCAGATCGAGGAGTCACCAGAGGTTACGATATGATTTCCAACGGTATAATCTCTATCACCGACGTGGCTTATGTTGAAGGGTTAAACCATAACCTGATCAGTGTAAGTCAGTTATGTGATAAAGGTTATGACGTTAAGTTCTGCAAGGATAAATGTCTGATAATTTCATGCACCTCTTCTGAGACGATACTAAAAGGCATTAGGAGCAGAAATATCTTCTGCTTAAATTTTCTTAGTTTAGATTCATCTACCCCCGTATGCCTAGTGGCAGCTGGCAGTGCATCTCTTTGTGATCAATGGCACAAGAGATTGGCACATATTAATTTCAAGACAATTAATATGCTGTTTTCTAAAAACTTAGTAAGGGATGCTCTCATTATCAAGTGCATCAAAGACAGCCCCTGTCCTTCATGCCAGATGGGCAAACAGACTCAGGCTACCTTTAAGAGCATTGCAGACAAAGACTCTTCCCGATGTCTTTACCTTCTACATATGGACTTGTTTGGTCCAATGCAAGTTCATAGCTTGGGAGGCAAGTCCTATACGCTAGTGATAGTTGATGATCATTCTCAGTTTACATGGGTGTTCTTCTTAAAACGAAAGTCAGATACGTTTGACATCTTCACTAATTTTGTCAAGCAGGTTCAGAACGAATTTGACTGCTCAGTGGTCAAAATCAGAAGTGACCATGGAACAGAATTCGAATCTGGTGCTATGACAGAGTTTTGTGAAGAACAAGGTATATTTCATGAGTTTTCCTCCCCGCACACTCCTCAGCAAAATGGAGTTGCGGAGAGGAGAAATAGAACTCTCATTGAGGCCTGCACGACAATGTTGAAAGACGCTTCTCTCCCAGAATACTTCTGGGCAGAGGCTGTCAACACAGCTTATCATGTACAAAACCGAGCATTGATCAACAAGCATCATCGTAAGACGCCTTACGAGCTACTGAAAGGCAGGAAACCAACCATGTCCTACTTGAGGATCTTTGGTTGCAGATGCTATGTACTGAATAATGGGAAGTACCCGCGTACTAAATTTGGTGAAAAATGCTTCGAAGGCATATTCATGGGCTATAGTTCCCACAGTCTGGCATATAGGGTCTTCAATAAGAAAACCCTAGTGGTAGAAGAATCAATTAATGTTGTATTTGATGAAGGAAGTTTGCTTAACAGCAATTCTTCCAGTGGTATTCTTGAAGATGCAGGTGCACAACTTGAACAGCTGAGTCTCAATGAGACCGCTAAAGATGAAACTCCTAAGTACGTCAAAGTTTCCACCTCCACGTCATCTGGGAATGTTGAAGATCAAAATGGAACACATCTCTTAGAAGAAGGAGAAGCCCAAGAAGTAGTCGAAGCTCTAGACGCCAGACTTCTAGAGCTCCGGCACGTGAGGGATCATCCTAGAGATCAGATCATCAGAGATCCTCGTGTTGGTGTCAGAACTCGAAGAGGTACTATTAACGAAGTTTTGCATCTTAGCTTCCTATCACAGGTTGAGCCAAAGAAGTTCGACGAGGCGAACAAAGACGCGGCATGGATTTTGGCCATGCAAGATGAACTACATCAATTCGAACGATGCAACGTTTGGACGCTGGTTCCCAGACCACACAAGCAGAATGTGATTGGCACCAAGTGGATCTTCAGAAACAAACTGGATGAACATGGTGTCATCATAAAGAACAAGGCCAGGCTGGTGGCTCAAGGTTACAGACAGGAGGAGGGGATTGACTTCGACCAAACCTTTGCACCGGTAGCAAGGCTCGAGGCAATCAGATTGTTCCTAGCGTATGCTTCGCACAAAGGATTCACAGTCTATCAAATGGATGTGAAATCAGCATTCTTGAACGGAGACCTGAAAGAGGAAGTATACGTCGCTCAACCCACAGGTTTTGTCAATCCTACTTATCCTCATCATGTTTATTTTCTTAATAAAGCTTTATATGGTTTAAAACAAGCTCCACGAGCTTGGTATGAGACTTTATCTAGTTTTCTTCTTGAGAACAAGTTCTCTAGAGGTAAAATAGATAAGACATTGTTTCTCAGGGAAGTCAAAGGCAAGATTTTGCTGGTGCAAATCTATGTCGATGACATTATATTCGGCTCAATGGACAACAATCTTTGCAAAAAGTTTTCTAAACTTATGCAAGGAAAGTTTGAAATGAGCAGTATGGGAGAGCTCAAGTATTTCTTGGGACTTCAAGTGAAACAGTCTGAGGATGGAATCTTCATCTCTCAGACGACGTTCACAAATGAACTCCTTAAGAAATTCGGTATGGAGAATGCAACCTCTATGAGGACTTCAATGGGATCCACTATGTCTCTGGATAAGGATGAGAAAGGTAAACCTTTCGATGAAACCAAATACAGAAGCATCATTGGATCCCTGCTCTACCTTACTGCCAGTAGACCGGATATCATGTTCTCCATATGTGTTTGTGCCAGATATCAGGTGAACACTAAGGAATCTCACTATGTCGCTGCAAAGCGAATTCTAAGATACCTTAAAGGTACTCCCAATCTTGGCTTGTGGTACTCGAGAAACAATGATGTCGAGCTAATAGGTTTTTCAGATGCTGATTTTGTAGGGAGTAGGGATGACAGGAAAAGCACCTCCGGGACGTGTCAATTCCTCGGACGAAGGCATATTTCATGGAATAGCAAGAAACAGAATTGTGTTGCAACCTCCACAGTAGAGTCTGAGTACATCTCGGCAGGCAGCTGTTGCGCACAACTCCTATGGATCAGAAACCAGTTAGCCGACTATGACCTTCAATTCAAGGAAGTCCCAATGTACTGCGACTCCTCCAGTGCAATTGCAATTGCCAACAATCCGGTATCGCACAGCAGAACGAAGCATATTGAAGTGCGATACCACTTCATTCGGGAGCACGTGGAGAACAAGGACATCTCTCTCTGTTATGTTCCCACGGACAAGCAGATTGCAGATATATTCACAAAGCCCTTACACGAGGCCAAGTTCAGTCTTTTCAAAACTAAATTGGGGATGCTAAACTATGAGGGATGAGGACTCCAGAAGCTCCAGGCTCGTGCATCTAGGGGGAGCCTCTGCCAGGAACTCAAGTGAGAGCACAGGTGCAAGAACTGAGGGGGAGCACGGGGTCAAATGCAACAGACCCAGATTTGCAGAAGCCGAAAAGGGGGAGATTACCCTCCCGGCTAAGGCTAAGGTGGCTCCCAGTTTGCTCCCAAGAAATTGGTTTTGGTAATGAATACCTCACTCAACTCAATTTCAAATTTATGATTTTCATTCCCATATGCTCTATTCACCTTAGCTTGTAGGGTTTAGGCTTCTTCAAATAGGGGGAGATTGTTGGGTATTATATCCACAACGTACCTGATTTGAAGAAGCCCCTGGACAAGCTAAGGTAAATAGACAATGTATTTGACAAAATATTTCAAGTTGTGCTTGCAGTTATTCCATACTAAGTGCACTCCAATGTCAGGGTGCAGTAGGTCAATATACACGGGTCTACACAACGTAATCCCTCGTTGAGCAGATCAATGTGTTGGCCTACGTGTACTCTCTCTATTGGAGTGCACTTACTTTCAAGTACAGGGCTGTAGCTATGCAAGAGCAGACAAGGAGCAAGGATGGGTCAAGGAGCAGCTCTTGGGTGGAAAGACGAAAAATCATCTAAGTATAAATCGATGAGAATCACCAAGTGATTCTCGCCGATTCGGCGAGAATCACTAGTGATTCTAGCCGAATCGTCGAGAATCATTAGTGATTCTCGCCGACTCTATCCGGCTACCTCAAAGCGGTGCCAAGTAAGATTTGGCGAGAATCACTAGTGATTCTCGCCGAACCCATCGTTGAGCAGATCATGGCCAAGTAATATTCGTCGAGAATCAACAAGTGATTCGGCGAGAATTACTAGTGATTCTCGACGAATCTTCGAGAATCACTAACTGATTCTCGCCGATTCGTCGAGAATCACCTTCGATTCTCGTCGATTTTGACTTGGGCGATTTTCTGGAAACTGCTGGACCGTATTCTGCCGCTGGCACTGTGTTGAACCAGAACTAGGGTTTTCTTCAGGTGGGACCCACAACTGTCTTTAAGGTGTTTACTTGTGTATATATATATATGGGTATTTTTGAACAGTAGATACACACAGAAAGAAGCTGCCGACCTTGACCTAGAATCGCGAAACAGCTCCGCCGTCATCGCCGCTCGTGGAAGTCGATCGCCGGTCGTTTGATCGTGGCTTCCTCCAGATCTCCCGGTGATAGAAGCTTAGCCAAGCTTAGAGTCTCATGCGTCTATCCAGAGATCCCTTGTCTCTCGATTTGTTGATCGAGAAAAACCTCCCCATCCGAATCGATCGAGACGATCGATCCTAGAGTGACCGTTGGAAGACCTAGCTAGCTTCGCTACGAAGTTTGGATCTCCAAAGTACAGCAGCCGCACACCGTTGTCGCCGCCGTTCCCATGAACCAAGCGGACGCCCCTCTTTGCCGCCGCTGGTTCCGGGGAGATTCTCTCCAAGAGAGATCTTGGGTTGTTGGACTCTTTGTGGACTTCAAGAACACGTCGTCAACAAAGAGGGACACCTTAGTCTCCAAACATAGTTTGTATCTCTTGTACATTCTAGTTTTACTTTTGTTGTAAAGGAACGTTGGTTCCTATTTGTAAGGGTTGGGTGCAACCCGTGTGTGGGAGTGTTGACTCCTACGTGTGGAAGGGTTCCTTCCGATAGTGCAAGGATGGGATTTCAATCCTGTTGGTGAAGAGACCGAGTCATCCCTTGTTGGGAGATAGGTCGAAGGGGGGAAGTGGATGTACCCAAATCGGGGAACCACTATAAATTGCTTGTGTACCTTCTGTGCTGTGGTGTTTTGTTTTCTTGTGCAGGTAAAATTTTAAATTCCGTAAAAACGCTGCACGTCACCTATTCCCCCCCCCCCCCATAGGTGAATATAGTTGACACTAGGTGGACTTTCAGAAGTGTTCTTCTCCTTGAAAGACATGTTAGATTCATCAAATGATATATGAACAGATTCTTCAATTTTAAGAGATGATTTATTATAAACCCTATAAGCCTTACTGATCATGGAGTATCCCAGAAACACTCCTTCATCAGCTTTAGCTTGAAATTTTGCTAAATATCTCTTGTCATTATTATGAATATAACAAGTACAGCCAAAAATTCTAAAATAATCAACTTTAGGTTTCTTCCCTTTGAGTAATTCATAGGGAGTCTTTCCCTTTAGTTTATGTATCAAACTTCTGTTTAGCACATAGTTGGAGGTGTTCACTGCCTCTGCCCAAAAAGATAGAGGAAGGTGAGCATCTGACAACAATATAGTGGCAGATTCAATAAGGGTTCTATTTTTCCTTTCAGCTACCCTATTTTGTTGAGGAGTTCTAGGAGCTGAGAAAGTATGCCTGATCCCTTCACTCTGACAGAACTCTTGCATAAGAAGAGAATCAAACTCTGTCCCATGATCACTTCTGATCAGGGTAATGTGAGTATTGAACTCAATCTGTATACATTTGAGAAACTCTGTCAGACACTTAAAGTTATCAGACTTCTTCCTCAGAAAGAACACCCATGTGAATCTAGAGAAGTCATCTACAACTACTAGGGTGTAAGATTTCCCTCCTAGGCTTTGTACTGTAATTGGTCCAAAAAGATTCATGTGTAATAGATACAAGATCGTAGGTGAATCACTTTTATTAAGTGACTTAAAACTATTTTTAGTTTGCTTGCCTAATTGACAAGCCCTGCAGAGTCCTTCCTTCTTGTAGGGGCCAGAAGGTAGTCCTCTAACAAGGTTGTCCTTGGATAGCCTAGCAATAGTTCTAAGGTTTAAGTGTCCTAGTCTCTTATGTCATAAAACATTGGTCTACAGACAGAATTAAACAGACAAATATCTACATCTGTTGAAAGAAAATCTACTAGATAGATGTTACCTTTCCTTTTACCTGTCAATACAGTTGTGTTGTCCTCTGACTTAATCTTTCATAATGCTTTGCTGAAAGTCACCTGGTAGCCTTCATCACATAGCTGACTGATGCTTATTAAATTGTGCTTCAGTCCTTCCACATAAGCTACCTTCTTGAATGTTACTGTTCCAATCTAGACTGCACCATATCCTTTAGTTTGTCCAAAGTTTGAATCACCAAAGATAACTTTGGGTCCAAGCTTGGCTTTAAAGGATGTGAGGTGATTGGCCCGCGAACAGACTCTTACTGTGGTTGGTTCGGTGAGTCGATCGCCGCGGGCTTGCTAGATGAGGCAAGTGTACCTATCGCAAGTAGTACTCGATATTCGGGAGAATACCGAGGTCGTATTATTCCCGGGAACGGGTTGATTACCCCTACTCCTCCGAAAACACTATTATTTTACTGAAATAGTAAGTTGAGGGTTTTAAGTAAAATAGGAACGAAAATAGATTTTAAGAAAGTAGTCGATGAAGAGATAACTCCCGGTATCGAATTGCGTTAGGATTAAAAATAGATTTGAATAACTAGATATCTAAGGTTTCAATTTAATTAATGCGGAAACTTGGCCGTGGAGGTTCAAAATAATGAGCTCACCTATCTCTAGGAATATCACTCACCTAGACATTAAGGCTATTCGACCGGGCTCTCGTCCGACGAAGGATTCCCCTTAATGCCCGCAGTACGCTAAGAACCCCGCTATTGGGTGGGGAACCCAATCCGGTAGAGTTAGCGCGCCTCCTCTCTCGAGGGTTAGTGCGAAACTCTATCTACCCAGGGGTGATCTGTCCATATGCACGGCCTCTCGGCTAGCTAGCGTATGGATAACGGAAATAGAGCCCACACATCGATATGGGGGTCTACGCGTCGTTAACCCCGGGGTAAACCTTAAGTTAATTAAATTGAAAAATTAGATATTTGGTTATTTAAAACATTTTAGATCCTAAAGCTCTTCGATACCGAGGGCTAAAAGAAATTAGCCACTCATCGGAATGGGGATAGCTTATATGTTTGGTTATGCGAGCGTCCTAAACTATTTGCTGAAAGGTTATAAAGAAAATAAGAAGAAAAGCAAAATAACCTAATTTTAGAAAAGTTATTACAAATAAACACACCCGCACTCATTCAAACATATAACAAAAGGAAGAAATAAAACTAAGTTACACATAAGAGAAAATTGCATAATTGACATTTGCAGGTCCCACTCAACGAGTGGGGGCGGGAAATAAAAGCCGAAAAGTGCATAATTGAACTTTGCAAGTCCCACTCAAATGAGTGGGGGCGGAAAATTAAAGCTGAAAATTGCAAGTCCTACTCAAACGAGTAGGACTGAAATGAAAGCGAGTCCTACTCAAACGAGTAGGAGAAAATAAATGCGATTACAGGGCTTTCTTAAATATTTACATCAAAATAAAGTCCGACCATTTAACTCCTAGCGAGTAGGCGGAAAATCAAATCCAGTCATTTAACTCAAGTGAGTAGGCGGAAAAATAAAGAATGAAAATTACAAGTCCTACTCAAACGAGTAGGACTGAAAATACAGACCAGCCATTTAACTCAAGTGAGTAGGCGGAAAAATAAAAACTACAAACACTTGCTTGAATCAAATCCAGCCAATTAACTCAAATGAGTAGGCGGAAAAGTAAAAATTACACACGCACTCTACTTGAATAAAATCTAGCCAATTAACTCAAGTGAGTAGGCAGAAAAATAAAAACAACACACGCACTCTACTTGAAAGTAACTACTCACGCACTCGACATAAATAAACACACACACATACACTTGCATAATTTAACTTAGGAGCTGAAAAATATCTCATACACGCACACACTCGTGCTAAAATGATTGCAAAAATCAAAGTTATCGAAAAATTAAAATTACTGCATTTCTACCGTTGGAATGCAGTAGAAATGCATAAAAAGGCAAAATAAAAATTGTTTGAGCAAAAAGTTTTCAAATTAAAGTGAGAAAGGCAAGTGCCCGATAAATTAAAACGTTTACATTTTTACCGTTAGATTTTTATAGAAATGCTTAAAAGTGAAAATAAAAATTGTTCGAGCGAAAATTTTTTTTTGTAATTACTTAAAATGAAAGTTGATGAAAAATAAAAATGACAATTTATACATTACTATAGCCTTGTAAAATGGTTTAAAAAGTGGAGTAAGCTAAAAAGAAGCAATAGTTTTATAGTTAAAACAAAGTAAAAGCTAAGTTAAGAGGAATGAAAACTACCTTTTTAATGTTTTACAAGTTCATAAAAACGCATTTTGAAGCATGAAAATCCTAAGTCTAACCAAATTTAAAGAGTTTGAGAATGAAAACGGCCATAATAACGGCTATAAATTTTGTTATAATTGAAAAGAAAACGTGAACATTTGCGTTTTAAAACATAATTTTTGCAATTTTAAGCTCATACACACACACGCGCATTATGAAAATAAAAATGAAAGTATATAAGATTGATGAAAAGGAGGCTATTTGGAGAAATTTCAAAGCATGTAAGGATGAAATAATAACGATTTTTATTACAAAAAAGGGGTGATTACAAGAGTTCAAACATACAAACTTAAAAAGGAGAGGGAGGGGGGATCCTTACATAGCACTAAAGCAACTCCAACAGCAGCCCTAATACATCAAAATGGTTCGGATTTTGGGAACCCTGAACTCATACAACAGCTGCCTTTTTATATGCAAAAATTTCCAAGTACACGCCCTCCGACACGGGCGTGTCGGGGGACGTGTCAGCACTCTTTTACAGCAGATTTCGGCGATCTGACGGATTTGACGGCGATTTGACTTTTCGGCCGAAAACGCGGCGGTCACTGATGAATTGTAAATATACGTATTTTTGTGTACATTAAATTAGTTGTTTTCATTTATTTTTGTCGTTTTTACTTATTTTTATTCAATAAAATGCTCTTATTTTTGTAAATATTATACTAACTTGTTTTATTTTATTTTTCAGGAAAAAATCAAAATCTGCCAAAAATTGACATGTCACGCCCGTGACATATTGGTCAAGCCCGTGACCAGGGCGTGACACGTCAAATTTCAGTCAATCAGCAAAATTTTGAAGTGCAAAGCCTGACACGCCTGGGGTCACGCCCGTGTCACCCGACACGGGGCGTGACCCAAGCCCGTGTTCATTCCACTCGACGAATTCATCTCGACGATCGTCGAGTGTCGACACCAACAGTCACGCCCAGCGTCACGCCCGTGACCTGGGGCGTGACTCAATTTCCGCTCGATGATTTTCAACTCGACACTTTCAGCTCGACATTCGTCGAGTGTCGACACCAGCCGACACGCCCAGAGTCACGCCCGTGACCTGGGGCGTGTCCTTTCTAGCTAGCCCGACAAGACCTGCCCGAAGACTTTCGGCGCGCACCGCGCCCAGATCCACCTGCTTGACACGCCCAGAGTCACGCCCGTGACCTGGGGCGTGACCACTGCGAGACCGACACGTGTCCAGCCCGAAGTCCACTTTCCCGTCAAATCGCCGGCCGCCTTCTCAAATAGTACTGTCACGCCCCCTGTCACGCCCGTGACCAAGGGCGTGACCCATGTAAATTTTTTCTATAAATTCAGAGCTTCTGCTTAGGATTCCTGTTCCCTTTTTGGATCCATTTTGCTTAGGAGTTGTGCTGCTGGATTGCTTCCAAATGCTATGTAAGGGATATTTCTCCCCCTCTCTTTAGCTTTTTATTTTCGTTCCTTTTTAACCGTATCTTTACTTAATGAAATGTGTTATTTTCGTCTCTTTATATGGTATTGGAATGAGTCTAAACAACGCTCTCTTAAGCAATCTTATTTTTCATTTTGTTTTAACTTAGTTTTTTTTGTTCTTTTTTATATGCGTGTGTGTGTGTATGAGGTTAGAGTTTTACTTTTATATTTTCACAAGTTCTGTTTACTTAGGTTAGTTTAGTTTTAGGATTCCTTTTTTGTACTCTCTATTTTCATTCTTATAAGACTATAAAAACGGTTATAAGAATGGTTTTTAATTTCTTTTAAATTAGGCTCTTTAGGATTGTAAAACTTTTCGTTCTCTTTTAGTCTTATTTCCACTTTTTAGGCGTTTCTATAAAATTATAAGAATGGAAAGATAATCGTTTTAATTTTTCAAGCATTTTCGTTTCTAATTTTATTTCAAAAACTTTTTGCTCTTTTAATTTTTTTGTTCTCTTTTTATGCATTTCTACCGCATTCTAGCGGTAGAAATGTATTCGTTTTCATTTTTCGAGCACTTGCGTTTTCATTTTTATTTGCAAAACTTTCTTCCCATTTAATTTTTATTTCAGCTTTTTATGCATTTCTACCGCATTCTAGCGGTAGAAATGCAGTTGTTTTCATTTTTAGACAACTTAGTTTTTTTACATTTTTCAGTACTTGTGCGCATTTATTTCCGCCTACTCGTTAAGAGTTAAATGGCGCTCGCTTATTTTACTTTCTGTAGAGTGCGTGAGTTTGTAATTTTCCTTTTTTCCGCCTACTCACTTGAGTTTAATGGCTGGATTTTATTTCGGTAGAGTGTGTGTGTTTTCATTTATGTCGAGAGAGAGTGTGTGTGCGTTGCATTTATTTTGTCCTACTCGGTTGAGTAGGACCCGTATTTATTTTCTCCTACTCATTTGAGTAGGACTTGCGTGTGTGCGTTTTACTGCTTTCATTTCTCCCGCCCACGCGTTTGCGCCGGGACTCGCACTTTACAGCTTTCTTCAGTCCTACTCATTTGGGTAGGACTTGCAATTTACTGCTTTATTTTACTGCTTTCATTTTATCGCTTTCATTTACTGCTTTCTTTTTCTGCTTTCTTTTCTGCTTTTCCCGCAAGCCGTCCCCATTCCGATGAGTGGCAAACAGTTCTTAGCCCTCGGCATCGAAGAGCATTGGCACAGATAAAATAGCTTAAAATAACTAAAGGTCTAATTTTTCTAATTAATTAAAAGTACTTAAGGTTTGCCCGGGGTTAACGACGTGTAGGACCACATATCGATGTGTGGGCCCTATTTTCGTTTTCCATACGCTCGCCAAGAGGCCGTGCGTATGGACAGATCACCCCTTGGCAAAGAGAGTTCCGCACTAACCCTCGAGAGAGGAGGCGCGCCAACTCTACCGGATTGGGTTCCCCACCCAATAGCGGGGTTCTTAGCGTAATGCGGGCGTTAAGAGGAATCCTTCGTCGGACTAACGTTCGGTCGAATAGTCTTAGCGTTCAGGTGAGCGATAGCCCTATAGCTAGGTGAGCTCATTTTAGTGGAACCTCCACGGACAAGTCTCCGCCTTAATTAATTAGAAATTTAGGAGCTCTTTTTATTTAAAGTATATTTTAGTTCATTTGTTTTTTCGATGCCATCGAGCTAAGCTCTTCATCGGCACCACCTTCATGCTTTCATTTTTCTTTCTGCCATTTTCTGCTTTTTATTATATATAAAATATCCCGACAAGATAATTATCGGTAAAATAATAGTCCCCTCCAGGGAAGAGTAGAAATAATCGAACCGGACCCGAGAACAATACGACCTCGATATTCCACCCGGAATATCCTGTACTACTCACGATAGGTGCACTTGCCTCCTTTCGTTAAAACTCGATCTAAACCGTTTTATATCCAAATAAATAAATACGCGCGCCCCGTTTTCTTAAATAAAATCACTTCGCCTTTTTCTCAAATAAAACCGCCGGGTCGCCGCGTGACCGTAAATAATTTTGGAGTTTTAACCATCAAGTTTTTGGCGCCGTTGCCGGGGAAGTTTTCGGTTCGTTATTTTGAACCTTGGAGTTCTATTAATTTTACCTATATATATTTATATATAAAAAAAATAATTTGGCCAACTAACAAAAAAATATAATAATAATAATAATAATAATAAATACCAAAAAATATATATTTACAAATTTATAAAACAAAAAAAATTTGAAAAACTTACAAAACAAAAAATTTTGAAAAACCTTAAAAATTAAAAATTTGAAAAAACTATAAAACTAAAAAAAACTAACTAAAAAACAACTAAAACCCAAAAAAAATGAAAAAAAAACTTAACAAAAAAATTTTTATTTTCATTCTTTTAATAAAAAAAACTATAAAACAAACAAAACTAAAAAAAAAAATCGAAAAAAAATGAAAAAACTTAACCAAAAAAAAAACGTCCTTAAAAAAAACTACAAGTGTATATATTTTGTCTTTTTATTTTCTTTTAACTTGTTCTGTTTTGTTTCGCTTCGGCGTGCTTCCATTTTTGTGTTCGTTAGGGGTGTGCATTTCCATCACACTCACGTAGCTAAGGCCTTAGCTACCTTCGAGTCCCCCACGCACTTCCCCCCCTACCGCCTGCACTCTTTAGGCCGAGCTTATCTTTTTTTGTTTTTTCTGTTATCTTTTTGCGTTTTCTTCTAAATAATGCAGGGTTTCAACCTGGGCCTCCCGGACTCGTCTAAGGGAAGCTCCTACCCTCCCTTTTTCTTTTTGTACTTATTATAATTTGTATAAAAGCATACTTAGATTGCAACATTGGGGACAATGTTGGGTTTAAGTATGTGGGTGTTTTCATATTCTACACTTTTTTATATTCGGTACTTAACAAAAAAAATACAAAAAAATGCAAAAATCAAAAACTTAAATTTTTTTTTCATTATTTTAATAATAATTAAAAAACAAACAAACAAAAAATCTCTCTTCCCCCCTCTTCTTCTCTTTTTTGTAAAAGCTTGTATTCTGCCTGCCCGCGACGTTCGACTCATCAAACCAACCATTCAAATAAGAGTCTGTTCGCGGGGCCGCAATCGAGTTTTTACTTTCCCTTTTTTGTAAAAGTCTCTCTTTCCCCTCTATCTTCTTTGTAAATAGCTCTTCTTTCTCTTCTCATTCTTGTAAATAATTTATCCTCAAAAACTAAAAATACAAAAAAAAAATTTTTTTTTTTTAGAAAAACCAAAAAAACCCTAAAAAGATAAAAATCTAAAAATCCTAAAAAGATAATAATTAAAACACACAAAAAAATGATAAAACTCTAAAAAATCCAAAAAATTATTTTGTTAATTATGTAACAAAATAATTCGAATATACCATATCTTAACCCTTTTTGTTTTCCAAAAATCTAGTTTCGAGTTAATTTATATGCGAATTTTAGTTATTCTTTGCTAACTATTCGTTTATTAATTAAAGTTTGACAGATTTAAGTGTTTGGGGTTAAGATTTAAAGAATTTTTTATGTCTTTTCCTTATAATAGGGAACTTGTTTTTCACCACCACTTCTAATTTTATAAATAGAAGCTCGTTTTTTATGTTAGAAAATAACATCCATGGATTTCAATTATTTCTACTTCATGCTTTTAGAAACATTGGAACGTTCATTTTAAAAAGGTTGCTCTCAAAACTTTTTTATTAAAATCTAGTTTTCTTTTTGAAAAAAATAAACCCACTTCTTTTTTTTCATGTCTTACTTGGCATGTTTACCCCTATCCCTTAAAAGATCTTATGTCAATGGGAATAAGATTTCGTTCCGTAAACATAGGCACCCAATAATTTAAAAAGATTATATATGGAGTAAGAGGATAAATTCATTACTTCTACACATATACATTGGGTTATTTATTATGAAGAAAGAAAAAAAATTTATTATGTGTTAGGAAAATAAGATTTCATTTTCCTAACTATCAAAAAAGAAAAAATTGGAGGTTCGAGAAAAAATTACCTCACCTCAATATCCAAGCCTTCTTCATAAACCACCAAACCACTTATCTCATTTCAATGATTCTAGAATTAATTTAAAATTTTTTGAGAGCATAACTTTTAAATTGCATTATTTCCTTTAACTTCTTTTAAGCTAAAGTTTTTTTTATATAAATCCAATCCATCTTTGTTAAACTAACAAAAATAAATTTTTGCTTTCTATTTTATTTTATCTAGAAGTCTTTTTGAAACTCTTCCTCTATTCATAACATTTCATAAATTAGGATTTATTTCTTTAACCCCGGATGTTTATTGTGATCTTCCTTTTAATTAAGTCAAGCGGTAGCTAAACTTAGGATTTCTTTTATTCCTTATAAGTTCATCTCCAACTTTTGCTCTGGAATAGCAAAAGCTTAAGTATGAGGGTATTTGATGAATTGTAAATATACGTATTTTTGTGTACATTAAATTAGTTGTTTTCATTTATTTTTGTCGTTTTTACTTATTTTTATTCAATAAAATGCTCTTATTTTTGTAAATATTATACTAACTTGTTTTATTTTATTTTTCAGGAAAAAATCAAAATCTGCCAAAAATTGACATGTCACGCCCGTGACATATTGGTCACGCCCGTGACCAGGGCGTGACACGTCAAATTTCAGTCAATCAGCAAAACTTTGAAGTGTAAAGCCTGACACGCCCGGGGTCACGCCCGTGTCACCCGACACAGGGCGTGACCCAAGCCCGTGTTCAGTCCACTCGACGAATTCATCTCGACGATCGTCGAGTGTCGACACCAACAGTCACGCCCAGCGTCACGCCCGTGACCTGGGGCGTGACTCAATTTCCGCTCGACGATTTTCAACTCGACACTTTCAGCTCGACATTCGTCGAGTGTCGACACCAGCCGACACGCCCAGAGTCACGCTGATGATTTTTCTTGCTAACAAGTAATAATTCAATGTGATTTCATTCTACATTCTAATACAATTATGTAGATGGACTTAACTAGATTGAATTAGCATTCAGGCAAGCGCACCTATCAATCGTAATATATGAGAAATCTACATCTCGTGTCGTATTCCACAGGGTCGTTTCAACTATTCGTACTCACCCTCCCTTTATTTTCATACCTCTAAACAAAAGTGATATTTAAACTACATTATCCTAACTATGACCAATTGGATAATTCAATATTGGAGAAATAAAAACGATAGAACATGAAGCTTTTAAATAATTACATGAACAATTTCATTTACTAGTTCAATTCTAAGCAATCAGGATATGAAAATACTGTTAAATTTGTGCAATGTAAAGGTTGATTTTTCATCAAAATTCTCTCTCGAGCAATTCCAAATCTAAACCTAAGATAGTAAATTTTCTCTCGAACAATTCACAACACTCAAGTTCGCATTAATCAGAATACCTTTGTTACTACATAAATTCATGAATATTATTTCTAAGTTAACATGAATTCTTTTATCCGTGTTCTAATTTTCCAAACAAAATATCTCTCGATCATAGAGTTTGAAATACAAAGTGAATTATCATCACAATATGAACATACTAAATTCATTGCAAATAACCAATTTCTCAATCTAGCCAATTGCAAATTTTATAAAATAAATAAGTAATTCAAAGGGATGATTAAACTCTTAGTTTGATTGCATAAACACCAATAAAAGGCTACAAATATAACATGAACAAGGTGATACATGATTACTAAAATGTTCAAAGCAAAATTCATGTAAATCAAAACATAAATTGAAGATGGATCATCAAGAGAAAGAAAGGATTTAAGGGATTAATGATTGAATAAAAAAATACATAAGAATACCCTTCAATCCTCCTTTTCTTGAATGCTCCTCTTCGGCCTCCAGCAGTTCTCCAATGCAGAAATGATCCAAAAGTTCTAAATAAATTTTTCTACAGGAAATTTATAGTTCCCTTGCAAACAGATCGGACACGGGGTCGCACACGGCCGTGTGCCAGGCCGTGTGGACGGTTCCTAGGCAGTTCCTGGGCGGTTCCCCACGAAAAGGCGTGTCTGGTAGTGGGCCGTGTCAGATGACACGGGTACAGACACGGCCGTGTGTGCGGCCGTGTTCCCCAGACACGGGTTGGTCAGCAGCCGTGTGCAAAGATGACACGGGTATGCACACGGGCGTGTGCAATACCCGTGTGAGGCTCCTCTGTCTGCGCCCAAATTCTTCAGCTCCAGGTGCATAGGACACGGGTATGCACACGGCCGTGTGCCTGGCCGTGTGCACCAAATTTCTGTCCTGTCATCGGCCATGTAGACTCCGTGAACTCCTCTGTTTGCTCCGAAACTTTTAGGTCCATTGGTTGGCATTACCTGCAATAGAAAAATAATAGACTCAGTAAATGGTTTAAAACAAGAACTGACAAGGACTTCTAAATACGCTCTTCTATCTATGATACGACAATTTCTTTGATATTATCATGAAATCAACACCAAAAGGGGCAGGAAATGGTAGATATGATTACAATTATGATAGTAAAAAGCCTATCATAATCGTACTCATCAAATACCCCCAGACTTAGATGTTTGCTTGTCCCTAAGCAAACTAATTCAAACACCGGGGTTACCATTAAATAATTTTGCCTCCGCACACTGGTTGCTATGAATTTAATAGAACTTTGATGATGTAATTGCATAGGAAATAATTTAGCAGACTTTTCTAAATATAGATTTATCTTAACATTCCTCTAATATATCATTTTAACTATCTCTCACTCGCTTTTAGAAATAAAAGTATAGTCATCTTTAACAAATATGAGGAGAAAATAACAATCTCTATAAGATACGTATTAGTGTTTCAAAGCTTATAAGTACTCGTACTGATAATCATGAACTTACCCTTTTTACACCCTCATCACAGCATAATTTAGAATTAGTAAGGTTGGATCCTTAGGACTTGAATTTTGGTGTAGCCTTTTTGGCTTAGGATAGAAGATCAAAGGTGAGGTGATCAAGGATAATTTTGATGAATTTTTCACACCTAAATCTTGATTGAGCCTTATGTTGGAAAATACCTTAACATATTTCAATTTTATGTAAACACCCCCAGACTTTGCAATTTGTATATTTCCCACATTTTGAAGGGCACTCTATTTTTTATATACATTTTTTTTAACCAAGGGACCATAGTAGGGATCATTCTAAGTGGGTGCAAGTATACACGCACTCAGGCCACATATCACTATGTCTTTTTTTTTTGGGTTCAAAGTAGGGATCATTCCAAGTGGGTGCAAGTATACACGCACTCAGGCCACATATCACTATGAACAAATCATTCCAAGCAGCCATCAATGATAGGTGTGCTAATAGGTAGGGATTTGGCCTTGGTGGATTTTATTAGTAGAGCATCAAAAGGATGGGGATTAGGTTCAAATGGGGTGTGCAAGGGTATCATGTTAAAGGTGTTGGGATAACAAGGCTCAAGCTATCCAATAGGAGGCCTAAGTCATTTCCGCCCTTACTAATTAACTTATGTAATGTTTTGAGGAATGCTAGAGGGTGAGTCCTAGACATCAATAGGGAGTAATTTTTAATTTTAAAATTCTAATACCAAATTATAAAAAATGTTACACTCATCGACTCATTTTATTATAGATAAATATATTTTCTAAAATAGAGTGTTGGATAGTTACTAATATAGAGGAGTAATCTTAAAATTTAATTATATAGAGAAAATTAAGCTAAAAAAATTTCTATGCTTAATTACGAAATCAACAAAGTTGAATACTCTATGAGTCTACATCAATTCATTTTAATCAGTGTGCGAAGGTAAATTAAATATTTATAATCCCACATGAATGAATAATGAGAGCTTAAAAGGTCAAACAAAAATTTTTAAAGGGTGGTATAATAACTTGAGTATTATGATAAGCAGGTTAGAATTAATTGTAACCACATGAACAACCATTCTACCCCCAGACTTAAGATTTGCAATGTCCTCAGTGCAATGTAAAAAGCGGACATAGAGTGATTTCATGATGATATATAAAAAGAAACTGCTATCATAATAAGTAGAAGAGCACAGTAAAGGAATAGGAGCTGCAATGAAATACTCTGATATATAATAGCAGATTCAACTGAATACACTGAAAAAAAAAACAATACAAGATACGATATATAAAGATAGATAGCACTATAACGATACATATCAGAAGTACTCATGGTGGCCTGTCGAATCATCCGGGAAGGAAGGCGGTGCTGGAGCTGGCGGCTGGCGAGGGGGGATCCCAAGGTGGTCTCTAATCTGTACGAGGAGATCCTTAATTTCCTGATGTTCCTCCTTAATTTCCTGAAAGCGCGGCGAGAGCTCGGCATCGAAGAACTGTCTAAACTCGCGCGAGTATCGTGACTGAGGTGGAGGAGGTGCAGTAGACGACTCGCCATGAGCGTAGGTGGAACGGGGTGGAGGCACCAACGGCTCGTCGAGGTCAGGATCTATCTCATCATCACTGTCGGCCTGTACATGCGGTCCACGTCGAGCAATAGAATATATGACCCCTCCCCGGCCCTGACGGGCGGTGACGAGGCGGAGGGCGCGAAGACTAGCCATCGTGATAGGCACGGTCTTTGCTACCACTGTCATCTGGGGGAGGGCTAAAAAGATGCCCATATTCTTCACGAGGCGAGTAATATAGGGTGCTACACAAATAGACCCTATACGAGTGGTATCAGCCTGATGAAGAATAAACTGGGCTAGAAGATAACCGAGATGTAGAGGATATCGTGATGTCATGCTGTAGAGGTATAACAAATCCTGCCTACTAACAACTCCGGAGCTTTCGCCCCGACCGCTCAACGTGTGGCTGAGTAAATGGTGGATGTAATGGAGGGCGGGGGAAATCAATTTAGATGCCTTGGATCTCTTGGCCTCGTAGGCGCCAGTGTCGAAAGAAATCTGGCGCCATATACCACCGGCCATATCGCGGTTGGGGAGATCGAAGTGGAGTTCGGGGTAGGCGGCACTGAAAAGGAACGACTCCTCATACACCCCTAAATATTGGGTGAATTGGAGCATGGTGAGTGTATAAAATGTGCCACCCACTCGAAATGAAACTATCCCCTCGGGCGCGTGCGGTGCGTCGATGAAATTTGGCCTAAAGCTGGAATAAAATGACGATAGGAACTCTAAGGTGAGTTCCCTAAAGCCTAATTCTTCTATGGCAAAAAATTGACTCCACCCTGTTACAGAAATCAGCCCCCTGACATCTCCAGCTAAGTTTATCTCCTCAAGTACGCTCCAATCTATCATGCGTATGTCTTGAAATTTTTTGGATTGCAAGCGATTGTAACGGGCGGTATGCGATGCATCAGTGAAAATTAGCGGGGTAGCAGCATCCCGCCTCTCCGTTGAGACTTGTAATTCCGGTCGGCGACGGCGACCTCCACTTCTTCCGGAAGACATAGTGTAGACGGGGAGAAATGCGAGTGAAGGGGGACGAGAAATGGAAAAGGTGGTGCCTTGAGGATCAGGCCACGGGATGACTGGTGGTGGGAGAAGGTTTGGAGTGAGCAGGAAAGAAAACCACACGGCCCCTATTTATACATGGGTGCACACGGGTTCGCACACGGGCGTGTGTGAACCCGTGTTAGGGAATCTGCAACCTCGTGGAACACGGGGTGCGTCGGTCCGTGTAAAATAATGGAACACGGGTGCGCACACGGCCGTGTGTGCACCCGTGTTAGGGGATCCAATGCCTCGTGGAACACGGGCCTGCCTCGGTCCGTGTGGTCAAATCGGCTGGGGTCAGTGCGTCAGGTGGACACGGGCGACAACACGGCCGTGTGTCGCCACGTGTCGCAGCTGACACGGTACGCAAACACGGGTAGGTAGGAGACACGGGCGTGTGTAATCCGACACGCCCGTGTTCGATGTCTCGACACATCGGTCTCGACGATCGTCGAGACCGATGCACACGGCGCTGCACACGGGTTGGTGCATACCCGTGTTGTGCTCGGGATGAAAATGCCCTTATGCCGAATTAATTCCACACGGCTGGGCCTGAGCCTGTGTCACGTACACGGCCACGCACACGGCCGTGTGTGTAGCCGTGTGCCACTCCAGAAAAAAAAAATTTCAGAAAAATATTTTTTTTTCTTTTTCTTTTTCTCATTAAAATTTGATGGAAAATTTTTTTTCATTAACATTTTTTTCTTTAATTTTTCATTACAACTAATTAGACTTATACTAAAGCAAGAATATTTAGAAACACCTATTATACTTAATATTAAATTAATCTAGCCGGAGGCAGGTTTCTAGACGAGCGAAGTCCATAGGGATTTCACCATAATAAGGTTTAAGTCGGTGACCATTAACCTTAAAATCTCCCTTCTCTGCGTAAGTTAACTCGACGGTACCGTAGGGAAAGACTTCTTTAACTTTAAAGGGTCCGGACCACTTAGACCTTAACTTCCCTGGGAATAATCGTAATCTGGAGTTATAAAGGAGGACTTGGTCACCTTTTTGGAATACCTTGGGTTTACGAAGGTGACGGTCATGAAATAGTTTAGTTTTCTCCTTATAAATCCGGGCGTTCTCATAGGCCATAGTTCTCCACTCATCTAATTCGTTAAGTTGAAGTTTACGTTTTTCTCCTATAGAACTAGCGCCAAAATTTAAGGAGCGTATTGCCCAATACGATTTGTGTTCTAATTCTATAGGTAGGTGACAAGATTTACCGTAGACTAATCTAAAGGGGGTGGTCCCTATAGGTGTTTTGTAGGCGGTCCTATAAGCCCATAAACAGTCGTTAAGTTTCCTATACCACTGCTTCATATTCCCTTCTATAGATTTTTCTAAGATTCTCTTAAGCTCTCTATTGGAAACTTCAACTTGTCCACTAGTTTGAGGATGATACGGAGTGGCTATCCTATGTGTAACTCCATATTTTTCTAATACTTTGTCTAGTTGTAGATTACAAAAATGTGAACCCCTATCGCTAATAAGTGCACGTGGTGTGCCAAATCGTGCGAATAAGGATTTCAAAAATCTAATTACAACCCTACTATCATTAGTAGGCAAAGCTTGCGCTTCAACCCACCTTGATACGTAATCTACAGCTACCAAAATATATTTATTCCCAAAAGAAACTGGGAATGGTCCCATAAAATCTATACCCCACACATCGAATACTTCACATTCAAGGATAAATTTTTGAGGCATTTCATGTAATTTAGAAATATTACCTGCTTTTTGGCAAGAATCACATGAAAGCACATACATTTGGGCATCCCTGAATAGAAGGGGCCAATAAAACCCGGAATCAAGAACCTTTTTAGCGGAGCGATTTGCTCCATAGTGACCACCAGCAGGACCTGAATGACACTGCTCCAAAATCTTCCAACCTTCCTCCGCTGATACACACCTTCTTATGACAGAATCTGCACATATCCGAAAAAGAAAAGGGTCCTCCCAAAAGTAATATTTCAAGTCAGAGAAAAATTTCTTTTTCTGCTGATATGAAAAGTCTTTTGGAAGGACCTTAGCCACAAGATAGTTTGCATAATCTGCAAACCATGGATAATCTAGTTGTATATTGGTAGATATGGCAAATAATGATTCCTCAGGAAATGTATCAGAAATTTCAGACTCATCTAACATTGATCGTAGTGGATTTTCTAAACGTGAAAGATGATCTGCCGCTAAGTTTTCCGCTCCCCGTTTATCCCTAATTCCTAGATCAAATTCTTGTAGAAGAAGAACCCATCGGATTAAACGAGGCTTTGCTTCCGCTTTGGCTAGCAAATATCTAAGTGCAGAGTGATCCGTATAAACTACCACTTTGGATAATGTTAAATATGATCTAAATTTATCAAAGGCAAATACCACTGCTAGGAGTTCTTTTTCAGTAGTTGTATAATTCTCCTGTGCATTATTAAGTGTTTTACTAGCATAATATATTGGGTGAAAATGTTTGTTTCGGCGTTGTCCTAAAATAGCCCCTAGCGCAAAACTACTAGCATCACACATGATCTCAAATGGTTGACTAAAGTCAGGTGCGATCATAATAGGAGAATTAATTAATTTTTCTTTTAAGAACTCAAAGGCGTGTAGACACTCTTGTTCAAAAATAAAAGGTGTGTCTTTTTCTAAAAGCCTTGTAAGTGGTTTAGCTATTTTGGAGAAGTCTTTAATAAAACGGCGGTAAAATCCCGCGTGTCCTAAGAAACTTCTCACTGCCTTTACGGAGGTTGGTGGTGGCAATTTTTCTATGGTCTCTATTTTTGCTTTATCTACTTGAATTCCTTGGCTTGAAATTTTATGGCCAAGTACTAACCCTTCTTGTACCATGAAATGGCACTTCTCCCAACTAAGCGCTAGGTTCGTCTCCTCACACCTCCTAAGAACTTTCTCTAAATTATTCAAACACAACTCAAAAGAGTCGCCAAAAACCGAAAAATCATCCATGAACACTTCCATGATATCTTCAACATACTCGTTAAAGATGGCTAGCATGCACCTTTGAAATGTGGCGGGCGCATTACATAACCCGAAAGGCATACGTCTATAGGCAAAGGTACCAAATGGGCAAGTAAATGTTGTTTTCTCTTGGTCTTCTGGTGCTATAGGAATTTGAAAGTATCCAGAAAGTCCATCTAGAAAACAATAGTAAGAGTGTCCTGATAAGCGTTCTAATATCTGGTCGATGAAGGGAAGAGGGAAATGGTCTTTCCTAGTGGCATCGTTTAATTTCCTATAGTCTATACAGACACGCCAACCTGTTACTGTTCGCGTTGGAATTAATTCATTTTTATCATTTGCTACTACGGTCAGGCCACCCTTCTTAGGAACTACTTGGACAGGACTAACCCATGAACTATCCGAAATAGGATATATAATACCAGCATCTAATAACTTTACAATTTCAGCCTTAACTACCTCTTTCATATTAGGATTTATCCTACGTTGCGGTTGAATAGATGATTTATAGTTTTCTTCCAAAAGAATTTTATGGGTGCAAAAACTAGGATTAATACCCTTTATATCAGATATTTGCCATGCTATTGCACCTTTACATTTCTTCAATACGGTTATCAATTTTTCTTTTTCAAGTTTGGAAAGATTTGAAGATATGATAACTGGGTACGAAGAATTTGTTCCTAAGAATGCATACTCAAGATGATCCGGTAATTTTTTTAATTCTACTATTGGTGGATTCTTAGTATTATTCTTAAGAATTTCATGATCTCCTTCAGTAATTAAACTATATTCCGTTGTTCTATTCATAGCAACACAATTTTCTAGAAAAAATAAATGTTCAATAATGTCATCATTTTTATCATCTTCTAGATAATTGTTCGTTATGCAAATTTCTAAAGGATCTTTATAATAAAAATTAGAATTTATAGAAGACATAAAATCATCAATACCATGAGAAAAATAGCAATAATCATCGTTTTCTAAAGATTGTTTCATAGTTTTGCCAATTTGAAAAGTGACTTCATCTTCTCCTACTCGCAATACTAATTTACCATCAAAAACATCAATAAGTGCTCTAGATGTAGCTAGAAATGGACGACCTAGTATGAGTGGTACTTCGATATTTTCATCCATATCTAAAATAACAAAATCAGCAGGAAATATAAATTTATCTACCTTAACTAATACATCTTCCACTATTCCTCTAGGATACTTAACCGATCGATCTGCTAATTGAATACTCATTCTTGTTGGGCTAAGTTCTCCTAGGCCTAGTTTCAGATATAAATTATAAGGCATTAAATTTATACTTGCTCCTAGATCTGCTAAAGCCTTATTTACTTGCAAATCACCGATTAAACATGGAATTGAAAATGAACCGGGATCCTTAAGTTTTTGTGGCAATTTATTTTGCAAAATAGCAGAACATTCTTCACTTAATGTTACTAATGATAATTCTTCTATTTTCTTTTTATTAGAAATCAAATCCTTAAGAAATTTTGCATATTTAGGCATTTGAATAATTTCAGAAAAAGGTAAATTAACATGTAATTGCTTAAACATAGATAAAAATTTACCATACTGCGCATCCATGCGCTCCTTGCTATGCTTTGCTGGGTATGGTAATGCTGGTTGGTACTCCATCGGTTGTACATTCATGTCGCTTGGTCCTTCGCCGCTAGACTCCATTTTGGGTGCTTCTTTTGCAGGCCTTGGGTCTTGTAACTCCTTTCCGCTCCTCAATTGAACGGCTTTTGCATGCTCCCTTGGATTTATCTCTGTATTCCCTGGAAGTGTTCCTTGCTGCCTTTCAGAAACCATCCTTGCAAGCTGACCAATTTGATTTTCCAAGTTCCGAATTGAACCCTCTTGATTTCGGAAGGCTACATCGGTAGTTTGCATAAATTTGGTAAGCACATCTTCCAATGTAGGCTTCCTTGGTTCCAACTGTGGTTGTTGTCCAAACATGGGCTGCTTCCCTTGATTTCCTTGTCCTCCCCAAGAGAAATTGGGGTGGTTTCGCCATCCAGGATTATATGTAGAGCTATATGGGTTATTGGCTTGATTGAAAGGTGGCCTAATATTGTTACCCATATAGTCAACATGCTCTTGAACTTGCGGTTCACAACTAGGCATTCCAGTGCATGAAGGGTCCCATTGTTGAGGTGCCATGGAAGGTGATGCTAAGGCAAGGTTGTCCATCTTTTGGTGAAGTTTCTCCACTTGAATTGCTAAGGCGGTGACGGTATCTACTTCATAAATTCCTGCGGGCTTGCTAGGCTTTTGTCTTACGGTAGTCCATTGGTAATTGTTCATTGCCATGTCCTCTATCAACTGCTGAGCCGCTTCAGGTGTCTTGTTGTTCAAAGTTCCTCCACTAGCCGCATCAATCATTTGTTTGGTGGCTGGATTTAGACCATTATAGAAGGTCTGAATCTGAAGCCATGAAGGTAGAGCATGGTGGGGGCATCTCCTTAACAACTCCTTGAATCGTTCCCATGTGTCGTACAACGATTCAGACTCCAATTGAATGTATGTAGAGATGTCATTCCTTAACTTCGCAGTCTTCGCAGGTGGGAAGTACTTCATTGGAAACTTCTCAACCATCATGTCCCAAGTAGTGATCGACCCTCTAGGTAAGGAATTCAACCACTGCTTCGCCTTATGCCCTAAAGAAAATGGAAACAATCTCAATCGAATGGCGTCGTTGGAAACACCATTGATCTTAAATGTGTCACATATCTCTAAGAATCCGGCCAAGTGAGTGTTAGGATCCTCATCTTGCAAGCCATCATACTGAACATACTGTTGCACCATCTGTATCACACTAGGCTTCAATTCAAAATTATTGGTAGCTATCGGTGGTCTAACGATGCTCGATCCGGTTCCTTGGAGATTGGGTCTAGCAAAGTCAGACATGGTTTGCTCATTTTGGTTGGCCATAGTATCTAAGTTTTCAAGATGATTCTCTCCTTGGTTTACTGTCTCCTCTTCTGATAGTCCGTTTGAGATATCTGTGGTATTAATTCCCACGTCCCTTAAGTTAGTGTTATGGAGAATTCGTTCTGGGTCAGGATGAAATGGTGCTAGCCCAGAATTTTTGCCCCTGGTCATAGACTAACAGACTACAAAAAAAAATATTACGCAAAATAATTATTCAAATTCTAATTTACAACTATATAAATAAAAATTGGTAGATCAATAAAGATTAGGATTTCAAAATATTGAAAACGATCCCCGGCAACGGCGCCAAAAACTTGATGATTTTTCTTGCTAACAAGTAATAATTCAATGTGATTTCATTCTACATTCTAATACAATTATGTAGATGGACTTAACTAGATTGAATTAGCATTCAGGCAAGCGCACCTATCAATCGTAATATATGAGAAATCTACATCTCGTGTCGTATTCCACAGGGTCGTTTCAACTATTCGTACTCACCCTCCCTTTATTTTCATACCTCTAAACAAAAGTGATATTTAAACTACATTATCCTAACTATGACCAATTGGATAATTCAATATTGGAGAAATAAAAACGATAGAACATGAAGCTTTTAAATAATTACATGAACAATTTCATTTACTAGTTCAATTCTAAGCAATCAGGATATGAAAATACTGTTAAATTTGTGCAATGTAAAGGTTGATTTTTCATCAAAATTCTCTCTCGAGCAATTCCAAATCTAAACCTAAGATAGTAAATTTTCTCTCGAACAATTCACAACACTCAAGTTCGCATTAATCAGAATACCTTTGTTACTACATAAATTCATGAATATTATTTCTAAGTTAACATGAATTCCTTTATCCGTGTTCTAATTTTCCAAACAAAATATCTCTCGATCATAGAGTTTGAAATACAAAGTGAATTATCATCACAATATGAACATACTAAATTCATTGCAAATAACCAATTTCTCAATCTAGCCAATTGCAAATTTTGTAAAATAAATAAGTAATTCAAAGGGATGATTAAACTCTTAGTTTGATTGCATAAACACCAATAAAATGCTACAAATATAACATGAACAAGGTGATACATGATTACTAAAATGTTCAAAGCAAAATTCATGTAAATCAAAACATAAATTGAAGATGGATCATCAAGAGAAAGAAAGGATTTAAGGGATTAATGATTGAATAAAAAAATACATAAGAATACCCTTCAATCCTCCTTTTCTTGAATGCTCCTCTTCGGCCTCCAGCAGTTCTCCAATGCAGAAATGATCCAAAAGTTCTAAATAAATTTTTCTACAGGAAATTTATAGTTCCCTTGCAAACAGATCGGACACGGGGTCGCACACGGCCGTGTGCCAGGCCGTGTGGACGGTTCCTAGGCAGTTCCTGGGCGGTTCCCCACGAAAAGGCGTGTCTGGTAGTGGGCCGTGTCAGATGACACGGGTACAGACACGGCCGTGTGTGCGGCCGTGTTCCCCAGACACGGGTTGGTCGGCAGCCGTGTGCAAAGATGACACGGGTATGCACACGGGCGTGTGCAATACCCGTGTGAGGCTCCTCTGTCTGCGCCCAAATTCTTCAGCTCCAGGTGCATAGGACACGGGTATGCACACGGCCGTGTTCCTGGCCGTGTGCACCAAATTTCTGTCCTGTCATCGGCCATGTAGACTCCGTGAACTCCTCTGTTTGCTCCGAAACTTTTAGGTCCATTAGTTGGCATTACCTGCAATAGAAAAATAATAGACTCAGTAAATGGTTTAAAACAAGAACTGACAAGGACTTCTAAATACGCTCTTCTATCTATGATACGACAATTTCTTTGATATTATCATGAAATCAACACCAAAAGGGGCAGGAAATGGTAGATATGATTACAATTATGATAGTAAAAAGCCTATCATAATCGTACTCATCACACGCCCGTGACCTGGGGCGTGACCTTTCCAGCTAGCCCGACAAGACCTGCCCGAAGACTTTCGGCATGCACCGCACCCAGATCCACCTGCTTGACACGCCCAGAGTCACGCCCGTGACCTGGGGCGTGACCACTGCGAGACCGACACATGTCCAGCCCGAAGTCCACTTTCCCGTCAAATCGTCGGCCGCCTTCTCAAATAGTACTGTCACGCCCCCTGTCACGCCCGTGACCAAGGGCGTGACCCATGTAAATTTTTTCTATAAATTCAGAGCTTCTGCTTAGGATTCCTGTTCCCTTTTTGGATCCATTTTGCTTAGGAGTTGTGCTGCTGGATTGCTTCCAAATGCTATGTAAGGGATATTTCTCCCCCTCTCTTTAGCTTTTTGTTTTCGTTCCTTTGTAACCGTATTTTTACTTAATGAAATGTGTTATTTTCGTCTCTTTATATGGTGTTGGAATGAGTCTAAACAACACTCTCTTAAGCAATCTTATTTTTCATTTTGTTTTAACTTAGTTTTTTTCGTTCTTTTTTATATGCGTGTGTGTGTGTATGAGGTTAGAGTTTTACTTTTATGTTTTCACAAGTTCTGTTTACTTAGGTTAGTTTAGTTTTAGGATTCCTTTTTTGTACTCTCTATTTTCATTCTTATAAGACTATAAAAACGGTTATAAGAGTGGTTTTTAATTTCTTTTAAATTAGGCTCTTTAGGATTGTAAAACTTTTCGTTCTCTTTTAGTCTTATTTCCACTTTTTAGACGTTTCTATAAAATTATAAGAATGGAAACATAATCGTTTTAATTTTTCAAGCATTTTCGTTTCTAATTTTATTTCAAAAACTTTTTGCTTTTTTAATTTTTTCGTTCTCTTTTTATGCATTTCTACCGCATTCTAGCGGTAGAAATGTATTCGTTTTCATTTTTCGAGCACTTGCGTTTTCATTTTTATTTGCAAAACTTTCTTCCCGTTTAATTTTTATTTCAGCTTTTTATGCATTTCTACCGCATTCTAGCGGTAGAAATGCAGTTGTTTTCATTTTTAGACAACTTAGTTTTTTTACATTTTTTTGTACTTGTGCGCATTTATTTCCGCCTACTCGTTAAGAGTTAAATGACGCTCGCTTATTTTACTTTCTGTAGAGTGCGTGAGTTTGTAATTTTCCTTTTTTCCGCCTACTCACTTGAGTTTAATGGCTGGATTTTATTTCGGTAGAGTGTGTGTGTTTTCATTTATGTCGAGAGAGAGTGTGTGTGCGTTGCATTTATTTTGTCCTACTCGGTTGAGTAGGACCCGTATTTATTTTCTCCTACTCATTTGAGTAGGACTTGCGTGTGTGCGTTTTACTGCTTTCATTTCTCCCGCCCATGCGTTTGCGCCGGGACTCGCACTTTACAGCTTTCTTCAGTCCTACTCGTTTGGGTAGGACTTGCAATTTACTACTTTATTTTACTGCTTTCATTTTATCGCTTTCATTTACTGCTTTCTTTTTCTGCTTTCTTTTCTGCTTTTCCCGCAAGCCGTCCCCATTCCGATGAGTGGCAAACAGTTCTTAGCCCTCGGCATCGAAGAGCATTGGGACAGATAAAATAGCTTAAAATAACTAAAGGTCTAATTTTTCTAATTAATTAAAAGTACTTAAGGTTTGCCCGGGGTTAACGACGCGTAGGACCACATATCGATGTGTGGGCCCTATTTCCGTTTTCCATACGCTCGCCAAGAGGCCGTGCGTATGGACAGATCACCCCTTGGCAAAGAGAGTTCCGCACTAACCCTCGAGAGAGGAGGCGCGCCAACTCTACCGGATTGGGTTCCCCACCCAATAGCGGGGTTCTTAGCGTAATGCGGGCGTTAAGAGGAATCCTTCGTCGGACTAACATTCGGTCGAATAGTCTTAGCATTCAGGTGAGCGATAGCCCTATAGCTAGGTGAGCTCATTTTAGTGGAACCTCCACGGCCAAGTCTCCGCCTTAATTAATTAGAAATTTAGGAGCTCTTTTTATTTAAAGTCTATTTTAGTTCATTTATTTTTTCGGTGCCATCGAGCTAAGCTCTTCATCGGCACCACCTTCATGCTTTCATTTTTCTTTCTGCCATTTTCTGCTTTTTATTATATATAAAATATCCCGACAAGATAATTATCGGTAAAATAATAGTCCCCTCCAGGGAAGAGTAGAAATAATCGAACCGGACCCGAGAATAATACGACCTCGATATTCCACCCGGAATATCCTGTACTACTCACGATAGGTGCACTTGCCTCCTTTCGTTAAAACTCGATCTAAACCGTTTTATATCCAAATAAATAAATACGCGCGCCCCGTTTTCTTAAATAAAATCACTTCGCCTTTTTCTCAAATAAAACCGCCGGGTCGCCGCTTGACCGTAAATAATTTTGGAGTTTTAACCATCAGTCACGCCCCAGGTCACGGGTGTGACGGTGGGCGTGTCGTTTGGCGCTTAAAGGCGATGTTGACTTCGGGATTCGCCGGCGGCAGTTTGTCGGGCGGACACGGGAGTGGCGCACATCGGACACGGGCGTGTCCCTCTTGTGTTCGACGAACGTTGAGCGCGAAACATTGACCTGGCTGGAACGGGGCGTGTCGGGCTGCCACGGGCGTGTCGGACATCGAACACGGGCGTGTCCCTCTTGGGTCGACGAACGTCGAGTTGAACTCGTCGAGCTGGATGGACACGGCTTGGTCACGCCCCGTGTCGGAGTGACACGGGCGTGTCGAATCATGGAACACGGGCGTGCCAGGCTTTCCTCTTCAAAATTGGCTTCTTTTCGGGATTTTGAGCTGTCACGCCCTGGTCACGGGCGTGACCAATATGTCACGGGCGTGACATGTCATTTTTTGCAGATTTTGGCTTTTTTCCTGACAAATAAAATAAAACAAGTTAGTATAATATTTACAAAAATAGGAGCATTTTATTGAATAAAAACAAGTAGAAATGACAAAAATTAAATAAAACGACTTAAGTAATGTACATAAAATTAGGTATATTTACAATTCATCATGAGGTTGTCCCTATTTCCTGTCATGTGCTTAGAGCACCCACTATCCAAGTACCATTGCTGGTTAGTTGTTGGATAGGTCTTCACCTGCACATAAAATAATTCATTTGTTCTTGACCCAGTTTACCTTGGGCCTAGGTTGATAACCTTTAAACTCAGAAATAAAAGACATCCTAGGTTGACTCTTATAACCTTCAGGATGATATCTCCTTGGAGGTATTATCCATTCAGTATATGGGTTAAAGATTTGGGATGAAGGACCCTTAGGATTGGATTTTGATTTGCCCTTGAAAGAATTTCCAGAGCTCTGATCTCTGTTCGACGATCGTGGAGCTGCGTTCGACGATCTTGGGTCAGATCGTCGAGCTCCGTTCGACGGTCGACTGTAGTAGAGTTCAGAAGTTAGAGATCGTCGACCTGAGTTCGACGATTTTGCCTGAGATCGTCGATCTGCGTTCGGCGATCGTCGAGCTCCGTTCGACGATTTCTGCTGGAACTTAGTTTTCTTAGGCAGATCAGAATTTTTCCTAGCTACCTCTACAACTCCCTTCCCTTTATCAGAAATGAACTTGATTGGGGTTGTTAGAACTATAGGTTGGCTGGATGAGGCACCCAAGCCCAGTGTACTATTAAATCTGGAGTTCACTATACTTATGATGTCCATCAGCTTGATACTTCTCCCATTAAGGGATTCTTCAAGCTTCTTGGCCTCTGATAGCTCACCTTTCAGTGAAGTTATCTGCTCCCTACAGCACTCCAACTCCTTAGAGAGTTTGAGGTTTTCTGACTTTAAGATATTATGTTCAGATAAATGATTTCTGAGAGAAATAATCTCCTTCTCAGATTTTAGTAGGTCTAAACATAATGCTTTAAACTCAGATTTAAAGTCCTCTGAATTGAAATCAAAAGAACTGATTACATGGTCCTCTTCAAGTTGAGTTTCTGAGTCTGACTCTGACTCTTCTTCATCTGAATTATGTTGAGAGGCATTGATTGCCATCATGCAGAACTCCTTCTCTTCTGCATCATCTTCATCATCACTGGATCTGGATGAGTCTTCTGATTCCTCTTCAGTTTCACTCCAGGATTCAGCAACAAATCCCTTCCTAGTGTGTTTGTTCTTGCTTGTGGAGGGTTTGCCATTGCCATTCCTCTTGAATTCTTTCTCCTTTCTTCTTTCTTTCTTGTCCCTTCTGTCCTTGTTTTTGTTTTCTGGATAGTCAGGTACAATGTGCCCTGGTTTCCTGCAACCAAAGCAGACAATTTCCTTATTATTTGACTTATCATACCTTGGCTTATCATGCTCCTTGTATGATCTCCTTCTGAAGTCCTTTCTGTCCATCTTGTAAAATCTTTTGGCCAACAGACTGAGCAGCTCATCATTGCCTGTGACTTTGTCTTCAGGCTGATCTTCAGTTGCTTTGAAGGCTATTGTTTTCTCTTTTCTTGTGGCTGGTGAGGCAGCCTTCTGCTCTTCTTCTCTATTCTAAATGAGCAGCTCATAAGATTTGAGCTTGCCCAAAAGAGCTTCTGTGGTGATCTCATTCAGACTTCTGGCATCCTTGATTGGCCAGATTCTTGAGTACCAAGTGCTTGGGAAGCACATTAGGATTTTGTCATTAAGTTCAGTAAGTGATATCTCCTTATCCAAAGTCCTGAGTTCACTGACTATCAGACTGAGTCTATTGTACATATCTCCAACTGACTCAGCTTCTCCCTTCTTGAAATTCTCATATTAGGATATGAGGTGAGATCTCTTGTCCTTTCTTTCATCAGCTGAGCCTGAGACTATTTCAGAGAGTTTATCCCAGATTTCCTTTGCTGAATTACATTCCGCCACCTTTTGAAAAATGTCATCAGACATGGTCTGGGCTAAGATGTTCATAGCCTTTGCATCAGCTACCTTCCACTTCTTGATATCAGCATCTGTTCCTGATGGAGGTGGAACAGCATTTGTTCTTGTGTTCTCTGGAGGTCTTGGACAAACTATCAAAACAGAATTAAAAATATCCTCGTCAATAGAATTCATGTATAATCTAATCCTTGCTTTCCAAAGTGCAAACTTGGACAGATTGCACACTAGAGGTCTGGTGCTAGCATAATCTTTGTTTTGGGCCATGATCTGTGAAGAGATAATCTAATAACAAAATCTACAGCAAGCAGATCTAACTAGGAATCTTTGGGTTCAGGTGTTAGCCTGTGCAACCACCAAGGTGTGTATGTTTAACCAACCTGGCTCTGATACCAATTGAAAGTGCAGCTAGATCTGATATACTCTAGAGGGGGGGTGAATAGAGTATGGTGCTTAAAAACTTTTTACAACAATTGTTGTAATCTGAGTGAACAAGGAAGCAAATATTAAATCTAATCACAGAGTAACCTACAGAAGAAATTATTCACCGATCCTAACTAATCACAGAACAATCACAGCCAGAAACAAAAATAAAGACAAGCAAGCCAGAAGACACAAGGAGCTATAGTGGTTCCCCTAAACTTGGGTACATCCACTCTTCTACCACCCTAGGTAGGAATCCACTGCAGGATGAGTTGATCAGGTGTCTTGGGCACCAATGAGCTTTTGATAAGGTGCTCAAAAACCAAATCAGATTTTTTTGATCAGGTGTCTTGCCACCAATGAGCTTTTGACAAGGTGCTGAAAAACCAAACACAAACTTTTGAAGGGAGTTTAAAAGACTCTTTACAGAGATGGGGATGAGAGAATGATGGAAGTCTTCTCTTTCTCAAAGCAGCTGAGAAGACTATGTGGATTTTGATGTTGTCAAAGCTCCCCCTGAGTTCTTGAGATGTTCAGGAAATGAAGCTTTGTTGTAGGGTGATAGGCCTTCAGAAGTTGATCTCCAGCAATTGATGATTTCAGCAACAGCTGAAATGTTAGGTATCTGGAGTCTTTGAATGATGTTGGCCTTGAACACTTGAATCAAAGGAGATCTGAAGATTTCAGATTATTGATCTCCTTGGTTGTGTTCTTGTATGAATTCTTTTAGACAGAGAATGCCTACAGCTCTTTCTCTTGTGAACAGTTGGTGTTGAGAAAGATGTTGTTCCAGAGAATATTGTTTCTTGTTCTTCTTGTCTGTGTTGTCTATATCGATAGATTCAAAAATCTTGAGTTTTATTCCCTGGTTCTGAATAGAAAATCATTCTCTTTCAAGAATAGCTGTTGGCCTGTCATTAATTGCATCCTTAATTGCAAATGTCTTCTGGGGGAAAGTCCAAAGAAACATTCCTTGATAATCCCTTGAAACTTGGTGCAGAATAAATGAGAACGGCTAGAAAATCTTCTGAATTAATTGCAGAATAACTCCTTAACTGTTCTGAATTTGAATCTTGAAAATCCTTTAACTCTTAACAAAAATGTCGAACTGAGCTCCACTATCGTCGAACTGAGCTCAGCGATTTAGACTTAGACAGCAACAGAGATCGTCGATCTAAGCTCAACTATCGTCGAACTGAGCTCAGAGATAAAGAATCAAAACTGAAGTCAAGATCGTCGAACTGAGCTCGAAGATCGTCGAATGGAGTTCGACGATTTGTTGAAGTTGAGCTCAGCGATCGTCGAATGGAGTTCGACGATCTGTCGAAGTTGAGCTAGACGATCATCGATTCGAGTTCGACGATTCGTCGTACTGAGCTCGATGATATGACTTAGTCTTCAAACTGAAAATCCTTGGTCTTGAGGGCAGCTTCCAAACCTAACTCCTAACCCCTACACTCAATTCTAATTGACCTTTAGAGCTATACAGGAGGTCAAAACAGGTTTCCTAAAGACATAGTGATCCTGACCCAAATTAGTAATAGTGTGTTCCAACATAGCCGCTAGACTTCCGAGTCCTCAAAGCATATAGGCTTGACCTTCATCGTCAATCCATTATCGACCGGCACTCGATCGACCGTAATCACTTGCGAAGGCTCTTGCACTGCATTCCGTAACACCGATATGTGGAATACATCATGTTGACCGCTAAGATCCACTAATAGCCTCAATCGATAAGCTGCTTCAAAAATCCGCTCTAGATCCTCAAACGGTCCAAGGTACCTCGGGCTTAGCTTCTTCAAGCTCCGCACCCGCGAGGCACCCTTGAACGGCTTGATCTTCAAGTATACCCAGTTGCCGACAATGAACTCCACATTCCTATGCTTGGCATTATATTACTTAGCTTGGCAGTCCTGAGCGATTAGTAACCTCTCTCGAATCGTTCGAACCAACGACGTTGCATCTTACACCTCTTAGTGCTTGTACAACTTTGAATCACCCGTTTCCAACCAAGACAACGGCGTGCGACATCTTCTACCATAAAGGGCCTCAAAGGACGCCATTTGTATGCTCGCCTGGTAGCTATTGTTGTACGTAAACTCCACCAAGTATAGGTGATCTTCCCACTGCTTCCTGAAATCCAGGACGTACATGCGAAGCATGTCTTCCATTGTCCTATTGACCCTCTCGGTCTGACCATCCGTCTACGGATGAAAGGCTGTGCTGAAACTCAGCTTTGTTCCCAACATCTACTGCACCAGCCTCCAATCATTGGACGTGAACCGCCCATCTCGGTCACACACAATGTTGCGGGGCACGCCGTGAAGCTGTACTATGTTATCTACATATAACTTTGCCAATTTCTCCACAGAATCGAACTTCCTATGCGGAATGAAGTGTGACACTTTCGTCAAACGATCCACAATCACCTAGATGGCGTTGTTTCCAATCTGCGACCTTGGCAACCCGTGCACAAAGTACATTGTAATGTCGTCAAACTTCCACTCCGGAATAGGCAAGGACTTCAAGAATCCTCCTAGCTTTTCGCACTCCCCCTTCACCAAGGCACATGTTTGACACTTCGCCACGTACAGTGTCATGTCCTTCTTAAGTCCTGGCCACCAGAACAATTTCTTCACATCGCGGTACATCTTCGTACTCCTCGGGTGAATCGAGTACTTGGTATGATGCGCCTCGTACAACAATTCCACCCGCAAATTGCCCACGCTTGGGACGCACAGACGACCGTCTTTCCAAAGCAATCCATCCTCAACAACAAATTAGGAATTTGACCCATCCAAAGCCTCTATCATGAGTTGCTTCATACGGCCATCCAAATCCAAAGCCTGTCGAATCCGATTAGCCAGGTCACACTGAACTTCCGTCCAGTTCAATAGCACTTCTGCACTTGATTGCTTGTCTACTCAAGAGATCTCTAGCGCCTCCAACTCCCGAACCAACCGCTCGTCATGGACCAACAGCCAATTGGCTTGAGCTGGGGCCCTGCGACTCAACGCGTCCGCAACCGTATTGCCTTTCCCAGGCACATAGTGAATTTTGAACGCGTACTCCCCCAGGAACTCCATCCATCTCCTCTGTCGCATGTTTAGATCTTTCTGATCCAACAAGTATTTCAGGCTCTTGTGGTCGGTATAGATATTGACCTTCACCCCATACAAGTAGTGCCTCCACAGCTTCAAGGCAAAAATCACGGCTGCTAACTCCAAATCATGGACCGGATAATTCCTCTCGTGCACTTTAAGCTGTCTCAAGCCATACGCTATCACACTTCCATGCTGCAGTAGTACACGACCCAAACCACTGCCAGAAGCAACGCTGTAGATTTCAAAGCCTTCAGCCCCACTCGGCAAACTAAGAACCGACGTCGTGGTCAACCGACACTTTAACTCCTCAAAAGATCGTGCGCACTCCGACATCCAAACGAACTTCTGCTCTTTCCTCATCAAATTCGTGAGGGGTAACGCTATCTGCGAGAAGTTCTCCATGAAGAACCTGTAATAGCTGGCAAGCCCCATAAAACTCCGAACTTCCGCTACCGTAGACAGCACAGGCCACTCTCGTATCGCAACAATCTTCACCGGATCCACCGCAATTCTCTCTCCACTGATTATGTGACCAATGAACGCTACTAAGGACAACCAAAACTCGCATTTGGAGAACTTGGCGTACAATTGATTCCTCCTCAGCGTCTCCAGAACCAAATGTAGATGCTTAAAGTGATCCTCCTCACTTTGCGAGTACACCAATATGTCGTCGATGAAGAAGATCACAAAGTGGTATAGGTGCTCCCTGAAAGTCCTGTTCATCAGATCCATGAACACCGACGACGCATTCGTTAGCCTAAACGTCATGACCGTAAATTCGTAATTCCCGTATCTCATACTAAAAGTTGTCTTAGGGATATCACTCTCCTTTATCCACAGCTGATAATAACCGGACTTAAGATCCAATTTAGAGTATATCGTTGACCCGACTAACTGATCGAACAGATCAACAATCCTCGGGATCGGGTACTTGTTCTTCTCCATTACCTTGTTCAGTTCTCGGTAATCGATACAAAGTCTCAAGCTTCCATCCTTCTTCTTAACAAAAAGGACCGGTGCACTCCAAGGCGACGAACTTGGACGCACATACCCCTGCTCCAATAACTCTTGAAGTTGAACCTTCAGCTCCGACATTTCCTTATGTGCTAGCCGATACGGAGAACATTACACAGGTTTCACACCCAGCACTAGCTCGATAGTGAAGTCTATCTCCCATTGAGGAGGGGCTCTAGGAAGATAACCAGGGAACACATTAGGGTACTCGGATACCACTAAAATACTGTCCAACGTAGGCTTAGCAACCTCCACTAGCATTAAGAATAGCTCTGCTCCAGCACGAACTGCCCTCACCACCTGAAGAGCAGACATCAAAATCTTGCTCGACCCTTTCAAGCCCGTAAAGGTCGTCTCACGACCTGATCCCAGCTTAACCTCCTTGCGACTGCAATCAATATAAGCTTGTTGCTCTGAGAGCCAGTCCATGCCAAATATCATGTCGAAATCCACCAGCAGTAGTAACAACGCTTGCAAATCAAACTCTTAACTCCCAATACGAATCTTTATGCCACATATTCTATCCGCGCACATCGAACACCCATTCGGCAACAACACATCCAGTTTATCCTTCACCATCGAAGAAGGTACTCCGATGCGTGATATAAATCCTTCAGACAAAAAGGAGTGTGAAGCTCTTGTATCAAAGAGTGCTCTCGCCGGATTATGACAAATCAAAACAAATCCTATACAAGCAGTGGTAAGGTAACACGTTCATAACAAGTATTTAAAAATTAACTTGCTATAAATTTAAACCGTACATGTCACCACATCCGCTTGCTTGATGGCCTCCTGCTGGTCAAGATTATAAACTTTAGGTTGAGCCGGAGCATAATGGGATGCGGTTGACTCCACTGCCTTGCCCTTCTCTTCATATATTGCTCCCGACTTTCTCTCGGACTTGGGACGTCCGCTCCAGCAGTCACAGGCAAAGTGCCCCGGCTTTCCACAAGTAAAGCATGCACCCGGGGTTCGACCCGTAGTTGCCCCAGAAGCACCAGAAGAAGGAGCTGGACCCGAAATCCTAGCCTTCTTAAAGAACTTACGGTACCCATACTTTGAGGTAGTCGGTACCTTGAACTCAGTCTTCTTTTAACCAGAGCTTTTCTTTTCTTGCACATTCTTCAAGTCTTTCTCCAAAGACCGGGCCGTATTGACCAGGGCCAAGAAGCCCTGCGCCATAAGCCCCAAGAGCAGTAGCCTCAAGTCATCTCCCAAACCTTCGTAGAATCAGTTTGTCTTGCGCTTCTCATCCACGAACGTAGAGCTAGCGTACCTACCCAACCGAGTAAACTCGCATAGATACTCATCGACGTTGTCCTCTGAGCCGAGGGAAGGTACCTTGCCAAGAACAGTCTCAAAAACTCCTCCATCGAGACATCTGTAAGTTGTCTTCCCCTCAAGAGATGTAACTCCAAACCTTCCCACCACAGCCTAGCTTCTTCGTCCAATAGGAATGTGGCTATAGTGGTCATCTGCAACTCCTCCGTTTCAGTAGCTGTCAGGACTCTCTTCACTCGAGAGAGACAGTCTTTAACTTGAGATGGGGTTCCCAACCCCGAGAACACAAGAGGATTAAAGCTCATAATGTGTTTGGGCTGCCTTTCAGCTTCTCTCCTCGGCACCAAAGGTTCCCCCACTACCTCCTCCACTCTTCTAGGTTCATCCCTTTGAAGCGGTACCTGCTCCATCGTAGGAGCGGGCTGCTACATTTGCCTTGCAAGCTGCGCATTGATGATGGCAAACACTGATTCGACAATCAATCGTATGGTTTCAGCCGAGGGAGGTGTTGCAGGAGCATCATTTGGTGTACTACTAGCCTCAGAAACGGGCGTTCTGACGGCCCTGCACCACTTCTGGTCACCTATAGTTGTACAAAACACCGTTAAGTGAACATACAAAATTGCAAAAAGCAATTATAGGAACACGCAGGTTCCCAAACACGTGTATTTTCATTCCTAAGTGGACATTCATGGGTTCTTTTAATGTTATAACGATGACGCACACGCATGTGCTCACCACCCCTTAAAAAAATTCGTCCACGAATTTATTTAAGTTGATCGAAACTAGTAGTCTGATACCAAATTGTAACACCCCCTATCTATTGCATAGCATATAGCAGTAGGTCCGGCCGGGGCCCGATGCCATATACCACAGACAGACCGGGAGGTTACTCGATGGAAAGCAAATAACTAAGAACCAACGTCCTATACAAAGTACATTTTAGCCGAAGCAATATTAAAAGGTTGCAGAATAAAGAACCCAGCATAAGCATGAATGTCCACTACAAAACCCAATAGGAATTAACGTACAATATACAAGTACAATGGCCTTAAGGCCTTACAATTATTTACTCAAATTACATTGCTTTTCAAACCTCGTCACGCAGGCTGGCACACATGAATAAAGCAAGTAAACACTCAATAATTAGGCCTTCGAGGGCCGGCACATCAACATGGGCTTTTGCCCGCTATTTACCACTTGGCTCTGCGACACCTGCAAACAATAATCCACCGAACGGTGGCAAACAAAAGCAACGATCAGCTATGCTGACCAAATTATAACGATCCCGCCCCAAATTCGAGGCGGTGATGCTCCTTCCCTGCACTTTGTTAGCATAACTAAGCAGTATAGTGTAAAAACACTTCATCACAGGCGTGGGCACGCACAGCCACACACCCCGTGCTCTCAAGGCACATTCTCGGTGAACCGGTCAACGACACGTCAATTTAAGCTGTTGGATCCCTAGTTTGATTTGGGCTAGGTTCACTAAGTTAGGATCTTGTGACCTATCTTGTATAGCCAGGGTCATAGTTGTGTCCTAGAGTCTAGGCCAAGTCCTTAGTATCAACACTGCATGGACCAGCCATCATCAGACTGCCAGAGATTCAAGAATTAGAGATTTTCCAAAGACACGGTAAAATGATTTTGATGTTCGTCGAACTCTGGTCGACGATTGTCGTGCTCAGCTCGATGATCTCACAGAAAATTCTCTGAGGTGAGCTCGATGAACTTGATTCTCAGGTCGATGATCTTTGGACTCTACCTTCAGCATTCCAAGTCCAGACTTTGTTCTCTAGACTCAGGTCGACGAACTTAATTCTCTGCTCGACGAATTCAGGGTTCTCTACTTCAACTTATTACTCCAGAAGTTTCTCAATTTTTCTAAGTCCAGAATCATCTTCAGTCGACGAATTCAAGATTCTCAGCTCGACGAACTTTGACCACTTTGGCTAAAGTTATCCAGCAGCAGTTAGTGGTCCTCAGCTCGACGAAATAGATTCTAAGGTCGACGATTTCTGTATACTTCAACACTTCACACCAGAAGTTTGTGTCGACACTAGAAGCAAGAGTTGTGTCGACACCAACAGTAATTGTGTCGACACTAGAATCAAGAGTTGTGTCGACATCAACAACAATTTTGTCGACACTAGAAGCAAGAGTTGTGTCGACACATAGGACTTATGTCAACACACTCCAGATTTCTGTCAACACAACAGCCATGTCGAGAAAAGAAGTAATTATGTCGACACCCAGGACTTGTGTCGACACATTCCCCAGAAGTTCTGTCAACAAGTTGTCAGGTCGACGAAATCAGCTATGAGCTCGACGAACTCCATACACAGAATAGACAAAGTTTCTAGAGAATGCAGTTCTTCTCTCAGCTCGACGATCTTGGAACTCAGCTCGACGAACAAAAGTTATCCGGTTGACGAATACAGCTTCTCGGCTCGACGAACAGTGGACTCAGCTCGACAATTTCTAATATATGTTCGACGAATCCAGACTTAGTCATTTCCAGTCTTCTGTCCCTTTCATAATGCAATAATTCCTGAGTAATTAATGCTTCAATATTCTCTGAATATAACCATTAGACAAAGCATTAATTATGGTCTTCTCCAGGATTATTGCTTGCCGTTTTTCCATGGGATAGTTGGGGAAATAAATCAATGCAGCTTATTCTCAAGGCCGTCAGCATTGATTGTAGAGAAATTCAAATTTCGAAAGACAATTTTGACAGAAAATATAAAAGAGATTTTCTCGCTTTTCCTATGGACAGTAGAGCAAAATACACACAGAGCAGAATAGAACATAGACACACAGACAAAAAATAACAATCGGTCTGCAACAAGAAACTCTCTGCTCTCTCTCTTAGAACTCTTATTCAGCAACTCAAGAAGCCATAGACCAGATGAACATCCGCTACCTGAAGAAGAAGAAAAATCAATCAAAATCAAGAGTCTTCATTCTTCAACTCTCCAGGACACTTCAAAGGACAACAACTATTCCATCTGTCAAGAAGTTCCTGAAAATCTTTCTTGTGTAGACTTAACGATTGAAAACCTATCACCCTGAATCAAAGCTCCAGATTTCCCTGAACCATTCTACATCACAGGGGAAGCAATTTGCTAAAATCATATCCACAAGTCTTCTGAGTTGTATATTGAGAAAGAGAAGACCATATTATCTCTCACCCCCACTGTATAAAGGGTTATAACTCCCTTCAAAAGTTATTCTTGGTTGCAAGTCACCTGACCAAAAGACTTGAGGTTTGGTTTTTGAGCACCTGATTAAAAGCTCATTGGTGTCAGTCACCTGATCAAAATCTGAGTGGATTCCTACCAGGATGGTAGAAGAGTGGATGTACCCAGGTTGGGGAACCACTATAAATTTCTTGTGTTGTCTGGTTGCCCCTTCTTTTTGTTCTTGCTGTGTTTGTGCTTTCTAGGATTGCTATGTTTATATTTTATTAAGTTGTTTATGCACTTTCACAATTACAGCTAAAGCTGTAAAAGATTTTAAGGATTTAAGAATACTCTATTCACCACCCCCCCCCCTCTAGAGTATTTCAGATCTAACACATCACTTTCAATTGGTATCAGAGTAGAATTCCCTTGGTTGTACAAGCTAACCCTTGAACTAAAGATCCTTAGTTAGATCTGTCTTTTCATCTCCATTAGATTTATAATCACACAACATGACACAGAACAAGGACTATGCAAGCACCAGACCTCCAGTATGCAATCTGAATAAGTTTGCCATCTGGAAGGCAAGAATTAGGTTGTACATGAACTCTATTGATGAAGATATCTGTAACTCCATTTTGACAGGTCCCCCTCAAGCATCTAATTCTGCAACATCTTCAAGCACAACTGTAGTTCCACCACCTGAGTGGACTGAAGCCCAGAAGAAGGCAAAGATTGTTGATGCCAAGGTAATGAATATACTAGCACAAACAATGTCAGATGATATATTTCAAAAGGTGGCTGAATGCACCTCAGGCAAAGCCATTTGGGATTCCCTTAACCAAATGGTGGCTGGATCAGCAGATGAAAGAAAGGATAAGAGATCCAATCTCATATCCCTCTATGAGAATTTCAAGAATGAATAAGCTGAGACAGTAGCTGATATGTACAATAGGTTAAGCTCAATCATCAATGAGCTAAAAACCTTGGACAAGGACATCACCCTCACTGAGGTAAATGATAAGATCCTAATGTGCTTCCCAAGCTCATAGGATTCAAGGATCTGGCCCATCAAGGAGGCCAGAAGCCTAAATGAGATTTCCACTGAATCTCTCTTAGGCAAGCTTAAGTCCTATGAGCAACTGATCAAATCCAGAGAGGCAGGTGAGCAAAGAACACCTCCTCTAGCAAGAAAAGAACAAAGCATTGCATTCAAAGCAGCAAAGGAGACAGAGACTTCAACCACAAATGAAGAGCTGATGAGTCTTTTTGCCAAAAGATTCTACAAAATGGCAAGGAAAGACTTCAGGAGAAAGTCATCAAGAATGATGAAAAGCCAAGGTATGATAAAACACCAATTAAAGAAGTGGTGTGTTTTGGTTGCAGGAAACCTGGACACTTCATCTCTGAGTGTCCAGAGAATCAGAAGAAGGAGAAGAGAAGAGAAAAATACACAAGAAGATAGCACAACAACAAGCCTTCTTCCAACAAATATAAGAAGAAGGAGAAAGGCTTTGTGGCTGAATCCTGGAGTGAGACTGAGGATGAATCAACATCTTACAGCTCCAGTGAAGATGAAGAAGAGGTAAGGGCCAAAGAAATCTACTTAATGACCATTGATGCCTCCAGAAGCCATTCAGAAGAAGAAGATTCAGACAATGAAGAAGCTTCAGAATCTTAAGCTGACCAAGTATTATCTTCTTTTGATTACAGTTCTGATTCATTTAAATTTGAATTCAAAACCATGTGCATAGATTTAATTAACTCAAAAAAGGAAATCAAGACTCTTAGGGAAAAATTAGGAAACCTAAAAAATGTCAATTCTGAAAATAATAAGTTAAAGGATGAATTAACCCTAGCTAATGAACAAATCATATTATTATAAAAACTGAGTTATGTGAGGCTAAACAACTTGAGGAAACTCTCAATGGGAGAAGCCTCAAGTTGATGGACAACACAAGCACTGTAAATGCTAGGCTTAATGGCAAGCTGGGCTTGGGTGCTTCATCAAATTTGCCCCCCATCCTCAAGAAAAATATTCTGACTACCTCTATTAAATTTGTTTCTGCAAAAGGGAAAGAGAAAATGAACAATAAACCAACCTTAGATCAAATCCCAAAATCAATAAGTCGGAACAACAAAAATCAGAAAACTACTAAAAAAAGGTTTAGAAGAATTCGTCGAACTCAGATCGACGAAATGTTGCCAGTTCATCGAACCCCACTCGACGAACGCTGAACGCAAATTATAGCTATAATTATTCGTCTAACTGCGATCGACGAACTCTGTATGGTTCGTCGAGCAGAGGTCGACGAACGTGGGGCACAAAAAATGAATATGTTCATTCTTTGGGCAGAGATCGACGATCTCAACCCAATTCGTCGAACTCTGGTCGACGAACTTACAGAAATTCGTCGAACCCAGAAAGACTTAACTGGAATGTTAATTATAACAGCAACTCTAATATTCCTAGAAAACCATTTAACCTTGTAGTTGATTGGGTAATACCACCTAGAAGATATCACCCTCTAGGATATAAATCTCAACCATAATTCTCTGTTATATTTAGTTTTTCATATCAACAATACAAAGGACCCAAGGTAACCTGGGTCAAGAACAATTAATTATTTTTCATTACAGGTGAAGAGCTGTCCAGTAAATAATCAAACATGGTATCTGGACAGTGGATGTTCCAAACATATGACTGGAGGCAAGGACATCTTAACCAACTATAAGTCCAAGCTAGGACCAAAGGTTATCTTTGGTGATTCAAAATGTGACCTGTCTGAAGGTTTTGGAGAAGTGAAGATTGGAGCTGTCACTTTCAAGAAAGTGACATATGTCAGAGGACTCAAGCATAACCTCATCTCCATAAGTCAGTTATATGATGAAGGTTATCAGGAGAAAGAGATTTCTACCAATAGCACCTTACATGTACCTCACTTGTGTGAGAATTTGGATGGACTAAACCTCACCCAAGAGGTTCCAACACATCATTATCCACAAGTCATTGAAGAAAGTGAAGATGAAGGCACTGAAGGAATTGATGTTCCCCCAACAGCAAACATAATTCCACAAGAGGAATTAGTTCCTACTGCTATTGCAGAACCAACTCCACCCACTGATCTTATCACACTAAGGGATCACCCCAGATCTCAAGTGATTGGAGACATATCAGCAGGTGTACAGACAAGGCATCAACTCAACCAAGATTTGATGCATGCCTGTTTTCTCTCTCAGGTTGAACCTCTATCCATCTATGATGCAGAGCAAGATCCCCACTGGATCATTGCAATGCAGGAGGAATTAAACCAATTTGAGAGATGTAGAGTTTGAGATTTGGTTCCAAGACCCCAAAACTCCTTAGTAATTGGAACGAAATGGGTTTACAGAAACAAGCTGGATGCCCAAGGAGTGATTATGAGAAACAAGGCTAGGCTTGTTGCTCAAGGATATAGGCAAGAGGAAGGAATAAATTATGACCAAACCTTTGCACCTGTGGCAAGGTTAGAGGTAATCAGAATATTCCTTGCCTATGCAGCCTTCAAGAAATTCAAGGTCTATCAGATGGATGTGAAGAGTGCTTTTCTGAATGGAGTATTGAAAGAAGAGATTTATGTGGAACAACCTCCAGGTTTTGTCTCTCCAACTCACCCTTCTCATGTTTTTAAATTGCATAAAGCCCTCTATGGTCTAAAGCAAGCTCCAAGAGCTTGGTATGAGACCTTAGCTAGTTTTCTGTTAGAGCATAAGTTCATTAGAGGCATAGTAGATAAGACACTTTTCACTAGACATCATAAGGACCAAATACTATTAGTACAAATATATGTGGATGACATCATATTTGGGTCTACTGATTCCAAATTGTGCAAGAGGTTCTCTGACCTCATGCATTCCAAATTTGAAATGAGTAGCATGAGTGAGCTCTCCTACTTCCTTGGTCTCCAAGTGAAGCAGCTCCCTGAAGACATCTTCATCTCCCAAGCTAAATATGCAAAAGAGCTTATCAAAAAGTTTGGGATGGCTGATGCTTCAGCAAAGAAAACACCTATGTCTACAAATGCTGAAATAGACTCTGATCCACATGGGAAACTTGTTGACCAAAAATTATATAGGGCATTGTTGGGTCCCTATTATATCTTACAGCTAGCAGACCTGATATCATGTTTGTTAAATGCCTTTGTGCTAGGTTCCAAGTGAACCCTAAAGAATCTCATCTAGTTTTCTTAAAAAGAATTTTGAGATATACAAATAGTTGTCCTAGTCTAGGCCTATGGTATCCCACTGATTCAGAATTTGAGTTAACTGGATACTCAGATGCTGATTTTACTGGATGCAGGGTGCACAGGAAAAGTACTTCAGGAACCTGCCAGTTCCTGGGTATGAGATTAGTGTCCTGGTTTTGTAAGAAATAGTCATTTATGTCTACCTCAACTACTGAGGTAGAATATATTGCAGCTGGCAGCTGTTGTTCCCAGATGCTGTGGATTCAAAATCAATTACTAGACTATGGTCTCAACTTAAATAATTCAACTCTACTTTGTGATAACACAAGTGTTATTGCCATATCATAGAATACAGTCCATTACAGTAGTACCAAGCATATAGATATTAGACATCATTTCATAAGAGAGTGTGTAGACAAAAACAAAATTAAACTTGTCTATATCTACACTGATTTACAAAGAGCTGACATTTTCACCAAACCTCTGGATGAAAGAAACCATCTGTTCTTTATAAATCAGCTTGGAATGATCAATGGAGAAGGCTTAGTTTAGTTTCTGTCTGCACTCGACGAATTTTCCAGAGTTTGTCGAACGGAGCTCGACAAACTAGGGAAAGTTCGGGAGATATTCGTCGAATGGAGGTCGACTAACTCTCTATGAGTGAAGTTGTTTTCGTCGAACGGAGATAGATGAATCCACTTCAGAAAACTTTCGCCGAATGGAGCTCGACGAAATGTCTTCAAATCTTCATACTGAGCTCGACGAATCATTTAACTCCAAATTATTTCGTCGAACCCAGATCGAAGAATGTTTTAATTTTCGTGGAACAGAGTTTGTTGATTCATATTCTGGAAATCCTTATATCTAAGTTTTCTTCGACCTCCGTCCCGTGCTTTCTGTTTCCTTACACTTGATCGCCGTTTTTCTCTCTTGCAGGTGATTTCATGGCGATTCCAGCGGGAACATTGGCTGCGATGAAGTTCAAAACCGGCTTTGATGTCGACTTTGAGTCTTTTCAGCATTCGGACCCAATATTTCTGAATATTCTGGAACTTCTGAAGGAGCAGCAACTGAAGAATATGATGACAACAAGGATCAAAATGTCTGGAACAGAGATTAGAGAATATGTCTTTACATCTTCAACATCAAAGGAGAATACAATGATTGGAACAATTACGGGTAACGTTGTTTCTCTATCTCCCGCCGTTTTGACTGAAATTTTTGGTTTGCATAATGGAGAAGCGGAACTAGAAATTATGAATGAGGAATATGATATGATGTTAAGCATAATGGGTTATGCTGGAGATAACCCTAATAAATTGTTGAAGAAAAATTTATCTGCAGAATACAAGTTTCTGGCAGATATTTTTGGGAAAGTCTTGCTAGGCAAGCACACTGCACATGATTATATAAACAGGCATCAGTTTCTGGTTATGTGTGCAGTGGTTAATAAGAAGCAAGTGGTTTGGGCTCAGATCTTCTTTGATCTCATCAGGAAGAAGAATAACCAAAAGGAAGTGTGTTTTGGAAGGATCCTGGGGATCTTCTTAAAGGAAAAAAGCTGCTGAATCACTGGTCTCCCCGACCATATTCATAAATGCCAGTAAAAGGCTAACCTGTGCATTGTTTGGCAGGTGGGAGAGGACAATCTCGAAGCCCTCTAAGGCTTCAGCCTCTTCCACCACAGCTTCTGAGAGCACAAGGGCTGTTAGAGCCACTCCCCACCCTGCTGAAGAGAGCATTCCCTCACACCCATCTCTTCCAGCCATCCAAATCCCTTCCACTGTCCAAACCATCATTCAAACCCCAACACTTCCCTCATCAACCATTCTTATCTCTCCAACAACTACTCATCTTCCTACTCCACCTCAATCTCCTCATGCTTCACGAGCTCCAACACCACCTTCATCTCCTCTTCCACCCCACTTGTCCACCATACCATCCTTCAATCTACTGTCATCTCCTCCCACTACTCCCTCTCCTCCAACTGAATCCATCCAGGATATCCAAACGCAAGATACCATCCCATCATCCTCACCAACATCTACCATCCCTCCAAATGCTTCCACTCAACCACTATCTTAAACACCTTCTGCCACTCCAAGACTGGACCCCTCCATCATCTCTTCTGTCATTGCTCTCATCACACACCTCCTCAAAATAATCATAGCAGTGGCCATTACACCTCTTACTACTTCCATTTCCACTCTATCTGCGCAGATTTCTGCCCTTTATGCTACCCCCTCTTCATTTAGGGGCCTGGCTCCAGTTGTTACTAAAACCAGGCAGTGGGAGATGCTTGATGAAGAAGCTGCAGCAGCTCCAGAAGTAGCAGCAGTTTCAGTTTCAGTTTCAGCAGCTCTAGCTCCAACAGATGCAGAGGCAGTAGCAACAACAGTAGATACAGAGTTTATTGATACAGATTTTATTGATTTCATTAATTTTATTGAGATTGACATGGATATAGAAGGGTCAGCTCCAGAAGAAATAATTATTGTTGGTGATTTCATCATTAATCCCATAGTAGATTTAGAATATTTATTGAGAATTTTTAATACTGCATTTTTGAGCTTCCCTTTAGCAGATTATACTAAGCCATCTTTGGCTATTATTCCATATTCTTCCCATATCAGTCCTAAAGTTGTCAAGCAACTAAGAGACAGTTTTGTTATTCCAAAACCTGTAGTCATCCCATCCCCTCCAACAATTTTTTCTGCCCCCAGTTTTGTTATGGATGACTCTCCAATGCCAGATCTTGATGCCTTGATCTTGGCTGACTGATTGATATTTTCTCGCATCAAGTCCGAAAACTTAATGCGGGTTAAAACTCCAAAAAGATTTACGAAGCACGGCGCCCCGGGCGATTTTATTTAAGTTGAAAAGCGGATTTGATTTTATTTAAGAAAACGGGGCGCGCGTATTTATTTATTTGGATATAAAACGGGTTAAATCGAGTTTTAACGAAAGGAGGCAAGTGCACCTATCGTGTGTAGTACAGGATATTCCGGGTGGAATATCGAGGTCGTATTGTTCTCGGGGCCGGTTCGTTTATTTCTACTCTTCCCTGGAGGGGACTATTATTTTACCGTTAATTTTATCTTGTCGGGATATTATTTATATAAAGAAAAGGCAGAAAATACAAGCATAATAAAGGTGGAGCCGATGAAGAGCTCAGCTCGAGGGCACCGAAAAGACATTGAACTAAAATAAACGTTAAATAAAAAGAGCTCCTAAGTTTCTAATTAATTAGGGCGGAGACTTGGCCGTGGAGGCTCCACTAAAATGAACTCACCTATCTCTAGGACTATCGCTCACCTGAACATTAAGACTATTCGATCGGGCTCTCGTCCGACGAAGGATTCCTCTTAATGCCCGCATTACGCTAAGAACCCCGCTATTGGGTGGGGAACCCAATCCGGTAGAGTTGGCGCGCCTCCTCTCTCGAGGGTTAGTGCGGAACTCCATTTACCAAGGGGTGATCGGCCCATATGCACGGCCTCTCGGCTAGCTAGCATATGGACTACGGAAATAGGGCCCACACATCGATTATGTGGTCCTACGCGTCGTAAACCCCGGGCAAACCTTAAGTGATTTTTAATTAATAGAAAAATAAGACCTTTAATTATTAAAGGAATTTTTTCTGTCCCAATGCTCTTCGATACTGAGGGCTAAGAACGTTAGCCACTCATCGGAATGGGGACGGCAGCGATTGAAAGCAATAAAATTAAAGCAGAAAAATAAAGCAGGAAAATGAAAGCAGTAAATGGAAAGCAGTAAATTGCAAGTCCTACTCAAACGAGTAGGACTGAAATGAAAGCAGTAAAATTGCAAGTCCGGCGCAAATGCGTGGGCGGGAAAAAGAAAGCAAGTCCTACTCAAACGAGTAGGAGAAAATAAATACATTTACAAGTCCATTCCAATTATTACAATAAAGACCGGCCATTTAACTCAAGTGAGTAGGCGGTAGATAAAAGCTAAAACTCACGCACTCGACATAAAATTAAAACACACCCACTCTACAAGAAGTAAACACACTCTACTGAAATAAAATCCAGCCATTTAACTCAAGTGAGTAGGCGGAAAAATAAAAATACACACACTTGCTTGAATAAAATCCAGCCAATTAACTCAAGTGAGTAGGCGGAAAGATAAAAACAACACACGCACACACTCTACAGGAATTGAAATAAAGCTATAAAAACTACTCATACACGCACGCACACGTACAAAATTAAGAAAAACTAAGTGACTGAAAAATTAAAACTACTACATTTCTACCGCTAGAATGCGGTAGAAATGAATAAAAAGTGAAAATAAAATTAAAAGGAGCAAAAGTTTTTGCAAAATAAACGAAAATTGCAAGTGCTCGAAAAATTGAAATGAATACATTTCTACCGATGGAATGCGGTAGAAATGCATAAAATGAAGAAATAAAATTTAAACGGGCAAAAAGTTTTTGAAAATAAGAGCAAAAACGAAGTGTTCGAAAAAATTAAAAACGACTATATAAACGTTCCTATAACTCCGCAAAAGTGATTAAAAAGTGAAAATAAAGTAAAAAGGAACGAAAAGTTTTACGAGCTAAACATGAAAATCGAAATTAGCAAAAATAAAAATCACTTTGAAAACGCTTTTACTGGTTTATAGGAATGCATAAAAAGCTATAAAAAACCTAAGTCTAACAAAAACTAAATACAAATAACTAAGTATAAAAGCATGAAAGTTAATCTCATACACACAAACCCATTTTAAAAGACTAAAAACAAAGTTAAAATTAAATAAAAAGATAAGATTGTATAAGAGATTGCTTATAGATGAAGTTCATGACAATGTAAGGAGGAAAAAAACTACAAATTTTATAAAGATAAAAATTCATTACAAAGCTAAAACAAATAAACATAAAAGGGAGGGGGAGAAAATCTCCTTACAAAGCCCTTGGGATCATCTATCAGCAAAGCCTTTATACAAAATGGATCCAAAAAAAACGGAACCCGGAATTCAGACAGGAAATCTGAATTTATAGAAAAAAATTTCACGGGACACGCCCTCGGACACGGGCGTGTCCGGGGGCGTGTCTACACTATTCACATGGCGGCCTTCCGATTGACTGGAGATTTGACTTGGCCGCTGAAAATCGGGACGGTCACGCCCCATGTCACGGGCGTGACTATGGGCGTGTCGACACTATTAAGCAGAAGATTTCGTGACTTGACGGCGAGTTGACGTTGCGGCGGAAAACACGGCGGTCACGCCCCTTGTCACGGGCGTGACGGTGGGCGTGTCGTGCGGCGATTAATGGCGTTGTTGACTTCGGGAGGTTGCCGGCGGCAGTTTGTCGGCCAGGTGGAGGAGTCACGCCCTAGGTCACGGGCGTGACTCTAGGCGTGTCGGGTTGGCTCGACGAACGTCGAGCGAAAAACATCGAAAGGAGTGGTCACGGCTTGGGTCACGCCCCGTGTCAGGTGACACGGGCGTGGCGACGGGCGTGTCAGCTGGGTCGACGATCGTTGAGCGCGATTTCGTCGATCTGGATGGTCACGGGCATGGGTCACGGGCGTGACTCGGGTGACACGGGCGTGACACGGGCGTGTCACGCTATTTCTTCAAAAAGATGTCATTTCTCTGTAATTTGACGTATCACGCCCTGGTCACGGGCGTGACCAACAGTACACGGGCGTGTACTTTGATTTTTTGGCAATTTTTCCTGAAAAATTCAGAAAACAAAAATAACTTTAAGTTAGAAATATTTACAAAAAGGAAGCAATTTATTAAGCAAAAACAACTAAAAATTACAAAAAGAAACGAATACATCTTATTTAATGTATATAAAAACACGTATATTTACAACTCATCAATACCCCATACTTAAGCTTTTGCTATTCCAGAGCAAAAGTTGGAGATGAACTTATAATGAATTAAAGAAATCCTCAGTTTATCTACCGCTTGACTTAATTGAAAGAAGGATCAAAATGAATATCCAGGGTATACGAGTTAAATCGTAAATTATGCCAAAAATTTAAATAAAGGAAGAGTTTCAGCAAAAGACTTCTCGTTATAAGCAAATAGATAGCAAAAATTTTATTTGTGAGGCTAACAAAAATAGATTGGATTTATGAAACTGTAGCTTGGAAAAAATTAAAGGAAATAATTTAATTTACAAATTATGCTCTCAAAAAGATTTTAAAAAATAAATCTAGAATTTTTTTGAATTTGGCGGAGGGAGATATCGTGGGATATGAAGAAGGTTTAGAATTTTTAGAGGCGAGGGTATATTTTTTTCGCTCGAACCTCTACTGATTTTTTTTTTCGAATATGGATGTTAGGAAAACGAAATCTTATTTTCCATAACAAAAATTTTTTTAACATCTTCATAATCCAATGTATATGTGTAGGAGTAATGAATTTTATCCTCTTACTCCATGACATATAATCTTTTCAAATATTGGATGCCTATGTTTACGGAACGAAATCTTATTCCCATTGACATAGGATCTTTTAAGGAACGAAATCATGTCAAGTATGACATGCAAAAAAGGTGATAGAGTTTTTTCAAAAATAAAACTAGGTCTAATAAAAAAAAACTTTTGAGAGCAACCTTTATAAATGAAACATTCCTAAATTTCAAAAAAAGCTTGGAGTTATCATAACTTGAAATCTAAGATTGTTATTTTTAACAAAATAAATATGCAACTATTTAGATAGATTAGAAGTGGTGCTGAAAACAGGTACTTTATTTAAAATAAAAAACATACGAAAATTTTTAAAACTTAACCCCAGATATCTAAATATATCGTTCTCTAATTAATAAACGAATAGTAAGCAAAGAATTAAAAAAATTCGCTTATAAATTAACTCGCAACTAGATTGTTGGAGAGCGAAAAAGGTTAAGAATTGAGATATTCGATTTATTTGTTACATAATTAACAATACATTTTTGTTTTTGATTTTTAGGGTTTTTCTCTTTTTTTTTTTTGGATTTTTAGTCATTGGCCCGCGAACAGACTCTTTGGGTGGTTGGTTCGATGAGTCGAACGCCGCGGGCATGCTAAAAAGCGAAAAATATTTGTTTTTTTTTTTTTTTGAGTTTTTGTTTTATAAATTTTTTTGGTTTTTGTTTTAAAAATATTATTATTTTTTTTTTTTTTTTTTTTTTTGAAAGTTTAGATTATAAAAACAAGAGAAAAAAAAAAAGTTTTTTTTTTTGGGGGGGGGGGGGCAGAAAATAAAGATGCAAAAAAATAGGAAGCTAAGAGAACACCCCCATACTTAAACACAACATTGTCCCCAATGTTGCAATCTAAGTATGCGGAACGATTAATATACAAAATAATATGGGCAAAATAAAGGGGAGGGGGTCGGAACTACCCTTACACGAGTTCGGGGGAGGCCCGGGTGGAAACCTGCATTATTTGAGAACGAGTAGCAAAAGCATAACAAATAAAATGAAAAAGATAAACTCGGCCTAAAGGGTGCGGGCGGTAGGGGGCAATTGTGTAAGTGACGCGTAAGCGAACGTCGTAGCTGTTGAGTGGGACAGATAAGCGAGCCCCTAGCGCGCACAAGAGTGCGACGTGCCGAAAAAAGTTTTATTTATTTAAAGTATTGATTATTTTTAAAAAACATATTGTTGCGAAAAAAGTTGTTTTTTGTGGTCTTTTAGGAGATTTTTTTTATGTTTTTGGTTTGTGGTTTTTTTTCTTTGTTTTTTTTTTTTTTGTTTTTGTTTATATGAAAGCAAAGTTTTTTTTTTTTTTTGGTAAGTTTTTTAAAATTTTTTTTTTCTTTTTGTGTTTTATTTTTTTGTTTTATAGTTTTTTCAAATTTTTATGTTTTAAGATTTTTCAAATTTTTTAGTTTTATAAGTTTGTCAATTTTTTTTGTTTTTTTGTTTTATAAATTTGTAATAATATTATGATTATTATTATTTTTGTTGGCCATTTTTTTTTATTTTGTTGAAATATAGATAATAGGTAAAATTAATAGTAATCCAGAGTTCGAAATAACGACTCGAAAACTCCCCGGCAACGGCGCCAAAAACTTGATTGATATTTTCTCGCATCAAGTCCGAAAAACTTAATGCGGGTTAAAACTCCAAAAAGATTTACGAAGCACGGCGCCCCGGGCGATTTTATTTAAGTTGAAAAGCGGATTTGATTTTATTTAAGAAAACGGGGCGCGCGTATTTATTTATTGGATATAAAACGGGTTAAATCGAGTTTTAACGAAAGGAGGCAAGTGCACCTATCGTGTGTAGTACAGGATATTCCGGGTGGAATATCGAGGTCGTATTGTTCTCGGGGCCGGTTCGTTTATTTCTACTCTTCCCTGGAGGGGACTATTATTTTACCGTTAATTTTATCTTGTCGGGATATTATTTATATAAAGAAAAGGCAGAAAATACAAGCATAATAAAGGTGGAGCCGATGAAGAGCTCAGCTCGAGGGCACCGAAAAGACATTGAACTAAAATAAACGTTAAATAAAAAGAGCTCCTAAGTTTCTAATTAATTAGGGCGGAGACTTGGCCGTGGAGGCTCCACTAAAATGAACTCACCTATCTCTAGGACTATCGCTCACCTGAACATTAAGACTATTCGATCGGGCTCTCGTCCGACGAAGGATTCCTCTTAATGCCCGCATTACGCTAAGAACCCCGCTATTGGGTGGGGAACCCAATCCGGTAGAGTTGGCGCGCCTCCTCTCTCGAGGGTTAGTGCGGAACTCCATTTACCAAGGGTGATCGGCCCATATGCACGGCCTCTCGGCTAGCTAGCATATGGACTACGGAAATAGGGCCCACACATCGATTATGTGGTCCTACGCGTCGTAAACCCCGGGCAAACCTTAAGTGATTTTTAATTAAATAGAAAAATAAGACCTTTAATTATTTAAAGGAATTTTTTCTGTCCCAATGCTCTTCGATACTGAGGGCTAAGAACGTTAGCCACTCATCGGAATGGGGACGGCAGCGATTGAAAGCAATAAAATTAAAGCAGAAAAATAAAGCAGGAAAATGAAAGCAGTAAATGGAAAGCAGTAAATTGCAAGTCCTACTCAAACGAGTAGGACTGAAATGAAAGCAGTAAAATTGCAAGTCCCGGCGCAAATGCGTGGGCGGGAAAAAGAAAGCAAGTCCTACTCAAACGAGTAGGAGAAAATAAATACATTTACAAGTCCATTCCAATTATTACAATAAAGACCGGCCATTTAACTCAAGTGAGTAGGCGGTAGATAAAAGCTAAAACTCACGCACTCGACATAAAATTAAAACACACCCACTCTACAAGAAGTAAACACACTCTACTGAAATAAAATCCAGCCATTTAACTCAAGTGAGTAGGCGGAAAAATAAAAATACACACACTTGCTTGAATAAAATCCAGCCAATTAACTCAAGTGAGTAGGCGGAAAGATAAAAACAACACACGCACACACTCTACAGGAATTGAAATAAAGCTATAAAAACTACTCATACACGCACGCACACGTACAAAATTAAGAAAAACTAAGTGACTGAAAAATTAAAACTACTACATTTCTACCGCTAGAATGCGGTAGAAATGAATAAAAGTGAAAATAAAATTAAAAGGAGCAAAAGTTTTTGCAAAATAAACGAAAATTGCAAGTGCTCGAAAAATTGAAATGAATACATTTCTACCGATGGAATGCGGTAGAAATGCATAAAATGAAGAAATAAAATTTAAACGGGCAAAAAGTTTTTGAAAATAAGAGCAAAAACGAAGTGTTCGAAAAATTAAAACGACTATATAAACGTTCCTATAACTCCGCAAAAGTGATTAAAAAGTGAAAATAAAGTAAAAAGGAACGAAAAGTTTTACGAGCTAAACATGAAAATCGAAATTAGCAAAAATAAAAATCACTTTGAAAACGCTTTTACTGGTTTATAGGAATGCATAAAAAGCTATAAAAACCTAAGTCTAACAAAAACTAAATACAAATAACTAAGTATAAAAGCATGAAAGTTAATCTCATACACACAAACCCATTTTAAAAGACTAAAAACAAAGTTAAAATTAAATAAAAAGATAAGATTGTATAAGAGATTGCTTATAGATGAAGTTCATGACAATGTAAGGAGGAAAAACTACAAATTTTATAAAGATAAAAATTCATTACAAAGCTAAAACAAATAAACATAAAAGGGAGGGGGAGAAAATCTCCTTACAAAGCCCTTGGGATCATCTATCAGCAAAGCCTTTATACAAAATGGATCCAAAAAAACGGAACCCGGAATTCAGACAGGAAATCTGAATTTATAGAAAAAATTTCACGGGACACGCCTCGGACACGGGCGTGTCCGGGGGCGTGTCTACACTATTCACATGGCGGCCTTCCGATTTGACTGGAGATTTGACTTTGGCCGCTGAAAATCGGGACGGTCACGCCCCATGTCACGGGCGTGACTATGGGCGTGTCGACACTATTAAGCAGAAGATTTCGGTGACTTGACGGCGAGTTGACGTTGCGGCGGAAAACACGGCGGTCACGCCCCTTGTCACGGGCGTGACGGTGGGCGTGTCGTGCGGCGATTAATGGCGTTGTTGACTTCGGGAGGTTGCCGGCGGCAGTTTGTCGGCCAGGTGGAGGAGTCACGCCCTAGGTCACGGGCGTGACTCTAGGCGTGTCGGGTTGGCTCGACGAACGTCGAGCGAAAAACATCGAAAGGAGTGGTCACGGCTTGGGTCACGCCCCGTGTCAGGTGACACGGGCATGGCGACGGGCGTGTCAGCTGGGTCGACGATCGTTGAGCGCGATTTCGTCGATCTGGATGGTCACGGGCATGGGTCACGGGCGTGACTCGGGTGACACGGGCGTGACACGGGCGTGTCACGCTATTTCTTCAAAAAGATGTCATTTCTCTGTAATTTGACGTATCACGCCCTGGTCACGGGCGTGACCAACAGTACACGGGCGTGTACTTTGATTTTTTGGCAATTTTTCCTGAAAAATTCAGAAAACAAAAATAACTTTAAGTTAGAAATATTTACAAAAAGGAAGCAATTTATTAAGCAAAAACAACTAAAAATTACAAAAAGAAACGAATACATCTTATTTAATGTATATAAAAACACGTATATTTACAACTCATCACTGACATTGAAGAAGAGAATAACGTAGCTGCTTAAAGCACTGTCAGAGTTAGTTCTCCAGTTCCTGTTGAAGTTTATTCTCCAGCTCCTATTGTAGTTTCTCCTCCAGCTCCATATAAACCTGAGAAGCCTATTATCTCTATTGAGGCCCTGAAGGCTTTATATGATATATATGATAATCCTCAGGGATCTGATGATGATGAGGAGGAGGAGGAGGATTCTGATGAGGATCCAAAGAATAAGAAAGTGTCTAAGAAGAGGAAAGCACCTCCTCCTCCTGATCCTAAATCAAATCCATCTAATGAAACTCCCAACTATATTCTTCAGAAGATAAATCCATATAAAGGGATGCCAGCTTGGATGTGGTTATCTAAAAATGAACAGAAAGAGAGAAAGAGAAGCAGAAGATACTCCCCTCCTCCAACTCAGAAATACAGAAGGGACCCTCCTCCTCTAGGGTCTGGTGCTTCAGGCACATCTTCTCAAAGGCCCACTCAATTTCAAACTTATCAAAGACATCAGAGTAGGCCCTTCTACTCAAGCAGCCAGCAAAGACAGTATCCTTCTGGCAAGCAGCAACATCAACAACAAACACAGCAACAACTCTTTAAACATCAACAAGCTGAAAGCTCCAACAGACCTAATTCTCCTCCTGTTCCTTTTGAAGATCCAGAGACAGCTACATCAGCTAGGATGGCCAGGTTCCAGGAACTTGTTGGCCTTTCTATGATTAACAAAGCCAAAGCTGAAGTAAAGGATCCCTCAGAATATACAACAATGTCAAAATACAGGAAAGAAGAGCTTAAGAGGTATGAGAAAACTAACAAGTTTTTCAATGTTGATGATTATATGAAATTGCACCCAGAAGCAGCAGTCCCCAGAGCCATATCTTTGAAGATTATAGGGGCTGCTGATATGACCATGACCAAAGTGCAAGATTTTGATCCAAATAGAGAGATTGTTTTTACCAAGACTGGAGACAAGAGCAAAGAAGAGAAGCCAAAAGAGAAGAAGCAAAAGAAATAAGTTCTGAGCTATTTAATTTATGTTATGTTTTTAAAATTGTTTTCTCATTTTCTGAACAAAGCTTATCTGTATATATATATCTGCTGCATGTGTTATTGATCTCTACCAGATATATGCTTTCTTGCTTTGTTTATTTTCAGTTTAGTCTGAGTCTTTAAGTAGTGACCTCACCCAAATAGGGGGAGATTATTGGATCCCTAGTTTGATTTGGGCTAGGTTCACTAAGTTAGGATCTTGTGACCCATCTTGTAGAGCCAGGGTCATAGTTATGTCCTAGAGTCTAGGCCAGGTCCTTAGTATCAACACTGCATGGACCAGCCATCATCAGACTGCCAGAGACTCAAGACTTAGAGATTTTCCAAAGACTCGGTAAAATGAGTTCGACGTTCGTCGAACTCAGGTCGATGATTGACGTGCTCAGCTCGACGATCTCAGAGAAAATTCTCTGAGCTGAGCTCGACGAACTTGATTCTCAGGTCGACGATCTTTGTACTCTACCTTCAGCATTCTAAGTCAAGACTTTGTTCTCTAGACTCAGGTCGACAAACATAGTTCTCTGCTCGACGAATTCTGGGTTCTCTACTTCAACTTATTTATTCCAAAAGTTTCTCAATTTTTCTAAGTCCATAATCATCTTCAGTCGACGAATTCAAGATTCTCAGTTCGACGAACTTTGACCACTTTGGCTAAAGTTATCCAACAGCAGTTAGTGGTCCTTTTTTCGACGAAACAGATTCTCAGGTCGACGATTTCTGGATACTTTAACACTACACACCAGAAGTTTGTGTCGACACTAGAAGCAAGAGTTGTGTCGACACCAACAGCAATTGTGTCGACACTAGAAGCAAGAGTTGTGTCGATATCAATAGCAATTATGTCGACACTAGAAGCAAGAGTTATGTCGACACATAGGACTTATGTCAACACACTCCAGATTTCTGTAAACACAACAACCATGTCGAGACAAGAAGTAATTATGTCGACACCCAGGACTTGTGTCGACACATTCCCCAGAAGTTCTGTCAACAAGTTGTCAGGTCGACGAAATCAGTTATTAGCTCGAAGAACTCCATACATAGAATATACAAAGTTTCTAGAGAATACAGTTCTACTCTCAGCTCGACGATCTTGGAACTCATCTCGATGAACAGAAGTTATCCGGTCGACAAACACAGCTTCTCAGCTCGACAAACTGTGGACTCAGCTCGACGATTTCTGTTATATGTTCGACGAATCCAGACTTAGTCATTTGCAGTCTTTTGTCCCTTTCCTAATGCAATAATTCCTAAGTAATTAATGCTTCAATATTCTCTGAATATAACCATTAGACAAAGCATTAATTATGGTCTTCTCCAGGATTATTGCTTAACATTTTTCCATGGGACAATTGGGGAAATAAATCAATGCAATTTATTCTCAAGGTCGTCAGCATTGATTGTAGAGAAATTCAAATTTCGAAAGACAATTTTGACAAGAAATATAAAAGAGATTTTCTCTATTTTCCTATGGACAGTAGAGCTGAATACACACAGAGCAGAATAGAACATAGACACACAGACAGGAAATAACAATCGGTCTGCAACAAGAAAATCTCTGCTCTCTCTCTCTCTCTCTTAGATCTCTGATTCAGCAACTCAAGATGCCCTAGACCAGAAGAACATCTGCTACCTGAAGAAGAAGAATAATCAATCAAAATCAAGAGTCTTCATTCGTCAACTCTCCAGGACACTTCAAAGGACAATAACTATTCCATCTATCAAGAAGTTCCTGAAAATCTTTCTGGTGTAGACTTAAATATTGAAGACCTATTACCCTGAAGCAAAGCTCCAGATTTCCCTGAACCATTCTACATCACAGGGGGAGCAATTTGCTAAAATCATATCCACAAGTCTTCTCAGTTGTATGTTGATAAAGAGAAGATCATATCATCTCTCACCCCCCCCCCCACTGTATAAAGGGTTATAACTCCCTTCAAAAGTTATTCTTGGTTGCAAGTCACCTGACCAAAAGACTTGAGGTTTGGTTTTTGACCACCTGATCAAAAGCTCATTGGTGTCAGGAACCTGATCAAAAATCTGAGTGGATTCCTACCAGGGTGGTAGAAGAGTGGATGTACCCAGGTTTGGGAACCACTATAAATTTCTTATGTTGTCTGGTTTCCGCTTCTTTTTGTTCTTGCTGTGTTTGAATTTTCTAGGATTGCTGTGTTTATATTTTATTAAGTTGTTTATGCACTTTCACAATTACAACAAAAGCTATAAAAGATTTTAAGGATTTAAGAATACTCTATTCATCCCCCCCCCCCCCCCCCCACCTCTAGAGTATTTCAGATCTAACACATCACTTTCATAAGCCATGGACATTTCGGTCTCACCACCGCCACTTGGACGGCCAATCTTGCGAGCATTTTTGTCTTCCCGGCATGGGTCACGTCAATTTAAGCAATAGACAGCCGAAGACCCTCCATCTATGCCAATGGCTCCCACCAAACGACATAGAGCGGGTACGGTTCCGCCTGACCCGCTGCTCACACTGCAACGTCAATTTAAACCATATGCGCGGGTCAATCGTCCCTGAGTCCTGTTTCCATCACACACTTCACATAACCCGGTTATGTTCAAGTTGGCTCCCAGGCCACCATGTTGGAAGAATCACACATCTGCCCAGTTTTCTGGGTGCACCTTGGAGTTAGTCCCCAAGGCTCCATGTTGCAATCTACCGCGTAGAAAACCCGAAAAACAACCATTCACGCGGAGTCTTCTCCGGCCATTCATGCAATGCAACATCACCGATCCAGACCAACTTGTCCGGGTAGGCTTCACACATCATGCCTATGTCCGTTCTCGATTACCGACTCTACATGTACACAATGGGGACTATTCATGTCTACCCGAAGGAACGCCTCAACTCACCGCAAACTCGCGAGTGCGGTCTTCCTATGCAAAGGAAAAGAGGACTTCACATGTCCTAGGATGAGAATCATTACCCTAGAATTTTTCCTTGGCTCCATGGAAATCTATGCGGATGAAAAGTACCGCGTTGTCCTCACCTCCGTAGATCCGAAGTCGGCTTGTGATTTAGAGCTCTGAAGCTCCACCGGTGACCGGATCTATCCTCCTTCTTCTTCCTTGCTCTCCCTTCTCTCTAGAACTTTAGAAAGAGATTGAGTAAGAGAAATGAAGGCTTTGAAACCCTATTCCTGGGTATATCCCAGTAAGAATGACCCCCAGCCATCGGATCCCAAAATAAGGAAACGGATGGCCATGATCCGGACTTGAAATCCAAAATATGGGCCGAACACGGCCTGTGACACGCCCGTGTCCAGGGTCGTGTTCCCCATTCGCCGTCGAAACTAACGCGTCCTGAAAAGAATACGGGCACCCGACATGCCCGTGTTTGACCTGACATACCCGTGTCATCCAGTACACGGCCGTGTAGTGTGTCGTGTTACTCCATCGACACAGGACCGAAAATGCCCGAAAGGGACACGGGTACTCGACACGCCCGTGCCGCATTTTGACATGCCCGTGTATACATGACACGGACCATGTGCTGACCCCGTGTATCACCCCCGCCACGGCCCGGCTTCATCCCGTGAAGGACACGACCTGGGACACGCACGTGTCTCAGGCCGTGTTCACTGCTCGACGATCCTCGACTACAAATTTGTCGACCACTCGGCCAGATCGTCGACCCGAGCACGACACGCCCCTGGGACACGCCCGTGTCACAGGCCGTGTGCCCCCTTCCAAGTTCCAAACTTGGCCCAAAACACCACCCGTCGCTCTTTTGAGTTTCGAGGTGTTACATGGGAAGTTCGGGAGTTGAAACCTAAAAAAATCTATTTCTAATAAATTATTAACTCTTTTTCTAGTTTATTTATTTCTCTTTCTTCATCTTCTCTTCTTCTAGTGCATGACCCACGGAAATTTGTCGGATATTTTGGACTTGGACCACAAAATTGAGCGTACTCTTCGGATAAGATCGCGATTTCAAGGCCCAACTCTCCAAATACCGGTTGAGGATTCCGAGTCATTTTCTACCCTAAGAATGGAAGAAAATGCAATAGTCATCGGCCTCTCCCTGCCATGAGATGGTGTTCACCGCCGTCACATAGCATTCCCTGACCGCCTTTGGATTTCCTCGTACTCTGATTTGGGTACCTCCGACGTTGAGCTTTAGGCATAGGTGGAAAGACGACGGGACACATCTAAAAGCACTGATCATGGGGCGCCCAAAATGGCATTGTAACTGCTGGGGGCATCCACTATGACAAAATGGCAGTTCCAGGATAGCCCCCTCCCCACCAGGGTTACCTGGAGTCCCACTCCCCCCCCCCTCGACTTCCTTCCTCTATCCTGAGAATCCGAACAATGGACCATCCACTGCCAGCACCCTTCGGGCTTCCACCCTTATCTCATTAAATGCCTTTTTGTAGATAACATTTACTGAGCTTCCATTGTCGACCAGGATCCGTGACACAGTGAAGTTTTCGATGGCAGTCCGGATCACTAGTGCATCACAAAAGGGGTCTTCATAGTCTGGCATGTCTTTTCGAGAGAAGGTGATCTTCTCATCCGGGGAGGGGTTTGCGACGTCGAAGCTATGCTCCGACGGTACATAGTATGAAGGCTCGCCTTACGGGCAGCCTCAATCCCCACTCCCCCATGGATCACTCTGATCCCACCTCGGTCCCCTACGTCTATTCGATCCACACACCGGTCATCTTTCCCTCCATTGTTATTTCTTTCGCATCCTTCTCCATCAACCTTTCAAATGACAGTGGCGCCTTCCGAGTGAGGCTCATCTTAAAGAAGCCTTCTCGTAATCCCACGGTAAAGGCCATATGGACGGTAAATCCAGGCATCTCCTGAATTTCCAAGTTCTCCTCTGGAATCTGTCAACATACTGGGCCAGGGACTCGTCCGCCCTTTGCTTAATCAAAAAAATTGACTCCGGGTTCTTCTTCCTCTTCTTTGAAGTTGAGAAATGTAGATGAAAGCTCCTGCTCAGGTCTTTGAAGCTATATATTGAGCCTGTCGGGAGCTGATGAAACCAGTCCCTAACCTTGTCCTTCAGAGTGATGGCGAAAAGACGGTACTTGAACACGCCCGTCATCGGTCTGATGGACACCGCGTCTTCGAACCATTGCAAGTGCTGGAGAGGATCGTCTTTTCCCACATAATAGTTCATCTTGGGCTCTCTGAACCCTTCTAGGACTGGAGCTGATAGAATCAACTCGCAGAACGATGACCCTCGCGCCACTGGTCTCGCCGACCTCACTCGTGCGATAACGTCCCCTTGAAAGACGGCGCTCGCAGGGCTTAGGAATAACTCCCTTCCTGCCATGTCTCGCCTGCCTCCTTCTACCATCACTTCCTTCCTCGATCGCCTCCCGGCAGCATCTTCTCCTACTCTTGCCGAGATGAGCTCATCCTATGGCGCGCGAGCAGGCACCTGAGGTAACGGGGTTGAGCAATCGCCCTGCGGCGAGATCCCCTGTAGCATGTCCATGATGTCATTGATGGACTCCATGAATTCCTCCCTTCCAACAAATCCTCCCGGGTTATCTGACCCGTCTCCGTCTCCTTATCTGTGACTTCCCTCCATGAGGTAGCTCAAAGTTCTTCTATATGGGCAGCGGTCCACACTCGCCGTATGAAAAATGTTGAAACCAGTAACCCGGTTCCACCTAGAGTACGGTCTTTGAATTGCAGCGCACACCTACTCTTCTTGAACCACCCTCTCAACATAAGTCACAGGACGAAACAGACCGAGGGTCTCAGCTCGGAGGTCTTACCTCTCACCCGAAAGAATCAGATGTTCTTCCCCTCCCTAGCCAATGCTGAGCTAGGTACCTCTGAGAAAGAAGATGGAAAGGTTCAACAACTAGTTCAAGGCACCTTATCGGTCTATTTATAGGCCTTTGAGTTTGATCTGATAATAACCATACTGAACGACCTGAAATTACCAAAATACCATGGGTTGGGTCTGCCAACAGCCAAACTCCGCTGTTCTGAAGGGTTATATGCAGACCACCAGGGGCAAAAGGATAAAATTACCTGGGGTAGAAGAGTAAAATTCCCCTTGGATGTGATGCTAAAGATCACGGCAGTGAACCGGTCGCACAAATAATATAAAATGGGGGCTTTCCCATGTATCGATCTCTCAAAGAACACAGTAAGATGGAGTTAATTTCGAGGAGGACTTGAGATTGATGTCCTTAGGTCGGAGTTAACTAAGGGGGGGGGGTTTGATATTTGCGGAAAAAGAAAATAAAAGGCTAACAACTACTCCTATGCAACGCCGCTATGCGATGCTTCGCCAGGCGGGATGGAAGACTAGTCGGGCCGCTATGCACCGAATCACTAGGCGGATGGGCGAGTAGGCTTGCGGATGAGGTGATGAAAATGAAGGAATGAGGGTCGTGAGCACCTCTTCGCTACGCACGCCACTAGCAATTGCTAGTGCGGCAAGGGTGGATGGTGGTGGATGAAATATGGCGCAACTCGAGCAACTTAAGTAGTAAAATGAAATAGGAATCACATAGACATGAAACACATAACATATACAACCAAAGTGCACTTCATCAATATAAATAGATTTAAACAACAATATTCAACAAGAAAGCAAGAACAAGTCAAGAGATCGACCGAATCTGAAGTCTTGCTGAGGATTCACGGTTGGAATCTTCAGGTTATCAATCCAGGTCCAAGCTCGATCCTCAACTGCGTCCAGGGTAGAGAAGGGCTGTCACCACCTTCCAATGACCCGTCTTCTTCGTGTCACGATTGCGGAAGAAAGTTGCAAGCTTTCCTTTGCTTGTTGGCGATGGAGTCAAACCCTACTTGAAGCTCACGGATGAAGGAGAAGGCCGAGAGGAAGCTCTGGCTTGGATTTGGCGGTGAAAGCTTGCCTGGAGCACCTCCCTAGGGTGGAAGATGATGAAAAACGGCGGAGAAGGCGGAAAACGGCGGAGAAATTTCGAGCGATTCCACCTTCTCGAATTAGGGCGAGACCTGCATATTTATAGAAAACAGAAATGGACAATGCGCACGATCACGGGCGCACGACCAGTTGTTGTGCGCACTATATCAAGTGATCGTGCGCACTGGCATGGCAGATTAGAAAGAAGAACTGTGATAATACGCATGAGCAGTAGCGCACGACCAGTGGTCGTGCGCACTAAGTTCAATGGTCGTGCGATTACCCCAGACAGGACTCCAGAAAAGAGGAATCAATGCACACGATCAGTGGCGCACGACCGGTGGTCGTGCGCACTAGGTCTAGTGGTCGTGCGATTACCCCAGGCTGATACTGGAAAATGAAGAGTAGTGCACACGATCAGGGGCGCACGACCAGTGGTCGTGCGCATTAGATCCCATGATCGTGCGCATTATTCCTGTTTCACAACCATCCCGGAACACGCGCACGACCCCTGTACCGAAAGGAAAAACAAATCACTAATCTGTGCAGACATTCCAGGCAATAACAAAAAGGAGTACAAACTATAAAAATAAAAAAAAATACACAACCACGGGCATAAACGTGCACTTCCAATGGAAATAGAGACAAGATGAAATATGAACGATATAGAATTAAAAGTGAAGTGCAAACGCGTGAAAACTAGCCCAGATGAGTCCGAAAAAAGGTATATAAAATGGACTCATCACACCCCCAGATTTAACTGTTTGCGCTTCCCGAGCAAACAAAATCTAAGCAGATAGGGAAAATTACTAGCTAAAAAAGAAATTGCGATACGGAGTACCATGAGAAGTCGCATGCTCGCACGCGTAAAAATATAATAGAAGAAATTTCTAAGTATACAAAATAGTTTATACTTTTTACAATGCGTATCAACATTTTATTATTACTCAAAAATGGAATCACAGTGAATCATCCGGTCACGCGTAGGGAGAAAGTAGACTAATCGCTAGGCGAGCATTGCCAAAGATCGGGGCTCGGGATAACCTCCAAAGGAATCCACCAATGTCGGTGACCATATGCTTGCCCTTTTGCACTCTCTCCACGGTACTGGTTTGGTTCACACACGAATTAGTAGGACATTAGGTGAAGAAATGGGGCTTGGGTTTCGGTGAGGTAAACAATGATAAACAAGAAGGCTATGCACCTAACCCAAATGAGCTATCAAAGAAAGAATACATCAGCTAACCAAAATAAATGCGGGTACACCACACCCCCAAAACTTAACTTTTAACATATGGGTGTGTGCACCGCCTACTCCAAAAATACACACATCTCAAATAGGATTTTCAATTTTACTTTTACTTTTCACTTTTTCACAATTAACAACATTTTTTTTACTTTTCTTTTTCTTTTTCAAATTACTTTTCTTTTAACAATTTCAGCATATATAAGCTTTGGAGCACATCCACATATTCACATGTAACAGCACCACATCAACACCCCAACATGAAAAATGTAAAACTCTAAAGCTCGACTTGGGAGTGCGACTAGGATCGGCTTTGAGGCTTTGGTGAAATAAAGGAGGAGCTGAATCAAAAGGAGGGGTAGGCACAACGGGGCTAGCGAGGATTAGACGTTAGGAATGGTACAAAGCTCAACCAGGCCAAAATGATGGTCTACATCACGCTCATGCGAGTCAACTAACCTATACCCATGCTTCAAGAATAGCTTGGGGCAAGTTCTTATCCAATGAGAAAGACTATCCATCCTCCTAACTCGAGCAATACGAACCTAACGGCCGTCTACACACATCCCTAAGCTACCGTCGGATTCACACCGGATTCACCAATTTTTGAGTAGAATAAAAAGTATTTACGCAATTAGAAAAATATAAAACTAAAAGCATACAGAAAAATTAAATCTACTCTAATTTCTACACGAGACGTGAGCACTCGATTAGGAGCACAACAAGGTCAACAATTTACTCTATCTCACAATCCTATGTCAGCACAATAATTTTCACAAATCATACAAAAAAACGAGTTTAACTCGCAGCACGCAAAAAGCTAAGCACGCGCTCAAGTGGGTGCAGTGGTGTGCAGTGCAATGAACTAATCAAAATAAAACTATAAAGGCTTCTAGTATGCACAAGAGATGTGCACGTGCAATAGGTAATAAATAATGGCTCTCCCCCAGACTTAAACTAAGCAACACAGCATATGATGGAGAAATTAAAATCATGAAAAGCTAAGGGAAGAGGTTACCCAATGCTCAGCTAGTGAGCATACCAGAAGACACGTGGAAACCTGAAGCAGGCCCGCCATACGAAGAATCACAACCCCGCCAATGCGATTTGCCATGAATACCTGCAGGGGTGATCTCCGCAAAAACAAAAGAAAAATATACAAAAAGAAATGCTAAAACTAAAATAGACATAAAAAAATAAAAATGCAGAAAATGAAAGATAAGTACTGGGGTTATTGTCATCCCAGCACGACTTATTAAATTCTAAACAGTTCTAGCTAATGGGCCTATGAAATAAAAAGTGCACATGTAACTGGCCTAATATCCGTTGCGGTAGCAAGTACCGATACAGAGATAGAGCAGTTACCCCTCTACCTAAATAATAATACCTGCCCAACACAGGTAGATGAAATAAAAAATAAGAAGAGGAGGAGCACTGGTCCTCACTAATCTTATCATAAAATAAATCCTTGCCTAGCTAGGCATTGTCCACCACAGGTTCGTAGGAAGCGATGGCAAAGGCATGAGCACTAGGCTCATCGTCATCCCAACGTACCCGTGGAGACTCATCCAGCACAGGCTCAGATAAAGAAGGGGGATCAAGAAATAAAAGAGATGAAGAACTAAAATAATCAGAAAATGGGAGAGTGATCCCGGTATCACTCTCAGCAAGATCCAAGCAGAGATCATCGTCGGTATCATATGAGTCATACCGAGGGGAATCCGAGAACTCGAGGTCCGCGGTGGTAAGAGGGACCGCCTCATCCAATAAGGAGGTGCAAACCTCCACATCAGAAAGGGGATATTCCTCATCCCACTGGGGTGCGTAAAAGTGTTCCGAAGATCCACATTCTCCATCGGAGATAGAGGAATCATCATCCCACTTCGCCGCAACCTCGGGCACCGAATCATCAACAAATAGGGCATCATCAGCCGATTCACACAAAAATGGAGTAGCACAATCCGACAAAAATTGCGGAGGGGCAAGGCTGCTCTCAAAATCAAACACTGAATGAGCAGGCCCCCTCGCACAGTCATTCGCAGATGCCACCCCGTCGACGACCGGAACAATCTCATCATCCCATATAGGAGCATCCATGAGTTCCTGCTCCTCTTTTTCTTGTCTAACCCCAGAGTGATCATCATCACTCAAGGGAAGCTCGTAAAAAGGGATCGAGGGACCCATGAAAGAGCTGTATGCGGCTAGAGATTCTTTGGTAATCTCAACTGGTAGAGAACGAGCAAAGTGCGTTATGTCAGTGTATGGGCCAGGCAACAACCTGCTAGGCCTGTCCACAACATTCTTCCCCGAACGGGAGGTTGTTGTGCACATGCCCTCAGAGGGAGAAGGCTTGCACAAACGAGGGCAATCCTTCAAAATGTGGCCCACACCTTGACATAACAAACACCGAATGCAATGCTAGGCATTCATAACAGCAATGACATCGATGGATCGGCGCAAAGTGTCAAGTAGACGGCACTCAGCATCAGGATCCATCACAAACAAAAATAATTGCTGAAAAAGTGCTACACAACTAAAATAAAAATAGCACGGATCTGCTATCTAAATCAAAAATTAGAAAAGGGCAAAAAGAAATAAGCAAAATAAAAATTCTAATAACCAAAGCAAATAAAAAAAATGATATGCACAAATGGAAAAGGGCTTCAATCTATTATCTCCCTCTCCAAAAACTCACACGACTGTGTTCCCCGGCAATGGCACCAAAAACTTGATGTTAAAGGTCACGTCAGTGAACCGGTCGCACAAGTAATATAAAATGGGGGCTTTCCCAAGTATCGATCTCTCAAGGAACACAGTAAGGTGGGGTTAATTTCGAGGAGGACTTGAGATTGAAGTCCTTAGGTCGGAGTTAACTAAGGGGGGGTTTTGATATTTGCGTAAAAAGAAAATGAAAGGCTAATAACTACTCCTATGCAACGCCACTATGCGATGCTTCGCCAGGCGGGATGGAAGACTAGTCAGGCCGATATGCACCGAATCAATAGCGGATGGGCGTGTAGGCTTGCGGATGAGGTGATGAGAATGGCGGAATGAGGGTCGTGAGCACCTCTTCGCTACGCACGCCACTAGCAATTGCTAGTTCGGCAAGGGTGGATGGTGGTGGATGAAATATGGCGCAACTCGAGCAACTTAAGTAGTAAAATGAAATAGGAATCACATAGACATGAAACACATAACATATACAACCAAAGTGCACTTCATCAATATAAATAGATTTAAACACCAATATTCAACAAGAAAGCAAGAACAAGTCAAGAGATCGACCGAATCCGAAGTCTTGCTGAGGATTCACGGTTGGAATCGTCGGGTTCTCAATCCGGGTCCAAGCTCGGTACTCAACTTCGTCCGGGGTAGAGAAGGGCTGTCACCACCTTCCAATGGCCCGTCTTCTTCGTGTCACGATTGCGGAAGAAAGTTGCAAGCTTTCCTTTGCTTGTTGGCGATGGAGTCAAACCCTACTTGAAGCTCATGGATGAAGGAGAAGGCCGAGAGGAAGCTCCGGCTTGGATTTGGGGGTGAAAGCTTGCCCGGAGCACCTCCCTAAGGTGGAAGATGATGAAAAACGGCGGAGAAGGCGGAAAACGGAGGAGAAATATCGAGCGATTCCACCTTCTCGAATTAGGGCGAGACCTGCATATTTATAGAAAACAAAAATGGATAATGTGCACGATCACGGGCGCACGACCAGTGGTCGTGCGAACTATGTCCAGTGATCATGAGCACTGGCATGGCAGATTAGAAAGAAGAACGGGGATAATGCGCACGAGCAGTAGCGCACGACCAGTGGTCGTGCACACTAAGTTCAATGGTCGTGCGATTACCGCAGATAGGACTACAGAAAAGAGTAATCAATGCACACGATCAGTGGCGCACGACCGGTGGTCGTGCGCACTAGGTCCAGTGGTCGTGCGATTAACCCAGGCTGATTCTGGAAAACGAAGAGTAGTGCGTACGATCAGGTGCGCACAACTAGTGGTCGTGCGCATTAGATCACATGATCGTGCGCATTATTCCTGTTTCACAACCATCCTGGAACACGCACACGACCCCTGTACCGAAAGGAAAAACAAATCACTAATCTGTGCAGACATTCCAGGCAATAAAAAAAGGAGTACAAACTATAAAAATAACAAAATACACAACCACGGGCATAAATGTGCACTTCCAATGGAAATAGAGACAAGATGAAATATGAACGATATAGAACTAAAAGTGAAGTGCAAACGCGTGAAAACTAGCCCAGATGAGTCCGAAAAAAGGTATATAAAATGGACTCATCAGGATGTCAGAAGGTAAAAACACTCTTCTCTTATATTACGAGTGGGGAAGAGACTAGCGGGGGTGACGAGCTGATCTGCTCATATTGCAGGTCTCCCATCCTATGAGAGTCGTCTCGCACTCAAGGCCCAGCCCGCGTCGCAAGAGACGTCTCGCCTACCCTACTGAACCCCGTCTCGCCTACGGCGAGTGGACCGTATAGTACCACTCGCCTCTTTAATTCCTCTCGCCACCTTCTTTACTCTGCTACTTGAGCCGCCCCCCGTGATGTAACACCCCGAAGTCAAGAGGATCATTTTGAGCAAAATCGGGTTCAGGCATGGGTGACACGGCCTGGGACACGGGCGTGTCCCAGGGCGTGTCAGTTGACACGGCCTGCGACACGGACGTGTCGCAGGGCGTGTCGAGGTTGTGTCGACGATCGGGCTTGGTGTCGACGATTTTCGCTCGACATCGTCGAGAGGGGCACACGGCCCAGGACACGGCCGTGTCGGATGCCGTGTCGACATGCTCGACGAGTGTTACGCGACGATCGTCGAGTATCGAGTTCTAGTGAGGACACGGCCTGTGACACGGGCGTGTCACAGGGCGTGTTAGTGGGCGTCAAATTCAGCTCGACGTCTCGGGTTAGGGCGTGTTTGAGGGACACGGGTGTGTCCTGGTGCACGGCCATGAACACGGGCGTGTGCCAAGCCGTGTGCCAGGCCGTGTGGAGTCTCGGGTTGGATTGGTATTATTTTCCTTGAGGAACACGGCCTCAGACACGGGCGTGTCTGAGGGCGTGTCGGGTACACGACACGTGACACGGGCGTGTCACACGGCCGTGTACTGGTTGGATTGAGTCGGTTGTCTGCCGCTTAGGGGGACACGGCCTGTGACACGGGCGTGTCACAGGGCGTGTCAGGCCGTGTTCAGGGTTTTCTGGCCAGATCTGAGCCGTTCGTTTCCCTCTTCCTGGATCCAAGGGCTGGGCTTTGTCCAGGTGTCTAGGAGGCCGAGAATTAGAAGATAAAGTCTCTTATTATCTTCTTCTTCTTCTTCATTTCCATTTCAAGGGAGAAAGGGGAAAGGCCTAAGGGAGAGAGAAGGGAGGAGTCTTCCAGCTGCTGTAGGAGCTGCGGAGTACGGAGCGAAGATCCGAGAGCGGATTCGTGAAGGCAGCGCCGAGGCGGTGATTTCCATCCGGCTACTTCATGGCACCGAAGCGATCTTCAAGGTAACGATCTCCTTCTTGGACATCGAAGTCCTTTCTCTATACATGTGCTTGGAATCCTCCACCAAGAGGTGGATCGCGGAAGTGATTCCTTTGTTGTGTCTGCATTTAGAGCCGAAAATATAGAGTACGGCGTAGGCATGCTGTGTGAAGCCCATCTGGACCGGTAGTCTGGATTGGTGATGTTCATGGGTAAACCGGAGAAGACTCTGTGGCTTTGATGATGTGTAAAACGGATTTCTGTTGTGCTGAATGTATGGATGTGATGATTGTAAGGAGGCTTTGGTGAAGCTCCTGGATATGAGATGATCAATTGGTAACACGCCTGGTTAGTGCGAGATACATCCGGCCTGTTACACCACTAGGGTGGGTTGATCTAGTTAAGGTAGGATCGATGGGTGGCAATGCTAGGGGAGCCGAGTTAAACCCAGGTTGCTGCACCACATGGTGTGGGTCGATCGGATTAGGAGGGGGATCGATGGGTAGACAATGCCTGGGGAGCTTAGATAAACCCGGCTTGCTACACCACGGAGTGTGGGTCGATCTGCTCTGGTTGTGATGCTGTGAGGATGGACCTCTGAGTGGCTTGGGCGGGATGTCGCCAGCCTGCGAGCTGGTGGACTAGGGCCGGTCAACCAACAAGTTAAAACCTCGAGAGACAGCGGTGTACGACGGTGGATTCCGGTACGCCAAGAAGGTGCACTGAGTGCACGGAGCGTTGGTGGACTCCAGCGTTTGTGATGTGATGTGTTTGTTAGATAGTGGAATTAAGAGAATAATCTAGCTATGATGTGATTTGGTGATGTTTGCTGATGCTTGATGAGAAAGGAAGCACTGTATACAGGGAAGGAACCACTGCCCCGGGTAGGGGGTAGGGTCGTTATAATGGGTCAGCAATGCTGACTGTTACTTTGTTTTCTATGTTGGTTTGGATGATGAATTGCAGGTGCTGCGGTTTGGAAAGAATAAGTGGATTGGCTAGCCTGGTGTTCGTAGTCCTTGAAGGCTATGTGAAGATTCGTGGTTGGATTTCATGTGTGGCCGGCCTGCGTGCCGATGTACGAAACCATTGATGTGAAAGAGGAACTTGTAAGGCCATAAGGCCAGGGTGTGTGCGTCGTATACATTCCTGGTGTTGTTATATATAAATCTGGTATTTATATTTGGTGGACATTCTGGTTGAGTTCATGCTAACATAAAATATGTTGCGCTAGAATGGAATGAGTTAAGGATACGCGTCGATTTTGATTTCCACACGTGATTCCGTCGCTTTGTCTGTGAGATATGGCATGGGGCCCCGGCCGAACCCACCGTTATATGTCATGTGACAGGTGGGGGCGTTACAAAGTGGTATCAGAGCCAGGTTGAGATTGTTTGGGAGGAGAGAACATAAATGAACTCATGATGTCCACTAGGAATGTATGTCATGCACATGATGTGCGTGCGTGTGTAGTCAATGTACCAGTACCGTTAGGATTTGGAAGAATTTAATGGTGTTCTGTACATTGATAGGTGGCGAGGGATGGAGCTGGGCCGTCTGAGCCCCAGCGGTCGGATGAGAGTGCAGCACCCGTGGAAGCGCCGATGCCTCCCTCGGCAGAGGCCATACGGGTGGTAGCGGAGACAGTGCTTGCAGTGTTACAAGCACAACCAACTGGACAAGCAAGACCTGGTGGAAGGCAAGAGCATGCTGCCGAGGTGGTGGAAGTGCAAGCAAGTGACGATGCCTTGTCACGTTTTATGCACTTTCATCCACCGACGTTTGGTGGAGCGCTCTCACCAATGCAGGCAGAAGATTGGTTGGCAAGAGTAAAACGGATCCTAACCGCAATCAGGACGGTCGAGGAACAGAAAGTGATGTTGGCCACTTTTCTATTGGAGGGTGATGCGCGATTGTGGTGGGATGAGATTGAAGTACATCACTTGGCAGGTCGAGGTTTAACGGAGGTTTCCATGGATGAATTCTCACAAATATTTTTAGCCAAGTATGTGCCAGTGTCGCAGAGGATTGCGATGGAAAATGAGTTTCTCCGTTTGGTGCAGGGTGAGCGAGATATTGATACCTACCTGCATGAGTTTACAAGATTGGGGAGATATGCGGGATCTACCTTTGCGGAGGAAGCGCGAAAGACAAATCGGTTTTATGGTGGCTTGTGGGATGAATTGAGGTTGGCACTTCCGAGTTCGGTGAGCCAAGGCTTCCAGGCGTTGGTCGATACCGCTCATGCCTTGGAGAAGGATATGAAGCGAGTACGAGAGAATAAGAGACTGACAAGGGAAAAGTCAGAGTTTAAAATGTCACCACCAAATCAATCGGAGTTTCGCCGACAAGAGAAGAAAAGATTTAGGCCGGTGGACGTAGCTCCGTCGACTGTTTCTTCGGGGGCGACGTATGGGCCAGGACGTGTGGATACACGTATATGTTATAAATGTGGGCAGCATGGACACATTGCAAAATTCTGTTGGAATGTCCCTCCAGGAACTGCGAAAAAGACAGGTGCGTCATATGAAGAAAAAGGGAAAGCAGTGGCCGAATCATCTGCACCCCGAACGCAACCTAGATTGCATGCGATGGAAGTGCAAGAGCCGCAAAGCTCAGTTGGTGAAATTCAGCCTCGAGCATTTCATTTATCTTTAAATCGCGAATTTCAAAATCGGGAGGCTGAGCGGAAGTGAACGGTGATGTGAATCATTTCGATGTTATGAAAGTTGTGTATGTAAACTATGTTTTGATATGAAGTGTGATGAATAATAGCTGATGTGCATCACTTGTGACGAATTAAATCAATTCTGTCGTTTTGTTTGCGGTTTTATGTGGCTGAATGGGCACAAGTGGAAGTTAGGGATGTTTGTTGTGTTGTCTGTTGTTAGTGTGTGCGGAGGCTATGATTTTGTGATGTTGTGCCTGATTGGTTGTTTGGAGTCAAATTTCGAGGACGAAATTATTTGAAGGGGGGGAGGATTGTAACACCCCGAAGTCAAGAGGATCATTTTGAGCAAAATCGGGTTCAGACATGGGTGCCACTGCCTGGGACACGGGCGTGTCCCAGGGCGTGTCAGTTGACACGGCCTGCGACACGGGCGTGTCGCAGGGCGTGTCGAGGTTGTGTCGACGATCGGGCTTGGTGTCGACGATTTTCGCTCGACATCGTCGAGAGGGGCACACGGCCCAGGACACGGCCGTGTCGGATGCCGTGTCGACATGCTCGACGAGTGTTACGCGACGATCGTCGAGTATCGAGTTCCAGTGAGGACACGGCCTGTGACACGGGCGTGTCACAGGGTGTGTCAGTGGGCGTCAAATTCAGCTCGACGTCTCGGGTTAGGGCGTGTTTGCGGGACACGGGTGTGTCCTGGTGCACACGGCCATGAACACGGGCGTGGGCCAAGCCGTGTGCCAGGCCGTGTGAAGTCTCGGGTTGGATTGGTATTATTTTCCTTGAGGAACACGGCCTCAGACACGGGTGTGTCTGAGGGCGTGTCGGGTATACGACACGTAACACGGGCGTGTCACACGGCCGTGTACTGGTTGTATTGAGTCGGTTGTCTGCCGCTTAGGGGGACACGGCCTGTGACACGGGCGTGTCACAGGGCGTGTCAGGCCGTGTTCAGGGTTTTCTGGCCAGATCTGAGCCGTCCGTTTCCCTCTTCCTGGATCCAAGGGCTGGGCTTTGTCCAGGTGTCTAGGAGGCCGAGAATTAGAAGATAAAGTCTCTTATTATCTTCTTCTTCTTCTTCATTTCCATTTCAAGGGAGAAAGGGGAAAGGCCTAAGGGAGAGAGAAGGGAGGAGTCTTCCAGCTGCTGTAGGAGCTGCGGAGTGCGGAGCGAAGATCCGAGAGCGGATTCATGAAGGCAGCGCCGAGGCGGTGATTTCCATCCGGCTACTTCATGGCACCGAAGCGATCTTCAAGTGTAACGATCTCCTTCTTGGACATCGAAGTCCTTTCTCTATACATGTGCTTGGAATCCTCCACCAAGAGGTGGATCGCGGAAGTGATTCCTTTGTTGTGTCTGCATTTAGAGCCGGAAATATAGAGTACGGCGTAGGCATGCTGTGTGAAGCCCATCTGGACCGGTAGTCTGGATTGGTGATGTTCATGGGTAAACCGGAGAAGACTCCGTGGCTTTGATGATGTGTAAAACGGATTTCTGTTGTGCTGAATGTATGGATGTGATGATTGTAAGGAGGCTTTGGTGAAGCTCCTGGATATGAGATGATCAATTGGTAACACGCCTGGTTAGTGCGAGATACATCCGGCCTGTTACACCACTAGGGTGGGTTGATCTAGTTAAGGTAGGATCGATGGGTGGCAATGCTAGGGGAGCCGAGTTAAACCCGGGTTGCTGCACCACATGGTGTGGGTCGATCGGATTAGGAGGGGGATCGATGGGTAGACAATGCCTGGGGAGCTTAGATAAACCCGGCTTGCTACACCACGGAGTGTGGGTCGATCTGCTCTGGTTGTGATGCTGTGAGGATGGACCTCTGAGTGGCTTGGGCGGGATGTCGCCAGCCTGCGAGCTGGTGGACTAGGGTCGGTCAACCAACAAGTTAAAACCTCGAGAGACAGCGGTGTACGACGGTGGATTCCGGTACGCCAAGAAGGTGCCCTGAGTGCACGGAGCGTTGGTGGACTCCAGCGTTTGTGATGTGATGTGTTTGTTAGATAGTGGAATAAAGAGAATAATCTAGCTATGATGTGATTTGGGGATGTTTGCTGATGCTTGATGAGAAAGGAAGCACTGTATACAGGGAAGGAACCACTACCCCGGGTAGGGGGTAGGGTCGTTATAATGGGTCAGCAATGCTGACCGTTACTTTGTTTTCTGTGTTGGTTTGGATGATGAATTGTAGGTGCTGCGGTTTTGAAAGAATAAGTGGATTGGCTAGCCTGGTGTTCGTAGTCCTTGAAGGCTATGTGAAGATTCGTGGTTGGATTTCATGTGTGGCCGGCCTGCGTGCCGATGTACGAAACCATTGATGTGAAAGAGGAACTTGTAAGGCCATAAGGACAGGGTGTGTGCGTTGTATACATTCCTGGTATTGTTATATATAAATCTGGTATTTATATTTGGTGGACATTCTGGTTGAGTTCATGCTAACATAAAATATGCTGCGCTAGAATGGAATGAGTTAAGGATACGCGTCGATTTTGATTTCCACACGTGATTCCGTCGCTTTGTCTGTGAGATATGGCGTGGGGCCCCGGCCGGACCCACCGTTATATGTCATGTGACAGGTGGGGGCGTTACACGTGAGCCCAAGGTTGTACAGACATAAATGGAATACATAGTACTTTATTTATCATATGAATCACAACCGACACATATATAATCCACAAGACTCTCACTAGAGTTTATCATTTAAGTATCTAATACCAATTGATCTTGTATGACAATCATGCTTTCTCTGTGCAAGATGCTTCGTTAGTCGATCCGCAACATTCTCTTTAGTCAGTACTCTATATATGCTCACATCTCCTCGATCGACAATCTCTCGAATAAGATGGAATCGCTGAAGTATGTGCTTGGAGCGCTGATAAGATCTAGGTTCCTCAGCTAATGCAATAGCACCATTGTTGTCACAGTAGAGAACTACAAAATTAATAATCCTAGGAAATACACCAAGCTCGCCGATGAATTACCTAATCCACACTACCTCCTTCTTTGCAACAACGATATTCTCGACATCTATTGTATAATCAACAACTATCTCTTCCTTGAAACTTTTCCAGCTCACTGCTCCCTCATTCAGGTAAAAAAACAAAACCTGATTGATACTTTGAGTCATACCTATCGCTTTGGAAGCTAACATCAGTGTAACCCTTTATAACGAGCTCTTCCTCTCCACCAAACACCAATAATACATCATTTGTCCTTCTCAAGTAATTCAAGATATTCTTGACAGTTATCTAATGACTATCACTGGGATAAGACTTATATCTGCTAATCATGCTGAAAGCATATGAGACATCAGGTCGAGAACATAACATTGCATACATGATTGATCAAATTGTCGAAGCATATGGAATCAACTTCATGCGGTCTTTATCTTCAAAAGATTTACTATATTTGTCCTTAGAGAGACTCACACAATGAGACATAGGTAAGAATCCCTTCTTAGACTCAAGTATGCTAAAGCGTTTCAACACATTATCAATGTATGAACTTTGGGTCAAACACAACAACTTCTTTAATCTATCACTATAAATCTTAATACCAAAGTATATAAATCGCTCTGCCTAAGTATTTCATAGAAAAGCAGTTACTTAGATTGTTCTTAACAACCTGCAGGGTTGGAATGTTAATCCCGATCAATAGTATGTCATCTACATGAAATACTAGGAAGAAAACAATGTTCATGCTAATTCTCTTGTAAACATAAGGTTCATCTTCATTTTTGATGAAACCAAACTCTTTGATTTTCTCATCAAAATAAAGATTCCAACTTCAAATCGTGTTTCAATCCATAAATAGATCTCTGTAGTTCGCATATTTTAGTGGTTTCATTTGGATATACAAAATCATCGGGTTGTGTCATATACACTTCCTCAAGGTGGTTTCTATTAAGGAAAGCTATTTTGACATCCATTTTCCAGATCTTGTAGTCGTAATACGCAACAATAGCAAGCAAAATTCTAACGAACTTTACTATAGCAATAGGGAAAAGGTATCATCATAGTCAACGCCATGAATTTGCTTGAAACCTTTAGCCACTAGTCTCTCTTTGATTGTTTGTACATTCTCATCCATGTCGGTCTTCTTCTTGAAGACCAACTAGCGCCCTATGGGTCATAGCCCTTTCTGTGGTTCCACCAAGTTCCAAACTTGGTTTGTATATATGGGGTCCATTATGGATTTCATGGCCTCTAGCCACTTCTCGGAATCTAGACCATTCATAGCCTCTTGGTAGTTTACAAGCTCATCATCATGATCAATTAGCAACATATTACCTATTTGAGATATGAGAAATCCATATCTCTCAGACTCAAATCTTGGTCTACTAAATCTATGTAGGACTTGTGTTTCTTGTGTAGGTTCTCTAACTATAATAACTTATAGTCCTTGCTCAGGTTCCTATTCCGGTTCATTTATTGTTTGTGTGTTCTGAACTTCTTCAAGTTCTATCTTTGCAGTATTTCTGGATAAGAACTCTTTCTTCAAAAAGACATCCGTGCTCGTGATAAATACTTTGCCCTCAGATGGTAGGTAGAAGTAGTATCCTTTGGCTTCCATAGGTTAAACCATAAGATAATATTTTTCTGACTTGAGTTCCAGCTTGTCACACATTTGACATCGAACGTATGCCTTACATCCTCAAAATCTTGATGAAAGACATACTAGGATTCTTCCCAGTCCATATCTCACATGGTGTATTTAGAACAGTTTTCATTGGAGCATGATTTAATGTGAAAGCAGCAATCTCTAGAGCAAATCCCTAAAAGAAGATAGACAAATCTATATGACTCATTATCGATCGTACCATGTCTAATAAAGTACGATTCCTCCTCTCAGACACACCATTATTGATGGCAATGAGGTCCCATCATGTGCTCGTAATGCTCGTGACCGTTTGACTATTGGCAACGAAGTCCTGCCACTTTTTCATGATGATGTTGCTGATGTGGTCGTTGATCTCCTCCATGGAGAGTTTGATGATTGTGACGGTCATTGCCGCAAGCTGGAATATGAGATTTTACTGCGACATCCATCGTCAAGACCGTGCCAAATCTCCACTACATGTTATGCATGTCGTCCACCTTTACCCTCATATGAAATATATGATTATAAATTATATATTGATTATTATATATATATATTTAAGCATTTTATTTTTAGCATTTTTTATTTCATACTATTGTTATTTCAATTGTTATTTCAATTTTATGTTTGAGATGTGCTACTTATAACCATCTAGTTATTATTTATTATTGAATGGTGAAGATGGAGTGGTGTATCCTACATATAGAATTGCATGGGTAATGAAAATTTAGTTTTGAATGAAAAAAAAAAGAGAACCTTAATTCTACTTTGAGAATTTCCCCCTCTCCCCTTGTGGCCGCCGACTCCCTTCTCTCCCCTTGGCTAGTTCGGCCTCCCCCTCCCTTCCCATCCTCTTTGGCACCATTCGGCCACCACCTCTCAACTCCCCTTTTTGGCATCAGTTCAGCCTTCCCCTCTCCCCTCCTCCTCTAATCCTTAGTCGGACAATCATTCTCTCCCTTCCCCTTCCTTCCCTCTTGAAGAAAACTAAGGGATTCTCCCATATTTTTTTCCTTTGATCTCCTTCGGCGACTCCGAAGAAAGCGACGTGCATCATCCACTTCCGGTGCCGCCCGGTGGAATTTCGTGGAAGTGGATCCTTCCACCTTCGTTGTGTATTTTTGTCCACTCATCCTTGTGGACGAATTTGAACATCTATTGCTTGGGCTTGGGTAATGAAAATCTCAACTCATGTGTGATTCCATCCTTAATTAGTTGGAGGTTGTGAGACACCGACTTTTATCCGTGGCTTTAAATCCGTCATTTTAAAAATCTGATTTTGTTGTTTACGTTCTTCAATTTCTTTAACCGAATCTGGATCAGGTGGATCATTTTCGCCTGATCCAAATATTGGCAAAAAGCCCTTATTATATCTCTAAAGGATCGGCGATCCTTAATGTTATATCCAGATTTTGGGAGCGAACAAGACTGATTTTGGATCGTACTTTTAGTCATGTTCTTCTCGGATTGTGGTTGTGAGCATTGCGTAAAGAACAATAAATATTGGAGCGGCTAGGATTCATAATTGTGGGAGTTGTGAAGGTTGTGGTATTGATTAATTAAACAAGGTTTACACGTGCTAAATTAATCCCTTGTGTTAAAAAAATTTCAATCAAGAACTAAATCATTTGATTGAAACTCATGATACGCACGCTACGTGCTTGTGTTTGTAAGACCCCCCCTCCCCCTTACCAAGGAGGGCTACCAGATCTTATGCCCAGAACCGCCGTCTTACGGTGGCACTAACTCACGGGTTAGTCGACACCGCAACACGCCGATTCTGCCGGCTAGTACGATCATAAACCTGTAGGCCAATATGAGAAATAAGAAGTAAAACTGTATATGTAAAAATACCAGTCCACAAGCCACAGTATAATCATGAAAAGAGATGAATAGTACAACATATAGTCCACAAAAAAGTACAGAAGAAAGAGTAAAAAGGGCTTATGCCCAGTACATCAAATCTCTCTCTCTCACAAAATAGTAAATGCGGAAGCTAAACTAGAACATCAAGACTCGTCCCACCTGAGGACGCACAGTAGTAGTGGTAGTCTGCTGAAGCGGTATCTGCTCCTCATGTCCTGCCTCCTCGACGTGCTGGTGCTCCATCTCCACGGGCTCCTAAAAATAGTTGGTCACCGACCATTAGTCAAAAAGACTAAGTCGTTTCCTCCACACCTCGCCCCGCAGCTCCTAGGCACCGAGCGGGAGGACGAAGCGGAGGACAACAAGGGGTAGCAAAATGGAAGCAGGTGACAATATCTATCTAAAGTGGTACTAAGTAATGAAATTCTACACTAGCAATGCTAAGTACAGTACAAGTAGTAAGTAAGTAAGAGCGTGCAGTAAAGGAAAGTAAAGAAACAGCAGTATGAACAAGTAAATAAACTAAGCTACCACTAAGCTATCATCACAAACGTACCCTAACTTATATAAATGCCCATACAAATATATAAGTTAGGATTTCCAGGAAATTTAACTTATCATATAAAAGAGCCCATACTAATTTATATGATAAGGATCTATGAAGCGTATGACCTAATATGAATGAATGATATGATGCAATTTTATGCGCAGACAAGTGCAACTCACACACAACGACTCTGTGATCACAGACCTTTAGTTCCCACTTTTTGAGAGCTAGCATCACTCTCGGGTACCACCGCTGTGGCTACGGCAGCAGCGGAGCGGGCGTCTCCGCTTCTAGACCGGTATGCACACTACCAAGCCTTAGACCCCTCTCATACGCCTCTGTACACGTCCAAGGTGCACTCTAGAGTCTCGCGTACGTACTTTGCTGACAAACCCGTCAGTCTTGTTGGGTCGGATGTGTGTTATCGGGGGTCGTCCTCCAGACCGCAGTGTAAAACAACCCACTGGCCCCTCTAACTCCCACAACCGCCTGGTGCACCGTACTGCCATCGGTGTGACGAACGGCCAGTACCGCATGCCCCGCCACGATATTTATGCACATGCAAGTAATTCATACCGAGCCTTCCGCTCGCAGGACCAAAACCCGTCCTGAATCCCTCAAACCCAAACCCGGGTGAGAACGCACATTAGTGCCTTTATGTCAATTCCCTCCAACCCTAAACGGGTGAGCATATATCATGAAACTCTCCAACCCAAACACGGGCGAGAAGGTACAACCATGTCCTAACCTATTAAGCTACTCTTGCCTACGGTTTATTATACTTAGAGATTTAAGGTTAATCCCAGGACTGCCCCCGGTATTCCCTGTGAAGGGCTCTCAAGGGGCACTAGGAACTGTGTTGGGATTACGCCCAGCGTTCCCTTTCGCAAGGATACTTATTTTAGTTGATGACTACCCATGTATCTCCCCAGCTCTCCTTATTGCTTAAGTATAACCCTAGTGACTTAAGGTATTACCGGGAACCGACGGTCTTCCGCCGATCCCCCACTCCAGTTGATGACCAAGACTTGCACTTTTGATCCCTCACTAAGACAACTCTACCCACCAGGGTCACTCATGTTGAACTCTCTCTTATTTCTGCCGATAATCAATCCCCTGGTAATTCCCTAAGGCAAGACCTATTTGTGTTATATGCAGACCATGACCTATGTTTACCCTAGAAATGTGATCTTCCAAAACTTAAGGCATCTTGCCTCTAAATATTTATCCTAGGGTATTATGGACTAAGGGAACTACCCTAAGGATTCTCATAATTTTTCCTGGCCAAATGGTCATTTAATTAATTCTCTTAATTTAAATGCTCGGCCACTTTACACATGAAGTGATTTAATTAAGCATCCTCTGACTTAGGAAATTTTTCCTGAGATGTATATTAACCAAATATTGCTGCCTTCAGAATTTCATAATTTTCCTTAAATTATTTATTGTCATTTTCTATTTAATAACAATCCCACATAAATTCCATTTTACACATGAAGTATAAGCATTATATACTCAAAAATTCCAGAAAAATTACAGAGCCTTTAAGACACTAAATTATGGCTATTGGCAGAAAATCATCAAAATTGAATGTAAGATGGCCTATGGGGTTCCATTATAAGGTATTTACCAAAATGCCATTGTACTAGTTTAACACAAGTAATGCATCCAATAAATTCTGAGAAATTCATGATAAACTAATATCAACATTTTATGACAGTAGAATAAATCCCAAATTTTTCAGAGGTATAAATATATCATTTCAAGAATTATCATGATAAGGGTAAAATGGGAAATTTAGGGTATCTACTCCAAGGTTCTTCAAAACAGAGAAATCATAATTTTCCTAGGTCAAGTGTGATGTAATCTATGCCTTGGTAATGTTGTTTGGATTTGTTCTTGAATAAATCCTATTTTCCAATTTTTAATTCCAAAATAGCTATTTATAAAGTAAATTCCAATAAATGGAATTTTGATTCCAAAAATTACATTATTAATTTGAAGAGTGTCATTTACCCTAATGAGCCACTATAAATAATTTCATAATCCTTGCATGCAACCATTGGGCTAAATTCACCAAATTACATTTTTACTATTTGCACACCAAGCCTTAACATAGGCTAGCACATGCAAGTGGATTCTCCCACATGCAGTGATCCCAAGGTGCTGAAAATTTTATCATGCACCAAGGGTGACCTCACTGACCCACCACCAAAATTGGGGCCATGGGGAGGAGTAGAACTCCATATATATCATTTATTTAAATTTTGATATTTTACCAAAAACTATAGGAAAATATTTTCCAAAAATTCCTAAATTTTGGCAGGAGGTAAGTAAGCCCTAATCATGCATGTGCCCAAAATTTGGGGTCATGGTGACTAATATTGAGACCAGGGCATCCAATATATTTTCTGCCCTAGTCTAGGACCAGTCCTAGGAAAATGTCCTACAGGGCTGTACTCTACCCCAAAATGTGTGTTTAGGGTGGCATATTAAAGGTAAGACCCTAGGCTACAATTTTCATTAAGGGCCTAAGTTCTGGAAATGCCTCTAAGAGGCCTAAATTTAACTTGCAAGAGGGCTGAATATATGTGACAGAAATGTTACTATTCATTTATTAATCCTGATTTATATTAAAATCGGCGCACGAATCTTAAAGCAAGAATGGACGGAATCGGGTTATCGTCTACCTCCAGCCAACGGCTGAGATCGAGCCGACCTGGAGCGATTTTGCCGGCGGTTTCCGGCCAGCTGAGGCGTCGCCACCTCCGGCCAATGGTGCCATCACCTTCACGGTGGTGGTGGCTATCATTTCCCGGCGATGGGGCGGCGGGAGACGGCGGCGACGGCGATCCCGAGCGGTTTCAGAAACTTAGAATTTTCTAGATTTTCTCACATGGCATCGGGCTCAATTGAGCCCGATCTCTCGCCTATTTGATCTAAGAAGCTAGTGCGGGTAGAGGTGAAGTGAAACGCACCATAATCGGGGCTTGGCTGCGGGTCAGGCGGCGGTTTGCCGTGGTGGTGGTGCGCCGGCGAGCTCCTCCCCGAAAGTTGCATTCTCCACCGTTCTCCATGTGTAAGTAGTCGAATTCCACTCCTCTGGACCTTCTGAAGCTAATGGAGGGGTCTGTTTGGACTGAGGTGGGCTATAAGTGGAGTTAACTCCAAGGTGAGCTCGGTTTGAGCTTTGGAGGCTTCACCCATGGTGCCATGTGGCTCTCAACTCTGGTATTCTGCTGGAAATGAAGAGGGGAGGTCAGCCACCTGGTTTTGGGCAGCCAAAACCAGCTGATGGGGTGGCCATGTGGCCATTATTCCCTTCATTCCTCTTTCTCTCTCCTCTTTTCCTAAAAATCTCAATTTTACCCCCTTGCATGTATTCTCTCTCCTGATTTAGAGGGGTAGGACTGGTCTTGTTCACTTGGGCTGACTTTGGGCCAATTTTAGTGGGCTTGGTCCAAGGGAACTTGACTTGGCCTTCATTTCACTCTTTAGGTCAATTTGTTGACCAAATTGACTTTTAGGGTTGACTGGTCAACTATGGTGGGTGGACTGACCCCACTTGGTGGAAATGGGTCTAGTGGCACCACCCAACTTGGTTTGGGTCAAGGGGGTGCCCCACTTAGGTTAATTAGGCCTATGGGTGTGGGTTTGACCAAATTAAGCCCAAGGTTGACCTTGGTCAACTGGGGTCAAAATGTTGACCCAGTGACATACCCTAGGGTCCACTTAGATTGTTTTTAGGGTTAGGGCAATGTGGTGGGGTCATGGTGTGGCTAGGGTCCTTAATTAGGCTAGTTTGACCTAGTTTGACTTGGTCCTATAGTGGGCTCCACATGGCTACCACCCACTATCTAGGGTCAAACCTAGTTGATCCCCTTAGGTCTCACCTCATGCCTAACCCAATCTAAGTTGAGGGGTCCAGAAGTAACATGGGATGTTACAAATTCCAATAAACAAGAAAATAATTTCGTCCCCGAAATTTAAGTTCGGGTCTACGGGGTTCTATTTGCAAGAATTATCAAGAATCTTAAAAGCATAACTTAAATGTACCTGATGCGAATAGCTCCGGGTGTTGCTCCAGCATCAGATCTCTCGGCTCCCAAGTGTGCTCCTCCCGTCCATGGTTGGACCACAGCACCTTCACAAGGGGAACCTTCTTCTTCCGCAACACTCGGATGGCTGTATCGTCAATCCGGATCGGCTCCAATCTCACTGATCTGTCAGGCTCTACCGGTCCGGCTGTAGTAGTGATGTGCTGCTCCGGCCGGAGGAGAGCTCTCCGTAAGGAAGAGACATGGAAGACGTCATGTAGTGCACCCAACTCCGGTGGCAGCTGCAGTCGGTAGGCTAAGGGGCCGATCCGCTCCAGGATCAGGTAGGGCCCCATGTATCGTGGACTGAGCTTCTTGTGCCTCCGCACCCGTGAAACACCGTGTACCGGACGTATCTTCAAGAATACCCTGTCTCCAACCTGGAACTCCACCTGCCGGTGCCGAGCATCATAATACTTTGCCTGCCTGCTCTGGGCCTCCAGTAGCCGATCCCTGATCAATCGAATCTGAGCCTCTGTGTCCTCTATATAATCGGATCCCAGAGCCCTGGTGTCCACATCCTGTACCCATGATAGCGGAGTCCGGCATCTCCTCCCATAAAGCGCCTCGTACGGAGCCATCCTGATGCTAGCCTGGTGGCTGTTATTATACGAGAACTCGATCAATGGTAGCAGCCTCTCCCAAGGCCTCCCCGTATCCAATATGCATAATCTGAGCAGGTCCTCCATGGTCCGGATGGTCCGCTCGGTCTGTCCGTCGGTCTGCGGGTGGAAGGCGGTACTAAAGGTAAGCCGAGATCCCAAGTGAGCATGCACGGCCCTCCACTCGCTCGAAGTGAACCGACCATCACGGTCCGAAACAATAGTCCTGGGGATACCATGATACCTGATGTACTGCTCCACAAATAGTCTCACCAGAACTGCAACTGGGGCATCCTTCCGAACTGGGATAAACCGCGCGACCTTGGTCAATCTGTCCACTATAACCCATATAGAATCATGTCCGGAGTGGGAGCGAGGCAATCCGTGTACAAAGTCCATAGCAATGTCCTCGAACTTCCACTCTGGAACTGGCAGTGGCTGTAATAAACCTCCCGGGCTCTTGCATTCCGCCTTCACACGCTGGCAGGTCTCGCAATGGGTCACAAAATCCGTGATCTCCCTCTTTCATCCCGGGCCAATACATAGATCTCCGCAAATCTGCCCACATCTTGGTGATGCCGGGGTGCACTGAATATCTCGAGCAATGTGCCTCTCGGAGTATGTCCTCTCGAATACTGCCCCCTGCTGGTATGTAGATGCGCCCCCGGAACCGAAGAAGATCATCCTGTAACGTGTAGTCCTCGACCTTGCCCCTCTCTAGGGCACTGAAAATCGGCTGTAACGCAGCATCCAGCCTCTGATGTGCTCGGATGCGCTCCTGTATATCATCGCAGCTGATCACTGAGCTCAAATACTCTCTATATATACTGGCTCGGTCTCGGACACCACGGTAATGTGCATGTCCTCCATCATCTGAAGCAGCTCTATGGACATCAATCGGGGCTCCGGTCCAGAAGTGCCGGCCCTCCTGCTCAAAGCATCCGCAACCGTGTTCGCTTTTCCCGGATGATAGTGGATCTTGTAATCATAATCACAGAGAAACTCCAGCCACCTCCTCTGTCTCAGGTTTAGGTCCTTCTGAGTATCGATATACTTGAGATTCTTGTGATCTGAAAAGATGTCACAATGAATCCCATATAAGTAATGCCTCCATATCTTCAGGGCGAAAACCACAGCCCCGAGCTCTAGGTCATGTACTGGATAGTTATGCTCATGCTTCTTCAACTGTCGCGAAGCATAAGCGATAACGTGTCCATGCTGCATCAAGACTGCACCCATCCCCTGATAAGAGGCGTCCGTGTAAATCTGGAATCCTTCGCTCCCGGATGGAAGCGCAAGAATAGGGGATGAGATGAGCCGGTCCTTCAGCTCCTGAAAAGCCGTCTCACACCGCTCTGACCAAACAAAATCAGCATCCTTCTTCGTCAAGGACGTGAGGGGGAGTGCTATCCTTGAGAACCCCTCCACGAACTTGCGATAATAGCCTGCTAGTCCCAAGAAACTGCGGATGTCAGATGCGGTCTTCGGCCGCGGCCAATCCCTCACTGTCTCTATCTTGGCCGGGTCCACAGCTAACCCAGCCCCACTGATCGTGTGCCCCAGGAAAGCCACCTCCTGCAACCAGAACTGGCACTTCGAAAATTTTGCGTACATCTGTGCCTCCCTCAACCTCTGCAGGACCTGTGCCAAGTGCTCAGTATGCTCCTCCCGAGTCCGAGAATAAATAAGGATGTCGTCGATGAATACTATCACGAAGCGATCCAAGAAAGGCTCGAAGACACGGTTCATCAGACTCATGAATGCGGCAGGAGCATTCGTGAGCCCAAAAGGCATCACCGTGAATTCGTATAGTCCATAGCGCGAACTGAAAGCCGTCTTCGGTATGTCTTCTTCCCTGATACGGAGCTGATAGTAGCCGGATCGCAGATCTAACTTGGAGAACCAGAATGCTCCCTGTAGTTGGTCAAATAACTCATCTATCCGAGGCAGAGGATAGGTGTTGCGGACCGTCAACCGGTTCAGCTCCCGGTAATCTATACACAATCGCAGTGATCCATCCTTCTTTTTCACAAATAGAACTGGTGCTCCCCATGGTGATGAACTAGGCCGTACAAATCCTGACTCGACTAGCTCCTGCAGTTGAGTTCTGAACTCTGCTAACTCTCTAGGAGCCATCCTGTAGGGTGCTCGGGACACCGGCTTCGCTCCCGGCACTAGCTGAATCCTGAAATCCAAGTCTCTAGCAGGCGGTAGCCCGGGCAATTTCTCCGGGAATACGTCGGAGAAATCCCGAACCACCGGAATATCTGAGATAGTCGCCTCTGTCCCCACCATCTCGAAGCAGACAATATAGACTTCTTCACCCTGCTCATGGGCCTTCACAGCCTGTATAGAAGATAATAGTAGGTGGCAGACAGGCTGGATACCTTCAACGATAACATGAGAGTCGCCATGTCTCAGCGTGATCCTCCTGGACGGACAATCTATCTGGGCATGGTTCCGGTGCAACCAGGCCATGCCCAAGATCAAGTCAAAGTCCTGCAGCTTCAGAATAGTCGCCGGCGCCTCAAAAGCCTTGCCGCCAATCTCGGCCTCCATGTCGCAATGTGCAGTAGTCCGCAGCTCCGACCCATCGGGTAGGCGTACCCTCATCTCTAGTCCAGGGAACCTCTCCACGCCTTCGAGTCCGTCGATGAAGGCCTCGGATACGAACGAGTGTGACGCACCCGTGTCGAAAAGAGTATGGGCAGGCTTGCCGCTGATCATGACTATGCCTGAGGTTTGTTTATGTGAAGGTTAATTGTTATCCTATGGTTCCAGGTACTATATATATATCATTGGAAAAATTTAAGGAAACTCAAAATTAACTTCAAGTACCTGTAATGACCTCCTCGGGATTCCTCGGCTCTGTGAGGTCCAAGGCGTATATCTGCTCCTGCTCGCGCCTCCTGCCATGATATCCCCGGCCTCGGCCTCGTCCTCGGCCTCGTCCTCGGCCCTGCTGTACTGGGGCCACTGGAGGTGGAGGAGGAGGAGGGGGATGGAATCGGTGCGGGCACTCCGACCTGATGTGCCCAGGCTGGCGGCATCCGTAACAAACCACCTGTCGGTGGCCTCGGTCATCCTGTCTCCTCGGATCATGTATCTGTAGAGGTGGGGGAGCCAAAGCTGGAGGAGGCCCCTGCTCCTGCCTGAAGTTGGGACGACGACGTCCCCCACCCCTCCTGTATCCGATGGTCCTGCCTCTCTGAGAGCCCCTACTGCTCTCACCAGATGTCGATCCATCAAATGGTCTCTTCCCTCCGGCTCGCACCATCAGCTGGTCAGCCTCCAGCTTCTTCGCCATCTCAATGATCTGTCTGGATGTGCCATGTGAAATGAATAACAGAGCCTGCCTCAGATCATCCCTGAAGGCCCCGGTAGAACCTCTTCGCATACCTCCTGTCGTCGGTGTCCTGAATCCCCGCGAACCTGGCCAAGTGGGAGAACTCCCTCTGGTACTCTATCACTGATCTAGTCCCCTGCTTGAGGTTCAAAAACCTCTCCTCCAAAGCATCCCTGTCCGTAGTAGAGACGAAGTGCTCCAGGAACACATCGCCAAACTCCTCCCAAGAAATCTCTGACAACTCAAAGTCCGCATAAGTAGTCTCCCGGACTGACTTCCACCATCTCTTCGCGTGGGCCTCTAGCACGGAGGTGGCTAGAGGTACTGCCTGGCCGACTGGGCAGCTGATGCCCGCTAAGATCTCGTGTATGGCCTCCAGCCATTCTTCTGTCTTCACTGCATCCTCTGTCCCACGGTACGTCGGTGGGGACAGGCTCTTGAATGCACTCAGCCAGCTCGACCCCGGATTTGGCTGTGGAGCCGGGACTTGCTGGGCTCTAAAGGCATCCAAAATCGCCGTCAGGGTCTGCCCCATCTCCGTATGTAGGAATGGAGTGGCAGCTGGAGGGGGAGGAGCCACATTTTGCGGCGCTGCGACCTGTGGAGGTTGCATAAAGGTAAGGTTAAGGCAAAATTGGCCTATCAAATTGTACTTTGTGGACCATTTCTGTGACTTTTGTACATGGGCACACCACTGCTTCCGTTGCATAGTTTGTCCGCAAACTAATGCTGGGGCGGGGGTGGTGCCATGTTGTGGACTTCTTTCTCATATGATCGTTGTTCGAGTGATACCAGTTTGTAAGACCCCCCCTCCCCCTTACCAAGGAGGGCTACCGGATCTTATGCCCAGAACCGCCGTCTTACGGTGGCACTAACTCACGGGTTAGTCGACACCGCAACACGCCGATTCTGCCGGCTAGTACGATCATAAACCTGTAGGCCAATATGAGAAATAAGAAGTAAAACTGTATATGTAAAAATACCAGTCCACAAGCCACTGTATAATCATGAAAAGAGATGAATAGTACAATATATAGTCCACAAAAAAGTACAGAAGAAAGAGTAAAAAGGGCTTATGCCCAGTACATCAAATCTCTCTCTCACAAAATAGTAAATGCGGAAGCTAAACTAGAACATCAAGACTCGTCCCACCTGAGGACGCACAGTAGTAGTGGTAGTCTGCTGACGCGGTATCTGCTCCTCATGTCCTGCCTCCTCGACGTGCTGGTGCTCCATCTCCACGGGCTCCTAAAAATAGTTGGTCACCGACCATTAGTCAAAAAGACTAAGTCGTTTCCTCCACACCTCGCCCCGCAGCTCCTAGGCACCGAGCGGGAGGACGAAGCGGAGGACAACAAGGGGTAGCAAAATGGAAGCAGGTGACAATATCTATCTAAAGTGGTACTAAGTAATGAAATTCTACACTAGTAATGCTAAGTACAGTACAAGTAGTAAGTAAGTAAGAGCGGAGCAGTAAAGGAAAGTAAAGAAACAGCAGTATGAACAAGTAAATAAACTAAGCTACCACTAAGCTATCATCACAAACGTACCCTAACTTATATAAATGCCCATACAAATATATAAGTTAGGATTTCCAGGAAATTTAACTTATCATATAAAAGAGCCCATACTAATTTATATGATAAGGATCTATGAAGCGTATGACCTAATATGAATGAATGATATGATGCAGTTTTATGCGCAGACAAGTGTAACTCACACACAACGACTCTGTGATCACAGACCTTTAGTTCCCACTTTTTGAGAGCTAGCATCACTCTCGGGTACCACCGCTGTGGCTACGGCAGCAGCGGAGCGGGCGTCTCCGCTTCTAGACCGGTATGCACACTACCAAGCCTTAGACCCCTCTCATACGCCTCTGTACACGTCCAAGGTGCACTCTAGAGTCTCGCGTACGTACTTTGCTGACAAACCCGTCAGTCTTGTTGGGTCGGATGTGTGTTATCGGGGGTCGTCCTCCAGACCGCAGTGTAAAACAACCCACTGGCCCCTCTAACTCCCACAACCGCCTGGTGCACCGTACTGCCATCGGTGTGACGAACGGCCAGTACCGCATGCCCCGCCACGATATTTATGCACATGCAAGTAATTCATACCGAGCCTTCCGCTCGCAGGACCAAAACCCGTCCTGAATCCCTCAAACCCAAACCCGGGTGAGAACGCACATTAGTGCCTTTATGTCAATTCCCTCCAACCCTAAACGGGTGAGCATATATCATGAAACTCTCCAACCCAAACACGGGCGAGAAGGTACAACCATGTCCTAACCTATTAAGCTACTCTTGTCTACGGTTTATTATACTTAGAGATTTAAGGTTAATCCCAGGACTGCCCCCGGTATTCCCTGTGAAGGGCTCTCAAGGGGCACTAGGAACTGTGTTGGGATTACGCCCAGCGTTCCCTTTCGCAAGGATACTTATTTTAGTTGATGACTACCCATGTATCTCCCCAGCTCTCCTTATTGCTTAAGTATAACCCTAGTGACTTAAGGTGTTACCGGGAACCGACGGTCTTCCGCCGATCCCCCACTCCAGTTGATGACCAAGACTTGCACTTTTGATCCCTCACTAAGACAACTCTACCCACCAGGGTCACTCATGTTGAACTCTCTCTTATTTCTGCCGATAATCAATCCCCTGGTAATTCCCTAAGGCAAGACCTATTTGTGTTATATGCAGACCATGACCTATGTTTACCCTAGAAATGTGATCTTCCAAAACTTAAGGCATCTTGCCTCTAAATATTTATCCTAGGGTATTATGGACTAAGGGAACTACCCTAAGGATTCTCATAATTTTTCCTGGCCAAATGGTCATTTAATTAATTCTCTTAATTTAAATGCTCGGCCACATTACACATGAAGTGATTTAATTAAGCATCCTCTGACTTAGGAAATTTTTCCTAAGATGTATATTAACCAAATATTGCAGCCTTCAGAATTTCATAATTTTCCTTAAGTTATTTATTGTCATTTTCTATTTAATAACAATCCCACATAAATTCCATTTTACACATGAAGTATAAGCATTATATACTCAAAAATTCCAGAAAATTACAGAGCCTTTAAGACACTAAATCATGGCTATTGGCAGAAAATCATCAAAATTGAATGTAAGATAGCCTATGGGGTTCCATTATAAGGTATTTACCAAAATGCCATTGTACTAGTTTAACACAAGTAATACATCCAATAAAATTCTGAGAAATTCATGATAAACTAATATCAACATTTTGTGACAGTAGAATAAATCCCAAATTTTTCAGAGGTATAAATATATCATTTCAAGAATTATCATGATAAGGGTAAAATGGGAAATTTAGGGTATCTACTCCAAGGTTCTTCAAAACAGAGAAATCATAATTTTCCTAGGTCAAGTGTGATGTAATCTATGCCTTGGTAATGTTGTTTGGATTTGTTCTTGAATAAATCCTATTTTCCAATTTTTAATTCCAAAATAGCTATTTATAAAGTAAATTCCAATAAATGGAATTTTGATTCCAAAAATTACATTATTAATTTGAAGAGTGCCATTTACCCTAATGAGCCACTATAAATAATTTCATAATCCTTGCATGCAACCATTGGGCTAAATTCACCAAATTACATTTTTACTATTTGCACACCAAGCCTTAACATAGGCTATCACATGCAAGTGGATTCTCCCACATGCAGTGATCCCAAGGTGCTGAAAATTTTATCATGCACCAAGGGTGACCTCACTGACCCACCACCAAAAATTGGGGCCATGGGGAGGAGTAGAACTCCATATATATCATTTATTTAAATTTTGATATTTTACCAAAAACTATAGGAAAATATTTTCCAAAAATTCCTAAATTTTGGCAGGAGGTAAGTAAGCCCTAATCATGCATGTGCCCAAAATTTGGGTCATGGTGTCTAGTATTGAGACCAGGGCATCCAATATATTTTCTGCCCTAGTCTAGGACCAGTCCTAGGAAAAATGTCCTACAGGGCTGTACTCTACCCCAAAATGTGTGTTTAGGGTGGCATATTAAAGGTAAGACCCTAGGCTACAATTTTCATTAAGGGCCTAAGTTCTGGAAATGCCTCTAAGAGGCCTAAATTTAACTTGCAAGAGGGCTGAATATATGTGACAGAAATGTTACTATTCATTTATTAATCCTGATTTATATTAAAATCGGCGCACGAATCTTAAAGCAAGAATGGACGGAATCGGGTTATCGTCTACCTCCAGCCAACGGCTGAGATCGAGCCGACCTGGAGCGATTTTGCCGGCGGTTTCCGGCCAGCTGAGGCGTCGCCACCTCCGGCCAATGGTGCCATCACCTTCACGGTGGTGGTGGCTATCATTTCCCGGCGATGGGGCGGCGGGAGACGGCGGCGACGGCGATCCCGAGCGGTTTCAGAAACTTAGAATTTTCTAGATTTTCTCACATGGCATCGGGCTCAATTGAGCCCGATCTCTCGCCTATTTGATCTAAGAAGCTAGTGCGGGTAGAGGTGAAGTGAAACGCACCATAATCGGGGCTTGGCTGCGGGTCAGGCGGCGGTTTGCCGTGGTGGTGGTGCGCCGGCGAGCTCCTCCCCGAAAGTTGCATTCTCCACCGTTTTCCATGTGTAAGTAGTCGAATTCCACTCCTCTGGACCTTCTGAAGCTAATGGAGGGGTCTGTTTGGACTGAGGTGGGCTATAAGTGGAGTTAACTCCAAGGTGAGCTCGGTTTGAGCTTTGGAGGCTTCACCCATGGTGCCATGTGGCTCTCAACTCTGGTATTCTGCTGGAAATGAAGAGGGGAGGTCAGCCACCTGGTTTTGGGCAACCAAAACCAGCTGATGGGGTGGCCATGTGGCCATTATTCCCTTCATTCCTCTTTCTCTCTCCTCTTTTCCTAAAAATCTCAATTTTACCCCCTTGCATGTACTCTCTCTCCTGATTTAGAGGGGTAGGACTGGTCTTGTTCACTTGGGCTGACTTTGGGCCAATTTTAGTGGGCTTGGTCCAAGGGAACTTGACTTGACCTTCATTTCACTCTTTAGGTCAATTTGTTGACCAAATTGACTTTTAGGGTTGACTGGTCAACTATGGTGGGTGGACTGACCCCACTTGGTGGAAATGGGTCTAGTGGCACCACCCAACTTGGTTTGGGTCAAGGGGGTGCCCCACTTAGGTTAATTAGGCCTATGGGTGTGGGTTTGACCAAATTAAGCCCAAGGTTGACCTTGGTCAACTGGGGTCAAAATGTTGACCCAGTGACATACCCTAGGGTCCACTTAGATTGTTTTTAGGGTTAGGGCAATGTGGTGGGATCATGGTGTGGCTAGGGTCCTTAATTAGGCTAGTTTGACCTAGTTTGACTTGGTCCTATAGTGGGCTCCACATGGCTACCACCCACTATCTAGGGTCAAACCTAGTTGATCCCCTTAGGTCTCACCTCATGCCTAACTCAATCTAAGTTGAGGGGTCCAGAAGTAACATGGGATGTTACAGTGTTATTGTCCAACCTTGTGAGCGTTAATATTATTCTAATGAAATCGATGGTATACATAAATTTGGTATCAGAGGGAGGTTGTTGTTGATTTCTTAATCGGCACCATCCTTCGTTCATTCGACAGGCTAATTTTGTCAAAAGAAAAAAAAATTATTTTGTCAAAATATTACTGCAAAAACAGAATTCAGCAAATATAAAAAAAAAATTCTGCAATAACAAAATAATTTTCTGTTCTGTCAATAGCAGCCTAAAATTCTCAATTAATTCAATCCGACCGGGGCATCGAGTTTGGCCACAACATCCCAATTTACACTCAAATCTTTTAAAAAATTTATTTCTTTATTTTTTAAAAATTTAAATTCATTGAACTTAAAAGTAAATCATATTTTAAAAAGAATGTTTATTAAACCACCTATTTTATTTATAGGTATTGATATGACATTTATTTATAATTTTCATTATATCTATTGTCATTAAATCACGTGTCTTATAACAATCGATATCATATTTGTTTTCATACTTAAAGTTTATATCAGTTTTTTTAATGTTACTGCGATAGAACACGGGGGGTCTCTGTTCGCCCAATTGAGGCGAACTTATTGTCGTGCGGGGCATAGACCCCCACCCCATGTACTACCACTCGTGTGTAGTACACACACACACACACACACACACACACACACACACACACACACACACACACACACACATATATATATATATATATATATATATATATATATATATATATATATATATATATATATATATATATATATGTTTTTGTGTGTGTGTGTGTGGACACACACAAGTTTATCACTAGGCAAGCATTGAGTTTGAGTATAATTAACAATTTTGTTATTATATTTTATGGCAAAGTAGATAAGAAAATTTATTGACTAATTTTAACTCATTATATACAATCTTCATTTTTATTCGAAAATTATATAAAAAACGTAGTGTCATATTTATATTCATTTTTAAATTTGATATATTTATCGTAATAAAATTTTAATAACAAAATATTACTAATAGTAATGAAAATCTCTTTGTCATAAAATTTTCTTGGTATGGTTACAATTGCTGGTTATTGTGAGAACACTTTACAATTCATAGCGTATCATTGATTTTGTTATAGATGTTTGCTTTTATAGTACGAATTATTTGTTATTGTAACAGAATATAAAATACATATTACAAAAAAGTACTATTTCGTAATGAAGTAAAAATCTCTTTACTAAATACAACTATTAGTAACAAACTATGTTTTAGTTGTATTTTATTCCTTACAAAAGTTGCAATTTGTTGCAGTGAATCGATGAATGTTTTCTTAGTGACATATATTGAAAAACAATTTCTAGCGTCAATAATGAGGACAAAATGAAATGCTTTCAAAACATGAAAGCTCGCAAAACAATCTTGTAAGCAATGTTATTTATATCTTTGTACTATTGTATGTGCATTTTTGTATAATTTGTCATATTAATCTACTTGTTTCATATTTTTTTTGATTTATTTAGTATTGTAATTTTTAAGTCTGTTCCTACTAAAAAATTCCTACATCCTCCACTAAACATATTGCCAAAAAAATTCAGGAAAAAAATGTAACACAATGTTCGGTCGGATTTTAAGAAAACCAGATCTCCAACCAGATATTATTTTTAAAATATTCATTCTATGTGCTTAAATTATTTTTAAAAATTTTCTAATTAATATTTTGAAAATTGATTAAATAAAAAACAATTGATTTTTGATAAAAATTAATTTTTCATGTGTCACCATTCCATTCTCTCCTACTGGTAAGGATGGCTAGAATTTCCCCACTTACACGAGTAATATTTAAGTACGGATAGCGTTTTCTGTATTGGGAGTGGGTGAGTTATAAGCCGTTCAGCTTTAAATCTATGATTTGTGCTTTAATAAGCTTTAACAAAATAAACAATAACAAAAAAATCAAGAAAACACTGGCACTCCTTTCATACCCACAGGTCTGTCAGCAGGGCTCAGAGACAACACAAGACCGCTGTCTATCAATGTCAACGGATTCGTGTGAAAGAAGAAATTGGAGGGGCACCTCGACACTTAAATGCAGACAGCACGTGAAATGTGAAGATCCAAAGGCGCGCATTAATGACTTCCCAACTCCTCAACTAGAAACTAGACACCATCTATCTTCCTCAATAATTAGCTAAGCCACTCAGTTTTCAACTCTCTCAGGCTATATATAGTGGCCAATAACGAGTAAGTTGAAGGCATCACTGACTCAGATATAACTACAGCATACACAAATCTCTTCAATCCTTCTCTCCAAGAGAACAAAAATGGCGTCAAAGGCTCTGCTGGTACTTTATAATCTCCTTTTCACCGCGCTCCTAGTTTCCGCTGAGGTGGCAGCTCGAGAACTGGCTGAGGAAACCAGTGGGTTAATTTTTCATAGCGTATCTATTTAATTCTTCCCGCATGTGTTATATATTTATATATCTAACTACGTGCAGAAAAAGACAAAGAAGGTGGAAAAGGATTGCAAGACTACGGTCAGGACGGCGGCTATTACGGCCGTGGAGGTGGAGATTACAACCGAGGTGGCGGCGGTGACTACAACCGTGGTGGCGGGGGTGACTATAACCGTGGTGGCGGGGGTGATTACAACCGAGGCGGCGGGGGTGACTACAACCGTGGTGGCGGGGGTGATTACAACCGTGGTGGCGGGGGTGATTACAACCGTGGTGGCGGCGGTGACTACAACCGAGGAGGCGGCGGTGACTACAACCGTGGTGGCGGGGGTGATTACAACCGAGGTGGCGGCGGTGACTACAACCGTGGTGGCGGGGGTGATTACAACCGTGGTGGTGGGGGTGACTACCACCGTGGTGGAGGTGGTGACTATCACCGTGGTGGCGGCGGTGACTACAATCATGGCGGGGGCAACCTTGGTTAGTCCCCGCCTCGTTGCCCCTACGGTTGCTGCAGCCGTGGGAACTACGGCGGATGCTATTGCTTGCCTGAACGCAACGTCTGAGGAATTGGTAGAGAGTTTTATATTTACTCGTGTTATGTACTTTCTTAAGTTCTGCATGCACGCATGTACAGGTATGTACGTAAAGAAGGGCGTGAGTAAAGCTATAGTTAAATAATCATGATTAGGGGAGAACTGCAAGTACTGGGTCTAGTTGTTTTTGATTTCTCTCATTCTATATAAAAGCTTGTAGCTGCTGAAGTTTATTATATTACCTGCATTCGGAAAAATAACAGTTGACTCTTGTTAATGTTTTTTTTAGTTTCTCAAAACAGTATCGTCTTGAAGGTCACCAGTGGTTATCCTACTGTTAGGAGAATTAGACGGTTTTAGCTCCAAGACAGATCACAGATGCTCAAACGGTAAGATGAAAACAAAGTAGCAGTAACAATAGACATTTTTAACTTGAAAAATTCATAAATGCTGAAAACTAATAACCATGCGATCGTCGGGCCAAAACTTACTATTTTCCATTTGTTTATAAGTATTTTCATTCTCCAAAGGGTGACAGATCATCTCTACGTCATAAGTTTTGATTATATATATAAAAAATAAAAAACTAAGTCCACAGACTTCCACAATGTGTCCATAAGAGCATCCGTGAGAGCGTTCTCTTATGCCTTCTCACGACTCAATGAAGCGTCAAAGTGAGTGTTTATCATTGAGCAAACTAGAGAGAGAGAGCAGAGCGTGTAACACTCAAGGTTTCCGACAGTTTAAAAACAACAAATTTCCTTTTTGGAGCTATTGCTGCCGATAGCGCGATATCGCCCGATGTTAGTGATCAGACCGATATAATTGATGCAGTCGATTTGCTACCGCTGGCGAGAATGATATCGCCTTCCGATAGTGATCAGGCTGATGCAATAGATGTTGTCAATGTAGTCGAATTGCAACCGCTAACGATAACGATATCGTCTGGCGATAGTGTGCCACGTGGCAGACTATAACATGTCAGTTGACAGTGAAGCAGTAGGTAAGCGGTGTAACATTCCTGGACTGGAAAGGGAATATAGCATGGGTCCGGCCGGGGCCCTACGTCATACAAGATTCACAAATCATAATGCTATTAATTGATATAAGTAAACTACCAAACCACCTCATTAAATTATAACAAGGTACAACAAAAACTTAGGAACTAGAATAAAAGTACTCCACCGAAATTAATGTACATAACCTTAAGGCCTTACATGGCTTTTAACGAAAGAATACAAAAAACTACACAAAAACCCAAAAATGGAGAAAGCACTGCCTAGCTCCTCAACAATCCATGGGCTCCAGCCCATTACACACCACTACAAGCTTCGCCCCCTGAAACAAAAACAAACAGTCGGTGTAACGAAGGTGCTGGGAATATTGCTCTCAATGATCCCTTGATTTGAAGAGGCATCACAATCAATACTAAGATCATAATTGTATTTGATGTTGTTTAAATTCATTATGTGTAGGATGTTTCTTAGAATAAGTTTAGAAAGGTTGTCTAAGTGATAGGGACAGGTGGTCACAAGGAAGAAAGGTGGAGAGACAGGCGTTCAGTGAAGCCAGTTCACTCAACATCAGATGTCAAGGAAGGATGCAGAAAAGATAGAAAATCGTCTAAGTTCACAGACATCGAGTGAAGCCAGTTCACTACACGCTAGATGTCAAGGAAGGATGCAGAAAAGACAGAACACCGTCTAAGTCCACAAGCATCGAGTGAAGTCAGTTCACTCAACGTCAGATGCCAAAAAGTACCGAGTAAAGCTAGACAGGCAAAGCCCCATAGTTTACATAGGCAGAATTGCGGCTAAGTCCACATGCATTGAGTGAATGCGGTTTACTCTATTGGAAACCTATTACTGATTTGGGATAGGATAACTGTTATTTTTTTAGGTTGATTAGATTGACCCAACTTGTATAGATCAAGGGTCATAGGTTTATTTCCAGGGTTGCTTCTTTAGAAGGATTTCAGAGAAGTTCAGATCGACGAATGCAGAATCCAGATCAACGAATGACAAGCTCACTTCAACAAACATCTAGCTCAGTTCGACGAACTCAGGTTCCTAACTCTGAGTTCTGCTCGACGAACTCTGGGCTCCATTTGACGAACGTTGATCACAACTCAGAAGCTCAGCTTTACGAACTCCAGGCTCCGCTCGACGAACTCCAACCTCCGTTCGACGAACTCCAGGTGCAGTTTGACGATTTCCAAGCTCAGTTAGATGAATTTCTTTGAAGTGTTTAGGCAGTTTTATATTCAGAGGCAGAATGATTTTTAAATAGCTTAATTTTAGTTACACTATGATATTTAATCCTGAAATATTTTTAATGAATATAGCCATTTTCTGGCAGCATTAAATATGGATTTTCATAGAGTTATTTATCCTAATTAAATCTCAAGGGCAGTTACAATTCTCAGACATTCTTTAGACGTTTTAGAATGGATTTAATTCAAATATTTGAATTCTCCTCGGAGATTATATATTCAAATTATTGCTGGTTCAAGGGGTCACACACTCATACAAGACTGACTTAGAGAGACAAAGATACATTTATTCTGTTTCAGGCTCTCCAAGAGACAACACATTTCATATAAAGTTCTACTGGAGAGGGACAACATTCTTGATGGCCTACACCCTAAAGAAAAGCTCGTCTCCTTAATCACAAATTCTAATCAAATCAGGGGGAGCTTTTTGCATCATCAATCCACTTAGTCTTCTCAAAGAATTTTGAAAGAGAAGACAACATTAACTTTTAGTTTACTTCCTAAACTGTGTACAGGGTTATAATTTCCTTCAAAAATTAACCTCTTGATTCCTAAGGCACATGATCAAAAGACTTAAGCTTTGTTTTTCGGCACCAGATCAAAAGTTCAAAAGGGTTGCTAGATCTCCATTAGAAAATAGATCTTCTGGTGATAGGGAATCTAATCAAAAACTTGTAGTGGATTCTTACCAGAGTGGTAGAAGAGTAGATCTACCCAGATTTATTGGGGAACTACTATAAAAATTTATTGTGTCGTCTATGATGGTTTTACTTTTTTTATTTGTGTGCTGTGATTTTTCTTTATATATATATATATATATATATATATATATATATATATATATATATATATATATATATATATATATATATATATATATATATATATATATATATATATATATATATATATATCACTTACTTTAAATCCACTATAAAAACAAATCAAAGTTTTTAATAAACACTATTCACCCCCTCTAGTGTAAAATAGATCTATCCCTCACTTTCACTACAACAAAGTTGTCATACGGCGACATTTTTTTATGCCTTTAGTGACGTTTTCAAAGCGTCACGATAGTTTTGGTGACGTTTATAAAAACATCACTAAATCGTCACGATTGCACATGTCGCTGTAGCACCTTGCGACGCTTTCAAAAAAAAACGTCGCGATTGACATGTACTCTACAATGACGTTTCTCTCAAAAAACGTCGTAATTGACAATTACTCTACGGTGACACTTTTTCAAAGAAATGTCATGATTGACAATTGTTTTACCGCGACGCTTTCCAAAAACGTCATTATAAGCAATTAATTTATCGTGACACTTTTTACAAAACATGAAGCTAAATATTAACATTAACACGATGTTTTTTACAAAACGTCACTATAATTAAAACTCTATAATGACGTTTTTAAAAAACGTAATAACCTTTTACATTTGAGAAAAAAAATTAAAACAAATTAAATTTATGATAATCTAAAATGAAAAATAATTATGTTTTTAAAATCTTAATTAAAATTATAAATATAATTTTTTATAAATTTTTTTAACATTTAAAATATTTTGAGAGTGATATTAAGAAATGTTGAGAAATTTTTTACAACTTGTCCAAATAATATATCTCTAATTATACCAAAAATAAAAATAAAAAATACCCACATAATACATCATCATTAAGTTTGACGAGTATAAACATGCAAAAGATCACATTTATGATCAACAAACTTGTTCCAAGTGAATATAAACTTACAAAAAAACATAATCATTCAACATATATATTGTTTTCAAAATCATTCAACATTTAAAATTTCCCAAAAAACATTAAATAAGTTTCAAAATCATTCAACATTTAAACTTTCAAAATAACATAATTATTCAACATATATATTGTTTTCATAATCATTCAACATAATCATTCAAGTGAATATAAACTTCCAAAAAACAAAATCATTCAACATAATCATTCAAAATATATATTGTTTGAAGCATCATGCAGCTTCAAAATTTTCTTCTTTAATCATTAGCTTCATTGACATTGTATTGATGAGCATTCAACTTCTTTCATACATCATCTACCGCTCGCATCATCATTTTCAAACTTGAATCATAATAAATAAAACTGTTCAATTACCTGCAAAATAAATAAAATTGAAACACGGATTAAACATTTATTGTAATTACATTTAAAGTTAAAATAAATAACAATTGGAAAAAACACAATAACAATGTGACATAAAACAAGAAACCGCATATCTCCACATCAAAGAATAAACATTGAACATAAATTAAACATGAAATGAGCAGGTGGGGTACTTAAGAGTTTAAGCAACTTCCACATAATATAATTAAAAACTGTTGGCGACAGATTCACACAACTTCTTACAACAATTTGGGCACAAATCTTGATGTTTTGCCAAAATTGTTTGGCACAAACTGCTGCAGCAGTTTGACACAAACTGCTGCTCCTACTTGGCACAAACTGCTGCAGGAGCAGCAGTTTGTGCACAAACTGCTGTAGCAGTTTGGGGGCAACTGCTGCCAGCAGTTTGGGGGCAACTGCTGCCAGCAACATTTTCGGCCAACTGCTGCCAGCAGCAGTTTCGGCCAACTGCTGCTGCAGTAGTAGGTTGGGGCAACTGCTGGTGCAGCATCCTCAGGCCCAACTGCTGCAGCAGCAGCCTGAGGCCCAACTGCTGCAGCAGCAGTTTGCGCCCAACTATTGCACCCAGCAGTTTGCGGCCCACTTGCTTATAGGCGCACACATATAGTTCCCCTGGACTATGGATCGAGCAGTGCGTATTGTGCAGGCTAAGCAATAAATTTGAATAACATGAGAAATAACTGCACTGGAATTACAAAATTAACAATTTCACAAACTGCTGCAGCAGTTTGTGCAAAGTTTGTGCACAAACTGCCGCTGAACTGCTGCAGCAGTTTGTGCACAAACTTTGCACAAACTGCTGCAGCGGTTTGGGGGGGCAAGAACTGCTGCAGGAGCAGCAATTTGTGCACAAACTGCTGCTGAACTGCTGTAGCAGTTTGTGCACAAACTTTGCACAAACTGCAGCAGCAGTTTGGGGCAACTGCTTTCAGCAGCAGTTTGGGGCAACTGCTTTCAGCAGCAGTTTGGGGCAACTGCTGCCAGCAGCAGTTTGGGCAACTGCTGCCAGCAGCTGCTGCTGCCAGCAGCAGTTTGGGCCACCTACTGCTACAGCAGCTTGAGGCCCAGCTGCTGCGGCCTTTAGTTTGCGCCCCACTATGCCCTTTTGTGTATATAATATTTCATATTTTTCAACCACAATAGCATGTGGTTTTCTTTGTTAAATGCATCAAAAATTGATCGAAGGCATCAATTTTCTTTAATATTTAGTTGGATTTGATAACTCAAAACCTGAATATTTTTCTTGAAACATGCAGCTAGCTCTCAGAATATGATGACATGGTAAGGAGGGAGCAACTCTAGCTACACTCTCCATACATTGATTGAATGTATACTAAACCCTTAACTAAGATAAAATAAGGTGCTAAAAATTATGCATTGATTGAATGTATTATTACTTCAAACAATGTACGACCCTCCCTTTTTGAGTTCAAAACATGACTAAGGGGAGCCTTATGTTACCAGTAGGTGATACCAATCCGATAGCGATAAATTAGTCTGTAGAATGTGTTCGGAGATGAACATCCCAGCTCATTCCGTGACTGCTGCAGCAGTTTGTGACTGATGCAGCAGTTTGTGACTGCTGCTGCAGCAGTTTGTCAAACTGCTGCTGCAGCAGTTTGTCAAACTGCTGCTGCAGCAGTTTGTCAAACTGTTGCAGTTTGGGGCGACTGCTGCAGCACCAGTTTGGGGCTGTCCCAAACTGCAATAGCAGCAGCAGTTTGGGACAGCCCCAAACTGCTGCAGCAGTAGTTTGGGGCAACTGCAAGAGTAATCTTGGATCTCAACATATATAATAAATCTACACATGATCCAAATACAGAATTTTTCTCTTGCAAAAAGCATGATAGCAAAAAGATCAAATTTCAAGTACAATACTATATAGCATAAAAGAGTATGGAGCCTCCATGTCAGTCCTTTTCTAAATTGTACTCTCTTTTCTTTTTTTACTCCAAATGCATGGTGACATTTTGTTGAAATTAGTACCAAATAACCAGCCAGTTTCAGAAGAATATAAGTCGATCAATCTAACTTTAAATCATGCACATATATGAAGCTTTGAAGCAGTGGTGCTAAGAGGAAAAAATGAGTAAAGCAAGTCTTTTCAGCAAATTAAAAGTAGTCCTTAAAAACAAAAGAACCATGGTAATCATTATCATATGAAATACATCAATATAGGTCAGCCATAAGTAGTCTAAAAGCAATTATACGTACCAGGAAATTAGTTTATCAGAAAACATTTCGACCAGGCTGAAAGCACAAACTGAGGCCAAACTGCGTCCAACAATTTTGCACAAATTGCGGCTAGACTGCGGCCAGATTGCGGCTAGACTGCGGGTAAAATTTAATATCATTTTTCATTCAATTGAATCTCAAAGAATAATATAAGAAGGTAGAAATCAAACCTTGATTCGAATTGATATTTATAGTAGGATATGGTGTTGTGGTGTTGTTAGGGGTAGCCTCATTTATATTTGATCTTCCAATAGAGGCCATCATTCTCAAAAACTGCACAAATAATACATATTTATAAAACTATTGCAATTAAAATAAATATTATTACTTGGATTTAAACACAATTATTACTTGGTCCGGTGATAGATGTATCCCTGGTCCTATTGATGTTCCAGGTGAATCTTCCCTAGAATTTTGTTGCGACCTGTCAGCCACAAGACTATCTATGGTCTTCTGCATGATAGACATTTGTAATTTCAATTGTTCAATCTCCCGCAACTCTTCTGGATTTGTAGATTTCAAGCCAGTTGTTCTTGAGCGACGTGATAAATCAGGGTATATCTGAATTGCAGTGACACCCAATCCCATACCACGACATCGACCATAGTATTCTTGTCCAAATGTGGATCTAAATATATATATATATATATATATATATATATATATAATTATATATATTGTGCAATACTCTAAATCGAATCAAAATGTTATAAAATACTTTTTTACCTAAATGCACCTTCATGTATTTCATTTATTGGTGTGTCAGGAGGATGCTGCGATATTTGTTCCTCGATAGCCTTGTCCAAGGCAACCTAAAAAAAGTGCACGGATGAAATTTTCAATAAACAATTTGGATATTATTATAATTTAATGAAACACTTACTTTTTTTGATATTGCATCATCATTCACCATAGTTTTCCCATTTTTCTTGCTTGTGCGACTATCTAAGAACATGTCAATGAGAGTTGGCTCTCTGCCCAATTCAATTTCCTTATAAAAAATCAATTATTCAGCTTTATGTACTAAAGTAAGAAATAATAAGGATATATATTTATATATATGTATATATGTATACCAAGTCCTTTTTTCGATTAGCAAGACTCATCCGTCCAAGAGTATGTGCACCAATATTTTTTGGCGACATGCTTTATTTCTTTCACTTATACTCTGCCACATCAGAAAATTCATTCTAAATCTTTTAAAATGTTGGAAATTAAAAAAAAACCTTGGAAGAATAAACAAATAAAGATACAATACCCTTCCTTTTGTAGAATACCAATATTTCACAATGTCAACAAATTGGCTTTCTGGCATATCTGTAGGACCACCACGTGCAATAAGTGCTTCTGGAGTATCCAATGGGTCATAATATCATTTTTTAAAAGTTGACTTCCAATTCCTAAAGCTTTCTCTTATAATTTCCATGATAAGCTTTTTGTCAGTCTCAAATACAAGAAATCTTTGCTGCATGAATAAACATAAAGCTTATAAATTTTATTTAATATTCAATAAAATCATGATGCTTATGTGCACTCACCTTAACCATACTCCATGAAGTTTCCTTGCTATACTGGGACACATGCGTCCAAGATAAAGGAGTCATTGGAAATAATGATGTATTTCGTGCAAGTGTGCCTAAGAACGATGAAAGTTGAGGTGCGCCATTTCCAACAAATTGCCCATGTTTGTTTTGCTCCAATAAGATAATTTTATCTGATGGCATAAGATGAATATCCTTACATGTTGTTGCTCCTCGTAACTTTTTACTTCTATTTTCACCTACGTATACAAAAATTTGATTATTGTACTTGCATTTATAGCAAATCATACAAAGAAAAACATTTATTATTTACCTGAGCTCCCTAGGACTTCATTACTAAGATTGATAGCTTCTTGATCACTATGTTGATGTTCATCAGAGCTTTCATCTGTTGAAAAATAATGTGTAGTTGTTGGATCATGTAGTGGTTCCTTGTGGGCATTTGAAGTGATCACATGAGAGCCACCGCTTACACCTTTCTGTTGATCTTTAGCTAGAGAGTTATCCCTTGAAATAAATAATTTTCTTGGAGCAAATGTTCTCTTAGGAGCCATCAAATATCTGCATGATAACAAAATCAAATATTTGCAAGATAACAAGATCCATCCATTGTTATACACTAGTAATACAACAATGTGTAGTCATGGAATGAACAATGTGTAGTTGTTATGCACAAATCAATCAGAATAGCAACACAGAATTGAAAAATAAGAAATTACTTTGATAGGATAGATCTCCAACAATGACAGGAGAATGCAAAAAGTGCTTTATTATATTGGTAATCATGGAATCGACATAATCGGCCCACTTGGAGTTTATAAATTTGCTTCCCAACCCAAACTGCATTACATCTACTGATGAACAGGGGGCTGGAAGCAAACTTGTGAACTGGGTGTAGAACTAGTTAGTTGGAAGCAAAACCAGGGTGAGATGAGAGTAGAACTAGTAAATTAGAAGCATCATATGGATACCTGTAAGGGAGTAGAAATAAGGGTAATCTTGAATTGCAGATAAATGCACATGTGAATGCTCAACATCTTGATTTATACTTCTCTTTGCAAACCAGTATTCGCAACCCGACTGTGAATTTATTCCTCTCTTTGCACAACTGTAGGCTCAATATCTGTTCTAACCATCTCGGTGTCTTCATCATCTTGATATAAATTTGGAATAATGTGTATGTCATCACTAACACATTGAATGAAGTATTCATGATCATCAACACTTACAGCTTCAAATTCTCCCATTTCATACTCATCTCGTGGTAACATCCTCATGACCAATTCCCAATTTGATTGTTTAGGATCACGAATATAATATACCATTCTTGCTTGAGAAGGGAAAATATATGGGTCATGTTCTAGTGTTGCTCCTGTATGTATCAAATTTGTGAAATTAACCAATGTGAACCCATATAAATCTTTCTTCACACCCACATTCTTTGCAGGATTAACCCAATCACATTTAAAAAGCATCACTTTAGCAAAGTCAAAGTAATCCAGCTCTACGATCTCAGTTATTCTACCAAAATAATTAATATCCTCTTGAAGCCCAACATGGTTAGACATAACTTCAACCCCACTATTTTGCGTCCTCTTATGAATCTCACTGCCTACAATTCGAAATGAAAACCCATTTATATTATATCCTTTGTAGCAAAGAACAATAGAGTTTGGTCCGAGGGATAATTGTCGTAACTGAGGGTCATCAACAATTGCACCATCTTGATTAACCTGTTATGATAAAATGGAAACATAATTCATTTCATAGTCACTCTTCATTTGTAGATCTAGGTATGAGCACAAGCATGCGTAAATTAATGTACATGCATATGATGATTCTTACTCTTTGCTTAAACCATTCTGAGAATTCTTTATGAAGTAGATTCTTCAAGCGGTCCACATCAATACATTGGGGTTGGTGGCGATTCTTCAATTTTTCTCGAAGTTCGCTATTAAAAAAATATTAATTAATGTACATTTCAAGAATAAATAATCTTTGACATAGTTTTAAAGTTTATTAAAACTTACCTTCAAAAAATTTCAAGCTCTGCACAGTTGAACAAAATATATCGATGAGCTTGCATAAGACTAATTGGATCTAGTACCTTCAAGACAACTCCCCTTGTTGCACTCCCAATTTGTGGAAGCATCCTAAATGCTGGAGTTGGAGACGTAGAATTTGCACTATTACGACTTGATCGATTAAATCGAGTCTCTATCCCTTCTAAGAACCGAGAACAAAAGGTCAAAGTCTCTTCCGCTATATAACCCTCAGCTATAGATCCTTCTGGTTTTGCTCTATTTCGTACATATTTTTTATAATGTCCAACTTCCCTCTCGATGGGATACATCCATCTAAATTGTACTGGGCCACCCAAAATAGCTTCTTGTGAAAGATGAACCATAAGATGAATCATTACAGTGAAGAATGAAGGGGGGAAAATTATTTCGAGTTGACATAAAGCCACTATTATGCGATCTTCAATCTTAAACAAATCAGAAACATTTAGTTTTTTGGAACATAATTCTCTAAAGAACATGGAAACCTCCATCAATGGTGTCACTATATGCCTTGGTAGCACTGATCGTAAACCAATCGACAACAATTGCTGCATTATAATGTGATTATCATGGCTCTTTAAGCCGTGTATTCTGCATTGCTTCAGTTTTACACAGCATGATATATTAGAGGCATATCCATCAGGAACTCGTAATGACTTTATCATTCCTAAAAAGATATCTTTCTCCATCTTACTCATGGTGAAGTAAGCTGGAGGAATAATCTCTGTGTCATCATCTATTTCTTGGATCCATAGATGTTTTAGAACCCCGAGATCCTTGCAATCCCTTCTAGCACGCACATTATCCTTGGATTTGATCGGGTCACCCAATATAGTGTTCAAAATATTATCACACACATTTTTTTCTATATGCATCGTATCAAGATAATGACGGAGTAAATTTGTCTTCCAATAGGGAAGTTCAAAAAATATACTTCTTTTTTTCTAATACTTAGTAGGTCCTCCCGAATTATTTTCTCTACCAAACACAATATGAAGATGTTTGGTTTCCTCTGATACTCTTCGTCCATTAGGAGGTTTTTTTACTACAAATATGCATTTCATGTCTGTAACGACCCCGGTTTAGGCCCATTGGGCCGCCCCACAGCGTCGCCGGCCTACCAGCAGCTCGGGTTTAGAGGTCAGAGGGCCACTACACCCTTGCCTGGGCCGGCGGCTTGTCTCGCCCCACGACACCACTGGTAGTAAGCTTAAACATCAAGGCCTGCAGGCCCATTGCACCCCAACCAAATCTCCGCGCCTGTTTATCAGCAATGGTAGGTTGTTGCCACGGGGTCTCGAACCCGCAACCTTGATAAGAGAGTCTTATTACCACTCCTCATCACCAACTAAGCTGCAGCTCAGTTGGTGATGAGGAGTGGTAATAAGACTCTCTTATCAAGGTTGCGGGTTCGAGACCCCGTGGCAACAACCTACCGTTGCTGATAAACAGGCGCGAAGATTTGGTTGGGGTACAATGGGCCTGCATGCCTTGATGTTTAGGCTTACTACCAGTGGTGCCGTGGGGCGAGACAAGCCGCCGGCCCAGGCAAGGGTGCAGTGGGCCTCTGAGCTCTAAACCCGGGCTGCTGGTAGGCCGGCGACGCCGTGGGGCGGCCCAGTGGGCCTAAACCCGGGTCGTTACAAAAAAGTACACTTTTTTTTGTAACGACCCGGCCCTTTAGACCAAGGCCGCCCGACCCACCAGTAGCCCATGGACCTTTAGACCACGGTGGTACAGCCGGAATCTATAAGACCTACAGGCCGTACACCCCAAAGCATCTCCGGCCTGTTTATCAGCACGGTGCATTGTTGCCACGGGGTCTCGAACCCACAACCTTGATAAGAAGCCTTTAATACCACTCCTCATCACCAACAGAGCTGTAATGCCCCCGGTTTTTCTGTGTTTTGTTTGACCTTTGGCTGGCGTTACGATGACGTTTTTCCGGCTCTTTGCCGTTGTAGAGCTTGGTCTTAGCTCTTAGGGTACCTTGTGTAGCCTGTTTGTAGCCTGTTAGCAAGATTCCCCAGCTAGCCGGAGTCCGTTTAATGACTCGGTTGGGCCTCTTAGGGAATGCTTGTGTTTTTGGCTTCGGGTGGTGATATCCTGGGTTTTCGTTCGTCGAATGCTAATTTCAACTTCGCAGTTGTGTTCGTAGCGTGGGTTTTTAGCTGCGATGTGAATTTCGTCATTTTCCGAGATGTTTCGGGTCTCGTGTTGTTTTGATATTGCGTGTAAGTAATTAATATGTATTGATTGTTTATTATTAAACTGATGCTTATATATATAGCCTTAGGTTAGAAATTAGGGCTCAGTTCTTTGCCTCTTTTCATTTTCTCTTTTTGGAAGAAGCCGCCGCCTGTACGAGAGGAAGAGAACCGCCGGACTACCCTAGCCTTCGGACGCCGATTCCTGGAGATTTAGAGGTCGAAATTCGATTTCGAGAGTGGATCTGGACTGCCCTCGCCTGGATCTGCATTCTTTCTGTTCCCCGGCTCGGTGCTCTGCAGCTAGATCCGAGAGTGGGGGAGGTCGCCGACCAAGTTTTTCTGGTATTGAGGCAAGTGATGCTCCCTCATCCTTGCCAAAGTTGATCATTGTCTTCTTTTGAATAAATTTTATCTCTCTCTTGCTTAGATCTTAGGTGTACGCTAGGGTTCGTTCCCGATCATACCTTGGTTAGTGTAGAGAAGTTCTAGTTGAATCTCAGTTTTCCTGAGGGATTGTGTCTATTAGGGACAGATTTGGTTCGGTTCGGGTCGAGTAGTTGCTATTGCCGATGGATGATGAAATTCTAGAGAGAGGACTCGTCCTCGTTTTGGTTGTTAGCTGGGTTTGGCGCCGATGGCCAGTCGGGGTGTCGACACATGGTGTCGACACCAGCAGCAGGGGGTGTCGACACTTGGTGTCGACACCAGCCGCAGGGGTGTCGACACATGGTGTCGACACCAGCAGCAGGGGGTGTCGACACTTGGTGTCGACACCAGCTACAGGGGGTGTCGACACATGGTGTCGACACCAGCGGCAGGGGTGTCGACACTTGGTGTCGACACCAGCTGCAGGGGGTGTCGACACTTGGTGTCGACACCAGCTGCAGGGGTGTCGACACTTGGTGTCGACACCAGCAGCAGGGGGTGTCGACACTTGGTGTCGACACCAGCTGCAGGGGTATCGACACTTGGTGTCAACACCAGCAGCAGGGGTGTCGACACCAGCAGCGGTGGTGTCGACACTTGGTGTCGACACCAGCACCAGTTGTGTCGATACCTTATGTCGACACCTGCTTGTCGTGGTGTCGACAATGGGTGCTGAGCTGGTTTTGGGGTCAGGTAGACTCGGGGTTGGTTAGGGATAGGCGTGCAAGGCCGCGTTGGTTGGACCCGACGTTTTTGCCTTGGGTTCGTGTGTTTCTTAGGATCGTTAGTGTGACCTTTCCCTAGGGGGGGGGGCATTGGGTGTTCGGCTTGTTTCTGCATGCCGACTCTTGGGTTGTGGCAGGTGGTGGAGTTTTGGTGGCCTCTGGAGGGGTGGTTTTATGTGGAGAGCTGTGGCCACCGCCTTTTTGCCCTGGTTTGGGTTGGTGTGTGTGGGACCCTAAAGCTGCCACTGTTTGACCCCTTAGCCCTTTTTAGATCTGATTTTGGTTATGTATTCAAATCCATGTTTTGACCACTGCCACTTGCCCACGTGTTAGGGCTGTTAGTCCCTTTCCTGTTTATGCTTTCTTTTCTTTTGGCATATATGTTATGTCTTGTTGCTGTTGCAGACTCTTTTGGTAGGGCATAATGGTTTTATTGCTCGCACTTGGTATGCTCTGTTGTGCTTTAGACAGTACTCTCTTCTTACTGTCACCCCCCCTTTTCTTTTGCCTTTAGCAGTTTGTTGCCGGGTTGGTAAACTCTTCTTCTTATTTTGCTCATTAATCTATTGATCTATTTACCTTTTGATTATTTTTCTTGCTGAGGTGTTCTTTTCTTAAATGCCTCAGGTCCAGGTTGTAGCCAGTTCAGCAGCTAGTTCTTTTGGAGGGGCTTGTTGGTGGCCTCTTGGGTAGCTGAGATAGCTGATCCCCGTTCTCTTTTCGTGAGGTAGTTCTTTACTTATCTGTATAGATATACATACTCGCCAGTGGGTTCGTGTCAGGTTGTTGACGCCCACTGGTGGCTTCTTGCGATGCTGGGTATGAATTTAAACTGTTGTTTTTGCCTATTTGTGGTTGGTTACTTGCCTCTGGGAAGGATTTATGCTAGGTTGCATGTTAGATATTTTAAAACCTAAAGGCACTATTATATATACCCCATGCATAACATGTTTCTAAAACAATGACACTATTTTTCCTCAGCGTAAAACACTATCTTTCATACATACTATATTCACCTTAGAGTCGTGCATACCATGAGTCGTCCCCCGGGGACTCTTATGCTCATTTAGGATGTCAACTTAATTGAACTAAAGTATTTTCTGCTCCGTATAAATATAATTTTAACTGTGGACTAGCTGATCCACCGTGCCGAGGGATACAGCCATTCAACTTAACTGGTTTTCTTTCATATTAATCTACGTTTTTCCTTAAAATCTAAAGTGTAGAGTTTTGCCCGAACGTGTGCAGTTATCCCCTGCACGACGTGGCATCACGGCACGTATTTTCTCTTGCTCTAGTATGATTTTATCGTTGAGAAAATGTGGGTTGTGACAGTTGGTATCAGAGGGAGGTTGCTTGACAAATGGTCGGGCAACCTTTCCCTTGTCTGCATTAGTGGTTAGTGTCATACCATACACACACCGATATGTCATCAGCACGTCTTTGCTAAAGCACGAACACTACACTCATGAGCATAAAGAAGTATACGGGGCATATTATGTAGTATGAGATGCATAATATGTGTTTGTATATGGATCCATCATAGGAGGCAACATGTGAGGGTTATGTAGTATGGGATGCATAACCTCACCACATGAATGCGGCTAGCACGTTTTCTTTTCGTTGCATGGGAATGTTATGTAGTATGGGATGCATAACATTTTCATGTGTACGCCGCCCATGGCATGCACTAAGGCCTTTTTAGAATGCATAGCACATCATGCATAGCATAACATTTCATAAGCACAACATGCCAAGCTAAAGGTTTGCAAGATGACATATGTACACACATGGTTTTGAGTCAAAAAGAATACAAATGCATGCATTCATGGTGTAGGCACCTGAGTTAGTATGATGGTGGTGAACCATCTTAGGTTAAGCATAACATCATCATGGTAAAAAAACAACTCCCAGAGCAAGTTTTTGCAGTTGAAGTTCATACTTAAGTGTGTTTATCCGTACCGAGTAGTTTTGTTCTAGCTGATGGGCTAGGTCTTGTCTAAAGCTTGTGCGATTTTAGGATGGCGAGACATCCTATGACGAGATCGACCCCCCAATCCGAGGGTGAGACGTCAGGAGCGCATGGAGATGCATTGGTAGAAAGCTTGCTGTAGAGTAATGAGGCGTTATCGAGGCAGGTAGTGGCTATGCAGGCTTAGATTCAGTCCCTTGTAGCAGTGGTGGCGGGACAGACCCCGAGAGCTTAGGACCCCTCTGAGGGGGTAGTTGTTCCTGCCCCTCCTGCTCCTCCCGTGCCTTTGGTTGTGGTGCCCTCGGAGATGACGTTCATATCCCAGTTTCAGCGGCTGAGGCCCCTTACCTATGATGGCAGGCAGATTTCATGATTTTGGATGACTGGCAGATTACCATTGAGGAGATGTTCTCTTACTCAGGGATTACGGACGATCAGAGAGTGATGCTCGCTGCCTACCAGCTCAAGGGCTTAGCAAAGAATTGGTGGCTGAGGGAGAAAGAGAGCTTAGTGGCAGGATGCACTTGGGAGTCATTTAAGGTGATGTTGTTAAGTAAGTTTCTGCCTTCAGTCGAGCGGGACCGGCTAATGAATGACTTTCTTCACTTAAAGCAGAGGAAACTCACGGTTAGTGAGTATGAGATTGAATTTAGTAAGTTGAGTCGGTTTGCTCTGGGTTTGGTGAGTGTTGAGGTAGACCGAGTTAAGCGATTTCTGGGTGGATTAAGAAGCGACATTCAGCAGTTAGCGAATGCCTATGGAGCAGTCAGTTATGCTGGCGTGGTTGAAGCTGCCTTGAGAGTTGAGGCCATTGAGAATGCCAAGAATAGAGGCCAGCAGTTGAGAAAGGATAAGCGGAAGTCCGGTGGAGGGAAGAGCCCTCAGGAACCCGATGCTGTCTCGAGAAAGAGGATCAAAGAGATTTGTAGCTTTTGTGGCCGGCCAGGCCACCCCTTTGAGAAGTGTTTCAAAAGGTTGGGAGCATAGAAGAAGGAACAGGTGCACGCGATTCAGGGTGTTTCCAGGGGAGACTTGGTGTGTGCCTTGTGTGGAAGGAAGGGGCATGAGGCTGCCCGTTGTTGGTTAAAAGATAAGGTCTGTTTTCAGTGCGGTCAGAAGGGTCATCTCATGACAAGGTGCCCTCAGACCCAACCTATTCTACAGCCAGTTCCCCTCCAGGCTTTGCCACCGCCTCAGCAAATGGATAAAGGAAAGGGGAAGCTGAATGTGCTTTCGGCAGACGAAGCGAAGACCTCGACCCAGGTTATCTCAGGTTCGACTCCTCCCCAGTCGTCTCGTTACGTTCCCTTTTTGGTTGTAGTTTTCCTTTTAGCGCTTGTTGCCTTAGATGCGTGTGCAATTCATAGGACGATTTAAGGTAAAGAACCGCTGGGTGCGCGTTCTCTTCGATTCTGGCGCTACCCACTCGTTTGTGGCTAGAGCCTTCGTGGAGCGATTCAGTTTGGGCCTAGATCGTGTTGGTGGTGCCTTCTACGTTAAGTTCCCCTCCGGTGACTCCGTGGTTACGGACCTGGGTGTCCTCGATTGTCCGATTTTGTTGGGAGATTTTCTAGCCAAGGCAGATCTAAAGATGATTGACCTGGAGGACTTCGATGTTAATTTGGGCATGGACTGGTTGTCAAGGTACGATGCTGTGATCTAGTGCAAGGGTAAGCGCTTGGACTTCGTCAAAGACAACGGTCAGCCAGGGAGCGTTTATGGGTATTCCCTGCAGGATTCTCTAGTCATTTCTGCGGTGCGTGCTCGGAAGTTGCTTGATTCTGGCTGTTTTGCCTGTGTGGTCTCTCTGGTAGGGACGGTTGTTAGTGTGCCCCGTTTGGAAGAGATTCTTGTGGTGTGTGACTTCTCTGATGTGTTTCCTGACGATCTTCCCGGTCTTCCACCCGATCGAGATGTCGAGTTTTCCATAGATTTGGAGCCAGGCACGCGTCCTATTGTAAAGGCGCCGTACTGGATGGCCCCGCGAGAGCTGGAAGAGTTGCGAATTCAGCTGGATGAGTTGTTGGCTAAAGGCTTCATAAGGCCGAGTTCTTTGCCTTGGGGTGCACCAGTGCTGTTCGTTAAAAAGAAGGATGGGTCGATGAGGTTATGCATCGACTATAGAGAGCTGAACAAGGTTACTATTAAGAACAGGTACCCTTTGCCGCGAATCGACGATTTGTTTGACCAACTGCGTGGTAGTGTCGTGTTCTCCAAGATAGATCTTCGTTCGGGCTATCACTAGTTGAGGATTCAGGAGTCAGATGTTCCGCAGACGGCGTTCCGCTCTCGTCATGGGCATTTTGAGTTTTTGGTTATGTCATTTGGTTTGACTAATACGCCCTCAGCTTTTATGGATTTGATGAACAGAGTTTTCAAGGATTTTCTAGATAAGTTTGTAATTGTCTTTATAGACGATGTTTTTGTGTATTCTAAAGATGCAGAGGAGCATGACCGACATTTGCGGCTGGTCTTGGCGACTCTGAGAGACCATAAGCTATACGCCAAGCTGAGCAAATGTGAATTTTGGTTGCCTCAAGTTTCTTTTCTAGGCCTTGTGATTAATAAGGAGGGAATATCGGTGGACCCAGAAAAGATCGCTGCTGTTATGGAATGGGCGATACCTGTTACCCGCAAAGAAATCAGAAGCTTCTTGGGTTTGGCTGGTTATTATAGAAGATTTGTAGAAGGCTTCTCTACCTTGTCCGCGCCTTTGACCAAGTTGACGCAGAAGAATGTAGCCTTCATATGGGATGGCAAGTGTGAGAAGGCTTTTGAGGAACTAAAAAGAAGGCTATGTTCAGCTCCAATTTTGTCTTTTCTTACTGAAGATGTGAGTATGATATATATGTGGATGCGTCGCATATCGGACTGGGCTGCGTTTTGATGCAGGGCGGGAAGGTGATTGCGTACGGGTCAAGACAGCTAAAGACTCACGAGAGGAATTACCCTACGCATGACCTGGAGTTTGCAGCTGTGATCTATGCATTGAAGTTGTGGAGGCATTTGCTATATGGCGCGCAGTGCAAGATTTTCACGGATCATAAGAGTTTGAAGTATGTCTTCACTCAGAAGGAATTGAATCTGCGCCAGTGGCGGTGGTTGGAGTATGTGGCCGACTATGATGTTGAAATCCAGTATCATCCGGGCAAGGCAAATGTGGTGGCCGATGCCCTGAGTCGGAAGTCAGGTATGATTTTCAATCTCTCCGCCGAGCGTCTAGTGGAAGAGTTTCTTTTGATGGACATTTCTGTGGGAAGCTGCGATTGGCAGAGTAGCTTGGCAGTGGCAGAACCTTCGTGGATTGCGCTTACGAGACTACATCAGAAGGACGATCCCGATCTCCAGCATTTGTATCTTCGAGCTGAAAAAGGTGAATTACTAGATTTCTCTATAGATGATGCGGGTACCTTGAAGTACCGTGACAGGTTTTGCATCCCCGCGGTTGGAGATGTTCGGGATATGGTGTGCAGAGAAGCCCACGGATCTAGTGTCGCCTACCATCCAGGGTCTACCAAGATGTATCATGATTTAAAACAGATTGCCTGGTGGTATGGGATGAAGAAGGACATAGCAAGATTTGTTTCGGAGTGTTTCACTTGCAGGCGTGTGAAAGCCGACCATGGGAGGCCTGGTGGCAAGCTGACTCCCTTGGAGATTCCGATGTGGAAGTGGGAGAGTATCTCGATGGATTTCATTACAGGCTTACCGAGGTCTCCTAAGGGGCATGATTCAGTCTGGGTAATCGTAGACAGATTGACGAAGAGCGCTCATTTCGTACCATTTAAGATCGATTATCCGATGAGGAAGATAGTCGAGCTGTATCTGGAAGAGGTCGTCAGATTGCATGGTGTACCCGTAAGTATCATATCAGATCGAGACTCCAGGTTCACGTCTCGTTTTTGGAAGAGCCTTCAAGAGGGGTTGGGTACAGATTTGAGATATTCCACGGCTTATCATCCGCAGACCAATGGTCAGACGGAGCGAGTAAATCAGATTGTGGAAGATATGATCCGATGCTATATTCTGGACCACAGAGGAGCGTGGGACGAGCGCTTGCGGCTTATGGAATTCGCATATAACAACATTTATCAAGAAAGCTTACAAATGGCTCCTTTTGAAGCTTTGTATGGGAGGCGCTGCAGGACTCCCTTATTTTGGGCTGAGCTTGGCGAGGGACCTTTGTTGGGTCCAGAAGCGCTCGAGGAGATGGAAACCGCTGTGAAGCTTATTCGGGAAAAGCTTCGGATAGCCTAGGAGAGATATGAGAAGAACGCCAATCGGCGTAGCTCGGACTTGGAATTTGCTGTGGGGGACTCGGTGTTCTTAAAGGTCTCCCCGTTGATTGGAGTCAAGCGGTTTGGCAAGAATAGGAAGTTGGACCCGAGGTACGTGGGGCCGTTTCCGATTGTTGAGCGGATTGGGGTATCAGCCTACAGCCTGGCTTTGCCCGCGAATTTCCCTGGCGTGCATGATGTCTTTCACGTCAGTCAGCTGCGGAAATGTGTGGTAAATGGCAGACAGGTTTTGGATTCGGTGCCTCAGTTGGAGCCGAATCTTTCTTATGTGGAGGTGCCTGTTCGCATTTTGGATTCTCAAGTTCGGGCGTTGCGTAAGAAGACTACTCCTATGGTTAAAGTTTTATGGAGGAATCAGGATGTGGAAAGCGCGACTTGGGAGTTGGAGTCGGCTATGAGGGAGGCTCACCCTCATCTGTTTCCTTGATCTTGTGTCTGGTATGCTCTGTTTTATTCTTATATATAGTCCTTTCTTGGCTCTTTCTCTCTCCTTCTTTATAGGAGTGTTGTGAGTAAAGTTTCGAGACGAAACTTTCTTTTAGGGGGAGTGGCTGTAACGCCCCCGGTTTTTCTGTGTTTTGTTTGACCTTTGGCTGGCGTTACGATGACGTGTTTCCGGCTCTTTGCCGTTGTAGAGCGTGGTCTTAGCTCTTAGGGTACTGATGGCGACGGCCATCATGATGGCGATTACGACGATGGCGGCCTAATTAGTAAAGATGACGGCGATGACGACGATGATGGCGATTACGACGACGGCGGCCTAATTGGTAAAGATGACGGCGATGATGATGATGGCGGCGATGACGACAATGGCGCACGTGGTGTTCATAGCGATCGCGGGATATTGGCGGAAGATGAAGATGATGATCCACCGACCAAGGATTTGCGGTGCCGCAGCGGCCATGGCTACAATCTTCGCCAACGAAAATAGACTTATTATCATTAATAATTTTAATTTGCTAGTTTATGAGTTTTTAATAATTGACATTTTTATGCTGGTGTGCGTTTAGCCACTGTTTTGGGCTGCTTATAGTTTTTGTTTGATGTAAGCCTTATAAAAGGCCATGACTATTGTTTTTATCATTAGTTGATGAATGAATTGAAAACCTAAATTCCTCCAACCTAATTTCTCTCCTTCCTCCATCTTAGCCGCTGCCTCCCTTAGGGGTTCTTCTTCTCCAAAGCTCTTGGCCGCCCCTCCTTCTCTCTTCTTTTCCTCTTCTTTCATCTACTCCATTTCTCCCACTCTTCAATACCTCCATCATCGTGTTTCTCCTCCACGGTTTCTTCACCTCCCATCAATCTTCGGCCTCCTTCGGTTTGGGGAGTCAAGTGCAAGGAAGAAGAGGCCATCGTGGACTTCAACGGCGAAAGGCGGGGAAGACGATCGAGTTTTCTCATCATTGGTGCATCTCCCGTCGCATCCAAGGAAAGCGATCGTTCTTGTTTGTGGATCCAACATCTCGGATCTACTATTCCGAGCGGGGTAACGAAACCATCTACTCAAGAGATTTCTTTCTTAGATAGTTCTTGTGGTGGCGACTTTTGCGTGGAATTTGAATCGTTGAATTTTCGCGGTACTACTTTTAATAGTTTGTCATTTTCATTTGGTTTTCCGAAGATCCTTCAAGAGGAGTGGCGATCCTCGCTTCTTTGTTTTAGTTGGGATAGATCCTACCATTTTCCGAATCGTGATTTATTTTTGGTGGATCTATTTTGGTACAACTCCAAGCTTGTCAGGAATAAATATTATTCCCTTTAGCCGGAAAGGATTTTGGCCTATAGCCATTATCCATTCCTTTAACGGATCGGCTATCCGTATGTTAGCGCGAGAGATAAGTTAAATCTTTGTGACGGCTGCGTTTCATAGTGTGCGGGTTAGAGAGCGTTGAGAGTTGCGAGCGTCGTCGTCACGCCGTCCGTGTAGGATCTTTTAGGACGGGGCCTACATCAATTTGGTATCAAAGCGAGGTTCACGTCAATTTCTTAATTGGCATCCTCCCCCTTTTATTTGCACGTCGGCACGCACTTTTCTTGTTCACTTTTGAGTCAAAAAAATTCAAAAAAAAATATTCTTGTTGGTCTGCCAATAGCGGCCTAGATTTCTTATTTTTCAGCAAAATTTTAAAATTTTTTTTTTTATAAACCTCATATTTTTTCCAGCAAGAAAATCTATTTTATATAATTATAATCTTAGTGGCTAAGCGGGAACAATTCTATCTTTCCTAGAATTAGTTGTTCAGGTACCCTTTCTTTGCATTCGCATAAAATCTGGATCGAGTGTCCTCTCCGGTTCACACTGAAATGACTTTCGACGTTAACGCTTCCAATCGTCCCCTGACTTATCTACACACTAATATTTTTACCTATGATGGATATGGGGATCCCAAATATTTTAGATATTGGCTTGAGGGGGTAGAAACCTATTTTGATTATAACAAATTGGGCCACTACTAAAAGTTAATGTAGTCCGAGAGCGGTTAAGAGGTCGAGCCCGTGTGTTTTGGCTGAACGAAGAGCGTGGAGCTGGTAGCTATCCATATGCCTTGCCCCACATGCGAAGAATACTCTCGGAGAAATTTGATTCCACCTACTGCCTTACTACTAGCCCGACATCCACTAATCAGTATAGTTATGGCACCTTATCCAAGCCTGATCATAGGGGTGACCTATTCACCCAGGACAGATCCTTTCCCAGGGCTGGGGGAGCTACCCATAGCACACCTGCACCTACCTATAGAGGAAAGGAAATAGTGAGGTCCCCTATCTCGAGTTCGGTACATGTGACTGCTAGGACTGTCATGAGCCCGCGGGGTGAGAGTAGTCCTATCTGTAGGGGCAGACAGACGACTACGACTTGTGTGTCTAGCGGCGTATCTGACCATGGCTATATTGAGTATCCTACCCTAATTACGGCCATAGACGCTTTTAAGTCTTTCCCCGAGTTGCCTGAATTAGTCGTTGACTCTCCTGTTGAGTCTGAGGCGGTGTCGAGGACTGTGCCTGTCACTGAGGACGAGGTTGAATATGCTGGCGATTTGAGTGACGATGAGGAGATTGGTTACCCTAGAGACCTGGACGAGGATTTCTCCTCTGAGGAATCGTCTCCTTTTCCTTTCGGCGATGTTTCTGAGGCGTCTCCCTTGATAGTTATGGTGTCTTCTGATGACCTTGAGTCAGAAGACATTCCGGCTGAGTCACCCTATGTTGAGAGCTTACCTGTAGGTGATGACCTGCTAGAACACGAGCTACTTCCTTCTATCCCGGAACATATTGAGGTGCCCATTTATTTAGCTTCCCCGTTAGATCAATCCAGTCAGATAAGTGCGAGTGAGGATCACAACATTATAATGATTGATCCAGGATTGGTAGATATTTCAACGGTGTTGGAAGAGTCACCTTGGGATGGATGTTTATCTTGGGATAATCTTAGTGGTGCACATCCGGGAGATAGTTCATTGATATTATCATCTTTGCTTGAGGGTCATACTAATTTAGATTCTCCCCGGGATTTGATTTGCCCAACCCTCCATCATGATTTAGACAATGTACCTACTTCGTAGGAAGATTTGGTTAGTGAAGGATGTGACGTTCTGGAAGATTTACCCTGTGTGGGAAGGCTATTTGTGGATAATGGTAGCACTGAGGACCCGATAGACATTTCTTTGATGTTAGATCCTTCGCCAGATGTCCGAAATGGATTCGAAATTTTGTCGAGTACGATTTTGCCTACTTTTGAGACCAATACTTATTCTGATTTGGACGAATTATCTAGTGGGTTGGAAGACATGTCAGCTGAGTTGGTAGAGTCACCCCATGATGAATTTTTATCTGATAGTGAGTTAGATGATGACGATCCAGCTGAGTTTTCGGTAAGGACGAATCTACTGTTTGATTTTTCCTTTGATTTTGATGGCTTGCACCCAGAGGATTTTTCTTGGACGTTAAATCCATGTTTTGACGGTGAGTATGATTTAGTTCCTCCTCTAGAATCGCCCATGTCGACTCCTCCTCCGGTTCACTTGATTCGATTAGATGACTTGTTAGGGAACGAGCTTGTCATTTCTAGCCCGAGATATCTAGAGATGTTTATTTATCCAGCTTCCCAATTAGACTTACCTAGACGGGTGCGTGTGAGCGATTTGTTAGTTGTCGCATTCGGTCTTTCCACTACTGTTCATAGATCTGACTATGCTGTTCCTAGGATGGACCGTTCATCTGACCATTTGCCATTGGGTAAGGCTTCATTTTGGACCACTAGTGATTCCTTGGCGATGTTACGTTTTGATGCGGTGTCCCCCAAACACAATTATTTTCCAAGCCCGGTCGCTTGCATTTATCCTCCGCCTTTTGATGATCTGTGCATGCACACGTTAGTGAACGTAGTTGGGTATGTGGAGTTGTGTCTCCCGCACTACCTTTCAACTCCGAGAGCATCCAACTATATAGTTGGAGATGAGCGTTTTCCGCAGGCATTTCTTTGTGAAATTTTTAAATCAAAATTTTAATCTAAATTTAAAACTACGACGTTGGACTCCACAGAAATCGTTAATGAATGTAGAGCACCCGTGCCACCAGACTTAGTCCCGTTATTTTCTACTGTTAACTCAAGTCATGTTGCACATGGGTTCACCCCTCATGGAGGTACGTGGGACCTTGTTCTTCCGCATGCTCAATTAGCGTATAATAATTCTAAGAATAGGTCCACCGGTTTATCTCCGAATGAGATAGTGCATGGATATAAGGCGCCCGTGCCTCTTGACTTGATTCCGTTACCTCCAACCTTTAAATCTAGTCAATTTGCACAGGACTTTGCCTCACACGTTCACGCTCTCCATGAGCACATTGGTAAGACGTTAGCTACACAATATGATACTTATCAATCGAATGCTAACGTACATAGGCGAGCAGTCCACTTGAATATTGGTGATTTGGTAATGGTTCGACTTATCCCTGAACGGCTTCCTTCGGGCACCATAAAGAAATTAGCGAATAAGAGAGCCGGTCCTTTTCGGGTTTTAAAGAAGATAGGCGAAAATGCATATTTATTAAAGTTACCCGCTGATTGGGGAATCTCTCCTGTTTTTAACATTTCAGATTTAACGCTTTATGTCGCTCCACCACCTGAACTTTCTGTCTCTCCATGTAATATTTCCACTATATCATCTCATGGGGTGGGGGGTGAGGTTGTTTCTGGATCGCTTCCTCCTTCGGATTCTCCGGGAGGTATGTTACCTACTGATGATGTAACTAGTTTTTCTTCTTCGCCTAACGCTTTTCCAAGGTTCCCCCGGACCGATTTCTTGCCTGACAGGATATTACAGGACGCGGTGTTTCCCACCCCAGACGGTGACATTCACAGGTTTTTGATCAGATGGCGTGGTCGTCCTGCTTCGGACGATTCTTGGCTCTCAGCTGCACAGGTGGATCTTCTAGATGCGGATCTCTTGCGCCGTTACTTTCCCGCCCACTCATCGGTGATGAGTCCTTTTGAGCGGGGGAGGACTGATGGCGACAGCCATCATGATGGTGATTACGACGATGGCAACCTAATTGGTAAAGATGACGGCGATGACGACGATGATGGCGATTACGACGACGGCGGCCTAATTGGTAAAGATGACGGCGATGACGACAATGGCAGCGATGACGACGATGGCGCACGTAGTGTTCATGGCGATCGCGGGATATTGGCGGAAGATGAAGATGATGATCCACCGACCAAGGATTTGCGGCGCCGCAGCGGCCATGGCTACAATCTTCGCCAACGGAAATAGACTTATTATCATTAATAATTTTAATTTGCTAGTTTATGAGTTTTTAATAATTGACATTTTTATGCTGGTGTGCGTTTAGCCACTGTTTTGGGCTGCTTATAGTTTTTGTTTGATGTAAGCCTTATAAAAGGCCATGACTATTTTTTTATCATTAGTTGATGAATGAATTGAAAACCTAAATTCCTCCAACCTAATTTCTCTCCTTCCTCCCTCTTAGCCGCCGCCTCCCTTAGGGGTTCTTCTTCTCCAAAGCTCTTGGTCGCCCCTCCTTCTCTCTTCTTTTCCTCTTCGTTCATCTACTCCCTTTCTCCCACTCTTCAATACCTCCATCATCGTGTTTCTCCTCCACGGTTTCTTCACTTCCCATCAATCTTCGGCCTCCTTCAGTTTGGGGAGTCAAGTGCAAGGAAGAAGAGGCCATCGTGGACTTCAACGGCGAAAGGCGGGGAAGACGATCGAGTTTTCTCATCATTGGTGCATCTCCCGTCGCGTCCAAGGAAAGCAATCGTTCTTGTTTGTGGATCCAACATATCGGATCTACTATTCTGAGCGGGGTAACGAAACCATCTACTCAAGAGATTTCTTTCTTAGATAGTTCTTGTGGTGGCGACTTTTGCGTGGAATTTGAATCGTTGAATTTTCGCGGTACTACTTTTAATAGTTTGTCATTTTCGTATGGTTTTCCGAAGATCCTTCAAGAGGAGTGGCGATCCTCGCTTCTTTGTTTTAGTTGGGATAGATCCTACCATTTTCCAAATTCGTGATTTATTTTTGGTGGATCTATTTTGGTACAACTCCAAGCTCGTCGGAATAAATATTATTCCCTTTAGCCGGAAAGGATTTTGGCCTATAGCCATTCTCCATTCTTTTAACGGATCGGCTATCCGTATGTTAGCGCGAGAGATAAATTAAATCTTTGTGACGGCTGCGTTTCATAGTGTGCGAGTTAGAGAGTGTTGAGAGTTGCGAGCGTCGTCGTCACACCGTCCGTGTAGGATCTTTTAGGACGGGTCCTACATCAGGTACCTTGTGTAGCCTGTTTGTAGCCTGTTAGCAAGATTCCCCAGCTAGCCGGAGTCCGTTTGATGACTCGGTTGGGCCTCTTAGGGAATGCTTGTGTTTTGGCTTCGGGTGGTGATATCCCGGGTTTTCGTTCGTCGAATGCTAATTTCGACTTCGCAGTTGTGTTCGTAGCGTGGGTTTTTAGCTGCGTTGTGAATTTCGTCATTTTCCGAGATGTTTCGGGTCTCGTGTTGTTTTGATATTGCGTGTAAGTAATTAATATGTATTGATTGTTTATTATTAAACCGATGCTTATATATATAGCCTTAGGTTAGAAATTAGGGCTCAGTTCTTTGCCTCTTTTCATTTTCTCTTTCTGGAAGAAGCCGCCGCCTGTACGAGAGGAAGAGAACCGCCGGACTACCCTAGCCTTCGGACGCCGATTCCTGGAGATTTAGCGGTCGAAATTCTATTTCGAGAGTGGATTTGGACTTCCCTCCCCTGGATCTGCATTCTTTCTATTCCTTGGCTCGGTGCTCTGCGGCTAGATCCGAGAGTGGGGGAGGTCGCCGACCAAGTTTTTCTGGTATTGAGGCAAGTGATGCTCCCTCATCCTTGCCAAAGTTGATCTTTGTCTTCTTTTGAATAAATTTTATCTCTCACATGTTTAGATCTTAGGTGTATGCTAGGGTTCGTTCCCGATCATACCTTGGTTAGTGTAGAGAAGTTCTAGTTGAATCTCAGTTTTCCTGAGGGATTGTGTCTATTAGGGACAGATTTCGTTCGGTTCAGGTTGAGCAGTTGCTATTGCCGATGGATGATGAAATTCTAGAGAGAGGCCTCGTCCTCGTTTTGGTTGTTAGCTGGGTTTGGCGCCGATGGCCAGTCGGGGTGTCGACACATGGTGTCGACACCACTAGTAGGGGGTGTCGACACTTGGTGTCGACCCCAGCTGCAGGGGTGTCGACACATGGTGTCGACACCAGCTGCAGGGGTGTCGACACTTGGTATTGACACCAGCAGCAGGGGGTGTCGACATATGGTGTCGACACCAACTGCAGGGGTGTCGACACTTGGTGTCGACACCAGCTGCAGGGGGTGTCGACACTTGGTGTCGACACCAGCCGCAGGGGTGTCGACACTTGGTGTCGACCCCAGCAGCGGTGGTGTCGACACTTGGTGCCGACACCAGCAGCGGTTGTGTCGATACCTTGTGTCGACACCTGCTTGTCGTGGTGTCGACACAATGTGTCGACACTGGGTGCTGAGCTGGTTTTGGGGTCAGGTAGACTCGGGGTTGGTTCGGGATAGGCGTGCAAGGCCGCGTTGGTTGGACCCGACGTTTTTGCCTTGGGTTCGTGTGTTTCTTAGGATCGTTAGTGTGACCTTTCCCTAGGGGGGCATTGGGTGTTCGGCTAGTTTCTACATGCCGACTCTTGGGTTGTGGCAGGTGGTGGAGTTTTGGTGGCCTCTGGAGGGGTGGTTTTATGTGGAGAGCTGTGGCCACCGCCTTTTTCCCCCGGTTTGGGTTGGTGTGTGTGGGACCCTAAAGCTGCCACTGTTTGACCCCTTAGCCCCTTTTGGATCTGATTTTGGTTATATATTCAGATCCATGTTTTGACCACTGTCACTTGCCCACGTGTTAGGGCTGTTAGTCCCTTTCCTGTTTATGCTTTCTTTTCTTTTGGCATATATGTTATGTCTTGTTGATGTTGCAGACTCTTTTGGTAGGGCATAATGGTTTTATTGCTCGCACTTGGTATGCTCTGTTGTGCTTTAGACAGTACTCTATTCTTACTGTCACCCCCCTATTCTTTTGCCTATAGCAGTTTGTTGCCTGGTTGGTAAACCCTTCTTCTTATTTTGCTCATTAATCTATTGCTCTATTTACCTTTTGATTATTTTTCTTGCTGAGGTGTTCTTTTCTTGAATGCCTCAGGTCCAGGTTATAGCCAGTTCAGCGACTAGTTCTTTTGGAGGGGCTTGTTGGTGGCCTCTTGGGTAGCTGAGATAGCTGATCCCCGTTCTCTTTTCGTGAGGTAGTTCTTTACTTATCTGTATAGACATACATACTTGCCAGTGGGTTCGTGTCAGGTTGTTGACGCCCACTAGTGGCTTCTTGCGATGCTGGGTATGAATTGAAACTGTTGTTTTTGCCTATTTGTGGTTGGTTACTTGCCTCTGGGAAGGATTTATGCTAGGTTGCATGTTAGATATTTTAAAACCTAAAGGCACTATTATATGTACCCCATGCATAACATGTTTCTAAAACAATGACACTATTTTTCCTCAGCGTAAAACACTATCTTTCATACATACTATATTCACCTTAGAGTCGTGCATACCATGAGTCATCCCCCGGGGACTCTTATGCTCATTTAGGATGTCAACTTAATTGAACCAAAGTATTTTCTGCTGCGTATAAATATAATTTTAACTGTGGACTAGCTGATCCACCGTGCCGAGGGATACAACCATTCAACTTAACTGGGTTTCTTTCATATTAATCTACGTTTTTCCTTAAAATATAAAGTCTGGAGTTTTGCCTGAACGTGTGCAGTTATCCCCTGCACGATGTGGCATCACGGCACGTGTTTTCTCTTGCTCTGGTACGATTTTATCGTTGAGAAAATGCGGGTTGTGACAATGTCGACCAAACTTTCTTGCTTTCCGATATGGATGATCAACTCGCAAGAATCGGCGATGACCCTGATAAACAGTTTTTTGACTATTCTTTAGCCAACATGATTGAGTGTCCAACCCGCATGATGGACATCCAAGTTTGGAATGTGTGTTCCATCCTGATAGATTACCAAGCACGGGAAAATCGCTAATATTCCATAATAGTGTTGCGTGTAGTGTAAATATTTCCCATCTAAAACATCAAGCACTTCTACACCCACTTCCCATAACTCATTCAACTCTTTTATTAATGGTTGTAGATACACATCGATGTTATTTCCTGACATCTTTGGCTCAGGTATCAAACCCGACATGATAATAGATCTTTTCTTCATGCACTCCCAAGGTGGCACATTGTATATCACTAACATAATTGGCCACGTACTATGTGTGCTGCTAAGATCACCAAATGGATTGAATCCATCAGTAGCAAGTCCTAAACGAATATTTCGAGGATCTTTCGAGAACTCTTTGTGGCGTTGATCAAATTCCTTCCATGCCAAGCCATCTCTAGGGTGATGCATTAAATTGTCATGATTAAGATCTTTGGCATGCCACTGCATCATCTCGACAGTTTCCTTGCAAAGAAATAGTCGCTCCAAACGTTCTTTCAATGGACAATACCGAAAAACTTTTTTAGGTGTCTTCTTCATAATGATCACATCTTGTGGCTTCCGTTTTCTCGATCGGCGAGTCAATTGATCGTCTTGTACATCAACCCATCGTGATTGTACACATATATGATAAGAATTGTCATTTTTATGTATGTCCCAAAATAATGAACAATCATTTTCACATGCATCAATCTTAATATATTTGTGGCCCAACTTAGATGTGACTTTCTTGGCCTCACGATAGTTAGCCGGCACTGATTTATATCCGTCTGGCACTGCACCTTGTAGAACTTTCAACAACATATCAAAATGCACATTACTCCAATTTCCAAGTGTCTTAATATGCAGGAGATTCAGTAAGAAGGATAGTTTTGTGTACTCTTGACATCCTTCCCACAATGGCTTATTTTCCTCTAAGAGAGCCGTGTATAGATTATCTGCTTCTGTTAAAGGGACCTTGAGGATTCTCGAAATGTGTGTTTACGCCGCTATCATCATCAAGTAATTCTTATTCATACAAACTCTCATTGTTTGTTAAATTTGGAATAGCAGCATGCAGAAGTTCATTCATCGGATCACTAGAGTTGTTATTATGATTCAAAGATCCTATAATTAAAGGATGATTATTATTTTGTAAAACTCCATTATTAATTAAACGTCCATCATGGTATATCCATTCTGTGTAGTTCTCCATAATATCATTCCATACAAGATGCCCCTCTACCACATCTCTATCCCACTTCTTTAGATTTACACACTTTTTACAAGGACATGGGCACTTCTCACCAATTGGAGTATATGAATAGAATGAATCTAGCAAATATTTCACGCCATCTAAATAAGTCTTCGAATGTCGTAACTCTCTCATCCATCTTCTGTCCATTGTTAATAATAAATCGGATTGGTACCTATATACAAAAATAACATAATTAATAAAGATTATAAATCAGACATGGAGATTGTGTTTTACAAAATTGAATGATCCACTCTACTGCTTACAAAGGAAAATTGTTGGTCACACATGAATTAAAAAATGATAATATAAAAATGAATATAAAATGAAAATGAAAAATACAACTTAAAACCAAAAAACCTAAATCACTACAAAATCTTCATTCTAGTATTTCCAAACGAAGTTGTTGTTTTTTGAGAATTTGTCAAAAGAGGAAATGTAAAAGTTTGAAGTCGGATATGGCTCTAGAAACTGAAGTTCTTTTGGAGCCTGAAAGAGAGGTTGAACTTCGGCCACTTGAGGGAATGGTTGGTGATAATAAATGTGTTATTTCAGCTACTGCTATAGAAAATCTTCTTGGCAAGGGTAGAAAGAAAAATACTAAAAGTTTGAAATATGATGGTGTTTCTGATATAGTGTCAAAAATAGCCCCCCCCCCCCAAAAAAAACCTAGGCGATAATACGTGAAAAACACGGTCGGTTGCAGCGCACTCACGGGGGTTCTGCGCAGTGGCGGACCAAGAAATTTTGGTCGACCCGGGCACCAACCAAGGATTCATGATTTTGATAAATTTTTAACATAAATATTATCACAGTGACAATACAACAAAAGAAGATGACAACAACGACGCTCATCAAGCCTACAATCAGACAAAAGTTAAATTATGAAAGCATTGACCCCATTTTGACAAACCCATTCTACCTAAACTTCATTAATAAACTATGCAATGCTAGTCAACATAGCATGAACCCAATATTTTTTTTAATAAGCTCAACTAATTTGACAACATCAAAGATTATGCCAAACATTTAGCAATTTAGAATTCCATTACAAGCTTCATATTTCATGATTAAGGACATAAAAACACTAGCTTCAACAATTAGCAAACTAATTTACTTCAAAAGTTCAAGAAATAATCTTCACAACTTAAAAGAAGCAGAACTCTAGATTCACTTGTTACATGTCATTTTATATACATAAAAGTACTGAAAGTGATTACGAGCGCCACTAAAAATCATTCATGAATGGGAAATAAAATGCAAACAAAAGGGACTTACTCTAACAAAGTAACAATGTGGGTAGTTGTGTAAACCCACGAAAAGGATGTCACGGTAATCCAAATCGCTGCGTGAGAAAGTAACACAATTACTCATTTACTCTGTTAATTTGCAAGATGCACCAAACACTTAATTGAAAATATGTAGACATGACATTAGTCATTAGGAACTAGACAAACATCTGATTTTAGATCAATTTGGGTGTTTCCAGCAAACAAAATGGAAGTTCATACGCCATACAGTTCAAAAATGGGAACAAAAAAAATTAAGCAAAATGGTCGTAGGATGACAGTCGACAAATACTTGCGGGAATGAGGAACAAAAAAAAAATTAAGTCACAGAATGGATGGATGAACTATGAAGGATGTGTGCGGAAATACTCTGCGGGAATGAGGAATGTTGAGATTGGAGAGGATTAGAGGAATCACTGAATCTTTGGTGCTAGAATGCTAGAAATAAAAAATATCTACCTCAGAGGAGTCGGGAATGGATCTGCGACACTCTGAACAGCGATGGCGTCAATCCTACTGTAGTTGGCGACGCGGCGTCGGCGAACAGAGATGGCGTCATCGTCAGCGAAATGGACGCAGGATGACAGTCGGCAAGACCGGGACAACTGCAGGTTTAGGGTTAGGGAAGACGAAGCGTGGGGGTTCTGCGGGTTTAGGGTTAGGGAAGACGAAGCGTGAGCGAGAGGTAGATATCGATTTTGCCGGGGTTCTGCGGGTTTAGGTTAGGAGGAAATTATTTATATGAATTTGCTATTAGATCCAACGTACAGTTTTTGATCATCAAGAATCAGTGGCTAATATTTTGATGAAGTGCTTGTGTTGAAATTAGGAGGAATCTAGTAAGAATTATTACTGACATGCTAGTACCGGATTATGTTTTGCTAACTATATATTGTACCATATAATATCATGACCCCATATGGACAATAACTTGGAATACATGACAAATCTGTGGAATATACTAATGCTATTCGATCAAATAAGTAGTATTATGCCTCGTACTATTCGTTAAATATGCATCATGTATACAATCCACTTCGAGTACTAAACAACATATAAAAGGGGTAAAACTCTATATTGGTTGAATCAAGTCATTACAAGGTAAGGCCAAACGACAAACCATGTTACTGTAGTTTCATGAGAATATGACATTTTGGGTTACATTAACGACTATGTGTTAATTAGTACCTTCATGGCTTCATATGTTCCTAGTACATCAAGAATCAGTGGCTGATATTTTTTGATGTATTTTTAAACTCACGTTATTTGCAGACCTAACTATTTTTTAATATAGTATGAATTAATATATCATATGCATAATAAATACAATCATTATGATTATTTGTATCAAAGTCAAGATCAGGATCGATGCTATCATTAATATAAACTCACTACCATCAAAAATTTGATCACTATCATAAATTAATATAGATATTATCAACTCAATTAAAATTTGTAATTAATTATATCCCAAAACTTGTTTATAAAAATTGTAATGAGACCACATATGAGAGAGATTATTTATCAAAATGTAAACATGATGTCATGCATGCATTTCATGCTGAGATAATAAATGACATGATTGTAAGAAAAATATTTTGAATTTTTTGATAACAACTTTTTTACAAAAAACCTATGTTTTGGTGACGTTTTAAAAATAATCGTCACCAAAACTCAACATTTATATTGACGTTTTTTCATGAAAATGTAGTTAATACTATTTTTTGTAGTAGCGACGTTTTTTTATAAAAAACGTCGCTAGATAGAAAACATACGTTGATGCTTTTCAAAACGTCGCAAAAAAAGCGTCACTGTAAAGTGCATATCTTGTAGTGTTTCAATTGGTATTAGATGGATGTTGGTTGTTTTTACAGGCTAACACTTGAACCAACAATGATCCTGATAGATCTTATTATACATAGAATTTTATTTCATCATGACACAAAATAAAGAGTATGCATACACTAGACCTCCTATATGCAATCTTAATAAGTTTGCATTATGGAAAATAAGGATTGGATTTTATATGAATTTTATGGATGAAGACATCTACAATTCTCTTTTGATAGGTCCACCTCTACCACTTGCAACTACAAGTACCAGTGCTGTACCACCTCCAGAATGGACAGAAGCCCAGAAGAAAGCTAAAATTACTGATGTCAAGGTTATGAACATTTTAGCCCAAACAATGTTTGATGACATTTTCAAGAAAGTTGCTGAATGCACCTCAGCAAAAGATATCTGAGACTCCCTCACTGTCATGGTAGCTGGATCTGTTGATGAGAGAAAAGACAGAAGATCCCACTTGATTTCTCAATATGAGAATTTAAAGAAGGGTGTAAGTGAATCAGTTATAGATTTGTACACGTGACTCAGTCTCATAATCAATGAGATGAAGACTTTGGAAAAGTATATTACATTAACTGAGGTCAATGACAAAATCCTTATATGTTTATCTAGCACATGATATTCAAGAATCTAGCCAATCAGAGAAGCCAGAAGTATGAATGAAATCTCAACAGAGAATTTGTTGGGCAAACTCAAATCTTATGAGCAGCTAATCAAAACTAGAGAAGCTGAACAAAAGACTTCACCCTCAGTGAAGAAAGAAAAGAGCATTGCTTTTCAAGCAATAGAATAGGAAGACCAAATTCCAGAAAATGAAGAGCTTATGAGTCTACTGGCCAAGAAATTCTACAAGATGCCTAGGAAGGACTTCAAAAAAAGATTTTCCAGAGGCAAATACAAGCCAAGGTATGATAAAACACCAACTAAAGAAATTGTTTGTTATGGTTCTAGGAAACCAGGACACATTCTTCCAGAGTGTCCTGAAAATCAAAAGAAGGATAAAAAGAAGGAGAAAGATTACAAGAAGCACTCCAACAAATCCTCTTCTAGTAAACACAAAAAGAAGGAGAGAGGCTTTGTAGCTGAAACTTGGAGTGAATCAGACTCTGAATATTCATCAAGTACTAGTGAAAATGAAGAAGAAGCAAAGGCCAAATAAGTATGCTTGATGGCAATTAATGCTTCATGCAGTAATTCTGTTGCTAAATCTGAGACTGAAGAGGACCAGGTAATCTCAACCTTTAACTTTACATCCGATCAATTTAAAAAGGATTTTAAATTACTATGTAATGACTTGATAAAGTCTGAGAAGGTAATAAAACTTCTCGGAGACAAATTAATTGAAATGAACAACTTATCTTCTGAAAATTCTAAACTTCAGGAAGATTTGGAAATTCTTAAGGAACAAGTAGTTTCATTAAAAAAGAAATTATCAGAGGCAAATATGTTTGAAGAATCCCTTAATGGGAGAAGTATCAAGCTGATGGATATCACAAGCACAATCAATGGCAGACTAAATGGTAAATTTGGCTTGGGAGCTTCATCCAGTCCGTTGAAACCGAAAAACGGCCTCCTTATGGAGTCCACCCTTGGGGAAGGGGTGATCGCGCGCCTACTTCACTCCTGCAAGCAAAACAACAAAAGAAATAAGGGAGAACTGACCCAAGGGCTTAGCGGGGAGGACCCACCTGTTGTAACACCCTATTACTAATTTGGGTCAGGATCACTATGTCTTTAGGAAACCAGTTTTTGACCTCCTGTATAGATCTAAAGGTCAATTAGAATTGAGTCTAAGGGTTAGAAGCCTAGGTTTGAAAGCTGCCCTCAAGACCAAGAATTTTTTTCAGTTTGAGACTAAGTCATATCGTCGAGCTCAGCACGACGATTCGTCGAACACCAATCGACGATCATCTAGCTCAACTTCGAAAGATCGTCGAACTCCATTCGACGATCGCTGAGCTCAACTTCCACAAATCGTCGAACTCCATTCGACGATCTGCGAGCTCAGTTCGACGATCTTGACTCAGTATTGGATCTCTATCTCTGAGCTCAGTTCGACGATCTTTGAGCTCAGATCGACGATATTTTTGTTGCTGTATAAGTCCATATCGCTGAGCTCAGTTCGACGATAGCAGAGCTCAGTTCGACGTTTTCTGATGAGTTAAAGGATTTTTCAAGATTCAAATTTAGATCAGTTAAGGAGTTATTCAGCAATTAATTCAGAAGATTTTCTAGCCGTTTTCATTTATTCTGGACCAAGTTTCAAGGGATTATCAATGAATGTTTCTTTGGACTTTCCTCCAGAAGACATTTGCAATTAAGGATGCAATTAATGCAGGCCAACGACTATTCTTGACAGAGGATGTTTTTCTATTCAGTACCAGAGAATAAAAGACAAGATTTTTTTTTGAATCCCTCAATCACTGAGCACTCAGAACACAGACAAGAAGAAGAAAAACAAAATATTCTCTGCCTCAAAGAATTCTCTCAAGAACACACATCCAAGGAGATCAAACTTTCTGAAATCTTCTGATCTCTAGTGATTCAAGTGTTCAAGGCCAACATCTTTCAAAGACTCGAGACACCTAACATTTCAGCTGTTGCTGAAATCATCACTTGCTGGAGATCAACTTCTGAAGGCCTATCACCCTACAGCAAAGCTTCATTTCCTGAACATCTCAAGGACTCAGGGGGAGCTTTGACAACAACAAATACACATAGTCTTCTCAGATGATTTGAGAAAGAGAAGACTTCCATAACTCTCTCATGCCCATCTCTGTAAAGGGTTTTTCAAACTCCCTTCAAAAGTTTGAGTTTAGTTTTTGAGCACCTTGTCAAAAGCTCATTGGTGGCAAGACACCTGATCAAAAAATCTGATTTGGTTTTTGAGCACCTTATCAAAAGCTCATTGGTTCCCAGGATACCTGATCAACTCATCCTGCAGTGGATTCCTACCTAGGGTGGTAGAAGAGTGGATGTACCCAAGTTTAGAGAAACCACTATAGCTCCTTGTGTCATCTGGCTTGCTTGTCTTTATCTCTTATTTCTGGCTGTGATTGTTGTGTGATTAGTTTAGATCTGTGATTAATTTCTGTTGTAGGTTATTCTGTGATTAGATTTAATAATCGCTTCCCTGTTCACTCATATTCCAACAGTTGTTGTAAAAAGTTTTCTAGCACCATATACTCTATTCACCCCCCTCTAGAGTATATCAGATCTAGCTGCACTTTCAATTGGTATCAGAGGCAGGTTGGTTAAACATACCACACCTTGGTGGTTGTACAGGTTAACACATGAACCCAAAGATTCCTAGTTAGATCTGTTTTCTTTTGAGTTTATTATTAGATTTTGTTTTCACAAATCATGGCCCAAAACAAAGATTATGCTAGCACCAGACCTCCAGTGTGCAATCTGTCCAAGTTTGTACTTTGGAAAGCAAGGATCAGATTATACATGAATTCTATTGACGAGGATATTTTTAACTCTGTTTTGACAGTTTGTCCAAGACCTCCAGAGAACTCAAGTACAAATGCTGTTCCACCTCCATCAGGAACAGATGCTGACATCAAGAAATGGAAGGTAGCTGATGCCAAGGCTATGAACATCTTAGCCCAGACCATGTCTGATGATATCTTTCAAAAGGTGGCTGAATGCAATTCAACAAAGGAAATCTGGGATAAACTCTATGAAATAGTCTCAGGCTCAGCTGATGAGAGAAAGGACAGGAGATGTCACCTCATATCTCAATATGAGAATTTCAAGAAGGGAGAAGCTGAATCAGCTGGAGATATGTACAATAGACTTAGTCTGATAGTCAGTGAACTCAGGACTTTGGATAAGGAGATATCACTGACTGAACATAATGACAAAATTATAATGTGCTTCCCTAGCACTTGGGATTCAAGAATCTGGCCAATTAAGGATGCCAAAAGTTTGAATGAGATCACCACAGAAGCTCTTTTGGGCAAGCTCAAATCTTATGAGCTACTCATTAAGAATAGAGAAGAAGAACAGAAGGCTGCCTCACCAGCCACAAGAAAAGAGAAGACAATAGCCTTCAAGGCAACTGAAGATCAGCCTGAAGACAAAGTCACAGGCAATGATGAACTGCTCAGTCTGTTGGCCAAAAGATTTTACAAGATGGCCAGAAAGGACTTCAGAAGGAGATCATACAAGGAGCATAATAAGCTAAGGTATGATAAGTCAATTAATAATAAGAAAATTGTCTGCTTTGGTTGTAGGAAACCAGGGCACATTGTTCCTGACTGTCCAGAAAACAAAAACAAGGACATAAGGGACAAGAAAGAAAGAAGAAAGGAGAAAGACTCCAAGAGGAATGGCAAGGGCAAACCCTCCTCAAGCAAAAACAAACACACAAGAAAGAGGTTTGTTGCTGAATCCTGGAGTGAGACTGAAGAGGAGTCAGAAGCCTCATCCAGCTCTAGTGATGATGAAGATGATGCAGAAGAGAAGGAGTTCTGCATGATGGCAATCAATGCCTCTCAACATAATTGAGATGTAGAAGAGTCAGAGTCAGATTCAGAGACTCAACCTGAAGAAGATCAGGTAATTAGTTCTTTTGATTTTAATTCAGAGGACTTTAAATCTGAGTTTAAAGCATTATGTTTAGACCTGCTAAAATCTGAGAAAGAAATTATCTCTCTCAGAAATCATTTATCTGAACATAATACCTTAAAGTCAGAAAACCTCAAACTCTCTCAGGAGTTGGAGTGCTATAGGGAGCAGATAACTTCACTGAAAGGTGAGCTATCTGAGGCCAAGAAGCTTGAAGAATCCCTTAATGGGAGAAGTATCAAGCCGATGGACATCACAAGCACAATGAACTCCAGATTTAATAGTATACTGGGCTTGGGTGCTTTATCTAGCCAACTCATAGTTCTAACAACTCCAATCAAATTCATTTCTGATAAAGGAAAGGGAGTTGTAGAGGTAGCTAGGAAAAATTCTGATCTGCCCAAGAAAACTAAGTTCCAGCAGAAATCATCGAACGGAGCTCGACGATCGCCGAACGCAGATCGACGATCTCAGGCAAAATTGTCGAACTCAGCTCGACGATCTCAAGTTCCTGAACTCTGCCATAGTCGACCGTCAAATGGAGCTCGACGATCTGACCCAAGATCGTCGAACGAAGCTCCACGATCGTCGAACAGAGATCAGAGCTCTGGAAACTCTTTCAAGGGCAAATCAAAATCCAATCCTAGGGGTCCTTCATCCCAAATCTTTAACCCTTATACTGAATGGATTATACCTCCAAGGAGATATCATCCTGAAGGTTATAAGAGTCAACCTGGGATGTCTTTTATTTCAGAGTTTAAAGGTTATCAACCTAGGCCCAAGGTAAACTGGGTCAAAAACAAATGAATTATCTTATGTGCAGGTGAATACCTATCCAACTTCTAACCAGCAATGGTACTTGGATAGTGGGTGTTCTAAGCACATGACAGGAAACAAGGACAACCTCCCATCCTTTAGAGCCAAGCTTGGACCCAAAGTTATCTTTGGTGATTCAAACTTTGGACAAACTAAAGGATATGGTGCAGTCCAGATTGGATCATTAACATTCAAGAAGGTAGCTTATGTGGAAGGACTGAAGCACAACTTAATAAGCATCAGCCAGCTATGTGATGAAGGCTACTAGGTGACCTTCAGCAAAGCATTATGCAAGATCAAGTCAGAGGATAACACAACTGTGTTGACAGGTAAAAGGAAAAATAATATCTATCTAGTAGATTTTCCTTCAACAGATGTAGATATTTGCCTGTTCAATTCTGTTTGTAGACCAAATATTTTATGGCACAAGAGACTAGGACACCTAAACCTTAGGACTATTGCTAGGCTATCCAAGGACAACCTTGTTAGAGGACTACCTTCTGGCCCCTATAAGAAGGAAGGACTCTGCAGGGCTTGTCAATTAGGCAAGCAAACTAAAAATAGTTTTAAGTCACTTAATAAGAGTGATTCACCTAGGATATTGTATCTGTTACACATGGATCTTTTTGGACCCATCACAGTACAAAGCCTAGGAGGGAAATATTACACTTTAGTAGTTGTAGATGACTTCTCTAGATTCACTTGGGTGTTCTTTCTAAGGAAGAAGTCTGATAACTTTAACTGTCTGACAGAGTTTCTCAAATGTATACAGATTGAGTTCAATACTCACATTACCCTGATCAGAAGTGATCATGGGACAGAGTTTGATTCTCTTCATATGTAAGAGTTCTGTCAGAGTGAAGGGATCAGGCGTACTTTCTCAACTCCTAGAACTCCTCAACAAAATGGGGTAGCTGAAAGGAAAAATAGAACCCTTATTGAATCTGCCACTACATTGTTGTCAGATGCTCACCTTCCTCTATCCTTTTGGGCAGAGGCAGTGAACACCTCCAACTATGTGCTGAATAGAAGTTTGATACATAAACTAAAGGGAAAGACTCCCTATGAATTACTCAAAGGGAAGAAACCTAAAGTTGATTATTTTAAAGTTTTTGGTTGTATTTGCTACATACATAATAATGACAAGAAATATTTAGCAAAATTTCAAGCTAAAGCTGATGAAAGAGTGTTTCTGGGATACTCCATGATCAGGAAGGCTTATACAGTTTATAATAAATCATCTCTAAAAATTGAGGAATCTGTTCATATATCATTTGATGAATCTAACATGTCTTTCAAGGAGAAGATCTCTTTTACCATAGAACCTTTGCAAAAACATTCTCTTGTTGAAGACTTGAACAAGTTACAGGTTACTCAAAAGGATGAAAGCAGTGAAGATGAAGAAAGTATTCAACATATTGAAGAACAACCTGAAGAGCCAGTTGTTGTACCACAAGAGGAAACAACAACACAGGTTGGTGAACAATCAACACCCCCTGTTGATTTAGTAACATCAAGAGATCATCCAATTTCCCAAATAATTAGAGACATCTCAGCTGGTGTGCAAACCAGAAATCAGGTCAACCAAAACCTGTAGCACACCTACTTCCTATCTCAAATTGAACCTCAGTCCATTCAAGATGCAGAACAAGATCCACACTGGATCATTGCAATGCAAGAAGAGTTGCATCAATTTGAAAGGAATAAAGTGTGGGAACTAGTGCCAAAGCCTAAGGATCACTCCATTGTTGGAACAAAGTGGGTGTTCAGAAACAAACTGGATGATCAAGGAGTAATTGTAAGGAACAAGGCAAGGCTAGTTGCTCAAGGATATTCTAAAGAAGAAGGAATAGACTATGATCAGACTTTCGCACCAGTTGCAAGATTGGAATCCATCAGAATATTTTTTAGCTTATGCAGCACATAAAGGATTCAAAGTATATCAGATGGATGTCAAAAGTGCATTTCTCAATGGAGACATCAAAGAAGAAGTATATGTCAGATAACCTCCAGGTTTTATCTCTCCAACTTATCCTGATTATGTTTTTAAATTGAACATAGCATTATATGGTCTCAAGCAAGCTCCTAGAGCATGGTATGAGACCCTAGCATGCTTCCTTTTGGAAAATGGATTTATAAGGGGTAGAGTAGACCAAACTCTTTTCATTAGAACCCATAAGTCCCATACCCTACTAGTATAGATTTATGTAGACGATATTATTTTTGGTTCTACTGATTCAAAATTGTGCAGAAGGTTTTCCAACCTAATGCATTCTAAATTTGAAATGAGTAGCATGAGTGAGCTATCCTTCTTTCTAGGATTGCAAGTCAAACAACATGCTGAAGGCATCTTTATCTCTCAAACCAAGTATGCAAATGAATTGGTTAAGAAATTTGGCATGTTTGAAGCATCTTGTATGAAAACACCTATGCCTACCAATGCTGTATTGGATGCTGATGAACATGGGAAACCTGTTGATCAGACAACATATAGAGCAATGATTGGCTATTTACTGTACCTTACAGCTAGTAAACCAGATATAATGTTTGCTACATGTATATGTGCTAGGTTCCAAGTAAGCCCTAGAGAGTCACACCTAACATTAGTAAAGAGGATTCTCAGGTATGTTAAAAGTTGTCCAAATCTAGGTCTCTAGTATCCAAAAGATTCAGTATTTGATTTAACTGGACTTTCTGATGCTGATTATGCTGGATGCAGAATTGACAGGAAAAGCACCAGTGGAACTTATCAGTTCCTTGGTGACATACTTGTCTCTTAGTTTTGTAAGAAACAAACTTCTGTGTCAACTTCAACTGCTGAAGCTGAATATATGGCTGCGGGCAGTTGTTGTTCACAAATATTGTGGATTCCAACCAACTCCTAGACTATGACTACAACTTAGAGAAGTCTAAAATCTTTTGTGATAACACAAGTGCTATTTCTATAGCTCAAAATCCAGTCTTCCATAGTAGGACAAAACACATAGAGATTAGGCATCACTTCTTAAGGGATAATGTTGAAAAGAATAAAATTGAACTGCAATATATCCCAACTGATTTATAAAGGGGAGATATTTTCACCAAGCCCTTGGATGAAAAGAAACACACCTTCTTCCTAAATCAGTTAGGAATGTTAGATGGAGGAAGTCTTAAATAATATCCAAGATTTTCAAAGTTTAAAGATTGACCAAGACTAGGCAAACATCTTGATTTTTCTTAGTGTCTAGAGTTTTTCTGGTCTCTGAACTGTGCTCGACGATTTTCCCCCAGATCGTCGAACGGAGATCGACGATTTCCGAAATCGTCGACCTGAGTTCAGCGCTTCTCAGATAGTCTGCACTATCTCTTCCGGTCAACGATCGTCGAACGACGCTCGACGATTTTGTTCTCTGAACGATCGTCGAACAGAGCTCGACGCTCTCCAATATCATCGAACGGAGATCGACGATATTGAAGACCTTTCAAATTCCTTTAGGAGCCCCGATCGTCGAACTGAGTTCCACGATCTTTCCTTTTCTGCGTCGAACCCTAATATAAAATTCATTTTTCGCCGTCGTTCTCCTTTTGCGCTTTCGATTTCTCTGCAAAAACTTTCTTTCCCTCCAAACACTTCTACACTTGGTCATTTTGTTTGTTGATTCTTTGCATGTAACCATGGCCATTTCAGTTGTTGTTCTTGCCGCCATGAAATTTGATGCCGGCTTTGACATTGACATGGAATCCTTCAGCAAAACAGATCAGGTTTTCCAGGACATCTTGGAGTTGTTCAAGGAGCAGAAACTTACTACAATCATGACCACAAGGATTAAACATGCTGCTGATGAGATTAAAGAGTGGGTCTACACTGCCCACAACCAGGATCAAAACACAATTGTTGGGTCAATTTCTGGCACCCAGGTACCCTTGACCCCAGCAATTCTGACAGAAGTTTTTGAGTTAAGTACCGGTGGAGACTCTGCTGATTTATCTGGAGAAGAATATGCTGATTTGCTTGCAAGAATGGGTCATTCTGAGGCTAACCCTAGTAAGCTGTTGAAGAAGAATCTATCTGTGGAGTATAGGTTCTTGGCTGATGTAGTTGGGAAGGTCCTATTGGCTAAGCACTCTGCCCATGATATCATTTCTAGGTATCAGCTCTGCTTAATGGGAGCCATAGTGGACAGTAAGAATCTGAACTGGGGAGAGGTCTTCTTTGACCTAATTAAAAAGAAAATTAATAAGAGTTTTGTGAATTTTGGGAGAATTTTAGGCCTTTTTCTGCAGAACAGATGCCCTGCATTGCTAGTATCTTCTAGGATACATATAAATGCTTCCAAGAGACTGTCCTGTGCCCTGTTAGGTAAATGGGACAGGCAGATCACCAAGCCTAGTAGGCCCTTTTCCAGCACACCTTCAGGCACCAGGACTGCCATAGTCACTTCCCCTCAGGTCTCTGCCCCTGCAGATGACCTACCTGCTGCTGCCTCTCCTCCTCCTCCAATTCCATCTCTTCCAATTACATCCTCCATTCAAACTCCATCCACTATCATCATCTCCAGCCCTTCTCCAACATCTATACCATCTCCAATCCCTAATCTACCAACAACAGAAGAACCATTCCATCCATTATACTCCTACTCTCAACCAGACTCTGCCACATCACCCTCTGAAAGATATGGTACCTAAACACCTAGAGGGGGGGGGGGGTGAATAGGTGACCTAATCCTTTTAAGACTTTAATGGCAGCAAACAGTTAATATCACAGATTTCTAACTATTCTATCACAGCAAACACACAGCATACACAGCAACAATCACAGCACAGCACAACAGACACAGTGTTTTATAGTGGTTCCCCAAGATATGGGTACATCCACTTTCCCCCTTCGCCTATCTAGCAGTGTACTAGATTCGGCCAAACTTCTCCACTGTCTCAAAACCCAAATTAGTTCCTACACCTCAGGCCCAAAGCCTTACAACTCAGCTTTATCCCAAAGCCTACACTCAGCCACAAAGGCCTACACTCAGCCAATCAAGGCCTACACTCAGAGATAATAATCTCCTACACTCAGGCCAAAAGCCCTACCCTCAGCCTTTATAATTATAGGCTTACAACTCACTCAGATCCAGAGGATCCTACAAGATAAAATGATTTTACAAATATTAACTCAACAACTCAGAAACAAGAGAGGGGAGTTGAGAGTTTCTTGATGAGTTCTTGGAAGAACTCAGCTGGATTCAATCTGACTTAGCTTTCTTCAAAGCTTCTTGAGTAGAACTGAATAAGATTGTCTCCTTCTGCAGTTGTTCCTTGACCTCTGCCACTTAGAATTCAGAATAGATCTGAACCCTTCTTCTCAGCCTAGTTCCAACGGCTGATTTCTTGGATGGAGCCCTCTCTCTCCAACTTCTTAGATCTGCACTTGGACTGCAAGATCTTCTTATGTTGATACTCTATGTACCACTTTTATAACTTGTTTTTCAACAAACTGAACTCCTGTTTCTGTAAACTGTATGTGCCTATTTATAGGCCTTCTTCATGGTAGCCGGCTGATCCGGTCCATAACTGACTTCTGATATCTCTAACAGGTGCTGTAGACCGGATGGAACGGCAGCTGTCATGTCATCCAGTCAGTTCTTGAAAATCTCTAACTGTTTGAAAGTGTCGAGACTTTCTGTCTTTAAGTGTCGACACTTATAGGCCAAGTGTCGACACAAGTTGTGTAAGTGTCGACACAAGTCTACAAGATGTCGACACAACTCCTTGCATGTCTCAACATAGTTTCTTCTGTATGTGTCGACACTGAAATCGAGTGTCGACACAAGTACTTGTTCTTCTAGCTTTTGCTGAATTCTTCTAAGTGTCGACACATCTCCTTTGTGTCGACATAACTTCTTGTGTTGAATCTGTTAAGTGTCGACACTGCTTCTTGGTGTCGACACATAGTCTTCTATGTTGATACTTGCTGAGTATCGACACAGCTCCTTGTGTCGACACTTGATTCTTCTGTCGAGACTTCAGCTGAGTGTCGACACATTCCCTTAGTGTCGACACTTGTACTTAGAATATTTTGTTGATAACTCTGTTCTTTGCTAAGTGTCAACACAGCTCCATGTGTCGACACTTTCGTCAAGTGTAGAGTCTTCAGCTGAGTGTCGACACATTGTTCTAGGTGTCGACACTTACTTCAAATGTTGACTCTTCTGATGAGTGTCGACACTTTGTTCTTGGTGTCGACACTTACTTCAAGTGTTGACTCTTCTTGTTGTGTCGACACGTTGTTCTGGGTGTCGACACTTTGACTTAGTCTCTGCTGACTTTTGCTGAGTGTCGACACAGCTCCAAGTGTCGACACTTTCTGGTGTAGACACAGCTTCACTGGGTGTCGACACAGCTCCTTGTGTCGACACTTTTTGTCTGCACTTTTCTTCATTGAGTGTCGACACAGCTCCAAGTGTCGACACTTTCTGTCTGGTGTCGACTCTGCATCCCAAGTGTCGACACAATGACTCCAAGTGTCGACACTTCTTGTCTGGGTGTCGACACAAGCTTTCTTAAGTGTCGACAATTTCCCTCTAGGTGTCGACACATGGACTTAGAAACTTTTTGCTTCAGTCCAGTGATTACTTAACCTGCACAAGTAAACTCAACATACATCAAATACATTATGATGTATATCATTGAGTTGGGTGAGGCTTCTTCAAATCAGGTACATTTAACCAATGTACCCAACAATCTCCCCCTATTTGGAGAAGTCATAACCCTTAGTCAATGATATACACCATTCATAATTAAAAATTACAAAATGATGTAAAGCAGGTTATATTCAGCAGGGTAATCATAAACATGTATTAATTTCACATGTATACAAATTCATCATTTCAGAACAAATAAGAAATAGACACATTCACAGAACAAACATGAAAAATATTGATCATATATTGTTCTAACATTTGTCTTATACATTCTCAATAGTTCACAAAAATGTTTTACATTCAAAGGATTACAAAATAATCTTCAAGTAAATTCTTAATCTATTTCTGGTCAGGTTCCTTGATAACTATTCCCTTGCCAGCTTGAACTTGAGCTTTGACAAGGGCATCAACAGTTTCAGCATCAGCAGGCTTCTTGCCTTTCAATTCTTTCTTCTTAAGATCTTCAGCTTTGATCTTCTGTCTCTCAAAAAAATAAAATGGCTTAGGAAAGTACTTGCTAGGCTCCACTACAGTAGGAGGTAGCTTTCCCATCTTTGCCTTCCTTCTGAATTGAACAATGGCCTCTTGTCTTGATTCATGCTTTCTCCATTCAGCTTCAGAGAACCATTTGTTCCTGTCATGAGTGTTATCCTTGGCAGCTTTCCAGGCAGTTAATATTATATTCCTAGAGGTAGGGCTCCACTGTTCAAAGTCTGGCCTTTGTTCTGCTTGTTCCCTAAACCTCTTCTTAGACAACCTTGTCTCTTCCTCCTTCTGTAATGCCTCTTGCATGGCTGCAGTAATAGGTTGAACAACCTTTTCAATGTGAACATTATCCTTGCCCTCAGGTGGGCTATACATTGTCTGGACATCTGCTTGAAGCATTTCAAAATCTGGAGGTGGATAAATAACTTGAGCTACTTCTGGTGGCTCACCTCCAAGAAAAGCAGGGTTAATGCCAGATTCAGCCACATTGTCGTTATCACAGAGTGGAGGATAGCCCAGTGTAGCTCTGATGGAATTAGATATCCATTTGGCATGATCAGAGCTAGCTTTGACTAAAACTCTCTCCCCCTTTATGACTTCTCTAGCCATATGATCTCGTACATCTTCTTTCTGAAATCTGATTTGACTATCCAAGTATCTGATGCCCTCTTTAAAGAATGGTTTGAGCTTTTGAAGTTGTTCAGATATGACTTTCTGGGATGCTTGGATAGCAGTCTTAACAGCAGAAATTTCTTCTTGAAAGACTTTATCAAAGTCAGCTTTAGCAGCAGCAGTAGATGTAGAAGGTTCAGCAGCCTTGTTCTTCAACTCAGTGATGATAGCATTATGATAAGCAGTCAAGTTGTCATTCATCCTTATTTGATTTTCCAGAATATATCCTTGCTTCAATGCTATATCATCTACCTGTGCCTTGATCTTCTCCTGATGTGTTGCCAGATAGACTACTGCCACTACTAGAAAACAGGCTTTTGGCCAGGGCAAATTGCCCTAGCAAAAAGTCCAAAACCGTGGCTAAAACCCTTTAGCCACGGTCTATCCACGGGAAAAATCCGTGGCTAAAGTCGGCGTGGCTAAAAAGTTTAAGCCACGGATTGGCCGTAGCAAATACTATTAGCCATGAAAAAAACTGTCGTGGCTAATATCTTGACTTTTAGCCACGATTTTAATCCCTGGCTAAAAGTGAACTCATCATTTTTTAAAAACTATTTGCCACGGTTACAAGCCGTGGCAAATAGTAATTTAAGTTTTTTTAAAAAAAACACATTCAATACTTTAATGATTTGTAGGAGATTTTAATTGCTGTTGCGACGTTATGTGAACATTTTTTTCATAAAGGAGAAAATGAAGTGAGTATATGAAGAATATAATTTTTTGTACATACTAGATAGAGTTCAAGTGTTTCCCAGTGAACATGTCCTTCAATTTGATTGATCACAGAACTTGAATTAATGTTCCCATCAGTATGTGTTGCATGATCATGTGATGACAGCGGAAAGTTGTTTACTTTCCTGCTGCTCCTAAGAATAGAAGTAAAAGGATCTATAACAACACTGTACTGCAGCGCCTCATAATGAGGATCATTGACGGGAGAAACTGGAAAGAATACAAGATAATTATCTGACTAGCAATAAAAAACTTTGATGAAAATAAACTCTTACATTTTACTGCTAAGACATTTCGAACTCTTTTATGTGGTAAACCATGATTCAACCAAAAGCAATCGCCGTGATTAGAATCAATCCAAGAAGAACCATTATCGGCAAGTTGCAGCGCAATAATTCCTGCAGAAAGTCCCTCTACCCTCTCTTGAAGGGCTGCGGGAAACTTTTCTGTGTCATCCATATTTACTTCATTCATTAATCTAATAGAATACTGGTAAATGTAACTAGCTGCTCTTCTCCAGCTGTTTCGACATGCATGAAATGAATAAAGCAATTTATACACATTTGGTGTCACAAAAATATCAGAACGCCCGGCCTGCAAAAATTGAAACACAGCATTGCATTTGCAATATTCTTTTGAAAAATCTTAATGGAGATGGCAATTGGAACAAGGTAACACCTTCCAAGCTAACTCCTGCTCCACTTTTTCAGTCATTCCCACAAAAGGTAATTTGCCATCATAGAGAACCTGAGACAAATTGAAGAACTACAGTTTCAAGTTTTATGTGATAAGATGTTAATAGCCAGAATGGAAAAAAAAATCAGAAAAAGATTAAACATCTCACAAAGCAGATATCATAAACTAGGCAAGAAATTAACAAATATCACTATGAGAAATTCATCACCGTATCATTATCCTAACTACTTAGGAGACAAGTTTTCTCCATTTGTTCTATTATCCCTACCATTTCTTGATCATATTTTTGCAAAATTTTAGAGGCAATCCTCTTACCATTCACATTTATAGCATGGCCAAAGTGTCTATTTATGATTTGTTTATCAGCATTGGTATCCCAATTTCTATGAAGCAGTTATTTAACTTGTCAATGGCATTTTGTGCAGCTTCAGTGCTATCAAACTGAACAAAACCATATCCTTTAGAATGGCCAGAAGGATCTGTAGCAACCTTGCACGAAACAACAGTACCAAATGCAGAAAATGTATCCTGGAGAATTCCAATTTGTGACCATAACATGCAAAGAAATGTTAGTATTTTAGCATATATTAGAACAATTTGTGACCATAACAGAAGATCATGACATCAAGCAACATTTAAAGTTTAAAATCATGACTTCCTTCTGACTCAAGGAAACAGAGGGCAAATAAATAAGATATTGGTTGAATTAATTTCTAGCCATCCTGAAGTATCATGCTCTGGGAGCAGTAAATCTAGCAATGGTAAAAATGGCAGCCAACAAAAGTTCATTTACTTGTTATACAAACCCATAAGAAAAAAGAAGGTGATCACATACAAGTTTTTTTTAGAAAAAAGATTTTAAAGGTCCAAAATCTGAGTGAGGAAGTTCTAGATTAGGTCCACATCGAGAGCAAGATCAAGAACAATTTTATATTCAGAAATGCTCTGCAATTAGAGTTATCGAACAATGGAAGAACAACCGACATGGTAATCATGCGTGGAAGACATTTCTCTTTTAAGATCTTTCAAGAAAAAAACTATTCCAATAATCTCGAATTGATTTCATGTACATGAACATGCGTCATCCTAAGGAGCTTCAATAATGACAATCGGACAATATTTCTCTCCGCATTGCATGAAAAAAAACTATGGAGAAAATATTAAAAAATGTTCTAGATATACAAAAGTAGTGTGAAAATCAGAGGAATAAAAGGTTTAAATTTCAAACCTGAACCAGGTCTCGGTGTTGAAAGGATCGCAACATACCCTTCCTTAAAGTTCCACTTGCACTCATGAACCGGAAGAATTATGACATCATATCATCCTAAATTTGAAATCATTAAAATAAAATCAATGACAAATGCATATACACATTTAGAAGCAATCATAATTACTAGCTGGAAAAGTATCAATCATGGACATTATAACTCCAAAAAGCTCAAATAAAAAATGAATTATAGCGGGGGCGTAACACTAAACATGTCATTGCGAACTGAAAATGATGGGCATATAAGCTTAGTCAAATCTACGGCAGTACAAAATCCATAGAAAAGAGGGAGAGAAACTCAAAATACCTTTACAAGAGACCATACGCCTTATAGTTAAAGTCTGGATTGGCAACTTGTAGATTTAGAGGTTAAAAAGATAGTAGGAATAAAAGAAAACTATTAATTATTTAAATCTCCCCATTGTGTTTGCATAACTACAGGTTGTACTTCTCTATCTTTTGAACTTATAAAAACCTCCCATCTGAGCTTACATTTCATAACATGCGTGAACAAAAATATCCCAGTGGAAGATGCATGATGTGAAATGTAAACTAAGAGGTGAGGTTGTTGTAATTTCAAATGGTAAAGGGACGCAACCTGTGATTTTGAAAATTTACTAGGAGGCCCTAGTAAACTACTCTAAAAGCAAATCAAACAAATCAATTAGGATATTTCTAAATACAGGGGTATGCATAAATCCTAATTGTTTGAATAAGGTCATGATTTATTTCCGCCTCTTGTGCATAAATAAGTTTTCTGCATTAAATGCACTACATTAGAATCCTAATTCGAGATAAATTCATCCTCGAGTTAGTAGCAGTGTACATGGGAAGCTCCTGTTCCTCTAGCTGTTGGTAGTAGTTGAAAAGATGTCATTCTTAAAGTCCTTGAGATGTTGAACTCTTCACGTAGGTCGATAACTTAGGTTTTTTGTTTTTCCTAAGCATGATGTAAGAGTCGCTGTTATGGCTGGCGATCTTGTGATATGTACTAACTAGGAAGCAATTTTTGCGAAGATGACTGATGGTGATCTTGGATTGTCACGAGTCACGACCCGTCTAAAAACAAAAATTAGAGCGCTCTTCGGGGAGTTCGTGACGCTACAAACATGGAGGAATGAAATTTCATGATTGTTAGGCGGGAGTTGAATTAATATTATTAGAACACATGCAATTTTAACAAAACTTTTGATACAAGTTCTGATACAAATTTCATGCAATTAAAATTCTAAAGAAATGAACATGCAAAAATATCAAAATTGCAGTACATAACTTTTAGCTAGCAGTTTTCCATGATTGAAAGGAAATGTCTGATCCTAATTATCAAAAATATCCTAATTGCATTATCAACACTTCATCTATCATGAAAATGTATATGTGGAGAATAGTGTTGGTCTTCTACAAACAATTAGGAGAATTAAGTGAAAATTATGTATAATGCAAAACCTATATTGGAAATACCCAATTACCAGCTCCAAATAGCATGGAAAAGAATGGGCAATCAAATCTTCGGAAAGAAAACTGAAGCAGCCATTGAAGTGGTAGTAGTATTGTTCCTTGGAAGAACACATATTTTCAGTAAAATTATAGGCTTGATGGACCTGCAGAAAACAGGTATATCACCTTACAAGCGGATGCTAGTGTATACTGCAGCAGCTTGGTATCAATCCAAGACCATATAAAAATGTTCTGCAAAAGGATCCACCACAGCAAATCTACCAAAATAGGAGAATAATCACTATCCACGACGATGCACAGCATTGGCCAGCATATGTTTGGATAGTTCTATAAGACTTAGTGTTTTTGAGAAGATAGGCAGAGGGCAAAAAATATTAAAAGAAGAGTTCATATCTAACAGACTCCAGAAGCTAGGCATTGTGGGTTAATTTTGAGAAGATTGTAAAACGGATACCTTAGAGAAAGCAGACTCCAGAAGCTTGAATTTACTATTAAAAATGTTCTGCAACCATTGTTCTTTCTAATGATGAGTGATGAGCCACCAAAAATATCCAAAATCATTTAGAAGAAAGAAAACAAAACTGAGGTAGCTCAACACTTGCAATCCATTACCTATAAAAAGACCAACCTTTGGAGAGTTGCTTCTGCTTGTTGTGTAGCTGCTCCTTCAAATTTTTAATTATTTCCTTCTTCTTGAGTCTCCAGCTGCGCTGATCTTCCATTGTTTTCTACACACCGGAATAATATTACAGAAAGCACACTAAATTGGTCAGAAGAATGACACTGGGAAGGATGTAGTGTCAAAATATCAACTGGTTTCATGAGGAGAGCTTGCAGAAAGGGGTTGGGGGTGTGTGGGGCGCAGCCCAGTGCGACATCAGAAGCCATGCCAATACTTAGGAAATCAAACCTATCTTTGTTTCCAATGCTCCTTCCAACCTCGCATAGAGGGAGCTCCGCTTTCTGTGCAAAGATCTCAAGCCGGCGTAGCATTCGCTTAATCTTCATGAAAAATGGAGGGATCAAAAAACAGCGAAAAATCGGAGAAAATGGGGGGCGGGGGGAGGAGAATGAAGTGAATCGAGATGTGGTGATGGATTCACCTGTAGTTGACGCATCCAGCGCAGAACGAAGAGAGGTTTGAGTTCTCACAGATAGCGCAGCTAGTGGATTTCTTGTTCATCTCCACAGTCGCTGCCCCTAAATCACAGATTTTTTAGGTTTCACGGGCGGATGTTAGACTATTTAACATATAATTAAAAGTTTAATTGGAAATACTATATAATAATATTTGTTTAGCCACGATTTCGTCAAGGCCGTGGCTAATGATTTAGTTTTTTGCCACGAATTTGTTATCCGTGGCTAATACTTAATTATTTGCCACGAATTATGAACCGTGGATAATACCTAACTATTAGCCACGAATTTTGACCCTGGCAAAAAAAGTGTAGCTAATACTCATTTTTCTAGTAGTGTGCATTCCCACCCTTGTGGAAGCATTCAGTCATCTCCTTCTTGTTAAGGTTCATCTCAAACCTTATAGATTTTATATCTTGGGCAAGATCAAACTGTAAGGATTTCTGTCCTTCATCCACATAAGCCTCTATGGCTTTTCTTTGTTCATCCATTTTAATCTGCAGTGCAATCAGTAAAGCACTATAATCAACAGTTGGAGCTTGCTGAACTATAGGATGTGGGGCAATAGATTGCAGAGCTTTCTTATAGTTTTGACTTCTTCTCTTGAAGACATACAGTTTCTTCTTCTTTGCCCTAGCACTCTCCTCATCTTCAGACTCTAAGGAGCTGACAATGTCAACCCTCTCCTTAGGGCTTTGAGGCTTCTCTTTCTGCACTTCAGGTGCCTTCTCAGTTTCCTGCCTAATAGGCTCTTCCAGATCTTGTACCTTCTCCCCCTCAGCAGCAGCATTATCTCTTGCATCAGCATCCTTATCCATGTCAAAATCGTGTTGGTCTAGATTAAGGAATAAGTCTTCCATTGTATATTCTGGTGGTGAAGAAGCTGGAGAAGTTCTTGGGTCTTCAACCACAGGAGCAGGAATTACTGGAACAGCAGATGTGTCTTCTATAACAACATCTGTAGCTAGACTATGCAGCTGAGTTTGCTGAGGAACATCAGACAAATCAGCATCTTCTATAAGATATTCTAAAGTATTTAGGTCAGTGAGTACCTCTTGTATGATAGTGGTGGCTAGTTCACTTTCCAGTGTAGATGGTTCTTCTACAACTGGAGGCTCCCCCTTGCTATGATCCCTGTGGATGGGGCTAGCTTGAGGCAGCTCCCCCTGGATCTCAGCACCAGCTAGAGGAGCAGGAGTCCTTACTGCAGGCTCTTCCTCATGTTCATCTGGAGTGAAAACAACTTGTTCTTCACTATCAGAACTACTAGTAGACTCTTGTGCCACTGGAACTGTCTTCCTTTTCTTCTTAGGAGGAGTGTATTTCTCAGCAACTGTCTTCTCTGGGGTTGGCATTTCCTTGGACAACACCCTGTCCCATCTTGAAAAGATCCTTGGATCCATCTTCCTCATATGGTTTATCTTGCTGCCTGCAGCAGTACTCATTACCTCTGGTATCACACCAGCTAGGTATAGACTAATGATTCTGCCCAGGTTGGGCTTCTTCAAGCTCTCCTTAATCTTCTCATAAACCACTATAGACCAGTCTATTTTCAAAGTGAAGATTATTCTTATCATGATTCCAAACATATAGGCAGACACTCTGTCATGCCCTCCAGGCTTGCTGAGGAAGACCTTACCAACAATCTCAGACATGAATTTTCCTTGATTATTCATGCCTTTTCTGTTGAAAACAGAACCTATCTTCATTTTAGGATCAAGACCACACCAGGTTAGAGCTTCCCTGGTCTTGGATGTAGTAATTTCTTCTTCATCTTGAGTTCTTGGCAATAAAAGAATCTTCCTCAGACTTTTTGGGGTTACCTTAACCTTTTCTCCATGAACTCTGGATTTGATTTTGTATCCAGATTCATCGACCTTGGCTCCATTGAGGAATTCAAGAACCTCCTTCTTCCATATCTTAGTTGGTTCTGAAACTAAATATTCTAACCCAGAATTTGCAACTAGGGTTACGACCGCCTTGATTTCTTGATCTGTATCGTCGAACGCGCCGCACACTAGCTCATATCCTTCGTTAACGTTCTCCTCAAGCTTAGGTGTCATTAGGGTTTGTAGAATTTGTCTTTAGAAAAGAGAGGTGTCGACACAGTAGTTTTGGTCTCGAAACTTTGAAAGAGTGTCGACAAACAAAGACAGAACCCTATTTATACCTTTCTAATTTTGAAGACGAACAGGCGGGTCTGCTAACTTAAAATGTGTCGACACTGGCAATAAGTGTCGACACTGACTTATAATGTCACGACACACATGTGTCGACACAAGTCTAGTCAACAGATTTTATGTGTCGACACTTGTTTATGTGTCGACACAACATAACTCGACACATAGTCTAGACTTTACTTAGAAAATTCTGAGTAAAACATAAGTGTCGACACCACTATGGATGTGTCGACACCTACCTGACATGTGTCGACATTATCATCCTGAAGTGTCGACACCAACTTCTTAGATGTGTCGACACCTTTTTCCTGAAGTGTCGACACCACTATTCTGTGTCGACATAGACTTGTCTATGTGCCGACACATTTTTACTTAGCCATTTTCAATTCTGTAAACTTATTCTAAGTTTATCATTCCTAGTTCAATTTTGAATCTATTGAACTTAGCTTCTTCTAGGGGATTAGTAAACATATCAGCTATTTGATTATCAGTTTTAACATATTCAAGTAAAATATCTTCTCTTTCTACATGCTCCCTAAGAAAATGATATTTAATTTCAATATGTTTAGTTCTACTATGGGATACATGGTTATTAGCTATTGAAATAGCACTAGTAGAATCACAGAAAAGTGGAGTTCTACTTACCTGAAATCCATAGTCCTCTAGCTGATGTTGAATCCACAGAAGTTGAGCACAGCAACTTCCTGCAGCCACATACTCTGACTCTGCTGTGGAGATAGCCACACTGGTTTGCTTCTTGCTATTCCATGAAATTAGTCTCCCACCTAGGAATTGACAGGTTCTAGTAGTGCTTTTTCTATCTTCTTTGCATCCTGCAAAGTCTACATATGAATAACCTGTTAGATCAAAATCTCCATTCCTATGGTAGCAGAGGCCTAGATAGTGAGTGCCCTTTAGATATCTCAATATTCTTTTGACTGCTGTCAAATGAGACTCTTTAGGGCAGGCTTGATACCTTGCACAAACACATGTAGCATACATGATGTCAGGTCTACTAGCAGTCAAGTATAATAGGGAGCCAACTATCCCTCTATACAAGGTTTCATCTACAGGTTTCCCTGCATCATCCTTGCTAAGAGACATACTTGACCCCATAGGAGTCTTCATGGTGCTGGATGAATCCATACCATACTTCCTTATGAGTTCTAGGGTGAACTTGGACTGACATATGGATAAACCACTTTCAGTCTGTTTAACTTGGAGACCCAAGAAAAACTTCAGCTCTCCCATACTACTCATCTCAAACTGACCTTGCATCAGTTTTGCAAACTTTTTGCAAAGGCTGCTTTCAGTAGACCCAAATATAATATCATCTACATATATTTGGACTAGTATGACTTTGCCTCTAGATTCCCTAAGGAATAGAGTCTTATCTATTTTCCCCCTTGAGAACTTATTCTCAATGAGGAAACTAGATAAGGTTTCATACCAAGCCCTAGGGGCTTGCTTTAACCCATATAAAGCTTTCCTAAGTCTATATACATGATGAGGTAGAGTTGGATCAACAAAACCTGAAGGCTGTTCCACATAGACTTCTTCCTTAAGATTACCATTTAGGAATGCTGACTTGACATCCATCTGGTAAACCTTGAATCCTTGATAGGTTGCATAGGCCAAGAACATCCTTATGGCTTCCAGTCTGGCTACTGGAGCAAAGGTTTGATCAAAGTCAATACCTTCTTCTTGCCTATATCCTTTAGCAACCAGTCTAGCCTTATTCTTAATAATGACCCCTTGTTCATCCATCTTATTCCTGTAGATCCACTTAGTTCCTATTACATTGTGGTCTTTAGGTTTAGGAACAAGTTCCCAGACCTTGCACCTCTTGAACTAATTAAGCTCTTCTTGCATTGCTTCAGTCCATTGTGGATCCAGTATTGCTTCTTCAAATTTCTTAGGTTTAACTTGAGACAGGAAACTGGAGTAGATTGCTGCATTCATGTATCTGCTCCTGGTTTGTACTCCTTGTCTTGGATCTCCAATAATCTGCTCTACTGGATGATCTCTTAGATGCCTGTTGGCTGGAGGCATTCTTACTTCTGGTTGAACCTCTTCAGCATCTCCATCATTCTGTATTCCTTGAACTTCTTCAGCAATTGGCACATGTAGTTCTCCCCCTAGACAACAGCTACAATCTTCTACTTGCTGTCTTGCAACAGGTACTTCTTCTATTGTGAGCTTGTCCATCTTCTTTGTTAAACCTGTGGGGCTGCATACACTACTAGACAACTCATTATTAATAAGTTTAGTCTCATCAAAAACTACATGCACAGATTCTTCTATAACTTGTGTAGTCAAGTTGTAGACTCTATAAGCATTACTGTTGTTGCTGTACCCAACAAAAATTCCCTCTTGGGACTTGGCAGCAAACTTAGTCAAGTAGGACTTTCCATTGTTAAGTATGAAGCATTTGCAACCAAAGATCCTGAAATAGGAAAGGTTTAGTTTCCTGCCTTTCATAACTTCATAGGGGGTCTTGTTTAGCCCTTTAGTGATGGTAGCCCTATTTATAACATGACATGCAGTGTTAACTGCTTCAGCCCAGAAATACTCTGGTAGTGATGTATCACTTAATAGGGTCCTACCAGCCTCTATCAAGGTCCTATTCTTCCTTTCAGCAATGCCATTTTGCTGAGGTGTTCTAGGTGAAGAAAACTCTTGAAATATCCCATAGTCTTCACATAGTTTTGTCATGCTATCAGACTGAAATTCAGTACCATGGTCACTTCTAATCTTGACCACTGTACTATTTAGTTCATTCTGAATTTGCTTGACAAAGCTATAGAAAACACTAGGTGTTTCAGATTTCTGTCTCAAGAAGAACAACCAGGAAAACCTTGAGTAGTCATCTACAACTACAAAGGTATATACCTTTCTACCTAAGCTGTGAACTGGCATTGGACCAAAGAGATCCATATGTAAGAGGTATAAACACCTCACAACATCTTTGTTTTCTATGCTTCTAAAGGTGGATTTAGTCTGCTTGCCCTTTTGACAAGCTGAACAAATACCATCTTTAACACACTTAACTTGAGGACCATTCCTCACTAACTCTTTGCTAAAGAGTTTGCTAATTGTCTTATAGTTAAGATGGGCAAGCCTCTTGTGCCATTTGACACAATGAGAGACTATCTCATCAGCTACAAGACAAACTGGAGAACCACTGTTCTCAATCATAATGTCTAAGCAGTAGACATTCCTTTTCCTATAACCTGTCAAAATGATCTCTTGATCACTTGACCTCTTGATATGACAACCATTTTTAACAAATGAGATGTCATACCCTACATCACTTAATTGACTTATACTTATTATGTTGTGTTTCAACCCTTTAACATAAGCCACATGAGTAATGGTAACCAAGTTTGTAGAAATGTTACCAAACCCTTTGATGATTCCCTTTTCAGAACCACCAAAGGTTACTTTTGGACCATCTTTTATTGGAATGTAGTCCCTTAGTAATCCTCTAGTTCCAGTCATATGTCTGGAACATCCACTGTCCAAGTACCATGTTGGGGTATGGCAACTTGGACTCACCTGCAAAACAGATTAATGAACCTTAGAACACAAAGAATTCTTGGGTCCTTGGTACTTGTTAGTCTGCAATCTGACAAAGCTACCCACTGGCTTTCCAACAGGTAATTTGGTACTCACTTTGGCACTGACATTGTGCCAACAGTCCACTACAAAATGGCCAACCTTGCCACAGCACCAACATTCAAACTTGTTGTACCTTTGCTTAGGTACAGTCTTTGCTGTCTTATTTACAGCAGACTTGTTGATTGTTGGGGCTTTGCCCTTGGACTTAGACTTGGACTGCTCAGTCATAGCAAGTCTAATAAAGCCCAGTCCAGCCTTGCCTTTATGATGAACAAATTCATCAATTAAAGGTAGCACTGACTTAGGTTTAGAAAGCCTAGCAACAAGCTCTCTCTCTTTCTGAAGATTGATCTCCAGTCTCTTGATTTGATCATTCTTAAAAGTGATAGTCCCCATCTGAATCACTGTTATGTGTTTCAGCCTGGCTATCTCATTTAGCTTTTGATCAAATTGCTTCTCAGAATCTGTTGCAGCAGCTTTAAGATCAGCAATTTCCTTTGCCTGACTTTTGGCAAGGGACTTGCTTTTCTTGTAAGCTTGCAACAACACTTTATATTCATCTATAAGCTGATGAATATCATCCTCAGACTCAGATACATTCTCATCACTTGATGATGAAGAATCTGAATCTGTACTAGAACAAGAAACTGAATTTTGAGTTGAACTTTGTACCTTACTGGGTCCTGGCTGCTCTAGGATTTTGGCACTCTCTGTCAAAGCCATTAGCCCTTGGCATTGACTGTCTTCTTGTTCATAAATAGACTCCATGATCTGCATGAATTCATCATCTTCTTCTTCAGTAAACAGCCCTATGTAGGCCTCAGCCTCAGACTCAGTTTCTGAAGAAGAGATATCTGATAGAGTTTTCTCCTTCTTGGCTACAAAAGACTTTTCTCTCTTGCCTTTGAAGTGAGCCTTTTTCCTGTCACCAGATTCCTTCCTCTTTTCAGGACAGTCTGCAATAACATGGCTCTGTCTATTGCAGCAATAGCACACTATCTTTGAACTAGTTACCTTGCTTGACTTTGACCTCTTCCTGTCTTTCTTTGAAGGATTTTTCTCCTGATAAAAGACTTTCTTTCACTTTGAAGTAGAAGGTCTTGACCTCCACTGTTTCTTCTTTAAGAATTTCTGAAAGTGTCTAGTGAAGGCAGCAAAGTCTTCATCACTTTCACTGCCCTCAGTCTTTGTGCTGACTGACTCATCTGATTCTGATTCAACTACCTCTGGAGGTGGAGTTGATGACTTATTCCTGCACTTTCTGGGGACTTCTGTCTTGAAAGCAACTGTTCTCTCCTTGTGCTCAGTTCTTGTTGATTTCTCCTCCTCTTTTCTCACTGTCAACTGCATCTCATAAGACAACAACTTACCAAACAGTGTAGGAGGAGGAATTTCTCCCAACTTAGCCATTTCTCTTATGACACAGATCTTGGTGTCCCAATCTTTGGTTAGGGACCTTAAGAACTTGTCATTTAGTTAATAGTTACTGAACTCTCTTCCATAAGACATGAGTTCATTCACTATTCTATAGAACTTCTTATAGCACTCAGTTATGTTATCACCCTTTCCTTGTCTAAAACTCTCATAATCCTGATTTAGCAAGGATTTTATATCTTGTCTGACTTCTTCAGATCCTTCCATATACAATATAAGAGTGTCCCACATTTCTTTGGCTGTCTTACAGTGTATAAGATTCTGAAATGTTGCATCATCTATGACACTTACTATAATGTTTTGTGCCCTCTTGTCCATGGTGGCTAGGACAATCTCATCCTTAGTCATTTCAGAGAAATCCTTTGGAGTTCTCTGATTTGCATCTAGAACTGAAATCTTCATGGGCACATAAGGCCCTTCCTTTACTGTGATATAGATTCTAGGGTCTGAGGCCTCCATAAACAGCCTTACCCTTTCCTTCCAGATCCCAAAGATCTCTTTCCTGCAAATGGGCAATTTCATGGAACCCAATTCCTTGTGATTCTCAGAAGAACCCATGTTTCTTGATTTTCTTGAAGCTGTATTTTGCCTTACACTGAATCTGCCACTCAGGATCTCCTCAGACTGTTAGTCCTTTTTGAGGAACCTGCCTCTGATACCACTTGAAAGATATGGTACCTAAACACCTAGAGGGGGGGGGGGGTGAATAGGTGACCCAATCCTTTTAAGACTTTAATGGCAGCAAACAGTTAATATCACAGATTTCTAACTATTCTATCACAGCAAACACACAGCATACACAACAACAATCACAGCACAGCATAGCAGATACAGTGTTTTATAGTTCTTCCCCAAGATATGGGTACATCCACTTTCCCCCTTCGCCTATCTAGCAGTGTACTAGATTCGGCCAAACTTATTCACTATCTCAGAACCCAAATTGGTTCCTACACCTCAGGCCCAAAGCCTTACAACTCAGCTTTATCCCAAAGCCTACACTCAGCCACAAAGGCCTACACTCAGCCACCCAGGCCTACACTCAGCCAATCAAGGCCTACACTCAGAGATAATAATCTCCTACACTCAGGCCAAAAGCCCTACCCTCAGCCTTTATAATTATAGGCTTACAACTCACTCAGATCCAGAGGATCCTACAAGATAAAATGATTTTACAAATATTAACTCAACAACTCAGAAACAAGAGAGGGGAGTTGAGAGTTTCTTGATGAGTTCTTGGAAGAACTCAGCTGGATTCAATCTGACTTAGCTTTCTTCAAAGCTTCTTGAGTAGAACTGAAAAAGATTGTCTCCTTCTGCAGTTGTTCCTTGACCTCTGCCACTTAGAATTCAGAATAGATCTGAACACTTCTTCTCAGCCTAGTTCCAACGGCTGATTTCTTGGATGGAGCCCTCTCTCTCCAACTTCTTAGATCTGCACTTGAACTGCAAGATCTTCTTGTGTTGATACTCTATGTACCACTTTTATAACTTGTTTTTCAACAAACTGAACTCCTGTTTCTGTAAACTGTATGTGCCTATTTATAGGCCTTCTTCATGGTAACCGGCTGGTCCGGTCCATAACTGACTTCTGATATCTCTGACAGGTGCTGTAGATCGGCTGGAACGGCAGCTGTCATGTCGTCCAGTCAGTTCTTGAAAATCTATAACTGTCTAAAAGTTTCGAGACTTTCTGTCTTTAAGTGTCGACACTTATAGGCCAAGTGTCGACACAAGTTGTGTAAGTGTCGACACAAGTCTACAAGGTGTCGACACAACTCCTTGCATGTCTCGACACAGTTTCTTCTGCATGTGTCGACACTGAAATCGAGTGTCGACACAAGTACTTGTTCTTCTAGCTTTTGCTGAATTCTTCTAAGTGTCGACACATCTCCTTTGTGTCGACACAACTTCTTGTGTTGAATCTGTTAAGTGTCGACACTGCTTCTTGGTGTCGACACATAGTCTTCTATGTTGATACTTGCTGAGTGTCGACACAGCTCCTTGTGTCGACACTTGATTCTTCTGTCGAGACTTCAGCTGAGTGTTGACACATTCCCTTAGTGTCGACACTTGTACTTAGAATATTTTGTTGATAATTCTGTTCTTTGCTAAGTGTCGACACAGCTCCATATGTCGACACTTTCTTCAAGTGTAGAGTCTTCAGCTGAGTGTCAACACATTGTTCTAGGTGTCGACACTTACTTCAAATGTTGACTCTTCTGATGAGTGTCGACACTTTGTTCTTGGTGTCGACACTTACTTCAAGTGTTGACTCTTCTTGTTGTGTCGACACATTGTTCTGGGGGTCGACACTTTGACTAAGTCTCTGCTGACTTTTGCTGAGTGTCGACACAGCTCCAAGTGTCGACACTTTCTGGTGTAGACACAGCTTCACTGGGTGTCGACACAGCTCCTTGTGTCGACACTTTCTGTCTGCACTTTTCTTTACTGAGTGTCGACACAGCTCCAAGTGTCGACACTTTCTGTCTGGTGTCGACTCTGCATCCCAGGTGTCGACACAATGACTCCAAGTGTCGACACTGCTTGTCTGGGTGTCGACACAAGCTTTCTTAAGTGTCGACACTTTCCCTCTGGGTGTCGACACATGGACTTAGAAACCTTTTGCTTCAGTCCAGTGATTACTTAACCTGCACAAGTAAACTCAACATACATCAAATACATTATGATGTATATCATTGAGTTGGGTGAGGCTTCTTCAAATCAGGTAGATTTAACCAATGTACCCAACACCCTCCATTCCCTCATTCAATCTCATTGATGATTCCTTCATGGATGACTCACCCTCCTCACCTCCTGAGCTACACTCATCATCAACCTCTTACCAAGACCTTCTGCAAGAGATCATTGATCAACCCACCTTCACACCATCTATCTCCATCCCACTGTCCTCCATCACCACTTTACCCACACCTCAACCATCTCTTCCCCAATATACTAGCTCTCCTCTACCATCACCAATAGCTCCACCTCCATCCTCTACCTCTGCTCCAGTCACTGCTGAGCAAGTAGATCTTCCAGCCCTTGCTGACAGGATATATGAATTGCTAGCCCCCAGGCTATCTCTTCTTTTGGAGACCTCCTTGGCTCCATTACTCCAGTCAGTGGCAGCTCTTTCTACCAGGCTCTCCTCCTTATTCCCTCAGGCAGCCCCTTCAGCAGTGTGCCTTGATCCAGCTTTGTCTGAATCTAGGCAGGGGGAGATGCCCTATGAAGTGATCTTGCTTGTTGTGTCTGCTGTTTCTTCAGCTTTTGTTGTTGTTGCTGCTGCACTTCAAGATACAGTTCCACCTCCTATTGCAGTCCTCTTAATAGACCTCAGGTCTATGCTCTCAGTATTTGATTCACTGTATTTCAGTTGTTTGCCAGAGAAAGCTTGTTTTCTAGAGAGAGTTGCTATCCAGCCCCCATTGGATCTCTCTAAGGCCCTTGTGCCATTCTCTTGTTATGACCCCAGCATCATAACTTCCTTTGTCCATTCAGTATATGCTGCTGCTACTTCTGCTGAAAGCAGTGTTGTTGTTTCTGATGTTGATACCCTTTCTGCTGAAAATTCTGATGATATTATTGTTGATACTGCTGATGAGTCAATTTCTAAGGATATGCAGATGACAGAGGCACATGATGTTGAGCCTTCTGTGTTTGCTGATGACATTCCTCCTGCTGCTGATATTGCTGTTTCTGAAAGTGAAACTGTTGCTGCACCAACTGCTGTTATTACTACTGCCACAACTTCAGTATCTGCTGCTGTTACTGCTGCTTCAACCTTTGCTTCTGCTTCAACTACAATTGCTACAAGTATTGTATCTGCTGCTGCTCCAACCTCTGCTGCCTCATCTGCTTCAACCCAGCTCAAGAAAGATTTGATGAAAAGGATTGATGCTCTTTATGATGATCAAAGTTCTAAAAGTGATGAGTTCAAGACTGATTCTGATGACTCATCTGCCACTATTGCCAGGAAGAGAAAGGTAAGGAGCAAAGCCATGAAGAGAGTACCTCCAGCCAAGGTCAAGGACAATAATGACATTCCATATTATATTCTTCATGACTGCCCCATAACTGAGCACTGGATGCAGTACTCAAAGAATCAACTTAAAGCTATGAAGAAAAAGAGGAAATATGAAAAAGGATCTTCCCAATTTCAACATCCTCATCCTCCTCCACCACCTCCTCCTGATGCAGGTGCAGGTGGAAGTTCAGCTGCTCAACCCTCTACCAAAAGCCAAACCCCCTATCAGCCTCATGCCAGATCCTATTATAGGGGAAGCCAGTCCAGGGGCTCTCAATCCAGAAGAGGAAACTATAGAGGCAATCAAAGAGAATTCCAGGTTTATTCTAAAGGATATTCAAGGCAACATCCCTACTCCAGGGAAGGACAAATCTCATCTGACACAACCTCTGGTCCTTTTCCCTATGAACTGAAGGAAGTAGTTTCATCTAGGCCTCCTCAGGATAATCCATCAAATAGATTTGAGCAACCAGTGCCATTTGAAGATTCTGAAAACAATCCAACTGCTTGGACTGCAAGAATGAAAGAGCTTGCTGCACTGGACCATATTAAGAAAGCTAAAGAGCAAGGCAGAGACTCCTCCAACATCACTACATTATCTGAACAGAGAAAGAAAGAGTTGGAATGATATGGTTCAAGCAAATTCTTTGATTCTGATAGATACATGGAGCTGCATCCTGAAGATGTAGTTCCCAGGCCCAAACAGTAAACCTCTTTAGGTGCAGCAGATGATACAAGATCAAAGAAGGAAGCTCTCAACCCCAATAGAGAAATCAAACTCATTAAGAGCAAGAAGAAGAAATGACTATGTAAGGTGACAATCATCTTGACTTCTGATTATTATCTGGGATGATATATATCTGTGGTTCTGCAATGTCCAGCTTATTGCTTTTCTGTTTTGTTGGTGTGTATGTTGTTATTTAATTTTTCCAAATTCTGTAAATAGTAATCCTAACCCAAATAGGGGGAGATTGTTGGAACACCCTATTACTAATTTGGGTCAGGATCACTATGTCTTTAGGAAACCAGTTTTTGACCTACTGTATAGATCTAAAGGTCAATTAGAATTGAGTCTAAGGGTTAGAAGCCTAGGTTTGAAAGCTGCCCTCAAGACCAAGAATTTTTTTCAGTTTGAGACTAAGTCATATCGTCGAGCTCAGCACGACGATTCGTCGAACTCCAATCGACGATCGCCTAGCTCAACTTCGACAGATCGTCGAACTCCATTCGACGATCGCTGAGCTCAACTTCCACAAATCGTCGAACTCCATTCGACGATCTGCGAGCTCAGTTCGACGATCTTGACTCAATATTGGATCTTTATCTCTGAGCTCAGTTCGACGATCTTTGAGCTCAGATCGACGATATTTTTGTTGCTGTATAGGTCCATATCGCTGAGCTCAGTTCGACGATAGCAGAGCTAATTTCGACGTTTTCTGATGAGTTAAAGGATTTTTCAAGATTCAAATTTAGATCAGTTAAGGAGTTATTCAGCAATTAATTCAGAAGATTTTCTAGCCGTTTTCATTTATTCGGGACCAAGTTTCAAGGGATTATCAAGGAATGTTTCTTTGGACTTTCCTCCAAAAGACATTTGCAATTAAGGATGCAATTAATGCAGGCCAACGGCTATTCTTGACAGAGGATGTTTTTCTATTCAGTACCAGAGAATAAAAGACAAGATTTTTTTTGAATCTCTCAATCACTGAGCACTCAGAACACAGTCAAGAAGAAGAAAAACAAAATATTCTCTTTCTCAAAGAATTCTCTCAAGAACACACATCCAAGGAGATCAAACTTTCTGAAATCTTCTGATCTCTAGTGATTCAAGTGTTCAAGGCCAACATCTTTCAAAGACTCCAGACACCTAACATTTCAGCTATTGCTGAAATCATCACTTGCTGGAGATCAACTTCTGAAGGCCTATCACCCTACAGCAAAGCTTCATTTCCTGAACATCTCAAGGACTTAGGGGGAGCTTTTACAACAGCAAATCCACATAGTCTTTTCAGCTGATTTGAGAAAGAGAAGACTTCCATAACTCTCTCATCCCCATCTCTGTAAAGGGTTTTTCAAACTCCCTTCAAAAGTTTGAGTTTGGTTTTTGAGCACCTTGTCAAAAGCTCATTGGTGGCAAGACACCTGATCAAAAAATCTGATTTGGTTTTGAGCACCTTATCAAAAGCTCATTGGTGCCCAGGACACCTGATCAACTCATCCTGCAGTGGATTCCTACCTAGGGTGGTAGAAGAGTGGATGTACCCAAGTTTAGGGGAACCACTATAGCTCCTTGTGTCATCTGGCTTGCTTGTCTTTATCTCTTGTTTCTGGCCGTGATTGTTGTGTGATTAGTTTAGATCTGTGATTAATTTCTGTTGTAGGTTATTCTGTGATTAGATTTAATAATTGCTTCCCTGTTCACTCATATTACAAAAGTTATTGTCAAAAGTTTTCAAGCACCATATACTCTATTCACCCCCCTCTAGAGTATATCAGATCTAGCTGCACTTTCACCACCACACACCCGAAAGATCTGAGAGTGCTTCCCCTCCTTAGCCAAAGGTTGAGCTAAGGTACCCTCAGAAATCACTTGAAAACTGGAGCAAGAGAGCACAGAAAAGCATGCCTTCTGGGGTACCCCTTGGCTCCTATTTATAGTTTTCAGAATCTGAACTGCAAATAACCAAACTGAACTGAACTGAAGTTACCAAAATACCCTTGGTTGGGTCTGCTAGTAGCCAAACTCCGCTGTTTTGAAGGGCTATGGGCAGACCAACAGGGGCAAAACAGTAAAAAGTACATCGTGGATCCAGGCGAGTTGGGGAGCCTGGCCACCTCGGTAGATCCGGCTCGCCTACTATTGCCGAGCTCCGTTGCGAGAACGTGAGCTGGGACAGCGAGTTCGCCCATCCGTCGGCCTCCATTAGTCGATCTCAGCCCGATGAGTCTTGACTTAGCTCGACAAATGCCGAGCTCGCGGTCGACGAATGCCGAGCTCGGGTTCGGCTTCTCCATGCCGAGCTTGCCCACTATCTTCAGATTCAACTGCTGGGCTCGCCTGTTGCTTGGACGATCTGAACCGACAGGTCTGGTTCCGGGCGACCTCACTCGCCGGATACGGGGTTATACATAATCCCCGCTCTTTTTGAGCTTGACAAAGCTCGGAAAGAAACATCCAACCCCAAGTGTTCGGCGAGTGCGGGGTGGACTGGAGCGAATCTTTGGGTGGGCTCCACCTATGGCTATATAAATGCACCTGCATACCTGCCTAACTCTTGCCATTCCCTTTGCTCTAATCCTGCCAAGATGCTGATCCCCAAGGAGATTCAAGAGCGGCACATGCGCGCCCGCCAGACCTCAGCTGCTCTCGTAGCCGCCCTGACAGCGGTCCCAGCTGCCGTACCGCAGGGTGGCTCTTCCAAGCCTAACTCCAAGAAGATGAAAACATTCCCTCAGGCGGCCGAGCCCATCTATGACGACCTGAGGACCACCTTGGAGCACTGGACTGGCTCCTCCACTCTGCCTGCCCCTGAAAAGGGGAGGAATATTGTCGAGATCTACGACGGCCCAGACAGCCACCCTGATGGCATGGAGGACGCCGCACCGCGAGACACCACCCCGCGAGACAAGACCACTCTTGGGGACTCGCGGTTCACGACTCCGTAGAACCGTCCCCGGGACCCATCCCCTCCCGTTGGGACCTTGGGGGTGAGCTCACAAAGGCCGAGCTCGCCGGTGTGCACCCGCTCTCCCCAGCAAGTTGTCGTGGCCACGGGGGCGGGTTTGGAAACCATCCCCATCCCGGGATTTGAGCTTCTCTCACCAGGAACGCGAGGCCCAGGTCGCGGGAAGGATCTGAGGTTTATCCCTCCCCGCACCTCCTTTGAGTTGCCGAGCTCGTCAGGTAAACTTTGCCTGGATTCCTGCCTTATGTGATTTTCCAGCATACCTTCTTTTGCTGATGTTTGCCTCCACAGTTCCCCCCAGCCAATCCACTGCCGAGGAATCTTCACGGGCAGCCCATTACTCTCCCCTCCCCTCCCCAAGCTCGCTGGACTCTTACCTGGGCCCCGAAGTGGATCAAGGCGAGCTGACGAGGGGGAGGTTAACCTTTTCAAGAAACTGGTGTGCGGGCTGCGCGAGGTGCGGGGGGTCAACGAGGCGTTACAACGCGACTACGCACGTCTTGCTGACGAGGTGCGAAGCGGCCAGGCTAGCGAGCTGACGTCCCTTTCCCGGCTTCTGGATGAGATAGAAGACGGCCTCTCAGTGGCATAGAGGAATTCGGGGAGGATCCGCGAGCTGCTCCGCACGCGGCAGTCTGGGGGATGGGGGGGGGGGGGGTGCGAGGCCAGGGTAGATAAAGGGCGGCTTTTTTGCCGAGCCGACTGGTACTCGCCTCCTGGTTTCCCCCTGCACGCGCGCCCCGCTTTCTTATTCCTACACTTGGTCTTTGTAATAAATAACCTTAAACATTCTGATACATGCGGTATTAAAAAAAATTGCTTTTTATTTGACTTCGCCTTGGTTGGAACGCGCCGGAAGTTGGCGAGCTGGGGGTTGGCGAGCTGGGCCGATTGGACAACTCAGCCATCTGATTATTTTTTTTTCTATAAATAGCCCCCCCCCCCCACCAACCCCCGTACTGCTGCTTTTACTGCTTACTCTTTCTCTCTCTTCCTGCGGTTTTCTTATTGTCTATTCGCGCTCCGCCTTCTCTCACGAGCATGGGCAAGACCAACCCCGACACTGATGGCCGCACCAAGTGCGCCCAGCACTTCACCGATTACTGCTTCTTCGAGGGGAATACCACCAAGGAGGAGCTCGCGGAATTTGTTGGCGACCACGTTCCGCCAAGCTTCTAGGCGCGCCGGCCAAGGTGGGGGGGGGGGGAGGACATCAATACCTTCTATGATGACGAGCTCGCCTTCCCCATCTCTCACTTTGAGGTGGGGTTGCGCCTCCCCCACTGGCCGGAGATCCGGCAGATTCTGAAGTATTATGGCGTGGTGCCGCGCAGCTGAACTCCAACACCATCGCCATGATGGTGGCATTCACAAGCTATCTCCGGTGAGAGAGGATTGAGTTCAACCTGACAGTATTTAGGAAACTCTTCTCTTATAAGGCGACGCCGGATGGGGTCGCCTACTTCGGCGGCTCGCTGATCAAGTTCGCGAGATCGCAAACAAGCACCATAACTGGATGAACAAGATCACCTTTATCAAGGGCGATCTCGGCAACATCCCGTACTTGCCGCAGTAGAAGGGCGAGGAGGTCTACCGCCCCCCGGCTGTGTCCGGCAACGATGCCGACCTCCATAAGTTTTTCCTCCACAAGGACTTCGAGGTATCCTTCCTGCGAAGGGGCCTCGACGCGCTTCTCCCCATCCTACCCAGCGAAGGTATTATTCTCTCCACATCGCCGAGCTCGCCAGGTTGTCGAGCTCGCAATATTGCTGTTGAAAATCTTTTAACTTTTTCCAAGTTTTTTCTTGCAGTGGAGCGGCTAATTCCCGTGAACCCGCCGTTTGCGGACTCGGGGTTGTACCCGGACCCCCTTGCTCACAAGAAGGCGGCGGCGGCGGCCTGCCGAGATGAGGCGGCCTTCTCCCAACCCTCTTCCAGCAAGAGGCGTTCTGAGGATGCGGGATCAAACCCGCCACACCGCCAGCAATTACCAAAAAATATGAAGAAAGTCATGCTCGCTCCGCGGGGGAAACAACATCAACAACATCAATCCATCCCCAAGTACATATGCTCGCCCGAGACCGTCCCCGACGCGTTGCCGGAGAGCCTGCTGAAGGAGATCATCAGCAAGGGGCGGAAGGGCTGCGAGGCTCCTGTTCCCCCTACGGCGATCTCCCCACCTTCTTCGGCGAAGAAGGCGGCTCGCGAATGCGGGGCGCCGAAACTTCATCCCCTCTTCAGCTTCGGGGGGCGGTGGAAAGACTCGGCGGGCGAGCCCATGCTTCAGTGGGATGAGCTGGCCCATCAGGTCTCCATCTCCACCCTGCACCCTTCCTGGCATGACCGCGAGCCCGCCACCGGTCACGCTTACGCCCTCGGGTTCGGCCTATATGGCCGGGAGGTTGTCGAGGCCTACAAGAACATGACCATGCGGCAGCTCGGTCATGAGGGCCTGTAGGCCCACCTGCGGGCCATGGAGCTTCATCACATGCTGGTCCGCCGCAGCTTCAGCCTTAGCAATCAACTCAAAAAAGCCAAGCAGGCCCGCGATGTCGCCAAGGACAAGGTCGCCGACCAGATGAGGCGGCTCGGCATCGCCGAGGGTCTTCTCGCCTAGGCCGTCGGCGGATTGGTGAGTATCAGGCTTTTTCTCTCTTTTACTTGAAATATTTGGCGCTGTCACTAATGAACTTTTCTTCTGTCAGGATGCCAAGGCCGCCGGAGAGTTGCGGGCCCGCAATGCCGAGCAGGGGGAGGAGATCGGCCAGCTGCGCGCCCGGCTTGCCGAGCTTGAGGGGGCGAATACGAAGCTAAAGGATGAGAACCAAAACCTTAGCCGCGAGGTCCGCCGTCAGGTGGAGATTTTCTTCCCACCCAGCGGCGCCTATCCTACCCTCCCCTACAAGAGGCCGAGGATCTTTGGCGAAGCCGACCTCGCTGAGAGGCTGCGGATCAACTCCATCCAGGCCGCCGAATGCACCCTCCAGATGATGAAGGACACTAGAGTGCTGGTGGAGGGATGCGAGGAGATTTTGGCCCGGGACCTGATGCCGAGCCTGTTCCCAGCGACGCCTCCCAGTGAGAAGAAAGACATTCTGGACGCGCTGTTCGAGAAGGGCTTCCAGGATCTGTCAGGCGAAGTAGGGGAGGACCACCAATCTGGCGGGGGGGGGGGGGGGGGGGGGCTAGGTATAAATATATATAACCTGTAGTCTCGCCGAGGCGAGCTCAACCTGTAAATATTTTTACCTAATGAAAGAATATTTTTGATACCTTTTGTACATTATAGTAACGTCATTATACATATAATAGTTTCTTTTGCTGGATTTCTCTGCCGTGCCTTGTTTGTCCGTGAGCACTCTCCCCAGTGACCTCGCCTAGATAAGTACTACAAGTTGGATAGTCGTTAGTGTTGAAGCCAGGAAAAATCACAACCTCAGAATTCGGACCAAAGCTGCCTAAGGTTACTAACTCAGAAGCTAGATCAGACGACAAAGATGACTAGAACGAAGAATCAGGTCATACAGGACCCCAGATGCTGCGAAAGGAAGGTCCCACCACGTATCTGGATAATCGAAAGGAGCAGCCCCTTCTCAACCAAGGATGGACGAACTGGGTACGAGGGAAGCTAGCTAGCGAGGTCGCAAGGTCGCGACTTGCTCTACAAGGAAAAGGAATCCAAAGATTTAGCTAGTATCCAGAAACTGAAGCGCGCGAGTATCCTGCCGAGGATTTCAAGTGCCTCACCTCGTACCCCTGAGGTCTTATTTATAGGCAAATGCAAGGGGAGGGGGGGGGGGTCATATTTATACCCCACCCCCTGGCGACTAAGCGACTTACAGAGGAACTCACACAGGCTGTGCGAGTATCTCACCTAGTCGCCTACGTGGCGAGTATACGAGGGGAGCTCGCCTATACTCGCCCAGGCCTTCCGCGATCTTGAGTGCTGACTTTGACTCCTGCCTTGACTTGTTGACCTTGACTTCTGCTGACCTGGCTGTGGTAGGACCCAGTCTCGATGAATACGGGTTATACACAATCCCCGCTCTTTCTGAGCGGCATCGGAGCTTGGAAAGAAACATCCAACACTTATTCGGCGAGCTGCTCTGCCGAGTATCTGGGTTGCTCGCCTCTTATGACTGCCTGCCGATCTCTATCAATAGGGGGGGGGGGCTAGTTCTTTAGCCGGATCTTCAGAACTCGCGTATAATGTCGGACGCTGTGAAGTTTCTTCATGATAGTCTCGCCGCGCTGGCTGGTGCTATTGGCGTCACTAATCCGAAAAGGCCGCGCGAGGAGGTCGTCGTTGCCGACTTACCCCCCCCCCCCCTTAAAAAGAAGAAAGGTAAAAAGTCCAAGAAGAAATCCGCCTCTGGTGATGATAACTCGCCGCCACCTCTTTCTCAAACCGCGGCTTCCACTAGCAACCCCGTGCGCTCTGCTAGCACGCAGCGACTGCTCAACGACCTGGGGCTTGACGACATACCCAATGTTGCCGCATCTGATGCGAGCTTCCTTAACTCGCTCGACATCCCTGAGCTCGCCATGACCCTGGTCCCGAAACTTGCCTCCACTCCGGTGTCGTTGCAGGTTGAAGTCGTCGACCTGCCATGTTGTCTTCTTTTTGCCGAGATGCTTGCTTGTTTTGACGGTCATTTCCATTGTTTGCTAACTTGACCATGATACTCGCAGATTCTTTTGGCGCGGTGCCGAGTAGCCGCATGGACCTTTAGACCACAGACCACGGTGGTATATCCGCCGGTGAAAGGGTAGTACCCCGCGAAGTTCTGCCCGCCCGCCGCGAGTGCATTGCCTCCGACCGCCTACACCCCAACGCCTCTCTGGCCTGTTTCTCAACAAACAGCGCGTTGTTGGAGCAGAGATTCGAACCCGCAACCCTTGATAAGAAACTCCTTCAACAGTTCTTTATCCGTTTGATCAGCTCACCTATAATCTTCTATCCTAAGCCAAAAAGGCTGTCGACTCACCTATGAAACATGGTCAGCTGGCGATTAGCCTCCAGATGAGGTCGGCACGCTGGGCAATGAGGATGGAGGAGCTAATGATGCTAACTGGAGCACTTCCGCCGTGGAGAGGGTTAGAACTTTTCTTTTTTTTTATTTGAAACTCGCTGCGAGCGACTTTATGAACTATCATTGATTGTCATAAGTGAGTTTGAATCTCGCATTTTATCATATTACTTTCTTCTGTGCTACGATATTTGTTCTGCAATAATGCTTTATCTATTTCGTACCTATACAATTGGCAATTATCGCTCAGGGCCGCCCTGCCCCCCAGTAGCCCATGGACCTTTAGACCACAGACCACGGTGGTACAGCCGGAATATACCAAGGCCTGCAGGCCGTACACCCCAACGCCTCTCTGGCCTGTTTCTCATAGCAGAGATTCGTTGATAAGAAACCTTTTCTTTATCCAGCTCACCTATAATCTGCCAAAAAGGCTACACCATAAAGTCCTATGACCTCACTACTAACTAGTTGGAGAGGGTGTGAAAAGGGTAAGCTTGGAGTAAGAGTATTTTATAGAGAAGATAGATGACTATAAAGAGTGAAAGATAGTTAAAAGGGAGGAATTTTAAGATAAATTTATACTTAGAAACGTCTGCTATACTATTTCCTATACGATTACATCATCAAAGTCCCATTTAAATTCATAGCAACCAGTGTGTGGAGATAAAATTATTTATTGGTAACCCAAATGTTCGAATTATTTTGCTTAGGGATAAGTAAACATCTAAGTCTGGGGGTATTTGATGAGTGCGATTATGATAGGGTTTTTACTATCATAATTGTAATCATGTCTACTATTTTCTGCCTCCTTGTGTAGTAATTTCGCAAGATTAGTTGAGAAATTGTTTTATCATGAATAGGAGAGCACAGTTAGGATTTTTGGTTACTCCTTGTATTAAGCTATACATTTATCCTTTCATTTTTCTAATGCAGGTAGTGCCAACCAATGGAACTAAAAGTCTTCAAGCAAACAGAGGAGTTCACGGAGTCAATATGGATGATGACAGGATAAAAATTTGGCGCACACGGGTGGACACATGGCCATGTTAATACCCGTGTCCTATGTGCCCTGGAGCTAAAGAAATTGGACGCAGGAGACAGAGACTCACACGGGTAGGAACATGCCCATGTGCCTACTCGTGTCATATTTAAACACGACTGCCGACCAACCCGTGTCTGAAGAACGTGAATGAAAGAAATTGTACCTAATCACCTAGAGGGGGGGGGGGTGAATAGGTGAATAAATCTTTTTAAACTTTTTAGGCAGATTGCAGATAATATCACAGAGTTATAACTACTTCTTCACAGCAATCAATCAGCAATCACAGAATAAACATGAACACAGTGAACACACAGATTTATAGTGGTTCCCCAAGGTTTGGGTACATCCACTTTCCCCCTTCGCCTATCTAGTAGTGTACTAGATTCGGCCAAACTCCTCCACTATACCTCAGATCCTCAGATCTTACACTCAGAACTCCAACCAGGTTCCTACAGCTCAGACCCAAGGCCCTACAACTCAGTCTTCACAAATACCTACACTCAGCCTTCAACAAGGCCTACACTCAGCCACAAGGCCTACACTCAGAGATATGAATCTCCTACACTCAGGCACACAAGCCCTACCACTCAGCCTTTATAATTACAGGCTTACAACTCAGATCCCTAAGGATTCTATAAGAAATTTAGAATACAAAGTATATACCTACAACTCTGGATAAGAGAGAAGAGTTGATAGGTTCTTGATGAGTTCTTGAATGAACTCTGCTGAGATCAACCTCACATGGCTTTCTTCAAAGCTTCTTGAATGTAGAACACAATAGGATTGATTCTCTGGAGCTGATCTTCAATCACTGCAACTTAATATTCAGAACAAGGTCTGAACCCTTCTTAACAGCCTGGTTCCAACAGCTGTCTTATTGGAAGGAGCTCTCTCTCTCCAACTTCTTAGATCTTCACTTGAAATGATTCTTCAATGAATAGTTAGATCTTCTTCTCTTTTTCAATCTGTTAATCTTCAACAACTTATTGTTAATCATCTTTTTCTGTTGACAGAATAAGCCTATTTATAGGCCTTCTTCATGGTGACCGGCTGATCCGGTTTCTAACGGCTTTCTGACATCTCTGACAGTTGCAGTAGACCGACTGGAATGGCAGCTGTCATGTCATTCAGTCACTTCTTGAAATATCTGTAACTGTCTGAAAGTGTCGAGACAGTCTGTCTTTAAGTGTCGACACTTATAGACTAAGTGTCGACACAAGTAGACTAAGTGTCGACACTAGCCTTCAAGGTGTCGAGACAACTCCTTGTGTTGTAGAATTTAATTCTCGACACAGCTTCTTCAATATGTGTCGACACAACACCTTGTTCTTCAGTACTTAGTTGATTTCTTGTAAGTGTCGACACAACTCCTTTGTGTCGACACATCTTCTTGTGTTGAACTTGTTCAGTGTCGACACATCTTCTTAGTGTCGACACATGCCTTTTGTGTTGATACTTGCTGAGTGTCGACACAACTCCTTGTGTCGACACATTCTTCTTGTGTTGATACTTTGGCTGAGTGTCGACACATCTCCTGTGTGTCGACACTTGTACTTAGAGTTTATTGAACTCTGCTGAGTGTCGACACAGCCTCCTAGTGTCGACACTTTCTTCATGTATTGAGTCTTCTGCTGTGTGTCGACACATTCTTCATTATGTCGACACTTATACTTAGACTCTGTTGAAATTTGCTGAGTGTCGACACAGCCTCCAAGTGTCGACACTTTCTGATGTAGACACAGTTCCCCTAGGTGTCGACACTGCTGTTAAGTGTCGACACTGCTTCACTGAACATTTCTTCATTGAGTGTCGACACAAACTGTAAGTGTCGACACTTTCTGTCTGGTGTCGACTCTGCATCCCTTGTGTCGACACAAGTACTCCAAGTGTCGACACTGCTTCTCTGGGTGTCGACACAAGTCTTCTAAGTGTCGACACTTTTCTTCTGGGTGTAGATACATGGACTTAGAAACTTTTCAGCTTTCCCTGCAAATACTTAACCTGCACAACTAAACTCAAAACACATCAAATACATTTTGATGTATATCATTGAGTAGGGTGAGGCTTCTTCAAATCAGGTACATTTATTCCAATGTACCCAACAATCTCCCCCTATTTGGAGAAGTCATAACCCTTAGTCAATGATATACACCATACAAAACAAAATTACAGTATGATGTAAAACAGGATTATGCAATCAGGGAAAGTATATAAACATGTATTAAACAAAACATGTACACACATGTATCTCAGAACAAATATGTAATAGATTTTTCACACATCATATTGTTCTAATAACTTTGTCATATTCATTATACAAAAGTTTACAGAGTGTTTAAAATCAAAAGATTACAACTGTAAACTAATGATAATTCTATTTTATTTCTCCTCAGCCTCCTCGATAACAATGCCCTTTCCAGATTGTATCTTTGCTTGGAATAGGGCTTCAGTATCTTCAGCAGCAACAGGCTTCTTGCCTTTAAGATCCTTCTTCTTTAGCTCCTCAGCTTTGATCTTCTGCCTTTCAAAGTAATGATAAGGCTTGAGAAAGTACTTGTTAGGCTCCTGGGCAGTAGGAGGTAGCTTTCCCATCTTTGCCTTTCTTCTATACTGCACAATGGCTTCTTGCCTGGTCTCATGCTTCCTCCACTCCAGTTCAGAAACCCACTTGTTTCTATCTTGAATATTGTCTTTGGCAGCCTTCCATGCAGTTAAGATAATATTCCTTGAAGTGGGGCTCCACTGTTCAAAATCAGGCCTTTGTTCAGCTTGCTCTATGAACCTTTTCTTAGACAATAGAGTCTCTTGTTCTTTGAGCAGCAAAGCTTCTTGTTCTTTTAGTATAGCCTCTGGCACTGGCTGAACCACTTTCTCAATGATGACATTGTGCTTTGCCTCAGGTGGGCTATACATTGACTGTATATCTGCATGTATCATATCAAATTCTGGAGGAGGGTAGATTACTTGAGCCACTTCAGGTTGCTCCCCTCCTAGATATGCATGATTTATCCCAGACTCTGCAACATTATCATCATCACGCAATGGAGGATATCCAAGGGTGGCTCTGATGGAATTAGAAATTCACTTTGCATGATCAGAGCTGGCTTTGACTAACACCCTCTCCCCCTTTATGACTTCTCTAACAATATGATCACTCAGATCATCTTTTTGAAATCTTATTTGGGCATCCAAATAGTTTACTCCATCCTTAAAGTAAGGTTTTAACCTTTGGAGTTTTTCAGTGATAAGCTTCTGAGAGTCTTGTATAGCAGTTGTAACAGTAGTTAAGCTCTCTTGCAATTGTTTATCAAAAGTTTCTTTGGCTTTGGCACATTCTGCAGATTGTGCAGTGGCTATATTCTTTATCTCTGTGACTATTGCATTGTGTGAAGCAGTTAAATTATCATTCATCCTTAGCTGGTTCTCCAGTACATAACCTTGCTTCACTGCAATATCATCAACTTGAGCTTTGATCTTCTCTTGATGTGTAGCCAAGTAGACCACTGCATTCCCTCCCTTGTGGAAGCAGTCAGTCATCTCTTTCTTATTTAGATTCATTTCAAATCTAATGGACTTAATATCTTGGGCCAGATCAAACTGTAGAGATTTTTGTCCTTCATCTACATACTTTTCTAGTGCTTGTCTTTGCTCATCAAGCTTTATCTGCATAGCAACCATCAGAGAACTGTAATCTATAGATGGTGCTGGTTGTGGTGTAGGCTGTGGTGCAATGGTTTGCAGAGCTTTCTTATAATTTTGGCTTCTCCTCTTGAAGACTTGAAACTTTCTCTTTTTAGCTATGGCAGCCTCCTCATCTTTAGAAGCAGATGTGCTTGCAATATAAACCATGTCCTTAGGGCTTGGAGGTAACTCTTTCTGCACTTCAGGTTCCTTCCTTGCAGTTTCCTTTACACTTTCCACTTGCTGCCCCTCAACATGGGACTTATCCCCCTCAACAGCAGCTACTTCTGTCTGAAGGTCTGTTTGGAGTAGATCAGGGAATAGTTCTTCCAAAGTAAATTCTTGTTGAGGTTGTTGTGAAGATTCTCTTATCTCATCAATTATTTGATTTGGTTCCACTTGATCTGCAACAAATGTGTCCTCCATGACAACATCTGGGGTTTGGCTATGTGTTTGTGTTTGCTGATTAACATTAGGTAATGAATCAGACAAAACATGATCCTCAATATGGAAATCTAAGGTATTGATTTCAGTTATTACCTCAAGAATAGTTTGAGTAGCTCTTTCACTTTCTAGAGGTATTGGCTCTTCACCTAGTAGAGTCTCCCCCTGGATGGAATCCTGGTGTAATGGGCTTGCTGGTGGTAGCTCCCCCTGCCTCTCTGCATCATCTTGTCTTGCTGGAGATTGTCCAGCATTTCCTTCTGCTTCCTCATCAGGAGTAAACACTACTTGTTCCTCTGAACTGCTAGATGATACTTGAGCCACTGGGGCTGTCTTCTTTTTCTTCTTTAGTGGGGTTTCCTTCTCAGGAGTTGGCATTTCCTTTGTCAAGACCCTATCCCATCTGGAGAAGATTCTCATGTCCATCTTCCTCATGTGATTGATCTTTGATCCTGCAGCTTGGCTCATTACTTCTGGTATACTACCAGCCAAGTAAAGACTTAGTATCCTACCCAAATTGGGCTTCTTCATACTCTCCTTGATCTTCTCAAACACTACTACAGTCCAATCAATATTTAGCTGGAAGATTAACCTAGTCATTAGACTTAACATATATGCTGAAATCCTGTCATGTCCTCCAGACTTGCACAGGATAACTTTTCCAACTATTTCTGATAGAAATTTGCCTTGGCTGTTCATCCCCTTTCTGTTGAATACTGAACCAATTTTCATCTTGGAATCCAGTCCACACCATGTTAAAGCTTCTCTAGTCTTAGAAGCAGAAACTTCATCTTCTTCCTTAGTTCTTGGTAGGTTTAGTACCTTTCTCAAACTTTTAGATGAGACCTTCACCTTTTCTCCATGAACCCTTGACTTTATCTTGAGTCCAGATTCGTCTAGAGTTGGTCCATTCAGAAATTCTAGAACTTCTTTCTTCCATATCTTTGTCGGCTCTGAAACAAGAAAATCTAACCCTGAGTTTGCAACTAGGGTTACCACATCCTTGATCTCTAGTTCTGCGTCATCAAACGCATGTCGCACCAGTTCATATCCTTCATTTACGTTCTCTTTGAGCTTGGGCGCCATTAGGGTTTGAAGAATTTGAATTGAGAGAAGAGAGGTGTCGACACACAAGTTTGGTCTCGAAACTTTAGGGAGAGTGTCGACAGACAATGGCGAAATCCTATTTATACCTTTCTAGGATTGAAGATGAAAGGGCGCGTCAAGAAAACTTAAATTGTGTCGACACTGTTGAAAAGTGTCGACACAGACTTATAATGTCTCGACAACTATGTGTCGACACAAGTATAGTCGACAGAATATATGTGTCCACACTTGTTAATGTGTCGACACCGCTTAGCTCGACACTTAGTCGAGACTTTACTTCACTAATTCTGTATAAAGTCTAAGTGTCGACACCACTTTGGATGTGTCGACACCTACCCTGTTTGTGTCGACACTAATTTTCTGAAGTGTCGACACCAACTTCCTAGATGTGTCGACACCTTTTCTCTGAAGTGTCGACACCAATTCTCTGTCTCAACACAGACAAGTCTATGTGTCGACACTATTTTACTTAGCCATTTCTGTAAACTTATTCTAAGTTTATCATACATAATTCAATTTTAAACCTATTGAATTTGGTTTCTTCTAGGGGCTTAGTATACATGTAAGCTAGTTGATTATCTGTATTAACATATTCTAGTGAAATATCTTCTTTTTCCACATGTTCCCTTAGAAAATGATATTTTATTTCAATATGTTTAGTTCTACTATGGGAAACAGGATTGTTTGTAATAGATATAGCACTAGTAGAATCACAAAATAGTGGTGCTCTACTTACTTGAATACCATATTCTTCTAGCTGATGTTGTATCCATAGAAGTTGAGCACAGCAACTTCCTGCAGCCATATATTCTGATTCTGCTGTGGAGATAGCCACACTTGTTTGCTTCTTGCTACTCCATGATATCAGTCTTCCACCTAGGAATTGACAGGTACCAGTTGTACTTTTCCTATCTTCCTTGCAGCCTGCAAAATCTGCATCTGAATAACCTGTCAGTTCAAAGTCTCCATTCCTAGGGTACCAAAGGCCTAGATAAGGAGTGCCCTTAGGATATATCAGTATTCTTTTGATTGCTGTCAAATGAGACTCTTTAGGGCAAGCTTGGTACCTAGCACAGACACATGTAGCATACATGATATCTGGTCTACTTGTAGTCAAATATAGAAGGGAGCCAACTATTCCTCTATAAAAAGTCTCATCTACAGGTTTCCCTGCATCATCTTTGCTAAGAGACATACTTGACCCCATAGGAGTTTTCATGGTACTGGATGAATCCATACCATACTTCCTTATCAGTTCTAGGGTGAACTTAGACTGGCATATGGATAAACCATTCTCAGTCTGTCTAACTTGGAGACCCAAGAAGAACTTAAGTTCCCTCATACTGCTCATCTCAAATTGTCCTTGCATTAGTTTTGCAAACTTTTTGCAAAGACTACTTTCAGTAGACCCAAATATGATGTCATCTACATATATTTGGACTAGTATGATCTTGCCTCTGGATTACCTAAGGAATAGAGTCTTGTCTATTTTCCCCCTTGTGAATTTATTCTCAATGAGGAAACTAGACAGGGTTTCATACCAAGCACTAGGGGATTGTTTTAACCCATACAAAGCCTTCCTAAGTCTATAGACATAATTAGGTTGAGTTGAATCAACAAAACCTGATGGCTGTTCCACATAGACCTCTTCCTTCATATTACCATTCAGAAAGGCTGACTTAACATCCATTTGGTATACTTTAAACCCTTGATAGGTTGCATAGGCCAGGAACATCCTTATGACTTCCAGTTTGGCTACTGGAGTAAAGGTTTGATCAAAGTCGATACCTTCTTCCTGCCTATATCCATTGGCAACCAGTCTTGCTTTGTTCTTGACAATCACTCCATGTTCATCCATCTTGTTCCTAAAGATCCACTTGGTTCCAATTATGTTGTGGTCTTTTGGTTTAGGAACAAGCTCCCAGACTTTGCATCTCTTGAACTGATTTAGCTCCTCTTGCATTGCCTCAATCCAATGAGGGTCTAGGATGGCTTCTTCAAATTTCTTTGGCTCAACTTGGGATAGAAAGCTGGAGTAGAGTACTGCACTCAGATTTCTGCTCTTTGTTTGTACCCCTTGACTTAGATCACTAATAATTTGATTGGCTGGATGATCTTTCAAATGTCTACTAGCTGGAGGCAGCCTGGCTTCAGGTTGAACTCCTTCAGCTTCTTCAACTTGCTGCACCCCTGGAACTTCTTCTACAACAGGTGCATCTAGTACTCCCCCTGGACAACAGCCACTATCATCTACTTGCTGACCAGCAGTAGATCCTTCTTCAATAGTGAGCTTGTCCATCTTCTTAGTCACACCTGTGGAGCTGCAAATACTTCTAGACAACTCATTGTTAATAAGTCTAGCTTCATCAAATACTACATGTACTGATCTTCTATAACTTGAGTAGTCAGGTTGTAGACTCTATAAGCCTTACTGTTGTTGTTGTACCCAACAAAGATCCCCTCTTGCGATTTGGCAGCAAACTTGGTCAAGTAAGACTTTCCATTGTTAAGTATAAAGCATTTACAACCAAAGATCCTGAAATAGGATAGGTTTGGTTTTTTGCCTTTCACAATCTCATAGGGGGTCTTATTGTGGCCCTTAGTAATGGTAGCCCTATTAATTACATGGCATGCAGTATTAACTGCCTCAGCCCAAAAATATTCTGGGAGAGATGTATCACTTAATAGGGTTCTACCAGCCTCAATCAAGGTCCTATTTTTCCTCTCAGCAATGCCATTTTGCTGAGGTGTTCTAGGTGAAGAAAATTCCTGAAATATCCCAAATTCTTCACATAGTTTTGTCATATTAGCAGACTGAAATTCAGTACCATGGTCACTTCTTATTTTGACCACTGTACTGTCTAACTCATTCTGAATTTGTTTGACAAAGCTATAAAAGATATTAGGTGTTTCAGATTTCTATCTAAGGAATAACACCCAGGAAAACCTTGAGTAGTCATCTACAACCACAAATCTGTAGACCTTCCTACCTAGGCTGTGAACTGGCATAGGACCAAAGAGATCCATATGCAAGAGGTATAAACACCTCACAACATCTTTGTTTTCAATGCTATTAAAGGTGGATCTAGTCTGTCTGCCCTTTTGACAAGCTGAACATATTCCATCTTTGATACACTTAACCTGAGGACCATTCCTCACTAACTCTTTGCTATAGAGTTGGCCAATTGTCTTGTAGTTAAGATGGGCTAGCCTCTTGTGCCATTTGACACAATGAGAGACTTTCTCATCAGCTACAAGACACACTGGAGAACCATTGTTCTAACACATAATGTCTAGGCAATAGACATTCCTCTTTCTATAACCTATCAGAATGATCTCTTGATCATTTGACCTCCTGATATGACAACCATCTTTGACAAATGAGATGTCATATCCTAGATCACTCAGTTGACTTATACTAATAAGGTTATGTTTCAAACCTTTAACATAAGCCACTTGAGTAATAGTTATATGGTTGCTAGAAATGTTACCAAAACCTTTGATGATTCCTTTTTCAGAACCACCAAAGGTCACTTTAGGACCATCCTTGATTGGTGTGAAGTCCTTTAGCAATCCCCTAGTTCCAGTCATGTTCCTGGAACATCCACTATCCAAGTACCATATTGGGGCATGACCACTTGGACTCACCTGCAAAACAGATTAGTTGACCTTAGAACCCAAAGAATTCTTGGGTCCTTGGTGCTGGTTAGTTTGCCTCTTAACAAAGCTACCTGCAGATTTTCCAACAGGCAGTTTGCTACTCACCTTGGCATTAGAATTATGCCAACAGTCTATGGCAAAGTGGCCTACCTTGCCACAGTACCAACACTCAAATCTATTGTACCTTTGCTTAGGTACAACCCTAGCTGTTCTATTAACAGCAGGCTTGTTGAGTACTGGGGATTTGCCCTTAGACTTGGACTGAACAGTCCTAGCATGTTTTGTAAACCCTAATCCAGTTTTACCTTTTTGATGAACAAATTCATCTATCAAAGATAGAATAGACTTTGGTTTAGAAAACCTTGCAACAATGTCTCTCTCCTTCTGAAGACTAATCTCCAGATTTCTAATTTGATCATTCTTAAATGTTATAGTCCCCATCTGAATAACAGTTATGTTCTTCAATCTGGCTATCTCATTAAGTTTTTGATCAAACAACTTCTCAAAATCTGTTGCAGCCACTTTGAGACTTGCAATCTCCTTAGCTTGACTCTTGGCCAAGGATTTGCTTTTCTTAAATGCTTGCAACAGAAATCTATATTCATCAATCAACTGATGAACATCCCATTCAGATTCAGATCCACTGGCATCACTTGATGCTGATGTAACTGAATCTGAGCTAGCACTAGAAATTGAACTTGAAGAACAATTTTGTACCTGACTAGGTCCAGGCTGATCCTGGATTTTGTCACCTTCTATTAAGGCCATCAGTCCTTGACACTGAATGACCTCTTGCTCATATATAGAGTTCATTAACTGGATTTACTCCTCTTCCTCTTCTTCAACAAATAGTCCTATGTAAGCTTCAGCTTTTGACTCAGTTTCTGAAGAAGAAATATCTGACAGGACTTTATCCTTCTTAGCAAAAAAAGACCTTTCCTTCTTGCCCTTGAATTGAGTCTTTTTCTTATCAGTAGATTCTTTCCTCTTCTCTGGGCAGTCAACAACAACATGTCCATGTTTGTTACAACAATAACAAACTATCTTTGAAGATCTAGTTCTACTTGTCTTGGGCTTTCTCCTGTCATTCTTTGATGACTTCTGTGAAGTGGATGGCTTAGTCCTCCACTGTTTCTTCTTTAGGAACTTATGAAAGTGTCTTGTGAAAGTTGCAAAGTCCTCATCACTCTCACAGCTCTTAGAATTCCTGCTTTCTGATTCATCTGACTCAGTCTCAGCAACCTTTGGAGGTGGAGATGGAGACTTACTTTTGTATTTCTTGGTGGCTTCTGTCTTGAATGCCACTACTCTTTCTTTATGCTCACTTCTTGTTGTCTTCTCCTCCTTCTTCCTTACCATCAACTGCATCTCATAGGATAACAGCTTTCCAAACAATGTTGGAGGAGGAATATCTGCTAACTTGGCCATTTCCCTTATGACACAGATCTTGGTGTCCCAATCCTTTGTTAGGGACCTCAAGAACTTATCATTCAGCTCATAATTGCTGAAATCTCTTCCATAGGACATTAACTCATTAACTATCCTATAGAATTTCTTATAGCATTCTGTTATGCTATCAGACCTGCCTTGCCTGAAACTTTCATATTCTTGGTTTAACAAGAACTTTCTATCCTGCCTAACTTCTTCAGAACCCTCTGTTGGGTATTGTATCCACAATGTACCTGATTTGAAGAAGCCCCTGGACAAGCTAAGGTGAATAGACTATGTATTTGATAAACTTTTTCTAGTTGTGCTTGTAGTTTTTCCACGCTAAGTGCACACCAATGTCAGGGTGCAGTAGGTCAATATACACGGGTCTGCACGACGTAATCCCTCGTTGAGCAGATCAGTGTGTTGGCCTACGTGTACTCTCTCTATTGGAGTGCACTTATTTTCAAGCACAGGGCCGCTCATATGCAAGAGAAGACAAGGAGTATGGAGGATCAAGGGGCAGCTCCTAGGTGGAAGGCGAAAAATCGTCCAAGGCAAATTCGACGAGAATCACCAAGTGATTCTCGCCGAATCGGCGAGAATCACTAGTGATTCTCGCCGAATCGACGAGAATCATCAGTGATTCTCGCCGACTCCTTCTGGCCTTCTCAAAATGGTGCCAAGTAAGATTCGGCGAGAATCACTTGTAATTCCCGCCGAACCTATGGTCAAGCAGCCCATGTATACAAAGTCCAATTCGTTGAGAATCGACAAGTGATTCGACGAGAATCACAAACGATTCTCGACGAATCGTCGAGAATCACTTGGTGATTCTCGCCGATTCGTCGAGAATCGTCTGCGATTCTCGCCGATTTTTCCTTGGCGTTTTCTCAGTTAAATTCCTGAACCGGTTTCTGTCTCAGCTAGTTTCCTGAACCAGAGTCTGCCGCTGTTTAATATCTGGACCGGGTTTTGGGGGCTACTTCTGTGGGTCCCACAAACGGTCTTATTGGGGGTAGCTACAGTATTTATACTCGGGTATTTTTGAACGGAAAGACACTCAGAAAGAAGCCGAGCCTACGGAAACCCTAAAATCGCGAAATCCTTCCGCCGCCTCCGTCGCCGCTCGCGCAAGTCCGTCGCCGCCACCGATAGATCTTCTTCCCGATCTCCGGCGACAGTAGCTTAGCAAGGCTAGAGTCTCACGCGTCTATCCAGAGATCCTTCGTCTCTCGATTTGTCGATCGGAAACACTTCCCATCCGAATCGATCGAGACGACCGATCCTCGTGTGACCGTTGGTAGACCGAGCTTGCTTAGCAACGAAGTTTGGATCTCCAAGTTCAGCAGCTGCTCTTCATCGTAGCCGCCGATCCCGAAGCTAGCCGCCGCTCGTGTGCCGCCGCCGGTTCCGGGGAAATCCTCTCCAAGAGAGACCAAGGTCGTAGACTCTTCATCGACTTCAAGAACACGTCGTCGAACCAAGAGGAACACCGGAGTCTCCAAGAGAAGTTTGTATCACGTGTACATTCTACATTTTCATTTCGTTGTAAAGGAACTTTTGTTCCAAGTTGTAAGGGTTGGGTGCAACCCGCTTTGTGGGAGTGTTGACTCTCACGTGTGGAAGGGCTCCTTCCGTTAGTGAAGGGATTGGATTTCAATCCCGTTGGTGAAGTGACCGAGTCGTCCCTTGTTGGGGAGATAGGTCGAAGGGGGAAAGTGGATGTACCCAAGTCGGGGAACCACTATAAATTTGCTGTGTTTTCTGTGTGCTGTGTTTGTTGTTTTTATTGTGCAGGTACATCTGTAAATTCCGCAAAAGAACCACACGTCACCTATTCCCCCCCCCATAGGTGCACATAGCCGACACTAGGTGGACTTTCAAGTGGTATCAGAGCCAGGTTGCTCAACAAAAAGGCTAACACCTTGAGGTGAATCCTGCCACTAGTGTCAACAAGGAGACATACAGCTACCATGGACGGGCTCAAGTACTCCGGCAAGATCCCAGTGTGCAACAGACTCAACTTTCCTATCTGGAAGGAAAGGATCAGGTTCTATATGGAAGCAGTGGACCCTCGACTGTTCATGATCGTGCTGGAGGGACCTTATGTACCCACTAAGGCCTCCACCATTGATCCCACCAAGAAAGTGCCAAAGACACTCTCTGAAATGGACAAGGATGAGATGGTCCTAGTGGGCCTTGACATGAAGGCAAGAAACATCCTGGTCAGCGCGGTTGACGACTCTATGATGCAAAACTTCAGCAACTGCAGGACAGCTCAGGAGATTTGGCAGTGCCTAATCATCCTAATGGAGGGCACAGATGAAGTGAGGGATGATCGGAGATCCCTCCTGAACCAGAAGTATGAGGCCTTCCGGCAAGGGCCTAAGGAAGAGATCGGAGTCACATACGAGAACTTCCTGAAGATTGTCAACGCCCTCAAGGGCTATGGAAGAGTGTTCACCAATGGTGAACTCAATGACAAATTCCTTAGGTCCCTTACTAAGGAATGGGACACAAAGATCTGCGCCATCAGAGAATTTGGCAGACTAGCAGAAACCGATCCACAAATCCTGTTCGGGAAGCTGATGTCCTATGAACTTCAGCTGAACACCAGGAAGGCAGAGGAAGAAGCAGAGAAGGCTGCTGCAAAAGAAAAGACTGTGGCCCTAAAAGCCAGTCACTCCAGAAAAGGGAAGGGTGCGGTGTCGTACCGTGCCAGGAATAAGGAAGAAGAGGAGGACTCCGATCCATGCTCCTCCAGCTCAGATCTGTCGGAAGAGGATTTCTCCCTCATCACTCGAGAGTTCAAGAAATTCCTCAAGATGAGGAATCAAAGGAAGAGAGACGGCTCCTCATCCAGACATCAGAAGAAAAACTACTCTTCTGATAGGTATGCATCTAAACCTAACAAACATCGTTCGTCTGATATTATTTGCTTTGGATGCAATAAGCCAGGTCACGTCGTGGCCGACTGCCATCAAAGCAAAAGAGATAAAGGGAAAGGAGAGGAGCTCAAATCCTCCAGAGATAAGAAGGAGCGGAGCTACATCGCAAGAAGACCAAAGACACTAAGCGAGTCTGATTCCTCAGACTCCAGTGATGATGAGGAAGCCTACTTCGGGCTGGTGGGTCGCTCAGACTCAGAAGGAGAATGTCCCCCATTTACTGGGAAGGTAAAAGCTCACACCCCTCTCTCCGACTCCGACTCTGATCCTGAGTCTCAGGATGATGAACCTGAGGATGGCCCTTCGGCCCGCGAAGCTGAACTCCTCGAGAAGTATGAGCTTCTGCTCAACACTTTCGACGAGTGCCGTAAGAGACTGAGGGCTGAGAAGAAGGAAGTAAAATTCCTTAAGGGTGAGTGTGTATCCCTAAGGGAAGAGGTCACTAGTTTGATTTCTCTCCGGCAGGAACACCTTGACCTGACTTCAAAGCACTCAGAGTCTTTGCAGCTCCTTGATCTCAAGCAGGAGGAAGTCAACAAATTGGAAGAACTACTTGCGGCAGAAAGGAAGATCGTACAGAGCTTCTCTATGCCAAAAACAGTGCTTCCAGTCGTTGACACCTTCTCTGCTCAGGCCAAAGGAGCTGGCTTGGGGCATATTGGGGCATCTGGTTCTTCATCTAGGAGGAACAAGAACCAGAGGAAGAATAAGGCCGCCAAGAAGGCCTCTGCTGATGAAAAGGGGAAGGCTCCTATTAGTCCTGTTGCGTTCAGAAAGCCTGGCTTTCCTTGCAACCAACATGACTTTGAGTCAACATTTGGGCATCATTTCCGGCCCTCGGTTGCAAAGCCTAAGAGCCGGTATGACGGTTGGAACTTCCCCCGGAACTTTGGTGAGAGTGCCTTCAAGGCACCTTATGAGGAGATCCACATAGGAAATTATGGTCCGTTCTCTAGCGGCCATAATGGAAAGCAGGCGCCAAAAGTCAAGCCTGTTATTCAGAAGGTGACAAAGTCATGTGACTGCCGTCACCATGAGGCCTCCACCTCCAGATCCAAGGCCCCAGCTGTACCCGTTGTTCCCAGGGTAAGGCAGGAGCCTCGGAAGAGATACAACAGGTTCGACTGTTGGTGCTGTGGCAAAGTCGGTCACTTTGCCGTGGATTGTTGGTTTAATCCAAGGAACTACGAGACTCCCCATGTTAACAATGCGAGACCGACCACTCGTAGGGTTAACCGACCGAGGGGGAGTGTGCTAACCAGGAATCTAGGACCCAAGTTCGATTGGGTTCCTAAGGCAAATTAATTTTGTTTTGCAGGAATGTCCAAAGGCCACCAAAACGCCAATCTGGTATTTGGACAGTGGATGCTCCCGGCATATGACCGGGACAAGAAGCCTGCTGCGTGATTACACTCCAGTCGAGAATGGACCCAAAGTCATCTTTGGAGGGTCAGATCGAGGAGTCACCAGAGGTTATGGTATGATTTCCAACGGTATAATCTCTATCACCGACGTGGCTTATGTTGAAGGGTTAAACCATAACCTGATCAGTGTAAGTCAGTTATGTGATAAAGGTTATGACGTTAAGTTCTGCAAGGATAAATGTCTGATAATTTCACGTACCTCCTCTGAGACGGTATTATCAGGCATTAGGAGCAGAAATATCTTCTGCTTAGATTTTCTTAGCATAGATTCATCTACCCCCGTATGCCTTGTGGCAACAGGCAGTGCTTCTCTTTGTGAACAATGGCACAAGAGATTGGCACATATTAATTATAAGACAATTAGTATGTTATTTTCTAAGAATTTAGTAAGAGATGCTCCCAGTATCAAGTGCATCAAGGATAGCCCCTGTCATGCATGCCAGATGGGCAAACAGACACGGGCTACCTTTAAGAGCATTGCTGACAAAGACTCTTCCCGATGTCTTTACCTGCTACATATGGACTTGTTTGGCCCAATGCAAGTTCATAGCTTGGGAGGCAAGTCATATACGCTAGTGATAGTTGATGATCACTCACGGTTTACATGGGTGTTCTTTTTGAAACGAAAGTCAGATACTTTTGACATCTTCACTAATTTTGTCAAGCAAGTTCAGAACGAATTTAACTGCTCCGTGGTCAAAATCCGAAGTGACCATGGAACAGAATTCGAATCTGGTGCTATGACAGAATTTTGTGAAGAACAAGGTATCTTTCATGAGTTTTCCTCCCCGCGCACTCCTCAGCAAAATGGAGTTGCGGAGAGGAGAAATAGAACACTCATTGAAGCCTGCACGACTATGTTGAAAGATGCTTCTCTCCCGGAATACTTCTGGGCAGAGGGTGTCAATACGGCATGTCATGTACAAAACCGAGCTTTGATCAACAAACATCATCGTAAGACGCCCTACGAGCTCCTGAAAGGCAGGAAACCAACCTTGTCCTACTTTAGGGTTTTTGGTTGCAGATGCTATGTACTAAATAATGGGAAGTACCCGCGTACTAAATTCGGTGAAAAATGCTTCGAAGGCATATTCATGGGATATAGTTCCCATAGTCGGGCATATAGGGTCTTCAATAAGAAAACCCTAGTGGTAGAAGAATCAATAAATGTTGTATTTGATGAAGGAAGTTTGCTTCACAGCAACTCTTCCAGTGGTATTCTTGAAGATGCAGGTGCCAGACTTGACCAGCTGAATCTGGACGAGACCCCTAAAGATGACGCACCCAAGTACATCAAAGTTTCCACCTCCACGTCATCTGAAGATGTTGAAGATCAAGATGGAACAAATCTTTTAGACGAAAGAGAAGCACAAGAAGTAGCTGAAGCTCCAGACGCCAGACTTCTAGAGCTCCGTCACGTGCGGGATCATCCTAGAGAACAGATCATCGGAGATCCTCATGTAGGCGTCAGAACTCGAAGAGGTACAACTAACGAAGTATTGCATCTCAGCTTCCTGTCACAGGTAGAGCCAAAGAAGTTCGATGAGGCGAACAAGGATGCGGCATGGATTCTGGCCATGCAAGAGGAACTACATCAATTCGAACGTTGCAAGGTTTGGACGCTGGTTCCCAGACCATACAAGCAGAATGTCATTGGCACGAAGTGGATTTTCAGAAACAAGCTGGATGAACATGGTGTCATCATAAAGAACAAGGCCAGGCTGGTGGCTCAAGGTTACAGACAGGAGGAAGGGAATTACTTCGACCAAACCTTCGCACCAGTCGCAAGGCTCGAGGCAATCCGGTTGTTCCTGGCATATGCTTCACACAAAGGATTCACTGTCTACCAAATGGATGTGAAATCGGCATTCCTGAACGGAGACCTGAAAGAGGAAGTATACGTCGCTCAACCCCCAGGTTTTGTCGACCCTACTTATCCCAATCACGTTTATTTTCTTAATAAGGCCTTATATGGGTTGAAACAAGCTCCACGAGCTTGGTATGAGACTTTATCTAGTTTTCTTCTTGAGAACAAGTTCTCCAGAGGTAAAATAGATAAAACATTGTTTCTCCGGGAAGTCAAAGGCAAGATTTTGCTGGTGCAAATCTATGTCGATGACATAATATTCGGCTCAACGGACAACAATCTTTGCAAAAAGTTTTCCAAACTTATGCAAGGAAAGTTTGAAATGAGCAGTATGGGAGAGCTCAAGTATTTCTTAGGCCTTCAAGTGAAACAGTCTGAGGATGGAATCTTCATCTCTCAGACGAAGTTCACAAATGAACTCCTTAAGAAATTCGGTATGGAGAGTGCAACCTCTATGAGGACTCCAATGGGATCCACCATGTCTCTGGATAAGGATGAGAAAGGTAAACCTTTCGATGAAACCAAATACAGAAGCATCATTGGATCCCTGCTCTACCTTACTGCCAGTAGACCGGATATTATGTTCTCCACATGTGTATGTGCCCGATATCAGGTGAACACTAAGGAATCTCACTATGTCGCTGCAAAGCGAATTCTAAGATACCTTAAAGGTACTCCTAATCTTGGCTTGTGGTACCCGAGGAACAATGATGTCGAGCTAATAGGCTTTTCAGATGCTGATTTTGCAGGGAGCAGGGATGACAGGAAAAGCACCTCCGGGACGTGTCAATTCCTCGGCAGGAGGCTTATCTCATGGAACAGCAAGAAACAGAATTGTGTTGCAACCTCCACAGCAGAGTCAGAGTATATCTCGGCAGGAAGCTGTTGCGCACAACTCCTTTGGATCAGAAATCAGTTGGCCGACTACAACCTTCAGTTCAAGGAAGTTCCAATGTACTGCGACTCCTCCAGTGCAATTGCCATTGCCAACAATCCGGTGTCGCACAGCCGAACGAAGCATATTGAAGTACGCTACCACTTCATTCGGGAGCACGTGGAGAACAAGGATATCTCTCTCTGTTATGTCCCCACGGACAAGCAGATTGCTGATATATTCACAAAGCCCCTAGACGAGGCCAAATTCAATCTTTTCAAGACTGAATTGGGAATGCTCCACTCTGAGGAGTGAAGACTACAGAAGATCCAGGCTAGTGCAAGAATCGAGGGGGAGCAAGGAACTCCAGCGGGCGTACAGCTGCACGAACTGAGGGGGAGCAAAAAGTCAATCGCTACAGACCCCGATTTGTAGAAGCCGAAAAGGGGGAGATTACCCTCTCGAGGTCAAGGCTAAGGTGTAGCTCCAGCTTGCTCCCAAGAAAGCGGTATTGGTAAGGGATAACTCCACCCAATGTTAAGTTTATGAATTTCAATTGCTTTCATTTTCATTCGCTCCATTCACCTTAGCTTGTAGGGTTTAGGCCTCTTCAAATAGGGGGAGATTGTTGGGTATTGTATCCACAATGTACCTGATTTGAAGAAGCCCCTGGACAAGCTAAGGTGAATAGACTATGTATTTGATAAACTTTTTCTAGTTGTGCTTGTAGTTTTTCCACGCTAAGTGCACACCAATGTCAGGGTGCAGTAGGTCAATATACACGGGTCTGCACGACGTAATCCCTCGTTGAGCAGATCAGTGTGTTGGCCTACGTGTACTCTCTCTATTGGAGTGCACTTATTTTCAAGCACAGGGCCGCTCATATGCAAGAGAAGACAAGGAGCATGGAGGATCAAGGGGCAGCTCCTAGGTGGAAGGCGAAAAATCGTCCAAGGCAAATTCGACGAGAATCACCAAGTGATTCTCGCCGAATCGGCGAGAATCACTAGTGATTCTCGCCGAATCGATGAGAATCATCAGTGATTCTCGCCGACTCCTTCTGGCCTTCTCAAAATGGTGCCAAGTAAGATTCGGCGAGAATCACTTGTAATTCCCGCCGAACCTATGGTCAAGCAGCCCATGTATACAAAGTCCAATTCGTTGAGAATCGACAAGTGATTCGACGAGAATCACAAACGATTCTCGACGAATCGTCGAGAATCACTTGGTGATTCTCGCCGATTCGTCGAGAATCGTCTGCGATTCTCGCCGATTTTTCCTTGGCGTTTTCTCAGTTAAATTCCTGAACCGGTTTCTGTCTCAGCTAGTTTCCTGAACCAGAGTCTGCCGCTGTTTAATATCTGGACCGGGTTTTGGGGGCTACTTCTGTGGGTCCCACAAACGGTCTTATTGGGGGTAGCTACAGTATTTATACTCGGGTATTTTTGAACGGAAAGACACTCAGAAAGAAGCCGAGCCTACGGAAACCCTAAAATCGCGAAATCCTTCCGCCGCCTCCGTCGCCGCTCGCGCAAGTCCGTCGCCGCCACCGATAGATCTTCTTCCCGATCTCCGGCGACAGTAGCTTAGCAAGGCTAGAGTCTCACGCGTCTATCCAGAGATCCTTCGTCTCTCGATTTGTCGATCGGAAACACTTCCCATCCGAATCGATCGAGACGACCGATCCTCGTGTGACCGTTGGTAGACCGAGCTTGCTTAGCAACGAAGTTTGGATCTCCAAGTTCAGCAGCTGCTCTTCATCGTAGCCGCCGATCCCGAAGCTAGCCGCCGCTCGTGTGCCGCCGCCGGTTCCGGGGAAATCCTCTCCAAGAGAGACCAAGGTCGTAGACACTTCATCGACTTCAAGAACACGTCGTTGAACCAAGAGGAACACCGGAGTCTCCAAGAGAAGTTTGTATCACGTGTACATTCTACATTTTCATTTCGTTGTAAAGGAACTTTTGTTCCAAGTTGTAAGGGTTGGGTGCAACCCGCTTTGTGGGAGTGTTGACTCTCACGTGTGGAAGGGCTCCTTCCGTTAGTGAAGGGATTGGATTTCAATCCCGTTGGTGAAGTGACCGAGTCGTCCCTTGTTGGGGAGATAGGTCGAAGGGGGAAAGTGGATGTACCCAAGTCGGGGAACCACTATAAATTTGCTGTGTTTTCTGTGTGCTGTGTTTGTTGTTTTTATTGTGCAGGTACATCTGTAAATTCCGCAAAAGAACCACACGTCACCTATTCCCCCCCCATAGGTGCACATAGCTGACACTAGGTGGACTTTCACCCTCCATGTACACTATCAGAGTATCCCACATCTCCTTAGATGTCTTACAGTGTATCAAGTTCTGAAATGTAGCATCATCTATGGCACTTACAATGATATTCTGAGTCCTCTTGTCCATGGTGGCCAGAATAATCTCATCTTTTGTCATTTCAGAAAAGTCTTTAGGTGTTCTCTGATTTGCATCTAGGACTGAAACCTTCATAGGCACATATGGCCCTTCTTTAACTGTGATATATATTCTAGGGACTGAGGCTTCCATAAATAGTCTCACCCTTTCTTTCCAGATGCCCAAAATCTCCTTTCTACATATTGGCAACTTCATGGATCCAAGTTCTTTGTGATTCTCTGTTGAACCCATTTTCTTGATTTTCTTGATTCTGCACTTTACTTATACTGAATCTGCCAACAGGATCTACTCAGACAGTGAAGTCCTTTTTGAGCAACCTCCCTCTGATACCACTTGAAAGAAATTGTACCTAATCACCTAGAGGGGGGGGGGGGTGAATAGGTGACTAAATCTTTTTAAACGTTTTAGGCAGATTGCAGATAATATCACAGAGTTATAACTACTTCTTCACAGCAATCAATCAACAATCACAGAATAAACATGCACACAGTGAACACACAGATTTATAGTGGTTCCCCAAGGTTTGGGTACATCCACTTTCCCCCTTCGCCTATCTAGTAGTGTACTAGATTCGGACAAACTCCTCCACTATACCTCAGATCCTCAGATCTTACACTCAGAACCCCAACCAGGTTCCTACAGCTCAGGCCCAAGGCCCTACAACTCAGTCTTCACAAAGACCTACACTCAGCCTTCAACAAGGCATACACTCAGCCACAAGGCCTACACTCAGAGATATGAATCTCCTACACTCAGGCACACAGACCCTACAACTCAGCCTTTATAATTGCAGGCTTACAACTCAGATCCCTAAGGATCCTACAAGAAATTTAGAATACAAAGTATATACCTATAACTCTAGATAAGAGAGAAGAGTTGATAGGTTCTTGATGAGTTCTTGAATGAACTCTGCTGAGATCAACCTCACTTGGCTTTCTTCAAAGCTTCTTGAATGTAGAACACAATAGGATTAATTCTCTGCAGCTGATCTTCAATCACTATAACTTAAGATTCAGAACAAGGTCTGAACCCTTCTTAACAGCCTGGTTCCAACAGCTATCTTCTTGGAAGGAGCTCTCGCTCTCAAACTTCTTAGATCTTCACTTGAAATGATTCTTCAATGAATAGTTAGATCTTCTTCTCTTTTTCAATCTGTTAATCTTCAACGACTTGTTGTTAATCATCTTTTTCTGTTGAAAGAATAAGCCTATTTATAGGCCTTCTTCATGGTGACCGGCTGATCCGGTTTCTAACGGCTTTCTGACATCTCTGACACTTATAGTAGACCGGTTGGAGTAGCAGCTGTCATGTCATTCAGTCACTTCTTGAAATATCTGTAACTGTCTGAAAGTGTCGAGACAGTCTGTCTTTAAGTGTCGACACTTATAGACTAAGTGTCGACACAAGTAGACTAAGTGTCGACACTAGCCTTCAAGGTGTCGACACAACTCCTTGTGTTGTAGAATTTACTTCTCGACACAGCTTCTTCAATATGTGTCGACACTGATATTGTGTGTCGACAAAACACCTTGTTCTTCAGTACTTAGTTGATTTCTTGTAAGTGTCGACACAACTCCTTTGTATCGACACATCTTCTTGTGTTGAACTTGTTCAGTGTCGACACATCTTCTTGGTGTCGACACATGCCTTCTGTGTTGATACTTGCTGAGTGTCGACACAGCTCCTTATGTCGACACATTCTTCTTGTGTTGATACTTTGGTTGAGTGTCGACACATCTCCTTTGTGTCGACACTTGTACTTAGAATTTATTGAACTCTGCTGAGTGTCGACACAGCCTCCTAGTGTCGACACTTTCTTCATGTATTGAGTCTTCTGCTGTGTGTCGACACATTCTTCATTATGTCGACACTTATACTTAGACTCTGTTGAAATTTGCTGAGTGTTGACACAGCCTCCAAGTGTCGACACTTTCTGATGTAGACACAGTTCCTCTAGGTGTAGACACTGCAGCTAAATGTCGACACTGCTTCACTGAACATTTCTTCATTGAGTGTCGACACAAACTTTAAGTGTCGACACTTTCTGTCCGGTGTCGACTCTGCATCCCTGGTGTCGACACAAGTACTCCAAGTGTCGACACTGCTTCTCTGGGTGTCGACACAAGTCTTCTTAAGTGTCGACACTTTCCTTCTGGGTGTCGACACATGGACTTAGAAACTTTTCAGCTTTCCCTGCAAATACTTAACCTACACAACTAAACTCAAAACACATCAAATACATTTTGATGTATATCATTGAGTAGGGTGAGGCTTCTTCAAATCAGGTACATTTATTAAAATGTACCCAACAGTGAAGAACAACACGGTCGTGTCAGTACCCGTATCATCTGACACGGCCCACTACCAGACACGCCTATTCGTGTGGAACTGCCTAGGAACTGTCAACACGGCCTGACACATGCCCGTGTTGGAACCCGTGTCCGACCTGTTTGCAAAGGGACTATATAATTCCTGTATAAAAATTAGAGGAGAACTTTTGGATCATTTTGGAATTGGAGAACTTCTGGAGCACGAAGTGGAGCATCCAAGAGAAGGAGGATTTGAAGGGTATTTTGTATGCATTTAATTTTTCATTAATCCCTTTTAATCTTTCCTTTCTCTTGGTGATTCAACTTTGTTTATATTTTAATTTGCATGAACTTATATTTGAATGATTTAGTAATCATGTATCGCTTTGTTTACATCAAATTCATGGTATTTTATTCGTATTTAGGCTTAAAAACAAAGAGTTTCATTTTCATTATGGATTGCTTCTTTTCTTTACATAATTTGCAAATTTATAGATTGAGAAATTTGTTGTTTGTGATGATATATGTATGTCCATATTGTGGTGTCAACTCTATTTGTTAATCAAACTCCATGATCGAGAGATATCTTGTTTGGAAAATTGGAATACGAGTAAATGGATTCATGATATTTTAGAGATAAGGTTTCATGAATTTATGTAGTAATTAGGGTGCTTTACTTAATGCGAACTTGAGTGTTGTAAATTGTTCGAGAGAAAATTTACTAACTTAGGTTTAGGATTGGAATTGCTCGAGAGAGAATTTGATGAACGTTAACCTTTACATTACAACGAATTTAATAGTATTATTTTTTCATGATTACTTAGAATTGAGTTAATAAATGATGTTTGTTCATGTAAAAGCTCATAAGCTTCCTGCTTTTTACCATGTTTACTTCTCCAATATTGAATTATCCAAATAGTTATAGTTAGGTTAATCTAGTTTAGATATCAATTTTACTTATAGGTATGATAATAGAGTGAGGGATAGTACGAGTACTTGAAACGTCCCTGTGGAATACGACATAAGATGTAGATTTCTCCTGTACTATGATTGATAGGTGCACTTGCCTGAAAGTTAATTCAATCTAGCTTATGCCCATCTACATAGTTATACTAGAATGTATAATGAAATCGCATTGAGTTATTACTTGTTAGCAAAATAAAATCACCAATCCTCCCACCTTCAGCAATCCCGGCTCTCCCCTAGAGAGATCACCTCTATCTCCTCCACCTCCTCCGCAGCACACAACCCTTTCTCCTTCTCCAAAAACTCCTCCAGCTTCTCCACATCACCCATCCAGCTAATGGTGCTGGCGGCATTCAAGTAGCACTCCCTGGTAGCCTTGGCATCTCCCCTGATCCTGATCTGCACATCTCCGCGGCAGTACTTCAGGCACTGGTGGTACGATGATAGAATGGCCCTGAAGTAGTTGATAAGAGGCCGTCCGAATATGGTGTTGTAACCGCTCGGAGCGTCGATGATGATGAAGCGGCATCGGATCGACATCCCACCGAGCGTAACCAGTAGCTCCACTACTCCCTCCACCTCTTTCTTCTCTCCTGAGAAGCCAAAGAGTGGTCCATCTGCAGCTTGGACCCGGGATGCTTCCACCTGAAGCACGACGAAGTTCTTTTGAAGATGACGTTCACCGAGCTACCGTTGTCCGTGAGGATGTGGTCGACGGTGAAGTCCTCAATGGCGGCTTGAATGACTAAGGCATCATAGAAGGGGTTCTCATTCCATAACATGTCTTCCTCCGAGAATGTGATCTCTTCTAATGGCGGCGGGGTCTGTGACGTCGAGGTGACATTCTTTTGATAGATCTGGTGGAGACTCCCCTTGCGGGAAGCTCCAAGCCCGGCCCCTCCATTGATCACTCCTACATGCCCACCTATTGGGCCATGTATCACTTCCCCATGACCTCCCAGGTCGACACGGTCCTCATTCCTCCTCCTCACTGGAGCTTGGAATGCCACCTGTCCTACCGGGGCCACCTGCCTCTGTTGCTCTCTTTCTGCCACTCCCGCTTCCAGCCTCCTCCTTGCTTCCCAAAACTCGGGGCAAGCCAAGGTCCCGTGCCCCTCTACTCGATGAATATCGCAGTAAAGGCGAATCTCTGCCTCCTGGAGCATCGCTCGCTGCTCCCTCCGGCGCCGCTTGTTGTCTTGGCGAGCGATGGCCATTGTCTCCCTTCTTCCTCCTCCTCGGCTTCCCTCCTACCGATTTCCATTCCTCCTCTCTTCCTGATACTGCTGCCTTGCTGGTCTCCATTGGGGGCGATTCTCAGGATACTGGAATCGCCTTTCCCCACTTCCTTCTTCCCGAGCTTCCGCCGGCCTTCTCTCTTCCTGTCTTCGAGGCCTCTCCTGCCTCCTTTCTTCAACCCTCCTGGGTTCCTCTCTCTTCCTTCTCTCTTCCCTCCTTGGCTCTTCCTTCTTCTCCTCCTCTCGCCTCTCCGACATCCTCCTTGACTTCGACCCCGAAGGTCCTGCTTCCCTCCTTTCTGTCGCAATCTCCCCATCTAGCCTTGCTAGGAATTCCTTGTTCTTCTCCTCCCATCGAACGAAGGTGTTCGCCTTCTCTATCATTTCTTCAAAAGATCTTGGGGGATTGGACCCCATCTCCAGACTAAACAATCCTTGCCTCAACCCAAACTTTAGGGCCACCATCAAGGTAAAACTGTCCACCTCTTCTACCTCCAAAATCTCCTCCTGAAAGCGGTCGATGTAATGACCCAAACTCTCATGCTGCCCTTGGACGATTTTGAAGAGGGCTGTCGCTTCCTTCTTCCTCTTCTTCGAAGTCGCGAACCTTGCCATAAGGCCCCGATGTAGATCTGAGAAGTAGTACACGGACCCTGCCGGTAGCTGATGGAACCAATCCCTGGCGTTCCCCTTCAGGGTGATGGAGAAGAACCTGCAATTGAAGGCATAGGACATGTTGCGGATGGAGGCGACGTCTTCAAACCATTGGAGGTGTCTGACAGGGTCATCTCGGACGGAGTAGTAAGTGAGAATGGGTTCCCTGAACCCTTCTGGAACTAGAGTGACAAGGATCTCATCACAGAAGGGGCTCCTCCCTCCCTGGCGGTGACGAGTTTCATCCTCGCTGGAGACGTCGTACTCGCCATAATGCCGAGTATCCCAGAACCTTACCGACAATATTGGATCCCGGAAATGGACCCCCTAGCTACTCGTCGGGTAATGACGTGACTGCATCAGTCGCGTTTCCCTCGCCCAAGCGGGCTCCTTTCTAGCTCGCCTCGGCGGAGCTTCCTCTTCTAGCGGCGTCAGGCGACGGGGAGAAGTCGCCGTGACCTCTGGTCGCTGAGCGAAACCGGCGAGAATGGTTTGCTCGATCTTCCTCGTGAACTATTCGAATGCGGCCACTGTTACAAACTCGCCACCTCACTCGGCATCTCCTCCTACTGCCGAGTTGCCAACCAACGCTCCTTGCTCGCCACCAATTTCCATCTCACTCAACTTCCAAACTTTCCTCCTTGGCTGCGATCCACGCTTACCACACCAAGTGTTGAAGCCAGGAAAAATCCCAACCTTAGAATTCAGACCAAAGCCGCCTAAGGTTACTAACTTAGAAGCTAGATCGGACGGAAAAGATGACTAGAACGAAGAATCAGGTCATACAAGACCCCAGATGTTGCAGCAGGAAGGTCGCACCATGTACCCGGATGCTCGAAAGGAGCAGCCCCTTCTCAACCAAGGATGGATGAACTGGGTACGAGGGAAGCTAGCTGGCAAGGTCGCAAGGTCATGACTTGCTCTCCAAGGAAAAGGAATCCAAAGATTTAGCTAGTATCCGGAAACTGAAGCGCGCGAGTATCCTGCCAAGGATTTCAAGTGCCTCACCTCGTACCCCTGGGGTCCTATTTATAGGCAAATGCAAGGGGATGGGGGGGGTCATATTTATACACCACTCCCTGGCAACTAGGCGACTTCAAGAGGAACTCGCACAGACTGGGCGAGTATGTCGCCTAGTCTCCTACCTGGCAAGTATGCGAGGGGAGCTCGCCTATACTCGCCCAGGCCTTCCGCGATCTTGAGTGCTGACTTTGACTCCTGCTTTGACTTGTTGACCTTGACTTCTGCTTACCTGGCTGTGGTAGGACCCACTCTCGACGAATACGGATTGTATAGTTAGGACTCTCCCCTGAGAGCATATCTTGAGAGTTCGGAAATTCTCAGGCCTCGCCAAAGCTCGCTCGCGGGCTGCCCATGATCTTATCAACTGAAAACCAAATTCACTAAATTTTTCCAAGTAAAAAACAAATTGGGGGAGCCAGGCGTCTCAGCGGGATCCACCTCCCCTTAGCGAGGTCCAAGGGCCTGGATCGCTAATTCTCAGGACTCGCCCCAGATCGCTTGCGAGCACCCCATAATCTTACATATCTAGAAACCAAATTTACTAAATTTTTCCAAGTAAAAAATAGAGTGGGGGGGCGAGGCGTCTCGGCGGGATCCACCTCCCCTTAGCGAGGTCCAAGGGCCTGGCTCGTCACCCTTCTGCCGAGGCCGAGCTGAATTAGCGATCCCGAACTCGCCCCTATCGAGCTCGTCTCTTAATCTTAGAAGGGCCAAGTTTGTTAAGCAGTACCTGGGGGGTGCAGTACTTCCCTGGGTGACCTCCAACATTGTCAGCTAGGTGAGAGCCTGACAGCGGGATCTGCTCGGGGTCCAAGGCTAATACCATCGAGTGACTTCCAGCACTACACGCTAGGTGAGAGCCTGACAGCGGGATCTGCTCGAGGTCTAAGGATGACACCGAGTGACTTCCAGGCCTGCCATCTAGGTGAGAGCCTGTCAGCGGGATCTGCTCGGGGTCCAAGGCTGATTCCATAGAGTGACTTCCAGCCCTGCCAGCTAGGTGAGAGCCTGACAGCGGGATCTGCTCGAGGTCTAAGGATGACACCGAGTGACTTCCAGCCCTGCCAGCTAGGTGAGAGCCTGTAGTGTGATCTGCTCGGGGTCCATGACTGATATCATCAAGTGACTTCCAGACCTTCCAGCTAAGTGAGAGCCTGACAGCGGGATTTGCTCGAGGTCTAAGGATGACACCGAGTGACTTCCAGCCCTGCCAGCTAGGTGAGAGCCTGGCAGCGGAATCTGATCGGGGATTAAGGCTGATACCATCGAGTGACTTCCAGCCCTGCCAGCAAGGTGAGAGTCTGACAACAGGATCTGCTCGAGGTCTAAGGATGACATCGAGTGACTTCCATCCCTACCAGCTAGGTGAGAGCCTTGCAACGAGATCTGCTCGAGGTCCAAAGATGATACCATCGAGTGACTTCCAGCCTTGCCAGCTAGGTGAGAGCCTGATAGCGGGATCTGCTCGAGGTCTAAGGATGACACCGAGTGACTTCTAGCCCTACCAGCTAGGTGAGAGCCTGGCAGCGGGATCTTCTCGGGGTCCAAGGCTGATACCATCGAGTGACTTCAGGCCCTACCAGCTAGGTGAGAGCTTGACAGCGGGATCTGCTCGAGGTCTAAGGATGACACAGAGTGACTTCCAGCCCTACCAGCTAGGTGAGAGCTGTTGGATCTTACAACGCCCTTAGAGGGGGGGGGGGGTGAATAAGGGTACTTTTAAATTTTCTTACACAATCTAAGCAACCTTTATAAAATGAACAACAACAAAGTAATGGACGCGAGCAAATGAACACAAGCTAGAAACAACAAAGATATATTTCAAAAGAGTTACAATGAATACAATGTGTCTCTATGGAGCTAGAGAAAAAGGCTCATGAAATAAATAATTTGCTAGTGTATTCGCCGGTTCTTCTACCAAGAACCGGCAGGCTAAAGCATATCTCTCCCTAGATCTTGCTACTAGCCCCATAGATCTATTCCCGATCTAGACGCTGCACACAAGGCAACGATTTCTCCCTAAGCCACACAAGGACTTCGACGCCACTCACAAGGTGGCGATTTCTCCCTAAGCCACACAAGGACTTGGACGCCACTCACAAGACGATGATTTCCCTTCCGATTACAATGTGAAAAATAGATGAACAAAATAAAAAAAACAACTTGAGAACTTTAGGCTATACATTCCCTTCAAACAAAGCGCTGAAGATGCCGATGAATCCTTGCAAGTGATTCTTTGAATGCTTCACACGTGTCGTCAATCTTCCGCGCTATTTGGCCTTCTTAGAAGTATGGAGTATCTCTCAGTTCTGGAGCTCTCTCGATTGTCTATGAAGGTAAGTGCACTCCAAGTGATGAAAAATCCGTCCCTTTCTCAGAAAATAAGAGGCTTTTATATGTTAGCGTTATCGCCGGGCGATACTGGGTATCGCCATCGGGCGATAGTGGTAACTGCTGCCACGTGTCCCACGAACTCCTCATTTTCGCATCGCATAAACGTTGAGCGCCGAATCATGCACTGTCGCCGAGCGACACTGGATATCTCCATCCTGCGATAGCGAAATAATGGTAGCCACGGATTCGTCGAACGTCGAGCGAAAATCGTCGAGTGGAGCTATCGTGGAGCGACAATGGATATCGCCATCTGGCGATAGCGAAATAATGGTAGCCACGTAATCTTCGAACGTCGAACGAAAATTGTCAAATGTCGAAAGAAAATTGTCGAACGTCGAACGAAAATCGTCGAGCGGTGCTATCGCCTGTGGCAATACCTACTATCGCCTGGCGATATCTCCAAGCCATGATTTCGTCGAGCGAAATTGCATCGAGTGTCGAGCGGTATTGTGTCAAGCAGTGCTATCGCCTAGGCGCGATACCCAATATCGCCTAGCAATATTGCCCTTGTTCAATTCTGACCCGATTCAGCACCAAACAAATATTAGTTATACACCTGTGTTATCTGCACACCAAAAAACAACATCCAAATATCAAATACACACAAGATTTGTTATTAGCAAACTAGGAAGCGTGGAATGCATGCTCCAACAATCTCCCCCTTTTGATAATAACAAATCCATTAAGAAAGATATCATGAAGGTTAAAAAGGTCCACCCAATTGGAGTATCATGACAAAACAAGTGTATGTGCACAATCGCTCTTGGATGAAACACTCCCCCTACATGTGATCTCCCCTAAAGTGAAGCATAGGGAAATTCGTGTAGTGTAATTAAAAATAACTCAAACAAATAATGTGTCTTCCAAGGGTGCACAAAGATATAAGAATAGACTGCGGTAAATGATTGCTTTCTTTTGAAAAGATTCTCCCCCTTTGGTATTGTCAAAAGAGAGTGAAAAGTGCGGCGGAAGCGAAAGAAGGAAAAACACAATAGAGAGACATTATTTGTTTGAGTGCGATTGTGCACATACAAACAAGATTTGTTATTAGCAAACTAGGAAGCATGGAATGCATGCTCCAACAATCTCCCCCTTTGATAATAACAAATCCATTAAGAAAGAAATCATGAATGTTAAAAAGGTCCAGCCAATTGGAGTATCATGACAAAACAAGTGTATGTGCACAATCGCTCTTGGATGAAACACTCCCCCTACATGTGATCTCCCACTAAATTGAAGCATATGAAAATTCGTGTAGTGTTGCTCAAGTTTTTTTTGTTATTTTGTTCATTTATTTTCACATTGTAATCGGAAGGGAAATCTCTAGTTTGCTAATAACAAATCTTGTTTGTATTTGATATTTGGATGTTGTTTTTTGGTGTGCAGATAACACAGGTGTATAACTAATATTTGTTTGGTGCTGAATCGGGTCAGAATTGAACAAGGACAATATCGCCAGGCATTATTGGGTATCGCGCCTAGGCGATAGCGCCGCTCGACACAATACCGCTCGACACTCGACGCAATTTTGCTCATGAAGACATATCAGGAGGCTAAGTAGTGCTTGGTGGAGGGTCCTTGTCAGCCATGTAGTTTTTTTTTGTTTTTTTTGTTGTTGTGTTTTTTTTCGTGAAGTGAATCAATCACCAAAGGTTTGTACTTTTGGGATGATATACTGTGGTCACGCAATTTTTTTTTCTTTGGCTGAACAAAGGAGTATGAATTCACTTGTGAAAGCAAACAGAATAATTTAATATTATGGTGCACTGGAGTAAACTCGGATAAAGCAGAAGCCGAAAGCATGCATCACAAGTGGTTATGGTAAAAACATTCACAATTCACACTTTGTAAGATGGAGGCATACAGAGATTTTCAAAACCGTGAGTGAAAGAACATTATCATAACTAAACGATTTCTCATACTTAGAGGCATGCGAAAACAATTTCACGAGTTTAAGAACACTTGTATTGAAGTATGTAGAACGGATATAAGAGTGGTGAACGAGAGAACCAAGTTACTGAAAAACCCCAAAAAACATTCCACCTGGCCTAAAGCTGAGTCAGCAAGACAGTTTGAAGAAGCACCAAAAAGGCACTATCGCCGGGAGATACCGGGTATCCCCGGTCGGTGATAGTGGGAATTTTGTATAAAAAGGGCGCAGTCAGTCAAGGCTATCAAAGTGAATCATTTTTTGCTGAAGACTAAGTGCGGAACACGGAGGAGAAGTCAGCAAAACCCTAAACCTAGGTATGAAAACTTGGATTTCTACTTGAATGCTTGGTTTTTTGTTTTTCTTTTATGGGATAAGAGTTAGGAGAGTGTAGCATGTGAGTGTAGAGTAAAAATTTCAAGGTTTTCAAGTGGTAAAATATTAATTTGGGGATCTTAAGAGACTAGGATTGTATGAGTGAAAAATGTGAAGATTTCCTTGAAGGGAAGTTGTGAAAAACTGATTTTAAGAACACACACTTGCAGATCTGGTATTTTGGAGGAAGGGGGAAACCAGATCTGAAAGCGGAAATGAAGAAAACTGAATTTCCGCTATCGCCCGGCGACAGTGGGTGTCGCCGGATGGCGATAAAAAAATTTCGGTTTCTGAAAGAAAAATATGTTATATACAGAAATGGCTTCCAGTTCGAAGGCTCGAAGAAGCACAGGGAGTGACTAATACTCATCATATCAAACATTCCCTGGAATAGAGAACGCTAACATAGGAATCGAACGGGTGATTGAATTCGACCTGGCCCGGCATGCACATATTCACGACTTGTTGGCAATGGAGGGAATAATGTCAATTATTATTCCAGACACATTCTCCTCCATGCTCATCCGAGAATTTTACAATTATCTCAAAGATCCGCGATTCACAGAATTGAATGGCGGAGTTCGATCGAAAATTCAAGGACATATGGTAGAAATAACACATTATGATTTGAGAGATGAATTTGGACTAATAGAGCATGAAAACACGCTAGACATCGTAGAGAACTATCAGAAGGATAGGGATTGGACATTATTGAACATGGTCTTGCATGGAAATTCCAGCAAAACATTAATCCAATCAACGGCCACCCTGACGGAGAATGCACGGCTAGTGCAAGAAATACTGAGGCATACCATCCTATTGAAATCCAGAGACACACGTAAAATAACGGCCCAACTTAGTTATGTGACATATATGATTTTCGAGCGTGAGCCGTTTGACGTGGCAGATTTTGTTCTCTCGATAGTACGCTACGCATTCAGATTAAAAAGTCTGAGTTGGAAGAAATTGAACACCCTACCACTTGGAGTCGTCATCGAACGGATCATATATAAGAAATACACGTGGATTGACCCCGACTTGTACGTCAATGATTGTATCCCAATGATATATTCGACGAGTGGAACACCTTCCATCGATCGATCAACACGAGGAGGGTCATCAAGAAGGAGTGAACCGGTGTCCACTATCCGAAACCCGCCAATTCCTATAGGTGGATCGTTGCGAGAAGGGTTAGACGACTTGCGAGAGTCGTTCGAAGAACATAAGAGGGAAGTGAAGAAAAAATTTTTGGGAATCCAAAAATTCTTTAAATTTCTGACCAAAAGTTTGAAGTTGAAGCCTACTCCAGCCGAAGCCGCAGAATGGGAAGATCCGGTCACGGAGCCTCCCCATACATCGACTCGCCGAGCACGTCGAACGCGAAGCAGCGAGCACAGTTATGCAGATGATCAAGGAGAGAACAGTGGAGGGGACAACAGAAATTTTTGAAGATTTCTGGAATGCTGGACATTTTGCCACTATCGCCGGGCAACAGTCACTATCGCTGGTGACAGTGAAATTTCTGGAATTGTCTTAGATGTTGATTTCATGCTGTAATATTATTGATCTTGTAATGTTATGTGGTAGTTCTTCTGGAAGAATGTAAGACACTCAGTATGGAACGTTGAAATTGTGTTTGTTGTTTTTTCTTATAATTTATGGAATGCTTATTTTGGTATAATGTTCATGATGTTAACAATGGAATTATGTTAAGTTTTTGTGTGGCTTGCGATGGTAATTTAGTAATTTGACAAATCTAGAATTCCTAGTTCTAATCGTAAGAGTGAAAAACGGGAATCTGGAAGTGCTTTAGTAAAAAAATCCGCAAGCTGTGAATTGGTGCTTATAAAATTGACTTTGATTGTATTTTGTTTTATGTGATCTCGTATGAAATGGTGATGTACATCAATTTGTTTGGATCTAGAATGATGAACTGGATTATACGTTAAGTCAATTGCACTTTTATTATCACATTTTAATTCAATGGTTTCATGAACTATTCCAAAATCTTCTAATGTTTGCTTCATCCATAAAACTTATGCACAACAACTGCCTAGTGCAATGTACTCGGCCTCAGTGGTAGATAAGGCAACAGAATTATGTTTCCTACTCACCAAGAGATAAGTGAAGGCCCAAGAAAATGACAGGTGTCACTGGTGCTTTTACGATCTAATGAACACCCAGCATAAGCAGAATCAGAAAAACCATGTAACATAAATGTATCGTTATGTGGATACCACAATCCTAATTTATATGTGCCAATAAGATATCTAAAAATGCATTTAACTACTTTTAAATGTGATTCTTTGGGATTAGCTTGAAATCTAGCACATAAACATACAACGAACATAATATCAGGCCTAAAGGCAGTCAAATATAATAATGATCCTATCATTCCTCTATAAAGTGTTTGATCTATGGATATTCCATTTTCATCTTTTCCTAACTTTAATGAGACACTCATGGGGGTATTTGCTTGTTTGAGATTTTCAAATCCAAATCTTTTTAAAACATCATGAATATATTTAGATTGGCAAATAAAAATGCCATCTTGCTTTTGAGAGATTTGAAAACCAAGAAAATAAGTGAGTTCGCCTACCATGCTCATTTCAAATTCATTTTTCATGATTTCAATAACACTATCAAATAATTTCTCATTGGTGGATCCAAAAATAATATCATCAACATATATTTGTAAAATGATAAGATCATCATTGATATGTTTAACAAATAAAGTACAATCAGCACTGCCCATTTTGTAATCATTTTTCAATAAATAAATAGTCAATCTATCATACCATGCTCGGGATGCTTGTTTCAAACCATACAAGGCTTTTTCTAATTTATAAACATGATCAGAAAATCTAACATCAACAAAACCTGGAGGTTGTTCTACATAAACCTCCTCCTTAATATACCCGTTAAGAAAAGCAGTTTTAACATCCATTTGAAATAACTTAAACTTCTTAAAACTTGCAAATGCAAGAAATATTCTAACTGCTTCTAAACGTGCCACGGGTGCAAAAGTTTCATCAAAATCTATTTCTTCTATTTGTGAATATCCTTTTGCTACGAGTCTGGCTTTGTTCCTAGTGACCCTAGACTCACTATCAAGTTTATTTTTAAAAATCCATTTAACCCCTACAATTGGATGATTTGACGGTCTTTCTACTAACTTCCAAAATTTATTACGTTCAAATTGATTAAGCTCATCATTCATAGCTAAAAACCAAGAATTATCATTTAAAGCAACTTCAATGCTTTTAGGTTCTATATCAGAAATAAAGCACATATTTGAACATAATTCATGTACGGATGAACGAGTACTTACCCCTCTTGATGGTTCTCCAATAACCAAATTTTGGGGATGATCTTATGAAAACTTTAGTTCACTCGGATGTACATATCCTTGCTCTTCTTCTTCTTCTTCTTCTTGTTCAACCCCTTTTTCTTCATTTTTGTCTTCAAGGTTGTCATCGTCATCCACGCTTTGTAGAGGGGAGAGCTCTTCATTTTTACCTGTATTATTAGCTTCTACACAAGGAGAAAACTCATCAAATTTAACATGTATTGATTCTTCAACTACTTTAGTCCTCTTATTGTAAACTCTATAAGCTTTACTTGTAGAAGAATAGCCAATAAAAATGCCTTCATCACACTTCTCATCAAACTTGCCTAAATTATCCTTAGTGTTCAAAACAAAACATTTGCATCCAAAAACTTTAAAATAAGACACATTCGGTTTCTTTTGAAAATACAACTCATAAGGTGTTAATTTTAAGATGGGTCGAAGCATAACACGATTAATAACATAACAAGAAGTACTAACAGCTTTAGCCCAAAATGATCGAGGTAATTTGTATTCAGATAACATAGTGCGAGCTAGTTCTTGCAAAGTTCTATTTTTCCTTTCCTCCACATCATTTTGTTGCGGTGTACGAGGAGCAGAAAATTCATGTTTAATTCCTAACTCATTGCAAAAAGAAAAAAATTTCTCATTATCAAATTCACCTCCATGATCTGAACGAATGCATTTTATTTTTAATTCTATTTCATTTTGAACATGTAAACATAATTTGGAAAATTCTAAAAACGCATCAGATTTAGACGATAAGAAAATTGTCCAACTAAAACGAGAGAGATCATCAATCAAAACAAAAGTATACTTTCTACCTCCTAGGCTTAGTGTATTAACAGGACCAAACAAATCCATATGTATCAATTCTAAAAGCCTAGTGGTGGAAACGATATTTTTGCTTTTAAAGGAAGATTTCGTAAACTTTCCTTTTTGACATGGTGAATATAAGGATGATAAATTTCCATGCAAAGAAGGTAAACCTTTATCAAGTTGATTTTGAGACAATTTTATGATAAGTTTGGAACTAGAATGTCCAAGACATCTATGCCACAAATCTAATTCCTCATTTTTAGAAATAAAACATTTTACCGGAGAATGTGATAAGTCATTAAATCTAATCATGTAAACATTTTGAAATCTATGAGAGGTAATAACAATATCATTTGTTTTAGAGTTAATAATTTTGCATAGGTTTGAAGACGAATCAAACAATACATTTAAGCCAATATCACATAGTTGACTGATTGAAATTAAGTTATGCTTTAAACCTTTAACATATAAAACATTTGAGATAGAAAATGATTTGTTACCTACTACTCCAATGCTGATGATTTTCCCCTTTCCGTTGTCTCCGAAAGTAACTACTCCTCCTTTCTTCATCTCCAGGCTAAGGAACTTTGATTTATTGCCCGTCATGTGCTTGGAACACCCCGAGTCAAAGTACCACACGTCTTCTTTGTCCCTAGCCTGCCAACACACCTAGAAAGAGGATGAGAGTAAAGATCCGGCTACCCAAGTGGTTCCTCCCATAGAATATGTGGAAACCTTAGGCACCCAGATTTGTTTAACTGAACAATATCCTGTCTTCTTACAAGTATGTGTTGTGTGACCAAACTTATAATATTTAGTACACTTGATGAAAGGAGACGACGGGTTTTTTAAAATAAATTTTGACCTGGAAGTTACAGGGACATTTGATTTATTGTTTTTATCCTGAAAATTAAATTTTGTGGAATTTTTCCTATCGCCGACGATAGTGGATGTCGCCGGGCGATAGTGCTCTTGAGAGTATCCAAGTCCGAATTTTCCAGAACCATAGTACTGGTTTCCCAAAATCATATTTAGATATTTTTGGCCCACTCCAAATTTGTTTGTGGCCATTTCTAAATTTCGGACTTGTCCCCTTAACACATTATTCTCGGCAACTATGGTGCCGCAACGATTAGCGAAGGACTTCTTGCTGCCTTCCACTTGAGATTGAGAGAATTTTAGAGATATCTCTAAGGCTTCTTTCTATTTTGTAAGAGTTTCAATCCGAGTCTGAGTCTTAGAGAGATCTTTCTCAAGTTCCACTATCTTTGTCAAAGAGGGACAATCCTCAAGACAAGACACTTTCTTCTTTCCAAGAACTTTTATTTCATTTTTTAGTTTTTTATTTTCTTTAATTAAAACTTTATTTTCAGATTTGATCAGTTTAATTTCATGCAATTTTTTATCCAAAAACTCACAAGTGCTCAAAAATTCAGAATATAAATCATCAAAGGTTTCAGGAGGTACCTCAGTGTCGCTCTGGACACTGCTACCTTCATCATAAGATGAAGCGCTCTTTCCCATCAAGCACATGTTGGCCTCCTCTTCTGTTTCTGACCCAGAACTACTCGACACCTCAGAAGTGGCTTCATCCCACGTTTTAGCCTTTAGGACCGTCTTCCTATCTTTCTTTCTGTGCCCCTTCTCCTTTAGCTCTTTCAGATACTTTGGGCACTTGCTCTTTATGTGACCAATCTTCCTGCAATGATAGCATTCAGGTGGTGATCTATCTTCATCATCCACTTCTTCAGCTTGGGATTTTCCTTTCTTATTCCCATACTCTTTATTTTTGAAAAATTTCTTGAAAGAATTTCTTCTTTCAGGATTTCTCATAAATCTCATGAATTTCTTCACAAACAGACTCTCTTCATCTTCATCATCACTTTCATCAGACTCACTTTCCTTCTCCTTCTTGGACTTCAACGCCAAAGCTTTCTTTCTTGGCTCTAAGCTATAATCTTGTTGTTGAATCCTCAACTCTACTTCTTGAGTTTTCAAGGTGCCTATGAGATTCTCAATTTGGAGAGACTTTAAATCGTGTGACTCCGAGATGGCAGTCACTTTAGGATTAAACTTTGAGGGAAGCGATCTAAGTATTTTTCTCACCAAATCTCCATTTGAGAAATTCTTCCCTAGAATCCTCGAGTCATTTACTATCTTGCTAAACCTCGTGTACATGGAGTCTATATCTTCATCAACCACCATCTTGAACTTCTCAAACTCCGATTCTAACTGGAAAAGCTTCGAGTCCATTACCTGCAATGTTCCTTCGTGAGTAACTTCAAGAAGATTCCAAATATCATATGCAGTATCACATGCACAAACACGGTTAAATTCAGTCCTATCTAGCGCACAAAATAAAGCGTTCATTATCTTAGCGTTATTTTTACATCAAAGCTTATCAGCTTTGTCAAATTTGTCCTTGGATTTCTCCATAGAAACACTTCCTACAATAGTAATAGGGGCAGTGTAGCATGTTTCTACCATGCCCCAAACATCAATATCTAGTGCTATTAGAAAGCATCGCATTCGAGCTTTCCAATAGTTGTAGTCAGTGCCCGTGAATAAGGGAGGTCTACTAATGCCTTGCCCCTAAGAAAACGCGTGCGTGTTTTGCACCATTACTCCCGGTGGTGAAACCATTTTTTGGAGTAACCTACTCTGATACCAAGTGTTGGATCTCACGACGCTCTTAGAGGGGGGGGGGGTGAATAAGGGTACTTTTTAATTTTCTTACACAATCTAAGCAACCTTTACAAAATGAACAACAACAAAGTAATGGACGAGAGCAAATGAACACAAGCTAGAAACAACAAAGATATATTTCAAAAGAGTTACAATGAATACAATGTGTCTCTATGGAGCTAGATACAAAGGATCATGAAATAAATAATTTGATAGTGTATTCGCCGGTTCTTCTACCAAGAAATGGCAGGCTAAAGCGTATCTCTCCGTAGATCTTGCTACTAGCCTCCCCCTAGATCTAACCACGATCTAGACACTGCACATAAGGCAACTATTTCTCCCCAAGACACACAAGGGCTTGGACGCCACTCACAAGGTGGCGATTTCCCCCTAAGCCACACAAGGACTTGGACGCCACTCACAAGGTGGTGATTTCCCTTCCGATCACAATGTGAAAATAAATGAACAAAATAACAAAAACAACTTGAGCACTTTAGGATACACACTCCCTTCAAACAAAGCGTTGAAGATGCCGATGAATCCTTGCAAGTGATACTTTGAATGCTTCGCATGTGTCGTCAATCTTCCGTGCTATTTGGCCTTCTAAAAAGTATGGAGTATCTCTCAGTTCTGGAGCTCTCTCGATTGACTATGAAGGTAAGTGCACTCCAGGTAATGAAAAATCCATCCCTTTCTCTGAAAATGAGAGGATTTTATATGCTGGCGCTATCGTCGGGCGATACTGGGTATCGCCATCGGGCGATAGTGATAATTGCTGCCACGTGTCCCACGAACTCCTCATTTTTGCATCGCATAAACGTTGAGCGCCGAATCGTGCACTGTCGCCGAGCGACACTGGATATTGCCATTTGGCAATAGTGAAATATTGGTAGCCACAGATTCGTCGAACGTCGAGCGAAAATCATCGAGTGGAGCTATCGCGAAGCGACACTAGATATCACCATCTGGCGATAGCGAAATAATGGTAGCCACGAAATTGTCGAACGTCGAACAAAAATCGTCGAACGTCGAAAGAAAATCGTCGAACGTCGAACGAAAATTGTCGAGCGGCGCTATCGCCTGTGGCGATACCTACTATCGTCTGGCGATATCTCGAAGACATGATTTCGTCGAGCGAAATTGCGTCGAGTGTCGAGCGGTATTGTGTCGAGCGACGCTATCGCCTAGGCATGATACCCAATATCGTCTGGCGATATTGCCCTTGTTTAATTCTGACCCGATTCAGCACAAAACAAATATTAGTTATACACCTGTGTTATCTACACACCAAAAAACAACATCCAAATATCAAATACAAACAAGATTTGTTATAAGCAAACGAGGAAGCGTGGAATGCATTCTCCAACAAGAGCCTGGCAGCGTGATCTGCTCGGGGTCCAAGGCTGATACCATCGAGTGACTTCCAGCCCTGGCAACTAGGTGAGAGCCTGATAGTAGGATCTAGTCGAGATCTAAGGATGACACCGAGTGACTTCCAGCCCTGCCAGCTAGGTGAGAGCTTGACAGCGGGATCTGCTCGGAGTCCAAGGCTGATACCATCAAGTGACTTCCAGCCCTGCCAGCTAGGTGAGATCCTGACAACGGGATCTGCTCAAGGCCTAAGGATGACACCGAATTACTTCCAGCCCTGCCAGCTAGGTGAGAGCCTGACAGTGGGATCTGCTCGGGGTCCAAGGCTGATACCATCGAGTGACATCCAACCCTGCCAACTAGGTGCGAGCCTGACAGCGGGATCTGCTCGAGGTCTAAGGATGACAGCGAGTGACTTCCAGCCCTACCAGCTAGTTGAGAGCCTGGCAGCGGGATCTGCTCGGGGTCTAAGGCTGACACCATCAAGTGACTTCCAGCCCTGCCAGCTAGGTGAGAGCCTGATAGCGGGATCTGCTCGAGGTCTAAGGATGACACCGAGTGACTTCCAGCCCTGCCAACTAGATGAGAGCCTGATAGCGGGATCTGCTCGGGGTCCAAATACACTTCACTTCTCCATGCAAACTCATTGCGACAGCATTAGCGTGTTAAAGAACTTTCATTAAAAATCAAAGTACCACTTATATATTTCAAGGGAAAAAGTGTTTTAAGTCGTCACCACTCCAGGTGAGACTTAGGGTCTCGCCCTCCACATTTTGGAGTCGATACCCCCTGATCTCAAAGCTTCTTTTACAATAAATGGACCTTCCCAGCCGTGGTTGAGCTTCCCCACGGTTGCCGACCTTCCTACTACATCCACCTTCTTCAGTACCAAGTCCCCCTCCACAAATTGCTTAACTCTGAAGTGCTTGTAAAAGTACTTGGCCATCCTCCTCTTCACCTCTTCCTGTTGGATGGCGGAAATGTCCCGCAGTTCTTCCGCCATGTCAAGGGAGAGCTACAGCTCTTCCACGTTCTCAGCCTGCCATTCTTCCCTGCCTTCCCCTGCTGCGACAACTCGAGGCATTTGAACTTCGAACTCCATGGGGAGCACTGCCTCGCACCCATGGGAGAGCTTGAAGGGGGTCTCTCCTATAGCTGTGTTGGGGGTGGTCCTTAAGGCCCAGAAAACCGCGGGAAACTGTTCCACCCAGCTCCCCTTCAGATTTTCTACTTTCTTTTTTAGGAGGTTGACAATAATCTTGCTCGCGGCTTCCAACTGCCCGTTGGTCCTGGGGTGGTGGACTGAGGCGATCCTGAAGTCGATCCCAAGGTACTCGCAGAAACTGGTAAACTCTGCGCTGGCGAATTGGGGCCCATTATCTATGACGATTGCTTGGGGAAACCCATGGTGTAAATGATCTCCCCCCAAACGAAGTTCCTGATGACCTGGGAAGTCACCTTGGCCAGCGCCTTTACCTCCAACCACTTGGAGAAAAATCGATCATTACCAGTATGAACCTTCTCTGCCCACTGGCCTGGGGTAATGGTCCAACCAAATCCATTCCCCAGATGGCAAAGGGCCAGGGGCTGTGATACACTTGAGTCGTTGAGCTGGTTGTAGCTGGGGGGGGGGGGGGGGCAAACAGCTGGCATTTGTGGTATCTTCTCGTGAACTCCGTCGCATCGCGACCTAGGGTGGGCCAGAAATACCCTTGCCTGACGATCCTTCCTTCTAGGGTCCGACTCCCGGAGTGACTCCCACACTACCCGGAGTGGACTTCTTCCAAGATTCTTTATACCTCCCGCTCGGCCACGCAATGAGCCAACATCCCCGAGAGAGTCTTCCTGTACAACTGCCCGTCCTGGAGGAGGTAGTATGCCGACTTGTGCCTGAGCTTCTTCTTGTCTACCCCCACCGAATACTCTCCTGTGGAAAGGAATGTTACGACCGGATCCATCCATGAAGGCTGCTGGTCTATCTCCATAAGCTCCCCCTCTTTGATGGAAGGGCAGAACAAGTCGTTGATGGTACCCCCCAAATGGGGACCATGCTTTGCTAACTGATCGACCTGCTCATTCTCCTCCCGGCGCACGTGCTGGATGGAAAAAAGTTTGGAACGTGCCAATGACTCCCTTTACTTTGGATAAATATAGCCGCAGGGTAGGCTTTCTCGCCTCGAACTCCTCGTTGATCTGGGAAGCTACTACCATGGAGTCAGTAAGGACCTCCATGTCCAATACACCCAGCTCCCTGGACAGGCGTAGCCCTGCTATCACAGCCTCATACTCGGCCTGATTGTTGGTGATGGGAAAGTGCACCACCACCTTCTGCTCAATTCTAGTCCTGCGGACTCTCCAAGATCACTCCCACTCCTAGGGAGTGCTTCCCCGAGGTGCCATCTACCTTCACCTTCCATGGGTTTGGTCGAGTGAGCTCTTCCTCCTCCACCTCAATCACATAATCAGCCAAGAAGTCAACCATCGCATGAGCTTTGATCGAGAGGCGGGGAACGAAGGAGACGTCGAACTCACTCAACTCCACTGACCACTTGGCCAGCCTACCAGAATGCTCCACCCCCTCAAAGATGTTACAGAGGGGATGGTCAGTCACCACTTGAGTTGAGTGTGCCTAGAAGTAGGGCCGCAGCCTTCGAGCCGAGATGACCAGGGCGAAGGCCAACTTTTCCAAAATTGGATACTAGAGCTCGGCCTTACTCAAGACCCGGCTCACGTAATATATGGGTAGCTGCTTCTTCCCCTCTTCCCGAACCAATACAGAGCTCATGGCCTCCACCCCGACCCCGAGATATAAAAATAGGTCCTCCCCCTCCTTTGGCCCTTGGAGCAGCGTAGCCTGAGTCAACTATATTTTGAGGGCCTGGAATGTCTCCTCGTACTCCTTGGTCCATTCGAACTTTTGACCATCCCTTAGTGTTTTGAAGAATGGGGAACACTTCTCCCCGGCCCGGGAGAGGAACCTACTCAGCCCTGCCAGCTTCCCCGTCAGCCGTTGCACCTCCTTAGTGTTTCGTGGCGACCCTAGCTCCATGATAGTCTTGACCTTATCAGGATTCGGCTCGGCCCCCGCAGGGGTGAGGAGGTGCCCCAAGAACTTCCCCCTGTTGGACCCGAAGAAACACTTCAGGGGGTTCAGCCACATCTTGTACCTGCGCAGGGTAGCAAAGGTCTCCTCTAAGTCCTGGAGGTGAGAGTCCACATCCTGACTCTTGACCATGAGGTCATCTAAGTATACCTCCAGGTTCCTCCCCTTCTGCTCTTTGAAGACCCTATCCATCATCTTCTGGTAGGTTGCCCATGCATTCTTTAGCCCGAAGGGCATCATCTTGTAATAGTAACATCCATCCCCCATGATGAACGAGACATCCTTGATGTCCGGGGGATGCATTTTGATTTGATGATAACCTGAAAATGCATCTAGGAAACTCATTATAGAAAAACCAATGGCTGAGTCAACCAGCGCGTCGATCCGAGGCAAGGGATAACAGTCCTTAAGACAAGATTTATTAAGCAAAGAGAAGTCGATACACATATATCATCAGCCTTCTCCCTTTTTAACCATGACTACATTGGAGACCCAATCAGGGTATTGGATCTCGGACACGAAGCCTGCCTTGAGAAGCTTTTCCACCTCCTCTCTGATGGAATCTGCCAGCTTGTCTGCGGTGGACCTCTTCTTTTGTTGGACGGGGCGTGTTCCCGGGTCCAAGTTGAGGCGGTGTCAAGCCACATCCGCGTCAACCCCCGGCATCTCCGCGCCGCTCCATGAAAAACATCCACATTCTTCTGGATGCACTCCAGCATCCTATCCTGAGCCTCCGGGGTCAGCCCTCCGTTGACGCGGACCTTCTCCATCGTGCCTTCTCGGGTGAGGACCTCTAGCTCCCTTCCGCAGCCTCCAACCTGGACTGCTCTCCCCATTCTTCAACATCGCTCTCCCCTGGGATGAGGACCTCTGCCTCCACCTCTTCTTCCACGGCCATCGCCTCGGCCAACTCCTCAGGATCTCCTCCTGCTGACTCTACCCCGACGTAGCTCTCTGCCTCCAGCTCCTCCCTGCCAGCTTCCTGCTCCGCCTTCTCCATCCTTTGCTCCATCTCCTTGGCTCCCTCCTTCCAAGAAATGGAGTTCACGGCAGTGACGTAGCATTCCCGCACCACTTTGGGGTCCCCCCTGACCCTGACCTGAATCCCCTCATCATTGAACTTTAAGTATTGGTGGAACGATGAGGGGACACAGCGGAAGGTGCTGATAAGGGGCCTCCCGAAGATGGCGCTGTAGCTGGTAGTGGCATCCACGATGATGAACCTATTGTTCCTGGACTGCCCCCCCCCCCCCCAGGGTGACATGGAGGCCTACTCCTCCCTCCACTTCCTCTCCCCCAAAAATCCGAATAAGGGTCCATCCGAGGCCAACACCCTCTTCGCCTCCACCTTCATCGCATCAAATGCCTTCTTAAATACGACATTGACGTAGCTTCCGTTATCAATGAGGATCCTGAAGACAGTAAAGTTTTCGATGGCTGTCTGGATGACCAACGCATCGCAAAAAGGATCCTCATGATCCACCATATCGCACCTGGAGAAGGTGATCCTCTCTTCTGGGGGTGGGGTTTGGGATGTGGAGCCAACGCTCCAGTGATACATGGTGTGGAGGCTCGTCTTCCGGGAAGCCTTGACACCGCCCCCCCCCCCCCCCCCAGGGTGACATGGAGGCCTACTCCTCCCTCCACTTCCTCTCCCACAAAAATTCGAACAAGGGTCCATCCGAGGCCAACACCCTCTTCGCCTCCACCTTCATCGCATCAAATGCCTTCTTAAATACGACATTGACGGAGCTTCCGTTATCAACGAGGATCCTGAAAACAATAAAGTTTTCGATGGCTGTCTGAATGACCTGCGCATCGCAAAAAGGATCCTCATGATCCACCATATTGCACCTGGAGAAGGTGATCCTCTCTTCTGGGGGTGGGGTTTGGGATGTGGAGCCAACGCTCCAGCGATACATGGTGCTGAGGCTCGCCTTCCGGGAAGCCTCGACCCCCCCTCCCCTCCGCCCCCCTCCGCAATCGCCCCCCCCCCCCCCCCCCCCCCCCCCCCCCGTGGATCACTCTGATCCGTCCTCGGGTCCCAACATCCACTTGGTCTTCGCAACGGTCCTCCTCCTCTCGAGGCAGGTCCCCCTCAATCCTCACTTCCTGACGCCCCTGCTACTGCTTCTGCTCCCTGTTTCCCCTTATTTCGAGGAACTCCGGGCACGTGGCTGTGGCGTGCCCTTCCTCCTGATGGACATTGTAGTAGGGCAACTCCACCCTAACTTTTCTCCTCATCCTCATGGCTGCTCTCCTCCTCTCCCCTATAGCTATGGCCATAACCTCTTATTGATCGGGGTGTTGGTGATGGGAAAGTGCACCACCACCTTCTGCTCAATTCTAGTCCCCTGCGGACTCTCCAAGATCACTCCCACTCCTAGGGAGTGATTCCCCGAGGTGCCATCTACCTTCAACTTCCATGGGGTTGGTCGAGTGAGCTCTTCCTCCGCCACCTCAATCACATAATCGGCCAAGAAGTCAACCATCGCTTGAGCTTTGATCGAGACGCGGATAACAGTCCTTAAGACAAGATTTATTAAGCAAAGAGAAGTCGATACACATATATCATCGGCCTTCTCCCTTTTTAACCATGACTACATTGGAGACCCAGCCAGGGTATTGGATCTCGGACATGAAGCCGGCCTTGAGAAGCTTTGCCACCTCCTCTCTGATGGGATTTGCCAGCTTGTCCGCGGTGGACCTCTTCTTTTATTGGACGGGGCGTGTTCCCGGGACCAAGTTGAGGCGGTGGCAAGCCACATCCGCGTCAACCCCCGGCATCTCCACGCCGCTCCATGCAAAGACGTCCACATTCTTCTGGATGCACTCCAGCATCCTACCCTGAGCCTCCGGGGTCAGCCCTCCGTTGACACGGACCTTCTCCATCGTGCCTTCTCGGGTGAGGACCTCCAGCTCCCTTCCGCAGCCTCCAACCTGGACTTCTCTCCCCATTCTTCAACATCGCTCTCCCCTGGGATGAGGACCTCTGCCTCCACCTCTTCTTCCACGGCCATCGCATTGGCCAACTCCTCCTGATCTCCTCCTGCTGACTCTAACCCCGACGCAGCTCTCTGCCTCCAGCTCCTCCCTGCCAGCTTCCTGCTCTGCCTTCTCCATCCTTTGCTCCATCTCCTTGGCTCCCTCCTTCCAAGAAATGGAGTTCACGGAGGCGATGTAGCATTCCCGCGCCACTTTGGGGTCCCCCCTGACCCTAACCTGAATCCCCTCATCATTGAACTTTAAGTACTGGTGGAACGATGAGGGGACACAGTGGAAGGCACTGATAAGGGGCCTCCCGAAGATGGTGCTGTAGCTGCTAGGGGCATCCACGATGATGAACCTGCTGTTCCTGGACTACTCCCCCCCCCCAAGGGTGACATGGAGGCCTACTCCTCCCTCCACTTCCTCTCCACCAAAAATCCGAACAAGGGCCATCCGAGGCCAACACCCTCTTCGCCTCCACCTTCATCGCATCAAATTCCTTCTTAAATACGACATTGACGAAGCTTCCGTTATCAACGAGGATCCTGAAGACAGTAAAGTTTTCGATGGCTGTCTGGATGACAAGCGCATCGCAAAAAGGATCCTCATGATCCACCATATCGCACCTGGATAAGGTGATCCTCTCTTCTGGGGGTGGGGTTTGGGATGTGGAGCCAACGCTCCAGCGATACATGGTGTGGAGGCTCGCCTTCCAGGAAGCCTCGACCCCCCCCAACCGTGGATCACTCTGATCCCTCGTCGGGTCCCAACATCCACTTGGTCTTCGCAACGGTCCTCCTCCTCCCGAAGCAGGTCCCCCTCAATCCTCACTTCCTGACGCCCCTGCTACTGCTTCTGCTCCCTGTTTCCCCTTATTTCGAGGAACTCCGGGCACGTGGCTGTGGCGTGCCCTTCCTCCTGATGGACGTTGTAGTAGGCCAACTCCACCCTAACTTTTCTCCTCATCCTCCTGGCTGCTCTCCTCCTCTCCCCTATGGCTATGGCCATAACCTCTTATTGATAGGGGTGTTGGTGATGGGAAAGTGCACCACCACCTTCTGCTCAATTCTAGTCCCCTGCGAACTCTCCAAGATCACTCCCACTCCTAGGGAGTGCTTCCCCGAGGCGCCATCTACCTTCACCTTCCATGGGGTTGGTCGAGTGAGCTCTTCCTCCGCCACCTCAATCACATAATCGGCCAAGAAGTCAACCATCGCTTGAGCTTTGATCGAGAGGCGGGGAATGAAGGAGACGTCGAACTCACTCAACTCCACTGACCACTTGGCTAGCCTGCCAGAATGCTCCACCCCATCAAAGATGTTACATAGGGGATGGTCAGTCACCACTTGAGTTGAGTGTGCCTGGAAGTAGGGCCGCAGCCTTCGGGCCGAGATGACCAGGGCGAAGGCCAACTTTTCCAAAATTGGATACCGGAGCTCGGCCTTACTGAAAACCCGGCTCATGTAATATATGGGTAGCTGCTTCTTCCCCTCTTTCCGAACCAATACAGAGCTCATGCCCTCTGCCCCGACCCCTAGATATAAAAATAGGTCCTCCCCCTCCTTTGGCCCTTGGAGCAGCGTAGCCTGAGTCAACTACATTTTGAGGGCCTGGAATGTCTCCTCGTAATCCTTGGTCCATTCGAACTTTTGACCATCCCTTAGTGTTTTGAAGAATTGGGAACACTTCTCCCCGGCCCGGGAGAGGAACCTACTCAGCCCTGCTAGCTTCCCCGTCAGCCGTTGCACCTCCTTAGTGTTTCGTGGCGACCCTAGCTCCATGATAGTCTTGACCTTATCAGGATTTGGCTCGGCCCCCGCAGGGGTGAGGAGGTGCCCCAAGAACTTCCCCCTGCTGGCCCCGAAGAAACACTTCAGGGGGTTCAGCCACATCTTGTACCTGCGTAGGGTAGCAAAGGTCTCCTCTAGGTCCTGGAGGTGAGAGTCCACATCCTGACTCTTGACCATGAGGTCATCTACGTACACCTCCAGGATCCTCCCCTTCTGCTCTTTGAAGACCCTATCCATCATCTTCTGGTATGTCGCCCCTGCATTCTTTAGCCCGAAGGGCATCATCTTGTAATAGTAACATCCATACCCCATGATGAACGAGACATCCTTGACGTCCGGGGGATGCATTTTGATTTGATGATAACCTGAAAATGCATCTTGAAAACTCATTACAGAAAAACCAACGGCTAAGTCAACCTGCGCGTCGATCCGAGGCAAGGGATAACAGTCCTTAAGACAAGATTTATTAAGCAAGGAGAAGTCGATACACATATGTCATCGACCTTCTCCCTTTTAAACCATGACTACATTGGAGACCCAGCCAGGGTATTGGATCTCGGACACGAATCCAACCTTGAGAAGCTTTGCCACCTCCTCTCTGATGGGATCTGCTAGCTTGTCCGCGGTGGACCTCTTCTTTTGTTGGACGGGGCATGTTCCCGGGTCCAAGTTGAGGCGGTGGCAAGCCACATCCGCGTGTTCCCGGGTCCACCGCCGCTCCATGCGAAGACGTCCACATTCTTCTGTATGCACTCCAACATCCTACCCTGAGCCTTCGGGGTCAGCCCTCAGTTGACGCAGACCTTCTCCATCGTGCCTTCTCGGGTGAGGATCTCCAGCTCCCTTCCGCAGCCTCCAACCTAGACTGCTCTCCCCATTCTTCAACATCCCTCTCCCCTGGGATGAGGACCTCTGCCTCCACCTCTTCTTCTACGACCATCGCCTCGGCCAACTCCTCCTGATCTCCTCCTGCTACCTCTACCCCGACGCAGCTCTCTGCCTCCAGCTCCTCCATGCCAGCTTCCTGCTCCGCCTTCTCCATCCTTTGCTCCATCTCCTTGGCTCCCTCCTTCCAAGAAATGGAGTTCACGGTGGTGACGTAGCATTCCCGCGTCACTTTGGGGTCCCCCCTAACCCTAACCTGAATCCCCTCATCATTGAACTTTAAGTACTGGTGGAACGATGAGCGGACTCAGCGGAAGGCGCTGATAAGGGGCATATCGAAGATGGCGCTGTAGCTGCTAGGGGCATCCACGATGATGAACCTGCTGTTCCTGGACTGCCCCCCAGAGTGACATGGAGGCCTACTCCTCCCTCCACTTCCTTCCTCTCCCCCAAAAATCCGAACAAGGGTCCATCCGAGGCCAACACCCTCTTCGCCTCCACCTTCATCGCATCAAATGCCTTCTTAAATACGACATTGATGGAGCTTCCGTTATCAACGAGGATCCTGGAGACAGTAAAGTTTTTGATGGCTGTCTGGATGACCAGCGCATCGCAAAAAGGATCCTCATGATCCACCATATCGCACCTAGAGAAGGTGATCCTCTCTTCTGGGGGTGGGGTTTGGGATGTGGAGCCAACAGTCCAGCGATACATGGTGTGGAGGCTCGCCTTCCGGGAAACCTCGACCCCCCCCCCCCCCCCCCCCCCCCCCCCCCCCCCGTGGATCACTCTGATTCCTCCTCGGTTCCCAAAATCCACTTGGTCTTCTCAACAGTCTTCCTCCTCCCGAGGCAGGTCCCCCTCGATCCTCACTTCCTGACCCCCCTGCTACTGCTTCTGCTCCCTGTTTCCCCTTATTTCGAGGAAATCCGGGCACATGGCTTTGGCGTGCCCTTCCTCCTGATGGACGTTGTAGTAGGGCAACTCCACCCTAACTTTTCTCCTCATCCTCCTGGCTGCTCTCCTCCTCTCCCCTATGGCTATGGCCATAACCTCTTAATTATCGGGGAGTCGAGGCCTCTACTCCCTCCTCCAACCGGGGTGTGGAATTGATCTTGCCCCTCTTGGTGGCGGTCCCTTTCTTGGTACCCTCTTTGTGGCCCCTGCCCTTGCCACTCGGGCCTCCAGTCTAGACGACTATCAGGCTCCTAATGCCCCCACCTATGCTGCTGTTGCCCCTGGAGCTGCCTCTGCTCCCTCTGCCGGGGCTCTCCTCTCCTCTCCTCCTGTCCTCTTCCTCCTCTTGGCTCCTTCTCCTCCTCCGTGGACCACCTGGATAGCTTCCGGGCGAACTCCGGGTTTGACACCTCCCCGTCAACTTCTCTCGCCTCCCTCTCCATCAACTCCTCGTAGGAGAGGGGGTATCCTCTTCAACTCCATCCTGAAGAAACCCTGATATAGGCCTAGGGTGAAAGCCATCATCAAACTATGGCCCGACATCTCCTGGACCTGGGTGAACTCCTCCTGGAACTGGTCTACGTAGCTCCCCAGCGTCTCGTTCACTCCCTACTTGATGTGGAACAGGGACTCCAACTCCTTATACCTCCTCTTCGAGGTAGTGAACCTCAGCATGAACCCCCAGCGTAGGTCCTCGAAACAGTAGATGGAGCTGGCCGACAGCTGATGGAACCACTCCCGCGCCTTATCCTTGAGGGTGATGGAGAAGAGTCGGCATTTAAACCCATCCGACATTTGCCGGATTGAGAATACATACTCAAACCATTGGACGTGTTGGACCGGGTCTCCCTTCCCGGTGTAGTAGGACATCTCGGGTTCCCTGAACCCTTCTGGAACTGGAGCTGAAGAGACCAACTCGTTGAAGGGGCTGCCTCCCCCTACTGGGAGAGCTGGCGAGTCTCGCGAGCCCAGCTCGCCGAACCAGCCTCGGCCTGCCGAGCCGGGGAAGACCTCGCGCCCGGGGAGCTCGCACCCCCGGCCCTCCTCGGCAATTTCCTTCCCAGCTCGCCTACCGGGGGCGTCCTTGCCTAGAGAGGGGGCGGCTACGATCTGGACTGCTGGAGTCGAGCACTCGGCTCGCGTGCCGAGTGCGAACTTGAGGAGGCTCAGCACCTCGTTCCTGAAATCGTCAAACATCCCCACCGCGGCCAGAGGTGGGGGGGGGGGGGTGGGCGAGCTCGACCTGTCAGGTCCTTGTCCTCCTATCATCTAGCTCGCTGAAGCTTTTCTGCACTGACCATACTCCACGCTCACCGCACCAAAATGTTGAAACCAAAAAATGGTCTCCTTATGGAGTCCACCCTTGGGGAAGGGGTGATCGCGCGCCTACTTCACTCCTGCAAGCAAAACAACAAAAGAAACAAGGGAGAACTGACCCAAGGGCTTGGTGGGGAGGACCCACCACACTCCCGGAAGATCTGAGAGCGCTTCCCCTCCTTAGCCAAAGGCCGAGCTAAGGTACCCTCAGAAAGCACTTGAAAACTGGAGCAAGAGAGCACAGAAAAGCATGCCTTCTGGAGTTCCCCTTGGGTCATATTTATAGTTTTCAGAATCTGAATTGCAAATAACCAAACTGAACAGACCTGAAGTTACCAAAATATTCTTGGTTGGGTATGCCAACATCCAAACTCCGTTGTTTTGAAGGGCTATGGACAGACCAGTGGGGGCAAAACAGTAAAAATTACCTCGTGGATCCAGGCGAGATGGGGAGCCTGGCCACCTCCGCAGATCCGGCTCGCCTACTGTGCCGAGCTCCGTTGCGAGAGCGCAAGCTAGGACAGCGAGCTCTCCCATCCGTCGACCTCCATTAGTCGATCTCAGCACGACGAGTCTTGACTTAGCTCGGCAAATGTCGAGCTCGCGGTCGACAATGCCAAGCTCGGGTTTGGCTTCTCCATGCCGAGCTCGCCCACTATCTTCAGATTCCTTTGCTGGGCTCGCCTGTTGCTTGGACGATCTGAACCAACCGGTCTGGTTCCTAGCGACCTCACTCACCGGATACGGGGTTGTACAAAGTCAACCACTCCTACTTCAGAAAAACATTATATCTACACCAGTCAAATTTATTTCTGCAAAAGAAAAGAGAAACTAGAAGACTTAGATAAAGCTACTGAAGTTTTACAAAAGAATACGGCTAAACAAAATAAAAACTTTCATAAAAATCATGTTCAACAGAATTCGTCGAACGACGATCGATAAAATCAACACTATTCGTTGAACAGAGCTCGACGAACTCTGAACGCATGATTTGAGTATGACTATTCAATAAATGGTGTTCGAGGAAATCAATAATATTCGTCGAACAGAGATCGATGAACTATGAACACATAATACGAATTCTAGTATTCTATGAATGGAGCTCGACAAACTCACCACCATTCATTGAACGCAGCTCGACGAAATCACTATCATTCGTCAAACTCAATTCTTTCTAACAGTAATTTTAATTCCTTTCACAAGAATAATTAGCCGCAAAGATTTATAAATCCTTTTACTCAGTAGATTATTCCTCCTAGAAGATATCATTCACTTGGTTATAAGGATCAACCTGAATGTTCTTATAATTCAAATTATTATGAAAGAAAAATAGGACCCAAGGTAACCTGGGTCAAAAACACCTAATTTGTTTTTATGCAGGAAAAGAACTATCCTATCACAGAGGAACAATGTTATTTGTATAGTGGATGTTCAAAACATATGATAGGTAGAAAAGAGAATTTAAGCAACTTTAAAGCAAAGCTTGGACCTAAAGTCATCTTTGGATACTCCAACTGTGGACAGACTGAAGGCTATGGTAATGTCAAGGCTTGAGCAGTTACCTTCAGGAAGGTAACTTTTATAAAACTCTCAAACATAGCCTTATTTCCATAAGTCAATTATGTGATGAAGGTTATCAGGTATGTTTTAATAAGACTTTATGTTCTATTATATCTCATGATAAAAAAATTGTTTTAACTGAAATTAGACAGGGTAATATCTACTTAGTTAATTTTAACTTTGCAAAATAAGAAATCTGTTTATTTAATCACATAAGTAAAACAAATGAATTACGACATAAGAGATTAGGACATATAAACCTTAGAACTATAGCTAAATTATCTAAGGACAACCTTGTCAGAGGACTTCCTTCTTGTTCTTACAAGAAGGAAGGACTTTGGAGGACTTGTCAGTTAGCTAAACAAACCAAAAGTAATTTTAAATCCATTTCTAAAAGTGATTCACCCAGAATTTTGTATTTGCTACATATGGTCCTTTTTGGACCTGTTGCAATACAAAGTTTGGGAGGAAAATCTTACACTTTAGTGATTGTTGATGACTTCTCTAGATTCACTTGGGTGTTCTTTCTTAGAAATAAGTCAAATAACTTTAAAGTTCTTACAGACTATCTTATGAACATCAAGATTAAGTACTCTACTCAGATTGCATTGATCAGAAGTGATAATGACACTGAGTTTGAATCTCTTCTGATGAAAGAATTATGTGAGAAAGAAGGTATCATGTATTATTTTTATGCTCCTAGAACTCCTCAACAAAATGGTGTAGCTGAAAGGAAAAATAGAACCCTAATTGAATCTGCTGGAACATTACTTGCAGATGCTAACTTACCCCTATCCTTTCGGGTAGAGGTAGTAAGCACATCAAACTATGTTCTTAATAGAATCCTTATTCATAAGATGAAGGGTAAGACTCCATATGAATTACTTAAGAATAAGAAACCTAAAGTAAATTATTTTAAAGCTTTTGGATGCAAATTTTATATTCACAATAATGATAAGAAACATTTAAGAAAATTTGAAGCCAATGCTGCAGAAGGAATAATTCTTGGATATTCTCAAGTTAGAAAGGATTATAGGGTCTTCAATAAAATAACCCTTAAGATAGAAGAATCAATACATGTATCTTTTGATGAAACTAATATGTTTTATAAGGAGAGAGATACCTCTAACATAGATTCTTTTCAGGTACCAAATCTGTGTGAGAAACCGGATGAATTAATCCTAACACAAGTGGATACATTACATCATTCTCAATAGATTGCTGATGATGTTAGTAATGAAGAAGATTCAGAAATCTATGCTAAAAATATTGTGGCTAATTATATTTCACCAGAGGAATTAGCACCACAGATAGTTGAAGAACCAACTCCACCTGTTGACTTTGTCAAACTTAGAGATCACCCTAGATCTCAAGTGATTGAAGACATATCAGCTGGTGTGCAAACAAGACATCAATTGAATCAAGATCTGATGCATGCTTATTTTATTTCTCAGATTGAACCTCAATCCATCAATGATGCAGAACAAGATCACCACTAGATCATTGTTATGTAAGAGGAACTCAATCAGTTTGAGAGATGTAGAGTTTGAGATTTAGTTCCAATTTGTTGAACTGAAGAATAAAAGGTTAATTTAGAGATTCTTCATTAATCATGCTTAACATATTTAAGAATTCAATGTGTTTCTTAGTATCTAAAGGTTTAGTGAATATATCTGCTTTTTGAAAATCTGTTGGAATGAATTCTAATTTAATTTTGTTTTTCTCTACATTATCTCTTAAAATATGATGTCTTATTTCTATGTGTTTAGTTCTACTATGATATACTGGATTTTGTGCAATAGATATATCACTAGTGTTATCACAAAAAATAATAGAATTAGATAGGTTAAATCCATAGTTTAGAAGCTGGTTCTGAATCCACAAAATTTGTGAACAACAACAACTTGTTGTTATGTATTCAGCTTTAGCTGTTGAGGTTGACACAGATATTTGCTTCTTATAAAACCAGGAGACAATCCTAGCACCAAGGAACTGACAAGTTCCTGAAGTGCTCTTCCTATCAACTCTACATCCAGCAAAGTCAGCATCTGAGAATCCAGTTAATTCAAATTCTGACTCAGCAGGATACCAATGTCCTAGATTAGGACAACCCTTAATATATCTTAAAATTCTTTTTAGTAAAATAAGGTGAGATTGTTTAGGGTTAACTTAAAACCTAGCACAAATACAAGTTGCAACATAATGCCTGACCTACTAGATGTAAGATACAACAAGTACTCAACAATAGCCCTATATGTTTTCTAATCAACTGGCTTGCCCTTTTCATCAGATTCAACTACAACATTGGAGGGCACGAGTGTTTTTGAAGCTGAGGCATCTGACATCCCAAATCTTTTAAGTAGCTCTTTAGCATATTTATACTGTGATATAAAGATACCATCAGTGGTTTGCTTCACTTGAAGATCAAGGAAGTATGATAGTTCACCCATGCTACTCATTTCAAACTTGGAATGCATCAGGTAAGAAAACTTTTTGCATAGTTTGGAATCAGAAGAACCAAAGATTATATCATCAAAATATATTTGTACTAGCAAAACTTTAGACTTATGATGTCTAATAAATAAAGTTCTATCTACTATGCCTCTAATGAACTTATGTTCTAAAAGAAAGCTAGCTAAGGTCTCATACCAAGCTCTTGGAGCTTGCTTTAAACTATAGAGAGCTTTATGAAGCTTAAAAACATAAGATGGATGAGTTGAGGAGATAAAACATGGTGGTTGTTCAACATATACGTCCTCTTTTAGTTCTCCATTCAGAAATGCACTTTTGACATCCATTTGATAGACTTTGAAATTCTGATAGGCAGCATAAGCAAGAAAAATTCTGATTGCTTTAAGTCTTACAACATGTGTAAAGGTTTGATCATAATCAATACCTTCTTCCTGTGAATATCCTTGGGCTGCCAGCCTAGCTTTGTTTCTCACTATTGCTCCTTGTGCATCCAACTTGTTCCTAAAAACCCATGTAGTTCCAATAACTGGGTAGACTTTTGGTCTTGGAACCAAATCCCAAACTCTACACCTCTAAAATTGATTGAGCTCATCTTGCATTGCAATAATCCAGTGGGGATCTTGCTCTATATTTTTTATAGATTGAGGCTCATTTTGAGAAATGAAACAAGCATGCATCAGATCTTGGTTGAGTTGATGCCTTATTTGCACACCAACTGATTTGTCTCCAATCACTTGAAAGATGGGATGATCTCTAAGTGTGACAAAATCAGCAAGTGGAGTTGGTACAACATCATCTTGTCGAATTAATTCCTCTTGTGGAATTATATTTGATGTTGTGGGTTCAACTGCTTCAATAAATTCTTCTTCACTATCTTCATCAATCTGTGGAGAAGGATGCAATGTAACCTCATGGATAAGGTTTAAGTCGTCCAACTTCTCATATAGATAGGGTACCTACACAGAATCTCTGGTAGAAGAATCCCTCTCCTTGTAAAACATGTTAGCTTCATCAAAAGAAACATGTATAGATTCTTTCATTTTTAAAGTTGATTTATTAAATACCTTATAAGCTTTCCTGACTTGGGAATATCCAAGGAAAAATTCCACTGCAGCTTTGGCTTCAAATTTTCTTAAGTGTTTCTTATTATTATTATTATTATGAATATAACACTTACAACCAAAAACTTTAAAGTAATCTACTTTAGATTTCTTCCCTTTAAGTAATTCATAGGGATTCTTATCCTTATGTTTATGAATCAAACTTCTATTCAGACATAGTTTGTTGTGCTTGCTACCTCTGCCCAAAAGGATAGGGGCAAGTGAGCATCTGCAAGTAATATGTCATCGAATTCAATTAAGGTTCTATTTTTCCTTTCAGCTACCCCATTTTATTGAGGAGTTCTAGGAGCAAACAAATAATGTTTGATACCTTTTTTCTCACAGAATTCTTGCATCAGAAGAGATTCAAACTCGGTGTCATGATCACTTCTGATCAATGCAACCTAAGTAGAGTACTCAATTTGGATGCTCCTTAGAAAGTCTGTAAGAACTTTAAAGTTATCTGACTTGTTTCTCAGAAAGAACACCCAAGTGAATCTAGAGAAGTCATCAACAACAACTAGAGTGTATGAATTGCCTCCCAAACTTTGTACAGCAATATAGCCAAAAAGGTCCATTTGTAGCAAGTACAAAATCCTGGGTGAATCACTTTTATTAATGGATTTGAAACTATTTTTAGTTTGCTTGCCTAGTTGATAAGCCTTGCAGAGTCCTTCCTTCTTGTTGGAACCAAAAGGTATTCCTCTAACATGGTTGTCCCTAGATAGTTTGCAAAATTCCTAAGGTTTACATGATCTAGTATTTTATGCCATAAATCATTTGAGTTACTGATTTGGTTGAATAAATAGATTTCTGAATTAGCAGATTTGACATTAACTATATATATATATATTTCCTTGTATAATTCCAGTTAAAATAATTTTGTTTTTATTAGAAGTAATATTACAGGAGGAATGATTGAATGATACCTGATAACCTTCATCACATAATTGACTTATGGATATTAGGTTATGCTTGAGACCACTTACATATGCTACCTTCCTAAAGGTAACTGCTCCAACTTTGACATTTTCATAGCCTTCTATTTGTCCACAGTTGGAGTCTCCAAAAGCTACTTTGGGTCCAAGCTTTTCTTTGAAATCACTTAAGTTAGCTTTTGATCCTGTCATGTGTTTTGAGCAACCACTATCCAAGTACCACTGTTCCTCTGTGGTAGGATAATTCTTTACCTGTAGAAAATAAGATTAGTTGTTCTTGAACCAGGTACATTAGATTCAGAAAGAATAGTGTGAGAATTTACCTCTCCATTAAATTGGGGGATAGCTTCTTCATCATCGGAGTGAGCCATAAGCCCGAAGTAGTCTTCTTCATCCTTACTTGACTCAGACGAGTCAGAGTCACTGAGAGTCTTCTGCTTCTTTGTTATGAAGCTCTTTTCCTTATTTTTTGCTCTTGGAGGACTTGTGCTCTTCTCTTCTTCCACCCTCCTTCTTCTTGTGAGGGCAGTCAGTGATTACATGAACTATCTTGTTGTAACAGTAACACACGATGTTAGTAGAATAGTATTTATTCGGTTTAGATTTATACATGTCAGTTGTGTGATTTTTCTTTTGATAATCATGGCTCTGTTGTGATCTTCTGAATGAGGAATAGTTTCCCCTCATCTCTTTCTTCTTACTAAGAAACTTCTTGAATTACCAGGAGAGTAGAGAGAACTCTCCATCAGATAATTCTGAGCCTGAGGTGCTTGGCTCGGAATCTTCTTCTTCACTCTCTTTGTGAGCGGTAGTAGGAGATGTAGCTTTAGCTTTCCTTGAGCTGTCTGCCTTCAGTGCAACAGACTTCTCTTTTGATGAGGATCTGCTCCCTCTTCTTTAGCTTTTCATGTGTTGATTTGAAGCACATAAGACATAAGATTCCCGAAGAGGTTCTAGCGGTTAGTGTCAGCCATTTTCCCAAACACCCTGATAGCACAGATCTTATTGTCTCATTCCTTAGTTAAGGATCATAGGAACTTGTCATTCAGTTCTCCATTAGTGAAAACCCAGCCGTAGCTATTCAGGACATTGACAATCTTGAAGAAGTATTCAAATGTATCAACAATTGTTTCCTTGGAGCCTTGCTTGAAAGCCTCATACTTCTGGTTCAGAAGGGATCTTCTGTCATCCCTTACTTCTTCGGCACCTTCCATCAAAATAATCAACGACTGCCACATTTCTTTAGCAGATTGGCTGTGAATGAGGTTCTGCAACATGGAGTCCTCGACTGCACTTGCGATGATATTTTTTTCTTTCTTATCCAAAGAGACAAGTGCAATCTCATCTTTGTCGAGATCCATGAGTTTCTTTGGAACCTTTTGTAACACCTCCATCTGTTACATAACATATAATAAAAGGTCCGGCCGGGGCCCCACACCATATGCCACAAACATGCGGCAAAACTACGGGTAAATATCAGAGTTGCGCATCCTAACACAGAGCATTCTTGCGGAAGCTTTTACATTGATTGAACTCAGCTCATTAGAATGTCCACAATATATTAACCAACAGTTATATATATATATATATATATCACACTACGATGGAATGTTATACAAGTACACAACAAGCTTGGCATTATGGCCTTACATTTAAGCCTAGCACATATAGCTTCCATACATCATTACGCAGGTCGGGCACACATTAACAACATCTCATATACACTTCTTTGGCCTTCTAGGGCCAGCATAGCAGCACCAGCATCAAGGGCTTCAACCCCCTATTCCTGCTCGTCTCCCCTGCACCTGCACAGGACAGTCCACCGCAACGGTGGAAAACAAAATAATGATCAATGTTCAGCTGACCAATTTATAACAAGCCTACCCATTACCCAGGGCAGTGGCATTTCTTCCCTGTAGGCATAGCATTTTACATGTAGATATAGCACACAATGTGCGCTCACGCACAATCCACAAATCACAAACGTCGCCCACACGGCCCGTCGTTCCGTGCACTCAGGGCACATTATTAGTGTACCGGATAAACTAGTCGTCCACTGACATTTAAGGCCCGAAGCCCAATAACAAACTTGAGCATTTTGCTCCATGGCTATCAGCCGGAGACTTAGTCTTATCATGACCAGGGATTGGCCCGTAGCCCCCAATGGTATCGTAGCGCGCATGCCTAAGACTTCTGCCGAGTTCTAGGCTCCCAGGAACTCATGGCAGATAACTCGGATACAGTTCAACCTTTGCCCATTGCTCAAACTGTTAGTTTAATGCAAAGACTAATGCGGGTCGACATCCCCTTTTACGTTCGGCACAAGGCCTTTTGAAGAGCTCATCAAGCTCAAAAATAGCCATGCTGTCCCCGAAGGACTGGCTTCACAATCACAGGTTAACTAAGAGCTATCTCCAGTGGCACTCACTCTTTCCTAGCATTAGTGACAGAACTCACTTTCCATCCATAGGACTAACCTTATCATTCATAGCATACAGCACAAGCACTGAGTGGGTATTTTCCTGGTCTTTCATTCCAGTACTTCCTGCTACTATCCTTCATAGGCTTAACCCACCGAGTCCGCAAACATATTCATTTATGCGCGGAGTCTTCTCCGTTGTGCAAAAGAAAACATCACTAATCCAGACTAACCTATTAAGATGGTCTTCACACAGTATGCATATTCCGTACTTCACGTTTCTAGATCTACATGCAAGCCATCTTGGGGATGTCTAGAATCAACCCAAGGAACTCCCTTACACAGCCACCTTTTGGTGGGGGAAAACATTTGCATTTGCCAAATCAAGGACTTCACATGTCCAAGGAAGATCGTTACCCTTGACAACTTCTTTGGAGCCATGGAAATCTAACCGGTTGGAAAACACCGCAGCGGCCTTGCCACCACAAATCTGGCCTCGGATCTTAGTTCGGAACTCTACAGCTCTACCAGCGGCCGGATCCCTTCTCCTCCTCCTCCTCCTTTCTCTCCCTTCTCTCTAGCTCTTTTAGAAAGAGAATGACCAAGTTAAAATGAGACTTATCTTCTCAATTTCGGCCTTAAAGCAGCAAGGAGAATCCTGGGACATCAGATCCCCAGAGGAAGGAAATGAATGGCTACAAAATTCACTGAAATGGCTCTTTCGGGTCTGTCACGCCCTGTGACACGGCAGTTTCACAGGCCGTGTACCGGAAGCGGTGCACGAACTGACTTATCCAGAACAGGACACAGCCATGTGACACGCCCGTGTCACATGGCTGACACGCCTGTGTCACACGGCTGACACGCCTGTGGCTAGCTCTCGAGACCCACTCGAGACCTATAAGAGAAAACCACTCGAGTAATTGGACAGGACACGCCCGTGTCACATGGCTGACACGCCCGTGTCTAGCTCTCGAGACCCACTAGAGACCTACTCGAGACAGCCCCTCGAGACCCACTCGAGTATACATAGAGCAGGACACGACCATGTGACATGCCAGTATTACAGGCCGTGTGCCCTCTCTCTCGAGAATTCATCGAGCGCATACTCGAGTAGAGTTCGTCGACCAGAGGTGGACATGTCTCAGACACGTACGTGTCACAGGGCGTGTTCCCTCTCGAGAACTTCGTCGAGTGCATTTTGTTGAGCACTCGACAAGCTGCTCAACCCGAGCAGGACATGCCTTGGGACAAGCCCGTGTCCCAGACCGTGTCGGCCAACCTGAACCCAAATTTGGGATTTGGGGTGTTACAACCCTCCCCTCCTTAAAATAAATTTCATCCCGAAATTTGCACACAGTAAGGAACAAAAGAAAGATGTGAGCTCGCCATAAAATGTATGTTACAACAAGGGGTACACTGTACAATAGTTTACACAAACAGCTCGGGAACTTTAGCTCACATGGTCTGCTCTCGCTCCCAGGTTAGCTCATCACGACCACAATTGCCCTACTGGACCTTGACCATCCCGATTGTCTTGTTCCACAACTATTTATCATCTCGATCCTCGATCCGAATGAGCCTAACCTTCATCGTTAGCCCATACTCAACCGACACACGATCATTCTCAATCACTTGAGCTGGATCTTTAATGGCTCTCCGAAGCACAGATATGTTAAACACATCATGTAATCCACTCAATTCTGCCGAAAGAGCTAACCGATTGGCTGATTCCCCAACTCGCTCCACCACTTCAAACGGACCAAGATATCTCAGACTTAACTTTTTCAGACATCGAATCCTGGAGAAACCCTTTGAAGGGTTTAATCTTCAAAGATACGCAATTGCCCACCGCGAACTCCACATTCCGGTGCTTGGCGTTGTAGTACTTCACTTGTCGATCCTGGGCTATCAGTAGCCTCTCCCGAATAGTGCGTATCGTCAGGTTAGCTTCTTCGACTTCTTTACGCTTATATAGTTTGGATTCGCCTGCTTCTACCCAAGTTAATGGTGTACGACACTTACGACCATACAAAGCTTCAACCGGTGCCATACTAATGCTTGCGTGGTAGCTATTGTTGTAGGCGAACTCCACAATATAAAGATGATCTTCCCATCTCTCACCAAAATCCAGGTCGCACATTAGGAGCATATCCTCCATTTTTCTATTGGTCCTCTCTGTCTGACCATCCGTTTGGGGATGAAAGGCCGTATAGAATGTCAACTTTGTTCCCAACAATTGATGGATTCGCCTCTAATATTTCAATGTGAATCGCCCATCACGGTCACTTACGATGCTACGGGGAACAACGTGCAATCGTACGATCTGCTCAACATAGAGTTTTGCCAAACTTTCCACTAAATCGTCCGGCTTTTTCGGAAGGAAGTGAGACACTTTCATCAGCCGGTCTACAATGACCCAGATTGCATCATTCCCACATTGAGATCTCGGCAAACCGTGCACGAAATCCATTAAAATATCATCAAACTTCCATTCCAGACTCGGTAACCACTTCAAGAAACCTCCAAGCTTCTGGCATTCCGCTTTCACCAAAGCACAAGTTTGACATTTAGCCACATAATGAGCTATGTCTTTCTTTAGTCCTGGCTACCAAAACAACTTTTTTATATCCATGAACATCTTCGTGCTCCCAGGGTGAATGGAATATTTTGTAAAATGCACTTCATACCTCAATTCTTCTCTCAACTTACTTATACTCGGGAAGCACAAACGACCCTCTTTCTGTAAAAGGCCGTCATCCCAGGAGAATTGGTCATCTAGCCCATCCTTTGCATAACGTTGTAGACTTTCATCCAGTCCCGTTGCTCGTCGAACCCTGTCCGCAAGGTCACATTATACCTCCGTCCAGTGTAAGTATGCATCGGCTGTGAAATTCTTGTCAATACAAGAAATCTCTAACGGTTCCCACTCCAGGATCAGACGCTCATCATGCATCTGCAACCAATTTTCCCTTGACGGAGCCCTACGACTCAAGGCATCAGCAACCACGTTTCCCTTCCTGGGAGGATAATGAATATCAAAGGTGTAGTCATAAAGATAATGCCGCCATACCTTACGTGCAAAGATCACCGCCACCAATGCCAAGTCATGGACGAGATAATTTTGCTCATGCACTTTTAAATAGCGTGAGCCATACGCAATCACCTTTCCAAACTGCAGAAGAACGCAGCCTAAGCCGCTCCCTAACACATTACTAGAGATCTCATAGCCGTCTGGACCACATGGCGACGCCAACATAGGCGCCGTGGTCAAACGACTCTTTAGCTCTTCAAAATCTCGTGTGCACTCTAGCGTCCAAACAAACTTCTGATCCTTCCTTGTCAGTGTGGTCAGAGGAAAGCGATCCGCAAGAAGTTTTCTACAAAACATCTATAGTAGCCTGCCAGTCTAAGGAAACTCCTGACCTCGGCCACCGAAGACAACACTGGTCACTCATGTATGGCTATTATCTTTGACGGATCTACTGCTATGCCCTCTCCACTTACCACATGGCCAAGAAAAGCCACCGACGACAGCCAAAACTCACACTTTGAGAACTTGGCCTAGAGCTTATTCCTCTGCAAGGTATGCAACACCAACCGCAAGTGGTTTGCATAATCCGATTCAGATTGAGAGTACACCAAAATATCATCAATGAATCCAATCACAAACAGGTCCAAGTACTCTCGGCATGTTCGGTGCATTTGATCCATAAACACCAATGGCGCATTATGTTGGAACCCTAGTTCTTATTTGGGCAAGGATCACTATTAGGTTTGTTTAGTCTGACCCAACATGTATAGCCAGGGTCATAGTTTTATTTCTAGAGTCTAGGTGAAGTCAGTCATCATCACTTGGATTAACCTTCAATAGTTTGCCAAAGACTCAGCCAGATTGTGTCGACACTAGAAGAAAGTCTGTGTCGACACCAGATAGTAATTGTGTCGACACTTGGGAAAGGCTGTGTCGACACTAGACAGACTGTGTCGACACTTGGGAAATGTTGTGTCGACACTTGAGCAAGATTGTGTCGACACCAGACAGCAAGACTGTGTCGACACCAAATAGCCAGGTTGTGTCGACACCAGAAGAAGTTGTGTCGACACACAGATCATCTATCGACACCAACTGTGTCGACATCAACTGTGTCGACACTATCAGCAATTGTGTCGACACACAGGACTTGTGTTGACACATTCCACAGAAGCTGTGAAAGATATGGTACCTAAACACCTAGAGGGGGGGGGGGGGGTGAATAGGTGACCTAATCCTTTTCTAACTTTATTGGCAGCAATCAGTTAATATCACCGATTTCTAACTATGTTATCACAGCAAATACACAGCATTCACAGCAAATCACAACACAGCACAGCAGACACAGTGTTTCATAGTGGTTCCCCAAGATATGGGTACATCCACTTTCCCCCTTCGCCTATCTAGCAGTGTACTAGATTCGGCCAAACTCCTCCACTAGCTCAGAACCCAAACTGGTTCCTATACCTCAGGCCCAAGGCCCTACAACTCAGCTTTATCCCAAATCCTACACTCAGCCACAAAGGCCTACACTCAGCCAATCAAGGCCTACACTCAGCCAACAAGGCCTACACTCAGCCAACAAGGCCTACACTCAGAGATTTCAATCTCCTACCCTCAGCCTTTATAATTTCAGGCTTACAATTCACTCAGATCCAAAGGATCCTACAAGTTAAAAATGAATTACAAATATTAACTCAACAACTCAGAAACAAGAGAGGGGAGTTGAGAGTTTCTTGATGAGTTCTTGGAAGAACTCAGCTGGATTCAATCTGACTTAGCTTTCTTCAAAGCTTCTTGAGTAGAACTGAATAAGAATGAATCCTTCTGCAGTTGATCTTTGACCTCTGCCACTTAGAATTCAGAATGAATCTGAACCCTTCTTCTCAGCCTAGTTCCAACGGCTGATTTCTTGGATGGAGCCCTCTCTCTCCAACTTCTTAGATCTGCACTTGGACTGCAAGATCTTCTTGTGTTGATACTCTATGTACCACGTTAATAACTTGTTTTTCAACAATCTGAACTCTTACAACAACACCTTTCTGTAAACTGTATGAGCCTATTTATAGGTTTTCTTCATGGTAACCGGCTGGTCCGGTCCATAATTGACTTCTGACATCTCTGACAGGTGCTGTAGACCGGCTGGAACGGCAGCTGTCAAGTCATCCAGTTAGTTCTTGAAAATCTCTAACTGTTTGTAAGTGTCGAGACTTTCTGTCTTTAAGCGTCGACACTTATAGTCCAAGTGTCGACACCAGTTGTGTAAGTGTCGACACAAGTCTACAAGGTGTCGACACAACTCCTTGTATGTCTCGACACAGTTTCTTCTTCATGTGTCGACACTGAAATTAAGTGTCGACATAAGTACTTGATCTTCTGTAACTTGCTGAATTCTTCTAAGTGTCGACACATCTCCTTTGTGTCGACACATCTTCATGTGTTGAATCTGTTAAGAGTCGACACTGCTTCTTGGTGTCGACACATAGTCTTCTATGTTAATAATTGCTGAGTGTCGACACAGCTCATTGTGTCGACACTTGATTCTTCTGTTGAGACTTCAGCTGAGTGTCGACACATCCCCTTAGTGTCGACACTTGTACTTAGAAAATTTTGTTGATAATACTGTTCTTTGTTAAGTGTCGACACAGCTCCATGTGTCGACACTTTCTTCAAGTGTAGAGTCTTCAGCTGAGTGTCGACACATTGTTCTGGGTGTCGACACTTACTTCATGTGTTGACTCTTATGTTGAGTGTCGACACTTTGTTCTTGGTGTCGACACTTACTTCAAGTGCTGACTCTCCTTGTTGTGTGTCGACACATTGTTCTTGGTGTCGACACTTTAACTTAGTCTCTGCTGACTTTTGCTGAGTGTCGACACAGCTCCAAGTGTCGACACTTTCTGGTGTAGACACAGCTTCACTGGGTGTCGACACAGCTCCTTGTGTCGACACTTTCTGTCTGCACTTTTCTTCACTGAGTGTCGACACAGCTCCTTGTGTCGACACTTTCTGTCTGGTGTCGACTCTGCATCCCAGGTGTCGATACAATGACTCCAAGTGTCGAAACTGCTTGTCTGGGTGTCGACACAAGCTTTCTTATGTGTCGACACTTTCTCTCTGGGTGTCGACACATGGACTTAGAAACTTTTTGCTTCAGTCCAGTGATTACTTAACCTGCACAAATAAACTCAACATACATCAAATACATTATGATGTATATCATTGAGTTGGGTGAGGCTTCTTCAAATCAGGTACATTTAACCAATGTACCCAACAATCTCCCCCTATTTGGAGAAGTCATAACCCTTAGTCAATGATATACACCATTCATAATAAAAATTATAAAATGATGAAAAGCAGGATAATGTATAACAGGGTAAACATAACATGTATAAATCACATATTTATACAAATACATCAACACAGAACAAATAAGAAATAGACATATTCACAGAACAAACATGAAATATATTGATCATATATTGTACTAACATTTGTCTTATACATTCTCAGTAGTTCACAAAAATGTTTTACATTCAAAAGATTACAAAATAATCTTCAAGTAAATTCTTAATCTATTTCAGTTCTGGTTCCTTGATAACTATTCCCTTGCCAGCTTGAACTTTAGCTTTGACAGGGGCATCAGCAGTTTCAGCATCAACATGCTTCTTTCCTTTCAAGTCCTTCTTCTTAAGCTCTTCAGCTTTGACCTTCTGCCTCTCAAAATAATGAAATGGCTTAGGAAAGTACTTGCTAGGCTCCACTGCAGTAGGAGGTAGCTTTCCCATCTTTATCTTCCTTCTGTATTGAACAATGGCTTCTTGTCTGATCTCATGCTTCCTCCATTCAGCTTCAGAAAACCACTTTTTCCTGTCATGAATGTTATCTTTGGCAGCTTTCCAGGCAGTTAATATTATGTTCCTAGAGGTAGGGCTCCACTGTTCAAAGTCTGGCCTTTGTTCAGCTTGTTCCCTAAACCTCTTCTTTGACAACCTTGTATCTTCCTCTTTCGGCAATGCCTCTTGCATGGCTTCAATAATAGGTTGAACAACCTTTTCAATGTGAACATTTTCCTTGCCCTCAGGTGGGCTATACATTGTCTGGACATCTGCTTGAATCATTTCAAAATCTGTAGGTGGATAAATAACTTGAGCTACTTCTGGTTGCTCACCTCCAAGATAAGCAGGGTTAATGCCAGATTCAGCAACATTGTCATCATCACAGAGTGGAGGATAGCCCAGTGTAGCTCTGATGTAATTAGATATCCATTTGGCATGATCAGAGCTAGCTTTGACTAAAACTCTCTCCCCCTTTATGACTTCTCTAGCCATATGATCTCTGACATCATCCTTCTGGAATCTTATTTGACTATCCAAGTATCTGACTTCATCTTTAAAGAATGGTTTAAGCTTTTGAAGTTGTTCAGATATGACCTTCTGGGATGCTTGGATTGCAGTCTTAACAACAGTAATTTCTTCTTGAAATACTTTATCAAAATCAGCTTTAGCAGCAGCAGTAGATGTAGAAGGTTCAGCAGCCTTGTTCTTCAACTCAGTGACTATAGCATTATGAGAAGCAGTCAAGTTGTCATTCATCCTTATTTGATTTTCCAGAATATACCCTTACTTCAAAGCTATGTCATCCACCTGTGCCTTGATCTTTTCCTGGTGTGTTGCCAGATAGACTACTGCATTTCCACCTTTGTGGAAGCAATCTGTCATCTCTTTCTTGTTAAGGTTCATTTCAAACCTTATAGATTTTATATCTTGGGCAAGATCAAACTGTAAGGATTTCTGTCCTTCATCCACATAAGCCTATATTGCTTTTCTTTGTTCATCCATTTTAATCTGCAGTGCAATCAGTAAAGCACTATAATCAACAGTTGGAGCTTGCTGAACTATAGGCTGTGGGGCAATAAATTGCAGAGCTTTCTTATAGTTTTGACTTCTTCTCTTGAAGACATACATTTTCTTCTTCTTTGCCCTAGCACTCTCCTCATCTTCAGACTCTGAGGAGCTGGCAATGTCAACCCTCTCCTTAGGGCTTTGAGGCTTCTCTTTCTGCACTTCAGGTGCCTTCTCAGTTTCCTGCCTAATATGCTCTTCCAGATCTTGTACCTTCTCCCCCTCAGCAGCAGCATTATCTCTTGCATCAGCATCCTTGTCCATGTCAAAATCTTATTGGTCTAGATTAAGGAATAAGTCTTCCATTGTGTATTCTGGTGGAGACTGTGCAGGAGATGACCTTGGTTCTTCAACCACTGGATCAGGAATCACTGGAACAGCATATGTGTCTTCTATAACAACATCTGAAGCTGGACTATTCAGCTGGATTTGCTGATGATCATCAGACAAATCAGTATCTTCCATAGAAAAATATAAAGTGTTTAGTTCAGTGAGTACCTCTTGTATGATGGTAGTGGCTTGTTCACTTTCCAGTGTAGTGGGTTGATTTACAACTGGAGGCTCCCCCTGGCTTTGATCCTTGTGGATTGGGCTTGCTTGTGGTAGCTCCCCCTGGATCTCAGCACCAGCTAGAGGAGCAGGAGTCCTTACTGCAGGCTCTTCTTCTTGCTCATCAGGTGTGAAGATAACCTGTTCTTCACTGTCAGAACTAATGGTGGACTCTTGTGCCACTGGAGCAGTTTTTCTCTTTTTCTTTGGAGGATTCTCCTTCTCAGTAACTGTCTTCTCAGGGGTTGGCATATCCTTTGACAACACCCTGTCCCATCTAGAAAAGATCCTTAAATCCATCTTCCTCATGTGGTTTATCTTGCTTCCTGCAGCAGTACTCATTACCTCTGGTATCACACCAGCTAGGTACAGACTAATGATTCTGCCCAGATTGGGCTTCTTCAAGCTTGCCTTGATTTGCTCAAATACTATAACTGACCAATCAATTTTTAAAGTGAAGATAATTCTGGTCATTACAGTGAACATGGAGGCAGACACTCTGTCATGCCCTCCTGGCTTGCTTAAGATCACCTTGCCAACTATCTCTGACATGAATTTGCCTTGGCTGTTCATGCCTTTCCTGTTAAATACAGATCCTATCTTCATCTTAGGATCAAGTCCACACCAGGTTAAAGCTTCCCTAGTCTTTGAAGCAGTAACCTCTTCTTCATCTTGAGTTCTTGGCAATTGAAGAATCTTCCTCAGACTTTTTGGGGTTACTTTAACCTTTTCTCCATGAACTCTGGATTTGATTTTGTATCCAGATTCATCGACCTTCGCTCCATTAAGGAATTCAAGTACCTCTTTCTTCCAAATCTTAGTAGGTTCAGCAACTAAGTATTCTAACCCTGAATCAGCAACTAGGGTTACGACCGCCTGGATTTCTGCATCAGCATCATGGAAAGCGCCGCGCACCAGCTCATATCCTTCGTTGACGTTCTCCTCAAGCTTAGGCGCCATTAGGGTTTGTAGAATTTGTCTTGAGAAAAGAGAGGTGTCGACACAGAAGCTTGAGTCTCGAAACTTTGAAAGCGTGTCGACAAACAAAGACAGAACCCTATTTATACCTTTCTGATTTTGAAGATGAACAGGCGGGACTGCTAACTTAAAATGTGTTGACACTGGCAATAAGTGTCGACACTGACTTATAATGTCTCGACACATATGTGTCGACACAAGTTTAGTCAACAGATTTTATGTGTCGACACTTGTTTATGTGTCGACACAACATAACTCAACACATAGTCGAGACTTTACTTAGAAAATTCTGAGTAAAACTTAAGTGTCGACACCACATTGGATGCGTCGACACCTACTTGACATGTGTCGACACTAACATTCTGAAGTGTCGACACCAACATCCTAGATGTGTCGACACCTTTTTCCTGAAGTGTCGACACCACTATTCTGTGTCGACATAGACTTGTCTATGTGTCGACACCTTTTTACTTAGTCATTTTTAATTCTGTAAACTTACTCTAAGTTTATCATTCCTAGTTCAATTTTGAATCTATTGAACTTAGCTTCTTCTAGGGGCTTAGTAAACATATCAGCTACTTGATTATCAGTTTTAACATATTCTAATAAAATATCTTTTCTTTATACATGCTCCCTAAGAAAATGATATTTAATTTCAATATGTTTAGTTTACTATGAGATACAGGGTTATTAGCTATTGAAATAGCACTTGTAGAATCACAGAAAAGTGGAGTTCTACTTACCTGAAATCCATAGTCCTCTAGCTGATGTTGTATCCACAGAAGTTGAGCACAACAACTTCCTGCAGCCACATACTCTGACTCAGCTGTGGAGATAGCTACACTGGTTTGCTTCTTGCTACTCCATGAAATTAGTCTCCCACCTAGGAATTGACAGGTTCCAGTAGTGCTCTTTCTATCTTCTTTGCATCCTGCAAAGTCTGCATTTGAATAACCTGTTAGATCAAAATCTCCATTCCTAGGGTACCAGAGGCCTAGATAGGGAGTGCCCTTTAGATATCTCAATATTCTTTTGACTGCTGTCAAATGAGACTCTTTAGAGCAGGCTTGATACCTTGCACAAACACATGTAGCATACATGATGTCAGGTCTACTAGCAGTCAAGTATAATAGGGAGCCAACTATCCCTCTATACAAGGTTTCATCTACAGGTTTCCCTGCATCATCCTTGCTAAGAGACATACTTGACCCCAAAGGAGTCTTCATGGTGTTGGATGAATCCATACCATACTTCCTTATGAGCTCTAGGGTGAACTTGGACTGATAGATGGATAAACCACTTTCAGTCTGTTTAACTTGGAGACCCAAGAAAAACTTCAGCTCTCCCATACTACTCATCTCAAACTGACCTTGCATAAGTTTTGCAAACTTTTTGCAAAGGCTGCTTTCAGTAGACCCAAATATAATGTCATCTACATATATTTGGACTAGTATAACTTTGCCTCTAGATTCCCTAAGGAATAGAGTCTTATCTATTTTCCCCCTTGAGAACTTGTTCTCAATGATGAAACTAGATAGGGTTTCATACCAAGCCCTAGGGGCTTGCTTTAACCCATATAAAGCTTTCCTAAGTCTATAGACATGATGAGGTAGAGTTGGATCAACAAAACCTGAAGGCTGCTCCACATAGACTTCTTTCTTAAGATTACCATTTAGGAATGCTGAATTGACATCCATCTGGTAAACCTTGAATCCTTGATAGGTTGCATAGGCCAAGAACATCCTTATGACTTCCAGTCTGGCTACTGGAGCAAAGGTTTGATCAAAATAAATACCTTCTTCTTGCCTGTATCCTTTAGCAACCAGTCTTGCTTTATTCTTAATGATGACCCCTTGTTCATCCATCTTATTCCTGTAGATCCACTTAGTTCCTATTACATTGTGGTCTTTAGGTTTAGGAACTAATTCCCAGACCTTGCACCTCTTGAACTGATTAAGCTCTTCTTGCATTGCTTCAGTCCATTGTGGATCCAGTATAGCTTCTTCAAACTTCTTAGGTTCAACTTGAGATAGGAAACTGGAGTAGATTGCTGCATTCATGTATCTGCTCCTGGTTTGTACTCCTTGTCTTGGATCTCCAATAATCTGCTCTACTGGATGATCTCTTAGATGCCTGTTGGCTGGAGGCATTCTTACTTCTGGTTGAACCTCTTCAGCATCTCCATCATTCTGTATCCCTTGAACTTCTTCAGCAATTGGCACATGTAGTTCTCCCCCTGGACAACAGCTACTATCTTCTACTTGTTGTCTTGCATCAGGTACTTCTTCTATAGTTAGCTTGTCCATCTTCTTTGTTAAACCTGTGGGGCTGCATACACTACTAGACAACTCATTGTTAATAAATTTAGTCTCATCAAAAACTACATGCACAGATTCTTCTACAACTTGTGTAGTCAAGTTGTAGACTCTATAAGCCTTACTATTATTGTTGTACCCAACAAAAATTCTCTCTTGGGACTTGGCAGCAAACTTAGTTAAGTAAGACTTCCCATTGTTAAGTATGAAGCATTTGCAACCAAAGATCCTGAAGTAGGATAGGTTTGGTTTCCTGCCTTTCACAACTTCATAGGGGGTCTTGTTTAGCCCTTTAGTGATGGTAGCCCTATTTATAACATGGCATGAAGTGTTAACTGCTTCAGCCCAGAAATACTTTGGCAGTGATGTATCACTTAGTAGGGTCCTACCAGCCTCTATCAAGGTCCTATTCTTCCTCTCAGCAATGCCATTTTGCTGAGGTGTTCTAGGTGAAGAGAATTCTTGAAATATCCCAAAGTCTTCACACAGTTTTGTCATGCTATCAGACTGAAATTCAGTACCATGGTCACTTCTAATCTTGACCACTGTACTGTTTAGTTCATTCTGAATTTGTTTGACAAAGTTATGGAAGACACTAGGTGTTTCAGATTTCTGTCTTAAGAAGAACACCCAGGAAAACCTTGAGTAGTCATCTACAACTACAAAGGTATAGACCTTCCTACCTAAGCTGTGAACTGGTATTGGACCAAAGAGATCCATATGCAAGAGGTATAAACACCTCACAACATCTTTGTTTTCTATGCTTCTAAAGGTGGATTTAGTCTGCTTGCCCTTTTGACAAGCTGAGCAAATACCATCTTTAACACACTTAACTTGAGGAACATTCCTCACCAACTATTTGCTAAAGAGTTTGCTAATTGTCTTATAGTTAAGATGGGCTAGCCTCTTGTGCCATTTGACACAATGAGAGACTGTCTCATCAGCTACAAGACAAACTGGAGAACCATTGTTCTCAATCATAATGTCTAGGCAGTAGACATTTCTTTTCCTATAACCTGTCAAAATGATCTCTTGATCACTTGACCTCTTATTATGACAACTATTTTTAACAAATGAGATGTCATACCCTACATCACTTAATTGACTTATACTTATTAGGTTGTGTTTCAACCCTTTAACATAAGCCACTTGAGTAATGGCAACCAAGTTTGTAGAAATGTTACCAAACCCTTTGATGATTCCTTTTTCAGAACCACCAAAGGTGACTTTTGGACCATCTTTTATTGGAATATAGTCCTTTAGTAATCTTCTTGTTCCAGTCATATGTCTGGAACATCCACTGTCCAAGTACCATGTTGGGGTATGGCAACTTGGACTAACCTGCAAAACAGATTAATGAACCTTAGAACCCAAAGAATTCTTGGGTCCTTGGTACTTGTTAGTTTGCAATCTGACAAAGCTACCTACTGGCTTTCCAACAAGTAGTTTGGTACTCACTTTGGCACAAGCATTGTGCCAACAGTCTATTGCAAAGTGGCCAACTTTGCCACAACACCAACATTCAAACTTATTGTACCTTTTCTTAGGTACAGTCTTTGCTGTCTTATTTACAACAGACTTGTTGAATTTTGGGGCTTTGCCCTTGGACTTAGACTTAGACTGCTCAGTCCTTGCAGGTTTAATAAAACCCAGTCCGACCTTGCCTTTATGATGAACAAATTCATCAATTAAAGGTAGCACTGACTTAGGTTTAGAAAACCTAGCAACAAGCTCTCTCTCTTTCTGAAGATTGATCTTCAGAGTCTTAATTTGATCATTCTTAAAGGTGATAGTCCCCATCTGAATCACTGTTATGAGTTTCAGCCTGGCTATCTCATTAAGCTTTTGGTCAAATTGCTTCTCAAAATCTGTTGCAGCAGCTTTAAGATCAGCAATTTCCTTTGCCTGACTTTTGGCTAGGGACTTGCTTTTCTTGTAGGCTTGCAACAGCACTTTATATTCATCTATAAGCTGATGAATATCATCCTCAGACTCAGATACACTCTCATCACTTGATGAAGATGAATCTGATTCTGTCCTAGAATAAGAAACTGAACTTAAAGTTGAACATTGTACCTTACTGGGTCCTGGCTGCTCCAAGATTTTGTCACTCTTAGTCAATGCCATCAGTCCTTGATACTGACAGTCTTCTTGCTCATAAATTGACTCCATGATCTGCATGAATTCTTCTTCTTCTTCTTCAGCAAACAGCCCTATGTAGGCCTCAGCCTCAGACTCAGTTTCTGAAGAAGAGATATCTGATAGAGTCTTCTCTTTCTTAGCAACAAAAGACTTTTCTTTCTTGCCTTTGAAATAAGTCTTTTTCCTGTCACTAGATTCTTTCCTCTTTTCAGGACAGTCTGCAATAACATGGCCTTGTCTATTGCAGCAATAGCACACTATCTTTGAAGCAGTTGCCTTGCTTGACTTTGTCCTCTTCCTGTCTTTCTTTAAAGGCTTTTTCTCCTGATAAAAGACTTCCTTTCCCTTTGAAGTAGAAAGTCTTGACCTCCACTGTTTCTTCTTCAAGAATTTCTGAAAGTGTCTAGTGAAGGCAGCAAAGTCTTCATCACTTTCACTGCTTGCAGATTTTGTACTGACTGACTCATCTGACTCTGATTCAACTTCCTTTGGAGGTGGAGTTGATGACTTATTCCTGCACTTTCTGGAGGCATCTGTCTTGAAGGCTACTGTTCTTTCCTTGTGTTCAGTTCTTGTTGACTTCTCTTCCTCTTTCCTCACTGTCAATTGCATTTCATAAGACAATAACTTGCCAAACAGTGTAGGAGGAGGAATTTCTCCCAACTTAGCCATTTCTCTTATGGAACAAATCTTGGTGTCCCAATCTTTGATTAGGGACCTTAAGAACTTGTCATTTAGTTCATAGTTACTGAACTCTCTTCCATAAGACATGAGTTCATTCACTATTCTGTAGAACTTCTTATAGCACTCAGTTATGCTATCACCTTTTCCTTGTATAAAACTCTCATACTCCTGATTTAGCAAGGATTTTATATCTTGTCTAACTTCTTCAGATCCTTCCATATACACTATAAGAGTGTCCCACATCTCTTTGGCTGTCTTACAGTGTATAAGATTTTGAAATGTTGCATCATCTATGACACTCACTATTATGTTTTGTGACCTCTTGTCCATGGTGGCTAGGATAATCTCATCCTTAGTCATTTCAGAGAAATCCTTTGGGGTTCTCTGATTTGCATCTAGAATTGAAATCTTCATGGGCACATAAGGCCCTTCCTTAACTGTGATGTATATCCTAGGGTCAGAGGCTTCCATAAACAGCCTTACCCTTTCCTTCCATATCCCAAAGATCTCTTTCCTGCATATGGGTAATTTCATGGAACCCAATTCCTTGTGATTCTCAGAAGAACCCATGTTTCTTGATTTTCTTGAATCGGTATTTTGCCTTAGACTGAATCTGCCACTCAGGATCTCCTCAGACTGTTAGTCCTTTTTGAGGAACCTCGCTTTGATACCACTTGAAAGATATGGTACCTAAACACCTAGAGGGGGGGGGGGGTGAATAGGTGACCTAATCCTTTTCTAACTTTATTGGCAGCAATCAGTTAATATCACAGATTACTAACTATGTTATCACAGCAAACACACAGCATTCACAGCAAATCACAACACAGCACAGCAGACACAGTGTTTTATAGTGGTTCCCTAAGATATGGGTACATCCACTTTCCCCCTTCGCCTATCTAGCAGTGTACTAGATTCGGCCAAACTCCTCCACTAGCTCAGAACCCAAACTGGTTCCTACACCTCAAGCCCAAGGCCCTACAACTCAGCTTTATCCCAAAGCCTACACTCAGCCACAAAGGCCTACACTCAGCCAATCAAGGCCTACACTCAGCCAACATGGCCTACACTCAGCCAACATGGCCTACACTCAGCCAACAAGGCCTACACTCAGAGATTTCAATCTCCTACCCTCAGCCTTTATAATTCCAAGCTTACAATTCACTCAGATCCAAAGGATCCTACAAGTTAAAAATGAATTACAAATATTAACTCAACAACTCAAAAACAAGAGAGGGGAGTTGAGAGTTTCTTGATGAGTTCTTGGAAGAACTCAGCTGGATTCAATCTGACTTAGCTTTCTTCAAAGCTTCTTGAGTAGAACTGAATAAGAATGAATCCTTCTGCAGTTGATCTTTGACCTCTGCCACTTAGAATTCAGAATGAATCTGAACCCTTCTTCTCAGCCTAGTTCCAACGGCTGATTTCTTGGATGGAGCCCTCTCTCCCCAACTTCTTAGATCTGCACTTGGACTGCAAGATCTTCTTGTGTTGATACTCTGTGTACCACTTTAATAACTTGTTTTTCAACAATCTGAACTCTTACAACAACACCTTTCTGTAAACTGTATGAGCCTATTTATAGGCTTTCTTCATGGTAACCGGCTGGTCCGGTCCATAACTGACTTCTGACATCTCTGACAGGTGCTGTAGACCGGCTGGAACGGCAGCTGTCAAGTCTTCCAGTCAGTTCTTGAAAATCTCTAACTGTCTGTAAGTGTCGAGACTTTCTGTCTTTAAGTGTCGACACTTATAGTCCAAGTGTCGACACCAGTTGTGTAAGTGTCAACACAAGTCTACAAGGTGTCGACACAACTCCTTGTATGTCTCGACACAGTTTCTTCTTCATGTGTCGACACTGAAATTAAGTGTCGACACAAGTTCTTGATCTTCTGTAACTTGCTGAATTCTTCTAAGTGTCGACACATCTCCTTTGTGTCGACACATCTTCATGTGTTGAATCTGTTAAGTGTCGACACTGCTTCTTGGTGTCGACACATAGTCTTCTATGTTAATACTTGCTGAGTGTCGACACAGCTCATTGTGTCGACACTTGATTCTTCTGTTGAGACTTCAGCTGAGTGTCGACACATCCCCTTAGTGTCGACACTTGTACTTAGAAAATTTTGTTGATAATACTGTTCTTTGTTAAGTGTCGACACAGCTCCATGTGTCGACACTTTCTTCAAGTGTAGAGTCTTCAGCTGAGTGTCGACACATTGTTCTGGGTGTTGACAGTTACTTCATGTGTTGACTCTTCTGTTGAGTGTCGACACTTTGTTCTTGGTGTCGACACTTACTTCAAGTGCTGACTCTCCTTGTTGTGTGTCGATACATTGTTCTTGGTGTCGACACTTTAACTTAGTCTCTGCTGACTTTTACTGAGTGTCGACACAGCTCCAAGTGTCGACACTTTCTGGTGTAGACACAGCTTCACTGGGTGTCGACACAGCTCCTTGTGTCGACACTTTCTGTCTGCACTTTTCTTCACTGAGTGTCGACACAGCTCCTTGTGTCGACACTTTCTGTCTGGTGTTGACTCTGCATCCCAGGTGTCGATACAATGACTCCAAGTGTCGACACTGCTTGTCTGGGTGTCGACACAAGCTTTCTTATGTGTCGACACTTTCTCTCTGGGTGTCGACACATGGACTTAGAAACTTTTTGCTTCAGTCCAGTGATTATTTAACCTGCACAAATAAACTCAACATACATCAAATACATTATGATGTATATCATTGAGTTGGGTGAGGCTTCTTCAAATCAGGTACATTTAACGAATGTACCCAACAAGCTGTGTCGACACTAGAAGCTTAAGCAGAACTGCTGACTCAGCTCGACGAAGTAAAAACTGAGCATGACGAATTCTGTACAGTTGACAGAATTAATTACAGTCAATATTCAGACGGAAATAATTACAGTTGGCAGAATTAATTGAGGATTAAATACATTCAACATTCCTAGTGATAATAGCCGTTCAAGCGGACAGTTACAGAAGAATTAATTATGGTTCAATTCCCAATGCATCTTCTACTCTCGGGAATGTTTCTTCCGCCATCAAGACTAAGGAATTCAAATGTCCAAATAGATACAGAGATAACAAGAAACATAAAGATAGAAAAGTGACAACCAGTGACAGGCAGTGATCAACAAGTAGAACACTCAGGCCAATATCATCAAAGCAACTAGAAGCCCTAGAGCAGAGAAGTGACATCAATCTGAAGAAGAAGAACATACATTCATATCAAGAGTCTTCTTCCTTATACTCTCCAGGATACTTCAAGGACAAAAAACACCTATCAGTCAAGAAGTTCCTGAATCTCTGCTAGTCAAGGCTACAAGCTTGAAGGCCTATCACCCTGAAGAAAAGCTTCCATATTTCCCTGAACCACTCAACATCTCAGGGGGATCTCTTTGCTAACATCAATATCCACAAGTCTTCTCTCTGATTGTTGACAGAGAAGACACCATCATCTCTCACCCCCACTGTATAAAGGGTTATCATCTCCCTTCAAAAGTGATTCTTGGTTACAAGTCACCTGACCAAAATGCTTGAGGATTGGTTTTTGAGCACCTGATCAAAAGCTCATTGGTGTCAGGCACCTGATCAAAAATCTGAGTGGATTCCTACCAGGGTGGTAGAAGAGTGGATGTACCCAGGTTGGGGAACCACTATAAATCCTTGTGTCTTCTGTGTTGCTTGATCTTCTTGCTTTATTTTTATGCTGTGATTTTATTTATTGAAGTATATAACTCTAATTAGTCAAGTTAAGATCTATCCCCATAACTTTCAATTGGTATCAGAGCAGGTTACTTTGGTTGTATAGGCTAACACTTGAACCAAAACGATCTGATAGATCTTAAATATCTTTAAAGTTTATTATGACACAAATTGAAGACTTTTCAAGCACCAGACTACCTATGTGCAATCATGATAAGTTTGCCCTATGGAAAACAAGGATTAGGTTTTATATGGACGCCATTGATGAAAACATCTTTAAATCTATTTTGTCAGGTCCAACACAATCTCAGGCAACATCAAGCATCAATGTTGTTCCATCATCTCAATGGACAGATGCCCAGAAAAAGATGAAGATTGCTGATGCACAAGCAATGAACATCCTGGCACAATCAATGTTTGATGACATCTTTGAGGAACTTGCTGAATGTTCATGTACAAAAGAGATGTGGGACTCTCTCACAGCATTGGCTGCAGGATCAGCTAAAGAAAGAAACCTTAAAGCTGCAACCTGGAGTGACTCAGATGCTTCATCCTGCACAATTGAAGATGAAGAAGAAGCAAGAGCAAGAGAATTTTGCCTGATGGCAATAAATGCTTCTTGCAGCAACATTGATGAAGAAACAGACTCTGAAGAAGAATCAAAGTGTGAATCAGAAGAAGATCAGGTAATCACTTCCTTTGATTTTTCTTCAGATCATTTTAAAGAAGAAGATTTTAAAATCCTATGTAAAAATTTAATTCAATCTGAAAAAGAAATAAACATTCTTAAAGAGAAAGTACATCATTTATCTTCTGAAAATATGAAACTCAAAGAAGATTTAAAAAATACTTCTGAACAAATAGCCTCATTAGAATCAGTTAAAGAAAAAGAAAAATTAATAGACAGAGACAAAATAACTGAAGTTTTCCCAAATCAAACTAAAAATCTTCAGAAAACCTTAGTTCAAAATAATTCGTCGAACCAACCTCGACGAAAACAACATCATTCGTCGAACAAAGCTCGACGAACTATGAACAAAGATTTCAATCTCAATTGTTCAGGAATCTATGGTCGACGAAATAGATATAATTCGTCGAACGGAGATCGACGATCTCACTACCATTCGTCGAACTCAGCTCGACAAAAGTACTTTAATTCATCGAACTCAAGATTTCAGAAATAAAACTTTTGTTCTCTTCAAAATTATCATCAAGTCAGCATTCTAAAAATCCTTTCACTGAGTGGATAATCCCTCCTAGGAAATATCATCCACTTGGATACAAGGATCAACCTAAATGTTCTTTCATTTCTAATTATTATAAAAGAGAACCAGGACTCAAGGTAATCTGGGTCCAGAACTTCTAACCTCTCTTTGCAGGACAAGTCATACTTTACCACAATGAAGCAGTGAGATTTGATAGTACTCAAAATCAATAGTCTCAGCCAATATCAAGGATATATCAGTAGCTGTATACTGAGAAATTGTTTGAAAAAGGCTACAACAGTAGAGAGACTAATTATTCTAACAGATTATAAAGTCTACTCAGATTTGGGGCAAGGAATTTGGGCAAGGAAAAGTAATTGGGGGAGATTGCTTACTTTATACAGTGGAAACTACTTTGAAAGATGCAACAATAGAATAGTTTTCTTTTATTTATTTTTATTTTCAAATCACCCATGTACATCTGCTGAACATTCTTATAATTCAGGCAGATTGTTTTTGCTTTGCATTTTTACTTGTTTTTATGTAAATAGTGTCGTTACCCAAATAGGGTGTTGGATCCCTAGTTGAATTGGGCTAGGTTCACTAGCTTAGGATGTGACCCAACATGTATAGCCAGGGTCAAATTTGTGTCCTAGAGTATAGGCCAAGTCCTTAGAGTTAACATCAGATGCACTAGCTATCAACAAGACTTTCAGAGACTCAAGACTTAGATGATTTCAATACCAAGTAGAAATGAGTTCGACGTTCGTCGAACTCAGCTCGACGAATTAGCGACGTTCGTCGATCGCAGCTCAGAGAACCATATTCTTTGGTCGACGAACTAGATTCTGAGCTCGACGAACTTGGACCTCAGGTTCACAACTTCTCAGGACGACGAAGTCAACTTCTCAGGTCGACGAATTCAGTACTCTGCTCGACGATTTGTGGTCAACAATTTGAATCCTTCTCAGTTAGAGACTTCTCAGATTCTAAGTCCACAATCATTCTTCGGTCGACGAATTTGGATCTCTGTTCGATGAATAAAGATTGACAGTGAAGATTATCTGTTCGACGAACTCTGGATCTCTGGCCGATGAATGAAGATTGTCAGTTCGACGAATATTTTCGCAGTATTGACAAGATTCCCTTGAAGACTAATTATTGTTTGGTCGACGAACTCATCAGCTCAGCTCGATGAACTGTGAACTCAGCTCGATGATTCCTGTTCTTCGTTCGACGATTCCAGACTAGGTCTTCTCCTGTTTTTCGTCCCTTTTCTTGGCGATGAATCCTGAGTAATTAATGCTCAATCTTCTCGGAATGTTCCCGTTGGAACAAGCATTGATCATGGATTATTTCATGCTGTTTTTCCATGGGACAGTTAGGGAAATCATTGATTGCCGCTTCCTTCCCAGGCCGACTGCATTTACTGCTCAAACATTCAAATTTCGAATGTTCCCCAGTCAGTCAAATAGTATGAAAAATAAAAGATCAAGAAGTACTACAGTCATAGATACAGATAGCCACAGGCAGACATTGCACAGAAGAACAATCTTATAGAAATCTAAAGTTCTTTTCTGTAATCAGCCCAGGCCAAAGAACATCATCAAGAAGAAGAAGAATATTCAATCACTATCAAGAGTCTTCTTCCTTCAATCCTACAGGATAACTTCAGAAGGACAACAATTATTCTATCTGTCAAAGAAGTTCCTGAAGCAATCTCTGGTCCAGGCACTCAAGCTCTTTGAAGACCTGTCACCCTGAAGCAGTGCTCCAGAATTCCTGATCCATTCAAGATCTCAGGGGGAGCAATCTGCTAACATCAATCCACAAGTCTTCTCAGTTGTTATTGAGAAAGAGAAGACCCCATCACCCTTTTCAATCTTCTGTACAGGGTTTTAATTCCCTTCAAAATTATTCCTGGTTGCAAGTCTCCTACCAAAAGACTTGAGGTTTTGGTTTTTGAGCGCCTGAACAAAAGCTCATTGGTGTCAGACACCTGATCAAAAAATTGAGTGGATTCCTACCAGGGTGGTAGAAGAGTGGATGTACCCAGGTTGGGGAACAACTATAAATTTCTTGTGTCGTCTAGTTGCCCTTTTTCTTTTGTTTTGGCTGTGATCTGTGATTGCTTAGGTTGTTGTGCTTATTTCCTTATTTGCTAATTTGTTCACTTAGGATTACATCAAAAGTTGTAAAAAGTTTGTAGTGAGCACAATACTCTATTCACCCCCCCCCCCCCTCTAGAGTATTTCAGATCTAACCTGCACTTTCATAGGGGGAGATTGTTGGAACCCTAGTTCTGATTTGGGCAAGGATCACTATTAGGTTTGTTTAGTCTGACCCAACATGTATAGACAAGGTCATAGATTTATTTCTAGAGTCTAGGTCAAGTCAGTCAACATCACTTAGATCAACCTTCAACAGTTTGCCAAAGACTCAGCCAGATTGTGTCGACACCAGAAGAAAGTCTGTGTCGACACCAGACAGAAATTGTGTCGACACTTGGGAAAGGCTGTGTCGCCACCAGACAGACTGTGTCGACACTTGGGAAATGTTGTGTCGACACTTGAGCAAGATTATGTCGACACCAGACAGCAAGACTATGTCGACACCAGATAGCAAGGCTATGTCGACACCAGAAGAAGTTGTGTCGACACACAGATCATCTGTTGACACCAACTGTGTCGACATCAACTGTGTCGACACTAGCAGCAATTGTGTCGATACACAAGACTTGTGTCGGTACATTCCACAGAAGATGTGTCGATACTAGAAGCTTAAGCAGAACTGTTGACTCAGCTCGACGAAGTAAAAACTGAGCACGACGAATTCTGTACAGTTGATAGAATTAATTACAGTCAATATTCAGACGGAAATAATTACAGTTGGCAGAATTAATTGAGGATTAATTACAGTCAACATTCCCAGTGATAATAGTCGTTCAAACGGACAGTTACAGAAGAATTAATTATGGATCAATTCCCAATGCATCTTCTACTCTCGGGAATGTTTCTTCCGCCATCAGGACTAAGGAATTCAAATGTCCAAATAGATACAGAGATAACAAGAAACATAGAGACAGAAAAGTGACAACTAGTGACAGGCAGTGATCAACAAGTAGAACACTCAGGCCAATATCATCAAAGCAACTAGAAGCCCTAGAGCAGAGAAGTGACATCAATCTGAAGAAGAAGAACATCCATTCATATCAAGAGTCTTCTTCTTCCTTATACTCTCACGGATACTTCAAGGACAAAAAACACCTATCAGTCAAGAAGTTCCTGAATCTCTGCTAGGCAAGGCTGCAAGCTTGAAGGCCTATCTCCCTGAAGCAAAGCTTCCATATTTCCCTGAACCACTCAAATTTCAGGGGGAGCTCTTTGCTAACATCAATATCCACAAGTCTTCTCTCTGATTGTTGACAGAGAAGACACCATCATCTCTCACCCCCCCCCACTGTATAAAGGGTTGTCATCTCCCTTCAAAAGTGATTCTTGGTTACAAGTCACCTGACCAAAAGACTTCAGGATTGTTTTTTGAGCACCTGATCAAAAGCTTATTGGTGTCAGGAACCTGATCAAAAATCTGAGTGGATTCCTACAAGGGTGGTAGAAGAGTGGATGTACCCAGGTTGCGGAACCACTATAAATCCTCGTATCTTCTGTGTTGCTTGATCTTCTTGCTTCATTTTTGTGCTGTGATTTTCTTTATTGAAGTATATAACTCTAATTAGTCAAGTTAAGATCTATCCCCATAACTTTCACATTACATAGTCCAAACAACATTACAGTAAACTTGTACTGACCGTAGCGTGTTCCAAATGCTGTCTTGGGAATGTCACCTTCCCGAATCCGTGACTGGTAGTAGCCCGATTTCAAATTCAGCTTTGAGTATACTTTCTATCCCACAAATTGATCAAACAAATCATCTACCCATGGAATCAGATATTTATTCTTCTCTATCAGTGGATTCAATTCACGATAATCAATACCCAATCACAGGCTACCATCCTTTGTTATCAAAAAAAGAACAGGCGCGCTCCGAGGTGACGTACTTGGGCGTATTAGTTCAGCCATTTCTTTTGGCGCTACTCGATATGGAGAGCGGGCCACACGTTTTACACCTGGCACGCAGCTCCGAGAGCTAGTCCATATCAAAGATCGCATTCAACTCCGATATTAGCAGCACCAATGCCTCCAATCCGAACTCCCGACTTCCATATATGCAATACACATCCATTTGATAATGACACCATCACACTATCTGGCATGAACCGAATTGGTACACCGATCCGTAACACGAAGTCCACATAGCAATGACTGAGCATCACCAGTAGCACACAGTGCTCTCGCCGGACAGGCTTGAATCAGGACAAAGCCGAATACCAACACATCATACACAAATGACAAACAAGGTATGAAAGAGCAAACACAACAATTACATAGGTCACCGCGTATCTGTGACAACGTCACTTTACTTTATGGCCTCATGCTAGCCAAGATTAGATACTCGGGGTTGATTTTGGGCAGCAGTGGACTCCACCACTGCCTTTACCTTGTCAGCATATGACGCTCCTGTCTTCTTTGCAACCTTTTGGTTGGCCAACTTGATAGTTATGGGTGAAAATGTCCCACGTTACCCCATGTATTCAAACTTCAACTTTCCATTCTTCTTCACGACTACTGAGCAAGCATATTTATGCCAATCGTATGTATAAGCACAAAAGAAACATGTGAAACTTCCCTTCAAGGACTAATAACATGTTTGTACACACAAAACATGCACAGTACAGGAGCACAGTTATTTATGTACATAAATGCAAAATGCCCTTCTTGTTTATTTCCATCTAAGGGCCACATCGGCAATCTCGGGCTTTATGTCCTTCTCTACCACACGAGTAGCACTTGTATTGCTTCTTTGGCTTCTGTTCACCATCCCAACACTCTCGGGCAAGGTGTCCTTTCTTGCCACAAGTATAACAAGCACGAGTCTCGTGTTTCCTTCTCCTGCGGTGAGCAGGCTTTCCAACCCGTGGAGAACTCAATTCCCTGATCGCAGGCATTTGATGGGCTCTTGTCAAGTCCATATCTAATCGTCGAGCTGACTCCACCAATGTTTGCAATCCAAGTAACTTCAGACCCATCAACAGAAAACGTAGTTCCTGACGTAGCCCATCATAAAAACTGTTGATTTTCGTCTCCTCGGTTTCAAACACAAACTCTGGATGTTGTTTCAGCACAACAAATGCATGAAAGTATTCCTCAACCGTGTCCACTCATTGGCTCAGGCACATGCCCAACGACGAAGCTAATGCTCTTCCCCTTACCGTCTGCTCAAGAACACCAACCGGCATGGGGCGCACCACCGGAACAGAGGGTTGTACCCATCCCCCAAGTTGGGCCTTGTTCATTTCAAAGACCGCATCAGCGATCAATTGGACCGTCTCGACCGAAGGAGGAGGTATTGGTACCACAGTTGGTATCATCCTTCCCATCGAATACTGGGGTTCCTGCCGCCCCATATGCGCGCTAGTATCCTACAGTCGGGAAACACACAAGTAAGCAACAACCATATTCATATTGCCCAAGCAAGACTAGGAACGCACAAGTTCTCCAAACAGGTGTATTTGAATTCCTTAATAGACATTCTTGAGTTCATTTATGTTAAAGCGGGACGGGCGGGACATACACGGGCTCGCCACCCCACAAAAGAATTCGACCACGAATTCGAAGGAGGAAGACTGAGACAAGATGATACCAAAATTATAACACCTCCATCTGTTACATGATATATAATAGAAGGTCCGGCCGGGGCCCCACACCATATGCCACAAACAGGCGGCGAAGTTATGGGTGAATATCAGAGTAGCGCATCCTAATACAGAGCATTCTAGCGGAAACTTTTACGTTGATTGAACTCAGCTCATTAGAATGTCCACAATATATAAACCAATAGTTATATATATCACACCACGAATGAATGTTATACAAGTACACAACAAGCTTGGCCTTATGGCCTTACAGTTAAGCTTAACACATATAGCTTCCATACATCGGTACACAGGCCGGGCACACATGAACAACATCTCATATACACTTCTTAGGCCTTCTAGGGCCAGCATAGCAGCAGCGACAGCAGCATCAAGGGCTACATCCCCCTATTTTCGCTCGTCTCTCCTGCACCTGCACAGGACAGTCCACCGCAATGGTGGCAAATAAAGAAACGGTCAGCGTTCAGCTGAAAAATTTATAACAAGCCTACCTCTTACCCGAGGTAGTGGCATTTCTTCCCTACATGCATAGCATTTTACAAGCAGATATAGCATATAATGTGCGCTCACGCACAATACACATATCACAAATATCGCCCATGCGGCCCGACGTTCCGTGCACTCAGGGCATATTATTGGTGTATCAGATAAACCAGTCGCCCACCGCCACTTAAGGCCCGAAGCCCAATGGCAAACTTGAGCATTTTTCTCCATGGCTATCAGCCGGAGACTTAGTCTTATCATGACCCAGGATTGGCCCATAGCCTCCTATGGTATCGTAGCGCACAGGCCTAAGACTTCTACCGAGTTCCAGGCACCCAGGAACTCATGGCAGATAACCCTGATACAGTTCAGCCTTTGCCCGTTCCTCAAATCGTTAGTTCAATGTAGGCCTAACGCGGGTCGGCATCCCCTTTTCTGTTCGGCACGAGGCCGATTGAAGAGCTCATCAAGCTCACAAGTGGTCATGCAGTCCCCGAAGGACTAGCTTCACAATCATAGGTTAACTAGGAGCTATCGCCAGTGGCACTCACTCTTGCCCAGCGTTAGCGACAGAACTCATTTTCCATCACTAGGCCTAACCTTATCATTCATAGCATACAACACAAGCACTGAGTGGGTATTTTCCTGGACTTTCATTCCAGTACTTCCTGCTACTTTCCTTCACAGGCCTAACCCACCGAGTCCGCAAACATATTCATTTATACGCGGAGTCTTCTCTGTTGTGCAAAAGAAAACATCACCAATCTAGACTAACCTGTCCAGATGGGCTTCACACAGTATGCCTATTCCGCACTTCATGTTTCCGGATCTACATGCAAGCCATCTTGGGGATCTCTAGAATCAACCCAAGGAACTCCCTTACTCATCCACCTTTTGGTGGGGGAAAACATATGCATATGCCAAATCGAGGACTTCACGTGTCCAAGGAAGAAAGATCGTTACCCTTGATGACTTTTTTGGAGCCACGGAAATCTAGCCAGTTGGAAAACACCACAGCGGCCTTGCCTACACAAATCTGGCCTCGGATCTTAGTTCGGAACTCTACAGCTCTACCAGTGGCCAGATCCCTTCTCCTCCTCCTCCTTGCTCTCCCTTCTCTCTAGCTCTTTTAGAAAGAGAATGGACAAGTTAAAATGAGACTTATCTTCTCAGTTTCTGCCTTAAAGCAGCAAGGAGAATCCTGAACCATCAGATCCCCAAAGGAAGGAAATGAACGGCTAAAAAATCCCCCAATATGGCTCTTTAGGGTCTGACACGCACTGTGACATGCCCGTGTGACAGGCCGTGTATCAGAAGCGATGCACGAACAGAATTATCTAGAACGGGATACGGCCATGTGACACGTCTGTGTCACATGGCTGACATGCTCGTGTCACATGGCTGACATGCCCGTGGCTAGCTCTCGAGACCCACTCGAGACCTACTTGAGAAAACCACTCGAGTAATTGGACAGGACACGCCTGTGTCACATGGCTGAGACGCCCGTGTCTAGCTCTCGAGACTCACTCGAGACTTACTCGAGACACCCCCTCAAGACCCACTAGAGTATACACAGAGCAGGACACGGCCATGTGACACGCCCGTGTCAAAGGCTGTATGCCCTCTCTCTCGAGAATTCGTCGAGCCCCTACTCGAGTAGAGTTAGTCGACTAGAGGAGGACATGCCTCGGACACGCCCTCGAATAATCCCGTGTCACAGGGCATGTTCCCTCTTGAGAACTTCGTCGAGTGTATTTTGTCGAGCACTCGACAAGCTGCTCAACCTGAGTAGGACACACCTTGGGACACGCCCATGTCCCAGGCCATGTCGCCCAACCTGAACCCAAATATGGGATTTGGGGTGTTACACCTTTCTGGTAGGATCAATAGTGGAGGCTATCTTGGGTACATAGGGGCCTTATTCCACTATCATGAAGATGCTGAGATCAACAGCTTCCATGAAGAATCTTATCCTTTCTTTCCACACGAGAATGTTGGTCGTGGTGCACACAAGAAGCTTTTCAAAATCCTTAGATCTGTCCATGCTTGATTATCTCAATGACACCTAGAAGTAGATCTGTTCAAGGTGTGAACCTTTTGAGAACAACCTCTCTCTAATACCAATTAAAATTGTCTAGTTGTCTGCCTAAATCACCTAGAGGGGTGAATAGGTAAGATCTGCATCTGTTGCGAAATAAAAACTTGAGAGAGTATAACACAAAAAATATTCAAGCACAATCCAGACGATACAAGAAATTATAGTGGTTCCCCAACCTTGGGTCTGTCCACTCTCCACCTCACCAATCTAGCACCACGCTAGTCTTGGATACTTTAATTTATCTCAAATTGAAAACAATCCTACAACTCAGAGCAACGCTCGTACAACTCGATCCCCCAAAACGAGATCTACACTCGTAAGAAAAACTTCCTACAAACTCGGAGACAAAGCTCCTACAAAGATTGAAATAAGTTTTTACAATAATAATGAAAAACAACTTCACTTCAGATCTGAAATCTTCAGATTTCTTCCTTTTTGAAAAACTGAAAGCTTGGCGAAGAAGTTGAGCAAGAATTCTTGAGATAAGCATGATCTGAAATTTCTTGAATCTGACACGATCAAATGAGAGATTGAGAATCTAAAACCAGGGATCCTGTCGAATCTCTCTTCTGCTTTCGAATCGCTGGATCGAGGAACAAGCTTTCGTGAAGAACGAAGATGTCGGCAGCGGCTTTTTCCTGATCTGTAAATGTGCGGCGATTCTGATTCAGAATAAGATTAGCAGTGAAAAATTAGGGTTTGGAGAAATCCTTGACGTGACTTTATATAGGACATCGCCCAACGATCAAACGTCATTAAGAGATGATCCACGTGGATTAAACTTTCTAAACTTAGATCTGAATTTGAAATTTTGCCTGACTGTTTTAATCTATAGAATCTGCAACAGCATTTCTCGAGAAGAAGAAAACTTCCCGAGAAAATAGCTTGTCTTCTCGAGAAATGAACTTGTCTTCTCGAGAAAAGAAGTTAAAGAAAATTCTGTGAGAGGGGAAAGTTTTTTCTCGAGAAGAACCTTATTTCATGAGAAAGAGACTTGGCCGAATTCTAGAGCAGGAGCCACGTTTCTCGAGAAGAAAATAGTTTCTCGAGAAAACATCCAAGCCTTTTGAGAATTGTACTTAACAGAACTTCTGAAACTTGAGAAATGATTTCTCGAGGAGTGGATTTCTCGAGAATGAAGTTTCAGCTTCTCGAGAAATAAATTCGACTTCTCGAGAATTCCATTGCATTATCCAAGAACTAACTTGGCTTTCGAGAAATCTACAAGACATTTCTCGAGAAAAAGACTTAGAAACCTTTCAGACAATTTCTCGAGAATTCTTATAGTATCTCGAGAACATCAAGGCTTTCTCGAGAACTAGACTTAGGCTTCTCGAGAAAAGCATCTTAGATTTCTCGAGAAATGTACTTGGGGAAATTTCCTGAATAATTTACTTTTCCTCTTTGTTGAAAACATCAATTCTTGAATTCATCCACTTCCTTAGTACTTGAAGATGAGGTGCATCCCAGTAGAGAGGTTACACATGAATCAACATTATGGATCACACAATGAAGGATTACATTGCATGGTCCTGTGTTTATTGACTCACTGAAAACTGACATTGTTTACACTTAGCAATAACGACCTGCAAGAACTTAACCACAGAATAACATCAAATACAAATTTAATTCATATTAGTTCAAGGGTGACTTCACACAAATCTGGGTTATTGTGGATATAATACCTAACACTGACTTAGCTAGCTGCAAAGGGCGCGGGAAGGAGCTAAGGCCACACGTGATGTTTTCAAGGGGACAAGTCCGTGATAGTTGGTATCAGAGGTAGGTTCACTTAAGTTCATAGTTCGTGCTAAGGAGAAGATGGCTTTGGAAGGGAACAACACTTCAAGCATTGTTGATGAGCGCGACAGGGCGACCAAGGAGAAAATGGAGAGAAGGAAGAGGGGCCAAAGCAATGGTCGTGAAGATCCCATCGAGGATCAAAACATGGCAGACATGTTAGAGTATGAGGCAATGTGGGATGTATAACTTACTCTACAATGGAAAGTGGAGAACATATGTAAGTATTTTGATACTTTTTATATGGAATAAGAGAAGATGCAAAAGGATATTGATCTTCTGAAGGAGCAAACGTTGGGCAAAGAGGAATTTTCACATAATTATTTTGACACCATCATTAGTGACTTTGAAGTGTGCTTGACAAATGTGGAAACCGAAGTGGAAGACCTACGCAAGCAAAGTATTACCAATGGAGGGAACATTGGAGCCTTGGTGAACAACTCAAGTACGGACATGCCAAAGCCTAAGAAGTTTGCGGGAAAGCGGGATGCGTTGGAGGTAAAGAACTTCCTTTGGCACATGGAGAAATACTTGGAGGGATATGATATCATATATGAAGCATTGAAGGTACGTCATGCTAGTTATTATCTATAAGATATTACTTCATTATGGTGGCGGAAAATACAAGTAGATATTGCCAAAGGAATTTATTAGATCGACTCTTGGGAGGACTTCAAACAAGAGTTGAGAAGGAACATCATCTCAGAGAATGTGAAAGATGACAACCTACGGAAACTCAGGGAGCTGAGGAAAAAGGGAACTGTTGGAGTCTTTGTCAAGGAGTTCACATCACTATCACTATAAGTCTTTGATGTCCCCGAGCACATTTTCCTCTTCAACTTCATTGATGGACTACAAATTTGGGTCAAGCAAGAGGTCAAGCAGAAGGACCCAAGGTCCACCAGAGACGTTATTGCTATCGCTGAGTCTCTTATTTATTTCCAACCCCAACCCAACCCAATCATGGAGAAGAAGGACAAGTTCAATAATGGCAAGAATTTGGGAGAACGACGAGACAACAAGACCACTCACTTCAAAGGAGGATCAAAGACTTTGCCTGGCTCGCGAAAGGAGTTTGAAGAAAGCAAGAAGAGCTTCGTACCAAAAGGCGGATGTTATATGTGCAAGGGGCCACATCCGATGAGCACATGCCCAAAGTTGGGATCATTATTCGTTATGGTGGAGAGCCAAAACATCACTCCACCAGAAGAAGGTACTTCTCAAATGAGTTCATTGCAACTACTAAATGCTTTGAACGTGCATCCAACAAAAGCTACATCAAGCAAGGGGCTGATGTATGTGGAATCTTTGGTCAATGGGAAGACCACGAAGGCCTTAATAGACATAGGAGCTTCACACAACTTCATGATAGAAGGAGAGTACAAGAGGTTGGGCTTAGAACTCATGAAGGGCAGAGGTTGGATCAAGACGGTGAATGGTCAAGCAAGGATGCTCGATGGAGTTGCACGCAACGCCGAGTTGCGTATGGGCACCTTGAAGGGTTGGGTGGACTTCTCTATAACACACATGGATGACTTCAATGTTGTGCTAGGAATGGACTTCTTAAAGAAGATGCAAGCAATTATCATGCCATCACATCGCTCAGTTTGCATCTTAGAGGAAGGAACTGCATGCATAGTCCCAATGATGCAAGGACCATCAAAGTTGGACAAGGAAGGGCCGAAACAACTCTCGGCCATGCAAATTGCCAAAGGATTCTAGAAGGGTTAACCAACTTACTTGACCACTCTAAAGAAGGAAGACAAAGGCAACATTAGGGAGGAGGTGACTCACCTCATTGCGTACGTTCTGGTTAAGAATTAGGACATTATGTATGCCGAGTTACCTCTCAAGCTACCACCTCGAAGGGAGGTGGATCATAAGATTGAGCTAGAGCCAGGGACAATGCCACCAACCAAAGCACCATATAGGATGGCTCCCCGTGAATTGGAGGAGTTGAGAAAGCAACTTCAAGTACTGCTAGAATCGAGAATGAGCAGGCCATCAAAGGCGCTATTTGGTGCCCCGGTTATATTCCAAAAGAAGAAGGATGGAACCTTGCAGCTCTGCACAGACTATCAGGCACTAAACAAAGTGACGATAAAAAACAAATACCATATTCCACTCATTGTAGATCTCTTTGACATGCTTGGTAAGGCAAGGATCTATTCCAAGTTGGACTTACAAAAGGGATATCATCAAGTGCAGATTGTAGAAGGAGATGAACCTAAGACTACTTGTGTCACAAGGTATGGAGCATTCAAATGGTTGGTGATGCCTTTCTGTCTAACCAACACACTAGTAACTTTCTGCACTCTGATGAACCAAGTATTCCACCCATACTTGGATAAATTCATTGTGGTGTACTTATATGACATCATGGTCTACAACGATAACTTGGAGGAGCATGCCAAGCACCTTAGCTTGGTATTCCAAGCATTGCGAGAGAACGAGCTGTAAGTGAAGAAGTCCAAATGCTCATTGGATAAGAGGAGATACAATTTCTTGGACATGTCATTGGACATGGCTAACTACGAATTAACCTGAGTAAAGTGCAAGACATTCAAGGATGGGAGTCGCCAACAAAAGGTACTGATCTACGATCATTCTTTGGCTTGGTGAACTACTATCGTAGGTTCATCAAGGAGTACTCGATGAGGGAAGTACCATTGAAGGACTTGTTGAAGAAGAACAAGGTTTGGCGATGGACGGATGAATGCCAATGAGTTTTTGAAGACTTGAAGGCAGTGATTTGCAGTGAATCGATACTTGCCTTGTCAGACTTCAACAAGAGATTTGAGTTGCATATAGATGCATCAGACTTTGCGATCGGTGGAGTCCTAATGCAAGAAGGTTATCTGGTTATCCCCTAGCCTTTGAAAGTTGCAAACTCAATGAAGCGGAACAAAGGTACACCGTTCAAGAGAAGGAGATGACGGCGAAAATACATTTCTTGCGAGTTTGGAGACATTATCTACTAGGAGCTTAATTCACATTCAAGACGAATAATGTTGCAACAACTTACTTTTAAACACAAAAGAAGTTGACAACAAAGCAACCACGGTGGCAAGACTTCCTACCAGAGTTCGACTTCATCTTGGAGCACAAGACGGGAAAGAGTAATGTTGTGGATGATGCACTAATCCAAAAAACCGAGCAAGCCGCGATATCCATGGCTAGTGGAGTGAAAGTCTTTATTTTCAAGGTAACTTACAATCTGGGGGGGGGGGGGTGAATAGGTTGTCTCACTGATATTATTAGATTTTAATTTTATCTTCCTTAGTACTTAGAGTGTTGATAGTAATTAGCTTTCAAGTACCTGCACAAAGAAAACAACACAGACAAGCACACACAGATTTATAGTGGTTACCCAAATTTTGGGTACATCCACTCTCCTCCCACCTTGCTAACTTCTTGTTAGTCAAGGCCCTTCTCCAAACCATTGCTCCAAAGAGCTTATACCTCAGATCCCTCAGGATCTCTCAGTCTCCTCCAAGACTTACAACTCAGCCAGAAGGGCCTATAAATCATTGATCAGCAGATCACCTACCTTAGGCCAAAGGTCCTACACTCAGGCTGGGAGGACATCCCTACCTCAGATCCAATAGGGATCCTACCTGAAAGAAAATGACTCTCCTACAATCTCAGGCAAAAAGGCCCTACCTCAAATCTGCAGCCAGATTCTACCTCAGGCAAAAGTGCCCTACAGCTCAGTGAGAATGACTCACCTACCTCAGACTTGAAACCAAGTCCTACAGCACTGTGATCAAGTGACCACCTACCTCAGATCCAAACTAGATCCTACAACTTAGAAAAATTTGTCCTACCTCAGTCTCAGAGAGCCCTACAACTCATATCCAAAAAGATCCTACTAGAGTGAAGTGGATTTATGTTTATCAATCTCTGTGATAACCCCTTGAGCTGAGTTATCTCAGCTCTAACTTTATTCATAGCTATAAGGATCTTGAGCTGGAAGTAACTAGCAGAAAACTGCTCAGCTTCCTATTCCTTCCCAGGACAGAATCAACAACTTTGTTCTTTCTTCTTCTCAGCTTCTAAAGAAGATCTTCATATTTTAGCTTGTTGAACTGAGAAGCAACTTTATTTGTAAAAAACTTATTCTCTGTTTCTACACCTCCCTCAGAAGGAAGATCTTCTGAACTTGCTACTGTAGGTTAAGATGACACCAACTAACTGAACTTTTGGTTCTTGCAGGAAGACTTCAAGCTTTTTCTCAGTAATAATGGCGAGGAAGATGAAGTCTAGCTGTAACTTTTTAAATCGATAAAGTACAAAAAGATACTTTCTTCTTGGCCAATCTCTTCCTTTTGTAGTTCGCCGATCAACGACTCTTAGGAATCAGTGGGGCCCTCCTGTACTTCCAACTACAACATGCTTTAGCGGAATAAGACTTACAGTTGCATCTCGGCAAAGTTTGTCGTGTTCTGTAGCCTCACCGTACTTGATTTGAAATTAGTTGACATTGTCGATTTTGCTGACGTCAACACCTGTGGACTTAGCCAAATCAAGCATCAATAGAATAGGCGTTGAGTGAATGAGAATCACTCAATGCCAAGACACATAGATAGAATTTTGTCAATCTAGGCGTTGACAACGTTGAGTGAGCATGCCTCACTCAACGCTTTTCCCTTAGCTTTTTCTTCAACCTTTTTGGTATGCTTGGCGTTGACACCGTTGAGTGACCACGTCTTACTCAACGCTTATTCTTCAACCATGCTTTCTGAATTTTAGTCATTGAGAGCGTTGAGTGAGCACTCCTCACTCTACGCTTTCTGCCTTAATCAATTTCCTACTTCTTCAGCATCTTAAGCATTGAGAGCGTTGAGTGAGCACGCCTCATTTAACGTTTTTTTTACTTTAACAAGATTTTCTGAATCATGGCGTTGAGTGTGTTGAGTAAGCATGTCCTACTCAACGCTTTCTGCGTTAGCCAAATTTTGCTTCTCCTTGGCGTTGAGTGAGTAAGCTCCACTCAACTCCAAACTACTTAACAGATATTATTCTGATTAACTAGCATTGAGTGAGTAGGCTACACTCAACGCATTTGGACATATCCAAATTTCTTTGTTTCTTCTTAGGCTGTTACTGTATTAGCTTGTCTCACAGCCTTTTGCTGCATGGCGTTGAGTGAATTGACTTCACTCAACACCTGTAGACTTAGCCACTTTCTCAACTTGCCACTACTTTGGCATTGACTGTATAGGCTCCACTCAGCACTATTAGTAGTCCGGCGTTGAGTGAGTAACCTTCACTAAACACCTATGGACTTAGACAGATTTTTGTCAATCCATATCTTAGGTAAGTATTTACTTGACCTAGCTACTTAGGCTACCTATCTCATCATTGTTTCTAGGACATCCTTAACCTAGCCACTTAGGCTACCTATCCCATCATTGTTGTTAGGGCATACCTGCAGGCATGAACTTAGGCACATATCAAATACAACTTTATGTATATCATTGACAAGATTGACTTCCTCAAATCTAGGACATTGTGGGTAATGGACCCAACAATCTCCCCCTATTTGAGGAATTCAAAACTCTTAAGCAAATGAGTCAATGGCATACATAGTAATATGAAACAATAAGAATTAAAAATCATATAACTGGGGAGTGATATATAGTTACCACACTTCCTTGCCTGTAGGGTGAACATTAATACACCTGCTCTCCCTGAATTGCTGCTACCATTCCTGATCATACATCTGATCATCTTTTCCTCAACCTTTTTGACTTCAGCAAATAGCCAGCAAGGTTCTTATCATCCGCTCCCCCTTTTTGATTACAAGTAGGTGGCAGTTGATCCTCATGAGAGTGCTGGAGCAGTGCTGGACATGCTCCCCCTCAATAGATGCATCATCTGTCATTATTCTTGGTAGACACACTAGTCTATACCAGTCTGGACAGTAGTTGACCATGATGCCACTGAAGTTATATTACTTGAAGAGTCTTCATTTTACTGAAGAACAATTCCATCTGCAAGATACAAAATAACCTGCAACTAAATGAGGAGCAACTGAAGCTATACCAGGTTTAACATACTCAACTCAAACTTGAAGGTTTTAAACTTTACTTCATTTAGTGGCTTAGTGAAGATGTCAGCCACTTGCTTGTCAGTTGGGACAAACTCAAGTTTGATATCTTCACATTCCACATGCTCCCTAATGAAATGATATCTGATCTCAATGTGCTTAGTCTTGCTATGGGAGACAGGATTCCTAGCAATTGAGATAACACTAGTAGAATCATAAAAAAGAGGACTTCAACTTATCTGAAGGTTGTAGTCTTGGAGTTGATGCTGGATCCACAACAACTGAGCACAACAACTACCTACTGAGATGTACTCTAACTCTATAGTTGTAATTGCAACACTGGTTTGCTTCTTGCTGCTCCATGAAACTAGTCTTCTACCTAGGAATTGACAAGTGCTAGAAGTGCTCTGCTTGTCCTCTTTGCAGCCTGCAAAGTCTGTATCTGAATATCCAGTTAGTTCAAACTCACCCTTCCAAGGGTACCACATGCCAAGTTCTGGTGTGTCCTTAAGATACCTCATAATTCTCTTTGCAGCAGAGTAATGAAATTCTTTGGGACATGCATGATACCTAGCACAAACACATGTAACATACATAATATCTAGCCCACTTACAGTTAGATAGAGAAGGGAACCAATTATCCCCCTATACAAAATTTCATCAATAGGTTTCCCTGCCTCCTCTTTGCATATGAGCATACTTGGCCCCATGGTTGCTCTCATGGTGGAGGAAGTCTCCATATCAAATTTCTTTATTAACTCCATTATGAACATGGATAGGGATATGGACAAGCAATCATCAGTTTATCTTACTTGGAGACCCAAGAAGAATTTAAGTTCACCCATACTGCTTATCTCAAACTTCTCCTGTATAAGTTTGGCAAACCTCTTAAAGAGGTTGTCATCAGTAGATTCAAAGATGATGTCATCTACATAGATATGAAATTGGATGATCTTCTCCTTAGATTCCCTTAGGAATAGGGTCTTGTATATCTTCCCCCTTGAGAATTTATTCTCAATGAGGAAGCTAGACAGAGTCTCATACCATGCTCTAAGGGCTTGCTTTAGCCCATATATAGCTTTCCTAAGTCTATAAATAGAATCAGGTGAGTTAGAAACTATAAAACATGGAGGCTGCTCAACAAAAACTTCCACTTTTAAGTCACCATTCAGGAAGGCTGACTTTACATCCATTTGGTAGACCTTGAATCCCTAGTGTGCAACAAATGCAAGGAACAATCTTATGACCTCCAACGTTGGTGCATGGGCAAAGGTTTGATCAAAATCAATGTCTTCTTCCTACTTGTACCCCTTAGCTACAAATCTCGCTTTGTTCTTGATTATAATCCCATTTTCATCAAGTTTGTTTCTGTAAATCCACTTGACTCTAATGACATTATATCCATGAGGTCTGGGAACCAACTTCCAGACTTTGCTTCGTTTGAACTAGTTCAGTTCCTCTTGCATAGCCACTATCCAGAATTGATCTATGTTGCCCTCTTCAAACTTCTTTGGCTCCACTCGTGACAAGAAGCTTGCATACATAGCTATATTCAGATTTTTTTCTTCTTGTCACTACTCCATGGCATGGTTCACCAATGATTTGGTGAGCAAGATGGTCTCTTAAATGCCTAATTACTGAAGGTAACCTTCTTTCAGCAACAGCTTTAGGAACAGCCACTTGTTAATTATCCTCTACTCCAAGTGTGTCTGATAGACCTTCTGGATTATCCTTTCATCTTGGATAACTAGTTCTACTTCCTTGATGGTCAGATTTTCCATCATCTGTTCTGTACCTGCAGTGCTGGAAGAGGGGCTTGGCAGCTCCCTATTAATCATAGTAGACACATCAAAGACTACATGCACAGACTCTTCCACAACTTAGCTTTTCAAGTTATATACCCTATAGGCTTTACTATGATTGTTGTACACAACAAAAATCCCATCAAAGGATTTGGCATCAAACTTAGTCACATAAGATTTTCCATTATAGAGCACATAACACTTACTACCAAACATTCTGAGATAGCCCAGATTTGGATTTCTGCCCTTCAAGATCTCATAGGGAGTCATCTTATGTCTTTTGGTGATAGAGGCCCTATTGAGGACATGACATACAGTATTTACTCTCTAAGCCTAGATATATTCTAGGAGAGATGTGTCACATAATAGAGTTCTTCTAGCCTCTATGAGAGTTCTATTTTTCCTCTCAACAATCCCATTTTGCTGTGTTGTTCTAGGAGAAGAAAATTCTTGATGAATCCCTTGCTCTTCAAAGAACTCTGTCATGCCTTCAGACTGGAATTCAGTTCTATGGTCACTTCTGATTTTGACCACAGAACTGTTAAACTCATTCTAAACTTGCTTGACAAACTTGATGAAAATATCAATGATCCCATTCTTTTTCTTGAGAAAGAACACCCAAGTAAATTTGGAATAGTCATCAACCACCACAACGGTGTAGACTTTCCTACTAAGATTATGAACAAGCATAGGACCAAATAAGTCCATATTCAAGAGGTATAAGCACCTCACAAAGTCTTTGGAACTAGTGCCCTTGAAGGAAGCTTTGGTTTGCTTACCCTTTTGGCAAACTGAGCAAATGCTATCCATGGTGCACTTCACATTTGGACCATTCCCAACTAACTGTTGGATCCCTAGTTGGATTTAGGCTAGGTTCACTAACTAGGTTAAGTTCGACCCACATTGTATAACCAGGGTCAAGTCATTGACTCCTAGTGCTTAGGCTAGTCATTAGGTTCAACATTCATGGACCAGCCAGCAAAAGACTTTAGGAGACTCAAGACTTAGAGGAAATCAAAGTTCAATTTTATCAATTCAAAATTCTTCGAACTCAACTCGAGGATCATCGATCGCAGATCGATGAATTCAGAGTTAACTCTCTAAGTTGAGCTCGACGATATTCGAGCTCAGATCGACGAAATCTGGAGTTCAGCTTCAACAGATTCTTTCCAGTTTATTTTTGCTGAACTCAGCTCGACGAAGAAAGATTCTGTGCTCGACGAACTTGGACCGCAGAATTGGTAAGTTATTCGCAAAACGCAGTTCACTGAGCTCAGGTCGACGAATAGGATTTCTTAGCTCGACGAACTTGGATCTCCGGTCGACGAAATCTGTTCAGAGGTCGACGATTTCTATCCAATCCAGACTTAGAGTATTTCCTCATTTCTGTCCTTATTCCATATATTATTTAGCAGTGATTTCCTGAGTAATTAATGCACATATTCTCTTGAATATAGCGGTTATTGGCAGCATTAATTATGGTCTTCAACAGGGTTAATTATTTGCTTAATTTATTGGGACAGTTGGGGAAACTCATTAAATAAAATATTCTCCAGCCGTTTTTCATTCTCCAGATAATTAGCAATCAACGCTTGGAATTCAAAATTTCAAAGTAGAATTCGACAGCAAAATATAAAAGAGTTTTTCTCTTTTAAGACGACAGCAATACAGACAACAAGAAGAACAACCAGAGAACTAGCAGAGAATATACAGATACAAAAAAAATCTCTGTGAAGAAAACAACCTGTTTTCCCCGTGTACTTTCTGAAGACTGAAGAAGAACAACAATCAAACATCAAGAGTCTTATTCAACTTCAAATCCAGGAATATTCAAGGACAATAAAATCCGAATTAGTCAGAATATTCCTGGATTATTTCAAGTCAAGGCTCAAGACATACACCCTGAGAAAGGCTCCAAGTGATTTCAGAAGGAGCTTTGATACCAGCAATCCACTAGTCTTCTCTATTGATTAGAGAAAGAGAAGACACCATCACCTCTCTCACCTCCTGTACAAAGGGTTTATTAACTCCCTTCAAAAGTTTATTCTTGGTTTTTGGGTACCTGATCAAAAGCTCAAAGGGTTATGAGATATCCCTGGAAATAGATCTTGTGGTGGCAGTCACCTGATCAAAAACCTGTTAGTGGATTCCTACCAGAGTGGTAAAAGAGTGGATGTACCCAGGTTGGGGAACCACTATAAAATTTTTGTGTCGTCTGGTTGCCTATTTTCTTTCTGTTCTTGCTTTGTTGTGATAGATTAGTTTGTTGTGATAGATTGCTATGTTGTGGTAGTTTTGCTTAGGCTGTATTCCTTTTTCTATTACTATTATAGTATCACCTATTTTATTACTCTGATATATTTAAAAATAGCCAAAAGTTTTAATTACTCTATTCACCCCCTCTAGAGTAAATCAGATCTATCCCCTTTCTTTCAATTGGTATCAGAGGGGTGTTCCTTTGGTTGTACAAGCTAATACTTGAACCAAAAAATCCTTATTAGATCTGATTTTCTTTTTCCTAGTTTTTCTGTTTATTTCATAGCATGTCACAGAACAAGGATTATGCAAGCACCAGACCTCCAGTTTGCCATTTGAATAAGTTTGCTATCTGGAAGGCACGAATTAGGCTTTACATGAATTCTATTGATGAAGAAATATACAGCTCTATTTTGACAGGTACCCCTCAACCTACAACTGCCACTACATCTACCAGTACATATGTTGTTCACCACCTGAGTGAACAAATGCTTAGAAGAAGGCAAAGATAGCAGATGCCAAGGCCATGAATATTCTGGCTCAAACTATATCTGATGACATATTCCAAAAGGTGCCTGAGTGGACATCTGCCAAAGCTATCTGGGATTCTCTAAACCAAATGGTTGCTGGATTTGCAGATGAGAGAAAGGACAGGAGATCAAATCTCATCTCCCAGTATGAAAATTTCAAGAAATTAGAATCTGTGTCCGTGAGTGATATGTACAACAGACTAAGCTCAATCATCAATGAGCTAAAGACTCTGGACAAGGACATCACTCTTACTGAAGTGAATGACAAAATCATCATGTGCTTCCCTAGCTTATGGGATTCCAGAATATTGCCAATCAAGGAGTCCAGAAGCATAAATGAGATTTCCACTGAATCTCTTCTTGGAAAGCTCAAATCATATGAGCAACTGATAAAGTCAAGAGAAGCTGCAAAGCAGAAGACTCCTCCAGCAACAAGAAAGGAGCAAAGCATAGCTTTAAAAGCTTCAGAAGAGACAGAAGCTCCAACAGCAAGTGAAGAACCCTTGAGTCTCTTAGCCAAGAGATTTTACAAAATGGCAAAGAAGGACTTCAAAAGAAAGTTATCTAGGCAAGATGACAAGCCAAGGTATGACATGACACCCACTAAAGAAGTTGTTTGATTTGATTGTAGGAAAGCAGGACACTTCATATCAGAGTGTCTAGAAAACCAAAAGAAGGAGATAAGAAGAGAAAAGGACTCTAGAAAACAGAACTACAACAAGCCCTCCTCCAGCAAGCATAAAAGGAAGGAGAAAGGTTTCATTGCTAAGACCTGGAGTGACAAAGATGAAGAATCCTCATCTTCCAGCTCTAGTGAAGATGAAGAGGAGGCAAAGGCAAGGGAAGTTTGCCTTATGGATATCAATGCCTCCTACAACAAATCTAATGCTGAGGAACAAGCAGAAGAATCAGACAATGAAGAATCAGAATCTGAGGCAGATCAGGTACTGTCCTCTTTTAATTATAATTCAGATAGTTTTAAAACTGAATTCAAATCATTATGTATTGATTTAATTAACTCTGTGAAAGAAATTAAAACACTTAGAGAAAACCTTATTTCTTAAAACATTAAGTTAAAAGATAAATTAACTTTAGCCAATGAACAAATCTTATTATTAGAAACTGAATTGGCTGAAACAAGGCAACTTGAAGAATCCCTAAATGGGAGAAGCATCAAGTTGATGGACATCACAAGCACAGTGAATGCCATGCTAAATGACAAGCTGGGCTTAGGTGCTTCATCAAGCCAACCCCCACTAATTCAGAAGAATATGCTAACAACACCAATAAAATTTGTTTCAGAAAACGGTAAAGAAAAGATAGATAATAATAATAATGTTAAAAAAACAGAAGTAAAACCAAAGAATAAGAAAAGGAGAAAGAATAAGAGAAATCTTAATCATAATAATGTTCAACAGATTTCGTCGAACTCAGATCGACAAAATATGTACAGTTCGTCGAACTCAAGTCAACGAACTCTAAACGCAAACATTCATTATAATTATTCATTGAACTACGATTGACGAAACCAGTACGGTTCGTCGACCCAGGATCGATGATTTTGGGGCCCAGAGAATGAATACTTCCATTCTCTGAGTTTAGTTTGACGAACTCATCCTCATTCTTCGAACTCAGATCGATGAACTTATCAGAATTTGTCGAACCCAGTTCACTTTAGCAGAAACTTTAATTTTCCTAAAACTTATAATCAACCAAGATCTTCCATTGACCAATTTAATCAATGGATAATTCCACCAAGAAGATATCCTCCCTTAGTTTACAAAAATCCACCAGAATACTCTTACATTTCTAGTTTTAATTATGTAAAGAAAGAAGGACCCAAGGTAACATGGGTCAAAAAAGCTAATCTATTTTATTGCAGGTAAAAGACTATCCCACCACAGAGAACCAGTGTATCTAGATAGTGGCTGTTCAAAACATATGACTAGAAACAAGGACAACCTAATCAACTACAAGTCAAAGCTATGACCCAAAGTAATATTTGGTGATTCCAATTGTGGCCAGATAGAAGGATATGGAAAGGCCAAAATTAGAGCAGTCACCTTCAGAAATGTAGCTTATGTAAGTGGACTGAAGCACAACCTTATCTCCATAAGTCAGTTATGTGATGAAAGGTTTAAGGTATCATTTAATAAAACTTCATGTATTATTACTTCAGTAGATAACCAAGTAGTGTTAACAGAAACTAGAGTAGGAAAATTTATGTAGTTAACTTTGAGTTTGCTAAGACTGAAATTTGCCTGTTTAATCAAACTAGCAATAATAATGACCTTTGGCATAGGAGATTAGGACATGTAAACTTCAAAAATATTGCTAAACTCTCTAGGGACAACCTTGTTAGAGTATTGCCTTCTTGCTCCTACAAGAAGGAAAGCCTTTGCAGGGCTTGTCAGTTAGGCAAGCAAACTAAAAACAGCTTTAAATCTATAAATAAAAGTGACTCACCTAGAATATTGCACTTGCTACATATGGACATTTTTGGCCCTATTGTTGTACAAAGCCTAGGAGGAAAATCTCATACTTTAGTGATTGTAGATGACTTCTCAAGATTCACTTGGGTATTCTTTCTGAGATCTAAGTCAGATAACTTCAAGGTTTTGAGAGATTTTCTCAAGAACATACAGATTGAGTACTCTACTCCAGTTGCATTGATCAGAAGTAATCATGGTATTGATTTTGAGTCTCTTTTTATGCAAGAGTACTGTGAGAAGGAAGTTATCAGGCACTGCTTCTCAGCTCCTAGAACTCCTCAACAAAATGGGGTTGCTGTAAGGAAAAATAGAACTCTAATTGATTCCACATGCACATTACTTGTAGATGCTCATTTGCCCCTATCCTTTTGGGCAGAGGCTGTGAGCACAGAAAACTATGTACTGAACAGAAGTCTGATACACAAGCCTAAGCATAAGACTCCTTATGAGCTACTTAAAGGGAAAAAAACAAAAGTAGATTATTTCAAAATTTTTGTTAGCATTTGTTACATTCACAATAATAACAAGAAATACATTAGAAAGTTTGAAGCCGAGACTGAAATAGGAATTTTTCTTGGATATTCCCAAGTAAGCAAGGCTAATAGGGCATATAATAAATCAACTATGAAAATGGAAGAATCTATTCACATTTCTTTTGATGAAACTAACATGTTTTATAAGGAGAAGATTCCTTCTACCAGTGAGACTTTGCAGGAACCAAATTTGTGTGAGAAATTGGATGAATTGACCCTCACCAATGAGGCTGTTAGCCAACCTTCTCCACAAATTGCTAATGATAGTGAAGATGAAGACACTGAAATCAGTGTAGAGCCAACAACAGCTATAAATCCACAAGAGGAATTAATTCCCCAAGCTGTTGCTTAACCAAATCCTCCTACTGAATTTTTCACACTTAGAGATCACTCTGTATCTCAAGTGATTGGATACATTTCAATTGGTGTGCAGACAAGGCATCAACTCCACCAGGACATGATGCATGCCTGCTTCATATCTCAAACTGAGCCCAAATCCATTAAAGATGCTGAACAAGATCCATACTGGATTATTGCAATGCAAGAGGAGCTCAACCAATTTGAGAGATATATAGTTTGGGATTTAGTTCCAAGACCCAAAGACTACCCAGTCATTGGAACTAAATGGGTATTTAGAAATAAACTTGATGCTCAAGGTCTTATCATAAGGAACAAGGCCAGACTAGTTGCTCAAGGATACAGACAAGAGGACGACATAGACTATGACCAAACATTTGCACCTATTGCAAGGCTGGAAGCATTCAGGATATTTCTAGCATATGCAGCCTACAAGAAGTTCATAGTATATCAAATGGATGTCAAGAGTGTATTCCTTAATGGTGAACTTAAAGAAGAGGTCTATGTAGAACAACCACCAGGTTTTATTTCACCTACTCATCCCTCTTATGTTTTCAAATTGCATAAGGCTCTCTATGGTCTAAAGCAAGCTCCAAGATCTTGGCATGAAACCTTAACTAGCTTTCTCTTAGAGCATAAATTTTCTAGAGGCATAGTAGACAGGACTTTATTTATTAAGTATCATCATGATAAAATATTGTTAGTACAAATATATGTAGATGATATCATATTTGGTTTTACAGATTCCAAACTATGCAAAAGGTTCTCCAACCTTATGCATTCCAAGTTTGAAATGAGTAGCATAGGTGAGCTCTCCTACTTCCTTCATATTCAAGTGAAGCAGTCACCTGATGGAATCTTCTTATCCCAATCCAAATATACAAAGGAGTTGATAAAAAGGTTTGGGATGGCTGATGCTTCAGCAAAGAAAACACCTATGGCTACCAATGCTGTAATTGATTCTAATGAATATGGGAAACCTGTAGATCAGAAATTATATAGGGCCATTGTTGGGTCTTTGTTATATCTTACAACAAGTATACTAGATATTATGTTTGCTACGTGTCTTTGTGATAGGTTTCAGGTAAACCCTAAAGAATGTCACCTTATTTTCCTAAAAAAAATTTTGAGATATATAAAGAGTTGCCTTAATTTAGGACTCTGGTATCCAACTGAGTCAGAATTTGAGTTAACTGGATACTTTGATGCTGACTTTATTGGATGTAGAGTGGACAGAAAAAGCACATCAGGAACATGTCAGTTCCTTGGTGATAGGCTAGTGTCATGGTTTTGCAAGAAACAAACATCTATGTCTACTTCAACAGCAGAAGCTGAATATATAGCAGCTGGCAGTTGCTGTTCACAGATGCTGTGGATTTAAAACCAACTCCTAGATTATGGTGTCAACTTAAATAATTCAACTCTACTTTGTGATAACACAAGTGCAATTTCTATTGCACAGAATCCAGTACATCATAGTAGAACTAAGCATATAGATGTAAGACATCATTTCATTAGAGAGTGTGTAGACAAAAAGAATATTAATCTCACCTTTGTCTCTACTGATTTGCAAAAGGCAGATATATTCACCAAACCCTTGGATGAGAAGAAACATTTGTTCTTTATGAATCAGTAAGGTATGATCAATGGAGATGCATTAATTTAATTTCCTGTCTGTAGTCGAAGAATTTGCCACAGTTCGTTGAACGAAGATCGACGAACTGAGAAAAGTTCTTGAGAAATTCATCGACCTGAGATCGACGAACTCTCTGTTTGTGAAGTCTTATTCATAAAACATAGATCGATGATATCACTTCAAAAAATTTTGCCGACCTGAGAACGACAAAAACTTTTCCCTTCTTCTGACTGAGATCGACGAACTCTTTTGTCAATAAAATATTTCGTCGAACCCAGATCAAAGAATTTTTATTTTTCCTCGGACGGAGTCTGCCGCTTCATATTCTGAAAACCATATATCTAGGCTTTCTTCGAGCTCAATCTCGTGGTTTCTGTTCCCCTTGCACTTGATCTCTCTGTTTTCTTTTGCATGCGAACAATGGCGATTCCGGCGAGCTCTTTGGCATCGATGAAGTTTGACATGGGTTTCGACATCGATTTTGACTCATTCCAACATTCCGATCAAGTTTTTCTGGATATACTAAAACTCTTTGAGGACCAACAACTGAAAAACTTCATGACAAGCAGAATCAAGATAGCAGCAACAGAGATAAGAGAATGGGTATTTACCTCCTCAACTCTAGATGCAGACACAATGACCGGGATTATATCTGGTAACTTGATTTCTCTAACCACCACAGTGTTAACTGAAATTTTTGGTTTGATGAATGGTGATGAAGATATTGAAATGGATAGTATTGAGTATGATAACATGCTGATTAAAATGGGTCATGTTGGAGAAAACCCTAATAAATTACTAAAGAAGAATTTGTCGTCTGAATATAAATTCCTTGCTGATGTTGTCGGAAAAGTTTTGTTGGGCAAACACACAACCCATGACTACATTACCAGGCACCAGTTCTTGGTGATGTGTGTTGTGGTAAATAAGAAATCAGTTAACTGGGGAAAAATACTGTTTGATTTAACAAAGAAGAAGAATAATAAGAAAGAAGTATGTTTTAGAAGAGTACTGGTCATTTTCTTACAGAACAATGTAGCCGAATCCCTGGTTTTCCAGACCATTTTCATCAATTATTCCAAAAGGCTTACTTGTGCCTTGTTTGGAAGGTGGGAGAGGACTATCTCAAACTAACTAAGGCTTCAAACTCTTCTAGAGGTTTTGAGGGTATAAGAGCTGCAATAGCTGATCTCCCACCCCCGGAAGTTGTCCCCTCCACCAGCATTACATCCTCCCAGATACTTACACCTCCATCTCAACAACCATCCTCTTCTCCAACTTATACTCCCACACCAATTCAATCCCATACACATCAACCAACTCCACCAATTCCATCTCCTGAGCATCAACCCACACAAATTCAACACCTACCAACACTAGTTCCATATCCAGAACATACTACACCACCTCCATCCCCACTTCCTCCTCATCTTGATGGCATTCCCCTCAATAACCTCTCATCTATTCCATCTTTTAATCTACTCTCATCTCCCATAAATACTCCATCTCCTCATGATGAGCCAATGCTAGACATCACCACTTCCCCTTCATCATCCATCCTCCATCTTTCTATATCAACTCAGACACCCTATGAGTTTATGGAAATGGATTCCCCTTCCCTTCCATCTCTTCTAGAACTCCCCACTCCCCTCATCTCAAATCTTATAGCAGAGGCCATTAAACATCTTGCTGACTCTCTTGCATCCCTATCTGCCATCATCTCTGCTGCCTCCACTGTCCCTTCTTCTGGGGGCCTAGCTTCAGGACCCTCTAAAACCAGGCAGGGGGAGATACCCAATGCAGAAGCTCCAATTTCATCTCCTACAGTAGCTCCAGCTGCAGAAGTTCCAGCAGTTCCAGCAGTTGATGCTGATTTTGATGCTGATTTTGATTTTGATATGTTGTGTACAGATGCAGATATAAAAACTACAGAGATTATATTGTTGGTGATTGTATTATCAATCCCATAGTTGATTTATTTTAGTTATTAAATTCTTCTGATATAACCTATTTGAATCATCTTCCAGAAGTTTGCACAGAGCATTCTATGGCTATAGTCCCCTATACTTCCCTAATAGGCCCTGCAGTTGCTAAGCAACTAAAGGCAAGTTTTGCAGTAGCAGAGCCCCTAATAATATAAGCCCCCAAGGCTATTTCTCCTCCCATGGCTATCTCCCCTCCTACCTATAAGATGGATGATAGTCCTTTACCTAATCTAGATGATATTATTCTTATTGATATAACAGAAGAAAGTTTGAATGTTCTTGAAAGTATTACAGAAACAGAACTTCCAGTACAGCCTCAGGCTGAGAAACAGATATCCAAAGATATTCTGAAGGCAAATGATGCTCTATATGAAAATCCTCTAGGATCATCTGATGATGACAATAATGATGAAGACTCTGATGAGTCTGATGACTCAAAAGCAAAGAAGAAAGTTGCTAAGAAAAGAAAAGCTCCTTCTATGGCTGTTCCAAAGCCAAATCCCAATGCAGACACTCCCTACTACATCTTGCAGAATATCACTCCTTAACCAGGGATGCCTAATTGGATGTGGCTATCTAAGAATGAGCAGAAAGACAAGAAAATAGCAGAAGGTATGTTGGGTATCTCATCCACATGAACCCAGATTTGATGAAGTCACCCTGGAACTAAGATGAATTAAGTTGTATTTAATGCTTGGTTTGAGCTATATGTTTGCAGGAGTTTCACTGAGAAGTGTAGGCCAATGTCAGCCCACAGTGGGTCACCAAACACAGGAACTGTGCAATGTAATCCCTCAATGCATATTTCAAAGTGTTGACTCATGTGTTGTCTCTCTATTGGGATACACTTCATACTCAAGCTATTGGACAATGGGAAAGACATTGGAAGTTGGCTACTCTAGAAGAATCATTTTTTTCCAACATCAGAAAAATTCTAAGTGTTTTACTCGAGTAGTGCTTTCACCTACTCGAGTAGTCTGGGTATAAGCTACTCGAGTAGTTCTGCCTATATACTCGAGTAGACATAGTCATATACTCGAGTAGCTAAGTCACCTACTCGAGTAGATCAAGTCATATACTCGAGTAGCATGCTTATATACTCGAGTAGATCACTCTTTATACTCGAGTGCCATAAGGGTTTTCTCATGTAAATTTCTCTAAGTCATATACTCGAGTAAGTATACTCACATACTCGAGTAGATAGGTATATACTCGAGTAGTTCATTTTACCTACTCGAGTAGTTCCCGTGTCACCCGTGTACCTTGCAATTTCTCTTCTCCAGAATTTTTCTAAGTCTATTACTCGAGTAGAACCTTCACCTACTCGAGTAGGTTACTTCCTCTCGAGTAGTTTAGTTCAACTACTCGAGTAGTTGTCAGCTGACCTCTTCAGAAGTTTTTCTAAGTATTTCACTCGAGTAGTTCTTCATGTACTCGAGTAGGTTATGTAATATACTCGAGTAGCTCTTCCAAGTACTCGAGTAGTTCCTCTATATACTCGAGTAGGTCTCTTAGTATACTCGAGTAGTTCTGTCTATATACTCGAGTAGTTCTGTCTATATACTCGAGTAGTTGATCTCTATATACTCGAGTAGTCTGTTTATTCTTACCCGAGTATGTTTTTCATCATATACTCGAGTAGCGATTCAACTACTCGAGTAGTTATTCACTTACTCGTGTAGTTGGCCATATATTCCCGAAAATTTTCTAAGTCATTTTTCTGACGGGATTTTTCAAATCACGCGACATGATTGGTCCACGTGTGCATCATTAAGACCGATTATGACCGTTAGTCTCTCCTATATAAAGTCCTATCAGAAAATGACAAACCCTAAGTTTTTCTCAAAGCTTTCTTGTAATCTATTTTTCGAGAAAGATTCTTCAGCCGCCTCTCTGACTCTCGCGAAACGGAAGCCGTCGCCGCCGCCTTCTTCTCCGTCCAAAGCTTTGACTTTCAGAGGTCTATTCTGAAGAAAAGTTACAGATCGAGATCGACTTCACTGTTCATTCTCTCTCTCGATTTTTGTAAAAGGAAGTAGATCCAGATCGAGGCCGAGACCTTCTTCACCGATTTCTGAAAAAGCTGCAAAGTTGAAAAGAAGAAGATCCAGGCCATTTCCTTCAGATCTGAGTGATTTACTGTTTGTTTTCTTGTAAACACTTTATTAATCTTGTAGGAGAAATCTTCTCCGAGTGTAGGAGTTTGTTTTCACTCCGAGTTTGTAGGAAGTGCGATCTTCCGAGGTGTAGATCCGTTTTGTTTGGATCGAGTTTGTAGGAACCTTGTTCCGAGGGTGGGATCGATTTTTGATCCGAGATAGTGGAGTAGCCGAGTCTAGTTGATTGCTAGATCGGTGAGGGAAAGTGGATGTACCCAAGGTTGGGGAACCACTATACATCTTGTGCCGTCTGTGATATTGGTAGATATTTCTGTGCAGTGCTCTAATTAATTTTTATTCCGCAAAAGACGCACAAACCACCTATTCACCCCCCTCTAGGTGATTTAGGTCGACAACAGTTTTCCTTCAATTGGTATCAGAGCCAGGTTGATCGTTAAAAGGCTAACACCTTGATCAGATCCAGATCTGTTGTCTGAAAAACTCTACCATAAAATGGACAAGGGCAAAGATTTCGCCAAGCTTCCTCTGTGCAACAAAAACAACTTTCCCATGTGGAAAGAAAGGATAACATTTTTCATGGAAGCTGTGGATCCAAGGATCTTCATGATCGTCTAAGAAGGTCCTTACATTCCCATGACTATGTCCACTATCGACCCTACCAAGAGAGTTCCCAAGAAGCTAATGGATCTCGATAAAGATGAGATTGCACTTGTCTCTCTCGACAAGAAAGCTAAAAACATAATAGCAAGTGCAGTCGATGACTCGATGCTGCAGAATTTGATTCACTGTCAATCAGCTAAGGAGATGTGACACTCCTTAGTCACTTTGATGGAAGGGACTGAAGAAGTAAGGGATGATCGGAGATCCCTCCTCAATCAAAAATATAAAGCGTTCCGACAAGGGAACAAGGAAACAATTGCCGACACTTTTGAGAACTTTTTCAAGATTGTAAATGGCCTAAGGGTGTATGGCCGTGTCTTCACAAACGGAGAACTGAATGACGAATTCTTGAGATCTCTAACCAAGGAATAGGATAACAAGGTATGTTCCATCACAGAGTTCGGGAAGCTAGCTGAAACGAACCCGCAAAATCTCTTTGGAAAGCTTATGTCTTATGAACTCCAAATCAATACAAGAAAAGCTAAAGAAGAGAAGGGCAGGTCTGCTCTAAAGGAGAAATCTGTCGCTCTGAAGGCAGACACCTCCAGAAAGACTAAGGCTGCCTCCCCTGCTCCAGCTCCAGAAGTTGATGAAGAAGAAGAAACATTAGAGCCCAGCACCTCAGGCTCTGAACTATCTGAAGGAGAGTTCTCCTTGCTCTCAAGGCAATTCAAGAAGTTTCTTAATAAAAAGAAACAATGGAAAGGCAAGGATGCCTCACACAGAAGATCGTGGCGCGATGACGATCGACAAAGAAAAGGCTCAGGCAACCACGACAGGTATAACACTAAACAGAACAAATACATTTCAACTGACATCATTTGCTACTGTTGCAATAAGCCAGGTCACGTCATTGCTGACTGCCCCCACAAGAAGAAGGAGGGTGGCAAAAGGAAAGATAAGAAATCCTCACACAACAGAAGGAGGAAAGAGAAGAGGCTCATAGCCAAAAGGAGCAAGACTCTTAGCGACTCCGACTCCTCAGAGTCAAGCGAAGAAGAGGAAGCTTACTTTGGGCTAATGGCTCAAACAGATGATGAACAAGAGCCCCAGTTCACTGGGAAGGTAAACTCTCACACCCCTCTCTCAGAGTCTGAAGTCTCTGAACATGATTGCGAGAGCAGCTCCTCTGACGATGAGTCAGAATTGATGGCCCAGTATAAGGAGTTAATCATGGCTTACGACAAATGTCGCCGAGTCGTGAAGACTCAGGCTAAAGAGATCAAATCTCTAAAAGCCGAAGAGAGCAACTTGAGAGAGAAAGTTGCAAAGACTGACTCCCTCGAAGAAAGCTTCAATAATGCTATTGAAGAATACAATAAGGCTCTCGAGTACCTTGACCTGAAGGAGAAGATCATCAAAGGTTTGGAAGCCGAACTTACGACTGAAAGGAAACTTGTTGAGAGTTTTTCTAAGCCCAAGACGGTTCTTCCATTCGTTGCTGAATTCTCAGCAAAGGCCAAGGGAGCTGGACTAGGCCACGAAGAAGCTCCTAGTAAATCCTCTAGGAGAAACAAGAACCAACGAAAAAATAAGGCCGCCAAAAAGGCCTCAGCCGAAGAAAAGGGAAAAGCCCCTCTGAATCAAACCACATTCAGAAAGGTCATCTTTCCAACAAATGAGTTTGATTTTGACTCATCATACGGGCACTTTGCTAGGCCTACTCATGTAGAGCCAAAGTCCAGCTATCAAGGATGGGCTCGACCCCGAAACTTTGGCGAAAGTGTCTTTAAGGCACCTTATGAAGAAGTTGTTCTTCAGAGCTATGGCCCTTTCAATCATGGGCATAACTTCAAGAACGCACCAAAGACAAAGCCTGCTGTAGAAAATCCTATAAAGGAGAAGAAGCCATGTGATTGCCATCACCATGAGGCATCTTCCTCCAAGAATGCTACCCCTGCTAGGCCAAAGTTCCAAAAGGTCAAGTAGGAGATTTTAAGGCAAAGGTACAACAGATTTGACTGTTGGTGCTGTGGCAAGATTGGTCACTTCGCCATAGATTGCTGGTTCAATTCCAGAAACGCTGCAACCCCTCATGTCAGCAATATGAGAAAGACCGCTCATAATGCCAACACTCGTAGGGGGAGCACTCTAACCCGAGACCAAGGACCCAAACGTGTTTGGGTTCCTAAGGCAAATTGATTGTAATTGCAGGGATGTCCAAAGGCCAACAAAATGCCTATCTGGTACTTGGACAGCGGATGCTCTCGGCATATGACCAGGACGAGAAGACTCATTCAGAACTTTACTCCAGTCGTGAACGGACCAAAGGTCATCTTTGGAGGTTCAGACCATGGAATTACTAGAGGCTATGGTATGATTACTAACGGCAATGTATCCTTCTCGGATGTGGCCTATGTTGAAGGATTGGAACACAATCTCATTAGCATAAGCCAACTCTGCGACAAAGGATACATAGTTGAGTTCCATGCTGATAAGTGCTTGATAAAATCCGTTGACAATATGGAAATGATTCTATCCGGCACTCGAAGCAGGAATATTTTCTGTTTAAATTTCATCTGTATAGATTCCTCCACCCCAGTGTGTCTTTTGGCAAAAGATAGTGCGTCTCTTGGTGACCAATGGCACAAGAGACTAGCACATATTAATTTCAAAACAATTAATAAACTATTTTCAATGAACTTGGTACGTGATGCCCCAAATGTCAAATGCGTCAAAGACAGACCTTGTCATGCATGCGTAAAAGGCAAGCAAACAAGGGCTACCTTTAAGAGCATTGTTGGCAAAGACTCTAACAGATGACTCCATCTATTGCACATGGACTTGTTTGGTCCACTGCAGATTAGAAGTTTGGGAGGCAAGGAATATACATTGGTAATTGTTGATGACTACTCGCACTTTGCGTGGGTGTTCTTTCTGAAACACAAGTCAGATACCTTCGATATCTTTACCAATTTTGTCAGGGAAGTCCAGAATGAATACAATTGCTCCATAGTCAAAATCAGAAGTGACAACAGAACAGAGTTCAAATCTGGGGCCATGACAGAATTCTGTGAAAGCCTAGGTATCTTTGATGAGTTTTCCTCTCCTCGTACTCCACAACAAAATGGAGTGGCTGAGAGAAGCAACAGAACACTCATAGAGGCCTACAGGACCATGTTGAGTGATGTCTCACTACCGGAGTACTTCTGGGCTGAGGGCGTCAACACTGCATGCCACGTGCAAAATCGAGCACTCATAAACAAAGACCACAATAAGACTCCTTACGAACTTCTGAAAGGCAGAAAACCAACAGTCGCTTACTTTAGAATCTTTGGCTGCAAATGCTTCGTACTTAACAATGGGAAGTATCATACCACCAAGTTCAGCGAAAAGAGCTTTGAAGGTATTTTTGTAGGATATAGTAGACATAGTAAGGCATACAGGATTTTCAATAGAAAAGCCCTGATGGTGGAGGAATCGATACATGTTGTATTTGATGAGACGTGCTTGCTGCAAAGCAATCCGTCTAGTGTGCTCATTGAAGATGCAGGTGAAAAGCTGAAAGAAACTAGCTTGGATGATCAGTCCGAAGAAGAAGGCGAGAAGTTCATTAAGATCACCACTCCCACTCCCATTGGAGAGGCTGATGATCAAAATGAAGAAGTCATCCAGGATGAAGAAATCACTCCGGTGCTTGAAGATATTCCAGATGCAAGGACCTAAGAGCTCAGACATCTGAAGGATCACCCCATGGACCAGATCATAGGAGATCCCCGGCACGGTGTCAGAACTCGGAGAGGTACAACTAATGAGAATCTTCATTTGAGTTTTCTCTCATAGGTTGAACCAAAGAAATTTGAGGAAGCAAACTCAGACGCATCGTGGATAATGGCAATGGAAGAAGAGCTAAATCAGTTCAAGCGCTGCAATGTATGGATACTGGTTCCAAGACCCAAGGGAAAGAACATCATTGGAACAAAATGGGTCTTCAGGAACAAGATGGATGAAGACGGGACTATCATAAAGAACAAGGCCAGACTCATCGCTAAAGGATATAGTCAAGAAGAAGGAATCGACTTCGACCAGACCTATGCTCCAGTGGCCAGGCTGGAGGCAATAAGGTTGTTCCTAGCATATGCTGCCTTCAAAGGCTTCACCGTCTATCAGATGGACGTGAAGTCGGCCTTCCTGAATTGTAACCTAAAGGAGGAAGTGTATGTGGAACAACCTCCAGGTTTCATTGATCCTAACCTTCCCGATCATGTCTATTTCCTGCACAAGGACCTATATGGTCTGAAACAAGCTCCTCGAGATTGGTATGAAACGCTGTCTACCTTTCTACTTGAGAACAAGTTCACAAGGGGAAAGATAGACAAGACATTATTTCTTAGGGAAATAAAAGGCAAGATTTTGCTAGTGCAAATCTATGTCGACGACATTATCTTTGGCTCTACAGATAACCACCTCTGCAAAAAGTTCTCAAAACTTATGCAAGTGAAGTTTGAAATGAGCAGTATGGGCGAGCTGAAGTATTTCTTAGGGCTTCAAGTGAAACAATCTAAAGATGGAATTTTCATCTCACAGACCAAATTCACCAAAGAGCTCATTAAGAAATTCGGAATGGAGAACGCAACCTCTATGAGGACTCCAATGGGCTCAACTATGTCTCTGGACAAAGATGAAAAAGGGAAACCTTTTGATGAAACCAAGTATAGAAGCATAATTGGATCCTTGCTCTACCTTACTGCCAGTAGGCCTGACATAATGTTCTCAACATGTGTATGTGCTAGATTTCAGGTGAACTCTAAGGAATCTCATTACGCTGCTGCAAAGCGGGTCCTGAGATATCTTAAAGGCACACCAAATCTTGGCTTATGGTACCCAAGAAGTAATGACAGCGAACAAATTGGATTTTGAGATGCAGATTTTGCAGGGAGCAAAGACGACCGGAAAAGCACCTCTGGGACTTGCCAATTTTTTGGAAGAAGGCTAATTTCCTGGAGTAGCAAGAAGCAGAACTGTGTCGCAATCTCAACGGCCGAGTCAGAGTACATCTCTGCAGGCAGTTGTTGCGCACAGTTGCTATGGATAAAGATTCAGTTCGAGGACTACAACCTGCAGTTCAAGGATATACCCTTGTACTGTGACTCCTCCAGCGCAATTGCAATAGCCAACAATCCAGTCTCTCACAGCCGGACAAAGCACATTGAGCTAAGGTACCACTTCATCCGGGAACATGTGGAGCATGGAGACATAGATCTCCAATATGTGCCTACCGATAGGCAAGTTGCAAATATCTTTACAAAGCCACTGGACGAGACCAAGTTCTCGTTCTTCAAGACAGAGCATGGGATGCTCAACAAGGAGGACTAAAGAAGGCTGAATGACTAATAAGCAAGTATTTGCAAAAGGGTTAGTCACAAATCCACTCTCTCTCAACTTTTTTCAATATTCCACTCGAGATGTATGAGACCTACTCGAGTAACTAAAGGCTTACTCGAGTATATGAAAGAACCTACTCGAGTATGTGTACTGACCTACTCGAGTACCTAAAGATCTACTCGAGTGCATTTCTGACCTACTCGAGTAAGTCCAGATCTACTCGAGTAAGTTTCTGACCTACTCGAGTAAGTCGATACCTACTCGAGTAAGTCTCTAACCTACTCGAGTAAGTCCTTTTCTACTCGGGTAGTTTTTCTTACATACTCGAGTAGCTCCAGTCCACCTACTCGAGTAGCTCCTTTATCTACTCGAGTAGCCTGTCTCTCTCTCGATTTCCTGTTTTTCAAAATTTGTTCTATTCGCCACGCAAGGCTAGATGCCGCCTCTTTACTTAAATTAATTAGCGGAAATTGAAGAGTTATATATATATATGAAATTCTGAAAACATCAAACCTACTCGAGTTCTTTCTGTCTCTTGAGTACTCTGTCTCTTCGTCTACCCTGCCAACTCGCCTCCGCCGAAGCTGCAGAGCTTTCTCTCTCTCTAGTCTCCTCCAGACGGTTGCATCCATGGCGACTTCTCACAAGATTGGCGTGGGCTCCGAACTCGTCACCGACGGTATTGCAGAACTTTCCGACGATTTCCACAACCTCCTCAATCTTCTCGACACCGCCGGCCTATCCTTCACACTCCAAGAACCCTGTCGCGTTCTCTTCCCCGCAGTTGTAGAATTCTTCACAAACCTCAAGGTTCGACGCAACGTCACAGTACTAAAATCAACAGTTAAGGGTCTGAAACTACAGTTCACCAAGACCTCTGTCTCTCAACTTCTCCATTTACCTATTGTTGATGAAGAAGATGATCTGGATGCTGAAGATTCTGACCGAACAGCACTATTCTGTGGTATTTCTCCTGAAGCTCAGTATATTAAGAGGTCCGATATGAATGCAGAAGAGAAATTCCTTGTTGATGTCATTGGAAAAATCTTACTGTGCAAGACTCACTCAATCAGAGAAATTTCTTCATACTTCTTTGATATAATGCAAGCAATTGTTTGCCACAAGAAATTTCAATTTGGTATGCTGATTTTGGACAAGATAAAGGACAGCATGAAATCCCCCAATTACGCAAGAATTATATCTCTGCTCCTTCATGAAACCAATCCTGAAGTTTTCAACTTCTCAAAAGGGACTCCTCTTCACCACATGAAGAAGGTCTCCATCTCCTCAATTCAGAGATGGGATCTCAAGCTCTAGAACTCTACCCAAGCTGCACAGGTTTTAGAGATTCCAGAAGTTCTAGCTGCAAAGGACAGGACTCCATCTCCCTCTCCTCATCATGTGGCCAGCTCCTCTGGTGCACCAAGTGAGGGGGAGCCTGCTCCTTCTACTCCAGTCAGGCAACCCTCTCCTCAGCCAGAGATTCCATCCCTACCTCATACTCCAAAGAGTCCGGCCAATTCCTCAGATCAAGTACCTCAAGACACTCTTTTGTCCACAGCTGCTGCCATAGATGACATGATTGCAGAGCTCACTGAAGATGTGCTTCCCCCTCCTCCTCTATCTCCTCCAACTCCAACCACTAAACTTCACAAAGACTTGTCTCCAGTACAGTATCCTGCCCATTCTCCAGCAAGAACTCCAAAACCTTCTCCTCCTCCTCCAGCAGATGAGCCAGACACCATCCACATTTCTGATGAGCCTTCTCCTGCGCCAGCTGAGGCCCCTCTCAGAAACCTTGACTTCTCCATTCCCCATGATACAGAAGAACTGGATGCTGCCACTCATACCACCAGAGCTCTCAGCTTAGTGATCATTGAAGAAATAGCTCCCTGGGTAACTCCTCCTATCCCTACTGCTGCTCCCTCTGCTGCTGCTGCTACAGGTTCCTCCTCCTCAGATTTGCTGCAAAGTATTACCTTTCTTCTTCAAGAACAAAGACATTATTTTGACACCTCTCTCAAAGTGGTCACTGACAAGGTCACTGCTCTTGAAACTTAGATGAGCAGAGTTTTTGCTGAAATTCAGCATAACACTGATAAGCTAAAGTACCTATTCCAACTTGGTGGTAAAGCTATTGACCATACTATCACTAGTATTGGCAATGTCATGGAACAAGGTGTCACCTTGGCAAACAATCAGATTGAGCTAGATAAGAGGACTGAAGCCAACAAGATGACAATCTGTGAAGAAGTTGGCACCTTCAAAGATGACACCATAGAGAAAGTATCTGTTGAAATTAGAAAGGGGGAGGGGTTGATAAAAGAACTCAAAGAACAGGTAGAAAAATCTAATGCTCAGAAGACAGTTGAATGGGAAGCTCATATAAAGACCATTCATGATGATGTGCTTGCCCAGATACAGAGTGTCAAATTTCACACCTATGACACTACTGTCTGGATGCACAACCAGATTTTGCCAGATCTTGCAGTTGATCCAAACATCATTCCCCATCATCTCAACCCTCTGGCCACAGATGCTACTGCTCCAGTTGTTCCTCATCAACCCATCTTCTCTCCCAGGCCTGGAGACTCAGTTGCTCCACGAGATACTTATGTTCCAGGCTGGGAAGATGATCCTACTGATATATTCCTTCAAGCTCCTCCAGAGATCAGAACCAAGAAGAAAAGGAAATATGGTGAAGGCCCCTCTGCCAGCAGGACAGCTCCTTCTAAGGCCCCTATACATGCTGAAGCCTGGTCTCCAACTTCAAAGTCTCTCATCTTGGACACACTTAGGTTGGTCATGGATCACAATGAGAACAGGAACATGCACTACAGTTCCCAAGAATGGGAGTTATATGAGAAGTCTATGCTGAAAAGGAAGATTCATGATAGAGAATTTGGGAGAAATAACCCTGCTGCTCCTCCAAGGCCTCCTAAGTACTTCCCAAAGCCATTCAGTTACCTATGGAGACAACAAGAGAAGGTGGATAAGCTGCAATTCCAAGCCCAAACCTAAAAAGATGATGAGAAATTGAAATGACGAGAGTAGATTTGATGTTTTTTTGGAAATTTATATATATACAATTCTTCACTCTGTCTAATTAACTTTTTCATTATCCTTTGCTTACCTGCTCATATTTTTCTACTTAGTTTCTTTTATGTCCATAATTCACCTTAGTGTAAAGGGTTCTGACTTCAACAAATAGGGGGAGATTGTTGGGTATCTCATCCACATGTACCCAGATTTGATGAAGTCACCCTGGAACTAAGATGAATTAAGTTGTATTTGATGCTTGGTTTGAGCTATATGTTTGCAGGAGTTTCACTGAGAAGTGTTGGCCAATGTCAGCCCACAGTGGGTCACCAAACACAGGAACTGTGCAATGTAATCCCTTATTGCATATTCCAAAGTGTTGACTCATGTGTGGTCTCTCTATTGGGATACACTTCATACTCAAGCTATTGGACTATGGGAAAGACATTGGAAGTTGGCTACTCTAGAAGAATCATTTTTTTCCAACATCAGAAAAATTCTAAGTGTTTTACTCGAGTAGTGCTTTCACCTACTCGAGTAGTCTGGGTATAAGATACTCGAGTAGTTCTGCCTATATACTCGAGTAGACATAGTCATATACTCGAGTAGCTAAGTCACCTACTCGAGTAGATCAAGTCATATACTCGAGTAGCATGCTTATATACTCGAGTAGATCAATCTTTATACCCGAGTGCCATAAGGGTTTTCTCATCTAAATTTCTCTAAGTCATATACTCGAGTAAGTATACTCACATACTCGAGTAGATAGGTATATACTCGAGTAGTTCATTTTACCTACTCGAGTAGTTCCCGTGTCACCCGTGTACCTTGCAATTTCTCTTCTCCAGAATTTTTCTAAGTCTATTACTCGAGTAGAACCTTCATCTACTCGAGTAGGTTACTTCCTCTCGAGTAGTTTAGTTCAACTACTCGAGTAGTTGCCAGCTGACCTCTTCAGAAGTTTTTCTAAGTATTCCACTCGAGTAGTTCTTCATGTACTCGAGTAGGTTATGTAATATACTCGAGTAGCTCTTCCAAGTACTCGAGTAGTTCCTCTATATACTCTAGTAGGTCTCTTAGTATACTCGAGTAGTTCTGTCTATATACTCGAGTAGTTCTGTCTATATACTCGAGTAGTTCTGTCTATATACTCGAGTAGTTGATCTCTATATACTCGAGTAGTCTGTTTATTCTTACCCGAGTATGTTTCTCATCATATACTCGAGTAGCTATTCAACTACTCGAGTAGTTATTGACTTACTCGTGTAGTGGGCCATATATTCCGAAAATTTTCTAAGTCATTTTTCTGACGGGATTTTTCAAATCACGCGACATGATTGGTCCACATGTACATCATTAAGACCGATTATGACCGTTAGTCTCTCCTATATAAAGTTCTATCAGAAAATGACAAACCCTAAGTTTTTCTCAAAGCTTTCTTGTAATCTCTTTTTCGAGAAAGATTCTTCAGCCGCCTCTCTGACTCTCGCGAAACGGAAGCCGCCGCCGCCGCCTTCTTCTCTGGCCAAAGCTTCGACTTTCAGAGGTCTATTCTGAAGAAAAGTTACAGATCGAGATCGACTTCACTGTTCATTCTCTCTCTCGATTTCTATAAAAGGAAGTAGATCCAGATCGAGGCCGAGACCTTCTTCACCGATTTCTAAAAAAGCTGCAAAGTTGAAAAGAAGAAGATCCAGACCATTTCCTTCAGATCTGAGTGATTTACTGTTTGTTTTCTTGTAAACAATTTATTAATCTTGTAGGAGAATTCTTCTCCGAGTGTAGGAGTTTGTTTTCACTCCGAGTTTGTAGGAAGTGCTATCTTCCGAGGTGTAGATCCGTTTTGTTTGGATCGAGTTTGTAGGAACCTTCTTCCGAGGGTAGGATCGATTTTTGATCCGAGATAGTGGAGTAGCCGAGTCTAGTTGATTGCTAGATCGGTGAGGGAAAGTGGATGTACCCAAGGTTGGGGAACCACTATACATCTTGTGCCGTCTGTGATATTGGTAGATATTTTTGTGCAGTGCTCTAATTAATTTTTATTCCGCAAAAGACGCACAAACCACCTATTCACCCCCCTCTAGGTGATTTAGGTCGACAACAGTTTTCCTTCAAGGTACTTTCCTTCTCCTCCTTCTCAAAGGAATTGGAGAGGTCCTCCTCCTCCTCCTCCAGCTGTTGGTGCTTCAGGGAATATTTCTCAAAGATCTACCTCCTTCACTCAGACTTACCAAAGTCAACATGACAGATCTTCAAGATCTCATTTTCAAGCAAGTAGTCAGCAGAGACATTCAAGCAGCAGCAGACAGCAACAACAACATCAGAAGCCAGACAAGCAATAAATATCATCTGAAATTGATAAGTCTGAAAAGTATAACAGCCCCAAAAGGCCAGAATCTCCTCCAATCCCTTTTGTGGATCCTGAACAAGAAATAACTGCTAGAATGGCCAGATTTCAAGAACTGGTTGGACTCTCCATGATTAACAAAGCTAAAGCTGAAGGTAGAGATCCTTCTCAGTACTCTACAATGTCATCCTATAGAAAAGAATAATTAAAAAGGTATGACAAAGATAACAAGTTTTTCAATGTAGATGCTTATATGAATCTGCATCCAGAGGCTGTAGTACCAAGAGCAACTTCTCTCAATATCATTGGAGCAACAGACATGACTATGTCAAAAAGAGAAGCTACCAATTCCAACAGAGAAATCAAATTCAGACAGCCCTCTGAAAGTTTTAACAAAGCTGATAAAGAGAAGGCCAAGAAGAACAAATGAATATTTTGTTTAGTTTTTATATTTCTGAACTCTATTTATTTGAACTATCACAAAGCTCATGTTATGAACATATCTGCTGAATATTTTTAATTTTCTGCCAGATATATTTTATTTTGCTTTGTGATTATTTTCTTTTATTTATGTTAGTGACCTCACCCAAATAGGGGGATATTGTTGGATCCCTAGTTGAATTTGGGCTAGGTTCACTAACTAGGTTAAGTTGACCTCGATGATATTCGAGTTCAGATCGACGAAATCTGGAGTTCAACTTCAACAAATTCTTTCCAGTTTATTTTTGCTGAACTCAGCACGACGAAGATAGATTCTGTGCTGGACAAACTTGGACCGCAGAATTGGCAAGTTATTCGCAGAACGCAGTTTGATGAGCTCAGGTCGACAAACAGGATTTCTCAACTCGACGAACATGGATCTTCGGTCGACGAAATATGTTCAGAGGTCGATGATTTCTATCCAAGCTAGACTTAGAGTTTTTCCTCATTTCTTTCCTTATTCCATATATTATTTAGCAGTGATTTCCTGAGTAATTAATGCACATATTCTCTTGAATATAGCCGTTATTGGCAGTATTAATTATGTTCTTCATCAGGGTTAATTACTTGCTTACTTTATTGGGACAGTTGAGAAAACTCATTAATGACAATAATCTCCAGCCATTTTTCATTCTCCAGACAATCAGCAATCAATGCTTGGAATTCAAAATTTCAAAGGAGAATTCGACAGCAGAATATAAAAGAGTTTTTCTCTTTTCAGATGCTAGCAATACAGATAATAAGAAGAATAACCAGAGAACTAACAAAGAATATACAAATACAAAAAAATCTCTTTGAAGAAAAAAAACATGTTTTCCCCTTGTACTTTCTGAAGACTGAAGAAGAACAACAATCAAACATCAAGAGTCTTCATAAACTTCAACTCTAGGAATATTCAAGGACAACAAAATCTGAATCAGTCAGAAGATTCCTGGATATTTCAAGTCAAGGCTGAAGACCTACACCCTGAGCAAGGCTCCAAGTGATTTCAGAAGAAGCTTTGACACCAGCAATCCACTGGTCTTCTCTGTTGATTAGAGAAAGAGAAGACACCATCACCTCTCTCACCTCCTGTATAAAGGGTTTATTAACTCCCTTCAAAAGTTTATTCTTGGTTTTTGGGCACTTGATCAAAAGCTCAAAGCGTTGTGAGATCTCCCTAGAAATAGATCTTGTGGTGGCAGTCACCTGATCAAAAACCTGTTAGTGGATACTTACCAATGTAGTAGAAGAGTGGATTCACCTAGGTTGGGGAATCACTATAAAATTCTTGTGTGGTCTGGTTGCCTATTTTGTTTCTGTTCTTGCTTTGCTGTGATAGATAAGTTTGCTATGATAGATTGCTATGTTGTGATAGTTTTGCTTCGGATGCATTCCTTTTTCTATTACTACTATAGTATCACCTATTTTATTACTCTGATATATTTAAAAACAGCCAAAAGTTTTAATTACTCTATTCACCCCCCCCTCCCCTCTAGAGTAAATCAGATCTATCCCCTTTCTTTCACTAACTCTTGACTAAAGAGCTTGCCAATAGTCTTGTGATTCAAGTGAGCTAGTATCTTGTGCCACTGGACAAAATATGAGACTTTTGCATTTGCTACAAGACAAATAGGAGAATCTGAGTCCAAACATAGAAAGTTTAAACAGTTAACCTTTCCACTCCTAGTGTCTATCAATATGACCCCTTTGTCACCTGACCTCCTAATCAGGCACTCATCCTTATGGAAGACAATAACATAGCCAAGATCAGAGAGATGGCTTCTGCATATAAGGTTGTGTTACAACCCTTCAACATAAGCTACTTTTGTGATTGTGACTATGCCATTGGTAAACTTACCATAGCCTCTAGTTACCCCTCTATCAGAACCAACAAAGATAACCTTGGGTCCATTTTTCACTGGGTTGAACTCCTTCAAGTTGTTCCTTGTCCCAGTCATGTGCCTAGAACAACCACTGTCCAAGTACCATATTGGGGTATGACCACTTGAACTAACCTGCAATAAGAAATTTTCTTTACCTTAGGACCCCAATTTCTATTGGGTCCTAGGTGCACATTAGTTTGAAACTGAACATATCCACCAGCAAGTTTTCTGATTGTTGGACTGACTCTAGTTTTAACCATATTAGGATTGTGCCAGCAGTTAATGGCAAAATGGCCTACCTTGCCACAGCTCCAACAATCATGTATATTGTATCTTCTTTTCTGTATAGGTATTGTAGATGGTTTGACTGCAGTCTTGACAGAAGGAAGAAGTGCAATAGCCATTTTCTGATACCTTTTAGCATGGATCTGACTGAAGATTAGTCTGCTTGTTGTATTGTATGGCATGTTCTGATTCCCATCAGCTGCACATTTCTTTTCAGACAGTGTACACTTTATAGCATCAGAAACAGCCATATCAGGCACGTTTTAGACTGACCCTTAGTCAAATTATGTGCTGACAAGTTCTGAAAATTGGCTGCTGCCACATTTTTGAGAGACGGGGATGTAGCAACAAAAACAAATGGTCCATGATGGGCCATTTGAATTTCTTCATGGGCATCCTTAAAGGCACTTACCCTGTTATACCTTCCTCAATGGCTGAGAACATCTTTTGTTCCACTTGTGAAGCACCATTCATATAGTGACCATATATACTTTCCTGGTCATACCTATTTGAAGGTAATATCACCCGCTTGAATAGGTTAGGTAGCCTAGATGCCATAGCCACAACTAGAACTTTCCCTTTCTCTTTGGGATGTGCAGGTCTTGTGTTATCCTTGAATCCCAACCCCTTCTTATCCTTTTGTGAGGAGAAGGAATCTATCAAGGGTAACACTGTATTGTGCTGAGAGAAACTTGCCACAATACCTTTCTCCCTCGGGATCTTTTCTTCAAGATCTCTAATGAGACTATTCTTGATCTTGATAGTCTCTATCTGGATGCCTGACAGGATTTTTAGTTGACTGAGTTCCCTCATTGTCTGATTCAGCATAGAGTCTATTTCAGTAAGTTGAGAAGCAGCAGGCTGAAGAGACAAAATCTCCTTAGCCTGGTTCTTAGTCAACTTCTTGCATTTCTTAAAGGCATCCATAAGTTCACTATATTTGTCAATCAGTTGATTGACATCACCTTCTGAGCATGAATCATCTTCACCATTATATGAAGAGGCTTCTACATAGGGACTTGTCTCACACCTAGACATAAAACTAGATAGGGAATATACTTTACTTTGACCAGTCTGATCCTGGATTCCCTCTTCATCAGTCATTGCCATCATCCCATGGCAGCTGTAGGTATCTTCTTCATCATTATCCACCTTTGAGTCACTCTCTAATAGTGTCATAGGGTCCCTAACTCCTATCCTTGCAGCAAGATAGTCTTTGTCTACTGAAACAGTTTCCTGTTTAGCAACAACAACTAGCCCAATGTTGGCTTCCTCTTCTTCAGACTTTGATGATGATGAGTCTATCTAGATATTCTCTTTCTTAGCCGCAAGGGACTTTTCTTTCTTTATCTTATGCTTTTGGTGAGATTTCTTCTCACCATCCTCTCTTCTCATCACAGGGCAATCATCAATGACATGCCCTGACTTGGTGCAGCAGTAATAGACAATATTAGAAGAATTTTGTTTACTGGGTTTAGAGCCATACCTATCCTCCTTGGAGGTTTTCTTCTAGTGATGAGTGATGGCTCCGATATTTATAGGGTTTTTCGGACTCATCTGAGCTTGTTTTTTGCACTCGTGGACCGCATTTCAATAGGTATTCAGTTATATTTGCATCAGCTGGTCTATTACCATTTTGTGCACTGTTTTGGCCCAAGGGTGTGCAATTGCGCATTCTGTTATTGGGGGTAAGCACATGGTGCTCCTCAGGGGCTCTTTCCAGTTGCTTTTTTTGCATTTCTGCATTGATGGACGGTCCTCTTTTTGATTTATTTATTTGAATGCAGGTGGTGTGTTTTCCCCCAAGTATGGAATTCATGTTTGAGGAAAACGCACGGTCGTGCGTTTTCTTAGAATACAATTCTTCTTGATTGTGCGTTTTGATTATGAAGGAGAAATGTCGAGTGGATCTCGACGAATTTCGTCGAGCCGAGCTCGACAATCTTTATGCACGGTTAACGCACAGTTTCTTCGGAACCGTGTGCGAAGGAAACACATGGTTTTCATGTAGCTTTCTTATTTGTTCCAATATGTGGTTAATTGTGCGATTTGTTCACGTACGGGCGGAATCGCCCGTGCGCGTGTAAAATGTGGAAGATGAAGAATCTTCTTCTGTCTCACTCCAAGTTTCAAAAATAAAGCCTTTTTCTTTCTTCTTATGCTTTCTGGAAGAGGGCTTGCTGTAGTGTTTTCTGGAGTCCTTGTCTCTTCTTTTCTCCATCTTTTGATTCTCTGTACACTCATGAAGAATGTGTCCAGATTTTCTGCAACAAAAGCAGAAAATCTCCTTAGTAGGAGTTTTGTCAAATCTTGGTTTGTCTTCTCTCCTTGTTGACATTCTTCTGAAGTCTTTCTTAGTTATTTTGTAGAATCTTTTGGCTAACAGACTCATCAACTCTTCATTTGCTGGTAGAGTTTCAAATTCTTTAGATGCCTTAAAAGTAATATTTTGCTCTTTCCTTCTATATGAGGAGGTCTTCTGCTCAGCTGCTTCTCTTGTCTTTATGAGCTGCTCAAAGGACTTGATCTTGCCTAACAAGGATTCAGTAAAAATTTCATTCAGGCTTCTGGCCTCCTTGATTGGCCAGATCCTGGAGTCCCATGTGCTTGGAAAGCACATAAGAATTTTGTCATTTATATCAGTTAGTGAGGTATTTTTATCCAGGTTCTTCAGCTCATTAACAATTAGGCTGAGTCTGTTGTACATGTCAGCCACTGAATCTGATTCTTCTTTCCTGAAGTTCTTATATTGGGAAATGAGATGAGATCTTCTATCTTTTTTTTTCATCAGCAGAGCCAACAACCATTTCATTTAAGGAATCCCAGATCTCTTTGGATGAAGAGCATTCAGTAACTTTTTGAAAAATATCATCAGACATAGTCTGAGCTAAGATGTTCATGGCTTTAGCATCAGCGTTCTTCAACTTCTTTTGAGCATCTGTCCACTCTGGTGGTGGAACTACTGAGGTACTTATTGATGTTGTTATAGAAGTAGTAGGGGTACCTGTCAATGTTGGGTACATTGGTCAAATGTACCTGATTTGAAGAAGCCTCACCTAACTCAATGATATACATCAGAATGTATTTGATGTTTGTTTGAGTTACTTGTGCAGGTTAGGTATACACTGGACTGAAGCTGAAAATTTCTAAGTCCATGTGTCGACACCCAGAGGGAAAGTGTCGACACTTGAGAAAGCTTGTGTCGACACCCAGACAAGCAGTGTCGACACTTGGAGTCATTGTGTCGACACCTGGGAAGAAGAGTCGACACCAGTCAGAAAGTGTTGACACTTGGAGCTGTGTCGACACTCAGTGTAGAAGAATGCAGAAAAGCTGTGTCGACACTTAGCAGAAGTGTCGACACCTAGAAGAGCTGAGTCAACACCAGAAAGTGTCGACACTTGAAGTGAGTGTCGACACTCAGCAAAAGTCTGCAGAATCTAAGTACAAGTGTCGACACTCAACACAATGTGTCGACACTATGCAGAAGACTCAGCACAGGAAGTAAGTGTCGACACTCAACACAATGTGTCGACACTTAGCTAAAGACTCAGTATTTGAAGAATGTGTCGACACTCAGCACAATGTGTCGACACAAAATCAGAAGAGTCAACACTTGAAGAAAGTGTCGACACTCAGCACAATGTGTCGACACTTAGTTGAAGACTCTACACTTGATGAAAGTGTCGACACAAGGAGCTGTGTCGACACTTAGCAAAGAACAGAAAATTTGTAAAATATTCTAAGTATAAGTGTCGACACTAAGGGAATGTGTCGACACTCAGCTGAAGAATCAAGAATGAAGACTTGTGTCGACACCAAGAATCAGTGTCGACACTGACAGTTTCAACACATGAAGATGTGTCGACACAAAGGAGATGTGTCGACACTTAGAAGAATACAGTTAAAGGATGAAGTACAAGTACTTGTGTCGACACTCAATTTCAGTGTCGACACATGCAGAAGAAACTGTGTCGAGACATACAAGGAATTGTGTCGACACCTTGTAGACTTGCGTCGACACTTACACAACATGTGTCGACACTTGGTCTATAAGTGTCGACACTTAAGAACAGAAAGTCTCGACACTAACTGACAGTTAGAGAATTTCAAGAAGCAACTGGTTGACATGACAGCTGCCAATCCAGCCGGTCTATAGCAACTGTCAGAGAAGTCAAAAGTCTGTTATAAACCGGATCAGCCGGTTACCATGAAGGAAGCCTATAAATAGGCACCCATAGTTTACAGAAGATGAGATATAGAAGGTTGTTCATTATCATTACATGTTGTGAGAATAACTGAAGGGGTTGATCAGATTAAATCAAGAAGTGATACATAGAGGATCAACACAAGAAGATCAGGCAGTCCAACTGCAGATCTAAGTAGTTGGAGAGAGAGAGCTCCAACCAAGGATTCAGTCTTTGGAACTAAGGCTGAGAAGAACAATTCAGAGTCATCTGGATTTCAAGAAGCAGAGATCAAGGATCAACTGCAGAAGATTCAGACTAATTCAGTTCTACTCAAGAAGCTTTGAAGAAAGCTAAGTCAGTTTGGATCAAGCTGAGTTCTTCCAAGAACTCTTCAAGAAAACTCTCAACTCCTCTCATCCTTTCTGAGTTGTAGAGTTAGCATTTGTAATTTCTATTTTAACTTGTAAGATCCATTGGATCTGAGTGATTGTAAGCCTATTTTATAAAGGATGAGGGTAGGGCTTGGTGCCTGAGTGTAGGAGTTGAAGAACTCTGAGTGTAGGCCTTTAATTGGCTGAGTGTAGGCCTGGGTGGCTGAGTGTAGGCCTTTTGGCTGAGTGTAAGGCTTTGGGCCTGAGGTAGGAACCTAGTTTGGTTCTGAGCTAGTGGAGAAGCTTGGCCGAATCTAGTACACTGCTAGATAGGCGAAGGGGGAAAGTGGATGTACCCAAAGATTGGGGAACCACTATAAAATTAGTGTGTCTGCTGTGCTGTGCTGTGTTGTGGCTTTACTGTGTGATTTCTGTAATTGCTGTTAACTGTAATAATCTGTGAAAAACTGTTGTGCTGCCAAACAAAAGTTAAAAAGGTTTAGGTCACCTATTCACCCCCCCCCCCCCCCCTCTAGGTGTTTAGGTACCATATCTTTCAAGTGGTATCAGAGGGAGGTTCCTCAAAATCAGGATAACTGTCTGAGGAGATCCTGTTTGGCAGATTCAGTATAAGTCAGGAAACAGGAAACAGTTTCAAGAAAATCAAGAACATGGGTTCTTCAGAGAATCATAAGGAGTTGGGTTCAATGAAACTACCTATATGCAGAAAAGAGATCTTTGGGATCTGGAAAGAGAGGGTTAGGCTTTTATGGAAGCCTCTGACCCTAGGATATACATCACAGTCAAAGAAGGGCCATATGTGCCCATGAAGATTTCAGTATTGGATGCAAATCAGAGGACTCCAAAGGATTTCTCTGAAATGACCAAGGATGAGATTGTCCTAGCAACCATGGACAAAAGAGCACAGAATATAATAGTTAGTGCAATTGATGATGCCACCTTCCAGAACCTTATTCACTATAAAACTGCAAAAGAAATGTGGGACACCCTCATTGTCTATATGGAAGGTTCTGAAGAAGTAAGGCAAGATAGGAAGTCCTTGCTTAATCAAGAATATGAGAGCTTTAGGCAAGGAAGAGGAGATAGCATCACTGAATGCTATAAGAAATTTTACAGAATTGTAAATGAACTCATGTCATATGGAAGAGAGTTCACAAACTATGAGTTGAATGATAAATTCTTAAGGTCCCTCACCAAAGACTGGGACACCAAGATCTGTGCCATCAGAGAAATGGCAAAGTTGGGAGAAATTCCTCCTCCCACACTTTTTGGCAAGTTGTTATCTTATGAGATGCAACTGTCAGTAAGAAAAGAAGAAGAAAAGTCAACAAGGACTGAATACAGGGAAAAGACTGTTGCCTTTAAGTCAGATGTACCCAGAAAGAGCAGGACCAAGTCATCAACTCCTCCTCCAGAGGTAGTTGAATCAGAATCTGAAGAGTCTGAAAGTACAAAATCTACAAGCAGTGTGAAAGTGATGAAGACTTTGCTGCATTCACCAGACATTTTCAGAAGTTCCTAAAGAAGAAACAGTGGAGGTCTAGACCTTCATCTTCCAAAGGGAAAGAGGTTCAGTATCAGGAAAAGAAGCCTTCAAAGAAGGACAAGAAAAGGACCAAGACAAGTAAGGCAACTGGATCCAAGATAATTTGTTACTGCTGCAATAGACAGGGCCATGTTATTGCAGACTGTCCTGAAAGAAGGAAGGAATCCAGTGACAAAAAGAAAACACACTTCAAAGGAAAGAAGGAGAAGTCCTTTGTTGCAAAGAATGAGAAGACTCTCTCAGATATGTCTTCTTCAGACACTGAGAAGATGCTGAAGCCTATATTGGGCTATTTGCTGAAGAAGAAGAAGAGTTCATGCAGATCATGGAATCTATCTATGAGCAAGAAGACTGTCAAAGCCAAGGACTGATGGCTTTGACTGAAAGTACCAAAAACCTGGAGCAGCCAGGACCCAGTCAGGTACAAGGTCTAACTCAAAGTTCTGATTCCAGTTCTAGTTCAGAGTCAGATTATTCTTCATCAAGTGATGAGAATATATCTGAGTCTGAGGGAGATATTCATCAACTCCTAGATGAATATCAAGTACTATTGCAAGCCTATAAGAAAAGCAAGACCCTAGCCAAAAATTTGCCAAGGAAATTGCTGATCTCAAGGCAGTTGCAATAGATTATGAGAAGAATTATGATCAAAAACTGAATGAAGTGGCCAGACTGAAACACATTACTGTGATTCAGATGGGTACTATTGCATTTAAGAATGATCAAATTAAGAAACTGGAGATTAATCTTCAGAAGGAGAAAGAGCTAGTAGCTAGGTTTTCAAAACCTAAATCAGTGCTACCCTTGATTGATGACTTTGTTCATCATAAAGGAAAGACTGGAGTGGGATTTTGTTAATCCAGCAAGGACTAGTTCAGAATCAGTCTAAGTCCAAGGGCAAAGCCCCAACATTCACTAAGACTGCTGTAGTTAAGACAGCCAAGTCTGTACCTAAGCAAAGGTACAACAAATTTGAATGTTGGTGCTGTGGCAAAGTTGGCCACTTTGCTTTGGACTGTTGGCACAATGCCAGTGCCAAGTTGAGTAGCAAGTTACCTGTTGGAAAGACAGTAGGTAGCATGTCAATTTGCAAACTAACAATCACCAAGGACCCAAGTTACTTTGGGTTCTAAGGTTCATTAATTTGTTTTGCAGGAGAATCCAAGTGGCCATACCCCTACATGGTACTTGGATAGTGGATGTTCCAGACACATGACTGGAACTAGGGGACTACTGAAGGACTTTCACTCCAATCAAGAATGGTCCAAAGGTGACCTTTGGTGGTTCAGAAAAAGGAATCATCAAAGGGTTTGGTAACATATCCTCCAACTTGTTACCATTACTCAAGTGGCTTATGTTAAAGGTTGAAACATAACCTCATTAGTATAAGTCAATTAAGTGATGTAGGGTATGACATCTCATTTGTTAAAAATGGTTGTCATATCAAGAGGTCAAGTGATCAAGAGATCATTTTGACAGGTTATAGGAAGAGAAATGTCTATTGTTTAGACATTATGGTTGAGAACAATAGTTCTCCAGTTTGTCTTGTAGCTGATGAGACAGTCTCTCAATGTGTCAAGTGGCACAAGAGGCTTGCTCATCTAATTACAAGACTATTGGCAAACTCTTTAGTAAAGAGTTAGTGAGGAATGGTCCTCAAGTTAAGTGTGTCAAAGATGGCATTTGCTCAGCTTGTCAAAAGGGCAAGCAGACTAAATCCACCTTTAGAAGCATTGACAACAAGGATGCTGTGAGGTGTTTATACCTCTTGCATATGGATCTATTTGGTCCAATGCCAGTTCACAGCTTAGGTAGGAAGGTCTACACCTTTGTAGTTGTTGATGACTACTCAAGGTTTTCCTGGGTGTTCTTCTTAAAGCAGAAATCTGAAACACCTAGTGTCTTCCACAGTTTTGTTAAGCAAATTCAGAATGAATTAAACTGTACAGTGGTCAAAATTAGAAGTGACCATGGTACAGAGTTTCAATCTGAAAGCATGACAAAATTATGTGAAGACTATGGGATATTTCAAGAATTCTCTTCACCTAGAACACCTCAGCAAAATGGCATTGCTGAAAGGAAAAATAGAACCTTGATAGAGGCTGGTAGAACCCTATTAAGTGATTCATCACTGCCAGAATATTTCTGGGCTGAAGCAGTAAACACTGCATGCCATGTGATAAATAGGGCTACCATCACTAAAGGTTAAACAAGACCCCTATGAAGTAGTGAAAGGCAGAAAACCAAATCTATCCTATTTAGGATTTTGGTTGTAAATGCTTCATACTTAAAAAATGGGAAGACTTACTTAACTAAGTTTGCTGCCAAATCCCAAGAGGGAGTGTTTGTTGGGTACAGCAGTAATAGTAAGTCTTATAGAGTCTACAACTTGACTACACAAGTTGTAGAGGAGTCTGTGCATGTAGTTTTTGATGAGACACTTCTTATTAACAATGAGTTGTCTAGTAGTGTGTGCAGCCCCACAGGTCTTTCTAAGAAGATGGACAAGCTACCATAGAAAGATGTACCTGCTGCAAAAGAGAGAAAGTAGAAGAAGCGGCCTATGTCAGGGGGAGAACTACATGTACCAAGGGAGCTGAAGAAGCAAGGAACTCAGATGATGAAGATGAAGAGAAGTACAACAAGAAGTAAGGATGCCTCCAGCAACAGGCATCTAAGAGATCATCCAGTGTAGTGATCATTGGAGTCCAAGACAAGGTGTTCAGAAAAGGAGCAGAAATCAGCATGCTGCAAATATCAAGTTTTCTATGTATCAAATAGAACCTAAGAAATTTGAAAGAAGCAATACAAGATCCACAGTGGACTGAAGCTATGCAGGAAGAGCTAAACCAGTTCAAGAGGTGCAAGGTTTGGGACTTAGTTCCTAAGCCTAAAGATCACAATGTGATAGGAACAAAATGGATCTACAGAAACAAGTTAGATGAACAAGGAGTCATCATTAAGAATAAGGCAAGATTGGTTGCAAAAGGATATAGGCAAGAAGAAGGTATTGATTTTGATCAAACCTTTGCTCCAGTAGCCAGACTGGAAGCCATCAGGATGTTCTTGGCCTATGCAACCTACCAAGGATTCAAAGTATACCAAATGGATGTGAAGTCAGCATTCCTAAATGGTAATTTAAAAGAAGAAGTATATGTGGAGCAGCCTTCAGGTTTTGTTGATCCTACTCTTCCACATTATGTCTATAGACTTAGGAAAGCATTGTATGGGTTTAAAGCAAGCTCCTAGAGCTTGGTATGAAACCCTATCTAGTTTCCTCATTGAGAACAAGTTCACAAGGGGGAAAATAGATAAGACTCTATTCCTTAGGGAATCTAGAGGCAAAGTAATACTTGTCCAAATATATGTAGATGACATTATATTTGGGTCTACTGAAAGTAGCCTTTGCAAAAAGTTTGCAAAGCTTATGCAGAGTCAATTTGAAATGAGTAGTATGGGAGAGCTGAAGTTTTTCTTGGGTCTCCAAGTTAAACAGACTGAAAGTGGATTATCCATATGTCAGTCTAAGTTCACCCTAGAACTCATAAGGAAATATGGTATGGATTCCTCCAGTACCATGAAGACTCCTATGGGGTCAAGTATGTCTCTAAGCAAGGATGATGCAGGGAACCTGTGGATGAAACCTTGTATAGAGGGATAGTTGGCTCCCTACTTACTTGACTGCAAGTAGACCTGACATTATGTATGCTACATGTGTTTGTGCCAGGTATCAAGCCTGCCCTAAAGAGTCTCACTTGACTGCAGTCAAGAGAATCTTGAGATATCTAAAGGCACACCTTATCTAGGCCTCTGGTACCCTAGGAATGGAGATTTTGATCTAACAGGTTATTCAGATGCAGACTTTGCAGGATGCAAAGAAGATAGAAAAAGCACTACTGGATCCTGTCAATTCCTAGGTGGAAGACTCATTTCATGGAGTAGTAAGAAGCAAACCAGTGTGGCCATCTCCACAGCTGAGTCAGATATATAGCTGCAGGAAGTTGCTGTGCTCAACTTCTGTGGATTCAACATCAGCTAGAAGACTATGGATGTCAGGTAAGTAGAACTCCACTTTATTGTGATTCTACTAGTGCTATTTCCATAGCTAATAACCCTGTATCACATAGTAGAACTAAACATATTGAGATAAAATATCACTTTCTTAGGGAGCATGTAGAAAGAAATGATATTGCACCTGAATATGTTAAAACAGATAATCAGATAGCTGATATGTTCACTAAGCCCTTAGAAGAAGCTAAGTTTAATAGGTTCAAAATTGAACTAGGTATGATAAACTTAGACTAAGTATACAGAACAAAAATTGGCTAAGTAAAAAGGTGTCGACACATAGACAAGTCTATGTCGACACAGAATAGTAAGTGTCGACACTTCAGAAAAATGGTGTCGACACATCTAGGAAGCTAGTGTCGACACTTCAGAATGTTAGTGTCGACACATGTCGAGTAGGTGTCGACACATTCAATAAAGTGTCGACACTTAAGTTTTACTCAGAATTTTTCTAAGTAAAGTCTCGACACATGTCGAGTATAGTGGTGTCGACACTTAACCAAGTGTCGACACATAAAATCTGTTGACTAAATTTGTGTCGACACATGAGTGTCGAGACATTATAAGTCAGTGTCGACACTTATTGACAGTGTCGACACATCATTAGAAATTCATCCCGCCTGTTCGTCTTCAAACAGGAAAGGTATAAATAGGGTTCTGTCTTTGATTGTCGACACGCTTTCAAAGTTTCGAGACCTAAACTCTTGTGTCGACATTTCTCTCATCTCAAGACTCAATCTCCAAACCCTAATGGCTCCCAAGCTGGAAGAGAATGTCAACGAGGGCTATGAGCTCGTGCGAGGCGCCTTCGACGACAGCGATCAGGAATTCAAAACAGTGATAACCCTAATTGCCAATTCAGGCTTGGAGTTCTTGGTTTCAGAACCAACAAAAATCTGGAAGAAGGAAGTCATTGAATTCCTTTCAGGCGCGTCAATAGATGACTCAGGCTTCAGGATTAAGTCAAGGGTGCATGGCACCAAAGTCAAACTATCCCCCAAGTCTTTAAGAAAGGTACTTCAGCTACCTAAGATTCAAGAAGAAGAGGAGGTAACTGCTTCCAAGACCAGGGAAGCTCTTACTTGGTGTGGCCTGGATCCAAAAATGAAGGTGGGATCAGTCTTCAACAGGAAGGGGATGAACAATCAAGGCAAGTTCTTGTCTGAAGTAGTGGGCAAGGTAATCCTGAGCAAACCAAGAGGGCATGACAGGGTGTCTGCCTCCATGTTTGAAGTCATGACCAGAATCATCTTCACTCTGAAGACAGATTGGTCAATGGTGGTTTATGAGAAAATAAAAGAAAGCCTGAAGAAGCCCAATCTGGGCAGGATAATAAGTCTCTACCTGGCTGGATCCATTCCAGAGGTAATGAGCTCTGCAGCAGGAACAAAGATCAATCACATGAGGAGAATGGACTCAAGGATATTCTCAAGATGGGAAAGGGTGCTGGTGTCAAAGGACTTGGCCACCCCTGAGAAACAAACTTCTAAGAGAGACTCTCCTCCCAGGAAGAAGAGGAAGATAGCTGCTGTGCCTCAAGAGACCTCCAGCAGCTCAGGCAGTGAAGAACATGTGGTCTTCACTCCTGAAACTCCAGTTGATGTGGCTGCAGAAAAGACACCTGCTCCTCAGGAGGCAGCTGACATCCAGGGGGAGCTTCCAGGTGTAGCAGAACCATCTACCCTGGAGAGTGAACAAGCCACCCTCCTCATTCAAGAGGTACTTGTTGATCTTAACACTTTGAATTTTTCTGTAACAAATTCGGATTTGTCTGATGAACCTCAGCAAAATCAGCCAGAAAACCAAGAACCAGATGTTGTTCTTCCAGACACATCTGTTGTGATACCTGATACAGTGGTTGAAGAACCAAGGACATCTCCTGCACAGTCTCCAGCAGAATATACAATGGAAGATCTGTTTTTGAACTTGGATCAAGAAGATTTTGATATGGAAAAGAATAATGCTGATACAGGAAAGGATGCTGCTGCTGAGGGGGAGAACATGGAAATTGAGGAAGAGCCTATAAGGCTAGCTACTGAGAAGGCACAAGATGTGCATACTGAAAAACCATCCAGCCCTAAGGATAGGGTGGATATAGCAAGTACATCTGAATCTGAAGATGATGCAGCTGAGCAAGCTAAGAAAAAGAAGTTCTTTGTTTTTAAAAGGAGAAGCCAGAGCTACAAGAAGGCTCTCCAAACTGTTGCTCAACACTCACTGGTACAACAAGCTCCATCCACTGATTACAGTGCTCTATTGCTTGCCTTGCAAATCAAGATGGATGAACAAAGGAAGGCCTTGGAAACTTATGTTGATGAAGGACACAAAGCTCTCCAATCTGATCTGGGACAGGAAATGAAGTCAATAAGGTTTGAAATGAACCTTAATAAAAGGGAAATGACTGATTGTTTTACCAAGGGTGCTAATGCTGTGGTCTATCTAGCTAAACATCAAGAAACAATTAAAGAGAAAGTGGATGATATAGCAGTCAAGCAAGGCTATGTGCTAGAGAATCAGTTGAGAATGAATGATAATCTGACTGCATCTCACAATGCAATAGTCACTGAACTCAAGCAAAAGTCAGATGATCCTTCCACTTCCTCTGCTGCTGCCAAAGCTGATTTTGATAAGATATTTCAAGCAGAGATTGCTGCTGTAAAGAATGCCATAAAAGATTCCCAGAAGGTCATATCAGAACAGCTTACAAAGCTAAGACCTTTCTTTAAAGAGGGCATAAGATATTTGGATAGCCAAATCCGATTTCAGAAAGATGATGTAAGAGATCATATGGCTCAAGAAGTCATAAAGGGGGAGAGAGTGTTAGTCAAAGCCAGTTCTGAGCATGCAAAATGGATTTCCAATTCTATAAGGGCTACACTTGGATATCCTCCCCTGTGTGATGACAATGAAGTAGGTGAATCTGGCATTCAAGGAACATATCTTGGAGGTGAGCAACAAGCAGTGGCTGATGTAATCTATCCACCTCCAGACTTTGAAATGATTCATGCTGATGTAAGCACTATGTATAGTCCACTTGCTGGCAAGCCAAATGTTATTTTGGAAAAGGTTGTTCAACCTATCACAGCTGCAATGCAAGAGGCTTTGGACAAAGAAGAAGAAACTAGGCTGTCAAAGAAGAAGTTTAGGGAAATTGCTGAGCAAAAGCCAGATTTTGAACAATGGAGCCCTACTTCTAGAAACATAATTCTCACAGCCTGGAAAGTAGCCAAAGACAATGCCCATGAAAGGAACAAGTGGTTTTCAGAGGCTGAATGGAGAAAGCATGAGATTAGGCAAGAAGCCATTGTCCAACACAGAAGGAAGGCCAAGTTAGGAAAGCTACCTCCAACAGCTGTGGAGCCTAGCAAGTACTTTCCCAAGCCCTATCATTATTTTGAAAGGCAAAAGATCAAGGCAGATAAGCAAGATCTAAAAGGGAAGAAGACTGCTGAAGCTGAGCCTGCTGCTGCTGCTGCTGTGAAAGCTCAAGTTAAAGCTGGAAAAGGGATTGTTATCAAAGAACCTGATCAGCACTAGATTAGGAATTAACTTGATGCTTGTTGAAATTTGTTAAATGATAAACATTGTAATATTTCATTGGAAATGTATAAGGAACATTATTGGAACAATATATGATAAATATAGTATGAATGTTCTGAATTATGTGTGTTTCTTACTTATTCTGCAATGTTTAATAAGTATACATGTGTGCTTTATTACATGTTCAAGTTTACCCTGTTGTCATTTATATGTTTTACATCATTTTGTAATTTTTAATTATGAGTGGTGTATATCATTGACTAAGGGTTATGACTTCTCCAAATAGGGGGAGATTGTTGGGTACATTGGTCAAATGTACCTGATTTGAAGAAGCCTCACCTAACTCAATGATATACATCAGAATGTATTTGATGTTTGTTTGAGTTACTTGTGCAGGTTAGGTATACACTGGACTGAAGCTGAAAATTTCTAAGTCCATGTGTCGACACCCAGAGGGAAAGTGTCGACACTTGAGAAAGCTTGTGTCGACACCCAGACAAGCAGTGTCGACACTTGGAGTCATTGTGTCGACACCTGGGAAGAAGAGTCGACACCAGTCAGAAAGTGTCGACACTTGGAGCTGTGTCGACACTCAGTGTAGAAGAATGCAGAAAAGCTGTGTCGACACTTAGCAGAAGTGTCGACACCTAGAAGAGCTGAGTCAACACCAGAAAGTGTCGACACTTGAAGTGAGTGTCGACACTCAGCAAAAGTCTGCAGAATCTAAGTACAAGTGTCGACACTCAACACAATGTGTCGACACTATGCAGAAGACTCAGCACAGGAAGTAAGTGTCGACACTCAACACAATGTGTCGACACTTAGCTAAAGACTCAGTATTTGAAGAATGTGTCGACACTCAGCACAATGTGTCGACACAAAATCAGAAGAGTCAACACTTGAAGAAAGTGTCGACACTCAGCACAATGTGTCGACACTTAGTTGAAGACTCTACACTTGAAGAAAGTGTCGACACAAGGAGCTGTGTCGACACTTAGCAAAGAACAGAAAATTTGTAAAATATTCTAAGTATAAGTGTCGACACTAAGGGAATGTGTCGACACTCAGCTGAAGAATCAAGAATGAAGACTTGTGTCGACACCAAGAATCAGTGTCGACACTTGACAGTTTCAACACATGAAGATGTGTCGACACAAAGGAGATGTGTCGACACTTAGAAGAATACAGTTAAAGGATGAAGTACAAGTACTTGTGTCGACACTCAATTTCAGTGTCGACACATGCAGAAGAAACTGTGTCGAGACATACAAGGAATTGTGTCGACACCTTGTAGACTTGTGTCGACACTTACACAACATGTGTCGACACTTGGTCTATAAGTGTCGACACTTAAGAACAGAAAGTCTCGACACTAACTGACAGTTAGAGAATTTCAAGAAGCAACTGGTTGACATGACAGCTGCCAATCCAGCCGGTCTATAGCAACTGTCAGAGAAGTCAAAAGTCTGTTATAAACCGGATCAGCCGGTTACCATGAAGGAAGCCTATAAATAGGCACCCATAGTTTACAGAAGATGAGATATAGAAGGTTGTTCATTATCATTACATGTTGTGAGAATAACTGAAGGGGTTGATCAGATTAAATCAAGAAGTGATACATAGAGGATCAACACAAGAAGATCAGGCAGTCCAACTGCAGATCTAAGTAGTTGGAGAGAGAGAGCTCCAACCAAGGATTCAGTCTTTGGAACTAAGGCTGAGAAGAACAATTCAGAGTCATCTGGATTTCAAGAAGCAGAGATCAAGGATCAACTGCAGAAGATTCAGACTAATTCAGTTCTACTCAAGAAGCTTTGAAGAAAGCTAAGTCAGTTTGGATCAAGCTGAGTTCTTCCAAGAACTCTTCAAGAAACTCTCAACTCCTCTCATCCTTTCTGAGTTGTAGAGTTAGCATTTGTAATTTCTATTTTAAACTTGTAAGATCCATTGGATCTGAGTGATTGTAAGCCTATTTTATAAAGGATGAGGGTAGGGCTTGGTGCCTGAGTGTAGGAGTTGAAGAACTCTGAGTGTAGGCCTTTAATTGGCTGAGTGTAGGCCTGGGTGGCTGAGTGTAGGCCTTTTGGCTGAGTGTAAGGCTTTGGGCCTGAGGTAGGAACCTAGTTTGGTTCTGAGCTAGTGGAGAAGCTTGGCCGAATCTAGTACACTGCTAGATAGGCGAAGGGGGAAAGTGGATGTACCCAAAGATTGGGGAACCACTATAAAATTAGTGTGTCTGCTGTGCTGTGCTGTGTTGTGGCTTTACTGTGTGATTTCTGTAATTGCTGTTAACTGTAATAATCTGTGAAAAACTGTTGTGCTGCCAAACAAAAGTTAAAAAGGTTTAGGTCACCTATTCACCCCCCCCTCTAGGTGTTTAGGTACCATATCTTTCAGTCAAGATAAAATTATAGATATCTTCACCAATTGAATTCATATATAATCTGATCCTTGCCTTCTAGAGAGAAAACTTGTTAAGGTTGCACACTGGAGGTCTGGTGCTTGAGTATTCTTTATTCTGTGCCATGATATAAGAAAGACACTAGAGATAATAAGATTTATCAAAGATCTTTTGGTTCAGGTGTTAGCCTGTGAAACCAAGCAACCTTACCCTCTGATACCAATTGAAAGTGAGGGATAGATATGTCTTAACTCTAGAGGGGGGGGGGTGAATAGAGTATTTTAAAAACTTTATTAGTTTTATTGCGTAATTAAAATAAGTGATAGTTATATGCATAGAGAGAAAATAAAAACAAAAACAATCACTATACAACAAAATAAAAAAATAGAGCAATCCAGATAACACAAAGATTTTATAGTGCTTCCCAAAACCTGGGTACATCCACTCTTCTACCACCCCGGTAGGAATCCACTACAGGTTTTTTATCAGGTGCCCTGCCACCACAGGTTTTTGCTCAGGTGCCCTGTCACGACAAGATCTATTTCAAGGGAGATCTCAAAACCCTTTGAGCTTTTGATCAGGTGCCCAAAAACCAAACCAAGTCTTTTGATCAGGAGACTTGACAATCAAAGGAGTTAATTTTTGAAGGGAGTTATAACCCTGTACACAGTTGGAAAAAGAAAAGTGATGAAGTTCTTCTCTGTCAACAGTCTAAGAGAAGACTAGTGGATTTGATGTTGTCAAAGCTTCCCCTGAGATGTAGAATGGTTCAGGAAGATGAGAGCTTTGCACAGGGTGTAGGCCTTCAGATTGGGAAGATCTTCAGAAGCTTTCTGGACTGATAATGAATAGTTGACCCTTGAAAAGCTTTGAAGCTGATGGTGAAGAGCTCTGTAAGAATCTGTGTATGTCTCTGTATATGTATCTGTATATCTTTTTTTTTTCTGTATCTCTGTGTGTAATCTATGTATCTGTGTTTTTCTCTTCTGAAAAACTATCTTTTAGATTCCTTGTAGAAATTTGAATTTTTGAATTCTATCCTTAATTGACTGCAGAAAATCTGGGAGTTGAACGACAAGTAATTGTCTTTAATTTGTTTCCTCAACTGTCCTAGCAATTTAGCCAAATAATTACTCTGTGAATACCATAATTAATGCTACCTTGAAATAAATATATTCCTTGAGAATATGAAGCATCATTATTAGAGCATTTATAGGCATATAATAATAAATTCTGAAATCAAACTGCTTAGTCAATATTGGAAATCTGCATGGAAATTTATCAAACAGAACCTGTGAGAATGAAGTTGAACTGAATCTGTTTTGTCGACCAAATATCCAATTTCATCAAGCTAAACCTCTCTTTTGTTGAGCTGAGCTCTAGGATCTCTGAACAAAAAGTTTACTTCCAATCTGAGCTCCAAGATCGTCGAACTGAGATAGTCATTTTGTCGTGCTGAACTTCTGGGAAGAAATTGGAATTCGTCGATCTCAGCTAAGATTTCGTCGAACTTAGCTCAAAGAAGAAATTGAGTTCGTCGAGCTAAGCTAGGATTTCATCGAACTCAACTCAGAGAAATAACTGAGTTCATCGAACTCCGATCGACGAAATTCGAGCTAAATTTAGCAATCTCTGAAACACTCTTTCTGCTCTTAGAATACTGCTTTCTCTGGGGGTCTTCTGTCTTCTATGTCTTCTGAAGGTGAAAACCAATCATTCTAGGTTTGATGTCTTGACTTAGACTCTGACAAAAACCTATGACCCTAGACTATACAATGTTGGTCAATCTGAGCAATCCTAATAGTGAACCTAGCCCAAATCAATCCTAAAATTGGTGGGGTTCCAACAAGCCCATTATAAAACGTCTGCACTTGTAACCATACTGGCAACATGTGATGGGGACATCATCTTAAGAGTTCTTTAAATCTTTCACGGGTTCCATAAAGAGATTCAGAATCTATTTGAAAAAAGGCAAAAATATCGTTCCTCAGTTTTGTAGTTTTAGCTGGCGTAAAATACTTTGTCAGAAATTTTTTGGTTATTTGATCCCAAGTGGTGATGCATTTTGCCTATTTCTGCAGGTAGCCGTTGTTGTGCCACCAAACTCCGGCTACCATAGTTCCATCCTCTTCCGGGCAGGTAGTGATGAGTACAATTATGATATGCTTTTTATTATCATAATTGTAATCATGTCCACTATTTTCTACCTCCCAATGTAGTAATTTCGCGAAAATAGTTAAGAATTTGCTTTACATGAGTAGAAGAGCACAGATTAGGAGTTTCTATTATTTCATGTATTAAGCTATCTATTTATTCCTTTATTTTTCTAAATGCCGGTATTGCTAACCAGTGGAGCTAGAATTCTTGGAGCAAACAGAGGAGTTCATAAATTCGACATGGCTGATGATAGGATAAAAATGGGGCGCACACAGGGAGGCACACACCCGTGTTCCCTACCTGTGTCCTAACCGAGATGGAAGAGAAGAAATGGAAGGAAAAAGACAGAGCACCACACGGGTGGGAACACACCCGGGTTCCCACCCGTGTCCTTTTCTGCAAAAATCCAACTTCGGCTGCCAACCAACCCGTGTGTGAAGAACACGAAGAACAACACGACCATGTCCTTACCCGTGTCATCTGACATAGCCCACTACCAGACGCGCCTGTTCGTGTGGAACCGACCTTGAACCATCAACACGGCCTGTGATACGGCTGTGTTGGAACCCGTGTCCGACCCTGTTTGCTAGGAGACTATAAAAAACCTATAGAAAAATTAGAGGAGAACTTTTTGGATAATTTTCATTTGGAGAACTTCTGGAGCACGAAATTGGAGCATCCAAGAGAAGGAGGATTTGAAGGAGATTTTTGTATGCGTTTAATCTTTCATGTATCTCTCTTAATCTTTCCTTTGTTTTGGTGATCTAACTTTATATATCTTTTATTTTGCATGAAACTTTAATTTGAACAATTTGGTAATCATGTATCGTATTGTTTTCATCAAATTTGTGGTATTTTATTCGTATGTAGATCTTCAAACAAAGAGAATTATCCTAGTTATGAATCTATTATTTTCTTTACATGAATTCCAACTTCTTAGATTGAGAAATTGGAAAGTTGTGATGTTGTTCATATGTTCATATTTAGGTGTTATTTCTCTTTATATTTCAATTTACATGATCGAGAGATATGTTGATTGGATAATTGTAATACAGATAAATGGATTCATGGTATTTTAGAGATAATATTTCATGAATTTATGTATTAGATAGGGTATTTACTTTAATTCAAATTTGAAGGTTGTAAACTATACGAGAGAAAATTTACTAACTTAGGTTTATATTGTGAATTGCTCGAGAGAGAGAATTTGATAAATGTTTAACCCTTACAATACACGAATTTGATAATCTTATTATTACCTGATTATATAGAATTGAATTAATGAGTGGTTATATTCATGTGAATGCTCTTAGACTTTCAGCTTTTTATCATCTTTAATCTTTCAATGTTTATTTATCCAAGTAGTCATAGTTAGTATAATTTAGGTTAAAAATCAGTTTTAATTATAGGTATGATAATAGAGTGATGGTGAGTACGAGTATTTGAAAAGGCCCCGTGGAATACGACACGAGATGTAGATTTCTCCTATACTATGATTGATAGGTGCACTTGCCTGAAAGTTAAATCAGTCTAGCTTATGCTCATCTACATAGTTTATACTAGAGCGTAGAATGAATCCGCATCAAGTTATTACTTGTTATAAAAATAAATCATCAAGTTAAAAAGCCGAAAGTTATTTAATCAGTTTTACTTAGAAATTTTAAAGTAGAGCATGCTTTATAAAGCATGCTTTACTTTCGAGAGAGCATGCACACTAGAATAAAACTGTATACATTGCCCATCTTCCTATTCCCTTCTATAAATTTTAAAGTAAATTTAGGTTAAAATCAGTTTTATTCTTAGAAATAAAGCATGCTCTACATAGTTATTACTAGATTTTTGTTTGCATATTAAAGATGATAAAAAGCCGAAAGTAGAGCATAGAATGAATATGATACATATGGGGACTTTTTGGATCATTTTCATTTGGAGAACTTCTGGAGAACGAAAGTGGAGCATCCAAGAGAAGGAGGATTTGAAGGAGATTTTTGTATGCATTTAATCTGATTATTAACATGCATCACGGCCGTGTGCGTACCCGTGTTCGCCTTCTTTATTTGATGAGTACAATTATGATCGGCTTTTTATTATCAAAATTGTAATCATGTCCACTATTTTCTACCTCCCTGTGTAGTAATTTTGCAAAAATAGTTAAGAATTTGCTTTATTATGAGTAGAAGAGCACAGATTAGGAGTTTTTATTATTTCATGTATTAAGCTGTCTATTTATTCCTTTATTTTTCTAAATGCAGGTATTGCTAACCAGTCGAGCTTGAAATCTTGGAGCAAACATAGGAGTTCACAGATTCGACATGGCTGATGACAGGATAAGAATGGGGTGCAAATGGGTAGCCACACGCCAGTGTTCCCTACCCGTGTCCTAACCGGGATGGAACAGAAGAAATGGAAGGAAAAAGACAGAGCACCACACGGGTCCAAACATGTCTGTGTGTGTGGCCGTGTCATGACAAATTATTTATGTGATAAGCACCAGAGCATGACAAGGGTTAAAGCACACCCGTGTTACTGACCGTGTGCCTCTACACGGGTGATGACTTGGCCATGTTCAAACCCGTGTCGCTGATCTACAAATTCTTTCCCGAGAAGGACACGGGGCGACACCTGGCCGTATGCTGCACCGTGTCGCTGTTCGACGGAATGTTGCCCGAAAAGGACACGGGTATCCACCCAGCCATGTCAATACCCGTGTGACGCTTAATGCAACGTGCCCGAGTAGGACACGAGTGGTAAACACGGCCGTGTTATTGACTGTGTCCGCCTGACACGCTGCCCTCCCGTGATTTTTGACCACACATCCCAACGAAAACCCATGTTGCACGCGGTTCAGGTTCCCTAACACGGGTACACATACAGTCGTGTGCTTACCCGTGTTCTCCTTCTTTAAATATAGAGCCGTGTCTTGGTCATCCCTATCTTCTTCCCTTGTTTTTTTTCTCCAGCTTCACTTCCTGTGCAGATCTTTGTCTCCAGTGTCGGTTGAGGTTTCGCCTTCTACGTGCGTGGATTCGCATCCGAAATTCTTCTTCTTTCCTCCTAGGTAACATTTATGGTTTATGTTTGTACTCAACTTCTTTCTCTCCACCCTCTTCTCCAAATTCTTCCTCCCCCCCTTTCATTTTCTTCCACTTTTGATTCCAAATTCTTCTTCATCATATTTTTAAACAAAAAATCTTTGTATTTGTTCACAGATCATGTCTTCAGAACGAGCCCAAGGTGGTCGCCGTCATCGCCCAGAGCTCCAGGCTTTGTCTACAAAGAGGCGCGATGCCACTGCGCCGCTGCAGTTCATCCTGCCGCTCACGGCATATTTGATGAGTACAATTATGATAGGCTTTTTATTATCATAATTGTAATCATGTCCACTATTTCTACCTCCCTGTGTAGTAATTTCGCGAAAATAGTTAAGAATTTACTTTATCATGAGTAGAAGAGCACAGATTAGGAGTTTCTATTATTTCATGTATTAAGCTATTTATTTATTCCATTATTTTTCTAAATGCAGGTATTGCTAACCAGTGGAGCTAGAAGTCTTGGAGCAAATAGAGGAGTTCACGAATTCGACATGGCTGATGACATGATAAGAATGGGGTGCACACGGGTAGGTACATGCCCGTGTTGCCTACCCGTATCCTAACCGGGATGGAACTGAAGAAATGGAAGGAAAAAGACAGAGCACCATATGGGTGGGGACACGCCCGTGTTCCCACCCGTGTCCTTTTCGGCATAAATCCAACTTCGGCTGCCAACCAACCCGTGTGCGAAGAACACGAAGAATAACACGGCCGTGTCCTTACCCGTGTCATCTTACACGACCCACTACCATACATGCCTGTTCGTGTGGAACCGCCCTTGAACTGTCAACACGGCCTGTGACACGGCTGTGTTGGAATCCGTGTCCAACCCTATTTGCTAGGAGACTATAAAAAACCTGTAGAAAAATTAGAGGAGGACTTTTTGGATCATTTTCATTTGGAGAACTTCTGGAGCACGAAAGTGGAGCATCCAAGAGAAGGAGGATTTGAAGGAGATTTTTGTATGTTTTTAATCTTTCATGTATCTCTCTTAATATTTCCTTTCTTTTGGTGATCTAACTTTATTTATCTTTTATTTCGCATGAAACTTTAATTTGAACAATTTGGTAATCATGTATCGTATTGTTTTCATCAAATTTATGGTATTTTATTCGTATGTAGATCTTCAAACAAAGAGAATTATCCTAGTTATAAATCTATTATTTGCTTTACATGAATTCCAACTTTTTAGATTGAGAAATTGGAAAGTTGTGATGATGTTCATATGTTCATATTTAGGTGCTATTTCTCTTTACATTTCAATTTACATGATCGATAGATATGTTGATTGGAAAATTGTAATACGGATAAATGGATTCATGGTATTTTAGAGATAAGATTTCATGAATTTATGTATTAGATATGGCATTTGCTTTAATGCAAATTTGAGGGTTGTAAATTGTTTGAGAGAAAATTTACTAACTTAGGTTTAGATTTTGAATTGCTCGAGAGAGAATTTGATAAATGTTTAACCCTTACAATACACGAATTTGATAATCTTATTATTACCTGATTACATAGAATTGAATTAATGAGTGGTTATATTCATGTGAATGCTCTTAGACTTTTGGCTTTTTATCAACTTTAATCTTCCAATGTTTATTTACGCAAGTTGTCATAGTTAGTTTAATTTAGGTTAAAAATCAGTTTTAATTGAAGGTATGATAATAGAGTAAGGGTGAGTACGAGTATTTGAAAAGGCCCCGTGGAATACGACACTAGATGTAGATTTCTCCTATACTATGATTGATAGATGCACTTGCCTGAAAGTTAAATCAGTCTAGCTTATGCTCATCTACATAGTTTATACTATAGCGTAGAATGAATCTGCACCAAGTTATTACTTGTTACAAAAATAAATCATCAAGTTTTTGGCGCCGTTGCCGGGGAATCATTTTCAATATTTTGAAAGCTTAAACTTTATTAATCAACCAATTTTTGTTTATTAACATATACCTGTAAATTAGTTTATGGAATAATTATATCGCTTAATCTTTGTTTTATAGTCTGTTAGTCTATGACCAGGGGCATAAATTTTGGGCTAGCACCATTTCATCCTGACCCAGAGCGAATTATTCATAACACTAACCAAAGGGATGTGGGAATTAATACTACAGATATTTCAAACGGACTATCAGAAGAGGATACAGTGAACTAAGGAGAGCATCTTCCGGAAAATTTGGATACCATGACAAACCAAAATGAACAAACCATGTCTGACTTTGCTAGACATAATCTACAAGGAACTGGGTCAAGCATCGTTAGACCACCAATAGTCACCAATAATTTCGAATTGAAACCTAGTATTATATAGATGGTTCAACAGTATGTTCAATATGATGGCCTACAAGATGAAGATCCTAACACACACTTAGCTGGATTCTTGGATATATGTGACACATTCAAGATCAATGGCATTTCCAATGATGCTATTCGAATGAGATTGTTCACGTTTTCACTAAGGCATAAGGCGAAGCAGTTGTTGAACTCACTACCTAGAGGGTCGATTACTACTTGGGATATGATGGTTGAGAAGTTTTTAATGAAGTATGAAAGTGGGGATAATATCTACCTTAACTCTAGAAGGGGGGGGGGTGAATAGAGTATATTAAAATAATTTTCAAGTTAAAAAATTATTTTACAGTGGAATACTTAATTTAAATATATGTGTAAGGTGCTTGCAGTAAGTAAAAATTATGAAAGAAAGAAATAAAAACACAGCACACAGCAAACAAAATATAGCAACCAGAAGACACAAGGAGTTATAGTGGTTCCCCAATCAATCTGGGTACATCCACTCTTCTACCACCCTAGGTAGGAATCCACTACAGGATGAGTTGATCATGTGTCCTGGGCACCAATGAGCTTTTGATAAGGTGCTAAAAAACCAAACTAGATTTTTTGATCAGGTGTCTTGCCACCACTGAGTTTTGACAAGGTCTCAGAAACCAGCACAAAACTTTTGAAGGGAGTTTTGAGAAACCCTTTTATAGCAGAAAAAGAAAGAGGTGAGATGTTCTTCTCTGTCAACAATCAGAGAGAAGACTAGTGGATGATGTTATCAAAGCTCCCCCTGAGATCTGGAAGTTGTTCAGGAAAAGAAGCTTTGCACTAGGGTGATAGGCCTTCAGTAGATGAGACCTCCAGTAAAGGATTATTCCAGCAGTTGCTGAAATGTGTAGTGTCTGGAGTCTTGATGGATGAAGCCTCTGAACACTTGAGTCAAAAGAGATCTAGAAAATCTTCTTTTCTATATGTTGATCTCCTTAAGTGGTGTGTGTTCTAAATGAATTCTGTCTGTGTGTCTGTCTGTGACTGTTCGCTTTCTGTGTGTAACTATTAGGAGTAGCAGAATAATAATCCTCTTTTATTCCTTAGATCTGAAAAGAATGAATTGATTCTCTGTCTCCAAGATAGCCGTTAGCCACTCATTAATGACTTCCTTAAATGAATTTTGTCTCTGGAGGAAAGTCCTAGAAAATATTCCTTTAAATCTCCCTTGAAACTTGCTCCAGATTAATTGAAACGGCTACAAGATCCTTGAAATAAATGCTGGGATTAAATAAGATAGAATTCCATAACTGTCTGAATTTGAATCTTGAGAATCGTCGATCTCTCCAGAAAATCGTCGACCTGAGCTCAACTACCGTCGACCTGAGCTCATCTACCGTCGACCTGAGCTCAGAGACTGGAACTAGACTGGAAACAGAAATCGTCGATCTGAGCTCCACTATCGTCGACCTGAGCTCAGAGACTGGGAAAACAGCTAGAGACAGAAACATCGATCTAAGCTCGAAGATCGTCAAACAGAGTTCGACGACTCGTTGAACTGAGCTCAGAGATAGTCGAACTGAGTTCGACGATTCGTCGACCTGAGCTCGACGAAAATGACTTAGTCTCCTGAATTTGAATATCTGATCTGATGGTCTTGGGGGCAGCTTTCAGGCCTAAATTCTAACCCTAGACTCAATCTAATTGACCTTAAAAACTATACAAGGAGGCCAAAACAATTTTCCTAAGGACATAGTTATCCTTGCCCAAATCAGTAATAGGGTGTTCCAACAATCTCCCCCTATTTGGGTTAGGATTACTATTTACATGACATAGGAAATAAATGCATACAATGCAGATATAAAATCAAAAACAACATTGCAGAAACACAAATAAAATCACATCAGAAAGTCAGAATAGATAACACTGTCAGCTTACATAATCATTCATTTTCCTTGCTCTTTTTGAGAACTATTTTTCTGTTAGGGTTAAGAGCTTCTTTCTTGGATCTTCTGTCATCATCTGCACTTAGAGAAGTTTGATGTTTTGTCCTGGGGACTACAGCTTCTGGGTGCAACTTCATATACCTTTCTGAGTCAATGAATTTGCTGGAAGAATATCTTTCAAGTTCTTTCTTTCTCTGTTCTGATAGAGTGGTGAAATTTGATGTATCTCTTCCTTGTTCTCTTGCCTTTTTAATTTGATCTAGTGCAGCCAACTCTTTCATTCTTGCTGTCCAAAAAGTAGGACTATTCTCTGGGTCTTCAAATGGAACAGGAGGTTCATATCTGTTTGATGAATCATCAGGAGTAGCTCCGGAAGAAACTAGATCTTTTAACTTATAAGGGAAAAGACCAGATGTAGAGTCAGTGGGACCTTGTCCTTCCTTATGATAAGGATGCTGCCTAGAATAACCTTTGGAATAAACTCTGAATTCTCTTTGATTTCCCCTATACTATCCTCTTCTGGACTGGTAGCCTCTTGATTGACATCCTCTTGATTGAGATCTTTCTTGAAACTGAGAGGTGCTTTGACTTTTAGCAACAGATGACTGATAAGCAGAACTTCCACCAGTACCTGCATCTGGTGAAGGAGGAGGAGGAGGAGGATTGAAGTGAGATGATCCTTTATCATATTTCCTCTTTTTCTTCATTACCTTTAGTTGATTCCTGGAAAACTGCATCCATGGTTCTGAAATTGGACAATCATGCAAAATATAGTATGGAATATCATTTACATCTTTAATTTTCTCCTGGGGAACTTTCTTTAGGGCCTTACTTCTAGCTTTCCTCTTCCTTGCAATGGTTGCAGAGGAATCATCAGAATCAGTTCTAAATTGATCACTATCTGAGCTCTGAGGATTGTCATATAGTTCATCAATCCTTTTGATGTTATCTCTTTGTTGTAGGGATTGAACAGAAGTAACAACAGCAGCAGCAACAATAACAAAAACAACACTAACAGATGTAACTGGAACAACAGATTCAGAAATAATAACAACAGAAACAGCAGGCTCAGAGTCATTAGCCTCTGTCATAAGCACATCACCAGAAACTAAAACAGCATCAGCAGCAGCAGCAGGAACAACAAAAACTGAAGGAGCACTGTCCATAGCCTTGAAAGAATTTATATAAGAAGATATTATACTGGGCTCACAGCTAGAAATAGGCACAATGGCCTTAGTAAGATCTTCACTTTTTTGATCTGGAAGACAGCTGAGGTAAACAGTATCAAACTCTGACAGCAGTGACCTGAGGTCAACTATTATAACCGGAACTGGAGCTGGAACTGGAATCTCTGAAGCAGGCCATCTCTCTACTTCATATGGCATCTCCCCCTGCCTAGATTCAGTAGTTACTGGATCAAGGCACCCAAAAGAAGGGATTGCCTGATGAGGATATAGGGAAGAAAGTCTGTCAGATAACTCCTGAACTGATTTCAGAAGTGGAGCCAGGGAGGTCTCCAACAGGAGTGATAGTCTTGGAGCTAACATGTCATAGAGCTTATCTACTATGGCTGAAAGATCTACTTGCTCAAGTGGTTCTTGAGTAGAGGTAGAGATGAGTGTGACAGAGATGGATGTAGGAGGAGTTATAGATGTGGTTGGAGAAAGTGTTAATGTGGATGGTAGAATTGATGGTTGAGATATAGGAATGGTAGAGATGGAAGTTAATGGAATGGAGATAGATGGAGTGAAGGATAGTTGAGCAATGATTTCTTATAGTAGTTGTTGATATGATGTAGAAGAAGATGGTGCCTCAAGGGGTGAGGAGTGAGAATCATCCATATAGGAATCATATAAGAGAGTGAAGGATGGAAGGTGAGATGATGAGTCAATGGTTATGTGTGGATAATGATGTAATGGATGGAAAACATCTTCATTGGATATTGGTGTTGTTGAAGGAATTGAGTTTGGAGATGGAATGAATATGGGGGATGAAATTGTGATGGTTATGGGGGATATGATAATTGTTGAGGGAACAGTAGGTGGAGAAGGTGGGGATGAGGAGGCAGGCAATTCTTCTGATGGGGCAGTTTCCTGAGGGGAAGTGACTGGATCAGTCCTGGTGCCTGAAGATGAGATGACTGCAGAGGCTCTGCTTGGCTTCGCAATTTGCCTATCCCATTTGCCAAAAAGGGCACAGGTTAAACTCTTAGAGGCATTGATATGCATCCCACTTGAAACAAGCAGCTCAGGGCATCTACTATGAAGAAATAGCCCTAGAATCCTTCCAAAGTTGACAAAGTTCTTATTCACTTTCTTCTTAATTAGGTCAAAGAATACTTCTCCCCAATTCAACTGTTTCTTATCCACCAAAGCACCCATTAAACAGAATTGATACCTGGATATGGTATCATGGGCAGAATGTTTTGCTAACAGGACCTTTCCAACAACATCTGCTAGAAACCTGTATTCCGCTAACAGATTTTTCTTAAGCAGCTTGTTAGGGTTTGCTGCTGAATGACCCATCCTATCAAGCATACTTGCAAACTCTTCTCCAGACAACTCAAGAGAATCTTGACCAGTACTTAATTGAAAAACTTCTGTTAATATAACAGAAGTAAGAGATACCTGATTTCCTGATATAGTTCCAATCACTGTATTTTGATCTTGATTGTGAGCAGTATACACCCATTCTTTGATTTCATCTGCAGCCAGTTTTATCCTTGTGGTCATGATGTGTACTAGTTGTTGATCTTTGAATAAATCCAGAATATCCTTGAAAATCTGATCACTGTTCTCAAACGACTCCATATCGATATCGAATCCAGTGTCAAATTTCATTGCTGCCAAAACTGCAACAGAAACGGCCATTTTTACCTGCAAAAATGAACAAATAAAAGACCAAGTGTAGAAAAGTTTGGAGGGAAAGGGAAATTCTGCAGAGAGTATGAAAGCGCAAAGGGAGAACGACGACCGAAAAATGAATTTTATATTATGGTTCGACGCAGAAAAGGAAAGATCGTTGAACTCCGTTCGACGATCTGGGCTTCTAAAGGAATCTGAAAGGTCTTCAACATCGTCGATCTCCGTTCGACGATATTGGAGAGCGTCGAGCTCCGTTCGACGATATTGGAGAGCGTCGAGCTCCGTTCGACGATCGCTGACCGGAAGAAGATAGCTTAGCACTATCTGGAAAGCGCTCAACTCCGGTCGAAGATTTCTAAGAACGTCGATCTTCGTTCGACGATCTTTGGGAAAAACATCGAGCGCAGTTCAGAGAACAGAAACAACATATAGATACTAGAAAAATCAAATTGTTTGCCTAGTTTTGGTCAATTTTAGAGTTTTAAAATCTTGGATCTTATTTTAAACTTCCTCCATCTAACATTCCTAATTGATTCTGGAAGAATGTACGTTTCTTTTCATCCAATGGTTTGGTGAAAATATCTCCCTTTACAAGTCAGTTGAGATATATTAAAGTTCAATTTTATTTTTCTCAACATTGTCCCTTAAAAAGTGATGCCTAATTTCTATATGTTTTATCCTACTATGGAGGACTGGATTTTGTGCTATAGAAATAGCACTAGTATTATCACAGAATATTTTTGACTTCTCTAAGTTGTAGCCATAGTCTAGGAGCTGATTTTGAATTCACAAGATCGGTGAGCAACAACTACCTGCTACCATATATTCAGCTTCAGCAGTTGATGTGGACACAGATGTTTGTTTCTTGCAAAACTAGGAGACAAGTCTGTCACCAAGAAACTGGCAAGTTCCATGAGTGCTTTTCCTGTCTATTCTACATCCAGCATAATCAGCATCTGAAAATCCAGTTAAGTCAAATGCTGAGTCTTTTGGATACCAGAGACCTAGATTTGGATAACTTTTCACATACCTAAGAATCCTTTTTACTAAGGTTAAGTGTGACTCTCTATGGCTCACTTGGAATCTAGCACATATGCATATATCAAACATTATATCAGGTCTACTAGCTGTAAAGTACAATAAAGAGTCAATCATTGCTTTATATGTTGTCTGATCGACAAGTTTCCCATATTCATCAGCATCTAATACAGCATTAGTAGGCATAGGTGTTTTCATACATGATGCTTCAGACATACCAAATTTCTTAACCAGTTCTTTTGCATACTTGATTTGAGAGATGAATATGCCTTCAGCATGCTGTTTGACTTGCAATCCTAGAAAAAATGAAAGCTCACCCATGCTACTCATTTCAAATTTAGAATGCATTAGGTTAGAAAAACTCTTGCACAGATTTGAATCAGTATAACCAAAGATAATGTCATCTACATAGATTTGTACTAGTAAGGTATTGGACTTATGGGTTCTAATAAAAAGAGTTTGGTCTACTCTACCCCTTATAAAATCATTTTTCATAAGAAAGCATGCTAGAGTCTCATACCATGCTCTAGGAGCTTGCTTTAGACCATATAATGCTTTATGCAATTTGAAAACATAATCAGGATGAGTTGGAGAAATAAAACCTGGGGGTTGTCTTACATAGACTTCTTCCTTGATGTCTCCATTGAGAAAAGCACTCTTCACATCCATTTGATATACTTTGAATCCTTTGTGTGCTGCATAAGCTAAGAATATTCTTATGGCCTCTAACCTTGCAACTGGGGCAAAGGTCTGGTCATAGTCTATCCCTTCTTCTTGAGAGTATCCTTGAGCAACTAGCCTTGCCTTGTTCCTTACAATGACTCCTTGATCATCCAATTTATTTTTAAACGCCCATTTTGATCCAATAATAGAGTGATCCTTTGTCCTTGTCACTAGTTCCCAAACTTTGTTCCTTTCAAATTGATGTAATTCCTCTTGCATTGCAATGATCCAGTGTGGATCTTGTTCTGCATCTTAAATGGATTGAGGCTCAATTTGAGAAAGAAACCAGGTGTGCATCAGGTTTTGGTTGACCTGATTTTTGGTTTGCACACCAGCTGAGATGTCTCCAATCACTTGGCAGATTGGATGGTCTCTTGATGTTACTAAATCAACAGGGGGTGTTGATTGTTCACCAACCTGTGTTGTTGTTTCCTCTTGTGGAACAACAACTGACTCTTCATGAAGATTCTCTCCAAGATGTTGAATATCTTCTTCATATTCACTTCTTTCATCCTTTTGTATGATATGTAACTTGTCCAAATTTTCAGCAAGAGAGTGTACCTGCAAAGATTCTATGGTAGAAGCATTCTTCTCCTTAAAAGACATGTTAGATTCATCAAAGGATACATGAACAGATTCTTCAATTTTAAGAGTAGTTTTGTTATACACCCTATAAGCTTTACTGATCATGGAGTATCCCATAAACACTCATTCATCAGCTTTAGCTTGAAATTTTGCCATGTATTTCTTGACATTATTGTGAATGTAACAAATGCAACCAAAAATTTTAAAATAATCTACTTTAGGTTTCTTCCCTTTGAGTAATTCATAGGGAGTCTTGCCCTTCAGCTTATGTATCAAACTTCTATTCAACACATAGTTGGAGGTGTTCACTGCCTCTGCCCAAAGGATAGAGTAAGGTGAGCATCTGACAACAATGTAGTAGCAGATTTAATAAGGGCTCTATTTTTCCTTTCAGCTACTGCATTTTGTTGAGGAGTTCTAGGAGTTGAGAAAGTGTGCCTGATCCCTTCACTCTGACAGAACTCTTGCATAAGAAGAGAATCAAACTCTGTCCCATGATCACTTCTGATCAGGGCAATATGAGTAATGAACTCACTCTGTATGCATTTGAGAAACTCTGTCAAACACTTAAAGTTATCAGAATTCATCCTCAGAAAGAACACCCATGTGAATCTAGAGAAGTCATCTACAACTACTAAAGTATAAGATTTCCCTCCTAAGCTTTGTACTGTAATGGATCCAAAGAGATCCATGTATAACAGATACACAATTCTAGGTGAATCACTCTTATTAAGTGACTTGAAGCTATTTTTGGTTTGCTTGCCTAATTGACAAGCCCTGCAAAGTCCTTCCTTCTTGTAGGGGCCAGAAGGTAGTCCTCTAACAAGGTTGTCCTTGGATAGCCTAGCAATAGTTCTAAGATTATATGTCCTAATCTTTTATGCCAAAGTTCATTAGGTCTACAAATGGAATTGAACAAGCATACATCTACCTTAGTTGAAAGAAAATTTACAAGATAAATGTTACCTTTCCTTTTACCTGTCAACACAGTTGTGTTGTCCTCTGATTTGATTTTGCATGAGGATTTGTTGAAAGTCACTTGGTAGTCTTCATCACACAGTTGACTGATACTGATTACGTTATGCTTCAGTCCGTCCACATAAGCTACTTTCTTGAATGTGACTGAGCCAATCTGGACTGCACCATATCCTTTTGTTAGTCCAAAGTTTGAATCACCAAATATTACTTTAGGTCCAAGTTTGGCTTTGAAGGATGTGAAATTCTCCTTGTTTCCTGTCATGTGCTTTGAGCACCCACTATCTAGATACCATTGCTGGTTTGATGTTGGATAGGTCTTCACTTGCACATAAAATAATTTATTTGTTTTTGACCCAGTTTACCTTGGTCCTAGGTTGATAACCTTTAAATTCTGAAATAAAAGACATCCCTGGTTGACTCTTATAGCCTTCAGGATGATATCTCCTAGGAGGTATTATCCATTCAGTATAATGGTTAAACCTCTGAGATGTAGGACCTCTAGGATTGAAGTTTGATTTACCTTTGAAAGATTTTTCAAAACTCTGAGCTCTGTTCGACGATCTCTGAGCTGAGTTCGACGATTTTGGGTCAGATCGTCGAGCTCCGTTCGAAGATCGACTATGCCAGAGTTCAGGGTTCAGAGATCATCGACCTGAGTTCAACGATTCATCCTGAGATCGTTGAGCTCCAATCGACGATCGTCGAGCTCCGTTCGACATTTTCTGTTGAACTTTTGTTTTCTTAGGTAAATCAGAATTCTTCCTAGCCACCTCTACAACTCCCTTACCTTCATCTGAGATAAACTTGATTGGGGTTGTTAATACTATAGGTTGGCTGGATGAAACACCCAAGCCCAGTGTACTATTAAATCTTGAGTTCACTGTGCTTGTGATGTCCATTAGTTTGATACTTCTCCCATTGAGGGATTCTTCAAACTTCTTGGCCTCTGATAGTTCACTTTTCAGTGAGGCTATCTGCTCCCTACAAAATTCCAACTCCTCAGAGAGTTTGAGGTTATCTGATTTTAAGGTGCTTTGTTCAGACAGTTGATTTCTGAGAGAAATAATTTCTTTCTCAGATTTTAATAGATCTAAACAAAGTGCATTAAATTCACATTTGAAGTCCTCTGAATTAAAATCAAATGAGTCTATTACCTGATCCTCTTCAGATTGAGTTTCTGATTCAGACTCTGACTCTTGTTCTGCATCAGTGTTGTGTTGAGAGGCATTGATAGCCATCATGCAGAACTCCTTTTCTTCAGCATCATCCTCATCATCACTTGAGCTAGATGAAGCTTCTGATTCTTCTTCTATTTCACTCCAGGTTTCAGCTACAAACCCCTTCCTGGTATGTTTGTTCTTGCCGGAGGAGGGTTTGTCATTGCTGTTTTTCCTGAAGTCTTTATCTCTTCTCCTTTCTTTCCTGTCCTTCTTGTCCTTATTCTGATTTTCTGGACAGTCAGGCACAATGTGGCCTGGTTTCCTGCATCCAAAATAAATAATTTATTTATTATTGGACTTATCATACCTTGGCTTTTCATGCCCTCTGAATGACTTTTTCCTGAAGTCCTTCCTGACCATTTTATAAAACCTTTTGGCCAGTAAGCTTAGCAGCTCTTAATTGCCTGTGACCTTGTCTTCAGGCTAATCTTCAATAGCTTTGAATGCTATTGATTTCTCTTTTCTGATTGCTGGTGAAGCAGCCTTCTGCTCTTCTTCTCTGTTCTTGATGAGCAGCTCATAAGAATTGAGCTTGCCCAAAAGAGTCTCAGTGGTGATCTCATTTAGGCTTCTGGCATCCTTGATTGGCCAGATCCTTGAGTCCCAAGTGCTGGGGAAGCACATTAGGATTTTGTCATTGAGTTCAGTCAATGAGATCTCCTTGTCCAAGGTTTTCAGTTCATTGACTATAAGACTGAGTCTGTTATACATATCAGCAACTGACTCAGTTTCTCCTTTCTTGAAGTTCTCATATTGAGTTATGAGATGGGATCTTCTATCTTTCCTTTCATCTGCAGATCCTGACACTATTTCAGATAGTTTTTCCCATATCTCTTTTGCTGAGTTGCATTCAGCTACTTTTTGAAATATTTCATCAGACATGGTTTGTGCCAAAATGTTCATTGCTTTGGCATCTACAACTTTTCATTTTTTTGATTTCTACATCTGTTCCTAAAGGAGGTGGAACAACACTTGTACTTGTATTTTCTGGGGGTCTTGGACACACTGTCAAAATAGAATTAAAGATATCTTCCTCAATAGAATTCATGTACAATCTTATCCTTGCCTTCCAAAGTACAAACTTAGATAGATTGCACACTGGAGGTCTGGCGCTAGCATAATCTTCTTTCTGTGCCATGGTTTTATATAAAGATAAATATAATACACATAATAAAAATAAAAACCCTCTATAAAAGATTGATCTTATCAGAGATCTTTTGGTTCAAGTGTTAGCCTGTAGGAACAACTGATCTGATGAAGATTTAGTTGAATAACAACCAACAAGGTATGGTATTTTAACCAACCTCCCTCTGATACCAATTGAAAGTGGGGATAAGATCTACCTTAACTCTAGAGGGGGGGGGGGGGGTGAATAGAGTATATTAAAATAATTTTCAAGTTATAAAATTATTTTGTAGTGGAAGACTTAATTTAAATATATGTGTAAGGTGCTTGCAGTAAATAAAAATTATGAAAGCAAGAAATAAAAACACAGCACACAGCAAACAAAATATAGCAACCAGAAGACACAAGGAGCTATAGTGGTTCCCCAATCAATCTGGGTACATCCACTCTTCTACCACCCTAGGTAGGAATCCACTGCAGGATGAGTTGATCAGGTGTCCTGGGCACCAATGAGCTTTTGATAAGGTGCTCAAAAACCAAACTAGATTTTTTGATCAGGTGTCTTGCCACCACTGAGTTTTGACAAGGTCTCAGAAACCAGTACAAAACCTTTGAAGGGAGTTTTGAGAAACCCTTTTACAGCAGAAAAAGAAAGAGGTGAGATGTTCTTCTCTGTCAAGAATCAGAGAGAAGACTAGTGGATGATGTTGTCAAAGCTCCCCCTGAGATCTGGAAGTTGTTCAGGAAAAGAAGCTTTGCACTAGGGTGATAGGCCTTCAGTAGATGAGATCTCCAGCAAAGGATGATTCCAGCAGTTGTTGAAATGTGTAGTGTCTGGATTCTTGATGGATGAAGCCTCTGAACACTTGAGTCAAAAGAGATCTAGAAAATCTTCTTTTATGTATGTTGATCTCCTTCAGTGGTGTGTGCTCTGAATAAATTCTGTCTGTGTGTCTGTCTGTGACTGTTCTCTTTCTGTGTGTAACTATTAGGAGTAGTAGAATAATAATCCTCTTTTATTCCTTAGATCTGAAAAGAATGAATTGATTCTCTGTCTCCAAGATAGTCGTTAGCCACTGATTAATGACTTCCTTAAATGAATTTTGTCTCTGGAGGAAAGCCCTAGAAAACATTCCTTTAAATCTCCATTGAAACTTGCTTCAGATTAATTGAAACGACTACAAGATCCTTGAAATAAATGCTGGGAATAAATAAGATAGAATTCCATAACTGTCTGAATTTGAATCTTGAGAATCGTTGATCTCTCCAGAAAATCGTCGACCTGAGCTCAGAGACTGGAACTAGACTGGAAACATAAATCGTCGATCTGAGCTCAACTATCGTCGACCTGAGCTCAGAGATTGGGAAAACAGCTAGAGACAGAAACGTCGATCTGAGCTCGAAGATCGTCAAACGGAGTTCGATGACTCGTTGAACTGAGCTCAGAGATAGTCGAACTGAGTTCGACGATTCGTCGACCTGAGCTCGACGAAAATGACTTAGTCTCCTGAATTTGAATATCTGATACGAGGGTCTTGGGGGCAGCTTTCAGGACTAAATTCTAACCCTTAGTCTCAATCTAATTGACCTTAAAAACTATACAAGGAGGTCAAAACAATTTTCCTAAGGACATAGTGATCCTTGCCCAAATCAGTAATAGGGTGTTCCAACAAAGTATTTCCCACCGGTGAAGACTGCAAAGCTAAGGAATGACATCTCTACATATATTCAAATGGAGTCTGAATCATTGTACGACACCTGGGAATAATTCAAGGATCTTTTAAGGAGATGTCCCCAACACGCACTACCTTCATGGCTTCAGATTCTGACTTTTTACAATGGTCTCAATCCAGCCACTAAACAAATGATCGATGCTGCTAGTGGAGGCACCTTGAACAATAAGATAGCTGAGGCGGCTCAACAGTTGATAGAAGACATGGCTATGAACAATTATCAATGGACTATAGTAAGACAAAAGCCTAATAAGCCTGCAAGAATGTATGAAGTAGATGTCATCACTGCCTTAGCAATTCAAGTGGAGAAGCTTCACCAAAAGATGGATAACCTTTCATTAGCATCACCCTCCATGGTACCTCAATAATGGGACCCTTCATTTAGTGGAATGCCGGGTTGTTAACCTCAAGTGCAAGAACATGTTGACTATATGGGTAAAAACATCAGACCACCCTTCAACAGAGCAAATAACCCGTATAGTTCTACATACAATCCTGGATGGAGGAACCACCCCAATTTCTCTTGGGGAGGACAAGGCAACCAAGGGAAGCAACCTATGTATGGACCACCACAATAACCTGAACCAAGGAAGCCAGCATTGGAAAATGTACTTACCAAGTTCATGCAAACTACTGATGTAGCCTTCCGGAATCAAGAGGGCTCAATTCGTAATTTAGAGAATTAGATTGGTCAACTCGCAAGGATGGTATCTGAAATACAACAAGGAACACTTCCAGGAAATACTGAGACAAACCCGAGGGAGCATGCAAAAGCCATCCAATTGAGGAGCGAAAATGAGTTACAAGACCAAAGGCCTACAAAATAAGTGCCCCAAGAGGAGTCTAGCGGCGAAGGACCGAGCGAGATGAACGCACAACCATTGGAGTATCAACCAACAATACCATATCCAACAAAGCTTAACAAGGAGCACATGGATGCGCAGTATGGTAAATTTTTATCTATGTTTAAACAATTACATGTCAATTTACCTTTTTCTGAAATCATTCAAATGCCTAAGTATGCTAAATTTCTTAAGGATTTAATCTCAAATAAAAGGAAAATAGAGGAATTATCTTTAGTAACACTTAGTGAAGAATGTTCCGCTATTTTGCAAAATAAATTATGACAAAAACTTCAGGATCCCGGTTTATTTTCAATTTCATGTTTAATCGATGATTTACAAGTAAATAAAGCTTTAGCGGATTTAGGAGCTAGTATAAACTTAATGCCTTACAAACTATATTTGAAACTAGGTCAAAGAGAACTTAGCCCAACTAGAATGAGTATTCAACTAGCAAATCGATCGGTTAAGTACCCTAGAGGAATAGTAGAGGATGTATTGGTTAAGGTAGATAAGTTTATATTTCCTGCCGGTTTTGTTATTATCGAAGTACCACTCATATTAGGTCGTCCATTCTTAGCTACATCTAGAGCTCTTATTGATATTTTTGATGGTAAGTTAGTGTTTCGAGTAGGGGAAGATGAATTCATTTTTCAAATAGGTAATATAATTAAACAATCCTTAAATAATGATGATTATTGCTATTTTTCTCATGGTGTTGATAATTTTATGACTCTATGCATTCTAATTTATATTATAGAGATCCTTTAGAAATTTGCATCACTAACTGTTATCTAGAAGATGAAAAAAATGAAGACATTGTTGAACATTTATTTTTTTAGATAATTGTGTTTCGATGAATAGAACGATTGAATATAGTTTGATTACATAAGGAGATCGTGAAGGTCTTAAGAATAACACTAAGGATCCAACGATAGTAGAACTAAAAAAATTATGGGATCATCTTGAGTATGCATTTTTAGGAACTAATTCTTCTTACCCAGTTATTATATCCTCTAATCTTTCTAATACTGAAAAAGCTAAATTAATAACTATGATAAAGAAATGTAAAGGTGCAATATCATGGGAAATATCTGATATAAAAGGTATTAATCCTAGTTTTTGCACTCACAAGATCCTTTTGGAAGAAAACTATAAACCTTCTATTCAACCGCAACATAGGCTAAACCCGAATATGAAAGAGGTAGTTAAGGCTGAGATTGTTAAGTTACTTGATGCTGGTATGATATATCTTATTTCGGATAGTTCATGGATTAGTCCTGTACAAGTCGTTCCTAAGAAGGGTGGTCTAACAGTGGTAGCTAACGATAAGAATGAGTTAATTCCAACGCAAACGGTAACAGGTTGGCATGTCTGTATTGACTATAGGAAGTTAAACGATGCCACTAGGAAGGACCATTTCCCTCTTCGTTTCATTGACCAAATATTAGAATGTTTATCAGGACATTCTTATTATTGTTTTCTAGATGGACTTTCTGGATATTTTCAAATTCCTATAGCACCAGAAGACCAGGAGAAAACAACATTCACATGCCCATTTGGTACCTTTGCCTATAGACGTGTGCCTTTCGGGTTATGTAACACACCCTCCACTTTCCAAAGGTGCATGCTAGCCATCTTTAACGAATATGTTGAAGATATCATGGAAGTGTTTATGGATGATTTTCTGTTTTTGGTGACTCATTTGAGTTGTGTTTGAATAATTTAGAGAATGTTCTCAGGAGGTGTGAGGAAACAAACCTAGTGCTTAGTTGGGAGAAGTGTCGTTTCATGGTACAAGAAGGGTTAGTACTTGGCCATAAAATCTCAAGCCAAGGAATTCAAGTAGATAGAACAAAAATTGAAACCATAGAAAAGTTACCACCACCAACCTCTGTTAAGGCAGTGAGAAGTTTCTTAGGACATGCTGGATTTTACCGCCGGTTTATTAAGGACTTCTCTAAAATTGCTAAACCACTTAATAGGCTTTTAGAAAAAGACACACCTTTTATTTTTGAACAAGAGTGTCTACATGCCTTTGAGTTCTTAAAAGAGAGATTAATTAATTCTACTATTATGATCGCGCCCTATTTAGTCAACCATTCGAGATCATCTGTGACGCTAGCAGTTTTGCAGTATGAGCTGTTTTAGGACAATGCCAAAACAAACACTTTCACCCTATTTATTATGCTAGCAAAACACTTAATAATGCACAGGAGAATTATATAACTACATAAAAAGAACTTCTAGCAGTGGTATTCGCCTTCGAAAAATTTAGATCCTATTTAACAATATCTAAGGTGGTAGTACACACAAATCACTCTGCCCTAAGATATTTATTAGCCAAGGCGGAAGCCAAGCCTCGTTTAATCCATTGGGTTCTTTTATTACAAGAATTTGATTTGGAAATTAGGGATAAACGAGGCGCAGAAAACTTAGCGGCAGACCATCTCTCACGTTTAGAAAATCCACTACGAGCAATGTTAGATGAATCTAAGATTTCTGATACATTCCCTGAGGAATTGTTACTTGCCTTATCTACGAATATAAATCCTAATTATCCATGGTTTGCCGATTATGTAAACTATCTTGTGGCTAAGGTCCTTCTAAAAGAATTTTCATATCAGCAGAAAAAGAAATTTTTCTCTGACTTGAAATATTACTTCTGTGAGGACCCCTTTATTTTTCGGATATGTGCAGATTCCGTTATACGAAGGTGTGTATCAGCGAAGAAGGTTTGGAAAATTCTGGAGCAGTTTCATTCAAGTCCTGCTGGTGGTCACTATGGAGCAAATCGATCCGCAAAAAAGGTTCTTGATTGTGGTTTTTATTGGCCCCTTGTATTCAGGGATGCCCAAAGGTAGGTGTTTTCATGTGATTCTTGTCAGAAATCAGGTAATATTTATAAATTACATGAAATGCCGTAAAAATCTATTCTTGAATGTGAAGTATTTGATGTGTGGGGGATTGATTTTATGGGACCATTTCCAGTTTTTTATGGGAATAAATATATTTTGGTAGCTGTAGATTATGTATCAAAGTGGGTTGAAGCTCAAGCTTTGCCTACTAATGATAGTAGAGTAGTCATTCGATTTTTGAAAACCTTATTCGCATGATTTGGCACACCATATGCTCTTATTAGCGATAGGGGTTCACATTTTTGTAATCTGCCACTAGATAAAGTATTACAAAAATATGGAGTTACGCATAGGATAGCCACTCCTTATCATCCACAAACTAGTGGTCAAGTTGAAGTTTCCAATAGAGAACTTAAGAGGATCATAGAAAAGTCTATAGAAGGGAATAGAAGCAATGGTCTAGAAAGCTAAATGATTGTTTGTGGGCATATATGACCGTCTTCAAAATACTTATAGGGACCACTCCATTTAGATTAGTCTTTGGTAAATCTTGTCACCTGCCTATAGAATTAGAACACAAGTCGTATTGGGCAATACGCTCTTTGAATTTTGATACTAATTCTATAGGGGAGAAACAAAAACTTCAACTTACCGAATAAGATGAGTGGAGAACCATGGCTTACTAGAGCTCCCAGAATTATAAGGAGAAGACCAAACTATTCCATGACTGTCACCTTCACAAACCCAAGACATTCCAAAAAGGTGACCAAGTCCTCCTTTTTAATTCCAGACTTCGTTTATTCCCGGGGAAGTTAAGGTCTAAGTGGTTCGGACCCTTCCAAGTTAAAGAAGTCTTTCCCTACGGAACCGTCGAGCTAACCCACCCTGAGAAGGGCGATTTTAAAGTTAATGGGCACCGATTAAAACTTTACTACGGTGCGCTTCCTCAAGATTTCGCTCGTCAAGAGACCTGCCTCCGTGAAGACTAGGATTATGTAAAATATAGTAATGTTTCTTAGTTTATAAAATTTTTAGTATAAATCTAGTTAGGTTTTAATGAAAAAATGTTCTTTAATAAAATTCACTTAGGCGGAATTCTAAATTCAGAGGAGGACATAGTTAACCACACTCCTGTGTGCATTGTCAAGTGCACAACACACCCTTAGACCCAGCCGTGTCCCGTATAAACCCAGGAATATGCAGCATCCCAAGCACCACACGGGTCCACACATGTTTGTGTGTGTAGCCGTGTCATCAACCATTATTTATATGATAAGCGCCAGAGCACGACACGGGTTAAAACACACCCGTGTTACTGACCGTGTACCTCTACACGGGTGATGACTTGGCTATGTTCAAACCCGTGTCGCTGATCGACGAATTATTTCCCGAGAAGGACACGGGGCGATACCCAGCCGTGTGCTGCACCATGTCGCTGTTCGACAGAATGTTGCCCAAAAAGGACACGGGTATCCACCCAACCGTGTCAATACCCGTATGGCGTTTAATTCACCGTGCCCGAGCAGGACATGGGCGGTGAACACGACCGTGTTGTTGACTATGTCCGCCTGACACGCTGCCCTCCCGTGAGTTTTTACCACACGTCCTGACAAAAACCCGTGTTGCACGCGGTTCAGATTCCCTAACACGGGTACACACACAGCCGTGTGCGTACCCGTGTTCGCCTTCTTTAAATATAGAGCCGTGTCCTGGTCATCCCCATCTTCTTCCCTTGTTTTTTCTCCAGCTTCACTTCCTGCGCAGATCTTTATCTCCAGTGTCGGTTGAGTTTTCGCCTTCTACGTGCGTGGATTCGAGTCCGAAATTATTCTTCTTTCCTCCTAGGTAACATTTATTGTTTATGTTTGTACTCAACTTCTTTCTCTCCACCCTCTTCTCCAAATTCTTCCTCTCCCCCTTTCATTTTCTTCCCCTTTTGATTCCAAATTCTTCTTTATCATTTTTTTAAAACAAAAAATCTTTGTATTTGTCCACAGATAATGTCTTCAGGACGAGCCCAAGGCGGTCTCCATCGTCGCCCGGAGCTCTAGTCTTTGTCTACAGAGAGGCGCGACGCCACTGCACCGCTGGAGTTCACCGATGCAGCACACGCCAACCGCTACAACCGCCTCCAGTCAAAAAAATATCAATACATCCGAACGATTTACTGGAGCGTAATAAAGGAGATAAATTTAGCGGGGGATGTCAGAGGGTTGATATGTGTAATGGGCTGGGAGCAAATTTTTGTTTTCAAAGAGTTAGGTTTTAAGGAACTCACGCTCGAGTTCATGTCGTATTTTTACTTAAATCTTAGACCTAATCTCACCGAGCACGCGCATACGCACGAGGGAGTCATCTCTTTTCGAGTAGGGGGCATTTTTTATACACTCACCCTTGTCCAGTTCACCCAATATTTAGGGGTGTATGAGGATTCATTCCTCTTTAGTGCCGCCTACCCCGAGCTTCATTTTGATCTCCCCACTCGCGACCTTGCCGGCAACAACTGGTCCCGGCTTTCTCTTGATTATAGTCCATATGAGGCCAAGAGGTCTAAGGCCTCCAAGTTGCATTCTCCCGCCCTCCACTACATACACCATCTCCTTAGCCACACTTTGAGCGGTCGGGGCGAAAACTCCTGCGTTGTTAGTAGGCAGGACGTGCTATACCTTTATAGCATGTCATCTTGTTATCCCCTCCACCTGGATTTCATGCTCGCACAGTTCATCCTTCACCAGGCGGGTAACCCCCGCATAGGGTCTATCTGCGTAGCACCCTACAGTACATGCCTGGTGAAGAACATGAACATTTTCTCGTCCCTTCCCTCGATGACAGTGTTCGTGAAGACCGTACCTATCACGATGGCCAGTCTTTGATCCCTCCGCCTTGTCACCGCCCGTCAGGGCCGAGGTGGCATTAGATATTGTCTTGCGAGGCATGGACCACACGCACATGACGACGATGATGACGAGGCGGACCCTGACCTAGATGAGCCTCTGGTGCCTCCGTCCCACTCTACTTACTCTCAGGGTGAGTCTTTTGCTGCTCCTCCTTGAGCGCGTGCACAGTACTCGCGAGAGCTCCAACACTTCTTCGAGACCGAGCTCTCGCCATGATTACAGCGCATAGAGGCATCATAGAAGCGGACAAAGGACGCCATTATTTAGATCAGGGACCACTTGGGGATCTCTCCAAGAACACCGACAGACGATCAGACCGACCAGCCAGCCTACTTTTGACATGTATCAGTATATTTTAGCAGAATTTATTTGTATCATTGTATTTTAGCAGCCTTTACTTGTATCAGTGTATTCTCACAGATTATATATATATTATCATATTCGCTCCTTTTTCCTTCATGTGCTCTTTTATTTTCATGATACGCAGTTCTTTATTTATTGGTGAAATTACTTTCTCAGCTCTTTACATTGCAATGAGGACATTACAAATTTTAAGTCTGGGGTGGATGTTCTTCAATTCACTAATTTTTGTGATAGACATGATTACAATTATTTATACTTTTGCTATCATAGTACTCAAGGTTGTTATACCCCCTAATTTTTGTTTTGTTTTGTACTCCTTTAAGCTCTCATGAATTCACTCATTTGGGATTATAACTATCTAATTTAACTTCGCACGCTGATTAAAATGAATTGATGTAGACTCATTGAGTGCTCAACTTTGTTGATTCATAATTAAGTATAGAAATTCCTTAGCCTAATTTTCTCTATATAATTTATTTTTAAGATTAACCCTTTATATTATTAACTATCAATCACTTTATTTTAGAAAATATAATTATCTATAATAAAGTGCGTCGATTAGTGTAACATTTTGATAATTTTGTATTAGCGAATCAAAATAAAGAATACTTTCTATTGATGTCTATAACTTACCCTCTATCGATCGTCAAAACTTTCGCATTGGTTAATTAGTGAGGGCAAAAATGACTTAGGTCTTCTTTTGGATAGCTTGAGCCTTACAAACCCAAAACCTTAAACATTAAACCCTTGCACACCCAATTTGGAACTAATCCCTATGCCTTTTGATACTCCACCACTAAAACTTCACCAAGGCCAAATCCTTATTACCTATTAGCACATCTAACATTGAGATATTCTTGGAATTAGTGTGTTGATAGTGATATGTGGCCTAAGTCAGTGTATACTTGCACCCACTTAGAATGATCCCTACTATGAACCAACCAAAAAAAAACATAGTGATATGTGTCCTGAGTTCGTGCATACTTGCACCCATTCAGAATGATCCCTACTATGGTCCCTTGGTTAAGAAAAAAATAAAAATATAGAGTTTCCATCAAATATGTGGGAAGTATAATAATTGCAAAGTCTGGGGGTGCTTTTATAAAATTGATGTATGTTTAGGTATTTACAGAACAAAAGGCTCAATCGTGTTATAGGTGTGAAAGAAAGAACCCATCAAATTTATCTTTGATTACCCCAGCTATAATCGCCTATCCTAAGCCAAAAAGGTTACACCATAATACAAGTTCTAAGGATCCAACCTCACTAATTCTAACTAGTGTCGTGGAGAGGGTGTGAAAAGGTAAGCTCATGACTATCAATGTTGGTACTTATAAGTTTTGAAATACTAATACATATCTTATTGAGATTATTATTTTCTCCTCACAATTGTTATGGATGACTATACTTCTATTTCTAAAAAATAGTGAAAGATAGTTAACAGATATATTGAAGGAATTTTAAGATAAAGTTATATTTAGAAAAGTCTGTTATACTATTTCCTATACGATTACATCATCAAAGTTCTCTTTAAATTCATAGCAACCAGTGTGCGGAAGTGAAATTATTTATTGGTACCCAAATGTTCAAATTAGTTTGCTTAGGGACAAACAAATATCTAAGTCTGGGGGTATTTGATGAGTACAATTATGATAGGCTTTTTATTATCATAATTGTAATCATGTCCACTATTTTCTACCTCCATGTGTAGTAATTTCGCGAAAATAGTTAAGAATTTGCTTTATCATGAGTAGAAGAGCACAGATTAGGAGTTTCTATTATTTCATGTATTAAGCTGTCTATTTATTCCTTTATTTTTTTAAATGCAGGTATTGCTAACCATTGGAGCTAGAATTCTTGGAGCAAATAGAAGAGTTCACAGATTCGACATGGCAGATGACAGGATAAGAATGGGGCATACACGGGTAGGCACATGCCCGTGTTCCCTACCCGTGTCCTAACCGGGATGGAATAGAAGAAATGGAAGGAAAAAGATAGAGCACCACCCGGGTGGGGACACGCCCGTGTTCCCACCCGTGTCCTTTTCGGTATAAATCCAACTTCGGCTGCCAACCAACCCGTGTGCAAAGAACACGAAGAACAACACGTTCGTGTCCTTACCTGTGTCATCTGACACGACCCACTACCAGACATGTCTGTTCGTGTGGAACCGCCCTTGAACCGTCAACACGGCCTGTGACACGGCCGTGTTGGAACCTGTGTCCGACCTTGTTTGCTAAGAGACTATAAAAAACCTATAGAAAAATTAGAGGAGGACTTTTTGGATCATTTTCATTTGGAGAACTTCTGGAGCACGAAAGTGGAGCATCCAAGAGAAGGAGGATTTGAAGGAGATTTTTGTATGCGTTTAATCTTTCATGTATCTCTCTTAAACTTTCCTTTCTTTTGGTGATCTAACTTTATTTATCTTTTATTTCACATGAAACTTTAATTTGAACAATTTGGTAATCATGTATCGTATTGTTTTCATCAAATTTGTGGTATTTTATTCGTATGTAGATCCTCAAATAAAGAGAATTATCCTAGTTATGATTCTATTATTTGCTTTAAATGAATTCCAACTTTTTAGATTGAGAAATTGGGAAGTTGTGATGATGTTCATATGTTCATATTTAAATGTTATTTCTCTTTACATTTCATTTTACATGATCGAGAGATATGTTGATTGGATAATTGTAATACGGATAAATGGATTCATGTTATTTTAGAGATGAGATTTCATGAATTTATGTATTAGATAGGGTATTTACTTTAATGCAAATTTGAGAGTTGTAAATTGTTCGAGAGTAAATTTACTAACTTAGGTTTAGATTTTGAATTGCTCGAGAGAGAGAATTTGATAAATGTTTAACCCTTATAATACACGAATTTGATAATCTTATTATTACCTGATTATATAGAATTGAATTAATGAGTGGTTATATTCATGTGAATGCTCTTAGACTTTCGGATTTTTATCATCTTTAATCTTCCAATGTTTGTTTATCCAAGTAGTCATAGTTAGTTTAATTTAGGTTAAAAATCAGTTTTAATTATAGGTGTGATAATAGAGTGAGGGTGAGTACGAGTATTTGAAAAGGCACCGTGGAATATGACACGAGATGTAGATTTCTCCTTTACTATGATTGATATGTACACTTGCCTGAAAGTTAAATCAGTCTAGCTTATGCCCATCTACATAGTTTATACTAGAGCGTAGAATGAATCCGCATCAAGTTATTACTTGTTTCAAAAATAAATCATCAGGTAGACATTGCTGTCAAGCTCTTTGCTTAGTTCTGCAGGTACAGAAGTCATGATGGAAAAACTATCCATCAAAAATAAAGACACAGCTGTGCAAGAAGAATGTGGAGAGGGATGTTGTCTAGAGGAAGCACAAGATAGTCTAGCTGGAGATGAAGATCAACTAGTTGAAGAAAATGGTGCTCAACAAGAAGCAGTCAGGCTGGCCCCAGCAATCAGATATTAGAGAGATCATTCTCCAGATCAGATAATAGGTGAGGTCAGCCAAGCTGTACAGACTAGAAGCAGGAGTTTCAACACAGCTCTATATTCCAGCTTCCTATCATAAGAAGAGCCCAAGAAATTTGAAGAAGCAAATCAAGACCAATTCTGGATTGGTGTAATGCAAGAAGAATTGAACCAATTCAAAAGGTGCAAGATCTGGAAGCTAGTTCCCAGACTAATTGGACATAATTTCATTGGAGTCAAGTGGATTTTCAGAAATAAACCTGATGAAAATGGCATTATAATAAAGAATAAAGTTAGATTGGTGGCCAAAGGGTACAGACAGGAAGATGGGATTGATTATGATCAGACTTTTGCCCCAGTTGCAAGGTTGGAAGCCATCAGACCATTCCTTGCATTTGCAGCCAACCATGGATTCAAAGTATTCCAAATGGATGTGAAGTCAGCCTTCCTGAATGGAGATTTGAAAGAAGAGGTCTATGTAGAGCAGCCTCTATGTTTTGTAGATTCCAACTCTCCTACTACTCTGTATAGACTTAGAAATGTTCTATATAGGCTCAAGCAAGCCCCTAGAGTATGGTATGAGACATTGTCTACCTTCCTCATTGAGAACAAAATCTCAAGGGGGAAGATAGATAAGACCTTATTCCTAAGGGAATCTAAGGGAAATATCATCCGAGTCAAGATTTATGTTAATGACATAATTTTTAGCTCTACTGATGACAACCTCTGCAGGAAGTTTGCAAAACTTATGCACGGGAAGTCTGAGATGAGTAATATGGGTGAACTGAAGTTATTCTTGGGACTCCAAGTAAGACAGATTGATGATGGTCTATCTATATCCCAGTCAAAGTTCACTAGGGAGCTAATCAAGAAATATGGTATGAAGAATTCCTCCACCATAAGGACTCCCATGAGCTCAAGTATGCCCATAGACAAACTTAATTAAGGGAAACTCGTTGATCCAACTTTGTATAGGGGTATAGTTGGCTCCCTTCTCTACCTCACTACAAGTAGGCCTGACATTATGTATGCAATATGTGTCTGTGCTAGGTATCAGGGCTGCCCTAAAGAGTCTCACTATATTGCTGTGAAAAGAATCTTGAGATATCTTAAGGGCACCCCAGATCTTGGCCTATGGTACCTAGAAATGGGGAGTTTGAACTAATCGACTATTCAGATGCAGATTTTGCAGGCTACAAGGAGGACAGGAAGAGCACCTCTGTCTCTTGTCAATTTTTAGGTGGAAGGATTTTCTCTTGGAGCAGCAAAAAGTAAACGAGTGTTGCAATATCAACTACAGAGTCAGAGTATATTTCATCAAGGAGCTGTTGTGCTCAGTTGATGTGGATCCAGCATCAACTTCAGGACTACAACATTCAGATAAGTAGAACTCCACTCTTTTGTGATTCTATTAGTGCAATTTCTATAGCTATGTATCTTGTCTCCCATAGCAGGACTAAGCATATAGAAATTAGGTATCATTTCATTAGAGATCATGTGGAAAGGGAAGACATCAGCCTTGATTTTATCTCTATAGTCTAGCAAGTGGCTTATATCTTCACTAAGCCAATAGATGAAGCCAAGTTCAACACCTTAAAATTTGAATTGGGTATGTTTAATCTTGTATAGCTTCAATTCTCTCCTCTACCATATCTTGCATTGTCTGTTTTGTAGGTAGCACAAGTCCTTCCTCAAGATAATGAAGCTAGTGTACAACTGTTGAGGGGGAGCAAGCCCAACAGCTGCAATGGGATTCAGTCAAAGTGGGGAGATCAACCCCAGATAGATAGGGGGAGAAAAACTCCACAAAAATCTCCCTATTGCAGAAGTCAAAAAGGGGGAGAGTAGTCAGGGGGAAAGAAGAATAGACTTGATCAAGAACTGACCATGCCAAGATGTAGGAAGCTCAAAGCCAGGTGATACTTAAGTAGCTTCAGCACTAAAATAGTAAGGGTGGCTCTCCAAGGAGAAATGCGGCTGGCAGCATGTAAGACCCCTCCCCTTACCAAGGAGGCAGCCGGTCTTATGCCCAGAACCGCCGTCTTACGGTGGCACTAACCCACAGGTTAGTCAACACCGCAACATGCCGATTCTGCCAGCTAGAACGATCATATAACCTGTTGGCCAAAAGAGAGTAAGAAGTATAGCAGTAATGTAGAAATGAACTACAAACCAATCCACAGTCACAATACATATCAAATAATAAAATGAAAGTACATCCAGTCCACAATGAGTAACAATAATAAAAAGAGTAAAAGGGCTTACGACCTGTACATGATATTAACTCTCCTCACACAATAAAATGCAGAAGCAAAACTATCCTCAGAGAACTCGTCCCACCTGACGTCAGGCTGCAGTAGACGTAGTAGGTGGTGGTGGTATCAACTCCTCACGTCCTATCACGTCATCTTGCCGGTCGTGCTGGTGCTCCATCTTCTCGAGCTCCTAAAATAGTTTGGTCACAGACCATTAGTCAAAAGACTAAGTCATTTCCTCCGCACCTCGCCCCGCAACTCCTAGGCACCGAGCAGGAGGACGAAGCGAAGGACAACAAGGTGTAACAAAAGGGAAGCAGGTGACAAGAAATCTATGCTACCAAGTATGAATATAAACGGTAAATCTATAATAGCAGTTCTATGTATATAGTCCAAATGTATAAACAAGTACAGTATGAAAGTAAGTAAACTGGAGCTAAGTAAGTGCAGTAAATAAAGTATAAAAATCTACTGTTAATATACATCACAGAAGTACCCTAACATATATGAGTGCCCATATAAACATATAAGTTAGAGTTTCCAAAATTACTTTATCATATAAAAGAGCCCATACTAATTTATATGATAAGGATCCATGAAGCGTATGTCCTAATATGAATGAATGCATGCAGTTATTTATGAATCATGCAAGTGCAACTCACACACAACGACTCTGTGATCACAGACGTTTAGTTCCCACTTTTCGGAGCTAGCATCACTCTCTAGTACCACCGTTGTGACTATGACAGCAGTGGAGCGGGCATCTCCACTCCTAGGCGGGTATCACACTACCAAGCCTAGACCTCTCATACGCCTCTATACACGTCCTAGGTGCACTCTAGAGTCTCTGTGTACTAATTGCTGGTTACCCACTAGTCTTTTTGGTCGAGTGTGCATTTTCAGAGATCGTCCTCCAGATCGTAGTGTAAAACAACCCACTGGCCCCTCGAACCATCACACCTCGCTAGAGCCACCGTACTGCCATCGGTGTGACGATTGGCCCAGTACCGCATGACCCGCCACAAGTTTAAGCACATGCAAGATATTCCAACCCGAGCCTCCAGCTCGCAGGACCAACCCGTCCTGAATCCCTCCAACCCTACATGGGTGAGAATATTACCACAATCCCTCCAACCCTATACGGGTGAGAATGCTGATACGTTGCTTAACTTATTAGACTATTGTTGTCTACGGGTTATTATACTTAGTGATTTAAGGTTAATCCAAGGACTGCCCAGGGTATACCCGGTGAAGGGTTCTCGGGGGCACTAGGAACTACGATTGGATTATGCCCAAAAGCTACCTTTCTCAAGGATATTTATTTTAGTTGATGACTACCCATAATTCACCCCCAGCTCTCGTTGTTGCTCTGGAACAAACCTAATGACTTAAGAAATTACCGGGAAATCGGCGGTCTTCCGTCGATCTCCGTTTTAACCACTGTCCTTATGGTTTCCACTCCACCCCTCGTGATCCAGTAATGACCTATAGGAGACCAATCAGGGATTATTCCTCTAATGCAATTCTCACCTCAATAGTTAATCATATCCCTCTATGGTCCTAGTAGTTTAGGCTAACTGTGTTAATCACTACCCATGACCCAATACCACCCGTATAGTCGGACTTCCAATCCTTTGGTCACCATGACCCTAAATATTTATCATACGGTAGTATGATATGTACTATTGTCCATATGAAATTTTACTATTTTCCCACGTCATTAAGACCATAAATTAAATTCTTTAATTAATTGGTCTATGTCATTTTATGCATGAGATACTATTACAAATGGTTCTATGGGTCTAATAATTTTTCTTGAGGATCATCTAGGTTAATTATGGCTGGATATCAAGGATTGTGATTTTTCCCATATATATTTCTATTTAATTTTATTTATTGTTAAATTCATTAATCGGTCACTTTCCAAATGAAGTACAAGAAAGATGTTACTGAAAATTCTATAAAAATTATTGCAGATGTAAATTACTAAAATAATACTAAGTGCCAAAATTCATAACTTAAAACAGTGATTTGATCCTTTATTATCCCATATGAAGATATCACTAAAATGTCATTCCTTGAGTTTTAAATTTAATGATGTATCTAAAAATTCTAAGATAATTACACCATGTCACTATCTCATAAATACATCACTATGAAGTTTCTAGAATATTTTTATTATAATTTCCACCATAAATAAATATTTCCCCAAAAGGGCAAAATGGTTAAAACTACATAAAATCATCATAAAGTCAACTAATCAGGGCCATAAATTTTCCAGGGATTACATATGACTCCTTTGAGCTTGTGACAAAATCTAGGGTTTTAAAATCATAAATATCCCTATTTTCAATTTTTTGCATATAAATGGCCTAATTTTCAAAAATTCCAAATAATAGGATTTTTGCTTCCAAAAATCCCAATATTTCTATGAGGGGTAAAATCCATCCCTATGAACTCATTGCCAGAGTTTTGTAGTCATACCATTTGTAATAAGGGGATAAATGCACTTTTTGGTAGATATGGCTATATGCACCCCAAGCCTATGTTAACCCTTCACATGCAAGAGGGAATACCCATCATGCATAAGTCAAAAGTGACTGCAATTTTTATCATGGGCCTATAATGAATCTAACGACATGCCACCAAAATTTGGGGCCATTTGGAGTCATATTACTCCAAATATTTCATTAATTTTCTTTTGTGTATTTTCACAAATACTATAGAAAAAGCTTTCTCAAAAATTCCAATTTTTGGACAGAGTTTAAGTCTACCCTAGTCAAGCACATGTATAAAAGTTTGGGTCATGTGGACTTCTGGTTTGGCATAAGCATGCATTTGAATTTCTGCCCTTGCCTGGGACCAGTCCTAGTAGAACAGCCTTATAGGGAGTTCTATTGTGCCAAAGTTGAGCTTTAGGGTGGCAAATGAAAGTTAAGAGCAAGGCCTACAACATTCCTATTCATCACTACCTCTGGAAATGTTCCTAAGTAACCTAAAATTTGAAATCCAAATTACTACAAGAGTGTGACATATTTCAAATAATTTCCTAAGTTAAATTTAATCATTCATTTAAATAAAAACGGACGGCATCGCTTCATCGTCCCCGATCAGCAACAGCTGAGATTAAGCCTGCCTGGGTCATGTTTGCTGGCGATTTCCGGCCACCTGGGCCGGCGCCACCGCCAGAGATTATTGCCACCACCTCCGTTGAGGTGGGGGCTAGCGTTTCCCGGCAGTGAGGCGGTCGGAGGCGGCTCCTCCAGTGATCCCGAGCAAGAAGAAAAAACTCGAGAAATTCACTCCATTCTCACATGGCATCGGGCTCAATTGAGCCCGATATCTCCCCTAAAAGATCTAGGATCCTCGTACGGGTAGAGGTGAGGTGAAACGAACCCTTAGGGCAGCTTGACGGCGAGTTTGGCGGCGGTGAGCCATAGTCGAGCTTGCTCCGGCAACTCCTCCCCGTTTCCTTGATTCTCCAGCAATTCCCTTGCTCCAGGACTCGTTCTCCAATCGTTTTCCCTCGCTGAAGCTGATGGTGTGGTTAGATTGGGCTGAGAGTGGGTGTATGGGGAGATAAGTCCAAGGGGGGGGGGCTCTGGTTGAGCTTTGGTTGCTCCACCCATGGTGCCAAGTGGCCACCATGCTCCAAATTCCTCTGGAATTTCCTGAGGAGGCCGGCCAGCAAGCTTAGGCAGCTAAATAAGTGGCCATGTGGCCACCTTCCTCTTCATTCCTCTTCTCTCTCTCTCTCCTCATTTTTCCAAATTCCTCACCAGGTCTGGATTAGGACCAAGTCCAGGTCAGCTTAGTCTGGAGGTCGTGCGGCCTGGGCGAGTTGTTTTCTTCATCCGCCCACCAAACACCCCGGTGCGAACACAGCTCCAGCGAATGCAAAGCCGAGTCGCATAAGACCGGAGAACTCCAGATCCAGCTGCACAAAACCGGCAACTTGGGCGGATAACCATCCTATCCGCCTGAAACAATCTGGGAACCAAGCCGTAGAACACTGGCCAACCTAGCAAGTCGCCAGCTCTGTCCGCTCAGACCGCCCGGTCTGACCACCAAAACCGCAATCAACAACAAGGCCGACCTGCCATGCTGCCACCCTCTATCCGCACAAGCCGCTAGGACAGTCCGTCTATTGCTCCCAGGTCACCCTCTTCAACTTCAACAAATTCAACACTCCCCCTTGAAGTGGGAAGTAGAGACCAGCCCTTGTAATTCTTGCAACCGAGTAAATGGCCCCTTCGATAGCGGCTTCGTGAAGATGTTCGCGATGTTATTCCCACTCTGCACATGTCCAAAAACCAGATATCCCTCCAACACCTTCTCCCGAACAAAATGGTGCTCAATCTAAATGTGCTTGGTCCGCGCTTGACAAACTAAATTATTAACCAGTTTTAGGGCACTCTCATTGTCACCGTGTAGCAGAGTAGGACCGCACACTTCTTCATGGACATTCTCTACTAGTATCATAAGCCAGATGGCATCTCGAGTTGCCAAAGCCGAAGCCTTGTACTCCGATTCCCTAGTAGAGACAAACACTAAATCCTGCTTCTTGCAACACCAAGATATCCCTGCTGATCCTCATGTGAAGACATAACCAGATGTTGACTTCAAGTCGTCTGAATCTCCCCCATAATCAGCATCCGTATAGCCACGCAAACTGAAGCCCATTTCTCTCCCATAAAGGAGACCCATGTCAGAAGTGGACTTCACATATTTCAAAATTCTCCTTGCCGCCATCAAATGTGGCTTCTGAGGTTCCGCCATATATCAACTTACTCAGCCTACAACATATGTAATGTCTGACCTCGTAATCGTCAAATAGATAAGGTTCCCTACCAGAGCACGGAACATAAGAGGATCTGAAAGTATTCTCCCCTCATCTTGTTGAAGCTTGATGCTAACCTCTAAAGGGGTAGAGCAACTCTTCCCTTCCCGCATGACGAATCGCTGAACGATCTGATCCGTATAACCCTTTTGGGAAACAAGTATGTCTCTCTCTTTCCTCTCTACCTCGAGTACAAGGAAGTGATGGAGATAACCCAAGTCCTTTATCTCGAACTGAATGGCTAGCTCTGCTCTGAGCCTAACTACCTCCTCTTTAGAGTTCCCCGTGATCATCATATCGTCCACGTACAGCAGCACCAAGACATGGAGCTGACCCCTTTTCTTGATGAACAGGCTCGAGTTTGATTTTGAGGCAGAATATCTGCAAAACTGGAGGTACTCTGCGATATTTCCATACCATGCCCTCAGAGCCTGCTTTAAACAATAAAGGGTCTTCCAAAGTTTGCAGACATATCTTGTGTTGGAACCCTTGTTTGGATTTGTGCTAGGTTCACTCTTATGATATTTTGACCCCCATGTATATCCTGGGTCCTTGTTTAGTCTTAGTTAGATCCTTTTTGGTCAGGTTTGTCCAAACCAGCATTGCAGTGGACTCAGACTTAGATTCAGAAAAATTTTATGGTTTATCTACATCAGTTCGACTATAGTCGAACTCAGCTCGACCATCATCGATCTCCCATTGACGATCTCAGAGTTCTCTACTCTGAACTGAGCTCGATGATCTACGAGCTCAGGTCAACAATCCTGTGCTTCTCAGCAGTTATCTCAGATCTACGATAGTTGTTCTCAGGTCAACGATCTCTTAACCCAGTTCGACGATCTCTGAACTAAGCTCTACAATTTTATGCTGCTTTCAGTTATCAGTTCTCTCAGATCGGTCAGAAGTATTTATTTTTGGTTATGCTAAATTATTTTAAGGCAAATATATTCTGATAATTAATGCTGACATTCTCAAAGCTGATAGCCGCATTTCATGAAGCACTAATTATGGTATTCACAGAATATTCTGTAAAGACAGTTATGGAAGTGCATTTATGATTGCCAGCCATTCTAGCCATTTGGGCTCCTAAATTCTTACAGAGAATTAATTACTATCTTGGGAATTCAAATTCAGGTCGTTGGTCATTCTGATTAGAGACAGAGAACTCAAAAAGAGAAAGACAATAAGAATTATAGACAGTCAGTCAGAAAACAATTTTTGCTCTCAGGTCCCTTGCTTTTGCTGAAACAAGGAAGAAGAAGAACTTGTTCAACACCAAAATTCTCTCTAGTCTTCTTCTTTCTTCAGGCTTCAGAAATATACAGAAAGCTCAAATCAACATCAATCTGAAGACCTACACCCTGAACAAAGCTTCCATCTTCCTGAACCTACTCAATATCTCAGGGGGAGCTTTGGCATCATAAAAGATCCATATAGTCTTCTCATTGTGTTTGAGAAAGAGAAGATTGTCATCTACTTTTCTTTAACCTCTCTTGTACAGGGTTTTTACTCCCTTAAAAAGTAAACTCCTTGGTGATAGGGCACCTGATCAAAAACCTATTGGTTTTTAGGCACCTGATCAAATGCCTGAAGGGTTTCTAGATCTACCTGAAGTAGATTTTGTTATGATAGGTCACCTGATCAAAAACCTAAGTGGATTCCTACCAGGGTGGTAGAAGAGTGGATGTACCCAGATTTGGGGAACCACTATAAAATTTCTTGTGTCGTCTGGTTGCCTTGTGTTTTCTTTCTGTATTGTGCTGTGATAGTTTCTTGTGCATTTACCTCTATCATATAAGTTTCAATATTTTAATTCCGTAATAAATCTAAACAATTTTGTATATACTCTATTCACCCCCCCCCCTCTAGAGTAAACTCTATCTATCCCTCACTTTCAATTAGTATCAAAGGGAGGTTTTTAAGGTTGTACAGGCTAACACCTGAACCTAAGATCTCTGATAGATATCTGTTTGTTCTACTATTTTTTTTTGTTATACCATGGCACAGTACAAGGATTTTGCAAGCACCAGACCTCCAGTTTGCAACTTGCAAAAGTTTGGAATCTGGAAGGCAAGAATCAGGCTTTATATGAATTCTATTGATGAAGATATTTTTGCTTCTATCTTAAGAGGAGTACCTTCACCACAAGCTTCCCCTGCCAGTACTTCCACAAACATGACTGCAGTTCCTCCTCCAGACTACAATGATGCATACAAGAAAGCAAAGATTGTTGATGCAAAAGCCATGAATATATTGACACAAACAATGTCTGATGATATATTTCAGAAAGTAGCTGAATGTGAAACAGCTAAGGCGATCTGGGATTCCTTGAACCAGATGGTTGCAAGATCAGCAGATGAAAGGAAGGACAGGAAAACTTATCTCATCTCCCATTATGAGAATTTTAAAAAGGAAGAAACTGAGCAAGTTTCTGAGATGTACAATAGACTCAGTATCATTGTTAATGAGTTGAAAACTCTTGACAAAGACATCTAGTCACAGAAATAAATGAAAAGATTCTCATGTGCTTCCCCAGCTCATGGGACTCTAGAATCTGGCCTATCAGAGAGACCAAAAACACACATGAGATGACTACAGAATCAGTCCTAGGAAAGCTGAAATCCTATGAACAGCTGTTGAAGACAAGAGAAGCTGAGCAACAAAAGACTGCTACACCAACTAGGAAGGAGCAGAATATAACATTTAAAGCTTCAGAAGAATCAGAAACTTCTCCATCAAATGAAGAGTTGATGAGTCTCTTTGCAAAGAGATTCTTCAAGATGGGGAGAAAAGAATTCAGAAGGAAATCATCAAGGAGTGATGATAAACCAAGGTATGACAAAACCCCTTCTAAAGAGATTATCTATTTTGGTTGCAGGAAACCTGGACATATTCTTCCAGAATGTCTAGAAAACAAGCATAAGGAAAGGAGAAAGGAGAAAGACTCCAAGAAGCACTCCAGCAAACCATCCTCCTACAAGCATAAGAAGTAGGAGAGAGGGTTTGTTGCAGAAACATGGAGTAACACTGAAGAATCATCTTCCTCCAGTTCTAGTGAAGATGAAGAGGAAGCAAAGGCCAAAGATATTTGCTTAATGGCCATCAATGCTTCAGGGCATGTCTCAGAAGAAGAAGAATCTGAAAAATGTTCAGATTGTTATCAGGTATTGGAAGACTTTGACTTTACCTCTGAAGATTTTAAAGATAACTTCAAATCTATGTGTAGTGATCTGATTAGATCTGAGAAGGAAATCAAACTTCTCAGAGATAAATAATTTAATTATGATAGCTTAGTATCAGAAAACATTAAATTGAAAAATGAAATAGACATGTATAGTGAACAAATCACTTTTTTGAAAGTTGAATTAAGTAAAGCAAAACAGCTAGAGGAATCACTGAATGGAAGAAACAAACAGCTAGTAGAAATTACCAGCACACTTAATGCTAGACTTAATAGAAGTAAGTTAGGATTAGGTGTATCATCTAGTGAACCACCAATTATTCAGAAAAACCATCTTTCACAACCCATAAAGTTTATTTCAGAAAAAGGTAAGAAGAATACAAAACAAATTAAAACAGTTAACAAAGTTTTAAAACAAGTTGAGATAAAAAAAGAAAAACAAAAAGCTAAGTCTGAACAAAAATCGTCGAACCAAGATCGACGACCTCAGCATTATGTGTCGAACGATGATCGACGATCTCAGAACCCAGAGCTTGAGCTTAAACACTCTGCAAATGGGGATCGACGATATCATTTTGTATCGTCGAATAGAGATCGACGATCATGGAACCCAGATAATAGCCACTGTTATTCTGAGAACCAAGATCGACGATATCAATGCTGGTCGTCGAACGCAGATCGATGATCTCAACTAAAATCGTCGAACTCAAAATAGTTTTATCAAAACTATAATTTCAACAGAAATCTCAATAATAATTCTAACTCTAAACCTTTCAATCCCTTAACTAACTGGATAATCCCACCTAGGAGATTTCATCCCTTAGGTTATAAGAGTCAACCTGAATACTCTTATATTTCAAGTTTTAAGTATGAAAAGAAGCCAGGACCCAAGGTTACCTGGGTCCAGAATATATAAGTTATTCTTCCTTGCAGATAAAGACCTATCCTACCATACAAGATAAGTGGTATTTGGATAGTGGGTGTTCCAAGCACATGACAGGAAACAAGGCCAATCTAAGTAACTATAAGGCAAAGCTAGGTCCAAAGGTTATATTTGGAGACTCAAGATTTTGTCAGACAGAGGGCTATGGAGAATTCACACTTGGAGTTGTCACATTCAGGAAAGTGGCATATGTAAGTGGGCTGAAACATAACTTGATATCCATAGGTCAGCTATGTGATGCAGGTTATGAGGTATGTTTTACTGAATCTAAATGCAATATTTCTTTAAACAACAATACTGTGTTATCAGGTATTAGGTTAGGCAATATCTACTTAATTGATTTTAATTCTGCTTGTTCAGAAATCTGTTTGTTCAATCAGGTTAGCAATAATAATACCTTGTGGCATAAAAGGCTAGCACATGTAAATCTTGGAAACATTGCTAGGTTATCTAGGGACAACCTTGTTAGAGGATTGACCTCTTGCCCCTACAAGAAGGAAAGCCTTTGCAAGGCTTGTCAAGAAGGCAAGCAAACTAAAAATAGTTTTAAATTAGTTAATAAGAGTGATTCACCTAGGATTTTTTATCTGCTTCATTTGGACCTTTTTGGACCAATTGCTGTACAAAGCCTGGGAGGGAAGTCCTATACTTTAGTTATTGTAGATGACTTCTCTAGGTTCTCTTGGGTTTTATTCTTGAGAAACAAGTCTGATAATTTCAAAATTCTTACAAACTTTCTAAAATGCATAAAGATTGAGTACTCTACTCCAGTTGCATTGATCAGAAGTGATCATGGAACTGAGTTTGAATCTCTTCCTATGCAAGAATTCTGTGAGAAGGAAGGTATCAGGCACTACTTCTCTGCTCCCAGAACTCCTCAACAAAATGGGGTAGTTGAAAGGAAAAACAGAACACTCATTGAAACTGCAGGCACATTGCTTGTTGATGCTCACATGCCTCTATCCTACTGGGCAGAAGCTGTAAGCACAACAAATTATGTCCTGAATAGAAGTTTGATACACAAACTTAAAGTCACGACTCCCTATGAATTACTCAAAGGGAAGAAACCTAAAATATACTACTTTAGAATTTTTGGTTGTATCAGTTACATACATAATAACAACAAAGATTTTCTTAGAAAGTTTGAAGCCAAAGCTACAATGGGAATCTTTCCAGGGTATTCCCAAGTTAGCAAGGCATATAGGGTTCTCAATAAATCATCCTTGAAAATTGAAGAGTCTATACATGTTACATTTGATGAGGATAATATGTTTTACAAGGAGAAGGAAGCTTCTATCAGTGATCATTTGCAGGTACCAAGTCTATGTAAAAAGATGGATGACCTAAATCTCACCCAGAAGGTGATATCTCTTCCTTCACCATAAGAAAATGAAGACAGTGAAGAAGACACTATGGAAGAAACTGAACTTCCTCCAACAGCAGAAGTAATTCCACAAGAGGAATTCACTCTAATTGTTATTACTGAACCAACTCCACCATCTGATTTTGTCACACTTAGGGATCACCCTATATCCCAAGTAATTGGAGACATGTCAGCATGTGTACAAACAAGGCATCAACTCAACCATGATGTGATGCATGCCTATTTTCTCTCTCAAATTGATCCTCAATCCATAACTGATGCTGAGCAAGATCCCCATTGGATCATTGCAATGCAAGAGGAACTAAATCAATTTGAAAGATGTAGAGTTTGGGACTTGGTTCCAAGGCCTAAAGGCTATCCAGTAATTGGAACTAAGTGGGTTTTCAGGAATAAGCTTGATTCCCAAGTTGTGATTGTGAGGAACAAGGCTAGGCGTGTTGCTCAAGGATATATGCAAGAGGAAGGAATTGACCATGATCAGACCTTTGCTCCAGTTTCCAGGCTAGAAGATATAAGAATCTTTCTGGCCTATGCTGCATTCAAAAAGTTGACAGTGTATCAGATGGTTGTCAAAAGTACATTCTTAAATGGAGAACTTAAAGAATAAGTCTATGTTGAACAACCTCCAGGTTTTGTCTCTCCAACTCATCCTTCTTTTGTTTTCAAACTGCATAAGGCTCTCCATGGATTAAAGCAAGATCCAAGAGCTTGGTATGAGACCTTAGCCAGCTTTCTTTTAGGGCATGGTTTTTCTAGAGGCATGGTAGATAAAACCCTTTTTACAAAATTGCATCATGATAAAATTTTATTAGTACAAATATATGTAGATGATATTATATTTGGTTCTACTGATCCCAAATTGTGCAAGAGATTTTCTAATCTAATGCATTCCAAATTTGAGATGAGCAGCATGAGAGAGTTATCTTATTTCCTTGGTCTCCAAGTGAAACAATCTCCTGATGGTATTATCATCTCCCAATCTAAATATGTTAATGAGCTTATTAAGAAGTTTGGGATGACTGATGCATCTTCTATGAAGACTCCCATGACTTCCAATGATGTTTTAGACACTAATGAACATGGAAAACCTGTTGATCAGACCAGGTATAGGGCCATTGTTGGATCCCTACTATATCTAACAGCAAGCAGACCAGATATCATGTTTACTACATGTTTATGTGCTAGGTTCCAAGTGAACTCTAAAGAATCCCATCTTATTTTCATAAAAAGGATTTTGAGATATATAAAGGGTTGTCCTAATCTAGGACTCTGGTATCCAACAGAGTCAGCATTTGAGTTGACTGGATTTTCAGATGCTGACTATGCTGGATGTAGAGTGGACAAAAAGAGCACTTCAGGAACTTGCCAGTTCTTGGGTGATAGACTTGTGTCCTGGTTTTGCAAAAAGCAAACCTCTGTATCAACATCTACTGCTGAAGCTGAATATATGGTTGCTGGCAGTTGCTGTTCACAGATTTTGTGGATACAAAACCAACTCTTAGATTATCGTTTCAATCTAAATAATTCAACTATTTTCTGTGATAATACTAGTGATGTATCTATAGCACATAATCCAGAACATCATTCTAAAACAAAGCATATAGATATAAGACATCATTTCATTAGAGATTATGTAGACAAAAAGAAAATTAATCTAGACTTATCTCCACTGATTTTCAAAGAGCAGATATTTTCACCAAACCCTTTGATGAAAAGAAGCACATGTTCTTCCTGAATCAGCTTGTAATGATCAATGGGAAGGATTAATTTAATTTTTGTCTTCAGTTTTTGGATCTGTTCCTAAATCGTCGAACGGAGATCGACGATCTTCGAACAGCTCTTGAGCTAAATCATCGACCTAAGTTTGACGACAGCTTTGCGTGAAGACAAAATTCGTCGACCAGAGATCGACGACCTTGCTTCAGTAAATTAATCGTCGAGCTATGCCCGACTATCAATTTTTGACTGAGATCAGAGACCAAAGATATTATTTGCTTATAAATTAATCTTTGACCTAAGATCGACGTTTTTGTTTTTATCGTCGGACAGAGATCGTCCTTTCATATTGTTAGAAAGTAGAGAAAAGAAGCGAAAAGTAGAGAACAAGCCGAATAAACTTTTGAATAATTGAAATTTTATTATCCAAAAAAGGTATCTATTACAAAGGTATGCCCTCCCTTATATAGAATGGAGGAGAGATGAGAGAATACAAATAAGAGATGTGGGACTAAAATTTACAGGACTAGGCGGACTATACAAAACAAACCGCACAGGCCGTGCGGTTAGACAGCAGGGCTAACCGCACGGCTACCACCAGAGAGGAAGAGAGACCGCCAGGGTAGACCGCCAGACCGTCCGGTCTCCAAGCCGGCTGAGACAAACCGCCAGACCGCGCGGTCTTCAACCCGCCAAGACAAACCGCCAGACCGCCCGGTCACCAACTTCAACACTCCCCCTCAAGCTGGAGCATATATATCGATCATGCCCAGCTTGTCGCAGATGTGGAAAAAGGAAGCGGACACCGGCTTGGTGAAGACATCTGCCAGCTCGTTGTCGGAAGTGACAAATGGAGTGCAGATCTGTTTCTTCAATATTTCTTCCCGAATAAAATGACAGTCGACTTCTATGTGTTTTGTTCTCTCATGAAAGACCGGATTTTTGGAAATGTGTATCGCGGCCTTATTGTCACAGAACATAGGAAGAGGATAGTTGTAAACCTCTCCTAAGTCAAGCATGAGAGCCCGCAACCACTTCAACTCACATGTAGTCGATGCCATGCTGCGATATTCCGCCTCTGCACTAGACCTGGAAACGACAGACTGTTTCTTGCTCTTCCAACTCACAAGATTACCTCCAACAAATGTGCAGAAACCTGAAGTCGACTTGCGGTCCACTTTGTCATCCGCATAGCTTGAATCAGAGTAAGCTTCAACCCTTAGGTGACCATTTTTCTGAAATAGGAGACCTTTCCCTGGAGCAGCTTTAATATACTCTAATATTCTCATAGCAGATTGTAGATGACACTCCCTCGGAGCTTGCATGAACTGGCTCACTTTGCCAACAGCATAAGAGATGTCGGGTCTGGTTACCGTGAGATATATGAGCTTGCCCACCAGACGCCGGTATCTCGTAAGATCAGAGAGAAGAGGTGAGTTATCTGTCCAAGTTTTGTCTTCTCCAGCAGCCATAGGACAACGAGCAGGTTTAGCACCAGTGAGTCCTGCCTCCTTCAAAAGATCAAGAGCATACTTCCTTTGTGAAAGGACCATGGAGTTGGGTTTTCTAGAGATTTCAATCCCCAGAAAGTATTTCGGGGAGCCCATATCCTTTGTGACCAGATGGTGACGAAGGTGTTTCTTGGTCATCAATACCCCATCCTGGTCATCGCCAGTAAGAAGAATGCCATCAACATAAACCGCAAGAACAACAAGACCAGATGCGGTTTTCCGAACAAACAAGGAGTGATCTGCTGAGCTTCTTGTAAAACCAATGGCCGCAACAATGCTACTAAACTTGTCAAACCAGGCACGAGGACTCTGCTTGAGGCCATAGATAGCCTTCTTTAGCCGGCATACCCTTGTCTCCCCCTGAGCAACATACCCAGGAGGTTGCTCCATGTAAACATCTTCCTGCAGATCGCCATAGAGGAAGGCATTCTTAACATCGAGCTGCGAGATGGGCCAATCCCGGTTGACAGCCACAGAGAGAAGAACCCGAATAGTGCTGAGGCGAGCCACGGGAGAGAAAGTGTCAAAGTAATCAAGCCCATAAGTTTGGGTAAAACCCTTGGCAACCAGGCGAGCCTTATAACGATCCACACTGCCATCCGGGAGAAACTTCACCACGAAGACCCATCGACAACCAACAACATCTGTGCCGTAAGGAGGAGGAACAAGGGTCCAGGTACCCCGTTCAGTCAGAGTAGCAATCTCCTCATCCATGGCAGCTTTCCAATGAGGAATAGTAAGGGCCTCCTGATAGGAACGGGGGGTGGTAGTAGCTGAGATAGCCAGAGCGAAAGCTCTGCGAGAAGGGGTAAGACGATCATAGGAAACAACTGCAGCAAGCGGGTGTTGGGTACATGCCCGAACCCCCTTGCGAAGAGCAATAGGGAGATCCAGGTCAACAGGGGCCTCAGTATCCAGAGTATCCGTGGTGGAGAGAGCTGGCCCGGGAGCAGAGAGAGATGGCAGCGGAGTGGAGGGAGAAAGCGGAATAGAGGGTGGAGATGGTGGAGGTGGTGGAGATGGTGGAGATGGTGGAGATGGCGGAACATCAGTGGGAGCAGAGGGGAGGGATGGGTTGGTAGGAAAAGTAGGAGCAGGAGGAGGAGAGGAGGAAGCGGGAGAGAAGTAAGAGACATTGTCGAAGAAGGTGACATCCGCAGAGACAAATTGCTTGCGGGTAATGGGATCAAAGCAACAATAACCTTTCTGAGTGGGAGAGTAGCCCAGAAAGACACATTTGGTGGCACGTGGTGAGAGTTTATCACGGGTGGCAGCGGGAGAGTGCACAAAGGCGGTGCACCCAAAGATGTGTAGAGGAAGAGGAAAGGGATCCTTGTCCGGATAAAGAATGGAGAAGGGGGTAGCACCGTGGAGAACTGTGGAGGGAAGGCGATTGATGATATAGCAGGAGAGGAGGACAGCATATCCCCAATAGGAGCGAGGAACATGCATTTGAGTCATCATAGTGCGAGCGACATCAAGGAGGTGACGGTTTTTGTGTTCCGCCACCCCATTTTGTTGTGAGGTGTAGACACAGCTGGTTTGACGAATGACACCATGGTGAATACAAAAGGATGAGAAGTCGTGGCTAAGATACTCCTTGGCATTGTCAGAACGAAGGAGTTTAATAGACGTATCGAACTGAGTCTTAACCATAGAATAAAAGGAGGTCCAAACAGAGAACAGCTCGGAGCGATCTTTGAGAAGATATACCCACGTACATCGAGAGAAATCATCAATGAAGGTGACAAAGTAGGAACTACCCCGACCGATGGTGAGGTTAGGAGCGGGACCCCATATGTCGGAGTGAACGAGGTCGAACGGACGGGAAGAGCCCCGACTCTGCGTTGGGGGGAAGGATGAGCGGTGATGTTTGCCAAGTTGACAAGCATCACAGTTGAGAGGAGGATGATGAGGAGGGAGGTGCGGCAGGAACTGTCGTAGAATGCGGGGAGGAGCATGTCCAAGGCGAAGATGCCATTGGAGAAGATCTGTAGAGGAGGAGGAGAAGGCGGATAGAGCAGAAACATTGTCGAGGAAGTAGAGGCCACCACTCTCTGTCCCGGTAGCAATCGTCCGTTGGGAGTCCGGATCCTGAAAAGTGCAAGAGGTAGGGGTGAATATGACAGAACACCGTAGTTGCTTGCATAAAGAAGTAACCGATAGTAAATTGCACGGAAACTTGGGCACATAGAGGGTATCAGCCAAGCAGAGAGATGGAGTGACGGGAACCAGGCCCGTCCCATGGACCGGGGAGGGAGATCCATCAGCAACAATAACCGGGGGCAACTGAGCATGTGTGTCAAGAAGAGAAAAACAGTGAGGATTGCCTGTCATATGATTTGTGGCGCCAGAGTCTATTAGCCATCTTCCGCGAGTAACAACATGAGCACTACCAGAAGAGGTTACTACAGAGGCGGACAGGCCGGAGGAGGGGAAAGCCATGGAAGCAAGAGAGGAGCAAACCGCGACGATAAGAACAAGCCGCGAGAAGAGAAAAGAGCACCAAGCCGGGCGAACAGAAAACAGGTCGGGTGGCTAGAAAGACCGCTACCAAGAAGCAGAGCAAAGCAGAGGGAAAGAAGTCGCACGGCCTGAAAAAGTCGGGCGAACAGAGGAGAACAAGTCGCACGGAAAAAGAGGAAGCCGGGCGACTAGCAAGCAGGAGCGGGTGACCGCGACCAAGATGCGGGTGAGAAAGGAACAACCCGCACGGTCAGGCAGATCACAGCAGCTGCTAGAAAGCGGTCAAAGGCACAGCGGGGAAGAGGTCGCGCGGACTGAAAAGGCCGAGCGAACAGAAGAGAGGAGAAGAGCCGGCGACCGCAACCAAGATGCGGGTGTGAAAGGAACAACCCGCACGGTCAGGCAGATCACAGTAGCAAACCGTGAGTAGAGAGACAACACACGCGGACAGAGACAGATCGCAACGACTAGGAAGTCGGAGCGGCAAGAAAGAACAAGGAGCGCGGCGACAAGGAAACAGGTCGCTGCGACAAAGAGCACTAGGAGAAGAGAACCAAGAAGAAGCAAGCCGCGCGAATAGGGCAGCGGACAGAAACAACCCGCGCGGATAGAAACAAGCCGCGCGGATAGAAGAGAAGTCAAGTCGCAAAACAAGTCGCAGAACGCGGAAAACAAGCCGCGAACAACAGAGAGCGCACAGAATCAGGAGAAAATGACCGTGTCCTCTGATACCATGTTAGAAAGTAGAGAAAAGAAGCGAAAAGTAGAGAACAAGCCGAATAAACTTTTGAATAATTGAAATTTTATTATCCAAAAAAGGTATCTATTACAAAGGTATGCCCTCCCTTATATAGAATGGAGGAGAGATGAGAGAATACAAATAAGAGATGTGGGACTAAAATTTACAGGACTAGGCGGACTATACAAAACAAACCGCACAGGCCGCGCGGTTAGACAGCAGGGATAACCGCACGGCTACCACCAGAGAGGAAGAGAGACCGCCAGGGTAGACCGCCAGACCGTCCGGTCTCCAAGCCGGCTGAGACAAACCGCCAGACCGCGCGGTCTTCAACCCGCCAAGACAAACCGCCAGACCGCCCGGTCACCAACTTCAACACATATTCCAAAAATCTATATGTAGGTTTCTCTTAGATCTATGTCCCGCGCTTTCACATTCTATTTTCCCTTTGGCCTTGATCTCTTCTCTCTTGAGTCTACAGATCTTCCATGGCGATTTCTGCGGCGGATCTTTCAGCGATGAAGTTCAACACTAGTTTCGACGTCGACTTCGAATCGATCAGTCACTGTGATTCTATTTTTCAAGAAATGTTACAGTTATGTGACGATCAGGGTCTGAAGAAGTTCATGTCTACAAGGATCAAACTATCTGCTGCTGAGATCAAAGAATGTGTTTACTCTTCCTCAACAAATGACTCCTCAATGATCGGTTTCATTTCAGGACAGCAGGTGATTCTAAACCTTGTAATTCTTACAGAAAGTTTTGAGTTGAAAAATGGAACAGACGCGCTGGAACAGGATAGTTCTGAGTATAGCAGGATGTTAATGGAGATGGGTCATGCTGAGGGCATCCCATCTAAGCTCTTAAAGAAAAATTTATCTATTGGTTTTAAGTTCCTTGCTGATATTGTGGGCAAGGTACTGCTGTGTAAGCATTCGGCCCATGACAACATCAATAGGCAACAGTTTGTCGTTATGTCCGCTCTAGTTAATAAGAAGTCCATAGATTGGGCCAGTTTGTTCTTTGATTTTATTAAGAGAAAGAACAGTAAGAAAGAAGTCTGCTTAGGAAGGATTCTGGGAATCTTCTTTCAGAAGAAATCTCCAGAGCTACTGGTTTCCATAACCATAGCTATCAATGCAAGCAAGAGGTTGGACTCCTCTCTGTTTGGGAAGTGGGAGAGGACAATTCAAAAGCGCTCCAAGGCTGGAACTTCCTCCAATATATCTGAGGACACAAGGGCTGTAATAGACACTCCTCACCCTAATGAAGAAGTTCCTCCTCCTCCACCTCCAGCATCCCCCATCGTTCATAGTGTTCAAACTCCTCCCTCATCCTCAGTTATCCCTCTTTCTTCACCTACTCAGTCACCATCTACTCTTCACCATGTTGAACCTCAAAACCTTCACACCATATCCTTTCCAAATTTTGACCTACTCTCACCTCACTCATCCCCTTCTTGTCCACATGATTCACCCATCAACATTGAAGCCTCCACACCACAATCTCCACAAAATTCTTCGAGAGACTCCCCTATTCAGGATGACATCATGACTGATTTCATTCCTCCTCCCTCTCATCATTCCATCTCAACTCAGACGCCAACTGAGTTTCTTCATGTTGATCCCTCTTTTCTCTTTCATCTTCTGGAACTCCTCACTCCAACTCTAAAATCTTTGATAGCATAGGCTCTTTCACCTCTTGCTCAATCTATCTCCTCTCTTTCAGCCTCTTTATCTGCTTCCCTTTCTGCTTCCTCTGTCCCTTCTTCATCTAGGGGCCTGATTCCAGTTCTTACTGAAACCAGGAAGGGGGGAGATGTCCCATGAAGATGCAGCAGGTTCAGCCTCAGCAGAACTTCCAGCTCAGTCTCCTCCAGCAGTACAGGAAGAAGAAGTGTTTCAGGAATTTTATGCAGATATAGTTCCTTATTCAGATTTCCTTATGTAAGATGAGGACACTGATGTGTCAATCCCTGGCATTTCCAGTGGTTACTGCTTTATTCATCCCTCCATTGATTTATAATTTCTTTTGCATTCTTTCTCTATGTTTAGATCAGTTTGGACTTCAATTGAGATACATCTTCCAAGGCCATGGTCTGCTATACCAGACCCATGAGTCCTTTAGTTGTGAAGAAACTCTTGCAGATTCAGTCAGCTCCAATTACTCAAATTTATACAGTTATACAGTAAGTTACAGTTTGCACAGATATGCCATCCCCTATGGCTGTTGAGCATATACCTGTTATAGAAGATAAGGATGAGCTTGATGCTCTCTTAATTGCTGATGCATTGCTTGATCTAGTGGCTTCAGGAAATCTGGCCTTAGCCCTAGAGACTTGTTTAATAAATCTCTGTGAGCCTTGTTCTCCTCTTGCTGAAGTATATTCTATGGATATCGATCAAGTCCCAAGTCCCCTTGGACCTTCCTATTCCATAGATAATAGTCCTCCTCCTTCTCTGGATGATCTTATTGCTCTTGACATTCAGGAAGAAGCTAAAGAAAAAGCTGCTAAAAAGTCCTATGATAAATAGCTAAAGGAAATAAATGACCTATATGACATTCCTCCCGATTCATCTAATGATTCAGAGGATGATGATTCAGAGGCTGAAAATTCCAAGAAAAAGAAAGTGTAAAAGAAAAGAAAAGCTGCTCCCAAGCCAGACAATACTAATGATACTCCTTAATACATCTTGAAAGGGATTACTCCATACCCTGGCATGGAAAGCTGGATGTGGTTATCAAAAAATGAACAGAAAGCCAGGAAGAAGAGCAGGAGATACTCATCTCCTCCTTAGAAGTTCAGAAGAGATCCTCCTCCTCCTCCTGCTGCTGGTGCTTCAGGAGCTGTTTCTCAAGCCTCTAATGCATCTTCCAAGCCTTCCTCATTCTCTAGAACATATCAAGGGCAGGATAGATCTTCCAGATCTTATTCCCAAGGAAGCAGTCAGCAACATAGAAATCAAAGTTCTATAGAGCAAATAAATCAAGTTATTTATCAGAAACCCTCCTTCTCTCCTCCTCAACAACAAGTTCTTCCCAAGGTTCAGAATACAGCCGCTTATCAATACAGAAGACATGATGAATCTCATAAGCCCAAAGGAAAATATAGTGTGGTTGCTCCTCCAAGTTCTATTTATACTCAAAGTGATAAACAGCCTAGCACAACAAACTTTCAGGCTCAATCCACTCAATTCAAAGCAATTTCAATGTTGCCTCCTCAAGATGATCAGCCACCTATTGAACAGGAAGTTGATCCTAATTTTAGGATGGCCAGGTTTCAAGAACTGATTGGTCTCTCTCAGATAAGAAAAGCTATAGCATAAGGAGAAGATCCATCTAGGTTTTCCACCATGTCCTCCTACAGAGAAAAAGAGCTGGACAAACTCCAAGTTAGCAAGAAAGTCTTCAATGCAGCGGAATATATGGCATTGCATCCAGAAGTAATAGTGCCCAGGACTAGTGCTCAGACAACTCTTGGTGGACAAGACCTGATGACTTCTAAGAAGGATATACCAAATCTATTCAGAAAGATAATCTTTTCTAAACCCTCATCTGATCCTTCATCTGATAATTTTTAGTTTGCATTTATTTTTAATGCTTAACTGATTGTGTAAAATGCATTGCTATAACATATCTGCTAATGTTATTTCATCCCTACAGATATTTATGGTCTTTGTATTTTTATTTCTTTTCAGTTTTGTTTTTGAGTGACCTCACATAAATAGGGGGAGATTATTAGAACCCTTGTTTGGATTTGTGCTAGGTTCACTCTTAGGATGTTTTGACCCCCATGTATAGCCTGGGTCCTCGTCTAGTCTTAGTTAGATCCTTTTTGGTCAGGTTTGGCTAGACCAGCATTGCAGTGGACTCAGACTTAGATTTAGAAAAATTTTATGGTTTATCTACATCAGTTCGACTATAGTCGAACTCAGCTCGACGATCGTCAATCTCCCATCGACGATCTCAGAGATCTCTACTCTGAACTGAGCTCGACGATATACGAGCTCAGGTCAACGATATTGTGTTTCTCAGCAGTTATCTCAGATCTACGATAGGTATTCTCAGGTCGACGATCTCTTAACCCAGTTCGATGATCTCTGAACTAAGCTCTACGATTTTATACTGCTTTCAGTTATCAGTTCTCTCAGATCGGTCAGAAGTACTTATTTTTGGTTATGATAAATTATTTTAAGGCAAATATATTCTGATAATTAATGCTGACATTCTCAAGGCTGATAGTCGTATTTCATGAAGCATTAATTATGGTATTCATAGAATATTCTGTAAAGATAGTTATGGAAGTGCATTTATGGTTGCCAGCCACTCTAGCCGCTTGGGCTCCTAAATTCTTGTAGAGAATTAAGTACTATCTTGGGAATTCAAATTCAGGATGTTGGTCATTCTGATTAGAGACAGATAACTCAAAAAGAAAAAGACAACAAGAATTATAGACAGTCAGTCAGAAAATAATTTTTGCTCTCAGGTCTCTTGCTTTTGCTGAAACAAGGAAGAAGAAGAACTTGTTCAACACCAAAATTCTCTCTAGTCTTCTTCTTTCTTCAGTCTTCAGAAATCTACAAAAAGCTCAAATCAACATCAATCTGAAGACCTACACCCTGGATAAAGCTTCCATCTTCCTGAACCTACTCAATATCTCAGGGGGAGCTTTGGCATCATAAAATATCCACATAGTCTTCTCATTGTGTTTGAGAAAGAGAAGACTGCCATCTACTTTTCTTTAACCTCTCTTGTACATGGTTTTTACTCCCTTCAAAAGTAAACTCCTTGGTGATAGGGCACCTGATCAAAAACCTATTAGTTTTTAGGCACATGATCAAAAGCCTGAAGGGTTTCTAGATCTAGCTGAATCAGATCTTGTAGTGATAGGGCACCTGATCAAAAACCTAAGTGGATTCCTACCATGGTGGTAGAAGAGTGGATGTACCCAGATTTGGGGAACCACTATAAAATTTCTTGTGTCGTCTGGTTGCCTTGTGTTTTCTTTCTATATTGTGCTGTGATAGTTTCTTTTGCATTTACCTCTTTCATATAAGTTTCAATATTTTAATTCTGCAATAAATCTAAACAATTTTTATATACTCTATTCACCCCCCCTCTAGAGTAAACTCTATCTATCCCTCACTTTCATCCTGGATGATCTTCAGACACGTATCCAGGTGGTTGAACCATGAAGATGTCTTTATCGATCTCCCCGTAAAGAAAAGCATTCTTTACGTCTAGCTGCCACATCTTCTAGCCCTGGCAAGCCGCCAAGCCATCACCACCCGAACTGAAGTCATCTTGCCACAGGACTGAACGTCTCTTCATAATATTCTTCATACTGCTGAGAAAAATCCCGAGCTACAAGGCGAGCCTTATACCACTCGATGCTTCCATCCGCCTTCTTCTTCAGCTTGTAGACCCACTTGCATGTCACATGAGTAATGTCATCGACCTTGGGCACAAGGTCCCAAGTCTCATTCTTCTGAGGGCAACCATCTTCTTATCCATGACATCTTCCCACTCCTTGACCCTAGTAGCGTCTTCAAATCTATAAGGCTCTCGCTCATCCAGATGGCCTACGAAGAAACAAGAGACCAATCTCGCGACGTTTCCTTCTCTATAACGAGCCAGTGGTTTGATGGTCCTCTTCAATCTCCGAAGGGTCTGACCCTTGCAAACCACCTCATCTGCTTCTTTTGAATCAGCTCCATTCCCAGGCAACCTTGGAGCAATGCTCCCCCTGCTTCCTAAACTAGAAGCTTCCGCCCCAGAGCTATAAACGCCTGGAGCTCCTGGTTCTCCAGCTCGAGCAAGGATGGCTGAGTTGCACGATCTTGAACTGAAGTGATGAAGGCCACATACTCCTTCTACAAGCCGTGAATAATGTGTCTTTTCATCTTTGCCTCAGAAATAGGCTAATGAGGGTCCATCGTTAAAATCTCAGCGCACATGCTCTTCATTTCCAAGAAGAACGTTGAGATGATTAGATCACCTTGAGTGGCCATTGCCAACACATTCTCAAGAAACTGTAGCTGAGCTACATTCTTTCTGTTGAACAACCCATCAAGGGAAGTCCAAATATCTGCAGCAGCACTACATCCAATGATGTGGTCAAAAAGCTCCGGTGAAATAGCCCGCTTGAGAGAAAACTCAGCTTTGACATTAGTCTTCATCCAAGCTTTCACCGCATCAGCACCAGCACCCACAGCAGTAGTAACCTCCTTCTTTTCGTCTCCTCTGATGACTTTCCAAAGGTCCTCGCCCAACAGATAACTCTACATACACGCTTTCACTTTTTGTAGTTAGTCGATGTAAGGAGTTCGATTCCAAGGCCTCTTGCATAGCCTCCTTCCATTGCAGACAACTTGGTTACTTAGACTCTTAGAAGCACACAAGCAATTGACGGTGGATCACTTCTCAGCCTCTGATCCCTCTGATACCATGAAAAATTTGTGATAGCGAAAAACTGGACATCAGGCGTAGAAACACTCAACCACACTGAACCCAAGCAAGCCAAAAAACAATTAGAAGAGCAAACATTTTGTACTAATCAAAAAAGCTCTTTACACAGCGAGACATACATGGCGAGACATGATTTCCAATGTATCCGAAGGAGCAAGAAAAATACAAATCGAAAACCAAACCGCGCAGCCTCAAGGAGTATCTGACGCCTCGGTTACAAATTGCTAAAGGAGTCCGCTGAAGCCGCCTGGTTGTAAGTCCGCAACAAGCCACGCGGACTACCCATTATTCCAGTGCTGCTGAAGAAACTCTAGTCGCTGAACTACAGGCCTCCTGACCGCAAGTTTGCTTAGCTGCCGGAATATGCAGACTGCTGCCACCAAACTGAATAAGCCGCCCAGAGGCAGACATCTTATTTGAACAGGGAAGAAGTTGTAGAAGAGAAACCGCTTAGTCCCAAGTCGCGACTTGATGAAAACTGCTGGTTATTACCCGCATAGTCCGCACTCAATCAGAACCAAATTCCAGGCTCTTCAGCACTATCCGCACAACCTACACAACACAAATCGGTCAAACCTCTTCAAACCGCGCAGATAGAAAACCCTAACCACAACAACTTTCCGCGAGATGACTTACTGTTCACTTGGTACTATTGATGTGACAGGGGGATCCTATTTATAGGTGTGAAGAGGAGTGTGATGACAGCCCAAGATGATAGGATAACTGCCCTATCCAGTGCGTACAACAAGTGTATCCACCGAAGCTGTGGATACACACACTAGTCCGCTATGACTTAGCCAAGAGAATGCGCTAAGCCTAGCCAGACAAGAACACCAACCAGGCGGACTCAGCGAGTTCCACCCCATTCCGCCCACTTGCGGACAATGCTCCAGATCGCAGAAAAGCGAGCTTGCAGACATCGCATACAACAGACTGCTGCTGAGCTGAGGGGATGAAGAAACCAACTCGCGCAGTCCGCACGACCTCCAGTCTAAGCAGACCTGGGATTGGTCCAAATCCAGACTAAGTCCACACCACCGAACACCCCTAGTGCGAACATAGCTCTAGCCGATACAAAGCCAGCTCACACAAGACCGATGAACTTCAGATCCAGCTGTAAAAAACCGGCAACTTGGGCAGATAACCATCCTATCCGCCTGAAACAATCTGGGAATCAAGCTGCAGAACACTTGTTGACCTAGCAAGTCGCCAGCTCTGTCCGCTCAGACTGCCCGGTCTGACCACCAAAACCGCTAGCAACAACAAGGCCGGCCTGCCAGGCCGCCACCCTCTATCCGCACAAGCTTCCAAGACAGTCCACCCAGTCCGCCCAGATCACCCACTTTCACTTCAAAAAATTCAACAACCCTTCCTACCGCATAACAAATATCCGGTCTTGTGACTGTCAGATAAATGAGTTTGCCCACAAGTCTTTTGTATCTGGTGACATCTGAATGAAGAGGAGCCTCACTCCAATACTTGTCATCCCCACCAGCCATCAGACACAGAGCAGGTTTAGCCCCAAAAGACATGTCTCTTTTAAAAGATCCAATGCATACTTCCGATGTGAGAGCACTACAGAACTAGATTTTTGGGTGATCTCAATTCCTAGGAAGTATTTGGGGGATCTTATATCTTTTGTCACAAAATGTTGACAAAGATGCTTATTTGTTAGATCAATTTCCCTCTACTCATCCCCTGTAAGAAGAATGTCATTCACATAAACAACAAGAACAACTAGACTTATAGATGCCATGTGTATGAATAAAGAGTGATCTGCAACACTTCGAGAAAAACCAATAACAGAGATTACTTCACTAAACTTCTCAAACCTGGCGCACGGGCTTTGCTTAAGGCCATAGATCTTCTTCTTTAATCTACACATCTGAGACTCCCTCTGAGCAACATATCCAGGATGTTGCTCTATATAGACCATCTCCTGTAGATATCCCAAAAGGAAGACATTCTTTACATCCAACTGAGAGATTTTTGAGTCTCTGTTAATAGCCACAAAAAAGAGAACACGGATCAGTATACTTCGAGAAATTGGAGAGAAGGTGTTAAAAAAAGTCCACACCATAATTTTGAGTAAAGCCTTTGACAACTAGCCGAGCCTTATAACGATCGATGATACCATCAGGAAGAAATTTGATCACGAAGACCCAGCGATAGCCAACCACATGAACTCCTGGTGGGGTAGGGATAAGAGTCCAAGTACCCAGTTCAGTCAAAGTTTTCATGTATTCAATTATAGAGACTTTCCAATGAGGAAGAACAAGAGCTTCTTGATAAGTAGCCGGGACCACATTGGCTGAGAGAGCGAGAGAAAAACTCTTCCATGTAGGAGATAGCCGAGCATAAGAAACAACATCACTAAGATGGTGTTGAGTGCAAGTCCGAACACCTTTTCGAAGAGCAATTAAAAGATCGAGATCAGACAGGTCAACGGTATCAGACTCATCTGCTGGAGAGACTGCTGGTCTGGGAACTATTAGTTGTGGCTCAGGAACAGAAGCAACACTAAGATAAAGAGAATGAGGATCAGAAACTGTTGTCAGATGAAGAAGCTCAGGTTCCAGTAGAGGTGCAGAGATAATATGTAGAGAAGAGGAGTCACCAGACGGTGAGAGAGTGGAGATGCAAGAAACGTAAGGAACATCTTCAAAGAAAGTGACATACACAAAAAATATATTGTTTCCAAAGAAGAGGATCATAACACCGATATTCTTTTTGTGTTGGACGATATCCAAGAAAAATGTACTTAACAGAGCAAGAAGAGAGTTTGTCACGACTAGGAGAAAGAGAATAAACAAACGTCGTGCATCCAAAGACACGTGGTAGTAAAGCAAACTGTGTGGCATCAGGATACATATTAGAGAAAGGAGTTTTGTCATGGAGAACCGACGAAGGAATTTAGTTTATGAGATAACAAGAAAGAAGAACTACATGACCCTAGTACGACCGAAGAACATTCATTTGAGTTAGAAGAGTGCGAGCAACTTCAAGGAGATGACGTTTTTTGCGTTCAGCAACTCCATTTTGTTGGGAAGTATACAGACAAGTTGTTTGATGTACAATGCCACGATGCATACATAAATCAAAAAATCGATGACTAAAATATTCTTTCGTATTATCTATGTGAAGAACTTTAATAAGCACATTAAACTGAGTATGTATCTCATTATAAAACGCGGTGAAAAGAAAAATGTTTAGAATGTTCTTTCAAGAGATACAATCAGGTACATCTAGAAAAGTCATCAATAAAAGTGATAAAATACAAACTTCCTCTACCAACAGACTGGACAGGGGAAGCACCCCAAACATTAGAATGAACAAGATCAAAAGGACTAGAAGCTCTACGCTCTTGTCTTGCTAGGAAGGGGGAACAATGATGTTTGCCAAGTTGGCAAGCTTCACAGTTGAAAGAGAAGTCTTCCCGAGCTATATTTGGCATGAGCTAGTGAAGAAGATGAGGAGGATGACCAAGTCAAAGATGTCACTGAAAAAGAGAGATAGATGCAGAGAAATTAGAGACATTATCAAGGTAGAACAAGCCGTCATTCTCAGTCCCAGTATCAATCGTCTCCTTGGAGCATGGATCTTGAAAAGAGCAGGTAGCAGAAGTAAAAGTAATCGTGCAATTTAGTTATTTACAGAGGGAAGTAACAGAAAGAAGATTGCACAAAAAATAGGAACATAGAGAGTGTCCTCAAGAAGAAGATTCAGAGTGAGAAGGATTGTGCCAATCCCACACACAAGCGACGAAGAATCATCCACAATAAAAAGCGGAGGAAACCGATTATGTTTGTCCAAATGAGAGAAAAGAAGAGGATTGCCCTTCATATGATTAGTAGCATCAGAGTCAATGAGCCACCTAAACTGAGTGACTACATTAACACTGCCTAAAGAAGAGGCAAGAGAAGTAGACTTTCTCGCGGTAGTATCACACGGAAACGGGCGGAGATGACGAAATTTGACCCAACAACGATCAACAAGATGTCCCGTCTTTCCATAGTGAGAGTAGAGGTACCGGGACGGACTTTGCCAAACAGAGTGACCACCACGACTAGTAGAATTGTCATGATGAGCCTGATGAACAACAATATTCAAAGGAGGAGTGGCCATGCCCGTGACTATCCAATCAGTTGTCGAGTTCTCGAGTAGTTGTCGAGTACTCGAGTAGTTGAACACGAGACACGCCCCCTATCACGGGCGTGACCGGTCCGACATGGGCGTGACCATGCCCGTGACTATCCAGTCAGTTGTCGAGTACTCGAGTAGTTGTCGAGTACTCAAGTAGTTGAACACGGGACACGCCCCCTGTCACGGGCATGACCGGTCTGACACAGGCGTGACCATGCCCGTGACTATCCAGTCAGTTGTCGAGTACTCGAGTAGTTGTCGAGTACTCGAGTAGTTGAACATGGGACACGCCCCCTGTCACGGGCATGACCATGTGCGTGACCGGGGCGTGTTCTCCGGTCGATGATTCTAGTTGAGTTCGACGAATTCTCGGTAGTTGATATGGGTCACGCCCCATGTCACGGGCGTGACCATTGGCGTGATCGATGGCGTTTCACTTTAAAAGGGCTTAGAAAACCCTAGCAGTTTCACTTCTCTTTCCAGCCGGATTTTATGAGAAAACTTCTGTAGAAAGAGAACTGCAGAAGCAAGTTCTAGGGAGGGAAAATCTGCCATCGTCGTGAAGGAGAAGATTCCTCCGCGAAGGACTACAAGATCCATATCCGAAAATGGTGGTACCGCTGGAACTGAGGTGTGCTTTCTACCCTCTCCCTTGGTGCTAGATCTATAGTTATTTTCCTGGGCGAGACATCGACTAAAGAGAGTCTTGATGGAGAGGAGGAGTTTTCTAGGATTGGCCATGATAGGGTTTGTGCCGTAGGTTTTAGATCTCTTCAAGCAATCCCTTCCTCTATTTGATGATGGAGATGGTTTCGTGAAGAGTATTGGCCTCTTGAGGTTGAATAAGGGAGGAGGATTTCTGGAGTGAATTGGGAAGGTCGCCTTGAGGAGGAAGACAAACCGATGCCATTCATTCCTCCTTGAGATGCGTGCAGAATCTGTGTTCTACGCGCAGCGAACGTCTAGTTCATTTTCAGGTAGCTTATATCCAGATCTGGGCTTTTGACTAAACACGAAAGTTGAAGCCCTTGAAAATACCTTTCCAACGAGTGGTTACACGACTTTAGACGATGTCCGTGTTACCAAAGACCTAAGGCAATAGTTTTCACATGTTTAGGCAACATTACTTGAAACTGTTGCCTATATCCCTAGTAAAGGCAACAGTTTTTACATGGACCTATTGCAACATTTTCAAAATGTTTAGAGTCACATTTAATAAATGTTGCCAAAACTATTTAATTAACAAAAAATATATATATTTAAAAAAAACATGAAAATAAATAAAAACTTCAAAACCAAACAGATTATGGCTCCGTTTGGGGGGACTTATTTTCACCAGTCAAGTGGTTATGACCGCATGAACCGGACCTTAATTACAGTCCAATTCATGCGGTCGTAACCGCTTGACCGGTGAAAATAAGTCCTCCCAAACGGAGCCTATATCATGAGATATTTTTATAACGCATAAATATATAACAATTTTGCATATGCTTTATCATTAAATTAACAAGTCATTAGTAGGCTCATAATATACCAAAATACATCAAAATGTTTAAATATTATAGTACACAAACAAAATTATCTAAATCAACTTAAACATCAAATGATCTTCATGCTATGGGGTCATCAATCATATTGCAACTCCTCATTTGTCTTCCCGACCATCATCAAGAACTTTCTGCACAAAGTAAAATAATATATATATATATATATAAATACAATGACATCAAGATCAATATATAAATAAAAAATTATAAACATATAAAAGTATTTTAATATATTGTATGAAAATCTACAACATTATACCTCTCCATAGTTTGGAACGTGTGTTGATGTAGAAGAATGTGCATGCGGTGCCCCGTCTCTCTTCTGTCCACTATTTGCATCCCCTGGAGATGAACCTAATAGATTCTCCAATGATTGTACATCAATTCCAATGGGTTTGCTTTGTTGAAGCATAATCATAAGTACACTTTTTAGAGTATTAAGTGTATCTTCCACATTTTGCACTTTTTCATTCAACAAAGCCACTTCTTCATTATGTACTTTCTTCAAAGCCGCAATGTCTTCCTTTCGCTTCAAAGCTGTTTGTGTAATACCTTTTCCAAAGCAACGCATTGATCCAGGATGTTCTTTCCCAAACATAATTTTAAATGCTTCGACATTACTTTTCTCGTTATTCATAGTATCTTGAAGTTGAGACTGATAACAATTAAATTGAATAGTTGTTTTTTAAATAAAACAAAATAAGTAAATTATATTTGATCTTAATTAAAAAAATAACTTATAATTGCATTCTTGGTTTCTAAATCCAGCTCCTTTCTACTAATGCTACTTCGAGTTTCAATAAAAACTTCAGCTTGAGTGGGGTCTCTCTTCATTTTTGAACGCTACAGATGCATAAAAAAATATTGAAAATTAAACACAATCAGTGAACTGCACATAATTAACGAACTACACGTAATCAACGAGCTGCACATGCAACTCGCTTAAATTCAACATTTAAGAGAGTTGGATGTACAGCTCGATGTAATTGAGCGAGCTGCAGGTGCAGCACGATGAAATTCAGCGTGCTGCACCTGCAGCTCTCTGAAATCTGGGTCTTTCACCTGCAGCACGCTGAAATTCAGCGAGCTGCAGGTGCAGCATGCTGGAATTAAGCATGCTGCAGGTGCAGCACGCTGAATTACAGCATGCTGCACCTGCAGCTCGCTGGAATTGAGCGAGCTGCAGGTGCAACACGCTGAATTTCAGCATGCTGCAGCTCGCTGAAATCAAGGGCTTGCACCTGCAGCACGCTGAAATTTAGCGAGCTGCAGGTGCAGCACGCTGAAATTCAGAGTACTGCAGGTGCATGTCATCATTCTCCCCTATCTTTAGTCATAATCTCATTAATGTCTAAGCACATCATGTCTTTCCTTATAGTTTCATAATAGCAAGATAAAATAATTAGAGAAATTGTGGGCTTAGATATAATAGAGGTTATGAGATCAATAGTCTGATAAAAGCATCCAGCAGCTAGAACTACTTAAGCAATAATTTCAGTGTGGTGCACCTGCAGCTCGCTGAATTTCAGCGTGCTGCAAGCTTAGATATAATAGAGGTTATGAGATCAATAGTCTGATAAAAGCATCCAGCAGCTAGAACTACTTAAGCAACAATTTCAGCGTGGTGCACCTGCAGCTCGCTGAATTTCAGCGTGCACGCTGAAATTCAGCGAGCTGTAGGTGCATGTCATCATTCTCCCCTATCTTTAGTCATAATCTCATTAATGTCTAAGCACGTCATGTCTTTCCTTATAGTTTCATAACAACAAGATAAAATAATTAGATAAATTGTGGGCTTAGATATAATAGAGGTAATGAGATCTTTTCATCAAGCTAGCACATGTCACAATTCCAAAGAAAAAGAAAAAAATTTAAGGAAGTGGTTTCAAGACAATGAAGACAATCTCTTCCAAGAAAACTTTAAATAAAGAAATCTTCAGCCAAATAAAAGTAAGAAAGCATGCATGCAATATCCCAAAATAGACATCTATTTCCTTCCTTCATTGATGGATACCAAAAGCTGTGAAGAAAAATCTAAACTTCAGTCTAATACCGTTTCATCCATGGCAAAAAAATCAAAACAACAAGAGAGTGAGAGAGACTGAGAAACAAAAAATGAAATCAATAGTCTGATAAAAGCATCCAGTAGCTAGAACCACTTAAGGAACAATTTCAGCGTGCTGCACCTATAGCTCGCTGAATTTCAGCGAGCTGCAGGTGCATGTCATCATTTTCCCATATCTTTAGTCATAATCTCATTAATGTCTAAGCACATCATTCTCCCCTATATTTAACCTGTGAACTAAATTAAGTTCACATATTACTGATTAATAAAAACCATAAGCTGTGAATGTTATTTGTTGATCTTAAGACAGATGTAATAAAAGACACAGTAATATTGAATTACCAAGTTAGTCAAGAAGTAGGGCATAAACTATAGAATAAATACATGGATAGGTTTGTATTGCAAAACAACCCGATCCAACATATTTTTAGCCATAGAAAAAACAGTCCCTCTATCTCAAAGAATTGGAAAACAAAACCCAACTTTTTGTTGTCCATACATTTTATAAGCATGCTTTCGTTGCTGGCTATATAAAACAAATGCCCTCTCTCGTTCTTTTTACCATTTTAAAATTTTCACAGATGGATTTGGTGTAGCCGGACATGAAACCAATGGCCATATGCATCTTCACCACCCTCCACATCTCCCTTCTACTTAATTCATGGAGCATGACATTGTTCCAAATGTACATACATCTAACCTTATATACAAAAATGCCTCTTGGAAGATGAACTTTTCTCAGACGAATGCCAGGAGAGCAATGGAACAAGAGCATCGGGGAAAGTAGCACGGATGGGTACTCTGGATAGGTTTGGCATTTTCCTTAAAACTAGAAACTACTTGAGTTTTTGGTTATGTTTGCACTTCATTTTTTTCTTGGGTGACATTTTTTGATTCACCTCACCAAAGAAAAAAAGTGTTCCCTTAATCTCCATTTTGAAGCTCTAATGCGATCAAAAAGGCAAAAGACCTCATTTTGTGCTTAATTTCCCACTCAAGAGTGGGATCTCCTTTTCTAAACTGGAGCTTCATTTTCCACGTAAGCCATCAATGCCGATCTCCTAAACAAAGTCTTAGTCAATTCAAAATTGACTCAATAAGTGTTGACTTACGTGAGCGGCAGGATACTGTCACTATAGGGCACTTGGGAGTTTCACGTGCCAGATTGCTCAGGCGCACACACACACATAATTACATAAACAACCTGAAAACCCCATATTAGTTTTCATATTATACCTAGGTTTTACTAACAACGATGACCCTTTTTTAAATGTCTCAATAAATGTGGAGTCATGATTTTTAACAAAATTTAAAAATCTAACAAGGCCGCTATATAGAAAACTAGCAACGACGATTTTTAACAAAACCTCAAAAATGTGGCTGATGCTCATATTTTGGTTAATCATAAAGTATTCTTTAGGCAACACTTTTAAAATATTGCAAATTAATTTTTAAGAAGACAACATATCATAATTGTTGTCTAAAGTGAATCCTCAAGGGCAACATTTCAAAAATGTTCCATATAAGGGAATAAAGAACAGTTTTTTGAATGTTGCACAGAAAGTGTTGCCTAAACATGTAAATCTATTGCAACACTTCTAAACTGCTTTCTAACAATATTTAGGCAACATTTTTATAACTGTTGCCAAGTCAGGTGTTGCTAAAGACCAAAAATGTTGTAGTGTATTGTGAAAGGATGTAAGTGCGGTGTTGACCGTCACTAGTTTGGTTTGTGTTGAGATAAGGGTATGGATGGATGGTTGGGCCGTGTCCTCGTGCTTTCTTCTGAGGCCCCTTCCATGCCACGGTGTTGTGGAATTGCATGTGGTGTGAGTCAACACACGGTGTCGTAATCCTGGGTTAAGGATAGTGTGGCAGGTATATGGGCTCGCCAGTCGTCACACCGATGGGAGTTGACAGTTAGACTTTGGGCGGTTGGGCTGTGTCCTCGATGTTCACGTCCCAGGACCCCTTCCGTGCCATGTGAACGGTTGGGTTGTGTCCTCGTGCTTACTTCCGAGGCCCCTTCCGGGTCACGCAAGGCTAGTTCGGGTTGTGTTCTTGGTGCACATCTACCCAAGACCCCGTTGGGCCATAGTACTCATGGGCTCCGCTGTTGTGTTCTTAGCATTGAGGCGTACGGAGGCCTAGGTGAAGCAGTATGGAGGCCCGCCTAGTAGTAGAGACGCCTGCTCTACTGTCACCGCCTGCCCACGACGGCTAATGCCTGAGAGGTTAGCTACCTGCTCGAAAAGTGGGAACTACAGTGTGTCGACATAGCAGTTGCATGTGTGTGAGCATGGGTGAGTCATTGCATAGCATACATTCCATCTCATAACATTACACGACAAGATCCTCATCGTATAATTTTGTATGGGCACTCCTATACGATGAGTTACTTTATGCGAACCGATCCTTAACTTATAAGCTTGTATGGGCATCCTTATAAGTTAAGTTACTTACCTGCTGTCGATTATTTACACTTGTTGATCTGTATAGCTCTTGTAGAATTGCTAGTTTATGTAGTGGTTAATCAAGTAGCATTATTACCACATGCTTGTACCTACTTGTCTACTTATATATTTGCTACACTTGTTCCTTTTCTCCGCCCGGTGCTGAGGAATCACCGGGGGAGCGGATGTGAAGCCACTTAGTCATTTCGACTAATGGTTGCTACATCTTCCTTTTTAGGAGGCCACCCCGCAGGTAGAGCAGCCGCAGGCCATGCAGCGGGACAGCCAGGCCAGGATGACAGGGCCTGAGGGGACGGTACCGTCGCTACCGTTGGTTACTGATGTGAGTGTTGTGAGACTCTGATGTAGCCCGTTTGGTCAGTTGATAGCTGTACTCTGATATATTGTAGAAGCATGTTTTAGCTTCTCTCTTATTGTACTATTTGGACTTATATGCTTAGTGTGGATTGACTTCTCTTGCTTATATTTTGGTTGGGTTGGCAGGTTATATTGATATTGTTGTAGCTGACGGAATAGGCGTCTTGTGGTACAGGTTAGCCCGTGTGCTAATGCTACCGGAAGATGGGTGTTCCGGGCATAAGACCCCCTCCATGCCATGTTTTGGGATCCGGGTGGGGGGGGGGGTCTTACAAATGGTATCAGTTTGCCACGATCCTCAACTAAAGAAGTCATTCAACAATGGAACCACCCCCGTTTGATTAGTCAGTTTGCGGACAAACTGACTTAATGGAAGCAGTGGTGTGCCCATATGTATTTCACACTAGGTATGTCCAACTTTGACCCTAAGATTAGCCAACCTGACCATACGTTTGTGTTTTATGTGTAGATTCCAGCGCTCGTTGAGCAGATGGGAGGCACTCTTGCGCCCTCCATACCCACTCCCACTCAGTTCCAACAATCTGAGTTGGGGCAGATGCTCACTGCCATCCTCAATGCTTTTAGGGCGCAGCAGCCTCCAGTACGGTGCAACAACAGGCCCGAGCTCCAACTGGCTGAGCACCTTCCGGGCTATTTCCCCTCCCGCCTACCTTGGGACGGAGTCAGCCGTATGTACAGAGGAATGGCTAGACACGGTTCTGGAGTTGTTGGCTGTTATCCGTTGCCCGGCCAACATGGCAGTAACATTGGCGGTGTCCGTCTTGGACTTACATGCTAAGAGGTGGTGGAAGTCCCTCATGGGCTCTACCTTCCAAGGCCGGGTCTACACAGAGATAAGTTGGAGTGAATTCTCGGGTGTTTTCTTGGAGCACTTTATCCCTATATCGGCCCGAGATGAGCTTGAGCAGAGGTTTCTTCTACTAAAGCATGGATCAAAGTCGGTTACGGAATACCAGCGGGAATTCCAACATCTCGCAAGGTTTACGGATTCTTACGAGTTGGATGACAGAGGTTATGCCAAGCGCTTCTACAAAGGGCTTCGAGATTCCCTAAGGCAGTCCCTTTTGTTTATAGCGGATGGTAGCTTGGCGGAGATCATTGATATGGCGAAAAGATTGGAGGCGAACCAGCAGGGATGTAGTAAGAGGCCTGCGGAGGACGTGATCGAAGTTGGCCAAAGTAATAGAAGGAGGCAGGACTTCAGAGGAGGAAGAGGATATCAAAGAGGTGGAGGGCGTGTCCACCGAAACTATAGTGTGGAGCATCCGGTTCCGCAGCCGCCTGCGTTGCCTCCACCACCACAGCCTCAGCAATTTCAACAACCTGAAGGGCGTTGTGGGCTGGTATGCTTCGAATGCAACCAGCCAGGCCACATCCGTCGTTTCTGCCCGCAGCTATTTGGAAACGTCCCTCCCGCGCTCCCGCCGGCAGCTCCCCGAGGGCGGGGTCACATACGTGGTCGGGGACGAGGACCGCGAGGAGGTAACCCCGGCCCTGCTAGGGATCAGGTGTACGTGCTTGACATGGCGCAGGAACGGAACCCCCAAGATGTGATTGCAGGTATGATTTAATTAATTAACAAATTTTCATGGTCTAACTTGAATTGATTAAGACTTACTAGACACCTAGCAATAAGTTTTGGTTGTTGGCACTTAGGCACCGTGATAACTGGCAGGAAGACGGCCTATGCACTGTTCGATACCGGTGCCTCACACTCCTTTGTGTCCGAGAATTTCATAAAAGACATGGAGGGTGTACAGTACTTTACCGGCATAGCCCGACGAGTACGCCTTCCGGACGGCTCGGAGATGGCCGCAACCGCCAAGTGCTAGTTGGAGTTATTTATTGAATGGAAGGCCTTTGATACGCCTGCCACGGTTCTGAGAATGCCGGAGTTTGACATCATTTTGGGCATGTCATGGCTGGACTGGAACTGCGCGAGGATCGACTGCGCAGAGAAGCGGATCTATTTAAGACATGGAGACTCCGCCGTCATCTTCCAAGGTATTGGCTTCGCACCTCGTATGATGTTATCTTTCGTTCAGGTTGTAAAATCTCATATGAAGGGGGACGAGGTATTCATGATCTGGTTTGAGTTGAAGGAAGAAGCATTGGAATTAAAGGATGTACGGGTAGTGTGGGATTTTCCCGAGGTATTTCCTGAGAAGCTACCGGGATTACCTCGGCATAGAGAGTTTGACTTCCAGATTAATCTAGTGTCGGGTGCCAAGCCTATATCCAAGGCCCCGTACCGAATGGCCCCGAAGGAACTCGCGGAGTTTAGAGTTCAATTGCAAGAACTAGTGGAGTCAGGGTTCATTCACCCCAGTTCATCACCCTGTGGTGCCCCTATACTGTTCGTGAAGAAGAAGGATGGAGCCCTGCATTTGTGCATAGATTATCGGGAACTCAATCAGTTGACGGTGCGGAACACTTATCCACTAACTCGGATCGACGAGTTGTTCGATCAACTAGTGGGAGCACATTGGTTTTCCAAACTGGATTTGCGCTCAGGATATTATCAGTTGAGGATACAGGAAGGGGACATCTAGAAAACGGCATTTAGTTCAAGATATGGTCTGTACGAATTCACGGTAATGCTGTTTTGGCTCACAAATGCCCCTTCGGCCTTCATGAGTCTGATGAACAAGGTGTTTGAACCATATTTGGACATCTTCGTCATTTTTTTCATCGACGACATCTTGGTCTACTCAAAGACGGAGGAGGAGCATATCGAGCACCTGACCTTGGTATTGAAGAAATTGAAGGAGCACGCCTTGTGCGCCAAATTTAGCAAGTGTGAATTCTGGCTCAAGGAGGTTGCTTTCTTGGGGCATGTGATTAGTGGGGCAGGATTAGCAGTGGATCCAGCAAAGGTGCGAGCCATGAAGGAGTGGTCGTTGTTGAAGTCGGCGGCTGATGTATGAAGCTTTCTTGGACTTGCTGGGTACTACCGCAAGTTCGTAAAAGGATTCTCCAAGATTGCCCTTCCTCTTACTTCTTTGACGAAGAAAGGTGTGCCATTTGAGTGGACTCCCCAATGTGAAGCGGTGTTCCAAGAGCTGAAGGATAGGCTTACCTCCGCCCCCATCCTTGCACTTCCATCTAGGAAGGAAGGATTTCAGGTTTACACCGACGCATCGTATGAAGGGATGGGAGTGGTACTGATGCAGCACGGGCACGTGATCTCATATGCTTCATGACAGTTAAAGAAACATGAAATTAATTACCCGGTCCATGATTTGGAGTTGGGAGCAGTGGTGGTCGCCTTGAAGGACTGGAGGCATTATCTATATGGCATCCACTGCGAGATCTTTTCAGATCACAAAAACTTGAAGTACGTCCACACTCAGAAGGAGTTGAACCTGAGACAACGGTGGTGGTTGGATTTTCTATGCGACTATGAGTTCACCATGAACTACCACCCCGGGAAAGGGAACTCGGTAGCCAATGCATTGAGTAGAAAAGTGTCAGGCTCTAGCCCAGAGTCTCGGTTGATGAGTATGGAGTTGGCTCGTATGATTGTGGAGATGGATATTACTTTGGTATTCAAGGCTACTTTGGCAGAGTATACAGAGTATTTGGCAAGCATGAGCATAGTTTGTGATATCCGAGACTGGATTCGGGTGGAACAAGGAATGGATGCGGCCCTGGCCCCAACATTCAAATCAATTGAAGATGAGACTACTGATGATTACACACTAAAAGACGGCCTTGTTTATTTTCGTGGCCAGCTCTATATTCCCAAGGGCGGCAAAATCCGGGAAGATATCTTGAGAGAGGCACATTGCTCTCAATACTCAGTATACCCGGGTATTGCCAAGATGTATGCCGGCTTATGGAAGACCATGTGCTGGCCGGGAATGAAGAAGGATGTTCGTTACTATGTTTCGTATTGCGAAGCCTGTCAAAGGGTGAAGGAGGAATGTAAAAGTCCCGGTGGTTTGTTGCAGTCGTTGCCCATCCCCGAGTGGAAGTTTGAGGATATCTCCATGGACTTCGTCCATGGGCTACCTCGCTCCCGCTCCGGGAATGATTCAGTGTGGGTTATTGTTGATCGACTGACAAAGGTGGCCCGGTTCATCCCAATGAAGAAGGAAGCACACGTGGACGTTTTGGTACGCCTCTTCGTGGAGCAATTCGTACGGTATCATGGCGTGCCCAAGACAATTATTTCGGATCAGGATGGCTGGTTTACTTCCAAGGAGTGGAAGGCGGTACAGGCGTATTTGGGCACGTGCCTAACCTTTAGTACTGTATTTCACACTCAGACGGACGGGCAGTCTGAGCAGACCATCAGAACATTGGAGGATTTATTGAGGTTATGTGTGCTGGACAGAGGAGAGCTGTGGGAAAGGCCCTTGCCCCTAGTGGAATTCTCCTACAATAATCGCCATCAGGCGGGCATCGGTATGGCGCCCCATGAAGCCCTTTACGAAAGAAGGTGCAGGATGAAGATCCGAAGGCGTTGGGAAATGAATATATAGATGATACTGATGCAGCGGTCAGATTGATACGGGATCGCATGTTGGAGGCTCAAAGTCGGCAGGCGAAGTACTACAATGCAATGCACTGGATGGTGGAGTTTCAAGTGGGTGATAAAGTGTTCCTCACGATTCGGACGATGCATGGAGTGTCGCGGGTGCGTGGAGTTAAAAAGCTTAGCCCAAGGTATGTTGGGCCTTATACTGGAAAGGATTGGCCCGTTGGCCTATCGTTTGGAATTACCACCCTAGCTGGAGAACCTCCATGACGTGTTCCATGTGTCGTCGCTTCGAAAGGCGTTGTTGCGGTCCGATCAATATACCCCCTCTACTGATGGTGCTGTGGCGTCCGATAGGTCTATGCGACTAGAGCCGGTGCGGATCATAGATAACGAGACGAGAATATTTTGCCGCAAAAGTGTTCCCTTGGTGAAGTTGCTATGGTCTAATCATGGGAAGGAGGAGTACACATGGGAGCCAATAGATTTGATGCAAAAACGCCACCCGGAGTTATTTGCTCAAGGTAACCTTATCTAAAAGCATATTTAAATTTTTCTGTTATGTTTTTCCCCCATAGCCTTAGACTGATTTCAAGGATGAAATCTTTTATTTTGTTTATTGGATTTGTAACGTCCTGATTCGTACTAGGCCCCTTGTGCACGTTTTTGAGTCAGGAGAGCTGACTTGGGTCCAGGGAAGTGCTGGAAATTGGACTACACTTGGGAATGTAGGAGAAACCAGCCCTCGAGTTATCCAGAGCAGGACACGGGTAGTGAATTCTCGACATAGTGAGTTTCACGCCCATGTCACAGGCGTGACCGGTCCCACACGGGCGTGACCATGCCCGTGACTATCCAGTCAGTTGTCGAGTACTCGAGTAGTTGTCGAGTACTCGAGTAGTTGAACACAGGACACACCCCTTATCACGGGCGTAACCGGTCCGACACGGGCGTGACCATGCCCGTGACTATCCAGTCAGTTGTCGAGTACTCGAGTAGTTGTCGAGTACTCGAGTAGTTGAACACGGGACACGCCACCTGTCACGGGCGTGACCGGTCCGACACGGGCGTGACCATGCCCGTGACTATCCAGTCAGTTGTCCAGTACTCGAGTAGTTGTCGAGAACTCGAGTAGTTGAACACGGGACACGCCCCCTGTCATGGGCGTGACCATGGGCGTGACCGGGGCGTGTTCTCCGGTCGATGATTCTAGTTGAGTTCGACGAATTCTCGGTAGTTGATAGAGGTCACGCCCCATGTCACGGGCATGACCATTGGCGTGACCGATGGCATTTCACTTTAAAAGGTCTTAGAAAACCCTAGCAGTTTCACTTCTCTTTCCAGCCCGATGTTCTGAGAAAACTTCTATAGAAAGAGAACTGCAGGAGCAAGTTCTAGGGAGGGAAAATCCGCTATCGCCGTGAAGGAGAAGATGCCGCCGCGAAGGACTACACGATCCATAGCCGGAAATGGTGGTACTGCTGGAACCGAGGTGTGCTTCCTACCCTCTCCCTTGGATCTAGATCTATAGTTATTTTCCTAGGCGAGACATCGACTCAAGAGAGTCTTGATGGAGAGGAGGAGTTTTCTAGGATTGGCCATGCTAGGGTTTGTGCCCTAGGTTTTAGATCTCTTCAACCAATCCCTTCCTCTATGTGATGATGGGGATGGTTTCGTGAAGAGTATTGGCCTCTTGAGGTTGAATAAGGGAGGAGGATTTCTGGAGTGAATTGGGAAGGTCGCCTTGAGGAGGAAGACAAACCGATGCCGTTCATTCCGCCTTGAGATGCGTGCAGAATCTGAGTTCTGCGCGCAGCGAACTTATAGGCCATTTTCAGGAAGATTATGTCCAGATCTGGGCTTTCGACTAAACACGAAAGTTGAATCCCTTGCAAATACCTTTCCAACAAGTGGTTACACGACTTCAGACGAAGTTTGTAGCCACGGGAAAGTCTGAACGAATTTGATGTTCGGCAAATCCTGCATGCAGAAATTGTGTCCTGTACGCAGCGGACTTCGAGTCCGATTTCAAATAGGATAATATCAAATCTGGGTTGAGGTCTGAATACAAAAGTTGTAGCCCACGGAAATACCTTTCCATTGAGGGGTTACACGTCTTCACCAGATTCTATAGCTTTGGGAATCTCTGGTCGAATTTGCTGTCCAGATTTACCCAGTACTTAAATTCTGGGTCCTAAAATATATTGTGGATTTGGATTCGGTGGAATTGATAGTGCAAGTTACTTGGCTTGGATGAACTCCTTTATGATTAATCATTTTAGTTGCATGATTGATGAAGTTTATTAATTGGATTTCATATAATCAAATTGTGGAGCAAGCTTACTTAAACGAATTGACTTGATAGAGATTGGTAGATTGTTATTTATGCGCATCATGTTTATAATATGTTGTTATCATTTGGAAAGATTGATGATCTTTATATGCGCATCATGTTTATATTATGTTGTCATCATTTCGAAAGTCATGTAGAAGAATAAAATATGGCCATGAGTATGTTTGATTAATGGAATGAGTTTAGTAGTCCAATACTTAGAGCGTCGTCTCCCTACGGGTAGTATTGTGAAAGGATGTAAGTGCGGTGTTGACCGTCACTAGTTTGGTTTGTGTTGAGATAAGGGTATGGATGGATGGTTGGGTTGTGTCCTCGTGCTTTCTTCCGAGGCCCCTTCCATGCCACGGTGTTGTGGAATTGCATGTGGTGTGAGTCGACACGCGGTGTCGTAATCCTGGGTTAAGGATAGTGTGGCAGGTATACGGGCTCGCCAGTCATCACACCGACGGGAGTTGACAGTTAGACTTTGGGCGGTTAGGCTATGTCCTCGGTGTTCACGTCCTGGGGACCCTTCCGTTCCATGTGAACAGTTGGTTTGTGTCCTCGTGCTTACTTCCGAGGCCCCTTCCGTGTCACGCAAGGCCAGTTCGGGCTGTGTTCTTGGTGCACATCTACCCAAGAACCCGCTGGGCCATAGTACGCATGGGCTCCGCTATTGTGTTCTTAGCATTGAGGCATACGGAGGCCTAGGTGAAGCAGTGTGGAGGCCCGCCTAGTAGTAGAGACGCCCGCTCTACTATCACCGCCTGGCCACGACGGCTGATGCCTGAGAGGTTAGCTACCTGCTTGAAAAGTGGTAACTACAGTCTGTGTCGACATTGTAGTTGCATGTATGTGAGCATGGGTGAGTCATTGCATAGCATACATTCCATTTCATAACATTGCATGACAAGATCCTCATCGTATAAGTTTGTATGGGCACTCCTATACGATGAGTTAGTTTATGCAAACCGATCCTTAACTTATAAGATTGTATGGGCATCCTTATAAGTTAAGTGACTTACCTGTTGTAGATTATTTACACTTGTTGATCTGTATAGCTCTTATAGAATTGCTAGTTTATGTAGTGGTTAATCAAGTAGCATTATTACCACCTGCTTGTACCTGCTTGTCTACTTATATATTTGCTACACTTTTTCCTTTTCTCTGCCCGGTGCCGAGGAGTCGCCGGGGGAGCGGATGTGAAGCCACTTAGTCATTTCGACTAACGGTTGCTACATCTTCCTTTTAGGAGGCCACCCCGCAGGTAGAGCAGTCGCAGACTATGCAGCAGGACAGCCAGGACAGGACGATAGGGCCAGAGGGGACGGTACCGTCGCTACCGTCGGTTACTGATGTGAGTGTTGTGAGACTCTGATGTAGCCCGTATGGGTAGTTGATAGCTGTACTCTGATATATTGTAGAAGCATGTTTTAGCTTCTCTCTTATTGTACTATTTGGACTTATATGCTTAGTGTGGATTGACTTCTCTTGCTTATATTTTGGTTGGGTTGGCATGTTATATTGATATTGTTGTAGCCGCTGGAATAGGTGTCTTGTGGTACAGGTTAGCACGTGTGCTAACGCTACCGCAAGGCGGCTGTTCCAGGCATAAGACCCCCCTTCGTGCTGTGTTTTGGGATCCGGGGGGGGGGGGGGGGGGTCTTACACCAATTGTTCGTACACTTCTCAACAAAATGGGGTTGCTTAATGCAAAAATTGTCATCTCCTGGATGTTGCTCGCACCATTCTTACTCAAATGAATATCCCTCGATCTTATTAGGGTCATATCATTCTTCTCTCATGTTATCTCATCAACTATATTCCTTTTTCGGTTCTCTATTGCAAAACCCCCTCCATTCTGTATTCAGATGCCAGTCCATTTTCTTTATCTCTACGTGTTTTTGGTTGTGCAATGTTTGTCAACTCTCCTTCTCCTGATCGTGATAAACTTTCTCCTTGCTCTATTAAATGTATATTTCTTGGCTACTGCCTGACTTAGAAGGAGTGTTGGTGCTATGATCCTCTTCTCCGGAAGTAGTATGTCTCCGTTGACGTCACTTTCTTTGAAGATACTCCTTACTTTTCTCAGGTCTCTGTTCTCCTCCACCTAGTGATTCTCCTTCTCTATCTATTGTCTCTGCACCTCTACTTGAGCCTCCTTTTCCTTCTCTTCTCACACCTATTTCTATTTCTCCATCTCTTTCTCCTAATACTGTTTCTATACCTTTAGAGATGTCACTAATAGTTCCTGGGCCAGCAATCTCTACGACAGATGGATTTGATACATATGATAAGGCGGATCATGATCTTTTCATTGCTCTACGAAATGGAGTTCGAACATGCATTAAGCATTCTATTCATGATTTTGTCTCATATGCTCATATTTCTCCAGCTGAATTGAGTTTTACTCTCTGTATTCCTATCAAGGAACTCTTGCTATTTCTCATTGGAAAGCTGCTATGGACGAAGAAATGAAGACCTTGACTGAAATGGGTACTTGGACTGTTGTCCCTACAACTACAAGGACGGAAGTGGTTGGTTGTCAGCGGGTCTTTGTCATAAAGTTTCATCCTAATGGTACTATAGATCGTTATAATGTTAGGCTCGTTGCCAAAGGCTTTACTCAGACATATGGCTTAGACTTATTTGACAACTTCTCCCTAGTTGCTTGCATTAGCACAATCCACGTTCTTTTCTCTATGGTTGTTAACAAGGATTGTGAGATGTCTTAGTTAGATCTCAAAAATGTCTTCCTTCACTGCGATTTACAGGAAGTGGTATACATTGAACAACCTCCTGGATATGTTACTTAGGGGGAGTCTCAAGTGTGCAAGTTACGAAAGACAATATATGACCTAAAGCAATGTCCACGGGCATGGTTCGACAAGTTCTACAAAGTTATCTCAGCTATTGGCTTTGCTCGAAGTTCTGCAGATCATTCTCTTTTTTATACACAAGAATTCTATAGGGCTGGTTGTTCTTCCTATTTATGTAAATAACATTCTACTTACAAATGATAATAACGAAGTAGTTGATCTGACAAAGAAACATTTTCTGCAACACTTTGTTATAAAAGATATGAGATCTCCAAAGTACTTTCTGAGAATAGAAATCTCACGAAAACACAACTCAATAGTGCTCTCACAATGGAAATATGTGTTGGATCTTTTAAAAGAGACTAGTCTTCTTGGGGCTAGACCTATTCGATGTCTGATGACCGTAGGTAATAACTGTACAACCCAGTGTTCACCGAGTTGGTCTAACATGGCAGAAGAGGGGCTTTCAATGTGAGACGCCCCGCATCTGCCTGGCGGACGAGCAAGCTAGGCGAGCTGCTCCGCATCCGCCAGGCGGACAAGCGAGCGAGGATAGCCAACCCGCATTCGTTCAATAGGCGGGCAAGCCCATGGGGCACCCGACCTGCATCCACAATACAAGCGGGCGAACTGCGGGTGAAAGTTCGCCAGCCCATGCTCGCCTAAGTGGCCATCCTACCAAGATCGTCGGCCTGCCTCTGTGTAAAGGGCAGGCGAGCCGCAGGAGCCCAACGTGCACCCGCATAAAGAGAGGCGAGTTGCGAGAGTCGGGTCGCTTCCGCCCAGTTGAGTAGCGAGATGGTCCCAATTTTCCCCTATGAGTGGGGTGCATATATCATGTGGTTAACATCATTTGGTCTGTCAAATGTGATTAGGTCTGCTTTTAGCTCCTCAGAACAACGGAGTTTCGCTGTTAGCAGACCTCCTTTTGGCTGCATATAACCGTTTAGAACAGCGGAGTTGTGTTATTTGCAGGCTGGACCTAGAAATCTATAAATAGACCCAAGAGGGTACCTCAGAAAGCAAGCTTTCCAATTATCTTATTCCCAGATCTTTTTGTGCTTTCTAAGATTCCCTTAGCTCAGCATTGGCTAAGGAGGGGAGCGCTCTAAGATCTTTCGGGTGTGTGGTGAGACCTCCGTGCTAGAGCCTTATGTCAGTTTTGAGCTCTAAGCCTTTGGTTAGCCAAGCTTGTTAGGGGAAGGAAATGTGCGGTCACCCCTTCCCCAAGGGTTCAGACTCCATAGAAGATGATTCCTAGTTTCAACATTTTGCTGCGGTGTGCGTGGAGAGTGACCAGCACAAAAAACCTTAGCGAGCTCAATGACTCGAGGCGAAGGGCATGGATTTGACCAAGTCAACTCGTCACCTCCCCCCGCTCGCCACTCTCGGCATGTTCGAGGACTTCCTGCAAGAGATGCAGAACTTCATCACATTCGCACTCGCAGCTCGCGGCGAGTGCTCGACACCTTCAGTCCCAGTGGTAACAGCCCCAGCCCTAGGCAAGAACGCAGTTGTTAGGCGACCTGGAAAGGAGGTGGCGGCGGAAGGCAGTGGGCGAGATTTCCCCAGTCGAGATCTACCAGGGCGAGCCATGTTGCCTGGCTCAGCAAGTGCGGGAAGGTCCGACGAGGAGGAGCTGTGAGATCGTCCGGCTCGCCTGGCAGGGGAAGGAAGTCCCTTCACTGAGCGGGTCTCATCCGCCCTAGTTCCAGAGGGGTTCCACGAGCCAGAAATATCCTACTACACCGGAAGGCATGACGGGTCCATCACATCCAATGGTTCGGGATGTGGTTTCGATCTGGCAGATGTAAGATGCTTTTAAGTGCCGGCAAGTTGCCATCACTTTCAAGAAGAAGGCGAGGGATTGGTTCCATCAGCTTCCGTCCAGCTCCATCTACAACTTTGAGGACCTGCATTGAGGGTTCTTGCTGAGGTTCACAACCTCCAAGAAGAGAAAGAGGGAGTCAGAGTCTCTGTTTCTTATCAAGCAGAGTTTGGATGAGACTCTGGTGAGCTACATAGATAGGTTCCAGGAGGAGGTCCTCCAGGTTCAGGAGATGCCCGGGCACACCCTCATGGTGTCCTTTACCTTGGGGCTGCTGCATGGATTCTTCAGGATGGAGTTGAAGTGGGTGCCTCTGCTGTCCTTCGAAGAACTGATGGAGAGGGATGCTTGGGAAGTCGAGGGAGAGGCATCGAAACCGGTGTTTGCTAGGAAGCTAGCTTGGTGGGCTGCAGAGGAGGAGAAGGTGCCAAGAGGTCGCAAGGGGAAGAAGGCCAGCACGACAGAGCCCAGGCAGATGGAGCAACAACATCAGCCATGGTGGGGTCGCCAGGAGCCGAATAATCTGCTAGGCTGGAGGTAGCCAGAGTGGCAGGACGAGGTCCCGAGGAGAGGTTTCCATGGAGGAGACACCTCCAAGGGGGGCATGTAATGCCACATAATTCGAAAGAGGGACGGACAGCATTCATAGCCAAGTTTTGGTCTTGGTTAGGGTCACACGGCCTAGGACACGGGCGTGTCCCTGGCTGTGTCCTGCTCAGGTTCGACAAAGAACTCGGGTGGTCGACGAACTGGTCTCGACGAAGTGTCGAGACAGTGAACACGGCCTAGGATACGGGCGTGTCCATGGCCGTGTCGTGCTCCGGTTTGTCGAGAGCCCGGGAAGTCGACGAACAGCGCTCGACGAAGTGTCGAGATAGTGTACACAGCCTGGGACACGGGCGTGTCCAAGGCCGTGTCGTGCGCGTGTTCGACGAAGTGGCGGTCGACGATCATCGAGACTTTGAACACGGCCTGAGATACGGGCATATCCCAGGCCGTGTCCTGCTCGGGTTGTTGGTCGGGCCGTGTGAGGGGATAGAAATAGTCTGGAGCCCAGGCGTGTTCGTGTTAGACACGGGCGTGTCAAATGTGACATGGGCGTGTTGAGTACCAGTGTCGTCCTCGGGTTGTGTTTGTTCCTGTGTCGATGGAGGAACACGCCCTGGCACACGGGCGTGTACTGAGTGACACGGGTGTGTCAACTTTGACACGGGCGTGTTCAGAGCCCGTGTCCTGTTCTGGGTGCGACGGTTTTGGCATCGATTGAGGCACACATCCTTGGACACGAGCGTGTCTCAAGCCGTGTTTGGCCCAGGAAGTTTGGTTTTAAGTGCGAATCGAGGTCGTTCGTTTCCTTATTTTGGGATCTGATGGTCCAGGGCTATCCTTGCTGAGTTATATCCGGGAATAGGGTTTGGAAACTCTCATTCTTCATCAAGTACTCTCTTTCTAAGTTCTAGAGAGAAGGGAGAGCAAGGAAGAAGGTGAAGGAGAGATCCGGATGACGGAGAAGCTTCGAAGCCCCAAATCGCCAGCCAAGTCCGAATCCACGGAGGCAAGTCCGTTGCGGTGGTTTTCAACCGGCTAAGTTTCCATGGTAAGGAAGCGGGGTCGTTAGGTAATGACACTTCTCCTCTTGGTTTTAGGATTCGTGTTTAGCATCTTTTCGTTCAAGCTTTTGGGCACCACATCTCTCAAATGAGAGGGGTTTGGGTCGCCATGGTTCAAGAGGAACCTCCGGGTCGATTGAGTCCGTCCCTGGCATGATTTTGCATTAGAGATCCGCTCCGTTAGTGAATTATTCATGATGGGTGAAGCCGTGGTCGCGACCATTAGTCCGAATCGGTGATGTTGCATTACGAGCCTTTAGGATTTTTTAGAAATCCGTTGCGGCAAGATGCCGTTTGTGATGTTTGTGCTTTCCCCCTTTTCTCGAGTGAGTACGTGTAACTGGAACTGGACAAGGTTAGCTCCGCAATGCCGGTAGATGGTTTCCTTTGTTGACAAGGTTAGCTCCGCATTGGCGGTAGATGGTTTCCTTGGTGCGCGGGGACGTTTCATTACAAACGATGGATTAGGGTGAGAATGTTTATGGATTGTGATGTGCTAAGACGCGACTTTGTCTTTGTGGTCGGCTGGCTATCCCGTGATGTGCAAGTCATGTGGGGAGAGTGTCCCGGCGAGACTAGTCCCCTTCTGTGAGACTGACGAGAACTCCAAGCATGGGGAAAGCCCGGGCATTGAGGCCATGAGCGGGTTGGGGCCTTGGCAAGAGTTCCGTATGGCGGCTTGTATGCCGTAAGTGGAATTGCAGTACCCTTTTTGCTTGAGGCTTATTGCCAATGGGAAAATTAGAAGTACCCAGATGTTTGATGATGTGCTAGAAGCATACGCGATAGGGTGCCTTGGGTGAAGCCCGGGTTTTGCATACATGCTGCATAGTAGGCCCCCTTTTTATTATATTCTCAACAATAGAAAACGTGCATGTTGTTTGAGACATCCAAGCCTGTTCTTTTAGTACTTTACTTATTTATGTATATGGTATACGAAGTGCTGACTTGGAGGTTGGAGGAGTACCCCGTGGTCCGTTAGGGGCGGCTGGGAGGAGATGTGTTTGTTACACAGTTTGAGATCAGCCTTTGCTGACCCATGTTACAACCAATATTTACAGGGCAAGGATCGCAAGCAGGAGCTAGATCGCCAGCCAATAAGTCCTAAGCCTCATGAAGTGTTTCCAGTTTTGTACTTGCTCTTTTCTTTTGGTGGCCTTGTATGCTTGATGCTTTTGTTTTCCGGCTTGCATGCCAAGATAGTCTAGGAGTGTTTATGCGCACTGTTATTGATGTTAACTTTTGGAGTTTGGACTCTCTATTGTTGTAAGGCCATAAGGCCGTTTCGATACTCTTGTGTATGTGGATAACTTCTAGTCTTGTTTGCTGTTTCCGCTGTTGTTTGGTTTTGAGTTTTGAGATTGGGTAGTTATATCATCTTTTAATGCTAAAGCTGTGGCGTCTGTATGTTGTGGGGCCCCAGCCGGACCCATATTATACGGTCATTACAGGGGAAGTGTTACAATTTGGTATCAGAGCCAGTTTTAGATTCAAGGTCAGTGCGCATAGAAGTTATCCACATAGGAGTAATGCGGGACCATGTGTGTCCTTATGTTTGAGTCTTGCGATTAAGAGACTGATTCCTTGTTACCTTGCTTTTCTTAAGAGTGCAAGCAACGAGGCGGGTATGTTAAGACCAAGAGAAGAGCTTTCAGCGAGCAGCGCTACAGCTCAGGGTCCTTTGGGCGTGGGTGTAAACCCGACCGAATTTTGTCTCATGCTTGCAGAAGCAAGGGTGGCAGCTCAAGCTGCAACGGTAGCTCAGTTAGTAACTCCTGCTACCCCGGATACGTCGACGGCCGTGCCGGGCGGAGAAGCCAGGAGAGTAGAGCCGTTGGCTGAAAGAGTGGTGGTCGGGCATGGAGACCGGCAGATGAAGTATTTTCTGAGCTTCCATCCCCCAACGTTCAAGAGAGTTGGTACGCCGACTGATGTGGAGGATTGGTGGGCACGGATTCAAGAGCTTCTGTGGGCAGCAGAGATGCTAGAGGAGAAGAAATATGAGTTTGTGGCTTTCATGTAGGAGGGAGACGCAAAGTTGTGGTGGGTAAGCCACAGCGGCCGCTAGTTTCCTGGACGCACCCCATCCATGGAAGAGTTTGGGAATGCTTTCCTAAAGAAGTACATTCCTGTTTCGACGAGTTTGGCCCTTCAAAGGCAGTTTCTGCATTTGGTGCAGCGGGATAAGATGGTGGATGAGTATGTGCAGGAATTCACTAGGTTGGGTCGTTATGCAAGAACGACAATGGCAGATGATGAGGAGAGGGATAACCTCTTCTACCAGGGGTTGATGGAGAATCTAAGACAACCCCTCATCGCCATGAAGAGATCTAGTTTCAATGAGTTGGTTGAGGCGGCCAGAATGTTGGAGAGTGATTTGGAGCGAAGCCAACGTCGTAAAGGTTTTGCGCCCAAGCAAGGGGAAGGAAAGCATTCTCAATCCTAAGGAAAGTCTGAAGGGAATAGGTGGGGGAAAAGCCCCAATCATTCAAGTCTGGTGAGAAAAGCAAATAAACGTCCGGAGGGTCTCAATCTAAGGGACCACCGACGTGCTTCAATTGTGGTAAAGTGGGCACATTGCTCGTTTTTGTAATCAAGGAGGTGCGGAGCAGGAGGCAAGGCAGGAGCAGACTGTGCGCTCCGGCCCCAGTGCCACAGAGAAAGGGAAGATGGCGGAGTCTAGCGCTTCTCGGTTCCAACCGGTGCAACCAAGGGCTTACAACCTTGGACAGCAGGAAGCGATCCGCCAACCCGATGTGGTGACAGGTATGAGGAAGTTTAAGTTTAACCTTGTGCTTCATACTTTCAGACCGTTATTTTTGATGTCTATGTTTTAGGCTTTGTGTTAGTTTCTGGATACCCCGCTAGGGTATTATTTGATACAGGAGCGTCGCACTCCTTTCTTGCGGAAAGCTTCATCCGGAGAATTGGAGTTGGGTCATTCTTGGCGGACGCAGAGCTGAAGGGGTGCATGCCCAATGGGTCAACCATGACCACCGGGGAAAAAGGGCGCATTTGTTGGGAGCTAGGCGGAGTTGACTTCGTATTAATAGCAGCGGTCCTACCATTGGTTGAGTTTGATGTGATATTGGGAATGGACTGGCTAGCAGAGCAGCGTGCCAGTATTGATTGCCTCTCCAAGGTGGTGACCCTAAGAAGCGAAGGGCAAACAAAAGTCAAGTTTGAGGGCCTTAATGGAGTGGCCTGTTCCCTGATTTCGGCCATGCAGTTGGTGCGGGCAGTTAACCAGGGTGGTGTAGCCCTTGTAGCATTATTGGAGGTCCGCCTTTCCAAGTTATCGCTTGGGGAAGTGCCCGTAGTGGCAGAGTTCAAGGATGTGTTTCCGGATGAACTTCCTGGAGCGCCTCCTCGGCGGGAGATTGAATTATCGATTGAGTTAGTGCCCGAGGCTAGGCCGGTGTCACGTCCTCCGTTCAGGATGACACCAAAGGAGTTGGCTGAACTCAAGCACATTTGCAGGAACTATTTGAGCAGGGGTATATCAGACCCAATTCTTCACTGTGGAGCGCGCATGTGTTGTTCGTGAAGAATAAAGATGGTAGTATGCGGTTATGCATAGACTACCGAGAGTTGAATAAATTGACTGTCAAGAATAAGTATCTGATTCCTCGGATAGACGACCTATTTGACCAGCAGGTAGGGTCGGTGGTGTATTCAAAGTTGGACTTGAAGTCAGGATAATATCAGCTCCGAATTCAAGACGAGGACATACCTAAGACAGCTTTTGGTACGAGGTATGGTCACTTTGAGTTCTCGGTGATGCCATTCGAGCCGACAAACGCACCATCTGTATTCATGGATTTGATGAATCGAGTATTTCGGAAATACTTGGACTCTTTTGTAGTTATCTTTATTGATGACATTCTGGTGTACTCCAAATCAGAATTGGAGCTTGAGACTCACTTGAGAGTAGTCTTGCAAGTGTCGAGAGAGAACCAGCTTTATGCAAAGTTCTCAAAGTGGGAGTTCTGGCTAGAGAAGGTGACATTTTGGGGCCATGTGATTAGTGGGGATGGGGTGGTGGTAGATCCAACAAAAGTGGAAGACATCAGAGATTGGCCGATCTTGAGAATCGTGGCAGAAGTCCGAAGTTTTCTTGGACTTGCGGGGTACTATAGAAGATTCGTAGAAAACCTTTCGCTGATAGCTCTACCCCTCACGTCACTAACTCGTAAGGATCGGAAGTTTGTGTGGACTCAAGAGTGCAGTCATGCATTTGAGACGCTGAAGGAAAGGCTGATGACAGCTCCAATCTTAAGTCTACCGAAGGGGACCGAAGGATTCCAAATTTTCAGTGAGGCATCGGGATGCGGTTTTGGTTGCGTTTTGGTGCAACATGACAGTGTGATAGCCAATGGGTCTAGGCAGCTGAAGCCTCATGAGAGGAATTACCCCATCGATGATTTGGAATTGGCGGCGGTAATTTTTGCGTTAAAATTATGGCGGCACTATGTATATGGTGCAAAGGTGGAGATCTACACGGATCACAAAAGCCTGAAGTATCTCCTAGATCAGAAGGACTTGAATATGTGGCAGCGCAGGTGTGTCGAGTTCCTTGGATACTACGAGCTGGCGATTCAGTATACGCCAAGCAAAGCCAATGTGGTGGCAGATGCCTTGAGTAGAAAATACTCGGGGCAAGGGAATTGGATCGAAGCTCATGATAAGTGGTTGGTGCTGGACTGGGAGCCCCTCGACTTGGAGTGCGTAGCAAGAGGCGAGTCTAGCATGGCTTGGTTGAACTGGATTGAAATGCAGAACGATTTGTCTGATCGTATTTGGGAAGCGACTCGTTTGGATGTGGAGTTTCAGCCTTACGTGGTGGAAGCTCAAAAGGGCGAGAGCAGCGCCTGGGAGTTGATTGATGGGATTATGATGGCAGTTCAGCAAGCTCCGCGAGGAGTTGATGTTTGAGGCTCACTTCACAAAGTATTCCATTCACCCGGGCAGTACAAAGTTGTACCTGGCTATGAAGAAATCCTTTTGGTGGCCTGGACTGAAGCGGGACGTAGCTTTGTACGTGAATTGATGCTAAACTTGTGCCTTGGTGAAGGCCGAGTGTTAGAAGCCAGGAGGGTTCCTGAAGCATCTTCCAATCCCCTAGTGGAAATTTGATGACATATCCATGGACTTTGTGCATGGGTTACCAAGATCGCAGAGGTTAACGACGTGATTTGGGTGATTGTGGATCGCTTAACCAAAGTGGCTCACTTCATCCCAAATCGGAAGGAGGACAGCGTAGAGAAGCTGGTAAAGTTATATGTTCGTAACATTGTGCGACTACATGGGATTCCTAAGAGTATAGTTAGTGATCGCGACGGACGTTTCATGTCCAAGGACTGGAGGATGGTTCAGAAAAGTCTGGGCACGAAGCTAAAGTTTAGCACGTCTTTCCATCCTCAAACTGACGGGCAAACCAAAAGAACGAACCGTACTATGGAGGATATGCTGAGGATGTGTATTCTGGACTTCAGCAAGAAGTGGGAGGATCACCTCTTCATGGTGGAGTTCGCCTATAACAATAGTTACCAAGCAAGTATCAAGATGGCGTCATACGAAGCTTTGTATGGGAGGCAGTGTCGAACACCGATGTCTTGGACAGAGGCGGGAGACACCAAACCTTTGGGAAAAGAAGTGGTTGCTAATGCATGTGAGTTGGTGCAGACCATTCAAGAGTGCATGAAGGTGGCTCAGGATCAGCAAGAAAAATAGTTTAATGCTCGCCACAGGAAGCTGGAGTTCGCGGTAGGTGACTGAGTCTATCTAAAGATCAAGCCGTTCAAAGGCGTTTCGCGGATTCGCCGACTCAAGAAGTTGAGTAAGAGGTTTTTGGGACCTTTTGAGATTTTTGAATGGGTGGGAGAAGCAGCGTACTAGTTTGCATAGTACGCAGAGCTGAGTGGTTTATACGACGTCTTCCATGTCTCCGTTTTGAGGAAATCCTTAGTAGAGGCTAGTGTGGTGATCGAATCGGCATCGATGCCGATAGAGGAAGACTTGATGACGCGAGTTCGTCTAGTTGCTATAGAGGATTCAGAAATTCAGCAATTGCAGAACAAAGAGGTAAAACTCGTAAAAGTCCAATGGGACAACTGCGGTCGTGAGGAGCTCTCTTGGGATCGAGAACAAACCATGTTGGAGGAGTATCCAGAGTTTTTCCATTCAGGTATCATTTACATTTTGTGTACCCTTTTACTTTTTGTAATTTCGGGACGAAATTCTTTTAAGGGAGAGAGAGTTGTAACGCCCCAAAATTCGAAAGAGGGATGGACAGCATTCAGAGCCAAGTTTGGGACTTGGTGAGGGTCACATGGCCTAGGACACGGGCGTGTCCATGGCCGTGTCCTGCTCGGGTTCGACGAAGAACTCGGGTGGTCGACAAACTGTTCTCGACGAAGTGTAGATACAGTGAACACGGCCTAGGACACGGGCGTGTCCATGGCCGTATCGTGCTCGGGTTCGTCGAGAGCCTGGGAAGTCAATGAACTGCGCTAGACGAAGTGTCGAGACAGTATACACGGCCTAGGACATGGGCGTGTCCAATGCTGTGTCATGCGCGTGTTCGACGAAGTGGCGGTCGACGAAGTGGCGGTCGACGATCGTCGAGACTTCGAACACGGCCTGAGACACAGGCGTGTCCCAGGCCGTGTCCTGCTCGGGTTGTTGGTCGGGCCGTGTGAGGGGATAGACACGGTATGGAGCCCAGGCGTGTTCGTGTTGGACTCGGGCGTGTAAAATATGACACGGTCGTGTTGAGTACCCGTGTCCTCCTCGGGTTATGTTTGTTCCTGTGTCAATGCAGGAACACGCCCAGGCACACGGGCGTGTACTGAGTGACACGGGCGTGTCAACTTTGACACAGGCGTGTTCAGAGCCCGTGTCTTGGTCTGGGTGCGACGGTTTCAGTGTCGATTGAGGCACACGGCCTTGGACACGGGCGTGTCTCCAGCCGTGTTCGACCCAGGATGTTTGATTTTAAGTGCGAATCGAGGCCGTTCGTTTCCTTCTTTTGGGATCTGATGGTCCAGGGCTGTCCTTGCTGAGTTATGTCCTAGAATAGGGTTTGGAAACTCTCATTCTTCATCAAGTACTCTCTTTCTAAGTTATAGAGGGAAGGGAGAGCAAGGAAGAAGGTGAAGGAGAGATCCGGCTGCCGGAGAAGCTACGGAGCCCCAAATCGCCAGCCGAGTCCGGATCCGCGGAGGCAAGTCCGTTGCGGTGGTTTTCAACCGGCTAAGTTTCCATGGCAAGGAAGCGGGGTCGTTAGGTAACGAAACTTCTCCTCTTAGTTTTAGGATGCGTGTTTAACATCTTTTCTTTCAAGCTTTTGGGCACCACATCTCTCAAATGAGAGGGGTTTAGGTCGTCATGGTTCAAGAGGAACCTCCGGGTCGATTTAGTCCATCCCCGACATGATTTTACATTAGTGATCCGCTCTATTAGTGGATTAGGCATGGTGGGTGAAGCCGTGGTCGCGACCGTTAGTCCGACTCGGTGATGTTGTGTTACGAGCCTTTAGGATTTTGTAGAAATCCGTTGCGGCAAGATGTCGTTTATGATGTTTGTGCTTTCCGCCGTTTCTCGAGTGAGTACGTGTAACCGGAACCGGACAAGGTTAGCTCTGCAATGGCGGTAGATGGTTTCCTTGGTGGACAAGGTTAGCTCCGCATTGGCGGTAGATGGTTTCCTTGGTGCGCGGGGATGTTGCAGTACAAATGATGGATTAAGGTGGGAATGTTTATGGATTGTGATGTGCTATGGCGCGAATTTGTCTCTGTGGTCGGCTGTCTATCCCGTGACGTGCAAGTCATGTGGAGAGAGTGTCCCGGCGAGACTAGTCCCCTTCTATTAGACAAATGAGAATGCCAAGCATGGGGCAAGCCTGAGCATTGAGGCCATGAGCGGTTGGGGTCCAGCAAGGGTTCTTAGAATCGGTCAGTGTGTTAGACGAAATCTTGACGTGAGAAGTCAGAGCTTGCAGGAAAGCCTGGGTCTAAGACCATGAGCGGGTGGAACCTTGGCAAAAGTTCCGTGTGGAGGCTTGTATGCCGTAAAGGAAATTGCAGTGCCCTTTTTGCTTGAGGCTTAATGCCAATGGGGAAATTGGAAGTACCCAGATGTTTGATGATGTGCTAGAAGCATACGCGATCGGGTGCCTTGGGTGATGCCCGGGTTTTGCATACATGCTACATAGTAGGCCCCCTTTTTATTATATGCTCAACAATAGAAAATGTGCATGTTCTTTGAGACATCCAAGCCTGTTCTTTTAGTGCTTTACTTGTTTGTATATATGGTATATGAAGTGCTTACTTGTAGGTTGGAGGAGTACCCAGGGGTCCATTAGGGACGGCCGGGAGATGTGTTTGTTATACAGTTTGAGGTCAGTGTTTGCTGACCCACGTTATAACCAATTTTTACAGGGCAAGGATCGCAAGAAGGAGCTAGCTCGCCAGCCAATAAGGCCTAAGCCTCATAAAGTGTTTCCAGCTTTGTACTAGCTCTTTTCTTTTGGTGGCCTTGTATGCTTGATGCTTTTGTTTTCCGGCTTGCATGCCGAGGTAGTCTATGAGTGTTTATGCGCACTATTATTTATGTTAACTTTTGGAGTTTGGACTCTCTATTGTTGTAAGGCTATAAGGCCGTTTCGATACTCTTGTGTATGTGGATAACTTCTAGTCTTGTTTGCTATTTCCGCAGTTGTTTGGTTTTGAGTTTTGAGATTGGGTAGTTATACCATCTTTTAATGCTATAGTTGTGGTGTCTGTATGTTGTGGGGCCCCGGTCGGACCCATATTATACGGTCGTTGCAGGGGAGGTGTTACAGGGCAGAGCCAGTTCAAACCTCCAGGTTGGAGGCAGGGTCAGAGGCCCCCCTCCCCGATCAACACCAAGCTATGACGATAGCTCTAGGGAGGAGGAGTGCCTCGAGGAGGATCGAAGGTAGAGCGGAGCTGCCCTACTGTGACTTCCACCAGGAGGAGGGGCACACAACGACTACCTTCCCGGAGTTCCTGGAGATGAGGGGAGCCAGGGGGCGGGCCCCGCAGCTGCAACAACACCGTCAGGAGGTGCAGATAGAAGAAGTACTGCCAGGAGCAGCGGAGGATAGGTGTGAAGATCGGGCCGATGTCAGAGCCCGAGGAGGGATCAAAGTAATCTATTGGGGGCGGGGGGGGGGGGGGGGGGTTGCAGGAGTCGAGGATGCCCGCAATGCGAGTCTCCACACCATGTACCGCTAGAGCATTGCCTCCACATCCCTGACCCCACCACAAGGAGAAGATTATCTTCTCCCGTAAGGACATGCAGGATCAAGAGGATCTGTTCTGTGACTCGTCGGTAGTTCAAGCCGCCGTCGAGAATTTCACGGTCTCTCGGAACCTCGTGGACAATAGGAGCTCCGTCAACGTCATCTTCAAGAAGGTGTTCGACGCCATGAAGGTGGAGGCCAGAAGGGTGCTGGCCTCGGACGGACCTCTATTCGTATTCTCCGTGGAGAGGAAGGAGGTGGAAGGAGTGGGGCTCCATGATACCTTGGGGCGCCAGTCCAAAAACTGTAGGTTTGTCTTCATGGACGCTCCCAGCAGCTACAACGCCATATTCGGACGACCCCTCATCAGCGCCTTCCGTTGCGTGCCCTCCTTGTTTCACCAATGCCTAAAGTTCAACGCTGAGTGCATCCATGTCCGCATCCGGGGATACCCCACGGTGGCAAGAGAGTGCTACGTGACTGCGGTCTACTCCGTCTCCTGGCAGGAAGGAGTCAAGGAGATGGAGAGGAGGATGAAGGAGCTGTCTGGCCAGGAGGACATGGAAGATGCTATGGTGATGGAGGTGGAGTAGGAAGAGGTCTGCGCCCATGTGGAGGTGGCGGAGGAGGTGCTAGAGGAGCAGGCCGAGGTGATGGATGTTGAGGAAGCTGAGGAGGAAGTTCTTGCCCCGGGTGAGGGGGGCGTGGGTGAGTGGGAGGACCAGTCTCGACTAAAGGCAGTGGAAGAGTTGGAGGTGGAAGTTCTTACCCAGGGTGGAATGGTGGAGAAGGTGCGTATCAGCGGGGGTCTGATCCCGGAGGATTATGGGAGGATGCTGGAGTGCATCCAAAAGAACGTTGACATCTTCGCATGGAGTGCGGCGGACATGGCGGGGATTGATGCAGATGTGGCTTGCCACCACCTCAACCTTGACACTGATGCCCTCCCCATCCGACAGAAGAAAAGGTCCACCACCGACAAGCTAGCTGAGCCCATCCGAGAGGAGGTGGAGAAGCTCCTGAAGGTGGGGTTTGTATCAGAGATCCAGTATCCAGGCTAGGTATCCAATGTGGTGATGGTCAAGAAGGGGGATGGATGCTGAATGATGTGTATCGATTTATCTCTTTTAAATAAAGCATGTCCTAAAGATTGTTACCTCTTGCCTCGAATCGACGGGTTGGTTGACTCAGTCTTCGGTTTTTCTCTAATGAGCTTTTTAGATGCGTTTTCAGGTTGCCACTAGATCAGGATGCACCCGCCCGACATGAAAGATGTCTCATTCAACACTTGGGAAGGGGTGCTACTGTTATAAAATGATGTCCTTTGGGCTAAAAAATACAGGTGCAACATATCAAAGTATGGTGGACCAGGTCTTTCGGGAGTAAAAGGGAGGAACCTGGAGGTTTACGTAGATGACCTCATGTTCAAGACTCGGGATGTTGACTCTCACCTCTAGGATATGGAAGAGACCTTCGGCACCCTATATAAATATAAAATGAGGCTGAATCCCTTGTAGTGTCTTCGGGGTGAACAGGGGCAAGTTCCTAGGTCATCTCCTTACTCCTGCGGGGGTGGAACCCAACCCTGACAAGGTGAGGGCAATCGTGGAGTTGGGGTCACCTCGGAACGCCAAGGAAGTCCAGCGCCTTACATGGAAGTTGGCAGGGCTGAGCAGGTTACTCTCTCGGGCTAGAGAGAAGTCCCCCCACCCCCTTCTTTAAAGTTAAAGGGAGGCCAAAAATTCGAGTGGTCCGAGGAATGAGAGAAGGCCTTCCATGCCTTGAAGAAGCAGCTGACCCAGGCTCCGCTCCTCCAGGGGACAAAGGAGGGAGAAGATTTGTCCCTATACCTTGGGGTCGGGGCCGAGGCCCTGAGCTCTGTCCTGGTCCGGGAAGATGGCAAGAAGCAGCTGCCGATCTACCATGTGAGTAGGGTCCTGAGGAAGGCAGAGCTTTGGTACCCTATCTTGGAGAAGTTGGCCTTCGCCCTGGTCATCTCGGCCTGATGGCTCCATCCATACTTCCAGGCACACTCTATTCGGGTGGTGACTGACCACACCCTTCGCAACATCTTTGAGGGGGTGGAGCACTCGGGGAGGCTTCCAAAGTGGTCGGTAGAGCTAAGAGAGTTTGACATTTCTTTTGTCCCTCGACTCTTGATCAAGTCCCAGGTGATGGACGACTTCCTAGCTGACTATTTAGTCGAGGTGGCGGAGGCCGAGCTCAGCCATCCAGTTCCATGGAGGGTGAATGTGGATGGCGTGTTAGGAAGACACTCGTTGGGGGTATGGGTGATTTTGGAGAGTCCGCAAGGGACAAGCATAGAACAAACGGTGGTCATACATTTTACCATCACCAACAACCAAGTAGAATATGAGGCGGTGATCATAGGGCTGTGTCTAGCCAGGGTGCTGGGAGTGCAAGATGTGGAGGTGCTGACAGACTCAATGGGGGTGTCCTCCCAGATCAACGGTGAGTTCGAAGCAAGGGAGCCTACTCTTCGGTTGTACCTGGCAAAGGTGAAGGGGGTCATCGTGATGTTCCAAACATTCACGATCAGGGCATGTGCCGCGGGATGAAAACGAGCAGGTGGACCAGCTGGCTAAGTTCGGACCCCGTGCGGGGGGAACCCTGACCGACCTCTTCCGCCCTTCCATTAAAGAGGGGGAGCTGCTAGAAGTGGATCAACGCCCCTCCTGGATGTACCCCTTCACAACCTTCTTGTCCATAGAGGAGTTCTCGGAAGGTTTGAATAAGAAATGCTTCAAGTATAAGTCAGCATACTATCTGATGCGCGATGGGAAGCTGTATCGGAAGACTCTCTCGGGGCTTCTAGAACATTGTGTGGTTGAAGGGGAGGTCCCGAGGATCATGGAGGAAGTTCACTCCGGGGAGTGCGGGAGTCACTCAGGGACCAGAACTGTGGAGGGGAGGATTGTAAGGCAAGGGTACTTCTGGCCGACCCTGAACCAAGATGCCACCGAGTTCGCAAAGAAGTGTCAGAAGTGCCAGCTTTTTGTCCCTCTTCAATTGATACCAGCCCATAGGCTCAAAAGCATCATTTCCCTAGCCCTTCACTATCTGGGGAATGGACCTTGTGGGACCATTCCCCCAGGCCAGCAGGAAGAGGAGGTTCCTGCTGTCAAGATTGATTATTTTTCCAAGTGGCTGGAGGTCAAAGAGCTAGCCAAGGTGACCTCCAAGGTGGTCCGAAACTTCGTATGGGGGGAAATTATTTGCCGGCATGGGTTGCCTCAGGCCACTGTCATGGACAATGGGCCACAATTTTCCAGCACAGAGTTCATTAGCTTCTGCGGCCAAATCGGGATTGATCTTCGGTTCGCATCGGTACCACCCCAGGGGTAACGGGCCGGTGGAGGCGACGAACACTATAATTAAAAACTTGTTGAAAAAGAAGGGTGAGAATCTAAAGGGAAACTGGGTGGAGCATCTCCCTTCAGTCCTATGGTCCCTGAGAACCACTCCCAATATATCTACGGGAGAGACCCCCTTCAAACTTTCCCATGGCTGCGAAGCTGTGCTCTTGATAGAATTCGAGGTCCGGACTCTGCGGATAGTGGAAGCAGAGGAAGGCATGGAAGAATGGAGGGTTGAGAATGAGAGCGAGCTTCGACTCTCTTTGGACCTGATAGAGGAACTCCGAGATGTGACCGTTGTTAGGCAAGAAGAAATTAAACATTGGATGGCCAAGTATTTTGACAAGCACGTTAGAATCGAACAGTTTGCAGAAGGGGACTTGGTCCTGAAAAAAGTAGATGTCGCAGGAAGATTAGCCACCGTGGGAAAGCTCAACCCGAAATGGGAGGGTCCGTTTATTGTCAAAGAGGCATTGAGGTCAGGGGGGTATCGCCTCCGGAATGCGGAAGGCGAGACCCTAAGTCACACTTGGAGCGGTGATGACCTGAAGCATTTTTTTCCTTGAACCATGTACGTGTCATATTTTTCTAATGTGAAATTTCTTGGCATTCCAGACTCTGCAATGAATTATATGAATATGTGAAGAGTTCACTAAGTTGTCCTCGAGCAGATCTCGCTGCTAGGCTCCCACTAGCTAGCAGGGTTGGATGTCACTTGATGGTGTCTACCCGAACCCCGAGCAGATCCTGCTGCCAGGATCCCACTAGATGGCAGGGTTGGATGTCTCTCGATGGTGTCTACCCGGACACCGAGCAGATCCCGCTACCAGGATCCCACTAAATGGAAGGGCTGGTGTCACTCTATGGTGTCTACCCGAATCCCGAGCAGATCCCGCTTCCAGGCTCCCACTATATGGCAGGGCTAGATGTCACTCGATGGTGTATACCCGGAACCCAAGAAGCTCCCGCTGCTAGGCTCCCACTAGCTGGCATGGCTGGGTGTTACTCTATGGTGTCTATCCAGACCCCACGCAGATTTCGCTTCCAGGCTCCCCGTAACTAGTAGGGATGAATGTCACTCAATATTGTCGAACCTGACCCCGAGCAGATCCCGCTGTCAGACATCCATAAGCTGACAAGGTTGTATGCCACTCGATGGTGTTTACCCAGACCCCGAGCAGATCCCGCTTCCATGCTCCCATTAGCTGGTAGGGCTGGATGTCAGTCGATGGTGTCTACCCAGACCCCGAGCAGATCCCGCTTCCAGACTCCCATTAGCTGGCAGGGCTGGATGTCACCCGATGGTGTCTACCCAGATCCCTAGCAGATCATGCTACCAGGCTCCCACTAGCTGGCAGGGATAGATGTCACTCGACGGTGTCTACCCAGACCCCAAGCAGATCCCGCTTCCAGGCTTCCACTAGCTGGCAGGGCTGGATGCCACTCGATAGTGTCTACCTACACCCCGAGCAGATCCCGTTGCCAGGCTCCCACTAGCTGGCAGGGCTGGATGTCACTCGATGGTGTCTACCCAGACCCCGAGAAGATCCCGATGTCAGGCTCCCACTAGCTAGCAGGGCTAGATATCACTCAATTTTTTCTACCCAGATCCCGAGCAGACCCTGCTACCAAGCTCCCATTAGCTGGCAGGGGTCAATGTCACTCGACGGAGTCTACTCTCTCGGTTGATGCTAAACTCCCGTTGTTAGACTCTCATTTACCTGACTGGACAGTTGGGCCCTCGGTGGGCGTTAACGTTTTCAAGGAGCTACTCCAAGAAACAATGCTCTGAGAACATAACCCTCTAGACTCAACCCTCTCGACATAGCCCTCTTGGTGTATCCCTCTTGGCATAGCCCTCTCGGCGCATCCCTCTCGGCATAGCCCTCTCAGCGAAGATGGATCTCCCATAGCCCTCCTGGCGAGCTGGGTCTCGCCCCTCCTGGCGAGCTGGGTGTTGCCCCTCCCGGCGAGCTAGGTCTTGCCGCTCCCAATCAACAAACATCTTCAGTCCAAGCAGGGCGACCCAGGTTGCAAGTGTCAATTGTGCGAGGCGCTCGCAAGCCTCAGGTCGCGCCAGATAGGTCCCGGCTCGCGCAGGCCAAGCACTCATGGTGCAAGCTAAGAGATGCCAAAACCTAAGTCTCGCGAGCATCACAGAGAAGCTGTCTCACTAAAGGTAGAGGATCGCCACTCACGGGCTGACTATCTAAGATCGTATCGATTTTCTAAACTAAGTCCCTGAGAACTGTGCGATCTCACTAGCTGGGTGTGGGTTCAGAGGCGACGAGCGGGAAGGCTAAGCCGGGTCGCGAGTAGACAAAAAGAAAGAGAGATCATTTTAGAGAAGAGCATGTATTAATCATAAAAAAGATTACAAGGCATGAGAATCAGCCTGCATGTACATTATAGAGGGAAATAAAAGAAAATACATAGTTACAAAAAAAAAGAGAGAAGGGTGACGCGGGGGTTCAGCGAGGCATGCTCTCGGGCGGCGAGCTCTCCCAAAGGTTTTGGAAGGACTCATCGCCCGGCTTTGGCAGTGGAAGAAACAGCCCTGGGACCACATCGCTCGCCGAGAGCCCAACGCCTTCGCTCGTCACTAGGCCGACCCGCTGTATAGTCTGGAGAGTAAACGTCGTGGCCTTGATGGCATTCTTCTGCATCATGTACTTCAGCTCGTATTCAGAGTAGTGGGTGAGCCGGAAGCTGCTTCTAGAGGGTGGCGAGGGAGCTGCGGCTTCTAGTTCTCGAACACGCGCCCACAACACCTCATTTTCCTTCTCGAGGGTGGTGATTTGAAGGCCGAGGTGGTGGGTTGTCGTCGCATCCTGTGAGAAGAAGCAAAAGTGTTAGTGGAGGAAATCTTAAGAGAGGCATCTTGTCCCAAGGTTTAGGACTTATAATTCCCCTCAAGTATTCGGCGAGAACGGCATCGGCCACATCCGTACCCTTCTTATACTGCTCCACCTTCTCCTGTGCGAGGCAGTGGGCCTCTTCCTTATCGTCGACGTGCTTCTGGAGCGATGCAGAATTCCGCTCCATCTACATGCACCAGCGGCCCACCATGTGGCCAGCTCCAGGCCGCGTAGCTGGGCCCGCGCAATCTCATGTACAAGGGCTCGTGTGGCCTCCTCGTCGAAAACCGCGTCGTCCTCTCGCGCGTAAAGGCTGAAGGAGAAGACATAGGCTTCCCCGCTGATGGAATCCTGCTCCAACCAGCTCAGCAACAGGGTTAAGATAGAGGCCCAGTTCGCCTATTTGTCCCACTGCATTAGGTGCATGCCGAGCTTGTCAAGGTTCCGCTCGGCGTAGCCGAAGTTGCGGTGCCCCCTCAGCACAGGCTTGCTGGCGGACGCCTGCTCTCGCACCATGGAAGTGCGGGCCGCCTCGCCAGGAGGCCCGTCGGTCGGAGCACCCATGGTGAAGGCAGCTTCAGGATGTTGGCTCGCCGAAGCTTTGCCTTTCTCCTGGGATGCTGGAGGTGCGCCGCCCGCGGTTTTCGACTTCTTGGACGGCGACGACAGAGGTGGCTGCTCGCGGGTGACCCGCTTCTAGGAGGTGAGGGCCGAGATCTCGCAATGCGCGACAACGACTATCTTGGCATGAGAGAGCTTGCTGGGAGCGACTCACACACTCTCATAAGGAGGGTGAAAGGGGAGTTCCCACTCACATGCAGTAAGAGAGTTAGAACAACAAAGAAAAGGGGTTAAGTAAAAGGGGATCAAGCACGAGTAGCTTACCTCCCCCTGACGGGACGGGGGAGAGGGAATCAACGTTCCTACGGAGGAACGTAACCTCGAAGTTCTTCCCTTGGAAGAACCCGCAGAGCTCGGCTTCTTGGCCCCCAGGCTAGGGGGGGCGGTATCTCGCCTCGTTGAGTTGGATCGGAGAGAACGGGATGTTGCCGAAATTTCCCTTGATGAAGACGAACTTCCGGAGCCAGTTGTGGCTCTTCTTTACTGTCTCCCGCACCTTGACGTGGTTGCTGAAGAAGTAAGTGGTGTCATCCTTGTTCGGCCGGAAGGAGAACAGCTTGCGGAAGACCGCGAGGCTGAACTCGATCCGCTCTTCCCATAGGAAGCAGGCGAACCCGACCATGACATTTATCGAGTTAGGGGTTAGTTGGCCGAGGACGACCCCAAAGTACTTCAAAATTTGCCGGACCTCGAGCCATAGGGGGAGCCGGAGCCCCGCATCAAAGTGAGCGATGGGGATGGCGAGCTCCACTTTCGAGAGGTCGTTGACCTTCTCCTCCTCTCCGGGTCGCCTCGCCTCAAAGCCGGGCGGGATGAATTCGCCAACCACCATGACAAACTCGCTTTCGTTATGGGTGGCGGAGAAGAAGGCGTAATCAGATAAAGTCCAAGCGCACTTGCTTCTCCCCTCAGTATCGCCACCACTGTCTCCCATCTCGCGATCTGTTAGTCAGGTGGGATTCTGAAGTTCTCGCGAAAAGGGCGTGTTGAGAATCGCAGGAGTGGAGAGGACGCAAAAGGTTTTAAATGCGGTAGGTGAAGAGAAGGGTCGCGACCTATTTATAGAAAAAGAAAGGGTGGGAAAACGTCCCATCGGCAGGAAAATGTGCAGATAGCAAAAATATACACCGACGCTTTGATTTCCGAGCCCGCCACTAGTTCCTGCCTACTTGCCGCGACCCTACAGAAACTATGCGGCAGCAGGAGAGTGGTGAATGAGCCATGCTTGATCACGTTCGCCAGAGAGGCGAGCGAGCCATGCTGGCTCGCGTCTGCTAGAGTGGCGAGCGAGCCATGCTGGCTCGTGTCCGCCAGATTGGCGAGCGAGCCACGCCGGCTCACGTCCGGCAGAGAGGCAATCAAGCTAAGTCGGCTCGCACCCGCCTAAGTAGGGCTATGCAAGCAAGGGCAGCTTGCCCGCATCCTCCTAAGAAAATCTAAGTAGTGACAAGCTACATATAAAGAAATAATACAAGCACAGTCTCGTGAGCAGGCGAGCAGTCCGAAATAATTACAAAAGCAAGATAAATAACAGTTCATAGTTATGTCGCGCAAACTGATCCAGAGACAGGTGCGACCCATGACTGTAGGCCGACAATGAGGAAGGCGTGGGTGGATCAGTATTGAATCCACTTCCACCTACCACACCCTCGCACCACGGAACGGGGCGATAGGAGGGGGTAGTAATACTCGCGAACCGCCAGCAGTTCCTGCTGGGACAGGTCGACCTATTATGTGGCATGCCTAAGCCGCTCCTCTGCTAGCATAATGTGTACTCTCGGAGAAGTCATCTCGTCACCGTCCTCTGAGCGCCTCATGTAACGCCCTGAAACTCAAAAGAGCGACGGGAGGCGTTTTGGGCCAAATTTGGAATTTGGCAGGGGGCACACGGCCTGGGACACGGGCGTGTCCCAGGGCGTGTCAGGCTCGAGTCGACGATTTGGACGAGAGTTCGACGAATTTTGGAGTCGACGATCGTCGAGCAGCGAACACGGCCTGAGACACGGGCGTGTCTCAGGGCGTGTCGAGCTCGTGTCTATGATCGGCCCGGGAAGTTGACATTTTCGCGCGACAATGTGTCGAGACAGGGAACACGGCCTAGGACACGGGCATGTCCAGAGTCGTGTTGTGTGGTCGTTGAACTGCACTCGATGAAGTGTCGAGATAGTAAACACGGCCTGGAGCCCAGGCGTGTTCAGGTTTGACACGGGCGTGTCAAATAGGACACGAGCATGTCCAAGACACGTGTAAGTCTCGGGTTGGTGTTGGTCCTGTGTTGATGTGGGAACACGCCCGGGAACACGAGCGTGTACTGGCTGACATGGGCGTGTCAGGTCCAACACGGGCGTGTTGGATCCCCGTGTGTTTTTCAAGACGCGTCGATTTTGACGGCGAATGAGGGACACGGCCCTGGACACGAGCGTGTTGCAGGCCGTGTTCGGCCCAGGTTTTACATTTCAGCTACGGATCGTAGCCGTACGTTTCCTTATTCTGGGATCCGACGGTTGAGGATTGTTCCTACTGGGATATACCCGGGATTGGACCTTTGAGACCCTCATTTCACTTGAGTGGTTCTCTTTCTAAGTCTATAGAGAGGGGAGAGCAAAGGAGGAAGAAGAAGCCTAGATCCGGTCACCGGCGGAGCTTCGGAGCTCCAAATCGCGAACTGACTTCGGATCTACGGAGGCAAGTAGAGTGTGGTGCTTTTCATCCGCTTACATTTCCATGGCGCCAAGGAAGAATGCTAGTGTAACGATTCTCTACTTGAGCATGAGAAGCTCTACTTCTTTTACATAGGGAAGGCCGCTCTCGCGAGTTTGCGGTGATTTTGAGGTGTTCCTTCGGGTAGACATAAATAGTCCCCGTTGTGTACATGTAGAGTCTGTAATCAAGAACGGATATAGGCATGATGTGTGAAGCCTACTGATGCTAAAGATCACGGCAGTGAACCGGTCGCACAAGTAATATAAAATCGGGGTTTTCCCAAGTATCGATCTCACAAGGAACACAGTAAGGTGGAGTTAATTTCGAGGAGGACTTGAGATTGAAGTCCTCAGGTCGGAGCTATCTAAGGGGAGGTTTTGAAATTGCGGATAAATAAAATAAAACACTATCAACTACTCCTATGCAACGCCGTTATGCGATGCTTCGCCAGGCGGGATGGAAGACTAGTTGGGCCGCTATGCACCGAATCGCTAGGCGGATGGGCGAGTAGGCTTGCGGATGAGGTGGTGAGAATGGCGGAATGAGGGTCGTAAGCACCTCTTCGCTACGCACGTCACTAGCAATTGCTAGTGCGGCAAGGGTGGATGGATGGAATATGGTGCACCTCAAGCAACTAAAGCGTAAACAAACACAGAATCACATAGACATGAATCTAGTAAAGTTTACATCTAAAGTGCAACAACATCAATATAAATGAAGTTTTAACACACATATACAACAATAAAGGAAGAACAAGGCAAGAGATCGACCGAATCCGAAGTCTTGCTGAGGATTCACGGTTGGAATCGTCGGGTTGTCAATCCGCGTCCAAGCTCGGTCCTGAACTGCGTCCGGGGTAGAGAAGGGCTGTCACCACCTTCCAATGGCCTGTCTTCTTCATCTCACGATAGCGGACGAAAGTTGCAAGCTTCCCTTTGCTTGATGTCTATGGCGTTGAAACTTGAAATGAACCCAAGAGATGATGGAGGAGGCCGAGAGGAAGCTCCGGCTTGGATTTGGCGGTGAAAGCTTGCCCGGAGCACCTCCCTAGGGTGGAAGATGAAGGGGAACGGCGGAATCCTTCCTCAAAGATGAAAATGGCAGAGGAAATGGGCGATCTCCGGATTAGGGCGGAACCTGCACTATTTATACAAAAGCAGAAATGAACAATGCGCACGATCACAGGCGCACGACCAGTGGTCGTGCGCGCTATGTCCTATGCTCGTGCGCACTGGCATGGAATATCAGGAAGAAGAACTGGGATAACGCGCACGAGTAATGGCGCACGACCAGTGGTCGTGCGCACTAAGTCCAATGGTCATGCGATTACCCCAGACAGGACTCCAGAAATGAGGAATCAATGCACACGATTAGTGGCGCACGACCGGTGGTCGTGCGCAAAATGTCCAGTGGTCGTGCGCTTACTCCAGGTTGATTCTGGAAAACGAAGAGTAGTGCGCATGATCGCGGGCGCACGACCAGTGGTCGTGCGCATTATATCCCATGATCGTGCGCAGTATTCCTGTTTCACAACCATCCCGGAACATGCACACGACCCCTGTACCGAAAGAAAAATCAATCACTGATATGTGCAGACATTCCAGACAATAACAAAAAGGAGTACAGACTATAAGAATAACAAAATACACAGCCACGGGCATAAATGTGCACTTCCTATGGAAATATAGACAAGATGAAATATATATGATAATGAACTAAAAGTGAAGTGCAAACGCGTGGAAACTAGCCCAGATGAGTCTGAAAACCTAATATAAATCGGACTCATCACACCGCTAGACTTAACTGTTTGCGCGTCCCGAGCAAACAAAATCAAAGCAGATAGGGAAAAATACTAGTTAACAAAGAAATTGCGATACGAAGTACCATGCGAAGTCGCATGCTCGCGCGCGTAAAAATATAATAGAAGAAATTTCTAAGTAGGCAGAATAGTTTATATTTTTCACAATGCGAATCAAAATTTTATTATTACTCAAAAATAGAATCACGGTGAATCATCCGGTCATGCGTAGGGAGAAAGTAGACTAATCGCTAGGCGAGCATTGCCAAAGATCGGGGCTCCGGATAACCTCCAAAGGAATCCACCAATGTCGGTGACCATATGCTTGCCCTTTCGCATTCTCTCCACGGCACTGGTTTGGTTCACACACGAATCAGTAGGACTGTACGTGAAGAGATGGGGTTTGGGTTTTGGTGAGGTAAACAAGGATAAACAGGAAGGCTATGCACCTAACCCAAATGAGCTAGTAAAAAAATGAATTCCTCTACTAAGCAAAATACACGCGGGTACACCACGCCCCCAAACTTAACCTTTAACATATGGATGTGTGCACCGCCTACTCCAAATATAATCAAATTTCCAAAATGATTTTCAATTTTACTTTTACATTTCACTTTTTTTTTCTTTACAAATATTTTCTTTTTTTTTTCTTTATTCAAATCATCTTTTTATTTTTGCAATTTCAGCAAATAAAACATTGGAGCACATTCACATTTTCACAAATAAAATCACCACATCACATCCCAACATTAAAATGTAAAACTCTAAAGCTCAACTTGGGAGTGCGACTAGGATTGGATATGAGGCTTTGGTGAAATCATGGTGGAGCTGAATCAAAAGGAGGGGTAGGCACAACGGGGCTAGCGAGGATAAGACGTTAGGAATGGTACAAAGCTCAACCGGGCCAAAATGATGGCCTACATCACACTCGTGCATGACTAACCTATACCCATGCTTCAAGAATAGCTTGGGGCAAGTTCTTAGCCAACGAGAAAGACTATCCATCCTCCCGACTCTAGCAATACGAACATAACGGCCGTCTACACACATCCCTTAGCTACCGTCGGATTCACACCGGAGTCACCAACTTTTGAGTAGAATAAAAAGTATTTACGCAATTAGAAAAATATAAAACTAAAAGCATACAGAAAAATTAAATCTACTCGAATTTTTACACGAGACGAGAGTAGTTGACTAGAAACACAACAAGGCCAACATTTTACTCTGTCTCACAATCCTAAGCCAGCACCATAATTTTCCCAAATCATACAAAAGAAACGAGTTTAACTCGCGGCACACGAACAGCTAAGCAAACACTCATGTGGGTGCAGTGGTGTGTGATGCAATGAACTAAGCAAAATAAAACAATAAGAGCTTCTAGTATGCACATGAGATGTGTACGTGCAATAGGTAACAGATCTCTCCCCCAGACTTAAACTAATCAACAAATCATAAGATAGAGAAATTAAAATCATAAAGAGCTAAGGGAAGAGTTTACCCCATGCTCAACTAGTGAGCATACCAGAAGACGCATGGAAACAGAAGCAGGTCCGCCATACGAAGAATCACAACCCCGCAAACATGAAGTTGTCAAGAATACCTGCAGGGGTGAGCTCCGCAAAAACAAAAGAAAAATATACAAAAAGAAATGCTAAAACAAAAATAGACATGAAAATAAAATGCAGGAAATAAAAGATAAGTACTGGGGTTATTGTCATCACAGCACGACTTATTCAGCTACGAAAAGGTTCTAGCTAATGGGCCTATGAAAAGAAAAATGCACAGGTAACTGGCCTAATATCCGTTTCGGTAACGGGTACCGATACGGAGATAGAGCAGTTACCCCTCTACCTAAATAGTAATACCTGCCCAACACAGGTAGAGGAAATAGGAAATAAGAAGAGGAGGAGCACTGGTCCTCGCTCATCTTATCACAAAACACATCCTTGCCTAGCAAGGTTTCGTCGACCACAAGTCTGCTGGGGGCGAAGGTGACGACAGGGGATTCTACTGTGAAGGAGGTAGGAACCTCCTCACACAAGAGGATGCACTCGTCGACAGCCTGAGCGCAAGGCTCAACGTCGACCCAACTTACCCGTGGAGATTCAACCTGCACAGGCTCAGAAAAGGAAGGTGGGTTAAGAAATAAAAGAGACGAAGAACATAAAGAAATAATTGGGGGAGTGATCCCGGTTTCACTCCCCAAAGGCTGAGGTAGAAAAATATCGTCAGTAATCTCGACAATGCTACAAGGCTCGGCCGGATCCATAGATTCCTCCACCAAGATTTGGACTTCCTCCTTTGGTATCGAGGGAGAATCCTCGACACCAGGAAGGTTGTCCTCCTCCATGGGAGTGGAAACAACCCATGTATCACAAGCCTCAACTCGTGTTGCATCATCGAAAATGTCGCCAGAGACGACTGAAGTAGAATGCACAAAAGGGGGAATAACTTTGCTTGAATAAAAGTCAAGCGCAGGTTCCTCACAAAGAATCGGCTCCACGCTTGGAGATGTATGCACATGTGAGATAGGCTCAGCCACGTCGAAGCCTAGATCAACCACACATCTGGCGGTTGTGTCCACATCATTCCATTCAACAAATGAAGGTGACAGGGATACATAACCAGAAGATGAAGGTATGCTACCAAGGGTAGGAGACGGGATGATCCGGATGTCCGGCTCATCATCTTCTTCCATAACACGGAGGTACTCGGCACAATCCTTTAGGACATGATCTGTTCTACGACAATACAAACACTTTCTCCCATGACGCTGCTGTCCTTGTAGGGCCGGAGAGGAATAGGAGAATGATGTATGTGGCGAGGACGATTGACCATAAGCTCGGGGCACAGTGTTCGAAAGGCTGTACGAATACATCATCTCATGCATTGTACGCTGAGGCTTATGCTCAATATCTCTCGTAGGGCATTCATGACTAGCGTGGGAAGGCTTCGCACACCAACGACATTGGCCATACGAATATCCCCACATGGTGTCGAAACAGCAAATTCAAAATAAATTGTGCAAATTACTAAATCCAATAATATATTGCTACAATTGCCTAAACAAACAAGAAAAAGTCAGGCAAAATAGAAATAGAACAAAACAAAAGCGATTTACAAAGGAAAAGGAAAGCAATCTCACATCTCCCTCTCCAGAAACTCACACGACTGTGTTCCCCGGCAACGACGCCAAAAACTTGATGCTAAAGTGAAAGTCCACCTAGTGTCAACAATCTTCACCTAGGGGGGGGGGAATAGGTGACGTGCATCATTTTTGCGGAATTTAAGATTGTACCTGCATAATAAAAATAAACAGCACAGCACACAGAATACACAAGCTATTTATAGTGGTTCCCCGATTTGGGTACATCCACTTTCCCCCTTCGACCTATCTCCCAACAAGGGACGACTCGGTCTCTTCACCAACAGGATTGAAATCCAATCCTTGCACTATCGGAGGGAACCCTTCCACACGTAGGAGTCAACACTCCCACAACACGGGTTGCACCCAACCCTTACAACTAGGAACCTACGTTCCTTTACAACAAAAGTAAAACTAGAATGTACAAAAGATACAAACTACGTTTGGAGACAAAGGTGTCCCTCTTTGTTGACGACGTGTTCTTGAAGTCCACAAAGAGTCCACAACCCTAGATCTCTCTTGGAGAGGATCTCCCCGGAACCGGCGGCGGCAAGATGGGCGGCGGCTAGGTTCACGGGATCGGCAGCGACGACGATGTGCGGCTGCTGTACTTAGAGATCCAAACTTCGTGACGAAGCTAGCTAGGTCTTCCAACGGTCACTCTAGGATCGATCGTCTCGATCGATTCGGACGGGGAAGTTTTTCCCGATCAACAAATCGAGAGACAAGGGATCTCTGGATAGACGTGTGAGACTCTAAGCTTGGCTAATCTTCTGTCGCCGGAAGATCAGGAAGAAATCTCGATCAAGGTCGGCGAACGACTAGCGCGAGCGGCGACGGCGGCGGCGGACCAGTTTTGCGATTTTAGGTTAAGATCGGCTCGGCTTCTTTCTGTGTATTTACTGTTCGAAAATACTCATGTATTTATACTGTAGATAACTTCAAGATAACCGTTGTGGGTCCCACAAGAAGAATCCCAAAATCCGGTTCAAAATAGTGCAAGCGGCAGAATCCGGTTCAGGGAGTTCCAGAAAATCGTCTAAGGCAAAATCGGCGAGAATCGAAGATGATTCCCGCCGAATCAGCGAGAATCAGCCAGTGATTCTCGTCGATTTCGCGAGAATCATTAGTGATTCTCGCCGAATCACTTGATGATTCTCGACAAATATTACTTGGCCCTGATCTTCTCAACGATGGGTTCGGCGAGAATCACTAGTGATTCTCGCCGAATCTTACTTGGCACCGCTTTGAGGAAGCCGTATAGAGTCGACGAGAATCACTAATGATTCTCGATGATTCGGCGAGAATCACTGGTGATTCTCGCCGAATCGGCGAGAATCACTTGGTGATTCTCGTCGATTTATACTTAGACGAATTTTCGTCTTTCCACCCAAGAGCTGCTCCTTGACCCATCCTTGCTCCTTGTCTGCTCTTGCCTTAACACAGCCTTGTACTTGAAATTAAGTACACTCCAATAGAGAGAGTACACGTAGGCCAACACACTGATCTGCTCAACGAGGGATTACGTCGTGCAGAGCCGTCTATATTGACCTACTGCACCCTGACATTGGTGTGCACTTAGCATGGAAAAACTGCAAGCACAACTTGAAATATTTTGTCAAAAACATTGCCTATTTACCTTAGCTTGTTCAGGGGCTTCTTCAAATCAGGTATGTTGTTGATACAATACCCAACAATCTCCCCCTATTTGAAGAAGCCTAAACCCTACAAGCTAAGGTGAATAAAGCGTATGGGAATGAAAATCATAACCTTGAAATTAAGTTGAGAGAGATATTCATTATCGATACCAATTTCGTGCGAGCAAACTTTGGAGCCACCTTAGCCTTAGCCGAGAGGGTAATCTCCCCCTTTTCGGCTTCTGCAAATCTAGGTCTATAGCATTTGAGCCCTTACTCCCCCTTAGTTCTTGCATCTGTGCGCACACTTGAGTCCCTTGCTCCCCCTCAGTTCTTGCACGAGCCTGGAGCTTCTGTAGTCTTCATTCCTCATAGTTTAGCATTCCCAATTCAGTTTTGAAAAGACTAAACTTGGCTTCGTCTAAGTGCTTTGTGAATATATCTGCAATCTGCTTGTCCGTGGGGACATTACAGAGAGAGATGTCCTTGTTCTCCACGTGCTCCCGAATGAAGTGGTAGCGCACTTCAATATGCTTCGTTCTGCTGTGCGATACCGGATTGTTGGCAATCGCAATAGCACTGGAGGAGTTACAGTACATCGGCACTTCCTTGAACTGAAGGTCGTAGTCGGCTAACTGGTTTCTGATCCATAGGAGTTGTGCGCAACAACTGCCAGCCGAGACGTACTCAGACTCTGCTGTGGAGGTAGCTACACAATTCTGCTTCTTGCTGTTCCAAGAGATAAGCCTTCTTCTGAGGAATTGACACGTCCCGGAAGTGCTTTTCCTATCATCCCTACTTCCTGCAAAATCAGCATCTGAAAAGCCTATTAGCTCGACATCATTATTTCTCGGGTACCACAAGCCAAGATTGGGAGTACCTTTAAGGTATCTTAGAATTTGCTTTGCAGCGACATAGTGAGATTCCTTAGTGTTCACCTGATACCAGGCACAGACACATGTGGGGAACATAATATCCGGTCTACTGGTAGTAAGGTAGAGCAGGGATCCAATGATGCTTCTGTATTTGGTTTCATCGAAAGGTTTACATTTCTCATCCTTATCCAGAGACATAGTGGATTCCATTGGAGTCCTCATAGAGGTTGCATTCTCCATGCCGAATTTCTTAAGGAGTTCATTTGTGAACTTCGTCTGAGAGATGAAGATTCCATCCTCAGACTGTTTCACTTGAAGTCCCAAGAAATACTTGAGCTCTCCCATACTGCTCATTTCAAACTTTCCTTGCATAAGTTTAGAAAACATTTTGCAAAGATTGTTGTCCATTGAGCCGAATATAATGTTATCGACATAGATTTGCACCAGCAAAATCTTGCCTTTGACTTCCCTGAGAAACAATGTCGTATCTATTTTACCTCTAGAGAACTTGTTCTCAAGAAGAAAACTAGATAAAGTCTCATACCAAGCTCGTGGAGCTTGTTTTAAACCATATAAAGCTTTATTAAGAAAATAAACATGATTGGGATGAGTAGGATTGACAAAACCTGGGGGTTGAGCGACGTATACTTCCTCTTTCAGGTCTCCATTCAAGAATGCTGATTTCACATCCATTTGATAGACTGTGAATCCTTTGTGCGAAGCATACGCCAGGAACAATCTGATTGCCTCGAGCCTTGCTATCGGTGCAAAGGTCTGGTCGAAGTCAATCCCCTCCTCCTGTCTGTAACCTTGAGCCACCAGTCTGGCCTTGTTCTTTATGATGACACCATGTTCATCCAGTTTGTTTCTGAAGATCCACTTGGTGCCAATAACATTCTGCTTGTGTGGTGTGGGAACCAGCGTCCAAACGTTGCATCGTTCGAATTGATGTAGTTCATCTTGCATGGCCAAAATCCATGCCGTGTCTTTGTTCGCCTCGTCGAACTTCTTTGGCTCAACCTGTGACAGGAAGCTAAGATGCAAAACTTCGTTAATAGTACCTCTTCGAGTTCTGACACCGACACGAGGATCTCCGATGATCTGATCTCTAGGATGATCCCTCACGTGCCGGAGCTCTAGAAGTTTGGCGTCTGGAGCTTCGACTACTTCTTGGGCTTCTCCTTCTTCTAAGAGATTTGTTCCATTTTGATCTTCAACATTCCCAGATGACGTGGAGGTGGAAACTTTGACGTACTTAGGAGTTTCATCTTTAGCAGTCTCATTGAGATCCAGCTATTCAAGTCGTGCACCTGCATCTTCAAGAATTCCACTGGAAGAATTGCTGTTAAGCAAACTTCCTTCATCAAATACAACATTAATTGATTCTTCTACCACTAGGGTTTTCTTATTGAAGACCCTATATGCCCGACTGTGGGAAGTATAGCCCATGAATATGCCTTCGAAGCATTTTTCACCAAATTTAGTACGCGGGTACTTCCCATTATTCAGTACATAGCATCTGCAACCAAAGATCCTCAAGTAGGACATGGTTGGTTTCCTGCCTTTCAGTAGCTCGTAAGGCATCTTACGATGATGCTTGTTGATCAATGCTCGGTTTTGTACATGACAAGCTGTGTTGACAGCCTCTGCCCAGAAGTATTCTGGGACAGAGGCGTCTTTCAACATTGTCGTGCAGGCTTCAATGAGAGTTCTATTTCTCCTCTCCGCAACTCCATTTTGCTGAGGAGTGCGCGGGGAGGAAAACTCATGAAAGATACCTTGTTCTTCACAAAACTCTGTCATAGCACCAGATTCGAATTCTGTTCCATGGTCACTTCTGATTTTGACCACTGGGCAGTTAAATTAGTTCTGAACCTGCTTGACAAAACTAGTGAAGATGTCAAACGTATCCGACTTTCGTTTTAAGAAGAACACCCATGTAAACCGAGAATGATCATCAACTATCACTAGCGTATAGGACTTGCCTCCCAAGCTATGAACTTGTATTGGACCAAACAAGTCCATATGTAGAAGGTAAAGACATCGGGAAGAGTCTTTGTCTGCAATGCTCTTAAAGGTAGCCCGAGTCTGTTTGCCCATCTGGCATGCAGGACAGGGGCTATCTTTGATGCACTTGATAACGGGAGCATCCCTTACTAAGTTTTTAGAAAACAGCATACTAATTGTTTTGAAATTAATATGTGCCAATCTCTTGTGCCATTGTTCACAAAGAGATGCACTGCCTGTTGCCACAAGGCATACGGGGGTAGATGAATCTAAACTGAGAAAATCTAAGCAGAAGATATTTCTGCTCCTAATGCCTGATAATACCGTCTCAGATGAGATACGTGAAATTATCAGACATTTATCCTTGCAGAACTTAACGTCATAACCTTTGTCACATAACTGACTTACACTGATCAGGTTATGGTTTAACCCTTCAACATAAGCCACGTCGGTGATAGAGATTATGTCGTTGGAAATCATACCGTAACCTCTGGTGACTCCTCGATCTGACCCTCCAAAGATGACTTTGGGTCCATTCTCGACTGGAGTGTAATCACGCAGCAGGCTTCTTGTCCCGGTCATGTGCCGGGAGCATCCACTGTCCAAGTACCAGATTGGCGTTTTGGTGGCCTTTGGACATTCCTGTAAAACAAAATTAATTTCCCTTAGGAACCCAATCGAACTTGGGTCCTAGATTCCTGGTTAGCATACTCCCCCTCGGTTGGTTAACCCTACGAGTGGTCGGCCTCGCATTGCTAACATAGGGAGTCTCGTGATACCTTGGATTAAACCAACAATCCACGGCAAAGTGACCGACTTTGCCACAACACCAACAATCAAATCTGTTGTACGTCTTCCTAGGCTCCTGCCTTACCCTGGGAACGGTGGGTTCAGCCGGGCTTTGGATCTGGAGGTGGGGGCCTCACAGTGATTGCAGTCACAAGACTTCTTCACCTTCTGTATAACAGGCTTGGCTTTTGGTGCCTGCTTTCCATTATGGCCGCTAGAGAATTGACCATAATTTCCCATGTGGATTTACTCATAAGGTGCCTTGAGGGCACTCTAACCGAAGTTCCGAGGAAAGGTCCAACCGTCATATCGGCTCTTTGGCTTTGCAACCGAGGGCCGGAAATGATGACCAAATGTTGATTCAAAGTCATGTTGGTTGCAAGGAAAGCCAGGCTTTCTGAACGCAACAGGACTGAGCGGACCCTTTCCCTTTTCAGCAGCAGAGGCCTTCTTGGCGGCCTTATTCTTCCTCTGGTTCCTATTTCTCCTGGATGAGGAACCAGATACCCCTACATGCCCCAAGCCAGCTCCTTTGGCCTGAGCAGAGAAGGTATCAACTACTGGAAGAACAGTTTTTGGCATAGAGAAGCTCTTGACGATCTTCCTTTCTGCCGCAAGTTGTTCTTCCAACTTGTCGACTTCCTCCTGCTTAAGATCAAGGAGTTTCAGAGACTCTGAGTGCTTTGAAGTCAGGTCAAGGTGCTCCTGTCGGAGAGAAATCAAACTAGTGACCTCTTCCCTTAGGGATACACACTCACCTTTAAGGAATTTCACTTCCTTTTTCTCATCCTTCAATCTCTTTCGGCACTCCTTGAAAGTGTTGAGCAGAAGCTCATACTTCTCGAGGAGCTCCGCTTCACGGGCCGAAGGGCTATCCTCAGGTTCATCATCCTGAGACTCAGGATCAGAGTCGGAGTCGGAGAGAGGGGTGTGAGCTTTTACCTTCCCAGTAAATGGGGGGCATTCTCCTTCTGAGTCGGAGCGACCCACCAGCCCGAAGTAGGCTTCCTCATCATCACTGGAGTCTGAGAAATCAGACTCACTCAGTGTCTTTGGCCTTTTGGCGATGTAGCTCCGCTCTTTCTTCTTATCTCTCGAAGATTTGTGCTCCTCTTCTTTCCCTTTTTCTCTCTTGCCTTGGTAGCAGTCGGCCACGACGTGTCCTGGCTTATTGCATCCAAAACAAATAATGTCAGAGGAGCGATGTTTGTTCGGTTTAGAAGCATACCTGTCAGAAGAATAATTTTTCTACTGATGCCTGGAGGAGGAGCCGTCTTTCTTTCTTTGATTCCTCATCTTGAGTAACTTCTTGAATTCTCGGGTGATGAGGGAGAAATCCTCCTCCGACAGCTCTGAGCTGGAGGAGCATGGCTCGGAGTCCTCCTCCTCATCCTTCTTCCTGGCACGGTATGAAACTGCATCCTTGCCTTTTCTGGAGTGACTGGCTTTTAGAGCCACAGTTTTTTCTTTGGCTGCAGCCTTCTCTGCTTCTTCTTCTGCTTTCCTGGTGTTCAGCTGAAGCTCATAGGATATCAGCTTCCCAAACAGAATTTGCGGGTCTGTTTCTGCTAGTCTGCCAAACTCTCAGATGGCGCAGATCTTTGTGTCCCATTCCTTAGTAAGGGACCTAAGGAATTTATCATTGAGTTCACCATTAGTGAACACTCTTCCGTATCCTTTGAGGGCATTGACAATCTTGAGGAAGTTCTCGTAGGTGACTCCGATCTCTTCCTTAGGCCCTTGTCTGAAGGCCTCATATTTCTGGTTCAGGAGGGATCTCCGATCATCCCTCACTTCATCAGTGCCCTCCATTAGGATGATCAGGCAATGCCAAATCTCCTGTGCTGTCCTGCAGTTGCAGAAGTTCTGCAACATTGAGTCATCAACTGCGCTGACCAGAATGTTCTGTGCCTTCTTGTCAAGTCCCACTAGCACCATCTCGTCCTTGTCCATTTCAGAAAGTGTCTTCGGCACTTTCTTGGTAGGATCAATGGTGGAGGCCTTAGTGGGGACATAAGGTCCCTCCTCCACGATCATGAAGAGTCGAGGATCAACTGCTTCCATGTAGAACCTGATCCTTTCCTTCCAGATAGGAAAGTTGAGCCTAGTGCACACTGGGATCTTGCCTGTGAACTTGAGCCCGTCCATAGTGGATGTTTGCCTCCTTCTTGACACTAGCGACATGATTCAACTCAAGGTGTTAACCTTTTTGATGAGAAACCTGCCTCTGATACCACTTGAAAGTCCACCTAGTGTCAACAATCTTCACCTAAGGGGGGGGGGGGGGGGGAATAGGTGACGTGCAGCGTTTTTGCGGAATTTAAGATTGTACCTGCACAATAAAAATAAACAGCACAGCACACAGAATACACAAGCTATTTATAGTGGTTCCCCGATTTGGGTACATCCATTTTCCCCCTTCGACTTATCTCCCAACAAGGGACGACTCGGTCTCTTCACCAACAGGATTGAAATCCATTCCTTGCACTATCGGAGGGAACCCTTCCACACGTAGGAGTCAACACTCCCACAACACGGGTTGCACCCAACCCTTACAACTAGGAACCTACGTTCCTTTACAATAAAAGTAAAACTAGAATGTACAAAAGATACAAACTATGTTTGGAGACAAAGGTGTCCCTCTTTGTTGACGACGTGTTCTTGAAGTCCACAACCCTAGATCTCTCTTGGAGAGGATCTCCCCGGAACCGGCGGCGGCAAGATGGGCGGCGGCTAGGTTCACGGGATCGGCGGCGATGACGATGTGCGGCTGCTGTACTTAGAGATCCAAACTTCGTGGCGAAGCTAGCTAGGTCTTCCAACGGTCACTCTAGGATCGATCGTCTCGATCGATTCGACGAGGAAGTTTTTCCCGATCAACAAATCGAGAGACAAGGGATCTCTGGATAGACGCGTGAGACTCTAAGCTTGGCTAAGCTTCTGTCGCCGGAAGATCAGGAAGAAATCTCGATCAAGGTCGGCGAATGACTAGCGCGAGCGGCGACGGCGGCGGCGGACCAGTTTCGCGATTTTAGGTTAAGATCGGCTCAGCTTCTTTCTGTGTATTTACTGTTCGAAAATACTCCTGTATTTATACTGTAGACAACTTCAAGATGACCGTTGTGGGTGTAACGCCCCGAAACTCAAAGGAGCGAAGGGGGAGGTTTTTGGGCCAGTTTGGGTTCTGGCTGCAGGCACACGGCCTGGGACACGGGCGTGTCCCAGGGCGTGTCAAGCGTGTGTCAACACTTAGCCGCGAAGTCGTCGAGATTTTCTCGACGATTCGCTGAGAATGGGCACATGGCCTGCGACACGGGCGTGTCGCAGGGCATGTCGACCCATGTCGACACTTAGCCGCGGAGTCATCGAGATATACTCGACGATTCGTCAAGAATGGGCACACGGCCCGCGACATGGGCGTGTCGCAGGGCGTGTCGACCCGTGTCGACGATCGTCCCGGGAGTCGTCGAGATTCACGCGAAGATCATCGAGTCAAGGCACACAGCCTAGGACACGGGCGTGTCCAAGGCCGTGTCATCAAATCGTCGATCTTCACGTGACGAAATGTCGAGACCGTGTACACGGCCTGGGGTCCAGGCATGTCAAAGTGACACGGGCAAGGACACGGGCGTGTCCTAGAACCCGTGCAGTGCTCGGGTTGAAAAAGGGGAAAAATCATGGGGTACACGGCCGGCCTCACGGCCGTGTCAACTGGAACACGGGCATGTCAGCTCGAACACGGGCGTGTTTGATACCCGTGTGAGGTTCCAGGTGATTCGATTTTGACGGCGAATGCGGCACACGGCCCTGGACACGGGCGTGTGCCAGGCCGTGTTCGGTCCAGATTGGGCATTTCAGCCCCGAATCAAAGCCGTTCGTTTCCTTATTTTGAGATCCAACGGCTGGGGGATGTTCCTGAAGGGATATACCCGTGGATTGACTTAGAAATCCATCACTTTTCATACCTTATCCCTTTCCAAATCCTTAGAGAAAGAGGAAAACCAAGTGAGGAAGAAGAGCTAGATCCCGCCATTGGAGGAGCTTTGGAGCTCCGAATCGCGAGCCGACCCTGGATCTACGGAGGCAACGCTAGTGCGGTGGTTTTCATCCGATTACTTTTCAATGGCACCAAAGAGGAACTCAAGGGTAACGATCCTCATCTTGAGCATGAGTCGCTCTCTTTCTTTGCATAGGAAGCCCGCTCTCGCGAGTTTGCGGAGAGTTGGAGGCGTTCCTTCGGGTAGATATGTGAAGTCCCCGTTGTTTAGAGTCCGTAAGCGAGAACGGACATAGGCATGATGTGTGAAGCCTACCCGGACATGTTGGTCTGGATCGGTGATGTTGCATTGCATAATGCCGGAGAAGACTCCGTGCTATTGGTTGTTTTTCGGGTTTTCTACGCGGTAGATTGCAACAGGGAACCTTGGGGACTAACCCAAAGGTGCACCCGGAAAACTGGGCGGATACGAGATCTTGCCAACTTGGTGTCCTGAGAGCCAACTTCAACATAATCGGGTTATGTGACGTGTGATAGAATGGGACTCGGTGGAAGTTTGACCCGCGCAAATGGCTTAAATTGTCGTTGCGATGTGAGCACGGGTTAGATGGAACCGTACCCGCTTTATGTCGTTCGGTTAAAGAGACCTAAGGTTACGTAGCACTTGTGGTTGGCATAGATGTGAGTCTTCGGCGGTAAATGGCTTAAATTGATGTGACCCATGCCGGCAAGACAAATTGCTCATAGGTTTGGCCGTCAAAGTGGCGGTGGTGAGTCCGGAATGTTAATGGCTTTAATTGACGTGACATCGACCGGTTCACCGAGAATGTTCCCTGAGTGCACGGGGCGTGTGGCCGTGCGAGCCAATGTCTGTGATGAAATGGCTATGGATATATACATTGCTCGCTTATGCTAATGAAATGCAGGGAAGGAGCATCGCCGCCCCGAGTTGGGGGCGGGATCATTATAATTTGGTCAGCATTGCTGACCGTTGCCTTGTTTTGCCACCGTGCGGTGGTTTGTTGCTTGCAGGTGCAGCTGGACCAAGCGGTCAATAGCGGGCTAAAGCCCTTTTTGCGAAGCTGGCCCTCGAAGGCCCAAGTAGAAGTGTTTACTGCTTTATTCATGTATGACCGGCCTGCGTGCCGTGGTTTGTAAAACATGTAATATTCAAGTGAAACATTTTGTAAGGCCTTAAGGCCGGTTTTGGGTATTTTTGTATAACATTCCTAATTTGTACTAGTGGACATTCGTGCTTTAATGCTGGGTTCTTGTTTACAACTTTTATAAACTGCTTCCGCTAGAATGCTCTGTGTAGGACGTTGAGATTGGTTGGATGGTTTCCATACGTAACCACCCGGTCTGTCTGTGGTATATGGCGTCGGGCCCAGGCCGGACCTACTGTTATATGCTATGCGACGGATAGGGGGTGTTACAATTTGGTATCAGACTACTGGTTTTGGTCGGCCTTAACGTGAATTCATGGGCGAATTCTTTTTAAGGGGTGGTGAGCACATTGTGTGCGTCATCACTATAATGGTAAAAGAACCCATGAATGTCCACTTAGGAATGAAAATACTCGTGTTTGAGGAACCTGCGTGTTCCTATAATTGCAGTTTGCAATTTATTTGGTCGCTTAACGGTGTTTTGTAGCACTATAGGTGACCATAAGTGGTGTTGGGCCGTCAGAACGCCGAGTTTCTGAGGCTAGTAGTGCACCGGATGTTGCTCCTGCAACACCTCTGTCGGCTGAAAATATTCGATTGGTGGCTGAAGCGGTGTTGGCCGTGATAAATGTGCAGCCTGGAAGGCAAGCGCAGCTGCTCGCTCCTGTGATGGAGCAAGTACCTCTTCAAGAGGCTGAGCCGAGGAGGGTGGAGCAAGTGGTTGTGGAACCGGTGGTGCCAAGGAGGGCAACTGAGAGGCAGCTGAAGCATGTAATGAGCTTTAACCCTCCGTTATTCTCGGGGTTGGGAACCCCATCTCAGGCTGAAGACTGGCTCTCCAGGGTGAAGAGAGTCATGACAGCGATGGAGACGGAGGAGTGGCAAATGACCACCATCGCTACGTTCCTTTTGGACGGAGAAGCGAGGATGTGGTGGGAAGGATTGGAGTTGCATCATTTGAGAGGTAGACAACTGATAGACGTTCCGATGGAAGAGTTCTCGGGATTGTTCTTAGCAAGATACCTCCCTTCTACTCAGAGGATTTCAATAGAGAATGAGTTCCTGAAGTTGGTGCAGGGTGAGAGGAGCGTGGATGAATATCTCAACGAGTTTACGCGTTTGAGTCGTTATGCTAGCTCCACCATCATGGATGAGGAGCGCAAGACTAATCGCTTCTATGAAGGCCTGAGGGATGAGTTGAGATTATTACTTTCAGGGCCGATGACGCAGGGTTTCTTAACCTTGGTCAATACTGCCCGATCCTTGGAGAAGGACATGAAGAGCGTGCAAGCGAAGAAAAGCTTGAGTGAGAAGAAATCTGAGTTCAGAGTGCCGACTACTTCAAAGTCCGGCTATCGGAGGTCTTTTAAGAAGCATAGGACTTCGGGTCCAGCTCCTTCTGGCGCTTCTGGGGCGACTACGGGTCGGACCCCGGGTGCGTGTTTTACATGCGGAAAGACGGGGCATTTCGCCCATGATTGTTGGAGCGGACGTCCTAAGTCCGAGAGAAGGCCGGGAGCTACTTATGAAGAGAAGGGAAAGGCGGTGGAGTCGACCACATCCCATTATGCTCCGGCCCAACCAAGGGTCTACAATCTTGGCCAACAGGAGGCCATTAAACAAGCTGATGTGGTGACAGGTACGATTTAATTTATAGCAAGTCACTTTCTTTATATGCTTGTTATGCACATGTTACCTTACCACTGCTTGTTTAGGATTTGTATTGATTTGTGAAAATCCGGCACGAGCACTCTTCGATACGGGAGCTTCACACTCCTTCTTGTCCGAAGGATTTATATCACGCATCGGAGTCCCTTCTTCGATGGCGAAGGATAAGTTGGATGTGTTGTTGCCCAATGGGTGTTCGATGCGAGCGGATAAGATCTGCGATGTTAAGATTCGTATTGGGGAGCAGGAGTTTGACCTGCGGGCGTCTTTACTTCCGTTAGTGGAGTTCGACGTCATATTTGGCATGGACTGGCTCTCGGAGCAGCAGGCCCATATAGATTGCGGTAGCAAGGAAGTCAAGCTGGGAGCAAGTCGTGAAACGACTTTTACGGGCTTAAAGGGGTCGAGCAAGACATTGATGTCTGCTCTTCAGGTGGTGAAGGCGGTTCGTGCTGGTGCAGAACTGTTCTTTACACTAGTCGAGGTTGCAAAGCCGAATCCCACATTGGATTGTATTTCAGTGGTATCGGAATACCCTGATGTGTTCCCCGCGGATCTTCCTGGAGCCCCGCCTCAACGGGAGATAGATTTTACGATCGAGCTAGTGCCAGGTGCAAAGCCTGTGTCACGATCTCTATATCGGCTAGCGCCTAAGGAAATGGCGGAGCTGAAAGTTCAACTGCAAGAGTTGTTGGAGCAAGGGTATGTGCGCCTGAGTTCTTCGCCTTGGAGCGCACCGGTCCTCTTTGTTAAGAAGAAGGACGGAAGCTTGAGGCTATGTATTGATTATCGGGAGCTAAACAAGCTGACGGAGAAGAACAAGTACCCGATCCCCCTGATTGATGATCTCTTTGATCAGTTAGTCGGGTCGACGGTGTACTCGAAGTTGGATCTCAAGGCTGGGTACTATCAGCTGCGAATAAGGGAGAGTGATATCCCGAAGACAGCATTTAGTACGAGATACGGACATTATGAGTTTACGGTCATGCCGTTTGGGCTGACTAATGCGTCGTTAGTGTTCATGGATTTGATGAACAGGACTTTCAGGGAGTACTTGGACCATTTCGTGATCGTTTTCATCGACGATATTTTGGTGTACTCGCAAAGTGAGGAAGATCACTTCAAGCATCTTCATTTGGTGTTGGAGACACTCAGGAGAAATCAGTTGTATGCCAAGTTCTCGAAGTGCGAGTTCTGGCTATCCTCAGTAGCGTTCCTCGGGCATATAGTGAGTGGAGAGGGTATTGCTGTGGATCCGGCGAAGATTGTTGCGCATACGGGAGTGGCCTGAGCTTGCTACGGTAGCAGAAGTCCGGAGCTTTTTGGCGCTTGCCGGCTATTATAGGCGCTTCGTAGAGAACTTCTCGCGGTTAGCGTTACCTCTCACTACTTTGACGAGGAAGGAGCATAAGTTTGTTTGGACGCCGGAGTGCGCGCGAGATTTCGAGGAATTGAAGTGTTGGTTGACCACGGCGCCTGTGCTGAGTTCGCCATGTGGAACCGAAGGCTATGAGATATATAGTGATGCTTCGGGCAGCGGTTTGGGTTGCGTGCTACTGCAGCACGAAAGCGTGATAGCTTATGGCTCGAGACAGCTAAAAGTGCACGAGAGGAATTATCCGGTCCATGACTTGGAGTTAGCGGCCGTGATTTTTGCCTTGAAGCTGTGGAGACACTATTTGTACGGTGTGAAGATTGATATCTACACTGATCACAAGAGCCTAAAATATTTGATAGATCAGAAGAATCTGAATATGCGGCAGCGTAGATGGATGGAGTTCCTGGGGGACTATACATTCAAGATCCACTACGTGACTGGCAAAGGGAATGCGGTTGCGGACGCGTTGAGTCGCCGAGCCCTAGCTCAAGCCAATTGGCTATCGGTGCATGATGAGCGGTTGGTGCGGGAGTTGGAGGCGTTGGAGATTGTTTGTGTGGATAGACAATCAGGTGCTGAAGCAGTTCTGAATTGGACTGAAGTCCAATATGACCTGGCTGATCGGATTCGGCAGGCTTTGGATATGGATGCTCATATGAAGCAGTCCATGATAGAGGCTCTGGATGGGTCAAATTCCCAATTCGTCGTGGAGGATGGATTGTTGTGGAAAGACGGTCGTTTGTGCGTCCCAAGTGTGGGCAATTTACGGGTGGAGTTGTTGTACGAGGCGCACCATACCAAGTACTCGATTCACCCGGGGAGCATGAAGATGTACCGTGATGTGAAGAAACTGTTTTGGTGGCCGGGTTTGAAAAAGGATGTGGTGCTATACGTAGCGAAGTGCCAAACGTGCGCCTTGGTAAAGGCGGAGTGCCAAAAGCCGGGAGGATTTCTTAAGTCCTTGCCTATTCCTGAGTGGAAATTCGACGACATCTCTATGGACTTTGTGCACGGTTTGCCAAGGTCGCAAAAGGGAAACGACGCCATTTGGGTGGTTGTTGATCGATTAACGAAGGTGTCGCATTTTATTCCACATAGGAAGGATGATCCGGTGGAGAAGCTGGCAAAGCTTTATGTGGATAACATAGTACAGCTTCATGGTGTGCCCCGCAGCATCGTGAGTGACCGAGATGGGCGGTTCACGTCCAATGATAGGAGGCTGGTGCAGCAAATGTTGGGAACAAAGCTGAAATTCAGCACAGCCTTCCATCCATAAACGGATGGGCAGACCGAGAGGGTTAATAGAACCATGGAAGACATGCTCCGCATGTGTGTCTTAGATTTTGGAAAGCAGTGGGAAGACCACCTTTATTTGGTGGAGTTTTCATACAACAACAGCTACCAAGCGAGTATTCAAATGGCGCCCTTCGAGGCCCTATATGGTAGAAGATGTCGCACGCCGTTGTCTTGGTTAGAAACGGGTGAGTCAAAGTTGTATAAGCGATCGGAAGTGGATGATGCTACTTCTTTAGTGAGAACCATTCGGGAGAGGTTGCTTATCGCTCAGGACCGGCAAGCAAAGTACTATAATGCCAAGCACAGGAATGTGGAGTTCGCTGTAGGAGATTATGTATACCTAAAGATCAAGCCGTTCAAGGGTGTCTCGCGGGTGCGGCGATTGAAAAAGCTAAGCCCGAGGTACCTTGGACCGTTCGAGGTTCTGGAGCGAGTTGGGGAAGCAGCCTATCGGTTGAAGCTTTCAGTGGAGCTTAGTGGTTTACATGATGTATTCCACATTTCGGTACTTCGGAAGGCGGTACAAGAGCCTACGCAAGTGCTCGCAGTTGATCAAGTGCCGGTGGATAGTGGGCTAACGACAAAGGTCAAGCCCGTGCGGATTGAAGACTCGGAGGTCAAGCGGCTATGCAATAAAGAGATCAGGATGGTCAAGGTCCGGTGGGACAATTGCGGTCGTGAGGAGCTCTCTTGGGAGCGAGAGCAGACTATGCTTGACGAGTATCCGGAGTTGTTCCGCTCAGGTACAAATTTTGTTTTTGTATGTCTTTCCTTTATGAAATTTCGTGGGCGAAATTCTTTTAAGAGGGGTAGAGTTGTAACGCCCCGAAACTCAAAGGAGCGAAGGGGGATGTTTTGGGCCAGTTTGGGTTCTGGCTGCAGGCACACGGCCTGGGACACGGGCGTGTCCCATGGCGTGTCAAGCGTTTGTCGACACTTAGCCGCGAAGTCGTCGAGATTTTCTCGACGATTCGCTGAGAATGGGCACACGGCCTGCGACACGGGCGTGTCGCAGGGCGTGTCGACCCGTGTCGACACTTAGCCGCGGAGTCATCGAGATATACTTGACGATTCGTCGAGAATGGGCACACGGCCCGCGACACGGGCGTGTCGCAGGGTGTGTCGACCCGTGTCGACGATCGTCCCGGGAGTCGTCAAGATTCACTCGAAGATCGTCGAGTCAAGGCACACGGCCTAGGACACGGGCGTGTCCAAGGCCGTGTCATCAAGTCGTCGATCTTCACGCGACGAAATGTCGAGACCGTGTACACGGCCTGGGGTCCAGGCATGTCAAAGTGACACGGGCAAGGACACGGGCGTGTCCTAGAACCCGTGCAGTGCTCGGGTGGAAAAAGGGGAAAAATCATGGGGTACACGGCCGGCCTCACGGCCGTGTCAACTGGAACACGGGCGTGTCAGCTCGAACACGGGCGTGTTCGATACCCGTTTGAGGTTCCAGGTGATTCAATTTTGATGGTGAATGTGGCACACGGCCCTGGACACGGGCGTGTGCCAGGCCGTGTTCGGTCCAGATTGGGCATTTCAGCCCCGAATCAAAGCCGTTCGTTTCCTTGTTTTGAGATCCAACGGCTGGGGGATGTTCCTGAAGGGATATACCCGTGGATTGACTTATAAATCCATCACTTTTCATACCTTATCCCTTTCCAAATCCTTAGAGAAAGAGGAAAACCAAGGGAGGAAGAAGAGCTAGATCCCGCCATTGGAGGAGCTTCGGAGCTCCGAATCGCGAGCCGACCCCGGATCCACGGAGGCAACGCTAGTGCGGTGGTTTTCATCCGATTACTTTTCAATGGCGCCAAAGAGGAACTCAAGGGTAACGATCCTCATCTTGAGCATGAGTTGCTCTCTTTCTTTGCATAGGAAGCCCGCTCTCGTGAGTTTGCGGAGAGTTGGAGGCGTTCCTTCGGGTAGATATGTGAAGTCCCCGTTGTTTAGAGTCCGTAAGCGAGAACGAACATAGGCATGATGTGTGAAGCCTACCCGGACATATTGGTCTGGATCGGTGATGTTGCATTGCATAAGGCCGGAGAAGACTCCGTGCTATTGGTTGTTTTTCGGGTTTTCTACGCGGTAGATTGCAATAGGGAACCTTGGGGACTAACCCAAAGGTGCACCCGGAAAACTGGGCGGATACGAGATCTTGCCAACTTGGTAGCCTGAGAGCCAACTTGAACATAACCGGGTTATGTGACGTGTGATAGAATGGGACTCGGTGGAAGTTTGACCCGCGCAAATGGGTTAAATTGTCGTTGCGATGTGAGCACGGTTTAGATGGAACCGTACCCACTTTATGTCGTTCGGTTAAAGAGACCTAAGGTTACGTGGCACTTGCCGTTGGCATAGATGTGAGTCTTCGGCGGTCAATGGCTTAAATTGACGGGACCCATGCCGGCAAGACAAATTGCTCATAGGTTTGGTCGTCAAAGTGGCGGTGGTGAGTCCGGAATGTTAATGGCTTTAATTGACGTGACATCGACCGGTTCACCAAGAATGTGCCCTGAGTGCACGGGGCGTGTGGCCGTGCGAGCCAACGTCTGTGATGAAATGGCTATGGATATATACATTGCTTGCTTATGCTAATGAAATACAGGGAAGGAGCATCGCCGCCCCAAGTTGGGGGCGGGATCATTATAATTTGGTCAGCATTGTTGACCGTTGCCTTGTTTTGCCACCGTGTTGTGGTTTGTTGCTTGCAGGTGCAGCTGGACCAAGCGGTCAATAGCGGGCTAAAGCCCTTTTTGCGAAGCTGGCCCTCGAAGGCCCAAGTAGAAGTGTTTACTGCTTTATTCATGTATGACCGGCCTGCGTGCCGTGGTTTGTAAAATATGTAATATTCAAGTGAAACATTTTGTAAGGCCTTAAGGCCGGTTTTGGGTATTTTTGTATAACATTCCTAATTTGTACTAGTGGACATTCGTGCTTTAATGCTGCGTTCTTGTTTACAACTTTTATAAACTGCTTCCGCTATAATGCTCTGTGTAGGACGTTGAGATTGGTTGGATGGTTTCCATACGTAACCACCCGGTCTGTCTGTGGTATATGGCGTCGGGCCCCGGCCGGACCTACTGCTATATGCTATGCGACGGATAGGGGGTGTTACAGTGGGTCCCACAAGAAGAATCCCAAAATTCGGTTCAAAATAGTGCCAGCGGCAGAATCCGGTTCAGGGAGTTCCAGAAAATCGTCTAAGGCAAAATCGGCGAGAATCGAAGATGATTCCCGCCGAATCGGCGAGAATCAGCCAGTGATTCTCGCCGAATCACTTGATGATTCTCGACGAATATTACTTGGCCCTGATCTGCTCAACGATGAGTTCGGCGAGAATCACTAGTGATTCTCGCCGAATCTTACTTGGCACCGCTTTGAGGAAGCCGTATAGAGTCGACGAGAATCACTAATGATTCTCGACGATTCGGCGAGAATCACTGGTGATTCTCGCCGAATCGGCAAAAATCACTTAGTGATTCTCGTCGATTTATACTTAGACGAATTTTCGTCTTTCCACCCAAGAGCTGCTCCTTAACCCATCCTTGCTCCTTGTCTGCTCTTGCCTTAACACAGCCTTGTACTTGAAATTAAGTACACTCCAGTAGAGAGAGTACACGTAGGCCAACACACTGATCTGCTCAACGAGGGATTACGTCATGCAGACCCGTGTATATTGACCTACTGCACCCTGACATTGGTGTGCACTTAGCGTGGAAAACCTGCAAGCACAACTTGAAATATTTTGTCAAAAAAATTGCCAATTTACCTTAGCTTGTTCAGGGGCTTCTTCAAATCAGGTACGTTGTGGATACAATACCCAACATAAAGATCACGACAGTGAACCGGTCGCACAAGTAATATAAAATGAGGGTTTTACCAAGTATCGATCTCACAAGAAACACAGTAAGGTGGAGTTAATTTCGAGGAGGACTTGAGATTGAAGTCCTCAGGTCGGAGCTATCTAAGGGGAGGTTTTGAAATTGCGGATAAAGAAAATAAAACACTATCAACTACTCCTATGCAACGCCGCTATGCGATGCTTCGCCAGGCGGGATGGAAGACTAGTCGGGCCGCTATGCACCGAATCGCTAGGAGGATGGGCGAGTAGGCTTGCGGATGAGGTGGTGAGAATGGCGGAATGAGGTTCGTAAGCACCTCTTCGCTACGCACGTCACTATCAATTGCTAGTGCGGCAAGGGTGGATGGATGGAATATGGCACACCTCAAGCAACTAAAGCGTAAACAAACACAGAATCACATAGACATGAATCTAGTAAAGTTTACATCTAAAGTGCAACAACATCAATATAAATGAAGTTTTAACACGCATATACAACAATAAAGGAAGAACAAGGCAAGAGATCGACTGAATCCGAAGTCTTGCTGAGGATTCACGGTTGGAATCGTCGGGTTGTCAATCCACGTCCAAGCTCGGTCATAAACTGCGTCCGGGGTAGAGAAGGGCTGTCACCACCTTCCAATGGCCTGTCTTCTTCGTCTCACGATAGCGGACGAAAGTTGCAAGCTTCCCTTTGCTTGATGGCTATGGTGTTGAAACTTGAAATGAACCTAAGAGATGATGGAGGAGGCCGAGAGGAAGCTCCGGCTTGGATTTGGCTGTGAAAGCTTGCCCGGAGCACCTCCCTAGGGTGGAAGATGAAGGGGAACGGCGGAATCCCTTCTCAGAGATGAAAACGGCGGAGGAAATGGGCGATCTCTGGATTAGGGCGGAAACTGCACTATTTATACAAAAGCATAAATGAACAATGCGCACGATCACAGGCACACGACCAGTGGTCGTGCGCGCTATGTCCTATGCTCGTGCGCACTGGCATGGAATATCAGGAAGAAGAACTGGGATAACGCGCATGAGTAGTGGCGCACGACCAGTGGTCGTGCGCACTAAGTCCAATGGTCGTGCGATTACCCCAGACAGGACTCCAAAAATGAGGAATCAATGCACACGATCAGTGGCGCATGACCGGTGGTCGTGCGCAAAATGTCCAGTGGTCGTGCGCTTACCCCAGGCTGATTCTGGAAAACGAAGAGTAGTGCGCACGATCGGGGGCGCACGACCAGTGGTCGTGCGCATTATATCCCATGATCGTGCGCAGTATTCCTGTTTCACAACCATCCCGAAACACGCACACGACCCCTGTACCGAAAGAAAAACCAATCACTGATATGTACAGACATTCCAGACAATAACAAAAAGGAGTACAGACTATAAGAATAACATAATACACAACCACAGGCATAAATGTGCACTTCCTATGGAAATATAGACAAGATGAAATATATATGATAATGAACTAAAAGTGAAGTGCAAACACGTGAAAACTAGCCCAGATGAGTCTGAAAACCCAATATAAATCGGACTCATCACCTACCCGGACAAGTTGGTCTGGATCGGTGATGTTGCATTACATAAATGGTCGGAGAAGACTCCGTGCGAATGTTTGTTTTTCGGGATTTCTACGTGGTAGATTGCAACAGGGAGCCTTCGGGATTAACTCCAAGGTGCACCAGGAAAACTGGGCAGATGTGTGGTTCTGCCAACATGTTGGTCGGGGAGCCAACCTGAACATAACTGGGTTATGTGATTGTATGGGAGAAACAGGACTCGGGGAAGCTTGACCAGCACAGACGACTTAATTGATGTTGCGGTGTGAGCAACGGGTCAGGTGGAACCGTACCCAATCTATGTCATTCGGTTAAAGAGACCTAAAGTTACTTGGCACTTACCGTTGGCATAGATGGATGGTTTTAGGCCGTGGCTAGAAAGACGAGATGCTCACGAGATATTGCCGTCCTGGGGGCGGTGGTGAGTCGGCGGACTTTGACCGTGATCACCGAGAATGTGCCCTGAGTGCACGGGGCGTGTGGTCATGCATGCCAACGCCTATGATGCAATGTATATATATATACTGCTTGGCTATACTAATAAATTGCAGGGAAGGAGCATCGCTGCCCCGAATTGGTGGTGGGATCGTTATAATTTGGTCAGCATTGCTGACCGTTGCTTTGGTTTGCCACCGTTGCGGTGGATTGTGCTTGCAGGTGCTGCGAAGCCGAGCGGTAAATAGCGGGCTAAAGCCCAAGTTGCTGAGCCGGCCCTCGAAGGCCTAATTTTGAGTGTTTTCTTTTATTCATGTTTGGTCGGCCTGCGTGCCGAGGTTTGAAAAACATGTAATTTGAGGAAAACAATTGTAAGGCCATAAGGCCTGTACTTATGTATTTGTACTTCATTGCTTTTGGCTTATAAGTGAACATTCATGCAAGTGTTGGGTTCTTTATTAATGCAACAATTTTAATTTCTTCCGCTAAAATGCTCTGTGTAGGACGTTGTTATTGGTTGGATGGTTTCCATTGAGTAACCACCCAGTCTGTCTGTGGTATATGGCGTCGGGACCCAGCCGGACCTACTGCTATATGCTATGCCACGGATAGGGGGTGTTACAATTTGGTATCAGACTACTGGTTTCGGTCGGGCTTAAAATGAATTCGTGGACGAATTCTTTTTAAGGGGTGGTGAGCACCTGTGCGTGTGTCATCGTTATAACAGCAAAAGAACCCATGAATGTCCACTTAGGAATGAAAATACACGTGTTTGAGGAACCTGCGTGTTCCTATAATTGCATTTTGTAATTTTGCTTGGTCGCCTAACGGTGTTTTGTACAACTATAGGTGACCAGAAGCGGTGTTGTGCCGCCAGAAAGTCCGGTTTCTGCGGAGTATAGTACACCCACTGAGGTGTTTGAGACGCCTCCTTCGTCTGAAACCATAAGAAGGATAGTTGAAGTGGTGTTCGCTGTGACTAATGCACAACATGGAAGAAATGTACAACCCTGTGCCCCTGTTGTGACTTCAACGCCGGGTGGCGTGATGGAGCAGATGACATTTGGTAGGCCATCGGGGCAGCAGGTGAACATGCGTTTAGTGCAGGGAGCGCACTCAGTTGACGAATATTTGCAAGCATTTCTTATAATAAGCCGCTACCCATGCTTTGATTTGGAGAACGAGCAGGCTATAGTCGATAGATTTTATAATGGTCTGCGTGGCGAGCTACGAATCCTACTGCTAGGACCAAAATTATTGGGATTCCGAGCCTTGGTGGAGTCGGCTAGATCTTTGGAAGTAGACTTGAGGAAGACTCACCCGATGCCAGCGACCATGGTGTCGAACTATGCAAGCCCCATAAGAGCTGCATCCAACAGAATGCTGGAGAAGGGGGCTACAACATCGACTAGCAAAGCTACTTACACTTATCATACTTGTGGAAAGAAAGGGCACTTTGCCCGAGAGTGTTGAAATGGTGCTTAGAAGACTAAGAAACCTATGTCAGGAGCAGTTGAGGAATTTAGTGCAAAAGAAACGGCGTTCAAAATGTCGAACACCTCAAAGTCTGGATATCATAGGTGGTATAAGAAGGCTAGGACTTTGGGTCTAGCCCCACCTCTCGGTGCTTCGGGGGCATCTACAGGCCAAACCCCGGGCGCATATTACAACTGTGGGGAGTCGGGGTATTATGCCCGTGGGTGCCTAAAGTCCGAGAGAAAGCATGCTGCCGTGAGGACAAGTATGGTTTAAAGTTATAGTAGTTTAACCTTAAATACTTGTCGCCCTTGTGCATGTTAGCTTAGAACTACTTGTGCTAAGCTTTGTTCTGATTTTCGTTTATCCAGCGAGAGCACCGTTCGTGTAAACGAAGCTTCGCATTCCTTTATTTAGGAATTATATTACGCGTCGGAGTACCTCCTTCGATGGTAAGAGACAAATTGGATGTGTTATGGTCCAATGGTGCTCAATGCGCGCGGGTAGAATCTGTTGCGCTTAGGTGTGGTCTGGGAGTCAAGACTTTAACTTACAAGTGTCGTTACTACCGCTAGCGGAGCTCGACGTGATCTTTTGTATGGACTGGCTCTCGGAGCAGCAAGCATACATTGATCGAAATCGCAAGGAAGTCAAGTTGGGAACAGGTCGTGAGATGACTTTTACGGGCTTGAAAGGGTCGAGCAAGACATTAATGTCTGCTCTTCAGGTGGTGAAGGCGGTTCGTGCTGGTGTAGAATTGTTCTTTACACTAATGGAGGTTGTAAAGTCGAAGCCTACGTTGGATAATATTTCAGTGGTATCAGAGTACCCTGATGTGTTCCTTAGCAATCTTCCTGGAGCCCAGCCTCAACGGGAGATAGATTTCACGTTTGAGCTAGTGCCAGGTGCGAAACATGTGTCACGATCCCCATATCGGCTAGCGCCTAAAGAAATGGCGGAGCTGAAGGTGCAGGTTCAAGAGTTGTTGGAGCAAGGGTTTGTGCGTCCAAGTTCGTCGCCTTGGAGCGCACCGATCCTCTTTGTTAAGAATAAGGATGGGAGCTTGAGACTTTGTATTGATTATCGGCAGTTAAACAAGCTAACAGAAAAGAACAAGTACCCGATCCAAGGATTGATGATCTATTTGATCAGTTAGTCAGATCGACGGTGTACTCTAAGTTGGATCTCAAGTCTGGTTACTATCAGCTGAGGATAAGGGAGAGTAATATCCCTAAGACAGCGTTCAGTACAAGATACAGGCATTACGAGTTTACGGTCATGCGGTTTGGGCTGACCAATGTTCCGTCAGTGTTCATGGATTTGATGAACAGGACCTTCAGGGAGTACTTGGACCATTTTGTGATCGTCTTCATCGACGATATTTTGGTGTACTTGCAGAGTGAGGAAGATCAATTCAGGCATCTTCATTTGGTCTTGGAGACGCTAAGGAGGAATCAATTGTACGCCAAGTTCTCGAAATGCGAGTTTTGGTTGTCCTCAGTGGCATTCCTCGGTCATATAGTGAGTGGAGAGGGTATTGCAGTGGATTCGACGAAGATTGTTGCTATAAGACCCCTTTTTTCTTTCTAAAACCCCGGGGTCTTATGCCCAGAACCACCGCTTTGCAGTGACACCTTCGCGCCCGGGAAGATCGTCACTACAAAATACCGATTCTGCCGGCTTTATTGATCACAAAAGTAGCAGTACAAGAGTAGAGACATGTAAGTCCACAGCAAATCACATATATATAAAATCTCCACGAAGGGAGCGTCCACAGAATAGTAAAAGAGTATAGAAATGAAGGGCTTAATCCCGGTACATCAATATCCTCACTACAGATCTGGAAGAAAAATAAAACAACTACTAGAAGTCGGAACTCACGATCCCAACTAGCTGTACTCCTGAGCTAGACTGCCCCGTCTCCAATCGCACCGGTCTCTTGGGCTGCTCCTCCATACTGGGCTCCACGATCCCCTAATATGATGTGGTTAGAAAACCGTTAGTTGATGGTTAAAACTCCAAAATTATTTACGGTCACGCGGTGACCCGAGGGTTTTATTTGAGAAAAAGGCGGAAGTGAATTTATTTAAGAAAACGGGGCGCGCGTATTTATTTATTTATTTTGGATATAAAAAAGGTGTGATCGAGTTTTAACGAAAGGAGGCAAGTGCACCTATCGTGAGTAGTACAGGATATTCCGGGTGGAATATCGAGGTCGTATTGTTCTCGGGTCCCGTTCGATTATTTCTACTCTTCCCTAGAGGGGACTATTATTTTACCGATAATTATCTTGTCGGGATATTTATATATAATAAAATGCAGAAAATGACAGAAAGAAAATGAAAGCCATAAAAAGAAAGCAAGAAGGTGGTGCCGATGAAGAGCTTAGCTCGATGGCACCGAAAAAACAAATGAACTAAAATAGACTTTAAATAAAAAGAGCTCCTAAATTTCTAATTAATTAAGGCGGAGACTTGGCCGTGGAGGTTCCACTAAAATGAGCTCACCTAGCTATAGGGCTATCGCTCACCTGAACGCTAAGACTATTCGACCGGGCTCTCGTCCGACGAAGGATTCCTCTTAACGCCCGCATTACGCTAAGAACCCCGCTATTGGGTGGGGAACCCAATCCGGTAGAGTTGGCGCGCCTCCTCTCTCGAGGGTTAGTGCGGAACTCTCTTTGCCAAGGGGTGATCTGTCCATACGCACGGCCTCTTGGCGAGCGTATGGAAAACGGAAATAGGGCCCACACATCGATATGTGGTCCTACGCGTCGTTAACCCCGGGCAAACCTTAAGTACTTTTAATTAATTAGAAAAATACGACCTTTAATTATTTTAAGCTATTTTATCTGTCCCAATGCTCTTCGATACCGAGGGCTAAGAATGGTTAGCCACTCATCGGAATGGGGACGGCTTGCGAGGAAAGCAATAAAGAAAGCAGGAAAGAAAGCTGAAAATGAAAGCGATAAAATGAAAGCAGGAAAATAAAGCAGAAAATTGCAAGTCCTACTCAAACGAGTAGGACTGAAGAAAGCTGTAAATTGCGAGTCCCGGCGCAAATGCGTGGGAGGGAGAAATGAAAGCAGTAAAACGCACACACGCAAGTCCTACTCAAATGAGTAGGAGAAAATAAATACGGGTCCTACTCAAACGAGTAGGACAAAATAAATGCAACACACACACACTCTCTCTCGACATAAATGAAAACACACACACTCTACAGGAATAAAAACCAGCCATTAAACTCAAGTGAGTAGGCGGAAAAAAAGGAAAATTACAAACTCACGCACTCTACAGAAAGTAAAATAAGCGAGCGCCATTTAACTCTTAACGAGTAGGCGGAAATAAATGCGCACAAGTACAGAAAAGAATAAAAAAAACTAAGTTGTCTAAAAATGAAAACAACTGCATTTCTACCGCTAGAATGCGGTAGAAATGCATAAAAAGAGAAAATAAAAATTAAACGGGAAGAAAGTTTTGCAAATAAACGCAAAAATGCAAGTTATCGAAAAATAAAAACAAATACATTTCTACCGCTAGAATGCGGTAGAAATGCATAAAAAGAGAACGAAAAAAATTAAATAAGGAAAAAGTTTTAAATGAAAATCAAAGTGCGTGAAAAATTAAAACGACTAAATTTCCATTCTTATGATTTTATAGAAATGCTAGAAAAGTGATAATAAAGTTAAAAGGAGTAAAAAGTTTTACGGATAAAAATGAACAAAACTAGCGAAAAGATAAAAAAACACTTTTAAAACGTTTTTATAAACTCATAAGGATGGACATGATATGAACGGAAAATGCTAACCTATGAAAATTATGAAAGCAATAAAACTAATTTAAACTCATACACACACACACATATATGAAGAAGAACGAAAAAAAACTAAGTTAAAACAAGGAAGAAAGATAAGATTGCATAGGGGAGATTTGCATTAATCCATTCCAAAGTCATGTTGAGAGAAGAAAATAAAACACATTTTATTAAATAGAAGTACGAGTTACAAAGATACGAAAATAAAACTAAGGAGAGGGGGAGAAATATCTCTTACATAACCCTTGGAAGCATTTTGGCAGCACAACCCTATACAAAATGGAACCCAAAAGGGGAACAGAAATCCAGAGCAGAAGACTGGAATTTATAGAAAAAATTTACATGGGTCACGCCCTTGGTCACGGGCGTGACAGGGGGCGTGACAGTACTATTTGAGAAGGCGGCCGGCGATTTGACGGGAAAGTTGACTTTGGCTGGACACGTGTCGGTCTCGCAGTGGTCACGCCCTTGGTCACGGGCGTGACAGGAGGCGTGACAGGCAGGTGGATCTGGGCGCGGTGCGCGCCGAAAGTCTTCGGGCAGGTCTTGTCGGCCAGGCGCAGTGGTCACGCCCCAGGTCACGGGCGTGACTCTAGGCGTGTCAGCTGGTGTCGACACTCGACGAATGTCGAGCTGAAAGTGTCGAGTTGAAAATCGTCGAGCGGAAAGAGGTATCACGCCCTAGGTCACGGGCGTGACTCTAGGCGTGACTGCTAGTGTCGACACTCGACGATCGTCGAGATGAAATCGTCGAGTGGAGTGAACACGGGCTTGGGTCATACCCCGTGTCGGGTGACACGGGCGTGACCCCGGGCATGTCAGGCTTTGCTTCTCGAAAATTGCAGGTTTCACGGTTTTTGACGTGTCACGCCCTGGTCACGGGCGTGAGCAATTTGTCACGGGCGTGACATGTTAATTTTTGGCAGATTTTGATTTTTTTCTGAAAAATAAAATAAAATAAGTTAGTATAATATTTACAAAAACAGGAGCATTTTATTGAATAAAAATAAATAAAAATGACAAAAATAAATGAAAATAACTAAATTAATGTACACAAAAATAGGCATATTTACAATTCATCAAATACCCCCATACTTAAGCTTTTGCTATTCCAGAGCAAAAGTTGGAGATGAACTTATAAGGAATAAAAGAAATCCTAAGTTTAGCTACCGCTTGAATTAATTAAAAGGAAGATCAAAATAAACATCCGGGGTTAAAGAATTAAATCCTAATTTATGAAATGTTACGAATAGAGGAAGAGTTTCAAAAAGACTTCTAGAAAAAATAAAATAGAAAGCAAAAATTTATTTTTGTTAGTTTAACAAAGATGGATTGGATTTATACAAAAAACTTTAGCTTAAAAGAAGTTAAAGGAAATAATGCAATTTAAAAATTATGCTCTCAAAAAAATTTTAAATTAAGTCTAGAATCATTGAAATGAGATAAATGGTTTGGTGGTTTATGAAGAAGGCTTGGATATTGAGGTGAGGTAATTTTTTCTCGAACCTCCATTTTTTTTTTGGATTATTAGGAAAACGAAATCTTATTTTCCTAATATGATTTTTGTTTTTCAACTTCATAAGAATAAAATTAACCCAATGTATATTTGTAGGAGTAATGAATTTTATCCTCTTACTCCATATATAATCTTTTTAAATTATTGGGTGCATATGTTTACGGAACGAAATCTTATTCCCATTGATATAAGATCTTTTAAGGGATAGGGGGTAATCATGTCAAAGTAAGACATGAAAAAAAAAGGAAGTGGGTTTATTTTTTTCAAAAAGAAAACTAGATTTTAATAAAAAAGTTTTGAGAGCAACCTTTTTAAAATGAACGTTCCAATGTTTCTAAAAGCATGAAGTAGAAATAATTGAAATCCATGGATGTTATTTTCTAACATAAAAAACGAGCTTCTATTTATAAAATTAGAAGTGGTGGTGAAAAACAAGTTCCCTATTATAAGGAAAAGACATAAAAAATTCTTTAAATCTTAACCCCAGACACTTAAATCTATCAAACTTTAATTAATAAACGAATAGTAAGTAAAAAATAACTAAAATTCGCATATAAATTAACTCGAAACTAGATTTTTGGAAAGCAAAAAAGGTTAAGATATGGTATATTCGAATTATTTTGTTACATAATTTAACAAAACATTGTTTTTTTGGATTTTTTAGAGTTTTATCATATTTTTTTGTGTTTTAATTATTATCTTTTTAGGATTTTTTAGATTTTTTAGTTTTTTAGGGTTTTTGGATTTTCAAAATTTTTTTGATTTTTAGTTTTTGAGAATAAATTATTTACAAGAATGAGGAGAGAAAGAAGAGTTATTTACAAAGAAGATAGGGGGGAAAGAGAGATTTTTACAAAAAAGCAAAGTAAAAACTCGATTGCGGCCCCGCGAACAGACTCTTATTTGAATGGTTGGTTCGATGAGTCGACCGTCGCGGGCAGGCAAGACGCAAGTTTTTACAAAAAAGAGAAGAAGAGGGGGGAAGAGAATTTTTTTTATTTTTTGAATTTTTATTTTATGAATTTTTTTTTTGAACTTTTATGATTTTTTTGAAAAAAAAAATTTTTGTTTTTTTTTTTAAATTACTTATTATTAAAATAATTTTTTTTTAATTATTTATTATTAAAATAAATTTTTTTAAATTTTTTTTGATTTTTGCATTTTTTTTTGTATTTTTTTTTGTTAAGTACCGAATATAAAAATTGCAGAATAGGAAAACACCCCCATACTTAAACCCAACATTGTCCCCAATGTTGCAATCTAAGTATGCGGAACAGATAATATACAAATTATAATAAGCACAAAAAGAAAAAGGGAGGGTAGGAGCTTCCCTAAGACGAGCGCGGGAGGCCCAGGTTGAAACCCTGCATTATTTAGAAAAGAAAAAAAAGCAAAAAGATAATCATAAAAACAAAAAAAGATACACTCGGCCAAAGAGTGGGTGTGGGCGGTAGGGGGTGACAAGTGCATGGGACTCGAAGCTCACGTCTTAGCTTATGAGTGCAAGAAAAATGCGCTCCCCTATCGCGCATAAGAGTGAGGACCGCACCGAATCAAAATAAAATAAGTTAAATTAAATTAAACAAAATATATACATACGTTTTTTTGGGTTTGTTTTTTTTAAAATCAAATTATTAATTTTTTGTTTGTTTTTTTTTCATAAGGAAAATATATTTTTAAGTTTTTCATTTTTCATTTTTTTTGTTTTTTTGTTTTTTTTATTTTGTTTTTAGTTTTATAGTTTTTTTTTTAAGTTTTTAAGGTTTTGCAAAAATTTTTTTTTTTAGTTTTATAAGTTTTTCAATTTTTTTTTTTTTTCTAATTTTGTAATATATTTTTTTTATAGTTTTTATTATTATTATTATTATTATTATATTATATTGGCCATATTTATATATATATATAAATATATAAATATATAGGTAAAATTAATAGATTTCGAGGGTTTAAAATAACGAACCGAAAATTTCCCCGGCAACGGCGCCAAAACCTTGATGGTTAAAACTCCAAAATTATTTACGGTCACGCGGCGACCCGGGGGTTTTATTTGAGAAAAAGGCGGAAGTGAATTTATTTAAGAAAACGGGGCGCGCGTATTTATTTATTTATTTTGGATATAAAAAAGGTGTGATCGAGTTTTAACAAAAGGAGGCAAGTGCACCTATCGTGAGTAGTACAGGATATTCCGGGTGGAATATCGAGGTCGTATTGTTCTCGGGTCCCGTTCGATTATTTCTACTCTTCCCTGGATGGGACTATTATTTTACCGATAATTATCTTGTCGGGATATTTATATATAATAAAATGCAGAAAATGACAGAAAGAAAATGAAAGCCATAAAAAGAAAGCAAGAAGGTGGTGCTGATGAAGAGCTTAGCTCGATGGCACCGAAAAAACAAATGAACTAAAATAGACTTTAAATAAAAAGAGCTCCTAAATTTCTAATTAATTAAGGCGGAGACTTGGCCGTGGAGGTTCCACTAAAATGAGCTCACCTAGCTATAGGGCTATCGCTCACCTGAACGCTAAGACTATTCGACCGGGCTCTCGTCCGACGAAGGATTCCTCTTAACGCCCGCATTACGCTAAGAACCCCGCTATTGGGTGGGGAACCCAATCCGGTAGAGTTGGCGCGCCTCCTCTCTCGAGGGTTAGTGCGGAACTCTCTTTGCCAAGGGGTGATCTGTCCATACGCACGGCCTCTTGGCGAGCGTATGGAAAATGGAAATAGGGCCCACACATCGATATGTGGTCCTACGCGTCGTTAACACCGGGCAAACCTTAAGTACTTTTAATTAATTAGAAAAATACGACCTTTAATTATTTTAAGCTATTTTATCTGTCTCAATGCTCTTCGATACCGAGGTCTAAGAATGGTTAGCCACTCATCGGAATGGGGACGGCTTGCGAGGAAAGCAATAAAGAAAGCAGGAAAGAAAGCTGAAAATGAAAGCGATAAAATGAAAGCAGGAAAATAAAGCAGAAAATTGCAAGTCCTACTCAAACGAGTAGGACTGAAGAAAGCTGTAAATTGCGAGTCCCGGAGCAAATGCGTGGGCGGGAGAAATGAAAGCAGTAAAACGCACACACGCAAGTCCTACTCAAATGAGTAGGAGAAAATAAATACGGGTCCTACTCAAACGAGTAGGACAAAATAAATGCAACGCACGCACACTCTCTCTCGACATAAATGAAAACACACACACTCTACATGAATAAAAACCAGCCATTAAACTCAAGTGAGTAGGCGGAAAAAAAGGAAAATTACAAACTCACGCACTCTACAGAAAGTAAAATAAGCGAGCAACATTTAACTCTTAACGAGTAGGCGGAAATAAATGCGCACAAGTACAGAAAAGAATAAAAAAAACTAAGTTGTCTAAAAATGAAAACAACTGCATTTCTACCGCTAGAATGCGGTAGAAATGCATAAAAAGAGAAAAAAAAATTAAACGGGAAGAAAGTTTTGCAAATAAACGCAAAAATGCAAGTTATCGAAAAATAAAAACAAATACATTTCTACCGCTAGAATGCGGTAGAAATGCATAAAAAGAGAACGAAAAAAATTAAATAAGGAAAAAGTTTTAAATGAAAATCAAAGTGCGTGAAAAATTAAAACGACTAAATTTCCATTCTTATGATTTTATAGAAATGCTAGAAAAGTGATAATAAAGTTAAAAGGAGTAAAAAGTTTTACGGATAAAAATGAACAAAACTAGCGAAAAGATAAAAAAAACACTTTTAAAACGTTTTTATAAACTCATAAGGATGGACATGATATGAACGGAAAATGCTAACCTATGAAAATTATGAAAGCAATAAAACTAATTTAAACTCATACACACACACACACATATGAAGAAGAATGAAAAAACTAAGTTAAAACAAGGAAGAAAGATAAGATTGCATAGGGGAGATTTGCATTAATCAATTCCAAAGTCATGTTGAGAGAAGAAAATAAAACACATTTTATTAAATAGAAGTACGAGTTACAAAGATACAAAAATAAAACTAAGGAGAGGGGGAGAAATATCTCTTACATAACCCTTTGAAGCATTTTGGCAGCACAACCCTATACAAAATGGAACCCAAAAGGGGAACAGAAATCCAGAGCAGAAGACTGGAATTTATAGAAAAAATTTACATGGGTCACGCCCTTGGTCACGGGCGTGACAGGGGGCGTGACAGTACTATTTGAGAAGGCGGCCGGCGATTTGACGGGAAAGTTGACTTTGGCTGGACACGTGTCGGTCTCGCAGTGGTCACGCCCTTAGTCACGGGCGTGACAGGAGGCATGACAGGCAGGTGGATCTGGGCACGGTGCGCGCCGAAAGTCTTCGGGCAGGTCTTGTCGGCCAGGCGCAGTGGTCACGCCCCAGGTCACGGGCGTGACTCTGGGCGTGTCAGCTGGTGTCGACACTCGACGAATGTCGAGCTGAAAGTGTCGAGTTGAAAATCGTCGAGCGGAAAGAGGTCTCACGCCCTAGGTCACAGGCGTGACTCTAGGCGTGACTGCTAGTGTCGACACTCGACGATCGTCGAGATGAAATCGTCGAGTGGAGTGAACACGGGCTTGGGTCACGCCCCGTGTCGGGTGACACGGGCGTGACCCCGAGCGTGTCAGGCTTTGCTTCTCGAAAATTGCAGGTTTCATGGTTTTTGACGTGTCACGCCCTGGTCACGGGCGTGACCAATTTGTCACGGGTGTGACATGTCAATTTTTGGCAGATTTTGATTTTTTTCTGAAAAATAAAATAAAATAAGTTAGTATAATATTTACAAAAACAGGAGCATTTTATTGAATAAAAATAAATAAAAATGACAAAAATAAATGAAAACAACTAAATTAATGTACACAAAAATAGGCATATTTACAATTCATCATTAGTCTATAAGACTAAGCCCTATCGTCCCCCACCCCTTCCCCCATGCTCCTAGGCACCGAGCGGGGAGGAAGAAAGGAAAAGACGTGAAAGTGGAGAGAAATCAAAAATAGGTGACAGGGGGACCTAGCTAGCAATTTATAATCAGGTTGTAATAGGTAAAGTAAGAAAAGAATTTAACCTTCACTTATGTGAGTACACATAAGCCAAGGGATCTTCTACAAGGCTCCCATCGTATAAAATGTCCCATACCACTTTATACGTTGGGGTGTCGGCTATCACAAGCAGTATATAAATATTGAAATAACCTTAATTTATAAACTTGCCCACACAAGCTTATAGACCAAGGGGTCGTTTTGCAGGGCCTATTGTATAAGCATCCTATACCACTTATACAATAGGTGTCAGGGTTAAATGAATCGATTATGCTATGACATGCAAGTGGGTATGATGGAACATGCAAGTGCAACACACACACCCGACTCTGTGCACACAGACCTTTAGTTCCCCCTTTTAGAGCTGTTACCTCCCAGGATACCTCCATAGTGGTAGACGGAAGCGGTGGGTTGGGCCTCACCCACCTCAAAACTAGTAATAGCACTACTGGTCTGACCTATCGTACGCCTCAACGCTTGGTGCACTAAGCGGACTACCGCGTACTCTTGCCGACTGGACCGCCGGACTTAAGTTTGGCGAAGTGTTAAACCACACTTGCCGAGTAATCGTATTGGCATCGGTGCAACAACTAACCCATACCGAAGATCCACCACCTTAACTTTCTTTCCTTTCATGCACATGCAAGTTTATCGTATCAGTACCGAGCCAAAGCTCCCCGGACCATCCCGTCCGTCACAAATATCAACCGAGCCAAAGCTCCCCGGACCATCCCGTCCATCACAAATATCAACCAAGCCAAAGCTCGCCGGACCAAAACGTCCGTCTCTAATATCAACCGAGCCAAAGCTCGTCGGACCAAAACGTCTGTCCCTTAACCATCCAAGCCGAAGCTTCCAACTATCTTCATGTGCTATATGTTTTCGTGAAATGTGCAATCCCTAATTACTAAGTTACTCTTTTTAGCTTGTTAGTTCAGTTTACGTTAACCCAGGGCTGCCCCTGGTATTCCCTTGTGAAGTGCTCTCAAGGGGCACTAGGAACTATGTTGGGATTACGCCCAATGTTCCCTTTCGCAAGGTACTTATTATTATTATTGGTTGATTCCCTTACCCATTACCTTCTCATATTGCGATAGGCTAATCCTATGGTAGTTTATACCTTTCACTCTTGCGGGAACAACGATCTTTCGTCGAACTCACGTACCTTCTAACACACATCAACACGATTCCCACCACTCCTTAGAACTTTCTATGGTGACTCATCTACTTTCATTCAAACAATTCAACACGACTAACTCTACACTATTCCAACTCTTATCCTAATACAACTTTTCCCCAAATTACTATTTGCAGACCAACCTATTCTAAGTGATGTTCATGATAGGATGTCCTTCAAGTTTTCATCCGAATGACCTAGGTTATTACTGGAGTCCTATCATGACATAAATGATTTAATTCCAGAATATCGTATTTTCCTCAATTAATCTTCTATTTAAATAATTTCTTAAAAGAGCCAATTATTATCAAGTTGATCATGAAGTATACATTTTAGACATGATTAATGTTTCATAAATTCATGATAATATTCCATATATCTAAAAGTGACAATTTCCAAATTTGACATTTTCTACAAACATTTAAGGGTCCCAAAATTATTTTAGCAGTAATTCCCATATTCCAAGATTTGTAAGTCAACTAGTTGAAATTATCATCCAAATAAATTGAGTTAAATATATTACACTATTACAGTCCTAAAATTATCACTGGCCAACTTTCGTGATTTTTCACAGAATATTTAATTCTAAATAAATTCAATACAAAAATTTACAAAGGGCATAATTGTGAATCAAGTACTATGAATATACTTCAAAAATTCCTTATTAATTTCCTAACAGTAGATATCATCCTAAAATCATCAGTGGCCAACATTCACATTTTTACAAGTTAAATTATTCTTTAAATGATTTATTTACCAAGTATGGCCTTTACAAAATTTATGAAGGAAGCAACATATAAAATCTTTTAAAACGTATAATAAAATTCAGAGACCTTTATTTAGGTCAAAAAACCTCTACTGACCAAATTTTACTAGATTCCATTTAAATCAAATGATCAAATTAAATCAAATACTAAATTGGACACTTTGATATTTAACACAGGAACTACCATGAATATAATCTATAAAATTCCACTAAAAATATCTAGGGGTTCAACTCACCCTAAGATTTATTCTACCCCATCTTCACAATTTTTAGAGGATGTTAAGTTACTTGTTTTGACCTAGTAGTGCTTCTACCCTAAAACTAGAGTTTGACTTTTGAGGTACTTAACTACTTAAAAATTCCCTAACATTTCAACCAGATGCTTAAATATATCTAAGCTAACTCTCTACTGAATTACAAGGCCACATAAGGGCATTGGCCCCTTATGTCCTTCACAACCCCCTAAAGGTCCTTCCTTAGGGTGTGAACTTGGGTCCAAGGGGAAGTCAACCCTAATTCATCTATCTTTCCCAAAGAGGGGAGGGTACTTAAGGTAATACTAAGTCAGTGGTCCAAAAAGGGCTGTGCATTCAATATTTCATTTTTTTTTCTTTTTGGTTATAAGCACACCAAGCCCTTTACAACCCAACACATGCAAGGGGGTTTACCTAACTTGCTGTGGTCCATATGGGCTGAACATTTAACCATGCCTAAATAATGCCCCATGGACATGGCACCAAAAATTGGGGCCTTTTGGATTTGAACTACTCCAAAAATCACCTAAACAAGCCTAGGGGTATTTTAGTAATTTCACCATAATTTTAATTCCAATTAGTCCCATTTTTGGGCAGGGCCTACTTATGCCATAAACCAGTTACTTCCCAAAATTCCAGGTCATTTGAGCCTCTGGATGGGCTTGGTCATCTCTTTCAATTTCTGCATTTTTGTTATTTGCAGCCCAAGACCATTCACCTTTTCAGATCTTGCAAGTGAGATATCTCAACATACATAGGGATAAATTGTCTAATCTTTCTACCATAGGTCTAATATACTCCTAAGGGCAGGCAACCAAAATTTGGGGCATTTTGGAGTTGATATGCTCCAAAAATCAATAAAATGTAATTTATCAAATTCTGACTAAAACTATAGAATTAGTTTCCCCCAAAATTTCCATTTTTGGGGAGGGCCTAGATATGCTTAATTAAGCCACATGCCCAAAATTTTAGTCCATTTGGACTTAGGGTTTGGGCAGGTCACTCATTTTATTTTCTGACCTACCCTAGGACCAGCCCTAGGAAAACGGCTCTATAGGGCAGTAGACTTAACCAAAATTTATGTGTAACATATTAAATTAAAGGTAACTTCAATACCTAAAATTTTAATTTTGAATACATTTTATGAAAAAGGATGTAGATGCCCTAAATATTGGCATGCAAAAATCGGATTATAGGAGACAGGAAATACACTATTCATGTACTTAAATAAATCCAGGATTTATAATATTGCATGGCACTAATCCTAAAGCAATCGGATGGCTGCTTCTTTTCTTCTCCAAATCGCCTGGAATCCAGCCCGAACTTTATGGGAGCTTTCCCGACGGCTACCGGCGGCGCTTCCCCTGGCAAACTTCTCCTCCCCCCTCACGGTGGTGGGGGCAACCTTTTGCCGGCAGCTAGGGCGGCGGAAAGTGGCGACGCCACCTCACCCGAAAACTTCCAAACACCATTAATGGTGGAAAAGAAGAACTGGGTTCGGGCTCATTCGAGCCTAAACCCTACCCTAAATATTCCTAAGATCTAGGCATGAAGAGAGAGGTGAGGGAGGACCTTCCCGGCGGCCTTGCGACGTGAGGAGCGGCGGAGAACCATTGCAGCGGCAGCGCTGATCCTTGGTTTTACGGTCCAGCTCGGGTTCAACTCCAAGGTTCGGTTTCTCTCTCTCTCTGCTGCTCTCCTTGTCCTGAGGGTGATGAAGTGATGGGGGGAAAAAGTGGGGAGATGAAGTATAGGGGGGTGATAATTCCTAAGTGAGAGGTGGCGGACTCGCTTTGTTTTTGTCACCATTCATGCATGGGTGGGCCACACTCCATCCACCTCCTCCTCCATGACTCCAGGGGTCGGCCAGCCCAAGTGGGGGTTGATGGCATGGGTCCAAGTGGCTCATTCCACTAAACACCCTTAAATATACCCCTTTCTCTCTCCTAATTATTCTTTAATTTTTGAGATTCTCTCTCTCTCTCTCTCCTAGTCACTAAGTTGGCTAGTCAATCTTCTAGTCTATTGGCAGCCCACATGTTTATTTCATCCACCAAAACATGGTTAGCCCAAGTGAGTTGGGCTTGAGCTTGAGTTAGACCATTTGGGCTAGCTTGACCCAAACCTAGGCTAGGGTTGACTTAGGTCAATTTGGTCTTTGAGGTTGGCCCAAATGGGTCCTTGGTGACCCATTGGCCTCCCCTAAGGCCTAGGTAGGGTTGTCTTGGCCCTTTGGAGGTCACTTGACCCTTTGGCAGGGCACTTGACCACTTTAGGGCTAGAGTTGACTTTGGTCAACATAGCTCTTTTGGTTGTCCCCAATGGGTCCTTGGTGACCCATTGGCCTCTCACTAGGGTTATGAAGGTATGTGTGGGGCCCACTTGGCTAAGGGAACTTCAATTGGCCCTTGTGCAGGTCAGTTTGACACAATGTAGGTTAGGTTGACCCATTTAGGGTCAGAGTTGACTTTGGTCAACTTAGCCTCTTGAGTGGACCCCAATGGGTCCTAGGTGACCCATTGACCTCACTCTAGGGTTAGGTGGGCTTGGGTGGGGTCCACTTGGCTTGGGTATGGTCAATTGACCCTAAGTAGGTTAGTTTGACCCATTTAGGGTTAGGGTTGACTTGGGTCAACTTAACCCCTTTGACTGCCCTCCATGGGTCCTTAGTGCTCTAATGGATCTTACAATGGGTTGATGAGACCATGGTGGGGTCTTGAAGTCTTGTTGAAGCCCCATGGTTATCTTAAACTAAGGTTCAGGAATTTACTATTTGCAGACCATAGTGGTCTCACCGACATTCTTAAGTTTTCATGGTCTTCTTGGGCTTCCTAGGGTTTGGTCATGATGTAGTCATAGCCAAAACTAATCTTAGGGGTCTAGTTGGAAATGGGATGTTACAGTTGCGATACGAGAGTGTCTTGAGCTTTATACGATGGCGGAAGTCCGGAGCTTTCTGGGGCTTGCAGGCTATTATAGGCGTTTCGTGGAGAACTTCTTGCAGATAGCGTTACCTCTCACTACTTTGACGAGGAAGGAGCAGAAGTTCGTTTGGACGCCGGAGTGCGCGCGAGCTTTTGAGGAGTTGAAATGTCGGTTGACCACGGCGCCTGTGTTTAGTTCGCCGAGTGGGACCAAAGGTTATGATATTTATAGCGATGCTTCGGGCAGTGGTTTGGGTTGCATGCTACGGCAACATGGAAGCGTTATAGCGTATAGCTCGAGACAACTGAAAGTGAACGAGAGGAATTATCCGGTCCATGACTTGGAGTTAGCGGCCGTGATTTTTTCCTTGAAGCTGTGGAGGAACTACTTGTATGGGGTAAGGGTCGATATCTATACCGATCATAAGAGCCTGAAGTATTTGCTGGATCAGAAAGATCTGAACATGCTGCAGCGTAAGTGGATAGAGTTCCTGGGGGACTATACATTCAAGATCCACTACGTGCCTGGTAAAGGCAATGCGATTGCGGATGCGTTGAGTCGCCGGGCCCCAGCTCAAGCCAATTGGTTGTCGGTCCATGACGAGCGGTTGGTTCGGGAGTTAGAGGCGTTGGAGATCTCTTGCGTAGACAAGCAATCAAGTGTTGAAGCATTATTGAATTGGACTGAAGTCCAATATGACCTAGCTGATCGGATTCGACAGGCTTTGGATATGGAAGGCCACATGAAGCAGATCATGGTTGAAGCTCTCGATGGGTCAAATTCCTAATTCGTTGTGGACGACGGATTACTTTGGAAAGACGGTCGTCTGTGCGTCCCAAACATGGGTAATTGGCGGGTGGAATTGTTGTACGAGGTGCATCATACGGAGTACTCAATTCACCCGGGGAGCATGAAGATGTACCGCGATGTTAAAAAATTGTTTTGGTGGCCAGGACTGAAAAAGGATGTGGCGCTCTACGTGGTGAAGTGTCAAACTTGCGCCTTAGTGAAAGCGGAGTGCCAAAAGCCGGGAGGATTCTTGAAATCCTTGCCTATTCCGGAGTGGAAGTTCGACGACATTACTATGGACTTTGTGCACGGGTTGCCAAGGTCGCAAAAGGGGAACAACGCCATTTGGGTGGTCGTAGATCGTCTAATGAAGGTGTCGCATTTCATTCCGCATGGGAAGGATGATCCGGTTGAGAAATTGTCAAAGCTATATGTGGATAATATTGTACGGCTTCATGGTGTGCCCCGCAGCATCGTGAGTGACCGAGATGGGCGGTTCACATCCAATGATTGGAGGCTGGTGCATCAGATGTTGGGAACAAAGCTGAGTTTTAGCATAGCCTTTCATCCGCAAACGGATGGGCAGACCGAGAGGGTCAATAGGACAATGGAAGAAATGCTTTGCAAGTGTGTCCTAGACTTTGGAAAGCAATGAGAAGATCACCTATACTTGGTGGAATTCTCTTACAACAATAGCTACCAGACGAGCTTTCAAATGGCGCCCTTTGAGGCCCTTTATGATAGAAAATGTCGCACGTTGTTGTCCTGGTTGGAAACGGGTAAATCAAAGTTGTATAAGCGACTAGAGGTGGAGGATGCTACTTCTTTGGTGAAAACCATTCAGGAGAGGTTGCTAATCGCTCAGGACCGCCAGGCTAAGTACTATAATGTCAAGCACAGGAACGTGGAGTTCACTGTTGGCGATTGGGTGTACTTGAAGATCAAACCGTTCAAGGGTGTCTCGCGGGTGCGGCGCTTGAAGAAGCTAATCCCGAGGTACCTTGGACCATTTGAGGTTCTGGAGCGGATTGGCGAAGCATCATACCGGTTGAAGCTGTTAGTGGAGCTTAGTGGTCTAAATGATGTATTCCATATATCAGTGCTTCGGAAGACGGTGCAAGAGCCTACGCAAGTGATCACGGTCGATCAAGTGCTGGTTGATAGTGGGTTGACGACGAAGGTCAAGCCCGTACGTATTGAGGACTCGGAAGTCAAGCGGCTAAGCAATAAAGAGATCAGGATGGTAAAGGTCCATTGGGACAATTGCGGTTGCGAGGAGCTCTCTTGGGAGCGAGAGTAGACTATGCTTGAGGAGTACCCGGAGTTGTTTCATTCAGGTACCGTTTAAGTTTTTTGTTTCTTACCAAACTTATCCTATTTTAGGATCTTTGGTTGCAAGTGCTATGTAATTTCGAGGACGAAATTATTTTAAGAGGGGGAGAGTTGTAACGCCCCGAAACTCAAAAGAGTGACGGGAGGCGTTATGGGCCAAATTTGGAATTTGGCAGGGGGCACACGGCCTGGGACACGGGCGTGTCCCAGTGCGTGTCAGGCTCGAGTCGAAGATTTGGCCGAGAGGTCGACGAATTTTGGAGTCGACGATCATCGAGTAGCGAACACGGCCTGAGGCACAGGCGTGTCGAGCTCGTGTTGACGATCGGCCCGGGAAGTTGACATTTTCGCTCGACAATGTGTCGAGACAGGGAATACGGCCTAGGACACGGGCGTGTCCAGGGCCGTATCGTGTGGTCGACGAACTACGCTCGACGAATTGTCGAGACAGTGAACACGGCCTGAAGCCCAGGCATGTTCAGGTTTGACACGGGCATGTCAAATAGGACACGGGCATGTCCAAGACCCTTGTGAGTCTCGGGTTGGTGTTGGTCCTGTATTGATGGGGGAACACGCCGGGGAACACGGGCGTGTACTGGCTGACACGGGTGTGTCAGGTCGAACACTAGCATGTTGGATGCCCGTGTGTTTTTCGAGATGCATCGATTTTGACGGCGAATGAGGGACACAGCCCTGGACACGGGCGTGTCGCAGGTCGTGTTCGGCCCAGGTTTTACATTTCAGCAACGGATCGTAGTCGATCGTTTCCTTATTTTGGGATCCGACGGTTGGGGGTTGTTTCTACTGGGATATACCCGGGATTGGGCCTTTGAAACCCTCATTTCACTTGAGTTGTTATCTTTCTAAGTCTAGAGAGAGGGGAGAGCAAAGGAGGAAGAAGAAGCCTAGATCCGGTCACCGGTGGAGCTTCGGAGCTCCAAATCGCGAACCGACTTCGGATCTACGGAGGCAAGGAGAGTGCGGTGCTTTTCATCCGCTTACATTTCCATGGCGCCAAGGAAGAATGCTAGTGTAACGATTCTCTACTTGATCATGTGAAGCTCTACTTCTTCTACATAGGGAATGCCGCTCTCGCGAGTTTCCGGTGAGTTTGAGGCGTTCCTTCAGGTAGACATGAATAGTCCCTGTTGTGTACATGTAGAGTTCATAATCGAGAACGGATATAGGCATGATGTGTTAAGACTACCCGGACAAGTTGGTCTGGATCGGTGATGTTGCATTGCATAAATGGCCGGAGAAGACTCCGTGCGAATGTTTGTTTTTCGGGTTTTCTACGTGGTAGATTGCAACAGGGAGCCTTGGGGATTAACTTCAAGGTGCACCCGGAAAACTGGGCAGATGCGTGATTCTGCCAACATAGTGGTCGGGGAGCCAACCTGAACATAACTGGGTTAAGTGATTGTATGGGAGATATGGGACTCGGGGAAGCTTGACCCGCGCAGACGACTTAATTGACGTTGCGGTGTGAGCAACGGGTCAGGTGGAACCGTACCCAATCTATGTCATTCGGTTAAAGAGACCTAAAGTTACTTGGCACTTACCGTTGGCATAGATGGAGGTCTTAGGTAGTGGACAGAAAGACCAGATGCTCACGAGATATTGTCGTCCTGGGGGCGGTGGTGAGTCGGTGGGATTTGACCGTGATCACTGAGAATGTGCCCTGAGTGCACGGGGCGTGTAGCCATGCGTGCCAATGCCTGTGATGCAATGTATATATCTATACTGCTTGGTTATGCTAATAAACTGCAGGGAAGGAGCATCGCCGCCCCGAATTGGGGGCGGGATCGTTATAATTTGGTCAACATTGCTGACTGTTGCTTTGGTTTGCCACCGTTGCAGTGGATTGTGCTTGCAGGTGCTGCGGAGCCGAGCGGTAAATAGCGGGCTAAAGCCCAAGTTGCTGAGTCGGCCCTCGAAGGCCCAATTTTGAGTGTTTTCTTTTTTTCATGTATGGTCGGCATGCATGTCGAGATTTGAAAAACATGTAATTTGAGGAAAACAATTGGAAGGCCATAAGGCCTATACTTGTGTATTTGTACTGTTGAAGTATTAGACCGGGCAGCCTTGCGGTCTTGTCTGGCGGTTTGTTGACCGAGCGGTCTGGCGGTCTCCTCTGGTGCTTGGAGACCGGGCAGTCTGTCGGACTCTCAGTGCGGCCTGTTCTTATCCTGCTGGAGGTGCCGTGCGGTTAACCCATCTGACTAACCGCACGGCCTGTGCGGTATCCTTTATTTCTAGCCGCTCTTCCTGTAAATGTTTAGTCCCACATTGTTTGTTTATACTCTCTCATATCTCCTCCATTCTATATAAGGGAGGTCATACCTTTGTAAATGACATCTTTTTTGGATAATAAAATTTCAATTATTCAAAAGTCTATCCGTTTGTTCTTTCTTATTCGCTACTTTCTACATGGTATCAGATCACACGGTCGTTTCCTCCTGATTGTGTGCGCTCTCTGATTCTCGCGGATTGTTTTCCGCTTTCCGCGACCTGTCTCGCGGCTTGCCTTCTCTTCTGTTCGCGCGACTTGTTTCTGTCCGCTGCACTGCTCGCGCGGCTTGCTACTCCTTGGTTCTCTTCTCCTGCTGCTCTTCGTCGCCGCGGCCTGTTTCGTTGTCACCGCCGACTTCCTAGTCATTGCGGCTTGTTTCTATTCGCCCGGCCTGCGCCTTGTTGTGGTCGCTGCCTCTTGCCTCCTCTTCTCTTCTGTTCGCCCGGCCTTTTTCAGTCCGCGTGACCTCTTCCACGCTGTGCCTTTGACTGCTTTCTAGCCGCTTGTGTTCGCGCAGCTTCTTCCTTTTCTATCTGCTGCGGTTTCTTGCTGTGTTCTATGACTACTTCCGGTCTCACCACTACTCCTGCAGCTCCTTCTCCTCCTCCTCCTTCGGGCAACCTTGGCACCCTTTCTAAGCTGGTTGGCTCCAACTATCCCGATTGGAGCGTTTCTTTCACTTTTCTCCTTTGATCTCAATGCAAGCGTCATCACCTCACCGATGACCCTCCTCCTCGTACCTCTCCTGAGTTTGATGACTGGGATGCGAGTGATGCTCTTGTCCGCACCTGGCTGGCCAACAGCCTTTCTGATGAGTGCCTTCCCGTCATTCGTCATGATGAGACGGTCAAGGCAGCCTGGCTTCACCTTGCTGCTCTCTATTCGAAGGGGGGCCAGACGTTCCACATTTATACTCTATATGTGGACCTCTTCGCCCGCCCTTCTATGTCTCCTGCTGCGGCTTATCAGCAGGTTCAGGCTCTTGGTGCTGAAATCCTCCAGAATCGTCCCTTCTCCGCGGACTTGGCCGAACAGCACAAACACTTCCAGGAACTCCTGGTTGTTTGTTATCTCCTTCGTCTTCCCGATTCTTATGACATGATCCGCCAGCAGATCTTGGGTGAGGCAGAATCTCCTACTTTGGATGCCACTGCGGCTCGCATTGCCGCTGTTACTTCACTTCTCCAGCGGCCTCTGTTGGCCTCCCCCCCTTCCCAGGACTCCTTTGCTCACCAGGCTCAGAGGGGGGACCAAGTGGCCGCGGCCACTCCGACGGAAGGGGTTCATCCCGGTTCCTCTGCTCTCACTGTGGCCGTACCGGCCATTCTGTTGACCGCTGCTGGCAGAAACATCCTCATCTTCGCCCTTCCGGTGATGCTCCTTCTTCGGCCTCCGCCTCTTCTCGGTCGTCTGCCTCTGTGGCCACGACGTCAGGTAGTGCCCACGTCGTTACCCAAGGTAAATGGCTGATTGACTCAGGTGCTACAAATCATATGACGGGCAACCCTCATTGCTTCTCCCGTCTTGAGACACATGACCGCTTACCCCCGGTTCGTGTGGCGGATGGTTCCCCGTCCCCGGTTCATGGGACGGGCATGGTTCAACTCACCCCATCGCTTTGCTTGGAGGACACCATTTATGTCCCGAAGTTCCCGTGCAATTTGTTATCAGTTACTACTTTATGCCGGCAACTTCAGTGCTCCGTCTTATTCACTCCCACTACTTGTTCTTTTCAGGACCCGAGGTCCCAGCGGACGATTGCTACTGGGACTGAGAGCGGCGACCTCTACTTCCTCGACGATGTTTCCGCTCTATCCGCCTACTCCTCCTCCACAGATCTTCTTCAATGGCACCTTCGCCTTGGACATCCTCCTCCTTGGATTCTTCGTCAGCTTCTGCCCCACTTACCTCCTGCCAGTTCTCCGCTCAACTGTGATGCGTGTCAGCTTGGCAAACATCATCGCTCCTCCTTCCCACCGAAGCAAGGTCGTGGCTCCTCTCGCCCGTTTGATCTTATTCATTCTGATGTATGGGGTCCTGCTACTAACCTCACTGTTGGTCGGGGCAGTTCCTATTTTGTCACTTTATAGATGATTTTTCTCGCTATACCTGGGTGTATCTGTTAAAGGATCGCTCTGAACTCTTTTCTGTTTGGCAATCATTTTATTTTATGATTCAGACTCAATTTGCTCTTTCTATTAATGTTCTACGTTCTGATAATGTCAAGGAATATCTGAGTCATGCGTTCTCCTCTTTCTTTCACCAACATGGCCTGCTTCATCAAACGACTTGTGTTTACACCTCCCAGCAGAATGGGGTGGCGGAGCATAAAAACCGTCACCTGCTTGATGTTGCTCGTACTCTCATGACGCAGATGCACGTCCCTCACTCCTACTAGGGCTACGTTGTGCTCCTCGCCTGCTACCACATCAATCGCCTTCCATCAACCGTTCTCCACGGCCAGACCCCCTTCTCCATTCTCTACCCCCACAAGGCACCCTTTCCTCTCCCCCTCCGTGTCTTTGGCTGTACGGCCTTTGTTCACGCTCCCTCCGCTACCCGCGACAAGCTTTCCCCCCGTTCCACCAAGTGTGTCTTTTTGGGGTACTCTACCACTCAAAAAGGCTATTGCTGCTTTGACCCCCTTCTCCGCAAGTAGTTTGTCTCCGCGGATGTGACTTTTTTCGAGAATGCTTCCTATTTCTCTCCTACCTCTCCTCTTCCTTCTGATGTCTCCGTTCCTTCCACGCCTCTCGACGTGTTCCCACCTTCATCTCTTCCTACACCGACTCCTTCCCAATCCATCTCCCCACCCACCCCTCCACCCTCCTCTCCGCCGCCGTCTCTCTAGTCCCGGGCCAGCCTTCTCCGCCACGGACGCTCCGGTCGCTGACGCTCCCGTCGACCTGGATCTCCCCATTGCTCTTCGCAAAGGGGTGCGGGCGTGTACTCAACACCCGCTTGCAGCAGTTGTTTCCTATGATCGGCTTTCTCCTTCTCACAGGTGTTTTGCCTTGGCTATCTCTGCTACTTCTACTCCCCGCACCTACCAAGAGGCTCTTGCTCTCCATCATTGGAAGTCTGCCATGGATGAGGAGATGGCTACTCTTACTGAACGGGGTAGCTGGACCCTTGTTCCTCCTCCCGTGGGCACTGATGTGGTTGGCTGTCACTGGGTCTTCGTTGTGAAATTTCGCCCCGACGGCACTGTGGATCGCTACAAGGCCCGGCTGGTGGCCAAGGGCTTCACTCAGACTTACAGCATTGATTACTTTGATACCTTTTCTCCGGTTGCTCGCCTCAGCACCATCCGGGTTCTCCTTTCTGTGGCTGTTAACCGGGATTGGGCTATTTCCCAGCTTGATGTGAAGAATGCCTTTCTCTATGGCGATCTTCAGGAGGACGTCTACATGGAGCAACCTCCTGAGTATGTTGCTCAGGGGGAGACACACGTATGTCATTTGAAGAAGGCCATTTATGGCCTAAAGCAGAGCCCTCGGGCATGGTTCGACAAATTCAGTGGTATTGTGGCTACTATCGGCTTTAGAAGGAGTTCGGCCGATCACTCCTTATTCATTCGCAAAACGGCCTCGGGACTGGTGGTTTGGCAGTATATGTGGATGATATTCTTCTTGCGGGTGATGACCGAGATGGGGTGGACTTGACGAAGAAGCACCTCCGTCAGCACTTGGTCACGAAGGATATGGGCTCCCTGAAATACGTTTTGGGGATAGAAATCTCTCGAAAAGCTGACTCGTTGGTTCTCTCCCAACGGAAGTATGCCCTTGATCTTCTACAAGAGGCAGGATTGACAGGTGCCAAACCGGCTCGGTTTCCCATGGCCATTGGAGAAGACAAAACATGGACGGATGACTCGCATCTTCTATCTGATGTCACAAGGTACAGACATTTGGTGGGCAAACTCATCTATCTCACGGTGACTAGACCCGACATCGCCTATGTTGTAGGCAAGGTCAGTCAGTTTATGCAAGCTCCCAGGGAGTGCCACTTTCAGTCTGCCGTGAAGATTTTAGAGTATATCAAAGCAGCACCAGGCAAAGGGTTACTCTTTCAGAAAAATGGTCATCTGAGGTTTGAGGCCTACTCAGATTCAAGTTACGCGGATGACAAAGGCGATCGTAAGTCCACATCAGGTTTTTGTACCTTTGTTGGAGGTAATCTTGTGAGTTGGAAGAGCAAGAAACAGTCTGTTGTCTCCAGATCCAGTGCAGAAGCAGAATACCGGAGTATGGCGTCAACCACGTGTGAGTTAAAATGGTTGCGGGCTCTCATGCTTGACCTAGGCGAGGTATATGACTATCCTCTCCCTATGTTCTGTGACAACAAGGCCGCCATATACATATCCAGGAATCCGGTCTTCCATGAGAGAACAAAGCATATAGAGGTGGACTGTCACTTCATTCGGGAAGAGATTTTGAAGAAGCAGATTTGTACTCCATTTGTCACCTCCGACAAGGAATTGACAGATATCTTCACCAAGCCGGTCTCTACTTCCTTCTTCCACATTTGTGACAAGTTGGGCATGATTGATATCTATGCTCCAGCTTGAGGGGGAGTGTTGAAGTATTAGACCGGGCGGCCTTGCGGTCTTATCTGGCGGTTTGTTGACCGAGCGGTCTGGCGGTCTCCTCTGGTGCTTGGAGACCGGGCGGTCTGTCGGACTCTCCGTGCGGCATGTTCTTATCCTGCTGGAGGTGCCGTGTGGTTAACCCATCTGACTAACCGCGCGGCCTGTGCGGTCTCCTTTATTTCTAGCCGCTCTTCCTGTAAATGTTTAGTCCCACATTGTTTGTTTATACTCTCTCATATCTCCTCCATTCTATATAAGGGAGGTCATACCTTTGTAAATGACATCTTTTTTGGATAATAAAATTTCAATTATTCAAAAGTCTATCCGTTTGTTCTTTCTTATTCGCTACTTTCTACATGTACTTCATTCCATTTGGCTTATTAGTAGACATTCATGCAAGTGTTGGGTTCTTTATTAATGCAACAATTTTAATTGCTTTCGCTAGAATGCTCTGTGTAGAACGTTGTTATTGGTTGGATGGTTTCCATTGAGTAACCACCCAATCTGTCTGTGGTATATGGAGTCGGACCCCGGCCGTACATACTGCTATATGTTATGCGACGGATAGGGGGTGTTACACCTCACGCCCTCCAGGACCGTGAATCGCTCCTCCGCCTCAGCCTTGTCCTCGTCCACCCTGTCGCAAACCTCATGCAGCATCAGGGAGTGCTTCTGGAATAACCGGGTCATTCGCCTCTTTATCTCCTCGGCATCCTGCGGGTGGCCCAGGTATTCTGAGATACGGTCTGCGGAAGGGGAGGCGAGTACCCGTCACTGATGTCGACGTCAGAGGATGAGATCTCATTGAAGCCTGCAGAAATAGGAAAGGTTAGAAAAAGCAGGTGGACGATCATAAGCAGGAGAGTGCACAAACTTACACGGGGTCGGCACGTCCCCCGCGCAGGTATGCGGGCGGGAAGTACCTGGCTGGCCCTTGAAGTGACTTCCTTCAAGGGCCACAGACGACTTTCCCCGTCCAGAGAAGGTTGGCAACTGAGGGACCTGCGGGGGTAGGTCGGCAGCCCCTGGGATAGAAGCAGCAACGAGGGATCAGGTAAGGAGAGAACAAACAAGAAAGTGGGAATGGACTCAAGGACGCACCGGTAGACGATAAAGGAGCAGTCAGGACCGCGGGAAGTGCAGATCCCACAATCGAGGGGCTGGCGACCCGCTCGGTTACCCACGGGGAGGAGTGCCTCGGCTTCATTCCCCTACCTTCGTCATAGCGAGGCTCCTCCTATGAAGAAGGAGAAATCAAAATTGGAATGACAATAATATCAGGCAACCGACCCTCGTACCTCATGGATGGACTCGACACTGGCCACCAGACTTGATGCGGGGGGATCGTTCGTGGGAGATCGCCTGATCATCTTCGCCTTCTTTGCCCTGAAGGCTGGATTGAGCGACCCTCACGCTAGCCAGGGAGCGGCATCGATGACCTGCACCTGCGTTCTCTCCCTCGTAGCCGCTAGGAGAGCACACATTTCTTCTGATATGGGCCTTGCTCAGCTACAGTAGTTCATAAGGAATGAAAACAGAAGGACAGAGTGTTTTCCCTTGATCCTGGTGGTGTATTAATAAAATATTGGTGGGACCCACCAAAAGATTTATTCCAGATTAACAAGCACTCACCGAACACTTGGGGTTGAGGATTCTTTTCGAGCTTTACAAAGATAAAAAAGAGCGGAGATTGTGTACAACCTAGTGTTCGCCGAGTGGGTCCAACAAGGGAGAAGAGGGGCCCTCAATGTGAGCCGACCTGCATCTGCCAGGCGGGCGAGCGAGCCAGGCGAGCCGACCCGCATCTGCCAGGCGGGTGAGTGAGCCAGGCAAGCTTGCCCGCATATGCTAGGAGGGCGAGCGAGGCAGTACAGCTGGCCCTCATCAGTTCAATAGGCGGGCGATTCCAGGGGAACCTGACATGCTTCCGCCACACAGGCGGGCGAACAGTACGAGCCAGCTCGCCAGCCCGCGCTCGCCTAAGTGGCCATCCTACCAAGATTGTTAGCCCCCTCTGTGTAAGGGGCAGGCGAGCCGCAGGACCCCAGCTCGTACTCGCCTAAAGAGAGACGAATTGCGAGAGCCAGACCACATCCACCCAGTTGAGTAGCGAGCTGGTCCCAATTTCCCCTATGAGTGGGGTGCAAATATCATGTGGTTAACATAATTTGATCCGCCAAATATCATAAAGTCTGCGTTTAGCTCGTCAGAACAGCGGAGTGTCACTATTAGCAATCCTCCTTTTGGATACATATAACCGTTTAGAACAACGGAGTTGCGCTATTTGTAGGTCATGCCTAGAAATCTATAAATAGACCTAAGGGGGTACCTCAAAAAGCAAGTTTTCCAATTCTCTAATTCCCAGATCTTCTTGCTCTTTCTGAGGTGCCCTTATCTCAACACTGGCTAAGGAGGCGAAGCGCTCTAAGATCTTCCGGGTGTGTAGTGGGATCTCCGTGTTGGAGCCTTGAGTCAGTTTTGAGCCCTAAGTCTTTTGCAAGCCAAGCTTGCTAGGCAAAGTAAGTGTGCGGTCACCCTTTTCCCAAGGGTTCGGACTCCACAGAATTCGGTTCCCTATTTCAACAATGACAAGTGTTGAAGCGAGGATTCACCTCTTCTTCTTGATAACACCAGGTACAGACAACTAGTGAGAAAACTCATCTATCTGACTGTAGCAAAGCCAGATATCTATTATGTTGTTGGCAGAGTTAGTGTTTTTATGCAGTCTTCCAGAGACTGTAATCTTTATTCAGCCCTGAAGATTCTAGAATATGTGAAAGGTTCTCCAGAGAAGGGATTACTATTTCAGAAGAATAACAATCTGAGGATTGAAACCTACTCTAATGATAACTTTGCTGACAATAAAGAAAATAAAAAATCTACATGTACTTTTGCACCTTTATGGGAGGAAATCTGGTTAGCTGGAAAAACAAGAAATAATTGGTTTTGTCTAGATCAAGTGTTGAAGCTAAATGTAGAAGCATGACTTCGACAACTTGTGAGTTGAAATGGTTACATTGACTTATGCTTGTCTTAGTGGAAGTCTATGATCATCCTCTATCAATATTCTGTGACGACAAAATCGCTATATACATATCGAAGAATCCAGTTTTTCATGAGAAGACAAAATATATTGAAGTTGACTGTCACTATATCAAAGAAGAAATATTGAAGAATCAAATCTGCACTCCGTTTGTCACTTCCGACAAAAACATGCAGATATTTTTATCAAACCAATATCCACATCTCTTTCAAACGTCTATGACAAGCTGGGCATGATTGACATATATGATTCAAATTGAGAGAGAGTGTTAGAACGCATATGATCTTGGCGAACTGGCAGACTGATGGTCTACCCTTGCAGTCCGGTCTTAATGGTTTGATAGACTGCTTTGGTGGTCTGGTTCTTGCGGTTTGGCAGACTGCCTCAGCGGTCTGGTTCTGGCGGTCTAGCCGTGACGATTTGGCAGAATGCTCTAGTAGACTAGTCTGGCAGTTTGGATGTCTTGAGGACCAGTGTGACTGCGTGTTTGATAGAGCAAGAGAAGCATGATGAAGGTCTAACCGCTATTGCGGTCTGGCAGTCAGAAGATTGAAGTTGTTGCGGTCTGGCGATTAGAGTTCATTTACCGCTTCTGTTACTCATGGTGGTCAACAGCGGTCTGTGGATTAGAGACCGGAAGATACTTCACAAATAGTCGATGCTACTGGGCAGTTAGCTTGTGTAACACCCCAAATTTCTTAAAGCAGGAAATGATTCTCTAGAGGTTATCGCCCGGTAGTAGCTAGTTATTGTGCGGTGGTTATGTGACGGATGGGGGTGTTACAGCTTGTCTAACCACACAACTTGCTGCTGTCTGTAAATATCTATTTGCGTAGTTCGTATGTTGTATTCCCTATTTATCTCCCCTCCCCTATAAATAGAGGGTCATATCGATGTAATTTTAAGTTTTTGGGCAATGAAAAATCTGTTATTTAGATTTTTCATGCAATATAAACCGTATACTTAGTTTTGTTAAATTTCCCTTGACATGTCGTCCGACATCTCTATTTTAGGGAACAATTGTACATTTTTGTGCGGATATCGTCCGACATGGCCGACATGTCGGTCAACATAAACGTTTCATGGGAAAAAGACACATTTATGATATTGTTTTGCAAAAAATCATTTTGGAATATACCCGCTGATATATCAACTATGGACCAATATATCCGCCGATGTTCACCAATATATTGATCGATATATCTCAGTAGTATATCGTTTGAATTTTTAAAATTATTTTATTTAGCATCTATGATTTAATAGATAACAAAAAGAAATCGTTTTGTAGATTGTTCTGTGTTATAGCTCTCGACTATTTTCTTGCTTCCGCTAGCTTCCTTTCCTGTGCTCGTGCGTCATTGACTTTGATTCTACTTGACCATTGAATTTTGGATTGAAGGTTTATTATATTCCATCATCGTCAAAGATTTCTTGACTTCAAGCTTCATTTGACTTTCTTCCTTGCTGTTACACTGTTATTACTCACGTAACATAAAATATTTATAGTAATTTAGTAGATGTAGAAATTAAATAAATATAATTTGTTAATATGTTAATATATAAAAATTTAAATATATTATATGCATATATAATTATGCATATAAATAATTAAATCTTAAAATCCGATATATGAAATATGTTTGATATATGATTAGTCATTAAAGACAATTTAAAAAACCCAAACTGATGTGTCTCTGTCCTCTGCAACATCAATGAGAGCACTTTTTATCAATCAAAGATATTTAGCTTTTAAAACTTTTCTTGTAAAATTTATCATTAGCTAAGGTAAGTTATTATATAGTATAAATTATATTTTACTATTGTTGTGGGTTGCTAAACACTCTTCTGATCTGAATGAAGTAGTTCTCTATGGGGACCTATTTTGGCCTGCCAATAGCCTCTTCAAACAATGAAGTTTTGTTGTTGGCAGACCAGTTTGAGCTACATATAGTAAAATCAAAAGACGGGATTCTGTTAGAATTACCAGTCTTGAAAAATTGTAAATAGACCCCAAAGGCACCTTTGGAGGGAGGTCTTTTTCTTTGACTTCTTCCTATGGTATTCTGGTTGGCCTCAAGTTTCCTTCAAGGTGCCCAACTCAGCATTAGTTAGGATGGGGAAGTTCTCTTCGATCTTTTGGGTGTGTGGAGTGACCTCCTCGCTACAGCTTACGGTCTATTCCTTAGTTTCAAGCCACCTGTCAAGTGCTTTTACTTGGGAGAATTAGGTGAAAGTTACCCCCTCGGTTCTGAACTCCTCTTGGAGTCAGATTTTGGTTGCAATATTTTTGGTGCGGTGAGTGTGGACCGTAGCTTGCACAAGGAAATCCTGAGTAAGTTCCATGGCTGGACGTGAAGGGCAAGGGGACAACGTGGGCGACTCGTCACCCCGGCGGGATTCATCACAATAAAGTTGTTCGAAGAGTTCAAGAGGGATATTATGGATACCATGCATCATGCTTTCACTGTGTGTGGCGAGTGCTTGACGCCTTCTGTCCTGGTGGTCGCACCCCAGTCACTAGGCGAGAACACCCCAGGTAGGAGACCTGGGAAGGAGGTGGTAGCCGAAGGCAACTAGCGAGATCTAGCCGGGCGAGAGCTATTCCCCGGCCTGGCGAGTGCAGGAATATCAAACGAGCTGATGATGCGAGATCAACCAACTCGCCCTGTAGGGGAGGAAGTACTTTTAGCGAGCTGATCGTCTCGGCCCTAGTTCTGTATTGTTTCCGGGAGCTGGAGATGTCTTACTACACCGACAGAGATGATCCCGTTCAACACTTTCAGTGCTTCGAAGATGCAGTTTCCATAAGGCAAATGTCGGATGCCTTCAAGTGTCCACCTTTCATCATTACGTTCAAGGGAAAGGCAAGGGAATGGTTCCCCCATCTTCAACCCAGTTCAATCTACTGTTTTGAGGATCTGCATCGGAGCTTCCAGTTGCAATTCTCGACGTTGAAGTAAAGGAAGAGGGGTGCAAAGTTCTTGTTCGCAGTCCAGTAAGGGCTGAAGGAGACATTGAGAATCTATGCTGACAGGTCCCAGGAGGAGGTTCTCCTAGTCCACGAGGTGATATGATATACCTTGATGATGGTCTTCACATTTGGGCTTCGTCAGGGTTTCTTCAGGATGGAGCTGAACCGAGAGCCTCCTCCCTCCTTCGATGAGTTGGAGAGAGAATCAAAGGAAATCGAGGGCTAGGCGGCGAACCTGGCATTCACCAAAAATTTGGCTAAGTTTGGGGGAGAGCAAAGCGAATGTGCAGAGATGACACAAGTAGCTGGAGGTGAGGAGAAGTGATGAACCAAGAGGGTAGGGGTTCCAAGGACAACACATGGGACAATAACAAGGTTGGGGAACCATTTAACCAGCCAGTCTGGAGGCCGCAGTGAGGGCCCGTTCAAGGCCAGGGAAGAGGATTCTGGGAACTTCAATGGAGGGCAAGGACGATTCTAACCCCCTAGGAGGAGACCGACCTATTGGCCTCTCTTACCCCCACCCTCAGCAGGCCATGGCTATCGAGCAAAGAGGAAGAGGGAATAGGAGGGAGGTTCTGGTTGGAGGAGGAATGGGCATAGTGGTGTTGCCTTATAATGATTTTCCTTAGGAAGAAGACTATGCAACTGCCATTTGCCCAGAGTTCTTCAAATTGAGGAGGGCGAGAGGCCCAACGCATCAGCAAGTGCAAATTAAAGAGATTGTAGCAGGAGGAGCAGGGGAGAAAGATAGATGTGAGGTCATGGCCATTGTGGGAATCGGATGAGAAATCAGGGCGATCCACGGGGGAGTAGGGATTGAGTTCACCCGTAAGGGGAGTCTCCAAACAATGTTTTAAAGGAGAGTTGCCTCTACCTTCCTGAACCCGCCCCTAGAGGAGAGGATTACCTTCTCATCGAAGGATATGGAAGACTATGAAGACCCATTCAGTGACGGCTTGGTGATCCAGATGGCCATAGAGAACTTCACGGTTTCCAGGATCCTGGTCGATAATGGAAGTTCGGTGAACGTAATCCTCATGAAAGCCTTTGATGAGATGAAGGTGGAAGAACCGAGGGTGCTGCCTCAGATGGACCGCTATTTGGGTTCTCCGAAGAAATGAAGGAGGTGGAAGGAGGAGGCAGACTCTACGTGACATTGGGAGGAACATCCTGGAACTGCCAGTTTGCCATTGTTGATACTCCGAGCAGTTATAACATCATCTTTGGACGTCCCCTCATCAGTGCTTTCCGATGTGTGCCCTCGTCATTTTACCAGTGCCTCAAATTCAATAGTGGGGGAGTCCATGTCTGGATCCGTGGAGACCCTAAGGTGGCAAGGTAGTGCTATGTCATGGCTGCCAACATCATTTAATTGCAAGGCGAGGCAGAAGTGTTTGACAGGGTTCTAGAAGAGCATGCCAGAGTTGTGGCAAAAGTAGAGGAGGAAGTGGTGGAGGAAGAGGTCCTCTCCCGAGGTGGGAGGATGGAGAGCATGTTGGAGGGGTAGTCCTGGCTGGAGGTGGTGGAGGAAGTAGTAGATAGGGACGTCCTTACCCAGGATAGGAGGACGGAGAAAGTGCGGGTCAGTGAAGGGCTTAGCCCAGAGCACCAGGAGAAGATCTAGGCTTGCGTCCAGTGGAATGTGGGCATCTTTGCCTGTGGTGTTGCAGACATGTCAGGCATTGATGCCGATGTGGCGTGTCATCGCATCAATCTCGACCCGGGTGCCCTCCCCATCCGCTAAAAGAGGAGATCTATAGATGACAAGCTAGAGGAGCCTATCCGGGAGGAGGTGGAGAAGCTACTGAAGGCCGGGTTTATATCAGAGATCTAGTGTCCAGGCTGGGTCTCCAATGTGGTAATGATGAAAAAGGGGATGATAGATAGAGGATGTGTGTCAATTTCTCTCTTTTAAATAAAACACATCCTAATGATTGTTACCATTTGCCTAGGAGCGACGCACTTGTAGACTCAGCCGTCGGTTTTTCTATAATGAGTTTTTTGGATGCCATTTCAAGTTATCATCAGATCAGGATGCACCCGTCAGATGTCAAAGATGTCTCCTTCATCACGAGAGATGGTTGCCACTGATACAAGATGATGTACTTTGGATTGAAGAATGCGGGTGCGACATATCATAGGATGATGGATCTAGTCTTCCGGGAGCAAATAGGATGTAACTTAGAGGTGTGTGTGGATGATTTAATGGCGAAGAGAAGGACGTGAGCTATCACCTCCAGGATCTAGAGTAAACTTTTGCCACCTTACGGAAGTTCAAGATAAGGTTGAACCCCCTTGTAGTGTGTTTTCAGAGCATGCAAGGGAAAGTTTTCAGGTCATCTTCTTACCTCGATGGGGGTGAATCCCAACCCAAATAAGGTAAATACAATACTGGAGTTGGAGTCGCCATGAAGTGCCAAAGAGATTCAGTGCCTGACGGGAAAGCTTGCAGGGCTGAGTAGGTTCCTCTCTCGGGCAATCGTGATGTGCTTCCCTTTCTTTAAAGTGTTGTGAGATAATTAGAAGTTCAAATGGTCCAGGGAGTGGGAAGAGGCCTTCCAAACCCTGAAGGATCAACTCACTAAGAGTCCACTACTCCAAGGACCAAAGGAGGGGGAAGATCTAGCTTTGTACCTCGAGGTGGGGCCGGAGGCTGTGAGCTCGATCCTGGTCTAGGAAGAAGGGAAGAATCAACTGCCAATCTACTATGTAAACATGGTCTTAAAGAAGGAAGAGCTTCGTTACCCAATCTTGGAGAAGTTAGTGTTTGCCCTAATCATCTCAGCAAAAAAGTTGAGGCCCTATTTCCAAGCACACTTAATCCTGGGGGTTACTGAAAGTATTTAATTCAAGGTTAGCTAAATCACCTAGAGGGGGGGGGGGTGAATAGGTTATTGGTCTATTTTCTAGTTCTTTTAAATATCTTCTTTACGAGTTATAACTTTTAGTTATTTTATGCTTTCAAGATATACACAACCTGCACAATGAAAATAACACAGAAAGCAAAGTGATTTAAAGTGGATCCCCAATTGGGTACATCCACTTTCCCTCCCATCTATCCAACTATCTTGTTGGACTAGGCACAAACTCCTCCAAACTTCTCCTAAGAGCTTACACCTCAGATCCCGCAGGATCTCACAGGTCACACAGACCTACCACTTAGGCACTAAGCGAAATCACAGGTCACAAAGATCTTTTACTCGGTACTAAGCCAAACCACAGGTCACAAAGACCTTTTACTTAGACACTAAGTCAAACCACACGTCACAAAGACCTTTCGCTCGACACTAAGTCGAGCCACAGGTCACAAATACCTTTCACTTAGGCACTAAGCCAAACCACAGGTCACAAAGACCTTTTACTCGGCACTATGCCAAGCCACAAGTCACAAAGACCTTTCAATTAGGCACTAAGGCAAACCACAGGTCACAAAGACCTTTCACTCGGCACTAAGATAGGCCATATGTCACAAAGACCTTTCATTCCAATCCACACTTGGATCCTACAGGATGAAAGTGGGTTGAAGTGATGATTGGCCACAAGTGAAATTTCACTGTGCTAATCTACCCGGACTGAGATAAACTCAGCCCAACCTTGACTCCAAGAAATATATTTTCTGAGTCTACTTATCTGGACTAAAAGAATACTTAGACCTAACTTCCTCTTCTCAGCACCAGGGATTTTATCGAGCTGGAACTAGAGAAGTAATTGTAGCAGATCTTGCTGCAACTTGAGTTGGGAGAATCCCAACACAACTCCTTTCTTCACAGCAACAAGGATGAAGATCTCTTTGGCCTGTGCTGGAAGTAACTTATAGATCAGCTTCTCTGCCCCTTTTTGAACTGAGTCAAGTGCTCAGCCCTATCTCCTTCTTCACAGCTCCCTACGAGAATGATCTTTAGTATTTGATGGCTGGGTCTATGAAGCACCTGCAGCAAGGGTCGGCCCAAGATGCTACCTTTTTCTCAGAAAATCCTTCTGAGCCAACTTGCTGGTGCAGATGAAAATGACACCAGCTATCTTGCTGTTGAAGATGTTTTTCCAATAGCTAACTTGCTCTCTGTCTTGTAGACTTGAGCTTCTTGTTCTTTTGCTCCACAATAATGGCGGAAAAGAAGAACTCCCTGATTGATTTTTCTCGAAGTGTGTCTTCCTCAGTACGCCTTTTTCCTTTTATTGATTTTGACCCAACGGCTCTTTAGCAGTGGGTCCCACTACTAGGATTGATGGCCGAGATTTAGCCATTCAACACATGCTTTCCATTTAATCTTGATTCAATGGCTCCTTACTGTATGTGGCCCCCAGCTCTTAATGTTGAAAATATTCCTCGGAAATTGCAGAAGATGATAACAGCTGGTCGCCAACATTTCTGGCAACATTTCTGTAACATTTGAATATTGGTTGACTTTTTGCCTTTGCTGACGTCAGCATGACTCAGCATCTATGAACTTAGATAAAAGTCCAACAACATTAGCACAGGCGTTGAGTGAGTAAGCATCACTCAACACCAAAACACTTAGACAGATTTTCTATCTCATGGCGTTGAGTGAGTAACCTTCACTCAACGCCAAACTACTTAGAATTGAAATCTATTTTTAGGAATTGGGTGATTCAGATTCACTCAACGCCAACTTGCTTTATCAGCTATCTGCTGCTTGATGTTGAGTGTGTGAGCATCACTCAACGCCAAACTCCTTAGACAAAATTCTGTCTTCATTAGGCGTTGACAACATTGAGTGAGCAACCTCCACTCAATGCGTTTTGCCTTAACCATTTTTTTGCTTAACTGTCTCAGCGCTTTCTTGTTCTCAGCTGAGACAAACATTTGTCTCAGCGGTTGTGCTGAGACCAACATTTCTCTCAGCGCTTTTACATTGAGCTTCTTAGCTGTCTCATATCACTCGATGCTTTTGCCTTAGGGAAAATCTTCCTTCTTCTCTGGCGTTGATAGTGTTGAGTGTGTCTTCATCACTCAACGTGTTTTGCCTTAGAAAGGTTTTCTGCAACTTAGGCATTGAGAGCATTGTGTGAGCACGCTTCACTCAATGCTTTTTTCCTTAGCCAATTTTCTGTGTTTGAAAACACTGGCTTAACTGTGTCAGTGTTTCTTATTCTCTGCTGAGACAAACACTTGTCTAAGTGGTTATGCTAAGACAAACACTTGTCTCAGCAGTTATGCTGAGACTAAATCTTCCTCTTAACTTTAAGCATTAACTGACTAAGCATGCCATACTCTGAACTGAGTTTGACGAATGGTGAACTGAGCTTGACGAACTCTGAACTCAGTCCGACAAATTCTTTACTGAGCTCGACGAACTCAGAATCTCAAACTGTAATCTTAGCTCGATGAATGTTGAGTTCAGCTCGACGAACTCTGAACTTAGTTCGATGAATTTTGAAGTTCGACTAAGTTCAACTCGCAGCATTTTTTGTTGTTATCTTAGCTCGACGAATGACGAGCTCAGCTCGATGAACTCTGAACTTAGTTCGATGAATTTTGAAGTTCAACTAAGTTCAACTCACAACCTTTTTGCTGTGATCTTAGCTTGACGAATGGCGAGCTCAGCTCGATGAACTCTGAACTTAGTTCGACGAATTTTGAAGTTCGACTAAGTTCAACTCATAGCCTTTTTGTTGTATGGCGTTTAGTGTGTCTTCATCACTCAACTCCTATGTACTTACACAGATTTCTGTCAGCCCACAACATAGGTAAGAGTTTACCTGACTTGGCCACTTAGTCTACTTCCTGCCTTTCCAGCATCTTCACTTTGTGACCACCCGTCACATCATTTAGACAACCTGTCTAAACATGTTCCATGAAACATCCTGCACATGATGAGCTTAAATAACATCAAATACAACTATGCTCTTAGTCTTGATGGTGATGCCTCTTCAAATCCACTCTCGGGAACATTGTGGGCAATGGACCCAACAGTAACTAATTTGACCTCCGCAATAGCTTAAAAGTGGTGGAGCCCTCAGGGATACTGACAAAGTGGTCAGTGGAACTTATCGAGTTTGATATCTCCTTTGTCCCTCACTTATCCATGAAGGAACGCGCTGTGGCAGATTTTTTTGCTGATTATGTGGTTGAGGTGGAAGATCCAGAGTCTCCCCAGCAAGTCACTTGGGAGGTCCTTGTAGATGGGGCATGAGGAAAACACTCAATTGGAGGGGGGAGGGGGGCTTGGTAAGTCCCCATGGTATGAAAATTGAGCAAGCAATCAAGATCCATTTCACTGTCACAAACAACCAGGTAGAGTATGAGGTCGTGATCATAGGGCTTCACTTAGACATGGAACTAAGCGTGTAGGATGTGAGGGGCTAACCAATTCCATGGATATGGCCTCCCAGATCTGGGGGAGTTCGAAACAATGGAGCCTACTCTTCAAGTATACCTAATGAAGGTCAAGAGACTCATCAGATCGTTCAGGACCATCTCCGTTCAACATATGCTTTGGGAGGAGAACACCTCAGTGGAACAGCTAGCCAAGTTCAGGATCAGGAAGGAGGGACCGTGATGGAATTATTCCGCCCATCCATTGAAGAGGGAGAGCTGATGGAGACTGACTGACGCCCCTCATGGATGGAACCTTTCGGGGCCTTCTTGATCGTGGGTGTGTTTCCAGAGAAGGTGTTAGACAAGAAGAGATTCAGGTATAAGATGATGTATTACTTGCTTCACGAAGGAAATTTACACCGAAAGACCCTCTCAGGGCTCCTGGCGCGGTGCGTGGCTGAAGAGGAGGTCCTTAAGATTTTGGGAGAAATCCACTCTAGCTAGTGCGGCAGTCATTCTGGGAGCAGGACCTTGGAGGGGAGGGTGTTGCAGCATGAATATTTCTGACAAACCTTGACCAAAGATGCGGCGAAGTTCACAAAGAAGTGTCAAAAAGTGCCAGCTATTTGCCACTCCAGCTTTTGCCAGACTTCAGAGCATTATAGCATCATGGTCCTTCGCGATATGGGAAATGGACTTGGTAGGGCCTTTCCCTCAAGCAAGTGGGCAAAGGAGGTTCCTCCTGGTCATGTTCGCTTACTTATCGAAGTGGTTGGAGGTTAAGGCACTGGCCAAGGTGACCTCCCAAGTAGTCAAGAACTTCGTATGTGGGGAGATCATCGGTAGACATGGGTTGCCTCTGGCGATAGGCATAAATAATGGACTGCAATTTGCCAGCAAGGAGTTCGTCAACTTTTGCGTCTAGCTGGGAATGGATCTTCGTTTTGCGTCGGTCCACCATCCCAGAAGCAATTAACAGGTGGATTCAGAAATAGATAATTGTGAATTTGCTGAAGATGGTAGAGAACCTAAAGGGTAACTAGGTGGAGTGGGTGCCGTCAGTCATTTGCTCCCTAAGAAGTACACCCAACACCACTACATGGGAGATCCCCTTTAAACTTTCTCATGGCTTTGAGGTCGTGCTGCCGGTGGAGTTCGAGGTAAAATCACCACGGGTGATTGCCATAGGAGAAGGAGATGAGGAGTGAAGTGTGGAGATCGAAGATGAGCTGTGGATCTTGCCAGACCTTGTGGAAGAACTCCACGACCTGTCATCCATTCAACAAGAGGAGGTAAAGCATCAGATGACCCGGTATTTTGATAAGTATATCCGGGTCAAGCAATTTGTAAAAGAAGATCTCATCTGTAAAAAGTTCGACGCGATCAGGAGGTCGGCGGCGGTCGGGAAGCTTAATGCCAACGAGGAGGGCCCCTATGTAGTCAGGGAGGCCCTAAAGTCAGGGGGATACCGCTTCCAAAATTTGGAGGGGGTCTCCCTCGGCCACACGTGGAGTGGAGATGATTTGAAACACTTTTATCCTTGAGCTTCAATAATGAGAATATTTATTTTCACAACATCCTTTTTTCTGTTTGTGTTCTTTTATGTGGAAATGGAATGTGGTATTGGTAGCCCCAAGCAGATCCTGCTCACTAGCCTCTCACTAGCTAGTAGAGCTGAATGTTCACTAGGTGGTAGGTTAAAATGAAAGGTTATATTGTATTGGTAGCCCCAAGCAGATCCTGCTCACTAGCATCTCACTAGCTGGTAGAGCTGAAGGTTCACTCAGTGGCAGGTTGAAATGAAAGGTTATATGGTATTGGTAGCCCCTAGCAGATCCCGCTAATCGGGCTTTCCCAAGCCGGTAGGGCTAGAACTTAACTCAGTGGCAGGTTGAAATGAAAGGTTATGTGGTATTGGCAGCCCGAGCAGATCCCACTAGCTGGGCTCTCACAAGCTGGCAGGGCTGAAGGTTCACTCGGTGGCAGGATGAAATGAAAGTTTATGTGGTATTGGAAGCCCCGAGTAGATCCCGCTAACCATACTCTCACAAACCGCTAGGGCTGAAGGTTCACTCAGTGGTAGGTTGAAATGAATGGTTATGTGGTATTGGTAGCCCCGAGCAGATCCCGCTGACCGGGCTCTCATAAGCCGGTAGGGCTGAAAATTCACTCGGTGGCAGGTTGAAATGAAAGGCTATGTGACATTGGTATCCCTGAGCAGATCCTGCTGATAGGGCTCTCACAAGCCGGCAGGACTGAATGTTCACTCGGTGGCAGGTTGAAATGAAAAGTTATGTGGTATTGGTAGCACCGAACAGATCCCGCTAACCGGGCTCTCACTAGCGGGCAAGGTTGAAGGTTCGCTCGGTGGTACGTTGCAATGAAAGGTTATGTGGTATTGGTAGTCCCGAGCAGATCTCACTGACAGGGCTCTCACTAGCCGGCAGGGCTGATGGTTCACTCGGTGGCAGGCTGAAATGAAAGGTTATATAGTATTAATATCCCTGAGCATATCCCGCTGACCGGACTCTCACTAATCTGTAAGACTAAAGTTTTTGGCTAACTTCGCGCTCCTCCTGGACGTTACTCTCCATATCCCATCTTTTCCTTACAATTGGATGTCAGTTCATGCTCTCTGCTAATAACTCAAGTGTTCTATCTCATTTACTTCTACTGCATGTTGTTTTCAGGAAGATGACCACTACTGGGATTGAATCTGGAGGTCTCTACTTCCTCCACACCGTCCCTGCTCTCTCTATATCTCTCGCATTGGTGTATCTCCTCTAGTGGCAGCTTCATTTTGGTCATCGTTCCCTGCATCTTCTCTGCCAACTCATGCCCTCGCTCAATGCGGACATTTCTTTGCTCATGTATGAAGCTTGCCAGTTTGGCAAACATCACTGCTCATATACTACAAAGCTCTATCGTAGCTTTGCTCAGCCTTTTGATCTTGTTCACTAGGACATCTGGGGTTCATGCACTACTAAGGCAATTGGTATGGGTAGTTTGTATTTTTTCACCTTTTTTGATGACTTTTCTCATTAAAATTTGGTGTATCATTTCAAAGAATGCTCTGAATTCTTATCTGTATTCACCTCCTATAATGAAATTCGCACACAGTTTGGTTGTGCTTTAAAAATGTTTCATAATGACAATATTAAAGAGTTTGATAGTCACACCTTCTGTAATGTTCCAATTCGAGCTAAACCCCTCGAGCGACTTATGCCACTAAGGGTTGACTCATACTAAGGAGTAGCCTTAGGAATTTGAGGTGTTTACAATTTGGACAAGGACAAAATGATTAAAAAAAGAAAAACTGCATGAAATATCGACAGCGTCGACTACATGGACTCAAAATTCGACCGGAAGACACAATAGCCTTCTATGCCATGTTCGGCACCCTCCGTTTTGATTCAGGCCTCTAGGTCATCATGAAAGTTATAACCCTTGTAAATACCTCCCCAACAAATGGTTATGCTTTTTTTGGGAGCTCTGTAGCTCCCAGAAATTCATTTTTAGTAAATAGTGTCACCAAACAAAGGTATCTCAGTTTTGTCTATTCCTATCAAAATATTACCCGGATGGTGATGAAACTTTGTACGTTCAAGAGATATATGATGACAAACAACCCTTGAAAGTTTAAAAATTTTTAGGAAACATTTCCCTATAGTTTTGATATAATTATTTGAAGGGTTATGGAATTAAAGTTCTAAGTGTTCTTTTGTTCTATTTTGCTGTGTCATGCGGCTTGACACTCTTTTGAGCCCATATCTGTTCATCCTAACTTTTATTGTGCCAATATAACCCTAGTGGACCCAACAAAAGTGACTCGAATCTCTACCCGTGACCCATAAAGGGGTAGGAGATAACCCTGTTTGTGGATATTGAGCTAGAGAACTCTGATTTGAGTTTTGTCAGTTCCCATGACCTCATCTAGTCAATATGTTTGCGTTGGAACTTGTTTCATTGCAATCCATAGTCATACTTCAAATATGACCATTTTGACTGTTGTAGCGCACCGCGACGCACAAACTTTGCATTTTTAGCAAACAAACTCTAATTTGACACCGGTCAGTGACATGGATTTGTATGAACAATATGATGTCAACAAAGTTCGTCCTGGTCAATTTCAATAATGGGTGGTCAAACTATGATCAAACCAGACAATATCATGCACTGAAAAGCGTGCGCACTTGAACTGTTGCACACTACCGGAACATTAACCCATCTCCTGATTACGTGGACCTACTTTGACTTTGACCAGCATGGGGACCCACCTTAGGGTTGACTTGGTCAAACCCTCAATTTTTTTTTTCAATTTTTTAGAATTTTTCCAAAACGGGAGTGCACCTCCCCACCTTTGGTTGGCATTGGCTACCCCTCCTTTACCCCAATGACCCTTTGGAATACAACAAGACTCATAAAATTTTCGGGTTGGGCCTTGGGCCAAGAGGAAGCCAACATCTCCTTTGCCTCTCTTTTTCCTTTCCCTGATGGCACCACTTGGCTGGAATAAATGGAGGAGAGGATGTTAGGATCCCGGCAGTCTCAGCCCCTGCGGTCTTAGAGTTCCCGGCGAACGGCGGCAAAGACGAAGAAGAAATCCGCGAAAACTTCATCAGGCGATCGAACGGTCAGGACTCATCCTTGACCAGGTCTTATTGAAGACCTCTTCCAGCCGTTAGATTTTATCAACCGCCCAGATCTATTTTGTCTCCTGTATCTCTGTAACGGATATATTTCTGCTTTTATTTACCCCCTTCACTGTACCGTTGGTTTTCATGAGGAATTAATATATTTTCTGCTTTCACTGTTCTTCTTCCCCCTTTCTCCGTTCTTCTTTCTCTACCCTGCCCTCCTGGGCATTCTTCTTCTGGGATACCATACTACGCAGCATCATCCACGACAACTCCTTAGGGGGGATCATAATATTTGGTGCTCTCATTGAGATCCCATGATCCCGCTTTTGCGATGGGCGACGGACTACGCTCCATCTCCGACGTCAAAGCGGCCCTACTGGCCGAACAAACCACTCGTGCAACCCAGATGGAAGACATGCACCGGCGATTGATCGAGGAACTGGCCCAACACACGCAGCAGCTTCAACAGCAATTTACCACGGAATTTCAGTCCAAAGAAAACCTCCTCGCCCGCCAGATCCTTACTTCGAAGGAGGAGGCGGCTGACTAACTTGCCACCCAGATAAGCACGTTGAAGCAAGATCTGCTCCAACAATTCACAAACCTTCAGAAAGCTCTTGGAAAGGGACCCAGCCTGGACGATAACCCCATTGATCGGCCATCGCCGGACCGGAACCCGCGGGTATTCGCTCCAGAAAGTTATCTCACACAATCTGCAAATGGCATTCTTGGATCACCCCCATTCGGCAACAAAACCCAGGTAGTTTCTGAACGACCCAGTAATTATGAGATTCCTTGCCCCCGATTTTCCGATGGTGATGCCACGGATTGGTTGTATGACTTGCGCCAATATTTTGACTATAATGGTACACGCCCTCAAGACTATTTATTAATTGCCTCCTTCTAGTTAGATAAACCGGCCTCAAAATGGTATCAAGCGACACTTAAGGATCATCCCGCGTTAACTTTTCCGTTATTTGTCGACGCACTGAAAAAACGATTTGGACCATCCCTTTATGTTAAACCAGCCGGACTACTAACCAAACTACACCAAACCACCACGGTCCTCAACTATAAAACATAATTTGAAGAACTAATGACAAAGGTTCCGGGACTACACCCAAAGTTCATCTCCGATATGTGGGTCTCGGGACTTAAAGAACACATTCGTGGACCGGTCCAAATTGCGCGACCAGTCGAAATTAATGACGCTTACACCATCGCATGTATGTATGAGGACCAACATAACTTAAAGTATAAAAACCGCACCCCCACGATTCCCAACCGCCCCCCCCCCCCCCCCCTTCACAAGGGACCCCATTCGGCCACCAAACACTTTCAAACCCAAGTACCCCCATATCAAGCGCCTCACGCCAGCTGAACTACAAGCTAGGCGTGAGAAAGGATTATGTTATAATTACGACGAACGGTTTCACGCGGGGCATAGATGTAAGGGGCGAGGGGCTTTGCTTTACCTAGTTGGCACAGAGGAACCCGAAGTCTTAGACGAAATCGATCCGGGCGACCCTCCACCCGATGATGAATCCCCACCACCGATGATCTGTATCCAAACATTGATCGGAGCCCTTCCCGATCACAGGATGCGCATGACCGGATACATCAACAACAATCCATTACAATTATTTATTGATAGCGGTAGTACCCACAATTTTATATCCCCTCGAATGGCACACTTCCTCAAGCTCCCAATTCTAACGGTTAAGAAGTTCCCAGTCTTTATGGGTAATGGATCCCCTGAATCCTGCCACAGCAAGTGCAAAGACATACAATTGCTCATTCAAACCGCTCACTTTACAGTCCACTTGTACGTCCTCGATATCGAAGGCACAGATCTCATCTTGGGGCAAAGTTGGCTCCGGACACTTGGACCGATCACAATGGACTATGATAAGTTTACCTTATCTTATTCTGGCACACATGGCCAAGTCACCTTGGTGGGTCATCGCAACACCTCGCCACCCGGTCAGGTCTCATCATCACAATTGATGCGAATGATTGCAATCAAGCCATCTGCGATGTGTCTCTTGCTTGCCAAGGCAAATTCAACAAGTTCACCCCCACAAACGTTAAGCAACATAGAAAAACAGGTACCAACGCCCTTTAAGAAGTTACTCACATCATTTACCTCCTTGTTTCAGGAACCCGTCTCACTTCCACCCCCACGTGATATTGACCATAGAATCACTCTAACCAAAGATGCAATTGCACCAAATCTGCGCCCTTTCCGATATCCATACCACCATAAAAACGAAATAGAGAGATTGGTGTCCGAGATGCTCACTCACGGGCACATCCGACCTAGTACTTCCGTATTCAGCTCACCTGTTCTCCTAGTAAAGAAAAAGGATGGCACGTGGAGGTTCTGCGTTGATTACCGGGCCCTAAATAAAATTACAATAAAAGACAAATTCCCCATCCCCACCATCAATGAACTCTTAGATGAGTTATGCTCCGCTCGTCTCTTTTCCAAATTAGACCTCCGCTCCGGCTATCATCAAATTCGGATGCACGAGCAAGACATTCACAAAACTGCCTTCCGAACGCACCAAGGGCACTATGAGTTTCTCGTTATGCCTTTTGGGTTGACGAACGCTCCCTCCACATTCCAAGCACTCATGAACACAATTTTCCAACCCTTCCTACTGAAATTCCTCGTGGTATTTTTTGACGATATTCTCGTATATAGTACCACCGAGGCGGAACACCTCAAACATCTCCGAATCACCTTAGAAATGCTCGAGAATAACGCACTATTTGTCAAACTCCCTAAATGCACGTTTCTTACCACCAAAGTCGAATTCCTTGGGCATATCATCCACAATGGTAGGGTTACCCCCAACGATGGTAACATCGAATCGATTAAACAGTTCCCCACACCCTCTAACCAAAAACACGTCCGCGCATTTTTAGGATTGACGGGATATTATCGAAAATTCATCCGGGACTACGCCAAGATTGCATTCCAGTTAACTGAACTGTTAAAAAAAAATTCATTCCGTTGGAACAATACCACCCAAGATGTAACGCCCCGAAACTCAAAGGAGCAAAGGGGGACGTTTTGGGCCAGTTTTGGTTTCTGGCTGAAGACACACGGCCTGGGACACGGGCGTGTCCCAGGGCGTGTCGAGCAGGTGTCGACACTTAGCCGCGAAGTCGTCGAGTTATTCTCGACGATTCGTCGAGAATGGGCACACGGCCTGCGACACGGGCGTGTCGCAGGGCGTGTCGACCCGTGTCGACACTTAGCCGTGAAATCGTTGAGTTATTCTCGACGATTCGTCGAGGATGGGCACACGGCCTGCGACACAGGCGTGTCACAGGGCGTGTCGACCCGTGTCGACGATCGTCAAGGTGAAATCGTCGAGATTCACTCGACGATCGTCGAGACAAGGCACACGGCCTAGGACACGGGCGTGTCCAAGGCCGTGTCATCGAGTCGTCGTTCTCCCCTCGACGAAATGTCCCGTGTACACGGCCTGGGGGCCCAGGCGTGTCAATGTGACACGGGCGAGGACATGGGCGTGTCCTAGAACCCGTGCAGTGCTCGGGTTGAAAACGGGAGAAAATAATGGGGTACACGGCCGGCTACACGGCCGTGTCAGCTGGAACACGGGCGTGTCAGCTCGAACACGGGCGTGTTCGATACCTATGTGCGGGTTCAGAAGATTCGATTTTGACGGCGAATGCGGCACACGGCCCTGGACACGGGCGTGTGCCAGGCCGTGTTCGGCCCAGATTGGGCATTTCAGCCCCGAATCAAAGCCGTTCGTTTCCTTAGGTTGAGATCCGACGGCAGGGGGATGTTCCTGCAGGGATATACCCGTGAGTTGACTTGGAAAACTTCACTTTTCATACCTTATCCTCTCTCCAAACCCTTGGAGAAAGAAGAGCTAAGGCAAGAGGAAGAGGAGCTAGATCCGCCATTGGAGGAGCTTCGGAGCTCCGAATCGCAAGCCGACTCCGGATCCACGGAGGCAACGCAAGTGCGGTGATTTCTATCCGATTACATTTCGATGGCGCCAAAGAGGAACGCAAGGGTAACGATCCTCACTTGTGAGCATGATAGCTCTCTTTCTTAGCATAGGAAGCCCTCTCTCGCGAGTTTGCGAAGAGTTGGAGGCGTTCCTTCGGGTAGATATGTAAAGTCCCCGTTGTTTAGAGTCCGTATGCGAGAACGGACGTAGGCATTTTGGTTGAAGCCTACCCGGACATGTTAGTCCGGATCGGTGATGTTGCATTGCATAAGGCCGGAGAAGACTCCGTGCTATTGGGTGTTTTTCGGGTTTTCTACGCGGTAGATTGCAGCAGGGAGCCTTGGGGACTAACCCAAAGGTGCACCCGGAAAACTGGGCGGACACGAGGTCTTGCCAACTTGGTGGCCTGAGAGCCAACTTGAACATAACGGGGTTATGTGTATTGCGGTAGTATGGGACTCGGTGAAAGTTTGACCCGCGCATATGGCTTAAATTGTCGTTGCGATGTGAGCACGGGTTAGATGGAGCCGTACCCGCTTTATGTCGTTCGGGTTAGAGAGACCTAAAGTTACATGGCACTCGTCGTTGGCATAAATGGGGGTCTTCGGTGGTCAATGGCTTAAATTGACGTGACCAATACCATGAAGACGAATTGCTCATAGGAATGGCCGTCTAAGTGGCGGTGGTGAGTCCGGAATGTTAATGGCTTTAATTGACGTAACATCGACCGGTTCACCGAGAATGTGCCCTGAGTGCACGGGACGTGTGGCCGTACGAGCCAACGTCTGTGTTGAAATGGCTATGGTTATATGCATTGCTCGCTTGTGCTAATGAAATGCAGGGAAGGAGCATCGCCGCCCCGAGTTGGGGGCGGGATCGTTATAATTTGGTCAGCATTGCTGACCGTTGCTTTTTTTGCCACCGTGCGGTGGTTTGTTGCTTGCAGGTGCAGCTGGACCAAGTGGTCAATAGCGGGCTAAAGCCCTTTTTGCGAAGCTGGCCCTCGAAGGCCCAAGTGGAAATGTTTTCTGTTTTACTCATGTATGACCGGCCTGCGTGCCGAGGTTTGTAAATCATGTATTAGTCAAGAGATACATTCTGTAAGGCCTTAAGGCCGAATATTTGGGTATTTTTGTAACAACATTCCTATTATCATGTTAGTGGACATTCGTGCTCTTATGCTGGGTTCTTGTTTACAACTTATACAAACTGCTTCCGCTAGAATGCTCTGTGTAGGACGTTGAGATTGGTTGGATGGTTTCCATAAGTAACCACCCGGTCTGTCTGTGGCATATGGCGTTGGGCCCCGGCCGGACCTACTGCTATATGCTATGCGACGGATAGGGGGTGTTACAATTTGGTATCAGACTACTGGTTTTGGTTGGGCTTGAATTGAATTCGTGGGCGAATTCTTTTTAAGGGGTGGTGAGCACATTGTGTGCGTCATCGTTATAACAGTAAAAAGAACCCATGAATGTCCACTTAGGAATGAAAATACTCGTGTTTGAGGAACCTGCGTGTTCCTATAATTGCTGTTTGTAATTTATTTGGTCGCTTAACGGTGTTTTGTACCACTACAGGTGACCCGAAGTGGTGTTGGGCCGTCAGAACGCCGAGTTTCTGAGGCAAGTAGTGCACCGGAAGTTGCTCCCGCAACACCTTTGTCGGCTGAAAATATAAGATTGGTGGCTGAAGCGGTGTTGGCCGTGATCAATGCGCAGCCTGGGAGGCAAGCGCAGCAGCCAGCTCCTGTGATGGAGCAGGAACCTCTGCAAGAGGCTGAGCCGAGGAGGGTGGAGCGAGTGGTTGCGGAACCAATAGTGCCAAGGAGGGCAACTGAGAGGCAGTTGAAGCATGTAATGAGCTTTAACCCTCCGTTATTCTCGGGGTTGGGAACCCCATCTCAGGCTGAAGACTGGCTCTCTAGGGTGAAGAGAGTCATGACAGCGACGGAGACGGAGGAGTGGCAGATGACCACCATCGCTACGTTCCTGCTGGACGGTGAAGCGAGGATGTGGTGGGAAGGTTTGGAGCTGCATCATCTGCGAGGTAGACAACTGATAGACGTTCCGATGGAAGAGTTCTCGGAATTGTTCTTGGCAAGATACCTCCCTTCTACTCAGAGGATTTCAATGGAGAATGAATTCCTGAAGTTGGTGCAGGGTGAGAGGAGCGTGGATGAATATCTCCACGAGTTTACGTGGTTGAGTCGTTATGCGAGCTCCACCATCATGGATGAGGAGCGCAAGACTACTCGTTTTTATGAAGGCTTGAGGGATGAGCTGAGACTGTTACTGTCGGGGCCGATGACGCAAGGTTTCTTAACCTTGGTCAATACTGCCCGGTCCTTGGAGAAGGACATGAAGAGTGTGCAAGCGAAGAAAAGCTTGAGTGAAAAGAAATCTGAGTTCAGAGTGCCGACTACTTCAAAGTCAGGCTATCGGAGGACTTTCAAGAAGCATAGGACTTCGGGTCCAGCTCCTTCTGGCGCTTCTGGGGCGACTACGGGTCGGACCCCGGGTGCGTGCTTTACGTGTGGAAAGACGGGGCATTTCGCCCGTGATTGTTGGAGCGGACGCCCTAAGTCCGAGAGGAGGCCAGGAGCTACTTATGAAGAGAAGGGTAAGGCGGTGGAGTCGACCGCATCCCACTATGCTCCGGCCCAACCAAGGGTCTACAATCTTGGCCAACAGGAGGCCATTAAACAAGCTGACGTGGTGACAGGTACGGTTTAATTTATAGCAAGTCAATTCCTTTATATGCTTGTTATGCACATGTTACCTTACCGCTACTTGTTTAGGATTTGTGTTGATTTGTGAAAATCCGGCACGAGCACTCTTTGATACGGGAGCTTCACACTCCTTCTTGTCCGAAGGATTTATATCACGCATCGGAGTCCCTTCTTCGATGGCGAAGGATAAGTTGGATGTGTTGTTGCCCAATGGGTGTTCGATGCGAGCGGTTAGGATCTGCGATGTTAAGATTCATATTGGGGAGCAGGAGTTCGACCTGCGGGCGTCTTTACTTCCGTTAGTGGAGTTCGACGTGATATTTGGCATGGACTGGCTCTCGGAGCAGCAGGCCCATATAGATTGCGGTAGCAAGGAAATCAAGCTGGGAGCAAGTCGTGAGACGACTTTTACGGGCTTAAAGGGGTCGAGCAAGACGTTGATGTCTGCTCTTCATGTGGTGAAGGCGGTTCGTGCTGGAGCAGAACTGTTCTTTACACTAGTGGAGGTTGCAAAGCCGAAGCCCGCGTTGGATTGTATTTCAGTGGTATCGGAATACCCTGATGTGTTCCCCGCAGATCTTCCTGGAGCCCCGCCTCAACGGGAGATAGATTTTACGATCGAGCTAGTGCTAGGTGCAAAGCCTGTGTCACGATCTCCGTATCGGCTAGCGCCTAAGGAAATGGCGGAGCTGAAAGTTCAACTGCAAGAGTTGTTGGAGCAAGGGTATGTGCGCCCGAGTTCTTCGCCTTGGAGCGCACCGGTCCTCTTTGTTAAGAAGAAGGACGGAAGCTTGAGATTATGTATTGATTATCGGGAGCTAAACAAGCTGACTGAGAAGAATAAGTACCCGATCCCTAGGATTGATGATCTCTTTGATCAGTTAGTCGGGTCGACGGTGTACTCGAAGTTAGATCTCAAGTCTGGGTACTATCAGCTGCGGATAAGGGAGAGTGATATCCCGAAGACAGCGTTTAGTACGAGATACGGGCATTATGAGTTTACGGTCATGCCGTTTGGGCTGACTAATGCGCCGTCAGTGTTCATGGATTTGATGAACAGAACGTTCAGGGAGTACTTGGACCATTTCATGATCGTCTTCATCGACGATATTTTGGTGTACTCGCAAAGTGAGGAGGATCACTTCAAGCATCTCCATTTGGTGTTGGAGACACTCAGGAGAAATCAGTTGTATGCCAAGTTCTCGAAGTGCGAGTTTTGGCTATCCTCAGTGGCGTTCCTCTGGCATATAGTGAGTGGAGAGGGTATTGCTGTGGATCCGGCGAAGATTGTTGCGATACGGGAGTGGCCTGAGCTTGCTACGGTAGCAGAAGTCCGGAGCTTTTTGGGGCTTGCCGGCTATTATAGGCGCTTCGTAGAGAACTTCTCGCGGATAGCGTTACCTCTCACTACTTTGACGAGGAAGGAGCATAAGTTCGTTTGGACGCCGGAGTGCGCGCGAGCTTTTGAGGAATTGAAGTGTCGGTTGACCACGGCGCCTATGTTGAGTTCGCCGGTTGGGACCGAAGGCTATGAGATATATAGCGATGCTTCGGGCAGCGGTTTGGGTTGCGTGCTATTGCAGCACGGCAGCGTAATAGCTTATGGCTCGAGACAGCTAAAAGTGCACGAGAGGAATTATCCGGTCCACGACTTGGAGTTGGCGGCCGTGATTTTTGCCTTGAAGCTGTGGAGACACTATTTGTACGGTGTGAAGATTGATATCTACACCGATCACAAGAGCCTAAAGTACCTGATTGATCAGAAAGATCTGAATATGCGGTAGCGTAGATGGATGGAGTTCCTGGGGGACTATACATTCAAGATCCACTACGTGCCTGGCAAAGGGAATGCGGTTGCGGACGCGTTGAGTCGCCGAGCCCCAGCTCAAGCGAATTGGCTATCAGTGCATGATGAGCGGTTGGTGCAGGAGCTGGAGGCGTTGGAGATTGTTTGTGTGGATACGCAAGCAAGTGCTGAAGCAGTTCTGAATTGGACTGAAGTCCAATATGACCTGGCTGATCGGATTCGGCAGGCTTTGGATATGGATGCTCATATGAAGCAGTTCATGATAGAGGCTCTGGATGGGTCAAATTCCCAATTCGTCGTGGAGGACCGATTGCTGTGGAAAGACGGTCGTCTGTGCGTCCCAAGTGTGGCCAATTTACGGGTGGAGTTGTTGTACGAGGCACACCATACCAAGTACTCGATTCACCCGGGGAGCACGAAGATGTACCGCGATATAAAGAAACTGTTTTGGTGGCCGGGTTTGAAAAAGGATGTGGCGCTATACGTAGCGAAGTGCCAAACCTGCGCCTTAGTAAAGGCGGAGTGCCAAAAGCCGGGAGGATTTCTTAAGTCCTTGCCTATTCCGGAGTGGAAATTCGACGACATCTCTATGGACTTTGTGCATGGTTTGCTAAGGTCGCAAAAAGGGAACGACGCCATTTGGGTGGTGGTCGATCGATTAACAAAGGTGTCGCATTTTATTCCGCATAGGAAGGATGATCCGGTGGAGAAGCTGGCAAAGCTTTATGTTGATAATATAGTGCGGCTTCATGGTGTGCCCCGCAGCATCGTGAGTGACCGAGATGGGCGGTTCACGTCCAATGATTGGAGGCTGGTGCAGCAAATGTTGGGAACAAAGCTGAAGTTTAGCACAGCCTTCCATCCGCAAACGGATGGGCAGACCGAGAGGGTCAATAGAACGATGGAAGACATGCTTCGCATGTGTGTCTTGGACTTTGGAAAGCAATGGGAGGACCACCTTTATTTGGTGGAGTTCGCATACAACAACAGCTACCAAGCAAGTATTCAGATGGCGCCTTTCGAGGCCCTATATGGTAGAAGGTGTCGCACGCCGTTGTCTTGGTTAGAAACGGGCGAGTCGAAGTTGTATAAGCGATCGGAAGTGGATGATGCTACTTCTTTGGTGAGAACCATTCGGGAGAGGTTACTCATCGCTCAGGACCGGCAAGCAAAGTACTATAATGCCAAGCACAGGAACGTGGAGTTCGCTGTGGGTGATTATGTGTACCTAAAGATCAAGCCGTTCAAGGGTGTCTCGCGGGTGCGACGGTTGAAAAAGCTAAGCCCGAGGTACCTTGGACCGTTCGAGGTTCTGGAGCGAGTAGGAGAAGCGGCCTATCGGCTGAAGCTTTCAGTGGAGCTAAGTGGTTTACATGATGTGTTCCACATTTCGGTGCTTCGGAAGGCGGTGCAAGAGCCTACGCAAGTGATCGCGGTCGATCAAGTGCCGGTGGATAGTGGGCTAACGACAAAGGTCAAGCCCGTGCGGATTGAGGACTCGGAGGTCAAGCAGCTACGCAATAAAGAGATCAGGATGGTCAAAGTCCGGTGGGACAATTGCGGTCGTGAGGAGCTCTCTTGGGAGCGAGAGCAGACTATGCTTGACGAGTATCCGGAGTTGTTCCGCTCAGGTACAAATGTTGTTTTTGTATATCTTTCCTTTATGTAATTTCGTGGGCGAAATTCTTTTAAGAGGGGGAGAGTTGTAACGCCCCGAAACTCAAAGGAGCAAAGGGGGACGTTTTGGGCCAGTTTTGGTTTCTGGCTGAAGGCACACGGCCTGGGACACGGGCATGTCCCAGGGCGTGTCGAGCGTGTGTCGACACTTAGCCGCGAAGTCGTCGAGTTATTCTCGACGATTCGTCGAGAATGGGCACACGGCCTGCGACACGGGCGTGTCGCAGGGCGTGTCGACCCGTGTCGACACTTAGCCGTGAAATCGTCGAGTTATTCTCGACGATTCGTCGAGGATGGGCACACGGCCTGCGACACGGGCGTGTCGCAGGGCGTGTCGACCCGTGTCGACGATCGTCAAGGTGAAATCGTCGAGATTCACTCGACGATCGTCGAGACAAGGCACACGGCCTAGGACACGGGCGTGTCCAAGGCCGTGTCATCGAGTCGTCGTTCTCCCCTCGACGAAATGTCCCGTGTACACGGTCTGGGGGCCCAGCCGTGTCAATATGACACGGGCGAGGACACGGGCGTGTCCTAGAACCCGTGCAGTGCTCGGGTTGAAAACGGGAGAAAATAATGGGGTACACGGCCGGCTACACGGCCGTGTCAGCTGGAACACGGGCGTGTCAGCTCGAACACGGGCGTGTTCGATACCCATGTGCGGGTTCAGAAGATTCGATTTTGACGGCGAATGCGGCACACGGCCCTGGACACGGGCGTGTGCCAGGCCGTGTTCAGCCCAGATTGGGCATTTCAGCCCCGAATCAAAGCCGTTCGTTTCCTTAGGTTGAGATCCGACGGCAGGGGGATGTTCCTGCAGGGATATACCCGTGAGTTGACTTGGAAAACTTCACTTTTCATACCTTATCCTCTCTCCAAACCCTTGGAGAAAAAAGAGCTAAGGCAAGAGGAAGAGGAGCTAGATCCGCCATTGGAGGAGCTTCGGAGCTCCGAATCGCAAGCCGACTCCGGATCCACGGAGGCAACGCAAGTGCGGTGATATCTATCCGATTACATTTCGATGGCGCCAAAGAGGAACGCAAGGGTAACGATCCTCACTTGTGAGCATGATAGCTCTCTTTCTTAGCATAGGAAGCCCTCTCTCGCGAGTTTGCGAAGAGTTGGAGGCGTTCCTTCGGGTAGATATGTAAAGTCCCCGTTGTTTAGAGTCCGTATGCGAGAATGGACGTAGGCATTTTGGTTGAAGCCTACCCGGACATGTTAGTCCGGATCGGTGATGTTGCATTGCATAAGGCCGGAGAAGACTCCGTGCTATTGGGTGTTTTTCGGGTTTTCTACGCGGTAGATTGCAGCAGGGAGCCTTGGGGACTAACCCAAAGGTGCACCCGGAAAACTGGGCGGACACGAGGTCTTGCCAACTTGGTGGCCTGAGAGCCAACTTGAACATAACGGGGTTATGTGTATTGCGGTAGTATGTGACTCGGTGAAAGTTTGACCCGCGCATATGGCTTAAATTGTCGTTGCGATGTGAGCACGGGTTAGATGGAGCCGTACCCACTTTATGTCGTTCGGGTTAGAGAGACCTAAAGTTACATGGCACTCGCCGTTGGCATAAATGGGGGTCTTCGGTGGTCAATGGCTTAAATTGACGTGACCAATACCATGAAGACGAATTGCTCATAGGAATGGCCGTCTAAGTGGCGGTGGTGAGTCCGGAATGTTAATGGCTTTAATTGACGTAACATCGACCGGTTCACCGAGAATGTGCCCTGAGTGCACGGGACGTGTGGCCGTACGAGCCAACGTCTGTGTTGAAATGGCTATGGTTATATGCATTGCTCGCTTGTGCTAATGAAATGCAGGGAAGGAGCATCGCCGCCCCGAGTTGGGGGCGGGATCGTTATAATTTGGTCAGCATTGCTGACCGTTGCTTTTTTTGCCACCGTGCGGTGGTTTGTTGCTTGCAGGTGCAGCTGGACCAAGCGGTCAATAGCGGGCTAAAGCCCTTTTTGCGAAGCTGGCCCTCGAAGGCCCAAGTGGAAATGTTTTCTGTTTTACTCATGTATGACCGGCCTGCGTGCCGAGGTTTGTAAATCATGTATTAGTCAAGAGAAACATTCTGTAAGGCCTTAAGGCCGAATATTTGGGTATTTTTGTAACAACATTCCTATTATCATGTTAGTGGACATTCGTGCTCTTATGCTGGGTTCTTGTTTACAACTTATACAAACTGCTTCCGCTAGAATGCTCTGTGTAGGACGTTGAGATTGGTTGGATGGTTTCCATAAGTAACCACCCGGTCTGTCTGTGGCATATGGCGTCGGGCCCCGGCCGGACCTACTGCTATATGCTATGCGACGGATAGGGGGTGTTACACAAGAGGCCTTTAGTCGATTACGAGACAAACTGATTTCCTCCCCCGTACTCACCTTGCCAGATTTTACACAACCATTTATGTTAGAAACGGATGCTTCTGGCACGGGAATTGGCGCGGTTCTGAAGCAAAACACGGGCACCATCGCGTACTATAGTAAAAAGCTCTCACCCCTTATGCAACGAAAGCAACATACATACGCGAATTATATGCCGTCACCGCAGCCGTTGCAAAATGGCGTCAATACTTGCTAGGCCATCAATTCACCATCCTTACGGATCATCAGAGTTTACACCACTTACTCACCCAACAAATTCAGACCCCAGAGCAACAAATTTTCTTGTCAAAATTACTAGGATACGACTTTGTCATACAGTATCGTGCGGGAAAAAACAATCAAGCCGCCGACACCCTTTCACGATTACCGGACATACCCGAGCAACCACCCATCCTTGTCGACACCCTTCCACGATTACCGGATACACCCAAGACACCAACCTGCCTCAGCCTATTAACAATCACCATGCCCACCTCCACCATGTTGGATGGGTTGGAACAGGACTACCTCAATGATCCATGGATCCACAAATTTCTTCAGGAACCACAGGCGCACCCCGACTGGAAAAAACAGGGAACATATGTCACATACAAATCAAAGATCTACATCCCAAGCGGGTCCAACATTAAGCACAAACTCATATCTGAGGCCCATTCCAGCTTAATAGGGGGCATTCCGGGATCAAGGGCACATTACACCGACTCAAAAATCAATTTTTTTGGTACCACATGAAGGAAGAAGTGACTACATTTATCAGTCAGTGTGACCTTTGCCAAAAGGCAAAGGCGGTCAATCACCTCCCATATGGGCTCCTCCAACCATTACCCACTCCTCAACGATTATGGGCCGATCTCACCATGGATTTCATCACCCATTTACCTAATTCAAATGGGTTTACCATCATTCTAGTTGTGGTCGATCGTTTGTCAAAAGCCGCCCACTTTGCACCCCTCAAACACCCCATGACAGGGCCTACGGTAGCGGCCGAATTCTAGAACTGTGTGGGCAAATTACATGGGATTCGCGAGACCATAATATCGGACAGGGACACAATATTCTTGAGTAACTTTTGGACCGAGCTTTTCCGTCTACAAGGCACGCTTTTAAAATATAGTTCAGCATACCACCCACAAACCGACGGGCTAACGGAACGCATAAATCGTTGCCTAGGACAATACTTGCGGTTGATTTCACATGAAATTCCAAAAAAATGGTCAATTTTTCTCAACCTTGCTGAAAACCACTACAATACATTGTATAACTCCTCGACCAATATGACCCCTTTCGTGGTCATGTTCGGTCGACCACCTCCTGGTTTGCTTAATGTATGTGCAGGAACGACCGGGAATGAAGCCGTCGAGGAGACATTGCAAAAACGGGAACAACTACTTCACGTTCTTAAGGAGAACCTAGCTAAGTCCCAACAACGCATGAAAGCCCAAGCGGACAAGAAACGGAAGGAACTCAAATTGAATATTGGGGATTGGGTATTGCTCAAACTACACCCTTACCGGCAGCTCTCCATGATGAGGCATCAAGGAAAGAAGTTGGGACTAAAGTTTTATGGGCCATACCAGGTAACCGAGGTCATCGGGGAAACAGCATATGGACTGCTCCTCCCACCATCCTCCAAGATACACCCGGTGTTCCACGTCTCATTGTTGAAACCATATGTTGGGGACTCCAAAATTCCGATCACCGACCTACCAGAGCTAACATGGGAAAATAGCCCTATGCACCAACCTATGGCGATCATAGATACTCGCAAAATCTTGCGTCAGAATCAAGAGGTGCAACAGACATTAGTACAATGGCAGGGACTTCCCCCCTCCGACAGCACATGGGAGGATATTTCCGCTCTTCAAGATAATCCCCTTCTTCATCCAACTCTAGCACAGCAATTACAGGGACTGCTGCCAGGCACCGACAACATGTCATGGGGAGAAAAAGGGAAACGCAGCTCACGGACACATCAGATCGCATATCCGAGCCAGCATCACCCTCCATTACAAACATCATGGACTCAAAAAAAGAACAGGACACCTCGAAACCATCACAAACACCTTCTACAGCTCAGCGGGCAACCAGCAGAACAACACATCGCGGTAATGGTGAACCCTCCGCATCCGCACCAGCATCCGTCGCTGATCATCCCACTATCCCGAACGCCGCCTGCCCCACCGCCAGCCACCAACGAAAGGCAGACAGGACAAAACGCTGAGGACAACGTTCCTGAAGGAGAAGGTGATGTTAGGATCCCGGCGGTCTCAGCCCCGGCGGTCTCAGAGTTCCCGGCAAACGACGGCAAAGACGAAGAAGAAATCCACGAAAACTTCATCAGGCGATCGAACGGTCAGGACTTATCCTTGACCAGGTCTTATTGAAGCCCTCTTCCAGCCGTTAGATTTTATCAACCGCCCAGATCTATTTTGTCTCCTGTATCTCTGTAACGGATATATTTCTGCCTTTATTTACCCCCTTCACTGTACCGTTGGTTTTCATGAGTTATTAATATATTTTCTGCTTTCACTGTTCTTCTTCCCCCTTTCCCCGTTCTTCTTTCTATACCCCGCCCTCCTGGGCATTCTTCTTCCGGGATACCATACTACGCAGCATCTGTTGAATTTTGTGAAGTGGAAGTGGTTGACGGGACAGGCCGGGCGGCCTGGGGCGGACAGCCATTGGCGGACTAGGCGGACTGGGCGGACTATGTTGTGTGGCCTGGTGGAAGGTCTAGTGGAAAGCCGGCTGTCTTCTGAGCGGGTTGTTGCATGGAGTCCGCGGACTATGCGGCCTGGTTTCTGCGGATTGGGTGTTTGCTGATTGGCTTTGCCAAGAGCGGCCTAAGCGGATGGAGGCTTGCGGACTGGTGCATTGCTCAGTGGCCACGGGTGCAAGCTTGTGCTGATAGGCGGGTTGGCTCATGTTCACGGGAAGCTTGCGGACTGATGTGTCCTCGGTATTGGTTGTTGCGGACTGGGCTTAGAGCTTGGCTGAGGCCTTGTCGAGCTCTGGTGGCACAGCAGGTGCTTTGCTGTGGAGGTCGATTGGCGGACTGGTGTTTGGAGCCCGGGAGGAGGCTGCTGTGTTGGACAGGAGTGCGAGGAGCTCGCAGACTGCTGGCGGTCTGTGCTTTGGTGTTTGAAGGACGGGGGTTTGCGTCCGCCATGCTCGCATTTGCCTTTGATGGTTTTGGACTTGGTCACACTTTGTGCCAAGGCCATGGTGTCCGCGGTATCCGCCAAGTCCGCTGTGACCGGGCGGACTGTTGCTATCTGCCTTTGGTCATGGACTTGCGCGGATTGAGGTATGAGTCTTACGGACTGCCTCGGGTTGGTGCGGACTGCCATTGAAGGGGGTTGCTGTCCTGCAGTGGTTGGAGCTTTGCGGGCCGATGCCTTGTCCGCATAGTTTGGGCGGACTGGAGAGGGTTCGTCAATGGTTGCCTTGCTCCTGGCGGTTTTCCTTGGTATCCGTCTAAGTCCTTGCGGACTCGGCGGACTGAGTTTTGCTATCGCGCGGGCTGGGGCGGTGTCGCTATCTCTTGGGCGGTGATCACACTCCTCACCGTGCCTATAAATAGGACCCCCCTGGCACATCTACAGTAACCTAAGTAACTTGAGTGAACAGTAAGTTGGGGTGTGCAAGGAGCTGCGGTCTGTGTTTGTCAGTCCGCGCGGATTGTTTCAGGCTGACGGTTTGCTGTGTGCAGGTCGCGCGGATAGCTTCAAGGAGCCAGGAGTTTGGCTGTGACTTCGGTCAAGTACTTGGAAGTGTGCGATCACTGCGGACTCAGCAGGAGGTCGCTCTGCGGCTTGTTAGTTCTGGTTCATCTTTGCCAGCTTCAATAACCTGTCCGCCGGCTTCAGGCGGGTAGGGGTGTTCCTCAGTTCAGGTTTAGCAGGAGGCGAATAACGGTGTGTCCGCGCGGCCTCGCAGCTTCGGCGGACTCCGTGGTTATTCGGCGGATTGCAGCTTAGCTTGGGCGTGCTCAGCGGACTCGGCGACCTTCGGCGACCTCGCGGTCTCGGCAGACTCCGGTGCTGTCCGCCCGGCTTGTTTTTTGGTGCTTTGTGTTTACAGCTGTTATACTTGCGAAATTATGTCTCGCTATGTATGCCTCGGATTGTAAAGAAGTGAATGTATAAAAGACCTGCTTGTGCTTCCATTGTTTGTTGGGTGTAACCTTTGATCCTTGGGTTCCGCTGGTTCAACGTGAGAACTGGGTAGTTCCGAAGATATTAATTTGGCTTTTGGGCTATCTTGCTGACCACATTGAGAAAATTTAACTTGGTATCAGAGGGAGGTTACTGAGGTTCAGTTGCGTGAGCGGAAGTCAGCCAGTGTTGTTACTCAGTGATTGAGTGGTGATCAACCTGTGTTGTTACTCAGAGCTTCTGAAAGGTTGCCAACAGGTGTTGCAATGGAAGGGAGTTTTGCAAGAGGTCTGGGCATTGACCTCTTAACGCCGACTAACTTCAAGAAGTGGAAGTCGTGCATGAAGAGTTATCTTCTTGGCGAGGAGCTGTGGGAAGTCGTCGGTGGTGACGACAGACAGGAAATCACTGCTGCGTTCGATACTGCTGAGCAGGTTAGGCTCTGGAGAAGAACAAATGCTAAGGCGGAGTACATTCTGAAGAGAGCCGTGTCTCCGGAACTGTTTGATCACATCGTTGGGTGTGAGTCGGCTGCTGATATTTGGACAACCATTGATGAGTTGTTCAATAGGAAGAATGTGGCGCGGGTTCAGTTCCTGGAGAATGAGTTGGCCAGGGCAACTCAGGGAGACCTTTCCATCTCCAAGTACTTCTTAAAGATGAAGAGCTTATGTGCTGAGCTGTCGGCACTGGATTCTGATGAGCCTATCTCTGAGGCAAAGATGAAAAGCCACATTATCCGCGGCTTGCGGAAGGAGTATGTGGCCTTTGTAACATCTGTTCAAGGGTGTGCTACTCAACCGTCGTTGCTGGAGCTGGAGAATCTGCTTGCCTCGCAGGAGAGCTTAGCAAGGCAGATGGCTGGAGTTAACCTGAATTAGGAAGGCAGCGAGGCTCTCTTCTCAGGCAAGAAGAAAGGATGGGAAGGGAAGAAGAAGAAGAAGGTGCAGGCCGCTGGTGAGAAGGAGACTTCAACTTCATATCCGCCGAAAAGGAGCAATGCTCCTAAGGACTGGAAGAAGAACCTAAAGTGCTACCGGTGTCATCAGCGAGGGCACTTCAAGCGGGACTGCAAGGTCAAACTGTAGCCTGGGCATGCTGCGGGAAAGGAGGAAGCTTGCTCGAGAAGTGAAGAAGCAGAATGGGGCGGAGCATTTATGACGGGCACTTGTGTCCGGGCCTTGTCTGCTGAGGACTTCAACAGCGAGTGGATCGTGGACTCCAGGTGTGGTCATCACCTCACCGGAGACAAATCGAAGTTCACCTCCATGTAGGCGTACTCAGGTAATGAAGCTATTATCACTGCTGATAATACTGTTTATGCAGTAGAGAAGGAGGGGGTCGTGTCTTTGGGTAGTGATCAGGGGCCACTCACGTTGAGGAGTGTGTATCACGTGCCGGGCATGAAGATGAACCTCTTCTCGGTGACCAATACGGTGGACGCTGGGTATCACGTTCTGTTTGGGCCAACATACGTGAGGTTCCTTCGCAACGTATCAGCGGTAAAGGCTGATGTTGCTCATGTTGGGAGGAGGGTGAAGAACTTGTTTGTTCTTTCCACCAATGCTTATGTTGATAAGATGAGGGCCAATTATAGTGCTGCTATCTGGCATGAGAGGCTGGGGCATGTTGGCATGGACAAGCTGAAGGCGATGGCTAGTAGAAGTCTGGTGAGGGGGTTGCCAAAGTTGTCCTCCGTTGGTGATTGGCATGTTTGTGCGGGCTGTCAATACGGCAAGGCACATCGCCTTCCGTTTGATAAATCACAAATAAGGAGCAAGAGACCATTGGAGTGCATTCATGGCGACCTGATGGGACCGACGGTTACTGCCAGCCTTGGTGGAAGCAGATACATGCTTGTCTTGGTTGATGACTACTCAAGGTATACTTGGGTGTACTTCTTAAAGGAGAAGTCGGAAGCCTTCCGTTTGTTCGTGGAGTTCAAGGAGTTGGTAGAAGGCTGGCTTAGCTTGCGGGTTATGAAGCTTAGAACTGATAACGGGGGTGAATTTGTTTCCTCCGAGTTTTCTAACTTCTGCAGGAAGCACGGGGTCCAACGAGAGCTTACTTGTGCTCACACTCCACAACAAAATGGGGTAGCGGAGCGGAAGATCCGTCATCTGACGGAGACCTGCAAATGCTGGCTTCATGCGAAAGATATCCCAAGGTCCTTTTGGGCGGAGGGAATGTCTTGTGCTACTTATGTTATCAACCGAATGCCACTCAGCCCTATCAACATGAAGACTCCTGTTGAGTTGTTGCTGAAGGAGAAGCCGAGTGTTGGACACCTTAGGGTGTTCGGTTCAACTTGCTACGTGCATGTCCCAGATGCTTCACGGACAAAGCTGGATGCGAAGGCAAGGAAACTTGTCTTTGTTGGCTATGATGAGCGGAAGAAGGGATGGAAATGCATGGACCCTGTGACGAACTTCGTGGTATCAAGAGACGTTGTCTTTGACGAGCTGACGTCATATGGAGGTGGCTCGGTGGAGCTTACCGGAAGTAGCAAGGTTGATGAAGCACCGGTGGTGGCTGCTGAAGGCTTGGAAGAGGAGCTTGATGTTTCACCAGCAGCTCCTGTTGCTTCGAACTCCGAGGTTGAGCCTTCTGGCTCAGGAAGCAGGGGGAGCACTGCTCAATGCTTGCCCCAGGTAGGAGTGGAGCTTGAAGAAGAAACGGAAGCCGTGAGCAAGGAGCTGTGTCTTCGGAGATCGAAGAGGGTGGTTAAGCCACCGGCTTGGTACTGTGATGGGAATGCAGTGAGCTTTGTCTCCTATTTCTTTGCAGGTCCTCTGGATGAGCGAGAGCCTGCAAACTTCAACGAGGCCACTGGAGTGAAGGAGTGGGAAGGTGCCATGAAAGAAGAGATTTATGCTCTGAAGAAGAATGAAACCCGGGACCTTGTGCCCAAGGTTGATGGCATTACTCCGGTTACTTGCAAGTGGGTGTATAAGTTGAAGAAGAAGGCTGATGGGAGCATTGATCGGTTCAAGGCTCGCCTGGTCGCTAGAGGATTCTCACAGCAGTATGGAGAAGACTATGAGGAGACATTCAGTCCAGTTGCAAAGATGACTTCTGTAAGAGTGGTGATCGCCTTGGATGCTAGCAAGGTATGGAGGTTGTGGCAACTCGATGTGAAGAATGCTTTTCATTACGGAGAGATTGACAAGGACATCTTCATGGATCAGCCGCTTGGTTTTGTCTCTGAAAAGCATCCGGACTATATCTGCAAACTCAGGAAGGCTCTCTATGGGTTGAAGCAAGCTCCTAGAGCGTGGTATGGGAAGATTGCAGAGTACTTACAATTCTGTGGATACCTTGCTTCCAACTCAAATTCAAGCTTGTTCGTCAAGAAGAAGGGAGAGCTACGAGTCTTGGTCCTGCTGTATGTGGATTACATGATCATCATAGGGAATTCAGAGGAGGAAGTAGCAAGGCTCAGAGCTGAGCTTGCTATACGCTTCGAGATGAAGGACTTGGGAGAGTTGCATCACTTTCTCGGTCTGGAAGTGGAGAGGAAGGAGTGCGGGGTTCTCATTAGCCAGAAAGGATATGCTGATCGTATTGTGAAGCGGTTCGGCATGGGCGAAGGGAAGAAGTGCTCTACTCCACTGGAATCTGGGCTGAAGCTTCGACGAGATGAGGGAAGGGTTCTTCATGACCCCTTGGTGTTCAGGGATCTTGTTGGGAGCTTGATTTATCTGACGATTACAAGGCCGGATATAGCTTATGTTGTTGGCCGAGTAAGTCGGTATATGGCTGAACCAAGACAATCTCATCTAGTGGCGGCAAAGGGAATTCTGAAGTATGTCAAGGCTTCTTCTGACATGGGACTCCTCTATAGAAGGGATGCGGAGTTTGCGTTGCTCGGGTACACGGATGCTGACTATGGCGGTGATTCGGATGATCGAAGGTCTACTTCAGGTTATGTGTTCACTTGCGGTTCAGCTAGCATCTCATGGTGTAGCAAGAAGCAGGACTCGGTGTCGGTTTCAACCACGGAGGCGGAGTATAAGGCTTCGGCCTTGGCTGCTCGGGAAGTCATTTGGTTGAGGAGACTTATAGAGGATGTTCATGAAGAAGTGCAAGGGCCTACTTTACTCCGGGGTGACAATGAGAGTGCTCTCAAGCTGGTTAACAATCCAGTGTGTCACGCCAGGACCAAGCATATAGAGATTGATCACCACTTCATCAGGGAGAAGGTATTGGAAGGATCTCTGTTGGTCGGGCATGTTCGGAGTGAAGATAATCTTGCTGACATCTTCACGAAGCCACTGTCGAATGGGCCCTTTGAACGCTTGCGCAGCTTGCTGGGCTTGGTCACCACTTCTCACTTCAAGGGGGAGTGTTGAATTTTGTGAAGTGGAAGTGGTTGACGGGACAGGCCGGGCGGCCTGTGGCGGACAGCCGTTGGCGGACTAGGCGGACTGTGTTGTGCGGCCTGGTGGAAGGTCTAGTGGAAAGCCAGCTGTCTTCTGAGCGGGTTGTTGCATGGAGTCCGCGGACTATGAGGCCTGGTTTCTGAGGATTGGGTGTTTGCTCATTGGCTTTGCCAAGGAGCGTCCTAAGCAGATGGAGGCTTGCGGACTGGTGCATTGCTCAGTGGCCGTGGGTGCAAGCTTGTGCTGATAGGCGGGTTGGCTCATGTTCGCGGGAAGCTTGCGGACTGATATGTCCTCGGTATTGGCTGTTGCGGACTGGGCTTAGAGCTTGACTGAGGTCTTGTCGAGCTCTGGTGGCACAGCAGGTGCTTTGCTGTGGAGGTCGATTGGCGGACTGGTGGTTTGAGTCCGGGAGGAGGCTGCTGTGTTGGACAGGAGTGCGAGGAGCTCGCGGACTGCTGGCGGTCTGTGCTTTGGTGTTTGGAGGACGGGGGTTTGCGTCCGCCATGCTCGCATTGGCCTTTGATGGTTTTGGACTTGGTCACACTTTGTGCCAAGGCCATGGTGTCCGCGGTATCCGCCAAGTCCGCTGTGACCGGGCGGACTGTTGCTATCTGCCTTTGGTCGTGGACTTGGGCGGATTGAGGTGTGAGTCTTGCGGACTGCCTCGGGTTGGTGCGGACTGCCATTGAAGGGGGTTGCTGTCCTGCAGTGGTTGGAGCTTTGCGGGCTGATGCCTTGTCCGCATAGCTTGGGCGGACTGGAGAGGGTTCGTCAATGGTTGCCTTGCTCCTGGCGGTTTTCCTTGGTATCCGGCTAAGTCCTTGCGGACTCGGCGGACTGAGTTTTGCTATCGCGCGGGCTGGGGCGGTGTCACTATCTCTTGGGCGGTGACCACACTCCTCACCGTGCCTATAAATAGGACCCCCCTGGCACATCTACAGTAACCTAAGTAACTTGAGTGAACAGTAAGTTGCGGTGTGCAAGGAGCTGCGGTCTGTGTTTGTCAGTCCGCGCAGATTGTTTCAGGCTGACGGTTTGCTGTGTGCAGGTCGCGCGGATAGCTTCAACGAGCCAGGAGTTTGGCTGTGACTTCGGTCAAGTACTTGGAAGTGTGCGATCTCTGCAGACTTAGCAGGAGGTCGCTCTGCGGCTTGTCAGTTCTGGTTCATCTTTGCAAGCTTCAATAACCTGTCCGCCAGCTTCAGGCGGGTAGGGGTGTTCCTTAGTTCAGGTTCAGCAGGAGGCAAATAACCGTGTGTCCGCGCGTCCTTGCAGCTTCGGCGGACTCCGTGGTTATTTGGCGGATTGCAGCTTAGCTTGGGCGTGCTCAGCGGACTCGGCGACCTCTCAGTCTCGGCGGACTCCGGTGCTGTCCGCCCGGCTTGTTTTTTGGTGCTTTCTGTTTACAGCTGTTATACTAGCGAAATCATGTCTCGCTATGTATGCCTCGGATTGTAAAGAAGTGAATGTATAAAAGACCTGCTTGTGCTTCCATTATTTGTTGGGTGTAACCTTTGATCCTTGGGTTCCGCTGGTTCAACGTGAGAACTGGGTAGTTCCGAAGATATTAATTTGGCGTTTGGGCTATCTTGCTGACCACGTTGAGAAAATTTAACTCATCATCCACGGCAACTCCTCAGGCGGGATCATAACAGAGGAGGAGAGAATTCCTCCTCTCAAGATTTATCCGACACTAGGGAAATGAGGAGGTGGCCGCCCCTAGCCTATATATAAGCCTGCCCCCCTCAGCTTAACCCACATCAGCTAAGGCGATCCACCCCGACCCCTTGCCGGAGCCACCCTCTACCAGAAAAGCCAACCTGACTTCATCACCCCTCCACCACCCTCCATGGCCAGCCAGCCCAGCTCATCCCGAGCTCCTCTCTAATAGGTGGAAACCTACCCCTTTCCCTCCCTCATCTCCCCGATATACTGCATGCACTTACCAGCGACCGGGACACCGCAGGCTCTTCCCGAGCTAAGCTCCAGGCTTGGGTAATGGTCACGCAGGGTGAGCTCCGCCCAGCATCAGTGGTGGCGTTGGGATGATGCCACACCGCTGGAAGAGTCCTTCTCCGACGGTGGAAGGCGGTGGTGCCACCGAAAAATGCGATTTCTGCAGCACACGAGATCTAAATTTTGTTTCCACAGGCACGATTTTTGTTTTTCTGGTGATGGCCAGCGGGACCAGGCCGTAGGGCTACCGCCGGAGGAGAGGCCGACCCCTGTGCACTGATCGGGGGTGAAATGGTGGCACGGAAGCCACCAAAGAGGCGGGGCGACACGATATCGTCGGGAGCAGAACAGACCGCGCCACTCTGCTCTCGGGGACTTTTCCGGTGGTGTCCGGTGGCGCCAGGCAGTCGTACCACTGCCAGATAATTCGCTGGTCCCCGACGAGTCGACTGGGGGCGGTGCCAGTGTCTCGCAACTGCCTGTCGGCAGTGGGAGTGGCTGTTTACTTGCTGCACCGCCAGCGAAGCGTAGCTGCCGTCCGATCTTATTGATGAAGATCAACCGGCAACAAGGGCATCAAATTACCCACCCTCGCGAGGTTCAACGCTCACACAGCTGATCTGCTTAAGATGCGTTGCGGGGAAAAAGGTCAATTTCCGAAAATCGGCTTAATCTCAGCCGCAAATTTCTTTTTAATACGGCTAGATGTAGACCAAATCAATTCAGAAATTTGGGAAATTTTTCTGAGGAAAATCTAGATTAGGGAAAAATCTTTTAACATAAAAGTTGTTCTCCTTGATGAGTGTTATTTACTCAATTTTTTGAGTTTTTTATAAAATAATTTGGTGCTCCAAAAAACTTAAATAAGATTTATTTGGCCAAATTATAGACGCAAATTGATTGGAAATTTTTGGAAAAATTTCTAGGCTCAAAATAGGCCCTCTTTGATGTTGTATAAAAATTTGGGGACTTTGAGGTAAAAATTAAAGTTTTTCAAATTTTATGGAGCCTAAGTTCGCGCTTTGAATTTTATAATTCAAATATTTCTGAAAACGAAATCGTAGCGCGCGATAATGTTTTAAATTAAGGATTATGTTTCAAATAAATAAATGACAAGAATTATTGAGGCGTGTTCTCAAGCTCGATGTGTTTCGAGGACTTTTGCAAATTATCAAGATTTTTAAAAGTAATTCATAGGCATTTTGAGCGAATTGGGAGATGAGGAGTACGAGCTATGAGAAGGGCAATGCCCAACCTCGACTCGGGTGTGGAATTTTCCGTGCTTTGTAATGACTGTCGAGGTTGAAGTTCGAGGAAAAATCAGGTTTTTTAGAAAGATGCTCGAAGTTGATCCGACTCGAGGTTGGCTATTATTCCTGAATGAATAATAAAATATGAAACCCATAATAAGCTTCTCCGGCCTGATTAAGTCGTGTTTGAAAGGCGCAATTGAAGTAATATCGAACTTTAATAATGGGTGAAACTCGAATGAAGGTTTCTAAAAACAAAAATGGAACTGAATAATCCTCATATGAATAAAGATGGAACTTAAAAATTTCCTCCTATGAACGAAGATGAAACTGAACGTTCATCCTATGAACGAAGATGGAACTGAACATTCCTGCTATGAATGGAGATGAAACTGAACTTTCCTCCTATGAACGAAGATAGGACTGAAGCCTCCTGAGAATGAAGTGATTGAGCTACTAACCTTTTTCTTTATTTCATTTTCTTTATTCCAGTCTTATACTACTCCAGTTTCTTTATTACTTTCATTTCAATTCTTTCTGTTCAGTACTTCTCCAGTCTTGTACTAGTCCAGTTCCTTTTATTACTTTCTGTTCAGTTCTTTCTTTTCAGTACTTCTTCAGTCTTATTCTACTCTAGTTCCTTTTACTATTTTTAGTTCAGTTCTTTCTTTTCAAGTACTACTATATCGACATAGGGTATGTGCGCGGGTTTTGAACACCTGCATGTGTTGGCGGGTTTGAATACCTGCAGTGTGATTACAGGTTGTGTACATGTCATGTTATGTTAGCTAGTTGAGCGTCTATTATATAACTGATGATTAAGCAAATATTTTCCAGTTATATTATATTGCACCTTTTTTATATAGTTACTCCTAACTTATAAATTAAATGTTGATGCTAGCTTTCTCTTGCTTCAGCTATTTATTTATTGTTGGGTGTGTAGGCATGTCCCCAGGATATGGATCCGGGGAGGAGATGTGTTTCCACTTAGCTTTGTGACTTACGGTTATTTTAACAACCATTCATAGGAGATGGAGCACCGTGAAGTCCAGCTGCTGCAGGACAGTACACCACCTGATATGACTACCTGAGTAGAGGCACCCCATCGTCTCCATACTTCTGAGACATGAGTTTCTAGAGCGCAGGCTCGGGAGAGAGTGAGAGTTCTAGTAGTTGTCCTTTTGAAGCTCGCTGGCTTGTCTATATAAATAGTGCCTATGACCAATGCTTTTACTCTGATAAATATATATATGGTTTTTACTTTTTATTATTATTTCCGCTTATATGCGATGTGATGTGAATGTTGTGATTCATGTCAGGCAAGGCGGTCAACTATTATTTGGTAGAGTGGATCGTCGCCACTCAGGGAGAACTGGGTGGACATCTTGGGCAGTAAGGCCTGTCTCCAACCCGACCCGAGCAAGTGGTAGGCGAGGTGTCTTATAAATGGATTAGAGCGATCACGATCCATCTTTTTGGGGCAATCTCAGGATCCTTCCGTCCCTCGCTTCGTTCTTTAGTTCAGGACGAACCATGCAGTGGAAGCCCGATGGACCCTAGTGTTAAGGGCTTAAGGATTATAGATTATACGATAGCATGCCCGCACACTTTTCATTTCCGCTTATGTCACTCTTTTGCAAATCTCCCTTACTTTTGCAAAGTACTGACATTATCCCTATTACTTCTCTAGATACCAGAGTCCAATAATGGGAGGTCGTCCTCCAGAGGTTATGTTCCTGCCACTCCACCTCCAGACCCAGTTGCCCCTGCCGTTGTGCCATTCGCCGAGACAGACTTGAGGCCGATGCTGACAGCCATACTAACTACGTTCCAAACTATCATGGCACAGCCACCACAACAGCTTGTGGTACCTACAGACCTCCTAATGACTTTTTCGGGGTTGAATCCTCCCAAGTTTAGAGTTATAGAGACTGTTATGCATGCAGAGGAGTGGGTGGAGCTGATAGTGGGCATGATGTGCCATATGGTTGTTGCAGTCTCTCTAGTAGTGACGTTGTTAGAGGGATATGCTAGAGACTGGTGGAGATCGGTCAGTCGCTCCACATTTAGGGGGCGTCTAATTAATGTCATCCTGTGGGGGGGGGGGGGGGGTCTGTTGCTTTTCTCGATCATTTCATATCAGATGCCGAAGAAGCCGCGCTATAGGGGAGATTCCTACACATCCAATAGTGCGACATGATAGTTCCCAAGAACGAGCGGGAGTTTATTCACTTGGCCCTATTTGTTGGGACGCTCGCGAAAACTGACAAAGATCGGGCTGCTCGATTCTACCGTAACCTGCGTGATGATTTGAGATTGGCTCTGATCATGATTTCCCAGTCCACCTTCTATACAATAGCTGCACATACCACCGTGTTAGAAATAGACTAGAGGATGGTGGTCCAGAAGCGCCGAGGGCCGGTATATGTGCCACAAGGCCAAGGACGAGAGAAAGGAGCTGCTCCCAGATGATAGGAGAGAGACCGGAGGCAACGTCAACACGGGCAACCATATAGGAGCCCACCCCCACCCAGACAGGCACCTGTACCCCCAACACCTCGACAGGTACCGCAGTAGGGCCCCAGACCAGCTCCAACACCCCAGCCCATGCCCGCAGCCCGACGAGATGTTCCCTTTGCAGGGAACTGGTTTATTTTCCAGTAGTCGGGTCATACTAGAGCCTTCCGACCACAGACGACAAGAAGACCACGGTTAGGAGCAGTGCAGGGAGGAGCAACTGTGAGAGGATAGGGCCAGATAGGCCGTAGAGGTAGAACATGGGGAGAGATCAGCACGGTCGGGAAGCACCCTAAAGGTATATGCACTTGATATTCAACACAGGCCAACACCTGATGTAGTGATAGGTATCTATCTCTGGCACTTGTGATACGGTAGATGATGTGTACCTATGATGAGATAAGATCTATACTTTGTGCATATATACCTACATCAGATATGTATATTCGATATATAATACACACACACATGTTATCGGGATTACTCTTGGTAGAAGGACATCCTGCAAAAACACTCTTTGATACTAGAGCGACGCACTCCTTCATTTCATAATATTTTATTATGACTAAGGAAAACATTGTCCGCTCGTCTGGAATGTCAATATGGATTTGACTTCCAGATGGATCAGATATGGAATTTTATAGATAAATTCTCGTTCCAGGCCATGCTTGGAAATATGGCATTTGAAATCCATGCAACGATCCTAGCAATAACCGAGTTTGGCATCATCTTAAGGATGGATTGGCAGGCAGAGTATAAGGCCCATATAAACTGCTCAACTTGAGAGATCAATCTTTAAATCCCAAATGGGTAGGCCATTGCACTAACAGATATACTGCCCGCTAATCGCATCATTCTGACCTATGCTCAAACTATAAAGTCAGTCTGATAAAAGGATGCGGTATATCTCATCAACTTCGAGATAGAAAACAAAATCTATATGCTCGCCAAAGTTCTGGTGGTTCAAGATTTTATATATATCTTTCCTGAGTCCCTCCTAGTATTACCACTATAATGAGAGGTATATTTTTAGATTGATCTTGTGCTCGTAGCCCGACCGGTGTCCCTAGCACCCTACCAAGTAGCTCGTAGGGAGTTAGTAGAGCTGAAAATTTTACTCCAGAAATTAATCGATGCAGGATTCGTCTGCACGAGTTCCTTGCCACGGGGAGCTCCCGTGCTATTTGTGAAAAATAATGACGGAACGTTACACCTATGTATCAACTATAGGAAACTTAATAAGCTCACTGTACGGAACACATATCCTCTGCCTAGAATTGATGAGTTGTTCGATCAACTGCAGAGCGTGCCCATCTTCTCCAAAGATGGACTGAGGTCTGGTTGATATCAGCTTCTGATTTGGGAAGAGGATATTCCTAAGACAACCTTGAGCTCTCACTTTGGCCTCTATGAGTTCTTAGTGATGTCGTTTGGGCTCACTAACACACCCTCTGCCTTCATGGTGCTGATGAATAAGGTATTTGAGCCGTTTCTACATCACTTTGTGATCATCTTCATATACGACATTTTGATATACTAGAACACCAAGGAATACCATTCTAGACGCCTACATATGGTGTTACTTAAGCTTCAAGAGTATTCGCTCTTTGACAAGTTCAACAAGTGTGAATTCTGGTTAGAGAAAGTTGCATTCTTAGGCCACACCATCAACAAGAATGAGGTAGCAGTGGACTAGGCTAAGATCCAAATAGTTCAGAACTGGCCGATACTCAAGACAACAACAATATTAGGAGCTTCCTCGGTCTCTTAGGTTATTACAAAAAATTTGTTGAAGGTTTTTCTAAGATTGTGTTGACCCTCATCTCTTTCATGAGAAAGGATGTTTTGTTTTGGTGGACGCCGGAATGTGAGACTACGTTCATCAAACTGAAGAAGCATCTGACCCGATACTTACAATCCACTCAGGAATCAAAGAGTTCCATATATATACAGATGTGTCCCTAAAGATATTAGGAGTTGTTCTGCTGCAACTTGACAAGGTGGCCGTATCGGCGGTCCGACAGCTGAAGCCACACGAACTAAATTATGCGGCTCACAGTTTAGAGTTGGGCACTGTCATGTTCGCTCTCAAGATCTGGAGGCATTACTTATATGGTGTAAGATGCGAGATCTTCTCAGATCATAAGAGCCTTAAATATATCTTCACTCAAAAGGAGCTAAACCTCCGGCAGTACCGATGGTTGGAATTCTTATGTGATTACAACTTCACTATCCAGTATCACCCTGAGAAGGCTAGCAGATTTGTTGATGCACTGAGTCGCCAGCCCTCAATAGCCGAGAGTTGGATTAAGCTAATACCAGAGGAATTGCTTCAGTCTCTAATAGATCTGGGTATTACCCATATTGCTCATAAGGACTCGGTGGAATATCAATCCCAACAATACTGGATAGAGATATAGTGTGGACATCCGGGATCGAATATGTGAAGCACAGAAGATTGACCCGAAAGGAACCTCGATCATCCATTCATTATAGAATGGAGCGCATGAAGATTACAACCTGCACGACTGGTTTTGCAGTTCAAGCATCACATTTTCATTCCCTCTACCAGGGGAATTCGAGATGAGATTCTTCAAGAAGCAAAATCTTTTAAATATTGAATGCTTGTAAATTGCTTACAGTAAATAGTGACGGGTCAGTTACTTCCGCAGACCATTCATACCAGTGCAGGAAGGTCAACGAATCATGACGATAGCGAGATGTGTTCCACGGGTGACCGACCATTGTATTTTTTTTCGTTGGGTTTCCTTTACTGGTCTGCCTAAATTTAGATTCGTTGAATGTCGCTCACATCCAATAGTACACCTGGTTGTAAGTTGGGGCCTGGGTAGTGCGATACGAACACCCACAGAAGTAGCAGGACTGGTCACTATCACTGACGACCATTTCGTTGAGTCCCCCGGGGTTCGCTACCCTGCTTGAAGAGAAGCATTTCATACTATGTTGACATTGGGTGTCTGTGCGGATTTTGAACACCTGCGGTGTGTTGGTGGGTTTGAATTCCTGCAGTGTGATTATAGGTTGTGTGTGCATGTCGTGTTATGTTAGCTGTTAAGCGCATATTATATAACAGATGATTAATCTGCTATTTTCCAGTTATATTATGCAATATCTTTTTAAGATAGTTGCTCCTAAATTATAAATGAAATGTTGCTGCTAACTCTCTTTTTCTTTGGTTATTTACTTATTGTTATGTGTGTAAGCTCGTCCCCAGGATATGGATCCGGGGAGATGTGTTATCCCTTAGCTCTGTGACTAACAGTTATCTCAATAACCATTCACAGGAGACAGAGAACCATGAAGTCCAGCTGCAGTAGGATGGTACACAAGCTAATATGACTACCTGAGTAGAGGCACCCAGATCGTTTTCATGCTTCCGAGATGTGTGTTTTTAGAGTGCAGACTTGAGAGAGAGTGAGAGTTCTTGTAGTAGTCATTTTGAAGCTCACAGGCTTGTACGTATAAACCGTGGCTACGACCTTTACTTTAACTATGATAAATATATATATTGTAATATATTTTTTATTTGGGTTTTAGTTATTGCATCCGCTTATATATGATGTGATGTGAATGTTGTGATTCATGTCAGGCAAGGCGGCCAACTAATGTTTAGTAGAGTGGGTTGTTGCCACTCAGGGAGCACTGGGTGAACGTCTTGGGAAGTAAGGCCGTCTCCAACCCGACTCAGGCAAGGGGTGGGGGAAGGGGTCTTATAAATGGATAAGAGCGATCATGATCCATTCTTGTGGGGCAATCTCAGGATCCTTCCATCCCTCGATTCATTCTTTGGTTCGGGATGAACTATGTAACGGAAGCCTGGTGGAACCTAGTGTTAGAGGCTTAAGTGAAAGTCTTTGTTTCAAGAGTAGCTATACACCTAGGGGGGTGAATAGGTTTCTTAGTCTTTAAGACTATCTTTTAGTTTTGGTGTGTTGAGTGTTTAGTTATTATAGTTAGCTTTCAAGAAAGAGACACAACACACAAGTATTTATAGTGGTTCCCCAATGTATGGGTACATCCACTATCCCTCCCACCTTTCTAACAGTGTTTAGACAAGACAATCTTCTCCAATCTTAGCTCAAGGAGCTTACAACACAGATCCCTCAGGATCTCTCAGACTTCCTCCAAGTCTTACCTCAGGCACAACCCTATAACTTAGAGTAACTAATACTCTTACAGCTCAGTGATCCACAGTTCACCTACCTAAAACTCAATCAAAACCCTACACCTCAGGCTAGGAGGATAGCCCTACACTCAGAGAGAATTACTCTCGTACAGCTCAGATCTAGAATGATCGTACCTCAGGCACACATGCCCTAACTCAGATTCTCAGCACAATCCTACCACTCAGCCTTTATATTTTAGGCTTACAACTCAGATCAAGATTGATCCTACAGAATGAGTATGTTTGTTGCTGTTGATTGACTCCAGAGAAAGTGTCCTCTGAGCCTGATTGCTGAACTGAGTAAACTCAGCCCTTTCGTCTTCATAGCACCAAGAATAGATCTTCAAGGTTGTTCTGCTTGTGCTGAGACGTAACTGCGAAGCACTACTTCTTCAAGCCTAGATTGTAGTAGAGGTTAGAACCGAGGCCTTGAAGATGAGCAACAACTATAAGCTTGCTCTTCTTCTCCTTCTTCATAGAAGAATTTTTGATCTGTTGTTGAATACTTGTTGAATCTTCAATGAGTTATTTCTTCAACAGCTCACCTTGTCTGTGATTCACAGACTAATTGAGGAGCAAGTTCTTCGCAATCTTCCACTTTGTCGAGAGGAAGAAGATGACCAAAAAGCTCCTTTCTTCTTTCTCGAGTCTCTGCTTTTGTATCCCGCCGTCCAACGGCTCTTTGTGCGGTATGGACCACCATAGTTGGCAACTGCCACACTACTTTTGCATTAATTACACTACAAAAGGCAAGCGACTCCTTTTGTCATCTAGCGTGCAAAACCCGTGATATTTGAATTCTTATTGACGTCAGCATGACTCACCACTTCTGGACTTAGTAATTTTCAGACAACTTGCATAGGCGTTGAGTGAAGCCTTTTATCTCAATGCAGAAACACTCAGCAGAATTCTACAACTTGAGGCATTGAGTGAGCCTTCATCACTCAATGCTTTTGACTTGAATTTTATAGTCTAATTGTTAAGGCATTGAGTGAGCATTCATCACTCAATGCTTCTGGACTAGGCTGAAATATCTCTACATGAAGGCGTTAAGTGCAGCTTCTTCACTCAACGCTTCTGGCTTTTGACTATCTTCTTGATGAGTCGTTGAGTGACCTGTCTTCACTCAATGCTTCTGTACTTAGATAGAAATCCTTGATGAGTAGGCATTGGGTGAACTGTCTTCACTCAACGCTTCTATCCTTTGATATATTTCATGATGAGGCATTGAGTCGTCTGTCTTCACTCAACGCTTCTATACTTGAACTGATTTCCAAATGAGTAGGCATTGAATGAACTGCCTTCACTCAACGCTTCTGTCCTTAGACGAATTTCTGATCAGCAACTCCGAGGCTTTGATTGCATGGATTTCTTCCAATGATTTTAGGCTTCTGGCGTTGAGTGAACTTCCTTCAATAAATACTTTTGGACTTTGCTAGATTTCTACTTTGCCAACATCTTGTCTTGAGTAAATTTGTCATTGTGGCTCAGACTACCTGCCTAATCAATATAACAGAGTACAACCTGCATACAATAAACATGAACATATATTAAATACATTCATATGTATACTATTGACTTGTAGGCCTTCTTCAAATCTAATACATTGTGATCAATGGACCCAACAATCTCCCCCTATTTGAAGAAGTCAGAACTCTAGTCAAAGATATACTCTACCATATATAGAGGATAAACATTCACAGAATTTAAGAGCGGAAAGTGATACACACACAAGATATGATAATAATTAAAGGAAATAATCATAAATATACAGTGTGCTTAAAATAATGTTCACTTTCCTAAAGCCCTTAAGGAAAACACAAAAACATGTCAAGTTTCTGGTTCCTTGATCACTATTCCCCTGCTGGGTTTCTTTGCAGTCTTTTCCTTATCTTCATTCTTCTTCTCCTTTTGTCTCTCAAAATAACTGTATGGCTTAAGAAAGAACTTATTGTGCTCAATAACATCTTGTGGCACAACACCTATCTTTTTATCTCTTTTGAAGTTCCTCCTAGCCTCTTAACTTCGTTTTAATTTAGCCCATTCTAGGGAGCTATAAAGCTTTCCCCTCTCAGTTCTCTTCTCTTTGACCTGATCCCAGATAGAAAAGATGATAGTCCTTTATTGATGACTCCGCTTCTCAAAGTTTGGCATGGTCTCCATATCCTCTCTATACCTTTTCTTACTGAGCCTGATCTCTTCCTCTTCTTCAGCAACTGACTTGCCTTTGGCTCTGGCTATCTGGTCATCAGTGGGGCTGAATGTGGGAATTTCAGCAGTAGTAGAGGGTTCAGTCCACTGAGCACCAACTTGAACATCATATTGATCTCCCATCTGATCACCATATTGTCCATATTGTCCATCATATAGTGCTTCTTGAATGGTTTCTGGAACAGCAGGAATGTTGTCATATGTTTGCTGTTAAAGGCCAAATGAACCTCTGATTACATTGGTTACCAAACAACATTCTCAGTGTTAGCCTTTATCATTTTCTTCTCCCCCTTTATAACTTTCTCAGATACAGATGCAGTTAGGGAGTCCTTGGCCATAGAGAGTTTCATCCATAAAATTGACTCCCTTAGTGACATGATTCTTGACTTCTAACATGTGATCATCAAGAATTTGAGTGCATGCATCCATTCTTATTTCTATTATAGTCTTATGGGCTTCCATCAGATTCCTTTGTACATTGTGAACTATTTTCATATTGCTGGAGGTTATGTTTCGATTCACCAAGATATCATTCTGAGTTTGTCTGATTTCTACCATCTTGCTTGCAGTAAAGGTTACAATAGGATCAGCCCTCATAAAAAAATCTACGGTGTTGGCTTTCAGCAAGTTGACTTCAAACCCGATGGACTTTATTTCAGTGGAAAGATCCCTGCTTATTTGAAATTATCAATGTAGTGCTCCAACTGTCTTCTTTGATCCTCAAGCAGACCCTTCAATTGAGCTAGGAAAGTAGGTGGAATCTATTCAGCTTGATAAGATGTACCTTGTTCACAGACATCTTCATCCCTGTACCTAGCAATATTTCTTTCATCTGATTCAACCATCATGTACTCTGAAGAATGTACATCAGCATGCACATCAACAACAACTTTATCCTTATCAGACTCAGAGGAGTCAATGTTATATACTGTCTCTGGAGCATGGAGTTCAGAGTGAATCTCCTCCTCAACCTCAGCATTGTCCATAGGGACATTCTAGTCTTCAACAGTAATGTTTAGAACACCTTCTTCCACTATTGGAGGAGCTTGTTCATCGTCAATAGGAGTATTGGAAACTTGCCATAGAGGCACAACATGAATATGATCTATTCTATTTTGGCGAGTCTCTATAAAAGTGCAAAGCTTGTCCTGCATATCAGACTGAACTTGCTCCCCCTCAATAGGAGCAGCTATCTTCTCAGTCTCCCCCTCAATAGTTGTACAATTGTTTTTTAATACCTGCCCAGTCAGAATTTCTAGAGCTTCAGTTGGAATCTTTTCAGTCTGAGATCCACCCAGTTGATTTCTTGCTGTAGATTCAGAGAAAATTGAAACCTGAGCACTCATATCCCTTCTCGTCTCTTCAGTAGACTCAGACAGCTGTGGATCATGTGGCTCTTCCTCACTTTTCTCAGAAGAACTGTTTTCTGTGCTTTCCTTAGGGACTAGTACTATAACAGCCCAATTTTCTCAGCAGGCCAATTTTCGGGTGACACGGCCTGAGACACGGGCGTGTCCCAGGGCGTGTCATGTTGGAGTCGACGATTTGGCCGAAAGGTCGACGAAATTTGGAGTCGACGATCATCAAAAAGCAAACACGGCCTGAGACACAGGCGTGTCTCAGGGCGTGAGGAGGCACACGGCCAAGGACACGGGTGTCCCAGGCCGTGTCGTGTGCTCGACGAATTTTGCTCGACGATCGTCGAGTGTCGAGATGTGGTCGTCGAGTGTCGAGAAGTGGGTGAACACGTCCTGTGACACGGGCGTGTCACAGGGCGTGTCCCTTCGGTCGACGAACTCAGCCCGATGAATTTTTGCGCTAGGGCGTGTCTTAGTGCCGTGCATGGGCACACGGCCTGGGAAACGGGCGTGTCACAGGCCGTGTGAGTCTCGGGAGATTTTGGGATTATTTTCGCCGATGAACACGGCCACAGACACGGGCGTGTCTGAAGGCGTGTTGGGTGACACGGCCCATGACACGGGCGTGTCCCATGGGCGTGTCACTAGTTTGGATAAGTCGGTTGACCACCGTTTGAGGCACACGGCCTGGGACACGGGAGTGTCACAGGCCGTGTCAGGCAAAATTGAACTTTTCTGGCAAAATCGTAGCCGTCCATTCCTTCAGCTGGGATCCAATGGCTGAACTGCCTCCCTATTTAATTAAGGCCGTGAATGAGAAGAGAAATCTCATTTCTCTTATTTGGCTTCTATTTCTTCATTGCTAGTGAGAGAAAGGGAGAGGAAGAAGGAGGAGGAGGAAATGGGGCTGATTACCGGTGGTGCTGCGGTTTACCGACAAGAGATCCGAAGCCGGCGTTGCGGAGGAAAAGCTCTGGTGATTCATTCAAGCTAGCTTGGAGCTCATGGCACCAAAGAGGGCTTCAAGGGTAATGTCTTTTCTTCCTAGCCATGTGAAGGCTTCCTTTTGGCATATGTTTGTGATTCCCCCACCAAGAGGTGGCTGATTTTGGGAGTCTTTTGGGTGATTCATGAAATCCCCTTTGTTGGCATATAGATCCGAAAATGGAGTACGGAATAGGCATGCTGTGTGAAGCCCATCTGGACAGGTTGGTCTGGATTGGTGATGTTGCATACGAATCGGAGAAGACTCCGTGATAAACGTGTAGTTTAAGGAGTCAACGGGTTATGCCTGCGAAGAGGAGTAGCAGGAAGTACTGGAGTGGTAGTCCAGGAAAGTATCCGTGTTATGTGTTTGGGTCATACCTGTGAATGAGGTACAAGAAGTACTGGTGTGACCAGGAAAGGCCCTTTGTGATGCTTAATTTCATAGGGTGTCCCCTGTGAAGCGAGTTAACAGGAAGTACTGCCATGGTAGCCAGGAAAGACCCCTGACATTTGTGATATTGCGGTGTTGACTTGTGACGAGAGTAACAGGAAGTACTGTGGTGCCCAGGAAAGACCCGCTATTTTGATAAGAAAATGGGTGTAGAGAAATACCTAGGTTGTGTGCCAAGAACAGGATTGGTGAGACCGACCCGCGCCTTTGATTAAGCCATGTGTACGTTGTACTTAGAGAAGGCAAGACGATTTGAGAAACGGGGGGTGGAGGATCTGACCTGCGCTATGCCCGTCTGACGTGAGACCAAAAGGTGTGGTCTGTTGGAGCGCATAGCAAGAGTCTTAGGCCTGCGTGCCATGACATAATGGGGGGCTACGGGCCATCCCAATATAGTAAGACTAGAACTCTGGTTGCACGCCATGGAGTAAATGCTCAAGTGAAATACCGTTGGGTTGTGACCCTGATACGGTGGTGGGCAAGTGCTTTGCCAGAACACCAAGAATGTGCCCTGAGTGCACGGACCGTTGGGCCGGGTGGCGAACGGTTGTGATGGCATGTGTGCGTGAAAGCACATTTTAGGCAATATATTGCCATGCTTGTGATATGATATGCCTGCAAAGAAGATTACCACTGCCCCGAGAAAAGGGGTAGGGTCGTTATACTTTGGTCAGCTGAACGCTGACCGTTGCTTTTGTTTGCCACCGTTGGGTGGATTGTCCCTGTACAGGTGCTGGAGAGCCAAGCGGGACGCATAAAGATTGATGTCCCTGATGTTGTTGTTGTTGCTGTTGCTAGCCCTCGAAGGCTTATGCTGCTTATTGTGTTTTCTTTTATTGTGGTCGGCATGCGCGCCAATCTTTTTAGGCCACTGTGTGAAAGCCTTGTAAGGCCATAAGGCCATCTTGTATACTAGTGTAAGACATTCCTATGTGCTATAAAACTTGGTGTTTTATTTGTGAGACATTCAAGGGAGGAGTTCAAGTTGTAGTTTAGGCTTCCACTAGAATGCTTTGTGATAGGTGCGATGCGCTACTCTGATATCATGTCGTACCTTCACCGCCTGTTTTGTGATATATACTGTGGTTCCCCCGACGGACCTTCTAGAATATACCATATGAACAGATGGGGTTGTTACATTTTGGTATCGGTTGTTTTGGTCTTTCCCTCTCGAAGTCGTGGCCGACTTCTTTTGTGGGGTGGCGAGCACGTGTTTGTTCAAACCAAAGTCTACGAATGAACTCCTGAATGTCCATGATAGGAATACAAAATTGTGTGTTTGAGGAACCTGCGTGTTCTTATTTTGTGTTGTTTGCTTGGGTACGATCGCTAATGTTTGTGTGTGTCTTGTCCACCTTTAGGTGACATGGAGTGGAGCTGGGCCATCTGAGCCCCAGCGTTCTGATGAAAGTACGGCACAAGCCGCGGTGCCTACACCTCCACCGTCTGCGGAACATGTGTGTTTAGTTGCGGAGGCTTTATTTACCATTGTCACAACCCGCATTTTCTCAACGATAAAATCGTATCAGAGCAAGAGAAAACACGTGCCGTGATGCCACGTCGTGCAGGGGATAACTGCACGCGCTCAGGCAAAACTCCAAATCTAAGTTTTAAGGAAAATCGTTGATTAATTATGAAAGAAATCAGTTATGTTGATTGGCCGTATCCCTCGGCATGGTGGATCAGCTAGTCCACAATTAAAAGTATAAGTATACGCAACAGAAAATAGTTTGGTTCAATTAAGTTGACACCCTAGTGAGCATAAGTGTCCCCGAGGGACAACTCATGGTATGCACAACTCTAATGTGAATATAATAGATATAAAAAGGTAATCTTTTTACGCTAAGGAAATGTAGTGTCTTTGTTTTATAATTATGCTATGCATGATATTCATATAATAATGCTTTTAGGGTTTAAAAATATCTAACATGCAACCTAACAAAAATCCATCCCAGAAGCAAGTAAACAACCACAAAAAGGCAAAAACAGCAGTTTAAGTTCATATCCAGCATCGCAAGAAGCCACCAGTGGGCGCCAACAACCTGACACGAACCCACTGGTGAGTATGTATGTCTATACAGAAAAGTAAAGAACTACCTCACAAAATCGGGATCAGCTGTCTCAGCTACCCAAGAGGCCGCAAACCAGCCCCTCCAAAAGAACTAGCCGCTGAACCGGCTACAACCTGGACCTGAGGCATTCAAGAAAAGAACACCTCAGCAAGGAAATAATCAAAAGTGCAAATAAAGCATTAGAGTTAAGAGCAAAAAGAAGGGTTTACCAACCCGACAACAAGCTGCTATAAGCAAAAGAAAGAGCATGACAGTAAGAAAAGAGCACTGTCTAAGCACAGCAAAGCACACCAGGTGCGAGCAATAAAAGCAACATGCTCAACGAAAGAGTCTAACATTCCTAATACGTGGGTAAGTGGCAGTGGTCAAAAAAAACATGGATCTGAATTCATAACCAGAATCAGATCCACAAAGGGCTAAGGGGTCGCCAGTGGCAGCTTTAGGGTCCCACACCAACCCAAACCAGGGCAAACAGGTCGTGGCCACAGCTCTCCACATCAAAATCCACCCCTCTTAGAGGCCACTAAACATGCACCACCTGCCATAACCCAAGAGTCGGCAAGCAAAAATTTGCCAAACACCCAATACCACCCCCTAAAGGAAGGGTAAAGTCACACCAACAGTCCTAAGGTACACAAGAACTCAAGACAGAAATGTCGAGCCCACTCGACGCAGCGTTGAGTAAACTCCACTCACCTAACGCCTAAAAATACTTAGCCGCAAGTCCTATGCTGGGTGACGGCGTTGAGTGAGCTCGGCTCACTCGATGCTGTCAGCGCTTTCCACTTAGGGTAAACGTAAGTCTCGTTAAAAAATCGCAGCCTAAGCTCTCTCATTGCGAGCAAGCAGAGAGTTGGCAATCTAATCCCAACCCTCCGTTCCGTCCTAACTACTCGGGACTATCGCAACCAAACCTGAACCACCTCTACCGCAGCCTCACCCTAACTCTAGCTACCCACCGAACACCAAACTTCCGACAAAAGAGAACATGATAAAAATTCCAGAAACAGAAATGAAGAATCAGCACTTGATTAAAAGCTTGATGAAAATAACTCAACCTGCTGCCCTAGGGAGGAAAAAGGACAAGGAGAACAGAGCTTTTGCAGAAGAAATAAAAAGATCAAGGGTTAGAAATAAATTTGGCAAGGGCAAGGGGCCACTTGCCTCTACCTCTCCGGAAAAACAAACAACAGCCGCACCACGGCTTGGCTCCGGCGGCAAGATCGGCCACCTAGAAGACCAAAGCTGAAACTTGAGGGAAGAAAGAAATCAGTAAATTAGAAATTCCTGGAATCGAACCCTAAATCAAGAAAAACTTACATGGAAGGGAAGATCTAACCGAGAGCAAACCGAATCCGCTATCACACGAGAAAAACGGGCTCTAACCTTCCCGAAATCGCCGGCCAAAACAACCACCGCCTCCTCTCGAAACCCTTCCGCTGGAAGCTCTCCAGACTTGGGAACGATGAAAAAATGAGGAGGAAAAACAGTTCACGGCAACAAAAGACGATTTCAGGAAAAAAAGTACGGAACACGCCCAAGACACGCCCGTGACACGGCCCGACACGCCCGTGTCATGGGGCGTGTACTCACACACTCGACGAACGTCGATCTCTACTCGACGAAACACGGGACACGCCCCCCAGACACGCCCGTGACACGGCCCGACACGCCCGTGTCACGGGGCGTGTACTCACGCACCTACCCACTCGACGAAAGTCGATCTCCGCTCGACGACGCAGGGGACACGCCCTGTGACACGCCCGTGTCACAGGCTGTGTACCAACTCGAACACCGCCCGACGATCGTTGAGCGCCGATCGTCGAACAGAGAGACACGCCCCCATGACACGCCCGTGTTTGACACGACACGCCCGTGACAGGGCCGTGTTCTCACTAAACACCGCCTGACGACCATCGAGCGCAGCTCGACGAATCGAAGGAGGACACGCCCGTGACACGCCCGTGTCACGGCCGTGTTCCAACAAAAAAAAACCCTGTCGACCAAAAAATTCGTCGACTGGAGAAACAGGAGCTCTACCCAAGCAGGACACGCCCTGGGTCACGGGCGTGACCCAGGCCGTGTCACCCAAACTTACACAGAAAAGAAACCTGCTAACACCTAGCAAATAAGAAACAAGACACCTGCCTACAAGCTCAGCCACAACGGCCACACACTGCACAGCAAACATTACAAACATGCAGCTAACAAAACAACGCCGAAACGACGCGAAGGCAAACGATCTCGGATTTCGACCAAAACTCGCACCGTAGCTAAACAACCAAGCCACGAAAACAACGGCGAGGTCGAAAACAACATCCGACGATCGAAAACTCGGGCTAACACCTCCTGAAGCCAAAACGCAAGCATTTCCCTAAGAGGCCCAACCGAGTCACCAAAACAGACTCCGGCTAGCTGGGGAAACTTGCCAACTGGCTACAACCAGGCTACACAAGGAACCTACAGAGCTAGGACCGCGCTCTACAACGGCGAAGGGCCGGAAATGCGTCATCCTAACGCCAATCCAGAATCAAACAAAACACAGAAAAACCGGGGGCGTTACAGCCACTCCCCCTAAAAGAAAGTTTCGCCTCGAAACTTTACTCACAACACTCCTAAGAAGAAGGAGAGAGAAAGAGCCAGGAAAGGACTATATAATCATAAATAAAACAAAACATACCAGGCACAAGCTCAGGGAAACAGATGAGGGTGAGCCTCCCTCATAGCCGACTCCAACTCCCAAGTCGCGCTTTCTACATCCTGATTCCTCCATAAAACCTTAACCATCGGAATAGATTTCTTCCGCAGCGCACGAACCTGAGAATCCAGAATGCGGACAGGCACCTCCACATAAGAAAGATTCGGCTCCAACTGAGGCACAGAATCCAAAACCTGCCTGCCATTCAATACACATTTCCGCAGCTGACTGACGTGGAAGACATTATGCACGCCAGGGAAATTTGCGGGAAACGCCAGCCTATAAGCTGATATCCCAATCCTCTCAACAATCGGAAACGGCCCCACGAACCTCGGGTCCAACTTCCTGTTCTTGCCAAAACGCTTGACTCCAATCAACGGGGAGACCTTTAAGAACACAGAGTCCCCCACCAAAAATTCCAAATCCGATCTACGCCGATTGGCATTTTTCTCATATCTCTCCTGGGCTATCCGAAGCTTTTCCCGAATAAGCTTCACAGCAGTTTCCATCTCCTCGAGAGCTTCTGGACCCAACAAAGGTCTCTCGCCAACCTCAGCCCAAAACAAGGGAGTCCTGCAGCGCCTCCCATACAAAGCTTCAAAAGGAGCCATTTGCAAGCTTTCTTGATAACTGTTGTTATACGCAAATTCCATAAGCCGCAAGCGCTCATCCCACGCTCCTCCGTGCTCCAGAACATAGCATCGGATCATATCTTCCACAATCTGATTTACTCGCTCCGTCTGACCATTGGTCTGGGGATGATACGCTGTGGAATATCTCAAATTTGTACCCAACCCTTCTTGAAGGCTCTTCCAAAAACGAGACGTAAACCTGGAGTCTCGATCTGATATGATACTCACCGGTACACCATGCAATCTAATAACCTCATCCAAATACAGCTCGGCTATCTTCCTCATCGGATAATCGATCTTAAATGGTACGAAGTGAGCACTCTTCGTCAATCTGTCTACGATCACCCAAACTGAATCATGCCCTTTAGGAGATCTCGGTAAGCCTGTAATGAAATCCATCGAGATACTCTCCCACTTCCACATCGGAATCTCTAAGGGAGTTAGCTTGCCACCAGGCCTCCCATGGTCGGCCTTCACACGCCTGCAAGTGAAGCACTCAGAAACAAATCTGGCTACGTCCTCCTTCATCCCATACCACCACGCGATCTGCTTTAAATCATGGTACATTTTGGTAGACCCTGGATGGTAGGCAACACTAGATCCGTGGGCTTCCCTGCACACCATATCCCGGATATCCCCAACTGCAGGAATGCAAAACCTGCCACGAAACTTCAAGGTACCCGCATCATCTATAGAGAAATCTGGTAATTCACCTCTTTCAGCTCGAAGGTACAAATGCAAAAGATCGGGATCATCTTTCTGATGCAGTCGCGTAAGCGCAATCCACGAAGGTTCTGCCACTGCCAAGCTACTCTGCGAATCGTAGCTTCCCACAGAAATGTCCATCAAAAGAAACTCTTCCACAAGACGATCGGCGGAGAGATTGAAAATCTTTCCTGACTTCCGACTTAGGGCATCGGCCACCACATTCGCCTTACCCGGATGATACTGGATTTCAACATCATAGTCGGCCACGTACTCCAACCACCGCCGCTGGCGCAGATTCAACTCTTTCTGAGTGAAGACATACTTCAAACTCTTATGATCCGTGAAAATCTTGCACTGTGCGCCATACAGCAAATGCCTCCACAATTTCAACGCATAGATCACAGCTGCAAACTCTAGGTCATGCGTAGGGTAATTCCTCTCATGAGTCTTTAGCTGCCTCGACCCGTACGCAATCACCTTCCCGCCCTGCATCAAAACGCAGCCCAGTCCGACGTGCGACGCATCCACAAATATATCATACTCACTATCCTCAGTAGGCAAAGAAAAAACTGGAGCTGAACATAACCTTCTTTTTAATTCCTCAAAAGCCTCCTCACACTTGCTATCCCATATGAAGGCTGCATTCTTCTGCGTCAACCTGGTCAATGGCGCAGACAAAGTAGAGAATCCCTCTACGAATCTCCTGTAATATCCAGCCAAGCCCAAGAAACTTCTGATCTCTTTGGGAGTAACAGGCCTCGCCCACTCCATAACAGCAGCGATCTTTTCTGGGTCCACTGATATTCCCTCCTTATTCACCACGTGGCCGAGAAAAGAAACTCGAGGCAACCAAAATTCGCACTTGTTCAGCTTGGCATATAGCTTATGGTCTCTCAGAGTCATCAAGACCAGTCGCAAATGCCGATCATGCTCCTCCGCATCTTTAGAATACACCAAAACATCGTCTATAAAGACAATCACAAACTTATCCAGAAAATCCTTGAAAACTCTGTTCATCAGATCCATAAAAGCTGAGGGCGCATTAGTCAAACCAAATGACATAACTAAAAACTCAAAATGCCCATGACGAGAGCGGAACGCCGTCCGCGGAACATCTGACTCCCGAATCCTCAACTGGTGATAGCCCGATCGAAGATCTATCTTGGAAAACACGGCACTACCACGCAGTTGGTCAAACAGATCGTCAATCCGAGGCAAAGGGTACCTGTTCTTAATAGTAACCTTGTTCAGTTCTCTATAGTTGATGCATAACCTCATCGACCCATCCTTCTTTTTAACGAACAGCACTGGAGCACCCCAAGGAGAAGAACTCGGCCTAATGAACCCTTTTGCCAACATCTCATCCAGCTGAATTCGCAACTCTTCCAGCTCTCGCGGGGCCATCCGGTACGGCGCCTTGGCCATAGGACGCGTGCCTGGCTCCAAATCTATAGCAAACTCGACATCTCGATCGGGTGGAAGACCGGGAAGATCATCAGGAAACACATCAGAGAAGTCACACACCACAGGGATCTCTTGCAAACACGGCACTCTAACAACAGCCCCTGTCAGAGAGACCACACAGGCAGAACAACCAGAATCAAGCAACTTCCGAGCACGCACCGCAGAAATGACTGGAGACTCCTGGAGAGAATAGCCATAAACACTCCCTGGCTGACCGTTGTCCTTGACGAAGTCCAAGCGCTTACCCTTGCACTGGATCACAGCATCGTACCTTGACAACCAGTCCATGCCCAAGATAACATCGAAGTCCTCCAGGTCAATCACCTTCAGATCTGCCTTGGCTAGAAAATCCCCCAACAAAATCGGACAATCACGGACACCCAGGTCCGTAACCACAAAGTCACCGGAGGGGAACTTAATGCAAAAGGCACCACCAACACGATCTAGGCCCAAACTGAACCGCTCCACGAAGGCTCTAGCCACAAACGAGTGGGTAGCGCCTGAATCGAAGAGAACGCGCGCCCAGCGGTTCTTTACCTTAAATCGTCCTACAAATAGCGCACGCATCTAAGGAAACAAACGCTAAAACGAAAACTACAACCATAAAGGGATCATAACGAAACGACTGAGGAGAAGTCAAACCTGAGATAACCTGGGTCGAAGTCTGCGCTTCGTCTGCCGAAAGCACATTCAGCTTCCCCTTTCCTCTATCCAATTGCTGAGGTGGTGGCAAAGCCTGGAGGGGTACTGGCTGCAGAACAGGCTGAGACTGTGGGCACTTTGTCTTGAGATGGCCCTTCTGCCCACACTGAAAACAGACTTTATCTCTCGACCAGCAACGGGCAGCCTCATGCCCCTTCCTTCCACACAAGGCACACACCAAGTCTCCTCTGGGAGCACCCTGAATTGCATGTACCTGTTCCTTCTTCTGCGCTCCAAACCTTTTGAAACACTTCTCAAAGGGGTGGCCTGGTCGGCCACAGAAACTACAAACCTCTTTGCTCCTCTTTCTCGAGACCGCATCGGTTTCCTGAGGGCTCTTCCCTCCACCGGACTTCCGCTTATCCTTCCACAACTTCTGACCTCTATTCTTGGCATTCTCAATGGCCTCAACCCTCAAGGCAGCTTCGACCACGCTGGCATAACTGACTGCGCCGTAGGCATTCGCTAACTGCTGAATGTCACTTCTCAGTCCACCCAGAAATCGCTTAACTCGGTCTGCTTCAACGCTCACCAAACCAGGAGCAAACCGGCTCAACTTACTAAACTCAATCTCATACTCACTGACCGTGAGTTTCCTCTGCTTCAAATGGAGAAAGTCATTCATCAGCCGGTCCCTTTCGACTGAAGGCAAAAACTTACTCAACAGCATCCCTTTAAATGACTCCCAAGAGCATCCTGCCACCAAGCTCTCTTTCTCCCTCAACCACCAATTCTTTGCCAAGCCCTTGAGCTGGTAGGCAGCGAGCATCACTCTCTGATCATCCGTAATCCCCGAATAGGAGAACATCTCCTCAATAGTAATCAGCCAGTCATCCAAAATCATGAAATCTGCTTGCCCATCATAAGTAGGGGGTCTCAGTCGCTGAAACTGGGATATAAACGCCATCTCCGGGGGCACCACAACCAAAGGCACGGGAGGAGCAGGAGGGGCAGGAACAACTACCCCCTCAGCGGGGTCCGGAACTCTCGGGGCCTGTCCCGCCATCATGGCTACGAGGGACTGAATCTGAGCCTGCATAGCCACCACCTGCCTCGATAAGGTCTCATTACTCTGCCGCAGGTTTTCTACCAACGCCTCGCTCTGCGCTCCTGACGTCTCACCCTCGGATTGGTGGGTCGACCTCGTTGCAGGACGTCTCGCCATCCTAAAATCGCACAAGCTTTAGACGAAACTTAGCCCAACAGCTAGAACAAAATTACCCGGTACAGACCAACACACTTAAATATGAACTTCAACTGCAAAACTTGCTCTGGGAGTTGTTTTATCATGATGATGTTATGCTTAACCTAAGATGGTTCACCACCATCACACTAACTCAGGTGCCTAACTCATGAATGCATGTATTTGTATTTTTCTTTTGACTCAAAACCATGTGTGTACATATGTCATCTTGCAAATCTTTAGCTTAACACGTTGTGCTTATGAAATATTATGCTATGCATGATGTGCTATGTATTCTAAAAAAAAAGGCCTTAATGCATGCCATGGGCGGCGTACACATGAAAATGTTATGCATCCCATACTACATAACATTCCCATGCAACGAAAAAGAAAACGTGCTAGCCGCATTCATGTGGTGAGGTTATGCATCCCATACTACATAACCCTCACATGTTGCCTCCTATGGTGGATCCATATACAAACACATATTATGCATCCCATACTACATAATATGCCCCGTATACTTCCTTATTCTTATGAGTGTAGTGTTCGTGCTTTAGCCAAGACGTGCTGATGACATATTGGTGTGTGTATGGTATGACGCTAACCACTAATGCAAACAAGGGGAAAGGTTGCCCGACCATTTGTCAAGCAACCTGCCTCTGATACCAACTGTCACAACCCACATTTTCTCAACGATAAAATCGTATCAGAGCAAGAGAAAACACGTGCCGTGATGCCACGCCGTGCAGGGGATAACTGCACGCGCTCAGGCAAAACTCCAAATCTAAGTTTTAAGGAAAATCGTTGATTAATTATGAAAGAAATCAGTTATGTTGATTGGCCGTATCCCTCGGCATGGTGGATCAGCTAGTCCACAATTAAAAGTATAAGTATACGCAGCAGAAAATAGTTTGGTTCAATTAAGTTGACACCCTAGTGAGCATAAGTGTCCCCGAGGGACAACTCATGGTATGCACAACTCTAATGTGAATATAATAGATATAAAAAGGTAATCTTTTTACGCTAAGGAAATGTAGTGTCTTTGTTTTATAATTATGCTATGCATGATATTCATATAATAATGCTTTTAGGGTTTAAAAATATCTAACATGCAACCTAACAAAAATCCATCCCAGAAGCAAGTAAACAACCACAAAAAGGCAAAAACAGCAGTTTAAGTTCATATCCAGCATCGCAAGAAGCCACCAGTGGGCGCCAACAACCTGACATGAACCCACTAGTGAGTATGTATGTCTATACAGAAAAGTAAAGAACTACCTCACAAAATCGGGATCAGCTGTCTCAGCTACCCAAGAGGCCGCAAACCAGCCCCTCCAAAAGAACTAGCCGCTGAACCGGCTACAACCTGGACCTGAGGCATTCAAGAAAAGAACACCTCAGCAAGGAAATAATCAAAAGTGCAAATAAAGCATTAGAGTTAAGAGCAAAAAGAAGGGTTTACCAACCCGACAACAAGCTGCTATAAGCAAAAGAAAGAGCATGACAGTAAGAAAAGAGCACTGTCTAAGCACAGCAAAGCACACCAGGTGTGAGCAATAAAAGCAACATGCTCAACGAAAGAGTCTAACATTCCTAATACGTGGGTAAGTGGCAGTGGTCAAAAAAAACATGGATCTGAATTCATAACCAGAATCAGATCCAAAAAGGGCTAAGGGGTCGCCAGTGGCAGCTTTAGGGTCCCACACCAACCCAAACCAGGGCAAACAGGTCGTGGCCACAGCTCTCCACATCAAAATCCACCCCTCTTAGAGGCCACTAAACATGCACCACCTGCCACAACCCAAGAGTCGGCAAGCAAAAATTTGCCAAACACCCAATACCACCCCCTAAAGGAAGGGTAAAGTCACACTAACAGTCCTAAGGTACACAAGAACTCAAGACAGAAATGTCGAGCCCACTCGACGCAGCGTTGAGTAAACTCCACTCACCTAACGCCTAAAAATACTTAGCCGCAAGTCCTATGCTGGGTGACGGCGTTGAGTGAGCTCGGCTCACTCGATGCTGTCAGCGCTTTCCACTTAGGGTAAACGTAAGTCTCGTTAAAAAATCGCAGCCTAAGCTCTCTCATTGCGAGCAAGCAGAGAGTTGGCAATCTAATCCCAACCCTCCGTTCCGTCCTAACTACTCGGGACTATCGCAACCAAACCTGAACCACCTCTACCGCAGCCTCACCCTAACTCTAGCTACCCACCGAACACCAAACTTCTGACAAAAGAGAACATGATAAAAATTCCAGAAACAGAAATGAAGAATCAGCACTTGATTAAAAGCTTGATGAAAATAACTCAACCTGCTGCCCTAGGGAGGAAAAAGGACAAGGAGAACAGAGCTTTTGCAGAAGAAATAAAAAGATCAAGGGTTAGAAATAAATTTGGCAAGGGCAAGGGGCCACTTGCCTCTACCTCTCCGGAAAAACAAACAACAGCCGCACCACGGCTTGGCTCCGGCGGCAAGATCGGCCACCTAGAAGACCAAAGCTGAAACTTGAGGGAAGAAAGAAATCAGTAAATTAGAAATTCCTGGAATCGAACCCTAAATCAAGAAAAACTTACATGGAAGGGAAGATCTAACCGAGAGCAAACCGAATCCGCTATCACACGAGAAAAACGGGCTCTAACCTTCCCGAAATCGCCGGCCAAAACAACCACCGCCTCCTCTCGAAACCCTTCCGCTGGAAGCTCTCCAGACTTGGGAACGATGAAAAAATGAGGAGGAAAAACAGTTCACGGCAACAAAAGACGATTTCAGGAAAAAAAAGTACGGAACACGCCCAAGACACGCCCGTGACACGGCCCGACACGCCCGTGTCACGGGGCGTGTACTCACACACTCGACGAACGTCGATCTCTACTCGACGAAACACGGGACACGCCCCCCAGACACGCCCGTGACACGGCCCGACACGCCCGTGTCACGGGGCGTGTACTCACGCACCTACCCACTCGACGAAAGTCGATCTCCGCTCGACGACGCAGGGGACACGCCCTGTGACACGCCCGTGTCACAGGCCGTGTACCAACTCGAACACCGCCCGACGATCGTTGAGCGCCGATCGTCGAACAGAGAGACACGCCCCCATGACACGCCCGTGTTTGACACGACATGCCCGTGACAGGGCCGTGTTCTCACTAAACACCGCCTGACGACCATCGAGCGCAGCTCGACGAATCGAAGGAGGACACGCCCGTGACACGCCCGTGTCACGGCCGTGTTCCAACAAAAAAAAACCCTGTCGACCAAAAAATTCGTCGACTGGAGAAACAGGAGCTCTACCCAAGCAGGACACGCCCTGGGTCACGGGCGTGACCCAGGCCGTGTCACCCAAACTTACACAGAAAAGAAACCTGCTAACACCTAGCAAATAAGAAACAAGACACCTGCCTACAAGCTCAGCCACAACGGCCACACACTGCACAGCAAACATTACAAACATGCAGCTAACAAAACAACGCCGAAACGACGCGAAGGCAAACGATCTCGGATTTCGACCAAAACTCGCACCGTAGCTAAACAACCAAGCCACGAAAACAACGGCGAGGTCGAAAACAACATCCGACGATCGAAAACTCGGGCTAACACCTCCCGAAGCCAAAACGCAAGCATTTCCCTAAGAGGCCCAACCGAGTCACCAAAACAGACTCCGGCTAGCTGGGGAAACTTGCCAACTGGCTACAACCAGGCTACACAAGGAACCTACAGAGCTAGGACCGCGCTCTACAACGGCGAAGGGCCGGAAATGCGTCATCGTAACGCCAATCCAGAATCAAACAAAACACAGAAAAACCGGGGGCGTTACAACCATGATCCACAGACAGCCACTGAGGTAGGAGCAACCGGCTGTGAGGCCAGAACAGGTGGCGGCAAGGCCTGAACCTGTAGTAGATGTGGCTCCTCGAGCGGCTGAGAAGCAGCTAATGCGGTTTATGAGTTTCCATCCGCCTACGTTCTCAGGAGAGGGAACTCCGACGCAGGCTGAGGATTGGTTATCGCGCGTCAAGCGAGTCATGACGACGATTGGAACAGCGGAGAATCAGAAAGTCACCTTAGCTACCTTCTTGCTTGAAGGAGAAGCTAGATTGTGTTGGGATGAGATGGAGTTGCATCACTTGGCGGGTCGTCCTTTAACCCAAGTATCCATGGAAGAATTCTCCCGACTCTTCCTTGCGAAGCACCATCCTGCGACCCAACGGATAGCCATGGAAAATGAATTCCAAAGGCTGACCCAAGGTAATGGCAGTGTTGACGCATACCTGCATGAATTTACTCACTTGGGGCGGTATGCGGGTTCTACTTTTGCTGATGAGCAGAGGAAGACCAATCGGTTCTATAAAGGACCGAGGGACGAGTTGAGGTTCCTGGTTTCGAGTTCTGTGAACCAAGGTTTCCAAGCATTGGTTGACACTGCGAGCGCGCTGGAAAAGGATATGAAGAGGGTGCAGGGGAAGAGGGCTTTAGCTGTGACGCAACTGGAGTGGAAGGCGCCCCAATCTGGGAAACCATTTTATAAGAGGAGATGGAGCAAGAAGTCCAAGACAAGTGGACAAGCTCCTTCATCAGTTGCAACGGGAGCAACGTCGGGGGCTACCCCCAAGCCAGATACACGTATCTGCTATAATTATGGCAGGGTGCGGCATATTGCGCGAGATTGTCGGATGCTGCCAAAGAGTGAAAAGAAGGCGGGAGCATCTTATGCGGAAAAAGGAAAGGCGGTGGTGGATTCCACTGCCTCACAGGCGCAACCCCGGGTCTACAATCCTGGTCTGCAGGAGGCCATTAAGCAGAGTGACGTCGTCACAGGTATGAGTTTAGTTTTGCATATGCTATTGTTTGTATGCTTTGCTTAGTGCATCTATGTTTGCGGTTTGTGTGTGTGACATGATTGTCACAGGCTTTGTGATGATTCGGGACACGCTGGCGCGAGCACTGTTTGATACGGGTGCGTTGCATTCTTTTCTGTCTAGCGATTTTATAGTGCAGCTTGGGATACCAAGTCATGCAAAGACAGATAGCGTCAGAGTGGTGTTGCCGAATGGCTGTTGTATGCTTGCGAATCAAGCTTGCGATGTGGCGGTCCAGATAGGAAGTCGGGATTTCCGTTTAACTGCATTTGTTTTGCCAATATCGGAATTCGATGTGATATTGGGTATGAATTGGCTTGCGGAGCAGCATGTCGTGATTGATTGCCAGTCCAAAGAGATCACGTTGGGCCAGAATACCGAACAGGAGACAAAGTTCGCGGGTATGCGAGGAGTGGGCGGGACGTTGATGTCTGCACTCCAGGTAGTCAAGCTATTCGGAAGGGCGTGGAGTGTTACTTCGCACTGATTCAGGCTGTTGAGCCTAAGGCCAGTGTGTGCGAGGTTCTAATTGTGGTGGAATTTACAGATGTGTTTCCCACGAATATCCATGGGCTACCACCCCAACGGGAGATTGACTTCACGATTGAGTTGGTGCCAGGTGCGAAACCTGTGGCCCGCTAGCCATATCGCGTCGCGCCAAAAGAGATGGCTGAGTTGAAGGTTCAACTACAAGAATTACTGGAGCTAGGTTATATACGCCCAAGCATGTCACCTTGGAGCGCGCCTGTGCTTTTTGTAAAGAAGAAAGACGGTGGGTTGCGGTTGTGTATTGATTACCGTGAACTGAATAAGCTGACCGAGAAGAATAAGTATCTGATACCCCGGATTGATGAGTTATTCGATCAGCTGGTGGGCTCGACCATCTATTCGAAGTTGGACCTGAAGTCTGGTTATTACCAGTTGCGAATTCGGGAAGGTGACATTCCCAAAACCGTATTTGGAACGCTTTATGGGCACTATGAGTTCACAGTCATTCCATTTGGATTGTGCAATGCGCCCTCGGTGTTTATGGATTTGATGCACCGCATATTCCGAGAGTACCTGGATCTATTTGTGATAGTGTTCATTGATGACATCCTGGTGTACTCAAAGTCAAAAACTGAGCATGAGACTCACTTGCGGTTGGTGTTGAATACTTTGAGGCAAAATCAGCTCTATGCCAAGTTCTCGAAGTGCGAGTTTTGGCTATCGTCAGTGGCATTCGTAGGCCATGTGGTGAGTGGAGCGGGCATTGCAGTGGATCCAGCGAAGATAAGGGCCATACAAGAGTGTCCAATGTTGTCTTCTGTGGCCGAGGTCAAGAGTTTCCTTGGACTTGCGGGCTACTATCGAATATTTGTTGAGAACTTCTCGCGGATTGCTTTTCCGCTAACCACGTTGACGCGAAAAGATCAGAAGTTCGTTTGGACGCCAGTGTGCGCACGAGCTTTTGAAGAGCTGAAGGTTTGGTTGACCACGGCGCCGGTGTTGTCTTCGCCAAGTGGGACCGATGGATCTGTGATTAATAGTGATGCCTCAGGGATCGGCTTAGGCTGCGTTCTTCTACAAAATGGAAAGGTAATTGCTTATGGCTCCCGCCAGCTGAAGGTGCACGAGCGAAATTATCCTGTCCATGACTTGGAATTAGCGGCCGTGATTTTTACACTAAAGTTGTGGCGACACTACCTTTATGGCGTGAAGGTGGAGATCTATACAGATCATAAGAGCCTAAAGTACCTATTGGAGCAGAAAGATTTGAATATGCGACAACGAAGGTGGTTGGAGTTCCTTGGGGACTACACTTTTGAAATTCACTATACACCCGGGAAGGGGAATGTTGTCGCGGATGCCTTGAGTCGGAGGGTTCCGGCTAGAGCAAATTGGTTACAAAGACATGATGAACGTCTTATCCGGGAGCTGGAGGCGTTGGAGATTTATTGTGTGGACAAGAATTCCACTGCCACTGCATGTTTGAACTGGACCGAGGTGCAATGTGACCTTGCGGACCGAGTTCGACGGGCAATGGAGTTGGATGAAGATCTCTTACGTTATGTTAACGAAGGGCCAGAAGGAAAAATTTTCCTGTAATGACGGTCTTTTGCGAAAAGAGGGCCGTTTGTGCGTCCCAAATGTGGGGAAATTGAGGGAAGAATTGATGTATGAAGCACATTATACAAAGTATTACATTCACCCCGGGAGCACGAAGATGTTCAACGATATGAAAAAGCTTTTCTGGTGGCCAGGGCTCAAGAAAGATGTTGCCCTTTATGTCTCCAAATGCCAAACATGTGCGATGGTGAAGGCGGAATGCCAAAAGCCGGACGGTTATTTGAAATCACTGCCGATCCCAGAGTGGAAATTTGATGATATTTCCATGGATTTTGTGCACTGGTTGCCGAGATCGCAGCGAGGAAATGATTCCATTTGGGTGATTGTTGACCGGCTAACGAAAGTGGCACATTTTCTCCCGAACAGGCGGGATGATTCGATTGAAAGTTTGCCAAAGTTATATGTTGACCAGATTGTGCGGCTTCACGGTGTTCCTCGGAGCATCGTAAGTGATCGAGATGGGCGATTCATGTCAAATGATTGGAGGCTAGTTCACCGACTGTTGGGCATGAAGTTGACGTTCAATACAGCCTTTCATCCCCAAACGGATGGCCAAACTGAACGTACCAACAGAATAATGGAGGACATGCTCCGAATGTGCGCCCTTGACTTCGGAAAGAGATGGGAAGATCATCTCTATATGGTGGAGTTTGCATATAATAACAGCTACCAGGCGAGCATTGGGATAACATCATATGAAGCACTATATGGAAGGAAGTGTCGTACTCCCTTTGCTTGGGTAGAAGCGGGCGAAGCACGAGTTTTTAAACCAAATAAGGTTGATGAAGCAAACTCAACCATACGGACTATTCGAGAGAGGTTACTTATTGCTCAAGATCGACAAGCTAAGTACTACAACACCAAACACCGAAACGTGGAATTTGCGGTTGGCGATTGGGTCTACTTGAAGATCAAGCCATTCAAAGGTGTCTCCCGGATTCGACGTTTGAAAAAGTTGAGTCCAAGATATTTGGGTCCTTTTCAAGTGGTTGAGCGAGTTGGCGAAGCGGCTTACCGGCTAGCTCTATCGACAGACTTGGGTGGATTACATGATGTATTTCACATCTCGGTGCTTCGGAAGGCCGTGAAAGATCCAGCTCAAGTGATCGTGGATGATCGTGTGCCGGTGGAGTATGGGCTAACAACGAGAGTTAGACCCATTCAGATCGAAGATCGAGCCGAGAAACAGTTGCGGAACAAGACGGTCGGCATGGTTAAAGTCCAGTGGGACAACTGCGGCCGTGAAGAACTGACATGGGAGCGAGAACAAACCATGCGAGAAGGGTTCCCGGAGCTGTTTTTGTAATCTATGGAGAGTATTGTGTTGTAACATAAATATTTGAATGTTATAATGTTTTGGTTGCTGGTAACTTATTGCCTTCCTGTGTCTGAATTTAGAGGACGAAATTTTTTGTAGGAAGGGAGGGTTGTAACAGCCCAATTTTCTCAGCAGGCCAATTTTCGGGTGACACGGCCTGGGACACGGGCGTGTCCCAGGGCGTGTCATGTTGGAGTCGACGATTTGGCCGCAAGGTCGACGAAATTTGGAGTCGACGATCATCGAACAGCAAACATGGCCCGAGACACGGGCGTGTCTCAGGGCGTGAGGAGGCACACGGCCAAGGACACGGGCGTGTCCCAGGCCGTGTCATGTGCTCGACGAATTTTGCTCGACGATCGTCGAGTGTCGAGATGTGGTCGTCGAGTGTCGAGATGTGGTCGTCGAGTGTCGAGAAGTGGGTGAACACGGCCTGTGACACGGGCGTGTCCCTTCGGTCGACGAACTCAGCCCGACGAATTTTTGCGCTAGGGCATGTCTTAGTGCCGTGTATGGGAACACGGCCTGGGACACGGGCGTGCCACAGGCCGTGTGAGTCTCGGGCGATTTTGGGATTATTTTCGTCGATGAACATGGCCATAGACACGGGCGTGTCTGAAGGCGTGTTGGGTGACACGGCCCATGACACGGGCGTGTTCCATAGGCGTGTCACTGGTTCGGATAAGTCGGTTGACCACCGTTTGAGGCACACGGCCTGGGACACGGGCGTGTTACAGGCCGTGTCAGGCAAAATTGAACTTTTCTGGCAAAATCGTAGCCGTCCATTCCTTCAGCTGGGATCCAATGGCTGAACTGCCTCCCTATTTCCTTAAGACCGTGAATGAGAAGAGAAATCTCATTTCTCTTATTTGGCTTCTCTTTCTTCATTGCTAGTGAGAGAAAGGGAGAGGAAGAAGGAGGAGGAGGAAAGTGGGTTGATTACCGGTGGTGCTGCGGTTTACCGACAAGAGATCCGAAGCCGGCGTTGCGGAGGAAAAGCTCTGGTGATTCGTTCAAGCAAGCTTGGAGCTCATGACACCAAAGAGGGCTTCAAGGGTAACGACGTTTCTTCCTAGCCATGTGAAGGCTTCCTTTTGGCATATGTTTGTGATTCCCCCACCAAGAGGTGGCTGATTTTGGGAGTCTTTTGGGTGATTCATGAAATCCCCTTTGTTGGCATATAGATCCGGAAATGGAGTACGAAATAGGCATGATGTGTGAAGCCCATCTGGACAGGTTGGTCTGGATTGGTGATGTTGCATACGAACCAGAGAAGACTCTGTGATAAACGTGTAGTTTAAGGAGTCAACGAGTTATGCCTGTGAAGAGGAGTAGCAGGAAGTACTGGAGTGGTACTCCAGGAAAATATCTGTGTTATGTGTTTGGGTCATACCTGTGAATGAGGCACAGGAAGTACTGGTGTGACCAGGAAAGGCCCTTTGTGATGCTTAATGTCGTAGGGTGTCCACCTGTGAAGCGTGTAACAGGAAGTACTGGTATGGTAGCCAGGAAAGACCCCTGACATTTGTGATATTGCGGTGTCCACCTGTGACGAGAGTAACAGGAAGTACTGGGGTGCCCATGAAAGACCCGCTGTTTTGATAAGAAAATGGGTGTAGAGAAATACCCAGGTTGTGTGCCAAGAACAGGATTGGTGAGACCGACCCGCGCCTTTGAATAAGCCATGAGTACGTTGTACTCGGAGAAGGCAAGGCAATTTGAGCAACGGGGGGTGGAGGATCCGACCTGCGCTATGTCCGTCTGATGTGAAACCAAAAGGTGCAGTCTGTTGGAGCGCATAGCAAGAGTCTTAGGCCTGCATGCCATGACACAATGGGGGGCTACGGGACATCCCGGTGTAGTAAGACTGGAACTCCGGCTTCACGCCATGGAGTAAATGCTCAATAGAAATACCGTTGGATTGTGACCCTGATACGGTGGTGGGCAAGTGCTTTGCCAGAACACCAAGAATGTGCCCTGAGTGCACGGACCGTTGGGCCGGGTGGCGAACGGTTGTGATGGCATGTGTGCGTGAAAGCACATTTTAGGCGATATATTGCCATGCTTGTGATATGATATGCCTGCAGGGAAGATTACCACTGCCCCGAGAAAAGGGGTAGTGTCGTTATACTTTGGTCAGCTGAACGCTGATTGTTGCTTCTATTTGCCACCGTTGGGTGGATTGTCCCTGTACAGGTGCTGGAGAGCAAAGCGGGATGCATAAAGGTTGAAGTCCCTGCTGTTGTTGCTGCTGTTGTTGTTATCCCTCGAAGGCTTATGCTGCTTATTGTGTTTTCTTTTATTGTGGCCGGCCTGCGCGCCAATCTTTTTAGGCCACTGTGTGAAAGCCTTGTAAGGCCATAAGGCCATCTTGTATACTGGTGTAAGACATTCCTATGTGCTATAAAACTTGGGGTTTTATTTGTGAGACATTCAAGGTAGGAGTTCAAGTTGTAGTTTAGGCTTCCGCTAGAATGCTTTGTGATAGGTGCGATGCGCTACTCTGATATCATCCCGTACCTTCACCGCCTGTTTTGTGATATATACTGTGGGGCCCCGGCCGGACCTTCTAAAATATACCATATGAACGGATGGGGTTGTTACATTTACAACTTTCTTTTTCTTCTTTTCAACACTCTGTTGAAGTGGCAGCAGAACTCTGTCCCACCTATCAAACATCTTGGATTTCATTCTCCTCATGTGATCGATCTTTGTTTCTAGCCTCATGTTGAGGATCCCTGGAACAGTATTATGAAAATACTGAGATATAATCCTTCCCACGTTAGGTTCTAGGATGCATTCCACTATTCTATCAAACAACACTTTTCCCCAGTCTGCTTTCTTAGATAGAATTATCCTGGTCTTGAGTTCAAACCTCTTCCTTGATATCTTATCATGAGAACTAGTCTTGCAAAGCAAGGCTTTTCCAACTGTATCAGCTAGAAACTTTCCTCTTAGATTCAGCTCCTTCCTTAACACTGAACCAGTGGTATTCTTAGAGAGCCCACACCACTTTAGGGATGTCTTCACATCATCCTGATACAACTCTGTATTGTCATCAGACTGCTTCACCTTGGGTAGTTGCAGTGCTTTGCACAATCTATTGGGAGTGATTTTGACCTTATGCCCATTGGTCGAGGATTTGATTTTGTTTGAGGATAAGTCCACAATGACATTTAAGTATAGTACAGAATTTCTATCTTCCATATTAAGACATGCTCATACATAACGAATCTTAGGACATCGACCTCCAGTAAGTGTAGAACTAGCAGAATTTTCTCTAGAGCATCCTTAAAATCATTTCACACGAGTTCTGAGCCCTCAAATATGAAGTCCATTCCTTTCAGCGCCATGAATTTTCTGAGTTTCTAAAGGTTTGTCGAGCTTTTATCGCAGGGAGATAGCGAGTCACAAGGGCTAGGAATAGTGTTTCTTATTCTAAGTACACACACTTCAATTTATATTTGCCTCTTAATAGATAATGTGGAGAGGCACGTACCTGTTGTGATAATCATGAAGAGATCAACATCTGAGATTAATCCCGCAAGATAACCGCAATCTGAAGTCCATGGGAGAATTCATTGAGTGGTCTCAACGCATTCGACGCACTCAACGCTTTCGACGCTTGATGTTCTCTCGATGCACTCGACACCTAGACACTTGAACTCAACACACTCAATGCTTGGACACTTAGTCCATAACTCCTTTGTTATACTGCATGGATTATTACTGCCTGCAACAAAAATGCATGGAGAGCTACTGAAGCTATAGTAAGTTCATCATGCCCAATTCAAATTTGAGGTGTTGAACATGGCTTCATCTAGTGGCTTGGTGAAGATATCAGCCACTTGCTTATCTGTAGAGATAAACTCAAGACTAATGTCCTTACTTTTCACATGCTCTCTAATGAAATAATACCTAATATCTATGTGCTTAGTCTTGCTATGAGATACAAGATTTCTAGCAATAACGATTGCACTAGTAGAATCACAAAACATTGGAATTCTACTTAGCTTGAGATTGTAGTCTTAGAGCTGATGCACAATTTATAGTAGCTGTGCACAACAACTACCAACTGAGATGTATTCTGATTCAACTGTGCAGATGATAACATTTGTTTGCTTCTTGTTGCTTCAAGAGACAAGCCTTCTTCTTAGAAATTGATAGGAGCCAGAGGTATTTTTCTTGTCTTCTCTGTAGCCTGCAAAGTCTGAATCTGAATACCCAGTTAGTCCAAAATTATTATTCCAATGGTACCACATGCCAAAATCAGGTGTGCCCTTAAGATATCTCTGAATTCTTTTTGTTGCAGAATAATAAGACTCATTAGGGCTAGCCTGGTACCTAGCACAAACACATGTTGCATACATGTCTGACCTACTAGTTGTAAGTTAGAGGAGGAGGTCAATTATGACTATATACAAGGTTTGATCAACAGGTTTCCCAGTCTCATCCTTATCTAATGACACATTGGACCCCATAGGAGTTTTCATAATAGAGTTACTCTCCATTCCAAATTTTCTAATTAACTCTTTAGTGACCTTAGACTGAGAGATGGATAATCCATTCTCAGACCGACTTACTTGGAGACCCAAGAAGTACTTGAGTTCACCCATACTGCTCATCTCAAATTTCTCTTGCATAAGTTTAGCAAACTTCTTGCAGAGGCCATCATTAGTACCCTTGACTTCCCATGGATTATTGTCTTGTCTATATTTCCCCTTGAGAATTCGTTCTCAATGTGAAAGCTAGACAGGGTTTCATACCATTCCCTAGGGGCTTGTTTCAACCCGTATAAAGCCTTTCTAAGCTTAAATACAGAATCAGGAAAGTTAAAGTTAAAACATGAGGGTTGCTAAACATAGACCTCTTCTTTTAGGACACCATTTAGGAAAGCTGACTTTACATCCATTTGGTAGACATTGAATCCTATATGTGCAAGTCTTATAGCTTGCAATCTAGCTATTGGTGCAAAAGTTTGATCAATATCAATACCTTCCGCTAGCCTGTATCCCATGTCAACTGGTCTAGTTTATTCTTGATTATAACATAATTCTCATCAAGTTTATTCCTGTAGATCCACTTACTTCCAATGATGTTATGTCTTTGTGTTCTGGGAACCAGCTTCCAAACCTTACATCTCTTGAACTAGTTCAGTTCTTCTTGCATAGCTACAATCCAAAATGGGTCTATGTTGGCATCTTCAAACATTTTAGGTTCAACTTGAGACAAAAAGCTGAAGTATATATAGATGTTGAGACTTCTTCTTGTTGTTGTAACCCCTTGTCTAGCATCGCCATTGATTTGATTTCTTGGATGATCCCTCAAATGCCTGACAGCTACTAACACTCTATTCTCAGCATCTTGACCTTCAATGGCTGGATAAGGCTGGTCTTCACCCAAGTCCTGTGTACATTGTTCTTCCCTAGGAATGCACACACCATCATCTTCTTCTTGGATAGTTGGAGGAGTTTCCTTGATGGTAAGTTTATCCATCTCCAACTCTACACATGCAGATCTAGAGGAGCTAGGCAGCTCACTATTAATCATAGATGATTCATCAAAGACTACATTCACAGACTCTTCTACAACTTGATTTTTTAAGTTGTAGACTCTATATGCTTCGCTATGGTTGTTATATCTAACAAAAATTCCTTTATAGGATTTGGCAGCAAACTTAGTCAAGTTGGACTTCCCATTATTGAGCACAAAGCACTTGCTACTAAAGATCCTGAGATAGGCTAGATTTGGTTTTCTGTCTTTCATAATCTCATAGGGAGTCTTCTGGTGATACTTGTTGATAGTGGCTCTATTCAGGACATGACATACAATGTTCACTGCCTCAGCCCAGAAGTATTCTAGGAGAGAGGTGTCACTGAGTAGTGTCCTGCCAACTTCTATGAGAGTTCTATTTTTCCTCTCAGCTATCTCATTTTGCTGGGGTGTTCTTGGAGTAGAAAACTCCTAATGATCTTTTGTTCTTCACATAACTTTGTCATGCCATCAGACTGAAATTCAGTATCATGGTCACTTCTTATTTGGACCACAGAACTGTCCTTTTCATTCTGAATTTGTCTAATAAAGGTCACAAAGATGTCTAGAGTTTCAGACTTTTTTTCAGAAAGAAAATCCAAGCAAATTTGGAATAATCATCAACTATCACAAGTGTATAGACCTTCCTACCTAGACTGTGAACTGACATATGACCAAACAAGTCCATATGCAAGAGGTACAAACACCTGTAAGAGTCTTTGGCCCCAATGCTCTTAAAGCATACTTTGGTCTGCTTTCCCTTTTGACATGCAAAACAAATGCCCTCGCTGCATCTTATATTGGGTCCATTTCTAACTTTCCCTTTACTAAAGAGCTTGTTGATTGTCTTGTAGTTCAAGTGAGCAATCCTCTTGTGTCATTGTACACTATAAGAGAGTTTCTCATTTGCTACCAGACATACTAGTGAGTTTGTACTTAAACATAAAAGTTTAAACAATATATATTTCTACAACTAGTGCCTGTCAAAATGACCTCTTGGTCACTTGACCTTTTAATTAGACACTCATCCTTGTGGAAGACAATGACATAACCAATGTCATATAATTGGCTTATGGTAATCAGATTGTGTTGCAATCCTTCCACATAAGCTAATTTTGTGATGGTGACGATTTCATTGATGATCATACCATAACCCTTGGTGACTCCTCTGTCTGAAGCTCCAAAGATCACCTTAGGTCCATTCTTCACAGAAGTATAATCCTTCAGGCAACACCTTATTCCAGTGTTGTGTTTGGAACATCCACTGTCCAAGTACCATATTGGTGCATGGGTACTTGGACTATCCTGCAAACACAATTTAGTTTACCTTAGGACCCCAAAAGGGATTGGGTCCTTGGTTCTTATTTATCTTAAAATAAGCATGGCTACCTGCAGATCTTCTGACATGAAGACTTACACTTGCCCTTGGCACACTAGGGTTGTGCCAATAGTTTATGGCAAAGTATCCCACCTTGCCACAACACCAACATTCATGAATGTTGTATCTCCTCTTCTGAACAGCCCATGTGAAGTGCAAGCTATCAATAGCTACCTGTTCAGAAGGAAGATCAGTAGCTTTCTTCTTGTTTCTTTTAGCAAGAATTTAACTGAAGGTTAGTCTGCCAGTGGATGCACATGGCTTATTCTGAGTTGCACCAAAAGATGTCATCTTTGCAGCTAACATGGAGTTGATGGCTTCAAAAACTGCCAGGTGTGGCTTACTGATTGACTTACCCTAGTCAGGGTATCTGCTGGTGGAACTTGAGAATAGGTCATAGCCTTATTCTTGAGTGTAGGGGCTTGAGCACCAAACATAAATGATCCATAATGGCCATCTGGATTTCCTCATGGGGAGCCTTTATTGCACACACACTCATGTCCTTTCTCCCTCCATTGTAAGATGCTTTCGTATTCTTATAAGAAGAGTTCTCATTCTTCTAGTGATCATACATGTTGTCCTGGTCATACCTATTAGAAGGGAGGAATACCTTGCAAAAGGTGGTCTGAGACACTATAGGAGCTTTGCCTTTGCCTTTGGAATGGGCAGCTCCTAAATTCCACTTGAACCCCAAGCCTCTCTTATCCTTTTGAGTGATAAAGTAGTCTATCAGTGGCAACACTGATTTGGGCTTTGAAAATTCAGTCACTAACTTTCTCTCCTTAAGGAGCTTCTCTTAAAGATCCATAATAACCTTGTTATTCTGGCTGATGGTCCCAATTTGGATGATTGAGATTGTCTTTAGTTGGCTAACTTCCCTCCTCATCTGAGCTAGCAAGGGTGTTGACTCAGACTGCAGGGAAGAAGCTTGTTGTAGCGAGATAATCTCCTTGGCTTGTCTCTTGACAAGTCTTTTGCTACTCTTTAGAGAATCCAAAATTACACCATATTTTCCAATCAATTGATTGACATCATCTTCAAAATCTGAACCATCATGCTCAATGGAGGAAGTGGATGCTTCAGAGTCTGAGCCAGACTCATAGATAGAAGGAGAGCTAGGGATAGAATGTACCTCATCAAGAATAACATTATCCTGATTTTCTTCTGATAGAGCCATGAGACTGAATTTCTAATCCTCTTCACAATCACTATCAACAGAGGATAATGGAGCCCTTATGCTTGATGGTGCGGCTGGATGATCTGCTTCTTATTCAATGGACATGAGACCAGTGAAGGTCCCTTCTTCATCTGATTCTAAAGATTCAGAATCACTGTCTGATAGGCAGACTTTCTTCTTGTCCAAGAAGCTCTTCTTAGTCTTCTTGTCCCTATAATGCTTTTTCCCTTCAGGCTTCATCCACTCCTTCCTCTTAACTGGACAGTCAGCAATGACATGTCCACTCCTATTGCAACAATAACAAACAACATTTGACTTAATATATTTGTTCTATTTGGAGTCATACCTTTCCACAGAGGCGTCATTTTTGGATTTGTCTTTGTTGGAGTAAGGCTTCTTTGAGGTGGAGCTGGAAGAGCCTTTGTTCTTCCATTGTCTCCTTCCGCTCAACAGCTTCTTAAACTGCTTGGAGAACAGAGTTAGTTCTCCATCTGATAGCTCACTTCTAGAGGAGCTGGAATCTGAGCATTCTGTCTTAGCAACTCTCCTTGGAGGAGGAGTCTTTTCCCTGCTTCTTCTTGTGGCTTAAGATCTGAAGGCCACTGACTTCTCTTTGCTGAGAGATCTGGCTGCATCTTCTTCAGCCTTCCTGGAGTTCAGCTACATCTCACAAGATAGCAGCTTCCCAAACAAGTTCTGAGGCAGAGTGTTGGCCAGGTTGCCAACTTCTCTGATGGCACAGATCTTGATATTTCATTCCCTATATAGGGATTTCAAGAACTTGTCATTTAGCTTATAATTAGTAAACTGTCTGTCATAGGTGATCAGACTGTTCACTATCATGAAGAACTTCTCATAGCATTCAGCTATGGAATCCTTCTTTCCTTGCTTTAATGCTTTATATTGTTTATTTAGGAGGGATTTCCTATCATCCCTCACTTCTTCTATTCCTTCCATATAGACAATAAGATAATCTCACATCTCTTTAGCAGTCTTGCAGTGAACCGAATTCTGGAAGGTAGAGTCATCTATGGCACTGATAATGATATTTTGTGCTCTCTTATCCATAGTTGCCAGAATGACCTCATCCTTGGTCATCTCAGAGTACTTCTTAGGAGTTTCGACATTGCCATCCAAGACAGAGATCTTCATGGGAATGAAGGGACCCTCTTAGACTGTGATGAAAATCCTTGGGTCTGAAGCTTCCATGAATAGCCTGACCCTCTATTTTCAAATTCGAAAATTTTCCTTTCTACAGATAGAGAGCGTTATGGAGCTCAACTCCTTGTGGTGGAGCAAATTTTCAGCTACTCTTGGAGATCTATTCAGACTGTTAAGTCCTTTTTTGAATAACCTCCCTTTGATACCACTTAAAAATCTTTGTCTCAAGAGTAGCTATACATCTAAAGGGTGGGGGGAATAGGTTTCTTAGTCTTTAAGACTATATTTTAGTTTTGGTGTGTTGGATGTTTAGTTATTATAGTTAGCTTTCAAGAAAGAGACACAACACACAAATATTTATAGTGGTTCCCCAAAGTATGGGTACATCCACTGTCCCTCCTACCTTGTTTTAGACAAGGCAATCTTCTCCAATCTCAGCTCAAGGAGCTTATAACATAGATACCTCAGGATCTCTCAGACTTCCTCCAAGTCCTACCTCAGGCCATAGCCCTACAACTGAAAGTAACTAATTCTCCTACAGCTCAGTGATCCACAAATCACCTACTTCAGACTCAATCAAAAGTCATACAACTCAGGCTAGGAGGATATCCCTACACTCAAAGAGAATAACTCTCCTACATCTCAGATCCAGAAAGATCCTACCTCAGGCACACATGCCTACCTCACATTCTCAACAGAATCCTACCACTCAACATTTATATTTTAGGCTTACAACTCATATCAAGATTGATCCTACAGAATGAGTATGTTTGTTGTTGTTGATTGACTCCAGAGAAAGTGTCCTCTGAGCCTACTTGCTGAAATGAGTAAACTCAACCCTTTCTTTTTCACAGCACCAAGAATAGATCTTCAAGGTTGTTCTACTTGTGCTGAGAAGTAACTGCGGAGCACTGCTTCTTCAAGCCTAGATTGTAGTAGAGGTTAGAGATGAGTCCTTGAAGATGAGCAATAACTATAACCTTGCTCTGCTTCTCCTTCTTCAGAAAAGAATTTAGGATCTGCTGTTGAAGACATGTTGAATCTTCATTGATTTATTTATTCAACAGCTCACCTTGTCTGTGATTCATAGACTAACTGTAGAGCAAGTTCTTCGCAATCTTCCAATTTTTCGAGAGGAAGAAGACGACCAAAAAGATCCTTTCTACTCACAAATCTAGCAAAGCACTAGACTCGGCTACTCCACTAATCTCAGATTGAAAACAATCATACACCTTGGAACAACGTTCCCACAACTCGATATCAAAAACTAGATCTACACTCGGAAGATAAAACTTCCTACAAGAACTCGGAGAATACAACTCCTACAACTCGGAGAAAGTTCTCCTGCAAGAGTAGAACGAAATAACAAATACAAATAGTGATTTGATCTAAGATTTGAAATGCTTCTGCCTGTTCTTCTTTCTTTGAACTTTGCGGCTTTATCGGAAATGATTGAAGAAAAATCAGGATCTGAAATTCTCTGGACTCACACGATCAAGTAGAAGATCTGTCGTTTGAAAAGAATCTTGATCTGTGAATCAACTTCTCTGAATCGATCTGGATCGAAAGCTCTTTGGCGATGAAGATGATGATCGGCGGCTCTCGATTTAGAAAGAAATGTCAGATTCAAAATTCTTCGAATTACTTCTTGCAGTGGCTTGTAATTCTTCTTATTTCTTCTTAGGGTTGGTCGAAAATGACAAGACCTTATATAGGAATTTCCTAACGGGCATAATCATCATTAATGACATCCACGTGGACCAATCATGCGCTAATGATATTTGAAATACACGTCTGTCTGGACTTAGAATTTTTCAGGAAAATAGTACGGGTGTTCTCGAGAAGAAGTATAGTACTCGAGAAAAAACATACTGGTTCTCGAGAAGAGCTAAGAGGATCTCGAGAAAAACACTTAGAAAAATATGTGGAGGTGGAAATCAGCAGTCTCGAGAATGACAGAAGTACTCGAGAAAAATGACGTTTTATTCTCGAGAAGAATCATTCTGTTACTCGAGAACAAATAATATTCCCAAGAATAAATGTCTGGCTCTCGAAAAAAATACTCCGGGTCTCGAAAAATAACTTCTGCATCTCGAGAACAAAAGATAGTTTCTCGAGAATAATTTTATTTTTCTCGAGTAAAAGACTTAGAAAAATAATGACTGGAAAAGAAATAACTCGAGAAGAAATGTCATATAGTACTTGAGAACAAAAGTCCTTCTCGAGAATAGCAAGAAGCTTTCTCGAAAACAACTTCTGCCACTCGAAATTAGGATAAGTCTATCTCGAGAAATTTCTTAAGTCCTTATCGAGTACAAATATAGTACTCGAGAAAAAGACTTAGACTTTTTCTGAAAAACTGAAAATCTTAATTCTTCATTAAAATCAGCATCCATCTTTTCTCTTGCCCTTAGTGCTTGAAAAGGAACTGTTTCCCAATAGAGAGGCTACACATGAGTCAACACCATGGATAACACAATGATAGATTACATTGTATGGTCCTGTGTTTGGAGACTCATTGTAGGCTGACATTGGTCTACACTTAGCAATTAAGTCCTGTAAACACTTAACAAAAAGGCCATCAAATACAAATTTAATTCATCTTAGTTTAAGCGTGACTTCATACAAATCTGGGCTATTGTGGATGCAATACCCAACAATCTCCCCCTATTTATAAAAGCCAGAACCCTCTACACTAAGGTGAATTACATCAAGAGAAAAATAAATAAAGATACAAATAGCATGATAATTGGAAGAAATGCAGTAATATGTAAAAATCAGATCAGAATTAGAAGTTCATATAAACAGAAATTTGTCCAAGAGAATTAAATTCTACAATTTCAAATATGAACTTTCATCATCTTCAATTTACTAATCCTGTTGATGTTGCTTTCCCTGTCTCTCTTGATTCTCTTGTTATGTCTTTTGATAACTGAATGATTTGGGTAAATACTTAGGAGGTCTAGGTGGAGCCTTGGGGTTATTTCTGCCATAAATTCTGTCATAAATCCTTCTCTTTGTAAGATACATATCATATAACTCCCATTCATCTGAGCTGTAATGCAAGCTTCTATTTTCATTGAAATCAACTACTAGCTTTAAAGTTTCAATAATAAGAGACTTGCAAGTAGGGCTCCAAAATTCTGTACACTCTTGAGGTCTTTTACCTTCAGCTTCTGGATGTGGAGTTGATCTACTAGCAGAGGCTCCATCACCATATTTTCTTCTGTTTGCTTTCTGAACTTTTGGAGGATGAGGAGGCATACTTATTTGTTCAGATTCCCATACTTGTTCATAAACATCAAGAGGTGGACCTTCATAGTAATCTGGAGGAGGTCCTTCAAAGTATGCTGGAGGTGGTCCTTCAAAATATTCTGGTGTTGGAGAAAATGTTGGTCTGTTAACATCTAAGTTTGCAGGAGAAGGTGCATTAAGATCCATGACAAGTTCAGGAAATAATTGATTGTGCATCCATATAGAAGTATCATAAGTAAATAACTTAGTACTCTTGATTTCTTTAAGGACAGAGGTCTGAATCTCTTTCAACTGATCATCCCACTGATTTTTCATATTTTTAGCTTGTTTTTCTAACAGTTCTTACACTTTATCCTCCGCCTTTCTGACTTCTATGGAGAGGGTGCTGATGACATCTTCTTTTAATTTTCTCACTTCTTCACAAGTTTTAAAATTCCTTTCATCAGCTCTCTTGTCTAGGAGAATTTGATTATTAGCAAGGGTGACTGATTGCTCCATAATAATACCTATGCTTGTAATTGTATGATCAATAGCTTTACCACCAATTTGCAGGAGTCACTTAAACTCATCTGTGTTGTTTTGGATTTCAGCAAATCCTCTACTCATTTTCGTTTCTAAGGCACTTACTTTATCAGTGACAACCTTCATAGAATCATCAATGTATTTTCTCTGATCAGCAAGCATATCTTCAATTTTATGTATAATGGAACCTTCAAGAAAGATTTCTTTCTGAGTAGAAGAGGTTCACCGCAGATAAGCTAGTCGGGCCCATCAAAGAGGAAGTGGCAAGCTCCTCAAGGCCGGGTTCGTATCCGAAATCCAATACCCGGTTGAGTCTCCAATGTTGTAATGGTAAAAAAGGAGACGGCCGGTGGAGGATGTGTGTTGATTTTTCTTTGTTAAATAAATCATGTCCTAAGAATTGTTATCCCTTGCCTTAGATCGACGCGCTGGTTGAATCAGCCGTCGGTTTTTCTGTGATGAGTTTTTTAGATGCATTTTCAGGTTATCATCAAATTAATATGCACCCACCCGACATCAAAAATATCTCCTTCATCACCGGGGATGGATGCTACTGCTACAAGATGATGCCATTTGGACTAAAGAACATTGGGGCGGCGTATCAAAAAATGATGGATCGAATCTTCCGAGTGCAAAAAGGGAGGAATCTGGAGGTATACGTGGATGATCTTATGATCAAGAGTTGGGAGGTGGATTCTCATCTTCGGGTTTTGGAGGAGACCTTCGACACCTTGCGGAAGTATAAGATGAGGTTGACCCCTTGATGTGTATCTTCGAGGCGAGCACAGGGAAGTTCCTGGGTCATCTCCTTACTCCCACGGGGGTGGAGCCAAATCCTGACAAAGTTAAGGAGATTATGGAGTTAGGATCACAGCAGAATGCCAAGGTGGTTCAGCGGCTAACGGGAAAGTTGGCGGGACTTAGTAGGTTCCTCTCTCGGGCAGGAGAGAAGTGCTCTCCCTTCTTCATGGTGCTGAGCGGGGGCCAAAAGTTTGAGTGGTCCCGGGAGTGCGAGGAGGCGTTCCAAGACTTGAAGAGGCAGTTGACCCAGGCTACACTCCTCGAAGGTCCTAAGGAAGGGTGTTGGGTACATTGGAAAATGTGTATCAGATTTGAAGAATCCTCACCCTACTCAATGATATACATCAAGGTGTATTTGATGTTATTTTGAGTTTATATGTGCAGGTTAAGTAACTGCAAAATTGCAGGAAAAAATCTAAGTCCATGTGTCGACACCTAGAGAAGTTGTGTCGACACTTATGAAGGTCAGTGTCGACACTGGAGAAAAGCTGTGTCGACACTTGGAGTTATTTGTGTCGACACTTGGAAAAGCAGAGTCGACACCAGAAGAAATGTGTCGACACCAAGAGGCAGTGTCGACACACAGAGAAGTATAGTCGACATCAAATGTGTCGACACATAGAGGCAGTGTCGACACATAGAAGTATTTGTCAACATCAACTGTGTCGACACACAGGACTTGTGTCGACACACACAACAAAGCTTCAACAATGATTAAGTAAAGAAGTACTTGTGTCGACACAAAGGAGATGTGTCGACACACAGCAGAATTTCAACTAAGTTTTAAAGTAGAAGTATTTGTGTCGACACACAGAATTTGTGTCGACACATTCAACAGAAGGCAGTGTCGAGAAGTATTAACAACAACAAAAGGAGTTGTGTCGACATCACCAAGGCATGTGTCGACACTTAGTCCACTTGTGTCGACACTTAGTCTATTTGTGTCGACACACAATGAAGTTCAGTCTCGACTCTTTCAGACAAAGACAGTATTCTCAAGAAGTGACTGGATGACTTGACAGCTACCATTTCCAACCGGTAAACTACTACTGTCAGAGCTGTCAGGAGGTTGTTAGAAACCAGTTCAGCCGGTTACCATGGAGGAAGACTATATAAAGGCCTTTCTCCTTCAATAGAAGGACTGATCAGAATAGAAGAGATTAATTACAGATTGAAGAACACATCTAACAACACAAAAAGAAGAAAAACTTCGACAGAAGATCTAAGAAGTTGGAGAGAGAGAGCTCCATCTAAGAAGAGCAGTTGCTGAACCAGGCTGCCTAGAAAGATTCAGATTGAGATCTGAATCTCAAGTCAGAAGCTGATTGAAGATCAACTTCTCAAGAGTTCAACCCTACTGAGTTCAGATTCAAGAAGCTTTGAAGAAAGCTAAGAGAGGTTGTGCTCTGCCATCAAGTTCTTCCAAGAACTCATCAAGAAGCCATCCAACCCTTCTCTCTCTATCTGGGTTGTGGTTAATTACTTTGTAAACACTATTTTCTGTAGGATCTATTCTAGATCTGAGTTGTAAGCCTATTATATAAAGACAGAGTGTAGGAGAATATTTTCTCTGAGTGGTAGGGCTGTGAGCCTGAGGTGTAGGAGATTGTGATCTCTGAGTGTAGGCCTTGTTGAAGGCTGAGGTAGGGCATTTGGCCTGAGTTGTAGGAGTGTGGATACACTCTGAGTTGTAGGAACCTGGTTTGGGTTCTGAGTTGCTGTAAGATCTGAGGATCTGAGGTGAAGTGAAGAAGTTAGGCCGAATCTAGTATATTGCTAGACAGGCGAAGGGGAAGTGAGTGTACCCATACCTTGGGGAACCGCTATAAAAATCTGTGTGCACTCTGTGATTGATTGTTTCTGTGATTGTTGTGTTGTGTTGGCAGTAGAACTTGCAGTTTATTATTAGTTAACTGAACAACTTTTCTGCCTTAAAAGGAAAACAGGAATTACACATATTCACCCCCCCCCTCTAGGTGGTTAGGCACTAATTCTTTCAAGTGGTATCAGATCCAAGTTGCTCAAAGAAGGACTTAACAGCCAGAGTGAGATCCAAAAGGTAGATTCAGATTCAAGAAATCAAGAAAATGGGTTCAGGTGAGAATCATAAGGAACTAGGCTCTATGAAATTACCCATATGCAGAAAAGAGATATTTGGCATCTGGAAAGAAAGGGTCAGACTGTTTATGGAGGCTTCTGATCCAAGGATCTATATTACAGTCAAAGAAGGTCCATATATTCCTATGAAGATTTCTGTACTGGATGCAAACCAAAGAATTCCCGAAGATTTCTCTGAGATGACAAAGGATGAGATCATCCTGACTACTATGGATAAAAGGGCCCAGAATATCATAGTAAGTGTCATTGATGATGCAACCTTTCAAAATTTGATTCACTGCAAGACTTCAAAGGAAATGTGGGATACTTTGATAGTCTACATGGAAGGGTCTGAAGAAGTAAGACAAGATAGAAAATCTATGCTAAACCAGGAATATGAAAGTTTCAGACAAGGAAAGTCTGACAGCATAACAGAATGTTACAAAACGTTTTACAGAATAGTAAATGAGCTGATGTCCTATGGAAGAATCTTCAGCACATATGAGCTGAATGATAAATTCCTGAGATCCCTGACAAAGTATTGGGACACTAAGATTTGTGCCATTAGAGAAGTGGCCAAACTTGCAGAGATTTCTCCTCCAACCTTATTTGGAAAGTTGCTATTGAAAGTTCAGGAGGTATGCTTGATACCACCTGAAGGTGTTAGTTAGATCAGATATACTCTAGAGGGGGGTGAATAGAGTATGTTGGTGATTTTAAAACTTTTACAACTGTTGTTATATTTTAGGTGTGTGTGCAGGGAAGCAAATACAATAAACCAAGATGCAGCAACTATCTAATCACAGCACATTCACAGAGCAAGGCCAGAAAACAAAAAGAAAAGAAAGCAACCAGACGACACAAGAATTTTATAGTGGTTCCACAAATCTGGGTAGTCCACTCTTCTACCACCCTGGTAGTAATCCACTGCAGGAAGGGGTTGATCAGGTGTCCTGGCACCAATAGGGTTTTGATCAGGTTCCCAAAAACCAAACCCTCAAGTCTATTGGAGGGATACTTGCAACCAGAATAATTTTGAAGGGAATTAGAACCCTGTACAGTGGTGGAGTGAGAGGGTGATGAGGTCTTCTCTTTCTCAAGTCAAATGAGAAGACTTGTGGATTGTTGTTTAGCAGCTTTGCTCCCCCTGAGATGTAGAATGAATCAGGAAGAATGCTGGAGCACTGCTTCAGGGTGATAGGTCTTCAAAGACCTAGATTTCCTGGTCCAAAGAAAGTCTCCAGGAACTTCTTGTGACTGATATAAATGTATTGTCTTTGAAGTTATCCTCAGTAAAAGCAGATGAAGAAGACTCTTGATATTGATGTAGTGTTCTTCTTCTTGTTCTTCTTGATCAGTTTCTCTCTGGGCCAAGAATGAATTCCTTTTTCTGTGTTGTCTGAATCACTGTCTGTCTTTTTTTTGTTATTGTGTCTTTCTGTATTACTGACTCTTTCTGTATATCTCAATGTCTCATAAGAAACATTCGAATTTTGAATATAGAGCAGTAATGGCAGACGGCCTGGAAAGGAAGCAGCAATTAATTATTTCCCCAACTATTTCCATGGGAAAATGGCATGTAATAATCCAGGATTAACTTCGCATTCTAACGGTAGTATTCTGGGAAGAACTGTCATTAAATGTTCAGGAATTAGCGCCATGGAATGAGACGGGAACGGAAGAAGACCTAGTCTGGAATCGTCGACCGAAGAACATAATTCGTCGAACTGAATTTTGAGTTCGTCAAGCTGAGCCTGAGTTCGTCGAGCTGAGCTGAGTTCATCGAGCTGACAGTCTTCATTCGTTGAACAGAAAATCTTCAATATCAGACAATCTTTATTCATTGAGCAGAGAACTAAAATCGTCTAGATGAGAACTGAAGTCGTCGACCTGAGAGTCTGAGAACTTGAGGTCCAAGTTCGTCGAGCTCAGAAAGTAATTCGTCGACCAAAGCTTGAAGTTGGACTTAGAGAAATTCTGAAGTAGTCCTGATAATGCTTGAAGAAGAAACCCGGTGTTCATCGAACAAAGAACATAGTTCGTCGAGCTCAGCACTACAAATTGTCTCACGATCGTCGAGCACAGAACTCCCTTCGTCGAGCTGAGTTCGACGAGCGTCGAACTCATTTCACTTAGCTGAAAAACTGATGGATCTGGAGTTCCTGATGGTCTTGAGGAAGGCTGGTCCATCTGAAGTTGAGATAGAGGACTGTCCTAGACTCTAAGACATAAACTTGACCCAGACTATACATGATGGGTCACATCCTAAGTCAGTGGACCTAGCCCAAATCAACTAGGGATCCAACAATCTCCCCCTATTTGGGTGAGGTCACTAACAGAGACTCCAAGAAAAGAACAAACAGAAAAACAAAGCAAAATTAAGAAATATATCTGGCAGAGAATTTACAACACATGCATCAGATATATATATACATACAGGCTTTGTTTTAATGCAAGATATAGTCTGAAATAGAAGCAAAAATGAAATAACCACAAAATTGCTTCTCTGTCTTCTTCTGTTTTAGCTTGTCTCCTGGTGCTTTATCTCCTGGCTTTTTGAAAATGATTTCCCTATTGGGATCTGAAGCTTGAGCCTTGGTCATAGTCATGTCAGCTGCCCCTATGATGTTCAGTGAAGTGGCTCTGGGGACAACTACTTCTGGGTGAAGATGCATGTACTCATCAACATTGAGTAGCTTGTTTCCTTTCCCAAATCTCTTTAGCTCATCTCTCCTGTACTGAGACATAGTAGTTAAGCCTGTTGTGTCCTTGCCTTCAGCTTTAGCTTTGTTGATTAGAGATAAGCCAATGAGCTCTTGGAACCTTGCCATTCTGGCTGTGTTGGCTGTTTTTGGATCTTCAGGAGGAGAATAGGGCCTTTCAGCTTCATGTTCCTTATTTTCCTGGTGCTGCTGCTTCTGTTGTTGTTGATGGTGTTGTCTGCCTGAAGATGGTGGCCTTGGCTGACTGCTACCAGAAGATCTCCCTGTTTGTCTCTGATAAGTTTGAATATGGGCAGATCTCTGAGGACCAGAGCCAGATGCACCTGCTGCTAGAGGAGGAGGAGGAGGAGGATCCTTTCTGTATCTATGAATTGGGGGAGGAGAGTATCTCCTACTCCTCTTCTTCTCTTTTTGCTGGTTCTTTGATAGCCACATCCATGCAGGCATCCCTTTGTAAGGAGCAACATTATGCAGAATATAGTATGGAGTGTCTGCAGTGGGATTAGGCTTGGGAGCAGGAGGAGGAGGAGCCTTCCTTTTCTTAGAAAGCAACTTCTTTCTCTTTTTAGCAGCCTCCTCACCTGAACTGTGAGGATTATCATATAGAGCATTCAACTTCCTCAGAGTTTCATCAGAAATGATAAGAGGTTTTTCTTGAGGGGGATAGAAGGTTCAGAGGGTGCCGGTTCAACAGCAGTAGAGACAGAGCTTTCAGCTGCTGCCTTGTTCTCTTCTTCAATGTCTGCCAGAATGAGCTCATCCAGATCAAGCATGGGAGAATCATCCATGACAAAATCTGGGACAGGGTAGATTTCTGGAATAGACACAGGAATTGGAACAGCAGTAGGAGCAGCAAAGGTGTCACAAAGTTGCTTGGCAACTGCTGGACTAGCTGGAGAGGTATACTGGACAATAGCCAAATATGGCTTAGCAACCTCTACTGAAGGAATAGCCAAATATGGCTTAGCAACCTCTACTGAAGGAAGCTTCATATATATAGAATCAAAGGTATGAAGTATCTCAGATAAATTAACTGTGGGATTTATAAGGAAATCACCAGCAGTTGTTATTGTATCTACTGACTCATCAAAGCTAATGTCAGTGTCCATAACTTGAATAAAATCAATTTTTTCAGAATCAAAATCTATAGCTGTATCTGTAACTACAACTGCATTATCAACTGTATCTGTATTATCAAAAACTATATCAACCTCTGCAGCTGCTGCACCAGCTTCATCATGGAGCATCTCCCCCTGCCTGGGTTCAGGAGAACCTGGAGCCAGGCCCCTGAATGAAGAGGGGCAGCAGAAAGGGCTGTGATTTGTGCAGATAAAGAATTAATGGAATTCACCAGAGGTGTAATGGCCTCTGTGATGAGGGATTGAATGAGAGGAGTCAGAAGAGAGATGATGGAGGGAATGGTGGAAGAGTCCAGAAGTGGAGAAAGAATGGTGGAGGGGATAGAAGCAGAGGAGGAAGGAAGAACATGTGGAGGGGATAATGGAGGGAGAACAGTGTGTGGTTCAGTGGGTATGGTGTAGGATGGAATAGTGGATAGGTGTGGGGGAAGAGGGGATTGAGGAGGTGAGGGAATATGAGTTTCAATGGGGGAAACTGGAGGTATAGGGATATGTGCAAGATCAAGCGGTGGAGATTGGTGTTGAGGTGGAGTCAATTGAGGTGCAGGAGGAGTGGGAAGAGATTGGGGAGGTGGAATGGCCTCTTCAGTGTCAGGGTGGGGAGTGACCTTGACGGTCCTTGTGCTCTCAGAAGCATTGATGGAGGAGGAGGAACCCTTGGAGGTTTTGGTGATTGTCCTCTCCCATCTGCCAAACAAGGCGCAGGTGAGGCGCTTGCTGGCATTGATGAATGTGGTCGGGGAGACCAAACATTCACTGGCCTTTTCCTGGAGGAAAATCCCCAGGATTCTGCCGTAGCAGACTTCCTTCTTGCTTGTTTTCTTCTTGATTAGGTCAAAGAAGACCATGCCCCAGTCGACCTGTCGTTTGTTGAGCACTGCGCACATAATCAGGAATTGATGGCGAGTGATATAGTCATGTGTCGAGTGCTTGCCCATCAGGATTTTTCCTACAATGTCGGCCAGAAATTGATAGGCGGCAGATAGTTTCTTCTTCAGAAGCTTATTAGGGTTGCTGTCGGAGAAACCCATTACCTTCAACATATCAGAATATTCTTCAACGTCCATTTCCAAGTTATCTTCATCATTGATCAGTCCAAAAATTTCAGAAAGTACTGCTGGAGACAGGGAAACGGCAGTGTTTCCAATATGTCCTGTCAGATCTCCGTCTTCAGAAACGGTTGCATTGTATACCCATTCTCTTATCTCGGTTGAGTGTAGCTTGATGTTGTGAGTCATGAAATCCTTGAGATGCAATTCTTCAAGTAATTCTAGGATATAAAGAAAGATTGGATCTAAATGTTGGAAAGATTCAAAATCCATGGAGAATGCTGCATCAAACTTCATCGCCGCAAGTGCTCCTGGAGGAATCGCCATTGATGACCTGCAAAGAAAATCACAGAGAAAACGGCGATCAAGAGCAAAGGAACTGAAAGCGCGGGACGGAGGTCGAAGAAAACCTAGATATAAGATTTTCGGAATATGAATCGACAAGCTCCGTTCCACGAAAAGAGACAGTTCTTCGAACTGAGGTCGACGAAATAAGTTAGAGGTGAGTAGTTCGTCGAACTCATTCAGAAGAATTGAAAACAGTTCGTCGAACTCCGTTCAACAAAATGGTTTCAGAAGCAAGGTTTGTCGATCTCCGGTCGACGAAAATTGTTTCCACACAGAGAATTTGTCGATCTCCGTTCGACGAGAATCTCTCAAACTTTCCCTAATTCGTCGAACTCCGTTCGACGAACTCTAGAAAATTCGTTGAATGCAGACAAAAATTAATTTAACTCTTCTCCATTAATCATTCCCAGTTGATTTATAAAGAATAGATGGGTTTTCTCATCTAAAGGTTTGGTGAAAATATCTGCTCTCTATAAATCAGTAGAAATATGAATCAAGTTAATCTTCTTTTTGTCTACATTATCTCTAATGAAATGATGTCTTATTTCAATATGTTTAGTCCTAGAATGATGAACTGGATTCTGAGCTATAGCAATAGCACTTGTATTATCACAAAATAAGGTTGAATTATTTAAGTTGATACCATAATCTAGGAGCTGGTTTTGTATCCATAACATCTGTGAACAGCAGCTGCCAGCAGCCATATACTCTGCCTCAGCAGTTGATGTAGACACAGATGTCTGCTTTTTGCAAAACCAAGAGACAAGTCTCATACCCAGGAATTGGCAAGTTCTAGAGGTACTTTTCCTGTCCACTCTACATCCAGCATAGTCAGCATCTGTGTATTCAGTTAACTCAAATTCTGACTCTGCAGGATACCATAGTCCTAAACTAGGACAACTCTTTATATATCTCAAAATCCTTTTTAGAAAAATAAGATGAGATTCTTTAGGATTCACTTGGAATATAGCACAAAGGCATGTGGCAAACATTATGTCAGGCCTGCTAGCTGTTAAGTATAATAGGGATCCAACAATTGCCCTATAATGTTTCTGATCTACAGGTTTCCCTGCTGCATCAGAATCCACAACAGCATTGGTAGCCATGGGTGTTTTTATTCCTGAAGCATCACCAATCCCAAACTTTTTAATAAGCTCTTTAGCATACTTAGATTGGGAGAGGAAGATACCATCAAGGAGCTGCTTCACTTGGAGACCAAGGAAGTAGGAAAGCTCACCCATGCTACTCATCTTAAATTTAGAATGCATGAGGTCAGCAAACCTCTTGCACAATTTGGGATCAGTAGACCCAAAAATAATGTCATCCACATATATTTGTACCAATAAGATTTGGTCCTTATGATGTCTAGTGAAAAGGGTTTTATCTATGGTTCCTCTTATAAATTTATGCTCTAAAAGAAAGCTAGCTAGGGTCTCATACCAAGCTCTTGGAGCTTGCTTTAAACCATAGAGAGCTTTATGTAATTTGTAAACATAAGTGGGTTGAGTTAGAGAGATAAAACCTGGAGGTTGTTCTACATAAACCTCTTCTTGAAGTACACCATTCAGAAAGGCACTCTTAACATCCTGTTAAATTTTCTCAACGTGGTCAGCAAGATAGCCCAAACACCAAATTAATATCTTCGGAACTACCCAGTTCTCACGCTGAACCTGCGGAAAACCCAAGGACTAGAGGTTGCACCCAACAAAACAATGGAAGCACAAGACAGTCTTATTATGCATTCACTTCTTTACAATCCGAGGCATACATAGCGAGACATGATTTCGCTAGTATTACAGCTGTAAACAGAAAGAACCAAAAAACAAGCCGGGAGGACAGCACTCCAGTCCGCCGAGACCGCGAGGTCGCCGAGACCGCCGAGTCCGCTGAGCTCGCCCAAGCTATGCTGCAATCCGCCGAATACCACGGAGTTCGCCGAGACCGCGGGGCCGCGCGGACAGACCGTTATTCGCCTCCTGCTGAACCCGAACAGAGGAACTCCCCTACCCGCCTGAAGCCGGCGGACAGGTTATTGAAGCTGGGAAAGTTGAAACAAAACTGACAAGCCGCAGAGCGACCTCCTGCTGAGTCCGCAGAGACCGCACACTTCCAAGCACTGACCGAAGTCACAGCCAAACTCCTGGCTCCTTGAAGTTATCCGCGCGACCTGCACACAGCAAACCGTCAGCCTGAAACAATCCGCGCGGACTGGAAAACACAGACCGCAGCACTCGCCCAACCCAATTTACTGTTCACTCACGTTACTTAGGTTACTGTAGATGTGCCAGTGGGGTCCTATTTATAGGCCAGGTGAGGAGTGTGGTCACCGCCCAGGAGATAGTGACACCGCCCCAGTCCGCGCGAATACAAACCACCGTCCGCTCAGTCCGCGAGGACTTAGCCGGTCACCAAGGAAAACCGCCAGGAGCACGGCAACCGTTGACGAACCCTCTCCAGTCCGCCCAAGCTAAGCGGACAAGGCACCAGCCCGCAAAGCTCCAACCACTGCAGGACAGCACCCTCTTCAATGGCAGTCCGCACCAACCTGAGGCAGTCCACAAGACGCACACCTCAATCCGCCACAAGTCCACGACCAAAGGCAGACAGCAACAGTCCGCCCGGTCACAGCGGACTTGGCGGACACGGCGAACACCATGAACTTGACACAATGTGTGACCAAGTCCAAAACCATCAAGGGCCAGTGCGAGCATGGCGGACACAAAGTCCCGTCCGCCAAATACCCTAGCATAGACCGCAACCAGTCCGCGAGCTCCTCGCACTTGTCCAACACAGCAGCTTCCTGCCGGACTCCAATCACAGTCCGCCAACCGGTCTCCACAGCAAGACCTGCTGTAACACCTGAGCTCGACAAGGCCTCAGCCAAGCTCAAGGCCCAGTCCGCAACAGCCCAAAACCGCGGACACACCAGTCCGCAAGGCTACCCGCGAACTCGAACCAACCGCCTTTCAGCACAAGCTTGTACCCGCGACCACTGAGCAAAGCACCAGTCCGCAAGCCTCTCTATCCGCAGATACCAGGCCGCACCAAACCGCGGACTCCATGCAACAACCCGCTCAACACAGCCGGCTTCCACCAGACTTTTCACCAGGCCGTAAAACGCAGTCCGCCCAGTCCGCCCAGTCCGCCAAGGCTGTCCGCACAGGCCACGCGGCCTGTCCCGTCACCCACTTCCACTTCACAAATTTCAACACTCCCCCTTGAAGTGTGAAGTGATGACCAAGCCCAGCAAGCTGCGCAAGCGTTCAAAGGGTCCCTTCGACAGCGGCTTCGTGAAGATGTCAGCAAGATTATCTTCACTCCGAACATGCCCGACCAGTAGAGATCCTTCCAACACCTTCTCCCTGATGAAATGGTGATCAATCTCTATATGCTTGGTCCTGGCGTGACACACTGGATTGTTAACCAGTTTGAGAGCACTCTCATTGTCACCCCAGAGTAAAGTAGGCCCTTGCACTTCTTCATGAACATCCTCTATGAGTCTCCTCAACCAAACGGCTTCCCGAGCAGCCAAGGCCGAAGCCTTATACTCCGCCTCCGTAGTTGAAACCGACACCGAGTCCTGCTTCTTGCTACACCACGAGATGCTAGCTGAACCGCAAGTGAACACATAACCTGAAGTAGACCTTCGATCATCCGAATCACCGCCATAGTCAGCATCCGTGTACCCGAGCAATGCAAACTCCGCATCCCTTCCATAGAGGAGTCCCATCTCAGAAGTAACCTTGAAATACTTCAGAATTCCCTTCGCCGCCAACAGATGAGAACTCCTTGGTTCAGCCATATATCGACTTACTCGGCCAACAGCATAAGCTATATCCGGCCTTGTAATCGTCAGATAGATCAAGCTCCCAACAAGAGCCCTGAACACCAAGGGATCATTAAGAACCCTTCCCTCATCTCGTCGAAGCTTCAGCCCAGGTTCCAGTGGAGTAGAGCACTTCTTCCCTTCGCCCATGAAAAAACCGCTTCACAATACGATCAGCATACCCTTTCTGGCTAATGAGAATCCCGCACTCCTTCCTCTCCACTTCCAGACCGAGAAAGTGATACAACTCTCCCAAGTCCTTCATCTCGAAGCGTATAGCAAGCTCAGCCCTGAGCCTTGCTACTTCCTCCTCCGAATTCCCTGTGATGATCATGTCATCCACATACAGTAGGACCAAGACTCTTAGCTCTCCCTTCTTCTTGACGAACAAGATAGAATCCGAGTTAGAAGCAAAGTATCCACAGAATTGCAGGTACTCTGCAATCTTCCCAAACCACGCTCTAGGAGCTTGCTTCAACCCGTAGAGAGCCTTCCTGAGTTTGCAGACATAGTCCGGATGCTTCTCAGAGACAAAACCAAGCGGCTGATCCATGAAGATGTCCTTGTCAATCTCTCCGTAAAGAAAGGCATTCTTCACATCGAGTTGCCACAACCTCCATCCCTTGCTAGCAGCCAAGGCGATCACCACTATTACAGAAGTCATCTTCGCAACTGGACTGAATGTCTCCTCATAGTCTTCTCCATACTGTTGTGAGAATCCTCTAGCGACTAGGCGAGCCTTGAACCGATCAATGCTCCCATCAGCCTTCTTCTTCAACTTATATACCCACTTGCAAGTAACTGGAGTAATGCCATCAACCTTGGGCACAAGGTCCCAGGTTTCATTCTTCTTCAGAGCATCAATCTCTTCCTTCATGGCACCTTCCCACTCCTTCACTCCAGTGGCCTCGTTGAAGCTTGCAGGCTCTCGCTCATCCAGAGGACCTGCAAAGAAGCAGGAGACAAAGCTCACTGCATTCCCATCACAGTACCGAGCCGGTGGCTTAACCACCCTCTTCGATCTCCGAAGACACGACTCCTTGCTCATGGCTTCCGTTGCTTCTTCAGGCTCCACTCCTACCTGGGGCAAGCATTGAGCAGTGCTCCCCCTGCTTCCTGAGCCAAAAGGCTCAGCCTCGGAGTTCAAAGCAACAGGAGCTGCTGGTGAAACAGCAAGCTCCTCTTCCAAGCCTTCAGCAGCCTCCACCGGTGCTTCCTCAACCTTGCTACTTCCGGTAGGCTCCACCGAGCCACCTCCATATGACGTCAGCTCGTCAAAGACAATGTCTCTTGACACCACGAACTTCTTCGTCACAGGGTCCACGCATTTCCATCCCTTCTTCCGCTCATCATAGCCAACAAAGACAAGTTTCCTTGCCTTCACATCCAGCTTTGTCCGTGAAGCATCCGGGACATGCACGTAGCAAGTTGAACCGAACACCCGAAGGTGTCCAACACTCGGCTTCTCCTTCAGCAACAGCTCAATAGGAGTCTTCATGTTGATAGGGCTGAGTGGCATCCGGTTGATAACATAAGCAGCATAAGACATTCCCTCCGCCCAAAAGGACCTTGGGATATCTTTCGCATGCAGCCAGCATTTGCAGGTTTCCGTCAAATGACGGATCTTCCGCTCCGCTACCCCATTTTGTTGTGGAGTGTGAGAACAAGTAAGCTCCCGTTGGATCCCGTGCTTCCTGCAGAAGTTAGAAAACTCGGAAGAGACAAACTCCCCCCCCCCCCCCCCCGTTATCAGTTCTAAGCTTCTTAATCCGCAAGCCAAGCCGGCCTTCTACCAACTCCTTGAACTCCACGAACAAATGGAAGGCTTCCGACTTCTCCTTTAAGAAGTACACCCAAGTATACCTTGAGTAGTCATCAACCAAGACAAGCATGTATTTGCTTCCACCAAGGCTGGCAGTAACAGTCGGTCCCATCAAGTCGCCATGAATACACTCCAATGGTTTCTTGCTCCTTGTTTGAGATTTATCAAACGGAAGGCGATGTGCCTTACCGTATTGACAGCCCGCACAAACATGCCCATCACCAAAGGAGGACAACATCGGCAACCCCCTCACCAGACTTCTACTAGCCATTGCCTTCAGCTTGTCCATGCCAACATGCCCCAGCCTCTCATGCCAGATAGCCGCACTATCATTGGCTCTCATCCAATCAACATAGGCACTGGTGGAAAGAACAAATAAGTTCTTCACCCTCCTCCCAACATGAGCAACATCAGCCTTCACCGCTGATACGTTGCGAAGGAACCTCACGTCTGTTGGCCCAAACAGAACGTGATACCCAGCGTCCACCGCGTTGGTCACCGAGAAGAGGTTCTTCTTCATGCCCGGCACGTGATACACACTCCTTAACGTGAGTGGCCCCTGATCACTACCCAAAGACACGACCCCTTCCTTCTCTACTGTATAAACAGTATTATCAGTAGTGATAATAGCTTCATTACCTGAGTAAGCCTGCATGGAGGTGAACTTCGACTTGTCTCCGGTGAGGTGATGACCACACCCGGAGTCGATGATCCACTCGCTGTTGAAGTCCTCAGCAGATAAGGCCCGGACACAAGTGCCCGTCATGAAAGCTCCTCCCCATTCTGCTTCTTCACTTCGTGAGCAAGCTTCCTCCTTTCCCGCAGCATGCCTAGGCTGCAGTTTGACCTTGCAGTCCCGCTTGAAGTGCCCACGCTGGTGACACCGGTAGCACTTCAGATTCTTCTTCCAGTCCTTAGGAGCATTGCTCCTCTCCGGCGGATATGAAGTTGAAGTCTCCTTTTCACCAGCGGCCTGCACCTTCTTCTTCTTCTTCCCTTCCCATCCCTTCTTCTTTCCTGAGAAGAGAGCCTCGCTGTCTTCCTGATTCAGATTCACTCCAGCCATCTGCCTTGCTAAGCTCTCTTGTGAGGCAAGCAGATTCTCCAGCTCCAGCAACGACGGCTGAGTAGCCCACCCTTGAACAGATGTAACAAAGGCCACATACTCCTTCCGCAGGCCGCGGATAATGTGCCTTTTCATCTTTGCCTCAGAGATAGGCTCATCAGGATCCAGTGCCGACAGCTCAGCACACAAGCTCTGCATCTTTAAGAAGTACTTGGAGATGGAAAGGTCTCCCTGAGTTGCCCTGGCCAACTCATTCTCCAGGAACTGAAGCCGCGCCACATTCTTCCTATTGAACAACTCATCAATGGTTGTCCAAATATCAGCAGCCGACTCACATCCAATGATGTGATCAAACAGTTCCGGAGAGACATCTCTCTTCAGAACGAACTCTGCCTTAGCATTAGTTCTTCTCCAGAGCCTCACCTGTTCAGCAGTACCGAAAGCAGCAGTAACTTCCTGTCTGTCGTCTCCACCGACAACTTCCCACAGCTCCTCGCCCAGAAGATAACTCTTCATGCACGACTTCCACTTTTTATAGTTCGTCGGCGTTAAGAGTTCAATGCCAAGACCTCTTGCTAAGCTTCCTTCCATTGCAACCACCTGTTGGTACCCTTCAGCAGCTCCGAGCAACAACACAGGTTGATCACCACTCAATCACTGAGTAACAACACTGGTTGACCTCCGCTCACGCAACTGAACCTCCGCAACCTCAGAAACCTCCCTCTGATACCATGTTAAATTTTCTCAACGTGGTCAGCAAGATAGCCCAAACACCAAATTAATATCTTCGGAACTACCCAGTTCGCACGCTGAACCTGCGGAAAACCCAAGGACTAGAGGTTGCACCCAACAAAACAATGGAAGCACAAGATGGTCTTATTATGCATTCACTTCTTTACAATCCGGGGCATACATAGCGAGACATTATTTCGCTAGTATTACAGCTGTAAACAGAAAGAACCAAAAAACATGCCGGGCGGACAGCACTCCAGTCCGCCGAGACCGCGAGGTCGCCGAGACCGCCGAGTCCGCTGAGCTCGCCCAAGCTATGCTGCAATCCGCCGAATACCACGGAGTCCGCCGAGACCGCGGGGCCGCGCGGACAGACCGTTATTCGCCTCCTGCTGAACCCGAACAGAGGAACTCCCCTACCCGCCTGAAGCCGGCGGACAGGTTATTGAAGCTGGGAAAGTTGAAACAGAACTGACAAGCCGCAGAGCGACCTCCTGCTGAGTCCGCAGAGACCGCACACTTCCAAGCACTGACCGAAGTCACAGCCAAACTCCTGGCTCCTTGAAGTTATCCGCGCGACCTGCACACAGCAAACCGTCAGCCTGAAACAATCCGCGCGGACTGGAAAACACAGACCGCAGCACTCGCCTAACCCAATTTACTATTCACTCACGTTACTTAGGTTACTATAGATGTGCCAGGGGGGTCCTATTTATAGGCCAGGTGAGGAGTGTGGTCACCGCCCAGGAGATAGCGACACCGCCCCAGTCCGCGCGAATACAAACCACCGTCCGCTCAGTCCGCGAGGACTTAGCCGGTCACCAAGGAAAACCGCCAGGAGCACGGCAACCGTTGACGAACCCTCTCCAGTTCGCCCAAGCTAAGCGGACAAGGCACCAGCCCGCAAAGCTCCAACCACTGCAGGACAACACCCTCTTCAATGGCAGTCCGCACCAACCCGAGGCAGTCCGCAAGACGCACACCTCAATCCGCCACAAGTCCACGACCAAAGGCAGACAGCAACAGTCCGCCCGGTCACAGCGGACTTGGCGGACACGGCGAACACCATGAACTTGACACAATGTGTGACCAAGTCCAAAACCATCAAGGGCCAGTGCGAGCATGGCGGACACAAAGTCCCGTCCGCCAAATACCCTAGCACAGACCGCAACCAGTCCGCGAGCTCCTCGCACTTGTCCAACACAGCAGCTTCCTGCCGGACTCCAATCACAGTCCGCCAACTAGTCTCCACAGCAAGACCTGCTGTAACACATGAGCTCGACAAGGCCTCAGCCAAGCTCAAGGCCCAGTCCGCAACAGCCCAAAACCGCGGACACACCAGTCCGCAAGGCTACCCGCGAACTCGAACCAACCGCCTTTCAGCACAAGCTTGCACCCGCGACCACTGAGCAAAGCACCAGTCCGCAAGCCTCTCTATCCGCAGATACTAGGCCGCACCAAACCGCGGACTCCATGCAACAACCCGCTCAACACAGCCGGCTTCCACCAGACTTTTCACCAGGCCGCAAAACGCAGTCCGCCCAGTCCGCCCAGTCCGCCAAGGCTGTCCGCACAGGCCGCGCGGCCTGTCCCGTCACCCACTTCCACTTCACAAATTTCAACACATCCATCTGGAATACTTTGAACTTTTTGTAGGCTGCATAGGCTAGGAATATTCTAATGGCCTCCAACCTTGTAACAGGGTCAAAGGTTTGGTCATAGTCTATTCCTTCCTCTTGCCTATAGCCTTGAGCAACAAGTCTAGCCTTGTTTCTTACTATGTTCCCTTGTGCATCCAATTTATTCCTATAGACCCATTTGGTTCCAATAACTGGGTAGTTATGGGGTCTTGGAACCAAATCCCAAACTCTACATCTCTCAAATTGATTTAGTTCCTCTTGCATTGCAAGAATCCAGTGGGGATCTTGCTCAGCTTCATGTATGGTGAGAGGTTCAATTTGAGAGAGAAAACAGGCATCATCAAGTCTTGATTGAGCTGATGTCTTGTCTGTACACCAACTTAAATGTCTCCAATCACTTGAGATCTGGGGTGATCTCTAAGTGTGACAAGATCAGTTCGTGGAGTTGGTTGAGCAACAGCTTCTGTAAATAATTACTCTTGAGGAATGGTACTGGCTGTTGATGAAAGTTCAGTTACTTCCTCTTGGATTTCTTCTTCACTATCTTCAGCAGCCTGTGGAGTGGGATGAGTTGGAACCTCTTGGGTAAGGTTTAGTCCATCCATAGACTCACACAATGGTGAAACCTGCAAAAAACTATTGGTAGAAATGTCTTTCTCCTTATAAGACATGTTAGCTTCATCAAAAGACACATAGACAGATTCTTCAATTTTAAGGGATGATTTGTTGAAAACCCTATAGGCCTTGCTTACTTGGGAATATCCTAGAAAAATCCCTTCTTCAGTCTTAGCCTCAAATTTTTAATGTATCTTTTGTTATTAGTGTGGATGTAACATATGCAACCAAAAACTTTAAAGTAAGTGATTTTAGGTTTCTTTTCTTTAAGTAATTCATAGGGGGTCTTATGGTTTAGTTTATGTATAAGACATCTGTTCAGGACATAGTTAGCTGTGTTTACAGCTTCTGCCCAAAAGGATAGAGGCATGTAAGCATCTGCTAACAATGTACCTGCAGCTTCAATGAGTGTCCTATATTTCCTTTCAGCAACCCCATTTTGTTGGGGAGTTCTAGGAGCTGAGAAGCACTGTCTGATACCTTACTTCTCACAGAACTCATGCATAAGAAGAGACTCAAACTCTGTGCCATGATCAATTCTGATCAATGCAACATGAGTAGAGAACTCAATCTGTATGGTCCTGAGAAAATTTGTAAGAACTTTGAATGTATCTGACTTAGCTCTCAGAAAGGCTACCCAACTGAATCTGGAGAAATCATCAACAATGACTAAGGTGTAAGACTTTCCTCCTAGGCTTTGTACTGCAATGGGTCCAACAAGATCCACATGAAGCAGATACAATATCCTAGGTGAATCACTTTTATTAATGGATTTGAAACTAGTTTTAGTTTGCTTGCCTAGTTGACAAGCCCTGCATAGGCTTTCCTTGTTGTAGTGACCAGAAGGTAAACCTCTAACAAGGTTGTCTTTAGATAACCTAGATATGTTCTTAAGGTTTACATGTCCTAGCCTTTTGTGCCATAACTCATTTTGGTTACTAGTGATATTGAGTAAACAAATATCAGTTGTGGTAGAAATGAAATCTGCTAAATATATGTTTCCTTGTCTAAGTCCAATTAAAACAGTTTGGTTTTTATCATTTATAATAGAGCAAGAGGTAGAGTTGAAATGTACCAGATAACCTTCATCACATAATTGACTTATGGATATAAGGTTATGTTTAAGTCTTCTTACATATGTCACCTTTTTTAAGGTCACTGCTCCAATGCTTACTCTTCCATATCCTTCTGACTGACCACTCTTTGAGTCTCCAAATATCACCTTTGGTCCTAGCTTGGACTTATAGCTAGAGAGATTTACTTTGCTGCCAGTCATGTGCTTGGAGCAGCCACTGTGCAGGTACCAGGTCTGACTTAACCTTGGACAGCTCTTCACATGTACCTGCATTAAAAAATAAAGCTCAATTGTTCTTGACCCAGGTTACCTTGGGTCCTTGGTTTGGCTGAAAAGTAAAACTAGAAATGACTGATAAGGCAGGTTGAGACTTATACCCTAGAGGGTGATATCTCCTAGGTGGGATTATCCAATCAGCTACTAGATTAAATGTCTTGTTAGCTGCTTTAAAATTTCTATAGGAGAAATGATTTATATTTGGTCGTTCTAGGATCGACGAATTATTGTGAGTTCGTCGACCAGAGTTCGACGAATGGGGATGAGATCGTCGACCTCCACTCAGAGAATGACCATGGTCATTTTCTGCGTCCCACGTTCGTCGACCTCTGCTCGACGAACCATACACAGTTCGTCGATCACAGTTGGACGAATAATTATTTCTGAAGTTTGCGTTCAGCGTTCGTCGATCGGGGTTCGACGATCTTGCAAGATTTCGTCGATCTGAGTTCGACGAATTCTGCTGAACTTGGTTTTTAACAGCTTTCTTTTGTTTTCTGTTTCTATTGTCCAGGGGATTTGACTTGTTTTCTGACATGGGTTTTTCAATTAGTTTCTCTTTACCCTTAGCAGTGATAAACTTTATGGGAGTAGAAAGTATATTCTTCTTTATTATGGGTGGAAAACTTGATGAAGCACCCAAGCCCAGCCTGCCATTTAATCTGGCATTTACTGTGCTTGTGATATCCATCAGCTTGAGGCTTCTCCCATTGAGAGATTGCTCAAGTTGTTTTGCCTAACATAATTCAGATTTTAACTTGATTATCTGTTCATTAGCTAGTGTCAATTGATCAGTTAGTTTTCTATTTTCTGTGCTGACAGATTCAAGGTTTTCTAGTCTAGTCCTCAAGGTTTTTATTTCTTTCTCTGAGTTTATTAGATCCATGCATATAGTTTTAAATTCTACTTTAAATAAGTCAGAATTGAAATCAAAACTAGAAATCACCTGATCAGCCTCTGAGTCTGAAGCACCTTCATCTTCAGAATCCTCTTCTGATCCACAGTGGCTTCTGGAGGCATCTATTGCCATTAGGCACACCTCCTTGGATCTGGCTTCTTCCTCTTCTTCACTGGAGCTGGAGGAGGATGTTTCCTCTTCTGTGTCACTCCAGGACTCAGCAACAAATCTTTTGTCTTTCCTTTTATATTTGTTGGAGGAAGGTCTGCTGCTTTGTCTTCTTCTGGAATCCTTGTCCCTGCCCTTGTCCTTTTTCTGATTCTTTGGGCATTCTGAAATATAGTGCCCAGGCTTCCTGCATCCAAAACACACAACCTCCTTAGTTGGTGTCTTGTCATATTTGGGCTTATCATCCTGCCTGGATGATTTACTTCTAAAGTCCTTTCTTGCCATTTTGTAGAATCTTTTGGCAAAAAGACTCATTAACTCTTCATTGGATGTAGATGTTTCATTGTCTTCAGAAGCTTTGAAGGCCAAGCTGTGCTCCTTCCTAACTGGGGTAGTTGTCTTCTGTTCTACTGCCTCTCTTGATTTGACAAGCTGCTCATATGACTTCAGCTTGCCTAACAAAGAGTTTGTTGAAATCTCATTGAGGCTTCTGGCTTCTTTGATTGGTCAGATTCTGGAATCCCATGAACTGGGGAAACACATCAGTATCTTGTCATTCACCTCAGTTAAGGCGATGTCCTTGTCAAGAGTCTTGAGTTCACTAATGATTGAACTTAATCTATTATACATCTCAGCCACAGATTCTGTCTCATCCTTTTTGAAATTCTCATAGAGAGAAATGAGACTGGATCTCTTATCCTTTCTTTCATCAACTGAGCCTGCTACCATTTGGTTGAGAGAGTCCCAAATGGCCTTGGCTGAGGTGCACTCAGCCACCTTCTGAAATATGTCATCTGACATTGTTTGGGCCAGAATATTCATAGCCTTTGCATCAACCATTTTCTCTTTCTTATAGGCTTCAGTATTGTCTGGAGGTGGTACTGCACTCAGATTAGTTGATGTGCTGGCAAAAGTTGCAGGAGCTGGAGGAACACCTGTTGAAATGACAGAAAAAATATACTCATCAATGGAGTTCATATATAATCTAATTCTTGCCTTCCAGATGGCAAACTTATTAAGATTGCACACTGGAGGTCTGATGCTTGTATAATCCTTGTTTTGGGCCATATCTGTGAGAAGGATAAGTCCAATAACAGAATAAAAACAAACAGATCTAACTAAGGGATCTTTGGGTTCAGGTGTTAGCCTGTACAACCAATCAGGTATGGTAAGTTAACCAACCTGGAGCACTGAATTAGTTGAATAGTAACCAACTTGTGAGGTCTGGTAATTTAACCAACCTCGCTCTGATACCAATTGAAAGTTCAGGAGGTATGCTTGATACCACCTGAAGGTGTTAGTTAGATCAGATATACTCTATAGAGGGGGGGGGGTGAATAGAGTATGTTGGTGATTTTAAAACTTTTACAACTGTTGTTGTATTTTAGGTGTGTGTGCAGGGAAGCAAATACAATAAACCAAGATGCAGCAACTATCTAATCACAGCACATTCACAGAGCAAGGCCAGAAAACAAAAAGAAAAGAAAGCAACCAGACGACACAAGAATTTTATAGTGGTTCCTCAAATCTGGGTAGTCCACTCATCTACCACCCTGGTAGGAATCCACTGCAGGAAGGGTTGATCAGGTGTCCTGGCACCAATGGGGTTTTGATCAAGTTCCCAAAAACCAAACCCTCAAGTCTTTTGGAGGGAGACTTGCAACCAGAATAATTTTGAAGGGAATTAAAACCCTGTACAGTGGTGGAGTGAGAGGGTGATGAGGTCTTCTCTATCTCAAGTCAAATGAGAAGACTTGTGGATTGTTGTTTAGCAGCTTTGCTCCCCCTGAGATGTAGAATGAATCAGGAAGAATGCTGGAGCACTACTTCAGGGTGATAGGTCTTCAAAGACCTAGATTTCCTGGTCCAGAGAAAGTCTCCAGGAACTTCTTGTGACTGATATGAATGTATTGTCTTTGAAGTTATCCTCAGTAAAATCAGATGAAGAAGACTCTTGATATTGATGTAGTGTTCTTCTTCTTCTTCTTGATCATTTTCTCTCTGGGCCAAGAATGAATTCCTTTTTCTGTGTTGTCTGAATCACTGTCTGTCTTTTTTTTGTTACTGTGTCTCTCTGTATTACTGACTCTTTCTGTATATCTCAATGTCTCATAAGAAACATTCGAATTTTGAATATAGAGCAGTAATGGCAGACGGCCTGGAAAGGAAGCAGCAATTAATTATTTCCCCAACTGTTTACATGGGAAAATGGCATGTAATAATCCAGGATTAACTTCGCATTCTAACGGTAGTATTTTGGGAAGAACTGCCATTAAATGTTTAGGAATCAGCGCCATGGAATGAGATGGGAACGGAAGAAGACCTAGTCTGGAATTGTCGACCGAAGAACATAATTCGTCGAACTGAATTTTGAGTTCGTCAAGCTGAGCCTGAGTTCGTCGAGCTGAGCTGAGTTCGTCGAGCTGACAGTCTTCATTCGTTGAACAGACAATCTTCAATATCAGACAATCTTTATTCGTTGAGCAGAGAACTAAATTCATCGAGCTGAGAACTGAAGTCGTCGACCTGAGAGTCTGAGAACTTGAGGTCCAAGTTCGTCGAGCTCAGAAAGTAATTCGTCGACCAAAGCTTGAAGTTGGACTTAGAGAAATTCTGAACTAGTCCTGATAATGCTTGAAGTATAAACCCGGTGTTCGTTGAACAAAGAACATAGTTCGTCGAGCTCAGTACTACGAATTATCTCACGATCGTCGAGCGCAGAACTCCCTTCGTCGAGCTGAGTTCGACGAACGTCGAACTCATTTCACTTAGCTAAAAAACTGATAGATCTGGAGTTCCTGATGGTCTTGAGGAAGGCTGGTCCATCTGAAGTTGAGATAGAGGACTGTCCTAGACTCTAAGACATAAACTTGACCCAGACTATACATGATGGGTCACATCCTAAGTCAGTGGACCTAGCCCAAATCAACTAGGGATCCAACAACTATCATATGAGATGCAACTGATGGCTAGGAAAGAGGAAGAGAAGAATACAAAAGGGGAGCATAGAGAAAAGTCTGTGGCCTTTATGGTTGAAGCCACTAAGAAGAATAGGAGGGTGTCTCCATCACCTTCTAAGATAGTTGCTGAAATTGCTTCAGAGAATTCAGACAATCAAACTTCAGAAATCAGTGACTCAGATGAAGGCTTTGCTGCCTTCGCAAGGCAGTTTCAGAGATTTCTGAAGAAGAAGCAGTGGAAGTCTAAGCCTTCCACATCTAAGCCTAAGGATGATTACTATCAAAAGATGAAGTCATCCATGAAAGACAGGAGCAAGTCTAAGCCAAACAAGTCTACAACATCAAAGATTGTTTGCTACTGTTGTAATAGGCCTAGACATGTAGTGGCTGAATGCCCAGATAAAAGAAAAGAGACTGCAGATAAGAAGAAGAGTCAACACCAGAGCAAGAAGGAGAAGACCTTGTCAGATCAGTCATCTTCAGAGTCAGAATCTAAAGTTGAGGCTTACATTGGTCTATTTGCTGCAGATGAAGAAGAAGAGTTTTTACAAGTACTGAACTCTATATATGAACAAGAAGACCATCAGTGCAAGGGTCTGATGGCTGTGTCAGAAGAGGACAAGTGTCAGGATCAGCCTGGTCCCAGTAAGGTACAATGTCTTTCTAGAAATTCAGATTGCAGTACTGAGTCAGAGTCAGCAACATCTGCATCAAGTGATGTGGATGGATCTGAGTCTGAAGGTGATATTCATCAACTGATTGATGAATATAAAGATCTATTGTAGGCACTTAAGAAGAGCAAAAACTAGGTCAAAACTTTGGCTAAGGAAATTGCTGATCTTAAGATGGCTGCTTCTGATACAGAAAAGTTGTTGGATCAGAAGTTAAATGAGATAGCCAGACTGAAAAACATTACAGTTATTCAGATGGGTACTATCACATTTAAGAATGATCAGATTAGAAATTTGGAGGTTAGGCTTCAGAAAGAGAAAGAGATTGTAGCTAGTTTTCTAAACCTAAATCTGTATTACCCTTGATTGATGAGTTTGTACCTCAAAAGGGTAAGGCTGGGTTAGGGTTTAAGAAAACTGCATGGACTGCTAGGTCCAAATCTAAGGGCAAAGCCCCAGCATAAAACAAGAAGCCTGTTGTAGACAATTCAGCTAGGGTTGTACCTAAACAAAGGTACAACAAGTTTGAGTGCTGGTGTTGTGGCAAGGTAGACCACTTTGCCTTAGATTGTTGGCACAATTCCAGTGTCAAGGAGAGTAGCAATCTGCCTGCTAGAAGAGCTACAGGTAGATTTGTTAAAGTTCAGACTAACTTGTACCAAGGACCCAAAATTTATTTGGGTTCTAAGGTTAAGTAATCTGTGTTGCAGGTGAGTCCAAGTTGCCATGCCCCAATATGGTACTTGGACAGTGGATGTTCCAGGCACATGACTGGAACTAGGGGGTTGCTGAGGGACTACACACCTATCATGGATGGCCCTAAAGTAACCTTTGGTGGTTCTGAAAAAGGAATCATCAAAGGATTTGGTAACATTTCTAATAACCAGATTACTATCTCTCAAGTGGCCTCTGTGAAGGGTTTGAAACACAACCTTATTAGCATAAGTCAGTTGAGTGATTTAGGATATGTCATTTTATTTATTAAGAATGGATGTCATATCAAAAGGTCAAGTGATCAAAAGGTCATATTGACAGGATATAGAAAGAGAAATGTTTATTGTCTTAACTTTGAGTGTGAGAACAATGGTTCTCCTATTTGTCTTATGGCTGATAAGAGAGTCTCACATTGTGTTAAATGGCATAAGAAGCTGTCTCACTTTAACTATAAGACTATTGGCCAACTCTTTAGCAAAGAGTTAGTGAGTAATGGTCATCAAGTTTAGTGTATAAAGGATGAGATATGCTCAGCTTGTCAAAAAGGCAAGCAGACCAAATCCACCTTTCATAGCCTTGAAATTAAGGATTCAGTGAGGTGTCTATACCTCTTGCATATGGATCTATTTGGTCCTATGCCAGTTCATAGTATAGGTAGGAAGGTCTACACATTTGTTGTGGTAGATGACTATTCTAGATATTCCTGGGTGTTCTTTCTAAGACAAAAATCTGAAACCCCAAGTGTCTTATATAGTTTTGTTAAACAAATTCAAAATGAGTTGGACAGTACTGTGGTCAAAATCAGAAGTGAACATGGCACTGAATTTCAGTCTGAAAGTATGACAAGACTGTGTGAAGATTTTGGGATTTTTCAAGAATTTTCCTCACCTAGAACACCTCAACAAAATGGTATTGCTGAAAGGAAGAATAGAACATTGATAGAGGCTGGTAGAACTCTATTGAGTGACACTTCTCTCATAGAATATTTCTGGACTGAGGCAGTAAACAATGCATGTCATGTGATCAATAGGGCTACTATCACCAAGAGCCACAAAAAGACTCCCTATGAGATTGTGAAGGATAGAAAACCAAACTTATCCTATTTTAGGATCTTTGGTTGCAAGTGATATATACTTAACAATGGCAAGTCTTATCTAACTAAGTGCTATGTAATTTCGAGGACGAAATTATTTTGAAGGGATGGATGTGTGCGGGTGTTGTCGCACAAAAACAACATGCTAATAAGGGACTCAGTGTGGTGCCCTTGCGTGCTGTTGAGCACGAGATGTGATTAAGTTAAAGGGACTCGAAGTGGAGCCCTTACATGTGAAATTGCATGCGGTGTGAGTTAACATACTGTTAAGCACGAAATCCGCGACCTGTCCGCGCAGCTTTCCAGATCGGGCGGCCTAGTTTTTCTAGCCGCCAAGTCTCCCAATTCGGATGGTCACCAGAGGGCGGCCTGGTCGTCTAGCCTCAGCTCGGACCAACTCGGTTGGCTGCCATCGAAGCCGGGCGGTCTCCGTGTCAGGCTGCCTCCATTGCCGACCAAGCTCAGCGACAAGGCCCAGGACCCAGACCATCAGCTCTCCAGAAGGAATCCGTCAGGCCGCGCGGCTTCCTTCCTTTCTTTGTTTCTGCTTATTTTCTTCCCCTCACCTCTGCCCGGTTCTCCTGTACCCCGTGCAGCCATTAACTTTAGCCCTGCCCACTTGGGCAGGCCCCCGAGCCTATAAATAGGGGGAGGGTGCACTCCCCAAGACACGCTGACTTGTATCTAGGAGCTCGCCTGTTAAGAACTGCGGTCTCAAGTCTAGTGTTTTGCGGCTTGCAGTCCGGCCGGCTTCCTCTTTTTCTACTTCGTGTAACTGTTTCTCACTTTAAGTAAAAGGGCAAGTCTTATCTAACCATGGAGTAACTGCTGGAGGTGTAGGTATCCTTGCTGGAACAGAACGAGCAGGCTCCCCCTCAATAGATGCACCAGAGGAGCTGGCAATTTGATATGGAGAGGGAGATGGGGTCCTGTCCTCTGTGGCTGGAATCTCTTGAACCTTGGCAGCCTGAGTGGGATTCTGCAGTTTCACTTCCCATCTTTGAATAGAAGATTTTAAAACTTTCTTCATGTGATGAAGAATAGTCCCTTTTGAAAAATTGAACACTTCTGGATTGATTTCATGGAGGAGGAGAGAGATAATTCTGGCATAATTTGGAGCTTTAATGCTGTCTCTGATCTTATCCAAGATCATCATACCAAATTGAAATTTCTTCCACAAACAATTGCATGCATGGTATCAAAGAAAGAGAGATAGAATTAGTTTTGCAGAGAAGGACCTTCCCTATAATGTCCACCAGTAGCTTTCCTTCAGGATTCATCTGAGACCGTTTGATGTACTATTCATCATGAGAAACACCACAGAACATGCATGTTCTGTCAGACTCATCAGGTCCTATAGGATCTTCTTCATCTACAATTGGCATTCGAAGAAGTTGAGAAATAGATGTCTTCGTAAGCTTGATTTTATTTCCTCTGACTTTCAACTTGAGAACGGCATCATGTCGCTTGACCTTGGCATTTCTGAAGAACTCGGCAACATCTGGAAAGAGGATTTTATAGGGCTCTTGGAGAATGAAGGTAAGTCCCGCGGTGTCGAGAAGTATCACAAGATTATGGAAATCATCTAAAAGGTTTGTGATGCCGGCGGAAACAAGTTCGGAACCTATGCCAATCTTTGAAGAAGAGGCCATGATCCAGAAGGTTTTGGAAACACTGTGATGGGGAGGAAGATGACGCGGCTCTGCAACTTCTTGCGGAAGGCGAAATGACTGTCGGCTTACTCGAGAGAGAAAATGATTTCGGGTAGAATGATTTTGGAATTTCCTATTTATATAACCCTAGGTTTATGTCTATTTAAGAGATAAATGATGGAATCATACCTTAGAAGTGGCGGCATAGGCCTCGGGTTGCGAATAAGGAAATTTGAATCAAGGATAAAAAGTTGATTGGCACATACTCGAGAGACTTGATATTACTCGAGTAAGGGTGTTTTAGATACTTGAGTAGATATGGCTGTAAGTACTCGAGTAGATATGGCTGGAAGCACTCGAGTGATGTCTGGAAGTACTCGAGTAGTTGGGTTGAAGTACTCGAGTAGTTGTGCTGAAGTATTCGAGTAAAGTTTCACTACTCGAGTAAATGATTTGACTAATCGAGTTAGTCATTCTGCTACTCGAGTAGGTTACTCGAGTGGATTATAGGTTACTCGAGTAGGTCAAGTGGATTACTCGAGTAGGTCATTTTCCTACTTGTGTACTTTACTTCTTACTCGAGTCAAAAAGTTAGAAATTTGTAAAATTCCAACTTTTGACTGATTCTAGATCTCTGAGCCTTCTTGGGGGTCCATCTTCTCTAATCTTCTTTGTTGAGCATTCCAAGTTCTGTTTTGAAGAATGAGACTTGGTCTCGTCCAGCGGCTTTGAGAATATGTCTGCAACCTGCCTATCTATAGAGACATATTGGAGATCTATGTCCCCATGCTCGACATGTTCCTAGATGAAGTGATACCTCAGCTCTATGTGCTTTGTCCAGCTGTGCGAGACTGGGTCGTTGGCTATTGCAATTGCGCTGGAAGAGTCGCAAAACAACGGAATGTTCTATAACTTCATATTATAATCTTCAAATTGATTCTTTATCCATAGCAGCTGTGCACAGCAACTTCCTGCAAAGATGTACTCTGACTCAGCTGTTGAGATTGCTACACAGTTCTGCTTCTTGCTACTCCAGGAGATAAGCCTTCTTCCTAGGAATTGGCAAGTCCCGAAAGTGATTTTCCTGTCGTCTTTGCTTCCTGCAAAATCTGCATCTGAAAAATGTATTAGTTCGCTATCATTACTTCTTGGGTACCATAAGCCAAGATTTGGCGAACCTTTAAGGTATCTCAAAATCCGCTTTGCAGCAGCATAGTGAGATTCCTTAGAGTTCACCTGAAATCTAGCACATACACATGTTGAAAACACTATGTCAGGTCTACTGACAGTAAGGTAGAGCAAGGATCCAATTATGCTTCTGTACTTGGTTTCATCAAAAGGTTTCCCTTTTTCATCCTTGTCTAGAGACATAGTTGAACCCATTGGAGTCCTTATCGAGGTTGCGTTCTCATTCCGAATTTCTTAATTAGCTCTTTGGTGAACTTTGTCCGCGAGATGAAAATTCCATCTTCAGATTGTTTCACCTGAAGCCCTAAGAAATACTTCAGCTCGCCCATACTGCTCATTTCAAACTTCCCTTGCATAAGTTTTGAAAACTTCTTGCAGTGGTTGTCATCAGTAGAGCCAAAAATAATGTTGTCAACATAGATTTGCACTAGCAAAATCTTGCCTTTTATTTCCCTAAGAAATAATGTCTTATCTATCTTTCCCCTTGTGAACTTGTTATCAAGTAGAAAGCTAAACAGCGTCTCATACCATGCTCAAAGGGCTTGTTTCAGACCAAATAAGGCTTTATGTAATAAGTAAACGTAATCAGGAAAGTTAGAATCAACGAAACCTGGAGGTTGTTCCACAAACACTTCTTCCTTTATGTCATCATTAAGGAAGGCAGACTTCACGTCCATCTAATAGACAGTGAAGCCTTTGAGTGCAGCATATACTAGGAATAACCTGATGGCATCCAGCCTTACCACTGGAACGTACATCTGGTTGAAGTCGATTCCTTCTTCTTGATGATATCCTTTAGTGACGAGTCTGGCCATGTTCTTTATAATCGTTCCATCCTCGTCCATCTTGTTCCTGTAAACCCATTTTGTCCCAATGACGTTCTTACCTTTGGGTCTTGGAACAAGTTTCCAAACTTGGCATCTTTTGAACAGATTTAGTTCTTCTTCCATCGTCATAATCCAAGATGCGTCTGAGTTCGCTTCCTCAAACTTCTTTGGTTCAACCTGTGAGAGAAAACTTAAATATAAATTTTTGTTAGTTGTACATGTACGAGTTCTGACACTTTCCCGGGGATCTCCTATGATCTGGTCCATAGGGTGATCCTTCAGATGTCTGAGCTCTAGAGTCCTTGCATCTGGATTATCTTCAATCACCGAAGTGACTTCATCCACTTGGACAATTTCTTCATCTTGATCATCAACCTCTCCAATAGGGGTTGGAGTGGTGATCTTGATGAACTTTTCACCTTTATCTTCAGACGGTTCATCCAAGTTAATTTCTTCCAACGTTATACCTGTATCTTCAATGAGCACACTAGAAGAGTTGCCTTGCAGTAAGCTCGTCTCATCAAATACAATGTGTATTGATTCTTCTACAACCAGGGTCTTTCTATTAAATATCATGTATGCCTTACTATGGCTACTGTATCCTACAAAAATACTTTCAAAATGTTTTTCTCTAAACTTAGTAGTATGATACTTGCCATTGTTGAGCACGAAGCAATTACAACCAAAGATTCTAAAATATGAGATGGTTGGTTTCCTGCCCTTTAGAAGTTCGTAAGGTGTCTTATCGTGGTTATTGTTTATGAGTGCTCGATTTTGCACGTGGCATGCAGTGTTGACGTCTTCAGCCCAAAGGTATTCTGGAAGTGAAGCAACACTCAACATAGTACTGCAAGCCTCTATGAGTGTTCTATTCCTTCTCTCGGCCACTCCGTTCTGTTGTGGTGTACGAGGAGAGGAAAACTCATGAAAGATACCTAAGCTTTCACAAAATTCTGTCATGGCCCCAGACTTGAACTCCGTTCCATTGTCACTTCTGATTTTGACTATGGAGCAGTTGTACTCATTCTGAACTTGCCTGACAAAATTAGTAAAGATGTCGAAGGTATCTGACTTGTGTTTCAGAAAGAACACCCACGCAAAGCGCGAGTAATCATCAACAATTACTAACGTATAATCCTTACCTCCCAAATTTCTAATTTGCAGTGGACCAAACAAGTCCATATGAAGTAGATGGAGACATCTATTAGAATCCTTGCCAATAACACTTTTAAAGGTAGCCCTTATTTGTTTGTCTTTTACGCATGCATGACATGATCTATCTTTGACGTACTTGACATTTGGGGGATCACGTACTAAGTTCATTGAAAATAATTTATTAATAGTTTTGGAATTAATATGTGCTAATCTCTTGTGACATTGGTCACCAAGAGACGTACTATCTTTTGCTAAAAAGCACACTGGTGTAGAAGAGTTTATACAAATGAAATTTAAACAAAAGATGTTTCTGCTTCGAGTGTCGGATAGAATCATTTCCATATTGTCAATGGATTTTATCAAGCACTTATTGGCATGAAACTCAACTATGTATCCTTTATCATAGATTTGGCTTATGTTTATAAGATTGTGTTCCAATCCTTCAACATAAGCTACATCTGAGAAGGATACACTACCGTTAGTTATCATACCATAGATTTTAGTGATTCCTCGGTCTGAACCTCCAAATATGACCTTTGGTCCGTTCACGACTGGAGAGTAATTCTGAAGTAGGCTTCTTATCCCGGTCATATGCCGAGAGCATCCAATGTCCAAATACCAGATTGGCGTTTTGGTGTCCTTTGTACATACCTGCAATCATAATCAATTTGCCTTAGGAACCCAAATACGTTTGGGTCCTTAGTCTCAGGTTAGAACACTCCCCCTACGAATATTAGCATTATGAGCGGTCTTTCTCATATTACCAACTTGAGTAGTTATAGCATTTTTGGGATTAAACCAGCAATCAATGGCAAAGTGACCAATTCTGCCACAGCACCAACAGTCAAACCGATTGTAGCTTTGCCTTATGTTCTCCTGCTTGACCTTTTGCAATTGTGGTCTAGGAGGGGCAGCATTCTTGGAGGAAGAAGCTTCATGATGATGGAAAACACATGATTTCTTCTCCTTCTGTGGCTTTTCCCCAACGGGCTTTACCTTTGGTTCTTTCTTGAAGTTATGACCATGATTGAAAGGGCCATAGCTCTGAAGAATGATCATAAGGTGCCTTAAAGACACTCTCAACAAAGTTTCTGTGGCGAGTCCATCCTTGGTAATGAGACTTTGGCTCTACATAGGTAGGCCTAGCAAAGTGTCTGTAGGATGAGTCAAGATCAAAATCATTAGTTGGAAATATGACTTTCTTGAACGAACTCTGATCTTGAGGGGCTTTCCCCTTCTCTTTAGTCGAGGCCTTCTTGGCGGCCTTATTTTTTCTTTGAGCCTTGTTCCTCCTAGAAGATTTGCTAGGAGCTTTCTCATGGCCTAATCCAGCACCCTTGGCCTTAGCTGAGAATTCAGCAACGAACGGAAGAACAGTCTTATGCCTTGAGAAACTTTCAACAAGTTCCTTTTCAGCGGCGTGTTGTTCTTCCAACTCTTTGATGATTTTCTCTTTTAGGTCAAGGTGCTCAAGAGCCTTGTTGTATTCTTCAATAGCATTATTCAAGTTCTCTTTGAGTGAGTCAGTCTTAGAGACTTCCTCTCTCAAGATGCTCTCTTTAGCTTTTAGAGACTTTATCTCTTTACCCTGAGTTTTCACGACTCAGTGACATTTGTTGTAAGCCATGATCAACTCCCTGTACTGGGCCATGAGTTCAGACTCATCGTCAGAAGAGCTGTCCTCACGATCATGCTCAGAAGCTTCAGATTCTGAAAGAGGAGTATGAGAGTTTACCTTCCCAGTGAACTGGGGCTCTTGTTCGTCATCTGTCTGAGCCATAAGGCCAAAGTAGGCTTCTTCTTCACTCGACTCTAATGAGTCAGAGTTGCTAAGAGTCTTGCCCTTTTTGGCTATTAGGCTCCTCTCTGTTCTCTTCTTGTTGTATGAGGACTTCTTTTCCTCTCTTCTTCCACCCTCCTTCTTCTTATGGGGCAGTCAGCAATGACGTGACCTGGCTTATTACAACAGTAACAAACGATGTCAGTAGAAATGTGTTTATTCTGTTTAGGAGTATACCTGTCGTGGTTGCTTGAGCCTTTTCTTTGATGATCACCATCATGTCGTGATCTTTTATAAGAGGCATTCTTGCCTTTCCACTGCTTATTTTTGTTCAAGAATTTTTGAACTATCGTGACAGTAGTGAGAACTCTCCTTCAGATAGCTCAGAACCTGAGGTACTTGGCTCCGAAGTTTCTTCTTCACTCACTTCTTGTGTTGGAGCAGGAGGAGTAGCCTTTGACTTCTTTAAGGTGTTTGACTTTAGAGCAACAGACTTCTCTTTCAATGCAGACCTGCTCTTCTCTTCTTCAGCCTTTTTGGTGTTGAGCTGAAGCTCATATGACATAAGCTTCCCGAAGAGATTCTGTGGGTCTATCTCGGTTAGTTTTCCAAACTCCCTGATGGCACAAACCTTGTTATCTCATTCCTTAGTTATGGATCTCAAGAACTTGTCATTCAATTCTCCGTTTGTGAAGACTCTGCCATAGACCCTTATGCCATCTACTATCTTGAAGAAATTCTCAAATGTGTCAGCAATGGTGTCCTTGCTTCCTTGTCGGAAGGCTTCATACTTTTGATTTAGAAGGGATATTCTATCATCTTTGACTTCTTCTGTACCTTCCATCAAGATAACTAGAGACTGACACATCTCCTTTGCAGACACGCAGTGGATCAGGTTTTGCAGCAACGAGTCATCGACTGCACTTACTATTATGTTCTTGGCCTTCTTGTCTAAGGACACAAGTGTAATCTCGTCCTTGTCTAGATCCATTAGTTTCTTTGGACTTTCTTAGTTGGATATATTGTGGAGATTGTCATGGGAATATAAGGACCTTCTTCAACTATCATGAAGATCCTCGGATCCACAGCTTCCATGAAAAATTTGATTCTCTCTTTCAACATGGGAAAGTTATTCTTGGTGCACAAAGGAAACTTGGCAAAATCTTTAGCCTTGTCCATGTTTGGTATATCTTAAAAGACAACTGATGAGATCTAATCAAGGTGTTAACCTTTTAGTGATCAACCTGGCTCTGATACCAATTAAAAGTGTTTAGTTGCCTACCTAAATCACCTAGAGGGGGGTGAATAGGTGAGATGTGAGTCTTGTTGCGGAATAAAAATTTAAGATCTTTGCACATAACTATCTACCAATCAATCACAGACGAAGCAAGATTTATAGTGGTTCCCCAACCTTGGGTACATCCACTTTCCCTCACCGATCTAGCAATACACTAGACTCGGTTACTCCACTATCTCGGATTGAAAACCAATCCTACTCCTGGGAACAAAGTTCCCACAATCTCGATCCATAAAACGGATCTACACTCAGAAGGTAAAACTTCCTACAATCTCGGATGCAAAGGCTCCTACACTCGGAGAAAATTCTCCTACAAGAATGAAAAAAAACGTATGTAAAAATACAAACAGTGAATCTTAATCAGATATGCAAACAATCAACCTGGATCTTCCTCTTTTAAACTTTGCTGCTTTATCAGAGAGGTTGAAGAAAATCTCGGCAATGCAAGATCTAGACTTCCTTGGCTTCAAACGATCGGATAGAATATGAGGAGTTGAGCGAAGATCTCGATCTGTAGACCTTCTTGATCTGAATCTTCTGAAATCGAAAACCCTAGCCGGATGTGAACGATGAAGATTGGCGGCGGCGGATTTCGCTTCTTGGAGAGAGAAAGGGATTCAGAGAACTTAGAAAATAATTTGACTACAAAACTTCTGATTAGGGTTTGTCGGTTTGACAAGACCTTATATAGGAACTGCGATAATAGTCATAATTAATTCTTTAATGAGGTACACGTGGACCAATCACATCAGGGCTCATTAAGAAATCTATCAATTCTGGACTTAACGAATTTTCAGAAAAAGTGAAGTGACATACTCGAGTGAAGATACAACTACTCGAGTACTATATAGAACTACTCGAGTGAACTGAAGATAACCACTCGAGTAAAGACTTAAAGAAAATCTAGAAATGAATACCAGTGACTCGAGTATAAAGAGATTTACTCGAGTGCTAAAACAGTTACACGAGAAGTGGAGTTGGACTACTCGAGTGATAAGAAATTGACTACACGAGAGATAAAGGAACTACTCGAGTCAGGGACTTAGAATATTTTCTGGAATGGAATTCTGGGTTACTCGAGTAGTGAAACTGAACTACTCGAGAGAATAAGAACTACTCGAGTATATGGAAATAGCTACTCGAGTAATAGACTTAGAAAAATTCTGAGGGAAGAAAATCTAATTACTCGGGTATAAACTGTGGACTACTCGAGTAGTAGATGAACTACTCGAGTACATGACTTTGACTACTCAAGAGAGGAAAAGTGACACGAGACCTAGACTTCTATAACTCGAGAGAGAAGGTTTAAACTACTGAAGTACATATATGGCTACTCGAGTAATTTACTTAGAAAATATCTGGAGAAGAAATTCTTTTAACTCGAGAATGAGAAGGAATCTACTCGAGTAGTTGTTTTAGCTACTCGAGAGCTATAATTTGACTACTCGAGTTCTAATTTCCTTACTCAAGTATAACGATTTTTACTCGAGTATTAACTAAGCAATTCACTCGAGTATGTAGAGATCTACTCGAGTAAAATGCTTACTAAATTCCTTTTAACAGAATTCTCTTCTTTTAGGTGAATCTAGCAACAAGCCCTTTCCAATTAGTCCTAGTGCTTAAATATGAAGTGTGTCCCAATAGAGAGGCTACACATGAGTCAACACCTTGGATCACACAATGAGGGATTACATTGTATGGTCCTGTGTTTGGTGACCCATTGTAGACTGACATTGGTCTACACTTGGCATTAGAATCCTGCAAACACATAACTTAAACAAAACATCAAATACAACTTAATACATCTTAGTTCAAGATGACTTCATCAAATCTAGGTCAATGTGGATACAATACCCAACAATATTTTCATGAATTCATCACCACATCACACAAATTCCACATATCACACCTCGTCCAAAACATTAGATTCATAGGAGCTCAAGGATTTTGTTGCGATAGGAGGATTAGCTTTAGGCTTTGGTGAATGAAGGTGGAGCTGAATCAAAGGAGGGGTAGGCACAAACTTGGCTTACAACGGTTAGAAGCTAGGACTAGGTAAACAAAGCTAAAACTAGCTAAAATGATGGCCTACATCACACTCACGCTTGACTAACCAGGCACCAATGCTTCAAGAGTAGCTTTGGGCAAGTTCTTAGTCACCAAGAAAGATGATCCTTCCTCCTGACTCAAGCAATATGAGTCGAGTGACGGCTAGACACATTCCTACACTACCGTTCGATTACTCCAGATTCACATTTTTGAGTAGTACAAATAATATTTACATCTGCATAAAAAGCATAAATCTACGAGCATAAAGAAAAATTAAATCTATACTATTTCAACACAGACCATGAGTACTCGATTAGGAGCACTGCATGAGGTTCGAACTACTCTATACTAAAATCCTAAGCCAGCACCACTATTTTAAAGTTTACACAAAAATAATACATTTGACTCGAGCTACGCACGTGGTTAAGATCACGCTCAAGTGGTTGATTCAGTGTGTGCTACAGTGATTATGAAATAAATAAATAACAGATTGGTATGCAATAAAATGTGTTTTGTAGTGACCACAGGCATGCTCTCCACTAGTTTTAAACTAAGCAACCTAACCAAGATTTACAATAAAATCAAATAAATAAGAGTTGGGAGAGAGGTTACCCATGCTCAGCAAATGTGCATACAAAAAAATTGGCGTTAAACTCAGCAGAAAGTCCACGACCCAAGCATGCACCACCTGCAAAAGAGAACATCTCCAAGCATAAAAACTATAAACATAAAATCACAAAAAAAAACTTAATTGAAAGCAGAGAAATTGGGTTGTCTCCCATAAGCCACTTTTCTTTACCATACTTAAGGTGGACCAAATACCTGTATTAAGCATAATATATAATGTTCAGAGCATAAGTTTAATACGCAACAAAAAGGTCTAGAGTTACACACATCATTAAGCAAAAACTAAAACCAGAGAAGGAAGAAAGTGGCCCCGGAGATCCTTCACTTCTCAGCTGAATGTTGACTTGCGATAGATCCCCCCAGTCATACGAGATGAGGGAGAGGAGAAAGCTTTAGGACCCAGGGAAGACGAATCTCCCCTGCCCCTAACCTCTTCCTTCTCGCGCCGGCGGGCAAAATTCTGCGCCTTGCGCATGTGCAGTTCTTTTCTTTTCAAATCCACGGATGGGGATTGCTAGGGTGGTATAACCACACCAACCAATTCAGCAACATGTCTATCTTTCTCATTCGGGGGCATCCTTTCCTCACCCGCGGCGGGTGAAAGATCAGCCCAAGTCACCTGTATAACAGTCTTACAAAATTTGTTCAGAGCAATAGAAGTTTTTAAGTCTATCATCTGCATGCTCTCTACAGCCGTGCTCAGCTCACATTCCTTACTATCTGAGTCTTGTTTCACTCCCAGCAACACCACACTTGTTTCTGCTTCAGCTAACATCAACATTTCTTCCACTTTCAGAGCCTTGTCTTTCAAATTCAGCAAAATACCTGTCTCATCAGCTATCGATAAATCATTAGATAACAAGACATTCAATTTCAGAAGTTCTCTGGGTTCATTTGAAATCATAGGGGGAAGTGATGGTGGTAAAGGCAAATCGACCTTGGAAGCCAAGGTGACACCGCTCGCATCAAATTGCAATGTAGCTTCACTAGCTTTTAGGAATGGGACCCCTAAGATGGGTTTCGATGTATTTCCCATGGGTCCTAACACCTGGAAGTCAGTGACTATAATATCCCCATTCAATTTCACTTCCACCTCCCTGATATCCCCGTCGGTCTTTACTATTGGTCCATCAGCAAGCACTAGTGACTTTCAGACATTTGATTTGATGTTTAAATTCAGTTTCTCAACATCTTGCAAAGCAAGAATGTTGCATGACTATCTGAAATCACATAAAGCTACCGTCTCCACCGCATTAATCTCACACTTAACAACCATTTCATTTTTATTGCACTCCTCTGCCTCTCTGGCACTCTTCCCTTGCTCACGGGGATTTTTCTCCGTATCACTTGGGAGGGTGCCGCAAGTATGCTAGGAGAACACCTGGGCTAGTTGCCCAAGTTATGTTTCCAAGTTCCTCATGGAAGCGGTTTGAATGGCCATATTAGATTGGGCCATATCCACAAATTTTTCCATCATTTCCTCCAACGCACTCTTACGCATCCCTTTCGTGTTCTGATTATTACCTGGATGCGGCGGTCGCGGCTGGATGTTAGAGGCTTGAGCATCAAATTGATGCTGGCCTCCCTTCCACCTTTGACCGGGAGTATTTTGATCCCAAGAGAAATTAGGATGATTTCTCATGTTGGGATTATACGCATTATTGTAGTGAGCGGAGCAGTTCTGATTGTTTATAAAATTAACGCTCTCGTCAGAAGTTATACCTGACAGAACAGAAAATGGTTCTCCAGCAAGGCATTCATAAGCATGATGGCTGGGGTTTCCACAACCCCGGTAAGAAATGTCCATAACCCGGGATGGAGGAGGGGTGGATCTAGTCTGCATCATCCTTCCATCCATCGTAGGATAGCTCCCCTCAGCATGTTGCACCACAGAATTCACTTCAAACAGATTTCTCACCCCTCTTTGGGTATTTCTTCCAGCGGTCCAGTAGGTGCTATGGGAGGAGGTATCTCGAAAAAGCCTTAACGCCTCATCAAGAGGTAGGTTCATTATAGTGCCACCAGCCGCCGCGTCGATCATAACCCTATAATTTAGCTCAATAGCAAAATAGAATATTTCTACTAAATTCCACGGCTCACAACTATGCTGGGGGCATCGACGCTGCAGGTCAGCAAACCTCTCCCATGCTTCAGATAAAGTTTCCTGGTCCATCTGTCGGAAGGTAGCTATTTCCCTCCGGGCATTCACAATTTTATCCACCGGGTGGAATTTAGCTAAAAACTTAGATGAAAGATCCTCCCAAGTAGTAGCGGTCCCGGGAGCAATGGTATGGAGCCAGGTTTTGGCCTTGTCCCTCAGCAAAAATAGGAACAGCCTCAGCTTCACTACGTCATCAAGAATTCTGGCATAGCGAAAGGTGATAAAAATGTCTGAGAACTCCGCCAGATGGAGCTGCAGATCCTCACTCGGCAGGCCTGAATATTGCGTATTATTTGGATCATGTTCAGAATGGCGGGCTTTATCTCGAAATGGTTGTTTATAATGGCCGATCCGAAGCTAGGGTAAACACTTCCCGCAGTAGGGGTTGTGAAATCACACATTGTCCTAATGTGTGGTTGGACCACCTCTTGGCCCTCAATACCCCATGCACCGTGGCCATTTCCTCCTTGGCCAAGATCCTCCATCCTTTCTTCAGCAGCAGAAACACGCAGGCGAGCTCACCTCGCACGTGCGGTTTCAAGCTCACACACAAGATCTTCAACCCTATCACTAGAGTTGGGATCTGTCATACAACACAAAAAATCATTTCAAAAATACCAAAAACACTTACAAAGTTTTTCAAAAGAAAAATACACACAACGGTTGCACTCCACGGCAATGACACCAAAAACTTGATGCGTCAGCAAGTGTACCGATCATAGTTAAGTAATAAAGTTGAGGAGTTGAATCCCTGGATATCGATCTCTCGAGGAGTGCAAGTAGGAAGTGTGATTTCGTTATTGAAAAAAAGTGATTGCAAGTATTAACGTAAACAAGGGGGGTTTTGGTTTAGAGTTTCCAAAGATAAACACCAATAAACCTATTGCGGGTCGTCGTCACCGCGTATCTTTGGTGGATTACTCAACAAAGTAATATGAAAGATGGATGATCCAATGTGGGTCGCAATCACCTCTTCTCCATGCACGCTTCTAGCAATCGCTAGAATGGCACTATCTCAACAAGAACACAAAAAATTGAAGCTCAGCAACACAATCATGATCTAAGATATAACAACACATAGACATGCTGAAATACTTAATCTAAACAGTGTTCGTAAGCAACAATCAAACAACCACAAGTTCAGAATAAAGTAACTACAAGAGGAGGGGGAGAAATACAACCAAACGCATGAAGGCTTTTCGAGATTCGTGGTCGGAGTCAAGGGTTGTCGGGCCTTGTCCGAGCTCGGTCTGCATTCTTGGGCTTTCTTTTCAAGTTGAATCTGATTATTTGCAAGGGTAACTGATTGTTCCATTACTTCACTGATGCTGGAAATGGTATGATCAATTGCTTTTCCTCCGATTTGTAAAAGTCTTTTAAATTCATCAGTATTATTCTGGATTTCAGCAAATCCACGGCTCATTTCTTTTTCCAAAGCAGTTACTTTGTCAGTTATAATTTTAAGGGAAGAATCAAAATAAGCACTCTGAGCAGCTAGCATAGCTTCAATCTTGCTTAAGATAGTACCTTCAGGAAATGTTTCAGTTTGAGTAGATGGTGGAGGTAGAACTGGGACTGTCCACGGAGCTATTTCTTCAATGATGACAGTGGAGGTAGAGGTTTGCTTTTTGCTGATTGTACTTTATTCATCTTCAGCATCTATGGATAGTATGGAGGGAATCTTAAAATTGAGACTGGGAAGAGGTGGTTCAACAACTTCAACAGGAGTTTCATCTTCCGAATCATGAATAGAAATAACTTCTGCATCATGTGCATCTTCAAATGGAGATTGTGCTGGTTCTGGTACAAGTGATTTTCATTGAGGAGACTGTACTGGAGAATAGTGATGGTCTGGATGTGTTGGAGACTTTGTAGGTGAAGAGGGATGTTCTTCAGGAGCAGTGAAAAGAGGCTCTTTAGAAGAGAGTTCCTCTATCATCTGGTTGATATCTTCATCAGTAGACAAAATCTGGTCTTGAACCTGGGCATCAGTCAGGTTTTTTGTATCTGGTATACTTGCAGCAGTAAAATTTGTATGTTCTGTATGAAACAAGGTGGAAACAGAAGCAGGAGGAGTAGAAACTGGGGCTGGAAATGTTGTAGCAGCTGGAGCAGGAGCTGGAGTTGGAGAGAGGTGAGCTTGATCAGATGGGGCAGGCTCCCCCTCAATAACTGGATAAGTTATCTGATGAGAAGGGGGAGATGGAGTATCGTCCACATCTTCAATTTCCTTGGTAGCTTTGTCAGACTTCTGAAGTTTAACATCCCATCACTGGATGGAAGTGATGGAAACTTTCTTCATATGGTGAAGGGCCACGACCTTTTTCATTGAAAAAGCTTCAGGGTCCATCTGGTTCAGGTACAGAGAAATGATTCTGCAATAATTAGGGCTCTTAATACATGCCTTAATTTTATCAAAGATCATCATAAACCACTGATATTTCTTTCTACAAATAACTGTAGTCATTATATTAAAGAATTCTGGTGTGATATAACTTATAGAGCTTGTCCTGCAGAGGAGGACTTCTCCCAGAATATCTGCCAGTAGCATACTTTCAGCATTCATGAACTATCTGCGAACAGTGTGAGATGATTGGGGAATCCCACAGAAACTGTATTCCCTTTCATAATCTGTTCCTACTAGATCATCTTCTTCATCTATCACAGGTAGTTGCAGAAATTTGGAAACAGAAAGAGAGAGGTCATTTTTACCTTGACATCTCGAACCCTTGATTTGAGCACATTGCCATTGCGCTTGACTTTCGAATGTTGAAAGAATTCTTCGACATCAGAAATTAAAACATGGCATGGGTGTTCCAGAACAAAAGATAAACTTGTGGTATTGAGTAAGATTAAAACGTTCCTGAAGTCATCTGAAATTTCGCCAATCCCTATTGAGACTAGTTCGCTGCCGATTCCGAGCTTGGAAGATGATGTCATTGATGTGGAGAAAGAAATGTTGGCTAGCTAGTGAATGGAGAAATGGGCTTGATTGGGGCAGTCAGCGGAGACGGAGAAGGTGAAGCGTCTTTTCTCAAGAGAAAGGGTTTTGAAATCGGGAATAGAAAATTCTTAGATTATAATCTATTTATATTTTCATTTAATTTTGATGATAAAAGATATAAATAATGTAAAAAAATACCTGGAACATGGTAGTGAAGTGCCTGGGTGCCAGTATGAAAAATTTGAACTTGATGAAAAATTTTCCAGTTTTATTTCTCGAGTGGATTATTGTTCTCGAGAAGAGTACTAAAATTTCAATCGACGAAATAGGATAGACGAAAACCGATCGACAAACGTCGAACTCCAATCGACAAAATTCGAACTCCGATCGACGAATTTAATCTTCACATGCGGCAACTGCTTTCTCGAGTAGAATTTCCAAGTTTTCGAGTAGAGCAATCCTTGTTATCGAGTAGAGCTTTTGTTCTCGAGAACTAATTACGCCATTCTCGAGTACAAGTGATGTGCTCGAGAAATAATTCTGTCGTTCTCGAGTAAAAGTGATGTACTCGAGAAAGGAAGTCCATGCTTTGTAATTTTCTTGATTTTTAAGTATAACCAGATCTTGAACTTGCTTGAGATCTTTTTCTTCATACTTATTCTTCCTTATTGAGAATGCCAAGTTCTGTTTTGAAGAACGAGAACTTGGCCTCGTCTAGCGGCTTCGTGAATATATCTGCAATCTGCCTGTCAGTTGGGACATATTGGAGATTTATGTCACCATGCTCCACATGCTTCCGGATGAAGTGGTATTGCATCTTTATGTGCTTTGTCCGGCTGTGAGAGACTGGGTTGTTGGCTATCACAATTTTACTGGAGGAGTCGCAAAAACAAAGGAATGTCATGGACCATCAAGTTGTAGTCTTCAAGTTGTTTCTATATCCAAAGCAATTGTGCACAACAACTACTGGCAGAAATGTATTCTGACTCGACCATTGAGATTGCGACACAATTTTGCTTTTTGCTACTCCATGAAATGAGCCTCCTTCCAAGGAATTGGCAAGTCCCGGAAGTGCTCTTTCTATAATCTTTGCTTCCTGCAAAATCTGTGTCTGAAAAACCAATTAGTTTGCTGTCATTACTTCTTGGTTACCATAAGCCAGGATTTGGTGTACCTCTAAGGTATCTCAAAATATACTTTGCAGCAGTGTAGTGAGATTTCTTAGAAATCTAGCACACACGCATGTTGAAGACATTATGTTTGGTCTACTAGCAGTAAGGTAGAGCAAGGATCCAATTATGCTTCTGTACTTGGTTTCATCAAAAGGTTTTCCTTTCTCATCCTTATCCAGAGACATAGTTGAACCCATTGGAGTCCTCATAGAGGTTCTATTCTCTATTCTAAATTTCTTAATTAACTCTTTAGTGAACTTTGTCTGAGAGATGAAAATTTCATCTTCAGATTGTTTCACCTGAAGTCCTAAGAAATATTTCAGCTCTCTCATACTGCTCATTTTGAACTTCCCTTGCATAAGTTTGGAAAACTTATTTGCAGAGGTTGTCATCAGTAGAGCCAAATATAATGTCATCGACATAGATTTGCACTAGCAAAATCTTGCCCTTTATTTCCCTAAGAAATAATGTCTTATCTATCTTTCCTCTTGTGAATTTGTTCTTAAGATGAAAGTTAGACTTCTTCTTGTACCAAGCTCGAGGAGCTTATTTCAAACCATATAAAGCTTTAAATAAAAGATAAACATGATCAGGATAGTTAGAATCAATGAAACCTAGAGGTTGTTGCAAATACACCTCTTCCTTTATGTCACCATTAAGGAAGGCCGACTTCGCTTCCATCTGATGGACAGTGAAGCCCTTAAGTGTTGCATATGCTAGGAATAACCTGATTGCCTCCAGCCTTGCCACTGGTGCATATGTCTGATCAAAGTCAATTCCTTCTTCTTATTTGTATCCCTTGGCGACAAGTCTGGCCTTGTTCTTTATAATTGTTCCATCCTCGTCCATCTGGTTCCTGTAGACCCACTTTGTTCCGATAACATTCTTATCTTGGGGTCTTGGAACAAGCATTCAAACTTGGCAACACTTGAATTGATTCAGTTCTTCTTTCATTACCATTATCCAAGATGCGTCTGAGTTTGCTTCCTCAAACTTTTTTGGTTCAACCTGTAAGAGGAAACTTAAATATAAATTTTCATTAGTTGTACCTCTGCGAGTTCTGACACCATCCCAAGGATCTCCTATGATTTGATCCATTGGGTGATCCTTCAAGTGTCTGAGCTCTAAAGTCCTTGCATCTGGAGCTTCTTCAACCATAGGAGTGACTTCATCAACTTGAATGATGTCTTCAACATGGTCATCAACCTCTCCAATTGGGGTTGGAGTGGTGATCTTGATGAACTTTTGAACTTTTTCTTCAGTCGGCTCATCCATGTTTAATTCTTTTATTCTTGAACCTGCATCTTCAATAAACACACTAGAAGTGCTGCCTTGCAGCAGGCTCATCTCATTAAATACAACATGAATAAATTCTTCTACAACCAGGGTTTTCTTATTAAAAATCCTATATGTCTTACTATGGTTACTATAACCTACAAAAATACCTTCAAAGCTCTTTTCACTAAATTTAGTGGTGTGATACTTACCATTGTTAAGGACAAAGCATTTACAACAAAAGATTCTAAAATACGAAATAGTCGGTTTCCTGCCCTTTAGTAGTTCGTAAGGTGTCTTATTATGGTTCTTGTTTATGAGTGCTCGATTTTGAACGTGGCATTCAGTGTTGACGGCTTCAGCTTAGAAATATTCTGATAATGAGGCATCACTCAACATGGTCCTGCAGGCCTCTATGAGTGTTCTATTCCTTCTCTCAGCTAATCTGTTCTGTTGAGGAGTACAAGGAGAGGAAAACTCATGAATGATACCTAGGCTTTCACAGAATTCTGTCATGTGCCCAGACTTGAACTCTGTTCCATTTTCACTTCTGATTTTGACTATGGAACAGTTGTATTCATTCTGGATCTGCCTGACAAAATTAATAAAGATATCAAAAGTATCTGACTTGTGTTTCTAAAAGAACACCCACGCAAAGCAAGAGTAATCATCAACAATAACCAATGTATAATCCTTACCTCCAAAACTTCTAACTTGTAGTGGACCAAATAAGTCCATATGAAGTAGGTGTAAACACCTATTAGAGTCTTTGCCAATAATGCTTTAAACGGTAGCCCTTATTTGCTTGCCTTTTACACATGCGTGACAAGGTCTATCTTTAGCGCACTTGACATTTGGTGCATCACGTACTAAATTAAGAGAAAATAATTTATTAATAGTTTTGAAATTAATATGTGTTAATCTCTTGTGCCATTGTTCACCAAGAGACGCATTATCTTTATCCAAAAAGCATATTGGCGTAGAAGAGACTATGCAAATAAAATTTAAACAAAATATATTTCTACTACGAGTGCTTGATAGAATAGTTTTCAAATTGTCTACAGATTTTATCAAGCACTTGTCCGCATGAAATTCTACTATGTATCCTTTATCGCAGAGCTAGATTATGCTTATAAGATTGTGTTCCAATACTTCAACATAAGCCACATTTGAGAACGATACACTACCATTAGTAATCATACTGTAGCCTTTATTAATTCCTCTGTCTGAACCTCCCAAGATGACCTTTGGTCCATTCATGACTGGAGAATAATTCTGGAGTAGGCTTCTAGTCCTGGTCATATGTCGAGAGCATCCACTATCCAAATACCAGATAGGATTTTTGGTGGCCTTTGGACATACCTTCATTCACAAATCAGTTTCCCTTAGGAACCCAAACTCATTTGGGTCCTTGGTCTCTAGTTAACTCCCCCAACGTGTGTTAACATTATGAGCGGTCTTTCTCACATTATTAACTTGAGGAGTTACATAACTTCTGGAGTTAAACCAGCAATCTATAGCAAAGTGACCAACTTTGTCGTAGCACCAAATGTCAAACCTATTGTATCTTTGCCTAAATTTCTCTTGCTTGACCTTTTGATAGTGTGGTCTAGCAGGGGCAGCAGACTTGGAGGTAAAAGCTTCATGGTGATGGCACTCACATCACTTCTTCTCCTTAACAGGCTTTTCCACAATAGATTTTACTTTTGGTACTTTCTTGATGTTGTGACCATGACTATAAGGTCCATAACTCTGAAGAGTGATCTCCTCATAAGGTTCCTTGAAGACACTTTTGCCAAATTTCCAGGGATGGGACCATCCTTGGTACCGAGACTTGGGCTCTACATAAGTAGTCCTAACAAAGTGACCATAGGAGGAATCAAGATCAAACTCGTTAGTTGGAAAGATAACCTTTTTGAATGAAGTCTGCTCTTGAGGAGCTTTCCCCTTCTCCTTGGTAAACGCTTTCTTGGCAGCCTTATTCTTTCATTGAGCCTTATTTCTCCTAGAAGATTTACTAGGAGCATCCATATGGCCTATGCCAATACCATTGGCTTGAGCTGAGAATTCAGCAACAAACGAAAGGACAGTCTTGGGCTTGGAGAAACTTTCAACAAGTTTCTTTTCAGCTGCAAGTTGTTCTTCCAATTCTTTCATAATTTTCTCCTTCACATCTAGGTGTTCGGGAGCTTTATTATACTCTTCAATTACAGTATTGAAATTATCTCTGAGTGAGTCTGTCTTGGCGACTTCCTCTCTTAGAGTGCTCTCTTCAGTCTTGAGAGATTTAATCTCCTTGGCCTGAGTTTTCACAACTTTTCGACATTTGTCGTAAACCTTGATTAACTCTTTAAATTGAGCCATGAGTTCAAACTCATCGTCAAAAGAGCAGTCCTCATGATCATGTCAGAAGCATCTGATTCAGAGAGAGGAGTATGAGAGTTTACCTTCCCAGTGTACTGGGGTTCTTCTTCCTCATTTGTTTATGCCATTAGCCCAAAGTAGGCTTCCTCTTCCTCACTTGACTCAGATGAGTCAGAGTGGGTGACAGTCTTGCTCTTCTTGGCTACTAGGCTTCTTTCAGTTCTCTTCTTATTGTAAGAAGATTTCTTCTCCTCCCTTTTTCCAGCCTCCTTCTTCTTGTGAGGGCAATCAGCAATAATGTGTCCTGGCTTGTTGCAACAATAATAAACAATATAAGAAGAAATATGTTTGTTCTGTTTAGAATAATACTTGTCATGGCTACTTGAGCCTTTCTTGTGACGATCACCATCATGACGTGATCTTCTGGACGAGTCACCTTTGTCGCTCCACTGTTTCTTCTTGTTAAAGAACTTCTTGAACTGCCTTGAAAAAAGAGAAAACTCTCCTTCTGATAGCTCTAAGCCTGAGGTACTTGGATCTGAAGCTTCTTCTTCACTCTCTTCCTGTGCATGAGCAGGTGATGCAGCTTTGACTTACCTTGAGTTGTCTTCCTTCAGTACGACAGACTTCTCCTTTAATTAAGACCGGCTCTTCTCTTCTTCAGCTTTCCTTGAATTGATTTGCAGCTCATATGAGATAAGCTTTCCGAAGAGATTTTGAGGGTCAGTCTCTGCCAGCCTGCCAAACTCCCGAATTGCACAGACTTTATTATCTCATTCCTTAGTTAGGGACCTCAAAAATTTATCTTTCAATTCTCCATTAGTGAAGACTCGGCCATATACTCTTAGGCCGTTGACAATCTTGAAGAAACTTTCAAAAGTATCTGCAATTGAATCCTTGGGACCTTGTTTAAATGCTTCATATTTTTGATTCAGGAGGGATCTTCTGTCATCCCTAACCTCTTCAGTACCTTCCATCAAGATGATGAGAGACTGCCACATTTCCTTGGCAGATTGGCAGTGAATCAGGTTCCGCAGCATAGAATCATCGACTGCACTTGCGATGATATTTTTGGCTTTCTTGTCTAAGGAGACAAGTGCAATCTCATCCTTATCAAGATCCATCAAATTCTTTTCAACTTTCTTGGTTGTATCAATAGTGGAGACCGTCATAGGAATATAAGGTCCTTCTTCCACAATCATGAAGATTCTTGGGTCCACAGCTTCCATGAAAAGTTTGATTCTTTCTTTCCACATGGGAAAGTTTGTCTTTGTGCATAAAGGAAGCTTTGCAAAATCCTTTACTCTGTCCATGCCTAAATCACCTAGAGGGGAAAATAGGTGAGTTCTGCGTCTTTTTGCACAATAAAAATTGAACAAGCAAGCATACATAGACGACACCAAGAATTATAGTGGTTCCCCAACGTTACATCCAATTTCCAGCTCACCGATCTAGCAACGCACTAGACTGGGCCACTCCACTATTCTCGGATTGAAAACAATCATACCACTCGGAACAAATTCCTACAACTCGATCCCTCAAAATAGGATCTACACTCGGAAGAAAAACTTCCTACAAATAACTCGGAGAACAAAGCTCCTACACTCGGAGAATAATCTCCTATAAGAATAAAATGAAATACAAAGAAATACAAACAATATTAATCTCAGATCTGAAAACTTCAGCCGTCTTCTTCCTTGAACTTTGAAGCTCTATTAGAATTAGATTGAAGAAGACACGGCTAAATCTCTGGATCTGAAAATTCTAGACTCAGCATGATCAAGAAAAGAATCTGTCGATGTAGAAGATCTTGATCTGTTGAATCACTTGCTCTGAATCTCTGGATCGAAAGCAGATCGGCGATGAAGACGATGAATAGCAGCGGCTTTCGATTTTGGAAAGAGAATACGCGATTCAGAATACTTAGGGATTCTTCTTAGGGTTGGTCAATTATGATAAGACCTTTTATAGGACTTACCTAACGGTCATAATCATATTAAATGCATGACACATGGACCAATCATACGCTAATCACATTTGAAATCACGCCTGTAGAAACTTAGAAAAATTCAAAAAACAGTACAGCATTTCTCGAGAAGAATAATAGTACTCGAGAAAAGGTTTTCTGATTCTCGAGAAGAATAATGAGGATCTCGAGAAAAACACTTAGCCAAAATGTGGACGTGGAAATCAGCAATTTCGAGAATGAAGGAAAGTACTAGAGAAGAATAAAGTTTTGTTCTCGAGAACAATCATTCTGGTACTCGAAACAAAGAAGTATCTCGATAACAGATGTCTGGCTCTCGAGAAAATATTCTAGGTCTCGAGAAAAATTTCCTGCTTCTCGAGAACTAAACATTGTCTTCTCGAGAAAGAATCCTTGGCATCTCGAGAAAAGGACTTTGAAAATATTCTGTCTGGAAAAGAAGTAACTCGGGAAAAATGAACTTATGTTCTCGAGAAACTTATTCTGCTACTCGAGAAAAGAATCTGTTACTCGAGAAATGACTTCTGGTTCTTGAGAAGTAATACTGAGTTTCTCGAGAAATAACATGTGGCTTCTCGAGAAAAAGACTTAGAAAAAAATTCTAGACTGGAAATGAGATAACTCGAGAAGGAAAGTCATGGAGTACTCGAGAACACATGGCTTTCTCGAGAACAACACTAAGCTTTCTCGAGATCTGCTTCTGCAACTCGAGCTCATGACAAGCCTCACTCGAGAATAAGCTTATGTTCTACTCGAGTATAAAGTTTCCTACTCGAGAAAAAGACTTAGAGTTTTTCTGAAAATCTGTAAACTTAATTTCTTCAAGATATACAACTGCCAACTTTTCTCCTATGCCTTTAGTGCTTGAAAAAGAAGTGTGTCCCAATAGAGAGGCTACACATGAGTCAACACCATGGATCACACAATGAGGGATTACATTGTATGGTCCTGTGTTTGGTGACTCATTGTAGACTGACATTGGTCTACACTTGATAATTATATCCCGCAAACACTCAACTAAAAATAACGTCAAATATAAACTTAATTCATCTTAGTTCAAGGGTGACTTTATATAAATCTAGGTTACTGTGGATGCAAAACCCAACACTATGTCACCTCATTCCACAAGGATGAGTGTCAGATTAAGAGGTCAAGTGACCAAGAGGTCATCTTGACAGACACTAGGAGTGGGAACATCTATTGTTTAAATTTTCTATGTTTAGATAAATACTCCCCTTTATGCCTAGTTGCAGATGAGAAAGCCTCATACTGTTCTAGTGGCACAAGAGGCTAACTCATCTGAATTATAAAACCATAGGCAAGCTATTTAGTGAAGAGCTAGTTAGGAATGCTCCTAAGATGAAGTGCTCTAAGGAGGGTATCTGCTCTCCATGCCAAAAGGGAAAACATACCAAGACCTCCTTCAAGGGCATTGGTACCAAAGACTCAATGAGGTGAATATACCTCCTGCATATAGACTTGTTTGGTCCTATGCCAATTCATAGTCTAGGTAGAAAAGTCTATACCCTTGTGGTTGTTGATGACTTTTCCAGATTTGCATGGGTTTTCTTTCTTAGGAAGAAGTCTGAACACCTCATTTCTTCAAGACATTTGTCAAGCAAATTCAGAATGAATTTGAGAGTACTGTGGTCAAAATTAGAAGTGACCATAGGACTGAATTTCAATCTGAATGCATGATGAGGTTCTGTGAAGAGCAAGGGATTCACCAAGAATTCTCCTCTCCTAGAACACCCCAGCCAAATTGAATTTCTGAGAGAAAGAATAGGACTCTCATATAGGCTGGAAGGACTTTATTGAGTGACACATCTCTCCCAGAATACTTCTGGGCTGAGGCAGTTAATACTGCATTGAATGTCCGTAACAGGGCTTCTATCAACAAGAGCCACAAGAAGACTCTATATTAAATCTTGAAGGGCAGAAAACCAAACCTGAGCTATTTCAGGATCTTTTGTAGTAAGTGATATATGCTAAATAGTGGAAAGTCTTATGTGATTAAGTTTGCTGCCAAGTCCTATGAAGGGATTTTTGTTGGGTACATCAATCATAGCAAGGCCTATACGATCTACAAATTGAAAAATCAAGTTGTAGAAGAGTCTATTCATGTAGTTTTCGATGAGTCTCCAATGATTAACAGTGAGCTGCCAAGCTCCTCTTCTCGTCCTATAGGTACTGAACTGATGATGGACAAGATGACTGTCAAGGAGGCTGTTCCATTAGTTCAAGATGAATTTGATAGAGTGTGTATTCCAGAGGAAGCACAAGGCACCCAGGTTGTGGATGATGATCAACTAAGTGAAGACAATGAAAATCAGGAAGCTGAAGCAAGATTGCCTCCAATAGTTAGGCATCTAAAGGATCATCCAAGACACCAGATCATTGGTGATGCCAGCCAAGGAGTAGTGACAAGGAGTAAAAGTCTAAATATAGCTTTGTATTCTAGTTTCCTGTCACACGTTGAGCCCAAGAGATTTGAAGAGGCCAACAAAGACTAGTTCAGGATTATAGCTATGCAAGAGGAACTGAACCAGTTTAAGAGGTGTAAGGTCTGGAAGCTGGTTCCCAGACTGCAAAGACATAATGTCATTGGAGTCAAGTGGGTCTATATGTAAAAACTTGATGAAAATGATATTATAGTTAATAACAAGGCTAGACTTGTGGCTAAAGGATACAGGAAAGAAGAAGGTATTGATTTTGATTAAATCATTGCCCTAGTAGCCAGATTCGAAGCCATTAGATTGTTCCTTGCATATGTTTCATACTAAGGATTCAAAGTCTACCAGATAGATGTGAAGTCAGCCTTTTTGAATGGTGACTTAAAGGAAAAGGTTTATATTGAACAGCCTCCAGGTTTTGTTGTTCCTAACTCACTTAATTTTGTTTATTTACTTAGGAATGCTCTATATGGGCTGAAGCAAGCTCCTAGAGCTTGGTATGAGACATTCTCTAGCTTCCTTATTAAGAACAAATTCTCAAGGGAGAAGATATACAAGACCCTATTCCTAAGAGAATCTAAGGGCAATATCATCCTATGCCAGATTTATGTTGATGACATAATGTTTTGACCTACTGATGGCAACCTTTGCAAGAAGTTTGTCAAACTTATGCAAGTGAAGTTTGAGATGAGCAGTATGTGTGAGCTCAAGTTCTTCTTGGGCCCCCAAGTAAGACAGACTGATGATGGCTTGTCCATATCCCAATCTAAGTTTATCAGGGAGTTGATCAAAAATTTTGGTATGGAGAATACCTTCATCATGAAAACTCTCATGGGGTCAAGTATGCCTATAGGCAAAGATGTGACAGGAAAATCTATTGATGAATCTTTATATAGAGGGATAATTTGCTCACTTTTATACCTTACTGCAAGTAAACCAGACATCATGTATACTACATGTGTTTGTGCTAGGTATCAGCCCTGCCCTAAAGAATCTCACTACTCTGTTGTTAAGAGAATTTTGAGGTATCTTAAGGGCACACTAGATCTTGGCCTATGGTAACCTAGAAATGAGGATTTTGATCTAACAGGCTATTTAGATGCAGATTTTGAAGGTTGCAAAGAGGACAGGAAAAGCACTTAAGGCACCTGTCAGTTCTTGGGAGGAAGACTAGTGTCTTGGAGCAGCAAGAAGAAAACAAGTGTTGCAATTTCAATTGAGAGTCAGAATATATAGTTGTTGGGAGCTGTTGTCCACAAATACTATGGATCCAGCATCAGCTCTAGGACTACAACCTCCAGATAAGTAGAAGTCCTTTATTTTGTGATTCTACTTATGTCATCTCAATAGCTAGGAATCTTGTCTCATACGGCAGGACTAAGCATATTGAGATAAGATATCACTTTATAAAACAGCAAGTGGAATGTGAAGATATTAGTCTTGAGTTTGTCCCTACAGACAAGCAAGTGGCTAACATCTTCACTATGCCACTAGATGAAGCAAAGTTCAACATCTTCAAGTTTGAGTTAGGTATATTGAACTTAGTATAGCTTCAATTGCTCCTTATGTTATTTTTGTTGCAGGTTATACTACTTCTTGTAGATGGAAAAGATCTTCAGTTGTATCAAGATGTTCAGGTGGATCAAGTGATATCATGACTGGATCATCCTGTTGAGGGGGAGTAAGTCCAGCACTTGCAGGAACAAATTCTGCTTCCTATAGAGAAGGTGCAAGCAGCTGATTATCTGCAATCAGATAGGGGGAGAAGATGTTCAGAATCAGATAGGGCCAACACCTCCCTAACTATTATCAGAAGTCCAAAAGGGGGAGAAGGATGTGATCAAGGCTATGCAGTAAAATAGGGGGAGCAGCAAGTGATGATGATCACCTTGCGGGATGTGATCAAGGATATGAGAAGGATATAATCAAGGAAATGATCGAGGCTATGCAGCAAAATAGGGGAAGCAGCATGTGATGATGATCACCTTGCAGGCAAGGACAATGTGGTAACTTATATCTTATTACCTCTTCCATTATAACTGATTATCTGTTGCATATGTTATGTGTATCATTGACTAAGAGTTTTGATGAAAGGTTTTGATGTCTTCAAATAGGGGGAGATTGTTGGGTCCATTGATCCCAATGTCACAGATTTGTAAGAAGACAAACAAGTCAATGGTATACATATAGTTGTATTTGATGTATGTTTAAGTTCATGCATGCAGGTTGCTCTTTGTCACATTGATTAGACAGGTGGATCAAGTGACAAAGATAAGTGGACACAAAGAAGCTGACTGGAAAGGCAAGAATTTGTCTAAGTCCACAGGCATTGAGTGAAGCAAGCTCACTCAATGCCAGGTATCGATATTCGATGAAGTCCATAGGAGTTAAGTGAAGCAAGCTCACTCAATGCCAGTTATCAAGGAAGAATGTTGAAAAAATAGGAAAGCGACTAAGACCTTAAGCGTTGAGTAAAGCCAGCTCACTCAATGCCGAACTACAAAAGTGCTGAGTAAATACAGGACAGTCAAAGCCCGACAGGTTGTAGAGACAATATTTCAGCTAAGTCCACAGGCGTTGAGTGAAGGCAGTTCACTCAACGCCATATATCAAGAAGCGACATGTTTAGCTGAGTCTATCAAAGCTTCAGCAGTGGCAAGCAAAAAAATCAACTTAAGTCCAAAAGCATCGAGTGAACACAGCTCTCGACGCCCGAAGAAAGAAGCGTTGAATCAAGCTGCTTCAGTCAAAGCCAGAGAAAGTGAAGAAATCGGCTAAGTCCAGAAGCATTGAGTGAAGCCAGTTCACTCAATGCCTAATAAAGAAGACAGGCAAAGGTAGAAAGCATTGAGTGATGCTAGCTCACTCAATGCCTTCAGATAGATGAAGAATTGACTAAGTCTAGAGGTGTTGAGTAAAGCCAGTTCACTCAACGCATTCAAAGCCTAACTAGTGTAGAGAGTGCTGGACTATAAAATTCAGAATTTGACTAAGTCCAGAGGTATTGAGTGAGGAAGGCTCACTCAAGACTCTCAATGCCTAGATGCAGAATGATGAGCCAAGTCTAAAAGCGTTGAGTGATGAAGGCTTCACTCAACACACTCAACGCCTAGGAAGTCCACAGATGTTTACGTCAGCCAAAGTCAACAAAAATACACGGAATTCAAATTCAGTGCGGGAAAGCTGGAATCCACCGCTAATGTCGTCGACGGCCAGTTGTATAATATATTTTGTACAAGGAAGGCTTTATACTGGTAATTAAAGTTGGGCCCACAAGTGAAATAGCCGTTAATCGGCGGAAGGAAAATGGAAAACGATCAGGAGACGGAATTATGAACTTTTAGGGCTTTCTCTTTTCAAAAAGCGGAATATCTTTATCGTCTTCCTCACCATCATTGTTGAGACAAGAAGCAGAAGCTCAAATCGATCGACTTAAAAGTTCTTCCTATTAGTTGTAGTCGTCTTCATCATTAATAGCAAGAAAGAAGGAGCAGCAAGGCTAACCCTAGCTGCGCCACTTCACAGCCCATGCTGAGAAAATCCTGAAGATTAATTCTGGTGTGAAGAACTCTGGACTGATCTTTCTCTAGACAGAAGGTTAAAGACAGAGATAATTTTTCTGTGTCAAATCAACATCAAACTTATTTCTCTCTATAAGATCGTTTTGGATCTGAACTATAAGTCTGTGTTATAAAGACTGAGCTTGTAGGATCTATTATATATTTGAGGTAGGATTCAAGAGTGAATCTGAGTGGTAGGATTCTGTTAAGAATCTGAGTGTAGGGCTGTCCTCCCAACCTGAGTGGTAGGGCCTTTGGCCTGAGGTAGGTGATATTCTGATCACTGAGTTGTAGGGCTTTGTGCCCGAGTTGTAAGTCTTGGAGGAGACTGAGTGGTCCTGCGGGATCATGTTGTAAGCTCTTAGGAACCGAGATATTGGAGAAGTGTCTTGTCTAACACACAGTTAGAAAGGCGGGAGGGATAGTGGTCATACCCAATATCTGGAGAACAACTATAAATTGTTGTCATCTGGGTGAATATCTTGAAAGCATTAGGAAGAAAATCGCCAGTCACAGTCTAAACTTGTAAAAGTTAAAAGAAATACTAAAATCCTAGAAACCTATTCACCCCCTCTAGATGGTTTAGCTACCCTTGAAAACAAAGATTTTCAATTTCAGGTGGAAGCTGCTGTGCAAAGCTGCTATGGATTCAACATCAACTCCCAGACTACAATCTCCAGCTAAGTAAAACATCCATGTTTTGTGATTCTTCTAGTGCAATCTCTATTGCTAGAAATCCTGTGTCTTATAGCTGGACTAAGCACATAGAGATTAGATATCATTTCATTAGAGAGCATGTGGAAAGGAAAGACATCAGTCTAGAGTTTGTCCCAACAAATAAACAAGTGGATGATATTTTCACTAAGCCACTAGATGAAGCCAAGTTCAACACCTTCAAATTTAAGTTTGGCATGTTGAACTTAGTGTAGCTTCATTGTCTTTTAATGCATGTGTGCTCTAGGCAGGATTGACCTTTGCAGGTTATCAAGAAAGATATGGACAAACTATCCAGGCATCGAGTGCACTGAGACTAAGTGTCCAAGCATCGAGTGAGCTGAGACAACTTCAGGCCTCGAGTGTGCTGAGATAGCTTCAGAAATCGAGTGCGCTGAGACTAACTGTCCAGGTATCGAGTGCATTAAGACAAATTCAGGCATTGAGTGTGTCGATTTCACTCAACGAATTTACTCAGACGGTTCTATTTACAACTATCTTCCTGGATTAATCTCAGTTGTTGATCTACTCGTGTTAATCATGACAGGTATGTGTCTCTCCACATTCTCGAAAATGGGTAACTATAAATAGAAGTGTGTGCTTAAAATAAAACACATAAATCCTAGCCCTATTCGACTTTCTGCCTCCCTGGAAAGATATCTCAAGAAAGTTCCTTATCACTCCAGAAATTCAAAGTTTCAATGGTGCCCAAAGGAATGGATTTCCTTTTCGAGGGTTCTGAACTAGTTAGGAATGGGTTCAAGGATGCTCTAAAATAAGTTCAACTAATTCTTCACTTACTGCAGGTCGCCATCTTAGAGTTTTTCCTATCAGAGTCGAGTTCGATATGGAAACTAGAAGTACTGGAACTCTACTTGAATTCCAAAATCGACTCCACTTCCAACAAAATCAAGACTTCTATCAGTGGACACAAGATTAAGATCACCCCAAGGAGGCCAAGAAAAGCTCTGAATCTGACAAAGCTCGGGCCAACAAATAATAAAGATGAACTATTTCAGGATGATGTGAAATCTGCTCTCAAGTGGTATGGCCTTTTAAAGCACATCACTGGCTCTATTCTGATAAAGAAACTGAATCTAAAAGGGAAGTTTCTACCTGATGAAATCGGCAAGGCTCTGATATGCAAAATAGGGTCTCATGACAAACTCCCCAGAAAGATGTTTGAGATAATGACAAGGGTCATTCTATCCAAAAGGACTGACTGGGGAAAAATTTTGTTTGAAAGAATTATGAAATTTGTTCCATAACTAAACCTAGGAAGAATTCTATCTTTGTACTTGCATGGTTCTATTCCAGGGATCCTCAATATGAGGCTAGGAATAAAAATCCACCATATGAGGAAGATGGTCTCCAAGATGTTTGATAGATGGGACATGGTGTTGCTTCCACATCAACAGACAGTTGATAAGAAGGAATAGAAAGTAGTAATCATCACTGAAGAAAGTACTGGAAGCAGCTCTTCTGAGAGCAGAAGTGAAGAACCTCATGACCCACAGTTGTCTGACTCTTTTGCAGCCCTAGAAAAGATATAATGCTCAGGTTTCTATGTCCTCAGAACCTACAACAAGGACTGTACAATGTAGTGGCTCTCACTCTGAAAGTGCAGCTAGATCTGATATACTCTAGAGGGGGGTGAATAGAACATATGGTGCTTGAAAACTTTTTACAACAACTGTTGTAATATGAGTGAACAGGGAAGCGATTATTAAATCTAATCACAGAATAACCTATAACAGAAATTAATCACAGATCTAAACTAATCACACAACAATCACAGCCAGAAACAAGAGATAAAGACAAGCAAGCCAGATGACACAAGGAGCTATAGTGGTTCCCCTAAACTTGGGTACATCCACTCTTCTACCACCATAGGTAGGAATCCACTGCAGGATGAGTTGATCAGGTGTCGTGGGCACCAATGAGCTTTTGATAAGGTGCTCAAAAACCAAATCAGATTTTTTGATCAGGTGTCTTGCCACCAATGAGCTTTTGATAAGGTGCTCAAAAACCAAACTCAAACTTTTGAAGGGAGTTTGAAAAACCCTTTACAGAGATGGGGATGAGAGAGTTATGGAAGTCTTCTCTTTCTCAAAGCAGCTGAGAAGACTATGTGGATTTGCTGTTGTCAAAGCTCCCCCTGAGTACTTGAGATGTTCAGGAAATGAAGCTTTGATGTAGGGTGATAGGCCTTCAGAAGTTGATCTCCAGCAAGTGATGATTTCAGCAACAGCTGAAATGTTAGGTGTCTGGAGTCTTTGAAAGATGTTGGCCTTGAACACTTGAATCACTAGAGATCAGAAGATTTCAGAAAGTTTGATCTCCTTAGATGTGTGTTCTTGAGAGAATTCTTTGAGACAGAGAATATTTTATTTTTCTTCTTCTTGTATGTGTTCTGAGTGCTCAGTGATTGACAGATTCAAAAGAAAATCTTGTATTTTATTCTCTGGTACTGAATAGAAAAACATCCTCTGTCAAGAATAGCTGTTGGCCTGCATTAATTGCATCCTTAATTGCAAATGTCTTCTAGAGGAAAGTCCAAAGAAAAATTCCTTGATAATCCCTTGAAACTTTATCCAGAATAAATGAAAACGGCTAGAAAATCTTCTGAATTAATTGTTGAATAACTCCTTAACTGATCTAAATTTGAATCTTGAAAAATCCTCTAACTCATCAGAAAACGTCGAACTGAGCTCTGCTATCGTCAAACTGAGCTCAGCGATATGGACTTATACAGCAACAAAAATATCGTCGATCTGAGCTAAAAGATCGTCGAACTGAGCTCAGAGATAGAGATCCAATACTGAGTCAAGATCGTCGAACTGAGCTCGCAAATCGTCGAATGGAGTTCGACGATTTGTGGAAGTTGAGCTCAGTGATCGTCGAATAGAGTTCGACGATCTGTCAAAGTTGAGCTAGACGATCATCGATTGGAGTTCGACAAATCGTCGTACTGAGCTCGACGATATGAATTAGTCTCAAACTGAAAAAAATTCTTGGTCTTGAGGGCATCTTTCAAACCTAGGCTTCTAACCCTTAGACTCAATTCTAATTGACCTTTAGATCTATACAGGAGGTCAAAAACTGGTTTCCTAGAGACATAGTGATCCTGACCCAAATTAGTAATAGGGTGTTCCAACAATCTCCCCCTATTTGGGTTAGGATTACTATTTACAGAATTTGCAAAAATTAAATAACAATATACACAGCAACAAAACAGAAAAGCAATAAGCTAAACATTGCAGAACCACAGGTATATATCATCCCAGATAATAATCAGAAGTCAAGATGATTGTCACCTTACATAGTCATTTCTTCTCCTTGCTCTTAATGAGTTTGATTTCTCTATTGGGGTTGAGAGCTTCCTTCTTTGATCTTGTATCATCTGCTGCACCTAAAGGGGTTTGCTGTTTGGGCCTGGGAACTACAGCTTCAGAATGCAGCTCCATGTATCTATCAGAATCAAAGAATTTGCTTGAACCATATCTTTCCAACTCTTTATTTCTCTGTTCAGATAATGTAGTGATGTTGGAGGAGTCTCTGCCTTGCTCTTTAGCTTTCTTAATCTGGTCCAGTGCAGCAAGCTCTTTCATTCTTGCAGTCCAAGCAGTTGGATTGTTTTCAGGATCTTCAAATGGTACTGGTGGCTCATATCTATTTGATGGATTATCCTGAGGAGGCCTAGATGAAACTACTTCCTTCAGTTTATAGGGAAAAGGACCAGAGGTTGTGTCAGATGAGATTTGTCCTTCCCTGGAGTAGGGATGTTGCCTTGAATATCCTTTAGAATAAACCTGGAATTCTCTTTGATTGCCTCTATAGTTTCCTCTTCTGGATTGAGAGCCCCTGGACTGGCTTCCCCTATGATAGGATCTGGTATGAGGCTGATAGGGGGTTTGGCTTTTGGCAGAGGGTTGAGCAGCTGAACTTCCACCTGCACCTGCATCAAGAGGAGGTGGTGGAGGAGGATGAGGATGTTGAAATTGGGAAGATCCTTTTTCATATTTCCTCTTTTTCTTCATAGCTTTAACTTGATTCTTTGAGTACTGCATCCAGTGCTCAGTTATGGGGCAGTCATGAAGAATATAATATGGAATGTCATTATTGTCCTTGACCTTGGCTGGAGGTACTCTCTTCATGGCTTTGCTCCTTGCCTTTCTCTTCCTGGCAATAGTGGCAGATGAGTCATCAAAATCAGTCTTGAACTCATCACTTTCAGAACTTTGATCATCATAAAGAGCATCAATCCTTTTCATCAAATCTTTCTTGAGCTGGGTTGAAGCAGATGAGGAAGCAGAGGTTGGAGCAGCACCATATACAACACTTGTAGCAATTGTAGTTGAAGCAGAAGCAAAGGTTGAAGCAGCAGTAATAGCAGCAGATACTGAAGTTGTGGCAGTAGTAATAACAGCAGTTGGTACAGCAACAGTTTCACTTTCAGAAACAGCAATATCAGCAGCAGGAGGAATGTCATCAGCAAACACAAAAGGCTCAACATCATGTGCCTCTGTCATCTGCATATCCTTAGAAATTGACTCATCAGCAGTATCAGCAATAATATCATCAGAATTTTCAGCAGAAAGGGTAGCAACATCAGAAACAACAACACTGCTTTCAGCAGAAGTAGCAGCAGCATATACTGAATGGACAAAGGAAGTTATGATACTAGGGTCACAACAAGATAAGGGCACAAGGGCCTTGGAGAGATCCTCTGGGGGCTGGATAGCAACTCTCTCTAGAAAACAAGCTTTCTCTGGCAGACAACTGAAATACAGTGAATCAAATACTGAGAGCAGAGACCTGAGGTCTATTGAGAGGACTGCAATAGGAGGTGGAACTGGATCTTGAAGAGCAGCAGCAACAACAACAACAAAAGCTGAAGAAACAGCAGACACAGCAGGCAAGCTCACTTCATAGGGCATCTCCCCCTGCCTAGATTCAGACAAAGCTGGATCAATGCACACTACTGAAGGGGCTGCCTGAGGGAATAAGGAGGAGAGCCTGGCAGAAAGAGCTGCCACTGACTGGAGTAATGGAGCCAAGGAGGTCTCCAAAAGAAGAGATAGCCTGGGGGCTAGCAATTCATATATCCTGTCAGCAAGGGCTGGAAGATCTACTTGCTCAGCAGTGACTGGAGCAGAGGTAGAGGATGGAGGTGGAGCTATTGGTGATGGTAGAGGAGAGCTAGTGTATTAGGGAAGAGATGGTTGAGGTGTGGGTAAAGTGGTGATGGAGGACAGTGGGATGGAGATAGATGGTGTGAAGGTGGGTTGATCAATGATCTCTTGCAGAAGGTCTTGGTAAGAGGTTGATAATGAGGGTAGCTCAGGAGGTGAGGAGGGTGAGTCATCCATGAAGGAATCATCAATGAGATTGAATGAGGGAATGGAGGGTGATGTGGCAGAGTCTGGTTGAGAGTAGGAGTATAATGGATTGAATGGTTCTTCTGTTGTTGGTAGAGTAGGGATTGGAGATGGTATAGATGTTGGAGAAGGGCTGGAGATGATGATAGTGGATAGAGTTTGAATGGAGGATGGAATTGGAAGAGATGGAATTGGAGAAGGAGGATAGGCAGCAGAAGGCAGGTCATCTATAGGGGCAGAGACCTGAGGGGAAGTGACTATGGTAGTCCTGGTGCCTGAAGGTGTGCTGGAAGAGGGCCTGCTGGGCTTGGTGATCTTCCTGCCCCATTTACCAAACAAGGCACAGGACAGTCTCTTGCAAGCATTTATATATATCCCAGAAGATACTAGCAATGCAGGGCATCTGTTCTGCAGAAAAAGGCCTAAAATTCTCCCAAAATTCACCAAACTCTTGTTAATTTTCTTTTTAATTAGGTCAAAGAAGACCTCTCCCCAGTTCAGATTCTTCCTGTCCACTATGGCTCCCATTAAGCAGAGCTGATACCTAGAAATGGTATCATGGGCAGAGTGCTTAGCCAATAGGACCTTCCCAACTACATCAGCCAAGAACCTATACTCCACAGATAGATTCTTCTTCAGCAGCTTGCTAGGGTTAGCCTCAGAATGACCCATTCTTGCAAGCAAATCAGCATATTCTTATCTAGATAAATCAGCAGAGTCTCCACCAGTACTTAACTCAAAAACTTCTGTCAGAATTGCTGGGGTCAAGGGTACCTGGGTGCCAGAAATTGACCCAACAATTATGTTTTGATCCTGGTTGTGGGCAGTGTAGACCCACTCTTCAATCTCATCAACAGCAAGTTTAATCCTTGTGGTCATGATTGCAGCAATTTTCTACTCCTTGAACAACTCCAAGATGTCCTGGAAAACTTGATCTGTTATGCTGAAGGATTCCATGTCAATGTCAAAGCCGGCATCAAATTTCATGGCGGCAAGAACAGCAACTGAAACGGCCATGGTTACCTGCAAAGAATCAACAAACAAAACGACCAAGTGTAGAAGTGTTTGGAGGGAAAGAAAGTTTTTGCAGAGAAATCGAAAGCGCAAAAGGAGAACGACGACGAAAAAAGAATTTTATATTAGGGTTCGACGTAGAAAAGGAAAGATCGTGGAACTCAGTTTGACGATCTGGGCTCCTAAAGGAATCTGAAAGGTCTTCAATATCATCGATCTCCGTTCGACGATATTGGAGAGCGTCAAGCTCTGTTCGACGATCGTTCAGAGAAAAAAATCGTCGAGCGCCGTTCGACGATCATTGACCGGAAGAGATAGTGCAGACTATCTGAGAAGCGCTGAACTCAGGTCGACGATTTCGGAAATCGTCGATCTCCGTTCGACGATCTGGGGGAAAATCGTCGAGCGCAGTTCAGAGACCAGAAAAACTCTAGACACTAAGAAAAATCAAGATGTTTGCCTAGTCTTGGTCAATCTTTAAACTTTTAAAATCTTGGATATTATTTAAGACTTCCTCCATTTAACATTCCTAACTGATTTAGGAAGAAGGTGTGTTTCTTTTCATCCAAGGGCTTGGTGAAAATATCTCCCCTTTGTAAATCAGTTGGGATATATTGCAGTTCAATTTTATTCTTTTCAACATTATCCCTTAAGAAGTGATGTCTAATCTCTATGTGTTTTGTCCTACTATGGAGGACTGGATTTTGAGCTATAGAAATAGCACTGGTGTTATCACAAAAGATTTTAGACTTCTCTAAGTTGTAGCCATAGTCTAGGAGTTGGTTTTGAATCCACAATATTTGTGAACAACAACTGTCTACAGCTATATATTCAGCTTCAGCAGTTGAAGTTAACACAGAAGTTTGTTTCTTACAAAACCAAGAGACAAGTCTGTCACCAAGGAACTGACAAGTTCCACTGGTGCTTTTCCTGTCAATTCTGCATCCAGCATAATCAGCATCAGAAAATCCAGTTAAATCAAATGCTGAATCTTTTGGATACCAGAGACCTAGATTTGGACAACTTTTAACATACATGAGAATCCTCTTTACTAATGTTAGGTGTGACTCTATAGGGTTTACTTGGAACCTAGCACATATACATGTAGTAAACATTATATCTGGTCTACTAGCTGTAAGGTACAGTAAAGAGCCAATCATTGCTCTATATGTTGTCTGATCAACAGGTTTCCCATGTTCATCAGCATCCAATACAGCATTGGTACGCATAGGTGTTTTCATACAAGATGCTTCAGACATGCCAAATTTCTTAACCAATTCATTTGCATACTTGGTTTGAGAGATAAAGATGCCTTCAGCATGTTGTTTGACTTGCAATCCTAGAAAGAAGGATAGCTCACCCATGCTACTCATTTCAAATTTAGAATGCATTAGGTTGGAAAACCTTCTGCACAATTTTGAATCAGTAGAACCAAAAATAATATCGTCTACATAAATCTGTACTAGTAGGGTATGGGACTTATGGGTTCTAATGAAAAGAGTTTTGTTTACTCTACCCCTTATAAATCCATTTTCCAAAAGGAAGCATGCTAGGGTCTCATACCATTCTCTAGGAGCTTGCTTGAGACCATATAATGCTTTGTTCAATTTAAAAACATAATTAGGATAAGTTGGAGAGATAAAACCTGGAGGTTGTCTGACATATACTTTTCTTTGATGTCTCCATTGAGAAATGCACTTTTGACATCCATCTGATATACTTTGAATCCTTTATGTGCTGCATAAGCTAAAAATATTCTGATGGCTTCCAATCTTGCAACTGGTGCGAAAGTCTGATCATAGTCTATTCCTTCTTCTTGAGAATATCCTTGAGCAACTAGCCTTGTCTTGTTCCTTATAATTACTCCTTGATCATCCAGTTTGTTTCTGAACACCCACTTTGTTCCAACAATGGAGTGATCCTTAGTCTTTGGCACTAGTTCCCACACTTTGTTCCTTTCAAATTGATGCAACTCTTCTTGCATTGTAATAATCCAGTGTGGATCTTGCTCTGCATCTTGAATGGACTGAGGTTTAATTTGAGATAGGAAGCAGGTGTGCAATAGGTTTTGGTTGACTTGATTTCTGGTTTGCACACCAGCTGAGATGTCTCCAATTATTTGGGAAATTGGATGATCTCTTGATGTTACTAAATCAACAGGGGGTGTTGATTGTTCACCAACCTGTGTTGTTGTTTCCTCTTATGGTACAACAACTGGCTCTTCAGGTTGTTCTTCAATATGTTGAATACTTTCTTCATCTTCACTGCTTTCATCCTTTTAAGTAACCTGTAACTTGTTCAAGTTTTCAACAAGAGAATGTTCCTGCAAAGGTTCTATGGTAGAAGAGATCTTCTCCTTGAAAGACATGTTAGATTCATCAAATGATATATGAACAGATTCCTCAACTTTTAGAGATGATTTATTATAAACTCTATAAGCCTTACTGATCATGGAGTATCCCAGAAACACTCCTTCATCAGCTTTAGCTTGAAATTTTGCTAAATATTTCTTGTCATTATTATGTATGTAGCAAATACAACCAAAAACTCTAAAATAATCAACTTTAGGTTTCTTCCCTTTGAGTAATTCATAGGGAGACTTTCCCTTTAGTTTATGTATCAAACTTCTATTCAGCACATAGTTGGAGGTGTTCACTGCCTCTGCCCAAAAGGATAGAGGAACGTGAGCATCAGACAACAATATAGTGGCAGATGCAATAAGGGTTCTATTTTTCCTTTCAGCTACCCCATTTTGTTGAGGAGTTCTAGGAGCTGAGAAAGTATGCCTGATCCCTTCACTCTGACAGAACTCTTGCATAAGAAGAGAATCAAATTCTGTCCCATGATCACTTCTGATCAGGGCAATGTGAGTATTGAACTCAATCTGTATACATTTGAGAAACTCTGTCAGACACTTAAAGTTATCAGACTTCTTCCTTAGAAAGAACACCCAAGTGAATCTAGAGAAGTCATCTACAACTACTAAAGTGTAAGATTTCCCTCCTAGGCTTTGTACTATGATGGGTCCAAAAAGATCCATGTGTAACAGATACAATATCCTAGGTGAATCACTCTTATTAAGTGACTTAAAACTATTTTTAGTTTGCTTGCCTAATTGACAAGCCCTGCAGAGTTCTTCCTTCTTGTAGGGGCCAGAAGGTAGTCCTCTAACAAGGTTGTCCTTGGATAGCCTAGCAATAGTCCTAAGGTTTAGGTGTCCTAGTCTCTTGTGCCATAAAATATTTGGTCTACAAACAGAATTAAACATGCAAATATCTACATCTGTTGAAAGAAAATCTACTAGATAGATATTACCTTTCCTTTTACCTGTCAACACAGTTGTGTTGTCCTCTGACTTGATCTTCCATAATGCTTTGTTGAAGGTCACCTGGTAGCCTTCATCACATAGCTGGCTGATGCTTATTAAGTTGTGCTTCAGTCCTTCCACATAAGCTACCTTCTTGAATGTTACTGATCCAATCTGGACTGCACCATATCCTTTAGTTTGTCCAAAGTTTGAATCACCAAAGATAACTTTGGGTCCAAGCTTGGCTCTAAAGGATGTGAGGTTGTCCTTGTTTCCTGTCATGTTCTTAGAACACCCACTATCCAAGTACCATTGCTGGTTAGATGTTGGATAGGTCTTCACCTGCACATAAGATAATTCATTTGTTTTTGACCGAGTTTACCTTGTGCCTAGGTTGATAACCTTTAAACTCTGAAATAAAAGACATCCCAGGTTGACTCTTATAACCTTCAGGATGATATCTCCTTGGAGTTATAATCCATTCAGTATAAGGGTTAAAGATTTGGGATGAAGGACCCCTAGGATTGGATTTTGATTTGCCCTTGAAAGAGTTTCCAGAGCTCTGATCTCTGTTCGACGATCGTGGAGCTGCGTTCCACGATCTTGGGTCAGATCGTCGAGCTCCGTTCGACGGTCGACTATGGCAGAGTTCAGGAACTTGAGATCGTCGAGCTGAGTTCGATGATTTTGCCTGAGATCGTCGATCTGCGTTCGGCGATCGTCGAGCTCCGTTCGACGATTTCTGCTGGAACTTAGTTTTCTTGGGCAGATCAGAATTTTTCCTAGCTACCTCTGCAACTCCCTTTCCTTTATCAGAAATGAATTTGATTGGAGTTGTTAGAACTATGGGTTGGCTAGATGAAGCACCCAAGCCCAGTGTACTATTAAATCTGGAGTTCACTATGCTTGTGATGTCCATCAGCTTGATACTTCTCCCATTAAGGGATTCTTCAAGCTTCTTGGCCTCAGATAGCTCACCTTTCAGTGAAGCTATCTGCTCCCTACAGCACTCCAACTCTTGAGAGAGTTTGAGGTTTTCTGACTTTAAGGTATTATGTTCAGATAAATGATTTCTGAGAGAGATAATTTCTTTCTCAGATTTTAACAGGTCTAAACATAATGCTTTAAACTCAGATTTAAAGTCCTCTGAATTAAAATCAAAAGAACTAATTACCTGATCTTCTTCAGGTTGAGTCTCTGAATCTGACTCTGACTCTTCATCATCTGAATTATGTTGAGAGGCATTGATTGCCATCATGCAGAACTCTTTCTCTTCTGCACCATCTTCATCATCACTGGAGCTAGATGAGGCTTCTGACTCCTCTTCAGTCTTACTCCAGGATTCAGCAACAAACCCCTTTCTTGTGTGTTTGTTTTTGCTTGAGCAGGATTTGCCATTGCCATTCCTCTTGGAGTCTTTCTCCTTTCTTCTTTCTTTCTTGTCCCTTCTGTCCTTGTTTTTATTTTCTGGACAGTCAGGAACAATGTGCCCTGATTTCCTACAACCAAAGCAGACAATTTCCTTATTATTAATTGACTTATCATACCTTGGCTTATCATGCTCCTTGTATGATCTCCTTCTGAAGTCCTTTCTGGACATCTTGTAAAAACTTTTGGCCAACAGACTGAGCAGTTCATCATTGCCTGTGACTTTGTCTTCAGGCTGATCTTCAGTTGCCTTGAAGGCTATTGTCTTCTCTTTTCTTGTGGCTGGTGAGGCAGCCTTTTGTTCTTCTTCTCTATTCTTAATGAGTAGGTCATAAGATTTGAGCTTACCCAATGGAGCTTCTGTGGTGATCTCATTCAAACTTCTGGCATCCTTGATTGGCCAGATTCTTGAATCCCAAGTGCTAGGGAAGCACATTAGAATTTTGTCATTGAGTTCAGTTAGTGAGATCTCCTTATCCAAAGTCCTGAGTTCACTGACTATCAGACTAAGTCTATTGTACATGTCCCCAACTGATTCAGCTTCTCCCTTCTTGAAATTCTCATATTGAGATATGAGATGGGATCTCCTGTCCTTTCTCTCTTCAGCTGAGCCTGAGACTATTTCGGAGAGTTTATCCCAGATTTCCTTTGCTGAATTGCATTTAGCCACCTTTTGAAAGATATCATCAAACATGGTATGGGCTAAGATGTTCATAGACTTGGTATCAGCTACCTTCCATTTCTTGATGTCAGCATCTATTCCTGATGGAGGTGGAACAGCATTTGTACTTGAGTTCTCTGGAGGTCTTGGACAAACTGTCAAAATAGAGTTAAAAATATCCTCGTCAATAGACTTCATGTATAATCTGATCCTTGCTTTCCAAAGTGCAAACTTGGACATATTGCACACTGGAGGTGTGGTGCTAGCATAATCTTTGTTTTGGGTCATGATTTGTGAAAACAAAATCTAATAATAAACTCAAAAGAAAACAGATCTAACTAGGAATCTTTGGGTTCAGGTGTTAACCTGTACAACCACCAAGGTGTGGTATGTTTAACCAACCTGGCTTTGATACCAATTGAAAGTGCAGCTAGATCTGATATACTCTATAGGGGGGTGAATAGAGTATATGGTTTTTGAAAACTTTTTACAACAACTGTTGTAATATGAGTGAACAGGGAAGCGATTATTAAATCTAATCACAGAATAACCTACAACAGAAATTAATCACAGATCTAAACTAATCACACAACAATCACAGCCAGAAACAAGAGATAAAGACAAGCAAGCCAGATGACACAAGGAGTTATAGTGGTTCCCCTAAACTTGGGTACATCCACTCTTCTACCACCCTAGGTAGGAATCCACTGCAGGATGAGTTGATCAGGTGTCCTGGGCACCAATGAGCTTTTGATAAGGTGCTCAAAAAACAAATCAGATTTTTTGATCAGGTGTCTTGCCACCAATGAGCTTTTGACAAGGTGCTCAAAAACCAAACTCAAAATTTTGAAGGGAGTTTGAAAAACCCTTTACAGAGATGGGGATGAGAGAGTTATGGAAGTCTTCTCTTTCTCAAATCAGCTGAGAAGACTATGTGGATTTGCTGTTGTCAAAGCTCCCCCTGAGTCCTTGAGATGTTCAGGAAATGAAGCTTTGTTGTAGGGTGATAGGACTTCAGAAGTTGATCTCCAGCAAGTGATGATTTCAGCAACAGCTGAAATGTTAGGTGTCTGGAGTATTTGAAAGATGTTGGCCTTGAACACTTGAATCACTAGAGATCAGAAGATTTCAAAAAGTTTGATCTCCTTGGATGTGTGCTCTTGAGAGAATTCTTTGAGACAGAGAATATTTTGTTTTTCTTCTTCTTGTCTGTGTTCTGAGTGCTCAGTGATTGAGAGATTCAAAAAAAAATCTTGTCTTTTATTCTCTGGTACTGAATAGAAAAACATCCTGTGTCAAGAATAGTCGTTGGCTTGCATTAATTGCATCCTTAATTGCAAATGTCTTCTGGAGGAAAGTCCAAAGAAACATTCCTTGATAATCCCTTGAAACTTGGTCCAGAATAAATGAAAACGGCTAGAAAATCTTCTGAATTAATTGCTGAATAACTCCTTAACTGATCTAAATTTGAATCTTGAAAAATCCTTTAACTCATCAGAAAACGTCGAACTGAGCTCTGTTATCGTCGAACTGAGCTCAGCGATATGGACTTATACAGCAACAAAAATATCGTTGATCTGAGCTCAAAGATCGTCGAACTGAGCTCAGAGATAGAGATCCAATACTGAGTCAAGATCGTCGAACTGAGTTCGCAAATCGTCGAATGGAGTTCGACGATTTGTGGAAGTTGAGCTCAGCGATCGTCGAATAGAGTTCGACAATCTGTCAAAGTTGAGCTAGACGATCGTCGATTGGAGTTCGACGAATCGTCGTGCTGAGCTCGACGATATGACTTAGTCTCAAACTGAAAAAAATTCTTGGTCTTGAGGGCAGCTTTCAAACCTAGGCTTCTAACCCTTAGACTCAATTCTAATTGACCTTTAGATCTATACAGGAGGTCAAAAACTGGTTTCCTAGAGACATAGTGATCCTGACCCAAATTAGTAATAGGGTGTTCCAACACACTCTAAAGACATTCCAGGAGATACAACTGAAAAGTGACTAGAAATGTAGTGGACATGATCTGTGTAGAAATTGAGGGGGAGACTACCAAGTTGGATGCTCCTGCTGAGGGGGAGTAGGGTCAATCATTACAAGACAAGCTTAATTCCTTCTTGGAAAATTTGCATAGAAGGATAGATCAGACTCCAGATGGTCCTGAGTTGCTGCTCTTCTGCCCTCAAGGTGAGGGGGAGAAAATTCCAGGCATAGTGAATGAAGGTGATCCTATCACAGTAGATACATGCCAGCAAGTTACTATGGAAAGTGCGGTAGTTGAGGTGGAGATTCCAACAGAGCTCCCTCCTCAGGCAACTGAAAATATCATTGACATGACTGAGGATGGTGAGCTAAAGTCTTATACTGCTGATCACTCATCTGAATTCATGAGGGCTGACTCAGAAATATTGGAAGATATAGGGAAAGAGGATGATGATGTCTACTTCTAAGGGGCATCTCATCAACCTTATACTATGTCCTCTATATTCCTAACACAGCTGAAAGGACTTCTAGATGATCAAAGGAGATAACTAGAGCATTATGTTGATGATTCTATAAAAGTATTAAGACAATATCTCTCTACTGAGATTAAGTCTATCATATTTGAAGTCAATTTGCTCAGGGCCAACATAGTGGCACTCTTCAAGATAGCCACTCCTACTATAACATATACTGAAAGTAAACTTAAGGAAATCAGACAAAAGTAAAATGATATAATAGAGAATCAAAACATCACCTCAAGAAATATGGAAATGGTGCAAAATGTGCAAAATACACTGATGGAAACTCATAAGATTACTCTAGAGAAGAGGATGGATGCATGCACACAGATTCTAGATGATCACATGCTGGAGGTTAAGAATCATGTTTGTTGGATCTAGTGGCCAACTTTAGAGGGGGTGAACAAGGTTCAACGACGATTACATGAAATTAGAATTATTTCTAACCAGAAAAACTATTTCAGGAAGCTACCGCGGGGCATTAGGTAGCTAGCGCGCGGCGATATGTTAGAGAACTCATTTTTTTGGGCAGATTCCTCCTTGGAAATCTATGCACCTTTCAGAGAATTACAGGGTAACACACACAACATTATATGTAGGAGAATAATAAGAAAATTAATTTCATTCCAAAGTAAAATCAACAACTGTTTTAAAGATTATAAAACTTGATCTCTGTGACGCCGGAGATCGAAGGGGGTGAATGAAAACAACTTTTGGTTTTCTATACCGACCCGCTCCACGGACTGGTTGGTTGTCTCCCTTTCCCTCTAAGAAAGTTTTTCGAGTCGGCTCTTCACCCTTACGCACGGAGGTGTCTTAGAGCCCCGCTAGATCCCCCGATCTAGACGTCCCTTCCCCGGATGATTTCTCATGGAATCCTTCCTGGATCCTGACGACCTTCACCGGTCGATTTTCCTCACCACAAGAATACAAAGAAGAGAAACAAGTACACAAGAATATAAAAAGATTAAAGTTCAAATGTCCCTCAATACGACTCCTCCATTGAGTGATCTGTGATCAGTGCTAGAAATCTTCGTGGGCTTGCAACCGATCAACTCTTCATAGGCATTGTAGTTTTTAGCTCACCGGAGTCCTTCGTGCGCGAACGGGATGGAGGCGGTCTTCTTTTCCTTCAATGGAGACGGCAGAACAGACCACGGAGAGGCGGTCGAACCTTTGGATTTGCAGATCTGAGTCTCTTTTCATCTTAGTTAGGAACACAGAAAATGAGGCTCCTTTTTATACGTCTTTGAAAAAAAAGGCTACCGACGGCGGTAAGGCTAGGGCCCGGCGGTAGGTTCACGCGCTCGATGTTGACAGTTGTCCTCCAAATTTGTAAAAATATGCAAAACGAATACTTTCCTTTTTTTCCAATGCTAGCATGACGCGGTAGGTAGGTAGCACCCAGCAGTAGTCCAGTCATCTCAACGCTTCCCTCTCGAAGATTGTTAAGTGGGATAATGTGGAACATTATCAAGATATCGCCCCGTGGTAGTCCAGTTGTCTCGATAAATCAGCCAGTCTCGACGAATCAGCCAATCTCGATAATTGTTGATTATGCTACCGTGGCGCAGTACAAAGTTAGCACCTAGCACGGTAAGTTCTCGAGCGCCTGGCAAAATAATTCATGCTACCGCCTGGCGGTAACTACTATCGTTCAGTCGTAAGTGTCGTAGGAGAGCTTCTTGCATCGCCTGAACCTATAAACATGCACACTCTACCAAACACAAGATGTGATCAAATACAACATGAGAATTGATATTATCAAACTAAGGATATGTGAACCGTCGGCTCCAACAAACTCCCCCTTTTGATAATATCAAATCTCGTTCATGAGATATAACATTAAGTGCATGATACAATGTATATATACGAGATAATCTTTAAAGCTCAGGTTTCAGGTTACATATAGCTTCCCCTACACACACGCTCCCCCTATATATCGCTCCCCTATCTACGTGCACACAGTGAAATGAGCTCCCCCAACATGTGATCTACCCTTAGTCATGACTCAAAAACCATCTATTCTCCCCCTTTGATATTAGCGGAAGGGGATGGGCTAGACCAAAAATGAAACATGTGCACGCAGTATATAATGAGCGTGAGAAAGAAAGCAAACAGTGCACATTATAGAAAGTGAAACGAAAGGAAAAAATAATAAGGGTGACCAACCATGAAATCAGAGAATATTAAGCATAAAGGTCAAACTAATGAATGCAGTACACACAGAAATATGTTTGAAGAATTTGAGATTTATAAAGAATTGGACAACACAGGTACACTTAGCACATAATGATGGAGAGTACAATGCTAAAAGAGTTATAGAATTAATACAGAGGAACATTGTACAAGTCATGAATAGAAATCGTGTGCTAGAACTTGCGTGTTATAGACATATAGTGTCGTGTCAGTCCAATTCTCATGCATGGAAGCGTTAGATAGAGTAATGATATGTGCACGTGATCAGAAGACAAACTTCAAGTAAAATGAGCATTCATTGCATGTTTATCTCAGTAAATAAATATGTTAACGCGAGAGGAATAAAGTGAAAAATCACGTCACGTTGCTATCTATGTTATACCAAGGCAAAAACTACGGGTACTAAGCTTAAGGTTCTAGTTAGTGCACAAGATCTAAATGATTTTTTTGGACCAAGGTGTTCATCCTCACAATGCTCATAAAGACCTATCGGGAGGAGTGAGTAGTGCTTGGGGGGTATCCTTGACATAAGGCTTGATAGCATTCATTTTTATTTAGACGCGTTGGGCTATCAATTTTACATTTTAGAGTTCAAGGACCCAAATCAATCAAAATCTACCCACATAGATAGATACACTTTAACTTGTATACACTGGACTTGACTAGTAGAGATTTGGCCCAAAGTTCTACCCTTTATAAAAACGCATATGTATCGTGACATTGATTATTCAAGGTATTTCTAACGTGGTAGACACAATATCACGAGTTATAGCATGTACGCATATAATTTCTACAAGAGTGCTCCGTCTAAGGATGTGTGAACCGTATAAAGTCATTCTGATACATAAATCCTCACACATACCTAGAGGCATATTCAATGAACACTAACATATCTAGTCGTACTCAGTCACGAAGCACCTATAGTTTCGAAACACCATGACATAGGTAAATAATGTTCATAGGGATTAACATGCCTAACTCAAACATTGTACATACACATTATGTTCTAAGTTCTAGCAAAACAAACGAAAACAAATGCAAAAAATAGGCAAAGACATGTTTTTGGATTTTTGGGGGATTTTTCATTTTTTTGTTATATTTACATTTTTAAAAAAAACAGAAATAGAAGCAGAAACAACCAAAGAAAAAATAGACAAATGCACCATGACTAGGAAGAAAGATCCAAAACACCCAGCTCGAGTCGAAGTAACGAGAAACGTGCATCCAGGAGGGGTTTTATGAATATGTCTGCTAGTTGGTCATCAGTGCCAATGAAGTTTACTCTCACGCTCTCTTTCTTAATGTGATCCTGAATGAAATGATGACGAATGACAATTTGTTTGGACCGTGAATGATGCACTGGATTATTGGTCAAGTCTATGACACTTTTGTTGTCGCACCTAAGAGTAATGTTCCTAAGAATTAGGCCAAAGTCTTCTAATGTTTGAGATATCCGAAGTTCTTGTGCGCAACAACTCCCTAAGGCAATATACTCGACTTCAGCTGTAGAGAGGGCAACCGAGTATTGTTGTCTACTTGATCATGAGACTAGTGTCGGACCAAGGAACTGACAGGTACCACTCGTGCTCTTGCGATCAAGTGAACATCCAGCATAATCGGAGTTTGAGTACCCGTGTAGTGTGAAATCAGTGGTGTGTGGGTACCAAAGACCAAGATTTTGGGTGCCTATAAGATACTTAAAGATATGTTTAATCGCTTTCAAGTGTAATTCTTTAGGATCAGCTTGATATCTAGCACATAGACACACCGCGAATGTAACATCGGGCCTAGACGCACTTAAGTAGAGTAATGATTTGATCATTCCTCTAAAGACAATTTGATCCACTGAAATGTGATGGCGACGGTGATGGCGACGGTGATGATGACGGCCACCAGGACGGCCAACTTGGGAATGACTATGTTGAAGATGTGCCGGCAAAGGACGTGCGACGTCGTAGCGGTCATGGTTACAAGCTTCGCCCTCGCAACAAGACTCATATTTGATATTTTAGCTTTGGTGTGCTAATAGCCGTTTCATGATGGCTCTTCTAAAAAAAACTTAATTTAATTTCTGCATTTTCTTTATGTGGTGTGCCTTTAGCCACTTGTTATTTGCTTTGAGATGTAAGCCTATATAAGGCCTTGAACTTTTCATTTGATGGTAGACTTTAATTTAAATCAAAACTTGAATTTTGTCAACCCTAATTTTTCCCTCTCTTCTTCTCCTAGCCGCCCCCCCCCCCCCCCCCCGCTTTCTTCCTTCCTCCAAACCGCTGGCCTCAAGGCTCCCTCCTTCAAGAGTTCGGCCATCTCCTCTCTGCCTCTTGCTCTCGGCCGCCCCCTTCTCTCTAGTGCTCGGCTACTCTCCTCTCCCTCTTGCTCACGGCCACTTGAGATCCTCTCTCTCCAAGGATACTTTGGCCCATGCATGAGAGGTTGTTTGCAAGGAAGAAGATAGGGGTTTCCTCCACGGCGTGAAGTGAAGGAGATTAGCACGTTCATCATCCGTAGCGCGCTTCCCGTGGACTTTCAACGGAGGAGCGATCAAACTTGGTGGATCCACGCATCACGGATCTACACATCCGAGAGGGGTAACGAAAATTTCTACCAAGAGTTTTCTTTCTCTAGATAGTTCTTGTGGTGGACGAATTTTTGCGTTATTTTCCTATTTGTTTTTCTTCGCGGTTAATCCAATAATAGATCGGTATTTTTCGTTTGGATTTCCGAAAGATTCGTAAGAGGATTGGCGATCCTCATTTTCTTTTTGTTGGGATAGATCCTACCATCTTTCGAATCATTTTGTTCTTGGTGGATCTATTTTGGTACAACCCAAAAGCTCGTTCGGGATCAAGATTATCCCATTTAGCCGGAAAGAGTTTGGCCTATAGCCAACATTCGATCTATTTGCGGAACGGCGATCCGTATTGTTAGCGCGAGCGATAAAAAAAATAATTGTTGTGGCTGCGTTTTCGTCAACGTGTGGAATAGAGAGCGTAGATCGTGTCATAAGCGTTATCGTGGCCTCCGTGACGAATCTCTAGGATATACCCTGCATCAATTTGGTATCAGAGGGAGGTTGTGTTGATTTCCCAATCGACAACATCCTTTATTTTTACCAAGGGTTATCCTCGTTCGCTAGGGTGTGCACTTCCACTACGATTTACATCAAATCTGAATTTTTTGTTTTTTAAAACAATACATAGTTGGGCTGCAATTAGTAAAACACAAAAAAGAAAATTTTGCAGAAAATTACAAAAAAATTCTGAATTTTCTCCTCATTTTTTTAAGAAAAAAAGTCTGAAAAAGTTTTTCCTGTTGCTCACTTGTTTAGTGTCAAAAAAATTCAAACGCGTAATTTAAATCAGGACAAAATCGTTGTTTGTCCCGTTCGTTCATGCGCACTAGGCTGGGCACGGAATATCTTTCCTCCACCACACACATGGCAAACAACCAAGGTGATGAGCATGCTCCGGCCACGATCGTCGAGCTACGAGGAGAGTTTAACACTAGGTTTGACGCACTGACACAGTTAATTGAAGGGCTCGCTGTAAATCAAGCGGCGCCCCGAAACAACGGCGTTGGAAGAAACCGACCGGGCCCCCAACCCCCGGCCGCCAACCAGCGAGAGGAAAGACAAAATCATCCATGTGATCAGGACGATGAGTACCGACCTCGAGGTCATTATGAGTTCGACGTAACTAGGGCCGTTAAAATAGACTCACCCTCATATGATGGTATGGGAGAGCCCCAACTATTCCTAGACTGGATCACGGGAATCGAGTGCTATTTTGAATGGCACGACCTGACGGACGTTGAGAAAGTGAAGGTTGCACGGATGAAACTACTAGGAAGGGCCAAGACATACTGGTTGAACGAAGAGAGACGATTATGTACGGTTAATGGAGCACCCCCAATTGGGTGGGCTGCCATGAAAGCACTTCTACACGACCAATATGTTCCCACTTATTACCGGACCCAAATGTTCGACGACTTAGCCTCCCTTCGTCAAGGTAACGCTTCGGTAGCAGAATACATGGGACAACTTAAGGATATGTTGGTGCGTTGTGATGTCCGTGAGATGCTCGAGATCACACTCTCCCGATTTCGTAAGGGACTCAACCCGGACATTCAAGGCAAGCTCCTGCGTTATGGTCACACGGACCTTAACACCACGTTCAATGCCGCCTTGGATATTGAAAAACACAACGCCTACAAAACCAAAGGACGAAACTTTCAGAAAGGAAAATCCCTCTTAGGACCGCATCCATCTTCCTCCACGCGAGACAAGGGAAAGTATCGATCGACGGATTCGGAGTCCATTATCATTACCGCTAGGATAACCGGAATCCCACCGGTGAGCGAGTACCAATAGGACAAATCAGCAAGACAAATGCCACGTGTTATTCTTGCGGAATCCAAGGGCACTATTCTAGTGAGTGCCCCACGAAGAGCAAACCGTTAGCCCTATTAGACTCCACGTCTGAGCCTGCCGATATCGTCTATGGAGCGGGAGAAGAATCTGATGCCGAGCCGAGTGACATTGAGGACGATTCTTACATGATGGTGATGAGATGTATTTTGGCCACACCGCGAGCATTAGACGAGTTTAACCGGACAAATATATTTACCTTAAATTTTAAGTGCGGTGAAAAATGGTGCAAATTAATTATTGATAGCGGTAGTTGCATGAACGCCGTTTCATAAAACGCCATCGCACGCATGCATTTAGTCACCGAGCCGCACCCACATCCTTATAAAATCGCGTGGGTAAACAAGACGTCAATAGCGGTCTCTAAGCGATGCTTGGTGCCACTAACATTGAAAAACTACGTTGATAAAGTGTGGTGCGACGTCATCCCCATGGACGTGTGTCATGTCTTACTAGGACGACCTTGGCTTTATAATTATGACGTGACCCATTTTGGACGAGCCAATACTTATGAGTTCAAATTCAATGGTAAGACCATTGTATTGAAACCATCGCCGCCTAAGGATCCATCACCTGCGTCCAAAGATACCATTGTGCCGGTAGAAAAGAAAATGATAAGTCTGATAAGTAGGAAAGAGTTAGAGCGTGAGACTTTCATGGATGGCGTTATCTACGCTCTAGTTTGTCTACAAGCTAAGGAGGATGCACCTTCGTTAGCGAGCCTCCCGTTATCCCTTCGATCTCTCTTAGAAGAGTATAAGGATGTATACCCGGTGGACTTACCACCTCAGTTGCCACCTAGGCGTGATATCCAGCATGAGATAGATTTTGTCCCGGGTTCTTCGTTGCTGAATCAGCCCCATTACCGCCTCAACCCCTCCTCACATGAGGAGTTGCAAAAATTAATTTCAGATTTGTTAGCGAAAGGATTTATACATCATAGTAAAAGTCCTTGTGTCGTCCCTGCCTTGTTAGTCCCGAAGAAAGATAAAATGTGGCGATTGTGTGTCGATTATCGGGCTATAAATAAAATAACTGTCAAGTATCGGTTCCCCATTCCCCGCTTGGATGATTTACTAGATATGTTATCAGGAACCGCCGTGTTCTCTAAATTGGATCTTAAGAGTGGTTATCATCAAATACGAATACGGGAGGGAGACGAATGGAAGACGGCATTTAAGTCTAAGTATGGACTATATGAATGGCTAGTGCTTGGAGAGGGACTTACCAATGGACCTTGTACGTTTTCACGATTGATGACCCAAGTCTTTAAACCCTACATGGGAAAATTTGTAGTGGTCTATTTCGATGACATTTTGGTGTTTAGCATCTCTCCGGGGGATCATGAAACTCACCTAAGAACAATCCTTACCACATTGCGCAAAGAGAATTTATTTATTAATCTAAAAAAATGTGCATTCGGTGTGTCTTCCGTAGAGTTCTTAGGATACATCGTGAGTTCAGATGGAATTCATGTGGATCCAAAGAAGGTTCAAGCAATTAAAGAGTGGTCGGAACCCAAGAATATAAGGGAAGTTCGAAGTTTCCACGGGTTGGCCACGTTTTACCGAAGATTTATTCGGAATTTTAGTAGTATTATGGCACCCATCACTGAGTGTATGAGGAAAGGAGAATTTAGTTGGACTAAAGCGGCCACTAGTGCTTTCCAAACGATTAAGGAACGGATGTCTGAAGCGCCCTTACTACGATTACCGGATTTTAGTAAAGTGTTTGAACTATCATGCGACGCATCGGGGATCGGAATCGGAGGAGTGTTAAGTCAAGAGGGACATCCGCTAGGATATTTTAGCGAGAAACTAGCCGGCCCAAAGTTAAACTATTCGAATTATGATCGCGAATTCTATGCCGTGATTCGTTGTCTCCAACATTGGCGACATTACCTTATATCAAAAGAATTCGTGATATTATCGGACCATGAGGCCCTCAAATTTGTTAATTCTCAAAATAAGATTAGCCCACGGCACGCTAAATGGATCTCGTACCTACAGGAGTGCACTTTCATTATCAAGCATCTGAAGGGTACATTAAATCGTGTGGCGGACGCATTAAGTAGGGTCACCTTATTACTAACTACCATGGAAGTGTCGGTCATAGGATTTGAGAGGATTAAAGATGAATATGTCCAATGCCCAGACTTTAAGGAAATTTATTTCGCCGCTCAGGACAATTCCACTACCACCATTTCGGCGTACTATATTCGTGACGGATACTTATTTAAACATTTGCAACTATGTATTCCCCGCTCGTCATTACGACATTTTATCATATGGGAATTACATAGCGGAGGGTTAGGCGGACATTTTGGTAGAGACAAAACGATAGCACACGTGGAGGATAAATTCTTTTGGCCGGGCCTCAGACCCATGGTCAACAAAATCGTAGGAAGTTGTCGTATTTGTCAACTAGCAAAGGGAAACAAGACCAATGCGGGTCTTTACACTCCACTTCTGATTCCGTCTGTACCATGGGAAGATGTCAGCATGGATTTTCTTTTGGGTTTACCCATGACATTGAGGCGTCACGATTCTATTCTAGTCGTAGTAGACCGTTTCTCCAAAATGGCCTATTTTATCGCTAGTAATAACACCTACGATGCTTCAAATGTAGCAAAATTGTATTTCAAAGAGGTCGTGGCACATCGGAGTGTTCCCAATGAAAGTCCACCTAGTGTCGGCTATGTGCACCTATGGGGGGGGGGAATAGGTGACGTGTAGTGCTTTTGCGGAATTTACGAATGTACCTGCACAATAAAAATAAAAAGCACCGCACACAGAATACACAGGCAATTTATAGTGGTTCCCCGACTTGGGTACATCCACTTTCCCCCTTCGACCTATCTCCCAACAAGGGACGACTCGGTATCTTCTCCAACAGGATTGAAATCCAATCCCTGCACTATCGGAAGGAACCCTTCCACACGTGAGAGTCAACACTCCCACAAAACGGGTTGCACCCAACCCTTACAACACGGAACAAACGTTCCTTTACAACAAAAGTAAATATAGAATGTACACGAGATACAAACTTTGTTTGGAGACTACGGTGTTCCTCTTCGTTCGACGACGTGTTCGTGAAGTCAACGAAGAGTCTACAACCTTGGTCTCTCTTGGAGAGGATCTCCCCGGAACCGGCGGCGGCAACACGAGCGGCGGCTAGCTTCGGGATCGGCGGCGACGAAGATGAACGGCTGCTAAACTTGGAGATCCAAACTTCGTAGCGAAGCTAGCTTGGTCTTCCAACGGTCACACGAGGATCGGTCGTCTCGATCGATTCGGACGGGGAAGTTTTTCCCGATCAACAAATCGAGAGACAAGAGATCTCTGGATAGACACGTGAGACTCAAAGCTTTGCGAAGCTTCTGTCGCCGGAGATCGGGAAGAAAAGCGATCAGCAGCGGCGACGGACTAGCGCGAGCGGCGACGGATGCAGCGGAGCTATTTCGCGATTTTAGGGTTTGCTCTGCTCGGCTTCTTTCTGTCTAGGTATTCCGTTCAAAATACCCGTATATAAATACTGTAGATGCTTTCCAAAATGACCGTTGTGGGACCCACAAGCTGAATCCCTAAGTCCCGGTCTAGAATCTTAACAGCGGCAGAATCCGGTTCAGGAAATTCCAGAAAAATGCCCAAGTCAAAATCGGTGAGAATCGAAAGTGATTCTCGCCGAGTCGCCGAGAATCAAATGTGATTCTCGACGATTCGGCGAGAATCAAAGATGATTCTCGTCGAATTTGCCTTGGTTGCACGCACTGCTTTAGGCCAGGTCGAGACGGCGAGAATCAACCAGTGATTCTCGACGATTCGACGAGAATCACTAGTGATTCTCGCCGAATCGGCGAGAATCACTTGGTGATTCTCGTCGATTCTTACTTAGCAGCAGAGGTGCTTGCTTAGAAGTGGCTGGATCGAGTTCGGCGAGAATCAACTTCTGATTCTCGACGAATCGGCGAGAATCACAAGTGATTCTCGCCGAATCGGCGAGAATCACTTGGTGATTCTCGTCGATTTAAACTTAGACGAATTTTCGTCTTTCCACCTATGAGGTGCTCCTTGACCCATCCTTGCTCCTTGTCTGCTCCTGCATATTTACAGCCGTGTGCTTGAAAATAAGTGCACTCCAATAGAGAGAATACACGTAGGCCAACACACTGATCTGCTCAACAAGGGATTACGTCGTGCAGACCCGTGTATATTTACCTACTGCACCCTGACATTGGTGTGCACTTAGCGTGGAAAAACTGCAAGCAAAACTAGAAAGACTTTATCAAATACATAGTCTATTGACCTTAGCTTGTCCAGGGGCTTCTTCAAATCAGGTGCATTGTGGATACAATACCCAACAATCTCTCCCTATTTGAAGAAGCCTAAACCCTACAAGCTAAGGTGAATAGAGCAAATGGGAATGAAAAGCATAAACTTAAAATTGAGTTAAGTGAGTTATCCCTTACCAATACCAATTTCTTGGGAGCAAGCTTGGAGCCACCTTAGCCTTAGCCGAGAGGGTAATCTCCCCCTTTTCGGCTTCTGCAAATTGGGGTTGTAGCGTTTGGCCCTTTGCTCCCCCTCAGTTCTTGCATCTGTACTCACGCTGGAGTTCCTTGCTCCCCCTCAGATCATGCACGAGCCTGGAGCTTCTGTAGTCTTCATTCCTCATAATTGAGCATCCCCAATTCAGTCTTGAAAAGATTGAACTTGGCCTCGTCTAAGGGCTTTGTGAATATATCAGCAATCTGCTTGTTCGTGGGGACATAACAGAGAGAGATGTCCTTGTTTTCCACGTGCTCCCAAATGAAGTGGTAGCGCACTTCAATATGCTTCGTTCTGCTGTGCGATACAGGATTGTTGGCAATGGCAATGGCACTGGAGGAGTCGCAGTACATGGGTACTTCCTTGAACTGAAGGTCGTAGTCGGCTAACTGGTTTCTGATCCATAGAAGTTGTGCGCAACAGCTTCCTGCCGAGATGTACTCTGACTCTGCTGTGGAGGTTGCAACACAATTCTGTTTCTTGCTGTTCCATGAGATAAGCCTCCTGCCGAGGAATTGACACGTCCCGGAGGTGCTTTTTCTGTCATCCCTGCTCCCTGCAAAATCAGCATCTGAAAAGCCTGTTAGCTCGACATCATTGTTTCTCGGGTACCACAAGCCAAGATTAGGAGTACCTTTAAGGTATCTTAGAATTCGCTTTGCAGCGACATAGTGAGATTCCTTAGTGTTCACCTGATATCGGGCACAGACATATGTGGAGAACATAATATCCGGTCTACTGGCAGTAAGGTAGAGCAGGGATCCAATGATGCTTCTGTATTTGGTTTCATCGAAAGGTTTACCTTTCTCATCCTTATCCAGAGACAAGGTGGATCCCATTGGAGTCCTCATAGAGGTTGCACTCTCCATTCCGAATTTCTTAAGGAGTTCATTTGTGAACTTCGTCTGAGAGATGAAGATTCCATCCTCAGACTGTTTCACTTGAAGTCCTAAGAAATACTTGAGCTCTCTCATACTGCTCATTTCAAACTTTCCTTGTATAAGTTTATAAAACTTTTTGCAAAGATTGTTGTCCGTTGAGCCGAATATTATGTCATCGACATAGATTTGCACCAGCAAAATCTTGCCTTTGACTTCCCTGAGAAACAATGTTTTATCTATTTTACCTCTGGAGAACTTGTTCTCAAGAAGAAAACTAGATAAAGTCTCATACCAAGCTCATGGAGCTTATTTCAACCCATATAAGGCCTTATTAAGAAAATAAACATGATTGGGATAAGTAGGATCGACAAAACCTGGGGGTTGAGCGACGTATACTTCCTCTTTCAGGTCTCCGTTCAGGAATGCCGATTTCACATCCATTTGATAGACTGTGAATCCTTTGTGTGAAGCATACGCCAGGAACAACCTGATTGCCTCGAGTCTTGCTACTGGTGCGAAGGTCTGGTCGAAGTCAATCCCTTCCTCCTGTCTGTAACCTTGAGCCACCAGCCTGGCCTTGTTCTTTACGATGACACCATGTTCATCCAGCTTGTTTATGAAGATCCACTTCGTGTCAATCACATGCTGCTTGTATGGTCTGGGAACCAGCGTCCAAACATTGCAACGTTTGAATTGATGTAATTCCTCTTGCATGGCCAGAATCCATGCCGCATCCTTGTTCGCCTCGTCGAACTTCTTTGGCTCAACCTGTGACAGGAAGCTAAGATGCAATACTTCGTTAATAGTACCTCTTCAAGTTCTGACATCGACACGAGGATCTCCGATGATCTGATCTCTAGGATGATCCCTCACGTGCCGGAGCTCAAGAAGTCTGGCGTCTGGAGCTTCGACTACTTCTTGGGCTTCTCCTTCTTCTAAGATATTTGTTCCATTTTGATCTTCAACAGTTTCAGATGACGTGGAGGTGGAAACTTTGACGTACTGAGGAGCGTCATCTTTAGCGGTCTCATCCAGACTCAACTGTTCAAGTCGAGCACCTGCATCTTCAAGAATACTACTGGAAGAATTGTTGTTAAGCAAACTTCCTTCATCAAATACAACATTTATTGATTCTTCTACCACTAGGGTTTTCTTATTGAAGACCCTATATGCCCGACTATGGGAACTATAGCCCATGAATATGCCTTCGAAGCATTTTTCACCGAATTTAGTACGCGGGTACTTCCCATTATTTAGTACATAGCATCTGCAACCAAAAATCCTTAAGTAGGACATGGTTGGTTTCCTGCCTTTCAGTAGTTCGTAAGGCGTCTTACGATGATGCTTGTTGATCAATGCTCGGTTTTGTACATGACAAGCTGTATTGACAGCCTCTGCCCAGAAGTATTCCGGGAGAGAAGCGTCTTTCAACATTGTCGTGCAGGCTTCAATGAGAGTTCTATTTCTCCTCTCCATAACTCCATTTTGCTGAGGAGTGCGCGGGGAGGAAAACTCATGAAAGATACCTTGTTCTTCACAAAATTCTGTCATAGCACCAGATTCGAATTCTATTCCATGGTCACTTCTGATTTTGACCACGGAGCAGTTAAATTCGTTCTGAACCTGCTTGACAAAATTAGTGAAGATGTCAAACGTATCTGACTTTCGTTTCAAAAAGAACACCCATGTAAACCGAGAATGATCATCAACTATCACTAGCGTATAGGACTTGCCTCCTAAGCTATGAACTTGCATTGGACCAAACAAGTCCATATGTAAAAGGTAAAGACATCAGGAAGAGTCTTTGTCTGCGATGCTCTTAAAGGTAGCCCGAGTCTGTTTGCCCATCTGGCATGCAGGACAGGGGCTATCTTTGATGCACTTGATACTGGGAGCATCCCTTACCAAGTTCTTAGAAAACAGCATACTAATTGTCTTGAAATTAATATGTGCCAATCTCTTGTGTCATTGTTCACAAAGAGATGCACTGCCTGTTGCCACAAGGCATACGGGGGTAGATGAATCTAGACTGAGAAAATCTAAACAGAAGATATTTCTGCTCCTAATGCCTGATAATACCGTTTCAGAAGAGGTACGTGAAATTATCAGACATTTATCCTTGCAGAACTTAACGTCATTACCTTTATCACATAACTGACTTACACTGATCAGGTTATGATTTAACCCTTAAACATAAGCCACGTCGGTGATAGAGATTATACCGTTGGAAATCATACCGTAACCTCTGGTGACTCCTCGATCTGACCCTCCAAAGATGACTTTGGGTCCATTCTCGACTGGAGTGTAATCACGCAGCAGGCTTCTTGTCCCGGTCATATGCCGGGAGCATCCACTGTCCAAATACCAGATCGGCGTTTTGGTGGCCTTTGGACATTCCTGCAAAACAAAATTAATTTGCCTTAGGAACCCAATCGAACTTGGGTCCTAGATTCCTGGTTAGCACACTCCCCCTCGGTTGGTTAACCCTACGAGTGGTCGGCCTCGCATTGCTAACATGGGGAGTCTCGTAATGCCTAGGATTAAACCAACAATCCACGGCAAAGTGACCAACTTTGCCACAGCACCAACAGTCGAATCTGTTGTACCTCTTCCTAGGCTCCTGCCTTACCCTGGGAACGGTGGGTACAGCTGGGGCCTTGGATCTGGAGGTGGAGGCCTCATGGTGACAACAGTCACATGACTTTGTCACCTTCTGTATAACAGGCTTGGCTTTTGGTGCCTGCTTTCCATTATGGCCGCTAGAGAACGGACCATAATTTCCTATGTGGATTTCCTCATAAGGTGCCTTGAAGGCACTCTCACCGAAGTTCCGGGGAAAGTTCTAACCGTCATACCGGCTATTTGGCTTTGCAACCGAGGGCCGGAAATGATGCCCAAATGTTGACTCAAAGTCATGTTGGTTGCAAGGAAAGTCAGGCTTTCTGAACCCAACAGGACTAAGAGGAGCCTTACCCTTTTCATCAGTAGAGGCCTTCTTGGCGGCCTTATTCTTCCTCTGGTTCTTGTTTCTCCTAGATGAAGAACCAGATACCCCTATATGCCCCAAGCCAGCTCCTTTGGCCTGAGCAGAGAAGGTGTCAACGACTGGAAGTACTGTTTTTGGCATGGAGAAGCTCTTGACGATCTTCCTTTCTGCCGTAAGTAGTTCTTCCAACTTGTCGACTTCCTCCTGCTTTAGATCAAGGAGCTTCAAAGACTCTGAATGCTTTGAAGTCAGGTCAAGGTGTTCCTGTCGGAGAGAAATCAAGCTAGTGACCTCTTCCCTTAGGGATACACACTCACCCTTAAGGAATTTTACTTCCTTCTTCTCAGCCTTCAGTCTCTTACGGCACTCATCGAAAGTGTTGAGCAGAAGCTCATACTTCTCGAGGAGCTCAGCTTCATGGGCCGAAGGGCCATCCTCAGGTTCATCATCCTGAGACTCAGGATCAGAGTCGGAGTCGGAGAGAGGGGTGTGAGCTTTTACCTTCCCAGTAAATGGGGCATTCTCCTTCTGAGTCCGAGCGACCCACCAGCCCGAAGTAGGCTTCCTCATCATCACTTGAGTCTGAGGAGTCAGACTCACTCAGTGTCTTTGGCCGTTTGGCGATGTAGCTCCGCTCCTTCTTCTTATCTCTGGAGGATTTGAGCTCCTCTCCTTTCCCCTTTTCTCTTTTGCATTGATAGCAGTCGGCCACGACGTGTCCTGGCTTATTGCATCCAAAGCAAATAATGTCAGAAGAACGATGTTTGTTAGGTTTAGATGCATACCTGTCAGAAGAATAATTTTTCTTCTGATGCCTGGAGGAGTAGCTGTCTTTCTTTCTTTGACTCCTCATCTTGAGGAACTTCTTGAACTCTCGGGTGATGAGGGAGAAATCCTCCTCCGACAGCTCTGAGCTGGAGGAGCATGGCTCAGAGTCCTCCTCCTCTTCCTTATTCCTGGCACGGTATGACACCGCACCCTTGCCTTTTCTGGAATAACTGGCTTTTAGAGCCACAGTCTTTTCTTTTGCAGCAGCCTTTTCTGCTTCTTCCTCAGCTTTCCTGGTGTTCAGCTGAAGCTCATAGGACATCAGCTTCCCAAACAGAATTTGTGGATCAGTTTCTGCTAGTCTGCCAAATTCTCTGATGGCGCAGATCTTTGTGTCCCATTCCTTAGTAAGGGACCTAAGGAATTTGTCATTGAGTTCATCATTAGTGAGCACTCTTCCGTAGCCCTTGAGGGCGTTGACAATATTTAGGAAGTCCTCGTAGGTGACTCCGATCTCTTCCTTAGGCCCTTGTCTGAAGGCCTCATACTTCTGGTTCAGGAGGGATCTTCGATCATCCCTCACTTCATCTGTGCCCTCCATTAGGATGATCAGGCACTGCCAGATCTCCTGTGATGTCCTGCAGTTGCTGAAGTTTTGCATCATAGAGTCATCAACTGTGCTGACCAGGATGTTTCTTGCCTTCATGTCAAGGCCCACTAGCACCATCTTGTCCTTGTCCATTTCGGAAAGTGTCTTCGGCACTTTCTTGGTGGGATCAATGGTGGAGGCCTTAGTGGGGACATAAGGTCCCTCCAGCACAATCATGAAAAGTCGAGGATCCACTGCTTCCATGTAGAACCTGATCCTTTCCTTCCAGATAGGAAAGTTGAGCCTGTTGCACACTGGGATCTTGCCGGAGTACTTGAGCCCGTCCATAGTAGATGTATGCCTCCTTGTTGACACTAGTGGCAGGATTCAACTCAAGGTGTTAACCTTTTTGATGAGTAACCTCGCTTTGATACCACTTGAAAATCCACCTAGTGTCGGCTATGTGCACCTATGGGGGGGGGGGGGGGAATAGGTGACGTGTAGCGCTTTTGCGGAATTTACGAATGTACCTGCACAATAAAAATAAAAAGCACAGCACACAGAATACACAGGCAATTTATAGTGGTTCCCCGACTTGGGTACATCCACTTTCCACCTTCGACCTATCTCCCAACAAGGGACGACTCGGTCTCTTCTCCAACAGGATTGAAATCCAATCCATGCACTATCGGAAGGAACCCTTCCACACGTGAGAGTCAACACTCCCACAAAACGGGTTGCACCCAACCCTTACAACACGGAACAAACGTTCCTTTACAACACAAGTAAATATAGAATGTACACGAGATAAAAACTTTGTTTGTAGACTACGGTGTTCCTCTTCGTTCGACGACGTGTTCGTGAAGTCAACGAAGAGTCTACAACCTTGGTCTCTCTTGGAGAGGATCTCCCCGGAACCAGTAGCGGCAACACGAGCGGCGACTAGCTTCGGGATCGGCGGCGATGACGATGAACGGCTGCTGAACTTGGAGATCCAAACTTTGTAGCGAAGCTAGCTTGGTCTTCCAACGGTCACACGAGGATCGATCGTCTCGATCGATTCGGACGAGGAAGTTTTTCCCGATCAACAAATCGAGAGACAAGAGAACTCTGGATAGACACGTGAGACTCAAAGCTTTGCTAAGCTTCTGTCGTCGGAGATCGGGAAGAAAAGCGATCAGCAGTGGCGACGGACTAGCGCGAGCGGCGACGAATGCGGCGGAGCTATTTCGCGATTTTAGGGTTTGCTCTGCTCGGCTTCTTTCTGCCTAGGTATTCCGTTCAAAATACCCGTATATAAATACTGTAGATGCTTTCCAAAATGACCGTTGTGGGACCCACAAGCTGAATCCCTAAGTGCCGGTCCAGAATCTTAACAGCGGCAGAATCTGGTTCAGGAAATTCCAGAAAAACGCCCAAGTCAAAATCGGTGAGAATCGAAAGTGATTCTCGCCGAGTCGCCGAGAATCAAATGTGATTCTCGACGATTCGGCGAGAATCAAAGATGATTCTCGTCGAATTTGCCTTGGTTGCACGCACTGCTTTAGGCCAGGTCGAGACGGCGAGAATCAACCAGTGATTCTCAACGATTCGACGAGAATCACTAGTGATTTTCGCCGAATCGGCGAGAATCACTTGGTGATTCTCGTCGATTCTTACTTAGCAGCAGAGGTGCTTGCTTAGAAGTGGCTGGATCGAGTTCGGCGAGAATCAACTTCTGATTCTCGACGAATCGGCGAGAATCACAAGTGATTCTCGCCGAATCGGCGAGAATCACTTGGTGATTCTCGTCGATTTAAACTTAGACGAATTTTCGTCTTTCCACCTATGAGGTGCTCCTTGACCCATCCTTGATCCTTGTCTGCTCCTGCATATTTACAGCCCTGTGCTTGAAAATAAGTGCACTCCAATAGTGAGAATACACGTAGGCCAACACACTGATCTGCTCAACGAGGGATTACGTCGTGCAGACCCGTGTATATTGACCTACTGCACCCTGACATTGGTGTGCACTTAGCGTGGAAAAACTGCAAGCACAACTAGAAAGACTTTATCAAATACATAGTCTATTGACCTTAGCTTGTCCAGGGGCTTCTTCAAATCAGGTGCATTGTGGATACAATACCCAACACCCAAGACGATAGTGAGTGATAGGAATGTAAAATTTACAAGTTATTTTTGGAAGACACTCTAGAAACTCATGGGCACTAAACTTATGTTTTCGTCGGCCTATCATCCCCAAACAGATGGGCAAACGGAAGTTGCCAACCGTAGCTTGGGAGGGTTACTTCGTTGTTTAGTGGGAAAACATAAAGGTACGTGGGATCTTATCCTTCCGCATGCTCAACTAGCGTACAATAATTCTAAGAACAGGTTCACTGGGTTGTCTCCGAATGAGATAGTAAATGGTTATAAGGCGCTAGTGCCTCTTGACTTGGTTCCGTTATCGCCTTCTTTTAAGTCAAGTCAATTCGCACAGGACTTCGCTTCACACGTTCACACTCTCCATGAGCATATTGGCAAGACGTTAGCTAAGCAATATTCTATCTATCAATCGAATTCTAACGTACATAGGCGAGCAGTCTCCTTGAACATTGGCGATTTGGTTATGGTTCGTCTTATCCCTGAACGGATGCCTTCGGGCACCATAAAAAAATTAGCGAACAAGAAAGCCGGTCCTTTTCGAATTTTGAAGAAATTAGGCGAAAATGCTTATTTGTTAGAATTACCCGTTGATTGGGGAATCTCCCCTGTGTTTAACATTTCGAATTTAACGCTTTTTGTTGCTCCACCACCTGAACTGTTTGTCTCTCTGTTTAATAATTCAACTATACAATCTAATGGGGTGGGGGGTGAGCTCATTTCTGGATCGCTTTCTCCTTCGAAATCTACGGGAGGTATGCCGTCTATTGATGATGAAACTTGTTTTTTTGCTTCACCTAACGTTTTTCCGAGGTTTCCCGGACGTATTTCTTGCCTGACAGGAGTTTGCAGGATGATGTGTTTCCCACTCCCGACGGCGACATTCACAGGTTTTTGGTTCGTTGGCGTGGTCGTCTGGCTTCAGACGACTATTGGCTCTCTGCTGTACAGGTGGATCTTCTTGACGCGGACCTCGTACACCGTTATATTTCAGCCCGCTCATCAGAGATGAGTCCTTTTGAGCTGCGGAGGATTGATGGCGACGGTGATGATGACGACCACCAGGACGGCCAACTTTGGAATGACTATGTTGAAGATGTGCCGGCAAAGAATGTGCGACGTCATAGCGGTCATGGTTACAAGCTTCGCCCTCGCAACAAGACTCATATTTGATATTTTAGCTTTCGTGTGCTAATAGCCGTTTCATGATGGCTCTTTTAAAAAAAACGTAATTTAATTTCTGCATTTTATTTATGTGGTGTGCCTTTAGCCACTTGTTATTTGCTTTGAGATGTAAGCCTATATAAGGCCTTGAACTTTTCATTTGATGGTAGACTTTAATTGAAATCAAAACTTGAATTTTGCAAACCCTAATTTTTCCCTCTCTTCTTCTCCGAGCCCCCCCCCCCCCCCCCCCCCCCCCCCCGCTTTCTTCCTTCCTCCAAACCGCCGGCCTCAAGGGTCCCTCCTTCAAGAGTTCGGCCATCTCCTCTCTCCCTCTTGCTCTCGGCCGCCCCCTTCTCTCTAGTGCTCGGCTACTCTCCTCTCCCTCTTGCTCACGGCCACCCGAGATCCTCTCTCTCCAAGGATACTTTGGCCCATGCATGAGAGGTTGTTTGCAAGGAAGAAGATAGGGGTTTCCTCCACGGCGTGAAGTGAAGGAGATTAGCACGTTCATCATCCATAGCGCGCTTCCCGTGGACTTTCAACGGAGGAGCGATCAAACTTGGTGGATCCACGCATCACGGATCTACACATCCGAGAGGGGTAACAAAATTTTCTACCAAGAGTTTTCTTTCTCTAGATAGTTCTTGTGGTGGACGAATTTTTGCGTTATTTTCCGATTTGTTTTTCTTCGCGGTTAATCCAATAATAGATCGGTATTTTTCGTTTGGATTTCCGAAAGATTCGTAAGAGGATTGGCGATCCTCGTTTTCTTTTTGTTGGGATAGATCCTACCATCTTTCGAATCATTTTGTTCTTGGTGGATCTATTTTGGTACAACCCAAAAGCTTGTTCGGGATCAAGATTATCCTATTTAGCCGGAAAGAGTTTGGCTTATAGCCAACATTCGATCTATTTGCGGAACAGCGATCCGTATTGTTAGCGCGAGCGATAAATAAAATAATTACTGTGGCTGCATTTTCGTCAACGTGTGGAATAGAGAGCGCAGATCGTGTCATAAGCGTTATCGTGGCCTCCGTGATGAATCTCTAGGATATACCCTGCATCAAAATGCCACTTTCATCCTTTCCTAATTTTAGAGAGACACTCATTGGAGTCTTGACTTGATTCAGATTCTCAAAGCCAAATCGCACAAGCATATCTTTTATGTATTTCGACTGACTTATAAAATTCCATCGTTACGTTAAGAAATCTGAAATCCTAAGAAATAAGATAACTCTCCAACTAAACTCATTTCAAATTCATACTGCATTAATGTGATAATTTCTTTACATAATTTCTTGTTTGTGGCACCAAAAATAATATCATCCACATAAATTTGTAAGAGAATTAAATCAATATTTTTGTGCTTCACAAAAAGAGTGGTGTCTGTCATACCCATCCTAAAGCCATGTCCTAACAAAAAAGTCGTGAGCCTATCATACCAAGCATGGGGTGCTTGCTTCAGTCCGTACAAGGCTTTCACCAACTTGTATACCTTATTTGGGTAGTCAGCATTCTTGAAACTGGGTGGTTGCTCGACATACACCTCTTCCTTAATATATTCGTTCAAGAATGCAGTCTTAACATCCATTTGATATAATTTAATTTGTTTATAAGTTGCAAATGCTAAGAACATACGAATAGATTCAAGATGTGCAACTGATGCAAATGATTCCTCAAAATCCACGCCTTCTATCTGTGAGTAACCTTGTGCCACCAACTTAGTTTTGTTTCTAGTTATCCTAGAGTCACCTTCAAGTTTATTCTTGTAAACCCATTTCAAACTAATAACTGGATAGCTATCTTGACGCTCCACTAACACCCATACTTTACTTCTTTTGAATCGGTTTAACTCTTCTGTCATAGCCAAGAACCACAATTCATCATTTAAGGCTTTTGACATGTTTTTAGGTTCAATTTTAGATAGGAAACACAAGTTCGAAAAGGATTCATGTATAGCCGACCTAGTTCTAACTCCATGTGAGGGCTCCCCTATTACTAGTTCTCATGGATATTGCTTTAAGAAATTTAAAGTACTTGGAGTCCTATACTCGTCTATATGAGTTGGAACATCAACCGACACTTCTTTCTCCTCACCCTTAGCTTCGAACTATGCATCATCATCAATTTCCTCTTCGTTTGGCCTAGGTTCTTTGGTTGGAGTATTTTCGTCAAAATGCACGTGAGTTGATTCTTCAACAACTAAGGTTCTCTTATTGTAGACCCTATAGGCACTACTCGAATTCGAGTATCCTAAAAGGATGCCTAGATCAGATTTTCCGTCAAGTTTTCCTAAGAGATCCTCAGTGTTTAGAATAAAACACGGACAACCAAAGACTCTAAAATAGGAAACTGATGGCTTCTTATTGAAGTAAAGTTCATATGGAGTTAGCTTAAGAATGAGGCGAAGCATAACTCGGTTCATCACATAACACGTTGTGTTAACCGCTTCAGCCCCAAAATATTGAGGCAAGCCAAACTCGACGAGCATTGTGCATGCTAACTCTTGAAGCGTGCAGTTCTTTCTCTCTACTACCCCGTTCTATTGAGGAGTGCGTGGAACTGAGAATTCATGTTTAATTCCAAAATTATTACAATAGTTTGTGAAATTCTCATTCTCAAATTCTCCCCCATGATCTGACCTTATGCATTTTATATTTAGTTCCTTATCATTTTAAAATCTGATGCATAGATTGGTGAACTAAAGGAACGTGTCAGATTTATTCGTTAGGAAGATCGTCCAATAATAACAGGAGTAGTCATCAATAAGAATAAACGCATATCATTTTCCACCTAGACTATATGTACTAAGAGGACCAAAAAGATCCATGTGAATGAGTTCAAGTGGTCTAGTTGTGGAAATATAATTTTTTCTTTAGAATGAGGTGTTAAAAAATTTCCCTTTTTGACACCGAGTACATAAAGAGTTTAAACTATCTCTTAATTTTGGAAGTCCACAAACAAGTTTATTTTTTGATAGTTTGACAATAAGTTTACTTCTTGAGTGTCCTAGTCTAATATACCAGAGATCTAATTCTTCATTCTTGGTAACTAAGCATTTCAAATCAGAAGAAGATATATCTTCAAAGCTAACAGTGTAGGCATTATGCGTTCTATGAGTAGTAAGTAGAACACTATTAGTTTTGTCATCTATAATCTTGCAAGTGTTTGCATAGAATTCAAATATAACATTTAGGCCTTTATCACATAGTTGACTAATCGAAATTAAATTATGCCTAAGTCCATCTATAAACGGTACATTAGAAATAGAAAATGCTTTGTTACATATGGTGTTGATTCCAAGAATGTGTCCATTGTTGTTGTCCCCAAACGTCATCATCCCTCCCTTCTTCTTCTCTAGGCTAAGGAACTTGTCTTTATCTCCAGCCATATGCTTGGAACACCCAGAGTCCAAGTACTACACGTTCTCCTTGTCCTTAGCCTGCCAACACACCTAAAAAGAAGATGAGGGTAAAGATCTGGTTACCCAAGTTGTTTCACCCATACAATAGGTAGAATACTTTGGTAGCCAGACTTGCATAGTTTTCTTGTTACCTTTCCTCAGACACGACCCAGAAGTGTGACCAAACCATTGACAGTTTGCACACAAAGTATAGGCAGTGGATGTTGCCTTTATCGTGTTCTTAGATCTAATGCTTGAGGATGGGGATAACCTTCCAGAATTATTGAACTTATTGTGTGAATCCTTATAGTTCGTTTTAGTCTTAGCTTGATTATGATTACCGCTCGGTGGTAGCATTGTACTTACATATCCCAGTCTAAATTTTCGAGATCCATGACACTGTGCACCCAACAACATATTCAGAGATTTTTGTCCTATTCCAAATTTCTAGATAGCACAGTTAAGATCATGGATCCTCACCTTTAAGGCGGTGTTTTCCGTGACTAGCATTACACATCAATTGGCAAACTGTTGTTTGCCTTCTTATATTTTGGCAAGATACATTTGAAGTCTTTTCTCCAAGACATTCTTTTTGTTTGTGAGATTATTAGTTTTCAACAATACCTTGGAGAGACTTATTTCTAGCTCTTCGATCAATTGTTGCCATCGAGTGAGGACATTCTAGGCACTCGATCTTCTCTTTGCCACATTTTATTAATTCACCTTTTAAAGTTTCTAAGTCCTTTTTTATTCTCTTGTTTTCATTTCTAATGGACTTCTTCTCTTGTATAACACTATCTAACTTATCATGTAGGTGTTCGTAAATCTCAAGAAGTTCACTATATGAGGGTGGAGTTACCTCAGTGCTGCTTTGGACACTGGATTCATCTTTAGATTCATCTTGATTTCTTCCCATGAGACACAGATTTGCCTCATATTCACAGCTCGAGTCTGAGGTGCTTGATTCGTCAGATCAATCCTCGTCCAAAGTCAGTGCTTTTAACGCTTTCTTCTTTCCATTGTGCCTGCTTTGCTTCTCCTTTTCCTCCTTATGGAGTCTTGGACATTCCCTCTTTATGTGCACAGGCTTGTGATAGTGATAGCACTCAAGTAGGGTCTTCTCATCATCGTTCTCTGTCTCCTTTGACGGTTTGTTCTACCTCCTTCCTTCTTCAGCACCTTTCTTCAGAAATTTCTTAAATTTTCACTACCTCTTGGGATTATTCATGAACCTTTTGAACTCTCGGACATAGAGGCTTTCTTCGTCGTCTTCCAAAGATTCTTCAGCAAACTTTCTCTCCCTTGCGGCCTTCAATGTCAGCCCCTTCTTATTTATCTCCTTGGGATACTGGTGTGTTGATTACTATCAACCCGAAAAGGCAAGTATACCTATCAAATTGTAGTACCAAGGTCGTATTTAAACTCGGAGATGTCAATACTGCTACTCACGCTTCTACTATTATTCTACCGAAAGATTGTTGGGTCTTTAAGAATTTTAAAATTAAAACTAAAGATAATTTTTGAACCGAAAACTTATGATAAGCTAGTATTCGATTAATGATTCACCATGGAATGAGACGAGAAGGAAAAATATAGATTTAAATTTGCAAATTAACCTCGATCGTGACGGATCCGATATTAGGAAGTAATCTCGCTAGAGCATTAAATCCCCTAACTTATAGACGTTTTGACCGAAATCTCTTTACAAGTCAAAATGTCCTAAAGTCGCATTACCGAAGTGATCCGCACTATTGGATTTGACTCCAATCCGGAGGATTTACGTCATCCTATCTCTAGGGTTGCGATCAACTCCTTACTTCTTTGAATGATCTTTCAAATCAACGAGTCTCTCGACTACTATGAAATGAGATCAAATTGCCTACTACCGTATATCGGAAATACGGAGTCGACACGAGAAAAATCAAAGAAGGATCGAGAATAATTTTGACAAAAATAAAACTAAGAAGTAAAAGGAAATCTCATCTCATTTCATGGATCCTCATTATCGAACGCTAACAGAAAATTAGCTACGCATGGTTGAAAAAAAACAAAAATAAGATGAAGAAAATTCATTTTCATTAAACTAAACTAGTCCAAAAAACGATGACTAAAACTAGTCATCAAATTCCCCCATGCTTAGGCTTTTGCTATTCCAGAGCAAAAGTATAAGAAATATTTATAAGACATTTATAAAATTTTCAATTAAACTAAAAATTTATTTACACCAAAATCAAGCCAAAAATAAAATTTAGAGATTTATGAATTAAGTCCTAAATTATGGAATTAAAGTGAAAAGAGAGAAATATTTAGCCAAAAATTCTCTAATAAATTAAGTAGCACTCAAAATTTAGTAAATTGCAAACAAGGTTAGATTAAAATTATAAAAACCATAACTTAAAAGAAACTTAATCAAGAATGCAACCTACTACTTATGCTCTCCCAATATTTTAATTTAAAATCTAAGACAATAATATTGGATAAGGGGTTTGGGGAGGAAATCAACATGAAGAGGACTTTGATTGGAGGTGATCATCATTATTTTTTTCACACCCCACCAAAATTTTTAATTAAAATATATATGTAATACAAGAAAATGATAGACTAACATCCTATCATTTCCCACGACATATATGAACTTTTATTTCCTCTCTTCATCTGGCTTGCATATGTTTACCAGAAAATAAGGAACTAACATCTCCTTATTCTCATGACATATGATCTAACAATAAAAAGAAAAAGAAAGGAGTTAAACAAAATTTTAGAAAATAAACTAAAATATTAGAGAGCAACTTCTAGTATATTGAGATTTCCTACGAATCTAAAAGCATGAGGTAATAATAATTAGAATCCAAAATTGTTAAGCAAAATTACTACAAAATTGAAACTATTTAAAATAAAAGAAAATATTTGATAAATAAATTACTCTAAGCAAATTAAAACCATAAGAAAATTCTCAAAACTAAATAACTAAATATTAGATTTAACTAAACATGATGAAACAAAAGATTAGCAAATCAAAAATAGTAAAAATGCTTATAAACAAACTCAAACAAAATTTCTGAAAACAACAAAAAGACTAAGCAAGGGGTTTATTATATTTTTGGATCTTTCTAAAAATTTTCATTTTTTTTAAATTTTGAAATCTGATTTTTTGGAATTTTTGATTTTTTAAGGTTTTGCTTTTTCTAGCTTTTTTGGATTTTTGATAAAGCTAAAGTACTTAAAAAGAAACATTTTTTTTGAAAAACTTAAAAAGAAAAGAGATTTGTTTTTAGTTTTTTGGAAAAAAGAGAAATTAAAAAGAAAAGAAAAAGAGCGAAGCCCTCCCCCATGCTTGGATTTTTCATTGCCATCAATGAAAAACAAAAAAGAGAAAGAGAAGGAGAAGAGGGGGATAGAAAATGCAGTAAAGTAAATACTTAAAAAGAAAAACGACTTCCCTGGATTCGTAAGGTCGAATGCAGATGTCGCTCCCCCATGCTTAGGCTGGACACCGGCTCAGGCCTAAGGAAGAGAAAAAAAATGATTGAGGCAAACGAACCGCCGGAGGTTTTATTCCTGCAAAACACAAAATAGGCAAACAAAAAGAAAAATAAATAACAAAAAGGATAAGCAAGGGGTGCCTCCCAAGAGCGCTCTTTGTTTAACGTCGTCTGAGCCCAACGTTATTGGTTAACTAAATGGAAAATAAAATCGAAAGTGAAGAGGTAACTCCCTAAGTATGCGCTTAGGAGAGTACATCAAAAAAGAGAAAAATGGAAGAATCACACCGACATGGGGTGGAATCTTCAATGGAATGACACCCGAAAATGAACGAACGGAGTTATAGAAGAACTCTGCCATATGTAAAATGGGAAAGAATGGGTCGTCAAAAGAAGAAGAAGAAAAAGAAGAAGAAAGAGAAAGAGGAATAAAAGAAGTAGAAAAAGAAATTTCATCAACGGAAATTTCACAAGGAGAAGGAGGGACTTGTGAAATTTAGAGAGAAGGAGGGGTAAAAAGAATGAAAGAAGAATTATATAAAATAGAAGAAGAAGATTCTCTAAAAATAGAAAAATTTGGAACAGTTGAAATTTGAAGCGAAATGCAATCACAAACGTCTTCAGAAAAAGAAAGAGGATGATGAGACGCCTCGTCATCCTCAAAGGGTAAGAAGCACGTCGGAATATCCATAGGGGTGTCATCCAAAGGAGGAGGGAAACAATCCGGAATATCCGAATAGTTATCCTCCTCGAGAGGAAAAAGACAAGCTGGGATATCCGGTGACTCATTACACGATGAAATTGGAGGAGACGGAGAAGAAGACGAAGAAAATGAAGTGGCCTCACGAGAAAAATAATCGATAATGGTTTTTAAATACGAATTAATATTATCAAGAGAAGTTTGCAATTCAAAATACCCATTATCGAGTGAATTAAAATTTAGAGGCACGACGCTTTGCGGGGCAAAGTCATGCGGAAAATAATACTGGTCCCCACCTCCCAAGTAGGATAAAAATTGAAGGGTCAAATTGGCCACTTTGACCTGCTCCAGAAAAATTGAAATCAAAAAAGGGAGGGGTTCCCGAAAGACATTCAGAATAAAAGTGGTTGGGCGACCCGCAAAAATTACAAAAAGCGCCAAAATAAGACGATTCCATAAAAAAACTGTTACCAAAAAGAAAGAGAAAATTTAATTTGTTTTTTATTTTTGCAGAAGTAATAGGAAAAGCGTTTTCCTAATATTGACGAAAAAGCGTCCCCGACAACGGTGCCAAAAACTTGGTGTGTTGATTGCTATCAACCCGAAAAGGCAAGTGTACCTATCGAATTGTAGTACCAAGGTCGTATTTAAACTCGGGGTTGTCAAGTACTGCTACGCATGCTTCTACTATTATCCTACCGAAAGATTGTTGGGTCTTTGAGAATTTTAAAATTAAAACTAAAGATAATTTTTGAAACAAAAACTTATGATAAAAAGCTAGCATTCGATCAATGATTCACCATGGAATGAGACGAGAAGGAAAAATATAGATTTAAATTTGCAAATTAACCTCGACCGTGACGGATCCGATATTAGGAAGTAATCTCGCTAGAGCATTAAATCCCCTAACTTATAGACATTTTGACCGAAATCTCTTTACAAGTCAAAATGGCCTAAAGTCGCATTACCGAAGTGATCCGCACTATTGGATTTGACTCCAATCCGGAGGATTTACATCATCCTATCTCTAGGGTTGCGATCAACTCCTTCCTTCTTTGAGTGATCTTTCAAATCAACGAGTCTCTCGACTACTATGAAATGAGATGAAATTGCCTACTACCGTATACCGGAAATACGGAGTCGACACGAGAAAAATCAAAGAAGGATCGAGAATAATTTTGACAAAAATAAAACTAAGAAGTAAAAGGAAATCTCATCTCATTTCATGGATCCTCATGATCGAACGCTAACGAAAAATTAGCTACGCGTGGTTGAAAAGGAAACAAAAATAAGATGAAGAAAATTCATTTTCATTAATTAATAAAAAGGGAGTACACAATAATAAAGAGACAAGATTATACTAATAAAAAGATTACACTAACACGAAAATGGTTACACTAATAAAAACTTAACAACAACAAGTAATAAAAAGGAAAGAACTCTCTCTTGAACTAGTTATCTCTCTTGCTCTCCAAATTCCAACTCTTCAAAGCATGAGACATGGGTTCCTTTTATAGGAGAGGAGGAAGATTCTAGAAAGTGGGGGAAATGAAGGGGAGAAGGATGTGGCCGGCCATGCATGTTTGAGGAGGTGCATGAATGTCATTAATGGGGGAGAGAGAGGAGGCTACATGCATGCATTTTCATTTAGGAAAATAAAAAAGGACAAAATAAATAAAAGAGGGGGGATGGATGGGTTTAAATGAGAATGAGAGAAGGGGAAAGAGGGGTGAATGAGAAATAAATAAGAGAGAAGGGGTGAGTGGGGAGATGAATGAGGAATAAAGAAGATAGAGGGGAGTGGCTGGCCATGCATGAATGGAGTGGGCTGCATGGTTGAAGAGGGCCGAGCTGCATGCATCTTTGAAGTGGGATGCTTGCACTTGGAGTAGGGAGGAGGCCGGGCTACACCAAGGAGTTGCATGGGCTCAGGTTCATCATGGAGGAGGGCTGTATGGTTGAAGAGGGTCGGGCTGCACCAAGGAGCTGCATGGTGTGGATTAGCCGGCTGTACTTGAAGGAGACTTGGGCTGCACCATGTGGGCTGGGTGCAAGGGCTCGGGTTCACCATGAGGAGGGGCACGGGTTGCATCAGGTGGGCTGGTTGCATGGGCTATACTTGAAGAGGGACGGCCAACAAATGAATGCAGCACCTACAAACAAAAATAATAGAACCTAATGTTAGTTATGTTATATATCAACTAACTAAATCATTGATTAAACAACAGCAAACATAAAAAATATCATAAATAACAAAACATAAAAACTAAAATAATAAAAACATAACAAACATACAATACAACATAACAAAATATAATATTAAAACATATTATCAAAAAATAAGATATTAAAACATAGCATACATAAAATATATAAAAAATAATATTTAAACCGAGGAAAATTTAAACTAAACTAGTCCAAAAAATGATGACTAAAACTAGTCTTCAGATACTCCTTAGCTTGAATCTTTAATTCAATTTCATGTGTCTTTAAGTTTCCAATGAGGCTCTCTATCTCCAGGGTGCTAATATCATGTGATTCAGCAATCGCAGTCAAATTTGGGTTGAAGCGAGGAGGCAAATATCACAGGATCTTCCTCACCAGATCTCCATTTGAGTAGCTCTTCCTGGGGGATCTTGAGGCATTGACAATCTTGGTGAAGCATGTATGCATGTTGTCTACTTCCTCGTCGATCTCCATCCAGAATTTTTTATATTCAGATTCGAGTCAGAACAGCTTGGACACCTTCACCTGCGAGGTATCTTCGTGAGTAAGCTCAAGTAGATGTCATATATCATATGCAGTTTCACAGTTACAGATTCTATTAAATTTGGTTTTTTTCAATGTGCAAAATAAAGAGTTCATTGTTTTGGCATTGTTCGTACATCTAAGCTTGTCAGCGTCATCCCATTTATCGTGTGGTTTGACTAAGACGATATTTCCTGCAGTGGTGGTGAGTGCAGTGTATTTCATCTCGATCATGCCCCCACACGTCCATGCTTTGTGTTATCAAAAAGATTTTCATTCGTGTTCTCCAGTGACTGTAGTCACTCCCCGTGAATAGGGGGTCTACTCACACTATGTCCCTCAGGAAATGCGTGAACCGCGTTAGCCATCTTACTTCAGGCTTTTAAGCCTTTTTTGAAGTAACCTCCTCTGATACCACTTGTTTGATCTAGTGGCCAATCTTAGAGGGGGGTGAATAAGGCTCAACGACAATTACAAGAAATTCGAGATGAAAAACTAGTTCATGAAGCTACCGCGGGGCGTTAGGTAGATAACGCACGGTGGTATGTTACAGAACTTATTTTTAAGGGCAGATTTCTCCTTGAAAATATATGCACCTTTCAGAGAATTACAGGCTAACACACACAACGTTATATGCAGGAGAATAAGTAGAAAATGAATTTCATTCCAAAGTAAAATCAATAACTATTTTTAAAGATTACAAAACTTGATCTTCGTGACGCTGGAGATCGAAGGCGGTGAATGAAACTAACTTTTGGTTTTCTATACCGACCCGCTCCACGGACCGGTTGGCTCTCTCCCTTTCCCTCCAAGAAAGGTCTTCAAGCTAGCTCTTCACCCTCGCTAGTAGGTGTCTTAGAGCCCCGCTAGATCCCCCGATCTAGACATCCCTTCCCCGGGACAATTTCACATGGATTCCTTCTCGGATCTCGACGACTTTCACCGGTTGATTTTCCTCACCGCAATAATACAAAGAAGAGAAAAAAGTACACAAGAATATATAAAAAAATAAAGTTCAAATCTCACTCAAAATAAATCCTACGTTGAGCGATCCATGATTGGTGCTAGAAATATTTATGGGCTTACAACCGATCAACTCTTTGTAGTCTTTATAGTTCTTTGCTCGTCGGAGTCCTTCGTGCGCGAATGGGAGGGAGGCGGTCTATTTTTCCTTCGACGGAGACGACGGAATGGACCATAGAGAGGCGGCCGAACCCTAGGATTCGCAGATCTGAGTCTCTTTTCGTCTTAGTTAGGAACACAGAAAATAAGGTGCCTTTTTATATGCCTTTGAAAAAATAGGCTACCGCCTGACGGTAGGTTCACACGCTTGATGTTGACAGCTGTCCTCCAAATTTGGAAAATTATTCAAAATGAATATTTTCCTTTTTCCAATGCTAGCGCGGCGCAGTAGGTATTTAGCACCCGGCGGAAGTCCAGTCATCTCGATGCTTCCCTCTCGATGATCATTGAGTAGGCTAACGTGGCGCGGTATTAAGCTATCACCCGGCGGCTTTCCAGTTGTCTCGACGAATCATCCATTCTCGATGATCGTTGAGTATGCTACCGTGACACGGTATAAAGTAAGCGCCTGGCACCGTAATTTCCTGAGTGTCAGGCAAAATAATTCATGTTATCGCCCGGTGGTAACTACTAACGCACGGTGGTAAGTGCCATAGGAGAGCTTCTTGCATCGCCTAAACCTATAAACCTGCACACTCTACCAAACACAAGATGTGATCAAATACAACATGGGAGTTGATATTATCAAACTGAGGATATGTGAATCGTCGGCTCCAATAATGTTACCAAAGGGGTAAATTTTTTGCATGAAAAGATCTCTCTGGCCAAGAACTCCCTGACTACAGCTATGTCTGAATAAGTCATAAAGGGAGAGAGAGCAATGACCAAAGAAAATACTGAAAATGTTGTTTGGGTCACCAATGTCATCAGGGTATCATTGGAACTAAAACAATATACATATAACAATGTTCTTGTTCCTCCTCTAGAAAAATAGACTGATGGTGATCAGTTGGCTAAACTCTCTATATTGTTATTCCTACCTTCAGCCCCATTACTGAACAAATATCAAGGGACAAAGACAATTCTACTGCTGAAGAGGATGAAGAGATCGGGCAAAGTAAAAAGAGACACAGATAAGAGATGGAAACCAGGCCTGACTTTGAAAGATGGAGTCCTCAATCAAGGACTATCATTTTCTCTGCTTTGGATCAAATCAAAGAAAACAAAACAAAAAGAGGAAAGCTATATAGCTCCCTAGAATGGGCCTAGCTGAAAAGAAATGAAGAGGTGAGAAGAAAGTTCAGAAGGGATAAGAGGATAGGTGCAGTGCCTTCAAATGCTCCAGAGCCAAGCAAGTACTTTTCAAAGCCTTACAACTACATTGAAAGGCAAAGGAAGAAGCAAATTGAAGCTGATGAGTAGGCTACCAAGAAACCGAGCAAGGGCAAAGTCATCACGGAACTAGAAACTTGAAATGTTTTATATATTAGTTTCCTTAGGGCTCTAGGAATATAAACTTACTATGAGCACATATTTTGTTTATAATTATCACTTTATTTGTTAATCATATTTAAATTATGTGTTATTTATTGCTCTTGTTTGCTGAGAAGCTTATCTCGTTCATGTGGCAGTGTATATCATTGTCTAGGGTTCTGACTTCTTCAAATAAGGGAGATTGTTGGGTCCATTGATTATAATGTCCAAGATTTGAAGAAAGCTCACAGGTCAATGATATACACATGATTGTATCTAATCTTTGTTCAAAGTTCATAATATGCATGTTGTCTACTATTCATTGATTAGACAGGTTGTCAGGATCACTTTGTTAGTTAGACTCAAGGCAGGATGCTGGAAAGCTGAAATCAGGATAAGTCCCGAAGCATTGAATGAATACACTTCACTTAGTGCCAAAGGTCTAAAGGCTTTTATATAAGTTCAAGCAATCATACCCTCAGTATTTTTGGACTTAAATCTGGCTAAGTCCAGAAGCATTGAGTGAAGGCAGTTCACTCAACGCCTACTCAAAAGGAAATCTGCCTAAGTACAGAAGCGTTGAGTGAAGAAGGGTCACTCAACGCCTCATCACGAACTCAGTAGAAGTACATAATCATTGAGTGTTGAAGGTTCACTCAACGCCTTCAGTCAGGAGAAATCTACCAAGTCCAAAAGCGTTGAGTGATGATGGCTCACTCGACGCTTTATCAGTTAAGTTGTCTAAGTCAGATGCGTTGAGTGATGGAGGTTCACTCAACGCCTCTGGGTACAAAATTTCTACCAAGTGTTTTTGCGCTGAGTCACTAGGCTACAATCAACGCCTGTGCAGATTGACTGAAAACTGCTAAGTCCATAAGCAATATCATGCTGGCATCATCCATAATTCAATTATTGTGGGACTTGTGCGCTAGGAGACAAATGGAATCGATTGCCTTCTGTACAGTAATTAAAGTTAAAGGTACTTTACATTTTCCCATTTTGGTTGGCCCATACAGAGAAAAGAGTCATTGGTCGATAGGAGATAGAAAGGGACTTTTTACATAGAAACAAAAAAATTCTAAACAGTCATCTTCTCCATACAGTTAGAAAAATCCATTACAATCAGATTTACAGAAGTTCTCTGGAACATAGAAAGAAGCTTGCTGATTTACGTGATCAATAACTGAAAACATTTAGGTCTTCTACTGCAAAAATAGAAAACATTTCTTTGTAAGAGGAGAAGAAGCAGGGCATTCAAAAGCTGATGTTCATCTTCAAGGTTACTGCTTACAATATTATTACATCAAAATCTTGAAGATACAGAGCTCTACATCAGTTCTTCTCAGCACAAGCCAAACTACTCTGAAGATCTAAAGTCTTGTTGTTGTGAAGAGTTTGGACTGGGTTTTCTCAGTTCAGAAAGGTGACTCTGAGAATTATTTCCCTGGAGTCATTCATCATCAAACCTTAACTCATTTTGTAAGATCATCTGTTGATCTGAGTTGTAAGCCTAAGTTATAAAGGCTGTAGTAGGAGCTGAGTCTCTGAGTTGTAGGATCCTGTTTAGGATCTGAGGTAGGGCTTGTGCCTGAGGTAGGATCTTTGTATAGATCTGAGGTAGGAGATTGATATCTCAGAGTGTAGGGTTGTCTAGCTTGAGGTAGGAGTTTTTATACTCTAAGAAGTAGGAGTGAGTTTCACTCTGAGGTGTAGGATCCCGTGGGATCTTAGGTGTAAGCTCAAGGAGATGAAATAAAGGAGGAGTTAGCTGAATCTAGCTCACTGCTAGATAGGTGGAGGGGAAAGTGGATGTACCCTAGATAGAGGAACTACAATAAATTTTGATGTTGTGTTGTGTCTCTTGAAAGCTAACAATAAAATCTAACATATAACTCAACCAAAGTTAAAAGAGTTCAAAAAAACTTGAAAACCTATTCACCCCCCCCCTAGGTGTGTAGCTACTCTTGAACAAAGATTTTCAGAATCATATGAGTGTTTGTGTGTGGATAGAAATGAGATTTGTCCTTGAAAGTCTTTATTTCAAGGTAGCTTACAACCTAAAGGGTGGTGAATAGGTTGTATAATTAATTCTGTTAGATTTTAATTTTAACTTTCTTTGTACTTAGTGTGTTGGCAGAAATTTGATTTGAAGTACCTGCACAAAGAAAATAACACAGAAAAGAACACATAGATTTATAGTGGTTCCCCAAATTTGGGTACATCCACTCTCCTCCCATCTTGCCATCTTCCTGTTAGTCAAGGCCCATCTCCAAAGCACTGCTCCAAAGATCTTACACCTCAGATCTCTCAAGATCTCTCAGTCTCCTCCAAGACCTACAACTCAGCTACTAGGGTCTACAACTCAGTGATTAGCAGATCACCTACCTCAGGCCAAAGGCCCTACACTCAAGCTGGGAGGACATCCCTACCTCAGATCCACTAGGGATCCTACCTCAGACCCAAAGGTCCTACACTCAGAGAGTATTCCTCTCCTACAGCTCATTGATCAGTTGACCACCTACCTCAGACTTAAAACCAAGTCCTACAGCTCAGATCCAATTGGATCCTTCAACTTAGAGAGCTTCACTCTCCTACAACTCAGGTAATATTACCCTATCTCAGGCTTAGAAAGCCCTACAACTCAGATCCAGTTGAATCCTACAGGAATATAATAGATTTATATCTATCACAGAGAAATTTCTCTGTGACAGCCCCTTGAGCTGAGTTATCTCAGCTCAATCTTTCTTCATAGCTATAAGGTTCTTGAGCTAGAAGTAACTAGCAGTAAACTGCTTCACTTTCTCTTCCTTTACAGGACAGAGTCACCAACTTTATTCTTTCTTCTTTTCAGCTACAAAAGTGGATCTTCAGTTTTGATCTTCCTGATCTAAGCGGCAACTTTTCTGCAGAAACTTCTTCCTAGTTTCTGCTTCTCCCTCAGAAGGAAGACCTTCTGAACTTGCTGATGCAGGTGAGGATAGCACCAACTAACTTGTCATCTTTTCCTCAGAGGTTATTCTCTATTCTTGTTGATGTCGATGAAGATGACACACAGCTAACTGAACTTTCTGGTTCTTGCAGCAATGGCGATGAAGATGAAGTCAAGCCACAACTTTTCAAATTGATAAAACCCCAAAAGTTATTGTCGTCATGCCCACACTTTTTATTTTGTAGTTCGCCAATCAACAGCTCTTAGAAATCAGTGGGGCCCACTTGCAGCATCCAGCTGCACCTTCAAAGAAGATGTATAGTAGCTTCATGGCAAGGTTTGTTGTGTTCTGTAGCTTTTTCGTACTTGATTTGAATTTAGCTGACTTTGTCGAGTTTGGAGATTTTGCTGATGTCAGCACCTGTGGACTTAGCCAAAATCTAGCATCAGTAGTATAGGCATTGAGTGAATAAGCTTCACTCAACGTTAAGGTATTTAGACAATTGTTTTCTATCTAGGAGTTGACAGTGTTGAGTGAGTAAGCCTCACTCAACGCTTTTTGCCTTAACCAATTATATAGCCTTTTGTGCACGCCTGGCGTTGAGAGTGTTGAGTGAGCACACCTCACTCAATTCCTTGTGTCTTAGCCATGCATTCTGGTATTTAGGTGTTGAGAGCGTTGAGTGAGCATGCCTCACTCAATGCTTTCTGTCTTAGCCAATTTTCTGCTTCCTCAACATCTTAAGCGTTGAGAGCATTGAGTGACCACGCCTCACTCAACGCCTTTTGATTTAGTCAAATTTTCTGAGTCATGGCATTGAGAGCGTTGAGTGAGAATACCTCACTCAATGCTTTTTTCCTTAGCCAAATTTTTCTACCCCTTGGCGTTGAGTGAGTAAGCTTCACTCAACGCATTTGGACTTAGCCAAATATCTGCACAGCTTTTTATGGCTTTGACTAACAGGGAAATACTAAATAAATATAGAGTATGGCATTGAGTGAGTGATACTCACTCAATGACTATAGACTTAATCATTTTTCTGCCCATTTCCTCTTAGGCTTTTACTACATAAGCTTGTCTCACAGCATTTTGATGTATGGCGTTGAGTGAGTTAACTTCACTCAACGCTTGTGGACTTAGCCACTTTCTCAGCTGGCCACTCTGAAAGTGAGGGATAGATCTACTTTACACTAGAGGGGGTGAATAGTGTATATTAAAAACTTTGATTTTATTTAAACTAAGAGTTGTTTAGAAAATAGGTGATATATATATATATATTGATAAATAAAATCCACAACACAAAAATAAAAAGAAAATCAAACACAGACGACACAAGGAATTTTATAGTAGTTCCCCAATAAATCTGGGTACGTCTACTCTTCTACCACCCTGGTAGGAATCCACTACTGTCTTTTGATCAGGTGCTCTGCCACAAGAAGATCTATTTTCTAAGGTAGATCTTGCAACCCTTTGAGCTTTTGATCAGGTGCCCAAAAACCAAGCTAAGTCTTTTGATCAGGTGACTTATGAACCAGGAGGTTAACTTTTGAAGGGACTTATAACCCTGTACACAGTTTAAGAAATAAACTATAAGAAGTTGATGTTGTCTTCTCTGTCAACTATCTTTGAGAAGACTTTAGTGGATGATGTTGAATCAAAAAAGCTCCCCCTGATTTGAGTAGAGATTTGTGATCAAGAGAGGATGCTTTTCTTCTGGGTGTAGGCGTTCTTGAGTGTTGTTCCTCCGGAAGATCTTTGAGACAGATATGAAATTAGTTGCCTCTTGGAGAGTTTGAAGCGGAATGAATGTCTCTTTGTGTCTATAAGTTAGTCTTTTATATATGTGTCTAACCCCTTGAAGCTGCAATAATCTGAATATATATTGTCTGAGGAGAATTCAAACATTTGAATTAAAACCATTCCTTGAAACGACTGAAGAGTTCTTGAGATTTGTAACTGTCCTGGAGTTAATTAGAATAATAACTCTGTGAAAATCCATATTTAATGGTGCCAGAAAACGGCTATATTTATTAAAAATATTTAGCATTAAATAACGGAGTGTAACTGACTGAAATTAAGCCATTTAAAATCATTCTGCCTTCAGTAAATAACACTGCCTGAACATTGCAAAGTATTAGTCGAACTAAGCCTGGAGATCATCGAACAGAGCCTAGAGTTCGTCGAGCTAAGCCTGGAGTTCGTCGAGCTGAGCCTTTGAGTTGAGATCAGAGTTTGTAGAATGGAGCTCAGCATTCGTCGAGCTAAACTCAGAGTTAGGAATCTGAGTTCGTCGAACTGGCCTCGCCGCTCGTCGAACTGAGCTCAGCTTTCGTCAAACAGAATTCTACATTCGTCGATCTGTACTTCTCTAGAATTCTTCTGAAGGAGCAACCATAGAAATAAACATATGACCCTAGACTATACATATTTGGTCAAACTAATCATCTGAAACAAGTGATAGTGATCCTAGCCCAAATCAGTAATAGGGTTCCAACAAACTCCCCCTATTTGGGTGAGGATACTATCAAAAATAGAAAAACTCAAAGAAAAAATAATCTGACAGAATTATAAAATTTTCATCAGATATAAAGAAAGTGCTTTGAGAGTATAAAAAACAATAAAAGAGTTTAAAACTTATAACAAGATTAAGAATGTTTCTGAGGAGCTGCTGATGGAGAATCTAAAGATGATTTGGTGAAAATCAGCTTTCTGTTTGGATCTTCAGATTCCCTTATACTCATTGTCAGGCCTTGAGAACCAATAATCTTCAGAGAGGTGGTTCTGGGAACTACTGCCTCTGGATGCCGATTCATGTACTCATCAACATTGAATAAACTTTTTTCTGATATCTTTCTAATTCCTGCTGCCTGTAGAAGGACATGGTAGTGAATTGAGAAGAGTCCTTGACTTCTGACTTGGCTTTCCTTATCTGAGCAAGAGCAACTTGCTCATTAAATCTTAGCATTCTAAAAATTGGATCCAACTCTGGATCATATATAGGAGAGGGTGGCCTCTCTTGGCAAGATTGTTGTTGACTGCTACTTTGATTTGTATGTTGTTGTTGGATACTGTGAGAATCAAACCTGGCAGGTCTATCCTATCTGCCCTGAGAAGATCTTGAATGATGATGAGATGAAGGCTTTTGAGAAGAGGAAACACCTCCTGCCGACCCTGCTACTGGAGGAGGAGGAGGAGGTCATCTCCAAGACTTTAGTGGGGAAGAAGATCTTCTCATCTTATTCCTATTTTTCAGCCCATTCTAGTAATACCTCATCCAGTGTGGAAGATCTAGAGTTAGTGTAATTCTATGTAGAATGTAGTATGGAACATCTGCAGTTGAGGAAGGTGGAGGAGAAACCTTAACTGGAGCCTTTTTCTTTAATTTTCTTTTCTTAGACCAAGAATCTTCTGAATCATCATATTCTGAGTTAATATCAGACTACTATTCAGGCTAATCATATAAATCATCTATCTGTCTATATAAATTAGTATTATCATCAACCTGAACCTCTGGTTATGTATGTACATCATCTGTATCAACTTGTGTATATACACTATCATCTTCTTTTTCCATATCTTCATTAAGAAGATCATCAAGATTTGGCATTGGAGTTTCGTACCATGCAAAGTAGGAGGGGAACAAACTTGTTCTATAATATCCATTATATTATCAACTACTACTGCAATCTCAAAAAATGGAGAATAACTAGTAGAAACAATTCGTAAACTATATCTAATCTCTTTTAAAACGGAAGCATCAATGGGAGCAGAATAGCAAACTACTACTCTTGAGAGATCTTCTTCATAAACTGGTAAAGCAGGAAGATAACTAGGAAGAAAATCAAATACTGAAAATAGAGAATAAAAAATGATTGTGGGATGGATAAACACATCACCAACAGTAACAACTTCTAGTTCTGCTACTTTTGCTTCTTCAACTTAACTGATTATTTTTGTCTGAATAACATCAAATACTACTACTACTGCTCTGGCTGAGACTGCTTCTGCAACTGGAACTTCTTCATGAAGCATCTCTCCATGCCTAGATCTAGGGAGACCTAAATCTAGGCCCCCAGAATAAGGGACAGTTTGGGAAGATGTTAGCTTGGATGAAAGATCTGAGATAGAAGCAACAAGAGGAGTCAAGGCTTTATCTATAAGCTTCCTAAGAGTGTGAGTAATGAATTCAAGGAGATTTGAAGCAATGGATGAGAAATCTAAATACCTATACTCAGAAGGATTCTGAGCAGATGCAGAGGATGGATTGGAAGTACATGGAATGGAAGTAGAAGGAGCAGAGTTGTTTGCACGGTTTGGACAAAGGAAAGATGACTGTGGGACAGATTAAAGATTAATGATAGGGGGAATGACATCAGGAACTATTTCTTCCTGGATTGGGTAGTGAGATGGAGATGATTGTTGTGGATATAATTGATGTGGAGATGAATCAAACAGAGAGAAGTGAAGAGTAGATGAAAGTAATGGAGATATAGGTGGTGACAGATGAATTGAGAATTTGTATAGAATAAAGTTGATGGAATTTCTTCAGAGAGATTAGGTGGTAGTGGTGACTTAGGAACTGGGGAATCATCATGTGGAGTTGATGATGGAACTTGTTCAGGCAAAGTTGTTTCTAGAGTAGATGGTGTAGAAGGTCTAGGTAAGTGATGTGGAGATGGTGGAGGAGAAGAAACATGACGAGCAGGGACCTCTTCTGGGATTGAGAGAGTGGTTGTAACAGCCCTTGTGTTTTTAGAAGTAATCCTAGAGGAGGTAGCCTTGGATGGCTTAGGGATCACCCTCTCCCATCTTCCCAAGAGAGCCAAGGTTAGCCTCTTAGATGAATTGATAAAAATGGTCCGAGAGACCAAACGTTCTGGACACTTTGCTTGTAAGAAAATGCCTAGAATCCTGCCATAAACTCCAGATTTACTGGAGATCTTCTTCTTAATAGAGTCAAAAAGAATTGTTCCCCAATTAACAGATTTCTGATTAACCATGGCACACATCAAAAGGAATTGATGTTTGGTTACGTAGTCATGGGCCGAATGCTTGCCCAATAAAACTTTACCAACAACATCGGCTAAGAATTTATATTCAATTGAAAAATTCTTTTTCAGAAGGTGATTAGGGTTTCCCTGGGAATGACCCAATCGATCTAGCATTTCATCAAATTCAGTACTAGATATCTCTATATCATCTTCACCATTAACAAAATTGAAAACTTCAGATAAAATTTCTGGTGTTAGTGGAACCTGATTGCTAGAGATAGAACCAATAATGGTTGGCGAATCCTGAAACTTGGTTGTATGGATCCACTCTTTGATTTCTGCCACTAGTAGTTTGATCCTGGTTATCATAAACTGTCGCAGATTCTGAGTCTCAAAAAGTTTCAGAATATCTTGGAAAACTTGATCTGAGTGGTGGAAAGAGTCCATTCGATGTTGTATGCGGCATTAAATTTCATCGCAGAAAGAGTCGCTCGAGAAATCTCCTTTGTCCTGCAAAATAGAGAGATCAAGTGCAAGGGAAAAGGGAAATGTGTGGGATAAAGTTCGATGAAAACCTAATTATAAGTTTTCGGAAGTTGAAAAGGAGAACTCTTTCTGACGAAAAGCAAAACATCGAACTCTGTTCTATGATAAACTCTCAAAAGAAATACATTTCGTCGATCTTCGTTCGACGAAAGTTTTACGAAAGGAGTACATTTCGTCGAGCTCCGTTCGACAAAAAGTACTAGAAACTAATTCCGTCGAAAGTTTCTCAAAGAAAGTTCGTCGATCTCCATTCGACGAACGATTCACAAAAAGTTCACAGTTCGTCTATCTCCGTTCGACGAAAGGTGTCCAATTCGTCGATCTCAGAACAAAAATCAAATTAATGATTCTCCATTTATCATTCCTAACTGATTTAAGAAGAATATATGTTTCTTTTCATCTAAAGGTTTAGTAAAAATATCAGCTCTTTGAAAATCAGTAGAAATAAAAACAAGATTAAATTTATTTTTGTCTACATTAACTCTTAGAAAATGATGTCATATTACCATATGCCTTGCCTACTTTGAAGGAATGGATTCTATGCAATTGATATTGCACTTGTATTACCACAAAATATGGTTGAATTATTTAAGTTATAACCATAATCTAGCATTTAGTTTTGAATACACAAAATCTGTGAACAACAGCTACCTGCTGCAATATATTCAACCTCAGCAGTTGAAGTAGACACAGATTTTTGTTTCTTACAAAACCATGATACAAGCCTATTACCAAGGAACTGACAAGTTCCTGATGTGCTTTTTCTTTCAACCCTGCATCCAACATAGTCAGTATCTGAGAATCCAGTTAACTCAAATCCTGACTCAATAGGATACCAGAGTCCTAGATTAGGGCAACACTTTATATATCTTAAAATTCTCTTTACTAAAATAAGATGTGATTCCTTAGGGTTAACTTGGAACCGGGCATAAATATAAGTTGTAAATATAATGTCATGTCTACTTGTTGTTAAATAAAATAAAGACCCAATAATAGTCCTATATGTTTTCTGATCAACAGGTTTTTCATGTTCATCAGTATCAACAACAGCATTAGTAGGCATAGGTGTTTTCATAGAAGAGGCATCTGACATCCCAAATCTTTTAATAAACTCTTTAGTATATTTAGACTGAGATATGAAAATGTCATCAGATGTTTGCTTCACTTGTAAACTAAGGAAGTAGGATAGTTCACCCATGCTACTCATTTCAAACTTTGAATGCATTAGGTCAAAGAACCGTTTTCATAGTTTGAAATCAATAGAGCCAAAAATTATACCGTCAATATATATTTGAACAAGTAAAATTTTGGTTTTATGATTTCTGAAAATAAAGTTTTATCTACCATGCCTCTACTAAATTTATTTTCTAAAAGAAAAACTAGCAAGGGTCTCATACCAAGCTCTTGGAGCTTGTTTAAGACCATAAAGTGTTTTGTTAAGTTTAGAAACATATGAAGAGTGAGTTGGAGTGATAAAACCTGGTGGTTTACATAAACTTCCTCTTTGGGCTCTCCATTTAGAAAATCACTCTTCACATCCATCTGATATACTTTGAATTTCTTGAATGCTGCAAATGCAAGAAATATTCTTATAGCCTCTAATCTTGCAGCAGGAGCAAAAGTCTGATCATAATCTATGCCTACCTCATGTGAGTATCTTTGAGCTACCAATCTAGCTTTATTTCTTACAATAACTCCTTGAGCATCCAACTTATTTCTAAAGACCCATTTGGTTCCAATGACTGGATAGTCTTTGGGTCTTGGAACCAAGTCCCAAACTCTACATCTCTCAAACTGATTGAGTTCCTCTTTCATAGTAATGATCCAGTGGAGATCTTGTTCTGCATCTTTGATGGATTGAGGTTCAATCCGAGAAATAAAAAAACATGCATCTGATCTTGATTCAATTGATGCTTTATTTGAACACCAGCTGATATGTCTCCAATCACTTGAGATTTAGGGTGATCTCTAAGTGTGACAAAGTCAACAGGTGGAGTTGGTTCTTCAACTGTTTGTAGTGCTAATTCCTCTGGTGGAATTTCATTAGCCATAATATTCTCAGCATAGATTTTTGAATATTCTTCATCACTAACATCATCAGCACTCTGTTGAGAAGGATATAATATATCCTCTTGTGTTAGGATTAATTCATTTAGTTTCTCACACAGATTTGGTACCTGAAAAGAATCTTTGGTAGAAGTGTTCTTCTCCTTGTAAAATATGTTAGTTTCATCAAAAGAGACATGTACAGATTATTTTATCTTAAGGGTAGATTTATTAAAGATCCTATAAGCCTTGCTGACTTAAGAATATCCAAGAAATATTCCTTCTGCAGCTTTAGCTTCAAATTTTCTTAGGTGTTTCTTATCATTATTGTGAATATAACATTTACAACAAAAAACTTTAAAATAACTAACTTTAGGTTTCTTATTTTTAAGTAACTCATAGGGAGTCTTACCATTTAGTTTATGAATTAGACTTCTATTAAGAACATAGTTTGTTGTGCTTACTGCCTCTGTCCAAAAGATAGGGGTAAATAAGCAACTGGAAGTAATGTTACAGCAGATTCAATTAGGGTTCTATTTTTCCTTTTAGCTATCACATTTTATTGAGGAGTTCTAGTAGCAGAAAAATAATGTCTGATACCTTCTTTCTCACAGAATTCTTTCATCGGAAGAGATTCAAACTCAGTGTTACGATCACTTCTGATCATTGTAATCTGAGTAGAGTACTCAATCATGATGTTCCTAAGAAAGTTTGTAAGAACTTTAAAGTTATCTGACTTCTTTCTAAGAAAGAACACCTAAGTGAATCTAGAGAAATAATCTACAATAACTAAAGTATATGACTTTCCTCCCAAACTTTGTACTGTAATAGGTCCAAAAAGGTCCATATGTAGCAAATACAAAATTCTGGGTGAATCACTTTTAGAAATGATTTAAAACTTTTTTTCATTTGCTTAGCTAACTGACAAGCCCTGCAAACTCCTTTCTTATAAGAACCAGAAGGCAGTCCTCTGACAAGGTTGTCCTTAGATAATTTAGCTATAGTTTTAAGGTTTATACATTCTAATCTCTTATGTCATAGTTCATTTGTTTTACTAATCTGACTAAACAGGAAAATTTCAGAATTAGCAGAGTTGAAATTAACTAGATATATATTACCCTATCTAACCCTAGTTAAAATAACTTTGTTAGTATTAGATGTAATAGAACATAAAGATTTGTTAAAAGATACCTGATAACCTTCATCACATAATTGACAAATGAAAATAAGGTTATGCTTGAGACCTTTCACATAAGCTACCTTTCTGAAGGTAACTGCTCCAACCTTGACATTACCATAGTCTTCTGTCTGTCTACAGTTGGAGTCTCCAAAGATGACTTTAGGACCAAGCTTTGCTCTAAAATCTTTTAAATTAGTCTTTCTTCATGTCATATATTTTGAACATCCACTATCCAGATACCATTGTTCCTCTGTGGTAGGATAGTTCTTTTCCTGCATTAACACAAATTAGTATTTTTGACCCAGGTTACCTTGGGCCCTAGTTTTCTTTCATAATAATAATTATAAATATAAGAACATTCAGGTTGATCTTTATAACCAAGTGGATGATATCCCCTAGGAGGGATGATCCACAGAGTAAAAAGATTTATAAATTCTTGTGTTTGATTAAAATTTTTGTTTTGAAAATTTGGGTTCGACGAATTATATTGAGTTCGTCGAGCTGAGTTCAACGAATTGAAGTGAGTTTGTCTAGCTCCATTCACAGAAAAATAATGTTCATTTTCTATGTTCTACGTTCGTTGATCGCAGTTCGACGAATCATATTGATTTCGTCGAGCACCATTTCTTGTATTCATAGTTCGTCGAGCTCTATTCGACGAATAATATTTATTTTGTCGATCTCGGTTCGACAAATGTTTTTGAGCATAGGTTTTATGAAAATTTTTATTTTGATTTGGTTTTTGTAAGACTTCTGTAACTTTATATGAATCTTCTAACTTTTCTTTTCCTTTAGCTGAGGTCAATTTAATAGGTGTAGACAAAATATTTTTCTGAAGTAGGAGAGGTTGACTAGATGAAGCTCTCAAGCTAAGTTTACCATTTAGTCTGGCATTGACTGTGCTTGTGATATCCATCAGTTTGATACTTCTCCCATTAAGGGATTCTGCAAACTTTTTGCCCTCAAATAATTTGTTTTCTAATGAAACTACTTGTTCCTTAAGAATTTCCAAATCTTCTTTAAGTTTTACGTTTTCTGAAGATAGATTGTTAAATTCTGTTAACTTATCTCTGAGAAGTTTTATTTCCTTCTCAAATTTTATCAAATCATTACATAGCAATTTAAAATCTACTTTAAATTGATCTAATGTAAAGTCAAAGGTTGAGATTACCTGATTCTCTTCTAATTTAGATTCAGAATCTGAATTGCTGCATAATGCATTGATTGTCATCAAGCATACTTCTTTAGTTTTTGCTTCTTCTTCATCTTCACTTATACTTGATGAAGATTCAGTTTCTGTATCACTACAAGTTTCAGCTACAAAGCCTCTCTCCTTCTTTTTGTATTTACTGGAGGAGGGTTTGTTAGAGTGCTTATTATAGTCTTTATCCTTCTTCTTATCCTTCTTTTGATTTTCAAGATACTCTGGAAGAATGTGTTTTATCTTACTGTGGTTTGTCTTGGTTCCTGGAAGATCTTCTTCTGAAGTCTTTTCTGGCCATCTTATAGAATCTTTTAGCCAAAAGAGCTATAAAATCTTGATTCTCTGGAAGGACTTCTGCTTCTTCTATTGCTTGGAAAGCTATGCTCTTCTCCTTCTTTACTAAAGGTGAAGTCCTTTGTTCAGCTTCCCTTGTTTTGATGAGCTGCTCATAAGATTTTAGCTTGCCCAACAAAGTCTCAGTAGAAATCTCATTAACACTTTTGGCTTCTCTAATTGGCCAGATTCTTGAATCCCATGTGTTAGGGAAACACATGAGATTCTTATCATTGACTTCTATCAAGGTAATGTCCTTCTCTAAGGTTTTCAGCTCACTGATTATGAGACTGAGTCTTGTGTACACTTCTGCAACTGACGCACTTTCTCCCTTTTTGAAATTATCATATTGAGAAATCAAATGGGATCTTCTGTCTTTTCTTTCATCAGCTGTTCCAGCAACCATGGCAGTGGAGAGTCCCAGATGTCTTTTACTGAGGTACATTCAGCAACTTTCTAGAAAATATCATCTGACATTGTTTGGGCTAATATATTCACAGCCTTGACATCAGCAATTGTTCCTTTCTCTGGGCTTCTATCCATTCTGGTGGTGGCACTGTACTATTGCTTGTTGTTGCAAGTGGTAGAGGTGGACCTGTCAAAATAGAGTTGTAGATGTCTTCATCAATAGAATTCATATAAAGTCTAATCTCTACTTTCCATAATGCAAACTTATTAAGATTGCATATAGGAAGTCTAGTGCTTGCGTACTCTTTATTTTATGCCATGATAAAATCAAAACTCTAGGTACAATAAGATCTATCATGATCTTGTTGGTGCAGGTGTTAGCCTGTAAAACAACCAATCTGCCTTTGATACCAATTGAAAGTGAGGGATAGATCTACTTTACACTAAAGGGGGTGAGTAGTGTATATTAAAAACATTGATTTTATTTAAACTAAGAGTTGTTTAGAAAATAGGTGATATATATAAATATATATATATATATATATATATGATAAATAAAATCCACAGTACAAGAATAAAAAGGAAATTAAACACAGATGACACAAGGAATTTTATAGTAGTTCCCCAATAAATCTTGGTACGTCTACTCTTCTACCACCCTGGTAGGAATCCACTATAGGTTTTTGATCAGTTGTCATACCACCAGAAGATCTATTTTCTAAGGGAGATCTTGCAACCCTTTGAGCTTTTGATCAGGTGCCCAAAAACCAAGGTAAGTCTTTTGATCAGGTGACTTATGAACCAAGAGGTTAACTTTTGAAGGGAGTTATAACCATATACACAGTTTAAGAAATAAACTATAAGAAGTTGATGTTGTCTTCTCTGTCAACAATCTCTGAGAAGACTTTAGTGGATGATGTTGAAGCAAAAAACTCCCTCTGATTTGAGTAGAGATTTATGATCAGGAGAGGATGCTTTTCTTCAGGGTATAGGCCTTCTTGATTGTTGTTCCTCCCTAGAAGATCTTTGAGACAGATATGAAATTGGTTGTCTCTTCGAGAGTTTGAAGCAGAATGAATGTCTCTTTGTGTCTCTAAGTCAGTCTTGTATATGTGTGTCTAACCCCTTGAAGCAGCAATAATCTGAATATATATTGTCTGAGGAGAATATGAACATTTGAATTAAAACCATTCCTTTAAATGTCTAAAGAGTCCTTGAGATTTATAACTGTCCTGGAGTTAATTAGAATAATAACTCTGTGAAAATCCAAATTTAATGCGGCTAGAAAATGACTATATTCATTAAGAATATTTAGCATTAAATATCAGAGTGTAACTGACTGAAATTAAGCCATTTAAAATCATTCTGCCTTCAGTAAATAACAATGTTTGAACACTGCAAAGTATTACTCAAACTGAGCCTGGATATCGTCGAATAGAGCCTGGCGTTTGTCGAGCTGTGCTTGGAGTTCGTCGAGCTGAGCCTTTGAGTTGAGATCAGAGTTTGTCGAACAGATCTCAGCGTTTGTCGAGCAATACTCAGAGTTAGGAATTTGAGTTCGTCGAACTGAGCTCGCTGTTCGTCGAACTGAGCTCAGCTTTCGTCGAACAGAATTTTGTGTTCGTCGATCTGCACTTCTCTGGAATTCTTCTAAAGGAGCAACCCTGGAAATAAACCTATGACCCTAGACTATACATATTGGGTCAAACTAATCATCCTAGACAAGTGATAGTGATCCTAGCCCAAATTAGTAATAGGGTTGCAACACACTCCTTTGGCTTTGGCTGTATAGGCTCTACTCAGTGTTATAAGTCATACTTGGACAGTATTCTGTCTTTCCACAACATAGGTAACTATTTACCTGACCTAGCCACTTAGGCTACCTATCCTATAAATGTTGTTAGGACATCCAACATGTATGAACACAGGCATGCATCAACTACAACTTTATATATATCATTGACAAGATTTACTTCACTCAAATCTATGACATTGAGGGCAATGGACCTAACAATCTCCCCCTATTTGAGGAAGTCAAAACTCTTAAGCAAATGATTCAATAATGAGTCAATGACATACATAACACTATGCAGCAATAAGAATTTTAAAGACCTGTAACTGGTGAATGATTTATAGTTTCCATTTTTACCACTCCTCCTTGCCTGCAGGGTGAACTATACCTGCTCCCCCTGAATTATCGCAACCATTCTTAATTATAGTTACCACACCTCCCTGCCTGCTCATCTTTTCCTCCCCCTTTTTGACTTCAGCAAATAGCTAGCAGGGTTCTAAATTGCTGGAACAATATTGGACATGCTCCCCCTTAACTGATGCATCATCTTGAAGAGTCTTCATTTTTTTGAAAATTAATTCCATCTGCAAAATACAAAATAATTTGCAACTAAATGAGGAGCAACTGAAGCTATAGCAGGTTTAACATTCCCAACTCAAACTTGAAGGTGTTAAACTTTGCTTCATCTAGTGGTTTAGTGAAGATGTCAGCCTCTTGCTTGTCAGTTGGGACAAACTCAAGGTTGATATCTTCACATTCCACATGCTCCCTAATGAAATGATATCTGATTTCAATGTGCTTAGTCCTGCTGTGGGAGACAATATTCCTATCAATTGAAATGGCACTAGTAGAATTACAAAATAAGGATCTTCTACTTATCTAAAGGTTGTAGTCCTGGAGTTGATGTTGGATCCACAGCAACTGAGAATAATAGCTACCTGCTGAGATGTACTCTGACTCTGCAGTTGAAATAGCAATACTAGTTTGCTTCTTACTGCTCTAGGAAACTAATCTTTCACCCAGGAATTGACAGGTGCCAGAAGTGCTCTTCCTATCATCTTTGCAGCCTGCAAAGTCTGCATCTGAATAGCCAGTTAGTTCAAACTCCCCATTCCTAGGGTATCACAGGTCAAGATCTGGTCTGCCCTTAAGATACAGAATTCTCTTTGTAGTAGAGCATAAGATTCTTTAGGGCAAGCCTGATACTTAGCACAAACACATATAGTATATATGATGTCTGGCCTACTAGCAGTTAGGTAGAGAGTCGAACCAATTATCCCCTTATACAAAGTCTCATCAAAAGTCTTCCCTGCCTCATCTTTGCTTATAGGCATGCTTGATCCCATAGGAGTTCTCATGGTGGAGGAATTTTCCATACCAAATTTCTTTATTAACTCCCTTGTGAACTTACACTGGGATATGGACAAGCCATCATCAGTCTGTCTTACTTAGAGACCGAAGAAGAACTTAAGATCACTCATACTACTCATCTCAAACTTTCCCTGCATAAGTTTGCCAAAATTCCTGTAGAGGTTGTCATCAGTAGATCCAAAGATGATGTCATCTACATAGATCTGAATTAGGATGATCTTACCCTTAAATTCCCTCAGGAATAGGGTCTTGTCTATCTTCCCCCTTGAGAATTTTTTCTCAATGAGGACGCTAGGCAAAGTCTCATACCATGCTCTAGGGGCTTGCTTTAGTCCATATAAAGCTTTCTTAAGTCTATAAATAAAATCTGGTGTGTTAAGAACTACAAAACCTGGAGGGTTCTCAACAAAGACTTCCTCTTTTAAGTTATCATTTAGGAAGGCTGACTTCATATCCATCTGGTATACCTTAAATCCCTTGTGCGCAGCATATGCAAGGAACAATCTTATGGCCTGCAACCTTGCTACATGGGTAAAGATTTGATCAAAATCAATGCCTTATTCTTGCATGCACCCCTTAGCTACCAGTCTTGCTTTGTTCTTGATTATAATCTCATTTTCATCAAGTTTGTTTTTGTAGATCCACTTGACTCCAATGACATTATGTCCATGTGGTCTGGGAACCAGCTTCCAGACGTTGCATCTTTTGAACTGGTTCAGCTCCTCTTGCAAAGCCACTATCCAGAATTGATCTATATTGGCCTCTTCAAACTTCTTTTGATCCACTTATGATAGGAAGCTTGCATACATAGTTGTTATGCTTCTTGTCACTACTCTATGGCTTGGTTCACCAATGATTTGGTATGCTTGATGGTATCTTAAATGTCTCATTGTTGGAGGTAATCTTTTTTCTGCATCAGCTTCAGGAATAGCTCCTTGCTGATCCTCATCTTCTCCAAGTGAGTCAGATGCTTCTGGAATATCCACTTCATTGTGGATAGATGGTTCTGCTTCCTTGATGGTCAGATTGTCCATCATTTGTTCTGTACCTGCAGTACTGGAAGAGGAGCTTGGCAGCTCAATGTTAATCATGGTGGACTCATCAAAGATTGCATGCACAGATTCTTCTACAACTTGGCTTTGCAAGTTGTAAATCCTATAATCTTTGTTATGATTGTTGTACCCAACAAAAATTCCATCAAAGGACTTAGCAGCAAACTTAGTTATATAGGACTTTCCATTATAAAGCACATAGAATTTACTACCAAATATTCTGAGATAGCTCAGGTTTGGTTTTTTGCCTTTCATCTCATAGGGAGTTTTCTTGTGGCTCTTGGTGATAGAGGCTCTGTTGAGGACATGACATGCAGTGTTGACTGCATCGGCCTAGAAATATTCTGGGAGAGTTGTGTCACTCAACAGTGTCCTATCAGCCTCTATGAGAGTTCTATTTTTCCTCTCAACAATCCCATTTTGCTAGGGTGTTCCAGGTGAAGAGAATTCTTGATGAATCTCATGCTCTTCACAGAACCTTATCATGCTATCAGACTAGAATTCAGTCCCATGGTCACTTCTGATTTTGACCACAGAGCTGTCAAACTCATTCTGAATTTGCATGACAAAATTAATAAAGATATCAAGGGTTTCAGTCTTTCTCTTGAGAAAGAATACCCAAGCAAACCTGGAAAAGTCATCAACTACCACAAGGGTGTAGACCTTTCTACTAAGACTATAAACCGGCATAGGACCAAACAAGTCCATATGCAGGAGGTATAGGCACCTCACAGAATCCTTGATCACAATACCATTGAAGGAATCTTTTGTCTGCATGTCCTTTTGACAAGCAGATCAAATACCGTTCTTGAAGAACTTCATATTGTGACCATTTCTAACTAGCTCTTGACTAAAGAGCTTGCCAATAGTCTTATAATTTACATGGGCTAGCCTCTTGTTCCATAAGAAATTATAATAGGCTTTCTCATTTACCACTAGACAGATAGAAGAGTATGTTGGGTACATTGAAAAATATGTACCAGATTTGGAGAAGCCTCACCTAACTCAATGATATTCATCAATGTGTATTTGATGGTGTTTTGAGTTTCGATGTGCAGGTTAAGGAAATGCAGAAACAGTTTCTAAGTACAAGTGTCGACACTTGAGAAGAATTGTGTCGACACTTGGGAAAGGTTGTGTCGACACCAGAAGCCAGATTGTGTCGACACACAGGACTTGTGTCGACACACAGAAAATCTGTCGACAACAACTGTGTCGACACACAGGACTTGTGTCGACACATTCCAGAATTCTGTCGACAACAATTATGTCGACACGCAGGACTTGTGTCAACACACTCCAAAATTCTGTCGACATCAACTTTGTCGAGACTAGGAGTTATTGTGTCGACACACGGGACTTGTGTCGACACATTCCGCAGAAATTGTGTCAAGAAGATAAAGAAGAGTTGTGTCGACATTATGTGAGCTGTGTCGACATCACCAAGGATTATGTCGACACATGATCTATTTTGTCGACACATTTGAAGTATTGCCTTGACACTTTGCTGCTGAGTTGAAGTTCAATGAAGTATAAGATGTCACGACTGAAGACTTGACAACTGTCATAACTAACAATGATGTTGCATCTGTCAGAGCTGTCAGAAGGTCGTTAGGAACCGGATCAGCCGGTAACCTCGGATGGAGTCTATATAAAGGCATGTTCTATCATCAAAATAAAAGAGAGAACTAACAACTAAGAAGAAGAGAAATCTTCATCCAGAAATCAACAAGTCTCTAAGGGCAGATCCTGAACAAGTCTGCAAGAAGAATTCAGAGCCACATCCGAATAGAAGAAGGAAGCTGGATTGAAGATCATCTCCAACTTCATAAGAAAATCAACCTTACTTTGTTCAAATTCAAGAAGCTTTAAAGAAGCTAAGGCAGGTTGGATCTAAAGTAATCAGATCTATCAAGAACTGATCAAGAAACCTTCAACCCATTCTCTCTCTACTTGGGTGAAGGATTTATTCTTTTTATAAACAATTTTCTCTGTAGGATCTTATATAGATCTGAGTGTAGGATAGTTATCTCTCTGAGTTGTAATCCTAAATCTATAAAGGTTGAGGTAGGGCTGAGTGTCTGAGGTCGGGGATTAATTTCTCTGAGCTGTAGGCCTGATGAAAGAGGCTGAGGTAGGGCTGGATTGCCTGAGTTGTAGGAGTGTGGACTCACTCTGAGGTAAGATTCTCTGGAAGAATCTGAGTTGTAGGAGTGTGGACTCACTCTGAGGTAGGATTCTCTGGAAGAATATGAGTTGTAGGACTTGCTGAAGTCTGAATTGTAGGAACCATTCTGGGTTCTAAGTTGTAAGATCTAAGGATCTGAGAAGGAAGAAGAGAGTTAGGCTAAATCTAGTATAGTGCTAGATAAGCGAAGGGGGTAAGTGGATGTACCCATCACTTAGGGAACCACTATAAATCTGTGTGCAATCTGTGTTGGATGTGTTTGTTTTTATGTTGTGTTGTGATAGTTGTTGCATAGATTAATTACAGGTAAAATATATTGTCTTCCTTAATCAAAAGTAATTGAACCTATTCACCCCCCCCCCCTAGGTGTTTAGGATATCTTGAAACCAATTCTTTCAAGTGGTATTAGAGCCAGGTTACTCAAGATTAGACTTAACAGTCTGAGTTGATCTATAAGGAAGTTATCAGTTAGACAAAATGGGTTCAGGTGAGAATCAGAAGGAATTTGGATCTATGAAACTTCCTATCTGTAGGAAAGAAAATTTTGGCATATGGAAAGAAAGTGTCAGATTGTTCATGGAAGCATCTGATCCAAGAATTTACATCATAGTGCTAGAAGGCCCATTTATTCCTATGAACATATCAGTTCTTGATGCTAACCTCAAGACTCCAAAAAGTTATTCAGAAATGACTAAGGAAGAGATCATCCTAGCAACCTTAGACAAGAGGGCACAGAACATAATTGTGAGTGTCATAGATGACTCTACATTTCAGAATCTGGTCCATTGCAAAGCCTCCAAGGATATGTGGGACACTTTGATTATCTACATGGAGGGAACAGAAGAAGTGAGAGAGGATATGAAGTCTATGTTAAATCAAGAGTATGAAAGCTTTAGACAAGCTAAGACAGATAACATAGCTGAATGTTATAAGAAATTCTTTAGAATTGTTAATGAGCTAATGACATATAAAAGAGTCTTTAGCACTTATGAATTAAATTACAAGTTTCTCAGATATCTAACCAAGGATTGGGATACTAAAATATGTGCCATCAGAGAGGTGGTCAGGCTTGCAGATACAACTCCACCAACCTTATTTGGAAAACTGTTATCCTATAAGATGCAGCTCACTGCCAGAAAGGAGGAGGAGAAAAGTAATAAGTCTGAATACAGAGAGAAGTCAGTTGCTTTTAAGGCTGAAGCCACAAGAAAGGGCAGGAGAAAGTCACCTTCTCCTCCCAAGAGAATGGCTGAAGTTGAATCTGAAAATTCTAACATCAACACTTCAGACAGTCACAAATCTAATGAAGACTTTGCTGCCTTCACAAGGCAGTTTCAAAGGTTCATGAAGAAAATAAATGGAGATCAAAGCCATCTTAATCTTGCTCTAAGGATAAATATTATAAGAAGAAGAAAGCATCTAAGGATGACAGGTATGTCTCTAATCCAGTAAACAAACTTCTTCTAAAATTGTTTGTTATTGTTGCAACAGGCTAGGGAATGTCATAGTTGATTGTCCTGATAAAAGAAAGGAATCTAAAGATAAAATGAGGCAACAAAATAAGGGCAAGAAGGAGAGATACTTTGTTGCAAAGAAGCAGAAGAGTTGGACTGACTCATCATCATCAGAATCAGGAGAAGAGACTGAAGCTGAAGCTGAAGCCTATATAGGATTGTTCACTACTGAAGAGGATTCAGTAGAATTTGAGTTCTTGTAAATGCTGGACTCTATCAATGGGAGTGAAGATCTTCATTGCAAAGGGCTGATGGCTATATCTGAGGAAGATCAGTACCAAGATCAGCCTGGTCCAAGTAAGGTAAACAACCTATCTTCAGTTTCTGATTATTACACTGGATCAGAATCAGAAGCATCTACATCAAGAGATGAGGATGGTTCTGAATCTGAAGGGGATGTTCATCAATTAATTGATGAGTATGGTGATTTGTTGCAAACTCTTAAGAGATACAGAATTCTTAACAAGAAACATGCTAAGGAAATTGCATCTCTTAAATTGGCTGCAATAGATTCAGCAAAAATGTTGGATTTGAAGATGAATGAAGTTGCCAAACTGAAAAATATAACTTTTATTCAGATAGGTACAATTACATTCAAAAATGATCAAATCAAGAGTCTGGAAGTCAGACTTAAGAGTGAGAAGTTGTGGCTAAATTCTCAAAGCCAAAATCAGTCTTACCCTTAATTGATGACTTCATCCTCCAAAAGGGTAAGACAGGATTAGGCTTCAAGGGAAGAACTAGGGCAGCTAATTCTAAAGGAAAAGGCAAAGCCCCAGTTCAGCCACTAGCCTTCAAACCCCCTATTGCTTTCAGGAAAGTGATGCAGCCTACTAACAAGTATGATCATGACATTACACATGGTCACTGTAAGCCTGGTAATCTGAATGATAAGGGTGTAAATGCCAATAGGGAAGCCCATGTACAAACACATTAAGATCTTCAGGAATCATCAATGTTTGATTCATCAGCCCCACCACTCAAGAAAAGGACCACTGTGTCACAACCCGCATTTTCACCACAACGATGAAATATCAGAGTAAAGGAAAATGCGCGTCATGATGCCACGTCAGCAGGGGATAACTGCAGACGCTCAGGCAACACTCCGACTAAATAAAAAAAATATGATTTAAATGTTTAATTGAAGGAGTTTATTTTAAGTTAGGAAATAAGCCGTATCCCTCGGCTTAGTGGCTCACGAGTCCACCAGAAGGAAAGTAATTAAACGCAGCGAAAAATACTATAATAAACAGGTTAAACATCCTACATGAGTCTAGCATCCCAAAAAAACTCAAGGCATGCATTACCCTAAATTTATAGTAATAATATCGAAGTAGTTTGTACGGTATTTAAATATAGTGATTTAGAGTTTTAAAACATGATGTGCATGATATAGTCATATTAGTTGGTTTTATAGTTGAAAATACCTATAGGCATCCGAGCATAAATCTTTCCCAGAGAGCAAGAATTACTAACACAAAAGTAGACACTAGCAACTAGCCAAATATCCAAGAACGACAATAAACAATCAGTGGGCATCAAACACCAGACACGAACCCACTAAAAGTTCTCAAGTCTGAAGCATACTATAAAAGAACAAAAGCTACCCCTCAACCTCGAGGCACCCTCAGCAAACCCAACAACAAAACTACTAAGCCGCACCACCGGCTACAGCCCTGAACCTGAGGCATTCAAGAGAAGAACACCTCAGTAAGCAGAAAAAAAAAAGAAACAAGTGGCAAAGGAATAGGTAAGCAAGTGAGTAAGTCAAACAAAGGAGGGTGTACCAAACCCAACCAAAGGAGGAAGAATGCAAAATAAATCAACAACAATTAGCCAAATAGAATATATAGAGGAAGGTTAGCCATTATAATAACCTCTAAATTTAAAAAGAATGCACCAAGTGCGAAGGTGAGCAAGTCTGGGCACAACCAGCAAAATTTAGCAAAACTGTGGCATAAACCACAAAAAAACAACTGATCACAATACAGCTCGGAAGAGGGTGGATCATCAACACGTGGTATGACTGCGTTGCAGGCCGGAGAGGGAGATGACCTCAAGTGCCCTAAGCACAACTCCGGATCCTCAACCGTCTCACAGTCGGTACTGTGGTCCACAAACATGGCCAAACCGGGCCAACCATAACCCAACAGTCCAACAAAGGAGAAACTAAGCATACCCACACTGTGATGATCCACAGAAAGAAGGGGTCTCCCGGTTGGGTGGTATGCTAACCACAACCAACACTCATACCCCCAACATCACCATCTCAAAATTGGCACAACACCTAAGTATTACAACACTAAATTGAAGACCACGACTTACAATCGACCTATACTAAGCGCAACGCATCCTACGCTCAACGGCGTCGAAAACTTTACCCTAAGCGTAAGCCCTAAAAAAAATTTAAACATCTTATACTCTAAAGGAAGCAGGAACATTAATATAAGGTGAAAGTTTTACCATAAGAACTTAAGGAAAAGGAGTGGAAAGGAGTCACTTGTCTTGGCTTAATCAAAGAAAGCCTCCAAATCACACCTCATCGCAGATCGGGACTAAGGGAGGCGGGAGAAGCCGAAATCTAGACAAGAGTGGACGAAATAGAAGTTAGGGCCAAAAAACTCTAATGAGAAATCTCAAGAAATGGGAAAAAAATTACGACGGTGACATAGATCTCGCCGAGAGCTTTTTAAATCTATGCTCGAATGAAGATTTCGAGCACCGGAACTCCGTCGGTGACGACCGAAAGGTTCACGAAATCTCACGCTCCGCCATCGCCGTCCTCACGTTTCTTCAGTTCTGGTTCGGTTCAGTGAAGAAGAAGAAAAAGAAGTCCTAAAGGAAGAGTGGGGCCAATTCTAATTCTAAGTATACGTATATATATATAGGTATTTATAAAACGTTTTGTCAAAAACGGACTATTTACGAGCGGGTGCGCGGAAAACCAAATTAGGAGCTCAAAACGGCTTCAAATCGAATAGTGGTCAACATGAAAGTTGTAGATCTCGTCGAGACTAACAAATTTCATGTTAACCATATTTTGATATGATGCATTTTAAACCCTCAAAACAACACCCGAACGCAGACAGAAATGGCCTACTCGAGTGGCAGCATGAACCACTTGAGTTCCAACATATCTACTCGAGTAGCAGCATATCTACTCAAGTAGCAGCATACCTACTCGAGTATCAGCTTACCTACTCGAGTATTAACATAATATACTCGAGTATCAGTTCATTACTCGAGTTCCAACATGTATTACTCGAGTAGTAACATAATATACTCGAGTAGCAGCTCAACACTCGAGTTACAGCAGAAAACACGAACTTCGGGGTTCAAAACGGCTTCAAATCGAAATGTGGTTAACATTAAAGTTGTAGATCGCATTGAGACGAATAAATTTTATGTTAACCAGTTTTTGATACGACGCCGTTTTGACCCTCAAAATGGCATCCGAACGCGGACAGGAATGGCCTACTCGAGTGGCAGCGTGAACCACTCGAGTTCCAACATATCTACTCGACTAGCAGCATACCTACTCGAGTAGCGGCATACCTACTCGAGTAGAAGCTTACCTACTCGAGTAATAGCATAATATACTCTAGTACCAGCTCATTACTCGAGTTCCAACATGTATTACTCGAGTAGTATCATAATATACTCGAGTAGCAGCTCAACACTCGAGTTCCAGCAGAAACAATGACATTTAGGGGTTCAAACCGGCTTCAAATAGAAAAGTGGTCAACATGAAAGTTGTAGATCTCGACGAGACGAACAAATTTTATGTTAACCATTTTTTGATTCAATGCCGTTTTGACACTCAAAATAATGTCCGAGAAAAATCTGAAACGGGTTATTCGAGTAGAGCCATAGCTACTCGAGAAGACTCAGAACGGGAGCTCAAACGCGCGCCGAATTAAAAGAAACTTGCACTAAAGGTGAATACTGATGCTACAAATTTAACGGCGAAGTCAAAACCACAAAACATAACTTATTAACTCGAAAACTTTCAGTTTCGTCGAAAATCCCAAAAATCTGGTCAATCAGAACAAACGGACGCGAAAACGCACTAACGGTACAGCGCCGACAACATGACGTAAAAAGGGTAACGCTCTTACATCATAAATATGACTATATCAAATCAAATAAAATCATCGAAAAAAAAGCGGGGGCGTTACAGTCACTCCCCCTAAAAAGAAGTTTCGCCCCGAAACTTAATACAACACCAAAACCAATCCAAAACGATAGAATCAAACATCGCAAAAACAAGGAAACTTAGCAAAACTAAGGGAAAAGATGCGGATGAGATTTCCTCATCGCCGATTCCAATTCCCATGCCGCACTCTCGACGTCTTGATTTCTCCAAAGTACTTTGACCATGGTGATTGTCTTTCTCCGCAGCACTCGATCCTGAGACTCCAAAATATGAACAGGCACCTCCACAAAAGAAAGGTTTGGCTCCAACTGGGGCACAACATCCAGAATCTGCCTGTCGCTCAACACGCACTTACGCAGCTGACTCACATGGAAAATATCGTGCACTCCGGGAAAATTTGTCGGTAGGTCCAGCCTATAAGCTGAAACACCAATCCGCTCAACAACTCGGAAAGGTCCCACATATCTCGGGTCCAACTTATGATTTTTACCAAATCGCTTCACGCCAGACATCGGGGAAACTTTTAGGAAAACCATATCCTCGACAGCAAATTCCAAATCGGTCCTGCGCCGATTGGCATACTTTTTGTAGCGCTCCTGGGCTACCGAAGATTCTCTCGGATGAGCCTAACTGAAATTTCCATCTCTTCAAGGGATTCTGGACCTAGCAACGGTCTCTCACCAACCTCAGCCCAAAATAAAGGGGTCCTGCAATGTCTCCCATATAAAGCTTCAAATGGAGCCATTTGCAAGCTCTCCTGGTAGCTATTATTGTAGGCAAACTCCATTAGCCTCAAACGCTCATCCCACTCTCCGCTGTGTTCCAAAATGTAACATCTAATCATGTCCTCCACGATCTGATTTACTCTTTCCGTTTGTCCATACGTCTGCGGATGGTAGGTGGTGGAATACCTCAAGTCGGTACCCAAGCCCTCCTGCAAGCTCTTCCAGAAACGGGACGTGAACCTGGAGTCTCGATCAGATACAATACTGACAGGTACTCCATGCAAACTGATGACCTCCTCCAAATACAATTCAGCTATTTTCTTCATGGAGTAGTCAATCTTAAACGGCACGAAGTGATCACTCTTCGTTAGTCTATCCACGATCACCCAAACTGAGTCATGCCCTCTGGGAGATCTCAGCAATCCAGTAATAAAGTCCATCGAGATACTCTCCCATTTCCAACTCGGGATCTCCAAAGGTGTTAACATGCCTCCAGGCCTTCCATGATCGGCCTTAACTCGCTTACAGGTGAAAGATTCAGATACAAACCTTGCTATATCACCCTTCATACCCATCCACCAAACAATCTGTTTCAGATACTTGTACATCTTGGTCGAACCGGGGTGGTAGGCCACATTAGAACAATATGCCTCCTTGCACAACTGATACCTAATATCCTTAACAGCGGGAATGCAAAGCCTACCACGGTATCTCAGGGTTACCCTATCATTAATAGAAAACTCTAGCAACTCACCCTTCGCAACTCTACTATAAAGATGCAACAGATCTGTATCCTCCTTTTGATGCAATCTAGAAAGCGTAATCCATGAAGGCTCTAACACTTCTAATTCACTAGTCGATCTGCCACTTCCGACAGAAATTCCCATCAGTAGAAATTCTTCCACCAGTAAATCCACCAAAAGGATAAAAATTTTAGCTGTCTTCCTGCTCAGGGCGTCGGCTACCACGTTAGCCTTGCCCGGGTGGTACTGGATCTCAACATCATAGTCTGCCACATACTCCAGTCATCTACGCTAGTGCAAATTCAGTTCCTTCTATGTGAAGACATATTTCAAACTTTTATAATCAGTGTAAATCTTGCATATAACGTCATATAATAGATGTCTCCACAACTTGAGAGCATAGATCACTGCTGCAAATTCCAGGTCATGCGTAGGGTAATTCCGTTCATGAACCTTTAACTGCCTAGACCCATACGCAATAACCTTGCCCTCCTGCATCAACGCGCATCCGAGCTCCAACATGTGATGCGTCCACATACACGGCATACTCCAGTCCTTGAGTAGGCAGGGTCAAAACTGGTGTAGTGCATAATCTCCTCTTCAGCTCCTGGAAGGCCTTTTCACACTTATCACTCCAAATAAAGGCTACATGCTTCTGCGTTAACTTTGTCAAAGGCGCAGATAATGTAGAGAATCCCTCCACAAACCTTCTATAGTAGCCTGCCAGCCTTAGAAAACTTCTTATTTCCTTGGGAGTGGTAGGCCTACTCCAATCCATCACTGTAGCTATCTTCTCCGGATCAACCTTTATCCCATCTTTATTCACCACATGGCCCAAGAAGGAGATTTGAGGTAACCAAAACTCGCACTTGCTCAACTTAGCATACAACTTATGCTCTCCCAAAGTTGACAAAACCAATCGCACGCATGCTCTTCAGTATTGCGGGAGAAGACTAAAACGTCATCTATGAACCCGATGACAAAATGATCCAGGAAGTCCTTGAATACTCTGTTCATCAAATCCATGAATGCAGCGGGTGCATTAGTCAATCCAAAATACATTACCAAGAACTCGAAATGTCCATATCGCGAACGAAAAGCAGTTTGTGGAATGTCTGCCTCACGAATCCTCAACTGATGATAACCCGAACGCATGTCAATCTTGGAAAATAAAGAGCTACCACGCAACTGGTCAAACAGATCATCGATTCTCGGCAAGGGATATCTGTTCTTGGTGGTCACTTTATTCAATTCTTTGTAATCTATACACAACCTTATTGATCCATCTTTCTTCTTTACAAACAGAAAGGGAGCACCCCACGGTGACGAACTTGGCCTAATGAAATCGTTCTGCAATAGCTCGTCTAACTGGGTATGCAGCTCTCCCTACTCACGCGGAGCCATACGGTATGGAGCCTTAGCGATAGGATGGGTACCCAGTTCTAAATCTATGACAAACTCAACATCTCTCTCAGGCGGAAGACCAGGAAGATTATCAGGAAACACGTCAGGAAACTCGCGCACTACAGCAATCTCCTCCACAAGCGGCAAACGAACAACGGTCGCCAACACTGAAACCAAACAGGCAAAGCATCCTGAATTCAAAAGCTTTCGAGCACTTACCGCGGAAATGATCAGAGAATCTTGGCGCGAATAACCATAAACGCTCCTGCGTTGACCGTCATCCATCTTGAAGTCCAAATGCCTGACCTTGCACTGGATTACTGCATCGTACTTCGATAGCCAATCCATGCCCAGGATTACATCAAAATCTTCCAGGTCTATAACTTTTAGATCCGCAACCGCGAGAAAATCTTCCAACTGGACTGGACAACCCTGAATTCCCTGATGTGACACAACGGAATCACCTGAGGGGAACCTGACACAGAACGGGTCGCCAACCGGATTGAGGGTCAAATGGTTACGCTCTACAAAAGATCTAGCCACGAATGAGTGGGTAGCACCGGAATCAAAAAGGACACGCGCCCAGCGGTTACTTACCTTAAACTTTCCTATAAGATTAAATATACGACTAAGGGAAAAGAACGTTGACATTTAGATCATACCTAGAAAATAAAATAAAGTTAGGATCTAACCTGAAATTACTTGGGTCGACGTCTGAGCTTCATCCGCGGACACCGCATTCAACTTGTCATTCCCTTTGTCCAAGAGCTGCGGTGGCGGCAAGGCCTGAAGTGGCACTAGCTGCAACGGGTGTTGAGCTTGCGGGCAACGGGTCTTGACATGCCCCTTCCGCCCACATAGATAACAGGTCTTGTCCTTCCAGCAATGGGCTGCATCATGCCCCGTCTTGTTGCAACTGGAACAAACTAATCTTTCTTTGGGGGTGCCCTGAATCGCATGCACCTGCTCTTGCTTCCGATCTCCCAGTCTCTGGTAACATCTCTCGAACGGGTGGCATGCCCGACCACAGAAACTGCACACTTCCTTGCCTCTTTTCTTCCCAATAGTCCCGGATTCATATGATTCCTTACCTTCAACAGACTTCCTCTTATCCTTCCTCATCTGGTGACCTCTGACCTTAGCATTGTCAATGGATTCCACCTTCAGAGCAGCCTCTACCACTTCAGAATAAGTCTCGGATCTGTAGGCACTGATAAGCTGCTGGATATCATTCCGAAGACCACCCAGAAATCACTTGACTCGGTTGGATTCTAAAGATACCAAGTCAGGAGAAAAGTGGCTCAGCTTACTGAACTCCACCTCGTATTCACTGACAGTAAGCTGCCTCTTCTTTAAGTGAAGGAAGTCATTCATCAACCGGTCTCTTTCCACAGACGGCAAGAACTTCTTCAATAACAACTCCTTGAAGGACTCCCACGAGCATCCATCCTTCAAGCTTTCTTTCTCCCTCAACCACCAACTCTTGGCCATGCCCTTGAGTTGATAAGTGGCAACCATCACTCTCTGGTCCGTAGAGATACCAGAGTAGGTGAACATCTCCTCAATGGAAATCATCCAGTCATCTAATGCCATAAAATCTGCCTTGTCATCATACGTAGGGGGTCCTAACCTTTGAAAATGCGAAATGAAAGTCATCTCTAGTGGCAACACCGCCGGGGGCACCAGAGGATCGTGGGAAACGGGAACAGCTAGATCCACGGCGGACTCTTATGGCCTCTGCGACTGATTCACCACGACTGATAACAACGACTGAATCTGTGACTGCATCTCCAGCATCTGCCTTGACAGGGCCTCATTGCTCTGTCGTAATCCCTCTATCACGGCCTCACTCTGGGTACTAGAAGATTCTCCCTCCGACTAGGGAGTAGTCCTCATCACCGGACGCTTAGGCGGCATTCTAAACAATCAATAAATGATCTATCAACACCTAGCGTAACATGCTAGACTTAAAACTTAGCTCCGACATAAAACCTTAGATACTTGCTCATGCTGCTAGCTTGCTCTGGGATTTAAAATAAATGATGGCATGTCCTACTTAGGGGGAAACACCCTCATCCTTATGACTCTTGTGCCTATTATATGAGTGCATGAATGATTACTTTTTTATTTCAAATCATGTGTGTACATATGTCATCCTGTAGATCTTTAACTTGGCATGTATGCTTATGCAATGATATGATATGTAGGCAGTGCTATGCATTCTAAAGAAAAGCCTTAATGCATGTATGAGTGGCGTACACATACAATGTTATGCATCACATACTACATAATATTGTATGTAATGAAAAAGGTAAAACGTTCTAATGGGCATCCATGTCATGGTGGTTATGCATCCCATACTACATAACTGTCACATGTCACCGCCTATGGTGGATCCATATACAAACACATGATGCATCCTATACTACATAATATGCCCCGTATACTTCTTCTTTTGTGCTATGAGTATAGTGTTCATGCTTCCATCATGATCTACTATGACATACCAGTGTGTGTGTGCAATTAATGACACGACGAGAGTTTTGCTTGAGGGCAAGTTATTCGACCAACTTGCCAAACCAACTGCCCCTCTTGCAAAACCTCCCTCTGATACTAACTGTCACAACCCGCATTTTCACCACAACGACAAAATATCAGAGTAAGGGAAAATGCGCGTCATGTTGCCACGTCAGCAAGGGATAACTGCAGACGCTCAGGCAACACTCTGACTCAATAAAAAAATATGATTTAAATGTTTAATTGAAGGAGTTTATTTTAAGTTAGGCAATAAGTCGTATCCCTCGGCTTAGTGGCTCACGAGTCCACCAGAAGGAAAGTAATTAAACGCAGCGAAAAATACTATAGTAAACAGGTTAGACATCCTACATGAGTCTAGCATCCCAAAAAAACTCAAGGCATGCATTACCCTAAATTTATAGTAATAATATCGAAGTAGTTTGTACGGTATTTAAATATAGTGATTTAGAGTTTTAAAACATGATATGCATGATATAGTAATATTAGTTGGTTTTATAGTTGAAAATACCTATAAGCATCCTTGCATAAATCTTTCCCAGAGAGCAAGAACTACTAACATAAAAGTAGACACTAGCAACTAGACAAATATCCAAGAACGACAATAAACAATCAGTGGGCGTCAAACACCTAACACAAACCCACTAAAAGTTCTCAAGTCTGAAGCATACTACAAAAGAACAAAAGCTACCTCGCAACCTCGAGGCACCCTTAGCAAACCCAGCAACAAAACTACTCAGCCGCAGCACCGGCTACAGCCCTGAACCTGAGGCATTCAAGAGAAGAACACCTCAGCAAGCAGAAAAAAAAAAGAAACAAGTGGCAAAAGAATAGGTAAGCAAGTGAGTAAGCCAAACAAAGGAGGGTGTACCAAACCCAACCAAAGGAGGAAGAATGCAAAAGAAATCAACAACAATTAGCCAAATAGAATATATAGAGGAAGGTTAGCCATTATAATAACCTCTAAATTTAAAAAGAATGCACCAAGTGCGAAGGTGAACAAGTCTGGGCACAACCAGCAAAATTTAGCAAAACTGTGGCATAAACCACAAAAAAACAACTGATCACAATACAGTACGGAAGAGGGTGGATCATAAACACGTGGTATGACTGCATTGCAGGCCGGAGAAGGCGACGACCTCAAGCGCCCTAAGCCCAACTCCGAATCCTCAACCATCTCACAGTTGGTACTGTGGTCCAAAAACATGGCCAAATCGGGCCAACCAGAACCCAACAGTCCAAGAAAGGAGAAACTAAGCATACCCCCACTGTGATGATCAACAGAAAGAAGGGGCCTCCTGGTTGGGTGGTATGCTAACCACAACCAACACTCATACCACCAACATCACCATCTCAAAATTGGCACAACACCTAAGTATTACAACACTAAATCGAAGACCACGACTTACAATCGACCTATACTAAGCGCAACGCATGATACGCTCAACGGCGTCGAAAAATTTACCCTAAGCGTAAGCCCTAAAAAAAATTTAAACATCTTATACTATAAAGGAACCAGGAATATTAATATAAGGTGAAAGTCTTACCATAAGAACTTAAGGAAAAGGAGAGAAAAGGAGCCACTTGCCTTGGCTTAATCAAAGAAAGCCTCCAAATCACACCTCATTGCAGATCGGGACTAAGGGAGGCGAGAGAAGCCGAAATCTGGACAAGAGTTGACGAAATAGAAGTTAGGGCCAAAAAACCCTAACGATAAATCTCAAGAAATGGGAAAAAAATTACCACGGTGACATAGATCTCGTCGGGAGCTTTTTAAATCTATGCTCGAATGAAGATTTCGAGCACCGGAACTCAGTCGGCGGTGACCGGAAGGTTCACGAAATCTCACGCTCCGCCATCGCCGTCCTCACGTTTCTTCAGTTCGCATTTGGTTCAGTGAAGAAGAAGAAGAAGAAGTCCTAAAGAAAGAGTGGGGTCAGTTCTAATTCTAAGTATATATATATATATATATATAGGTATTTATAAAACGTTTTGTCTAAAAACGGACTATTTACGAGCGGGTGCACGAAAAACAAAATTAGGAGCTCAAAACGGCTTCGAATCGAAAAGTGGTCAACATGAAAGTTGTAGATCTCGTCGAGATGAACAAATTTCCTGTTAATCATGTTTTGATACGATACAGTGTTGACCCTCAAAACAGCTCCCGAACACAGACAGGAATGGCCTACTCTTGTGGCAGCATGAACCACTCGAGTTCCAACATATCTACTCGAGTAGCAGCATACCTACTCGAGTAGCAGCATACCTACTCGATTAACAGCTTACCTACTCGAGTAGTAGCATAATATACTCGAGTAGCAGCTCATTATTCGAGTTCCAACATGTATTACTCGAGTAGTAGCATAATATACTCGAGTAGCAGCTCAACACTCGAGTTCCAGCAGAAAAATGAAATTCGGGGTTCAAAACGGCTTCAAATCGAAACGTGGTCAGCATGAAAGTTGTAGATCGCATCGAGATGAACAAATTTCATGTTAACCATTTTTTATACGACGCCGTTTGGACCCTCAAAATGGTGCCCGAACGCAGACAGGAACGGCCTATTCGAGTGGCAGCGTGAACCACTCGAGTTCCAACATATCTACTCGAGTAGCAACATACCTACTCGAGTAGCAGCATACCTACTCGAGTAGCAGCTTACCTACTCGAGTAGTAGCATAATATACTCGAGTACCAGCTCATTACTTGAGTTCCAACATGTATTACTCGAGTAGTAGCATAATATACTCGAGTAGCAGCTCAACACTCGACTTCCAACATACAAAATGACATTTAGGGGTTCAAAACGGATTCTAATCGAAAAGTGGTCAACATGAAAGTTGTAGATCACGATGAGACGAACAAATTTCATGTTAACCATTGTTTGATTCAATGCTGTTTTGACACTCAAAATGGCGTCCGAGCAAAATCTGAAATGGGCTATTCGAGTAGAGCCATAGCTACTCGAGAAGACTCAGAACGGGAGCCCAAACGCGCGCCGAATTAAACGAAACTTGCTCCGAAGGTGAACACTGACGCTACAAATTTAACGGCAATGTCAAAACCACAAAACTTAACTTATCAACTCGAAAACTTTCAGTTTCGTCGAAAATCCCAAAAATCTGGTCAATCAGACCAAACGGACGCGAAAACGCACTAACGGTACAGCGCCGACAACATGACGTAAAAAGGGTAACGTCCTGACATCATAAATATGACGATATCAAATCAAATAAAATCATTGAAAAATTTGGGGGCGTTACAGTCACTCTCACTAAAAAGAAATTTCGTCACGAAACTTAATACAACACCAAAACCAATCCAAAACGATAGAATCAAACATCATAAAAACAAGGAGACTTACCAAAACTAAGGGAAAAGATGCGGATGAGATTTCCTCATCGCCGACTCCAATTCCGACGTCGCTCTCTCGACATCTTGATTTCTCCAAAGAACCTTGATTATGGTGATTGTCTTTCTCCGCAGCACTCGATCCTGAGACTCCAAAATACGAACAGGCACCTCCACAAAAGAAATGTTTGGCTTCAACTGGGGCACAACATCGAGAATCTGCCTGTCGCTCAACACGCACTTCCGCAGCTGACTCACATAGAAAAGATCGTGCACTCCGGGAAAATTTACCGGTATGTCCAGCCTATAAGCTGAAACACCAATCCTCTCAACAATTCGGAAGGGTCCCACATATCTCGGGTCTAACTTATGATTTTTACTAAATCGCTTCACACCAGACATCGGGGAAACTTTTAGGAAAACCATATCCTCAACTGCAAATTCCAAATCGGTCATGCGCCGATTGGCATACTTTTCGTAGCGCTCCTGGGCTACCCGATGCTTCTCTCGGATAAGCCTAACTGAAATTTCCATCTCTTCAAGGTCTTCTGGACCTAACAACGGTCTCTCACCAACCTCAGCCCAAAATAAAGGGGTCCTGCAACGTCTCCCATATAAAGCTTCAAATGGAGCTATTTGCAAGCTCTCCTGGTAGTTATTATTGTAGGCAAACTCCATTAGCCTCAGACGCTCATCCCACGCTCCACCGTGGCCAAAATGTAATATCTAATCATGTCCTCCATGATCTGATTTACTCTTTCCGTTTGTCAATTCGTCTACGGATGGTAGGCGGTGGAATACCTCAAGTCGGTGTCCAACCCCTCCTGCAAGCTCTTCTAGAAACGGGACGTGAACCTGGAGTCTCGATCAGATACAATACTGACAGGTACTCTATACAACCTAATGACCTCGTCCAAATACAATTCAGCTATTTTCTTCATGGAGTAGTCAATCTTGAACGACACGAAGTGAGCACTCTTCGTCATTCTATCCACGATCACCCAAACTGAGTCATGCCCTCTGGGAGATCTCGGCAATCCAGTAATAAAGTCCATCGAGATACTCTCCCATTTCCAACTCGGAATCTCCAAAAGTGTTAACTTGCCTCCAGGCCTTCCATGAGCGGCCTTAACTCGCTTACAGGTGAAACATTCAGATACAAACCTTGCTATATCACCCTTCATACCCATCCACCAAACAATCTGTTTCAGATCCTGGTACATCTTGGTCGAACCGGGGTGGTAGGCCACATTAGAACCATGTGCCTCCTTGCACAACTGATACTTAATATCCTTAACAGCAGGAATGCAAAGCCTACCACGGTATCTCAGGGTTCCCATATCATCAATAGAAAACTCTGGCAACTCACCCTTCGCAGCTCTACTATAAAGATGCAACAGATATGTATCCTCCTTTTGATGCAATCTAGTAAGCGTAATCCATGAAGGTTCTAACACTTCTAATTCACTAGTCGAGCTGCCACTTCCCACTGAAATTCCCATCAGTAGAAATTCTTTCACCAGTGAATCCACTGAAAGGTTAAAAATTTTAGATGTCTTCTTGCCCGGGTGGTACTGGATCTCAACGTCATAGTCTGCCACATACTCCAGCCATCTACGCTGGCGCAAATTCAGTTCCTTCTGTGTGAAGACGTATTTCAAACTTTTATGATCAGTGTAAATCTTGCATATAGCGCCATATAATAGATGTCTCCACAACTTGAGAGAATAGATCACTGCTGCAAATTCCAGGTCATGCGTATGGTAATTCCGTTCATGAACCTTTAGCTGCCTAGACCCATATGCAATCTTGTCTGGCGGTTTGTTGACCTTGGTCCCTCCTCTGCATCAACATGCAGATCCGAGCCCAACATGTGATGCGTCCACGTACACGGCATACTTCAGTCCTTCAGTAAGCAGGGTCAAAACTGGTGTAGTGCATAATCTCCTCTTCAGCTCCTGGAACGCCTCTTCACACTTATTTCACTCCTCAAATAAAGGCTACATGCTTCTGCGTTTAACTCTGTCAAAGGCGTAGATAATGTAGAGAATCCCTCCATAAACCTTCTATAGTAGCCTGCCAGGTCCCTTTAGAAAACTTCTTATTTCCTTGGGAGTGGTAGGCCTAATCCAATCCATTTCACTGCAGCTATCTCAAAAGTCTCCGGATCAACCTTTATCCCATCTTTATTCACCACATGGCCCAAGTAGGAGACTTGAGGTAACCAAAACTTGCACGGTTGCTCAACTTAGCATACAACTTATGCTCTCTCAAAGTTGACAAAACCAATCGCAAGTGCTGCGCATGCTCTTCAGTATTGCGGGAGTAGACTAGAACGTCATCTATGAACACCATGACAAAATGATCCAGGAAGTCCTTGAATACTCTGTTCATCAAATCCATGAATGTGGCGGGTGCATTAGTCAATCCAAAAGACATTACCAAGAACTCGAAATGCCCATGCCGCGAACGAAAAGCAGTTCGTGGAATGTCTTCCTCACGAATCCTCAACTGATGATAACCCGAACGCAGGCCAATCTTGGAAAATACAGAGCTACCACGCAACTGGTCAAACATATCATCGATTCTCGGTAAGGGATATATGGTCTTGATGGTCACTTTATTCAATTATCTATAATCTTTACACAGCCTCATTGATCCATCTTTATTCTTTACAAACAGAACGGGACCACCCCACGGTGACGAACTTGGCCTAATGAAACCGTTCTGCAACAGCTCCTCTAACAGGGTATGCAGCTCTCTCAACTCGCGCGGAGCCATACGGTATGGAGCCTTAGCGATAGGATGGGTACCCAGTTCTAAATCTATGACAAACTCAACATCTCTCTCAGGCGGAAGACCAGGAAGATTATCAGGAATCACATCAGGAAACTCGCGCACTACAGCAATCTCCTCCACAAGCGGAAAACTAACAACGGTCGCCAACACTGAAACCAAACAGGCAAAGCATCCTGAATTCAAAATCTTTCGAGCACTTATCGCGGAAATGATCGGATAATCTTGGCGCAAATAACCATAAATGCTCCTGCATTGACCGTCATCCATCTTGAAGTCCAGACGCCTGACCTTGCACTGGATTACTGCATCGTACTTCGATAGCCAATCCATGCCCATGATTATATCAAAATCGTCAAGGTCTATAACTTTTAGATCAGCAACCGCGAGAAAATCTCCCAACTGGACTGGACAACCCTGAATTCCCTGATCTGACATAATGGACTCACTTGAGGGGAACTTGACACAGAACGGGTCGCCAACCGGATTGAGGGTCAAGCAGTGACGCTCTACAAAAGATCTAGTCACGAATGAGCCAGCAGATGGGTAGCACCGGAATCTAAAAGGACACGTGCCCAGCGGTTACTTACCTCCAGCGGCCTAAATTTTCCTATAAGGATTAAATATACGACTAAGGGAAAAGAACGTTGACATTTAGATCCGCGGCCACTACCGGCGGTAGAAAATAAAACAAGGTTCATCCCGGATTCTAACTCTGAAATAACTCTCACTGTGGTCGTACCGGCCATTCTGAGATTCATCCGCTGGACACCAACATCCTCAACTTCGCCCTTCCGGTGATGCTTTCTTCGTCCAAGAGCCTCTTCTCGCCGTCTGCCTCTGTGGCGGTCAAGTGCCCACGTCGAAGGTAAATGGCATTGACTGGTGCTGCAAATCATGGGGGTTGAGCTTGCGGCAACCCTCATTGCTTCTCCCGGGTCTTGACATGACCGCTTACCCCCGGTTCGTGTGGCGCCCACATAGATAACAGGTCTTGTCCCCGGTTCCATGCGGGCATGGGTTGCATCATGCCCCATCTTGTTGCAACTTGGAACACCCTCTAATTCCCGTGCAATTTGTTATCTCTACTTTGGGGGCAACCAGTGCTCCATCTTATTCACTGCCACCTTGCTTCTTTCTTCAGGACGAGCTCCCAGTCTACTGGTGAGAGCATACTTCTCGAACGGGTGGCTCTGCCCGACTCACAGAAACTGGCACACTTCGCCTTGCCCTCCTTTTCTTCGCCAATTAGTTCTCCGGATTCCTGTGATGTCCTTACCATTCAACAAGATCCTCTCGCTCTTATTCCTTCCTGCATCCTACTGACCTCTGACCTTGGTCAGTTGTCAATAGGATTCTCACCTTCAAAGCAGCGCTCTGAACTCACATTCAGAAATATTAAAGTCCCGGATTCCGATAGGCACTGGTAAGCTGTTGGATGTCATTTCTGAAGACCACCCAGAAATCGCTTGACTCGTGTTGGAATTCTAAAGATACCAAGTTAGGAGCAAAGCGACTTATGGGCTTACTGATAGATCTCACCTCGTATTCACTGACAGTAAGTATGCCTCATTGCTTCTACAGTGAAGGAAGACATTCATGCCAACCGGTCTCTTTCCCACTAGGACGGCAAGGAACTTCTTCTAATACACAGACGTCCTTGAAGGACTCCCACGAGACATCGCATCCTGTCAAGCTTTCTTTCTCCCTCAACCACCAACTCTTGGCCCATGACCTTGAGTATGATCAAAGCGAGCAACCATTACTCTCTGGTCCGTAGAAGAATACCATAGTAGGTTGAGGCATCTCCTCAGATGGAAATCATCCAGTCATCTAATGCCATAAGAATCGTGTCCTTGCCATCATACGTAGGAGGGTCCTAATCTTGTGAAAGTGCGAAATGAAAGTCATCGTCTGGTGGCAGACAGCCGCCGGAGGGCAACCACGAGTGAGTGTGGGAAACGGGAACAGCTAGATCCACGGCGGGCTCTTGCTTGCCCTCTACGACTGATCCTCTCCCTACTGACTGACAACAACCGACTGAATTTGTGACAACATCTCCAGCAATCTGCCATCGACAGGGCCTCATTGCTCTGTCGCAATCCCTCTATCATGGCCTCACTCTTGTTGAAGCCAAAGATTTGTACTTTGATAAATGTTCGCAAAATAGGGGCGTAGCCGACACCTATCTTGGCACCAAGCTCCGACCTCCGACATAGTCGTGAAGGACTAGGGCAATTGGCCCAAATGCTGCCAGCAGGGAGGTCCCACCGATTACCCGGAAGATCACTGAGAGCTTCCCCCTCCAAAGCCAAAAACTGGGTTTGGAGCTCCTGCAGAAAGCACAGAAGATGACGCCACAAATCCTCTGGTGTGAAGAATGTCCCTTTCTGAAGAACCCCTCATGCGGCCAATTTATAGATTTCTGAATCTAAGCTGCCAATAACCAAACTGTACTGGTCTGAAATTACCAGCGGTACCCCTGTGCCGGGTCTACCAACATCCATTTCTCCGCTGTTCCTGAGGAGCTTATATGCAGATCCACTAATAAGGGTAAAAGGGTAAAAATAGGGGGTAGAAGAATAAAATCACCTGTTGACATGGGAATTATAGAAACTAGCTTCTTTACTTCCTGCCGAGCTGGAAGAGCACCTATTGGCGAGAAGGACACCTCTACCCATCTCCGCCGGAAATCTTTGTCATGAGGTCATACTCAGTCCGCGGGAGGTCTTCTCGCGACCCTTCAGCGAGAAGTCTCGCACTATCGCAGGGACCGTTCTTCTCGCCACACGTGAGTAGGACCCCCCATGGTCCTGACTCAGCCCTATTCTTATCCTTCCTCGCCCATCACCTGCAGTATCCGCATCTTGAGGGTCTCTCGCGAAGCTCGAGGTTGTACATGATCCCCGCTCTTTCCGAGGTTATCCTAAGCTCGGAAAGAATGTCCAACCGAGGCTCGTTATATTAAAGCGCATTTAAAAACATATTTATGAGGAATCTTTTATGAGGCCCCCACCGGGGCCTTCGTGGATAAATATAGGAACGCAGGCCAATTCCGACTCCGCATGGTCACTGTAATTTATACACAGATGCCCCACTTTGCACATCCTTCTTCCTCAGCTCGAATCCTTTGTTATGACACAAAGCATAGCCTTGGTGCAGAGCTTCCGTGAATGTCTCGCACTGGTGCAAGAGCAGCACAAGGCCAACATGGCTACTTTTACTTCATAATTAGTTCGCCTGAGATTCTCTTCCCCCATCGTCTTGCCTAAAAAAGATGGGCTGCAAGGCAGGTGGTTCGTCGTCTGCCGCCATCCTTCCTCGGATCTGTCTCGCACTTTTCCGGAACCCACCGACCCCACTCCTCATACATCTTCCAGGGAGAAAGAGGTGGGTACCCGCTTCTACCTTTGACATTTCCGCAACGTGTGTTTTTTCTGAAAGTCTATGGCAACACCGCCGGGGGCACAAAGGAGTGTTGATTGGTTTTTTCAGGACTGACAACAACGACTCTCTCGTGGTTTTGCAGCACCTGGAGAGCCCGTGAAACGATTCTACTGTTCACCGCGAGGAATACGACTCGCAGCCATCTTCTTTCTGACTCCCCCAACTACTCCTAGCGAGAGCTATATGAGGGACGACCCCTCCCAGGTCGCCGGGACCTCTCGCCTTCCTGGTAAAAGAAAGAATGTCCTTCTCTCGCGCTTTTGAATCCTCTTCGCTATTCTCACACCCTTCTGTGAGTGCCTCTTCCACCCTGCCTCTGCACTCCTTGCGCAGATTCTCGGGTCAACTCACCTGCTGAGGAGCAACCAAGGCGACTCTCCGTCTCGCCTCCTCCTCTTGTAGATGGGATTGAAGATTACCTGGGCGACCCTTCGAACCCAGCGGAAATGAAGCACAAGACAGCTTGAGCTGTTTCGGAAGCATGCGCGCATCATCCATTCCTTGGCACAGGACAAGCAAGCTGCGGAGAGGCGTATCGAATGGCTGGAAAATGAATGTGCTCGTCTATCCTCCGAGGCCAATGCTGAGCTAGATGTTGATGGCACCAACCCTGACGCCATCATTAATGAGACTGATATGCAGCTCCGTCTCGCGCGTCGTGGGCTTGAGTCCATTCGCGCCTTCCACTCGCGTAGTAGACCTCCCTGCGCGGGAGGTCGTGGTGGCCGCTGGCAATGGCAGCCGTATTGAAGGACGTCCGTCTCGCCCTTTCTCTTTTCTTCTGTGTTTGAATGTTGTAATAATAGCAGTCTTGTAGCGCCGTCTCGCCAAAAACATTAAGAAACTCGATGCCCGCCGTATGCGGGATGATCTCTGAATATACATTTTTATTGCTGGTTCATTTCTTTTTTAACTCTTTCTTTTTTAATTTGTTTTCTGTGATTGCAATGGATTGCGCCGATCGAGGTTTAGAAGAGAGAAACAACCGCCGACTCTTCCCCTTCCCTATACTTTTTCCCGCCCATCAATCATTGCTCTGTATCCGCTATAAATACACCTGGCCCGGGATCAGAAAGACACCGCACTCTTCACTCCTGCCGCTACCCAAGCTCTTGCTTCTTTGATTCTTTCATCTCGTCGGTCCCTTTCGCCTTTCTCTCTTGGTTCTCTCGCCAACTTTTTTTTTCTTCATCTCGCTGAAGACCGTCTCGCCACCAAAGATGGGCAAGAAGAAAGTTGAGGAAGGTGAGGGGCACAGTCACTGAGGGAAGAGGTTCACAGACCACGACTTCCCGCTCGGCCGGCTCGCTCAAGAAGACTACCGTGGATTCGTCCGCGAGTACCTGTGGGATGGGGTCGAGTCGCGTCCCCCCAAAGTCGGTGAGTCCATCAACACTTACTACCCGGGAGAACTCGTCTTCCCCGTCTCGCACTTTGAGGCAGGGTTGAGGTTGCCTCTTTGGCCTGAGGTAAAACAGGTCTTCAAATACTTTGGCGTCATCCCGGCACAATTCAACCCTAACGCCATCTCGGTCTTGATTGCTTTCGCCTGTTATATGCGCCGGGAGCGCATCAAATTCAGCTTGACGGTCTTCCGCAAGCTCTTTATCTACCACGCCAACGATGATGGCGTCTCGTACTTCACCGAGCAGGGGCTCAAAGTGTGCGAGACGCCCAATAAGAACCACCACTGGCTCACCCGGTTTGTCTTCATCCGGGGAGATCGCGCTGATTTTGGCGGCAGCTCTCTCGCGCCGGTGTCTCCGCCAGAAAGCTTCTACGCCACCCCACAGGTCAGTGGCCCAGAGAAGCTGCTGTGTGAATACCTTGTCGGCAAGAACTTCGAGGTCAACTTCTTGCGGCGAGGCCTCAACTCGCTTCCTCCAGTGCTCCTCCGTTGATGGTATTCCCTCTCCTTCCTCTCGCGTCTCGCCGTAAAATAACCCTTGCATGTCTTTAGGTGAGCTAATCATTACAGCCCTCCCCCCTTACAAGAACAACATCCATCCAGCAAAGGGCCTCGATCTCGCCAACGCGACGGCCGAGGCGGCGAGAGAGTCCTTGGCGCCCATCCCCCCGAAGAGGCCCACAGGCGACACGGCCCCCTCTCGCTCCAGCCCCCCCAGAAAAAAGATGAAAAAAGCCATAGTGATTTCCAAGGAAAAGAAGAAAGCTCCCCAAGGGAGCCCCATTTCTGTAGGGGAATCTCCACCGCCCCTTTCGCCTAACCACCAAGCCGTCTCGCCTCCTCGCGAGACAGTACTCCTTAATCAACCGGCTGTCATCCCCAATCAGTCAGGTTGCTGCCTCCAACCTGCCTGCTACTGCATCCAACCCGCAAGCTGTTCTTCCCGACCAGGCGGCTGCCACCTCCTCTCGCGAAGGCGACTCCTCCAGTCCGTCCCGCCCCCTCTTCCCACATGAACTATAACTGGGTCCCGTGTTCCACGATGCCGCCGGAGACCTAGTTCTGCTGTGGGGGCAGGACGCCAACCGCGTGTCCATCTCCACTCTCCTTCCTTCTTGGAAGGAGCAAGAGGTCCCCACCAGCCATGCCTTCACTGTGGGGTACGGCCTCTACGGCGGCCTTGGCGCTGTCTCGCCTGAAAGCGAGTCCACCAGGGATCTCATGCTGAAGACTTCCCACCACCAAATGCTAGCCTTGGAGTTCTCGCACCGCACCTCTCGCCGCCTTATTTATATCAATGCAAAATGGAAAGCCAGTGAGGAGAGCCTGGAGGCGGAGTGAGAGAAGTCTGACGGTCTCACGAAAAGGCTATCTGAAGCAGAGTCCCTTCTCGCGAAGGCCCAAGGTGGTGTGGTAAGCCTTAGACTTTTTCCTTAGGTTTTTCTTTTTCAATCATTCTTAGCTAACTGATGGGTCGTCTCGCAGGATGCCGCGACGGCGGAGCAATTGCGCTCGCACGTGACGGCTTTGGAGGAGGAGGTCAGGGAATTAAAAGCTGGGAACGCGCGTCTTCAGGCTGACGACGCGTCGTCGTCTCGCCGCGAGCCCTTCCAGATGCCTCCGCCGCACTACTCTCATGAGGAAGTCGAGGAGCAGTGCCAAGACGCTGGCGTTCGGGCGGCAGAGCTGGTGTTGCAAATGATGAAGGACCTAGGGGTTGTGAAGGACGATTCTGAAACAGTGACCCCTCGCGACTTGGTTCCCAAGCTCTACAGCGAGGAGAGCGATGATTCTTCATCTGGCGAGGAGGACTGATGTGCCAACTCCAAGATCCAGAATCCCTCTCTCCTTCTCTTTTTGCTGCTACTTGTAAAATTTACCAATTTTTTGTGATCAGAAATCTGACCTTTGTAACGAACTGTTTTTTGGTCAAATGCATATTTTGTCCTTTTACCACTTGCACGCTTTTTCCCTGCTTGCCTTCTCTTGCGAGGCGACGTTGTTTTTCCGTCTCGCCGACTTACCTCTACCCTCTTTTCTTTGCTTTGTTTTGTTCGCTGCGAGACGATCCCCTGACGTCCTTACGTCAGCGAGACGGTGTTGTCCTGGCTCGCTACCTTGCTGGAGAGTTGTATTTTCAAAGTGCGCGAGTCGTCGTTTCTTTTCTTTGTGCGTAAAATTTGACTGGTACAATCTTCTCGCCTTGCTTTTAGGTACTTCTCGCGCGAGTGGCGGTGATGCAACCCGGATTATTTAGAGCTCTTGGTGATGCAACCCGCACTATGCGAGACGAGCCTTCTGTCTTCACGCGAGTGCTTACTCTCCAATGCGAGACCATCCTTGTAACTGTCGGCTGCGCGTGTCTCCACTCATACTGCCTCAACTTTTACCTTAGTTTATTTCCTTCCCCCTAAGTTTAAGCTGGGGTGTTGTTTTAAGGAGCTTTTCCCAACTATTTTGTCATCAAATGAGTTTACTTCCTTGCTATCTTGGTGAGCTCGGGCAACAAGTCCACCGAGGATCGGTCCGAGCTCAAAGTGATGTAAAATGTCCCAGGTTAAGACCTATTCCCAAACTTTGGACCCAACCTTCAAGAACTAGACCTATCCCCCACAGGCGAGCCTTCAGACCTGCCTGCTAGATGAGAGCCTGCGCAACGGGTCTACCTGGGGCCGAGCCGAGCTCGGGGTGCCGATGAAGTTCTCAAACCAAACCTATCCCCCATAGGTGAGCCTTCGGACCTGCCAGCTAGGTGAGAGCCTGCGCAGCGGGTCTACTTGGGGACGAGACGAGCTCGGGGTGCCGATGAAGTTCTCAATCCAAACCTATCCCCCACAGGCGAGCCTTCGGACCTGCCAGCTAGATGAGAGCCTGTGCAGCGGGTCTACCTGGGGCCGAGCCGAGCTCGGGGTGTCGATGAAGTTCTCTCAAACCAAACCTATCCCCCACAGGTGAGCCTTCGGACCTGCCAGCTAGATGAGAGCCTGCGCAGTGGGTCTACCTGGGGCCGAGCCGAGCTCGGGGTGCCGATGAAGTTCTCTCAAACCAAACCTATCCCCCACAGGCGAGCCTTCGGACCTGCCAGCTAGATGAGAGCCTGCGCAGCGGGTCTACCTGGGGCCGAGCCGAGCTCGGGGTGCCGATGAAGTTCTCTCAAACCAAACCTATCCCCCACAGGCGAGCCTTCGGACCTGTCAGCTAGATGAGAGCCTGTGCAGCGGGTCTACCTGGGGCCAAGCCGAGCTCGGGGTGCCGATGAAGTTCTCTCAAACCAAACCTATCCCCCACTGGTGAGCCTTCGGACCTGCCAGCTAGATGAGAGCCTACGCAGCGGGTCTACCTGGGGCCGAGCTGAGCTCGGGGTGCCGATGAAGTTTCCTCAAACCAAACATATCCCCCACAGGCGAGCCTTCGGACCTTCCAGCTAGATGAGAGCCTGCGCAGCGGGTCGACCTGGGGCCGAGCCGAGCTCGGGGTGCCGATGAAGTTTCCATCCTCCTGCCATTAGGACTTCATAATAGACAATAAACAGAAAGTAGTTTGATAAATATATTATATTGATCATGCTTTGAGTACACATCTTCTGCTCTCCCTTCTCATGGGTAGAAGCGTTTCAAGTCATCCCCACTCTAGGAGTGGCTCAAGGTCCTACCCTCCGCGTCCTGGAGGTATTAACCTCCTGCTCTCAGTACTCTCTTCCACAATATAGGGCCCCTCCCAGTTTGTATTGAGCTTTCCCACCAGGGCAGACCTCCCTGCCGCATCAACTTTCTTTAATACCAGATCTCCTCCGCGAATTGCTTTATCCTGACATGCTTGTTGAAGTGCTTTGCCATTCGACGCTTGATCTCTTCTTGTCTGATGGCTTGCCACGTCTCGCAGCTCCTCTGCCAGGTTCTAGCGAGAGGCGTAAGCTTTCTTCATTTTCCATCCTCCAAGCCTCGTCTCCATCACCTGCAGCCGCAACTCGTGGGGACCGGACCTCGAATTCCACGGGCAGGACCGCCTCACATCCATGGGAAAGCTTGAAGGGAGTCTCGCCGGTGGCCGTGTTCGGGGTCGTTCTCAAGGCCCACAAGACCGAGGGGAGCTGTTCTACCCAACTCCCCCTCAAATTCTCCACCTACTTTTTGAGCAGGTTTACGATAATCTTGTTTGCCGCCTCTACCTGACTGTTGCTCCTGGGATGGTGGACGGAGGCAAACCTGAGGTCGATGCCCAGCTGAGTGCAGAAGCTGATGAACTCTTCACTAGTAAACTGGGGACCATTATCCGTGACTATGGCCTGAGGCAGCCCGTGCCTGCAGATGATCTCCCCCCAGACGAAGTTCCTGATGACTTGGGAGGTCACCTTTGTTAGCGCCTTAACCTCCAGCCACTTGGAGAAGTAATCTATCATAACGAGGAGGAACCTTCTTTGCCCACTAGCTGGAGGGAAAGGCCCAACTAAATCCATCCCCCAGATGGCGAAAGGCCATGGTGCTGTGATACTTCGGAGCCTTTGAGCCGACAAGAGCTGGAGGGGGGCGTAGAGCTAGCATTTTCGGCACTTCTTCACAAACTCTGCCGTGTCTTTCCTCGGGGTGGGCCAGAAGTACCCCTGCCTGACCACTCTTGCTTCCAATGTCCTCCCTCCGGAATGACAACCACATTCTCCGGAGTGTACCTCTTCCAAAACATGACGAGTCTCCTCCTCCGTCACGCATCGAGCTAGGAGGCCCGAAAGCATCTTCTGGTGCAATCTTCCTTCGTGCATGAGATAATGAGCTGCCTTATGCCGGAAGTTTTTTGCCTCCTTGATCTCCTCAGGGAGGGTTCCTATCATGAAGAAGGTAACGAAGGGATCCACCCATGAGGGTCGCCGATCCACCTCCATTAGCTCCCCCTCTTCGATCGCCGGATGGAATAAATCAGTCAAGGCACCCCCTCCCCGAGGTCCGAACTTAGCCAATCGATCGGCAGCAGCACTCTCTTCTCTGGGGATGTGTTGAATGGAGAACGTCCGGAACCCCCCGATTATTGCCCTCAGCTTGGACAAATACTTCACAAGGGTGGGCTCCTGAGCTTCGAACTCTCCTCGAATCTGAGATGCCACCACCAATGAATCTGTGAAAGCCTCAATGTCTTTGATCCCGAGCTCCTTTGCCAAACTAAGGCCGGCTATCACCGCCTCGTACTCTGCTTGGTTGTTGGTCACGGAGAAATGCAAAACGACCACTTGTTCTATGGTTACCCCTTGAGGACTTGTCAATACCACCCCTGCTCCGAGGGAGTGCTTTCCCGAGGCCCCATCAACCGTCATCTTCCAAGCTTCATGTGGCCGCGACTCCTCAGCCTCGACTTCTGCAACGTAGTCTGCTAAGAAGTCGGCCACCAAATGTGCCTTAATGGAGAGCCTTGGTACGAACGAAATGTTTAATTCACTCAACACGATAGACCACTTATCCAGCCTACCTGAGTGCTCCACTCCTTCAAAAATCTTACGGAGAGGATGGTCCGTCACCACCCTGATCGAATGTGCTTGAAAATATGGCCGGAGCTTCCTGGCCGAAACGATCAAGGCGTATGCCAGCTTTTTTAGGATAGGGTAACGAAGCTCCGCCTTCTTTAGGATCCTGCTAACATAAAAAATGTGCAGCTGCTTTCTCCCCTCTTCTCTGACTAGGACAGAGCTCACCGCCTCTGCTCCTACCCCTAGGTACAAGGTCAGATCCTCCCCCTCCTTTGGGCTTTGAAGCAGAGGAGCCAGGGAGAGCTGCTCCTTCAGTTTTTGGAAAGCTTCTTCACACTTCGCGGTCCACTCACACCTTTGGTTCCCTCGTAGCACTTTGAAGAAAGGTGAGCACTTCTCCCCTGACCTGGAGAGGAATCTGCTAAGGCCGGCCAGCTTCCCTGTCAAGCGCTGCACCTCCTTAGCATTTCGCGGTGATTCTAGTTCTAGGATGGCTTTTACTTTATCTGGATTAGGTTCTACCCCTGCCGGGGTCAGAAGGTGCCCAAGGAACTTCCCACGGCTCACCCCAAAAACACATTTTAAGGGGTTCAGCCTCATTTTGAACTTCCTCAAGGTGGTGAATGTCTCCTCCAGATCCCGAAGATGCGAGTTCACCACCTTGCTCTTTACCATGAGGTCATCAACGTAGACCTCTAGGTTCCGGCCCCTCTGGCCTTGGAAAACTCGATCCATCATCTGTTGGTAGGTAGCCCTGCGTTTTTCAACCCAAAAGGCATCATGTTATAGCTAAAGCACCCCTCCCTCGTGATGAAGGAGACGTCCTTGACGTCAGGAGGGTGCATTCGGATCTGATGGTAACCTGAAAAAGCATCCAAAAAACTCATGATAGAAAAACCGACGGCTGAATCAACCAGCGCGTCGATCCGAGGCAGGGGGTAGCAATCCTTATGGCATGATTTATTTAATAAAGAAAAGTCGATACACATTCTCCATTTTCCACCTCCCTTCTTCACCATTACTACATTGGAGATCCAGCATGGATACTGGATCTCTGAGATTAAGCCAGCCTCTAGGAGCTTCTTGACCTCCTCGCATATTGGCTCCTCCAGCTTTGTCGCGATGGTCCTAATCTTCTGGCGTATGGGACGCATCCGGGGGTCCAGGTTCAGGCGGTGGCAGGCCACGTCCGCATCGATGCCCGGCATGTCTGCCGTTCTCCAAGTGGAGATGTCGATGTTGCTTTGAATGCAGGCCCGCACTCGCTCCTGGTCCTCAGGACTCAAGCCCCCGCTGATTCGCACCCTCTGCACCTGCCCTGCGCTGGTGAAGACCTCCATCTCCACCACTTCCTCGGCCGGCTCCAGCCGCGACTGCTCCCAGCCGTCCCTTGCCTCTTCCTCCAGCTCCAGCTCTTCCTCCCCTCCTGCTCCCTCAACTTCCATCGCCTCACCCTGCTGCTGCTCAATCTCCACGCCTCTCTGGGCTTCCTCCTTAGCTCCTTTCACTTCCTCCTGCTATCCCTCCTGCGGCTCCAACTCTCCGTCCCTCCGGACCGCTTGCACATCTCCTCTCTTCCGCACCTCCTCAATCTCCACTGCCTCCTCCGGGCTCTCCTGTTGCTATTCGGCCTCCGCACCCCTCTGGGCCTTCCTCTGCTATCTCCTTCCTCGCCTCTCCCGGGCTCATCTCCTCTTCCCCGACAGCTTCTTCATGCGCCGCCATCTCCTTCTCCAACTCCTCCGCCTCTGCTATCCAAGATATGGTGTTGACCGTCGTGACGTAGCACTGCCTTGCCACCTTTGGGTCCCCCCTAACCCTGAACTACACCCCTCCGTTGTTGAACTTGAGACATTGATGAAAAGAGGAGGGGACGCAGCGAAAGGCACTGATGAGGGGACGCCCAAAGATGGGGCGTCACGCGCCGCCATCTCCACGCTCACCGCACCAGAAACTGTTGAAGCCAAAATTTGACTTCGACAAATGTTCGCAAAATAGGGGCGTAGCCGACACCTACTTGGCCCAAGCTCCGACCTCCGACTGGTCGTGAAGGACTAGGAAACTGGCCCAAAGCCGCAGCAGGGAGGTCCCACCGCTTACCGGGAAGATCACTGAGAGCTTCCCCTCCAAAGCCAAAAGCTGGGCTTGGAGCTCCTCAGAAAGCACAGAAGATGACGCCACAAATCCCCGGGAGTGAAGAATGTCCCTTTTTGAAGAACCCCTATGGGCCAATTTATAGATTTCTGAATCTGAGCTGCCAATAACCAAACTATACTAGTCTGAAATTACCAGGGTACCCCTGGCCGGGTCTACCAACAGCCAAACTCCGCTGTTCTGAGGAGCTATATGCAGAACACTAAGCGTAAAAGGGTAAAAAAGTAGGGGGTAGAAGAGTAAAATCACCTGTTGACATGGGAATATAGAAATGGCTTCTTTACTTCCTGGGGAGTGGAAGAGCACCTATTGGCGAGACGGACCCCTCTACCCATCTCGCCGGAAATCTTTGTCATGAGGTCATCTCGCCGCGGGAGGTCTTCTCGCGCCCCTAAGCGAGAAGTCTCGCATATCGCAGGGACCGTTCTTCTCGCCACACGCGAGTGGACCCCCCATGGTCCCACTCGTCTATCTATCCTTCTCGCCTCACCCGAGTATCCGCATCTTGAGCCTCTCTCGCAAGCCCGAGGTTGTACAACTCTGGACACCAGAAGACTCTCCCTCCTACTAGGGAGTAGTCCTCGTCACTGAACGCTTAGGAGGCATTCTAAACAATCAATAAACGATCTATCAACACCTATCGTAACATGCTAGACTTACAACTTAGCTCAGACATAAAACCATAGATACTTGCTCATGATGCTAGCTTGCTATGGGATTTAAAATAAATGATGGCATGTCCTACTTAGGGGGAAACACCCTCATCCTTATGACTTTTGTGCCTATTATATGAGTGCATGAATGATTACTTTTTTATTTCAAATCATGTGTGTATATATGTCATCATGGAAATCTTTAACTTGGCACGTGTGCTTATGCAATGATATGATATGTATGCAGTGTTATGCATTCTAAAGAAAAGCCTTAATGCATGTATGAGCGGCATATACATATAATATTATGCATCTCATACTACATAATATTGTATGTAACGAAAAAGGTAAAACGTGCTAATGGGCATCCATGTCATGGTGGTTATGCATATCATACTATATAACTGTCACATGTCACCACCTATGGTGGATCCATATACAAACACATATTATGCATCTCATACTACATAATATGCCCCGTATACTTCTTTTGTGCTATGAGTGTAGTGTTCATGCTTCCATCAAGATCTACTGATGACATATCGGTGTGTGTGTATGCAATGAATGGCACGACGAGAGTTTTGCTTGAGGGCAAGTTGTTCGACCAACTTGCCAAACCAACTGCCCCTCTTGCAAAACCTCCCTCTGATACCAACTGTCACAACCCGCATTTTCACCACAACGACGCAATATCAAAGTAAGGGAAAATGCGCGTCATGATGCCACGTCAGCAGTGGATAACTGCAGACGCTCAGGCAACACTCCGACTCAATAAAAAATGTGATTTAATTGTTTAATTGAAGGAGATTATTTTAAGTTAGGCAATAAGTCGTATCCCTCGGCTTAGTGGCTCACGAGTCCACCAGAAGGAAAGTAATTAAACGCAGCGAAAAATACTATAGTAAACAGGTTAGACATCCTACATGAGTCTAGCATTCCAAAAAAAACTTAGGGCATGCATTAACCTAAATTTATAGTAATAATATCGAAGTAGTTTGTACAGTATTTAAATATAGTGATTTAGAGTTTTAAAACATGATGTGCATGATATAGTAATATTAGTTGGTTTTATAGTTGAAAATACTTGTAGGCATCCTAGCATAAATCTTTCCCAGAGAGCAAGAACTACTAACACAAAAGTAGACACTAGCAACTAGCCAAATATCCAAGAATGACAATAAACAATCAGTGGGCGTCAAATACCTGACACGAACCCACTAAAAGTTCTCAAGTCTGAAGCATACTATAAAAGAATAAAAGCTACCTCGCAACCTCGAGGCACCCTCAGCAAACCCAACAACAAAACTACTTAGCCGCACCACCGGCTACAGTCCTGAACCTGAGACATTCAAGAGAAGAACACCTTACCAAGTAGGAAAAAAAGTAACAAGTGGCAAAAGAATAGGTAAGCAAGTGAGTAAGCCAAACAAAGGAGGCTGTACAAAACCCAACCAAATGAGGAAGAATGTAAAAGAAATCAACAACAATTAGCTAAATAGAATATATAGAGGAAGGTTAGCCATTATAATAACCTCTAAATTTAAAAAGAATGCACCAAGTGCGAAGGTGAACAAGTCTGGGCACAACCAGCAAAATTTAGCAAAACTGTGGCATAAACCACAAAAAAAACAACTGATCACAATACAACTCGGAAGAGGGTGGATCATCAACATGTGGTATGACTGCATTGCAGGCCGGAGAGGGCGACGACCTCAAGCACCCTAAGCCCAACTCCGGATCCTCAACTGTCTCACAGTTGGTACTGTGGTCCACAAACATGGCCAAACCGGGCCAACCAGAACCCAACAGTCCAAGAAAGGAGAAACTAAGCATACCCCACTATGATAATCCACAGAAAGAATGGGCCTCCCAGTTGGGTGGTATGCTAACCACAACCAACACTCATACCCCCAACATCACCATCTCAAAATTGGCACAACACCTAAGTATTACAACACTAAATCAAACACCGCGACTTACAATCGACCTATACTAAGCGCAACGCATCCTACGCTCAACGGTGTCGAAAAATTTACCCTAAGCGTAAGCCCTAAAAAAATGTAAACATCTTATACTCTAAAGGAACCAGGAACATTAATATAAGGTGAAAGTCTTACCATAAGAAGTTAAGGAAAAGGAGATGAAAGGAGCCACTTGTCTTGGCTTAATCAAAGAAAGCCTCCAAATCACACCTCACGCAAATCAGGACTAAGGGAGGCGAGAGAAGCCGAAATATGGACAAGAGTGGACGAAATAGAAGTTAGGGCCAAAAAACCCTAACGAAAAATCTCAAGAAATTGGAAAAGAATTACCACGGTGACATAGATATCGCCGAGAGCATTTCAAATCTATGCTCGAATGAAGATTTCGAGCACCGGAACTCCGTCGGCGACGACCGGAAGGTTCACCAAATCTCACGCTCCGCCATCGCCATCCTCACGTTTCTTCAGTTCTGGTTCGGTTCAGTGAAGAAGAAGAAGAAGAAGTCCTAAAGGAAGAGTACGGCCAGTTCTAATTCTAAGTATACGTATATATATATAGGTATTTATAAAAAGATTTGTCTAAAAATAGACTATATACGAGCGGGTGTGCGGAAAACAAAATTAGGAGCTCAAAACTACTTCAAATCGAAAAGTGGTCAACATTAAAGTTGTAGATCTCATCGAGATGAACAAATTTTATGTTAATCATATTTTGATATGACGTCGTGTTGACCCTCAAAATGGCGCCCGAATGCAGACAGGAACGGCCTACTCGAGTGGCAGCATGAACCACTCGAGTTCCAACATATCTACTCGAGTAGCGGCATACCTACTCGAGTAGCAGCATACCTACTCGAGTAGCAGCTTACCTACTCGAGTAGTAGCATAATATACTCGAGTAGAAGCTCATTACTCGAGTTCCAACATGTATTACTCGAGTAGTAGCATAATATACTCGAGTAGCAGCGCAATACTCGAGTTCTAGCAGAAAAAATGAAATTCGGGGTTCCAAACGGCTTCAAATCGAAACGTCGTCAACATTAAAGTTGTAGATCTCATCGATACAAACAAATTTCATGTTAACCATGTTTTGTTACGATGTCGTTTTGACTCTCAAAATGGCACCCGAACATATACAGGAACGGCCTACTCGAGTGGCAGTGTGAACCACACGAGTTCCAACATATCTACTCGAGTAGCAGCATACCTACTCGAGTAGCAGCATACCTACTCGAGTAGCAGCTTACCTACTCGAGTAGTAGCATAATATACTCGAGTACCAGCTCATTACTCGAGTTCCAACATGTATTACTCGAGTAGTAGCATAATATACTCGAGTAGCAGCTCAACACTCAAATTCCAGCAGAAAAAATGACATTTAGGGGTTCAAAATGGATTCAAATCAAAAATTGGTAAGCATGAAAGTTATAGATCTCGACGAGACGAACAAATTTCATGTTAACCATGTTTTGATTTAATGCCGTTTTGACACTCAAAATGACGTCCGAGCAAAATCTGAAATGGGTTATTCGAGTAGAGCCATAGCTACTCGAGAAGACTCAGAACGGGAGCCCAAACAAGCGCCGAATTAAATTAAACTTGCACCGAAGGCGAACACTGATGCTAAAAATTTAACGGTGAAGTCAAAACCACAAAACTTAACTTATCAACTCGAAAACTTTCAGTTTCGTCGAAAATCCCAAAAATCTGGTCAATCAGACCAAACGGACGCGAAAATGCACTAACGGTACAACGCCGACAACATGACGTAAAAAGGGTAATGCCCTAATGTCATAAATATGACGATATCAAATCAAATAAAATCATCAAAAAACAATCGGGGGCATTACACACTGTACCTACAGTTTTAAGGTCTGGTTACAGCAATGATGTTAAGACTGTACCTAAAAGAAGATACAATAGATATGAGTGTTGGTGTTGTGGTAAAGTGGGTCATTATGTCATTGATTGTTGGCACGCCACTACTGTTAGGAAGAATGCCAGCTTACCTGTCAGAAAGGCTGCAGGCAAGCATGTTAAGTTTCAGTCTAACCTGAACCTAGAACACAATAATTATTGGGGTTCTATGGTTATGTAATTTTATTTGATGCAGGTGAGTCCAAGTGGTCATACCCCAATATGGTACTTGGACATTGAATGTTCCAGGCACATGACTGGAACAAGAAGGATGCTGAAGGACTACTCTCCCATAGAGAATGGACTTAAAGTGATCTTTGGTGGATTTGAAAAGGGGGTCATCAAAGGGTTTGGTAACATTTCCAATTGTTCTATCACTATCACCCAAGTGACTTATGTTAAAGGTCTGAAACATAACTTAATAAGCATAAGTCAACTGAGTGATCTTGGTTATAACATCTCTTTTATTAGGAATGGGTGTCAGATTAGAAAGACAAGTGATCAAGAGGTCGTCTTGTCAGGTTATAGAAAAGGAAATGTTTACTGTCTCAACTTTGATTGTGAGAATAAGAACTCTCCTATTTGTCTAGTTGCAGATGAGAAAGCTTCTCATTATGTCAAATGACATAAGAGGCTGGCTCACCTGAACTACAAGTCAATAGGCTAACCCGCATTTTCTCCGAAATTTAAGAAGTATCAGAGTAGAAGAAAACGCGTGTTGTGATGCCACGTCGGACAGGGGATAACTGTCGACGCTCAGGCAACCACCAGCTACTAAGACTGAGAAAGTTCAAAAGCTTTAATGATGTGAAAATCAATTATATTTTTGAGGCCGTATCCCTCGGCTTCGTGGATCAACTAGTCCACCCTTCAAAATTATACTTATACGTAGCGGAAAAATAGTTTATTCATTTTTTTAACACAATAAGAGAATGCTTAAGCGTCCCCAGGGGACGCCTAAGGCTATGCAAGACCCTAGATTTAATTTATATATTATATATAGGGAATACCCTTTTTACGTGGTTTGAAAATAGTGATTAAGCTTTTTAGAAAGGAAAACATGCTGTCTATATTTTTGATATAATAATTATTTTCTTTTATAGGTTTTAAAGTAACTAGCAACCTAACATAAATCATCCCAGAAGCAAGTTGAATAAACTCCAAAACAGGAAATCTAGCAGTATAAGCAAAGTACAAAGCATCTAAAAGAGAAACCACTAGTGGGTGCCAACAACTGACACGAACCCACTGGTGAGTAGGCATATCTGTACTACAAGTCTAAAGTAACTACCTCCCAGGAGTGAGGAAAAGAAACTCAGCAGCAGCTATAACACTAGCAAACTCCAGAAGAACCCTAGCCGCGCAGTCGGCTATAAACCTGAACCTGAGGCATTCAAAGAAAAGAACGCCTCAGCAAAGCAATATATAAATATGGAAATGAAACAATAGTATAAGGAAGAAGTGAAACAGGTAAGAGCTAAAGTAAACAAGTGAAGGAGGAATACTCACCATGAATGAGTAAAAAGGGGTGCACCAAGTGCACGGGTGAAGTCAAGCCTCACAAATCTCTGCAAGAAGGATTAGCAAAATAAATAAATCCTATCATGAAGCTAGAGCAGGAAGAGTCACCTAATGCTGGAGATGGACAAAATCAGAAATAAGGGCCTAGACTGGTGGCAACGGTCCAACCACGTCTAACAGGCCTAAACATCTCAAGGTGCTGTGGTGGTGGCATCAGTCCAACTCAACCAAACAGCTCACATTGTCTTAATAAGACAAGAAGTAAAACAAGGGTGGCGGCATCGGTCCGACCCACCTCAAAACCACATCCTACTCCAGCACTAAGTGACTCGGGAAAACCTAACTGGTAGTTCCAAGAACCACCATGAAGTCAACACTGAACCCTAAACATCTAGAGTAACCCACCTAGGAGACTTAGCTGCCAGGCGGCTGACGGCGTTGGTTAACTAGACTCGTATATAACCTCGCACAAATACATTAAGCTTGAGTACGCAAAGCACCACAGTTAATAAAACACTTGATAATATCATAACATCAGCAGTTATCTTAGGCAAAAATTCCGTCTCAAGAGATTTTACACCTACGAAATCTCATATGCTTACCAGGGAACTGAGCCCAAACTTCGTTTATTCAAGCGACTTAATACGAGTGAAAGAAAGTAACACAATACTAACTGTAACTGCGTAGTTCGATACTACACCCGCACAAGTAAATTGATACAACACATGCACGATTAGTTCAATAACAACACATATACGTGTAAATTTAGGGGTTTGATACCGCACAAAAGCACGGGGATTCGTCATGTAAACCGGAGGATTAACACTAGACAAAACATGAGAATTTGGGGGGGGGGGGGGGGGGGGTTCTGATACAAATCCGATTTCGGAGCAACTACGGAGCAAGCTATAAAATAATCTTGCAACAAATTAAAACCAATCATAGCAATGATTTACACCCAAGGAAGACCGCACCCAATGAAATATCTCATGGAACGGACAAGCTTACTACCGAGGGCTCTCGAGTTATACCCGATCGGGACAATACTCCTAGCTATGGAACACTCGACATTAACAAACTAAGAAAAGGAAAAAAGCGAGGCCTTGCAGCGATTTTCATATGCATAACCCAAAAAAATATATATACATATATATCCAACAATAGCTTTCCAAAAATCAAGCGATCAAGACAAGATATGAAGGTACTTGGCAAGGGAAAACTTGCCTAAATCTTTAGAGGAATTCGGCCAGCAACAATTCTATGAAATCCTGGAAACAGACAAAAAAAATCTGGGCACTAATTAGCAAGGAAACTGCAGCCCTAGACTTGGAGAAAAGGATGGTGAGCTCTCAAAAAGTTTACCTCGGAACGAAGATCTAGCCTAGAGGAGCTCGAATCCGGCCTCGGACTGGAGATCCGGGCTTCACGGGGCAGGGAGACGGCGGTCGGAGCCGCGCCGGGGCTTCCGCCTCTTTTCCGCCGCACGAAGGATCGGCTCGAGCTTTTTCTCTGTTGCTGGATGGTCGGCCGAATGGGGGGGAGAAAAGAAACCTAAATAAACCTAATACATTTATATATATATTTATTTATTTATTTATATACATATATTTATATATATACATATTTATTCCTATCCCAATTAACAAAATACTACCATAACTCTAATTAGCTTAAGCGTAAAAACAGCCCCTAATTGAGCATATTAACTAAACACTAACTAAACCACTATATATATATATGTTAACTCATATAAATTAGCACCTGTCCGTACATTATCACATCTCCTTACACACATACGTATATATATATACATACTAACACACATATATATATATTTATACATACATACTAACACATGAACGTAGGCACGCACACGCAAATTATTAAATCCTTGCATGTCTACAACACGCGCTAAGCTCTAAATGCGCAAATATGAAAATATGCTCGCGTAAATGACGACTCGCTAACTAGCGACCGTCAAAAAGGCGCGAAAATTAACCCTCTCGGATTCCGAACAAATCCGCACCGTAGCTAAACACTCGGGCTACGAAAACATCGGCGAAGTCGGACACAACCTCCGACGACCAAATACTTGGGCAAACCTCGCCCGAAGCCAAAGTACAGGGATTCCCTAAAAGGCTCAGTCGGGCCTCCAAAACAGACGCCGGCTAGCTGGGAAAACCGTACAACAGGCTATAACCTCTAAGAACACCTAACGAGGTACTCTAACAACGGCACGAGACGGGAATGCGCCAACGTAACGCCAAACGAGGGTTTAAATAATTGCCGAAAAATTCGGGGGCGTTACAGTCACTCCCCCTAAAAGAAAGTTTCGCCCCGAAACTTTACGTATGCTACTTCTACTAAAGAAGGAAAGTAACAAAACAAAAGTTACTAGGAAGAAAATATACCCAACAAATTAGGAGAACAAGCGAGGGTACGCCTCCCTCATAGCCGACTCTAGCTCCCAAGTCGCACTTTCCAAATCTTGATTCTTCCAAAGAACCTTCACCATCGGGATAGACTTTGATCTCAGCACCCGGTCCTGAGTATCCAAGATGCGGACCGGCACCTCAACATACGAGAGGTTGGGCTCCAACTGGGGCACGGCATCCAAGACTTGCCCACTGCTCCGCACACACTTTCGCAGCTGGCTCACATGAAAGACATTATGCACGTCTGGGAAGCTGGCTGGTAGATCCAACATATATGCTGCCACACCAATACGCTCCAAAATTCTGAATGGGCCCACATACCTCGGATCCAGCTTACGGTTCTTGCCGAACCTCTTCACTCCAACCATCGGAGATACCTTCAAGAAGACCAAAGCCTCTACCGAAAATTCCAAATCGGACCTACGCCGGTTTGCGTTCTTCTCATATCTCTCCTGAGCTAACCGAAGCTTTTCCTGAATGAGCTTCACAGCAACCTCCATTTCCTCTAGAGCATCAGGACCCAACAAAGGCCTCTCACCGGCCTCAGTCCAAAACAATGGAGTTCTGCAGCGCCTCCCATACAATGCCTCGAAGGGAGCCATTTGCAAGCTCTCTTGGTAACTATTATTGTAGGCAAACTCCATGAGCTGCAAACGCTCATCCCACGCTCCACCGTGATCTAGAATGTAGCACCTGATCATATCCTCCACAATCTGGTTCACCCTCTCGGTCTGCCCATTTGTCTGAGGGTGGTAAGCGGTAGAATATCTCAAGTCTGTACCCAAACCCTCCAGCAAACTCTTCCAGAAACGGGAAGTAAATCTGGAGTCTCGGTCTGAAATGATGCTCACGGGAACTCCATGCAATCGGATGACCTCGCTCAAATACAGCTCTGCTATCTTCTTCATCGGGTAGTCGATCTTATAAGGTACGAAGTGCGCACACTTCGTCAATCGGTCCACGATCACCCAAACTGAGTCAAATCCTCTTGGAGATCTTGGTAAGCCCGTGATGAAGTCCATAGAGATACTTTCCCACTTCCAAGTCGGGATTTCCAAGGGAGTCAACTTTCCACCAGGCCTCCCATGATCGGCCTTCACCCGCTTGCAAGTGTAACATTCAGAAACATACCGAGCTATATCCCATTTGTAAGACCCCCCGTTTTTTTTTCTTTTTCGACACCGCGGTCTTAGGCCCAGAACCGCCGTTTTGCGGTGACTCCTTCACGCCCTAAAGGGTCATCACCACAAAGCGCCGATTCTGCCGGCCAATTCGATCACAAAAAAGTAGCATAATGAAGTAAAATGGAAACTATCTGTCCACAGAGAATCACATGACATAATAAATATAACTCCACGAAGGGAGTGTCCACAGAAAATAACATCAGAGTAGCAAAAACGGGCTTATGCCCGGTACATCATAACCTCACTACAAGATCTCTCATGCAGAAACAAAAGTAGAAAACTACTCAAGGTCGAGACTCACGGTCCCGGCTGTATGAACTCCGGAGCTAGACTGCCCCACCTCCAAGCGCACCGGTCTCTGGGGCTGCTCCTCCATGCTGGTCTCCACGATCCCCTAAATGATGCGGTTCGAAAACCGTTAGTCTAAAAGACTAAGTCCTATCATCCCCTGCCCCTTCCCCCACGGCTCCTAAGCACCGAGCGGAGAGGATGAAAGGGGAGGACTTAATGGTGGAGAATAATCAAAAAGCAGATGACAGCGGACCTATACTAGCAATTCTATAGACATAAGCTGAAATAGGAAATGTAACCTTCACTTATGTGAAAAACACATAAGCCAAGGGGTCTTCTGCAAGGCTCCCATCGTATAAAAAGTCTCATACCAATTTATACGATGGGGTGTCAGTTATCAAACAGCAGTAAATATATATATCCAAATTGAACCTTAATTTATAAACTTGCCCACAAAAGCTTATAGACCAAGGGGTGGTTTTGCAGGTCCTAGAGTATAAGCGTCTCATTCCACTTATACTTTAGGTGTCAAGGTTAAAGGAAACGATTATGCTATGACATGCAAGTGGGTATGATGGACATGCAAGTGCAACACACACACCCGACTCTGTGCACACAGACCTTTAGTTCCCCCTTTCTGGAGCCGTAACCTCCCAGGATACCTCCATAGTGGCAGACGGAAGCGGTGGGTTGGGCCTCGCCCACCTCTAAACCGGTAAAGCACTACCGGTCAGACCTATCGTACGCCTCAACGCTTGGTGCACTAAGCGGACTCCTGCGTACTCTTGCCGGCTGGCGCACCGGACTTCTGTTGGCGAAGTGCTAACCACACTTGCCGAGTCAACGTATTGGCGTCGGTGCATCGACCCTCCGATACCGAAGACCCACCACCTTAATTTCCTTCCTGTTATGCACATGCAAATCAGCGTAATCAAGAACCGAGCCGAAGCTCCCCGGACCCAAAGTCCGCCTTTTAACCATCCGAGCCGAAGCTCCCAGCTAACATCCGGTGCCCTCAGTGTTTGTGAAATGTGCAATCCTAATTACTAAGTTACTCTTTTCAGCTTGTTAAAACAGTTTACGTTAACCCAGGACTGCCCCCGGTATTCCCTGTGAAGGGCTCTCAAGGGGCACTAGGAACTGTGTTGGGATTACGCCCAGCGTTCCCTTTCGCAAGGTACTTATTTATTATTGGTTGATTCTCTTACCCATTATTTTCTCATGTTCCGATAAGCTAATCCTAGGGTGATTTGACTCCACTCACCTCGGGGAGGACGATCTTTCGTCGGACCCGAGCGCCTCTAAACCCCAGACAAAATAACACCCTACTCACTTATCTTCCAAGATGCACCTAAATCTATTTATCCTTCCAGCAAACCAATCAATACTCATCACATGTGCCCTAATTCATGTCCCAACTGATTTTCTGCAGTTTTACTAAATGCAGCCCACTTAAGCTATATGACCCGTAAAAAGGGAAGTATGTCATATGATCATCCAATGCTCATGTAAAAATTATTAGAAGTCCATATGGGCATATGCAGACTGAATCCACAATTTCCTAATTTTTATGATTTAAATACTAATTTATTTATTTATTTTAAAAGCCAAAAGTTCCAAGGTTGAACAGGAAGTACAAGATTTAAGCAATATAAAGCTCCACTAAAATTATGATAAATGCAAGATGGGTAATCATCTAAAAATCCAGAAGTTCCAAATTTTCCAGCAAGATTTTAGCCCTTAAATAGTATTTCCAATTTATTCCAAAATAATTCATAAAAAAGGGATGTACAATGAAAATACTTCCAACAATTCAGAGAAAATTCCAGGATGATGGTAAGGGAATATAAAACCTCTATGTAAACTTTCATAATTTGTTTGAAAGAATTATTGCCCAAATTAATTAATTATCATATTCTCAAAAATATGGCCTTGTAAAGAAAGTTCTGAAAACAGACCTCTAAAAATTATAAATAAATTCATACAAGTATTTTTTGGCCTAAATACCTCAAAACCTAAGCCTCATGATTTTTAAACAGATATATCAACCATAATGAATTTTCATTACCAAAGCCCCTTTCTGAAATTAATGAAGGAAGTACCAAATAAAGTTAATTGAAAATTGTGATAAAATTCAGAGGTGATCAACTAGAACTATAATAACCTATCACCAAGTTTCATCATATTTTAAAGCACATAACATCCATAATAAAATCAAACATCATTTTGGGCCTTTTGGTAATTAACAAATGAAGTACTACAAATATTGATCAAAATTCCTCAAGTAAATTATCAGAGGTTCAAAACACCCTAATCCCCTCACTACCCAAATTTGGTGAAGTTTCAAGATGTTTAGCTAACCTAACCCTACACTACAAGTTTTAGGACCTAAGATAGGGTTAGGGTTTTGGGGGCCGTACCATTTTCACAATTTGCTAATATTTTTACCAGAGGGTTTTATATATCCTAGGAACCTCCTTGCAAAATTTGGTGTTCATCCAAGGTGTTTAGGACTCATGCCCTTCAAAAGGCCAAAGGGTCCCTCCTTAGGGTTTGACCTAGGAACTTAGGGCAAATCTATACCTCTCTATCTCATATTCCATGGGGAGGTGATAAGTTCCATAGCAAGTCAGTGGCCCAAATTTCAGCCTCTGTTGAGGTGATTTGGTCACTCAAAATCAAAAGTGCACCTTTTGACCAAAATGCCCTTTTTAAGGTATAGTTAGGGTTGAGTCAAAACCTATTCAAAACACATCCAAATCAAATGAAAGTTTATACAGGTACCTAAAATGAACCCAGAGACCACTCACCAAAATTTGGGAGGGTTTGGAGATGTTTAGGACACCTATTTAATTTATTTATGGATTATTAAATTTTTGTAAAAACTATTGAAATAGTTTCTCCAAAAATTCCCATTTTTGGACAGGCCCTCGGTATAGATAAGAATGATCCTCTGTACAAATTTCAGCCAATTTGGACAAGGGATGAAGGGTGGGCATCCATTTGAATCTCAGTTCAGCCCTAGGTATAGGTCCCACCAAAATGGGTGCCCTGGTCCAACCACAGGGCCAAATTGGTCCAAATAAATTTTGTATTACAGTAGACCCATAGGGCTACAACTTTAATATTGACCGTTTTCCCACCAGGTGGGCCTACATATTTTTAATAATTAATGCAAAACAGCCCAGAAAACAGGATAGAAAATTCAGAAAACAAAATTAAATAAAAGAAATGATGCTGCACGAATCTTAAAGCAAATCGTGGGGCTCCTGGTCATCTTCTTCCTCCAGCCAAGGGCCATGATTGGCCGAACCTGGAGCTTATTCCAAGTGCATTTCCCGGCCACACGGCCACCTCCCTGGCCGGCCACCACCGCCACCACCTTCGTTGAGGTGGGGGCTATCGCCGGGCGGCGACACGGCCGCCGGAGGGGTGGTTTCCGGCGAACCCGACCACCATTTGTTTTTGGAAAAACCATGAAAATGAAAACTTGGATCGGCTCAATTGAGTCCGATTCTTGTCCTAAACGATTCCTAAGATCTACCCACGGAAGAAGGAGTAGAGGAGGACCTTATTTGTGGTTCGATGACGGCGGCGGCGGTGGTCGGCCATGGCGTTTTTCCTCTCCGGCGAGCTTGCCCGAATCCTCGATCCTCCACCAAAACCTTTGATCCAATATGTTATTTTGACTGCCAAGGACGTTCTGAAGGTGATGGGAAGATCAGAAATTGAAATGGGGGGCTGCATAGGGGGATTTATATTTTTTTCATGAGAGGGGAGGTGAAGGGTTGGTTGGCCATGGTGGTTGGGCTCCCCCCATTAGTGTTGGCTGGCTGGAATTGATACCATTATCATCCCAAGAGGCAAGGGAGAGGAATGGGGACAATGGAGAGATGAATGGAGTGGCCCATGGCCTCCCTCCATAACTCCTCTCTCTCTTTTCCTTTTTCTCTCTCCTCCATTAAGGAGAAAACTCTCATTTTCTCTCTCCTAGTCACCCCTCCGAAATTTAGGTGGCATCCCTCATAAATATCAGCCTCCTAAAGTTAATGGGCCACTCAAGTTGGGCTTAGCCCAAGTGGCTTGGGCTTGGTTAGGTCATTTAGGCTAGTTTGACCTATTTTAGGGTTGACTTGACTTTGGTCAATTTGACCATTTCGGTCACCCCAATGGGTCCTTGGTGACCCATTGGCCTCCCCTTCGGTCTATGTAGGGTTGGGTAGGGTTGACTTGGCACCTTGAAGGTCACTTGACCCTTGGTAAGGTCACTTTGACCATTTTAGGGCTAGAGTTGACTTGGGTCAACATGACCAATTGGGTTGACCCCTATGGGTCTTGGGTGACCCATTGGCTTCCCTTAGGGTCTAGGTAGGGTTATGTAGGGTTACCCTGTACTTTGGAGGTCACATACCCTTAGTAAGGGTACTTTGACCAGGTTAGGGCTTGAGTTGACCTGGGTCAACCTGGCCTCTAGGGCTGACCCCAATGTGTCCTTAGTGACCCATTGACCTCACTTTAGGGTTAGGAGGGCATAGGTGGGGTCCACTAGGCTAGGAGTAGGTCAATTGACCCTAAGTAGGCTAGTTTGACCCATTTAGGGCTAGGGTTGACCTTGGTCAACTGGGCCTCTTGGGTTGACCCTAATGGGTCCTTTTGGCTCTAATGGGTCTCCCAAGTATTAGGGGGTGTTGTGGTAGGGTCTTGGGGTTAAGGTGTAGCCCATGGTCATCCTAAGCCATTGTTTAGAGTTCTACTATCTGCAGACCATGATGGTCTCCCACCTTTTTGTCCCCTATCTCCTGGCCCATTTCTGGCTTCCTAGGGTTTGTCATGACCTAGTCATGGCTAAAACCATTCTTAGGGGTCTAGTTGGAAATTGGATGTTACACCCTTTCATACCTTTCCACCAGGCGATCTGCTTCAAATCATGATACATCTTCGTGGATCCTGGGTGGTAAGCAACACTGGATCCATGTGCCTCTTTGCATACCATACTCCTGATGTCTCCAACCGCGGGGATGCAAAACCTACCGCGGTACTTTAAGGTACCCGAATCATCGATGGAGAAATCCGGTAACTCCCCTCTCTCAGCCCTGAGGTACAAGTGTAACAAATCTGGATCATCCTTCTGGTGCAACCTGGTGAGCGAAATCCAAGATGGCTCTGCCACTGCCAAACTGCTTTGCAAATCACAGCCTCCCATAGATATGTCCATCAACAAGAACTCTTCCACTAAACGGTCCGCCGTGAGGTTGAAGATCTTCCCTGTCTTGCGGCTCAGGGTGTCGGCCACCACATTGGCCTTTCCTGGATGGTACTGGATCTCCACGTCATAATCGGCCACGAACTCTAGCCACCGCCGCTGGCGCAGATTCAGCTCCTTCTGAGTAAACACGTACTTCAGGCTCTTATGATCTGTGAAAATCTTGCACTGAGACCCATAGAGTAGATGCCTCCACAGCTTCAACGCAAAAATCACCGCAGCAAACTCGAGGTCATGCGTAGGATAATTCCGCTCGTGAGTTTTCAACTGCCGCGACCCATACGCGATCACCTTCCCCTCTTGCATCAACACGCCTCCGAGCCCAACATGCGAGGCATCCACATAAACATTATAGTCCTTGCCCTCCGTAGGCAATGTCAAAACAGGAGCGGTGCACAATCTCCTCTTTAGCTCCAGAAAGGCCTCCTCGCACTGCTCGCTCCAGATGAACGATGCATGCTTCTGCGTCAGCTTAGTTAAGGGCGCTGCCAAGGTAGAAAAGCCCTCAACAAATCGTCTATAATAGTCGGCCAACCCCAAGAAGCTCCTAATCTCCTTGGGTGTGCTCGGCCTATGCCAATCCATCACCGCAGAAATCTTCACCGGGTCCACTGAAATGTCATCCTTGTTCACCACATGACCCAGGAAGAACACCTGAGGCAACCAGAACTCATATTTTCTCAACTTGGCGTACAACTGATGATCTCTCAAGGCAGATAACACCAACCGCAAGTGTTGATCATGCTCCGCAGCATTCCGTGAGTAAATCAGAACGTCGTCTATGAATACGACCACAAACTTGTCCAGAAAATCTTTGAACACCCGGTTCATCATGTCCATGAATGCTGATGGCGCATTGGTCAACCCAAAGGACATAACTAGGAATTCGAAATGTCCATGCCTCGATCGAAAAGTCGTCCGTGGAATGTCCGACTCTCGGATCCTGAGCTGATGATATCCTGATCGAAGGTCAATCTTGGAGAACACAGAACTGCCACGTAACTGATCGAATAAGTCGTCGATTCTGGGCAGGGGGTACCTGTTCTTGATGGTGACTTTGTTCAACTCCCTATAGTCGATGCAAAGGCGCATCGAACCATCTTTCTTCTTCACAAAAAGAACGGGTGCACCCCAGGGCAACGAGCTCTGCCTTATGAAACCCTTCTCCAATAACTCATCCAGCTGGGTACGCAGCTCCTCCAGCTCTCGCGGGGCCATCCGGTACGGCGCCTTAGAAATAGGGCGCGTACCCGGCTCCAAATCAATCACGAACTCGACATCTCTGGCAGGGGGAAGACCGGGAAGGTCGCTAGGAAACACATCTGAAAACTCATGGACAACAGGAATCTCATCCAACAGCGGCACACTGCTACCAGTCCCCAGCGCCGAGACTAAGCAAGCAAAACAATCAGAACTGAATAACCTCTGAGCACATACCGCAGAAATCGCCGGAGAGGCCTGGCGCGGATCGCCAAAAATACTCCCAGGCTGACCGTTGTCCTTCTTGAAATCCAAGCACTTACCCCTACACTGGATCACTGCATCGTATCTGGATAACCAATCCATACCCATGATGACGTCGAAATCTTCCAAATCTATAACCTTCAGATCTGCCTTGGCTGGGAAATCTCCCAACATAATAGGACAATCCAGAATGCCCTGATCTGATATCACGGAATCACCCGAGGGGAATTTGACGCAAAAGGCATCACCGACACGATCAAGAACCAGCTGGCACCGCTCTACAAAGGCCCTAGCCACAAATGAGTGGGTAGCACCTGAGTCAAAGAGAACGCACGCCCAGCGGTTCTTTACCTTAAAACTCCCTATATAAATATCAACGGGGAAATTGCACAGTCAACAAAAGAAAAAAAAAGCCAGACTAATCTGCAAAAGAAGTAAAAGACTAGCGAGAAGGTTTACCTGAAATGACTTACGTCGAAGTTTGAGCCTCCGCTGCGGATATCACGTTCAGCTTCCCTTTGCCTCTATCCATAGACTGAGGCGGTGGCAACGCCTGAAGAGGAACTGGTCGGTGCACAGACTAGAGCTGCGGGCATCGGGCCTTGGTATGACCTTTCTGTCCACACTGATAGCAGACCTTGTCCTTCAACCAGCAACGGGCAACCTCATGCCCCTCTTTCTTGTACAGAGTACACACCACATTCTGCCTGGGAGCACCCTGAATAGCATGCACATGCTCCTTCTGCGCCGCCGCCCTCTTGAAACATCTCTCAGCAGGATGGCCCGACCGGCCACAAAAACTACAAACCTCCTTGCTCCTCTTCCCCGAAGGAGCACCGGGCACAAGGGGACTCTTTGCTTCAGCAGCTTTCCTCTTCTCAATCCTTGCATGTTGTCCTCTTTGCTTCGCATTTTCGATGGCCTCTACCTTCAAAGCGGCCTCCACTGCCCCAGTATAACTCACCGCTCCATGAGCCACCGCTAGCTGTTGTACATCACTCCGCAGGCCACCGAGGAAATGCTTTGCTCTATCCTCCTCTGAGCTCACCAAACTTGGGGCAAAGCGACTGAGTTTGCTGAACTCAATCTCATACTCGCTGACTGAGAGCTGCCTCTGCTTCAGATGCAAGAAATCATTCATCAACCTGTCTCGCACCACTAATGGTAGAAATTTCCGCATCAAGATCTCCTTGAAGGAAGCCCAAGTGCTTCCTCCTACCATTACCTCCTTCTCCCTCATCCACCAGCTCTTCGCTAACCCCTTCAGCTGATAGGCGGCCAGCATCACCTTCTGATCCTCAGACACTCCAGAGTAATGAAACATTTCTTCTATGGTAATCAACTAGTCATCCAATATCATGAAGTCCGCCTTACCATCATAGGTAGGGGGTCGCAGTCGCTGGAACTGAGTGATGAAGGCCATCTCCGGGGGCACCACCACTGGAGGTACCAAAGGGGCTGGGGGTGCAGGAGGTGCGGGAACAGCTAAACTCGCAGCAGGATCCTGCGCTCTCGGGGCTAGTCCTGCCACCACAGATAATAGGGACTGGATCTGAGACTGAACGTCCACCATCTGCCTCGATAGAGCCTCATTGCTCTGCCTCAGACTTTCCATAACTGCACTGCTTTGAGCACCAGAAGACTCACCCTCAGAATGGGGAGTCAATCTCGCCACCCTACGCTTAGGCGCCATCCTAAAAAGATCAACAAACAGTCATCAGAACCTAGTTCAACTATTAGGACAAAACAACAGGTACAGACAGACCTACATAAGTACTTGCTTTACTGCCAAATTGCTCTGGGGTTTTTTTTTATATATGTATATATATATTTATACAGGGGAAATAATGTCATGCTTAACCTAAGATGGTTCACCACCATCACACTAACTCTTGTGCCTAAATCGAGAATGCATGAATTTATATTCTTTTTGACTCAAAACCATGTGTGTACATATGTCATCCTGCAAGTATTTAGCTTGGCACATTGTGCTTATGCAATGTTATGCTATGCATGATTGTGCTATGCATTCTAAAAAGGCCCTAATGCATGTTATGAGCGGCGTACACATGAAAATGTTATGCATCTCATAATACATAACATTTTCATGCAACGAAAAAGAGAACGTGCTAGTCGCATTCATGTGGTGAGGTTATGCATCTCATACTACATAACCCTCACATGTTGCCTCCTATGGTGGATCCATATACGAACACATATTATGCATCTCATACTACATAATATGCCTTGTATACTTCATGTTATGCTATGAGTGTAGTGTTCGTGCTTCAGGCAAGACGTGCTGATGACATATCGGTGTGTGTATGACATGATGTTAAACTTCTAATACCTACAAGGAAAGGTTGCCCGACAAATTGTCAAGCAACCTCCCTCTGATACCAACTGTCACAACCCGCATTTTCTCCGAAATTTAAGAAGTATCAGAGTAGAAGAAAATGCGCGTTGTCATGCCACGTCGGACAGGGGATAACTGTCGACGCTCAGGCAACCACCAGCTACTAAGACTGAGAAAGTTCAAAAGCTTTAATGATGTGAAAATCAATTATATTTTTGAGGCCGTATCCCTCGGCTTCGTGGATCAACTAGTCCACCCTTCAAAATTATACTTATACGTAGCGGAAAAATAGTTTATTCATTTTTTAACACCCTAAGAGAATGCTTAAGCTTCCCCAGGGGATGCCTAAGGCTATGCAAGACCCTAGATTTAATTTATATATTATATATAGGGAATACCCTTTTTATGTGGTTTGAAAATAGTGATTAAGCTTTTTTAGAAAGGAAAACATGCTGTCTATATTTTTGATATAATAATTATTTTCTTTTATAGGTTTTAAAGTAACTAGCAACCTAACATAAATCATCCCAGAAGCAAGTTGAATAAACTCCAAAACAGGAAATCTAGCAGTATAAGCAAAGTACAAAGCATCTAAAAGAGAAACCACTAGTCGCCAACAACTGACACGAACCCACTGGTGAGTAGGCATATCTGTACTACAAGTCTAAAGTAACTACCTCCCAGGAGTGAGGAAAAGAAACTCAGCAGCAGTTATAACACTAGCAAACTCCAGAAGAACCCTAGCCGCGCAGTCGGCTATAAACCTGAACCTGAGGCATTCAAAGAAAAGAACGCCTCAGCAAAGCAATATATAAATATGGAAATGAAACAATAGTATAAGGAAGAAGTGAAACAGGTAAGAGCTAAAGTAAACAAGTGAAGGAGGAATACTCGCCATGAGTGAGTAAAAAGGGGTACACCAAGTACACGGGTGAAGTCAAGCCTCACAAATCTCTGCAAGAAGGATTAGCAAAATAAATAAATCGTATCATGAAGCTAGAGCAGGAAGAGTCACCTAATGCTGGAGATGGACAAAATCAGAAATAAGGGCCTAGACTGGTGGCAACGGTCCAACCACGTCTAACAGGCCTAAACATCTCAAGGTGCTGTGGTGGTGGCATCAGTCCAACTCAACCAAACAGCTCACATTGTCTTAATAAGACAAGAAGTAAAACAAGGGTGGCGGCATCGGTAAAACCACATCCTACTCCAGCACTAATTGACTCAGGAAAACCTAACTGGTAGTTCCAAGAACCACCATGAAGTCAACACTGAACCCTAAACATCTAGAGTAACACACCTAGGAGACTTAGCTGCCAAGCGGCTGACGGCGTTGGTTAACTAGACTCGCATCTAACCTCGCACAAATACATTAAGCTTGAGTACGCAAAGCACCACAATTAATAAAACACTTGATAATATCATATCATCAGCAGTTATCTTAGGCTAAACTTCCATCTCAAGAGGTTTTACACCTACGAAATCTCATATGCTTACCAGGGAACTGAGCCCAAACTTTGTTTATTCAAGCGACTTAATACGAGTGAAAGAAAGTAACACAATACTAACTGTAACTGCGTAGTTCGATACTACACCCGCACAAGTAAATTGATACAACACATGCACGATTAGTTCACTAACAACACATATACGCGTAAATTTAGGGGTTTGATACCGCACAAAAGCACGGGGATTCATCATGCAAACCGGAGGATTAACACTAGACAAAACATGAGAATTTGGGGGGGGGGGGGGGGGGGTTCTGATACAAATCCGATTTCGGAGCAACTACGTAGCAAGCTATAAAATAATCTTGCAACAAATTAAAACCAATCATAGCAATGATTTACACCCAAGGAAGACCGCACCCAATGAAATATCTCATGGAACGGACAAGCTTACTACCGAGGGCTCTCGAGTTATACCCGATCGGGACAATACTCCTAGCTATGGAACACTCGACATTAACAAACTAAGAAAAGGAAAATGCGAGGCCTTGCAGCGACTTTCATATGCATAACCCAAAAAATATATATATACATTATATCCAACAATAGCTTTCCAAAAATCAAGCAATCAAGACAAGATATGAAGGTACTTGGCAAGGGAAAACTTGCCTAAATCTTTAGAGGAATTCAGCCAGCAACAATTCTATGAAATCCTGGAAACAGACAAAAAAAATCTGGGCACTAATTAGCAAGGAAACTGCAGCCCTAGACTTGGAGAAAAGGATGGTGAGCTCTCAAAAAGTTTACCTCGGAACGAAGATCTAGCCTAGAGGAGCTCAAATCCGGCCTCGGACTGGAGATCTGGGCTTCACGGGGCAGGGAGACGGCGGTCGGAGCCGCGCCGGGGCTTCCGCCTCTTTTCCGCCGCATGAAGGATCGGCTCGGGCTTTTTCTCTGTTGCTGGATGGTCGGCCGAATGGGGGGGGGAAAGAAACCTAAATAAACCTAATACATTTATATATATATATATATATATATATTTATATACATATATTTATATATATACATATTTATTCCTATCCCAATTAACAAAATACTACCCTAACTCTAATTAGCTTAAGCGTAAAATAGCCCCTAATTGAGCATATTAACTAAACACTAACTAAACCACTATATATATATGTTAACTCATATAAATTAGCACATGTCCGTACATTATCACATCTACTTACACACATACGTATATATATATACATACTAACACACATATATATATTTATACATACATACTAACACATGAACGTAGGCACGCACACGCAAATTATTAAATCCTTGCATATCTACAACACGTGCTAAGCTCTAAATGCGCAAACATGAAAATATGCTCGCATAAATGACGACTCGCTAACTAGCGACCGTCAAAAAGGCGCGAAAATTAACGCTCTCGGATTCCGAACAAATCCGCACCGTAGCTAAACACTCGGGCTACGAAAACATCGGCGAAGTCGGACACAACCTCCGACGACCACATACTTGGGCAAACCTCACCCGAAGCCAAAGTACGGGGATTCCCTAAAAGGCTCAGCCGGGCCTCCAAAACAGACGCCGGCTAGCTGGGAAAACCGTATAACAGGCTATAACCTCTAAGAACACCTAACGAGGTACTCTAACAACGGCACGAGCCGGGAATGCGCCAACGTAACGCCAAACGAGGGTTTAAATAATTGCCGAAAAATTCGGGGGCGTTACATCTATAGTATGGAGTTAGTGAGGAATGGTGCTCAGGTCAAGTGCATCCAGGAGGGTGTGTGTTCAGCTTGTCAAAAAGGCAAACAGACCAAAACCTCCTTCCATACTCTTGATATCAAAGATTCTGTGAGGTGTTTGTATCCCCTGCATATGGATCTATTTGGTCCTATACCAGTTCATAGTCTAGGTAGGAAAGTCTATACACTTGTGGTTGTGGATGACTATTCTAGATTTATATGGGTTTTCTTCCTGAAAGATATGGTACCTAAACACCTAGAGGGGGGGTGAATAGGTGACCTAATCCTTTTCTAACTTTGTTGGCAGCCAAACAGTTATATCACAGATTTCTAACTACTTTTGCACAGCAAACAGCAATAACAAAACATACACAGCTAATCCACAGCACAATCACAGCACAGCACACAATGTTTTATAGTGGTTCCCCAAGATATGGGTACATCCACTTTCCCCCTTCGCCTATCTAGCAGTGTACTAGATTCGGCCAAACTTCTCCACTGTCTCAGAACCCAAATTGGTTCCTACCTCAGGCCCAAAGCCTTACAACTCAGCTTTCTCCCAAAGCCTACACTCAGCCACAAGGCCTACACTCAGCCAACCAAGGCCTACACTCAGCCAACAAGGCCTACACTCAGAGATCTCTATCTCCTACACTCAGGCTAACAAGCCCTACCCTCAGCCTTTATAAATACAGGCTTACAATTCACTCAGATCCAATGGATCCTACAAGTTAAAATGTAATACAAATAGTAACTCTACAACTCAGAATTAAAGGAGGGGAGTTGAGAGATTCTTGATGAGTTCTTGGAAGAACTCAGCTGGATTCACCCTGACTTAGCTTTCTTCAAAGCTTCTTGAGTAGAACTGAATAAGACTGAATCCTCTGCAATTGTTCCTTGACCTCTGCCACTTAAGATCCAGACTGAATCTGAATCCTTCTTCTCAGCCTAGTTCCAAAGGCTGATTTCTTGGATGGAGCCCTCTCTCTCCAACTTCTTAGATCTGCACTTGAACTGCTAGATCTTCTTGTGTTGATTCTCTTTGTACAACTATAATTACTTCAACAATAATCTGATCAATAACTTCAACAACTTTGAACAACTTTCAACAACTCTGAACAACAGTTTCTGAAAACTGTAGGTGCCTATTTATAGGCTTTCTTCATGGTAACCGGCTGGACCGGTTCATAACTGACTTCTGACATCTCTGACAGTTGTTGTAGACCGGCTGGAACGGCAGCTGTCAAGTCATCCAGTCACTTCTTGAAAATCTCTAACTGTCTGTAAGTGTCGAGACTTTCTGTCTTTAAGTGTCGACACTTATAGACCAAGTGTCGACACATGCTTTATAAGTGTCGACACAAGTCTACAAGGTGTCGACACAACTCCTTGTATGTCTCGACACAGATTCTTCTGCATGTGTCGACACTGAAATTGAGTGTCGACACAAGTACTTGTTCTTCTAGCTTTTGCTGAATTCTTCTATGTGTCGACTCATCTCCTTTGTGTCGACACATCTTCTTGTGTTGAATCTGTCAAGTGTCGACACTGCTTCTTGGTGTTGACACATAGTCTTCTATGTTGAATCTTGTTGAGTGTCGACACAGCTCCTTGTATCGACACACCTTCTTGTTGTTGAGACTTCAGCTGAGTGTCGACACATTCCCTTAGTGTCGACACTTGTACTTAGAATATTTTGTTGATAATTCTTTTCTTTGCTAAGTGTCGACACAGCTCCTTGTGTCGACACTTTATTCAAGTGTTGAGTCTTCAGCTGTGTGTCGACACATTGTTCTGGGTGTCGACACCTACTTCAAATGTTGACTCTTCTGTTGAGTGTCGACACATTGTGTTGAGTGTCGACACTTACTTCAAGTGCTGACTCTTCTGCATAGTGTCGACACATTATGTTGAGTGTCGACACTTATACTTAGACTCTACAGACTTTTGCTGAGTGTCGACACAGCTTCAATTGTCGACACTTTCTGGTGTAGACACAGCTTCACTGGGTGTCGACACAGCTTCTTGTGTCGACACTTTCTGTCTGCACTTTTCTTCACTGAGTGTCGACACAGCTCCAAGTGTCGACACTTTCTGTCTGGTGTCAACTCTGCATCCCAGGTGTCGACACAATGACTCCAAGTGTCGACACTGCTTGTCTGGGTGTCGACACAAGCTTTCTTAAGTGTCGACACTTTCCCTCTGGGTGTCGACACATGGACTTAGAAACTTTTTGCTTCAGTCCAGTGATTTCTTAACCTGCACAAGTAACTTAAACATACATCAAATACATTATGATGTATATCATTGAGTTGGGTGAGGCTTGTTCAAATCAGGTACATTTGACCAATGTACCCAACAATCTCCCCCTATTTGGAGAAGTCATAACCCTTAGTCAATGATATACACCATTCATAATTAAAAATTACAGAATGATGTAAAGCTGATTATAAACAGCAGGGTAAACATAAACATGTAATATTTCACACATGTATACACATTCAACATTGCAGAACAAACAAGAAATAGACATATTCTCAGAACAATCATGAAATATATTTATCATATATTGTTCTAATATTTTTCTAATACATCTTCAATGGTTTACAAAAATGTATTTCATTCAAAAGATTACAACAATCTTCAAGTCAATTCCTAATCTATTTCTGGTCTGGTTCTTTGATAACAATGCCTTTGCCAGATTGGACTTGAGCTTTGACAGTGGCTTCAGCAGTTTCAGCAACAGCAGGCTTCTTGCCTTTTAAGTCCTTCTTCTTCAGCTCTTCTGCTTTGATTTTCTGCCTTTCAAAATAGTGGTATGGCTTGGGGAAGTACTTGCTAGGCTCCACTGCAGTAGGAGGTAGCTTTCCCATCTTTGCCTTTCTTCTATATTGAACAATGGCCTCCTGTCTTATTTCATGTTTCCTCCATTCTGCTTCTGAGAGACCACTTGTTCCTTTCATGAGCATTGTCCTTGGCAGCTTTCCAGGCAGTTAAAATTATATTCCTAGAGGTAGGGCTCCACTGTTCAAAATCTGGTCTTTGTTCTGCTTGTTCCCTAAACCTCTTCTTTGACAACCTTGCCTCTTCTTCTTTCTCTAATGCCTCTTGCATATCTGCAGAAATAGGCTGAACCACTTTATCCAGAATAACATTAGTCTTCCCTTTAGTTGGGCTATACATTGTGCATACATCTGCTTGAACCATGTCAAAATCTGGAGGTGGATAAATCACTTGAGCTACCTCTGGTTGCTCACCTCCAAGATATGTAGTTTGAATCCCTGATTCAGCAACATTATCATCATCACAGAGTGGAGGATAGCCCAGTGTAGCTCTGATGGAGTTAGATATACATTTGGCATGGTCAGAGCTAGCTTTGACTAATACTCTCTCCCCCTTTATGACTTCTCTAGCCATATGGTCTCTGACATCATCCTTTTGAAATCTTATTTGACTATCCAAATACCTGATTCCCTCTTTAAAGAATGGTTTCAGCTTTGTAAGTTGTTCAGAGATGACTTTCTGGGAATCTTTAATAGCAGACTTAACAGCAGTAATCTCAGCTTGAAATATTTTATCAAAGTCAGCCTTAACTGCAGCAGCAGATGTAGAAGGTTCAGCAGTCTTATTCTTCAATTCAGTGACTATAGCATTGTGGGATTCAGTCAAGTTGTCATTCATCCTTAACTGATTTTCCAGTACATACCCTTGCTTCAATGCTATATCATCTACCTGGGCTTTGATCTTCTCCTGGTGTGTTGCTAGATAGACCACTGCATTCCCACCCTTGTGGAAGCAGTCTGTCATCTCCTTCTTGTTGAGATTCATCTCAAACCTTATAGACTTTATTTCCTGGGCCAGATCAAATTGAAGTGATTTCTGCCCTTCATCTACATATTTCTCTATTGCCTGCCTTTGCTCATCCAATTTTATCTGTAGGGCAACCATTAAAGCACTATAATCAGCAGTTGGAGCTTGCTGAACTATAGGCTGTGGGGCAATGGATTGCAAAGCCTTCTTATAACTCTGGCTTCTCCTCTTGAAGACATAGAGTTTCTTCTTCTTGGCCCTAGCACTATCCTCATCTTCAGAGGCAGAAGTGCTGGCAATATCAACCCTGTCCTTAGGGCTTTGAGGCTTCTCAGTTTGCACATCAGGTGCTTGCTCAGTTTCTAGCCTAATAGGCTCTTCCAGAACTGTCAGTTGCTCCCCCTCAGCAGCAGCACTCTTATCTTCAGTAGCAGCATCCTTGTCCATGTTAAAATCTTCTTGATCTAAATTTAGAAACAAATCTTCCATTGTATATTCAGGTGGAGACTATGCAGGAGAAGTTCTTGGTTCTTCCACCACTGGAGAAGTATCATCTTGAACTACAGCAGATGTGTCTTCTAAAACAACATCTGGAACTTGAGTATTCAGCTGAGTTTACTGAAGATCATCAGACAAATTAGCATCTTCTAAAAGATATTCTAAAGTTTTTAGGTCAGTGAGTACCTCTTGGATAATGATGGTGGCTTCCTCACTATCCAGTGTAGATGGTTCCTCTACAACTGGGAGCTCCCCCTGGCTGTGATCCCTATGAATGGGGCTAGCTTGAGGCAGCTCCCCCTGGATCTCAGCTACATCTTGAGCAGCATGGATCTTCTCTGCAGCCACTTCCTCTTGATCATCAGGAGTGAAGACAACCTGTTCTTCACTATCAGAATCACTAGTGGACTCTTGTACCACTTGTACAGTCTTTCTCTTCTTCTTTGGAGGAATTTCTTTTTCAGATACTGGCTTCTCAGGGGTTGACAGTTCCTTGGACAACACCCTGTCCCATCTATAAAAGATCCTTAGATCCATCTTCCTCATATGATTTATCTTGCTTCCTGCAGCAGTACTCATTACCTCTGGTATGGTACCAGACAAGTAAAGACTAATGATCCTGCCCAGATTGGGCTTCTGCAGACTTTCCTTAATTTTCTCATACACCACTTGAGACCAATCTGTTTTCAGAGTGAAGATTATTCTTGTCATGATTTCAAACATATAGGCAGACACTCTGTCATGCCCTCCAGTCTTGCTGAGTAAGACTTTTCCTATAATTTCAGACATGAATTTTCCTTGAGTATTCATGTCTTTCCTATTAAAGACAGAACCTATCTTCATCTTTGGGTCAAGTCCACACCAGATAAGAGCTTCCCTGGTCTTGGATGCAGTTACTTCTTCTTCATCTTGTGTTTTAGGTAGCTGGAGTACCTTCCTCAGACTTTTTGGTGAAATCTTGACCTTAGATCCATGAACTCTGGATTTGATTCTATATCCAGATTCATCAACAGCAGCTCCATTAAGGAATTCAAGAACTTCCTTTTTCCAAATCTTTGTTGGTTCTGAAACCAAGTATTCTAATCCAGAATCGGTGACTAGGGTTACTACCGCCTTGATTTCCGCATCTGCATTGTCGAACGCGCCACGCACTAGCTCATAGCCCTCGTTAACGTTCTCCTCAAGCTTAGGAGCCATTAGGGTTTGGAGAATTTGTCTTTAGAAAAGAGAGGTGTCGACACAGGAGTTTTGGTCTCGAAACTTTGAAAGCGTGTCGACAAACAAAAACAGAACCCTATTTATACCTTTCTGATTTTGAAGATGAACAGGCGGGACAGCTAGCTTAACATGTGTCGACACTGGCAATAAGTGTCGACACTGACTTATAATGTCTCGACACATATGTGTCGACACAAGTTTAGTCAACAGATTTTATGTGTCGACACATGGTTATGTGTCGACACAACATAACTCGACACATTGTCGAGACTTTACTTAGAAAAATTCTGAGTAAAACTTAAGTGTCGACACCATATTGGATGTGTCGACACCTACTTGACATGTGTCGACACTTTCATTCTGAAGTGTCGACACCACATTCCTAGATGTGTCGACACCTTTCTCCTGAAGTGTCGACACCACTATTCTGTGTCGACATAGACTTGTCTATGTGTCGACACCTTTTTACTTAGCCAATTTTCTATTCTGTAAACTTAGTCTAAGTTTATCATTCCTAGTTCAATTTTGAATCTATTGAACTTAGCTTCTTCTAGGGGCTTAGTAAACATGTCAGCTATCTGAATATCAGTTTTAACATATTCAAGTGAAATATCTTCTCTTTCTACATGTTCTCTAAGAAAGTGATATTAAATCTCAATATGTTTTGTCCTACTATGGGATACAAGGTTATTAGCTATTGAAATAGCACTTGTAGAATCACAGAAAAGTGGAGTTCTACTTACCTGAAATCCATAGTCCTCTAGCTGATGTTGAATCCACAGAAGTTGAGCACAGCAACTTCCTGCAGCCACATACTCTGACTCAGCTGTGGAGATAGCCACACTAGTCTGCTTTTTGCTGCTCCATGAAATTAGTCTCCCACCTAGGAATTGACAGGTTCCAGTAGTGCTCTTTCTATCCTCTTTGCATCCTGCAAAGTCTGCATCTGAATAACCTGTTAGATCAAAGTCTCCATTCCTAGGGTACCAGAGGCCTAGATAGGGAGTGCCCTTTAGATATCTCAAAATTCTCTTGACTGCAGTCAAGTGAGACTCTTTAGGGCAGGCTTGATACCTTGCACAAACACATGTAGCATACATGATGTCTGGTCTACTAGCAGTCAAGTATAATAGGGAGCCAACTATCCCTCTATACAAGGTTTCATCTACAGGTTTCCCTGCATCATCCTTGCTAAGAGACATACTTGACCCCATAGGAGTCTTCATGGTACTGGATGAATCCATACCATACTTCCTTATGAGTTCTAGGGTGAACTTTGACTGACAAATGGACAAACCACTCTCAGTCTGTTTAACTTGGAGACCCAAGAAAAACTTCAGCTCTCCCATACTACTCATCTCAAACTGACCTTGCATAAGTTTTGCAAACTTTTTGCAAAGGCTGCTTTCAGTAGACCCAAATATAATGTCATCTACATATATTTGGACTAGTATGACTTTGCCTCTAGATTCCCTAAGGAATAGAGTCTTATCTATTTTCCCCCTTGAGAATTTGTTCTCAATGAGGAAACTAGATAGGGTTTCATACCAAGCCCTAGGGTCTTGCTTTAACCCATATAAAGCTTTCCTAAGTCTATAGACATAATGAGGTAGAGTTGGATCAACAAAACCTGAAGGCTGCTCCACATAGACTTCTTCCTTAAGATTACCATTTAAGAATGCTGACTTGACATCCATCTGGTAAACCTTGAATCCTTGATAGGTTGCATAGGCCAAGAACATCCTTATGGCTTCCAGTCTGGCTACTGGAGCAAAGGTTTGATCAAAGTCAATACCTTCTTCTTGCCTATATCCTTTAGCAACCAGTCTAGCTTTATTCTTAATGATGACCCCTTGTTCATCCATCTTATTCCTGTAGATCCACTTAACTCCTATTACATTGTGGTCTTTAGGTTTAGGAACCAATTCCCAGACCTTGCACCTCTTGAACTGATTAAGCTCTTCTTGCATTGCTTCAGTCCATTGTGGATCCATTATTGCTTCTTCAAATCTTTTAGGTTCAACTTGAGACAAAAAGCTGGAATAGATTGCAGCATTCATGTTTCTACTCCTGGTTTGTACTCCTTGTCTTGGATCTCCAATAATCAGCTCTACTGGATGATCTCTAAGATGCCTGTGGGCTGGAGGCATCCTCACTTCAGGTTGAACCACTTCAGCATCAGCATCATGCTGTATACCTTGGATTTCTTCAGCAACTGGCACATGTAGTTCTCCCCTGGACAGCAGCTACTCTCCTCTCCTTGCTGTCTTACAGCAGGCACTTCTTCTATAGTCAGCTTGTCCATTGTCTTTGTCAAACCTGTGGGGCTGCATACATTGCTAGACAACTCATTATTAATAAGTTTAGTCTCATCAAAAACTACATGCACTGATTCTTCTACAACTTGTGTAGTCAAGTTGTAGACTCTATAAGCCTTACTATTATTGATGTACCCAACAAAAATTCCCTCTTGGGACTTGGCAGCAAACTTAGTTAAGTAAGACTTCCCATTGTTAAGTATGAAGCATTTACATCCAAAGATCCTAAAATAGGATAGGTTTGGTTTCCTGCCTTTCACTACTTCATAGGGGGTCTTGTTAAGCCTTTTAGTGAAGGTAGCCCTATTTATAACATGGCATGCAGTGTTAACTGCTTCAGCCCAGAAATACTCTGGTAGTGATGTATCACTCAATAGGGTTCTACCAGCCTCTATCAAGGTTCTATTCTTCCTCTCAGCAATGCCATTTTGCTGAGGTGTTCTAGGTGAAGAGAATTCTTGAAATATCCCAAAGTCTTCACATAGTTTTGTCATGCTTTCAGATTGAAACTCAGTACCATGGTCACTTCTAATTTTGACCACAGTACTATTTAGTTCATTCTGAATTTGCTTGACAAAGCTGTAGAAGACACTAGGTGTTTCAGATTTCTGTCTTAAGAAGAACACCCAGGAAAACCTTGAGTAGTCATCTACAACTACAAGGGTATAGACCTTCCTACCTAAGCTGTGAACTGGCATTGGACCAAAGAGATCCAAATGCAAGAGGTACAAACACCTCACAGCATCTTTGTTTTCTATGCTTTTAAAGGTGGATTTAGTCTGCTTGCCCTTTTGACAAGCTGAGCAAATACCATCTTTGACACACTTAACTTGAGGACCATTCCTCACTAACTCTTTGCTAAAGAGTTTGCTAATAGTCTTGTAGTTAAGATGGGCTAGCCTCTTGTGCCATTTGACACAATGAGAGACTGTCTCATCAGCTACAAGACAAACTGGAGAACCATTGTTCTCAATCATAATGTCTAGGCAGTAGACATTCCTCTTCCTATATCCTGTCAAAATGATCTCTTGATCACTTGACCTCTTGATATGACAACCATTTTTAACAAATGAGATGTCATACCCTACATCACTTAATTGACTTATACTTATTAGGTTGTGTTTCAACCCTTTAACATAAGCCACTTGAGTAATGGTAACTAAGTTTGAAGAAATGTTACCAAACCCTTTGATGATTCCTTTTTCAGAACCACCAAAGGTCACTTTAGGACCATTTTTGATTGGAATGTAGTCCTTCAGTAGTCCCCTAGTTCCAGTCATATATCTGGAACATCCACTGTCCAAGTACCATGTAGGGGTATAGCCACTTAGACTCACCTGCAAAACAAATTAATGAACCTTAGAACCCAAAGTATTCTTGGGTCCTTGGTGATTGTTAGTTTGCAATTTGACAAACCTACCTACTGGCTTTCCAACAGGTAGTTTGGAACTCACTTTGGCACTCACATTGTGCCAACAGTCTACTGCAAAATGGCCAACTTTGTCACAGCACCAACATTCAAATTTATTGTACCTTTGCTTAGGTACTGCCTTGGCTGTCTTGACTACAGCAGGCTTGTTGAATGTTGGGGCTTTGCCCTTGGACTTATACTTGGACTGCTCAGTCCCTGCAGGTCTAACAAAACCCAGTCCAGCTTTACCTTTATGATGAACAAATTCATCAATTAAGGGTAGCACTGATTTTGGTTTTGAAAACCTAGCAACAAGCTCTCTCTCTTTCTGAAGATTGATCTCAAGTCTCTTAATTTGATCATTCTTATAGGTGATAGTTCCCATCTGAATCACAGTAATGTGTTTCAGCCTGGCTATCTCATTCAGTTTTTGATCAAATTGCTTCTCAAAATCTGTTGCAGTAGCTTTAAGATCAGCAATTTCCTTTGCCTGACTTTTGGCAAGGGACTTGCTTTTCTTGTAAGCTTGAAACAGCACTCTATATTCATCTATAAGTTGATGAATATCATCCTCAGACTCAGATACATTCTCATCACTTGATGAAGAAGAATCTGAATCTGAACTAGAACAAGAAACTGAATTTAAACTTGAACTTTGTACCTGACTGGGTCCTGGCTGCTCCAGGATTTTGGCACTTTCTGTCAATGTCATTAGCCCTTGGCAATGACTGTCTTCTTGTTCATAAATTGACTCCAAGATCTGCATGAATTCTTCCTCTTCTTCTTCAGCAAACAGCCCTATGTAGGCTTCAGCCTCAGACTCAGTTTCTGAAGAAGAGATATCTGATAGAGTCTTCTCCTTCTTAGCAACAAAAGACTTTTCTTTCTTCCCTTTGAAGTGAGTCTTTTTCCTGTCACCAGATTCCTTTCTCTTCTCTGGACAATCTGCAATAACATGGCCCTGTCTATTGCAGCAATAGCAAACAATCTTTGAACCAGTTGTCTTGCTTGATTTTGTCCTTTTCTTGTCATTCTTTGAAGACCTCTTTTTCTGATAAGAGTCTTCCTTTCCTTGTGATGTAGAAGGCCTTGACCTCCACTGTTTCTTTTTCAAAAACTTCTGAAAGTGTCTAGTGAAAGCAGCAAAGTCTTCATCACTTTCACTGCTCTTAGACTTTGTGCTGACAGACTCATCAGACTCTGATTCAACTACCTCTGGAGGTGGAGTTGAAGACTTATTCCTGCACTTTCTGGGAACTTCTGTCTTGAAAGCAACAGTTCTTTCTTTGTGCTCAGTCCTTGTTGATTTCTCCTCCTCTTTTCTCACTGTTAACTGCATTTCATTAGACAATAGCTTGCCAAACAGTGTGGGAGGAGGAATTTCCCCCAACTTAGTCCATTTCTCTTATGGCACAGATCTTGGTGTCCCAATCTTTGGTTAGGGACCTTAAGAACTTGTCATTTAGTTCATAGTTACTGAACTCTCTTCCATAAGATATGAGTTCATTAACTATTCTGTAAAATTTCTTATAGCACTCAGTGATGCTATCACCCTTTCCTTGCCTAAAGCTTTCATACTCCTGATTTAGCAAGGACTTCCTATCTTGCCTAACTTCTTCAGAACCTTCCATATAGACAATGAGAGTATCCCACATCTCTTTTGCTGTTTTACAGTGAATTAAGTTCTGAAAAGTTGCATCATCAATGGCACTCACTATTATGTTCTGTGCCCTCTTGTCCATGGTGGCCAGGACAATTTCATCCTTAGTCATCTCAGAGAAATCCTTTGGAGTTCTCTGATTTGCATCCAATACTGAAATCTTCATTGGCACATAAGGCCCTTCCTTAACTGTGATGTAGATTCTAGGGTCAGAGGCTTCCATAAATAGCCTTACCCTTTCTTTCCAGATCCCAAAGATCTCCTTCCTGCATATGGGTAATTTCATGGAACCCAATTCCTTGTGATTCTCATAAGAACCCATGTTTCTTGATTTTCTTGATTTTCTTGACACTATGTAATGCCTTACTCTGAATCTGCCAAACAGGATCTCCTCAAACTGTTAGTCCTTGTTTTGGAGAAACCTGGCTCTGATACCACTTGAAAGATATGGTACCTAAACACCTAGAGGGGGGTGAATAGGTGACCTAATCCTTTTCTAACTTTGTTGGCAGCCAAACAGTTATATCACAGATTTCTAACTACTTTTGCACAGCAAACAGCAATAACAAAACATACACAGCTAATCCACAGCACAATCACAGCACAGCACACAATGTTTTATAGTGGTTCCCCAAGATATGGGTACATCCACTTTCCCGCTTCGCCTATCTAACAGTGTACTAGATTCGGCCAAACTTCTCCACTGTCTCAGAACCCAAATTGGTTCCTACCTCAGGCCCAAAGCCTTACAACTCAGCTTTCTCCCAAAGCCTACACTCAGCCACAAGGCCTACACTCAGCCAACCAAGGCCTACACTCAGCCAACAAGGCCTACACTCAGAGATCTCTATCTCCTACACTCAGGCTAACAAGCCCTACCCTCAGCCTTCATAAATACAGGCTTACAATTCACTCAGATCCAATGGATCCTACAAGTTAAAAATGTAATACAAATAGTAACTCTACAACTCAGAATTAAATGAGGGGAGTTGAGAGATTCTTGATGAGTTCTTGGAAGAACTCAGCTGGATTCACCCTGACTTAGCTTTCTTCAAAGCTTCTTGAGTAGAACTGAATAAGACTGAATCCTCTGCAGTTGTTCCTTGACCTCTGCCACTTAAGATCCAGACTGAATCTGAATCCTTCTTCTCAGCCTAGTTCCAAAGGCTGATTTCTTGGATGGAGCCCTCTCTCTCCAACTTCTTAGATCTGCACTTGAACTGCTAGATCTTCTTGTGTTGATTCTCTTTGTACAACTATAATTACTTCAACAATAATCTGATCAATAACTTCAACAACTTTGAACAACTTTCAACAACTCTGAACAACAGTTTCTGTAAACTGTAGGTGCCTATTTATAGGCTTTCTTCATGGTAACCGGCTGGACCGGTTCATAACTGACTTCTGACATCTCTGACAGTTGCTGTAGACCGGCTGGAATGGCAGCTGTCAAGTCATCCAGTCACTTCTTGAAAATCTCTAACTGTCTGTAATTGTCGAGACTTTCTGTCTTTAAGTGTCGACACTTATAGACCAAGTGTCGACACATGCTTTGTAAGTGTCGACACAAGTCTACAAGGTGTCGACACAACTCCTTGTATGTCTCGACACAGATTCTTCTACATGTGTCGACACTGAAATTGAGTGTCGACACAAGTACTTGTTCTTCTAGCTTTTGTTGAATTCTTCTATGTGTCGACTCATCTCCTTTGTGTCGACACATCTTCTTGTGTTGAATCTATCAAGTGTCGACACTGCTTCTTGGTGTCGACACATAGTCTTCTATGTTGAATCTTGCTGAGTGTCGACACAGCTCCTTGTGTCGACACACCTTCTTGTTGTTGAGACTTCAGCTGAGTGTCGACACATTCCCTTAGTGTCGACACTTATACTTAGAATATTTTGTTGATAATTCTTTTCTTTGCTAAGTGTCGACACAGCTCCTTGTGTCGATACTTTCTTCAAGTGTTGAGTCTTCAGCTGTGTGTCGACACATTGTTCTGGGTGTCGACACCTACTTCAAATGTTGACTCTTCTGTTGAGTGTCGACACATTGTGTTGAGTGTCGACACTTACTTCAAGTGCTGACTCTTCTACATAGTGTCGACACATTGTGTTGAGTGTCGACACTTGTACTTAGACTCTGCAGACTTTTGCTGAGTGTCGACACAGCTTCAAGTGTCGACACTTTCTGGTGTAGACACAGCTTCACTGGGTGTCGACACAGCTCCTTGTGTCGACACTTTCTGTCTGCACTTTTCTTCACTGAGTGTCGACACAGCTCCAAGTGTCGACACTTTCTGTCTGGTGTCGACTCTGCATCCCAGGTGTCGACACAATGACTCCAAGTGTTGACACTGCTTGTCTGGGTGTCGACACAAGCTTTCTTAAGTGTCGACACTTTCCCTCTGGGTGTCGACACATGGACTTAGAAACTTTTTGCTTCAGTCCAGTGATTTCTTAACCTGCACAAGTAACTTAAACATATATCAAATACATTATGATGTATATCATTGAGTTGGGTGAGGCTTCTTCAAATCAGGTACATTTGACCAATGTACCCAACACTTCCTAAGGCAGAAATCTGAAACCCCTACTGTCTTTCACAATTTTTTGTTAGGCAAATTCAGAATGAACTTAACAATTCAGTAGTCAAAATCAGAAGTGACCATGAGACTGAATTTCAGTCTAAATGGATGACAAGATTTTGTGAAGAACTAGGGATTCATCAAGAGTTCTCCTCACCTAGAACTCCCCAGCAAAATGGTATTGCTGAAAGAAAGAATAGGACTCTTATTGAGGCTGGTAGAACCCTACTAAATGACACTTCTCTCCCGGAATATTTTTGGTCTGAGGCAGTAAACACTGCATGTCATGTTCTCAATAGGGCTTCCATCACCAAATGCCACAAGAAGACAACCTATGAGATTATGAACGGCAGAAAACCAAATTTAGCCTATTTTAGAATCTTTAGTAGCAAGTGTTATGTTCTTAATAATGGCAAGCACTATTTAACTAAGTTTGCTGCTAAATTCCATGAAGGGATATTTATTGGGTACAACAACAGCAGTAGGGCATACAAAGTCTACAACTTGACTACTCAAGTTGTAGAAGAATCTGTCCATGTAGTTTTTGATGAAACTAAACTAATCAACTGTGAGCTGTGTAGTACTTCTTGTAGCTCTGCAGGTTTGAAGAAAAAGATGGACAAGCTAACCATTAGTGAAGACCAACCTGCAAGGCAGGATGAAGAAAATGATGGATGCTGTCCAAGGGGGAGTACAAGACCCACAAGATGATGAAGAGGACAATGAAGTACAGCATGGTGAGGTGATTGGAGAAAATCAAGGTGTAGATAAATTGCTTCCAGCAATAAGACATCTAAAGGATCATCCAGCACACCAAATTATTGGTGATCCAAGTCATGGTGTTCAAACAAGGAGCAAGAACATGAACACAGTCCTTTACTCAAGTTTCCTGTCCCAGATGGAACCCAAGAAATTTGAAGAAGCCATACACGACCCAAATTGGATTGATGTCATGCAGGAAGAGCTGAATCAATTCAGAAGATGCAAAGTCTGGAAGTTGGTTCCTAAACCAAAGAATCACAATGTCATAGGGACTAAGTGGATCTACAGGAACAAGATAGATAAAAATGGCATTATAGTTAAGAACAAAGCAAGACTGGTGGCAAAAGGCTATAGACAGGAAGAAGGAATATTTTTTGACTAGACATTTGCCCCAGTGGCAAGGTTGTAAGCAATAAGGTTGTTCCTTGCCTTTGCAGCTTATCAAGGGTTCAAGATATTTCAGATGGATGTAAAGTCAGCATTTCTGAATAGTGATTTAAAAGAGAAAGTTTATGTTGAACAACCCTATGGTTTTGTAGATCCTATCTATCCTAATTATGTGTATAGGCTTAAGAAAGCTCTATATTTTTTGAAATAAGCCCCTAGGGCTTGGTATGAAACTCTGTCTACATTCCTCATTGAGAACAAATTCTCAAGGGAGAAAATAGACAAAACTCTATTCCTAAGGGAATCAAAAGTCAAGATCATCCGAGTCCAGATATATATTGATGACATTATCTTTGGATCAACAGAAAACAAACTTGTAGAAAGTTTGCTAAACTTATGCAAGGGAAGTTTGAGATGAGCAGCATGGGTGAGCTGAAATTCTTCTTGGGACTCCAAGTTAGACAGACTGATGATGGTTTGTCCATATCCCAGTCTAAGTTCACCAAGGAGTTGTTTAAGAAATATGGTATGGAGTAAGACTCCACCATGAGAACTCCAATGGGGTCAAGTATGCCTATAGGCAAAGATGCTGCAAGAAAACATGTAGATGAGTCTTTGTATAGAGGGATAATTGGCTCCCTTTTATACTTAACTACTAGTAGACCAGACATCATGTATGCTACATGTGTCTGTGCTAGGTATCAAGTCTGCCCTAAAGAATCTCATTATACTGCAGTCAAAAAAATTTTGAGATATCTTAAGGGAACACCAAATCTTGGCATTTGGTACCCTAAGAATAGAGATTTTCTACTAACTGGTTATTCAGATGCAGACTTTGCAGGATGCAAAGAAGACAGGAAAAGTACAACTTGCACATGTCAGTTCCTAGGTGGAAGATTGGTGTCATGGAGCAGCAAAAAGCAGACAAGTGTGGCTATATCCACTGCTGAGTCTGAATATGTAGCTGCAGGCAGTTGTTGTGCTCAGCTATTATGGATACAACATCAGCTTGAAGATTATGGCATCCAGGTAAGTAGAACTCCATTATTTTGTGATTCTACTAGTGTCATTTCTATTGCTAGAAATCCTGTTTCTCATAGCAGAAATAAGCACATAAAAATAAGATTTCATTTCCTTAGAGATCATGTTGAAAAGGAAGATATAAGTTTAGAATTTATCAAAACTAATTTTCAAATTGCTGGCATGTTCACCAAACCACTGGATGAAACTAAATTCAATTATTTTAAAATTGAATTAGGCATGCTAAACTTGGAATAAGAATGACAAATTTGACTAAGTAAATTTGTGTCGACACATAAAGACATCTGTGTCGACACTTAGTAGTTGGTGTCGACACATAAGGAAATTTCTGTCCACACATCAAGAAGATTGTGTCGATACTTAGAATTTAGTGTCGACACATAGCTTTCCTGGCACTTAGATATTGGTGTCGACACATACAGTCGTCTGTGTCAACACGCAGACATTAGTATAGACTCTTAAGATTGTCTGTGTCGACACATCGCAGATGGTGTCGACACATAGTATTATAATACCTTTACATTCTCTGTCGAGACTTTAATAGTCTGTGTCGACACAATCCCAACAGTGTCGGCACAATAAGCTTATTTCAACCCGCCTTTTGAGCTTCTTTTTGTAGAAACATATAAATAGGTGGAAGTAAAACCCTGTCGACACGCTCTCAGTATTCTCAAGACCAAATCTTTGTGTCGACAGCCCTTCATCGTCCTTATTCACTCTCTCTCTCATCCCTATGGCACCAAAGCTAGAAGAGAACATCAACGAGGGCTATAAACTCGTTTGCGATGCGTTTGAAAGTGCATCACAAAAAATCAAAGCCGTGATTACCCTAATCACAGAAAATGGATTGGAGTACTTAGTCTCAGAACCTACAAGGATATGGAAAAAGGAGGTTCTTGAATTCTATGCAACGGCATCACTGGATTCAAAGGGCATGAAAAGTAAGTCGTCAATTCAAGGAACAAAGGTAAAACTGACACAGAAAAGCTTAAGAAAAACACTTCAACTTCCCAAGATTAAGGCAGAGGATGAAATAGCATCTTCCATGACAAAAGATGTTCTCCAATGGTGTGGACTGGATCCCACTACCAAGATTGGGTCATCCATGAACAGGAAGGGAATGAATTCCCAGGGCAAGTTTATTTTTGAAATTATAGGGAAAGTTATTCTGTGCAAATCCGGAGGACATGATAGGATTTCATCCTATATGTTCAATCTAATGACCAGAGTGATATTCAAGGTGAAAACAAATTGGTCTGCTGTTATCTTTGACAAGATCAAAGAAGGAATCAAGAAACCTAATCTGGGCAGATTACTGAGCCTATATCTGGCTGAGAACATACTAGAAGTGATAAATCAATCTGCAGGTTCTAAGATTAATCACATGAGAAGAATGGACTTAAGGATACTGTCCAGATGGGATAGGGTACTATCCAAAGATGTTTCTACCCCTCAAAAACAAATAAAGCAAATTCAGAAAAAGAAGCAAACAACCTCCAAGACCACTGAATCATCCAGTGATTCAGAAGAAGTGGTTGTTTTCAGCTCTGATGAAGAAGGAGCAGAGAGGACTAGCAAATCTCCTGCTCAAGAAACTGTAACTGATAGTCAGATGCAGGGGGAGTAGATTCCAGCAGTCAACATCTAACTGGATCTTGTACAGGAAGAGCCTCATCAAGGGGGAGCTAATGAGCTTTCTCCAGTTCCAGCTCAACCACTGCCATCACCTTCAAAGGAAGCTCATGTACAAAAGCCAATTGACCAAACAGCTGAATTGGACAGTGAAGCAGCAACTCAATCAATACTTGAGGTAGTCCAGGACATAAATCATGCTGCTATAGACGCTAAAAATGAAGCACTAGATGTGCATATGACTGATATTAATAAAAATAACCAAGACAATATCCCTGAGGATGATATTACCTGGGAAGAACCTTTTGAAGTTGAAGGAGGACAATCTGCTGAGCAAGAGTAAGCTATTCCTCCAATTCAAATAAACCAAGAAGTAACATTAGAAGAGTTATTTTTTGATTTGATAGGAGTAAGGACTGAGGGATACTCAAGAATTGAGCAAGAGATGCTCATTATTGCCTCAAGTCCAAAAGACACTGTAGACATAGCAAGTTCATCTAATTCTTCTGAACATGAAGAAGCCTCCAAGGCTAAGAAGAGAAAAATTGTGGAGCTCAGGAAAAGGAGATCAAGCTATAAGAAAACCTTGCAGGTTGTTCCACAAGCTCCAGCTCCAGCAGTAGACTTCAGTTCACTTCTGGTGCAACTGCAAGTAAAGATGGATGAACAAAGACATGCACTTGAAAAATATGTTGATGAGAGCAATAAGGAATTGCAACTTCAGCTAGCCCAAGATATCAAATCTATCAGATTTGAAGTGAATTTGCATAAAAAGGAAATGACAGATTGCTTCCATAAGGGAGGTAATGTTGTAGTCTATTTGGCCAAGCAACAACAGGAGGCCAAGACACAAATATATGGCATAGCAGTTAAACAATGCTATATTCTGGAAAACTAAATTAGAATGAATGACAATCTGACAGAATCCCACAATGTTATTGTCACAAAACTCTAGAATAAAGCCACTGCTTTCACTGCCACCATGGTTAAAGCAAAGTCTGAGTTTGATCAACAACTCAAAGCAGATTTGGCTAATGTCCACACTGCTATTCAGGACTCTCAAAAAGTGATTGCTGATCAACTGCAGAAATTCAGATCATTCTATAAAGAAGGCACCAATTACCTAGCAAATCAGATTAGATTTCAAAAGGATTATCTAATAGACCATATTGAACGAGAAGTCATAAAGGGGGAGAGAGTATTAGTCAATGTGTAACAACCCCATCCGTTCATATGATATATTCTAGAAGGTCCGGCCGGGGCCCCATAGGATATAGCACAAAACAGTCGGTGAAGGTACAGGATGATACCAGAGTCGCGCATCGCACCTAGCACAAAGCATTCTAGCGGAAGCCTAAACTACAACTTGAACTCCTCATGAATGTCCAAACATAAAACTCCACCTTTTATATCATATAGGAATGTCTTACAACATAAACAAAGAGTTGGCCTTATGGCCTACATAGCTTTCACACAGTGGCCTCAACCAGATTGGCGCGCAGGTCGGCCACAATAAAAGAAAACACGCAAAAGAACATAGCCGTCGAGGGCTAACAGCAGCAGTAGCAACACCAGCAGGAGCATCAACCTCTATGTGTCCCGCTCGCCTCTCCAGCACCTGTGCAAGGACAATCCACCCAACGGTGGCAAACAAAAGCAACGGTCAGCGTTCAGCTGACCAAATTATAACGACCCTACCCCTTCTCTCGGGGCAGCGGTATTTTTCCCTGCAGGCATATCATATCACAAGTATGGCAAGCTATATCATCAAAAGGTGCTTTCACGCACACAAGCCATCACAACCGTTCGCCACCCGGCCCAACGGTCCGTGCACTCAGGGCACATTCTTGGTGTTCTGGCAACCTCTTGCCCACCACCGTATCAGGGTTATCACCCAACGGTAAATCTCTTGAGCATTTACTCCATGGCGTGCAGCCGGAGTTAGTCTTCGGACACCGGGATGGCCCGTAGCCCCCCATTGTGTCATGGCGCGCAGGCCGAAGACTCTTGCTATGCGCTCCAACAGACCGCACTTTTTGGTCTCACGTCAGACGGACATAGCGCAGGTCGGATCCTCCACCCCCCATTGCTCAAATCGCCTTGCCTTCTCCGAGTACAGCGTACTCATGGCTATATCAAAGGCGCGGGTCGGTCTCACCAATCCTGTTCTTGGCATTCAAGCCTAGGTATTTCACTATACCCATTTTCTCACAGCAACAGCGGGACTTTCCTGGGCGCACCAGTACTTCCTGTGATTCTCTCCACAGGTGGACATCGCACAAGCACAAATGTGAGGGGTCTTTCCTGGGCACCCCAGTACTTCCTGTGACTCGCTTCACAGGTGGACACCCTATGACATCAAGCATCACAAAAAGGGCCTTTCCTGGTCCCACCAGTACTTCCTGTGCCTCATTCACAGGTTGGACCCAAACCATCACATGGCTATTTTTCCTGGGCTACCACCCCAGTAATTCCTGCTACTCATTTTCGCAGGTATAACCCGTTGACTCCTTACACTACACGTTTATCACGGAGACTTCTCCGGTTCGTATGCAACATCACCAATCCAGACCAACCTGTCCAGATGGGCTTCACACAGCATGCCTATTCCGTACTCCATTTCCGGATCTATATGCACAACAAAGGGGATTTCAAGAATCACCCAAACGACTCCCAAAAGCAGCCACCTCTTGGTGGGGGAATCAAAAGATATGCCAAAACGGAAGCCTTCACATGGCTAGGAAGAAAATTCGTTACCCTTGACGATCGCTTCGGTTCCATGGCCTCCAAGCTAGCTTGCAAGACTCGCAAGAGCATCTCCTCCGCAACGCTGGCTTCGGATCTCTCGTCGGTAAACCGCAGCACCACTAGCAGCAGCCCCCTTTCCTTCTTCCTCCTCCTTTCTCTTTCTCTTTCTCTCTCTTGAAGAAAGATGAAGGCCAAAGTAAAATGATGAAGCCTTCTCTGATTTCGGCCTTGAAGGAAAAAGAGGAAGAGGCTTCAGCCCTTGGATCCAGACTGAAGGAATGGACGGCCACGATTCTGCCAAAAACACAAATTTTGACCCGACACGGCCTCGAACACGGCCGTGTGCCAGGCCGTGTGCCTCAAGCGGTGGTCAACTGACTTATCCAAACCAGTGACACGCCCACGGGCCACGCCCGTGTCATTGGCCGTGACACCAACACGCCTTCGGACACGCCTGTGTCTGTGGCCGTGTACCTGGATGAAAAAAATCCCAAATCATCCCGAGACTTCATACGGCCTGTGACACGCCCGTGTCCCAGGCCGTGTGCCCAGACACGGCACAAAGACACGCCCTGTCGAAATCCTTCGGCGGGCTGAGTTCGTCGCCTGATTTGACATGCCCTATAACACGCCCGTGTCACAGGCCGTGTTCAACACTCGACACTCACTTCTCGACACTCGACGATCGTCGAGAAAAACTCGTCGAGAATGCGACACGGCCGTGGACACGCCCGTGTCCTGGGTCGTGTGCCTTCCTCTCGACGCATCGTCGAGAGAAAAATCGTCGAGACAAAGCCCAATCGTCGACACAACCTCGACACGCCCTGCGACACGCCCGTGTCGCAGGCCGTGTCACCTGACACGCCCTGGGACACGCCCGTGTCCCAGGCCGTGTCACCCAAAAATTCCTGTTTCTGCACTTTGGGCTGTTACAATCCTCCCCTCCTACAAGAAATTTCGTCCTCGAAATTTAGAGAAAAGAAAGTAACAGAAACCAGCAAGAAAAATGTTACAACATCTAACATTTATGTGACAACATTCTCGATATAAGTTACAGAAACAACTCAGGAAACTCTTCTCGCATGGTCTGCTCGCGTTCCCATGTCAGCTCTTCACGGCCGCAGTTGTCCCATCGGACTTTCACCATACCGACCGTCTTGTTCCGAAACTGTTTCTCGGCTCGATCTTCGATCTGAAGGGGTCTAACTCTCGTTGTTAGCCCATACTCCACCGGCACCCGATCATCCGCGATCACTTGAGCTGGATCTTTCACGGCTTTCCGAAGCACCGAGATGTGAAAGACATCATGTAACCCACCCAAGTCCGCCGACAGAGCTAGCCGATAAGCCGCTTCGCCAATTCGCTCAACCACTTCAAACGGACCCAAATATCTTGGACTCAACTTTTTCAATCGTCGAATCCTGGAGACACCTTTGAAACGGTAAATCTCTTGAGCATTTACTCCATGGCATGCAGCCGGAGTTAGTCTTCGGACACCGGGATGGCCCGTAGCCCCCCATTGTGTCACGGCGCGCAGGCCGAAGACTCTTGCTATGCGCTCTAACAGACTGCACTTTTTGGTCTCACGTCAGACGGACATAGCGCAGGTCGGATCCTCCACCCCCCGTTGCTCAAATCGCCTTGCCTTCTCCGAGTACAGCGTACTCATGGCTATATCAAAGGCGCGGGTCGGTCTCACCAATACTGTTCTTGGCATTCAAGCCTAGGTATTTCACTATACCCATTTTCTCACAGCAACAGCGGGTCTTTCCTGGGCGCACCAGTACTTCTTGTGATTCTCTCCACAGGTGGACACCGCACAAGCACAAATGTCAGGGGTCTTTCCTGGGCACCCCAGTACTTCCTGTGACTCGCTTCACAGGTGGACACCCTATGACATCAAGCATCACAAAAAGGGCCTTTCCTGGTCCCACCAGTACTTCCTGTGCCTCATTCACAGGTTGGACCCAAACCATCACATGGCTATTTTTCCTGTGCTACCACCCCAGTACTTCCTGCTACTCCTTTTCGCAGGTATAACCCGTAGACTCCTTACACTACACGTTTATCACGGAGTCTTCTCTGGTTCATATGCAACATCACCAATCCAGACCAACCTGTCCAGATGGGCTTCACACAGCATGCCTATTCCGTACTCCATTTCCGGATCTATATGCACAACAAAGGGGATTTCAAGAATCACCCAAACGACTCCCAAAAGCAGCCACCTCTTGGTGGGGGAATCAAAAGATATGCCAAAACGGAAGCCTTCACATGGCTAGGAAGAAAAGTCGTTACCCTTGACGATCGCTTCGGTGCCATGGCCTCCAAGCTAGCTTGCAAGACTCGCAAGAGCGTCTCCTCCGCAACGCTGGCTTCGGATCTCTCGTCGGTAAACCACAGCACCACCAGCAGCAGCCCCCTTTCCTTCTTCCTCCTCCTTTCTCTTTCTCTTTCTCTCTCTTGAAGAAAGATGAAGGCCAAAGTAAAATGATGAAGCCTTCTCTGATTTCGGCCTTGAAGGAAAAAGAGGAAGAGGCTTCAGCCCTTGGATCCAGACTGAAGGAATGGACGGCCACGATTCTGCCAAAAACATAAATTTTGACCCGACACGGCCTCGAACACGGCCGTGTTCCAGGCCGTGTGCCTCAAGCGGTGGTCAACCGACTTATCCAAACCAGTGACACGCCCACGGGCCACGCCCGTGTCATTGGCCGTGTCACCAACACGCCTTCGTACACGCCCGTGTCTGTGGCCGTGTACCTGGATGAAAAAAATCCCAAATCATCCCGAGACTTCACACGGCCTGTGACACGCCCGTGTCCCAGGCCGTGTGCCCAGACACGGCACAAAGACACGCCCTGTCGAAATCCTTCGGCGGGCTGAGTTCGTCGCCTGATTTGACACGCCCTGTGACACGCCCGTGTCACAGGCCGTGTTCAACACTCGACACTCACTTCTCGACACTCGACGATCGTCGAGAAAAACTCGTCGAGAATGCGACATGGCCGTGGACACGCCCGTGTCCTGGGCCGTGTGCCTTCCTCTCGACGCATCGTCGAGAGAAAAATCGTCGAGACAAAGCCCAATCGTCGACACAACCTCGATACGCCCTGCGACACGCCCGTATCGCAGGCCGTGTCACCTGACACGCCCTGGGACACGCCCGTGTCCCAGGCCGTGTCACCCAAAAATTCATGTTTATGCACTTTGGGCTGTTACACAATGCAGGCTCTTATTATGCTAAATGGATCACTAATGTTATTAGAGCAACTCTTGGTTATCCACCCCTGTGTGATGATGATAATATTGCTGAATCAGGTATTCAACCGGCTTCAAATGAAGGGGTTCAGCAGGAAGTAGCTCAAATTATTTATCCACCTACTGATTTTGAGGGCATTCAATCTGCAGCTCAACAAATGTATAATCATCTACAGGAGGTACAGAATGTCAATATTGAGAAGGTTGAAATGTCTGAAGCTGCTTTGAAAAGAGAGCAAGAAGCTCAACTTTCTAAGAAAAGGTTTAGAGAGCAGGCTGAATTAAAGCCTGATTTTGAAAGATGGAGTCCCACCTCCAGAAACATTATTCTCACTGCCTGGCAAGCTGTTAAAGACAACATGCATGATAGAGGCAAGTGGTACTCTGAACAAGAATGGAGCAAGTATCAGAAGCGGAAAGATGTCATTTATCAATTCAGAAGAGATATCAAAGCTGGAAATATACCCGCTAACTCTGTGGAGTCAAGCATATACTTTCCAAAGCCTTATCATTATTTTGAAAGGCAAAAGGTCAAGGCTGAAGAGCTGAAGAAGAAGGATCTTAAAGGAAAGAAGCCAGCTAAAGACACTGAAGCTAATATACAAGCAAGGATTCAGTCTGGCAAAGTCATTGTCATCACGGAGCCTGATCAGTCCTAGAATAGATTGACTAGACTTTAGAACTATGTAATCTTTTATTTTAAAATCTATGTAATCTGTTGTTCAAAAACTTCTTGTACTTCAACAAAACACTGATTCATGTTCACTATATTTTATCATGTTTTTTGATGATATAATATGTTGTTTTGTTTATGTGTTACCATGTCTAAATAATCTTTTTATACATTATAATCTGTGTTTTATTATAAAGTGATGTATATCATTGACTAAGGTTTATGACATCTCCAAATAGGGGGAGATTGTTGGGTACATTGGAAAATATGTACCAAATTTGGAGAAGCCTCACCTAACTCAATGATATTCATCCATGTGTATTTGATGGTGTTTTGAGTTTCAATGTGTAGGTTAAGAAAATGCAGAAAACGTTTCTAAGTACAGGTGTCGATACTTGAGAAGAATTGTGTCGACACTTGGGAAAGGTTGTGTCGACACCAGGAGCCAGATTGTGTCGACACACAGGACTTGTGTCGACACACAGAAAATCTGTCGACAATAACTGTGTCGACACATAGGACTTGTGTCGACACATTCCAGAATTTGTCTACAACAATTATTTCGACACACAAAACTTTTGTCGACACACTCCAGAATTCTGTCGGCATCAACTTTGTCGAGACTAGGAGTTATTGTGTCGACACACAGGACTTGTGTCGACACATTCCACAGAAACTGTGTCAAGAAGATAAAGAAGAGCTGTGTCGACATTATGTGAGCTGTGTCGACATCACCAAGGATTGTGTCGATACATGATCTATTTGTGTCGACACATTTGAAGTATTGTCTCGACACTTTGCTGCTGAGTTGAAGTTCAATGAAGTATCATATGTCACGACTGAAGACTTGATAGCTGTCATAACTAACAATGTTGTTGCATCTGTCAGAGCTGTCAGAAGGTCGTTAGGAACCGGATCAGCCGGTAACCTCAGATGGAGTCTATATAAAGACATGTTCTATCATCAAAATAAAAGTGAGAAGTAACAACTAAGAAGAAGAGAAGTCTTCATCCAGAAATCAACAAGTCTCTAAGGGCAGATCCTGAACAAGTCTGCAAGAAGAATTCAGAGCCACATCTGAATAGAAGAAGGAAGCTGGATTGAAGATCATCTCCAACTTCACAAGAAGATCAACCTTACTTTGTTCAAATTCCAGAAGCTTTGAAGAAGCTAAGACAGGTTGGATCTAAAGAAATCAGATCTATCAAAAACTGATCAAGAAACCTTCAACCCATTATCTCTCTACCTGGGTGAAGGATTTATTCTTTTTATAATCAATTTTCTCTGTAGGATCTTATATAAATCTGAGTGTAGGATAGTTATCTCTCTGAGTTGTAAGCCTAAATCTATAAAGGCTGAGGTAGGGGATTAATTTCTCTGAGTTGTAGGCCTGGTGAAAGAGGCAGAGGGAGGGCTGGATTGCCTGAGTTGTAGGAGTGTGGACTCACTCTGAGGTAGGATTCTCTGGAAGAATCTGAGTTGTAGGAGTGTGGACTCACTCTGAGGTAGGATTCTCTGGAAGAATCTGAGTTGTAGGACTTACTGAAGTCTTAGTTGTAGGAACCATTCTGGGTTCTAAGTTGTAAGATCTGAGGATCTGAGAAGGAAGAAGGGAGTTAAGCTGAATCTAGTATACTGCTAGATAGGCGAAGGGGGAAAGTGAATGTATCCATCACTTGGGGAACCACTATAAATCTATGTGCAATATGTGTTGGCTGTGTTTGTTTTTATGCTGTGTTGTGATAGTTGTTGCATAGATTAATTACAAGTAAAATATATTGTCTGCCTTAATCAAACGGAATTGAACCTATTCACCCCCCCCCCCTCTAGGTGTTTAGGATATCTTGAAACCAATTCTTTCAGAGTCTGTATTTAAACATAGAAAGTTCAAGCAATAAATATTTCCACTCCTAGTGCCTGTCAAAATGACATCTTGGTCACTTGACTTCCTAATTAAGCACTTATCCTTGTGGAAGACAATAACATAGCCAAGATCAGAGAGTTGGCTTATACTTATAAGGTTGTGTTGCCAATAGATGACACACAGCTAACTGAACTTTCAGGTTCTTTCAGCAATGGCGAGGAAGATGAATTCCAGCTGTAACTTTTCAAATTGATAATACCTTAAAAGTTGTTGTCGTCATGCCCACACTCTTCCTATTGTAGTTCACCGATCAACGGCTCTTAGAAATCAGTGGGGCCACTTGCATCATCCAGCTGCACCTTGGAAGAAGGGGTACAGTATCTTCACGGTAAGGTTTGTTGTGTTTTGTAGCTTTTCCGTACTTGATTTGAAATTAGTTGACTTTGTCGATTTTGCAGATTTTACTGATATCAGCACATGTGGACTTGGCCAAAATCGAGCATCAGTACTATAGGCGTTGAGTGAATAGGCTTTACTCAACGTCAAGGTATTTAGACAGTTCTATCTATCTAGGCGTTGACAGCGTTGAGTGAGTAAGCATCACTCAATGCTTTTTTCCTTAACCAATTCTGCATCCTTTTCTGCATGCATGGCGTTGAGAGCGTTGAGTGAGCACACCTCACTCAATGCCTTGTGCCTTAGCCATGCATTCTAGCATTTAGGCGTTCAGAGCGTTGAGTGAGCATGTCTCACTCAACGCTTTCTGCCTTAGCCAATTTTCTACTTCCTCAGCATCTTAAGCGTTGAGAGCGTTGAGTGACCACGCCTCATTCAATGCTTTTTGCTTTGGTCAGATTTTCTGAATCATGGCGTTGAGAGCGTTGAGTGAGCATGCCTCACTCAATGCTTTTTTCCTTAGCCAGATTTTTCTGCCCCTTGGCGTTGAGTGAGTAAGCTTCACTCAACGCATTTGGACTTAGCCAAATATCTGCGCAGCTTTTCTATAGCTTTGACTAATAGGGTAATACTCAACAAATATGCAGTATGGCGTTAAGTGAGTGATACTCACTGAACGCCTATGGACTTAACCATTTTTCTGCCCATTTCCTCTTAGGCTTTTACTGCATAAGCATGTCTCATAGCCATTTGTTGTATGGCATTGAGTGAGTTTACTTCACTCAACGCCTATTGACTTGACCACTTTCTCAGCTTGCCACTCCTTTGGCTTTGACTGTATAGGCTCTACTCAGCGCTATAAGTCATCTGGCGTTGAGTGAGTAACCTTCACTCAACGCATGTGGACTTGGACAACAATCTGTCTTTCCACAACATAGGTAACTGTTTACCTGACCCAGCCACTTAGGCTACCTGTCCCATCAATGTTGTTAGGACATCCAGCATGTATGAACACAGGCATGCATCAAGTACAATTTTGCGTATATCATTGACAAGATTGACTTCACTCAAATTTAGGACATTGAGGGCAATGAACCCAACAGTCCTCCTATATGATAGGAGTTATATTACTGACCCCTTGATTGAATAAGACTAAGAAATATATGGTCATGCTTGATTGAGTCAATATGTGATATTGAGCTCACCAATTTTAGAAAGTCTTCTCTTGATCAAGAAATTGAGATTGAATTATTAATAGGGTGACACGCTCCATGCCTCGAGTTCAATATGAATGTAAGATACAAAGTAACATGACAACACTAAAATATCGGTCATAAATGGGTTCATTGAGTTGCAAATTCTTGTATTACATGAGTAGCAGTGATGTAGTGCTAAATGTCGCTCATTTCTAGTAGGACTATAGTTGATACATTCTAGATCAAGCGGGAGACAATTAGGGTCTTATGTGATCTAGAATTAGTCAACGAGTTAGTATCGCTGCCAACATAATATGAGCTTATGTGTCGCACATAATAACATAGAGAAAATTGGATAACTGATCAAGGCGGCTCGACTCATATTGGATATGGGTGGAGAGCCAAGTTTAAAATGATTGGGAGATATTCTTTATTAGTTAGACTTCAAGTGGATTTGGTGATATTGACTAGAGATCAAGTAGTCGACATAATGTATTTTGACTTAATAGTTTGTCGACATGATAATATCGACTTAATGGTTTAGTCGACACAATGAATCTTAAATTGATATACAGAATATTGACTTAACTGTGTCAGTATTGACTTAATGGTTAACTAGATATAGTGAAGCTTAAATTTGTTGAAATTTGTGATGTGGAAGTGGTTGATGGGCAGGTCGGGCGGCCTGAGCGGACTTAGTCGGCGAACTAGGCGGACTGGGCGGACTGCTATCATGTGGCCTGGTGATAGGCCTAGGATCTGGCTTGGCTAAGTAGCGGCCTGAGAGGATAAAGGTTCGCGGACTGTAGGCAGTGCTTTGCTCAGTGGCTGGGTTGCAAGCTTGTGTTTTCCGGCAGTTTGGATTCTGTCCGCGGGATTCTTGCGGATTATGTATCTGCGGTGTTCGCTGTTGCGGACTTGCCTTAGAGCTTGGTTGTGGCCTTGCCGAGCTCTGATAATACAGCAGTGAAGTCGATGTGGCGGACTGAAGTGTGGAGTCCGGAGTTTGGCCGTTTGAGCAGCTGTTGGCAGACTGATCCTTGTCTGCCAAGCTCGTGTTAGGCCCTTGGTTCTTTACTAGACTTGGTCACAGTTTGTGACAACTCCAGTGTGTTCGCTGTTCGTTGCCAAGTCCGCTGTGACCGGGCGGACTGCCCTTGGTCGTGGACTTGTGGCGTTAGAGGCATTGCGCTGGTGGTATGCGGACTGCCTCTGGTATGTGCGGACAGCCACTGAAGGGGGATGCTGTCTTGCGGTGTTGCGGGCTGGTGCCTTGTCCGCATGGCTTGGGAGGACGGATAAGAGTTCGCCTAAAGGTGCCTTTCTCCTGGCGGGTTGTTCCTTGGAACTGGCTAAGTCCTTGCGGACTCAGCGGACGCTGGTTTTGCTAGCGCGCGGGCTGGGGCGGTGTCTCTATCCACTAGGGCGGTGACCACACTCCTCACCTTGCTTATAAATAGGACCCCCTGGCACGTATATAGTAACTGAGTGAACAGTAAGTGGGAGCTTGGTCAAGGGCTGCGGTCTCAGTTTTCTATCCGCGCGGATTGTTTCAGAGTTAACTGTGTGCTGTGTGCACGTCGCGCGGGTAGCTTCAAGGAGCCAGGAGTCTGGCTTTGACTTCAGTCAAGTGCTTGGAAGTGTGCGGTCTCTGCGGTCTCAGCAGGTCGCTCGGCGGCTTGTCAGTTCTCTGCTTCAACTTTACCAAGTTCCAATAACCTGTCCGTCAGTCTCAGGCGGGTAGGCGGTCTGTTCATCAGTTCATCAGCAGGAGGCGAATAACGGTGTGTCCGCGCGGCCTCGCGGATTCGGCGGACTCCGTGGCTATTCGGCGTATTGCAGCTTCAGCTCGGGCGGCTTCAGTGGATTGGGCGGACTCGGCGGTTTGTGCGGTCTGCAGTGCTGTTCGCTCGGCTTGTGGTGTTCTTTCTTTTTATAGCTGTTGTACTAGCGAAATCATGTCTCGCTACGTATACCTCACCTTGTAAAGAAGTGAAATGTATAAAAGATCTGCTTGTGCTTCCATTGGTTATTGGTGTTAAACTTGTTCCTTGGTTTTCCGCTGGTTCAAAGTGTGATCTGGGTAGTGCCGTGAATATTAATTTGGGGCTTGCGCTATCTTGCTGACCACTTTGAGAAAATTCAACTTGGTATCAGAGGGAGGTTCAGTTGCTTGAGCGGTGTTCAACCAGTGTTGTTACTCTGTGCTTGAGTGGTGATCAACCTGCGTTGGTGCTCGGAGCTTCTAAAAGGTTGCTAACCAACGGTTGTTGCAATGGAAGGGAGCTATGCAAAAGGTCTTGGCATTGAACTCTTAACGCTGACTAACTTCAAGAAGTTGAAGTTGTGCATGAAGAGTTATCTTCTTGGTGAGAAGCTATGGGAGGTCGTCAGTGGTGACGACAGACAGGAAGTGACGGCTGTGTTTGGTACTGCTGAGCACGTCAGGCTCTGGAGGAAAACAAATGCTAAGGCAGAGTTTGTTCTCAAGAGAGCCGTGTCACCAGAACTGTTTGATCACATCATTGGATGTGAGTCGGCTGCTGATATTTGGACAACCATTGATAAGTTGTTCAATAGGAAGAATGTGGCTCGACTTCAGTTTCTGGAGAATGAGTTGGCCGGGACAACTCAAGGAGACCTTTCCATCTCTAAATTCTTTCTGAAGATGAAGAGCTTGTGTGCTGAGCTATCAGCACTTGATCCTGATGAGCCTATCTCTGAGGCTAAGATAAAAAGGCACATAATCCGCGGCTTGCGGAAGGAGTATGTTGCCTTTGTGACATCTGTTCAAGCTTGGGCTACTCATCCATCTCTGCTGGAGCTTGAAAACCTGCTTGCATCGCAGGAGAGTTTGGCAAGGCAGATGGCTGGGGTAAATATCAATCAGGAAGGCAGTGAAGCTCTCTTCTCAGGCATGAAGAAGAAAGGATGGGAAGGGAAGAAGAAGAAGTCGGTCGCTGGTGAGAAAGAGCCTTCAACATCTTATTAGTCGGGGAGGAGCAATGCTCCAAAGGACTGGAAGAAGAATTTGAAGTGCTACCTGTGTCATCAGCGAGGGCACTTCAAGTGGGACTACAAGGTCAAGCTGCAACCTTGGCATGCTGCAGGAAAGGAGGAAGCTTGCTCTAAGAGTGAGGAAGCAGAATGGGGTGGCGCCTTCATGACGGGCACTTGTGTCCGTGCTCTTTCTGCTGAGGACTTCAACGACGACTGGATCGTGGATTCCGGGTGTGGTCATCACCTCACCGGAGACGAGTCGAAGTTCTCTTCCTTGCAAGCATACTCAGGTAATGAAGCTATTATCACTGTTGATAATTCTGTGTATGCAGTAGAGAAAGAGGGGCAATGTCTTTGGGTAGTGATAAGGGGCCACTCACATTAAGGAGTGTGTATCACGTACCGGGCTTGAAGAAGAACCTCTTCTCGGTGACCAATGCGGTGGACGCTGGTTATCACGTTCTGTTTGGGCCAACAGACGTGAAGTTCCTTCGCAACGTATCAACGGTTAAGGCTGATGTTGCTCATATAGGAAGGAGGGTTAAGAACTTGTTTGTTCTTGCCACAAATTCTTATGTTGATCGAATGAGGGCCAACGATAGCGCTGTTATCTGGCATGAGAGGCTGGGGCATGTAGGCATGGACAAGCTGAAGGCGATGGCTAGTAGAAGTTTGGTGAGAGGTTTGCCTAAGTTGTCTTCCTTTGGTGACGGGTATGTTTGCGCGGGGTGTCAATACGGTAAGGCACATCGCCTTCCATTTGATAAAACACAAACAAGGAGCAAGAAACCATTGGAGTTGAAAGTCCACCTAGTGTCAGCTATGTGCACCTATGGAGGGGGGGAATAGGTGACGTGTGGTTCTTTTGCGGAATTTACGGATGTACCTGCACAATAAAAACAACAAGCACAGCACACAGAATACACAGCAAATTTATAGTGGTTCCCCGACTTGGGTACATCCACTTTCCCCCTTCGACCTATCTCCCCAACAAGGGACGACTCGGTCACTTCGCCAACGGGATTGAAATCCAATCCCTGCACTAACGGAAGGAGCCCTTCCACACGTGAGAGTCAACACTCCCACAAAACGGGTTGCACCCAACCCTTACAACACGGAACAAAGGTTCCTATACAATAAAATAAATGTAGAATGTACACGTGATACAAACTTCTCTTGGAGACTACGGTGTTCCTCTTTGTTCGACGACGTGTTCTTGAAGTCGATGAAGAGTCTACGACCTTGGTCTCTCTTGGAGAAGATCTCCCCGGAACTGGCGGCGGCACACGAGCGGCGGCTAGCTTCGGGATCGGCGGCTACGATGAAGAGCGGCTGCTGAACTTGGAGATCTAAACTTCGTAGCGAAGCAAGCTAGGTCTACCAACGGTCACTCTAGGATCAGTCGTCTCGATCGATTCGGACGGGGGAGTTTTTCCCGGTCAACAAATCGAGAGACAAGAGATCTCCGGATAGACGCGTGAGACTCAAGCTTTGCTAAGCTTCTATCACCGGAGATCGGGAAGAAGATCGATCAGCGGCGGCAACGACTTGACGCGAGCGGCGGCGGCGGAGCGGAGCGATTTCGCGAATTTAGGGTTATGTCGCGGCTCGGTTTTCTTTCTCTCTTCTCCGTATATTTACTGTTCAAAATACCCATGTATTTATACCCTGAAGATACAGCAATTTTGACCGTTTGTGGGACCCACAAAAGGAATCCCCAAATTCCGGTTCAAACTAGTCCAGAAGCAGAATCCGGTCCAGCAGCATTCTGAGAAAACGCCAAGTAAAAATCGGCGAGAATCGCGGACGATTCTCGACGAATCGGCGAGAATCACCAAGTGATTCTCGACGATTCGTCGAGAATCGTTTGTGATTCTCGTCGAATCACTTGTCGATTCTCAACGAATTTTACTTTATACATGGGCTGCTTGACCACTGGTTCGGCGGGAATCACAAGTGATTCTCGCCTAATCTTACTTGGCACCATTTTGAGATGGCCAGAAGGAGTCGGAGAGAATCACTGATGATTCTCGTCGATTCGGCGAGAATCACTAGTGATTCTCGCCGATTCGGCGAGAATCACTTGGTGATTCTCGTCGAATTTGCCTTAGACGATTTTTCGTCTTCCACCTAGGAGCTGCTCCTTGATCCTCCATGCTCCTTGTCTTCTCTTGCATATGAACGGCCCTGTACTTGAAAGTAAGTGCACTCCAATAGAGAGAGTACACATAGGCCAACACACTGATCTGCTCAACGAGGGATTACGTCGTGCAGACCCGTGTATATTGACCTACTGCACCCTGACATTGGTGTGCACTTAGCGTGGAGAAACTGCAAGTACAACTTGAAAAAGTTTCATCAAATACATTGTGAATTCATCTTAGCTTGACAGGGGGCTTCCTCAAATCTAGGTAATCGTGGATACAATACCCAACAATCTCCCCCTATTTGACGAAGCCAAAACCCTACTAGCTAAGATGAATAACACCTATCAAATAATAATTATAGCATTTAAAAATTAAATATGCAACACAAGGGAATATATGCAATCAGAACAGGACTTGAGTCATTCACACATTCAAGAATATATATATATACCAAGAGAAATATATTCACATATAATTCAGAATTGTTCATATGACAGTAATAATCATTAAACGTTCTTAAGACACAGTGACCAGCTATAACATAATGACTATTTGTCCTTAGCTACGTCACCCTTCAGAGTTTGAGCCAAGTACTTTTTGCTTTGCCTTTCCATGTATTCCTTGGGCTTCGGGTAGTACCTAGGAGGAGCAACTTTATCTGGATCCTTGTTGTTTCTGAAGAAAATGTTGCGTTTTGCTTCAAACGTCTTGTGCGTCTCCCACTCATATTGGCTATATACCTCGTTTTGATTGATCTCTCCTCTTTCTTGTAGCCAGAAGGTGTCTAAGATTATATTCCTTGAGACTGGACTCCACCTTTCATTTCATACATCCTCCTCATTCATTCGAATTCTCTTTGCAGCCTGTGTCTCCTTGGGTGTCCCTTCCTGAACTTTCCTCTTTCCCCTGGCTTTAGCTAAAGCCTCCTGGTCAAACATACTCCTCGGCTTAGATTTGGAGATGGCCCTAGCATCAGCTTTATCAGTGAAAGTTTCTGCAGCACTTGTACTTACATCCTCAGCAATATTTACTTCCTCAGCAGCCTTAGAAGTCTCAGGAACCTGAATACCGGCAGGTTGGTCAGGTAGGACGACGCCTAACGTGCCCAGCGCCTGTTGTAGCATCCACCAGCAACTCTCATAGACGTATTTGCTTGATTGTGCAAAGTTTGCATCCATGCTTTCTTGGAGCTCGGCCAGCTTAGCGATATACTCCTTCTCCCCCTTTTTGGCTTCGTCAGCTATGCAATTGGCATATGAGTGCAAGGAGTCATCAATATGCTTAGTTGTCTTGCTGAATTCAGTGATTAGGGCCTGCTGATTTGCATTTAAAGTGACCATGTTACCATCAAATTTCTGAATATTGTTGGCTACAACGTGTGCGTTCTGATTGACAACAGCCAGAGTATCAGTATTCTTTTTCAAGCCGGCCATTAACAGTGTGACAGCTTCGCCGGCCGCGTTATACTTTTCTTCGAATTTCTTCTCCATCACGTTCAGCTTATGGTTGATTGCCACCATATTCTTCAGCATGAGATCTTCAGAAGTCTTAATCTCTTGCAGCATTGTTTTCTGAGCTTTATCAAAAGAGGTTTTAAGCTCATTCACGATGCCCTGAATTATATGTACAGTGTGAATGGCTAGGTCATCGCGTAATGGAATAGCTGGAGGCACTTCTTGGCCTTGCTCTTGCTCTGCAGCAGATGCATCGGTAGAGCTGGATACAATCACAGCCTCTATAGAAGGAATGTTGGCGGCCTCTTGAGGTTTATCAAACTCCCCCTCCACTGGTGCAGACTTATCAGATGGAGGTTCAACGGGATCCGGAGTCTCCAACACTTCATGGTCCTCATTCTCATCGTCCTCTCCGTCCTCATCCAAAAATTCATCCATATCAGCAGCTTCTTCCACTTCTTGATCAGCAGTGTCCAGTGCTTCAGCTTCAGTTCTTTGAGTGTTTCTGTTCAAGCCCTCCTCATCCTCCAACTCAGGTTCACTTACTTCATGAATTTCGGCCACCGCATCCTTGGCCACCTGGGCGATTTCAGATATTATATCCATATGAGTGGGTAGAGTCTCCCCCTCAATTCCTGCAGTCACAGTATCAGGAATTTCACTGGGGGAGGCTGCTGGAGATACTTCCTCTTGCTCTTCCACAGCCGGCTGCCCGATGCGCCGCTCTCATCGATCAAACACAGTAGCATCCATCTTTTTCAAGTAATGGAGAGGGACTCCTTTGCTCATGTCGAATTTGTCTCCGTTGAGCTGGTTGAGATATAGACTGATGATGCGGCCGAAGTTTGGAGTGCCCAGAGTGTCCTTGATCTTTTGGAACAGCAACTCTCCCCAGTTGAACCTCTTTCTGCAGACCACAGCTATGAGAATTTTGAACATATCTCCGGACATATGATCATGGGAGCCTGGCTTGCAGATGAGTACTTTTCCTATGATGTCAGATAGGAGCTTCCCTTCTTCATTCATCTCTTTTCTCTTAACTGATCGAGTGCCTCTTGGTAGACCGCAGAACAAGAGAGTTCTGGCTTTGTCCTCATCCTCCAGATAGTCCTCCTCCTCTGAACTGGAAAGTTGCAGGTAGCGAGTTAGCTTACTGGCAGACATCTTTACTTTTGTCCCAGCAACCTTGCTTTTGATGATGGAGTCTCTATCTCGGAGTCTTGCGGAAGAGAAGAACTCCAGCACCTCTTTATCTAGGACTTTGCAAGGGTGCTCCAATACGAAGGTTAGCCCGGCCTCTTCCAGCATGAGAATAATATTCCGGAACTCGTCCGAGGCATGAGAAAATCCAGTGCGAACCAGCTCGCAGCCAGAAATCAAGCCTGCAGTAGTCCTTGGAGCCATTGAAGATCTAGAGAGAAGCCCTACTCTAAGCATTAGTGAACATTCAAAAAGAAAGCATCACTAGTGAGCGCGTCCAAGTGCGGTTGAGGAGAAGGTTACCTAAGGGCTTACACGGAAGAGAGTTGATGAGCTTCGGGAAGATCTTCGGTGGAAGGAAGAGTATCCCGTGGGGTGCGGCCTTGCTAGAACCTTGCGGTCACAGGGACACTTCGCGAGAACCTTGTGGGGTTCGGCCTTGCTAGAATCTCACGGGGAGAGGATGGTCACACAGCAGCGATTCGATGAGAACTCTCTTGGCGTCGACGAGATCGTCGGAGGGCTGCGGGTTTCAGCGAATCCGCGGAAGTGCACTTGCGCGAGTCGTCGGGAGTTCTCTTGCGCGAGGGTCGTCGAGTGTTCTCTTGCGCGAGTCGTGAGGAAGGCGAACAGGCGGAGATAGTCTTTCGGCGGGATTTATATACGTCGTCGGGATACTTAAGGAAGCCGAGCGGTCGGCGAGCTCCTTCGGCGGGATTCGTCTAATTTGGTGAGATATAAAATGGGTGGCCGGGATTCGGAGTATATAATGATGTTTTTCTTGACTACTTTGGGAAGCATTGCACCATTTTCAAATTCTTCGAATGTCAAGTTAATACAAGATTAATAAATACATGTTTATTATAACGACAATCTATTCGGATTTGAGCGAGACTTCTCCAGACACTTCTTGATGTCAATTGTGATGTGTCGAAATTCGCAATGACATATCTTTGTTAACCTTTTATTGTTGTGTAATGGTTTGCATGCCTCGTGATAAGCATAAGTATTCGTATACACAAGGATAGAAATATATATATATATATATATATTTACTTTGAATGAGGATGCATCATGACACAAGTCCTTGAACTGATCAAACTTACCTGGGATTTGGAGAGTCATCATCTTAGTCCCACAGGTAGAACACATTAGTAGCTTAAAGTGAGTATGCTCAACAGATAGCACATCTGTTATTGCAGACGCTTGTTCCAAGTTAGCCTTGAGCCACCTACTGTCCAGATCCCATCGTATTTAAGGGGACCTAGACTACCCTGCAAAACAGAGTTACTTTACCTTAGGAACCCAAATCATATTGGGTCCTAGGTTTCTATTAGCATAAGCACGCAACTGCCTTCCTTCAGAAATCCTGTCTGGAAGACTACCTCTGTCCCTAGAATGTGGATAAGCCCTTGCTGTGGGCACAGAGGGGTTGTGCCAACAGTCAATGGCAAAGTGTCCCACTTTGCCGCAGCACCAACAAGAGTGAATGTTGTATCGCCGTTTTCGACCTGATCTAGTGACTGATGAAGTCACGGTCCTAGGTCTCAAAGGGATAGGGCATGTTCTTGTTGCACAAATTCCTCTTCCATCGAGGCATGATGAAGGGTGGAACGAATGCATGATGTGAGCGTTATGAGGCCGAGAAGGTGGTGCCATTCTTTCAGGCATCTTCCTTGCTGAGGCTCCATGACACCTGACATCATGACTTCCATTCTCCCTATCCCGTGTCCTCGAATGGAAAGAATTCTTCTGTGAACTAGGACATGCAGATCCACACTTTGTTGTGGCAGTGGCCGTGAATACAAAGGGCTCAGAATGAGCCTTAGGTATTTCCTCATGGGTGGCCATGACGCCTCTTGCACTATGGACGTTTCCACATGGGGACAATTCACCCTTGCAGTGACCACGATTATTCCTGTGGTCATACCTGAAGGCATGATGAGTTGCCTTCCCGCTTGGAGTGGGAGGTCGGAACACTGTTTCCCCATTTCTCCATCCCTGGATAATCCGGGAGATCCACCCGGTTTCTTGTTTTCTCTTTATAGCATCAACTTTGGAAAAGTTAGATACTATACGTTTCTCATTATCTAGACTATTCTCTAGAGCTGAGATCTTAGAGTCCTTGACCTTGTTGGACGCCAATTGGAGAACCAACAAGATCTTCAGTCGAGCAATCTCTCGAGCTTGCTCCTCAGCAAGTAGATTGCTTTCCTGAAGGGCTCTCTTCAGGGAATCAGTATTTTCTGGAGGAGAGCAGTTTCTGTCTTCAGAAAAGTCAAAAGATGTGGGACAGGATGAAGATGATACCTGCTCATCTGGGTTATTGTCATTAGAATCAGTGACCAATGTTTCTTCCTCGTCGGAGCTGCTTTCCTCACTATCTTCTTCAGTCTCTGACAAGGATACTGGAGCTCTGATGCAATCCGAAGGATCCTTGCATTCATCTTCAGAAGTGAGGACCCCCATATACGCTTCATCCTCTGATTGGCAGCATATTTCAGCTTTCTCTGACCCCCCCATCAGCTCTGAGATCATCATCCACAAAGATTTAGCCGTTGTACATTTTTCCAATCTAGAGCGAGAGGCTCCAGACCAGACATCCATGATAATTTGTCGAATCCTCTCGTCCAAGAGAAATAGAGATAGTTCCATCTCAGACATCTCAGCAATGCCCATGGGCACTTGGATCCCAGAGTCGGAGGTCTTCATGGGGATAAACGGACCCTCTTCCAGGATGAGGGATGCTCGTGGATCGATGGCATCCAGGTGAAATAACACTCTCATCCTCCAGATGGGATAATAATCCTTTGTGCATGCAGGGAGTTTGAGTGGCAATACGTCATAATCCAGATCCATGCTTCTGACACTGGTGGCAAGATTCTACTCAAGGTGTTAACCTTTTTAAAGAGCAACCTCCCTCTGATACCACTTGAAAGTCCACCTAGTGTCAGCTATGTGCACCTATGGGGGGGGGAATAGGTGACGTGTGGTTCTTTTGCGGAATTTACGGATGTACCTGCACAATAAAAACAACAAGCACAGCACACAGAATACACAGCAAATTTATAGTGGTTCCCCGACTTGGGTACATCCACTTTCCCCCTTCGACCTATCTCCCCAACAAGGGACGACTCGGTCACTTCGCCAACGGGATTGAAATCCAATCCCTGCACTAACGGAAGGAGCCCTTCCACACGTGAGAGTCAACACTCCCACAAAACGGGTTGCACCCAACCCTTACAACACGGAACAAAGGTTCCTATACAATAAAATAAATGTAGAATGTACACGTGATACAAACTTCTCTTGGAGACTACGGTGTTCCTCTTTGTTCGACGACGTGTTCTTGAAGTCGATGAAGAGTCTACGACCTTGGTCTCTCTTGGAGAAGATCTCCCCGGAACTGGCGGCGGCACACGAGCGGCGGCTAGCTTCGGGATCGGCGGCTACGATGAAGAGCGGCTGCTGAACTTAGAGATCTAAACTTCGTAGCGAAGCAAGCTAGGTCTAACAACGGTCACTCTAGGATCAGTCGTCTCGATCGATTCGGACGGGGGAGTTTTTCCCGGTCAACAAATCGAGAGACAAGAGATCTCCGGATAGACGCGTGAGACTCAAGCTTTGCTAAGCTTCTGTCACCGGAGATCGGGAAGAAGATCGATCAGCGGCGGCAACGACTTGACGCGAGCGGCGGCGGCGGAGCGGAGCGATTTCGCGAATTTAGGGTTATGTCGCGGCTCGGTTTTCTTTCTCTCTTCTCCGTATATTTACTGTTCAAAATACCCATGTATTTATACCCTGAAGATACAGCAATTTTGACCGTTTGTGGGACCCACAAAAGGAATCCCCAAATTCCGGTTCAAACTAGTCCAGAAGCAGAATCCGGTCCAGCAGCATTCTGAGAAAACGCCAAGTAAAAATCGGCGAGAATCGCGGACGATTCTCGACGAATCGGCGAGAATCACGAAGTGATTCTCGACGATTCGTCGAGAATCGTTTGTGATTCTCGTCGAATCACTTGTCGATTCTCAACGAATTTTACTTTATACATGGGCTGCTTGACCACTGGTTCGGCGGGAATCACAAGTGATTCTCGCCGAATCTTACTTGGCACCATTTTGAGATGGCCAGAAGGAGTCGGAGAGAATCACTGATGATTCTCGTCGATTCGGCGAGAATCACTAGTGATTCTCGCCGATTCGGCGAGAATCACTTGGTGATTCTCGTCGAATTTGCCTTAGACGATTTTTCGTCTTCCACCTAGGAGCTGCTCCTTGATCCTCCATGCTCCTTGTCTTCTCTTGCATATGAACGGCCCTGTACTTGAAAGTAAGTGCACTCCAATAGAGAGAGTACACATAGGCCAACACACTGATCTGCTCAACGAGGGATTACGTCGTGCAGACCCGTGTATATTGACCTACTGCACCCTGACATTGGTGTGCACTTAGCATGGAGAAACTGCAAGTACAACTTGAAAAAGTTTCATCAAATACATTGTGAATTCATCTTAGCTTGACAGGGGGCTTCCTCAAATCTAGGTAATCGTGGATACAATACCCAACAGGAGTGCATTCATGGCACTTGATGGGACCAACTGTCACTGCCAGCCTTGGTGGAAGCAGATACATGCTTGTCCTGGTTGATGACTACTCAAGATATACTTGGGTTTATTTCTTGAAGGAGAAGTCTGAAGCCTTCTGTTTGTTTGTGGAGTTCAAGGAGTTGGTGGAAGGCCTGCTTGGCTTGCGGATCAAGAAGTTTAGAACAGACAATGGTGGTGAGTTTATCTCCTCCGAGTTTTCTAACTTCTGCAGGAATCACGGGATCCAACGAGAGCTCACTTGTGCTCACACTCCACAACAAAATGGAGTAGCGGAGCGGAAGATCCGTCATTTGACGGAGACTTGCAAATGCTGGCTTCATACGAAAGACATTCCAAGATCCTTTTGGGCGGAGGGGATGTCTTGTGCTTCTTATGTCATCAACCGGATGCCGCTCAGCCCTATCAACATGAAGACTCCTATTGAGTTGTTGCTGAAGGAGAAGCCGAGTGTGGGACACCTTTGGGTGTTCGGTTCAACTTGCTACGTGCATGTCCCGGATGCTTCACGGACTAAGCTGGATGCAAAGTCAAGGAAACTTGTCTTTGTTGGGTACGATGAGCGGAAGAAGGGATGGAAATGCATGGACCCTGCGACGAAGAAGTTCGTTGTGTCAAGAGACGTTGTCTTTGACGAGCTGACATCGTATGGAGGTGGCTCGGTTGAGCTAGCCGGAAGCAAGGTTGATGAAGAACCGATGGTGGCTGCTGAAGGCCTGGAAGAGGAGCTTGTTGTTTCACCAGCAGCTCCTGTTGCTTCTAACTCTGAGGTTGAGCCTTCCGGCTCAAGAAGCAGGGGGAGCACTACTCAAAGCTTGCCCCAAGTAGGAGTTGAGCCTAAAGAAGCAACGGAGGTTGTAAGCAAGGAGCAGACCCTTTGGAGATCGAAGAGGGTTATTAAGCCACTGGCTCGTTACTGTGATGGGAATGCAGTGAGTTTTGTCTCCTGCTTCTTTGCAGGTCCTCTGGATGAGCGAGAGCCTGCAAACTTCAATGAGGCCACTGGAGTCAAGGAGTGGGAAGATTCCATGAAGGAAGAGATTGATGCTCTTAAGAAGAATGAAACCTGGGATCTTATGCCCAAGGTTGATGGCATTACTCCGGTGACTTGCAAGTGGGTGTATAAGTTGAATAAGAAGGCTGATGGGAGCATTGATAGGTTCAAAGCTCGCCTGGTTGCTCGAGGATTATCACAGCAGTATGGAGAAGACTATGAGGAGACATTTAGTCCAGTTGCGAAGATGACTTCAGTAAGAGTGGTGATCGTCTTGGCTGCTAGTAAGGGATGGAGATTGTGGCAGCTCAATGTGAAGAATGCTTTTCTTTACGGAGAGATTGACAAGGATATCTTCATGGATCAGCCTCTTGGTTTTGTTTCTGAAGTTCATCCGGACTATGTCTATAAGCTGAGGAAGGCTTTCTATGGGTTGAAGCAAGCTCCTAGAGCTTGGTATGGGAAGATTGCAGAATACCTCCAATTCTGCGGATACCTTGCTTCAAACTCAGACTCTAGTTTGTTCATCAAGAAGAAGGGGGAGCTTCAATTCTTGGTCCTGCTGTATGTGGATGACATGATCATCACAGGAAATTCGGAGGGGGAAGTAGCAAGGCTCAGGGCTGAGCTTGTTATACGCTTCGAGATGAAAGACTTTGGAGAGCTTCATCACTTTCTCGGTCTTGAAGTGGAGAGGAAGAAGAGCGGTATACTCATTTGCCAAAGAGGATATGCAGATCGCATCGTGAAGCGGTTCGGCATGGGCGAAGGAAAGCGTTGCTCTACTCCACTAGAATATGGGTTGAAGCTTCGAAGAGATGAGGGAAGGATTCTTCCTGATCCCTTGGTGTTCAGAGCTCTTGTTGGGAGCTTGATCTACCTGACGATTATAAGGCCAGACATTGCTTACGCTGTTGACCGAGTAAGTCGGTTTATGGCGGAACCAAGGAAGTCTCATCTTGAAGTATGTCAAGGTAACTTCTGACATGGGACTTCTCTATAGAAGGGACTCGGAGTTTGCCTTGCTTGGTTACACGGATGCTGACTATGGCGGTGATTCGGATGATCGAAGGTCTACTTCAGGTTATGTGTTCACTTGCGGTTCAGCTGGCATCTCGTAGTGTAGCAAGAAGCAGGACTCGGTGTCTGTCTCAACTACGGAGGCAGAGTATAAGGCTTCGGCCTTGGCTGCTCGGGAAGCCATCTGGTTGAGGAGGCTTATAGAGGATGTGCATGAAGAAGTGCAAGGGCCAACTTTACTCTGGGGTGACAATGAGAGTGCTCTCAAGCTGGTAAACAATCTAGTGTGTCACGCTAGGACCAAGCACATTGAGATCGATCACCACTTTATAAGGGAGAAGATGTTGGAGGGATCTCTGCTGGTCGGGCATGTTCGAAGTGAAGAAAATCTTGCTGACATCTTCACGAAGCCACTGTCGAAGGGGCCCTTTGAGCGGTTGCGCAGCTTGCTGGGCTTGATCACCACTTCTCACTTCAAGGGGGAGTGTTGAAATTTGTGAAGTGGAAGTGGTTGATGGGCATGCCGGGCGGCCTGAGCGGACTTAGTCGGCGAACTAGGCGGACTGGGCGGACTACTATCATGCGGCCTGGTGATAGGCCTAGGATCTGTCTTGGCTAAGTAGAGGCCTGAGCGGATAAAGGTTCGCGGACTGTAGGCAGTGCTTTGCTCAGTGGCCGGGTTGCAAGCTTGTATTTTCTGGCGGTTTGGATTCTGTCCGCAGGAGGCTTGCGGATTATGTATCTACGGTGTTCGCTGTTGCGGACTTGACTTAGAGCTTGGTTGTGGCCTTGCCGAGCTCTGGTAATACAGCAGTGAAGTCGCTGTGGCGGACTGAAGTGTGGAGTCCGGAGTTTGGCTGTTTGGGCAGCTGTTGGCGGACTGACCCTTGTCCGCCAGGCTCGTGTTAGGCCCTTGGTGCTTTACTGGACTTGGTCACAGTTTGTGACAAGTCTAGTGTGTTCGTTGTTCGTTGCCAAGTCCGCTGTGACCGGGCGGACTGCCCTTGGTCGTGGACTTGTGGCGTTAGAGGCGTTGAGCTGGTGGTATGCGGACTGCCTCTGGTATGTGCTGACAGCCACTGAAGGGGGATGTTGTCTTGCGGTGTTGCGGGCTGGTTCCTTGTCTGCATGGCTTGGGCGGACGGATAAGAGTTCGCCTAAAGGTGCCTTGCTCCTGGCGGGTTGTTCCTTGGAAGCGGCTAAGTCCTTGCAGACTCAGCGGACGCTGGTTTTGCTAGCGCGCGGGCTGGGGCGGTGTCTCTATCCACTAGGGCGGTGACCACACCCCTCACCTCGCCTATAAATAGGACCCCCCGGCACGTATACTGTAACTGAGTGAACAGTAAGTGGGGGCTTGGTCAAGGGCTGCGGTCTCAGTTTTCTGTCCGCGGGGATTGTTTCAGAGTTAACTGTGTGTTGTGTGCAGGTCGCGCGGGTAGCTTCAAGGAGTCAGGAGTTTGTCTTTGACTTCGGTCAAGTGCTTGGAAGTGTGCGGTCTCTGCGGTCTCAGCAGGTCGCTCGGCGGCTTGTCAGTTCTCTGCTTCAACTTTACCAAGTTCCAATAACCTGTCCGCCGGTATCAGGCGGGTAGGCGGTCTGTTCATCAGTTCATCAGCAGGAGGCGAATAACGGTGTGTCCGCGCGACCTCGCGGCTTCGGCGGACTCCGTGGCTATTCGGCGTATTGCAGCTTCAGCTCGGGCGGCTTCAGGGGATTGGGCGGGCTCGGCGGTTTGTGCGGTCTGCAGTGCTATTTGCTTGGCTTGTGGTGTTCTTTCTATTTATAGCTGTTGTACTAGCGAAATCATATCTCGCCACGTATAACTCACCTTGTAAAGAAGTGAAATGTATAAAAGATCTGCTTGTGCTTTCATTGGTTGTTGGTGTTAACCTTGTTCCTTTGTTTTCCGCTGGTTCAAAGTGTGAACTGGGTAGTGCCGAGAATATTAATTTGGGGCTTAGGCTATCTTGCTGACCACTTTGAGAAAATTCAACAAAATTGATATTATATATATATATATAAACTTATGTAGATATAGTATATATCGACTTAATCAAGTCTCTATCAACTCGACGATGTTGATATAATACATTATGTCGACATGGGCAGAGACGGATATTTCTCTTGATTATAAACCCTGAACCACTTCAGTGCTTTCTATTAAGTTGAGTAGACTCAACGCACTAAACGTTTTTCATTTTTAAATACATTTTTAGAGTGCAGCGAAACTCCGGTAGTAGCAAGTTTTGCAATATGCAGTCGGCGACCTTCTCCAGCGACAGAACTAGTAATCTGTGGAGATTTTCTTTCAACCTCTATCGTTTGACAATAGGAGGTGTTTCTCGACGTTCATATGGATATCCTTAAAGGCACAGACCTATTTTTGTGCTTTCGAGAACTTAAACTGTCGGCTTCTTATTTTAAGGCTCTATTTGTTTGGGCGTTTCGCTGCTCCATTTTGGGCAAACGCCTCCGGAAGGAGGGTAAACAAATAAACCTCCGGTGGCGTTTGCTCCGTTTCCACCCGCCCGCCTTGAGAAACGCCCCAAAAAGTTTGGTTTGGAGCAGCCACCTCCCCCCTCCGGTTCGAACACTCCGTTTCCACCCGCCGGATCGACCCGCCACCACCGAACCAAATGGAGCCTAAATCAAGTGCAGATCTTGCAAGAAAATGACTCGAGATTTGATTTTGATTCAAGCAAAGGTTTTCTGGAGAAGTCTTTTGAATACCTATTCAATGGCATATCTACATTCCACAGGTACTTTGCACTTGTTAATTGTAATTAATTTCTTGGTTAATGGTTTTCACAAGGTTTGTATGCTTCTAGTAGAGGTTTTCTAGATCATTTCTCATGCGCACATGTGATGTGCACCATTCTCGGAAAACCAACAATTCATACCACCAGGCAACTAGATTAACACTTATCATTTTCTATGCATCGATGCATAATATCTTTTATTCATCTTATGTCATTGCTTTCTTTTTAGGTTCTTATTTATGTACATATATTCATTTTCAATATTCGTACTAGGATTTTCAAAGCAATGCATAATTAAAAGCTATGCAAGGGTATTCTAAAAATAATCCAAAGCAATGCATAATTAAATAGATAAGTACTCACCACCCTTTTCTTTTATCGGTACCCGGATTTTCATCGCGCTTATCACCGTACGCAATCCACTACAATATCAATGAAATCATTTACTTTAGGTTTGCGTCGTTAATTAACTATGACTTAGCTCCCACTATGACTACTACAACTTGGTAGGAGTTGTCTACGGTAGAAAAGACTTGGATGAATCTCCAAAAAACAATCTCAAATTTCAGCCACTTAACACGTAACACAAATTTAAGCAACTTAACACAACACAAATTTTAGTTATAGATAATATCAAATTTCAACCACTTAGACTAACTCATGAAAATCACTAATAATAATCACATCAAAGAGGAATAGGCCAACAGATGACAAAAAGGCAGCCAATAAGAGCTTCTCATGGCAGCCAACAAGAGTCACTGAGGGAAGTCAATAAAAACCTTTAATGGCAGCCAACTATAGCTATCAACAACATCCCAAATGGCAATCAACATCCATAAGTAGCAGTAGCAAAATTCTAAGGGAACCTCGGCCAAACAGTCGACCAACTACAGCAGCCAGGAATTATAAAAAATAAAGGGGGAGAGGACAAACACACTTAAATCATTTCCAACAGTTGGCCATACAATCCATAAACCAACATCAATGATGTATTCAGAATGGATACTAGCAGATGGAAGAAGTAATAAATCAAGAATGGATACTAGCAGATGGAAGAAGTAATAAATCAAGAGGAAAAGGAAGGAGAAGTGCTTATAATGTAAGGGTAGAATCCAATAACCTTCGGCCAAGTACAGAGCCGACCAAAATGATGATAGAGGCATTACAAAGAGCCAATCTATTGCTCAACAAACTCTTCCAACACTATCGACAAGGAAAGGAGAAAGCATCGAGTAGAGGAAAGGGAAATCAAGCAAATCATAGGGACTTCCAGCCCATCGATAGTTCTAGACGACGAGAAAATCAAAAAAGAAAGATGATAATATGATAAATAAAGTTAGTAGCCTACTGTCTCCATAATCCACTGCCTAAATTTAATCCTCCTCTTATCATTAATATAATACTATATGTACTTAATAAGCATAGTAATCAGCTAGCCCAAAGCCTAAACAATCACCAGTCAGCCCACTAGAGACCACAAGCCAGCCAGCCAAATGGATTCTATTCATTCAGCCATATCCATCCATCCAAACATAAAGGTGCCAAGTTGCGCTGATTCATGCATACAAGACTTCTCGTGAATCAGGAACGAAAAAACCGCACACACGCCCTTGGCACATGGGCATGCGCCTTCAAAAGTCACGCATTTTTGTCCAAAACTGATGCAACTATTATCCTGCCATTTTGAGCCCACGCGCCCTTGTTACATGAGTGGGTTCCTTGGGTCATGTGCGTCAAATACTGTATAACATTTCATATTTGATCATTCAGAACTTAATTTCATAAACCAACTGAAATTCTAAGGGTTGCTAATCACCTAGAGGGGGGTGAATATGTGATTTACTTAATTTTAAGCTTCTTGAGATATTCTTTGAAGAGCACAATGAGAAAGTAAACTACATCAATGAATCACAACACAGCACACAAGACAGAAGGATTTATGGTGGTTCCCCAAGAATTGGTACATCCACTTCCCCCTTCATCTATCTATCAGAGAGTTAACTTAGGCCAAACTTCTCCAAATCTTCTTCTCAGATCCTCAGATCTTACAATCTTAGTAACACAAGTTCCTTACCTCAGGGCTTCACACATGTCCTACAACTCAGATCTACCACATAGCTTACACCTCAGGCTTCAACAGAAGTCATACAGCTCAGGCTTTCTACAAGCCCTACAGGTCAGGCACACTGTAAAACCCCAAAAATGGAAATAGAACTTTTGATAGATATCGGCAGGCGACAGTGGGTATCGTTGGCGATAGCAATAGCACTCGACGCACTCGACGCTTTCGAGAGTTGAGTAAACTCGAAGAATCGTTGAATAAGGGACTATCGTGTGGCGATAGTGGGTATCGCGGGGCAATACAACTCAACGCACTTAACGCTTTCAACAAATCGTTGAGTAAACTCAACGCACTCGATGCTTTCGACGAATCGTCGAGTGAGCTATCGCGTGGTGATATTGGGTATCGCTGCGCGATACCGCCACATGTGGTTTGGCACGTATCAGATGATCGGACGGCGGCCGAAGAGCGGTGGTTGACTAGGGTCAAGGTGGTTACTATTGCTATCGCCAGGTGATAGCCGATATCGCGCGGCGATATCATTTTGTTTTACTATTCAGCTGAAATTATGGTCGTTGCTTCCTTTTTATGAGATGATCATGTGATTGAGATTAATCATGAGACCACTTATCCAGAGGAGAGGTGGAGAGAAGTCTCATTTTACTTCTCCATCTCTCTCTCTCTCTCATCTTCTATTGCTTTCTTGGAAGAAAGAGGTAAGGAAGAAGGCTGACGCTGAGCTTAGCCAAGCTTGGTAAAGGAGATCCGGTGGATGAATAAAAACCTGAGGCAAGATCCGCGAAGAGGAAAGTGAGGTGCTCCTTTCCAACCAGATAGAAAGCTTCGCCATGGATCTGGAACGGATTATGAGGGTAACGATTTTCTCTTTGGACAAGTGAAGTCCTCAATTTGCATACGTACATGGAACCCCTCACCAAAAGGTGGAGAAATGGTGGTTTCCAGCTAGTCGATCGTTATGATACCCGATTAAATTTGCATATAGATCAAGAAATTTGCAGTACGGAATAGGCATGTTGTGTGAAGCTCATCCGGACAGGTTGGTCTGGATTGGTGATATTTTATTTTGTGTGTCGAAGAAGACTCCACGTATAAATGAGTAGTTTACGAGGTCTGTGAGTTATGCCTGTGAAATAGGAGTAGCAAGAAGACCTGGAGATGCTCTCCAGGAAAATAACCAAGAAATTCCACAGTTTGCAAAAATGTTGGATATCGTCGGGTGATAGTGAGTATCGTCGGCGATAGTTCCCAGTGAGCTATGTTTGTGAGGCCTGTCTCGTGTAGACCTGTGGGCCATAGGTTGCAAAGCCTGTCTCTGGGAGACCTGCGGGCTATATTAGTGGGAACTTAAAGAGTTCTGGTTGGGCATAAGGGGGATGCTGAACCCGCGTCATGTCACAGCCACGAAGGTTTCGGCTTTCAGCGCATGATGGTTTGAGCAACGGGCATTGGCTAACCTGCACCCACCTTATGATGATCGACTTGGAGTGAGTCACTGGATTGAATCTGTGAGATCTCCTTTGACTTTGTCGACTCATAGGAAGAAAAGAGAGAAATGCTCAAGTTTCAATCATCAAGTCTAGGACTGTGGATAGTGGTGGTACCTGGGAGATCCGGTACACTGATATTGTGCCTTAGTGCACGCGGCGTTTCGCCATTCGAGCATGCATCTATGGCGAATGGTGCTTAAGTTGCATATATATATATATATATATATATATATATATATATATATATATATATATATATATATATATATATATATATATATATGTTGTTGCTTGCAGGGAAGGAGAACCACCACCCTGAGTGAGGGGTGAGGTCGTTATAAATTAGTCAGCTAATGCTGACCGTTGCTTTTTTGCCACGCTTTGGTGGGTCGTGATATGCATGTGCTGGAGAGCCAAGTGGAAAGTAGCGGGTTGAAAGTCCCTTATTATACAATTGGCTGGCCCTAGAAGGCCCAATGACGAACGTTTACTGTTTCATGTGTGGCCGGTCTGCGAGCCGATGTATAAAAAAACTTGTTGTAAAGGAAACAGTTGTAAGGCCTTAAGGTCGTAACTTTTGTGTATTTTGAATATACATTCCTGATGTAGATATATAACTGTTAGTTATATATAGTCGACATTCGCATGATTTGAGTTCGGGAAACCTTAAAACTTTCGTTAGAATGCTCTGAGTTAGGATTCGTAACAGTATTTTTGATATTAACCTGTAATCTCACTACCTATTTGTGTAATATGGCGTGGGGCCCCGACTAGACCCTCTGTTATATTTTGTGTGATGGATGGAGGAGTTACACACACAAGCCCTACAGCTCAGGCACACAAGCCCTACAACTCAGGTATACAAGCCCTACAACTCAGGGATACAATCCTTACAACTCAATCTCTATTAGCAGAGGTCTACACTGAGGTCTATAATGGATCTTATAACTCATATTCACAAAGAAATCCTACAAAAAAATAAAATACAAGTATGACTCAACACCCTAGATCTTGATTTTTCAGGTAGAAGCCCACAACAGGCTTCTTCTTCTTTGTCTTGATCAACACTTGAAAATAATCTTACTGGAATTGCCTAGTTTAATCAAGAATACTTGCAGTGGTTGAAGATGAGATCTTTTAAAGTTGAACACTACTCAAAACTTTCAGAGGACTTGAAACAAAAAGAAGGCGTGAAAGATCTCGGTGAATTCTTTGAGTACTTGTGAAAATTCTTGTATGTGTTTGTGTTACTTGTTGTCTTCAAAATTTTCAAGTCCTCTTTATGTACTCGTCATAATCGGTAAAGTGAATAAAAATTAGAATAGTATTTCCAATGGCTAGTCAATCCTTAGGTAAATTCTGGATTAGGAATTCTCACATGACTATTTTAATTTATCCTAAGGAAGGTTACAGAAAAAGGAATATCCTGGGTTGAGTTCTTCAATGGCTAGCAAACACTTTAGGCATCAATCTATAAATTAAATCTTCAAGGGTTAGCAAAAATCTGTCTAAGGAATGATTTTAAAATCAAGAAATATTCTCTAATGAATATGAGTAATTCTTCCAGCTGGCAATCCCTGATAAGGACAGCAAATCTCATCCATAAATTGTATTTAAATCCTCTACATAATCTGCTCCTTAATTCAAGGACATAGCTGTTGTGTCATGTGTCAGGCTAGAGGAAATGATCCTAAGTGACAACACCATGATGACATAGACAAGGTCTAATAGCCCTCATGCTCAAAACTCATTAAAGTTATATAAGTAACTCCTGATGTTGGGTATTGTATTCACAATAACCTAGATTTTGTGAAGTCACTCTTTAACTAAGATGAATTAAGTTGTATTTGATGTACTGTTTGAGTTATGTGTTTGCAGGACTAAATTATCAAGTGTAGACCAATGTCAGTCTACAATGGGTCACCAAACACAGGACCATGCAATGTAATCCCTCATTGTGTGATCCATGGTGTTGACTCATGTGTAGCATATTGGGATACACTTCATTTTTCAAGCACTTGGTTTGTTGGAGAAAGACTTGTTGTTGATTCTATTGAATGAAGGAAAATCTTCGACACAAATATTTTTTAAGTGTTTCACTCGAGTTGAATTATAGTACTCGAGTAGAACCTTAAGTGGAACTCGAGTAAGTCTAGTCTGGATTTCGAGTAAAGGAAATGGTTCTCGAGTAACTTGAAATGTTACTCGAGAGGCCAAGCCCATTACTTGAGTAGACGTCTTCTCTTTCTCGAGTTGATAGATTTTCCTCTATAGAAATATTCTAAGTATTACACTCGAGTACTCAAGTTCACCACTCGAGTAGATGAGCACTTTGACTCGAGTGACAGAAGGAGAGTTCTCGTTAAGTATCTACCCCACTCGAGTAGTGTAGCTTCTGTACTCGAGTAGTCTGCTTACTTCTCGAGTAGTCTAGTTTAAGTACTTGAGTAGTCAATTTTATCTCCCTGAATTCTCTCTAAGTCCTCTTCTCGAGATGTTCACCTCCATCTCTCGAGTAACATTTCTAGCACTCGAGTAACCATCATTCCACTCGAGTGACTATGATTCTATTCTGAAATTTCCTAATGTACTTGTTCTCGAGTTGTCTGATATTGTCCTCTCGAGAACTCAGTTTAGTACTCGAGTAATTCAGTCTCTTTTTCCAGAAAATTTCACTAAGTCCTATCTGACGGGATTTTCAAATGATTTGACATGATTGGTCCACGTGGCCGTCATTAATGCTAATTATGACCATTAGGGAGATCTTATATAAGGTCTTGTCATTCCGACTAACCCTAACAAGCGCTGTAAAGAAATATTCTAAGAATTTCTGAATCAATTTTCTCTTTCCTAAAATGGAAGCCGCAGCCGCTCCTCATCGTGAAAATCGTCAAGGGCTTTCGTTGAAGAAGATTCAGATCAGTCGACTTGCAGATCGAGATTGTTCTCCAACTTCTTCATCTTCTCTCGGATCGTGTGCGTCAAAAATCTTCAGATCGGATCTTGCCATGTCTTCTTCAAAGCTTTCTGACAGTGCCGCAAATTTCAAGAAGGAAGACCTAGGCAGAATATTTTCAGATCTGAAGAAAAGAAACTGTTTGTATTTCCTATTTTCAATCTATTCTTGTAGGAGATTATTCTCCGAGTGTAGGAGTGTTGTTCTCCGAGTTGTAGGAAGTTTTCATCTTCCGAGTGTAGATCCGTTTTGTGGATCGAGTTATAGGAACGTTGTTTCGAGGCGTAGGATTGGTTTTAATCCGAGATAGTGGAGTAGCCGAGTCTAGTGCTTTGCTAGACCGGTGAGTGGAAAGTGGATGTACCCAAGGTTGGGGAACAACTATAAATCTTAGTGTCATCTGTGATTGCTTGGTGGTTGTTATTTTTTGTGCTTAGATCTCTAAAATTTTTACTCCGCAAAAGATGCAAAACTCACTTATTCACCCCCCCTCTAGGTGATTTAGGTAAGAATATTAACACTTCAATTGTTATCAGAGTGAGGTTGATCATTAAAAGGTTAACACCTTGATCAAATCTGACCTAAGTTGTCTTTTGAGTTAACCAAACATGGACAAGGCCAAGGACTTTGCTAAGCTTCTCTTGTGTATAAAGAATAACTTTCCCATATGGAAAGAGAGGATTAATTTTTCATGGAAGCTGTAGATCCAAGGATCTTCATGATTGTTGAAGAAGGTCCCTATGTTCCTATGACTGTCTCCACTATAGATCCTACAAAGAAGGTCCCTATGAATTTGATGGATTTGGACAAAGATGAGATTGCATTTGTCTCTTTAGACAAGAAGGCCAAAAATATTAGAGCAAGTGTTGTTGATGACTCGATGCTGCAGAACCTGATCCACTGCCAATCCGCTAAGGAAATGTGGCAGTCCCTCGTCACCTTGATGGAAGGCACAAAAGAAGTTAGGGATGATAGAAGATCCCTTCTTAATCAAAAATATGAAGCCTTCCGATAAGTACCCAAGGATACCATTGTAGACACTTTTGAAAACTTCTTCAAGATATTCAACGGCCTAAGAGTTTACGACCGAGTCTTCACCAACGGAGAACTGAATGATAAGTTCTTGAGATACCTGACTAAGGAATGAGAAAACAAGGTCTGTGTTATTCGAGAATTTGGAAAGCTAGCTGAGACTGACCCGCAAAATCACTTCGGAAAACTTATGTCATATGAGCTACAAATTAATTCAAGAAAAGCTGAAGAAGAGAAAAATAGATCTTCATCCAAGGAGAATTCTGTAGCTCTCAAGGCAGACACCTCAAGAAAGTCCAAGGCTGCCTCTCCTGCCCCAGCACAAGAAGTAAGTGAAGAAGAAACCTCGGAGCCAAGTACTTCAGGCTCAGAACTATCTGAAGGAGAGTTCTCACTACTCTTAAGATAGTTCAAGAAGTTCTTGAACAAGAAGAAGCAATGGAAAGGCAAGGATGCCTCATACAGAAGATCACGTCATGATGGTGATCGATACAGAAAAGGCACAAGTAGCCATGACAGGTGTACTACTAAACAGAACAAACATATTTATACTGACATCATTTATTATTGCTGCAATAAGCCAGGTCACGTCATTGTTGACTGCCACCATAAGAAGGAGGGTGGAAAACGAGACGAGAAGAAATATTCTTGCAATAAGAAGAGAATAGAGAGAAGCCTTGTAGCCAAGAAGGGCAAAACTTTTAGCGACTCTGACTCATCTGAGTCAAGTGAAGAAGAGGAAGCTTAATTCGGGCTAATGGCTCAAACTGATGATGAACAAGAACCCCAATTCACTAGGAAGGTAAATTCTCACACTCCTCTTTTTGAATTTGATGTTTCTGAAAATGATCGTGAAGACAGCTCTTATGACGATGAGTCTAAACTCATGGCCCAATATAAGGAGTTGATCAAGGCTTACGACAAATGTCAAAAAGTCGTGAAAACTCAAGCCAAAGAGATAAAGTTTCTCAAGGATGAAGAGAGCACTTTGAGAGAGGAAATCGCTAAGACGAACTCACTCTGAGAGAACTTCAATGCTGCCATTGAAGAATATAACAAGGCTCTTGAGCACCTAGACCTTAAGGAGAAGATCATAAAAGAATTTGAAGCACAACTTGAAGCAGAAAAGAAACGTGTTGAAATTTTCTCGAAGCCCAAGACTGTTCTTCCTTTCGTTGCTGAATTCTCAGCTAAGGCCAAGGGTGCTGGGCTAGGCCATTTTGAAGCTCCTAGTAAATCTTCTAGAAAGAATAAGGCTCAGAAAAAGAATAAGGCGGCCAAGAAGGCTTTGGCCAAAGAAAAAGGGAAAGCTCCTCAAGATCAGACTTCTTTCAAGAATGTTGTATTTCTATCAAACGAGTTTGATCTTGACTCGTCCTATGGTCACTTTGCTGGGCCTACTTATGTAGAGCTGAAGTCTCGTTACCAAGGGTGGACTCGTCCCCATAACTTTGGTGAAAGTGTCCTTAAGGTACCCTATGAAGAAATCACTCTTCAGAGCTATGGCCCTTATAATCATTGTCATAACATCAAGAAGGCATCAAAGGTAAAGTCTATTGTAGAAAAGCCTCTTAAGGAGAAGAAGAAGACATGTGATTGTCATCACCATGAAGCTTCTTCCTCTAAGAATGCTGCCCCTGCTAGACCACCATTTTAAAAGGTCAAGCATGAGATTTTGAGGCAAAGATACAACAGTTTGACTGTTGGTGCAAGTTAGAACCCGCCAACCCATTAGTTCATCTCAAAACCCAGGTGTTGAGATGAAGGGTGGCGGGGTACACGAACACAAAGTGGAGAAGTCTGCGGGCGATGTGGGATTAACCCCAACCACAGGACCGCGGGGATATTCCGCCACACAAGGGGCCCACCGGGGTCAACACCCAGACCTGGAACGCGATGGGAAAAGCCCAAACATGCGGTCCCACACACACGTGTCCTGCTGGCTAATATAATCTCAACACACCCTCGCAGCAGGACAACCTGCTCTGATACCAAGTTAGAACCCGCCAACCCATTAGTTCATCTCAAAACCCAGGTGTTGAGATGAATGGTGGCGGGGTACATGAACATAAAGTGGAGAAGTCTGCGGGCGATGTGGGATTAACCCCAACCACAGGACCGCGGGGATATTCCGCCACACAAGGGGGCACACCGGGGTCAACACCAAGACTTGGAACGCGATGGGGAAAGCCCAAACATGCGGTCCCACACACATGTGTCCTGCTGGCTAATATAATCTCAACACACCCCCGCAGCAGGACAACCTGCCTCTGATACCTTGTGGAAACCACCCGTCACCACACATCTTCCCAAAACCCCGAGGTGATGGTAAGGGGGGACGGGGGTACATGAACACAAAGGATCGCCTGCTACGGGCGATGTGGGACTAATCTCAACCACAGGACCGCGGGGATATTCCGCCACACAAGGGGGCCCACCGGGGTCAACACCCAGACCTGGAACGCGATGGGGAAAGCCCAAACATGCGGTCCCACACACACGTGTCCTGCTGGCAAATATAGTCTCAACAGTGCTGTGGAAAAATTGGTCACTTTGTCATTGACTGGTGGTTTAATTCCAGGAATTTTGCAACTCCTCAAGTTAGCAATATGAGAAAGACCACTCATAATGCTAATACTCGTAGGGGGAGTATTCTAACAAGAGAATAAGGACCCAAACGTGTTTGGGTTCCTAAGGCAAATTGATTTGTGATTGCAGGTATGTCCAAAGGCCACCAAAACTTCTATCTGGTATTTGGACAGTGGATGCTCTCGGCATATGACCGGGACAAGAATCCTTCTTCAGAACTATTCTCCAGTCTTGAACGGGCCAAAGGTCATCTTTGGAGGTTCAGACAGAGGAATTACTAAAGGCTATGGTATGATCTCTAACGGTAGTGTATCCTATGTCCAGTAATTTTGCGACTTGTTTCTTTGTTTTCTCATTCTGTAGTACAAATTTCAATACATGCATTGGCATTGGTTAGACAATCAAATTACTGAGTATTCTTGCATTGACATTGGTTTTGTCATAGTGTGAGGGATGGAAGTTATTTGTAAAGAAAAATTAATATTAATAATTTTGATACATATATTCTTGCATTGAAATATCATAAGGTTTTTGATTATTCTATTCTTGCATTCAATATTATCATATTTAAACACTTAGAATTGTTACAGGTGGTGATTGATATAGACTTCTCAATTTGCTGTAGATCATGGTTGTTACAACTCATGAATCAACTCCCAAGAAATTCTATGGTGCAAAATGTATTGGATATCTCAGCTAGAGCGGTTATTCATTTTCTGCATAGCACTTATTTTTTACTTGGCTTTTGATGCAATAAGAAAGTTGACTTAATCTATAGTAGACTTCTCAATTCTATGGTAGAATTAGTATGAAAAGGGCTAGCTAAAACCCAACAGCTGTTCATTTTATAGATGATTCAGAGTTTCATATGGTTTCGGCAATTGCTCGCATAGACAACTCCAATGTTCTTGCCCGCATAACCACCCAACTTTTATTTGTCATATGACCTCTTCTTATTATTATTTTTTATTGTCGAGCAAGGTTAAATAATATACTATGCTAAGGGCCAGTTTTATCATGATTAATAATGCAACTACTTGGATCGTATTTATGAATCTTTCACCGTTTATCTATTGAATTTTAGATAAACCTTTTATGATGATTTTATATATCGACAATTTCAAAATGTTGGTCTTTCTTATCTAATAACCCAAATTGCACCCACTTTTATTCATCCAAGTTGTTGATCAATTATCTTACATGGAGCATGGCTTTGACGAATTCATTTTTTAAAAATTTATAAAGATCTCATGTTGTGCCCAGCTTAAATATTTAGAGAAATGACATTGAATTTTTTACTGTTCTTTTGTAGGTCGAGCATTATCTACTAAGTATAATTCTCTTCCCAAAGTTGGGCACGACTTTTTGATTGAGGCGGAGAAGGATTTATGTATGATATTTATAATTCTTTGACTTTTTAGGGTTAAGTTGATCTTATGATCTACCTAACACATTTTGCAAGTTTGAACTGTTTTACTGTACGTCAATGATAAAAAAATTTTAAAATAAAGAAGAGGTATTTGCCACAATTTTAAACCTTGGCAAATATATTTTAAAATAAATCTGACTAGTATTTGCCACGGTTTCAAACACGGTAAACTTTTTAATAAAGTTGACTAGTATTTGCCACGGTTTTTAACCATGGCCAAAAATATTTTAAATAAAATGTCGGAGTAGTTGCCACGGGAAACACCGTGGAAAATAGTAGATTTTTAGCCACTGTGAAGAAACTGTGGCAAATAATGGCATTTTAACCACAATAGAGAAACCGTGGCTAATAGTCAATGATTTCAAGCCTTTTAGACATCCTTTTAAAATCGTGGCTAAATGTTCTGGCAAATAGTTTTTGTCATGCTCGCATTACCCACGCCCATTTGTCGTGGTTAAAAATTCACAGCAATTTTTCGTGGCTAAAATTTAGTGATCCCAATGCTTCTTTAACTAAATTTGTAATCCAAATTGATTGTTGGGCAAAGTAATAGGAAATGTCCTTCTCTCCCTTTCTGAGTTATTCAACTATATTTTTGTAGATGTCCACTTGGGCTTCACCAATCCTTTCTTGAAGCATGTGTTCTTGGTTTGTTGATTTCCATCTAGTAGCTGGTTGTATGAATTCATTCTTTCCATGATGGTCATCATGTTGTCAGCCATTCTTGCATTGGTTGCCTAGAATGCTTCATGTAGGTTCTGTCCAATGACATCCAAGTTGTCTATTATTGCTTGAATACATTGATGTGTCATATCATTTTGAATTGCAGTAAAGTCCATAGTCTTGGCAACTTTCATGAAGAATTGGAAGGTTTGGGTATTCAATTGATGTATTTTCCTTTCCACTTCTGATATTCTCTCATGCATTTCTATCCTCAGTACTTGAACTTTATTTTACACAGACTTCAATACTCCTTCACTGAGTATCCATCATTTTCTACAGCTGTTCCAGGAAAGAGTCGGTCTCTTTAGCAGGTTGGGGAGTTGGGGCTTGGGGATCAGCCTCAACAGCTCTTTGAGAGGTCTCTGCAGGACACTCATAGTCCTCATATAGATAGTTAGGAGCTGACTTCTTTTAGGTTCCTATGTCAGTGTCTTGGTCATCAAACACACTTTTTCCTTTCCAAACCACTATCTCTCGGCCAGTGGGATTGAACTCTATTGAGTTATCTTCAGCAGGGGCTACTATTGCTGCGAAGGCCAAACCTTGCACACCACTTTCTCCACCTCTTCCATGGTAACTTCTCCTTGACCTTCTTCAGTATATTCAATAATTTCTATTAGTTGGATAGAGTCCTTAAGAACAAGCTCCCCCTTAATTGTAACCAGAGCAATGATATATGGATGGCTTTCCTGTTTTACCACTTCAATGTGAAGTGTAGAGGCTTCATGAATTTCTATGGCTATGAATTGAGGAGCAAGTTCCTTATAAACTTATCCTTGGTTGAGATCAGCAATTTGTAGGGCAACAGATTCTTGATTAGCTTCAACAGATTCTTGGGTAGCAAGTTTTTATTGAACCTCTCATAGCTCAAACCTTTCTTGAACAGCCACTCCCCTAGACTCTTTCATGGGGGCGGTGCTTTTATGATCTTCGGGGTTCATATGTTCTGAGATTTCAGGGTGATGATCCCCTTTTGCTCCCTCTCAACATGACTGGTGGTTGGATGAGAACTTTCACCTTTATGGACATTCCTCAGTCTTACCTTTTTTGTAGCTGCTTGCATTATGGGGCTTGCTTCAATCTTCTTCCCCTCTCATTAGGAGAGCCTGAAGCTTGCTCTTCCCTTATCAGTTTTGGGAAAATGTTTACCCCATGTCTCTATAGTTCTATAATCCATCTTCTTAAGGTATTGGAGAGAAACTTTAGGTGCTTCATTTGGCCTATCTCCTAGGCTCTTGGATAGGTATAGAAAGACTATTCTTCCCATGTTGGGGGCTAATATGCATGATTGCAATTTTCTCAGAACAAGTGTGTTCCAATCAATTCTTTTGGTCAGAATAACAACTGTCATAATTATAAACATTTCCCTGAAAATTCTGTCATGGGAGACTGGTTTGCATAACAAGGCCCTTCCTATAATGTCTGTCAGCAGTTTATCTGGAGGATTTATGTCATTGTTCCTTAGTGAGACATTATTTTCCAGAATAATTACACCTCTCTAAGGCTGTAGCAGTGTCCTCCTTGGTAATTTCTTCCTCTTCACCCTCTTGAAGGGTAGGTAGTTCTAGATGGCAGCATAAGCTCCTTGTTGCGAGTCGAAGACTGTGGTTGAGTACTGTAATTTTGATGTATGAGCCGGAACTACTTACCTTTACATTCTGAAAAAATTCCTCTATAGCAGTTGGAACTCTCCTTGTTGGTTCTGATACGATAACCTCTAAAATCCTACTGCGCTTAAGAGGAATATGACATTTTGTATCTCTTCAGAACATGTCCTAAAGCCATCCAATTCGACTTCGCTGCCAGTTTTGATTTTATCTAACGAATTCACCTTGGGCACCCTTGACGAAGCTAGGGTTAGAAGGAGAGAGATTTTCTTTGTTAAGATAGGAGCAGAGTGCAAGAACGATAGAGTCGACATTTGGGGTTTTAGAGCTTATTTAACTTAAGGTTCTCGTTATTTCTAATTTTATTAATATAAAAAGAATTTCAAATGGCACATACCTGTTTAAAAAATAAAATATGTATAAATAATGTGTCGATATCCTTATTGATTAACATTTTGAACTTTTTTACTGTTTTCCCGCAAAGTCCATATACTTTCCTTTTGATTATGATTTGTCTTCTTATCCGCATCTTGGTTAAACCCTAGATTCTACTGGCAAACCGCATAATAATAAAAGAAACCTAGGATTCTATTGGCATACAATAACAAAAATACAAAACACCTTTCTAGGGAGAGGCCAGACATCAAAATTATTAAAGATTTAACATGTCTGGTTCAATTATAAAATAATTGAATTTCTCTTCATCCAGAGGCTTAGTGAAGATGTTTGCAACGTGTTTGTCAATAGAGACAAACTCAAGGCAAATATATTTTTTCTACATGTTCTCTGATGAAGTGATACATTATCTCAATGTGCTTGATCCTACTGTAAGACACATGATTTTTAGCAATTGAAATTGCACTAGATGAATCACAGAATAAAAGTGTTTTACTTAGCTGGATATTATAGTCTTGAAGTTGATGTTATATCTAGAGCATTTGAGCACAGCAGCTTCCAACTGAAATATATTCTGACTTTGTTGTGGATATGACCAAACCTGTCTGCTTCTTACTGCTCCAAGAAATAAGCCTTTGTACAAGGAACTAACATATTGCTGAAGTGCTTTTTCTGTCTTTCTTGCATCTTGCAAAGTCTGCATCTGAAAAATTTGTTTTCTAAAAATCATTACTCTTATGTACCATAAGCCAAGATTAGGTGCATCTTTAAGGTATCTTAGAATACTCTTGACAGAGGTGTGGTGAGATTCTTTAGGGTTCACTTGATACCAAGCACAAAGACATATGAAGAACATGATGTCTGGTTTACTAGAAGTAATATAAAGCATGGACATAATTGTACATTTATGCATGGTTTCATTAAAGGGTTTACCCTTTTCATCCTTATCTAGAGATACATTGGAGCTCATTGGAGTCCTCATTGAGGTTGCACTCTCCATTCCAAACTTCTTTATAAGCATTTTTGTGAGCTTGGTCTGTCAGATGAAAATTTCATTTTCAGATTGCTTCACTTGGAGCCCTATGAAGTATTTCAGCTCTCTCATGCTGCTTATTTCAAACATCTCTTGCATAAGTTTAATAAACTTTTTACAAAGGTTATCATTTGTAGATCCAAAGTTGATGTCATCTATATAGATTTGCACTAGCAAAATCTTGTCTTTAATTTTCCTTCGGGAATAATGTATATTATTTATTTTCCCCCTTGAAAATTTGTTTTCAATGAGAAAATTAGACAAGGTTTCATGACAGACCCTAGGTACATGTTTGAGACCATATAAGGCCTTTCTCAAATAATAAACAGGGGTTGGATGAGAGGAATTTATAAAACCAGGAGGTTGTTCTACATATACTTCATCTTTCAAATCTCTAGTGACGAAGATATGCTTTACATCTATTTGGTAAACTTTGAACCCTTTGTGAGCTGCATATGCTAGACACAACCTTATGGATTCCAATCTTGTCATTGGTCCAAAAGTCTGATCAAAATCTATTCCTTCTACTTGTTTGTACCCTTTTGCAACCAGTCTTGCCTTATTCTTGATAATTACTCCTTGCTCAACCAATTTGTTTCTGAATATCCACTTTGTCCTAATGACATTATGGTTACGATGCATGGAGACCAGCTTCCAGACCTTATATCACTTGAATTATTCCAACTCTTCTTGCAAAGCCAAGATCCAGGAAGGTTCTGAGTTGGCTTCCTCAAACATCTTTGGCTCTACCTGAGAGAGAAAGCTCGAGTGAAGCACTTCATTTATAGCCCTACTTCTGGTCTGTACTCGATGATCTAGAGCACCAATGATTTGAGTTTGAGGGTGGTCCCTTAGATGCCTTATAGTTATTGGCAACTGATGAGTTGTAAATATATGTATTTTTACGTACGTTAATTAAGTCGTTTTAATTTCTTTTTTCTATTTTGTTTATTTTTCTTTAATAAATTGATTCTTTTTTGTAAATATTTTCTAACTCAAGTTTATTTTTGTTTCCTGAAATTTTCAGGAAAATCGTCAAAATTAGTAAGTACACGCCCATGTACTTTGGGTCATGCCCGTGACCAGGGCATGATACTTCAATTTCCCGAGAAATCAATCGAATTCAAAGATTTGCTGAACACGCCCGACGACACGCCCGTGTAATTTGACACGCCCCGTGACCGAGACCCGTGTCATTCCAGCTCGATCAATTGCGCTCAAAGATCATCAACCGTCCCGACACGCCCGTGTCAAGATGCGACACGGGCGTGACTTCTCCACCTGGCCCGACAAGACAGCGCTGGTGACTTTCTGACCCGACCCGCGCCAAGATCGACCTCCCCGACACGTCAAGTATCACGCCCGTGACCTAGGGCGTGACTACCACATATACAGCCGATGTCAACTAGCCGTCAAATCTCAGTACCGCTATATGTACAGTAGTGACACACCCCCTGACATGCCCGTGTCAGAGGGCGTGTACTTTGAAAACTTTTCCAATAAGTACCCAGCTACTGGCTGAGCCCCTGTTCCCCTTTTCCTGAACTATTTTGTATAAGGGCTTTGTTGTTAGGTGATTTTCAATGCTATGTAAGGGATATTTCTCCACCCCCCCCCCCCTCTTTAGCTTTTGTTTTAGTGTTTTTGTAACTCATTTTTTTACTTAATAAAATGTGTTTTTTGTCTCTGTATATAGTGTTGGAATGAATCTAAGCAACTCTCCTTATGCAATCTTATTTTTTTCTTTACTTTAACTCTGTTTTCGTTCTTTTTAAAATGGGTGTGTGTGTGTGTGTGTTTTTGAGATTAGTTTTCATTCTTTTATACTTAGTTATTTTTAATTAGTTTTGTTTAGACTTAGGTTTTTCTAGCTTTTATTTCATTCATATAGATCCGTAAAAGCATTTTCAAACTGATTTTCATTTTTCACTGACTTAATTTTTCTTGTTTAGCTCGTAAAACTTTTTGTTCTTTTTACTTTATTTACACTTTTTTAGCACTTTTACGGAGTTATAGGAATGAATATATAGTCGTTTTAATTTTTCGAACACTTTTATTTTCATTTTAAACTTTTGCTCGTTTAATTTTTTTATCTTCATTTTATTCATTTCTACCACATTCTAGCGGTAGAAATGTATTTGTTTTAATTTTTTGAGCACTTTTATTTTGCGTTTATTTGCAAAACTTTTTGCTCCTTTAATTTTTATTTCTGCTTTTTATGCATTTCTACCCATTCTAGCTGTAGAAATGCAGTTATTTTAATTTTTTGAACATTTTGTTTTTTGCATTTTCGTACGTGTGCGTGCGTGTATGAGATAGATTTTATAGCTTTCACTACTTTATGTAGAGTTGGTGTGTTTTACTTTTTATCGTGTTTGTGTGTTTTCAATTGTGTAGAGTGCGTGTGTTTTTACTTTCTGTCGTGTGTGTGCATTTTCAATTCAGTAGAGTGAGTGTGTGTTTTCATTTACAGTCGAGTGTGTGTGTGGGTGCATTTATTTTCTACTACTCGTTTGAGTAGGACTCGCTTAGTTTTCCTTCCTATAGAGTGCGTGAGTCTATGAGTTAGATTTAATTTCTATTGTGTGAGTGTGTATTTCATTTCAAGTACAGTGAGTGTGTGAGTTTTCATTTTTTTTGAGTGTGTGTGTGCGTATTTCATTTCTGTAGAGTGTGTGCGTGTGTGCATTTATTTTCTCCTACTCGTTTGAGTAGGATTCGCTTTAATTTCAGTCCTACTTGTTTGAGTAGGACTTGTCTTTTTCTGCTTTTATTTCAGTCCTACTCGTTTGAGTAGGACTCGCACTTTCCTGCTTTATTTACTGCTTTCTTTTATCAATTTCATTTCTGCTTTAATTTTATTGCTTTTTCTCGCAAGCCGTCCTAATTCCGATGAGTGGCTAACCGCTCCTAGCCCTCAGTATCGAAGAGCATTGGGACAGATAAAATATCTTTAAATAATTAAAGGTCCTATTTTTCTAATTAATTAAATTAACTTAAGGTTTGCCTCGGGTTTACGAAGCATAGAACCACATAATCGATGTGTGGGCTCTATTTCCATAGTGCATACGCTAGCTAGCCGAGAGGCCGTGTGTATGGACCGATCGCCCCTTGGTAAATGGATTTTCGCACTAACCTTCGAGAGAGGAGGTGCGCAAACTCTACTGAATTGGGTTCCACACCCAATAGCGGGGTTCTTAGCGTAATGCTGGCATTAAGAGGAATCCTTCGTCGGACGAGCGCCCAGTCGAATAGTCTTAATGTTCAGGTGAGCGATAATCCTAGAGATAGGTGAGCTCATTTTAGTGGAACCTCCACGGCCAAGTCTCCGCCTTAATTAATTTGAAACTTAGGATGTCTTTTTATTAAAAGTATATTTTAGTTCAAATTTTATTCGATGTGGTTGCGCTAAGCTCTTCATCGGCTCCACCTTTTTAAAACGCGTTTATTTTTAATGCTTTTTGTTTATATATTAAAAAATAACCTGACAAGATAAAATTATCGGTAAAATAATAGTCCCCTCTGGGGAAGAGTAGAAATAATCAACTCGAATCCGAGAACAATACGACCTCGATATTCCACACCGGAATATCATGTACTACACACGATAGGTGCACTTGCCTCCTCTTATTAAAACTCGATTTCACTATTTTATATTCAAATAATAAATCTGTGCGTCCCGTTTTCTTAATAAAACCAAATCCGCTTTTCTAAATAAACCACCCGGGGGCGCCGCATGCTCGTAATAATTTTTGGTGTTTTAACCATCAAGTTTTTGGCGTCGTTGCCGGGGAAACTTTCGAGTCATTATTTTGAACTCTGAAGCTCTATTACTTTTACCTATATATATAAATAAAACTGGCCAATACAATACGAATAATAATAATAATAATAAAACTACATAAAAAAACTTAAAAATTATTATCATATTATTATCAAAAACTTAAAAAAACTAAAAACTAAAAATCCTAAAAACTAAAAATGCTAAAAACAAAAAAATCTATAAAACTCTAAAAATTTAAAAAATCTATAAAACCTAAAAAACAAAAAAAACCTAAAAAAACCAGACAAAAATCTAAAAAACTCAAAAATCTAAAAACCCCAAAAATTTTACCAAAAAATAATAAACACTATAAAATAAATAAAACTTTTCTATGATTAAAATTATCTAGCTATTTTTTCACTTCGGCACACTTCACTATTGTGCGCGTTACGTGACGCATTTCTGTACACGCTCAAAAGCTAAGACGTTAGCTTCGCGTCTCACACGCACTCGCCCCCTACCACCCACAACCTTTTGGCCGACTTTATCTTTTCATTTTTCTATTCTTTTTTTTGCTTCTTTCTTTTCTTCTAAATAATGCAGGGGTTTCAACCCGGGCCTCCACGAACTCGTCTAAGAGAAGCTTCTACCTTTTTTTATTTTTGTGCATATTCTATTTTGTACATTATCGTTCTGCATACTTAGATTTCAACATTGGGGACAATGTTGGGTTTAAGTATGGGGGTGTTTTCTTAGGTTTCTATTTTTGCACTTTTATTCTGCAATAATAAAAAAACTCATCAAAAATACAAAAAATTGCAAAAATTAAAACCTTCAAAAAAAATTCCTTTTTTTATATATAAACAAAACCTTTCATCAAATTTTCATAAAACACAAAAAAATCACAAAAACAAAAACTAAAAAATTTAATAAAAAAATTCAAAAAAAAGGTTGTTGTTTTGTACATATTTTTGTTAACAAAATCTTTCTCTTCCCCCCCCCCCCTCTCTTCTTCTTTGTAAAAAAACTTTCTCTTTCCCCCCTCTTATACGTAAATAACACTTCTTTTTCATCTCTTTCTTGTAAATAACTTGATAAAAAACTAAAAACTCAAAAAAATTTAGAAAATCCCAAAAAAGAGAATAACTTTAAAAATCAAAAGAGCTAATAAATCAAAAATAAACAAAAAAAAAGATAAAACCCTAAAAAATCAAAAAAAATAACAATCAAAAAATACAAAAAATGATGAAAACCCTAAAATCCCAAAAAAATTTGTTAACGAATAAATTGAATATCTCATCCTTAACCCTTTTTGCTCTCCAAAAATTTAGTTGCGAGTTTATTTATATGCGAATTTTATTAATTCTTTGTTTCCTATTCGTTTATTAATTGGATATCGATAGATTTAGATATCTGGAGTTAAGCTTTAAAGAATTTTTTATGCTCTATTTTTTTAGATAAGGTACCTGTTTTTGGTATTACTTCTAACTTATCTAAATAGCTGCACATTTATTTTGTTAGAAATAACAATCTTAGATTTCATATTATGTTACTGCAAGCTTTTTTTTTGAAATATAATAACGTTTAATTTATAAAGGTTGATCTCAAAAGTTTTTTACTAACCTAGTTTTCTTCTGCAAAAAAATCCATCACCTTTTTTTCATGTCTGACTTGACATGATTTTGATCCTTAAAAGATTCTATGTCAATGGGAATAAGATTTCATTCCGTAAACATAGGCATCTAATATCTAAAGAGATTATATGTGACGGAGTAAGAGGATAAAATTCATTACTTATATACATATACATTTGATTATTTTGAAGTTTGAAAGAATTAGTGCCTAACCACCTAGAGGGGGGGTGAATAGGTGTAATTCCTTTTTCTTCTAAGGCAGCAAATCTATTCAGTTAAATACTTAACAACAGATAAATCTATAGCAACCATAGCACAGATTCACAGAATCACAACAACACATTTTGCACACAGGTTTTATAGTGGTTCCCCAAGGTCTGGGTACATCCAATTTCCCCCTTCGCCTATCTAGCAGTGTGCTAGATTCGGCCTAACTTCTTCTCTTCACCTCAGATCTTACAGTAACTCAGAACCCCAACAGGGCTCCTACAACTCAGAGTGAGTCCACACTCCTACAGCTCAGGCAAACTGCCCTACCTCAGCCTTCAACAAGGCCTACAACTCAGAGATCATAATATCCTACAACTCAGGCTCACAGCCCTACCTCAGCCTTCAACATGGCATACCACTCAGAGAAAATACTCTCCTACACTCAGCCTTTATAAATACAGGCTTACAACTCAGATCTCTTAAAGATCCTATAGATAATTTATTTCACAATGTATATTACCACCACCCAGGTAGAGAGAAACAGGTTGGATGGCTTCTTGATCAGTTCTTGGAAGAATCTGATGGCAGAGAACAACCTCCCTTAGCCTTCTTCAAAGCTTCTTGAATCTGAACTCAGTAGGGTTGATCTCCTTTGAAGTTGATCTTCAATCAGCTTCTTCCTTGATATTCAGATCTCAATCTGAATCCTTTTTGGCAGCTTGATTCAGCAACTGCACTTCACTTCAATAGATGGAGCTCTCTCTCTCCAAATTCTTCTTAGATCATCTCACAAAAATCTTCTTAATTCTGTATGTGTATATTCTTTTTTAATCTCCTCTATCAGTCCCTATTTGTTGAAGGAGAATGCTTTTATATAGACTTACTCCATGGTAACCGGCTGATTCGATTTCTAACAACCTTCTGATAGCTCTGACAGTTGCAGTAGGCCAGTTGGTAACGGCAGCTGTCAAGTCATCCAGTCACTTCTTGAAATTCTGTCTGTCAGCAAAGTGTCGAGACTGAACTTCATCATGTGTCGACACAAGTAAACTAAGTGTCGACACAAGGCTTGGAGGTGTCGACACGACTTCCTTAGTGTTGACACTGCTTCTCGACACTGCATCTATAAAATGTGTCGACAATGATTCTGTGTGTCGACACAATTACTTCTTCTCTTTAACTTTATTGAAACTCTGCAGTTTGTCGACACAAGTCCTGTGTGTCGACACAGTTGATGTCGACAAAGTATTATGTGTGTCGACACTGCATCTGTGTGTCGACACAGTCACATCTTTTCTTTAACTTTGTTGAAACTCTGCAGTGTGTCGACACAAGTCCTGTGTGTCGACACAGTTGATGTCGACAAAGTCTTCTGTGTGTCGACACTGCCTCTGTGTGTCGACACAGCTGATGTCGACTAAGTTTTTCTGTGTGTCGACTCTGCCTCTGTATGTCGACATAGTTTCTTCAGGTGTTGACACAGCCTTTCCAAGTGTCGATACAAATAACTCCAAGTGTCGACACAACTTTTCTCCAGTGTCGACACAAGCCTTCATAAGTGTCGACACAGCTTCTTCTGGTGTCGATATATGGACTTAGAAACTTTTTCCTGCATTCTTACATTTTCTTAACCTGCACATATAAACTCAAAATAACATCAAATACAACTTGATGTTTATCATTGAGTAGGGTGAGGCTTCTTCAAATCTGATACACATTTTTCAATGTACCCAACAATCTCCCCCTATTTGAAGAAGTCATAACCATTAGTCAATGATATACACCATTCATAACAAATAAACAATATGATGTATAACAATATTATATGACAGGGTAATTTCTAAAACAAAACATATATAACAAGTCATCACAAAGTAATAATGCAACCAGAATAAGCATTAATTAATGTTTTGTTTCAACTATAAAAGTTTCTTATCAAAAGTGTACATAGATTTCAATACTAAAGATTACAAAGTTATAAAATCTTAGTGAATCTATCCTAAGGCTTCTCAGTCTCCTTGATAACTATGCCTTTGCCTGATTTGATCTTGGCTTAGACAGGAGCATCAATGTCATCAGCTGGCTTCTTGCCCTTTAGATCTTTCTTCTTTAGCTCTTCAGCCCTTATTCTTTGTCTTTCAAAGTAATGAAAAGGCTTTGGGAAATATTTGCTAGGCTCCTGAGCATTAGGAGGTAGCTTCCTAGCTTTAGCCTTTCTTCTATATTGAACTATGGCTTCTTGCCTGGCTTCATGCTTTTGTCATTCTTGTTCTGAGTACCATTTACCTCTATCATGGGTCTGGTCCTTTACATCTTTTCAAGCAGTTAATATGATGTTCCTGGATGTTGGACTCCACTGCTCAAAATCAGGCTTCAACTTTGCCTGTTCTCTGAATCTTTTCTTAGACAATTGAGCTTCTTGCTCTTTGTTCAAAACTGCCTCTAGCACTGGCATATCTACTTTCTCAAGGATAATATTTTGAGCACTTTCTGTAGGGTTGTACATGGACTGTACTTCTTAGTGAATCATTTCAAAATCAGCTGGAGGGTAAATGACTTGAGCAACTTCAGCTTGTTCACCTCCAAAAAAGGCAGGATGTATACCTGACTCAGTAACATTATCATCATCACAGAGGGGTGGATATCCAAGAGTGGCTCTGAAACTATTAGATATCCACTTAGTATGATCAGAGCCTGCTTTGACTAATACTCTCTCCCCCTTTATGACTTCTCTTGCAACATGATCCCTGAGATCATCTTTTTTAAATCTTATTTGCTCATCAAGAAAATTTACACCATCTTTATAAAAAGACTTCAACTTCAGGAGTTGTGCAGAAATAGTCTTTTGAGAATCCTTAATAGCTGTTTGGACTGCAGCTAGTCCCTCCTGTAATTGCTTGTCAAAGTCTGCCTTGGCTTTAGTCCTTTCTTCATTCTGGGTAGAAGCAAGATTCTTAATTTCTGTAACAATCACATTGTGTGATTCTGTCAGATTATCATTCATTCTTATTTGATTCTCTAGAACATAGCCTTGCTTGACAGCTATATCATCAACTTGAGTCTTGATTTTTTCTTGATGTGTTGCTAGGAAAACCACAGCATTTCCTCCTTTGTGAAAACAATCAGTCATTTCCTTCTTATTCTGATTAACTTCAAATCTTATAGATTTTATATCCTGAGCCAAGGAGAATTGTAGATCTTTATGAGTTTCATCAATATATTTCTCCATGGCAATCATTTGCTCATCTAGCTTTACTTGTAGTGAGACTAATAAGGAACTATAATCAATAGCTAGGGCTGACTGTGGAGCAATTTGTAATGCCCTCTTATAACTCTGGCTTCTTCTTTTGAAAACCATTAGCTTCCTCTTTTTGGCTTGAATAGCTGCTTCATCTTCTGAAGCTGAGGTACTGTCTATATTAACTCTATCTTTAGGACTAGGAGGCAATTCCTGTGGACTTCTAGGTTGCTTCCCCTGAGTCCCTTGCTCCTCCCTCACAGTACTTACTTGCTCCTTCTCAATGTGAACTTGCTCCTTCTCAAGGTTAACTTGCTCCCCCTCAAGGTCTGCTTTCTCCCCTTCAAATTCAGTTTGCCCTAGATCAGGGAACAACTCTTCAAGGGTAAATTCTTGTTGAGTTGGGACTGGAGACACTCTAATTTCTGGAGCATTATCAGTAGCAGATGTATCTTCCATGATAACATCTTGTGCATGACTGTGTAGTTGAGTTGGCTAGTCAACATCAATCAAAGATTCAATTATTTTTCATCTTTATTAATGAGAATTGATTGATTAACCTCGTGAATTACCTCAAGTATAGTCTGAGTAGCCATTTCACTTTCCAAGTGGGTTGGCTCTTCCGCTAGTTGAGGCTCCCCCTGCACTTGAGCATTGTCTGCTATATCTTGTGCAGGTGTTTTTTCAGGAATCACTTGTCTTTCTTCCTCAGGCATATCCTTAGTTAGGACCCTATCCCATCTGGATATAATTCTTATATCCATTCTCCTCATATGATTAATCTTTGAACCAGCAGTCTGTGTCATTACTTCTGGAATTATTCCAGCCAAGTAGAGAGTTATAATCCTTCCCAGATTTGGTTTCTTAATGCTTTCCTTAATCTTTTCAAATATTACTGCTGACCAATCAGTGGTTAGTCTGTAGATGATCCTGGTCATCAGGCTGAACATATAGGCAGAAATCCTATCATGCCCCCCCTGGTTTATAGAGAATAACTTTGTCAACTATTTCTGAAAGAAATTTGCCTTGCTGATTCATTCCTTTTTTATTCATTGCTGATCCAATCTTCAAGGTGGGATCCAATCCACAACATTGAAGTGCTTCCCTTGTCTTAGATGAGGTAACTTCTACTTCTTCTTGAATTCTTGGTAGTTGAAGAGTTTTCCTCAAGCTCTTTAAAGTGAGTTTAACTTTAGCACCAAGAACTATAGACTTGATCTTAAGTCCAGTTGAATCTATGGAAGCTGCGCCATAAAAATCCAGAACTTCTTTCTTCCAAATCTTTGTTGGTTCAGATACCAAAAATTCTAACCCATTCTCAGCAATTAGGGTTACTACGGCTTGTATTTCCGGTTCCGCATTATCAAAGGCATTGCGTACAAGCTCATAGCCTTCATTGACATTGTCTTCTAGCTTCGGCGCCATTAGGGTTGCGTGAAAGCTTGGATTGAGAACAGAGAAGTTGTCGACACAAGGTTTTGGTCTCGAAACTATAGAGAGCATGTCGACAGACTATGTTGTTGACCTATTTATACCTTTCTAAATAAGGAAGGTCAAAAGGCTCGTCAAAATCCTCTTAATGTGTCAACACTGTTGAAATGTGTCAGCACAGACTTCTAATGTCTTGACATAAGTGTTGACATCTATGTGTCGACACTTAGTCCATTTACACTCGACGAAATCTGTGTTGATCCTAAGTGTCGACACCATTTCTGGATGTGTCGACACCACTTTTGGATGTGTCAACACAACTTCTCTGAAGTGTCGACACCTATTCCCTAGATGTGTCGACACCACTTTTCTGGAATGTCGACACCAATTTTCTAGATGTGTCGACACCACTTACCTGGAATGTCGACACCAACAATTATATGTCGACACAGACAACTTCTTGTGTCGACACAATTTTACTTAGCCAAATTTTATAAACTAATTTATGTTCAACATACCTATTTCAATTTTGAAATTGTTGAATTTAGTTTCATCCAAAGGTTTAGTAAATATGTCAGCTAGTTGTAAATCAGTACTAACAAATTCTAAAGAGATATCCTCTTTCTCTACATGGTCTCTAAGAAAATGGTACCTTATTTCTATATGCTTTGTTCTACTATGAGAAACTGGATTATGTGCCATAGAAATAGCACTATTAGAATCACATAATAATGGGGTTCTACTTACCTGGATACCATAGTCTTCCAACTGATGTTGTATCCACAATAGTTGTGCACAGCAACTTCCAGCAGCAACATACTCTGACTCAGCTGTGGAAATAGCCACACTGGTCTGCTTCTTACAGCTCCAAGACACCAATCTTCCTCCTAGAAATTGACAGGTGCATGTAGTACTTTTCCTATCTACTTTGCAACCTGCAAAGTCTGCATCTGAATAACTCATTAGTAGAAAATCTCTATTCCTAGGATACTAAAGGCCTAGATTAGGTGTGCCCTTAAGATATCTCAAAATCCTTTTTACTGCAGTAAGATGAGATTCTTTAGGGCAGGATTGGTACCAAGCACAAACACATGTTGCATACATGATATCTGGTCTACTAGTAGTCAGATATAGAAGGAAGCCAACTATTCCTCTATATAAAGTTTCATCTACAGGTTTCCCTGCATCATCTTTGCTAAGAGATACACTTGTCCCCATTGGAGTTCTCATGGTAGTGGATGATTCCATAGCATACTTTTTAATTAACTTTAGGGTGAACTTAGACTGGGATATGGACAAGCCATCTTCAGTCTGTCTTACTTGGAGACCCAAGAAGAACTTAAGTTCTCCCATACTGCTTATTTCAAATTTCCCTTGCATAAGTTTTGCAAACTTTCTACAAAGGTTACTTTCAGTAGACCCAAATATTATGTCATCAAAATATATTTGGACTAGGATTATTTTTCCTTTGGATTCCCTAAGGAATAGAGTCTTATCTATTTTTGCCCTTGAGAATTTGTTCTGAATGAGGAAAGTAGAAACGGTTTCATACCAAGCCCTTGGGGCTTGTTTCAGCCCATACAAAGCTTTCTTAAGTCTATAGACATAAGTAGGATAGAGTGGATCAACAAAACCTGAGTGCTGCTCTACATAGACCTCCTCTTATAAGTCTCCATTTAAGAATGCAGACTTAACATCCATCTAGAATACCTTGAAGCCTTGATATGTTGCATAGGCTAAAAATAACATGATATCTTCCAGTCTTGCCATAGGGGCAAAAGTCTGATCAAAATCTTTGCCCTCCTCCTATCTATATCCTTTGGCAACTAGTCTTGTCTTGTTTTGCACTATGATCCCACTCTCATCAAGCTTGTTTCTGTATATCCGCTTTGTCCCTATGACATTGTGGCCCTTTGGTTTTGGAACCAAATTCCAGACCTTGCACCTTCTGAACTGATTTAACTCTTCCTGCATGGCATCAATCCAATGTGGGTCCTTAACAGCTTCTTCAAATCTCTTGGGTTCCACTTGAGATAAGAAGCTAGAGCAAAAAACTGTGTTCAAGTTCCTGCTCCTTGTTTGTACTCCTTGTCTAGGATCACCAATGATTTGGTGTGTAGGATGATCCTTCAACTATCTAACTGTTGGAGGTAATCTATCAGCAGTTTGATCTTCTATAATTTCTTCTTCATGCTGCACCTCATGGTCTTCATCAGCATCTTGAATGTCTTGTACTCCCCCTGGATAGCAACTACCATTTTCCACATCCTGCTTAGCAGTTGGAACTTCTCTGATAGTAAGCTGGTCCATCTTCTGCTGTATACCTGTGGAGCTACAAGAACTACTTGGCAACTCACTGTTAATAAGTCTAGTTTCATTAAAGATAACATGAACTAACTCTTTTACAACTTGAGTAGCCAAGTTGTAGACCCTATAAGTCTTACTATTGTTGTTGTACCCAACAAATATCCCATCTTGGGATTTGGCAGCAAACTTAGTTAGGTGAGATTTGTCATTGTTAAGTACATAGGACTTGCAACCAAAGATCCTAAAATAGGATAAGTTTGGTTTTCTGCCTTTCACAACCTCATAGGGTGTCTTTTTGTGGATTTTGGTGATAGAAGCCCTATTGAGCACATGACATGCATTGTTAACTGCCTCAGCACAGAAATATTTTGGGAGTGAAGTATCACTTAATAGAGTTCTTCCAGCCTCAATCAATGTCATATTCTTTCTCTCAGCAATGCCATTTTACTGAGGTGTTCTAGGTGAGGAGAATTCCTGATGAATCCCAAACTCTTCACACAGCCTTGTCATACTTTCAGATTGGAATTTAGTTCCATGGTCACTTCTGATTTTGACCACTGAACTATCTAATTCATTCTGAATTTGTTTGACAAAATTTTAGAAGACCTTTGGGGTTTCAGATTTCTGTCTTAGAAAGAACACCCATGAGAATCTAGAATAGTCATCTACAACCACAAAAGTGTAGACCTTCCTACCTAGGCTCTGAACTAGCATAGGACTAAATAAATCCATATACAAGAGGTACAACCACCTCACTGAATCCTTAGTTTCAAGGCTATGAAAGGTGGATCTAGTCTGCTTGACTTTTTGACAAGCTGAGCATATCCCATCCTTAACACACTTAACTTGAGGATCATTCCTCACTAACTCTTTGCTAAAGAGTTGGCCAATGGTCTTGTAGTTAAGATGGGCTAGCCTCTTGTGCCACTTGACATAATGAGAGACTTTCTCATCAGCCACAAGATAGATAGGAGAATTCTTATTCTCACACACAAAGTCTAGGCAATATACATTTCTTTTTTTTATATTCAGTCAATATGACCTCTTGATCACTTGACCTTTTGATATGACACTCATTCTTGACAAATGAAATGTCATAACCTAAATCACTCAGCTGACTTATGCTAATAAGATTATGTTTCAAACCCTTAACATAGGCCACTTGAATGATTGTAACTGAGTTATTAGAAATGTTACCAAAACCTTTGATGACTCCCTTTTCAGAACCACCAAAGATAACTTTAGGCCCATTCAGCATAGGTGAGTAGTCCTTCAGCAATCCCCTTGTTCCAGTCATATGCTTGGAACATCCACTGTTCAAGTACCATATAGGGGCATGGCAACTTGCACTCACCTGTAACATAGATTACTTAACCTTAGAACCCAAATAACTTTTAGGTCCTTGGTTCAAGTTAGTATGAAACTTAACAAATCTGCCTGCAGCTTTTCTTACAGGCAGACTGCTATTCTCCTTGACACTGGAATTGTGCCAACAGTCTAAGGCAAAGTGGTTTATCTTGCCACAGCACCAGCACTCAAGCCTATTATACCTTTGCTTTGGTACAGCTTTTGCTGAATCATTAGCATTAGATTTATTGTTCTGTGCTGGGGCTTTTGTCTTTAGAATTGGACTTAGCAGTCCATGCAGTTTTCTTATAGCCTATTCCTGTCTTACCCTTTTGAGACACAAAATCATCAATCAAGGGTAACACAGATTTTGGCTTAGAAAAACTAGCCACAATCTCCTTCTCTTTCTGAAGTCTATTTTTCAGACTTTTAATCTGATCATTCTTGAAAGTGATTGTTCCCATTTGAATAACAGTTATGTTTTTCAATCTGGCAATCTCATTCAACTTTTGATCCAGCATCTTTTCTGAATCAGATGCAACCAACTTAAGAGCTGTAATTTCCTTAGCCTGATTCTTGGCCAGATTTTTGCTTCTCTTAAGTGCCTGCAATAGGTCTCCATTTTCATCTATCAGCTGATGAATATCTCCTTCAGATTCAGACCCATCTTCATCTCTTGATGAAGATGCATCTGATTCTGACCCAGTGAAGTAATCAGAATCTATAAATATACATTTTACCTTACTGTGGCCAGGCTGATCCTGACACTTGTCTTCTCAAGAAACTGTCATCAATCCTTTGCACTGATGGTCTTCCTGCTCATAGATAGAGTCCAGTAATTGCATGAACTCATCCTCTTCTTCTGCAAACAGACCAATATATGCCTCAGCCTCAGATTCTGACTCTGAAGTTGATTGATTTGTCAAGCTTTTCTCTTTCTCAGCAACCAAGGATTTCTCCTTCTTGCTCTTGTACGGTGACTTCTTTCTATTAGCATACTCCTTTCTCTTATCTGGACAGTAAACCACAACATGTCCAGCTTTGTTGCAGCAGTAGCATATAATCTTGGATGTAGTTGACTTGCTTGGCTTAGTCCCATTCCTGTCATTCCTGGATGATTTCCTCTTTTGATAATAATCATCCATGGACTGAGATGTGGAAGGCTTAGATTTCCACTATTTCTTCTTCAAGAATCTTTGGAACTGCCTTGTAAATGCTGCAAAGTCTTCATCTGAATTGCTGCTGTCTGAACTGGGATTATCTAAATTATCTGAGATAATTTCTGCATCTCTCTTAGAAAAAGATGGAGACATTTTTCTATGTTATCTTGTAGCTTCAACCTTGAAAGCCACTGACTTTTCTTTATAGTCACCTTTTATGTTTTTCTCTTCCTCCTTTTTAGCTAACAGCTGCATCTCATATGACAGCAATTTTCCAAACAGTGTTGGAGGAGATATCTCAGCCAGTCTGGCCACTTCTCTTATGGCACAGATTTTTGTATCACAATCCTTAGTCAATGACCTAAGGAATTTATTATTTAACTCATAAGTACTGAACACTCTTCCATATGACATCTGTTCATTGACTATCCTATATAACTTCTTATAGCATTCAGTAATACTTTCAGACTTGGCTTGTCTGAAACTCTCATATTCTTGATTAAGCATAGATTTTCTATCTTGACTAACCTCTTCAGAACCTTCCATGTAGACTATCAATGTGTCCCACATTTCCTTGGAGGTTTTGCAATGAATTAGATTCTGGAAAGTTGAATCATCAATGGCACTTACTATAATATTCTGGGCACTTTTATCCATTGTTGCCAAGATGATTTCATCCTTAGTCATCTCTGAGAAATCCTTTGGAATTCTTTGATTGGCATCAAGTACAGAGCCCTTTATTGTAACATAAGGTCCTTTCTTAATTGTTATATAGATTCTAGGATCAGATGCCTCCATAAATAATCTGACCCTTTCCTTCCAGATTCCAAATATTTCTTTCCTGCAAATGGGCAATTTCATTGCTCCTAGTTTTTTATGGTTCTCTCCTGAACCCATTTTGATCTTAATTACTGCCTTACAGATCTCACTCAGACTATTAAGTCTAACTTTGAGCAACCTCTCTCTGATACCACTTGAAAGAATTAGTGTCTAACTACCTAGAGGGGGGTGAATAGGTGTAATTCCATTTTCTTCTAAGGCAGCAAATCTATTCAGTTAAATACTTAACAACAGATAAATCTATAGTAACCATAGCACAGATTCACAGAATCACAACAACACAGATTGCACACAGGTTTTATAGTGGTTCCCCAAGGTCTGGGTACATCCACTTTCCCCCTTCACCTATATAGCAGTGTGCTAGATTCGGCCTAACTTCTTCTCTTCATCTCAGATCCTCAGATCTTACAGTAGCTCAGAACCCCAACAGGGCTCCTACAACTCAGAGTGAGTCCACACTCCTATAGCTCAGGCAAACTGCCCTACCTCAGCCTTCAACAAGGCCTACAACTCAGAGATCACAATCTCCTACAACTCAGGCTCACAGCCCTACCTCAGCCTTCAACAAGGCCTACCACTCAGAGAAAATACTCTCCTACACTCAGCCTTTATAAATACAGGCTTACAACTCAGATCCCTTAAAGATCCTACAGATAATTGATTTCACAATGTATATTACCACCACCCAGGTAGAGAGAGACAGGATGGATGGCTTCTTGATTAGTTCTTAGAAGAATCTGATGGCAGAGAACAATCTCCCTTAGCTTTCTTCAAAGCTTCTTGAATCTGAACTCAGTAGGGTTGATCTCCTTTGAAGTTGATCTTCAATCAGCTTCTTTCTTGATATTCAGATCTCAATCTGAATCCTTCTTGGCAGCCTGGTTCAGTAACTGCACTTCACTTCAATAGATGGAGCTCTCTCTCTCAAAATTCTTCTTAGATCTTCTCACAAAAATCTTCTTAATTCTGTATGTGTATATTATTTTTCAATCTCCTCTATCATTCCCTATTCATTGAAGGAGAATGCCTTTATATAGACTTTCTCCATGGTAACCGGCTGATCCGGTTTCTAACAACCTTCTGACAGCTCTGACAGTTGCAGTAGACCGGTTGGTAACGGCAGCTGTCAAGTCATCCAGTCACTTCTTGGAATTCTGTCTGTCAGTAAAGTGTCGAGACTGAACTTCATTATGTGTCGACACAAGTAAACTAAGTGTCGATACAAGCCTTGGAGGTGTCGACACGGCTTCCTTAGTGTTGACACTGCTTCTCGACACTGCATCTGTAGAATGTGTCGACAATGATTCTGTGTGTCAACACAATTACTTCTTCTCTTTCACTTTATTGAAACTCTGCAGTGTGTCGACACAAGTCCTGTGTGTCGACACAGTTGATGTCGACAAAGTCTTCTGTTTGTCGACACTACCTCTGTGTGTCGACACAGTCACTTCTTTTCTTTAACTTTGTTGGAACTCTGCAATGTGTCGACACAAGTCCTGTGTGTCGACACAGTTGATGTCGACAAAGTCTTTTGTGTGTCGACACTGCCTCTGTGTGTCGACACAGCTAATGTCGACTAAGTTTTTCTGTGTGTCGACTCTGCCTTTGTATGTCGACACAGTTTCTTCAGGTGTTGACACAGCCTTTCCAAGTGTCGACACAAATAACTCCAAGTGTCGACACAGCTTTTCTCCAGTGTCGACACAAGCCTTCATAAGTGTCGACACAGCTTCTTCTGGTGTCGACACATGGACTTAGAAACTTTTTCCTGCATTCTTGTATTTTCTTAACCTGCATATATAAACTCAAAACAACATCAAATACACCTTGATGTATATCATTGAGTAGGGTGAGCCTTCTTCAAATCTGATACACATTTTACAATGTACCCAACAAAGTTGTTAAAAAATATTATATGTTATGGAAAATAAGATTTCGTTTTCGTAACATCCATATTCAAACAAAAAAAATCATTAGAGGTTCGAGTGAAAAAATATACCGTCACCTCTAAACCAAAGCCTTCTTCATATACCATGATATCCCCCTCCGACAATTCCAAATGATTCTAGATTTAATTTTAAAATCTTTTTGAGAGCATAATTTGTAAATTTTATTATTTCCTATAATTTTTTTAAGCTACATTTTCATAATCCAATCTATTTTTGTTAGCTTAACAAATAAAATTTTTTGCTATATATTTGATTTTATCGAGAAGTTTTTAGCTAAAACTCTTCCTTTATGTAAATTTTTGTCATAATTTAGGGTTTAACTCTTATACCCCGGATATTTAGTTATATCATTCTTTCAATTAATTCAAGCGGTAGCTAAACTTAGGATTTCTTTAATTCATTATAAGGTCATCTCCAACTTTTGCTCTGGAATAGCAAAATCTTAAGTATGAGGGTATTTAATGAGTTATAAATATACGTATTTCTACGTACGTTAATTAAGTCATTTTAATTTCTTTCTGCTACTTTTTATTTATTTTTTTTAATAAATTACTTCCTTTTTATAAATATTTTCTAACTTAAGTTTATTTGTGTTTCCTGAAATTTTCATGAAAATCATCAAAATTAGCAAGTACACGCCCGTGTACTTTGGGTCATGCCTGTGACCAGGGTGTGATACTTCAATTTCCCGAGAAATCAACCAAATGCAAAAATTTGTTAAATATGCCCGGCGACACGCCCGTGTCATTTGACACGCCCCGTGACCGAGACCCGTGTCATTCCAGCTCGACAAATTGCGCTCGAAGATCGTCGACCGTCCCGACACGCCCGTGTCAAGATGCGACACGGGCTTGACTTCTCCACCTGGCCCGACAAGACAGTGCCGGTGACTTTCCAATACGACCCGCGCCCATATCAACCTCCCCGACACGCCCAGCGTCACGCCCGTGACCTAGGGCATGACCGCCACGTATATAGCCGAAGTCAACTAGCCGTCAAATCTCAGCACCACCATATGTATAGTAGTGACACGCCCCCTAACACGCCCGTGTCAGAGGGCGTGTACTTTGAAAAATTTTCCTATAAGTACCTAGCTGCTGGCTGAACCCCTGTTCCCCTTTTCTTGAACCATTTTGTATAAGGGCTTTGTTGTTAGGTGATTTCAAATGCTATGTAAGGGATATTTGTTCCCCCTCTCTTTAGCTTTTGTTTTAGTGTTTTTGTAACTCATTTTTTACTTAATAAAATGTGTTTTTCGTCTCTTTATATAGTGTTTGAATGAATCTAAGCAACTATCCTTATGCAATCTTTTTTTTCTTTACTTTAACTTTGTTTTCGTTCTTTTTAAAATGGGTGTGTGTGTGTATGAGATTTGTTTTCATTCTTTTATACTTAGTTATTTTTACTTAGTTTTGTTTAAACTTAGGTTTTTCTAGCTTTTATTTCATTCATATAAATTCGTAAAAGTGTTTTCAAAGTGATTTTCATTTTTCACTAACTTAGTTTTTCTTGTTTAGGTCGTAAAACTTTTCGTTCTTTTTACTTTATTTACACTTTTTAGCACTTTTACGGAGTTATAGGAATGAATATATAGTCGTTTTAATTTTTCGAGCACTTTGATTTTCATTTTAAACTTTTGCTCATTTATTTTTTTTTGTCTTCATTTTATTCATTTCTACCGCATTCTAGCGATAGAAATGTATTTATTTTAATTTTTTGAGCACTTTCATTTTGCATTTATTTGCAAAACTTTTTGCACCTTTAATTTTTATTTCTGTTTTTTATGCATTTCTACCGCATTCTAGCAGTAGAAATGCAGTTATTTTAATTTTTTGAGCATTTTGTTTTCGTATTTTCGTACGTGTGCATATGTGTATGAGATAGATTTTATAGCTTTCACTACTTTATGTAGAGTGCGTATGTTTTAATTTCTGTCGTGTGTATGTGTTTTCAATTATGTAGAGTGGGTGTGTTTTTACTTTCTATCGTGTGTGTGCATTTTCAATTCAGTAGAGTGAGTGTGTCTTTTTATTTACAGTCGAGTGTGTGTGGGTGTATTTATTTTCTCCTACTCGTTTGAGTAGGACTCGCTTAGTTTTCCTTCCTGTAGAGTGCGTGAGTGTAAGAGTTAGATTTCATTTCTGTTGTGTGAGTGTGTATTTCATTTCAAGTAGAGTGAGTGTGTGAGTTTTCATTTTCTATCGAGTGTGTGTGTGCGTATTTCATTTCTGTAGAGTGCGTGTATGAGTGCATTTATTTTATTCTACTCGTTTGAGTAGGACTCGCTTTAATTTTAGTCCTACTCATTTGAGTATGACTTATTTTTACTGCTTTCATTTCAGGCCTACTCGTTTGAGTAGGACTCGCACTTTCCTGCTTTATTTACTACTTTCTTTTATCGCTTTCATTTTCTGCTTTAATTTTATTGCTTTTTCTCGCAAATCATCCTCATTCCGATGAGTGGCTAACCGCTCTTAGCCCTCAGTATCGAAGAGCATTGGGACAGATAAAATAGCTTTAAATAATTAAAGCTCCTGTTTTTCTAATTAATTAAATTAACTTAAGGTTTGCCTCGGGTTTACGAAGCGTAAAATGACATAATCGATGTGTGAGCTCTATTTCCGTAGTACATACGCTAGCTAGTCGAGAGGTCATGCGTATGGATCGATCGCGCCTTGGTAAATGGAGTTCTGTACTAACCCTCGAGAGAGGATGCGCACAAACTCTACCGGATTGGGTTCCCCACCCAATAACGATGTTCTAAGTGTAATGCGGGCATTAAGAGGAATCCTTCGTCAGACGAGAGCCCGGTCGAATAGTCTTAATGTTTAGGTGAGTGATAGTCATATAGATAGGTGAGCTCATTTTAGTGGAACCTCCACGGCCAAGTGTCCGCCTTAATTAATTTGAAACTTAGGATCTTTTTTTTATTAAAAGTATATTTTAGTTCAAATTTTATTCGATGCGGTTACGTTAAGCTCTTCATCGGCTCCACCTTTTTAAAACGTGTTTATTTTTAATGCTTTTTGTTTATATATTAAAAAATAACCTGACAAGATAAAATTATAGGTAAAATAATAATCCCCTCCATGGAAGAGTAGAAATAATCAACCCGACCCCGAGAACAATACGACCTCGATATTCCACACTGGAATATCCTGTACTATATGTCATAGGTGCACTTGCCTTCTCTCGTTAAAACTCAATTTCACTATTTTATATCCAAATAATAAAACTGCACGCCCCATTTTTTAAATAAAACCAAATTCGCTTTTCTAAATAAACTGCCCGGGGCGTCGTGTGCTCATAATATTTTTGGTGTTTTAACCATTAAGTTTTTGGCGCCGTTGTCGGGGAAACTTTTGAGTCATTATTTTGAACTCTGGAGCTCTATTACTTCTACCTATATATATATATATATAAATAAAATTGGCCAATACAATATGAATAATACTAATAATACTAATAAAACTACATAAAAAAACTTAAAAATTATTATCATATTATTATCAAAAACTAAAAAAAAACTAAAAACTAAAAATCCTAAAAACTAAAAAAACTATAAAACTCTAAAAATTTTAAAAATCTATAAAACTTAAAAAAACAAAAAGAAAACCTAAAAAACCCAAACAAAACTCTAAAAAACTCAAAAACCTAAAAAAGTAAAAAACCACAAAACCGATAAAAACAAAAAAAACCCTACGTAAAAACACAAAAAAGTATATATATACTAATTGGTTATTTTAACATATATATCTATAGAAAAAAATCATCTCCTAAAAACAAAAAAAAATCGTAAATATGTTTTGTTTTAACTTGTTTTCTTTCTTTTTAAAAAAAACCCAAAAAATTTACCAAAAATAATAAACACTATAAAATAAATAAAACTTTTCTATTATTAAAATTATCTAGCTATTTCTTCTCTTCGGCGCACTTCACCATTATGTGTGTTAGGGGACGCATTTTTGTACACGCTCAAAAGCTAAGACGTTAGTTTCGCGTCTCACACACACTTGCCCCCTACCACCCACAACCTTTTGGCCGATTTAATCTGTTTCATTTTTCTGTTCTCTTTTTGCTTCTTTCTTTTCTTCTAAATAATGTAGGGGTTTCAACCGGAGCCTCCCTGAACTCGTCTAAGGGAAGCTTCCACCCTTTTTTTTATTTTTGTGCATATTTTATTTTGTACATTATGGTTCTGCATACTTAGATTGCAACATTGAGGACAATGTTGGGTTTAAGTATGGGAGTATTTTTTTATGTTTCTATTTTTTCACTTTAATTCTACAATAATAAAAAAACTCATCAAAAATACAAAAAATTGCAAAAATTAAAACCTTCAAAAAATATTTTCCATTTTTTTATATATAAACAAAAAAATTCATCAAATTTTCATAAAACACAGAAAAATCACAAAAACTAAAAACTTATAAATAAAAAAATTCAAAAAAAAAAGTTGTAGTTTTGTACATATTTTTGTTAACAAAATCTTTCTCTTTCCCCCCTCTCTTCTTCTTTATAAAAACATCTTTCTCTTTCCCCCCACTTATTTGTAAATAACACTTCTTTCTCATCTCTTTCTTGTAAATAACTTGATAAAAAAACTAAAAACTCAAAAAATTTAGAAAATCCCAAAAAAGAGAATAACTTTAAAAATTAAAAAAGCTAATAAATTAAAATTAAATAAAAAAAGATAAAACCCTAAAAATTCAAAAAAAAAATAACAGTCAAAAAATACAAAAAATGATGAAAACCCTAAAATCCCAAAAACAATTGTTAACGATTAAATCGAATATCTCATCCTTAACCCATTTCACTCTCTAAAAAATTAGTTGTGAGTTTATTTATAAGCGAATTTTATTAATTCTTTGTTTCTTATTCGTTTATTAATTGGAGATCGATAGATTTAGATATCTGTGGTTAAGCTTTAAAAAAAATTTATGCTTTATTTTTTTTAGATAAGGTACCTGTTTTCGGCATTACTTCTAACTTATCTAAATAGATGCACATTTATTTTGTTAGAAATAACAACCTTAGATTTCATATTATGTTACTCCAAGCTTTTTTTGAAATATAAGAACGTTTAATTTATAAAGGTTTCTCTCAAAAGTTTTTTACTAAATCTAGTTTTCTTCTACAAAAAAACCTATCACCTTTTTTTCATGTCTGACTTAACATGATTTTGAACTTTAAAAGACCTTATGTCAATGGGAATAAGATTTCATTCCGTAAACATAGGCATTCAATATTTAAAAAGATTATATGTTACGGAGTAAGAGGATAAAATTCATTACTCTTATACATATACATTGGATTATTATGAAGTTGTTAAAAAATATTATATGTTATTGAAAATAAGAATTCGTTTTCCTAGCATCCATATTCAAACCAAAAAAAATTCATTAGAGGTTCGAGCGAAAAAATATACCCACGCCTCTAAATCAAAGCCTTCTTCATATACCATGATATCCCCCTCCGGTAATTCCAAATGATTCTAGATTTAATTTTAAAATCTTTTTGAGAGCATAATTTGTAAATTTCATTATTTCCTATAATTCTTTAAGCTACAGTTTCATAATCCAATCTATTTTTGTTAGCCTAACAAATAAAATTTTTTGCTATCTATTTGATTTTATCGAGAAGTTTTTAGCTAAAACTCTTCATTTATGTAAATTTTTATCATAATTTAGGATTTAACTCTTATATCCCGGATATTTAGTTAGATCTTTCTTTCAATTAATTCTAGCGGTAGCTAAACTTAGGATTTCTTTAATTCATTATAAGGTCATCTCCAACTTTTGCTCTGGAATAGCAAAATCTTAAGTATGGGGGTATTTGATGAGTTGTAAATATACGTATTTTTACGTACGTTAATTAAGTCGTTTTAATTTCTTTTTGCTATTTTTGTCTATTTTTCTTTAATAAATTGCTTCTTTTTTGTAAATATTTTCTAACATAAGTTTATTTGTGTTTCCTTAAATTTTCAGGAAAATCGTAAAAATTAGCAAGTATACGCCCGTGTACTTTCGGTCATGCCCGTGACCAGGGTGTGATACTTCAATTTCTCGTGAAATCAACCGAATGCAAAAATATGTTGAACACGCCCTGCGACACGCCCGTGTCATTTGACACGCCCCGTGACCGAGACCCATGTCATTCCAGCTCGACGAATTGCGCTCGAAGATCGTCGACCGTCCCGACACGCCCGTGTCAAGATGTGACACGGGCGTGACTTCTCTACCTGGCCCGACAAGACAGCGTCGGCGACTTTCCAATGCGACCCACGCCCAGATCAACTTCCCCGACACGCCCAGCGTCACGCCCGTGACCTAGGGCGTGACCGCCACGTATACAGCCGAAGTCAACTAGCCGTCAAATCTCAGCACTGCCATATGTACAGTAGTGACATGCCCCCTAACACGCCCGTGCCAGAGGGCGTGTACTTTGAAATTTTTTCCTATAAGTACCCAGCTGCTGGCTGAACCCCTGTTCCCCTTTTCTTGAACCATTTTGTATAAGGGCTTTGCTGTTAGGTGATTTCAAGTGCTATGTAAGGGATATTTCTTCCCCCTCTCTTTAGCTTTTGTTTTAGTGTTTTTGTAACTCATTTTTTACTTAATAAAATGTGTTTTTCGTCTCTTTATATAGTGTTGGAATGAATCTAAGCAACTCTCATTATTCAATCTTTATTTTCTTTACTTCAACTTTGTTTTTGTTCTTTTTTAAATGGGTGTGTGTGTGTATGAGATTTGTTTTCATTCTTTTATACTTAGTTATTTTTACTTACTTTTGTTTAGACTTAGGTTTTTCTAGCTTTTATTTCATTCCTATAAATCCGTAAAAGCGTTTTCAAAGTGATTTTCATTTTTCACTAACTTTGTTTTTCTTGTTTAGGTCGTAAAACTTTTTGTTCTTTTTTACTTTATTTACACTTTTTAGCACTTTTACGGAATTATAGGGATGAATATATAGTCGTTTTAATTTTTCGAGTACTTTGATTTTCATTTTAAACTTTTGCGCGTTTAATTTTTTTCGTCTTCATTTTATTCATTTCTACCGCATTCTAGCGGTAGAAATGTATTTATTTTAATTTTTTGAGCACTTTCATTTTGCATTTATTTGCAAAACTTTTTGCTCCTTTAATTTTTATTTCTGTTTTTTATGCATTTCTACGGCATTCTAGTAGTAGAAATGCAGTTATTTTAATTTTTTGATCATTTTGTTTTCGTATTTTCGTACGTGTGCATACGTGTATGAGATAGATTTTATAGCTTTCACTACTTTATGTAGAGTGCGTGTGTTTTACTTTTTGTCGTGTGTCTGTGTTTTCAATTATGTAGAGTGCGTGTTTTTTTACTTTCTGTCGTGTGTGTGCATTTTCAATTCAGTAGAGTGAGTGTGTCTTTTCATTTACAGTCGAGTGTGTGTGTGGGTGTATTTATTTTCTCCTACTCGTTTGAGTAGGACTCGCTTAGTTTTCCTTCCTGTAGAGTGCGTGAGTGTATGAGTTAGATTTCATTTCTGTTGTGTGAGTGTGTATTTCATTTCAAGTAGAGTGAGTGTGTGAATTTTCATTTTCTGTCGAGTGTGTGTGTGCGTATTTCATTTCTGTAGAGTGCATGCATGTGTGCATTTATTTTATTCTACTCGTTTGAGTATGACTCGCTTTAATTTTAGTCATACTCGTTTGAGTAGGACTTGTTTTTTACTGCTTTCATTTCAATCCTACTCGTTTGAGTATGACTCGCACTTTCCCGCTTTATTTACTACTTTCTTTTATCGCTTTCATTTTCTGCTTTAATTTTATTGTTTTTTCTCGCAAGCCATCCTCATTCCGATGAGTGGCTAACCGCTCTTAGCCCTCAGTATTGAAGAGCATTGGGACAGATAAAATAGCTTTAAATAATTAAAGGTCCTGTTTTTCTAATTAATTAAATTAACTTAAGGTTTGCCTCGGGTTTACGAAGCGTAAAATGACATAATCGATGTGTGCGCTCTATTTTCGTAGTGTATATGCTAGCTAGTCGAGAGGTCGTGCGTATGGATCGATCGCCCCTTAGTAAATGGAGTTCTACACTAACCCTCGAGAGAGGGTGCGCACAAACTCTACCGGATTGGGTTCCCCACCCAATAGCGAGGTTTTTAGCGTAATGCGGGCATTAAGAGAAATCATTCGTCGGACGAGAGCCCGGTCGAATAGTCTTAATATTCAGGTGAGTGATAGTCCTATAGATAGGTGAGCTCATTTTAGTGGAAACTCCACGGCCAAGTCTCCGCCTTAATTAATTTGAAACTTAGGATCTCTTTTTTATTAAAAGTATATTTTAGTTCAAATTTTATTTGATGCGGTTACGCTAAGCTCTTCATCGGCTCCACCTTTTTAAAACGTGTTTATTTTTTATGTTTTTTGTTTATATATTAAAAAATAACCTGACAAGATAAAATTATCGGTAAAATAATAATCCCCTCCAGGAAAGGGTAGAAATAATCAACCAGACCCCAAGAACAATATGACCTCGATATTCCACACTGGAATATCTTGTACTACACGCGATAGGTGTACTTGCCTCCTCTCATTAAAACTCGATTTCACTATTTTATATCCAAATAATAAATCTACGCGCCCCATTTTTTAAATAAAACTAAATCCGCTTTTCTAAATAAACTACCCGGGGCGCCGTGTGCTCCTAATATTTTTGGAGTTTTAACCATTAATTTTTTGGCGCCTTTGCCGGGGAAACTTTTGAGTCATTAATTTGAACTCTGGAGCTCTTTTACTTTTACCTATATATAAATAAAATTGGCCAATACAATACGAATAATACTAATAATACTAATAAAACTACATAAAAGAAACTTAAAAAATTATTATCATATTATTATCAAAAACTAAAAAAACTAAAAACTAAAAATCCTAAAAACTAAAAAAACTATAAAACTCTAAAAATTTAAAAAATCTATAAAACTTAAAAAAACAAAAAGAAAGCCTAAAAAACCCAAACAAAACTCTAAAAAACTTAAAAACATAAAAAACTAAAAAACCACAAAACCGATAAAAACAAAAAAACCCTACGTAAAAACATAAAAAAGTATATATATACTAATTAGTTATTTTAACATATATATATATATATAGAAAAAAATCCTCTCCTAAAAACAAAAGAAATTTCGTAAATATTTTTTGTTTTAACTTGTTTTCTTTCATTTTAAAAAAAACCCAAAAAAATTACCAAAAAATAATAAACACTATAAAATAAATAAAACTTTTCTATTATTAAAATTATCTAGCTATTTTTTCTCTTCGGCGCACTTCACTATTGTGCGCGTTAGGGGACGCATTTTTGTACACGCTCAAAAGCTAAAACGTTAGTTTCGCGTCTCACACACACATGCCCCCTACCACCCACAACCTTTTGGCTGACTTTATCTGTTTAATTTTTCTGTTCTCTTTTTGCTTCTTTCTTTTCTTCTAAATAATGCAGGGGTTTCAACCGGGGCCTCCCCGAACTCGTCTAAGGGAAGCTTCTACCTTTTTTATTTTTGTGCATATTTTATTTTGTACATTATCGTTACGCATACTTAAATTGCAACATTGAGGACAATGTTGGGTTTAAGTATGGGGGTGTTTTCTTATATTTCTATTTTGCACTTTAATTCTACAATAATAATAAAAACTCATCAAAAATACAAAAAATTGCAAAAATTAAAACCTTCAAAAAAAATTTTCCATGTTTTTTATATATAAACAACAAATTTCATCAAATTTTCATAAAACACAAAAAAATCACAAAAACTAAAAACTTATAAATAAAAAATTCAAAAAAAAGTTGTAGTTTTGTACATATTTTTGTTAACAAAGCCTTTCTCTTTCCCCCTCTCTTCATTTTTGTAAAAAAATCTTTCTCTTTCCCCCCTCTTATTCGTAAATAACACTTCTTTCTCATCTCTTTCTTGTAAATAACTTGATAAAAAAACTAAAAAATCAAAACACTTTAGAAAATCCCAAAAAAGAGATTAACTTTAAAAATTAAAAAAGCTAATAAATCAGAAATAAATAAAAAAAGATAAAACCCTAAAAATTCAAAAAAAAGATAACAGTCAAAAAATACAAAAAATGATGAAAACCCTAAAATCCCAAAAAACTTTGTTGACGAATAAATCGAATATCTCATCCTTAACCCTTTTCGCTCTCTAAAAATTTAGTTGCGAGTTTATTTATAAGCGAATTTGATTAATTCTTTGTTTACTATTCGTTTATTAATTGGAGATCGATAGATTTAGATATTTGGGGTTAAGCTTTAAAAAAAGTTTTATGCTTTTTTTTTGTAGATAAGGTACCTGTTTTCGGCATTGCTTCTAACTTATCTAAATAGCTGCACATTTATTTTGTTAGAAATAACAACCTTAGATTTTATATTATGTTACTCCAAGCTTTTTTTGAAATATAAGAACGTTTGATTTATAAAGGTTGCTCTCAAAAGTTTTTTATTAAATCTAGTTTTCTTCTACAAAAAAACATATCACCTTTTTTCATGTCTGACTTAACATGATTTTGATCCTTAAAAGACCCTATGCCAATGGAAATAAGATTTCATTCCGTAAAAATAGACATCCAATATTTAAAAAGATTATATGTTACGGAGTAAGAGGATAAAATTCATTACTCATATACATATACATTGGATTATTATGAAGTTGTTAAAAATATATTATATGTTATGGAAAATAAGATTTTGTTTTCCTAACATCCATATTCAAACCAAAAAAAATTCATTAGAGGTTCGAGCGAAAAAATATACCCTCACCTCTAAACCAAGACCTTCTTCATATACCATGATATCCCCCTCCGGCAATTCCAAATGATTCTAGATTTAATTTTAAAATCTTTTTGAGAGCATAATTTGAAAATTTCATTATTTCCTATAATTTTTTAAGGTACAGTTTCATAATCTAATCTATTTTTGTTAGCCTAACAAATAAAATTTTTTGCTATCTATTTGATTTTATCGAGAAGTTTTTAGCTAAAACTCTTCCTTTATGTAAATTTTTGTCATAATTTAGGATTTAACTCTTATACCCCGGATATTTAGTTAGATCTTTCTTTCAATTAATTCAAGTGGTAGCTAAACTTAGGATTTCTTTAATTCATTATAAGGGCATCTCCAACTTTTGCTCTGGAATAGCAAAATCTTAAGTATAGGTATTTGATAAGTTGTAAATATACGTATTTTTACGTACGTTAATTAAGTCATTTTAATTTCTTTTTGCTATTTTTGTCTATTTTTCTTTAATAAATTACTTCTTTTTTGTAAATATTTTCTAACTTAAGTTTATTTGTGTTTCCTGAAATTTTCAGGAAAAATGTCAAAATTAGCAAGTACACGCCCGTGTACTTTGGGTCATGCCCGTGACCAGGGTGTGATACTTCAATTTCTCAAGAAATCAACCGAATGCAAAAATTTGTTGAACACACCCGGCGACACCCCCGTGTCATTTGACACGCCCCGTGACCGAGACCTGTGTCATTCCAGCTCGACGAATTACGCTCGGAGATCTTCGACCGTCCCGACATGCCCGTATCAAGATGCGACACAGGCGTGACTTCTCCACCTGGCCCGACAAGACAGCGCAGGCGACTTTCCAATGCGACCCGCTCCCAGATAAACCTCCCCGACATGCCCAGCGTCACGCCCATGGCCTAGGGCGTGACCGCCACGTATACAGCTGAAGTCAACTAGCCGTCAAATCTCAGCACCGCCATATGTACAGTAGTGACAAGCCCCCCAACACGCCCGTGTCAGAGGGCGTGTACTTTGAAAATTTATCCTATAAGTACCCAGCTGCTGGCTGAACCCCTATTCCCCTTTTCTTGAACCATTTTGTATAAGGGCTTTGCTATTAGGTGATTTCAAATGCTATGTAAGGGATATTTCTTCCCCCTCTCTTTAGCTTTTATTTTAGTGTTTTTGTAACTCATTTATTACTTAATAAAATGTGTTTTTCGTCTCTTTATATAGTGTTGGAATGAATCTAAGCAACTCTCCTTATGCAATCTTTTTTTCTTTACTTTAACTTTGTTTTCGTTCTTTTTAAAATGGGTATATGTGTGTATGAGATTTGTTTTCATTCTTTTATACTTAGGCTGTGTTTGGTTGAGCTGTTGCTGATGGAAAGCTGCTGATGAGCTGTTGCTGATTGAAAAAGTGCTGATTCTGGAAAACAGAGTTTTATTAAAAAACTGTTTGGGTGAAACAGAGTTTACAAAACGGAGTTTCCGAAAAGTTGTTTGGATTCAAAACGGAGTTTTTACCAAAAAAAAAACAATTTCAAATATGAAGGTGACATAACACAATACTAAACAAAGATTCATTCATAACACAAAATTAAGGTTCATTGATACAATTTTTTACACTTTACACTCTTGATTCATACAGTCGATTCGCAATACTATTACGTAGCGCAATCATCTCCTTTACACCAGCTGCAGTGTCAGCACATGTCTCTTGTGGACCTTGTGAGGACATCACATGGTCTTGAACCCTTTATTCAGACTCACTAAAATCAATGTCCACACGCGATGGATGCCGACGAATGAAATTATTTTTACTTAGTTTCGTTTAGACTTAGGTTTTTCTAGCTTTTATTTCATTCCTATAAATCCGTAAAAGAGTTTTCAAAGTGATTTTCATTTTTCACTAACTTAGTTTTTTTTTGTTTAGGTCATAAAACTTTTCGTTCTTTTTACTGTATTTACACTTTTTTAGCACTTTTACGGAGTTATAGGAATGAATATATAGTCATTTTAATTTTTCGAGCACTTTGATTTTCATTTTAAACTTTTGCTCGTTTAATTTTTTTCGTCTTCATTTTATTCATTTCTACCGCATTATAGCAGTAGAAATGTATTGTTTTAATTTTTTGACCACTTTCATTTTGGGTTTATTTGCAAAACTTTTTGCTCCTTTAATTTTTATTTCTCTTTTTTATGCATTTCTACCGCATTCTAGCGGTAGAAATGCAGTTATTTTAATTTTTCAAGCATTTTATTTTCGTATTTTCGTACGTATGCGTAAGTGTATGAGATAGATTTCATAGCTTTCACTGCTTTATGTAGAGTTTGTGTGTTTTACTTTCTATCGTCTGTGTGTGTTTTCAATTATGTAGAGTGCGTGTGTTTTTACTTTCTGTCGTGTGTGTGCATTTTCAATTCAGTAGAGTGAGTGTGTGTGTGGGTGCATTTATTTTCTCCTACTCGTTTGAGTAGGACTCACTTAGTTTTCCTTCCTGTAGAGAGTGTGAATGCATGAGTTAGATTTCATTTCTGTTGTGTGAGTGTGTATTTCATTTCAAGGAGAGCGAGTGTGTGAGTTTTAATTTTCTGTCGCGTGTGTGTGTGTGTGCGTATTTCATTTATATAGAGTGTGTGCGTATGGGCATTTATTTTCCCCTACTCGTTTGAGTAGGACTCGCTTTAATTTCAGTCCTACTCGTTTGAGTAGGACTTATTTTTTACTGCTTTTATTTCAGTCTTACTCGTTTGAGTAGGACTCGCACTTTTCTACTTTATTTACTGCTTTCTTTTATCGCTTTCATTTTCTGCTTTAATTTTATTGATTTTTCCTGCAAGCCGTCCCCATCCCGATGAGTGGCTAGCCGCTCTTAGCCCTCAGTATCGAAGAGCATTGGAACAGATAAAATAGCTTTAAATAATTAAAGGTCCTGTTTTTCTAATTAATTAAATTAACTTAAGGTTTGCCTCAGGTTTACGAAGAGTAGAATCACATAATCGATGTTTGGGCTCTATTTCCATTGTGCATATGCTAGCTAGCCGAGAGGTCGTGCGTATGGACCGATCGCCCCTTAGTAAATGGAGTTCTACACTAACCCTCGAGAGAGGAGGCACAAAAACTCTACTGGATTGGGTTCCCCACCCAATAGAGAGTTTCTTAGCGTAATGCGGGCATTAAGAAGAATCCTTCATCGGACGAGAGCTCAGTCGAATAGTCTTAATGTTCAGGTGAGTGATAGTTCTAGAGACAGGTGAGCTCATTTTAGTGGAACCTCCACGGCCAAGTCTCCGTCTTAATTAATTTAAAACTTAGGATCTTTTTTATTAAAAGTATATTTTAGTTCAAATTTTATTCAACGGGGTTGCGTTAAGCTCTTCATCGGCTTCACCTTTTTAAAACGCGTTTATTTTTAATGCTTTTTGTTTATATATTAAAAAATAATCTGACAAGATAAAATTATCGGTAAAATAATAGTCCCCTCCAGGGAAGAGTAGAAATAATCAACCCGACCCCGAGAATAATACGACCTCGATATTCCACACTGGAATATTCTATACTACACGTGATAGGTGCACTTGCCTCCTCTCGTTAAAACTCGATTTCACTGTTTTATATCCAAATAATAAATCTGCGCGCTCCGTTTTCTAAATAAAACCAAATTCTCTTTTCTAAAAAAAACCACCTGGGGGCGTCGCGTGCTCGTAATAATTTTTGGAATTTTAACCATCAAATTTTTGGCGCCGTTGCCGAGGAAACTTTTGAGTTATTATTTTGAACTCTGAAGCTCTATTACTTTTACCTATATATATAAATAAAATTGGACAATACAATATGAATAATACTAATAATACTAATAAAACTACCTAAAAAAACTTAAAAATTATTATCATATTATTATCAAAAACTAAAAACTAAAAATCCTAAAAACAAAAAATCTTAAAAACAAAAAAACATTAAAACTCTAAAAATTAAAAAATCTATAAAACTTAGAAAAACAAAAGGAAAACCTAAAAAAACCAAACAAAACTCTAAAAAAACTCAAAAACCTAAAAAACTAAAAAACCACAAAACCGATAAAAACAAAAAAAACCCTACGTAAAAACACAAAAAAAAGTATATATATACTAATTTGTTATTTTAACATATATATATCTATAGAAAAAAAATCCTCTCCTAAAAACAAAAAAAAATCGTAAATATTTTTTATTTTAACTTATTTTCTTTGTTTTTTAAAAAAATGCAAAAAATTTACCAAAAAATAATAAACACTATAAAATAAATAAAACTTTTCTATTATTAAAATTATCTAGCTATTTTTTTGCTTCGACGCACTTCACTATTGTGCGCGCTAGGGGACGCATTTCTGTACACGCTCAAAAGCTAAGACGTTAGTTTCGCGTCTCACACACACTTGCCCCCTACCACCCACAACCTTTTGGCCGACTTTATCTGTTTCATTTTTCTGTTCTCTTTTTGCTTCTTTCTTTTCTTCTAAATAATACAGGGGTTTCAACCCAGGCCTCCCAGAACTCGTCTATGGGAAGCTTCTACCCTTTTTATTTTTTTGCATATTTTATTTTGTACATTATCGTTCTGTATACTTGATTGCAACATTGGGGACATTGTTGGGTTTAAGTAAGGGGGTGTTTTCCTATGTTTCTATTTTTGCACTTTTATTCTGCAATAATAAAAAAACTCATCAAAAATACAAAAAATTACAAAGACTAAAACCTTCAAAAAAAAAATTCCTTGTTTTTTTTATATATAAACAAAAAAATTCATCAATTTTTCATAAAACACAAAAAATCACAAAAACAAAAACTAAAAACTTATACATAAAAAAAATTCAAAAAAAAAGTTGTTTTGTACATATTTTTGTTAACAAAATCTTTCTCTTTCTCCCCTCTCTTCTTCTTTGTAAAAAATTTTTCTCTTTCCCCCATCTTATTCGTAAATAACACTTATTTCTCATCTCTTTCTTATAAATAACTTGATAAAAAAACTAAAAACTCAAAAAAATTTAGAAAATCCCAAAAAAGAGAATAACTTTAAAAATCAAAAAGGCTAATAAATCAAAAATAAACAAAAAAAGATAAAACCCTAAAAATTCAAAAAAAAGATAACAATCAAAAAATACAAAAAATGTTGAAAACCCTAAAATCCCCAAAAAAATGTTAACGAATAAATCGAATATCTCATCCTTAACCCTTTTCGCTCTCCAAAAATTTAGTTGCGAGTTTATTTATAAGCGTATTTTATTAATTTTTTGTTTTCTATTCGTTTATTAATTGGAGATTGATAGATTTAGATATCTGGGGTTAAGCTTTAAAGAATTTCTTATGCTTTATTTTTTTTAGATAAGGTACCTATTTTCGGCATTACTTCTAACTTATCTAAATAGATGCACATTTATTTTGTTAGAAATAACAACCTTAGATTTCATATTATGTTACTCCAAGCTTTTTTTTGAAATATAAGAACGTTTAATTTATAAAGGTTGCTCTCAAAAGTTTTTTACTAAATGTAGTTTTCTTCTACAAAAAAACCTATCACCTTTTTTCATGTCTGACTTGACATGATTTTGATCCTTAAAAGACTTTATGTCAATGGGAATAAGATTTCGTTCCGTAAACATAGGTATCCAATATTTAGAAAGATTGTATGTTACGGAGTAAGAGGATAAAATTCATTACTCCTATACATATACATTGGATTATTATAAATTTGTTAAAAAATATTATATGTTATGGAAAATAAGATTTTGTTTTCCTAACATCCATATTCAAACCAAAAAAATTCATTAGAGGTTCGAGCGAAAAAACATACCCTCGCATCTAAACCAAAGCCTTCTTCATATACCACGATATCCCCCTCCGGCAATTCCAAATGATTCTAGATTTAATTTTAAAATCTTTTTGAGAGCATAATTTGTAAATTTTATTATTTCCTATAATTCTTTTAAGCTACAGTTTCATAATCCAATCTATTTTTGTTAGCCTAACAAATAAATTTTTTTGCTATCTATTTGATTTTATCGAGAAGTTTTTAGCTGAACCTCTTCCTTTATGTAAATTTTTGTCATAATTTAGGATTTAACTCTTATACCTCGGATATTTAGTTAGATATTTCTTTCAATTAATTCAAGCGGTAGCTAAACTTAGGATTTCTTTAATTCATTATAAGTTCATCCCTAACTTTTACTCTGGAATAGCAAAAACTTAAGTATGGGGGTATTTGATGAGTTGTAAATATACGTATTTTTACCTACGTTAATTAAGTCATTTTAATTTCTTTTTGCTATTTTTTTTATTTTTCTTTAATAAAATTTTTCTTTTTTGTAAATATTTTCTAACTTAAGTTTATTTTTGTCTCCTGAAATTTTCAGGAAAATCGTCAAAATTAGCAAGTACACGCCCGTGTACTTTGGGTCACACCCGTATACTTTGGGTCACGCCCGTGACTAGGGTGTGATACTTTAATTTCCCGAGAAATCAACATAATGCAAAGATTTGCTGAACACGCCCGGAGACACGCCTGTGTCATTTGATACGCCCCGTGACCGAGACCCATATCATTCTAGCTCGACGAATTGCGCTCGAAGATCGTCGACCGTCCCGACATACCCGTGTCAAGATGCGACACGGGCGTGACTTCTCCACCTGGCCCGATAAGACAGCGTCGGCGACTTTCCGATGCGACCCGTGCCCAGATCGACCTCCCCGACATGTCCAGCGTCACGCCCGTGACCTAGGGCATGACCGCCACGTATACAGCCGAAGTTAACAAGCCGTCAAATCTCAGCACCGCCATATGTACAGTAGTGACACGCCCCCTGACACGCCCGTGTCATAGGGCGTGTACTTTGAAAATTTTTCCTATAAGTACCCAACTGCTGGCTGAACCCCTGTTTCCCTTTTCTTGAACCATTTTGTATAAGGGCTTTGTTGTTAGGTGATTTTCAATGCTATGTAAGGGATATTTCTCCCCCCTCTCTTTAGCTTTTGTTTTAGTGTTTTTGTAACTCATTTTTTACTTAATAAAATGTATTTTTCGTGTCTTTATATAGTGTTGGAATGAATCTAAGCAACTATCCTTATGCAATCTTCTTTTCTTTGCTTTAACTTTGTTTTCGTTCTTTTTAAAATGGGTGTGTGTGTGTATGAGATTAGTTTTCATTCTTTTGTACTTAGTTATTTTTACTTAGTTTTGTTTAGACTTAGGTTTTTCTAGCTTTTATTTCATTCCTATAAATCCATAAAAGCGTTTTCAAAGTGATTTCATTTTTCACTAACTTAGTTTTTTTGTTTACGTCGTAAAACTTTTCGTTATTTTTACTTTATTTACACTTTTTTAGCACTTTTACGGAGTTATAGGAATGAATATATAGTCGTTTTAATTTTTCGAGCACTTTGATTTCATTTTAAACTTTCGCTCGTTTGAATTTTTTCGTCTTCATTTTATTCATTTCTAGCGCATTCTAGCGGTAGAAATGTATTGGTTTTAATTTTTTGAGCACTTTCATTTTGAATTTATTTGCAAAACTTTTTGCTCCTTTATTTTTTATTTCTGCTTTTTATGCATTTCTACCGCATTCTATCGCTAGAAATGTAGTTATTTTAATTTTTCGAGCATTTTGTTTTCGTATTTTTGAACGTGTGCGTGCATGTATGAGATAGATTTCATATCTTTCACTATTTTATGTAGAGTGCGTGTGTTTTACTTTTTGTCATGTGTGTGCGTTTTCACTTATGTAGAGTGCGTGTGTTTTTACTTTCTGTCGTGTGTGTGTGTGTGTTTTCAATTCAGTATAGTGAGTGTGTGTTTTCATTTACAGTCGAGTGTGTGTGTGGGTGCATTTATTTTCTCCTACTCATTTGAGTAGGACTCGCTTAGTTTTCCTTCATGTAGAGTGTGTGAGTGTATGAGTTAGATTTCATTTCTATTGTGTGAGTGTGTATTTCATTTCAAGTAGAGTGAGTGTGAGTTTTCATTTTTTTTGTCGAGGGTGTGTGTGCGTATTTCATTTTTGTAGAGTGCGTGCATGTGTGCATTTATTTTCTCCTACTCGTTTGAGTAGGACTCACTTTAATTTCAGTCCTACTCATTTGAGTAGGACTTGTCTTTTACTGCTTTCATTTCAGTCCTACTCGTTTGAGTAGGACTCGCACTTTCCTGCTTTATTTACTGCTTTCTTTTATCGCTTTCATTTTCTGCTTTAATTTTATTACTTTTTCTCACAAGTCGTCCCCATTCGGATGAGTGGCTAACCGCTCTTAGCCCTCAGTATCGAAGAGCATTGGGACAGATAAAATATCTTTAAATAATTAAAGGTCTTGTTTTTCTAATTAATTAAATTAACTTAAGGTTTGCATCGAGTTTACGAAGCGTAGAACCACATAATCGATGTGTGGGCTCTATTTCCGTAGTACATACGCTAGCTAGCCGAGAGGTCGTGCATATGGAATGATTGTCCCTTGGTAAATGAAGTTCTGCACAAACCCTCAAGAGAGGAGGCGCGCAAACTCTACCGGATTGGGTTCCCCACCCAATAACGGGGTTCTTAGCATAATGCAGGTATTAAGAGAAATCCTTCATCGGACGAGAGCCCGGTCGAATCGTCTTAATGTTCATGTGAGCGATAGTCCTAGAGATAGGTGAGCTCATTTTAGTGGAACCTCCACGGCCAAGTCTCCGCCTTAATTAATTTGAAACTTAGGATCTCTTTTTAATAAAAGTATATTTTAGTTCAAATTTTATTCGATGCGGCTGCGTTAAGTGTTTCATCGGCTCCACCTTTTTAAAATGCATTTATTTTTAATGCTTTTTGTTTATATATTAAAAAATAACCTGACAAGACAAAATTATCGGAAAAATAATAGTCCCCTCCAGGGAAGAGTAGAAATAATCAACCCGACCCCGAGAACAATACGACCTCGATATTCCACACTGAAATATCTTGTACTACACGCGATAGGTGCACTTGCTTCCTCTCTTTAAAACTCGATTTCACTTTTTTATATCCAAATAATAAATTTGTGCGTCCCATTTTCTAAATAAAACCAAATCCGCTTTTCTAAATAAACCGTCTGGGGGCGTCGCGTGCTCGTAATAATTTTTGGAGTTTTAACCATCAGCAACCTTTTTACACACTTTTGTTCTTCGGGTTCAGTTGGGCTGTAGTTGGTTGTTCCCTTTCATCAGATTCAGTTTTATCTCATTGGAGGTGCTTCCATCATTGATTAGTTCATTAGGTGAGGTTAGTTCACCCTCCTTAGTCCATTGATGGTTGATCTTTCCAAGTTATGCTCAATACCTGCAACACTAGTAGAACTAGATCATACTTTATAAATCAGATTAGTCTCATCAAATACAACATGAATTGACTCTTTTACTATCCTAATCTTTTTGTTGAATATTTTGTAGGCTCTACTATGAGAACTATATCCAACAAAAATTTCTTCATAGGCTTTCTCACAAACTTAGTCAGAAAAACTTCTCATTGTTTAAACATATCACTTACTTCCAAAGATTTTGAAGTAGGTTAGGGTAGGTTTTCTGCCACTCACAAGCTCATAGGAAATCTTATTGTGAGTCTTGTTGATTAAAGCATCATTCTGAACATAGCAAGTTGTGTTGACAGCCTTAGCCTAGAAGTATTCTGAGAGTGTGGAGTCACTTAGTATAGTTTTATATGCTTTGATTGGGGTTCTATTACTTCTCTATGCAACTCCATTTTGTTGTAGAGTTTTAGTAGAGGAAAACTCCTGAAAGATACCTAGACTTTCACATAATTTGGTCATTGCACCAGTTTGAAATTTAGTCTCATGCTCACTACTTATCTTGGACATAGAACTGCTTATTTCATTTTGATTTTGATTGACAAACCTAGTGAATATTTGCATGGTATTTGATCTTTGTTTAAGGAAGAACACCCAAGTGAACCTAGTGTATTCATCAACAATCACAAAGGTGTAGACCTTTCCTCCAATGTTCTGAATTGGTATAGGACCAAACAAGTCTATGTGCAGTAGGTATAAACACCTGGTGGAGTCCTTAACCCCAATGGGTTTGAATGGTCCCTTGTTTGCTTGCCCATTTAGCATTCATGATAAGGGATTTCCTGGACACATTTCAACTTAGGGCTAGCTCTAACAAAATTTTCTAAAAACAACTTATTTATGATCTTATAGTTGAGGTGAGTCAGCCTCTTATGCTATTGCACATAGAGTGATGCTCTATTCTCAGCTATAAGACAAATAAGAGAGTCAAAATTATTACAAAGAAAATTTAAACAATAAATATTTTCAATGCTATTGTTAGTTAGTATTGTCTCTTCAGACTTTTAATTAGGCACTCATTCTTGTGGAAGACAATAACATGGTCAAGATCACATAGTTGACTTATGGTTATCAAATTGTGTTGCAATCTTTCAACATAAGTTACCCTTGAGATGGTATCTATGTCACTAGAGATTTTATGATAACCATTTTGTCTTTTCTTTGTCAGATCCACCAACGATGGTCTTGGGTTCATCTTCTACTGAGGAGTAGTCTGTCAGAAGGCTTCTTGTTACAGTCATATGCCTAGAATATCCATTGTCCAAATACCAAATAGGAGTTTGGTTGGCCTTTGGACATACCTGTAAAAGAGATTACTTTTTCTTAGGCATCCAAATCTTTTCAGGTCCTAGAATCTTGTTAGATTTAACACCTTGATTTAGCTTTAGACCTGATATAGGTGCATTAAAGAATTGTCCAAGCTTGGGTATTGGTCTGCCAGTGGGTGCTCTAGAGACATTTGGATTAAACTAACATTCAATATCAAAATGCTCAATTTTCCCACAACTCCATCACTCAAATTTGTTATACCTTCTCTTGAAGCTCATAACAGGAGTTGGATGGCTCTTCTTGTGATCAAAAGGGTGTCTGAAAAATGTTGCAAGTGCCTCTTTGTATTTCTAGTGGTGTTATGTTGGTAGTGACTTGGGGTCCACAGCCGCAGCCTTGCCTTTTCTTGCATCTCTTCTTTTAAATACTCTTTCTTTACCTTTGATCCTGGTGTTAACGCCAAACAAAAAAGACCTATGATCTTTCATCACAATTTACTCATGAACTACCTTGAGGGCACTCTTTCCACAATGCTCATCTTTGGTTCTACTAGTGGAACATCTATTTTTCTAGTATATATAGACACTGTGTAGGTCATGGCTATTAGATGTTAAGAGTACCTTTTTGAAAGTAGGGGATTGTACGGGTGTTTTTCCTTTGGCCTTGATTCTCCTTCTATTCCTCTTCTTATATCCTACACCATTTTTGTATGGTACAAAGAAGGTATCTATGATTGTGAGAACAGTCTGGAGATTAGAGGATTTAGCCACCAGTTTCCTTTTCTTGAGGAGATCACTCACAAGCTTCTTTATGATTCTTTCGTTTTGAATCTGAAGCACAGCATGCTCATCAATGATTTGCTTGAGCTCAATTAGTTTTGAGTTCATCTAATAAATTTTATCTATCTTTTCCGCAAGTTGAGCTTTTAGAGGTCTGAGAAACTCAAGCTCTTCAACTTGTTTCTTAGCAAGCTTCCTACTTTTTTCAATGCCTCCAGGAGGGCACCATACTTCTCCACTGTTTCATCAAAGGTGTTCTTCAGAGTCCTCCTCATTTCCACATGATGAGGTAGTCTTTGACTCAGCACTAGTTCCATAATTTGAATTTGACAATGCATATTTAGGTTTTACCTCATCAGGATGAGTCATCTTGATACACCCTATCATTCAGAGCTATTAGCTCATAACTCTCTTCCTCTTCTTCAACATCACTATCAGAAGATGATTGTGGGGCCTTGATGCCATTCTAGGTGATAGCGAGAGCTGAATCTTCAAATAGTACAATCAGCCCTATATAGCCTTCTTCATCTTTTGATTCAGAGTTGCTTATGTCACTATCACTCCAACTCTTTTTTTTCCTTTTTAGCTATAAGGCTCTTCTCAAACTTCTTGCTTTTCTGGTGCTTGTCCTCTTTCAGTCCTTTCCTTTCTTTTCTTTTGATTTTATAGTCATCAATGACATGCACATGCTTATTGCAATAATAGTAAACAATAGCAGTACTAAACTATTTATTTTGCTTTTCTGGAGTTGGATGAGGAGGAGAATTTTGGATTGTTCAAATGCTTCCTCCTTCTCAGCATCTTCTTGAACTGTCTTGTGAACAAGGCCAAGTCTCCATCAAACATTTCTTTCATAGAATTGCTTGGTTCAGATTCTTCTGACACCACTGCTTTGTTTGGAGAAGTTGAGGCCTTCTCCTTTACTCTACTGGAGCTATCAGCTTTCAGAACCATGGATCATTCCTTATCGTGCCCTTCTTCATTTTTTCCTTGTATTTAAGTGAAGTTCATGAGACAACAATTTTTCAAACAGATTTTGGGGCACAATGTTCCCCAGGTTTCCCATCTCCCTGATGGCAACCATCTTAATATCTCATTCCTTATACAGGATCTGAGAAATTTATCATTTATTTCATAGTTTGTGAAAGTCCTTTCATAATTTCCAGACCATTCACAATTATGAAGAAATTCTTATAACAGTCAGCAATACTGTCTTTCTTCCTCTATCTTGAGGCTTCATACTCCTGATTCAGAATGAAATTTTTATCACCCCTAACCTCTTCAGTTCCTTTCATATATACAATCAATGTTTCTCACATTTCTTTGGCAGTTTTATAGTGAATGAGGTTCTAAAATATAAAATCATCAATAGCACTGACAATGATGTTCTTTACTCTCTTGTCCACAATAGCCAAGATGACTTCATCTTTGGTCATCTCTAAAAGTCTCTTGAGAACTTTCAGGTTTGAATCTATGGCCGAGACATTCATTGGGACATAGGGTCCATCTTTAATAATAATAAATTAGATTCTAGAATCAGAAGCTTTCATGAATAGTTTAACTCTCTACTGTCAAATTTGAATGTTCCCTTTCATACAGATAGGAAGTTTTATGCATCTAAGTTTTTATAACTTTCTCCAGAGCCCGTTGTGCTTTAAATATTTCAACCCCTGAGGATCTTGTTCAGTTGTTAAGCCTTTTTGAATAATCTCCTTCTGATACTACTTGAAAGTTAAGAGTTATTACTCACCTAGAGAGGGTGAATAAGTGATTTACTTAATTTTAAGTTTCTTTAGATATTCTTTGAAGAGCACAATGAGAAAATAAACCATAGAAATGAATCATAGAACAGCACACAAGACACAAGGTTTTATAGTGGTTTCCTAAGAATTGGTACATCCACTTTCCCTATTCACATATCTAGCAGAGAGTTAGCTTAAGCCAAATTTCTCCACATTTTTTTCTCAGATCCTAAGATCTTACAATCTCAGGAACACAAGTTCCTTACCTCAGACCTTCACACAGGTCCTACAACTCAGATCTACCACAGATCCTACACCTCATGCTTCAATAGAAGACATACAACTCAGAATTTCCACAAGCCCTATAGCTCAATCATACAAGCCCTACAACTCAGGCACACAAACCCTAAAACTCAGCAGATATCTACACTGAGATCTGTTATGGATCCCACAATTTTGATTCATAAAGGAATCCTACAAAGAAATAGAATACAAGTATGACTCAACACCCTAGATTTTGAGTTTTCAGGTAGAAGCTCGCATCAGGCTTCTTCTTCTTTGTCTTGATCAACACTTGAAAATAATCTTCTTGGAATGATTGAGTTTGATCAAGAAAACTTGCATTGGTTGAAGATGAAATCTTTTGAAGTTGAACACTACTCGATACTTTCACAGGACTTGAAATGAAAAGAAAGAGTGACGGATCAACACTGGAAAATTCTTGTATGTGTCTGTGTTAGTTGTTTTCAAAATTTTCAAGTCCTCTTTATATACTTGTCATAATCGGTAGAGTGAATAAAGATTGGAATAATATTTCCAAGTGCTAGTCAATCCTTCTTACGTAAATTCTGGATTAGGAATTCTCACACGACTATTTTAATTTAGCAAAAGGAAGGTTTCCAGAAAAAGTAATATTCTGGCCTGAATTCTTCAACGTCTAGCGAACACTTTAGGCATCAATCCAGAAATGGAATCTTCAAGGGCTGACAAAAATTTGTCTAAGGAATGATTTTGAAATCAGGAAATATTCTCTAATGAATGAGAATAATTTTCCCCACTGATAGTCTATGATAAGTGCAGTAAATCCCATCCAAAATTTTGATTTAAATCCTCTGCATAATCTGCTCATTAATTCAAGGGCATAGTCGTTGCGCCATGTGTCAGGCCGGAGGAAATGATCCTAAGTGACTATAACATGATGGCATAGACAAGGTTTAATGGCCCTCATGATATGTATATAGTCAACTCAAAACTCATTAAAATAATATAAGGAAACTCATGTCACTTAGCCATTTTCTGCATGCAGAAAATATTCTGGCGCAGTGCAATCACTGCAGTCGAATATTTACTTAGTCATGCATTCGATGCAGTCAAATATTTTCTTAGCCATGTTATCGATGCAGTCAAACTTTTACTTAACAATGAGGTCGATGCAGTTGGAATTTTTCTTAGTCATGCTATCGATGCAGCCAAAATTTCCCTTAGTTATGAACTCGATGCATTTGAATTTTTCCTTAGCAATGAACTCGATGTAGTCAAATTTTTCCTTAGTTATGAACCCAATGCAGTCAATCTTATACTTAACCAATTTTCTGTTTCTGCCTTTGATTTCTTTTGACCTTAGTGACTTTTCCTATTGATAGTGACATGTCTAATGTATGATTATGACAGAGGTCAACATGAGTTTTGCTCCTTGAGGGATTACAACTGCAAAATCCTATTTGGGTGACCAAGTGTTTAACAATATATTAGTCATACACTTTAGTTATTCCTATCACATCAAAACTTAATCAGCCATCAAATACAAGATGTTTATTGTCATCTTGAGGCCTTCTTCAAATCAGGATTTCTGGGAACAATATTCCCAACACCAACGCGATCAAACTCTTCAGTTTCCGCACATTCTTAAGTGTGTCTATATATGTTCATATTACACTGGCAGTAAAACTAACCACTTAACTACTTCTGAATCATAAGATTCCAACATAATCAACATATAACATGTGTCACCAGGGGCCTATATGGTTTCCAATGTATCCATTAATTAATATGTTTGAAAGTATTTGTTAATCATCATGCTAAAGAAGATTTACTGGTTAATATTGTTTCATACAAAGGTACAAAATGGGATGCATCAAATTTCCATGACCGGTGACTCATGTGTTGGATTTGAAATGTCATCCTAGTTATATTGTGAATCTTTTAAATAACCTAGAGAATTAGAGGACCTAATATATTGTGATGTGTGATTTGATCAAATATATTTGATAGATTTGGATAGAGATGCTGATATCACATTCAATCAGATTGGGATGCCCCGAGTTCTGACGTGTATCTTGGGAGGAGGGAAGTGAAGCCCACAATTATGGGCGCATTCTGTACTTAGAAATGGAAGAAAAGGATAATTGATCCATGCTTGATTCTACTTTAGGGTTTAGAGTTAAAGGTTTCGGAGGAGACATGGTCCTCTTGTTTGATGCTGAACATGTTGAAACATTGGAGCATATATTTAAGTGAGTAGTAAAATTTTGATAGAAAATTGAAGCCTCTGTAAAATTGTCTTCAGCATATAAACTATACTGTCATTAACTATGTTTCATTGATTTCAATTCTACATGTTGAATTTTCTCAAAGTGGTCAGCAAGGTAGCCCAAACCAAATTAATATCCTCGGCACTACCCAGTTCACACCTTGATCAAGCGGAAACCCAAAGAACAAGGTTAACACCAACAAACAATGGAAGCACAAGTAGATCTTTTATACATTCCACTACTTTACAAGGCGAGCTATACATAGCGAGACATGATTTCGCTAGTACACAAGCTATAACAGAAAGTTCAAAAACAAGCCGGATGGACAGCACCGGAAACCGTCGAGACCGCCGAGGTCGCCAAGTCCGCCGAAGCTGCCCGAGCTGAAGCTGCAATCCGCCGAATAGACACGGAGTCCTCCGAAGCTGCGAGGCCACGCGGACACACCTTTATTCGCCTCCTGCTGATGAACTGAGGAACAGACTGCCGCCTACCCGCCTGAGAACGGCGGACAGGTTATTGGAACTGGCAAAGTTGAAGCAGAGAACTGACAAGCCGCAGAGCGACCCGCTTAGACCGCAGAGACCGCACACTTCCAAGTACTTGACCGAAGTCAAAGCCAAACTCCTGGCTCCTTGAAGCTACCCCCGCGACCTGCACACAGCAACAGTTAACTCTGAATCAATCCGCGCAGACAGAAAACTGAGACCGCAGCACCTCGCCGAACCCAACTTACTGTTCACTCAGTTACTGTAGACCTGCCGGGGGGGTCCTATTTATAGGCGGGGTGAGGAGTGTGGTCACCGCCCTAGTGGATAGAAACACCACCCCAGCTCGCGCGCTTGCACACCTCCGTCCGCCGAGTGCGTAAGGACTTAGCTTGATACCAAGGAATAAACTGCCAGGAGCAAGGCACCTATTGGCGAACCCTCATCAGTCCGCCCAAACTATGCGGACAAGGCATCAGCCCGCAAAGCCTTCAACCACTACAGGACAGCAACTCCCTTCAGTGACTGTCCGCACAAACCAGAGGTAGTCCGCATAGAACAAGACCCAAGCCTCCATCCGCCACAAGTCCACGACCAAAGGCAGAGTTAGCAATAGTCCGCCCAGTCAACAGCGGACTTGACGGATACTGTGGACATCCTGGTCTTTGCACAGAGTGTGACCAAGATCAGAACCACCAAAGGCCTAACGCGAGCATGGCGGACATAGCTCCGTCCGCCAAACATCCTAGCACCACAGACCTCCAACCTTCCGCCAAGGAGAAGCAGTCTGCATGCTACTCGCACACCTGCCCAAAGCAACGGCCACCTGCCGGGCTCCACACACTAGTCCTCCAAAGACCTACACATCAGTGCATCTGCTGTACCACCAGAGCTCGCCAAGGCCACAGCCAAGCTCTACGGCCAGTCCGCAACAGCGAACACCGCGGACACACCAGTCCGCCAGCCTCCCGCGGATAACACCCAATCTGTCGGTAAGCACAAGCTTGTAACGCGGCCACTGAGCAAAGTACACCAGTCCGCGAGCCTTTATCCGCTCAGGCCGCTCCTTGGCTAAACCAACAGCCAGCGCCCTATCCGCAGATAACAAGCTGCCCAGTCCGCGGACTTGAACCACACAACCTGCTCAGAAGAACAGCTAGCTTCCACTAGACCTATCACCAGGCCGCATAACAACAGTCCGCCCAGTCCTCCTAGTCCGCTGATGCTGTCCGCCCAGGCCGCCCGGCCTACCCCATCAACTACTTCCACTTCACATTTTTCAACACTCCCCCTTGAAGTGAGAAGTGGTGATCAAGCCCAGCAAGCTGCGCAACCGCTCAAAGGGCCTCTTCGACAGTGGCTTCGTGAAGATGTCAGCAAGATTATCTTCACTCTGAACATGCCCGACCAATAGAGATCCCTCTAACACCTTCTCCCTTATGAAGTGGTGATCGATCTCAATGTGTTTGGTTCTGGCGTGACACACTGGATTGTTTACCAGTTTGAGAGCACTCTCATTGTCACCCAGGAGTAAATTTGGCCCTTGCACTTCTTCATGAACATCCTCTATAAGCCTCCTCAACTAGATGGCTTCCCGAGCAGCTAAGGCCGAAGCCTTATACTCTACCTCCGTAGTTGAGACGGATACGGAGTCCTGCTTCTTGCTACACCACGAGATGCTAGCTGAACTGCAAGTGAACACATAACCTGAAGTTGACCTCCGATCATCCGAGTCACCGCCATAGTCAGCATCTGTGTAACCAAGCAAGGCAAAATCCGAGTCCCTTCTATAGAGAAGTCCAATGTCAGAAGTAGACTTGACATACTTCAAGATGTGCTTCGCCGCCACTAGATGAGACTTCCTTGGTTCCGCCATGAACCGACTTACACGGCCAACAGCATAAGCAATGTCTGGCCTTGTAATCGTCAAGTAGATCAAGCTCCCAACAAGAGCCCTGAACACCAAGGGATCAGGAAGAATCCTCCCCTCATCTCGTCGAAGCTTCAGCCCATATTCCAGTGGAGTAGAGCAACTCTTCCCTTCGCCCATACCAAATCGCTTCACAATGCGATCTGCATATCCTCTTTGGCAAATGAGTATACCGCTCTTCTTCCTCTCCACCTCAAGACCGAGAAAGTGATGAAGCTCTCCCAAGTCTTTCATCTCGAAGCGTATAGCAAGCTCAGCCATGAGCCTTGCTACTTCCCCCCTCCGAATTCCCTGTGATGATCATGTCATCCACATACAGCATGACCAAGACTTGAAGCTCCGACTCTTCTTTACGAACAAGCTAGAGTCTGAGTTAGAGTCAAGATACAAGCAGAATTGCAAATACTCTGATATCTTCCCATACCAAGCTCAAGGAGCTTGCTTCAACCCGTAGAGAGCCTTCCTGAGCTTGCAGACATAGTCCGGATGATCTTCAGAAACAAAACCAAGTGGCTAATCCATGAAGATGTCCTTGTCAATCTCTCCGTAAAGAAAGTCATTCTTCACATCGAGTTGCCACAACCTCCATCCTTTGCTAGCAGCCAAGGCGATCACTACTCTAACTGAAGTCATCTTCATAACCGGACTGAACGTCTCCTCATAGTCTTCTCCATACTGTTGTGAGAATCCTCGAGCAACCAGGCGAGCTTTGAACCTATCAATGCTCCCATCAGCCTTCTTCTTCAACTTATACACCGACTTGCAATTAACCGGAGTAATGCCATCAACATTGGGCACAAGGTCCCAGGTTTCATTTTTCTTCAGAGCATCAATCTCTTCCTTCATGGCATCTTCCCACTCCTTAACTCCAGTGGCCTCGTTGAAGTTTACAGGCTCTCGCTCATCCAGAGGACCTGCAAAGAAGTGATACGCCCAAAATAGATGTATATAATAACGCAAGTGCACGTGCCGTAACAAGTAATATAAAGTGAGAAGTGATCGTTCCCTCGAGGTGGTGATTGACCTAGTGATCACAATTACTAGCTCTTCCCGTTCTCTAAATTCAAGACAATAATTAAGGTGAATTTCTAGATTTATTTAAATAAGTACTCTTTAGACAAGAAATAAAATGCGCGGACAAGAAAATATTGTTATCCAAGTTTTAGGGAAGCAATCTTGCATGTTGGTTTCCCTTACCTATTGTGATGATTTTTTATAGAAAAAGCTTTCATGAGTTGTTTGACTTCTATCTTGCAGGGATGCAAAAGCGGATCTCTTTATCCCTCGATTTCCGAGATCCGGTCACCCAAATTCCCCCAGTTATCTCTAACTTGGGTGGAAAGAAAGTAACGAAAAGTGCACAAATCCACAATGCTAACTCAAGAGGAAATCTCTTTCTCTCCCGAAGTTATATTAGAAATTAGGTTACACTTACACCGCTCCTCTCTCGAATCTCGCAGTGCAGTAAAAAGATTGAATTTTGACTAAAGAAATACGTGACTCCTCTCTCGAATCTCGCCACGTAATATAAAGGATTCAACCCTAGACTAGCATAACTCCTCTCTCAAATCTCGCCATGCTAACTAGAAGATGAATACTTGCTCAAAACATCCACAAATAGAGAACACAATTCCAATAAAGATAGAAAATCAAACAATCATTAAGTCAAAACCTTGAATCAAGTCATCACAATAAGTAAGGTACTCACAACACACAAGATCTAAGAAATTAGTTCATGCCGGAGAGATGAAACCAAATTAGATGGATCTTACTAGACATGCTTCGGAAAATTCAAAAGTTTCAGGAAATAATTCACTTGGAAGAGCAAAATCCGTTGCTCTTGACGATCCGGAGTAGCCTTCTTCTTCTTCTTGCCTAGGGTTTGTCTCCCAAGATGGATCTTCTCCTCCAAAAGCTCCCTCTTCTTTTTTATTTTTTTCGTCTAGCACCCCCTTTTATTTCCTTGCTTGTGTCCTTTAAAAACGCCTCCAGATATGTCAAGGGATGCCTCCTTCCAAATTTTAAAAGGTGGCAAAATTCGAATTTCAAAATCTGAAAACCGCCCAGGTGACGTTGCAACCTTCATTTTTTGGGGTGTTGCAACACCTGCGTTGTGCCTACTTGCATTGCCAATCAGTAAGTGAGACGTTGCAACTATTTATTTTTTCGTGCATTGCAACCTTTTTCCAGATTTTTATATTTTGGCAGATTTTCGTCCATGAGCTTATTCCTCTTGCACCACTAGTAAACATACAATGAAAAGAGACCAAATTAGCCTTGAATTAGATAATCAAACAATTACTTTCATTTCTATAGCTTTCTGTGTTAATTCGTGTCGAATATGCCGAGTAATATGTCAGAAAACGTGGCTAGATAACTTCTTTTGGGAAGTTATCACACCACCACACTTGAACCTTTGCTAGTCCCGAGCAAAGAGAAATAATTAATTCAAATGGGTGTTCGATAATTATCACTCTCCAAATCAGAACAATCCTATCTTGACCAACATTAGTCCAAGATATTCGAGAAGTTCGCTTTACCCAACTGATAAGCTTGATTATTATTAAAAGTTCAAACATCACAAATCCATTAGTTTGATAAAAGATAAAGCATACTAAAGAATTTTTGTGTAGTGTGTGCGCCTTCTTCCAGATTATTTACTCCCCCGTACTTTTTTTTTTGAAATCCTCAATAATTCAAAAGGGTAAAAATAAGATAAGTCATTACGCTAGCCTTGACAAGAATTAGCAGCATACGAGAGCATAGGTTTAGCTTTGGCTTGGTTGGCAATTCATGAATAGGCTTAAATAGTGGCATGGTAATTCCCTAGTTAATAATCTCAATCTTTCACCATATTACGAGGTTCAATCCTTAAGCCTTGAATATATAAACATATTATGCCTATAGTTGGGATCATTCTAAGTATGTAATTGCCTACCCAGGCCACATAGCACTATGACAAAAGTTTTGATTATTTCCTTTCTCTTTTTATATATAGTCACAGTTGGGATCATTCTAGATAGGCGTGTACATACTTAGGCCGCATATCACTATGGCAATTCACAATTTTTCTCTTTTTTTATATAAATGCTGAATTGGAACACCCAATAAATGGCTAGTGGATTAAGATAAAACTAGGGAAATATAGGGAATTTGGTCATTCAGTAGTGGGTAGCAAAATGATACAGAACCAATCAAAGAATCTCATGAAAGTTCAAAATGGTATAGCTACTAAAACATTATCTTGACTCACATTATTACTTAGTTCTTGCTCACCTCATTTCCTAATTTTAGAAATCAACATCAAAAGTTTTCAGAGAAGTAAACAAAAACTCGAGAAGGATGTGCATGAATCAAATGCCTTAGAGTGCTTTATCAAAAAAAATCTTGCTAATTTCAAATTCAAAATCTGAACTCCTAGGATTCCCTAGCCGTACCAATTAATTATCATTGAACTTCAAGAAAAACTTATCACTAAGTACGGGTCAATATACGAAATCTTGCAATTACGAGTGATCAAATCAAATTATATACCACCACAATTGCAGGGGCGATATTAGCCAACACCCCCACACTTAAGGGCTTGCTAGGCCCTAGCAAGGCTAATGTGTTATATAAGAAATAATATTCTATCTATACTACTCACCCTTTGCATGAATTAAATAAAAATGAAATTGAAACAGTAAAACTCCCCTGATAAGGAAATGATTTCCTCAAGATCTCTTGAGTTTCTTTAATGTGCTCCCCATGTGCTCTGATGATCTACATTACTCTGTACCATATTTACCAGCCCAACTTTTATCTTGGCTATGACAGAAGAGAACAAAACATGGAGGCAATCTAATAAAGTTCGTAACTGCATGGATTAGCAACAACAATGAACCAGAATAACTTAATCGCCTTCATATTCATGTCATAACTGTTAATTATAGCAATAGCCTAAATCATGTTATATCAATTTGAACATAAGAGCAGAGTAATAAGGTAAATTAAATTTAGGATTTCCAAAAGATCTAGCACTTAATGAGTCCAAATAATTACGCAAGATCATATCATATCATGTGAGTAGTGCAGAGTAATCATTCACCATGCAGTTAAACAAAATAGTTCAAAATAAGGTCATCCAGAGCGTAAAAGAAACAAAAGAGTATCCATCAACCATTAACACAGTCATCCAAAAACAAATAAAGCCAAAAGGATCTAATCTGACCCCCCTTCATTGTCTTCTTCGGGTTCATTCATTTCTTGATCCTCCTCGCCTTCTGGCTCCACCTCTTCTTCCTGATTCCTTTCTTCTTCATCCAATTCAGTTGGGTCGAGAGTGCTTCCATTAGCTGCTAGCAACTCTCCCTTGTTGTTGAACTGCCACTGATATCGAAACGGCTCTACATCCTCCTGCAACTTTGCTTTCTTCAAGAGACTATCAATCTTCCTCTCCATAATATCCAGTCGGCAACTGAAGTAGCAGTGCTGGCATCTCAAGTATACTTTTATGTACTCAATACTATCCATAGCTTCATGCAATGTGACCCCTTCCCCGGATGGCACTATTACATTCTCCCGCTTTCCGGCCCATGACGTTGAAGGTCTACTTCCTATTCTTTTGTGAGATATCTTAGAACCGCTGTCCATCTCAGTCCCAACTTTGATATTCACCTCCACCACCTGTCCAGTTATCGGCCTCCGCACTTGGGTAATCAAATCTTCAGTACCGCAGACTACCCCCGCCTGCCTACAAAGCTCCGTGATCAAGGTTGGGAACCATAGCAGCTTGGCCTTATCCTCCCATATCTTCATCTTCAAATGGTTGCTAATTATAGCTCCCACATTAATCTTATCCCCCTTCAAAATGTGATATATCAGCTCTGCCCTATCCAAAGTGACGTTGTTCAGGTGGCGGGTAGGCATAACGGTAGCATTTATGAAAAGAAGCCACACCTTAGCTTCCCTGGACAGTGATGTTGATTTCAGCGCCTTCATCGACCTCTTTGACCATTCCGGGTCTGGTGTATTACAGATCGCAGCTGCCAGTTCATCGGATGTAATTTGATATTTCAGACTCTCCAATTCTTCATCAGCACCTACTCTATACAGCTCGTTAATTACATTGGAAGATATGTTGATCAGCCTCCCTTGTACCGTCACGACCTCATCCTCCATTTGTTTAGCGTTTGCGTAGAATTCGTATACCCAGGATAGAATGGCCTCCGACCGGTGATGGCAGAATGTCTCCCAGTGCAACTCATGTATTTGTAGAACGTAAGGAAGACTCCATGCTCGCTTCTCCATCAGGAATCCCCTTTCATAAATCACTGGTAACGTCTTTAGATTCTCAAATCTATATGCTGCAGCTTCGCTAACAAACCGTGACGCTTTCTTCGCTATCGATTTCCCTTTCCTTTTAGTCGACATTTCTACATTATGGGCTTAGCAAGATCAGGAACTCCTCACCCTCACACATTCGAGACTCAGACATGGAGATGAGAACTGGAATAAGAATGGTGTTAGGCATTTTCGAAAATTACCTGATCGGGCCTGAGATGCAACAGTAGGAAGGGGTCCGGCGAAGTTGCACTCATCGTCAGGTCGCGAAATGGCGATGGGCTCGCCGGGAATCAACTTCTAGCAGTTCGCCGCCACTCACGCCGCCGATTACGCCCCGCAGAACTCACCGACTTCGCCTTATCCTCCCGGATTTTCGCGAACTAGGGCAGGAATCGTCCAGTAAAGAAAAAAAAAGCTGGTCGTCGGTATTAATGAGGAAGTCGGTCGACGGTTCTTAAAGAAAAGCCGGTCGATGATTTCTAATATGAAGCCCGGTCGACGATTTCTTCAATATGGGCCGAAACTAAAGTGTTGCAACCATTTATTTTTGCTGTCGTTGCAACACCTACGCGGTTTACACTCTCCAAACAGAAATCTGTCAAAGTAAATATTTCAGCGCTGCAACTACCACAACTGCTGCTACCAATTTTTCCGTCAGCACTTGAATTCATTCCTCCACCACTACTCTCCTAATCAAAACGAAAGAAAAACTTGAAGAAAAACTACTAAATTCAAACAGTACTAAACATAAAGTGTTGGGTTGCCTCCCACCTAGCGCCTAAGTTAATCGTATCGGCAAGACGGCTCTCCTTGTACTCGTTAATGAAATTTTATGACCATCGCATCGCGCTGGTCACCACCCTCATAATAAATTTTTAGTCGCTGTCCATTCACCTTGAAAGTTGATCCATCCTTCTCGTTACATATTGTTACTACACCATGTGGGAACATCTCAACAACTCGGAATGGTCCAGACCATCTCGATTTCTGCTTTCCTGGAAATAATCGAAGGCGTGAATTATACAAAAGCACAAGTTGTCCGCTTCTAAATTCTCTCTTCTGCAGTCTCAAATCGTGTCATTTTTTAACCCGATCTTTATAAAGCTTCGTGTTCTCATAAGCGTTAAATCTAAGCTCTTTTAACTCATTCAAGTGCAGAAGCCTTCTTTTACCCGCTTCTTGAAAGTCAAAGTTAAGTCTCTTGATCGCCCAAAAAGCTCTATGTTCCAATTCTACCGGTAAATGACAGCCCTTTCCATACACCATCCTAAAGGGAGTCACACCTATGGGCATTTTGTAAGCGGTCCTATAAGCCCATAGCGCGTCATTTAATTTAAATGTCCAATCCTTCCTGGTTATACTCACTGTCTTCTCTAAGATGGACTTAATCTCTCTATTGGAGACTTCGGCTAATCCATTGGTTTGCGGGTGATATGCTAGGGTCATTTTATGTGTTACACCATATTTTTTTAAAAGTAATTTAAATTGTGTATTAGAAAAATGTGATCCTTCATCACTAATTATCGCCCTAGGCGTGCCGAATCTCGTAAATATATTTGCTTTTATAAACTTGAGTACAACCTTAGCATCGTTTTTTTTGTGGCGATGGCCTCTACCCATTTTGACACATAGTCTACTGCCAATAATATGTAGAAATTTCCTCCAGAATTCACAAACGGCCCCATAAAATCTATGCCCCAAACATCAAATACCTCTACTTCCAGAATATTGGTCATAGGCATACTTTCCCCCCGATGAATATTGCCCGTCTTCTGGCATCTATCACATGCCTTGACAAACAAGTGAGCATCCTTAAATAGTATTGGCCAATAAAAACCAGCCTCTAGTACCTTCATAGCAGTTCGTTCTCCCATAAAGTGCCCTCCGTAAGGAGATGCATGGCACTTTTCTAGGATATTATGAACTTCCATCTCAGGTATGCACCTACGAATGGCTTGGTCAGCGCATATCATAAATACATAAGGGGCATCCCAAAGATAAAACTTGGCCTGATGAAGAAATCTTTTCTTCTGCTGATAATTTAAATCTGATGGCAAAATGTTACTCACAATGAAATTTACGATGTCAGCATACCATGGGGTATTCCCCTCCGATACTTCCAACAGACTCTCATCAGGAAAATTCTCCCTAATCTCAATGTTTACATGCTTCCCATACTAAGACTCTAGACGTGATAGGTGGTCTGCTACAGGATTCTCCGCCCCCTTACGATCCTTAATCTCCAAGTCAAACTCCTGCAAGAGGAGTACCCACCTAATCAATCTAGGTTTAGCATCCTTTTTCTCTATCAAAAATCGTATAGCTACATGGTCCGTATAAACTATCACCTTAGACAATATTAAATAGGAGCGGAATTTGTCAAAAGCAAAAACAACTGCTAATAGTTCCTTCTCGGTAGTGGTGTAGTTTATTTGTGCGTCGATCAGTGTCTTGCTAGCATAGTAGATTGTATGGAAAACCTTGTCGCGCACTTGTCCTAAGACTGCGCCCACAGCAAAATTGCTTGCGTCACACATAATGGTGAATGGTAGAGACCAATCAGGTGCAATAATAATCGGTGAAGAAACTAGACTTTGCTTTAATGTATGAAAGGCGGCTAAACACTCCTCGTCCAAATTAAAGTGGGAATCTTTCTCTAACAGCTGGCTTAGCGGCTTAGAGATTTTAGAAAAATCTTTAATGAAACGACGGTAAAAGCCTGCATGGCCCAGAAAACTATGCACTCCCTTAACATTAGTTGGTGGGGGTAATTTTTCTATAACCTCAGTCTTCGCTCGGTCTACTTCCAAACCCTTCTTGGACACCTTGTGTCCCAGAACAATCCCTTCTTTGACCATGAAGTGACATTTTTCCCAGTTTAAAATTAAGTTGGCTTGAATGCATTTGTTCAAAACTTTCTTTAGCACTTCTAAACATTCATCAAACGATCTCCCAAACACTGAAAAATCATCCATAAAGATCTCGATCCCCTCATCAATTAGTTCAGTAAAGATGGCGATCATGCAACGCTGAAATGTGGCAGGAGCGTTACATAATCCAAAGGGCATTTTCCTAAATGCAAATGTTCCAAAAGGACAGGTGAAGGTTGTCTTCTCCTGATCCTCGGGAGCTACCATGATTTGATTATACCCCGAGTAACCATCTAGGAAACAGAAATACTCAATTCCTGCTAACCTATCAAGAACCTGATCAAGGAATGGGAGTGGGAAATGATCTTTCCTAGTCGTTTTATTCAACTTTCGGTAATCCATACAAATCATCCATCCAGTTACCGTTCTAGTGGGAATCAACTCATTGCTCTCATTTCTAACTACCGTAATACCCCCCTTCTTTGGCACACACTGAACAGGACTTACCCACCGACTATCGGAGATAGGATATATAATACCTGCATCCAGCCATTTGATTATCTCCTTCTTGACGACTTCTCTCATGGGTGGGCTAAGTCTTCGTTGGGGTTCTATTGACTCTCTTGACTCTTCCTCTAGAAGGATTTTATGCATGCAAATTGAAGGGCTTATCCCTCTAATGTCTGCAATGGTCCATCCTAATGCTCTCTTGTTCTCACACATAACCGCAATCAATTTATCTTCATTCTCCTTAACTAAAGATGCATCAATAATAACCGGTAATGTGTTATCCTCACCTAGAAAAACATACTTTAGGTTTTCGGGTAGCGGTTTCAATTCAAGCATAGGTGGCTCTACAATAGAAGGCTTCATGATCTCCGACTCGCTTGACCTGCTTATTAACTCAAACATGTTAGCATTTGGTAAATGCTCAAAAGTACATAACGTTTCCTCAGTTTCCTTCGAATCTGGATCCTCTTCTATTTCTTCATTTGTTAAAGCACTAAGAATTTTGTGCTCCCAATTATTTTCATTATGCATCATACTTATAGGCGCACTCACCTCCTCAATGGAGAGACACTCCTCTTTATCATCTGGAAATCTCATGGCTTTGAGGATGTTGAATGTCACATTCTCATTATTAACTCTCATCGTAAGCTCACCCTTCTGAACATCAATCAGTGTTCTTCCGGTGGCCAAGAATGGTCTACCAAGAATGATGGGGACATCCTTATCCTCATCCATATCAAGTACTACAAAATCAGTGGGGAAAATGAATTTCTCCACTTTAACCAACACGTCTTCTACAATTCCCTTAGGAAATGCAAGAGACCTATCGGCCAACTGTAGAGTAAGAGATGTAGGTGTAATCTCCCCTAGACCCAACTTCTTATAGATAGATAATGGCATCAGGTTGATGCTCACTCCAAGGTCACATAACGCTCTCCCAACAAACTTCACTCCAATAGAACAAGGAATTGTGAAACTACCGGGATCCTTAAGCTTAGGTGGTAGCTTTTTCTGCAATATAGCACTACACTCCTCAGTCAACGCCACTATCTTTTTATCAACAAACTTCCTTTTCTTTGCCAAGATATCTTTCATAAACTTGACATAACTTGGCATTTGCTCAAGTGCCTCAGCAAATGGGATGTTTATAGTTAGCTTTTTGAAAATATCCATAAACTTCTGGAATTGTATGTCAAGTTTGGATTTAGCTAGTCTAGATGGAAATGGCGGTGGTGGGTAGATTACGTCTTTCTTTTGATTTAATTTCTCTTTTTGCTTCTCTCCCACATCCTTTTTCTCACCTAACTCGTCCTTCTCTAATATGCTCGACTCACTCGGCATCTTACTTGCCTCTTCTTCGCTAGCTTTCTCAAGCAACCCCTCCCCACTTGGAATCTCTACACCACTCCGTAAGGCAATAGCTTTGCATTGATTATTATGATTTTCTTTTGTTGGATTTAGTGTGGTATCAGAAGGTAGAGTTCCAATGGGTCTTTGACTTAATGAATTTGCAAGTTGACCCATAGTTGTTTCTAGTGATCTTAATGAAGATTCTATTCCTCCCATTCTTGAGTCATACTTTTAGAACATGCCTAAGATAAACTCATCTAATATCTTCCTTTGGTTTAATTGTTGGGGTTGAGAGTTATTATTGATAGGAGGGTGGTTCATATTTTGATTGAAACCTTGTGGGTGATTCGCCCCTTGATTATTTTTCCAGGAGAAATTGGGGTGATTTCGCCACTCGGGGTGATAATGATTGGCAAATCCAGCTGGACCTTGCCTTTGTGCTCCTCCTACATAATTTGCTTCTTCAGAAATTTGATTTAATTGCTCCACCATCAGTGGAGCACTAGATGAAGGCTGTGATAATGAATCTAATCTCTTATTAATTAGGTTGAATTGTGATGCCATTTGAGCGGCCAAGGAAGTGATTTGGTCCACTTGGTAGATACAAACCGTGTTGTTGTTCCCTTGACGCTCATAGGCTTGATAGTTATTAGCAGTGAGATCTTCGAGGATTGCATACGCATCCTCAGGATACTTCTTAAGTAACGATCCTCCAGCATCCCCGTCTACTAAGATCATGGTTGCAGTTTGCAACCCATTATAAAAGGTGGAAACTTGCTGATGTAGGGCTAACCTATGGTGGGGACACTTTCTCAGTAGCTCCTTAAAATGCTCACAAGCGTCATATAGTGTCTCTCTGTTTCCCTGTGTGAATGTGGTTATATCTCTTATTAGCTTTGCAGTCTTCGAAGGAGGAAAGTATTTATGTAAGAATTTTTCGACTAGTTGCGTCCAAGTTGTGATACAATCATCAGGTAAAGAATCTAGCCAATCCTTAGCCCTCCCTTCTAGTGAGAACAGAAACAGTCGTAACATAATTGCATCATCGGATGCCCCGTTACACTTAAACATATCACAGATGGCTAAGAAAGTTTTTAAATGAGAATTTGCATCCTCATGATTGAGACCCCCAAACTTATTGTATTGAACTTGTTGCATAATTAGTGGGTCCATTTTAAAGTTATTTGCTGCAATTGCCGGACGAGCAATGCTGAAATGCAAACCCCCACCTAGAGGTGTATTATAGTCGTAGCATGTCAAGCGAGGAGCATTAGGTTGAACATTTTGTTCAACATGCTCCTCATTATCATCAACGTTGTTTTGCACATGATTATCCATCGCAGGATGAATAATGTTAACGGTCCTAAAGTCTCTCCTGTTTTGTCTACAGGTACGCTCAATTTCAGAATTCAAAGGCAATAATTCTACTTGCCTATACCTGGACATACACTGTACAGAGTTTCAAATAAACTTGATTCAAACAAACAAACAATCAAACAAAAAAAACTTGATCTCTAAATACTAGGGATTCACTAATATTATGAAAATAAGTAACACTAACTCAGAAGCACCTCCCCGGCAACGGCGCCAAAAACTTGATACGCCCGAAATAGATGTATATAATAACGCAAGTGCACATGCCGTAACAAGTAATATAAAGTGAGAAGTGATCATTCCCTCGAGGAGGTGATTGACCTAGTGATCACAATTACTAGCTCTTCCCGTTCTCTAAATTCAAGACAATAATTAAGGTGAATTTCTAGATTTATTTAAATAAGTACTCTTTAGACAAGAACTAAAATGCGCGGACAAGAAAATATTGTTATCCAAGTTTTAGGGAAACAATCTTGCATGTTGGTTTCCCTTATCTATTACGATGATTTTTTTATAGAAAAAGCTTTCATGAGTTGTTTGACTTCAATCTTGCAGGGATGCAAAAGCGGATCTCTTTATCCCTCGATTTCCGAGATCCGGTCACCCAAATTCCCTCAGTTATCTCTAACTTGGGTGGAAAGAAAGTAACGAAAAGCGCACAAATCCACAATGCTAACTCAAGAGGAAATCTCTTTCTCTCCTGAAGTTATATTAGAAATTAGGTTACACTTACACCGCTCCTCTCTCGAATCTCGCAGTGTAGTAAAAAGATAGAATTTTGACTAAAGAAATACGTGACTCCTCTCTCGAATCTCGCCACGTAATATAAAGGATTTAACCCTAGACTAGCATAACTCCTCTCTTGAATCTCGCCATGCTAACTAGAAGATGAATACTTGCTCAAAACATCCACAAATAGAGAACACAATTCCAATAAAGATAGAAAATCAAACAATCATTAAGTCAAAACCTTGAATCAAGTCATCACAACAAGTAAGGTACTCACAACACACAAGATATAAGAAATTAGTTCATGGCGGAGAGATGAAACCAAATTAGATGGATCTTACTAGACATGCTTCGGAAAATTCAAAAGTTTCAGGAAATAATTCACTTGGAAGTGCAAAATCCGTTGCTCTTGACGATCCGGAGTAGCCTTCTTCTTCTTCTTGCCTAGGGTTTGTCTCCCAAGATGGATCTTCTCCTCCAAAAGCTCCCTCTTCTTTTTTATTTTTATCGTCCAGCACCCCCTTTTATTTCCTTGCTTGTGTCCTTTAAAGACGCCTCCAGATATGCCAAGGGATGTCTCCTTCCAAATTTGAAAAGGTGGCAAAATTTGAATTTCAAAATCTGAAAACCGCCCAGGTGACGTTGCAACCTTCATTTTTTTGGGGTGTTGCAACACCTGCGCTGTGCCTACTTGCATTGCCAATCAGTAAGTGAGACGTTGCAACTATTTATTTTTTCGTGCGTTGCAACCTTTTTCCAGATTTTTTATATTTTGGCAGATTTCTGTCCATGAGCTTATTCCTCTTGCACCACTAGTAAACATACAATGAAAAGATACCAAATTAGCCTTGAATTAGATAATCAAACAATTACTTTCATTTCTATAACTTTCTGTGTTAATTCGTGTCGGATATGTCGAGTAATATGTCAGAAAACGTGGCTAGATAACTTCTTTTGGGAAGTTATCAAGAAGCAGGAGAGAAAGCTCACTGCATTCTCATCACAGTACCGAGCCAGAGGCTTAATAACCCTCTTCGATCTACGAAGGGTCGGCTCCTTGCTCATAACCTCTGTTGCTTCTTCAAGCTCAACTCCTACTTGGGGCAAGCTTTGCGCAGTGCTCCCCCTGCTTCTTGAGCCAAAAGGCTCAGCCTCGGAGTTAGAAGCAACAGGAGCTGCTGGTGAAACAGCAAGCTCCTCTTCCAGGCCATCAGCAGCTACCACCGGTGCTTCATCAACCTTGCTCCTTCCGGTTAGCTCAACTGAGCCACCTCCATACGACGTCAGCTCGTCAGAGACAACGTCTCTTGACACCATGAACTTCTTCATCACAGGATCCATGCATTTCCATCGCTTCTTCCACTCATCGTAGCCAACAAAGACAAGCTTCCTTGCCTTTGCATCCAGCTTAGTCCGTGAAGCATCCGGGACATGCACATAGCAAGTTGAACCGAACACCTGAAGGTGTCCCACACTCGGCTTCTCCTTTAGCAACAACTCAAAAGGAGTCTTCATATTGATCGGGCTGAGCGGCATCCTGTTGATGATATAAGAAGCACAAGACATTCCTTCCGCCCAAAAGGACCTTGGAATGTCTTTCGCATGAAGTCAGCATTTGCAAGTCTCCGTCAAATGACGGATCTTCCGCTCCTCTACTCCATTTTGTTGTGGAGTGTGAGCACAAGTAAGCTCTCGTTGGATCCCGTGCTTCCTGCAGAAGTTAGAAAATTCGGAGGAGATAAACTCACCGCCGTTGTCAGTTCTAAGCTTCTTGATCCGCAAGCCAAGCCGGCCTTCCACTAACTCCTTGAACTCCACAAACAAACGAAAGGCTTCTGACTTCTCCTTTAAGAAGTATACGCAAGTATATCTTGAGTAGTCATCAATCAAGACAAGCATGTATCTGCTTCCACCAAGGCTGGCAGTGACCGTTGGTCCCATCAAGTCGCCATGAATGCACTCCAATGGTTGCTTGCTCCTTGTTTGTGATTTATCAAACGGAAGGCGATGTGCCGTACCGTATTGACACCCCGCGCAAACATGCCCGTCACCAAAGGAGGATAACTTAGGCATACCTCTCACCAAACTTCTACTAGCCATAGCCTTCAGCTTGTCCATGCCTACATACCCTAGCCTCTCATGTCAGATAGCAGCGCTATAATTGGCTCTCATTCGATCAACATATGAATTGGTTGCAAGAACAAACAAGTTTTTAACCATCCTTCCTATATGAGCAACATCAGCCTTAACCGTTGATACGTTGCGAAGGAACTTCACGTCTGTTGGCCCAAACAGAACGTGATACCCAGCATCCACCGCATCGGACGCCGAGAAGAGATTCTTATTCATGCCCGGTACGTGATAAACACTACTTAATGTGAGTGGCCCGTGATCACTACCCAAAGACACAACCCCCTCTTTCTCTACTGCATAAACAATATTATCAGCAGTGATAATAGCTTCGGTGCCTGAGTATGCTTGCATGGAGGAGAACTTTGACTTGTCTCCGGTCAGGTGATGACCACACCTGGAGTCCATGATCCACTCACTGTTGAAGTCCTCAGCAGGCAAGGCACGGACACAAGTACCTGTCATGAAAGCTCCGCCCCATTCTTCTTCCTCACTCCTCGAGCAAACTTCCTCCTTTCCCGCAGCATGCCCAGGATGCAGCTTGACCTTACAGTCCCGCTTGAAGTGCCCTCGCTGATGACACCGGTAACACTTCAAGTTCTTCTTCCAGTCCTTTGGAGCAGCGCTCCTCTCCGGCTGATATGAAGTTGAAGGCTCCTTCTCACCAGCGACCTGCTTCTTCTTCTTCTTCCCTTCCCCTCCTTTCTTCTTTTTGCCTGAGAAGAGAGCTTCACTGCCTTCCTAATTGATATTAACTCCAGTCATCTGCCTTGCCAAACTCTCCTGCGAGGCAAGCAGGTTCTCAAGCTCCAACAGAGATGGCTGAGTAGCCCAACCTTGAACAGATGTAACAAAGGCAACATACTCTTTCCGCAAGCCGCGGATTATGTGCCTTTTCATCTTATCCTCAGAGATAGGCTCATCAGGATCAAGTGCCGACAGCTCAGCACACAAGCTCTTCATCTTCAAGAAGTATTTAGAGATGGAAAGGTCTCCCTGAGTTGTCCTAGCCAACTCATTCTCCAGAAACTGAAGTCGCGCCACATTCTTCCTATTGAACAACTCATCAATGGTTGTCCAAATATCAGCAGCCGACTCACATCCAATTATTTGATCAAACAGTTCTGGTAAAACGGCTCTCTTGAGAATAAACTCTGTCTTAGCATTTGTTCTTCTCCAGAGCCTCACTTGCTCAGCAGTACCGAAAGCAGCTGTCACTTCCTGTCTGTCGTCACCACCGATGACCTCTCATAGCTCCTCACCAAGAAGATAACTCTTCATGCACGACTTCCACTTTTTGAAGTTAGTCGGCGTTAAGAGTTCAATGCCAAGACCTCTTGCATAACACCCTTCCATTGCAACAACCGTTGGTTAACCTTTCAGAAGCTCAGCACCAACAAAGGTTGATTATCACTCAAGCACAGAGTAACAACACTGGTTGAACACCGCTCAAGCAACTGAACCTGGCTCTGATACCATGTTGAATTTTCTCAAAGTGGTCAGCAAGGTAGCCCAAACCAAATTAATATCCTCGACACTACCCAATTCACACCTTGATCAAGCGGAAACCCAAGGAACAACGTTAACACCAACAAACAATGGAAGTACAAGCAGATCTTTTAAACATTCCACTACTTTACAAGGCGAGGTATACGTAGCGAGACATGATTTTGCTAGTACACAAGCTATAACAGAAAGTTCAAAAACAAGTCGGGCGGACAGCACCGGAAACCGCCGAGACTGCCGAGGTCGCCAATTCCGCCGAAGCCGCCCGAGCTGAAGCTGCAATCTGACGAATTGACACGGAGTCCGCCGAAGCCGCGAGGCCGCGCGGACACACCGTTATTCTCCTCCTGTTGATGAACTGAGGAACATACCACCGCCTACCCGCCTGAGACCGGCGGACAGGTTATTGAAACTGGCAAAGTTGAAGTAGAGAACTGACAAGCCGCAGAGCGACCCGCTGAGAACGCAGAGACCCCACACTTCCAAGTACTTGACCGAAGTCAAAGCCAAACTCCTGGCTCCTTGAAGCTACCCGTGCGACCTGCACACAGGAACAGTTAACTCTGAATCAATCCGCGCGGACAGAAAACTGAGACCGCAGCACCTCACCGAACCCAACTTACTGTTCGCTCTGTTACTGTAGACCTACCGGGGGGTCCTATTTATAGGCGGGGTGAGGAGTGTGGTCACCGCCCTAGTGGATAGAAACACCACCCCAGCTTGCGCGTTAGCACACCTCCGTCCGCCGAGTCCGCAAGGACTTAGCCGGATACCAAGGAATAAACCACCAGGAGCAAGGCACCTATTGGCGAGCCCTCATCAGTCCGCTCAAGCTATGCGGACAAGGCATCAGCCCGCAAAGCCTTCAACCACTGCAGGACAGCAACTCCATTCATTGACTGTCCGCACAAACCAGAGGCAGTCCGCATAGAACAAGACCCAAGCTTTCATCCGCCACAAGTCCACGACCAAAGGCAGAGTTAGCAATAGTCCGCCCGGTCAACAGCGGACTTGACGGATACTGCGGACACCCTGGTCTTTGCACAGAGTGTGACCAAGACCAGAACCACCAAAGGCCTAACGCGAGCATGGCGGACATAGCTCCGTCCGCCAAACATCCTAGCACCACAGACCGCCAACCTTCCGCCAAGGAGAAGCAGTCCGCATGCTACTCGCACACCTGCCCAAAGCAACGGCGACCTGCCGGACTCCCCACACCAGTCCGCCAAAGACCTACACAGCAGTGCACCTGCTGTACCACCAGAGCTCGCCAAGGCCACAGCCAAGCTCTACGGCCAGTCCGCAACAGCGAACACCGCGGACACACCAGTCCGCCAGCCTCCCGCGGATAACACTCAATCCGCCGGTAAGCACAAGCTTGCAACACGGCCACTGAGCAAAGTACCCCAGCTCGCGCGCTATCCAGTCAATATTAAATTTCTAGATAAATATATCACAGCTAGCACATATATTATGATTAATATCTATCATTGTAAAAGTAATAACATTGATTATTTTCTTAAACTGATTTATGAATAGTATTTATACTGATATGTATCATATATTACCATACTACCATATCATTAATTAACCGGGATATTTTGAAAATGTTGTCATTCATACATTAGTAATTGTTTTAAAAAAATTGTTTCGAGATAACATATCACAAATCACGATGAACAACTTGCATTTCACAACAAAGTTACAAACATGAGAGGAGATTACCAACGCAAGACAATTTGCGAGGTATTGGACAAAAACAACTTAAAAAACAGTTACAACATTGATGACTCAGCCGAGATTAGCACGAACTATAGTTTTCACTACTTCAACACACACATGGCTTCAACTTTCACAGACCATAGTCCTCATAATTACGGTTCAGTTCGCACCAGCTTCACAGATGCCTGTAGACCTAGCTTCCCTAGACCGCTGGAACTCAAACAGGCCGCTGCAAGATTTACATGCGGAGAAACAACAAGTCGCCGCCTAAACTCACAAACCGCCGCCAAACCGCCGGAAAATACCGCAAGGCAGAGACCGCTGCTAAAGAACCCTACCTCTGCCCCAGACCGCCACTGCAGTATTAGGTTAGCTCACCAACAACCATAGTACCCAACAAAAAAAAACCGCCACACTTGTCTTGACCCTAGCTCACCACTTCAACTAGCGACCTCAGATAGCAGGCCGCAACTTCTACTACTTTTCCAAAACCTGTCACCTGAAGGTAGAAAAACAGCCCATATATAGAGAACGCCGCCTAGAACACCAAACAACAAAAACACGCTGAAATTGGACAAAACAACAAGTGCTAAAAACGATCAATCACTTTAAATTTCAACACTTCCCCGTAAAGTGATTGAGGTTGACCATTCCAAGCAGACCCTGCAAACGCACAAAGGAACCCCATGAGAGAGGCTTCGTGAAGATATCAGTCATGTTGTCCTGACTTCGTTCATACTTCACAGCAAGAGAACCATTCAGCACGTTCTCACGAATAATGTGATGTTTGATCTCAATATGCTTAGTTCGTACATGATACACGAGATTGTTTACCAGTTTCAAGGCACTGTCGTTGTCACCAAAGAGTAAGGTAGGTTCCTGCACCTACTCATAAATATCCCCCACCAACCTGCGCTATCGAACACCCTCCTGGGCTGCCAGAGATGACTCTTTATATGATGCCTTAGTTGAATATATCAACACTGAATCTTGCTTCTTACTGCACCACGAGATAGCAGATGATCCGCACATGAATACATAGTCAGATGTTGACCTTCGGTCATTAGCATCTTCTACATAGTCTGCATCTGTGAAGCCATGCACCGTGAAAATTGTGTCCTTGTAAAATAAGCTGAGATCTAAGGTTGATTTTACATATTTCAAAATGCCTTTTGCTGCCTCCAGTTGTGGTCTCTTGGATTCCTGCATGAACCGACTTACTCGGCCGACAGCAAAGGTGATGTCTGACCTTGTAATTGTTAAGTATATTAGACTTCCTACAAGTGCTCGAAACAGTCTTGGATTTGGTATAATCTCCCCCTCATCACATCGTAGTTTCAACCCGACCACCAATAAAGTAGAGTTATGCTTCCCTTCATGCCAAATCTTTCCACAATTCATTTTGCATAAAACTTCTGACACACAAGCACCCCATTCTTCTTCTTCTTCTTCACTTCTAAACCAAGGAAATGGTGCAACTTACCAAGATCTTTCATCTCAGATTAGATTGCTAGCTCTGCCTTGAGCTTTCCCATCTCTCTGTCATCATTTCATCGACGTATAGTAACACCAACACCTGAAGACAACCTTGCTTCTTCACAAACAAACTCGAGTCAGAGTCTGATGCCAAGTAACCACAAAACTACAAGTACTGTACAATTTTCCCATACCAGGCTTGAGAAGTCTGCTTCAACCCATATATGGCCTTCTTCAACTTACACACATACTCTAGGTGTGTCTTTGAAACAAACCCTAGTGGATGCATCATGAATATGTCTTTTTCGATCTCTCCTTAAAGGAAGACGTTCTTTACGTTAAGCTGTCACATCCTCCTATTTTAACTTGTCGCCAAATCGATCACAGTTCAAACGGAAGTCATCATTACAATTGGACTAAATGTCTCATCATAGTCATCTACATACTGTTGTGAGAACCCCCTTGACACAAGGCGATGCTTGTACCGTTCCACGCTTCTGTCTACCTTCTCCTTCAATTTGTAGAACAACTTGCAAGTGATTGGAGTAACTCCATCCACCTTGGGTATAAGATCTCAAGTATCGTTTTTCTTGAGAGATGGCATTTCCTCCTTCATAGCTTCCTCCCACTTCTTCACTCCAGTTGCATCCTCAAAGCATGATGGCTCCTGGTCGTTGAGCGGTCCTGCAAAGAAGCAAGAGCATATACTCACAAAGTTGCTTTCACTGTAGCGTGTCGATAGTACAATGGTCTGCTTGGACTTCCTTAATCTAGTATTGTTCTTTGTTGCTACAGTAGCAACTTCATCTTTCGCATCAGTTTGTCGTGAAGCAGTGTCCCGCTTACTTCCAGAGACAGAGTTATCAGAGCATTATGGAGATGAAGCACTCGGAGATATAGGTGACTCGATTAGAGAATCATCAACAACTCTCTCTTCACTTCATCCTTCCTTTCTGCTCTCACTCTCTTCACTTCTTCCTTCTTTTCTGCTCTCCTCCAAAGTAGCGGTGGGAATGCCTTGGTACGATGATAGCTCATTGAATACCATATCTCTTGAGATAATAAACCGTCGTGTCTCCGGATCCATACATTTCCAGCCCTTCTTTCTCTAATCATAACCAATGATGACGCACTTATATGCCTTTGCCTCTAACTTGGTCCTCTGTGAGTCTAAAACATGCACAAAGCAAGTAGCTCCAAATACCCGAAGATGCTTCACGCTTGGCTTTTCCCTGAACATCATCTCATGCGGGGGCTTCATGTTCACAGGGCTCAGTGGAATCCTATTAATGACGTGAGTTACACAAGCCATTCCCTCTACCCAGAAGTCTTTGGGTAGGTTCTTTGCAAGTAACCAACTCGTGCAAGTTTCTGCCAAGTGCCTTATCTTTTGCTCTGCCACTCCATTCTGCTGAGTGTGAGCACATGAAAGTTCTCTTTTGATCTCATGTCTTTTGCAAAAAATTGTGAACTCAGTGGAGATGAACTCATCTTCATTGTCAGTTCTCAGCTTCTCGAAACGTAGGTTCAACACACCTTCAACTAGCTCCTTAAACTGCACAAACTTCTGAAACACCTCTGGTTTTTCTTTCACGGAGTATGTCCATGTGTAGCGGGAGAAGTCATCCACAAGAACCAACATATACATGTTCCTTTAGTACCATGCACGTGGTGCCTGCTTCAAGCCATAAAGAGCCTTCCGGAGCTTGTAGAGATATCCTGGATGATCTTCAGACACGTAACCTGGTGGCTGAGCCATGAGATGTATTTATCAATCACTCCATAAAAAACATTCTTTACGTCAAGCTGTCACATCTTCCATCTTTAGCAAGCCGCCAAGGCGATCACCACTCGTACTGAAGTCATTTTGGTAATAGGACTAAACATCTCCTCATAGTCTTCTCCATATTGTGGAGAGAATCCTCGAGCTACATGGCGAGCCTTGTATTGCTCAATGCTTCCATCTGTCTTCTTCTTTAGCTTGTACACTCACTTGCACATCACAGGAGTAACGCCATCGACCTTCGACACAAGATCTCAAGTCTCATTTCTTCTGAGAGCAGTCATCTTCTCATCCATGACATCATCTCACTCCTTGAATCTTGTGGCGTCTTCAAAGTTAGAAGGCTTTCGCTCGTCCATAAGGCCTGCAAAGAAATATGAGACGAAATTCACCATGTTTCCTTCATTGTACCGAGTTGGTGGGTTGATGGCCCTCTTAGACCTCTGAATGACCTGACCATGACTGACCACCTCCGCTTCTTCTTCTAAACTAGCTATGATCTCGTGCATACTTGGAGAATCGCTCCCCCTGCTTCCTGAACAAGGAGCCTCCACCCCGGAGCTAGAAACACCTGGAGCTCCTAGTGACACAGACAGCTCCACTAGAAGATCCTTAACAGCTTCCTCTTGCCCGCCATCTGACCTGCTTTCCTGTAGTTCCTCAGATGAACTACCTCCATACGATGTCAGTTCACCGAAGACAACATCTGTGGAAACGACGAACTTCTTCGTGGCATGATCCATGCACTCTCATCCCTTATTGCTCTCGTCATAACCTACAAATACAACCTTCCTCGCCTTCGCATCCAGCTTAGTCCTGAGAGCATCTAGGACATGCACGTAGCAGGTCGACCCAAACAACCGAAGGTGTTCAACGCTAGGCTTCTCCTTAAACATCAACTCATAAGGAGGTTTCATATTGATTGGACTCAGAGACATCTGATTGATGACATATGCTGCGTAAGCTCTCCCTTCTGCCCAGAAGGGCCTGGGAACAGTGGCGAAACTAGGATTTTAGGGACGCCCGGGCACAATAAATTTGTAACATATCCAATTCCTAAATAAAATTGGAAATATAAGTAAAATATCTTTTAATATGAGAACTATAGTGATAAAAAATCCTATGTATAATGAATCACAAATATGTTTGAAGAAGATGGACTAATGTATGAAAATAAATCAATTCTAAATATGAAGTCAATAATTTTTGTAAATGAAAAGATCTAAGTTGATTGGTTCTTCTTCTCCCAAGTCCCAAACCAAGCTCTCTCTTGTAGATTGCGGTTGATTTAAACAAAGCAGAAAAAGAAAAGAAATGCCTCATGAAATTGAGCACTTAGAAGAAGGTAAAACAACAACAAAATAATCATGTAATATATACTCATAATTAGTTGAAGAAAACAACTTCATTTGTCTACAAAGAGAGCAACTAGCCAACTAATGTTGTCATTTGGAATCACAACGGATGCCCAAACTTACACCTAAATCACTAGATTAAGGACAACAAAATCAGTAAAATCGAACTCAAACAAGTGCAAACCACCCATCCAAAATACTAGGACTACAATCATTTAAGTCTAGAATATTATCTCATAATAATTTTGAGTAGGATTGAGTTGAATAATTACCAACAGAGAAAAAAACAACATACAACAACAGTACAACAACCTAAAATTAGGACAGAAATCAAAAGGGAAAGAAGAAATCGAAACAAAACCTACTTGGAAGCACTAGATTCTCCAATCTTCCCTGTTCAGCTGCTTGGAAATCGGAAGCAATGAAAGGCTTGGCACCAACTTCTTACTTCTCCCCTATTAGGCTTCGGCAAGGTCATATGAAGTAGGGTTTAGGAAGTAGGACGTCCAGTCTCCATCGAATGGGAGAAGGGCAGTAGGAGACTACCTACGTACCGGACTAGAGAGGTACCGACAGCTTCGCCGCCACCAGATATTGCAGAGTCGGCGAGTCGCGGTCTCATAGTCGCAGATGCGAGCACTCGAGGGAACGAGGGATCACGTCACGCGACACGCCGACTCGCCTACGTCGCACAGGAGGCTCTCGCCAAGTCGCCTCTAGCCAGTGGCGCGTAGTGGCTGACATCGCCAAAAATGGGAGGGATGCGAATGACCTAGCGCCTAGCGGGATTTCACAAAAAACACGGTCGGGAACGTGCCCGACCGTGTCTTAATGTGGGTCCGCCATTGCCTGGGAATGCCTTTGGCATGAAGCCAACATTTGCAGGTCTCCATCAGATGACGGATCTTCCATTCTGCTACTCCATTTTGTTGTGGAGTATGTGCACAAGTTAGCTCTCTCCGGATTTTGTGCTTCCTATAGAAGTTGGAGAACTCATTTGAAACGAACTCACATTCGTTGTCCGTTCTTAATTTCTTTATCCGCAAGCCAAGTCGGCCCTCCACAAGTTCCTTGAACTCCACAAACAATTGGAACGCGTCCGAATTTTCTTTCATGAAGTACACTCATGTGTACCTAGTATAGTCATCAATCAAGACAAGCATGTACTTGCTGCCTCCAAGACTGGCGGTGATGGTGGGTCTCATCAGATCACCATGGATGCACTCCAGTGGTGCTTTACATCTGGTCCGTCACTTGTCAAATTGAAGGCGATTTGTCTTACCATATTGACACCCCACACAAACATGACCGTCGCCGAAGGATGACAATCTTGGTAAACCTTTCACAAGGCTTCTTACCGCCATTGCTTTCAACTTGTCCATCCTGACATGTCCCAGCCTCTTGTGCCAGATAGCAGCATTATCATTGGCTCTCATCCGATCAACATAGGAACTTGTTGATAACACAAACAAGTCATTTACTCTTCTCTCAACATGAGTAACGTCATCCTTCACCGCTGACACATTGCGGAGAAACTTCACTTCTATTATGCCGAACAGAACGTAATAACCCGCATCCACCGCATTAGTCACTGATAAAAGGTTCTTTTTCATGCCCGACACGTGATAAACACTCCTCAAGGTGAGTGGAATCTTATCACTATCCAAAGAAATGATGTCCTCCTTCTCGACTGCATGAATAGTATCGTCAGCGGTAATAATAGTGTCATTACTTGAGTACGCATGCAGAGAAGAGAACTTTGACTCATCCCCTGTGAGGTGATGGCCACAACCTGAGTCCACGATCCAGTCATCTTGGTAGTTGATGGCGGACAAAGCACGAACATACGTACCCATCATGAATGTATTTCCCCATCATCCTTCCTCGGTACTGGAACCAGCTTCTTTTTTACCTGCAATGTGTCCTGGCTGAAGTTTGACTATGCAGTCCTTCTTGAAAGGACCAAGTTGGTTGCATCTATAGCATCTTAGCCCTTCCTTCTTCTCATCCCGCTTAGAAGATTGACTCTTCTCTTGCTGATATGAAGTAAAAGGTTCATCTCCAGCAGACGTTTTCTTCTTCCTGTACCACCTGTTCTTCTTCCCTGAGATGAGAGCATCACTATCTCCTTCTTCCCAGAGATAGTAACTTCATCCATCTGTCTTGTTATGCTTTCCTGCAAAGCCAGTAGATTCTCCAGCTCAAGCAATGAAGGCTGAGTAGCCCATACTTCTTCTGTAATCCGCGGATTATGTGTTTATTAAGCTTCGCCTCTGTAATTGGCTCGTCAGGGTCCAATGCTGAAATTTCAGCACATAGGTTCTTCATCTTCAGGAAGAATGTAGAGATGGATAGATCACTCTGAATTACTCTCGCCAACTCATTCTCCAAGAATTGCAGTCGCGCTACATTCTTCTTATTGAACAACCCATCATGGAAGGTCTAAATCTCAACAGCTGGCTGACATCCAATGATGTGGTCAAAGAGCTCCGGTGAGATAGCCTGCTTGAGAGTAAACTTCAACTTAGTGTTTGTCCTTCTCCAAGCTCTCACTGCTTCAGCATTGACAGTGACTGTAGTAATCTCTTGCCTTTCGTTTCCACAAACGACCTCCCAAAGGTCATCGCCCAGAAGGTAACTCTCCATGCACGACCTCCACTTCTTGAAGTTTGTCGACATCAAGAGTTCAATTCCAAGACCTCTTGCAAAATTACTTTCCATTGCACAAACACTGGTCTACTTAACTCCCAGAAGCAAAGAGCAAATTTGATGGTTGATCACTCCTCAAATCTTTGTTCCCTCTGATACCAAGTGAAAATTTATGATAAGTGGAAAACGAGAACAAAGTCGCAGGAACACTCAAGTAAACTATGTTAAATAAACCAGATGCAAGTAGAAGAGTAAACAAATCTTGTACTATTAAACTTTTTTACAATGCATGACATACATGGCGAGACATGATTCGCCAATGTACCTGACGGAAACAAAAATAAACAAGGCAAAAACAAGTTGGACGGACAGATTCTGTAACCACCTCTACTGCCGAACTGAACAAGGGAGTCAGCTAAGACTGCTAAGTCGCCAGACCACAACTTAACTGCGCGGGCACCCCGTTATTCCAAGCTGAAGAAACTCTGTCCGCTATCTGCAATCCGCCTGACCTCGAGATCGCCTAGCCACTAGAATCCGCAAACAACTGCTACCGAACAGAACAGACAGACCGCCAACGGGCGGATAGCCTTATTGAACTGGGAAAGATTGTCAATGAGAAGACCTCCTGGTCGCAAGTCGCAACCTGGTGCAAACCGCTGATTATATCCGCAGAACCTGCACTAATCCCTGACACTGTCAGAACCAAGTCTCTGGCTTCTCAGTGCTAGTCGCACAATCTGCAACAACAAAACCGGTTAACTTCTCAATTACTGTCCATTCATTGGTTGTTTATAATGTGACAGAGAGTCTTATTTATAGGCACGGAGAGGAGTGGGGTCATCGCCCTAACCGATAGGATCACCGCCCTACTCGCAGCTAGCACAAAACATATCCGCACAGCGCGGACACGAAACGCGTCCGTCTTTGTCACCCTGACAAGGCCGGACAAAAAACCTATTCGCCTTGAACACCATCGTGAAGCCAGGACCTGTCCGCCACACCTGCGGACACTGCTCCAATCCGCACGCTTCATGCCCGCGATGAGGGCACAAACCAGACTCAGTCAAGCTGCCAAACTCAGCAGATAGAGAAGCAGTCTGCGCTACCCGTGCAAACTCTCGGACTGAGCACAACCAGACTTGGAACAAATCGTGACCAAGTCCACACCTCCAGCAATCCCTAATGTGAACACAACACCAGCGGATACAAGAACCAGACCGCACTAACCGGCGATCTTCGCGATCTCCACCAAACCGCTTCACCAGAGAACAAGACCAAAAACACAAAACTATGTCGATCTCGCGAGCTCCAGAAGAGTCCGCAACAAGCCGGACTCGGCGAACTCCATATGAGTCTGCAACTCCAGTCCGCGCAATCTGACCAATCAGACCGTTACACCAGTCCGCGCGATCTGTTCGCACAAGCCACCACTTTCACTTCAAAAATTCAACAGTTGCTTGACTTTAAATGAGGGTCTGGGGCATATTTATAGTTTTCTGGAGGAACATGTTACTAATTGCACCTAAGCGGAATTTGTGTCGACGAATGACGTCGTTTTGTTACGGTACCTGGATCACCAATTTTCAGAAAATGACGGACATGTCCCCCGGGCGTCTCAGGCTGCCCGACGGCGCCGACCTACGCATGCGCTTGCTTGCTACTTGGGTGCTTCACCTTGTGGGGCCGCTCGGCTTCTTCGGCTTGGCTCGGGAAACCTCAGGGGAACCCCATCAACAACAATGATTGTGTGGATGGAATTTCGTTATCTAAACTCTTGCCCGTTAAAGCCCATCAGCATAGCTTATCATTCTTGGTCAAAATTAAACAGAAAAAATAATTGTGGATTAATATGTGAAATATTTTCTATTTTTAAATGGATGAAATAAATTTTAAAGAAAAGTATTATTATTTGGAAAATTTCAACATTTATTTCATTTAATCTTGGTTGCCTAGAAGATATGCATGGTTACCACTTTTAATTACAGATGGAGTTTTTAACATGCGCAATTAAGACAAAATATTAGCTCCTATAAATAACTGAATTCTCCTTAGCTATCTCCAGCATTAATAGTGCAATTAAGGGATCTCTAATGGCTTCAACCATCTCTTCTCTTTGGATGATTTTTCTCATTCTCTCGAGCGTGGGTTTTCTTCCGCATCTAGTATTTGGAAGGGGAGGATTTTCAGTGGAGCTCATTCATCGCGACTCGCCAAAATCACCGCATTACCCAAGATCCACTGCTTTTGCTCGACTCTTCTCTTGCATCTGACCCTTCTTCTGTCCACAACTTCTACTCAAACATCATCCCAAATAGCTATGAATACCTCATGATCTTCTACCTTGGATCTCCCGCCGAGGAGTTTCTCGCCATCGCCGACACGGGAAGCGATCTTATTTGGATCCAATGCAAGCCATGTGATGAGTGTTATGCACAAAAGGCCCCTCTATTTGATCCGCGGGCTTCATCTACCTACAAAGTGATCTCTTGTAGCACCGACCATGCTCGTCCCTTCCGCAGAGCAGCTGCAGCGAAGGATCCCAGTGCGAGTACACATGTCTATGGGGATGGGTCCATGGTGGAAGGTTTCCTCTCTAGCGAGACACTGAATTTTTACTCTACGGGAGGGCGCCGCATGCAAATCCCATCGACTCTCTTTGATTGCACCCACCGTAGCAACGGCACCTTCGCCAAAAATGGCGCCGGCCTTGTCAGTCTAGGCGGAGGGAAGCTTTCCCTCATCCGCCAATTTGGTTCTTCCATTGAAAGCAAGTTCTCTTATTGTTTACCCTCTTCCAGTCAGTCCTCTGCCACGAGCCGGCACAATTTCGGTGCTCGTGCTGATGTCTCAGGCTCCAACGCCGTCACAACGCCATTAATTCCCGGCTCCCCCAGTACATTATACTTCCTTAGCCTTCAGCAAGTCAGCGTAGAAGAACAAGGAGATGTCAACGTGAAACCCGGCAACACAAGGAGACAAAAGCTTTGGATATATTATAATATTTTGGGTAAAGGAAAGCTTGCGTTGGAAATTAGACAACAGCCCTGAGGGCATTAATTAGTTTATATAAAGAGAAAGACGACGTTTCAGCAGGGGTGTTTCTTTTCCCTTTCCGTCTTCTACACGCCTTTTCATTTCTGTCTTTTCTGATGAGGTGTTGCTTTTCCCTTTTTGCAGATGCGTCGATCCTCTTCTTCTATTGCTGCTTCGCGGGCTTGCATCGATTCAGTTGGAGCTGGATGTGTTGTGTTCTGTGTTGTTCTGCTGTCGTTGTGAGCTGCGTCTCTTGAGCTTAGACCTGAAGTTGGTATTTTAACACCCTCCCTTAAGCTCGAGAGATCTAGGACTCCTATCTTCCTCCTCAGGTACTCGAATCTGGGTCTTGGTAGAGGTTTCGTTAGCAAGTCTGCAAGCTGAATCTTCGTGGGAACATGTCGAAAGTTTACTTCTCCTTTTTCTGCATTTTCTCTTATGTGATGGTATCTGATCTCGATGTGTTTGCTTCTGCTATGATGGACAGGATTTTTTGCTAGAGCTATTGCTGATTGACTATCAGAGAAAATGACTGTCCCTTCTCTTTTTTCTGCGAATACCTCTTCTATGAGCCGACGGAGCCAGGTGGCTTCGCTAGTGGCTTTGCTTAGCACCATATACTCCTCTTCAGCGGAGCTGAGGGCAACAGATTGTTGTTTTCGGGAGGACCAGCTGATGATGCTCTGCCCAAGGGAGAAAATGTAGGCGTTGATGCTCCTTCTGTCTTCTACCGATCTTCCCCAATCTGAATCTGCATAACCGATGAGTTCTGCGTGGTAATGTTTACTATAAAATAGACCGTAGCTTTTAGTCCCTTTGACGTATCTTAGTATTCTCTTGGCCGCTTCATAGTGAGCCTTAGATGGATTGCTCATGAATCTGGAAACGGAGTTTACTGAGAACTCTATGTCGGGTCTGGTGTTAGTAAGGTAGATTAACGACCCGACCAAACTTCTGAAGGAGGTTGGATCTGTGGGCTTCTCATTGTTGCTGGATGGGTATAGGATGTCATTGGGTGATATTGGTAATACCGCTGGATTACAGTTTTCCATTTCAAACTTTTTCAATAAGTCTGTTGCATATTTTTCTTGTGAGATTAGGATTCCCGCTGCGGTTTGTGTGATCTGAAATCCTAAGAAGAAATGCAGTAATCCTAAATCGGTCATTTTGTATTTGTCTTCCATTTCACTTTTGAAGATTTTGATCATGGTGTTGTTGGTTCCGGTAACAATGAGATCGTCGACGTATATGCAGACATAGATAGCATCATTGCCTGCTTGCTTCAAGTATAGTGACGGGTCATGCTTGCTTTTGGTGAATCCTTTCGAGATTAAATATTCGTCTATGTTGTCATTTCATGCCCTTGCGGATTATTTTAAGCCATAGAGGGCTTTAAGTAGCTTGTATACTTTGTCCTCTTCTCCTTGTATCTCATATCCTCTTGGCTGCTCTACGTATATGTCTTCTTCTATTTCACCGTTTAAGAATGCAGATTTTATATCTAACTGATATATAGGAAGATTGTGTTGAACAGCAAAAATGAGGAGGATTCGAATGGTCTCCATTCTGACGACATGTGCGTATGTTTCATTAAAGTCGATACCTGGGATTTGTGAGTACCCCTTGGCTACTATTCTGGCCTTGTATTTAAGGATTAATCCATCTTTTTCTTTGAGCTTGTAAGTCCATTTCAGACCTATTATGGTTGTTTGAGGTGGTCTGTTAACAAGGACCCAGGTCTTGTTTTTCTCTATCATTTTAATTTCTTCGTCCATGGCTTGCTTCCAGGCGGGGATTCTGCATGCTTCCTCATAGCTCCCGGGTGAGGTTGCACTAAAAATTACGGCGTCCCTTGCGTAAACATCTTATAATGACCGGTACTTTCTTGGGGGTGATGATGATCCAGGACTATGTGAGTCGCATGCCGAATATGGTGATAATGGTGTGGTCTGTTGGTTTATATACTCTGAGATTGAAGTTGCAGGAGTGAGGGGTTCAACCTCCAGCCTTTCACTGGAATGGATGGGATCGCTCATATCCTCGTTGAGAAGTGGCTTTGGTGTTTGTCCATGGTCTGAGCCCCAATAGTTGCCTTCATCGAATAAAACGTCTCTAGATACTATGAGTTTTTGTTGTTCTGGCTGATATAGACGATAGGCTTTGGATTCTTCGCTATATCCGACAAAAATGCATTTTTCGCTCTTTTTGTCTAACTTCCCTCAATCTTCCTTTTGGATGAGTGCATATGCGATGCATCTGAATATTTTGAAATGGTTTACAGTTGCTTTTCTTTTATGTATTACCTCATAAGGGGTTCGTTTAATGAGGGGTTTGCATGGTGACCTATTCAGAATATATATGGCTGTGTGGGCTGCCTCGGCCCAGAACTGTTTGGGTAGTTTCTTGGATAGCACCATTGTTCTCGTCATTTCGAGAATGGTGCGATTCCTTCTTTCGGCTACCCCCATTCTGCTGAGGTGTCCTACTGGCAGTTAGTTCTCTTCTAATCCCTTGTTGAGTACAGTAGGTGTTAAATTCAAACGAGGTGAATTCCCCCCATCTATCTGTTCTCAACACATTCACACATCTCTCCAACTATTTTTCTATCATGGTTTTGAATTTTTTAAATGTTTGGAAAGCTTCAAATTTGTTCGTGAGGAAATAGATCCACATGTATCTGCTGCAGTCATCGACTAATAGTAGAAAATACCTTTTGTCACTCAAGGATGGGACTTGGGAAGGTCCCCAGAGGTCCGCATGGAGGAGATCCAGCGGGAGTAGGCTCTGTTTGTAAGAGGCTTTTGGGAAAGGTAGTCTGTGGCTTTTTCCTTCCGCACAGCCTTCACAAATCTGGTGCTCAGACTGTATTTCTGGTAGTCCTTCGACCATGCTATGTGTTTTTAATGCTTGTAGGTCCGGTAAGTTGAGGTGCCCATATCTTTGGTGCCGTATTTTGGTTTGTTGCTGTAGTTGGACTGTGCTGGTGAGGACAACTTCAGGTGCAGGGAACAGCGATACCGAAAATACCTTATTCTGAGTCATCTCTGCCACTACTTCAAGGGTGCCATTTTTATTGATGATATTGCAAGTGTTCTCAGTGAAAAGAATTTGGTAGCCTCTTTGCAGCAATTGCCCCACACTTATTAGGTTTGTTGTTAAAGTGGGCACGTAGCTGACGTCGTAAATATATTTGACTTGGTTTGAAGTGGTTTTGACTCTAATTGTGCCTATGCCTTTAATTTGTTGTATGTTGCCATCACCCATTACCACTTCAGCCCGCACATTCTCATCTAAATAGATGAATAGAGCTCTGTTGCTTGTCATATGACTTGAACAACCGCTGTCAATATACCATGTAGTGTATTGTGTGGAGTTATTTTCGTTTATGTAGAATATGGTTTCCCTCTTTTCTTCGTCAGATGGCTTTATTTCTGTTTTATCCTTGAACCAACAATCCTTCTCCATGTGGGTCGGTCTTTTGCACCATTTGCATTTATAAAAACAATCATTTGCTTCATGATTTGTTCGTTTACAGAGTGTGCATGAAGGGCTCGTAGTCCTATTATGGGCGAGTCTCCTTCAGGAGGGGCTCTTCCTCTTCCTCGTCCTCTGGTGTTGGTGGACTGAGTCTTTTTGCTAAAAAGGAGTCGGAGATGTATTTAGGGGAATAATTTTTGGTGGGTTTTGCACTTAAATGTAAGGCTTGGTCTATTGAGGGAGACTGGAAGTGTAGTCTATCCTCATGTGCCTGCAATGACCCTAGTAGTGCTGGTATACTAAGGGTGTTGAGGTCCTTAGACTCTTCGATTGCGGCGACTATATGGTTTAATTGAGGGGTCAAACTCCTGAGGAGTTTTGGGACGATACGTCTATCCTCAATGGTATCACCGAGGGATTTTATTTGATTTATGCTGGCTGTGGCTCGGGCAATAAAGTCTTGGACTTTTTCATTTTCTCTCATTAGTAGTGTGTCAAAAGTTGTCCAGGCGGTTTGCAATTTAACTGAAATTACCTGTGGTGAGCCTTTGAATTCGATTTGTAGTGTTGTCCAGGCCTGTTTAGCGGTTGTAGCAGCCATTATTCTTGGGAAAATTATGTTGGTGACGCTTTGTTGAATGTAATAAAGTGCCTTTGCATCCTTTTTTCGATTTTCTGCTTGGGTGTTTAATTCCTCTGCAGTGCGAGTAGTTGCAGTCGTCGTTGCGACGGCCGGAAGACCGTTTTGCACGGTTTCCCATAGGCCTTGTGACAGAAATAGTGTCTTCATTTGTATGGCCCAGTATTCATAGAACTCTCCGTTGAATGTTGTTATACATGGAGACGACATTCCATCGCTTCCCTTACGGCCCATGGCTCTGATACCACTGATATGCGATAGAGTGTGCAATAAAAAAATATTGATTGGTCAACACAAGGAGACAAAAGCTTTGGATATATTATAATATTTTGGGTAAAGAAAAGCTTGCGTTGGAAATTAGACAACAGCCCTGAGGGCATTAATTAGTTTATATAAAGAGGAAGACAACCTTTCAGTAGGGGTGTTTCTTTTCCCTTTCCGTCTTCTACACGCCTTTTCATTTCTGCCTTTTCTGATGAGGTGTTGCTTTTCCCTTTTTGCAGATGCGTCGATCCTCTTCTTCTATTGCTGCTTCGCGGGCTTGCATCGATTCAGTTGGAGCTGGATGTGTTGTGTTCTGTGTTGTTCTGCTGTCGTTGTGAGCTGCATCTCTTGAGCTTAGACCTGAAGTTGGTATTTTAACATGCAGTTAGGTGGTCATAGTACTGAACAGGGCAACATTATCATTGATTCAGGCACAACCCTCACACTAGTTGATGATGAGACACTTCAGTCAGTCGCAACGAAAGTCGCCAGTAGTGTCAATCTCCCGAAGGTGAAAGATCCTAATGAAAGCTTCAACCTATGCTTTGACGTCTCTGGAGTCGGGGCTAATGCCCAATTCCCCAACATCACCTTCCGCTTTGCCGGCGGTGCATCGGTTGTCCTGCACCAATCTAACGCATTCGTCGAAGCTGCCCAGAACACTGTATGCATGGCTTTGGTATCTAGCGGCAGCGACGGGATCAACATCTTCGGAAATATTGCACAACAAAATTTCCATATCGGATATGACCTCAATGCAATGCAACTCACATTTGCACCCACAAACTGTGCCAATCTTTGAAACAAAATATGTAATTAATTTTATGTTAATGTTTTTTTATATGATATGGTTTGGCTTACCAATTATCTTTTCTCCTTTGTTAATTCTCTATTTCATCTTCCTTCAAATTAATTACATTTACTACTTTTAAACTCTCCATTTCTCGGCTTTCTTAACTATCTATATATCTATATAAAAGTAATAAAACTTTATATAGACTTTCTAAATTTTGTCGAGACATTTTCTGTCACAACCTTGATGTGATAAGCTCGAATTTATCAAACAAAAATGAAGACATCTATGATATGTTCTTTGTATCAATAACTCAAAACAAATCATAGCATTATCATAACTATTCTTTGAATGTACTGGACATTCATCATGGTCTTGTTTCTTCATTGTGGGTATATTTGGCTAGCTATTTTTCGGCATTGCATTTATAACTTTACTAAGGGAGAAACGAGAGGAAATAGGGGCAGCTCCAATGAAAGGGTATATTGCTTGTATTCTGAACATTTCTCATTGTGATTTCTGTGGTGCGGGTGGATCGGGATTTTTTCCCCGATTTAGAGTTTTTTCTTGTTAAATATTCTTGTTTTTGTCTCTCCTGTTTCTGTGTTTTTTTGTGCTTTCGTTTTTTGCTCCACGAAAATTCTCTCTACAGTGCGCATGAGTGCAAATAGTAGTGTCTCAAAATATGTAATACATTGCTTTCAACAATTTCCTATTTATATTTCTCAAACGGACTCCCTCATTCAGTGTGGAAAAGGAGCCATCATGTTTCCATGCATGGATAGATAAATGTATTGGTGCCATGTTCCATTCTTTGATGATAATTATTGCGGGCCGCTCGAGACTCTCGGTAGATTGGTGTAAATCGGGCAGTCTTAGCTCTGCAACGGTTGATCGCATAAATAGTCACAGAAATTGAGGCAGATGGCAACAAGGCCTTTTTTACATGGAAAACCCCGGAAATGGGTGAAAACCATGCGATCGGGATTGTGTCGACCGAATTTCACTATTTGTTGTTTGAGTACACGCCTGTAGAGAAAGCGAGGGTGACAGGCCGCTACTCGTTACAAATTGAGAGTGAAGAGAGAGGCATTCGGAGGGTGACAGGCAACCGCTCACGAAGCTAAGCATGTCTTTGCCGGCAGTAGAGGACGTGCACGCTCTGACGGCTTTGAGGACTTTTTCTCACGCATAGAGGCTAGAGTGCAGGATGTTTGTTGTTGGGCGCTTAGTGTTGAGTTTGCTGTGAATGCTGAGAGTGATGCGTGACAGGCGCTATTTACGAAGTCTGTGGAATGCTTCACACATAGTAGAATGGTGGTACTCGAAGGATCTTCAACGAACTCAAAGATCTTCGAAGGAGGCGAAAGAGATCTTTGGAGAGCTTAAACACAAGCAAATAAGGCCAAGAGGAAAAATGTGAGAATGAACGGCAACTGGGGTTCTATTTATAGGCCACATGTGTTAATTACGGTGGTTACGTGGCTATCTGCACACTGTAACCACCCTAATTACTATTTGCAGACCAAATTAGTATAGTTTGTGAAGCATATTTTTATAATATTTTTGCTATACGTAAACCAATATAATTTTGGTTATTTGCACCCACCCAAAATGGATGGTTACACCGGCAGTTACATGGGTGGTTACCTGTGCATCGGACAGGGGAGATCGTGTGGGGTCAATCAGATGGGGGGTAATTGACCGACGATGGAGTGGGCCCGATCGGATGGAGGCCCGGCTGGCGGTGCCTCGCCAAACGGGCCAACCAAGGAGACCGATCGGGCGGGGGCGGCCTCGCGGGGGCGACCTCGCGGAGGCCGCATGGGGGTCAGCCTCGCGGAGGCCGATCGGACGGTGACCGCACAGTGGTAGGTCGGGCAGAGGCCGCGCGGGGACGGCCTCGCGAAGGCCGGCAAGGAGGCAATCACGTGGGGGTTGACCGCTCGCTCCTCCCATAGCCGCGCGCACAAGGTGTGTAATACCCCATTTTTTCACCACTGGGTCTTACGCCCAGAACCGCCGCCTTACGGTGACTCCAACTTCCATGTTAGACACCACCGCACGACGTTGATCCTGCCGGCTAAAACGATCACAGCACAATAGGCCAACTAGAGAGAAGTAAGTGAGTAATACAAGTCCACAGATCACAGCTCACTATTAATATGTATATAAAGAGCAATAGTCCATAATGAGTACAAGCATGGGCGGAACTAGCCCTGGGCACGGTAGGGCACGTGCCCCACCGGTTTTTGGGTTTTTTATCGCTAAATTACCACTCTCTGCTCCTCCTGCTCCCGATCCGCGACGCCGCTCCCTGCTCCGGCTCCGGCTCCCGTCGGTACTACTACTACTACTTCTTCTTCTTCTTCTTTGCCTTCTTCTTCTTCTTTGCAATTCTTGTTTTTTTTTCAATTTATGTTTCCTGTTGTTGATTTCAGAACCAGATTCCAATTTTTTTTCAATTCCCGTTGCTCGTTTCAGAAACATATTCTAGATATTTTCAATTCCTAATTCAGATTTTTTTCAGTTCATGTTTTTTGTTCCTGATTTCAGAAACAGATTCTAATTTTTTCCAATTCATTTTTCCATTTGCTGATTTCAGTAACATATTGGAGGGGATGCATGATGCTTGATCTTTTTTTTTGAGAACTTTTATCCTTTCAGCCATAGCAACCTTTGCCTTTATTTAAGTGTCAAAAAAATTTAAAACCAAGTGAAAACTATAATAATCTGACATTTATCAAATGTATTTGCACAATTTCACTTTTTAGCGATGAGATGGAGTCCATTATGATAATGAAACTGGTTTTGGTATGCCCCACAAAATTTAGAAAATATACCACTTAGGTGAGTAGATATAATTAATTTAGAAGTATGATATATGAGAAGGAGTAGACCTAAGGTAATGTGGATAGAAGTTGTTCGAATTAATTTGTGTAATTTAGATTTAACACCTCTCATTTAATGTGAATGAATGGAAAATGAGAATTCATAAAATTAACTCCAACTAGTTGGGACGAGATGATTGTTTATAATGATGATCAGTCCATGTGTATACACTCTTCTGCTTTTCTTTTTTTAGCTGTTTATTACTGCTTTCTACATTAAAGCATTATGGATAACTGTAACGCTTTTCTTATTGTAGTATTTTATTTTATTTATCGTGTTCTTTTTAGGCAAAGATGTTCTTGCAAAAGCTAGGACAGGAACTGGCAAAACAGTAGCTTTCTTGGTAGCTTTTGTTAGAGCGCTCGAAGCATCCGCGTGACCATCAAGTTTGGAATGACCTCCCCGTTGCCCCAAGCAGGGGTATTTATAGACGAAACCCTAAATCCCCTACTACGGGTTTGGATGTCTATCGGATCCTAACTGACCCGTTAAGGAGCGCATTAACACATATATAAATATACCTCAACAGCTTTTCTCCTCCTTTTCGTTTGATGTTTTTATTACTATTAATTACCCTAACCCCCCTTAGGAGTTAGCATAATTACATGTTGCATCCCTCTATCTTTAGAAATTACAACATACCATATTTTTGCCGATACTATTACAACAGAAACTATTATTTCACGTTTTCAGAGCATGCAAAAAAAAATATTTCGGGGCGCTGCCCCCGAACCCCCACTCAGGGTGCGCTGCCCCCGAACCCCCCGAATTGACAGTACTTAGATTGTGCCCGTGCGACTTCAAAATCCTAGTTCCGCCACTGAGTACAAGTATAAAAGAGAGTAGAAAAATGGGCTTAAGCCTGGTACATATCTAATACAAATAATCTCTCTCTCACAACTCACACATCTAGCAGAAGCAAACTGAAAACCGTCCTCGACCTGTCACCGAGTAATAGCGGTAGTGCGCAGCAACACCTCCTCAAGCCCTGCCATCCTCCTGCGACTGGTGTATCACCACGAATTCCTAAAATGTGATCCACCGACCGTTAGTCAAAAAACTAGGTCACTATCATCCTCGCCTCACCCTCGCGACTCCTAGACACCGTGCGGGGAGGAGAAAAGGAAAGATATTTAAGGTGCAGAATGAATAAGAGCAGGTAGCAATTACCCTAGCAGTAGTATGTACAAAGAAACTATAAAAAGGAAGCAGTAATATAAACAAGGTAAAGTACAGAGCAGTAAGCACATGCTACACTATAAGTAATAAAAGTACAAGTAAAGAACAACGAACACCTTCTACTACAGATAAAGTAAAATAAAGTAAGCTATAGAATACGTAACCTTAATTTATATGAATGTCTATACAAACTCATAGGTTAAGGGGTCGTTTTGCAAGGCCTATCGTATAAAAAGTCTCATACAAATTTATATTATAGGAGTAGGGGTTTAAATACAATGATGACATGATATGCTATGTTATACCGGTTTAATGCTATGTTCATACAAGTACAACACACACACCCGACTCTATGCGCACAAACTTTTAGTTCTCTCATTTGGAGTTAGCTAAACTCTCAGGTACCTCCCGTAGTGGAAAACGGAGGCGATGTGTTGGGCCACCCTGTAACGACCCCAGTTTTTCTGTGTTTTGTTTGATCTTTGATTGGCGTTACGATGACGCATTTCCGGCCTTTCGCCGTTGTAGAGCGTGGTCTTAGATCTTTAAGTTCCTTGTGTAGCCTGGTTGTAGCCTGTTAGCAAGTTTCCTCAGCTAGCCGTAGTCTGTTTTGGTGACTCGGTTGGGCCTCTTAGGGCATGCTTGTGTTTTGGCTTAGGGAGATGTTAGCCCGATTGTGAGATCGTCGGATGTTGTTTTCGACCTCAATGTTGTTTTCGTGGCTTGGGTGTTTAGCTACGGTGCGGGTTTTGGTCGAAGTCCGAGATCGTTTGCTTTCGCGTCGTTTCGACGTTTGTTATGTTAGCTGTAATGTTTGTTGTGCTGTGCATGGCCTGGTGTGGCCGAGCTTATTAGGCTGGTGCCTTGTTTTTTTTAGCTAAGGAGTTAGCTGTTTTTTTGTGTATGTTTCGGTGACACGGCCTGGGTCACGGGCGTGACCCAGGGTGTGTCGAGCTCGGGTAGAGCTCTCGGTTGTGTGGTCGACGAAATTCGGTCGACGGGTGTTTTTGGTAGGAACACGGCCTGTGACACGGGTGTGTCATAGGGCGTGTCTCCTTCGATTCGTCGAGCTGCGCTCGACGATAGTCGAGCAGCGTTTGGGTGAGTCACGCCCCCCTAACACGGGCGTGCCGGATCTGGCACGGGCGTGGCTTAAGGCGTGACTCCTGGTCGGCGATCTGCGCTCGACGATTGTCTAGCGCTAGTTAGGTTGGTACACGGACTGTAACACGGGCGTGTCACAGGGCATGACCCCTGTTTCGTCGAGCTGAGCTCGACGATCGTCGAGTGGGTAGGTGAGTGAGTACACGCCCCGTGCCACGGGCGTGTCGGACCGGACACGGGCGTGTCTGGGGCATGTTCCGTACTTTTTTCCTGAGTGCTTCTTTTTATGTCGTGAGTTGTTTTTCCTCCTCATTTCTTCGTTCCCGATTCTGGAGAAGCTTCCAGCGGAAGGTTTTGGGAGAAGGTGGTGTTGGGTTTTGGCCGGCGATTGCGGGAGGGTTAGAGCTCGATTTTCTCGTGCGTTAGCGGATTTGGCTTGCTCTCGTCTAGATCCTTCCTTCCATGTAAGTTATTCTTGATCTAGGGTTGATTCTAGGAGTTAAGAATTTTTGATTTCTTTTCTTCTTCTCTAATCTTTGCTTTTGACCCGTAGGTGGCCAATCTTGCCGTCAAAGCCAGATTTTGTTGTGTTGCAATCACTGCATCTCAGTGGTAAGGCAAGTGGATCCTTTCCCTTGCCAAGTTGACCCTTTTTTACCTAGTTACTTTGATGTATATTGTTCTTAGATTCAGCCATGTTCGATTTAGGTTATCTAGGAATTTTGGCTAATCTCTTTCTTTTTATTATTCGCGGTTTGGTTCCAGTGGGTAGCTAGAGGTAGGGTAAGGCTGCGTTTAGTTGTAGTTTAAGTTTAGTTGTGGTAGCCCCGAGTAGATACGATGGAAGGGTGGGTCCACCTCTAGATCGATATTCGCACCACCTAACCTAGACCTTTGTACGCCTCAACACGAAGAACACAACCGCGGAGCCCCTGCATACTCTGCTGACAAATCCAATGTCTTTTCCTTAGCTAAGTGAGAACCACACTTGTCAAGTCAACGTATTGACGTCGGTGCGAATGACCGTCGTCTAATACGGAAGACTCACCACCTTTATGCACATGCAATTATGATAAATATGAATCTCTGAGCGATCGGCTCTCCGGACCAACTCGTCCGTCACAACAACCTTCCGAGCCACTGGCTCCCCGGACTAACCAATCTGTACATACCACCGCCGAGCTTACCGCTCGTGAGTCTAAACCAAACTAGCCTCCCGTTAGTACGGGATGAGTGAAAGTGAAGTACTTAGAATTAATCTTGCATTAACAGTTTAGCCTTACAGTTTATGATTAATCTTGGACTGCCCAGGGTATTCCTTGTGAAGGGCTCTCGAGGGCACTAGGAACTACGATGGACTGAAGCCCAAAACTCCCTTTCGCAAGGTACTTATTATTGTTGGTATCTACTCATGTCCCCAAACTCTCCTGATTTTACACTTGATCTAAACCGAAGTGTATTTAGACTTCTTCCAGGGAATAGACGATCCATCGTCGATCCCGAGAACAACCTCGCATCCTAACCAACCATACTATCATAACTTGACTCCTACTTATGACCTCTTTTATAATCAGACCATATACACCATCTATCCCACCTTCTCAATCCAAGACTTACGTGTTATCTTATTTCTACAGTTTTACTATGTGCCGGCATAACGAGCTACATGACATGCATGAATAGTGACCCATCCAAATATTCATCTAAATGAACTAAGATTATTACTGGGGGTCTAACATGATATTTAAGAGATAAATCCAAAATATAATATTTTCCTAATTTATTTGGTATTTATTTAATTTTCTGCAAAATCAGACCAACTATGCTTTTGAACACCAAATACAATTTTCTGGTATGAAATGGCACAAAACTATGACAAGAGTATAACATCAAAATAACTGTAATTACTGAATTTCACAATTTTCCAAAAAGATTTTAACTTCCAAACTATTTATCGACTAAATAACCACAATGGTAAGGCAGAACGGGGAATAATAAAATTAATCATCCAAAAATTATAGAAAAATTACCAGATCTCCAAAGTGACCAGAAAAGTCTAATGACCAAAAATCATAATTTTCTGAGCATATTTGGTCAGCTAAATAAATCATTTAAAATATTCTACTAAAAGCCACTTTGTGAAGCATCCTATATAAAAAAAGCCTCCAATACTTTTATAAAAAATCACAGAGCATGATGAAGTCCTAAGATGTCCTCAAACCAAATTTCATAACTTTTTAGTGAGTAATTAATTCATAATAAATTCTTTGATAAATAGGGTAGATACTAGGTTTGTGAATGAAGTATCAAAAATAATGCTCCAAAATTCATAATAAAATTCTCAGAGATTAGTGGCAACAACTTAAGGTCACTGCATAAATTTCATGAACATCCAAGATCATATAACTAGATAATAAAATCATGAGTAAAAGTGTTCTGATTGGTCCTAAACTATTTTATGGGGGATGTAAGTTACTTAAGGTCCTAAAATCACTCACCAGGGCTTAATTCCACCCTAGGAACTCTCCTACCAAGTTTCAAAACATTATAAGGATATATGGTCTCATGTCCCTTATTGAGCTCAAAACTCAACCCTAGGGTTCACACTAGGGTTCTAGGGCATTCCAACTCTAAACCACTCAAAATCTCTTATGACTTTATTTTATATGACATGAAGTCAGTGGCCAAGGATTCATACCTTTTGGGTGAGGATTGGTCACACAACCCATCAAACATCATTTGCCCTAATTTGCCCCTTAGGGACCAAACTTTGGTCACACCAAGACCTACTCAAATCAACCTCAAATGGGCTGAGATTTTTACGAGTGACTTATCATGACCATAAAGGTCATCGACCCAAATTTTGGGGAATTGTGAGATCATTAGACCCTCTAATTAACTCATACATGGGTTATTAATTTTTACAAAAACTATAGAAAAATGTTTTTCAAAAATTCTCATTTTTGGATATATCAGAGGTATAGGTAAGAGTGACCCCCAGTCCAAATCTTAAGTCACTTAGATGGCTGGATTGATGAGGGAACTCAATTTAGTCTCCGATTAACCCTAGGTATAGACTGCACCATTTTGAGTGATGTGGTCAGACCACTGATCCAAATGGGCTGAAATTAATTTTAAAATAAAGTAGACCTCAAGGACTACAACTTTCATGTTGGCCACTTCTATTGTAGAGGACTTTAGGTATTTTTAATATTTAAAACCAAATATTGCATAAAATGTGACAGAATCATTAAATAAGATACTATTTAATCTATAGTATAAAATCTGATTCAGCACAGATCTTAAAGTCAAACAGACGAAATCCGTACATCTTCTTCCTCTGGCCTACGGTCATGATTCCTCCAGCCTGGAGCTACTTTCATGACCATTTCCCGGCCACCTGACCACCTCCCTGGCCGGCCACTGCCACCACCACCTCCGTTGAGGTGGGGGATATCGCTGGGCGGTGCCACGACCGCCGGAGAGGCCGTTTTCGGCGAACCCACAACATAAAATTTTCATGGAATTTCTTCAAAATCTCCTCTCTGAATCGGGCTCAATTGATCCTGATCTCTCTCCTAGTCTATCTAAGATGCTAACATAGAGGGAGAGGAGGAGAAGTGGACCTTATGGGGTGGCTAAAGCCATGTCAATCGTCATGTCGACATTGACGGTGGTGGAGTTGCTCGGTGTTATGCAACCACACTGCCAGAGGGATCAGCTCCTTCAAGGGGATGGTGGAAATGGCTGCTCTGAGTCTGGGGAAGCTTTTAAAAGAATCAGATTGGGGAGATGAGGGGTCTAAGCTTTAATGGCAATTAATGGCCATGGGGGAGAGGTTTCTGCCATGGTGGTGGTTCAGTGCACACAGCCACTGAATGGCCTGGAAAACCCCTTGATCTTCTCAGAACTAATGGGCAAGATGAATGGAGCCATTGAGATTGAAGAGAGGAGGCCCTTGGCCTTCCAAGTCATGAATGACCCTCATTCTCTCTCTTGCTCTCTCCTCCATTAAAGGGGAACATGAGGATTCTTTCTCCTAGTCACCATTTCCAGAATTTAGATGACATTTTGGGTAAATATCAACCTCCTAAAGCTAGTGGGACACTCCAATTAGGCTTAGCCCAAGTAGATTGGGCTAGGTTAGGTCAACTTGAGTTAATTTGACCGATTTTAGGGTTGAGTTGACTTTAGTCAATTTGACCTTTTGAGTTGACCCCAATGGATCCTTAGTGACTCATTGGCCTCCCCTAAGGTTTAGGGAGACTTAGGTAGGGTTGGTTTGACACCTTGGTGATCACTTGACCCTTATTAGGATATGTTGGGTACATTGGTCAAATGTACCTGATTTGAAGAAGCCTCACCCAACTCAATGATATACATCATAATGTATTTGATGTGTGTTTGAGTTACTTGTGCAGGTTAAGAAAGTACTGGACTTGAAGCAAAAAGTTTCTAAGTCCATGTGTCGACACCCAGAGGGAAAGTGTCGACACTTAAGAAAGCTTGTGTCGACACCCAGACAAGATGTGTCGACACTTGGAGTCATTGTGTCGACACCTGGGATGCAGAGTCGACACCAGACAGAAAGTGTCGACACTTGGAGCTGTGTCGACACTCAGTGAAGAAAAGTGCAGACAGAAAGTGTCGACACAAGGAGCTGTGTCGACACTCAGTGAAGCTGTGTCTACACCAGAAAGTGTCGACACTTGGAGCTGTGTCGACACTCGGCAAAAGTCTGCAGAGTCCAAGTACAAGTGTCGACACTCAACACAAGGTGTCGACACTATGCAGAAGAGTCAGCACTTGAAGTAAGTGTCGACACTCAACACAATGTGTCGACACTCAACAGAAGAGTCAACATTTGAAGTATGTGTCGACACCCAGAACAATGTGTCGACACACAGCTGAAGACTCAACACTGGAAGAAAGTGTCGACACATGGAGCTGTGTCGACACTTAGCAAAGAACAGAAAGAACAACAAATTATTCTAAGTACAAGTGTCGACACTATGGGAATGTGTCGACACTCAGCTGAAGTCTCAACAACAAGAAGGTGTGTCGACACAAGGAGCTGTGTCGACACTCAGCAAGATTCAACATAGAAGACTATGTGTCGACACCAAGAAGCAGTGTCGACACTTGACAGATTCAACACAAGAAGATGTGTCGACACAAAGGAGATGTGTCGACACATAGAAGAATTCAGCAAAAGCTAGAAGAACAAGTACTTGTGTCGACACTCAATTTCTGTGTCGACACATGCAGAAGAATCTGTGTCGAGACATACAAAGAATTGTGTCGACACCTTGTAGACTTGTGTCGACACTTACACAACATGTGTCGACACTTGGACTATAAGTGTCGACACTTTAAGACAGAAAGTCTCGACAATTACTGACTGTTAGAGATTTTCAAGAAGTGACTGGATGACATGACAGCTGCCGATCCAGCCGGTCTACAGCAACTGTCAGAGATGTCAGAAGTCAGTTATGAACCGGACCAGCTGGTTACCATTAAGAAGGCCTATAAATAGGCATCCACAGTTTACAGAAACGGTTGTTGTTGTTCAGGGTAGTTGAAAGAGTTGATCAAGTGATTAACAAGTGGTACAGATTATTCAAGTAATCAGAAAAGTGATATACTGAGTATCAACAGAAGAAGATCTTGCAGTCCAAGTGCAGATCTAAGAAGTTGGAGAGAGAGGGCTCCATCCAAGAAATCAGCCTTTGGAACTAGGCTGAGAAGAAGGATTCAGATTCAGTCTGGATCTTAAGTGGCAGAGGTCAAGGAACAACTGCAGAGGATTCAGCCTTATTCAGTTCTACTCAAGAAGCTTTGAAGAAAGCTAAGTCAGGGTGAATCCAGCTGAGTTCTTCCAAGAACTCATCAAGAATCTCTCAACTCCCCTCCTTTAATTCTGAGTTGTAGAGTTATTAATTGTATTACATTTTTAACTTGTAGGATCCATTGGATCTGAGTGATTGTAAGCCTATATTTATAAAGGCTGAGGGTAGGGCTTGTTAGCCTGAGTGTAGGAGATTGTAATCTCTGAGTGTAGGTCTTGTTGGCTGAGTGTAGGCCTTGGATTGGCTGAGTGTAGGCCTTGATTGGCTGAGTGTAGGCTTTGGGATAAAGCTGAGTTGTAAGGCTTTGGGCCTGAGGTAGGAACCAATTTGGGTTCTGAGACAGTGCAGGAGTTTGGCCGAATCTAGTACACTGCTAGATAGGCGAAGGGGGAAAGTGGATGTACCCATATCTTGGGGAACCACTATAAAACACTGTGTGCTGTGCTGTGATTGTGCTGTGTATGTTTTGTTATTTCTGTTTGCTGTGCAAAAGTAGTTAGAACTCTATGATTTAACTAAGTAACTGCCAACAAAGTTAGAAAAGGATTAGGTCACCTATTCACCCCCCCCCCCTCTAGGTGTTTAGGTACCATATCTTTCAAGTGGTATCAGAGCCAGGTTCCTCAAAACAAGGACTAACAGTCTGAGGAGATCCTGTTTGGCAGATTCAGTGTAAGACATTACACAGTTTCAAGAAAATCAAGAAAACCAAGAAACATGGGTTCTTATGAGAATCACAAGGAATTGGGTTCCATGAAATTACCCATATGCAGGAAAGAGATCTTTGGGATCTGGAAAGAGAGGGCAAGGCTATTTATGGAAGCCTCTGACCCTAGAATCTACATTACAGTTAAGGAAGGGCCTTATGTGCCAATGAAGATTTCAGTATTGGATGCAAATCAGAGGACTCCAAAGGATTTCTCTGAGATGACTAAGGATGAAATTGTCCTAGCCACCATGGACAAGAGGGCACAGAACATAATAGTGAGTGTCATTGATGATGCCACTTTTCAGAACTTAATTCACTGTAAGACAGCAAAAGAGATGTGGGATACTCTCATTGTCTATATGGAAGGTTCTGAAGAAGTTAGGCAAGATAGGAAGTCCTTGCTAAATCAGGAGTATGAGAGCTTTAGGCAAGGAAAGGGTGATAGCATCACTGAGTGCTATAAGAAATTTTACAGGATAGTTAATGAACTCATGTCTTATGGAAGAGAGTTCACTAACTATGAACTAAATGACAAGTTCTTAAGGTCCCTAACCAAAGATTGGGACACCAAGATCTGTGTCATAAGAGAAATGGCTAAGTTGGGGGAAATTCCTCCTCCCACACTGTTTGACAAGCTATTGTCTTATGAAATGCAGTTAACAGTGAGAAAAGAGGAGGAGAAATCAACAAGGATTGAGCACAAAGAAAGAACTGTTGCTTTCAAGACAGAAGTTCCCAAAAAGTGCAGGAATAAGTCATCAACTCCACCTCCAGAGGTAGTTGATTCAGAGTCTGATGAGTCAGTCAGCACAAAGAGTGAGAGCTGTGAAAGTGATGAAGACTTTGCTGCCTTTACTAGACACTTTCAGAAGTTTTTGAAGAAGAAACAGTGGAGGTCAAGACCTTGTTCTTCAAAGGGAAAGGAAGTCTTTCATCAGGAGAAAAAGGCCTCAAAGAAAGACAGGAAGAGGACAAAGTCAAGCAAGGCAACTGGATCTAAGATAGTCTGCTATTGCTGCAATAGACAGGGACATGTTGTTGCAGATTGTCCAGAGAAGAGAAAGGAATCCAGTGACGGGAAAAAGACTCACTTCAAAGGCAAGAAGGAAAAGTCCTTTGTAGCCAAGAAAGAGAAGACTCTATCAGACATTTCTTCTTCAGAATCTGAGTCTGATGCTGAAGCCTACATAGGGCTGTTTGCTGAAGAAGAAGAGGAAGAATTCATGCAGATCTTGGAGTCAATTTATGAACAAGAAGACAGTCATTGCCAAGGGCTAATGGCTTTGACAGACAGTGCCAAAATCCTGGAGCAGCCAGGACCCAGTCAGGTACAAGGTTCATGTTCAAGTTCAGTTTCTTGTTCTAATTCATATTCAGATTCCTCTTCATCAAGTGATGAGAATGTATCTGAGTCTGAGGATGATATTCATCAGCTTATAGATGAATATAAGGTACTGTTGCAAGCCTACAAGAAAAGCAAGACCCTAGCCAAAAGTCAGGCAAAGGAGATTGCAGATCTCAAGGCTGTTGCAACAGATTTTGAGAAACAATTTGATCAAAAACTGAATGAGGTAGCCAGGCTGAAACACATTACTGTGATTCAGATGGGAACTATCACCTATAAGAATGATCAAATTAAGAGACTGGAGATCAATCTTCAGAAGGAAAGAGAGCTTGTTGCTAGGTTTTCAAAACCTAAATCAGTGCTACCTTTAATTGATGAATTTGTTCATCATAAAGGCAAGGCTGGACTGGGCTTTGTTAGACCTGCAGGGACTGAGCAGTCCAAGTATAAGTCCAAGGGCAAAGCCCCAACATTCAACAAGCCTGCTGTAGTCAAGACAGCTAAGGCTGTACCTAAGCAAAGGTACAATAAGTTTGAATGCTGGTGCTGTGGCAAAGTTGGCCATTTTGCAGTGGACTGTTGGCATAATGTGAATGCCAAGGTGAGTAGCAAGCTACCTGGTGGAAAGCCAGTAGGTAGCTTTGTCAAGTTACAGACTAACAAGTACCAAGGACCCAAGATTGCTTTGGGTTCTAAGGTCCATTAATCTATTTTGCAGGTGAGTCCAAGTGGCCATACCCCTACATGGTACTTGGACAGTGGATGTTCCAGACATATGACTGGAACTAGGGGACTACTGAAGGACTACATTCCAATCAAAAATGGTCCTAAAGTGACCTTTGGTGGTTCTGAAAAAGGAATCATCAAAGGGTTTGGTAACATTTCTTCAAACTTAGTTACCATTACTCAAGTGGCTTATGTTAAAGGGTTGAAACACAACCTAATAAGTATAAGTCAGTTAAGTGATGTAGGGTATGACATCTCATTTGTTAAAAATGGTTGTCATATCAAGAGGTCAAGTGATCAAGAGATCATCTTGACAGGTTATAGGAAGAGAAATGTCTACTGCCTAGACATTATGATTGAGAACAATGGTTCTCCAGTTTGTCTTATAGCTGATGAGACAGTCTCTCATTGTGTCAAATGGCACAAGAGGCTGGCCCATCTTAACTACAAGACAATTAGCAAACTCTTTAGTAAAGAGTTAGTGAGGAATGATCCTCAAGTTAAGTGTGTTAAAGATGGCATTTGCTCAGCTTGTCAAAAGGGCAAGCAGACTAAATCCACCTTTAGAAGCATAGATAACAAAGATGCTGTGAGGTGTTTGTACCTCTTGCATTTGGATCTCTTTGGTCCAATGCCAGTTCACAGCTTAGGTAGGAAGGTCTATACCCTTGTAGTTGTAGATGACTACTCAAGGTTTTCCTGGGTGTTCTTCTTAAGACAGAAATCTGAAACACCTAGTGTCTTCTACAGCTTTGTCAAGCAAATTCAGAATGAACTTAATAGTACTGTGGTCAAAATTAGAAGTGACCATGGTACTGAGTTTCAATCTGAAAGCATGACAAAACTATGTGAAGATTTTGGGATATTTCAAGAATTCTCTTCACCTAGAACACCTCAGCAAAATGGCATTGCTGAGAGGAAAAATAGGACCTTGATAGAAGCTGGTAGAACCCTACTAAGTGATACATCACTGCCTGAGTATTTCTGGGCTGAAGCAGTTAACACTGCATGCCATGTTATAAATAGGGCTACCATCACTAAAGGGCTAAACAAGACCCCCTATGAAGTAGTGAAAGGCAGGAAACCAAACCTATCCTATTTTAGGATCTTTGGTTGTAAATGCTACATACTTAACAATGGGAAGTCTTACATAACTAAGTTTGCTGCCAAGTCCCAAGAGGGAATCTTTGTTGGGTACAGCAATAATAGTAAGGCTTATAGAGTCTATAACTTGACTACACAAGTTGTAGAAGAATCAGTGCATGTAGTTTTTGATGAGACTAAACTTATTAATAATGAGTTGTCTAGCAATGTATGCAGCCCCACAGGTTTGACAAAGACAATGGACAAGCTGACTATAGAAGAAGTGCCTGCTGCAAGACAGCAAGGAGAGGAGAATAGCTGCTGTCCAGGGGGAGAACTACATGTGCCAGTTGCTGAAGAAATCCAAGGTATACAGCATGATGCAGATGCTGAAGTGGTTCAACCTGAAGTGAGGATGCCTCCAGCCCACAGGCATCTTAGAGATCATCCAGTAGAGCTGATTATTGGAGATCCAAGACAAGGAGTACAAACCAGGAGTAGAAACATGAATGCTGCAATCTATTCCAGCTTTTTGTCTCAAGTTGAACCTAAAAGATTTGAAGAAGCAATACAAGATCCACAATGGACTGAAGCAATGCAAGAAGAGCTTAATCAGTTCAAGAGGTGCAAGGTTTGGGAACTTGTTCCAAAACCTAAAGACCACAATGTAATAGGAGTTAAGTGGATCTACAGGAATAAGATGGATGAACAAGGTGTCATCATTAACAATAAAGCTAGACTGGTTGCTAAAGGATATAGGCAAGAAGAAGGTATTGATTTTGATCAAACCTTTGCTCCAGTAGCCAGACTGGAAGCCATAAGAATGTTCTTGGCCTATGCAACCTATCAAGGATTCAAGGTATACCAAATGGATGTCAAGTCAGCATTCCTAAATGGTAATTTGAAAGAAGAAGTCTATGTGGAGCAGCCTTCAGGTTTTGTTGATCCAACTCTACCTCATTGTGTCTATAGACTTAGGAAAGCTTTATATGGGTTAAAGCAAGCCCCTAGGGCTTGGTATGAAACCCTATCTAGTTTCCTCATTGAGAACAAATTCTCAAGGGGGAAAATAGATAAGACTCTATTCCTTAGGGAATCTAGAGGCAAAGTCATACTAGTCCAAATATATGTAGATGACATTATATTTGGGTCTACTGAAAGCAGCCTTTGCAAAAAGTTTGCAAAACTTATGCAAGGTCAGTTTGAAATGAGTAGTATGGGAGAGCTGAAGTTTTTCTTGGGTCTCCAAGTTAAACAGACTGAAAATGGTTTATCCATTTGTCAGTCAAAGTTCACCCTAGAACTCATAAGGAAGTATGGTATGGATTCATCCAGCACCATGAAGACTCCTATGGGGTCAAGTATGTCTCTTAGCAAGGATGATGCAGGGAAACCTGTAGATGAGACCTTGTATAGAGGGATAGTTGGCTCCCTATTATACTTGACTGCTAGTAGACCAGACATCATGTATGCTACATGTGTTTGTGTCAGGTATCAAGCCTGCCCTAAAGAGTCTCACTTGACTGCAGTTAAGAGAATATTGAGATATCTAAAGGGCACTCCCTATCTAGGCCTCTGGTACCCTAGGAATGGAGACTTTGATCTAACAGGTTATTCAGATGCAGACTTTGCAGGATGCAAAGAGGATAGAAAGAGCACTACTGGAACCTGTCAATTCCTAGGTGGGAGACTAATTTCATGGAGCAGCAAAAAGCAGACTAGTGTGGCTATCTCCACAGGTGAGTCAGAGTATGTGGCTGCAGGAAGTTGCTGTGCTCAACTTCTGTGGATTCAACATCAACTAGAGGACTATGGATTTCAGGTAAGTAGAACTCCACTTTACTGTGATTCTACAAGTGCTATTTCAATAGCTAATAACCCTGTATCACATAGTAGAACAAAACATATTGAGATTAAATATCACTTTCTTAGAGAACATGTAGAAAGAGAAGATATTTCACTTGAATATGTTAAAACTGATAATCAGATAGCTGACATGTTTACTAAGCCCCTAGAAGAAGCTAAGTTCAATAGATTCAAAATTGAACTAGGAATGATAAACTTAGACTAAGTTTACAGAATAGAAAATTGGCTAAGTAAAAAGGTGTTGACACATAGACAAGTCTATGTCGACACAGAATAGTGGTGTCGACACTTCAGGAATATGGTGTCGACACATCTAGGAATGTGGTGTCGACACTTCAGAATGTTAGTGTTGACACATGTCAAGTAGGTGTCGACACATTCAATATGGTGTCGACACTTATGTTTTACTCAAAATTTTCTAAGTAAAGTCTCGACGATGTGTCGAGTTATGTTGTGTCGACACCTAACCAAGTGTCGACACATAATATCTGTTAACTAAACTTGTGTCGACACATGTGTGTCGAGACATTATAAGTCTGTGTCGACACTTATTGCCAGTGTCGACACATGTTGAGTTAGCTGTCCCGCCTGTTCATCTTCAAAATCAGGAAGGTATAAATAGGGTTCTGTCTTTGTTTGTCGACACGCTTTCAAAGTTTCGAGACCAAAACTATTGTGTCGACACTTCTCTTTTCTAAAGACAAATTCTCCAAACCCTAATGGCTCCTAAGCTTGAGGAGAACGTGAACGAGGGCTATGAGCTGGTACGCGGCGCGTTCGACGACGCAGATCAAGAAATCCAATCGGTGATAACCCTAGTCGCCAATTCTGGACTCGAATACTTGGTTTCAGAACCAACTAAGATATGGAAAAAGGAAGTTCTTGAATTCCTAAATGGAGCTGCTGTAGATGAATCTGGATACAGAATCAAATCCAGAGTTCATGGAGCTAAGGTCAAGATTTCACCAAAAACTCTGAGGAAGGTACTCCAGCTACCTAAAACTCAAGATGAAGAAGAAGTAACTGCATCTAAGACCAGGGAAGCACTTACCTGGTGTGGACTAGATTCAAAGATGAAGATAGGATCAGTCTTTAACAGGAAAGGCATGAACAGTCAAGAAAAATTCATGTCTGAAATTGTGGGCAAGGTTATTCTCAGTAAGCCAGGAGGGCATGACAGGGTGTCTGCCTCTATGTTTGAAATTATGACCAGAATAATTTTTACTCTAAGAACAGACTGGTCTCTAGTGGTTTTTGACAAGATCAAGGAGAGCTTGAAGAAGCCCAACCTGGGCAGAATACTTAGTCTCTACCTAGCTGGTACAATACCAGAGGTAATGAGCAATGCTGCTGGAAGCAAGATCAACCACATGAGGAAGATGGACCAAAGGATATTTTCCAGATGGGACAGGGTGTTGTCAAAGGACATGCCAACCCCAGAAAAGCCAGTTACTGAGAAGGAGATTCCTCCTAAGAAGAAGAGAAAAACTGCTGCTGTGGCACAAGAGTCCTCCAGCAGTTCTGATAGTGAAGAACATGTTGTCTTCACTCCTGATGACCAAGAGGATGTGGCTGCAGAGAAGACCCCTGCTGCTGCAGATAATGCTGAGATCCAGGGGGAGCTTCCAGTAGTAGAAAAACCATCTACTCTGGACAGTGAGCAAGCCACCATCATTATCCAAGAGGTACTCACTGACCTAAAAACTTTAGACTATATTATAGAAGATGCTAATTTGTCTGATGTCCATCAGCAAACTCAGCTAGACAGTCAAGTTCCAGATGTTATTTTAGAAGACAAATCTGCTGAACAAGAAGTGGTACCTGAGTCAGTGGTTGAAGAGCAAAGACTGTCTCCAGCTCCATCTCCACCTAAATATACAATGGAGGATTTATTCCTAAATCTAGATCAAGAAGATTTTGATATGGATAAGGATGCTGCTGCTGAAGATAAGAGTGCTGCTGCTGAGGGGGAGCAACTGACAGTTCTGGAAGAGCCTATTAGGCTAGAAACTGAGCAAGCACCTGATGTGCAAACTGAGAAGCCACAAAGCCCTAAGGACAGGGTTGATATTGCCAGCACTTCTGCCTCTGAAGATGAGGAGAGTGCTAGGGCCAAAAAGAAGAAACTCTATGTCTTCAAGAGGAGAAGCCAGAGTTATAAAAAGGCTTTGCAATCTATAGCCCCACAGCCTATAGTTCAACAAACTCCAACTGTTGACTATAGTGCTTTACTGATTGCACTGCAGATAAAGATGGATGAACAAAGGAAAGCCATAGAGGCTTATGTTGATGCAGGGCATAGATCATTACAATTTGATCTTGCTCAAGATATCAAGTCAATAAGGTTTGAAATGAACCTGAACAAGAAGGAGATGACTGACTGCTTCCACAAGGGTGGGAATGCAGTAGTCTATTTGGCAACTCACCAGGAGAAGATCAAGGCTCAGGTAGATGATGTAGCATTAAAGCAAGGATATGTGCTGGAGAATCAGTTAATAATGAATGATAATTTGACTGCCTCCCATAATGCTATAGTCACTGAGTTGAAGAATAAGTCTGCTGAACCTTCTACATCTGCTGCTGCAGTTCAGGCTGACTTTGATAAGGTATTTCAAGCTGAGATTATTGCTGTCAAGACTGCAATTCAAGATTCCCAGAAGGTCATCTCTGAACAACTTACAAAGCTGAAACCATACTTTAAAGAGGGCATAAGATATTTGGACAGTCAGATAAGGTTTCAAAAGGATGATGTCAGAGACCATATGGCCAGAGAAGTCATAAAGGGGGAGAGAGTATTAGTCAAAGCTAGCTCTGACCATGCCAAATGGATATCTAACTCCATCAGAGCTACACTGGGCTATCCTCCACTTTATGATGATGATAATGTTGCTGAATCAGGGATTCAAAATGCCTATCTTGGAGGTGAGCAAGCAGAAGTAGCTCAAGTGATATATCCACCTCCAGATTTTGACATGGTTCAAGCAGATGTCAGCACAATGTATAGCCCAACTGAGGGCAAGGCCAATGTTCATATTGAAAAGGTTGTTCAACCTATTTCTGCAGCTTTGCAAGAGGCTATGAACAAAGAAGAGGAGACAAGGTTGTCTAAAAAGAGGTTTAGGGAACAAGCAGAACAAAAGCCAGATTTTGAACAGTGGAGCCCTACCTCAAGGAATATAATTTTAACTGCCTGGAAAGCTGCCAAGGACAATGCTCATGAAAGGAACACGTGGTTCTCTGAAGCAGAATGGAGAAAGCATGAGATCAGGCAGGAGGCTATTGTACAATTCAGAAGGAAGGCTAAGATGGGAAAGCTACCTCCTACTGCTGTGGAGCCTAGCAAGTACTTCCCCAAGCCATACCACTATTTTGAGAGACAGAAAATCAAAGCAGAAGAGCTGAAGAAGAAGGACTTAAAAGGCAAGAAGCCTGCTGATGCTGCAACTGCTGAAGCCACTGTCAAAGCTCAAGTCCAAGCTGGAAAGGGAATTGTTATCAAGGAACCTGATCAGAAATAGATTAGGATTTTACTTGAAGATTATGTTGCAATCCTTTTTTATGTAAAACATTTTTGTAAAACATTGAAGATGTATAAGAAATATGTTAGAACAATATATGATAAATATATTTCATGATTGTTCTGTAAATGTGTCAATTTCTTGATTGTTCTGAAATGATGAATGTGTATACATGTGTGTATTTCTACATGTTTATTTTTACCCTGCTGAATATAATCTACTGTACATCATTTTGTAATTTTAATTATTGATGGTGTATATCATTGACTAAGGGTTATGACTTCTCCAAATAGGGGGAGATTGTTGGGTACATTGGTCAAATGTACCTGATTTGAAGAAGCCTCACCCAACTCAATGATATACATCATAATGTATTTGATGTGTGTTTGAGTTACTTGTGCAGGTTAAGAAAGTACTGGACTGAAGCAAAAAGTTTCTAAGTCCATGTGTCGACACCCAGAGGGAAAGTGTCGACACTTAAGAAAGCTTGTGTCGACACCCAGACAAGATGTGTCGACACTTGGAGTCATTGTGTCGACACCTGGGATGCAGAGTCGACACCAGACAGAAAGTGTCGACACTTGGAGCTGTGTCGACACTCAGTGAAGAAAAGTGCAGACAGAAAGTGTCGACACAAGGAGCTGTGTCGACACTCAGTGAAGCTGTGTCTACACCAGAAAGTGTCGACACTTGGAGCTGTGTCGACACTCGGCAAAAGTCTGCAGAGTCCAAGTACAAGTGTCGACACTCAACACAATGTGTCGACACTATGCAGAAGAGTCAGCACTTGAAGTAAGTGTCGACACTCAACACAATGTGTCGACACTCAACAGAAGAGTCAACATTTGAAGTATGTGTCGACACCCAGAACAATGTGTCGACACACAGCTGAAGACTCAACACTGGAAGAAAGTGTCGACACATGGAGCTGTGTCGACACTTAGCAAAGAACAGAAAGAACAACAAATTATTCTAAGTACAAGTGTCGACACTATGGGAATGTGTCGACACTCAGCTGAAGTCTCAACAACAAGAAGGTGTGTCGACACAAGGAGCTGTGTCGACACTCAGCAAGATTCAACATAGAAGACTATGTGTCGACACCAAGAAGCAGTGTCGACACTTGACAGATTCAACACAAGAAGATGTGTCGACACAAAGGAGATGTGTCGACACATAGAAGAATTCAGCAAAAGCTAGAAGAACAAGTACTTGTGTCGACACTCAATTTCAGTGTCGAGAAGAAAGAATCTGTGTCGAGACATACAAAGAATTGTGTCGACACCTTGTAGACTTGTGTCGACACTTACACAACATGTGTCGACACTTGGACTATAAGTGTCGACACTTTAAGACAGAAAGTCTCGATACTTACTGACTGTTAGAGATTTTCAAGAAGTGACTGGATGACATGACAGCTGCCGATCCAGCCGGTCTACAGCAACTGTCAGAGATGTCAGAAGTCAGTTATGAACCGGACCAGCCGGTTACCATTAAGAAGGCCTATAAATAGGCATCCACAGTTTACAGAAACTGTTGTTGTTGTTCAGGGTAGTTGAAAGAGTTGATCAAGTGATTAACAAGTGGTACAGATTATTCAAGTAATCAGAAAAGTGATATACTGAGTATCAACACAAGAAGATCTTGCAGTCCAAGTGCAGATCTAAGAAGTTGGAGAGAGAGGGCTCCATCCAAGAAATCAGCCTTTGGAACTAGGCTGAGAAGAAGGATTCAGATTCAGTCTGGATCTTAAGTGGCAGAGGTCAAGGAACAACTGCAGAGGATTCAGCCTTATTCAGTTCTACTCAAGAAGCTTTGAAGAAAGCTAAGTCAGGGTGAATCCAGCTGAGTTCTTCCAAGAACTCATCAAGAATCTCTCAACTCCCCTCCTTTAATTCTGAGTTGTAGAGTTATTACTTGTATTACATTTTTAACTTGTAGGATCCATTGGATCTGAGTGATTGTAAGCCTATATTTATAAAGGCTGAGGGTAGGGCTTGTTAGCCTGAGTGTAGGAGATTGTAATCTCTGAGTGTAGGCCTTGTTGGCTGAGTGTAGGCCTTGGATTGGCTGAGTGTAGGCCTTGATTGGCTGAGTGTAGGCTTTGGGATAAAGCTGAGTTGTAAGGCTTTGGGCCTGAGGTAGGAACCAATTTGGGTTCTGAGACAGTGCATGAGTTTGGCCGAATCTAGTACACTGCTAGATAGGCGAAGGGGGAAAGTGGATGTACCCATATCTTGGGGAACCACTATAAAACACTGTGTGCTGTGCTGTGATTGTGCTGTGTATGTTTTGTTATTGCTGTTTGCTGTGCAAAAGTAGTTAGAACTCTGTGATTTAACTAAGTAACTGCCAACAAAGTTAGAAAAGGATTAGGTCACCTATTCACCCTCCCCCCCCCCCTCTAGGTGTTTAGGTACCATATCTTTCAGGATACTTTGACCATTTTAGGGTTTAGGTTAACTTTGGTCAAGTTGACCACTTTAGTTGACCCCAATGGATTCTAGGTGATCCAAGAGACCCCCTAATAGGTTAAGGATGTTATGGTGCGGTCAAAGAGTCAAAGTGAGGCTTTAAAGTCAAACCCTAGGTTGGGTAATTGGAAAGTGTTATTTGTAGACCATGGTAATTTTCACCTTCATGCCTAAGTTCACATGGACTCTTTGAGTTTCCTAGGATTTTGTCATGACCTAGTCATGACAAAACTATTCTATGGGTCTAGTTGCTTGAGGGATGTTATAAGGTGCGCGGTCGCGGGGCGACGTCTGAAAGAACGACGACGAGAGTGGTGGGGGATCGTGCTTGTGGTGGTTTGCGATCAGATCATGTGCAAGAATCAGGTGCACGGATCGCGCGCGAGGAAATTTTCTCCATAACTCCCCACTTCCCTAGTGGGGTACATGGGAATTTCAGATATTGCATCCCGGAATTCTTATAAATTGAGGGAGACCCCATCAATAATATCCTTGGGGTCATTGTAAACTTTGTTAGAGGTTGCGCTCCAGATAGTCTACAGTAACTCTTCAAGTTTGGAATGGCTATTTATAGTATCTCCAGCCTAGAGCTTTGCCTTAAAATGCCACAAAACTCAATATGTCACTCTGAGTCGGTCTCGACACACGCAAACATATTACCTAAGTCTCTAACAATCTCCTTCCATCTCCGTCGTAAACCAGATGTCTGAAAAAGGGTGATTTGTGCAATATTCAACCAAACATAAATCATTCACAACCTTGTCCAAACACCTATCAAAACATATTAGACTTAAAGTAAATAAATATATGCACTCATAAAAATAAATATAAGCCCAACGGCATCACATCGAAGCCTAAAGTACAATCATAATACAAATATCAGCATACTTTGTATCTCATGATCAACTAAAAAGCAAAAATAATCCAAACATAACAAGCAAAATAAATGAGAGCAATACAATGGTCTAAGAAGAAGAAAAAAACAAAATAACACTCTAGATATCATTATCCATCAGATCATCCACGTCAGGATCCCAATCTGTAAATGTTTCTCCAACAACACACTTCCTGTAATTTTTAATAGAGAATTTCATTCAAAATGAATTCAAAACTTAAAAAATGTACATGTATCTAGTTCTACTATAAGAACATATTATTTAAAAATTAGCTAAGAACATATTATTTAAAAATTAGCTAAGAACACAGTTACACAAAGTATTATAGGTTCTACCTCTGAATTCATTATTTGTTTCCAATGAAATAATCCTATGAATTTCTGGACACCACATCTATATTTGTGTTGTAATTTGGAATGTCATGGTACTGTTCCTCTAAAGTTAAATGAAACTCACTAGGATTGGAATGGAATAAATTAAAAGAAGAAGATTCAAACTGAATCAGATCGTGTTATCAAATTTGAAATAACACTCTCCTCCAAGGTATGGAAGACAAGTTCAAGTGAAGTTATTAACTTCAAATTTGAAATGAAACAACTCACCAGATTCATACATAATAAACAAGAACATCAGCGGATCACAACACGCTTGCTTTGATAAAAGAAACTGAAAAAAAAAACTAATTATTTGGACTAAGACTGAAATGAATCGTCTAACCTTGAACTAAGGCTGAACTAAATTGTCTTGAGTCTCATTTCCCCTACTTTTTTGATTAACTGGTCTTTGGGCATTTCTTTCGTCAATGGATCAGCTAGATTATCCTTCGACCGCACATCGATCAAAGTGATAATTTATTATTCGTTCAAATAATTTAGCACGACATGTCTCAGTTGTACATGTCTCCTTTTGGAATTAAGGAGAGCATTATTAACAACTTGAAATATTGCTTGATTATCACAATACAAGCTCAAAGAATTGACTTGTAACGTAGACAAGGGAATGTATAAAATCAAATTTTGATCCAGTATACAACTTCACTAGCCGAGGCTAGGACAAATAACTTAGCTTTTATGGATGACAAGGCTATACAAGTCTGTCTTTTGGATTTCCAAGTGATTGCAACTCCACCCAATGTGAATATAAATCCATGAGTAGACTCGTTGTTCTCAACTTCTGAACATCATGAGACATCAGAGTAACCATCCACAGTAGGAGGGAAATCAGTATAGCACGGAACATGATCCTTAGTACCTCTCAGGTATCTCATTAGCTTGTATAAGGCATCCTAATGTTCTTTGCCTAAACTACTAATAAAGTGGTTCAACATGCCAACAAAGAAGAAAATATTTGGTCTTGTACAACTTGTGGCATATATGAGAACACCAATTATCCTCAAGTATTTTACTTGATCAATACTGGTCCTTACATGAGGACTCAACTGAACGTTGTTATCAAATGGTATCTTAAATAGCTTATACTATTTATATCATCATGTAGAAAGAAGTTGCTCTATATAATGAGCTTGACTAAGAGTGACTCAACCCTTATCCACTCTAACTTGAAGACCTAGTAGGGTATCAACAAGACCAATGTCTTTTATGTCAAATGCTTTTGCGAGAGTGAATTTGATATCTCTCACCACAACAAGATCAAATCCCAAATTTATTATGTCATTCACATATAGGCATATGATGATTGTCTTATTTGACATTGAGTCGTGATAAAGGCATTTATAAGAGCGATTGGACTGAAATCCAAATATCTTTATCACTTGGTCAAATTTCATGTGTCATATCTTAGGCACTTGCTTAAGCTCATAGGTTGATTTATCTAGTTTGTACACTTAATCTCTTATATATTTATGTATATAACCTTCAAGTTGTGGCATGTAACTCTCTTCATTAAGCTCTTCATTCAAGAAGACTATTTTCACATCCATCTGATGAATTATAAAATTTTCGATATAGGCTAAGGCTAGAATAATCTTAATAGTCGATAGGTGACAAACAAGTGAATAGATGATAAAGTAGTTAATTCCCTATTATTATTTATAACTTTTAGCTAGTAAACGTATTTTGTACCTGACAATAGACCATTCACTATGCAATTTATTATTCAATACTCACTTGCATCAGAGGACTTTAGCTCATTTTGGCACGTCAATTTGATACTAAGTGTTATTTTATAGTAGCGAGTTCATCTCATCATCGGTGGCTTTTTCCCACATCAACGAGTCTCTAGATCTCATTGCTTTCTGGTAGGATAATGGATCATCCTCTAAGTGATGGGTGATCTAATTCTCACTAAAATCCTTAGAAATTCTATCTCTTGTAGATACTCTAAGAGGAACAACTTCTACCTCTAAAAGTTGGAAATTAGTGTCAGAGGGGCCAACTTCATGTTATATATAAGATTTTGAAAACAGGTCAATATACCTGGAGACAATCAAGTCATGATCTCTGATAAATTTATTTTCAAATAAAATAACATCTTTAGACTTTATCACTGTATTAGTGGATAGATCAAAAAACATAAAAGTCGTATTAACTTCTGCACTACCTAGATAGACACATGTTATCATTTTAGGTCTCACCATAGGTCTCTAATGGTCATGAATTGTCATATAAGCAATACAAACCCAAGTTTTTAGAGATTCAAATCTATAAGGATGACTATGATACATCTCAGATGGAATAGAGTTGATCTTTGAATGAGGCACTCTATTCAGAATATGATTTGCAATTAGGATTGTCTCTCCCCAAAATAAGTTAGGTATGGCAACAGTGAGAAGCATTAAATTCAACATTTGTGTTAAAATTCTCTTATTATGCTCAATAACACCATTTGACTGGGGTGAGTAAGGAGCAGTGATTTCAAGAATTCTACCCTCAAAGGCACAAAATTACTTGAACTCAATTGTAGTGCATTATACTCATCGATCACTTCTATATCTCTTAATCTTGAAGTTTAATTAGTTTTTTACACAAGATTTGAAGGTCTTATGGGGCTCAAATGTTTTATCTTTCGATTTCAATTAGTAGACATGACAATATCTAGAATAATCGTCTATGAAAGTAGTAGGATACTTTCTTTCCCCCTCTAGTGAAATGACTTTGAAAATCATAGAGGTCGGAATGTATCAACTCCAAAAGTTGTGTGCTTCTATAAACCGACTTGTATGGATTTCTATTAATTTTAGTTTGTGCACACACCTCGTATTTATTAAATCGAATAGATAGATCTAATGGGATATTGTGACTCTAAGCTAGATCTTGCATCTTCTTATAGTTCACATGTACAAATTTATTATATAATAACTTAGGATCAATCAGAATTGAACTTACTTGGTTAATGTTATGGTTGTCTAAGCTAAGTCTATATATTCCAATCATCGTATATGCACAACCAAAATACTATGAATTAAACATTAAAGTTATTCTACTGTTTAGGGTTGTGAAGGACATTCCAGCTATATCTAACAAACTTATAGAAATTAAATTTTTAGTTAAATTTGGTACTATTTTAACATGTTCAAAAATTAAAGTTTTACGTGAAGAGAGAACCAGCTTCGATGTCCCTGCATGAGTCACCTCTGTCTCTCCTTTATTGCAGTTCTCCACCTTTTCTTTGATTGACGTGACCCGAGTTAGAAGATTCTTGTCATTATTCACATGACATAAATCTAACTACCACTCAGAAGACGCACTGCGGCGAGCACTCCCGATCATAGCCATGAAGGGCATGGGTTCGGAGATGTCGACCTCCATATTTGCAGCATTTTATGAGGCTTCCTCCTCCTTCAGATCCTTACACTCAACAACCTAGTGACCCCACTTGCTGAAGTTGTGACACTTGCTATTCTTTCTTTTTAAAGAAGGTTTTTTGGCAATCAACTATGCAGAGGTTTCACCTTTAGGTGTTGGTGGCTTCTAATGAGGCTTGCTGGATCGGGAAATAAAGTTGGCAGCCTGTGAGGGCTAACCAACTTACTTCATGCTTTCCCAGTAATATTTTGATCTTTAATGAGGATGAACCTTTTGAGTTTATCCAGTGTGATATTATCCTTCAGTCAGTGCATTTCAATCTTGAAGGTGATCCAATCAGAAGGTAACTTGCTCAAAATCAAGTACACAAAGAGACTGTCGGACATATCTGAATGATCGTCATCCAGCTTAAGACGTAGATTTTCCAACTCTATGACTTGAGAGGTGACTGAAATGTTAGAACTGAATTTGTAGTTGTAAAACTTCTCCTCAAGGAGAGTTTTCGACATTCCCTCATTCTGAAATTGCGCGTTCAAGCGTTCCCTTATCTCTTTAGCAGGCTTATACGCATTGTAGGTCAGAGTAAGTCGAATATTCAAGGAGTTCAGGAGGTAATCCCTGCAGAAATCCTCTTTTTTGTTCCACTGATATTCATTGACAGCCTCACGAGTTGTGGTGAAATTACTAAGAACGGTGTAGAAAATCACACGCTCTTTTATCCTAGTTCGACATGCAGCTTTCAACTGAGGAAGTCAGTGACCTCAAAGAACTGCAACTTCACGATGTCGTACGCACTCTTCTTCGACATTTTCCTCGGTTTAAGAACAGAAAAACGAAACAAAATCACCTAATTTTTGCGGAGAAGAGAAATCATCCATTGATTTCTTTTGGATGCTTTGAAATTCAGAATAAAGTCAGTAAACTCTTTAGTTGACTTTTGTTGTAGGAGGCCTGGTACCCGTCTTCATGATCTAAAATTTTCCCCTAAAATGGATAAATCATTCCCTAGATCCTTGAAGTTCAAGAAAATCCAGATTTTTTCTTTCCTTTAGACCTGTGTTGAGAGCAAAGGAAGAGCATAAATATCCAATCGGCAAGCATGTGCCAATTTAGAGGAATTGAACTGTAGATCTTCTTCGGAAACAGCGAGGTGAAAACTACTTTGAAGAACCTCTCGGTGAAGATCGATCAGCAACATCGATTCTTCCCAGCGAGAAACTCTGAGAAAACGAACAGAGCGACGGATAATGTTTCACGCAGGAGCAACAAAATGAGAGATCAGGCATCTCTAGAACGTGATCTAAAAACACCGGTACAACCTCCTTGCAGATGTTAGCACAAACAGGAAGGAACAGAAGCAGATCTGCGACGAGAGAGAACCGAAATCGTGAACTCGCACCAGGGGAAACCTATCCAGCGATCAGCTTCCTGGACTTTAATCGATGACGGCGAGAGAATTTTCTTCCTCTCACTGTTCCAGATCTGCGACAGGTACGAGAAAATCCAGAAGGATTTCTCGATCTGAGCGGGGAAACTCACGAAATCAAGAGCAACTAAGAAGCCGCGCACGACGAAAATTATGAATTCGAGAAGAGCAAAAACTCCAGCACAAAAAATTATCTTGAGAATGTTACAGATTTCCCTCAAGATAGTACACAATAACTCATCAAGTTTGGAATAATTATTTATTGTATCACCAGCGTACTGTCTTGTCCTAAAATGACACGAAACTCAATAGATCACTCCGAGTCGGTTTCGACACGCACGAACAGATTACCTAGTTATCCAACAAACCTGAGGGGAAACCCATAGCACTTGATGACAACACCAAGTTTTGAACCAGACTGTTATCAATATCATTCCTATGGATTATACATTTGAAAATAATATTGTTTTTGTAGCATATGCTCCAAGCAGGGGTATGTTGGAAGGAAACTGTTTAAGTAAGGCTCGGACTTATGTTGATGTGACTAATTAAGGCTCCGTTTGGGGGGACTTATTTTCACCGGTCAAGCGGTCACGACCGCATGAACCGGGACTTAATTAAGGTCTGGTACATGCGGTCGTGACCGCTTGACCGTTGAAAATAAATCCCCCCAAACGGAGCCTAAACCTATCATTCTCACAGATAGTTTAGTTGTCGAATGTCTTGTGATTGAAACTCATACAAGTAGCATTCACTTTGAAAGCATGAAAATGGAAGTCAGTGTATCAGGTGTTGAAACAAATCGTCTCATATTGAATAAACTCCGAAAGTTTGGGAGTCTTTGAGATGTCAAATTTGCACACAAAGAGAAAACTATTATTTAAAATACATCTAATTATGAGGAATAAAATTTAGACATTACTGTTTACAGAAAAAAATGAAAGGTGAGTGAAAGGAATGCCAATACAGATAGCGAAGATGACAATGAGACGATTGTGCAGGCTGAAATCTAATGAATATATAAGAGAAGGGAAGACTTGGCATAGAAGAAACAAAGGTAAATTTTTTATATAAAATTTTTGCCAGGAGTTTTTCACTAAGGATCCGTTTGGCACGGTGGTGGTGGTCGTAAATGCATGGGTTAAACCTTCATTCGTTAAGGATCACCTAACAAACATCATCCATTTGAATATAAAAGTGGATGGCGTTCATTAGGTGGACATTAACGAATGGCAATTTAACCCCTCATGTTCATGACCGCCACTGCCATCCCACACGGAGCCTAAGTACTCTAGTTGTGTCTAAAAAGCCCGCATGGCCTTGTTTTTACAAGCCAGGCCAATGTTGGGCCCACCCCTTCCAAAGGGGGTTTGTGAGGGCCTACAAGCCGGCCCTGGTCCAAGCCCGACCAACAATAGAATCTTTAAATTAGATACAATATCCTAAAATATACACATTATGATTAATAATTTAATGTCTTAAACCCTTGATTTTAGTTAATCTTAACCTAATTATTACTGATTAATCTTTTACTTATTATCATCAAGTACTAAATAATTAATTAAGTTGACATTATTGTTAATGAAAGCTTGAATTGCTACATAAAACTCAACAACAAAGAAAATGCATAACACACATTTATACAACATATTTTAAAGCTAATTATATTTTTATTATAGTAATATAAAATGCATATAAGTCATTATGGGGTGTTAATGGAGAGTCTTTCCTAATAAGATGGTGTCCATATATGGAATTAATTATTCAAACGTCATGAAAATTGAAGGTACTCAATGCATATTGAAGCAATTCCCCGGTCTTTCTACATTTTTCTTCCTCATGACCCGACTTCAATTTTGTTTTTTATATGCTTCGAATTCAAATTTGTTTGTGTTTTCAAAGCCATTCATTTATCACGCCAACACATCAGTCGACACCGCACTTGAAGATGATTCATGGGATTTTATATTGTAGAGAGTTGTTTATAAAACTCATCTTATTTTAGTGTTTGAGGACACAAAATTCTGAGTTTGTCACCTCGTGTAACCTTCTTTGTTTTTCATCGAAACGACCTACTAATGCTCGTGGGCGCAGACACACACTATGATATGCAGTCACCCAAATCTAGCATAAGGAGTCAGATTCGTGAGCCCGCTACATGGCTAACTCACGAAAAGAATATTGATAAGCAATGAAATGGTTTATACGATACTTGAAAGGGACTAGTAATACTAGTTTAATTTATGATGGAGATGGTCATGTGAAAGAATGCACCTTTGTTTGTTATGTTGATGTTTGCTATGTTGGTGATATGTACAAATGACATTTGAAACAGGTTGTTTTTACACCTGACGTTGGTGTGGTTTCATGAAGAACGACACTTCAGGTCAGTGCCTTTTCAACAATCAAGGTCGAGATATAGATGCAGTGGAAGCAGACAAGGAGAATATATGGCTTAAAGAGTTTTTTTTAAAAAAAAATTGTGTTCGAGTTAGGATTCACGAAGATCAATTGTGATAGTTGGGGGGTCAGTTCCTATGAGCGGACATGACATATCAATGTTTCTCATTTAGTTTTAAATGCAATTGAGGAGAAGTTAATTCAATTTTCAAAAATAGATACGTCGGTCAATTCTTAGATAGATCTATAAGATTGTTTCGTTAGAGAAGCTTAAATGATATTTAAATTTAATTTGCATACAAGATTGTGCAAATGAACATTGACAGATTTCACTCTTTGATGATTTTTGTATTAAGAAGAAGATTGTTTGATTTTGTGAAACAAAATCTTTTGAATTTGAATAATGATATAAATGATGATGTAAATAATTGAATGATGACATCGATGATATAAATAATTTGATGATATCAATGATGATGTAAATAGTGGAACGATGTCATTGATGATGTAACTGGTAGTGTGAGGCCCTGTTTTAGACCTCACAGGAAATCTACATCTAAGAAAATTATTCAAGCATTCAGCGCAACAAAAATTAAAACTGTACACATGAGCACACAATTAAACACATAAACAGAACTTTATATTATTAAAAGTTTTTATACACTTGTACAGACTCACAATGACGACACTTAAACATAACACCAACATTTCAAAATCTACAAGTAGCCCACTCTCTAGGCCCAAACTTTCTGCAAGGACATAGACTCCCATATATTCGTAAATATGCAAAGCCCCATATAACCACAAAAACTAATCTCACCACAACTAGCCTCACTCATTCCAATCCTCATTACATACATGACATCGCCCATGCCCATATTTCTCTGTGTTTCACAACTGCCTCCTCCATCCCAATAAAAGCTTAACTCATACATTTGGACGTTCTGCAAATATCTGCTCCCTTTCTTCATCAGTCAGTTTGGTTTTCTCTGGCGCACTCAAGGTCGCTTCAACTACATAAAATGATAAACCATGACGAGTTTACTCATGATGAATATAACTAAATGAGTAATATACCTTTTTAATTGATGTAGAGACCACTACAACAAAGTTGTCATACGGCGACATTTTTTTATGCCTTTAGTGACGTTTTCAAAGCGTCACGATAGTTTTGGTGACGTTTATAAAAACGTCACTAAATCGTCACGATTGCACATGTCGTTGTAGCACCTTGCGACGCTTTCAAAAAAAACGTCGCGATTGACATGTACTCTACAATGACGTTTCTCTCAAAAAACGTCGTAATTGACAATTACTCTACGGTGACACTTTTTCAAAGAAATGTCATGATTGACAATTGTTTTACCGCGACGCTTTCCAAAAACGTCATTATAAGCAATTAATTTAGGGTGCTGTTATTAGCAAACCCACTTTCGTTTCTAGCAAACCAGCAAAAAAGCAGATTCAGCCATTTTTTTCATTTCTTTCTCTTCCCAAAATTTACTACTAGCAAACCAATCTTATTTTTTTTTATTTTTGTATTTTTGAATTTTAAGTCTCAAATGTTTCTCATTTGAAAAAGTGATAAACATGAAAGTTGTAGATCTCATCGAGATCTACAACTTTCACGTTGACCATTTTTTGATTTGAAGCCGTTTAGTCTTCCAATTTGGGCCCGAAAAAAGACACGCATGGAAGGTGTCGTCGGTACAAATTTTCGGCGTGATTTTTTTCGGGGCCCAAATCGGAGGTCGAAACTGTTTCAAATCAAAAAGTGTTCAACATGAAAGTTATAGATCTCGTCGAGATCTGCAACTTTCATGTTAAACACTGTTTATTTTGAAGCTGTTTAAGCCCACGATTTGGCCTCCGAAAAATGTGACGCCGATCCCTGGTGTCTGTACATATGTTCGGCATGATTTTTTTCAGTAGTCAAATCGGAAGTCTAAATTGCTTGAAATCAAAAAATGTTCAACATGAACGTTGTAGATCTCTTCGAGATCTACAACGTTCATGTTGACCAGTTTTTGATTTGAAGCCGTTTAGGCTTCCAATTTGGGCCTGAAATAAGACACGCACGGAACGAGTCGTATGTACAGATTTTCGGCATGACTTTTTTCGGGGCTCAAATCGGAGGTCTAAACTGTTTCAAATCAAAAAATGTTCAACATGAAAGTTATAGATCTCGTCGAGAACTACAACTTTCATGTTGAATACCTTTTATTTTGAGTCCTTTTAAGCCCCAGATTTGGCCTCCTAAAAAGGTCAAGCCGATCCCGGGTGTTCGTACATATTTTCAGCGTGACTTTTTTTCAGGGGTCAAATCGGGGGTCTAAATTGCTTTAAATCAAAAAATGTTCAACATGAAAGTTGTAGATCTTATCGAGATCTACAACTTTCATGTTGAACACTTCTCATGAAAATATACGTATAAAACGCAGTTCAAAAATACGCGAAAATTTTTATATTGGTTTGCTAGTAACAAAATGGTTTTCAAATAGCCATTTTGAAAAATGCCGGTTTGCTAATAGTAATGGTTTGCTAGAAACCAAATTGGGTTTGCTAGTAACAACACCCTTAATTTATCGTGACACTTTTTACAAAACATGAAGCTAAATATTAACATTAACACGATGTTTTTTACAAAACGTCACTATAATTAAAACTCTATAATGACGTTTTTAAAAAACGTAATAAACTTTTACATTTGAGAAAAAAATTAAAACAAATTAAATTTATGATAATCTAAAATGAAAAATAATTATGTTTTTAAAATCTTAATTAAAATTATAAATATAATTTTTTATAATTTTTTTTAACATTTAAAATATTTTGAGAGTGATATTAAGAAATGTTGAGAAATTTTTTACAACTTGTTGTCCAAATAATATATCTCTAATTATACCAAAAATAAAAATAAAAAAATACCCACATAATACATCATCATTAAGTTTGACGAGTATAAACATGCAAAAGATCACATTTATGATCAACAAACTTGTTTCAAGTGAATATAAACTTACAAAAAAACATAATCATTCAACATATATATTGTTTTCAAAATCATTCAACATTTAAAATTTCCCAAAAAACATTAAATAAGTTTCAAAATCATTCAACATTTAAACTTTCAAAATAACATAATTATTCAACATATATATTGTTTTCATAATCATTCAACATAATCATTCAAGTGAATATAAACTTCCAAAAAAACAAAATCATTCAACATAATCATTCAAAATATATATTGTTTGAAGCATCATGCAGCTTCAAAATTTTCTTATTTAATCATTAGCTTCATTGGCATTGTAGTGATGAGCATTCAACTTCTTTCATACATCATCTACCGCTCGCATCATCATTTTCAAACTTGAATCATAATAAATAAAACTGTTCAATTACCTGCAAAATAAATAAAATTGAAACACGGATTAAACATTTATTGTAATTACATTTAAAGTTAAAATAAATAACAATTGGAAAAAACACAATAATAATGTGACATAAAACAAGAAACCGCATATCCCCACATCAAAGAATAAACATTGAACATAAATTAAACATGAAATGAGCAGGTGGGGTACTTAAGAGTTTAAGCAACTTCCACATAATATAATTAAAAACTGTTGGCGACAGATTCACACAACTTCTTACAGCAATTTGGGCACAAATCTTGATGTTTTGCCAAAATTGTTTGGCACAAACTGCTGCAGCAGTTTGGCACAAACTGCTGCTCCTGCTTGGCACAAACTGCTGCAGGAGCAGCAGTTTGTGCACAAACTGCTGCAGGAGCAGCAGTTTGTGCACAAACTGCTGCAGCAGTTTGGGGGCAACTGCTGCCAGCAGCATTTTCGGCCAACTGCTGCTAGCAGCAGTTTCGGCCAACTGCTGCTGCAGTAGTAGGTTGGGGCAACTGCTGCTGCAGCATCCTGAGGCCCAAATGCTGCAGCAGCAGCCTGAGGCCCAACTGCTGCAGCAGCAGTTTGCGCCCAACTATTGCACCCAGCAGTTTGCGGCCCACTTGCTTATAGGCGCACACATATAGTTCCCCTAGACTATGGATCGAGCAGTGCGTATTGTGCAGGCTAAGCAATAAATTTGAATAACATGAGAAATAACTGCACTGGAATTGCAAAATTAACAATTTCACAAACTGCTGCAGCAGTTTGTGCAAAGTTTGTGCACAAACTGCCGCTGAACTGCTGCAGCAGTTTGTGCACAAACTTTGCACAAACTGCTGCAGCGGTTTGGGGAGGCAAGAACTGCTGCAGGAGCAGCAATTTGTGCACAAACTGCTGCTGAACTGCTGCAGCAGTTTGTGCACAAACTTTGCACAAACTGCAGCAGCAGTTTGGGGCAACTGCTTCCAGCAGCAGTTTGGGGCAACTGCTGCAAGCAGCAGTTTGGGGCAACTGCTGCAAGCAGCAGTTTGGGCCAACTGCTGCCAGCAGCAGTTTGGGCCACCTACTGCTACAGCAGCTTGAGGCCCAGCTGCTGCGGCCTGCAGTTTGCGCCCCACTATGCCCTTTTGTGTATATAATATTTCATATTTTTCAACCACAACAGCATGTGGTTTTCTTTGTTAAATGCATCAAAAATTGATCGAAGGCATCAATTTTCTTTAATATTTAGTTGGATTTGATAACTCAAAACCTGAATATTTTTCTTGAAACATGCAGCTAGCTCTCAGAATATGATGACATGGTAAGGAGGGAGCAACTCTAGCTACACTCTCCATACATTGATTGAATGTATACTAAACCCTTAACTAAGATAAAATAAGGTGCTAAAAATTATGCATTGATTGAATGTATTATTACTTCAAACAATGTACGACCCTCCCTTTTTGAGTTCAAAACATGACTAAGGGGAGCCTTATGTTACCAGTAGGTGATACCAATCCGATAGCGATAAATTAGTCTGTAGAATGTGTTCGGAGATGAACATCCCAGCTCATTCCGTGACTGCTGCAGCAGTTTGTGACTACTGCAGCAATTTGTGACTGCTGCTGCAGCAGTTTGTGACTGCTGCTGCAGCAGTTTGTCAAACTGCTGCTGCAGCAGTTTGTCAAACTGTTGCAGTTTGGGGCGACTACTGCAGCACCAGTTTGGGGCTGTCCCAAACTGCAGCAGCAGCAGCAGTTTGGGACAGCCCCAAACTGCTGCAGCAGTAGTTTGGGGCAACTGCAAGAGTAATCTTGGATCTCAACATATATAATAGATCTACACATGATCCAAATACAGAATTTTTCTCTTGCGAAAAGCATGACAGCAAAAAGATCAAATTTCAAGTACAATACTATATAGCATAAAAGAGTATGGAGCCTCCATGTCAGTCCTTTTCTAAATTGTACTCTCTTTTCTTTTTTTACTCCAAATGCATGGTGACATTTTGTTGAAATTAGTACCAAATAACCAGCCAGTTTCAGAAGAATATAAGTCGATCAATCTAACTTTAAATCATGCACATATATGAAGCTTTGAAGCAGTGGTGCTAAGAGGAAAAAAATGAGTAAAGCAAGTCTTTTCAGCAAATTAAAAGTAGTCCTTAAAAACAAAAGAACCATGGTAATCATTATCATATGAAATACATCAATATAGGTCAGCCATAAGTAGTCTAAAAACAATTATACGTACCAGGAAATTAGTTTATCAGAAAACATTTCGACCAGGCTGAAAGCACAAACTGAGGCCAAACTGCGTCCAACAATTTTGCACAAATTGCGGCTAGACTGCGGGTAAAATTTAATATCATTTTTCATTCAATTGAATCTCAAAGAATAATATAAGAAGGTAGAAATCAAACCTTGATTCGAATTGATATTTATAGTAGGAGATGGTGTTGTGGTGTTGTTAGGGGTAGCCTCATTTATATTTGATCTTTCAATAGAAGCCATCATTCTCAAAAACTGCACAAATAATACATATTTATAAAACTATTGCAATTAAATTGAATATTATTACTTGGATTTAAACACAATTATTACTTGGTCCGGTGATAGATGTATCCCTGGTCCTATTGATGTTCCAGGTGAATCTTCCCTAGAATTTTGTTGCGACCTGTCAGCCACAAGACTATCTATGGTCTTCTGCATGACAGACATTTGTAATTTCAATTGTTCAATCTCCCGCAACTCTTCTGGATTTGTAGATTTCAAGCCAGTTGTTCTTGAGCGATGTGATAAATCAGGGTATATCTGAATTGCAGTGACACCCAATCCCATACCACGACATCGACCATAGTATTCTTGTCCAAATGTGGATCTAAATATATATATATATATAATTATATATATTGTGCAATACTCTAAATCGAATCAAAATGTTATAAAATACTTTTTTACCTAAATGCACCTTCATGTATTTCATTTATTGGTGTGTCAGGAGGATGCTGTGATATTTGTTCCTCGATAGCCTTGTCCAAGGCAACCTAAAAAAAGTGCACGGATGAAATTTTCAATAAACAATTTGGATATTATTATAATTTAATGAAACACTTACTTTTTTTGATATTGCATCATCATTCACCATAGTTTTCCCATTTTTCTTGCTTGTGCGACTATCTAAGAACATGTCAATGAGAGTTGGCTCTCTGCCCAATTCAATTTCCTTATAAAAAATCAATTATTCAGCTTTATGTACTAAAGTAAGAAATAATAAGGATATATATTTATATATATGTATATATGTATACCAAGTCCTTTTTTCGATTAGCAAGACTCATCCGTCCAAGAGTATGTGCACCAATATTTTTTGGCGACATGCTTTATTTCTTTCACTTATACTCTGCCACATCAGAAAATTCATTCTAAATCTTTTAAAATGTTGGAAATTAAAAAAAACCTTGGAAGAATAAACAAATAAAGATACAATACCCTTCCTTTTGTAGAATACCAATATTTCACAATGTCAACAAATTGGCTTTCTAGCATATCTGTAGGACCACCACGTGCAATAAGTGCTTCTGGAGTATCCAATGGGTCATAATATCATTTTTTAAAAGTTGACTTCCAATTCCTAAAGCTTTCTCTTATAATTTCCATGATAAGCTTTTTGTCAGTCTCAAATACAAGAAATCTTTGCTGCATGAATAAACATAAAGCTTATAAATTTTATTTAATATTCAATAAAATCATGATGCTTATGTGCACTCACCTTAACCATACTCCATGCAGTTTCCTTGCTATACTGGGACACATGCGTCCAAGATAAAGGAGTCATTGGAAATAATGATGTATTTCGTGCAAGTGTGCCTAAGAACGATGAAAGTTGAGGTGCGTCATTTCCAACAAATTGCCCATGTTTGTTTTGCTCCAATAAGATAATTTTATCTGATGACATAAGATGAATATCCTTACATGTTGTTGCTCCTCGTAACTTTTTACTTCTATTTTCACCTACGTATACAAAAATTTGATTATTGTACTTGCATTTATAGCAAATCATACAAAGAAAAACATTTATTATTTACCTGAGCTCCCTAGGACTTCATTACTAAGATTGATAGCTTCTTGATCACTATGTTGATGTTCATCAGAGCTTTCATCTGTTGAAAAATAATGTGTAGTTGTTGGATCATGTAGTGGTTCCTTGTGGGCATTTGAAGTGATCACATGAGAGCCACCACTTACACCTTTCTGTTGATCTTTAGCTAGAGAGTTATCCCTTGAAATAAATAATTTTCTTGGAGCAAATGTTCTCTTAGGAGCCATCAAATATCTGCATGATAACAAAATCAAATATTTGCAAGATAACAAGATCCATCCATTGTTATACACTAGTAATACAACAATGTGTAGTCATAGAATGGACAATGTGTAGTTGTTATGCACAAATCAATCAGAATAGCAACACAGAATTGAAAAATAAGAAATTACTTTGATAGGATAGATCTCCAACAATGACAGGAGGATGCAAAAAGTGCTTTATTATATTGGTAATCATGGAATCGACATAATCGGCCCACTTGGAGTTTATAAATTTGCTTCCCAACCCAAACTGCATTACATCTACTGATGAACAGGGGGCTGGAAGCAAACTTGTGAACTGGGTGTAGAACTAGTTAGTTGGAAGCAAAACCAGGGTGAGATGAGAGTAGAACTAGTAAATTAGAAGCATCATATGGATACCTGAAAGGGAGTAGAAATAAGGGTACTCTTGAATTGCAGATAAATGCACATGTGAATGCTCAACATCTTGATTTATACTTCTCTTTGCAAACCAGTATTCGCAACCCGACTGTGAATTTATTCCTCTCTTTGCACAACTGTAGGCTCAATATCTGTTCTAACCATCTCGGTGTTTTCATCATCTTGATATAAATTTGGAATAATGTGTATGTCATCACTAACACATTGAATGAAGTATTCATGATCATCAACACTTACAGCTTCAAATTCTCCCATTTCATACTCATCTCGTGGTAACATCCTCATGACCAATTCCCAATTTGATTGTTTAGGATCACGAATATAATATACCATTCTTGCTTGAGAAGGGAAAATATATGGGTCATGTTTTAGTGTTGCTCCTGTATGTATCAAATTTGTGAAATTAACCAATGTGAACCCATATAAATCTTTCTTCACACCCACATTCTTTGCAGGATTAACTCAATCACATTTAAAAAGCATCACTTTAGCAAAGTCAAAGTAATCCAGCTCTACGATCTCAGTTATTCTACCAAAATAATTAATATCCTCTTGAAGCCCAACATGGTTAGACATAACTTCAACCCCACTATTTTGCGTCCTCTTATGAATCTCACTGCCTACAATTCGAAATGAAAACCCATTTATATTGTATCCTTTGTAGCAAAGAACAATAGAGTTTGGTCCGAGGGCTAATTGTCGTAACTGAGGGTCATCAACAATTGCACCATCTTGATTAACCTGTTATGATAAAATGGAAACATAATTCATTTCATAGTCATTCTTCATTTGTAGATCTAGGTATGAGCACAAGCATGCGTAAATTAATGTACATGCATATGATGATTCTTACTTTTTGCTTAAACCATTCTGAGAATTCTTTATGAAGTAGATTCTCCAAGCGGTCCACATCAATACATTGGGGTTGGTGGCGATTCTTCAATTCTTCTCGAAGTTCGCTATTAAAAAAATATTAATTAATGTACATTTCAAGAATAAATAATCTTTAACATAGTTTTAAAGTTTATTAAAACTTACCTTCAAAAAATTTCAAGCTCTGCACAGTTGAACAAAATATATCGATGAGCTTACATAAGACTAATTGGATCTAGTACCTTCAAGACAACTCCCCTTGTTGCACTCCCAATTTGTGGAAGCATCCTAAATGCTGGAGTTGGAGACGTAGAATTTGCACTATTACGAGTTGATCGATTAAATCGAGTCTCTATCCCTTCTAAGAACCGAGAACAAAAGGTCAAAGTCTCTTCCGCTATATAACCCTCAGCTATAGATCCTTCTGGTTTTGCTCTATTTCGTACATATTTTTTTATAATGTCCAAGTTCCCTCTCGATGGGATACATCCATCTAAATTGTACTGGGCCACCCAAAATAGCTTCTTGTGAAAGATGAACCATAAGATGAATCATTACAGTGAAGAATGAAGGAGGGAAAATCATTTCGAGTTGACATAAAGCCACTATTATGCGATTTTCAATCTTAAACAAATCAGAAACATTTAGTTTTTTGGAACATAATTCTCTAAAGAACATGGAAACCTCCATCAATGGTGTCACTATATGCCTTGGTAGCACTGATCGTAAACTAATCGACAACAATTGCTGCATTATAATGTGATTATCATGGCTCTTTAAGCCTTGTATTCTGCATTGCTTCAGTTTTACACAGCATGATATATTAGAGGCATATCCATCAGGAACTCGTAATGACTTTATCATTCCTAAAAAGATATCTTTCTCCATCTTACTCATGGTGAAGTAAGCTGGAGGAATAATCTATGTGTCATCATCTCTTTCTTGGATCCATAGATGTTTTAGAACCCCGAGATCCTTGCAATCCCTTCTAGCACGCACATTATCCTTGGATTTGATCGGGTCACCCAATATAGTGTTCAAAATATTATCACACACACTTTTTCTATATGCATCGTATCAAGACAATGACGGAGTAAATTTGTCTTCCAATAGGGAAGTTCAAAAAATATACTTCTTTTTTTTCCAATACTTAGTAGGTCCTCCCGAATTATTTTCTCTACCAAACACAATATGAAGATGTTTGGTTTCCTCTGATACTCTTCGTCCATTAGGAGGTTTTTTACTACAAATACGCATTTCATGTCTGTAACGACCCGGGTTTAGGCCCATTGGGCCGCCCCACGGCGTCGCCGGCCTACCAGCAGCCCGGGTTTAGAGCTCAGAGGCCCACTGCACCCTTGCCTGGGCCGGCGGCTTGTCTCGCCCCACGACACCACTGGTAGTAAGCTTAAACATCAAGGCCTGCAGGCCCATTGCACCCCAACCAAATCTCTGCGCCTGTTTATCAGCAATGGTAGGTTGTTGCCACGGGGTCTCGAACCCGCAACCTTGATAAGAGAGTCTTATTACCACTCCTCATCACCAACTAAGCTGCAGCTTAGTTGGTGATGAGGAGTGGTAATAAGACTCTCTTATCAAGGTTGCGGGTTCGAGACCCCGTGGCAACAACGTACCATTGCTGATAAACAGGCGCGGAGATTTGGTTGGGGTGCAATGGGCCTGCAGGCCTTGATGTTTAAGCTTACTACCAGTGGTGTCGTGGGGCGAGACAAGCCGCCGGCCCAGGCAAGGGTGCAGTGGGCCTCTGAGCTCTAAACCCGGGCTGCTGGTAGGCCGGCGACGCCGTGGGGCAGCCCAGTGGGCCTAAACTCGGGTCGTTACAAAAAAGTGCACTTTTTTTTGTAACGACCCGGCCCTTTAGACCAAGGCTGCCCGACCCACCAGTAGCCCATGGACCTTTAGACCATGGTGGTACAGCCGGAATCTATAAGACCTGCAGGCCGTACACCCCAAAGCATCTCCGGCCTGTTTATCAGCACGGTGCATTGTTGCCACGGGGTCTCGAACCCACAACCTTGATAAGAAGCCTTTAATACCACTCATCATCACCAACTGAGCTGTAACGCCCCCGGTTTTTCTGTGTTTTGTTTGACCTTTGGCTGGCGTTACGATGACGTGTTTCCGGCTCTTTGCCATTGTAGAGCTTGGTCTTAGCTCTTAGGGTACCTTGTGTAGCCTGTTAGCAAGATTCCCCAGCTAGCCGGAGTCCGTTTGATGACTCGGTTGGGCCTCTTAGGGAATGCTTGTGTTTTTGGCTTCGGGTGGTGATATCCCAGGTTTTCGTTCGTCGAATGCTAATTTCGACTTCGCAGTTGTGTTCGTAGCGTGGGTTTTTAGCTGCGATGTGAATTTCGTCATTTTCCGAGATGTTTCGGGTCTCGTGTTGTTTTGATATTGCGTGTAAGTAATTAATATGTATTGATTGTTTATTATTAAACTGATGCTTATATATATAGCCTTAGGTTAGAAATTAGGACTCAGTTCTTTGCCTCTTTTCATTTTCTCTTTCTGGAAGAAGCCGCCGCCTGTACGAGAGGAAGAGAAACGCCGGACTACCCTAGCCTTCGGACGCCGATTCCTGGAGATTTAGCGGTCGAAATTCGATTTCGAGAGTGGATCTGGACTGCCCTCGCCTGGATCTGCATTCTTTCTGTTCCTCGGCTCGGTGCTCTGCGGCTAGATCCGAGAGTGGGGGAGGTCGCCGACCAAGTTTTTCTGGTATTGAGGCAAGTGATGCTCCCTCATCCTTGCCAAAGTTGATCATTGTCTTCTTTTGAATAAATTTTATCTCTCTCTTGCTTAGATCTTAGGTGTACGCTAGGGTTCGTTCCCGATCATACCTTGGTTAGTGTAGAGAAGTTCTAGTTGAATCTCAGTTTTCCTGAGGGATTGTGTCTATTAGGGATAGATTTGGTTCGGTTCAGGTCGAGTAGTTGCTATTGCCGATAGATGATGAAATTCTAGAGAGAGGACTCGTCCTCGTTTTGGTTGTTAGCTGGGTTTGGCGCTGATGGCCAGTCGGGGTGTCGACACATGGTGTCGACACCAGCAGCAGGGGGTGTCGACACTTGGTGTCGACACCAGCTGCAGGGGTGTCGACACATGGTGTCGACACCAGCAGCAGGGGGTGTCGACACTTGGTGTCGACACCAGCTACAGGGGGTGTCAACACATGGTGTCGACACCAGCTGCAGGGGTGTCGACACTTGGTGTCGACACCAGCAGCAGGGGGTGTCGACACTTGGTGTCGACACCAGCTGCAGGGGTGTCGACACTTGGTGTCGACACCAGCAGCAAGGGGTGTCGACACTTGGTGTCGACACCAGCTGCAGGGGTGTCGACACTTGGTGTCGACACCAGCAGCAGGGGTGTCGGCACCAGCAGCGGTGGTGTCGACACTTGGTGTCGACACCAGCAGCGGTTGTGTCGATACCTTGTGTCGACACCTGCTTGTCGTGGTGTCGACACTGGGTGCTGAGCTGGTTTTGGGGTAAGGTAGACTCGGGGTTGGTTATGGATAGGCGTGCAAGGCCGCGTTGGTTGGACCCGACGTTTTTGCCTTGGGTTCGTGTGTTTCTTAGGATCGTTAGTGTGACCTTTCCCTAGGGGGGGCATTGGGTGTTCGGCTAGTTTCTGCATGCCGACTCTTGGGTTGTGGCAGGTGGTGGAGTTTTGGTGGCCTCTGGAGGGGTGGTTTTGTGTGGAGAGCTGTGGCCACCGCCTTTTTGCCCTGGTTTGGGTTGGTGTGTGTGGGACCCTAAAGCTGCCACTGTTTGACCCCTTAGCCCTTTTTGGATCTGATTTTGGTTATGTATTCAAATCCATGTTTTGACCACTGCCACTTGCCCACGTGTTAGGGTTGTTAGTCCATTTCCTGTTTATGCTTTCTTTTCTTTTGGCATATATGTTATGTCTTGTTGCTGTTGCAGACTCTTTTGGTAGAGCATAATGGTTTTATTGCTCGCACTTGGTATGCTCTGTTGTGCTTTAGACAGTACTCTCTTCTTACTGTCACCCCCCCCCCTTTTCTTTTGCCTTTAGCAGTTTGTTGCTGGGTTGGTAAACTCTTCTTCTTATTTTGCTCATTAATCTATTGCTTTATTTACCTTTTGATTATTTTTCTTGCTGAGGTGTTCTTTTCTTAAATGCCTCAGGTCCAGGTTGTAGCCAGTTCAGCAGCTAGTTCTTTTGGAGGGGCTTGTTGGTGGCCTCTTGGGTAGCTGAGATAGCTGATCCCCGTTCTCTTTTCGTGAGGTAGTTCTTTACTTATCTGTATAGATATACATACTCGCCAGTGGGTTCGTGTCAGGTTGTTGACGCCCACTGGTGGCTTCTTGCGATGCTGGGTATGAATTTAAACTGCTGTTTTTGCCTATTTGTGGTTGGTTACTTGCCTCTGGGAAGGATTTATGCTAGGTTGCATGTTAGATATTTTAAAACCTAAATGCACTATTATATGTACCCCATGCATAACATGTTTCTAAAACAATGACACTATTTTTCCTCAGCGTAAAACACTATCTTTCATACATACTATATTCACCTTAGAGTCGTGCATACCATGAGTCGTCCCCCGGGAACTCTTATGCTTATTTAGGATGTCAACTTAATTGAACCAAAGTATTTTCTGCTCCGTATAAATATAATTTTAACTGTGGACTAGCTGATCCACCGTGCCGAGGGTACAGCCATTCAACTTAACTGGTTTTCTTTCATATTAATCTACGTTTTTCCTTAAAATCTAAAGTCTAGAGTTTTGCCTGAAAGTCTGCAGTTATCCCCTGCACGACGTGGCATCACGGCACGTGTTTTCTCTTGCTCTGGTACGATTTTATCGTTGAGAAAATGTGGGTTGTGACAGTTGGTATCAGAGGGAGGTTGCTTGACAAATGGTCGGGCAACCTTTCCCTTGTCTGCATTAGTGGTTAGTGTCATACCATACACACACCGATATGTCATCAGCACGTCTTTGCTAAAGCATGAACACTACACTCATGAGCATAAAGAAGTATACGGGGCATATTATGTAGTATGAGATGCATAATATGTGTTTGTATATGGATCCATCATAGGAGGCAACATGTGAGGGTTATGTAGTATGGGATGCATAACCTCACCACATGAATGCGGCTAACACGTTTTCTTTTCGTTGCATGGGAATGTTATGTAGTATGGGATGCATAACATTTTCATGTGTACGCCGCCCATGGCATGCACTAAGGCCTTTTTAGAATGCATAGCACATCATGTATAGCATAACATTTCATAAGCACAATGTGCCAAGCTAAAGGTTTGCAAGATGACATATGTACACACATGGTTTTGAGTCAAAAAGAATACAAATGCATGCATTCATGGTTTAGGCACCTGAATTATTATGATGGCGGTGAACCATCTTAGGTTAAGCATAACATCATCATGGTAAAAAAATAACTCCCAGAGCAAGTTTTTGCATTTGAAGTTCATACTTAAGTGTGTTTATCCGTACCGAGTAGTTTTGTTCTAGCTGATGGGCTAGGTCTTGTCTAAAGCTTGTGCGATTTTAGGATGGTGAGACATCCTATGACGAGATCGACCCCCCAATCCGAGGGTGAGACGTCAGGAGCGCAGGGAGATGCATTGGTAGAAAGCTTGCGGTAGAGTAATGAGGCGTTATCGAGGCAGGTAGTGGCTATGCAGGCTTAGATTCAGTCCCTTATAGCAGTGGTGGCGGGACAGACCCCGAGAGATTAGGACCCCTCTGAGGGGGTAGCTGTTCTTGCCCCTCCTGCTCCTCCCGTGCCTTTGGTTGTGGTGCCCCCGGAGATGACGTTCATATCCCAGTTTCAGCGGCTGAGACCCCTTACCTATGATGGCAGGCAGATTTCATGATTTTGGATGACTGGCAGATTACCATTGAGGAGATGTTCTCTTACTCAGGGATTACGGACGATCAGAGAGTGATGCTCGCTGCCTACCAGCTCAAGGGCTTAGAAAAGAATTGGTGGCTGAGGGAGAAAGAGAGCTTAGTGGCAGGATGCATTTGGGAGTCATTTAAGGTGATGTTGTTAAGTAAGTTTCTGCCTTCAGTCGAGCGGGACCGGCTAATGAATGACTTTCTTCACTTAAAGCAGAGGAAACTCACGGTTAGTGAGTATGAGATTGAGTTTAGTAAGTTGAGTCGGTTTGCTCTGGGTCTGGTGAGTGTTGAGGTAGACCGTGTTAAGCGATTTCTGGGTGGATTAAGAAGCGACATTCAGCAGTTAGCGAATGCCTATGGAGCAGTCAGTTATGCCGGCGTGGTTGAAGCTGCCTTGAGAGTTGAGGCCATTGAGAATGCCAAGAATAGAGGCCAGCAGTTGAGAAAGGATAAGCGGAAGTCCGGTGGAGGGAAGAGCCCTCAGGAACCTGATGCTGTCTCGAGAAAGAGGATCAAAGAGATTTGTAGCTTTTGTGGCCGGCCAGGCCACCCCTTTGAGAAGTGTTTCAAAAGGTTGGGAGCGTAGAAGAAGGAACAGGTGCACGCGATTCAGGGTGTTTCCAGGGGAGACTTGGTGTGTGCCTTGTGTGGAAGGAAGGGGCATGAGGCTGCCCGTTGTTGGTTAAAAGATAAGGTCTGTTTTCAGTGCGGTCAGAAGGGTCATCTCATGACAAGGTGCCCTCAGACCCAGCCTATTCTGCAGCCAGTTCCCCTCCAGGCTTTGTCACCGCCTCAGCAAATGGATAAAGGAAAGGGGAAGCTGAATGTGCTTTCGGCAGACGAAGCGAAGACCTCGACCCAGGTTATCTCAGGTTCGACTCCTCCCCAGTCGTCTCGTTACGTTCCCTTTTTGGTTGTAGTTTTCGTTTTAGCGCTTGTTGCCTTAGATGCGTGTGCAATTTATAGGACGATTTAAGGTAAAGAACCGCTGGGCGCGCGTTCTCTTCGATTCTGGCACTACCCACTCGTTTGTAGCTAGAGCCTTCGTGGAGCGGTTCAGTTTGGGCCTAGATCGTGTTGGTGGTGCCTTCTGCGTTAAGTTCCCCTCCGGTGACTCCGTGATTACGGACCTGGGTGTCCTCGATTGTCCGATTTTGTTGGGAGATTTTCTAGCCAAGGCAGATCTAAAGGTGATTGACCTGGAGGACTTCGATGTTATTTTGGGCATGGATTGGTTGTCAAGGTACGATGTTGTGATCTAGTGCAAGGGTAAGCGCTTGGACTTCGTCAAAGACAACGGTCAGCCAGGGAGCGTTTATGGGTATTCCCTGCAGGATTCTCCAGTCATTTTTGCAGTGCGTGCTCGGAAGTTGCTTGATTCTGGCTGTTTTGCCTGTGTGGTCTCTCTGGTAGGGACGGTTGTTAGTGTGCCCCGTTTGGAAGAGATTCATGTGGTGTGTGACTTCTCTGATGTGTTTCCTGACGATCTTCCCGGTCTTCCACCCGATCGAGATGTCGAGTTTGCCATAGATTTGGAGCCAGGCACGCGTCCTATTGTAAAGGCGCCGTACTGGATGGCCCCGCGAGAGCTGGAAGAGTTGCGAATTCAGCTGGATGAGTTGTTGGCTAAAGGCTTCATAAGGCCGAGTTCTTCGCCTTGGGGTGCACCAGTGCTGTTCGTTAAAAAGAAGGATGGGTCGATGAGGTTATGCATCGACTATAGAGAGCTGAACAAGGTTACTATTAAGAAAAGGTACCCTTTGCCGCGAATCGACGATTTGTTTGACCAACTGCGTGGTAGTGTCGTGTTCTCCAAGATAAATCTTCGTTCGGGCTATCACTAGTTGAGGATTCGGGAGTCAGATGTTCCGCGGACGGCGTTCCGCTCTCGTCATGGGCATTTTGAGGTTTTGGTTATGTCATTTGGTTTGACTAATACGCCCTCAGCTTTTATGGATTTGATGAACAGAGTTTTCAAGGATTTTCTAGATAAGTTTGTAATTGTCTTTATAGACGATGTTTTTGTGTATTCTAAAGATGCAGAGGAGCATGACCGACATTTGCGGCTGGTCTTGGCGACTCTGAGAGACCATAAGCTATACGCCAAGCTGAGCAAATGTGAATTTTGGTTGCCTCAAGTTTCTTTTCTAGGCCTTGTGATTAATAAGGAGGGAATATCGGTGGACCCAGAAAAGATCGCTGCTGTTATGGAATGGGCGAGACCTGTTACCCCCAAAGAAATCAGAAGCTTCTTGGGTTTGGCTGGTTATTATAGAAGATTTGTAGAAGGCTTCTCTACCTTGTCCGCGCCTTTGACCAAGTTGACGCAGAAGAATGTAGCCTTCATATGGGATGGCAAGTGTGAGAAGGCTTTTGAGGAACTAAAAAGAAGGCTATGTTCAGCTCCAATTTTGTCTTTTCCTACTGAAGATAGTGAGTATGATATATATGTGGATGCGTCGCATGTCGGACTGGGCTGCGTTTTGATGCAGGGCGGGAAGGTGATTGCGTACGGGTCAAGACAGCTAAAGACTCACGAGAGGAATTACCCTACGCATGACCTGGAGTTTGCAGCTGTGATCTATGCATTGAAGTTGTGGAGGCATTTGTTATATGGCGCGCAGTGCAAGATTTTCACGGATCATAAGAGTTTGAAGTATGTCGTCACTCAGAAGGAATTGAATCTGCGCCAGTGGCGGTGGTTGGAGTATGTGGCCGACTATGATGTTGAAATCCAGTATCATCCGGGCAAGGCAAATGTGGTGGCCGATGCCCTGAGTCGGAAGTCAGGTAAGATTTTCAATCTCTCCGCCGAGCGTCTAGTGGAAGAGTTTCTTTTGATGGACATTTCTGTGGGAAGCTACGATTCGCAGAGTAGCTTGGCAGTGGCAGAACCTTCGTGGATTGCGCTTACGAGACTACATCAGAAGGACGATCCCGATCTCCTGCATTTGTATCTTCGAGCTGAAAAAGGTGAATTACCAGATTTCTCTATAGATGATGCGGGTACCTTGAAGTACCGTGGCAGGTTTTGCATCCCCGCGGTTGGAGATGTTCGGGATATGGTGTGCAGAGAAGCCCACGGATCTAGTGTCGCCTACCATCCAGGGTCTACCAAGATATATCATGATTTAAAACAGATTGTCTGGTGGTATGGGATGAAGAAGGACATAGCCAGATTTGTTTCGGAGTGTTTCACTTGCAGGCGTGTGAAAGCCGACCATGGGAGGCCTGGTGGCAAGCTGACTCCCTTGGAGATTCCGATGTGGAAGTGAGAGAGTATCTCGATGGATTTCATTACAGGCTTACCGAGGTCTCCTAAGGGGCATGATTCAGTCTGGGTAATCGTAGACAGATTGACGAAGAGCGCTCATTTTGTACCATTTAAGATCGATTATCCGATGAGGAAGATAGCCGAGCTGTATCTGGAAGAGGTCGTCAGATTGCATGGTGTACCCGTAAGTATCATATCAGATCGAGACTCCAGGTTCACGTCTCGTTTTTGGAAGAGCCTTCAAGAGGGGTTGGGTACAGATTTGAGATATTCCACGGCTTATCATCCGCAGACCAATGGTCAGACGGAGCGAGTAAATCAGATTGTGGAAGATATGATCCGATGCTATATTCTGGACCACGGAGGAGCGTGGGACGAGCGCTTGCGGCTTATGGAATTCGCATATAACAGCAGTTATCAAGAAAGCTTACAAATGGCTCCTTTTGAAGCTTTGTATGGGAGGCGCTGCAGGACTCCCTTGTTTTGGGCTGAGCTTGGCGAGGGACCTTTGTTGGGTCCAGAAGCGCTCGAGGAGATGGAAACCGCTGTGAAGCTTATTCGGGAAAAGCTTCGGATAGCCTAGGAGAGATATGAGAAGAACGCCAATCGGCGTAGATCGGACTTGGAATTTGCTGTGGGGGACTCGGTGTTCTTAAAGGTCTCCCCGTTGATTGGAGTCAAGCGGTTTGGCAAGAATAGGAAGTTGGACCCGAGGTACGTGGGGCCGTTTTCGATTGTTGAGCGGATTGGGGTATCAGCCTACAGGCTGGCTTTGCCCGCGAATTTCCCTGGCGTGCATGATGTCTTTCACGTCAGTCAGCTGCGAAAATGTGTGGTAAATGGCAGGCAGGTTTTGGATTCGGTGCCTCAGTTGGAGCCGAATCTTTCTTATGTGGAGGTGCCTGTTCGCATTTTGGATTCTCAAGTTCGGGCGTTGCGTAAGAAGACTACTCCTATGGTTAAAGTTTTATGGAGGAATCAGGATGTGGAAAGCGCGACTTGGGAGTTGGAGTTGACTATGAGGGAGGCTCACCCTCATCTGTTTCCTTGATCTTGTGTCTGGTATGCTCTGTTTTATTCTTATATATAGTCCTTTCCTGGCTCTTTCTCTCTCCTTCTTTATAGGAGTGTTGTGAGTAAAGTTTCGAGACGAAACTTTCTTTTAGGGGGAGTGGCTGTAACGCCCCCGGTTTTTCTGTGTTTTGTTTGACCTTTTGCTGGCATTACGATGACGTGTTTCCGGCTCTTTGCCGTTGTAGAGCGTGGTCTTAGCTCTTAGGGTACTGATGGCGACGACCATCATGATGGCTATTACGACGATAGCGGCCTAATTGGTAAAGATGACGGCGATGACGACGATGATGGCGATTACGACGACGACGGCCTAATTGGTAAAGATGACGGCGATGACGACGATGGCGGCGATGACGACAATGGCGCACGTGGTGTTCATGGCGATCGCGGGATATTGGCGGAAGATGAAGATGATGATCCACCGACCAAGGATTTGCGGCGCCGCAGCGGCCATGGCTACAATCTTCGCCAACGGAAATAGACTTATTATCATTAATAATTTTAATTTGCTAGTTTATGAGTTTTTAATAATTGACATTTTTATGCTGGTGTGCGTTTAGCCACTGTTTTGGGTTGCTTATAGTTTTTGTTTGATGTAAGTCTTATAAAAGGCCATGACTATTATTTTTATCATTAGTTGATGAATGAATTGAAAACCTAAATTCCTCCAACCTAATTTCTCTCCTTCCTCCATCTTAGCCGCCGCCTCCCTTAGGGGTTCTTCTTCTCCAAAGCTCTTGGCCGCCCCTCCTTCTCTCTTCTTTTCCTCTTCTTTCATCTACTCCCTTTCTCTCACTCTTCAATACCTCCATCATCGTGTTTCTCCTCCACGGTTTCTTCACCTCCCATCAATCTTCGGCCTCCTTCGGTTTGGGGAGTCAAGTGCAACGAAGAAGAGGCCATCGTGGACTTCAACGGCGAAAGGTGGGGAAGACGATCGAGTTTTCTCATCATTGGTGCATCTCCCGTCGCATCCAAGGAAAGTGATCGTTCTTGTTTGTGGATCCAACATCTCGGATCTACTATTCCGAGCGGGGTAACGAAACCATCTACTCAAGAGATTTCTTTCTTAGATAGTTCTTTTGGTGGCGACTTTTGCGTGGAATTTGAATCGTTGAATTTTCGCGGTACTACTTTTAATAGTTTGTCATTTTCATTTGGTTTTCCGAAGATCCTTCGAGAGGAGTGGCGATCCTCGCTTCTTTGTTTTAGTTGGGATAGATCCTACCATTTTCCGAATTCGTGATTTATTTTTGGTGGATCTATTTTGGTACAACTCCAAGTTTGTCGGAATAAATATTATTCCCTTTAGCCGGAAAGGATTTTGGCCTATAGCCATTATCCATTCCTTTAACGGATCGGCTATCCGTATGTTAGCGCGAGAGATAAATTAAATCTTTGTGACGGCTGCGTTTCATAGTGTGCGGGTTAGAGAGCGTTGAGAGTTGCGAGCGTCGTCGTCACGCCGTCCGTGTAGGATCTTTTAGGACGGGGCCTACATCAATTTGGTATCAAAGCGAGGTTCACGTCAATTTCTTAATTGGCACCCTCCCCCTTTTATTTGCACGTCGGCACGCACTTTTCTTGTTCACTTTTGAGTCAAAAAAAATTCAAAAAAAATATTCTTGTTGGTCTGCCAATAGCGGCCTAGATTTCTTATTTTTCAGCAAAATTTTAAATTTTTTTTTAATAAACCTCATATTTTTTCCAGCAAGAAAACCTATTTTATATAATTATAATCTTAGTGGCTAAGCGGGAACAATTCTATCTTTCCTAGAATTAGTTGTTCAGGTACCCTTTCTTTGCATTCGCATAAAATCCGGATCGAGTGTCCTCTCCGGTTCACACTGAAATGACTTTCGACGTTAACGCTTCCAATCGTCCCCTGACTTATCTACACACTAATATTTTTACCTATGATGGTTATGGGGATCCCAAGTATTTTAGATACTGGCTTGAGGGGGTAGAAACCTATTTTGATTATAACAAATTGGGCCACTACCAAAAGTTAATGTAGTCCGAGAGCGGTTAAGAGGTCGAGCCCGTGTGTTTTGGATGAACGAAGAGCGTGGAGCTGGTAGCTATCCATATGCCTGGCCCCACATGCGAAGAATACTCTCGGAGAAATTTGATTCCACCTACTGCCTTACTACTAGCCCGACATCCACTAATCAGTATAGTTATGGCACCTTATCCAAGCCTGATCATAGTGGGTGACCTATTCACCCAGGACAGATCCTTTCCCAGGGCTGGGGGAGCTACCCATAGCACACCTGCACCTACCTATAGAGGAAAGGAAATAGTGAGGTCCCCTATCTCGAGTTCGGTACATGTGACTGCTAGGACTGTCATGAGCCCGCGGGGTGAGAGTAGTCCTATCTGTAGGGGCAGATAGACGACTACGACTTGTGAGTCTAGCGGCGTATCTGACCATGGCTATATTGAGTATCCTACCCGGATTACGGCCATAGACGCTTTTAAGTCTTTCCCCGAGTTGCCTGAATTAGTCGTTGACTCTCCTGTTGAGTCTGAGGCGGTGTCGAGGACTGTGCCTGTCACTGAGGACGAGGTTGAATATGCTGGCGATTTGAGTGACGATGAGGAGATTGGTTACCCTAGAGACCTGGACGAGGATTTCTCCTCTGAGGAATCGTCTCCTTTTCCTTTCGGCGATGTTTCTGAGGCGTCTCCCTTGATAGCTATGGTGTCTTCTGATGACCTTGAGTCAGAAGACATTCCGGCTGAGTCACCCTATGTTGAGAGCTTACCTGTAGGTGATGACCTGCTAGAACACGAGCTAGTTCCTTCTATCCGGAACATATTGAGGTGCCCATTTATTTAGCTTCCCCGTTAGATCAATCCAGTCAGATAAGTGCGAGTGAGGATCACAACATTATAATGATTGATCCAGGATTGGTAGATGTTTCAACGGTGTTGGAAGAGTCACCTTGGGATGGATGTTTATCTTGGGATAATCTTAGTGGTGCACATCCGGGAGATAGTTCATTGATATTATCATCGTTGCTTGAGGGTCATACTAATTTAGATTCTCCCCGGGATTTGATTTGCCCAACCCTCCATCATGATTTAGACAATGTACCTACTTCGTAGGAAGATTTGGTTAGCGAAGGATGTGACGTTCTGGAAGATTTACCCTGTGTGGGAAGGCTATTTGTGGATAATGGTAGCACTGAGGACCCGATAGACATTTCTTTGATGTTAGATCCTTCGCCAGAAGTCCGAAATGGATTCGAAATTTTGTCGAGTACGATTTTGCCTACTTTTGAGACCAATACTTATTCTGATTTGGACGAATTATCTAGTGGGTTGGAAGACATGTCAGCTGAGTTGGTAGAGTCACCCCATGATGAATTTTTATCTGATAGTGAGTTAGATGATGACGATCCAGCTGAGTTTTCGGTAAGGACGAATCTACTGTTTGATTTTTCCTTTGATTTTGATGGCTTGCACCCAGAGGATTTTTCTTGGACGTTAAATCCATGTTTTGACGGTGAGTATGATTTAGTTCCTCCTCTAGAATCGCCCATGTCGACTCCTCCTCCGGTTCACTTGATTCGATTAGATGACTTGTTAGAGAACGAGCTTGTCATTTCTAGCCCGAGATATCTAGAGATGTTTATTTATCCAGCTTCCCAATTAGACTTACCTAGACAGGTGTGTGTGAGCGATTTGTTAGTTGTCGCGTTCGGTCTTTCCACTACTGTTCATAGATCTGACTTTGCTGTTCCTAGGATGGACCGTTCATCTGACCATTTGCCATTGGGTAAGGCTTCATTTTGGACCGCTAGTGATTCCATGGCGATGTTATGTTTTGATGCGGTGTCCCCCAAACACAATTATTTTCCAAGCCCGGTCGCTTGCATTTATCCTCCGCCTTTTGATGATCTGTGCATGCACACGTTAGTGAACGTAGTTGGGTATGTGGAGTTGTGTCTCCCGCACTACCTTTCAACTCCGAGAGCATCCAACTATATAGTTGGAGATGAGCGTTTTCCGCAGGCATTTCTTTGTGAAATTTTTAAATCAAAATTTAAATCAAAATTTAAATCTAAATTTAAAACTACGACGTTGGACTCCACGAAATCGTTAATGAATGTAGAGCACCCGTGCCACCAGACTTAGTCCCGTTATTTTCTACTGTTAACTCAAGTCATGTTGCACATGGGTTCACCCCTCATGGAGGTACGTGGGACCTTGTTCTTCCGCATGCTCAATTAGCGTATAATAATTCTAAGAATAGGTCCATCCGGTTTATCTCCGAATGAGATAGTGCATGGATATAAGGCGCCCGTGCCTCTTGACTTGATTCCGTTACCTCCATCCTTTAAATCTAGTCAATTTGCACAGGACTTTGCCTCACACGTTCACGCTCTCCATGAGCACATTGGTAAGACGTTAGCTACACAATATGATACTTATCAATCGAATGCTAACGTACATAGGCGAGCAGTTCACTTGAATATTGGTGATTTGGTAATGGTTCGACTTATCCCTGAACGGCTTCCTTCGGGCACCATAAAGAAATTAGCGAATAAGAGAGCCGGTCCTTTTCGGGTTTTAAAGAAGATAGGCGAAAATGCATATTTATTAAAGTTACCCGCTGATTGGGGAATCTCTCCTGTTTTTAACATTTCAGATTTAACGCTTTATGTCGCTCCACCACCTGAACTTTCTGTCTCTCCGTGTAATATTTCCACTATATCATCTCATGGGGTGGGGGTGAGGTTGTTTCTGGATCGCTTCCTCCTTCGGATTCTCCGGGAGGTATGTTACCTACTGATGATGTAACTGGTTTTTCTTCTTCGCCTAACGCTTTTCCAAGGTTCCCCCGGACCGATTTCTTGCCTGACAGGATATTACAGGACGCGGTGTTTCCCACCCCAGACGGTGACATTCACAGGTTTTTGATCAGATGGCGTGGTCGTCCTGCTTCGGACGATTCTTGGCTCTCAGCTGCACAGGTGGATCTTCTAGATGCGGATCTCTTGCGCCGTTACTTTCCCGCCCACTCATCGGTGATGAGTCCTTTTGAGCGGGGGAGGACTTGATGGCGACAGCCATCATGATGGTGATTACGACGATGGCAACCTAATTGGTAAAGATGACGGCGATGACGATGATGATGGCGATTACGACGACGGCGGCCTAATTGGTAAAGATGACAGCGATGACGACAATGGCGGCGATGACGACGATGGCGCACGTGGTGTTCATGGCGATCGCGGGATATTGGCGGAAGATGAAGATGATGATCCACCGACCAAGGATTTGCGGCGCCGCAGCGGCCATGGCTACAATCTTCGCCAACGGAAATAGACTTATTATCAGTAATAATTTTAATTTGCTAGTTTATGAGTTTTTAATAATTGACATTTTTATGCTGGTGTGCGTTTAGCCACTGTTTTGGGCTGCTTATAGTTTTTGTTTGATGTAAGCCTTATAAAAGGCCATGACTATTTTTTTTATCATTAGTTGATGAATGAATTGAAAACCTAAATTCCTCCAACCTAATTTCTCTCCTTCCTCCCTCTTAGCCGCCGCCTCCCTTAGGGGTTCTTCTCCAAAGCTCTTGGTCGCCCCTCCTTCTCTCTTCTTTTCCTCTTCTTTCATCTACTCCCTTTCTCCCACTCTTCAATACCTCCATAATCGTGTTTCTCCTCCACGGTTTCTTCACCTCCCATCAATCTTCGGCCTCCTTCGGTTTGGGGAGTCAAGTGAAAGGAAGAAGAGGCCATCGTGGACTTCAACGGTGAAAGGCGGGGAAGACGATCGAGTTTTCTCATCATTGGTGCATCTCCCGTCGCGTCCAAGGAAAGCAATCGTTCTTGTTTGTGGATCCAACATCTCGGATCTACTATTCTGAGCGGGGTAACGAAACCATCTACTTAAGAGATTTCTTTCTTAGATAGTTCTTGTGGTGGCGACTTTTGCGTGGAATTTGAATCGTTGAATTTTCGCGGTACTACTTTTAATAGTTTGTCATTTTCGTATGCTTTTCCGAAGATCCTTCGAGAGGAGTGGCGATCCTCGCTTCTTTGTTTTAGTTGGGATAGATCCTACCATTTTCCAAATTCGTGATTTATTTTTGGTGGATCTATTTTGGTACAACTCCAAGCTCGTCGGAATAAATATTATTCCCTTTAGCCGGAAAGGATTTTGGCCTATAGCCATTCTCCATTCTTTTAACGGATCGGCTATCCGTATGTTAGCGTGAGAGATAAATTAAATCTTTGTGACGGCTGCGTTTCATAGTGTGCGGGTTAGAGAGTGTTGAGAGTTGCGAGCGTCGTCGTCACGCCGTCCGTGTAGGATCTTTTAGGACTGGGCCTACATCAGGTACCTTGTGTAGCCTGTTTGTAGCCTGTTAGCAAGATTCCCCAGCTAGCCGGAGTCCGTTTGATGACTCGGTTGGGCCTCTTTGGGGAATGCTTGTGTTTTGGCTTCGGGTGGTGATATCCCGGGTTTTCGTTCGTCGAATGCTAATTTCGACTTCGCAGTTGTGTTCGTAGCGTGGGTTTTTAGCTGCGTTGTGAATTTCGTCATTTTTCGAGATGTTTCGGGTCTCGTGTTGTTTTGATATTGCGTGTAAGTAATTAATATGTATTGATTGTTTATTATTAAACTGATGCTTATATATATAGCCTTAGGTTAGAAATTAGGGCTCAATTCTTTGCCTCTTTTCATTTTCTCTTTCTGGAAGAAGCCGCCGCCTGTACGAGAGGAAGAGAACCGTCGGACTACCCTAGCCTTCGGATGCCGATTCCTGGAGATTTAGCGGTCGAAATTCTATTTCGAGAGTGGATCTGGACTGCCCTCGCCTGGATCTGCATTCTTTCTGTTCCTTGGCTCGGTGCTCTGCGGCTAGATCCGAGAGTGGGGGAGGTCGCCGACCAAGTTTTTCTGGTATTGAGGCAAGTGATGCTCCCTCATCCTTGCCAAAGTTGATCTTTGTCTTCTTTTGAATAAATTTTATCTCTCTCATGTTTAGATCTTAGGTGTACGCTAGGGTTCATTCCCGATCATACCTTGGTTAGTGTAGAGAAGTTCTAGTTGAATCTCAGTTTTCCTGAGGGATTGTGTCTATTAGGGACAGATTTCGTTCGGTTCAGGTTGAGTAGTTGATATTGCCGATGGATGATGAAATTCTAGAGAGAGGCCTCGTCCTCGTTTTGGTTGTTAGCTGGGTTTGGCACCGATGGCCAGTCGGGGTGTCGACACATGGTGTCGACACCACCAGCAGGGGGTGTCGACACTTGGTGTCGACCCCAGCAGCAGGGGTGTCGACACATGGTGTCGACACCAGCAGCAGGGGGTGTCGACACTTGGTGTCGACACCAGCAGCAGGGGGTGTCGACACTTGGTGTCGACACTAGCTGCAGGGGTGTCGACACATGGTGTCGACACCAGCAGCAGGGGTGTCGACACATGGTGTCGACACCAGCTGCAGGGGTGTCGACACTTGGTGTTGACACCAGCAGCAGGGGGTGTCGACACATGGTGTCGACACCAGCTGCAGGGGTGTCGACACTTGTTGTCGACACCAGCTGCAGGGGGTGTCGACACTTGGTGTCGACACCAGCCGCAGGGGTGTCGACACTTGGTGTCGACCCAGCAGCGGTGGTGTCGACACTTGGTGCCGACACCAGCAGCGGTTGTGTCGATACCTTGTGTCGACACCTGCTTGTCGTGGTGTTGACACAACGTGTCGACACTGGGTGCTGAGCTGGTTTTGGGGTCAGGTAGACTCGGGGTTGGTTCGGGATAGGCGTGCAAGGCCGCGTTGGTTGGACCCGACGTTTTTGCCTTGGGTTCGTGTGTTTCTTAGGATCGTTAGTGTGACCTTTCCCTAGGGGGGCATTGGGTGTTCGGCTAGTTTCTACATGCCGACTCTTGGGTTGTGGCAGGTGGTGGAGTTTTGGTGGCCTCTGGAGGGGTGGTTTTATGTGGAGAGCTGTGGCCAACGCCTTTTTCCCCCGGTTTGGGTTGGTGTGTGTGGGACCCTAAAGCTGCCACTGTTTGACCCCTTAGCCCCTTTTGGATCTGATTTTGGTTATGTATTCAGATCCATGTTTTGACCACTGTCACTTGCCCACGTGTTAGGGATGTTAGTCCCTTTCCTGTTTATGCTTTTTTTCTTTTGGCATATATGTTATGTCTTGTTGATGTTGCAGACTCTTTTGGTAGGACATAATGGTTTTATTGCTCGCACTTGGTATGCTTTGTTGTGCTTTAGACAGTACTCTATTCTTACTGTCACCCCCCTATTCTTTTGCCTATAGCAGTTTGTTGCCGGGTTGGTAAACCCTTCTTCTTATTTTGCTCATTAATCTATTGCTCTATTTACCTTTTGATTATTTTTCTTGCTGAGGTGTTCTTTTCTTGAATGCCTCAAGTCCAGGTTGTAGCCAGTTCAGCGGCTAGTTCTTTTGGAGGGGCTTGTTGGTGGCCTCTTGGGTAGCTGAGATAGCTGATCCCCGTTCTCTTTTCGTGAGGTAGTTCTTTACTTATCTGTATAGACATACACACTTGCCAGTGGGTTCGTGTCAGGTTGTTGACGCCCACTGGTGGCTTCTTGCGATGCTGGGTATGAATTTAAACTGCTGTTTTTGCCTATTTGTGGTTGGTTACTTGCCTCTGGGAAGGATTTATGTTAGGTTGCATGTTAGATATTTTAAAACCTAAAGGCACTATTATATGTACCCCATGCATAACATGTTTCTAAAACAATGACACTATTTTTCCTCAGCGTAAAACACTATCTTTCATACATACTATATTCACCTTAGAGTCGTGCATACCATGAGTCATCCCCCGGGGACTCTTATGCTCATTTAGGATGTCAACTTAATTGAACCAAAGTATTTTCTGCTGCGTATAAATATAATTTTAACTGTGGACTAGCTGATCCACCGTGCCGAGGGATACAACCATTCAACTTAACTGGGTTTCTTTCATATTAATCTACGTTTTTCCTTAAAATATAAAGTCTGGAGTTTTGCCTGAACGTGTGCAGTTATCCCCTGCACGATGTGGCATCACGGCACGTGTTTTCTCTTGCTCTGGTACGATTTTATCGTTGAGAAAATGCGGGTTGTGACAATGTCGACCAAACTTTCTTGCTTTCCGATATGGATGATCAACTCGCAAGAATCGGCGATGACCCTGATAAACAGTTTTTTGACTATTCTTTAGCCAACATGATTGAGTGTCCAACCCGCATGATGGACATCCAAGTTTGGAATGTGTGTTCCATCCTGATAGATTACCAAGCACGGGAAAATCGCTAATATTCCATAATAGTGTTGCGTGTAGTGTAAATATTTCCCATCTAAAACATCAAGCACTTCTACACCCACTTCCCATAACTCATTCAACTCTTTTATTAATGGTTGTAGATACACATCGATGTTATTTCCTGACATCTTTGGCTCAGGTATCAAACCCGACATGATAATAGATCTTTTCTTCATGCACTCCCAAGGTGGCACATTGTATATCACTAACATAATTGGCCACGTACTATGTGTGCTGCTAAGATCACCAAATGGATTGAATCCATCAGTAGCAAGTCCTAAACGAATATTTCGAGGATCTTTCGAGAACTCTTTGTGGCGTTGATCAAATTCCTTCCATGCCAAGCCATCTCTAGGGTGATGCATTAAATTGTCATGATTAAGATCTTTGGCATGCCACTGCATCATCTCGACAGTTTCCTTGCAAAGAAATAGTCGCTCCAAACGTTCTTTCAATGGACAATACCGAAAAACTTTTTTAGGTGTCTTCTTCATAATGATCACATCTTGTGGCTTCCGTTTTCTCGATCGGCGAGTCAATTGATCGTCTTGTACATCAACCCATCGTGATTGTACACATATATGATAAGAATTGTCATTTTTATGTATGTCCCAAAATAATGAACAATCATTTTCACATGCATCAATCTTAATATATTTGTGGCCCAACTTAGATGTGACTTTCTTGGCCTCACGATAGTTAGCCGGCACTGATTTATATCCGTCTGGCACTGCACCTTGTAGAACTTTCAACAACATATCAAAATGCACATTACTCCAATTTCCAAGTGTCTTAATATGCAGGAGATTTAGTAAGAAGGATAGTTTTGTGTACTCTTGACATCCTTCCCACAATGGCTTATTTTCCTCTAAGAGAGTCGTGTATGGATTATCTGCTTCTGTTAAAGGGACCTTGAGGATTCTCGAAATGTGTGTTTACGCCGCTATCATCATCAAGTAATTCTTATTCATACAAACTCTCATTGTTTGTTAAATTAGGAATAGCAAGCAGCATGCAGAAGTTCATTCATCGCATCACTAGAGTTGTTATTATGATTCAAAGATCCTATAATTAAAGGACGATTATTATTTTGTAAAACTCCATTATTAATTAAACGTCCATCATGGTATATCCATTCTGTGTAGTTCTCCATAATATCATTCCATACAAGATGCCCCTCTACCACATCTCTATCCCACTTCTTTAGATTTACACACTTTTTACAAGGACATGGGCACTTCTCACCAATTGGAGTATATGAATAGAATGAATCTAGCAAATATTTCACGCCATCTAAATAAGTCTTCGAATGTCGTAACTCTCTCATCCATCTTCTGTCCATTGTTAATAATAAATCGGATTGGTACCTATATACAAAAATAACATAATTAATAAAGATTATAAATCAGACATGGAGATTGTGTTTTACAAAATTGAATGATCCACTCTACTGCTTACAAAGGAAAATTGTTGGTCACACATGAATTAAAAAATGATAATATAAAAATGAATATAAAATGAAAATGAAAATACAACTTAAAACCAAAAAACCTAAATCACTACAAAATCTTCATTCTAGTATTTCCAAACGAAGTTGTTGTTTTTTGAGAATTTGTCAAAAGAGGAAATGTAAAAGTTTGAAGTCGGATATGGCTCTAGAAACTGAAGTTCTTTTGGAGCCTGAAAGAGAGGTTGAACTTCGGCCACTTGAGGGAATGGTTGGTGATAATAAATGTGTTATTTCAGCTACTGCTATAGAAAATCTTCTTGGCAAGGGTAGAAAGAAAAATACTAAAAGTTTGAAATATGATGGTGTTTCTGATATAGTGTCAAAAATAGCCCCCCCCCCCCAAAAAAAAAACCTAGGCGATAATACGTGAAAAACACGGTCGGTTGCAGCGCACTCACGGGGGTTCTGCGCAGTGGCGGACCAAGAAATTTGGTCGACCCGGGCACCAACCAAGGATTCATGATTTTGATAAATTTTTAACATAAATATTATCACAGTGACAATACAACAAAAGAAGATGACAACAACGACGCTCATCAAGCCTACAATCAGACAAAAGTTAAATTATGAAAGCATTGACCCCATTTTGACAAACCCATTCTACCTAAACTTCATTAATAAACTATGCAATGCTAGTCAACATAGCATGAACCCAATATTTTTTTTAATAAGCTCAACTAATTTGACAACATCAAAGATTATGCCAAACATTTAGCAATTTAGAATTCCATGACAAGCTTCATATTTCATGATTAAGGACATAAAAACACTAGCTTCAACAATTAGCAAACTATTTACTTCAAAAGTTCAAGAAATAATCTTCACAACTTAAAAGAAGCAGAACTCTAGATTCACTTGTTACATGTCATTTTATATACATAAAAGTACTGAAAGTGATTACGAGCGCCACTAAAAATCATTCATGAATGGGAAATAAAATGCAAACAAAAGGGACTTACTCTAACAAAGTAACAATGTGGGTAGTTGTGTAAACCCACGAAAAGGATGTCACGGTAATCCAAATCGCTGCGTGAGAAAGTAACACAATTACTCATTTACTCTGTTAATTTGCAAGATGCACCAAACACTTAATTGAAAATATGTAGACATGACATTAGTCATTAGGAACTAGACAAACATCTGATTTTAGATCAATTTGGGTGTTTCCAGCAAAAAAATGGAAGTTCATACGCCATACAGTTCAAAAATGGGAACAAAAAAATTAAGCAAAATGGTCGTAGGATGACAGTCGACAAATACTTGCGGGAATGAGGAACAAAAAAAAAATTAAGTCACAGAATGGATGGATGAACTATGAAGGATGTGTGCGGAAATACTCTGCGGGAATGAGGAATGTTGAGATTGGAGAGGATTAGAGGAATCACTGAATCTTTGGTGCTAGAATGCTAGAAATAAAAAATATCTACCTCAGAGGAGTCGGGAATGGATCTGCGACACTCTGAACAGCGATGGCGTCAATCCTACTGTAGTTGGCGACGCGGCGTCGGCGAACAGATGGCGTCATCGTCAGCGAAATGGACGCAGGATGACAGTCGGCAAGACCGGGACAACTGCAGGTTTAGGGTTAGGGAGACGAAGCTGGGGGTTCTGCGGGTTTAGGGTTAGGGGGAAGACGAAGCGTGAGCGAGAGGTAGATATCGATTTTGCCGGGGTTCTGCGGGTTTAGGTTAGGAGGAATTATTTATATGAATTTGCTATTAGATCCAACGTACAGTTTTTGATCATCAAGAATCAGTGGCTAATATTTTGATGAAGTGCTTGTGTTGAAATTAGGAGGAATCTAGTAAGAATTATTACTGACATGCTAGTACCGGATTATGTTTTGCTAACTATTATTGTACCATATATATCATGACCCCATATGGACAATAACTTGGAATACATGACAAATCTGTGGAATATACTAATGCTATTCGATCAAATAAGTAGTATTATGCCTCGTACTATTCGTTAAATATGCATCATGTATACAATCCACTTCGAGTACTAAACAAACATTAAAAGGGGTAAAACTCTATATTGGTTGAATCAAGTCATTACAAGGTAAGGCCAAACGACAAACCATGTTACTGTAGTTTCATGAGAATATGACATTTTGGGTTACATTAACGACTATGTGTTAATTAGTACCTTCATGGCTTCATATGTTCCTAGTACATCAAGAATCAGTGGCTGATATTTTTTGATGTATTTTTAAACTCACGTTATTTGCAGACCTAACTATTTTTTAATATAGTATGAATTAATATATCATATGTATCAATATATCATATATAAATACAATCATTATGATTATTTGTATCAAAGTCAAGATCAGGATCGATGCTATCATTAATATAAACTCACTACCATCAAAAATTTGATCACTATCATAAATTAATATAGATATTATCAACTCAATTAAAATTTGTAATTAATTATATCCCAAAACTTGTTTAAAAATTGTAATGAGACCACATATGAGAGAGATTATTTATCAAAATGTAAACATGATGTCATGCATGCATTTCATGCTGAGATAATAAATGACATGATTGTAAGAAAAATATTTTGAATTTTTTGATAACAACTTTTTACAAAAAAACCTATGTTTTGGTGACGTTTTAAAAATAATCGTCACCAAAACTCAACATTTATATTGACGTTTTTCATGAAAATGTAGTTAATACTATTTTTTGTAGTAGCGACGTTTTTTATAAAAAACGTCGCTAGATAGGAAAACATACGTTGATGCTTTTCAAAACGTCGCAAAAAAAAGCGTCACTGTAAAGTGCATATCTTGTAGTGTTTCAAATTGAATGTCAGTAA